>CM056049.1:111891327-114514275 GCA_029574335.1 Rana kukunoris | reverse complement strand
AATCTCACAAAATTTGTATCCGCCATACATTGGGCATTAGACAAAAAAAAAAAAGTGGCCATTTTACTAGTAAAACAAAAATTTATTCAAAAAAAAAAAAAATAAGACCAACCCCTACTTAGAACTTTTGCCCAAACCAATCAGCTTATTGTGATTTTTTGCAACCAAAAGATGTCCAAGAATACTTATCGGCCTAAACTGAGGGCAAACATTTTTTGAATATATTTTGGGGGAGATTTATTATAGCAAACCGTAAAAAAGATGTTTTTTTAGTTACCAAATTGTCGCTATAGTTTTGGGTCAAGCAAAAATAAAAAAAACGCAGAGGTGATCAAATACCACCAACAAAAAAAAAAAATTGAATTTTTAGGGGGGGGGGGGGGGGGGGAGGATGAGGACGCCAATTTTTTTGGGGGCCACGTCGCACAACCACGCAATTGTCAGTCAAAATGACGCAGTGTTGAAATGCAAAAATGGCCCCGTCAGTGACCAGTAATATGCTCTGGGGCTCAAGTGGTTACAAATTAAGAATACACTAAAGTTAGCCCAATTTATGGCCATAATGTGAAAGATGATGTTACACCGAGTAAATAGATACCCAACATGTTACACTTTAATATTGCACACACTCATGGAATGGCGCCAAACTTCAGTACTTGAAAATACCCATAGGCAACGCTTTTTTATGTGTTTCAGGTTACCAGTTTAGATTTACAGAGGAGGTCTAGTGCTAAAAGTATTGCTCTCGCTCTAACGTACGCTATGATACCTCACATGTGGGGTTTGAACGGGGGTTCAATATGTGGGCGGGGCTTACACATTTAAGGCCCGCCCCCATATATGGAAACATTCTTCAAACCACACATGTGAGGTATCATAGCGTGCGTAACAGCAAGAGGAATATTTATAGCACTAGACCTCATCTGTAAATCTAAACTGGTAACCGGAAACAATAAAAATGCTGCTTGTTCGCTTCTGACTGCGAGCTACTAGGGACAGGGGCGTTTAAATTATTACTATTTAGGTTTGTTACGTAAAAATTCTATAAGACCTCCCGTTCAGCTTGTAAAGCATCACTTCATGGGGACCAAAAAAAAATTTAACACCTCTAATGCTTTCATCCGCCATTGCAGATTTGATTCTGGTACTGCATTTCGAGTGAACTGGGCATGCTCGAACAGTTAGAAAAAGAAGTTGGAAGTTTCATCCTGAAAATGACTTGCATCTTTCTGAGCATGCTCAGAAAGCTCTTTTTTTGGCTTAGTAATTTAAGGACATCCTTAACAGGTGTAAGCAGTTCCAAGTGCACACAAACTAGAGGCTGACATTTCTTCATGTGTTTCCAATTGGTTCATTAGCACACATGTTATAAAAAGCGTGGATACTGCACGTGTCAGCTGCCCCTCAGAGGGGGCAGATTTGCTGGCTGGAAGGAATGGCGGAGTGAAACAGAGATGTTTTGGAGCAAGTTTTGTATTTTTGATGTTTTCTCTGCTACATAATTTTGCTAAATGTTTCTCAAGATGTTAATGACTAATGTTTTAATCCTGTGGGTCTATCCTGTTATTTCAAAAGCATGATTTATTTTCCAATGACTGTGAAATAAACGTTGGTCTTTTTTGTTTTTAGGTGTTTTTATATATTTTTGGTGTGTTTATTTGTAATTTTTTTGTTTTGCTTTCCTTGTTTTGTGGACCAATAAAATTACTTTCAAATTTTGAAGTTTGTTTTTGTGATATTTTTTTTCCTGCTATGGATTTCAACCGCTGCAGC
The DNA here is from genome assembly GCA_029574335.1 of Rana kukunoris. NCBI lineage: Eukaryota > Metazoa > Chordata > Amphibia > Anura > Ranidae > Rana > Rana kukunoris. Next base: position 114,512,502 of record CM056049.1, on the reverse strand, counting down.
TGAACTAGTTTGGGCCTAAACCATCAAGTGTGATTTGTCTCTAAGCTCTTTCCTGGTGTGTATGCATGAAATGTTTAGTCACCAGAAAAGGAAGGACAAAGCGGTAAGTATTGTTTCCTAGAACTGATGTCCAGACTGACTTTTTAAAGCACATGTGCAAGATGTAGGAAAAGCTGCAAACAGGCCTGTTGGAGGGGGGGGGGGGGGGGGTGGTGTGTTTTTTTGGACAGGCTTGAAGTGCTGATTTACAGCGCTGTGCTTGAAACTAGCACAAGACAATCCTATTCTAATTGTGGGTTGTTTGAGGGAAGCCAATTGAGTGTTAGAACCCCTGCTAGTGTTTTTAGGTTGGGCTTTGTGTCCTTTTCCTAAAATTGGCTTCACTTCCTGTCACACAGCTGAACAGGAAGTGAGGTTAAAACCCTACCAATGGTCTTTTCTTCGGGGCACAGGTCAATCTAACTAGTGTCACCATTAAGCAAATTGCACTGCAGTGTACACCCCAAATGATTAGTTACTTTGGGGTTTAGTAAAGGCAAAGCCGCTCTGCAGTAGAAGCGTAGGCAATGAAAATCAGAAGGGAAGCACTGATGGTTTTTACTTCCAATCCCGCCAAGTTTTGAGTTTTCTTCCTTGCTTGTCCACTTGTAGTGCAAAGTGGATTTGCCTTTAGTAAATGGACCCCAAAGTCCAAGATTCCTACTAATTTGGGGGGTACACAGCAAAATGCCATTTCCAAAATGGGAAACTATTTATATTGATCTGTGTGTCCCCAACAAAACATTACTCAGGTGTTTCCCTCACTTCCTGTTTGGCTGTGTGGCAGAAGTGAATGAATTAAGTAGAAGACAACAACATTGTGAGGTCGTCTTTACCCTATCAGGGGTGCAGGCATCCCCAAAACAAAACATGAAAATAGTTGATTTAACATTGGGTGGTGTTTGTGGGGGTCCCTAACACACATTCATACATATTAGCAACGCTGGATCGTGCCTATTGGCATGGTTATATTTTCTTAAGCCTCTCAATAAAATGATCTGAAATTTGGGGTTAAACTGGAACAATAATCATCACTTTTATTTTTTGGATTTCTTTCATTTTGGATAGAGTTGGTGGGGGGGGGGGGGGGGTTAGAAGCTCTGTCAGTTTATTTTGTATTATCCCTGTCCGTTTGGGGAGATTGGCCTTCACTTCCTGCCCCATAGCCAAACAGGAAGTGATCGAAAAAGTAGGCAAATTAAGGGCCCCCCCAAGTCCCCCCCCCACAGAACTTGTGTGTGTCCCCTGAAAATTCCTGGGTGGGTCATAAAAAAACAGGGTGTGGCCTTGACAGGAAGGGTGGGTCATTTTTCTATTAGGGGGGTGCCAAAATTTGGTCAGGCCTAGGCAGCACAAAACCTAAATATCCTACTGCATATTAGGGCTTATTTAGACAGGATCCAATTTACAGCATGTTTTTAGATTGTGGGAGGAAACCCGCACAGGGAGAACATGCAAACTCCAGGCAGATAGTGTCACGGGCGGGATTCGAACCAGCAACCCTTTTGCTGCTAGGTGAACATGCTACACACTACGCTACTGTGCTGAACGAACATGATTGCAGCTGAAAGCATGAGATGTTTTTTTTTTTAAACCAATTCCATGCTTTCCAGCCTGGAGGACAGATGTGGGGTCTAATTGACCCCGCCTTTCTCTATAAAGAGGACCTGTCACACACTAGTCCTATTACAAGGATGTTTACATTCCTTGTAATAGGAAGAAAAGTGAAAAATAATACAAACAAAGGGACAAACAAGTGCAAAAAATAAAATATTAAAGTAAAAAAATAAAATAACAAAGGAATTTAAATGCTCCTGTCCCTAGTAGCTCGCACTCAGAAGCGAACACGCATGCAAGTCCCACCCACATATGTAAACATCCTTCAAACCCCACATGTGAGGTATCATAGCGTGCGTTAGAGCGAGAGCAATAATGTTAGCACTAGACCTCCTCTGTAACTCAAAAGTGGTAACCTGAGAAAAAAAGTCAAGCGTTGCCTATGGAGATTTTTAATAACGAAGTTTAGCGCCATTCCATGAGTGTGCGCAATATGAAAGCGTGACAAGTTAGGTATCTATTTACTCGGTGTAACATCATCTTTTACCTTATCACCCTAAAAATTGGGCTAGCTTTACTGCTTTCTTATTTTGTCATTCATGAAACAGGTTTTTTTTTTGGAAAGCCAAAAAAAAAAAAAAAACGTTAGAAAATTTTTGGCACAAATACTGTTGGAAATGTGTCCGAAAAAATGGCCGCCACTTATTCCCTAGGGTGTTTGTTAATAAAATATATATAATGTTTGGGGGTCCTGAGTAAGTTTCAAGGAAGAAAATATAATTGTTACATGAAGGAGAGAAGTGCCAGAATAGGCGCGGTATGGAAGTGGTTAAAGTGCACCATAAAAGTGAAAAATTCCTTGAAATTTCGTACCATGGGGGGGGGGAAGGCAATTAGGGGCGCCATCAGGAATTATGGGGCCCCTTACACAGCTTCAGGCATGGCCCCCTGGAGCAGAGAATAGGGGGGGGGGGGGTGCCGCCTGATATTAAGAAGGGGGGGGGGCTGCCGCAATTTGATAAGCGGGGGGTTCCTTTACTAAAAAATACATATAGAAAAATATATATTAAAAAGGGTGGTAGCCATCCGGGGGCCCTGGGGACCACTGGGCCCTTTAATAAAAAGAAACTTCTGGGCTCTTTAATGAAAAATAAATTACAATATCTACATATATAAAATAATAAAAAAGGGGGTTGCCTTGGGAGCTCTGGGCCCTTTAATAAAAAATAACTACCAAAAATCTAAAAAAAAAATAACATTGTGTGGGAGCTGTGGTGGCTCAACGTGAATGGCACTGCGCTGACAAGCCGACACCTCTGCAGCCAAGGTTTCGGATCCCGGTCTCGGCTACATATGAATTGAGTTTGGTGGTGTCCGCCCAGCTCCCGGTGGGTGTGCTATGCAAGGTACGCCTGTGCTTAGTATAACCACCCCCCCCCCCCCACAAAAAAAACACCACACTTGCACACACTTTGGCCATGAGGTCTCCTAAAATAAAGGAGGATGAAGGACCTACAGGGCTGGCTGGGTGGGCTACACTCCTTCATAGGGGGAGTCCCTCTGTCCCATTGGGCTCCCAAGTGTAGCAGGTGGGGTGAGGCCCCCCACACACCCACCATTGCCACCGGGGCATGGAGAAGGATGGCGATTGCAAGTCCAGCTCCTCTCTCTCGACTTCACGCACAAAATACACTTTAAAAAAGAAATTAAAGTAAAAAGTAACAAACCTGGGGAAAATGTTTATAACATTTTTAGAAGCAAAGGGGCCCTCTGGAGCTTTCAAAATTATATTATATATATATATGTTTAAAAAATAACCAAAAAATTATATCATAATGTTTTTTTTTTTTTTGATTTTTTTGTAAAGGTGGGGGGTTTGTCATCTGGAGCCCTGGGGATCTCCGGGCCACTGGGACCAGGCCACTGGGGACCTCCAGACCCCTAAACCAAAACATTGGCCCTTTAATAACAAAAAATTTGGGGGGTTGCCACCCGGGGCCCTGGGGACCTCCAGACTGCAAAAAATATTAAATTCCAAAAATTGGCCCTTTAATAAAAAATCCTACAAAAACCAACTAACAAATATATATACAAAAAAAAAAGAGGGGGGGTTACCATCTGGGGCGCTGGGGGGCCTCCAGGCATCTGGGCACCTCCGGACCCCCGGCCCCTTACAGGTGTACAGGGCCGCCATCATGAATTTTGGGCCCGCCTTACACCACACAGCTTCAGGCATGGGCCCCCTGGAGCAGAGAACCGGGGGGGGGTGCTGCCGCATGAAATTGAGAAGCGGGGGGGGGGGGTGTGGTGCCACAAATTGAGGAGCGGAGGGGGCCCTTTACAAAAATTTTGACAGAAATAAGAAATAAAGAAAAATATATATAAAAAAGGGGGGTAGCCATCCGGGGCCCTGGGGACCTCTGTGCTCTTTATCAAATAAAAATACAAAAGAGAGAAAATACATATATATATATTTTTTAAATATAACATTTATCGAAAAAAAAGTAAAAAAACAAGGGGGTAGCCTTCCAGGGCCCTGGGGACCTCTGGGCCCTTTCCTTAAAAAAAAAAAAAAAAATATATTAAAAAAATATATATATTTTTTTAAAAATATATATTTTATTTTAAAAAAAGGGCTTGCCATCTGGGGCCCTTAGTGGCCTCCGGGCCCCTGGGGACCTTCGGAGCCCTTAAACAAAAAAAAAAAAAAAAAATTGTTTTTTTTTTGTTTAGGGTGGTTCCCATCCGGGCCCCTGGGGGCCCCTGGGGACCCCCGGGCGGTGTAATGCCTGTACCCCCCTAATGGCGGCCCTGCAGGTGTACTGCCTGTACCCCCCTGATGGCGGCCCTGGGTGTAATGTCAGCATGTGAAAAATGACATTCTGAAGGAAAAAAGCCATTTAAAACTGACTCGCGGCTATAATGAATTGTCAGCTCTTGGAATTTGCAGGAGAATTCATTCATTAAAAACACCAAAAAAAAAGCGTGGGGGTCCCCCCAAATTCAATAACCAGACCCTTTAGGTCTGGTATGGATATTAAGGGGAACCCCGCCATCAATTTTTAAAAAAAAATGACGTGGGGTTCCCCCCAAATATCCATAACCAGACCCTTCAGGTCTGGTGTGGAATTTAAGGGGAACTCCACTCCAAATAAAAAAAAAAATGGCGTGGAGTCCCCCCTAAAATCCACACCAGACCCCTTATCCGAGCACGTTGACCTGGCCGCCGCAGAAAAGAGGGGGGGACAGAGCGCGGCCCCCCCCTCTCCTGAACCGCACCAGGCCACATGCCCTCAACATTGGGAGGGTGTTTTGGGGTGCCCCCCAAAACACCTTGTCCCCATGTTGATGAGGACAAGGGTCTCTTCCCCACAACCCTTGCCCGGTGGTTGTGGGGGTCTGCGGGCAGGAGGCTTATCGAAATCTGGAAGACCCCTTTAACAAAGGGCCCCCCAGATCCCGGCCCCCCCCCTGTGTGAAATGGTAATGGGGTACCTTGTACCTCTACCATTTCACGAGTAAAAAAAATGTAAAGGGTTAAAAACGACAAGAGCCGGTTTTTGACAAGTCCTTTATTATCTTCTTTCTTCTTTCCTTTCGGGTTTCTTCTTCCTCCTCCTTCTTCTTCCTCTGCTTCTGTCTTGGGTCTTCTATTCCCGCATCTTGCCCGGCGTGTTCTTCCATCTTCTTCCGCTGTTCTTCTCGTCCGCATCTTCTTCTCCTTCTTGTTCTTCTTCGCCGGCGGGCCGCTTCCAATTGAAATCCCCGCTGTCTGCCGGACCACGCCCCCCCCCTCTGACGCCACGGGCAAGCTCTTAGGAGTGTGCTGCCAGTGCGTCAGAGGGGGGCGTGGTCACATGTCAGAGGGCGGCAATTCAATTTGAAGCTCGTGCGCGGCTTTTTCTTTGCCAGAGTCGCCGCTTCCAATTGAATTGCCGCTTTCTGGAACATGTGACCACGCCCCCCCTCTGACGCACTGGCACCACACACGGGGACTTTCCTAAGAGCTTGCCCGTGGCGTCAGAGGGGGGCGGGTCCGGCAGACAGCGGGGATTTCAATTGGAAGCGGCCCTCCGGCGAAGAAGAAGAAGAAGGAGGAAGATGCGGACGAGAAGGACAGCGGAAGAAGATGGAAGAACACGCCGGGCAAGATGCGGGAATAGAAGACCCAAGACAGAAGCAGAGGAAGAAGAAGGAGGAGGAAGAAGAAACCCGAAGGAAAGAAGAAAGAAGATAATAAAGGACTTGTCAAAAACCGGCTCTTGTCTTTTTTAACCTTTACACTTTTTTTTTCTCGTGAAATGGTAGAGGTACAAGGTACCCCATTACCATTTCACACAGGGGGGGGCCGGGATCTGGGGGGCCCCTTTGTTAAAAGGGTCTTCCAGATTTCGATAAGCCTCCTGCCCGCAGACCCCCACAACCACCGGGCAAGGGTTGTGGAAGAGACCCTTGTCCTCATCAACATGGGGACAAGGTGTTTTGGGGGGCACCCCAAAACACCCTCCCAATGTTGAGGGCATGTGGCCTGGTGCGGTTCAGGAGAGGGGGGGGGCGCGCTCTGTCCCCCCCTCTTTTCTGCGGCCGGCCAGGTCAACGTGCTCGGATAAGGGGTCTGGTGTGGATTTTAGGGGGACTCCACGCCATTTTTTTTTTATTTGGGGTGGAGTTCCCCTTAAATTCCACACCAGACCCGAAGGGTCTGGTTATGGATATTTGGGGGGAACCCCACGTCATTTTTTTTTTTAAATTGACGGCGGGGTTCCCCTTAATATCCATACCAGACCTAAAGGGTCTGGTTATTGAATTTGGGGGGACCCCCACGCTTTATTTTTTCGTTTTTTTTAATGAATGAATTCTCCTGCAATTGCCGGGAGCCGACAATTCATTATTGCCGCGAGTCAGTTTTAAATGGCTTTTTTTTTTTTTTTTTTTTTTCAGAATGTCATTTTGTGCAAAAGACATATTTCTAACCGCAGAAAAGTGCACTTTATTCACCTGCTGACATCCCCCCCCCCCCCATGGTACAATTTAAAATAATTATTCAAATGACGTGGGGGTCCCCCCAAATTCAATAACCAGACCCTTTAGGTCTGATATGGATATTAAGGGGAACCCCGCCATCAATTTTTTAAAAAAATGACGTGGGGTCCCCCCAAATATCCATAACCAGACCCTTCGGTCTGGTGTGGAATTTAAGGGGAACTCCACCCCAAATTAAAAAAAAATGGCGTGGAGTCCCCCTAAAATCCACACCAGACCCCTTATCCGAGCACGTTGACCTGGCCGGCCGCAGAAAAGAGGGGGGGACAGAGCGCGGGCCCCCCCCCTCTCCTGAACCGCACCAGGCCACATGCCCTCAACATTGGGAGGGTGTTTTGGGGTGCCCCCCAAAACACCTTGTCCCCATGTTGATGAGGACAAGGGTCTCTTCCCCACAACCCTTGCCCGGTGGTTGTGGGGGTCTGCGGGCAGGAGGCTTATCGAAATCTGGAAGACCCCTTTAACAAAGGGGCCCCCCAGATCCCGGCCCCCCCCCTGTGTGAAATGGTAATGGGGTACCTTGTACCTCTACCATTTCACGAGAAAAAAAATGTAAAGGGTTAAAAACGACAAGAGCCGGTTTTTGACAAGTCCTTTATTATCTTCTTTCTTCTTTCCTTCGGGTTTCTTCTTCCTCCTCCTTCTTCTTCCTCTGCTTCTGTCTTGGGTCTTCTATTCCCGCATCTTGACTGGCGTGTTCTTCCATCTTCTTCCGCTGTCCTTCTCGTCCGCATCTTCTCCTTCTTCTTCTTCGCGCGGAGCGGGCCGCTTCCAATTGAAATCCCCGCTGTCTGCCGGACCACGCCCCCCCCTCTGACGCCACGGGCAAGCTCTTAGGAAAGTCCCCGTGTGGTGCCTGTGCGTCAGAGGGGGGCGTGGTCACATGTTCCAGAAAGCGGGCTATTCAATTGGAAGCGGCGACTCTGGCAAAGAAAAAGCCGCGCACGAGAGCTTCAAATTGAATTGGCCGCCCTCTGACATGTGACCACGCCCCCCTCTGACGCACTTGCAGCACACTCCTAAGAGCTTGCCCGTGGCGTCAGAGGGGGGGGCGTGGTCCGGCAGACAGCGGGGATTTCAATTGGAAGCGGCGCCTCCGGCGAAGAAGAAAAGAGAAGAAGATGCGGACGAGAAGGACAGCGGGAGGAACAGAAGATGGAAGAACACGCCGGGCAAGATGCGGGAATAGAAGACCCAAGACAGAAGCAGAGGAAGAAGAAGGAGGAGGAAGAAGAAACCCGAAGGAAAGAAGAAAGAAGATAATAAAGGACTTGTCAAAAACCGGCTCTTGTCTTTTTTAACCCTTTACATTTTTTTTCTCGTGAAATGGTAGAGGTACAAGGTACCCCATTACCATTTCACACAGGGGGGGGGCCGGGATCTGGGGGGCCCCTTTGTTAAAGGGGTCTTCCAGATTTCGATAAGCCTCCTGCCCGCAGACCCCCACAACCACCGGGCAAGGGTTGTGGGGAAGAGACCCTTGTCCTCATCAACATGGGGACAAGGTGTTTTGGGGGGCACCCCAAAACACCCTCCCAATGTTGAGGGCATGTGGCCTGGTGCGGTTCAGGAGAGGGGGGGGGCCGCGCTCTGTCCCCCCCTCTTTTCTGCGGCCGGCCAGGTCAACGTGCTCGGATAAGGGGTCTGGTGTGGATTTTAGGGGGGAACTCCACGCCATTTTTTTTTAATTTGGAGTGGAGTTCCCTTAAATTCCACACCAGACCCGAAGGGTCTGGTTATGGATATTTGGGGGGAACCCCACGTCATTTTTTTTAAAAAATTGACGGCGGGGTTCCCCTTAATATCCATACCAGACCTAAAGGGTCTGGTTATTGAATTTGGGGGGACCCCCACCTTTTTTTTTTCCTTTTTTTTAATGAATGAATTCTCCTGCAATTGCCGGGAGCCGACAATTCATTATAGCCGCGAGTCAGTTTTAAATGGCTTTTTTCCTTTGAAAAATGACATTTTGTGCAGAGACAGTTCTAACCACGGGAAACATGCGCTTTTTCACATGCTGACATTAGAGCCCCCCATAGTACGAAATTTAAAGGAAAATTACACTTTTATTATTGCACTTTTAGCATTATTAAAATCACTGCTCCAGAAAAAACGGCCGTTTTAAAAAAAAATAAAAAAAAGCATTGGTACATGTCCCCTGGGGCAGGACTGAGGTCCCCCAACACTTTTTAGGACAAAACTTGCAGATTAGCCTTTAAAATTCACTATTAAGATTTCCCCCCATAGACTTATACAGGGAGTTCGGCGGCGGCTTTAGTGTATCAATCAATCGCGCTGCTGCTCAAAGCCCCTGGTTCAGCGCCTAATTAGGGATTCATCCAGCGCACTAATTAAGGCAATACCGGCGCAGCGCAGATTCATTGTAAATCAGCCCCATTGTCACATTAACTGTGATTTCGGATAAGCAAAAATGAAAAAAAAAGTTTGTGTTAAAAAAAAAAGTCCAACTTCCACATGTGTACTGTTTATTTTGGCTTGTAGCTTCCCACATATGCTTAAAGCATAAATCAAACAGGAAAACACTCATGTTTACACATTTGTAACAGAATCTTATCAGTACGGTGCATTTCCCCTTTCCTCTATGCCCCACTTCAGGCATATTGGGGGTTAAGGAGAATTGTTAGCAAGGATATTTTTTTTCTCTTTTCTCTGCTTGGAAACTACGCTGTATGCCCGTGTGAATTAAGTATGAGATAATGCCTAGACTGAGGAAAAATAAAAGTTTTACCAAAATGTGCACTACAAACAATTTTCCAGAATGAGTAATAGCATGGATTTAATGTGAACAAAAAATGGACTGTTTGCTTGCGCTCGTTCTACTGTTCTAAGAACTGCTTTAGAGAATAAAACTGTTAATTATATAAGCATCCTAGGAAAAAACTAAACTTGCCCTACTTTTAATATAATGTGTGACTTGTATTGACATGTGCTTGTCTTTTAAAAGATGTAGCTGCCATGTTCTCATAGATGCTAAACCTGAAGGAGATTTATAATTGCAGGAAAATGCTCAGGCCATGTCAGACATCTTAGAGGAAAGTACATTTGGCAACAGATCCAAGTATTTCCCTATTAAACATTTTAGACTAAACTGTTTTGCCTGACAATACTTATACGCCAATTGTAAGAGTCCTCTTTCAAGCAAGGAAGTTAGTGGTACAAACATGGTGATCACCACATCCCCCTACTTGGGATTAGCACTACACTGTGTTAGAGAAACATGTATTTAACCACTTGCTTACTGGGCACTTAAACCCCACTCCTGCCCAGAACAAATTTTCAGATTTCAGCGCTCTCACTCTTTGAATGATAATTGTGCGGTCATACAACGCCATACCCTGTTTTTTTCCCCACAAACAGAGCTTTCTTTCGGTGGTATTTGATCACCTCTGCAGTTTTTATTTTTTGTTAAAAAAAAAAAAAAATTCAAAACTTTTATATTTTGTTATAAAATTTTGCATATGGGTATTTTTTCTGCTGATGAGGTTGCACTGATGGGCACCAATTAGCTTCACTGATGGGCACTGTAAGGCAGCATTGGTGGGCACTGAGAGGTGACACTGATGAGTGGCACTGATAGCTGGCAGTGATGGGCACTGATAGGTGACACTGATGGGCATTGATAGGTGGCAGTGATGGGCACTGATGGGTGGAACTGATTGGCACCGAGAGGTGGCACTGGTGGTCAGGGTGTGCACTGGTGTGCACTAATGAGGCTGATGTGCCTCTTCCACTGAGGACCAAAAACAAGATAATTGAGCGCACTCCCAGTGTGTACCTATACATTATTGATACAGGGGGTGGGGGAAGAAGATTACTAAAATCCAGGGAAAGAGTTAATGGATATACATTGGTCCATATCAATGTCCATAAAACTGTAATCATGTATATGAAACTTCCGCTGAGTGGCAGCCTGCTGACAGATGAAGTGGTCTGTGAAGCAACAAAAAGGAAGAAAAGTGGCACCTTCTAAGTGTAGCAGGTAAGTATTTATTAAATAAAACAATTGTGTGCAGAAAACATTCTCACAAACCAAGTATTAAATCGGGCATGTCAACATAAATTATCATCCACGGGGATCCCGGTGGGAGCAAGTCATCACTCGTGCAATAGAATAGCTGAGTCCTTGCCACAAGCAGCAGCGGCGGTGGGGACCAAACGCTCTTGGAACCTTAGAGAAGGGAGCTTGTTTCCACGGTGTGCTGCAGTTCTGACCTCACTTCCGGGCGCGGGAGGGTGCGCGCGTTCGAGACATGCATGTCTCTTCCTCAGGCATTGACGTGGCCATTTTGCTGAAGGGAAATATAGCCACTGATAGGCCGGCCCATCGCTATCCTATTGGCAAGAACCATTGTTATGGAAACGAATGCCGCCCGCAACGTATATACAGCATAATTAGATCCCATATACCGCCAGATGAGTATTTAAGGCAAAAACAAAAGTCATGATATAAACTGATATAAATTTATAAAAATTAAGGGGAAAGAGATACTGGCAAAAAACAGCAAACAGAAGAAAACACACACTATGGCTCAATAAGGAGCGCGCATAGACAAGGCTACAGCACACCAAAAGATGTCATAGTATTACAAACCTAAAGTACAAACCACACACTTGGGTATGACCATATGCAAATACTAATATTGGTATTCACAACTAATTACATAAAAAGTTATACATAAAAGAGGACATATGCTAATGTTATTGCAATCCAATATGATACATAGGACTGCCTTATAAATCACAGTGCACGCGGGACGCGTGCAAAGGGGAGGCCGTCATTCAGCTATAGCGCGGGTCCCTAGGGGTTTAGCATAGCAACTGCCCTACACAATTTGAAAAGATACAGGATATGTGGTTAGTTATCTCAGAACTGTCTCTAACCCTGCTTATTCTAAATAGATTATTGTCCTGCTGATGGAGCTGCTAAAGGGCATGTCTCGAATATGTCTGTCCATAAGATAGACACCATACCTCCCAACTTTTTGAGATGGCAATAAGGGACGTCTAATAGCAAGAGTACAGTGGATATAAAAAAATCTACACACCCATTAAAATGTCAGGTTTCTGTGATGTAAAAAAATGACAGAAATACATTTCAGAACTTTTTTCACCTTTAATGTGATCTATAAACTGTACAACTCAGTTGAACAAACAACTAAAATCTTTTAGGTGGAGGGATTAAAAATAAAAAATAAATAATATTATGGTTGCATAAGTGTGCACACCCTTAAACTAATACTTTGTTGAACCACCTTTTGATTTTATTACAGCACACAGTCTTTTTGGGTCTATCAGCATGGCACATCTTGACGTGGCAATATTTGCCCGCTCTTCTTTGCAAAAACACTTTAAATCTGTCAGATTGTGAGGGCATCTCCTGTGCACAGCCCTCTTCAGATCACCCCACAGATTTTCAAATCTGATTCGGGTCTGGGTTCTGGTTGGGCCATTTCAAACCTTTAATCTTCTTCTGGTAAAGCCATCCCTTTGTTGATTTGGATGTATGCTTTGGGTAGTTGTCATGCTGAAAGATGAAATTCCTCTTGATGTTTAGCTTTCTAACAGAAGCCTGATGTTTTTTGTTTTCCGTATATAAATTGGTATTTGGAACCGTTCATAATTCTCTCTACCTTGACTAAGGCCCCTGTTCCAGCTGAAGAAAAATAGCCCCAAAGCATGGTGCTGCCACCACCATGCTTCACTGTGGGTATGGTGTTCCTTTGGTGATGTGCAGTCTTGTTTTTGCTCCAAATATATATTTTGGAATTATGGCCAATACGTTCAAACTTGGTTTCATCAGACCATAATGCATTTTCCCAAGTTTTTGGGAGACTTCAGATATGTTTTTGCAAAAAGTATTTAAAAGTAATGAATTTAGCTGGGTTTGGATGTCTTTCATTGTAAGAAAAGGCTCGCCACTCTACACCATAGCCTAGACCAGCCATTCTCAACCAGGGTTCCGTGGAACCCTAGGGTTCCTCCAGAGGTGGCTAGGGGTTCCTTGAGCTGTGGCTGATTTACCTCCTGTTTAATGGTGCCTACATAGTTCAGAGCCAATTCCACTTGGAGGAGCCAGTGGTATTACACCAATGATCTTCATAGTTCTCTGTAAGGGGGGCATTCTTACCACTACTGTAAAAAAAGGGGCATTCTTCTCACTGACCACCAAAGTAAGGGGCATTGTTCCCACTGACCCACAATGAATGGGTTTTATCGGGGGTTCCCCGAGACCTGCCTGAAAACAATTTTTAGGGTTCCCCAGCGGTAAAAAGGTTGAGAAAGCCTGGCCTAGACATATGAAGAATACGGGAGATTGTTGTCCCATGTGCCACACAGCCAGTAATTGCCAGATATTCCTGCAGCTCCTTTAATGTTGCTGTAGGCCTCTTGCCAGCCTCCCTGACCAGTTTTCTTCTCATCTTTTAATCAATTTTGGAGGGACATACAGTTCTTGGTACTGTCACTGTTGTGACGTATTTTCTCCACTTGATGAAAATGGTCTTCGCTGTGTTTCATAGTATATCTAATACATTGGAAATTCTTTTGTACCCTTCTCTTGACTGATACCTTTTAACAATGAGATTCCTCTGATGCTTTGGGAGCTTTCTGCGGACATGGCTTTTGCTGTAGGATGCAACTAAGAAAATGTCAGAAAAGACCTACTAGAACAGCTGAACTTTATTTGGAGCTAATTAGGGGCACTATAACTGATGGCAGGTGTGTACTGACTCCTATTTAACATGAGTGTGAATGTGGTTGCTTAATTCTGAACATGGCTACATGCCCAATTATAAGAGAATATGCACACTTATGCAACCACATTATTTTAGTTTTTTATTTATACTTCCTCCCCCCAAAAGACTTCAGTTTGTTTTAAAATTGAGTTGCACAGTTTATCGGTCACATTAACCACTTCTGCCCCTGAAGGATTTACCCCCTAAATGTCCAGGCCATTTTTTGAGATACAATTAGGGGATAGAATTTTTTTTTTTTTTCTACTAGTAATGGTGGGGATGAGAAATTTTTAGTGGGACTGCAACATTGCGGCAGACAGATGGGACACTTAACGGACATTTTTGACACTTGTTTGGCAACCAGTGACATTACAACAGTAATCAGTGCTAAAAATATGCACTGTTATTGTATTAATGACACTGGCAGGGAAGAGATCAACATCAGGGGCAATCAAGGGGTTAACTGTGTTCCCTCACTGTCTGTTCTCACTGTGACAACACACAGATCTGTCTTCTTGCATAGCACTTCCTGTTCTGTCACTACAGGAAATCATCGCGGGTGTCCGGTGGACATAGTCTTCCGGACCCCCTGATTGGCTACCCCACTGGCCAATGGAAGCGTGCGCCGCCACCCACAGATCGTTGTGTAGGAGTCCGACATACACCTACGGCGATTTGCCCAGCCGACCCAATCTGCCGCAATCTAACTGCGGTGGCTGTTCGGCAAGTGGTTAAAAGGTGAAGAGTTCTGAAATTTCTTATCTTTGTCTCATATTTTTACATCACAGGGGTGTGTAGAATTGTTATTACCACTGTATGTAGGTATAGGATACACCCTCTGTTATGGCCCGTTAAAGAAGAATCATACAAAAATATTTATACTGGCTTTTAAAAATTACAAACGCAGCAATTTAGAAACCGGATACAAATTTTAGTAGTGGGAAACCGGATACAAATTTTAGCAGTGGGAAACACTTTTTGAAGGATAAAAAGGTGCATTTTATATACAAATATATGGATCAGACCAAAATGAGGGACAAAGGAGGGGGACAGAGGGACTTTGTTCCAAATCAGCGACAGTCCGTCAAAATAAGGGGTAGTTGGGAGCTATGGGACCCCCCACCCCCTAAAGAGTTCTTATGACTTGGGGCGTGGATATATGGGAGATGCTCATAATAATTAGATGAGGAACTTGGCTTGTGATATAGTATACTCTATTGCTGACAAAAGTTACAAAAGTCATCTATGTTCTTTTGCTTTGTTCTTTTTGTTTTTAGTTTTGACAGCATGTTAGTCTGTAATTTCAGTCGAGACTTTAATACCGAATGCATTATATCTCATGATGTTGCTCATAATGTAATGGATGATTGCTTTACTGTGTACACAATTTACATGGCATGAACATGGTTCTCAATGGCAGCTGTAAACGATGTTGTGTGACTGTTTTGTATGTGTTAACAACAACAAACATTTAATAAAGATAACTGATTAAAAAAAAAGTAGAGTATATTAAAGACTAATTGGAAAGATGTGTGGAACCGAGATATAGAACAACAATAGGCTGCACACCAATAATGTCATTCCACTGTCAGGCTAGGTTCACACCTAGTATTCCATGAACACACATTTTTGTGTTTTTTGTTTTTCATTTCAATTTGTGTTTATTTTCAACGGGCTGCCCTACACTTGCCAAAGAAGCTCATGTACCTTTTTGGGCATTGAGCCTGCTTGTTGAGTTTGGGCTGCCATTGACTATGAAAGATGTGAATGTAGCCTCAAACTTTCTTCAACATGTGCCGCAGATGCACACCTGGAGGCCACTCTCTTCTTGCACATTTCATACTTACAGGGTTAACTGTAACCTCTACGATTAAATGAGCCTTTTAGGCTGGGCTTCTCCTAAGGTTCACAGGAGTGCATTTTTTCCCGTTTCAGCTTGTGCCACATCTTTTTCAAAGAATCAATGAGGTGGTAACACGGATATTAGTGTTGGAATTAGCCCAAGAGGCATTAGTACACCGACATAGCGAGTCTTGCGGAGGTTGCTCCTTGGACACTCCCAGTCCAATGGGACTGAATGGTCTTGAGCCGTATATCTCATCACTGTAGAGCTACTGGAAGCCAGCTCTGGGAACTTCAATTACAGGATTTAAAAATATTTTTTTGCCTGGGGCGAAGCCAGGAAGTGGCACCCGCAGAAATATGCAAATGGACGATTTTCGTTTTCTTTCTACATTCAGTAGGGGAAAGGAGATTGGCCTTAAGTACCGAGGTCATTGTTTCTCACTCCTTGTTTCGTACCTCATACATAATGTAACTTGGACAGCCCCACCTGTCAGGCCATTCTTGTGTTCTTGGGACTTAAACTTGATCTTGAGTGTCCTTGCAGAGGACACTTTTTGAACCAACCAGGGGATTCTGTTGGTCCTTTTATCTCGGAAAGGTGGCTTCTTTGGTTGCTATCACTTCACTAAGTGGAGTGTCAGAGTTGGCGGCTCCTTTCTGCAAGGAGCTGTTTCTTGGTCTCGCATCATATGGCGATGTTGTGTCCTCATTTACTTTTATTGCCTATAGTGGTTTCTAGTTTTTACTTGAATCAGGACAGTGTCTTGCCTTTTTATTTTACTCCTAATCCACAGTCGGCAGAAGAAAGGTCGCTTCATACTCTAGAGGTTGTTCAGGCGCTCAGGATCTACTTGAGTTGTCAGTACAGGTCAGGAATACTGGTTTGTGTGGCCAGAAAAGCCCAGAAATGGCAGGCGGCATCCAGGTCAAATATTTATCAGTGGATCTGCCAGTTTATCAATGATGCCTATGGTTTAAATGGCAAAAAAAACATGTTTTTCTGGGGAGAGATTCTCTACGAGGTGTGGGGGAGCATCTTGGGCCATCCGTCATCGGGTGTCAGTGGCCCAGGTGTGCAAGACTACCATTTGGTCTTTGGTTTATACATCTCCAGGATTTTTACCAGGTGGATGTCAATCATGTAGAAGATCCGGCCTTTGGCCTCAGCATATTATAAATAGCAGAGTAGGACCTAGGAAAATGACAATAAAGTTCCACGGCAATGCACATTATTTCCTTTATCACTGAATATTTTTTGGTGTTATATTTCCTATAACATCTGTTTGTAATGATTTATGAAATATATATTTGTATTCTATGAGACAAAGATGGGCGCCAAAGACAAATGTTTTAGTCAGATGAATATAGAAACAGTTATTCATAAGTCTGCGTTATTATCCAAAAAAGGAAATTAGGCTGACAGGACTAGTTCCCTTTCCCTGGTACAGTGTTTACATTGACTTGTTGCCAGTCCTAACTTGAAACAAATTGCAGTTCTAAAATGCATACTCATGTTCTGTCTCTAAAATAATGCATTTACTTTCACATAGTGCTGGAAATATATAATGCTGCATTTTAACAATATTGTTCTACCAAAGGTAAGAGAAGATTATTGAAACATTACCGTTCCTAAAGAAAGCATGGACATGTGATAGTAATTTTCTCTACCTTGTAAATGTGATTGTGTGTTTTTCCACGCTGCAATGCTACAAAGTTCAATAAATGTTTCTCCAGAGGAGCGCCACGAAGATGGTGTAAATGAAACCAGGAAAGAAAACTTTAATGAACGGAAGCTGGACACTGTTGCTTAATGTAAGGGGCATTTCACTCTACAGGTATATGCCTTATTGATAAAATAGTTTTTGCTAAAATAGTTAATAAATGATCATTATATGCCCTAAAACAGGGGTGCCCAACCTTTTGAAGAGCGAGAGCCACTTAAGCAACTTGGTAACCAGTCGAGGGCCACTATGAGCGGAGCGGGCGAATGCCAGGTCATGGCTACTCTATAGGTTTTCCAATCCACCCAGATGAAAGGGGGAAAAAATTCCCTTCTGTTTTTCAGATTGGAGGTAGGTGAGCGTAAACAGACATCTGTCACTCTATAGAGGTGAATTGAGGGTCCCATTTGGTTGGGCTGATTGTGTAAAAAGGGCCTAGGACTGTTTTCACACTGATGTGCTGCAGTTTACGCATACCGCTAGTGCAGCATAGGGCACCTATGTCTATCCTGCAGGTTAGCTGAACTTTGCCATAGACTCTGCCTATGGCAAAAGCTGACGCTGTAGAGGAAGCATCGGGTTATGGGGCTCGGCTCCACGGCCGCTTTCTTCCTCTACCACCAGCTTTATTCACTGGTTGGCCACCCCTGCCCTAAAACATTTCAAATTAATGGACACAAATCAGAGATCTGCACATTCAAAAGAGGATTTGTCTAATACATCTGGCAATACTGGAACCAGAAGCAGGATGCCCCCTATTCTGGAATAACACAGGATGAATTTGAAGGTAGCAGTATATTCACATAGTGAGTACTGCATCCAGACAGTGGAGAGAAATATCCCTAAAAAAAATTTAGCAGGACAGAGAGAGGGAAGAACAATTTTCTGACTAAGACAGTAGGATGAAATCACCCTAGGAAGAAAGGAAGTCCCAGGCCACAAGATAATCTTATCTTTGTGTAATACAAAAAGAGTCCCTTCCAAGATAGGATCACTAACTCCAAGACATGTCTGGCACGTCAGGCAAATCCCAAACTAGGGACTTTTTGACTCAAGGAGCAGCATGTCTATGGGTGGTGGTAGTTCAGGACAAGGTTGTCCTCATTAACCACAAGGACTCGGGTCCCTCTGCCTCCAGTAATATTGCAGCGCAATAGGCTCCGTCATGCTCCAGAGCCTGTAAAAGGACCTTAGGCTTCATGACATCAAGAAGAGGGAGTGGTTGGCAATTCTCCTTGATCCATGTTACTAAAGTTAAATAATAGCGCTCATTGTGCCCATGCATAGAGAGCACAGGATGAAACATCTGGGAGGATGCACTACAGAGGAAGCGGTTTCACTCATTTCCAGGGGCTTTCAGAATGAAGTTCCATGGACAAAATATCACTGAGTCTACTGTTGGTGAAATGAGGAGTGGCGAGGAGGGGTTCTGCTCAAACAATGCCTTAAAAAAAAAATTCAGTACTCGGCACTCATAGCTGTCTGCTACCAGCATCTATTGGCAGCATCTGCATCACATGATAGTTGATTACCTGGGGACAGTAGTGGATGTATAGACCCTCCCTCGACTACTGGGTCATTGGCCAGCTCTTTCCCAGTATACAAGGTTAAAAATAACTAAACAAATGAAATGGATGCAGCTCCTTTAAAATAAATGCAAAATTCAATATACTGTAGAGATCATAATATATATGATGTGAAAATACTCAATAGTAAATACGTAAAAAAAGTAGCGTTAAATAATGAACATCCCAATGTATGAGTCCCAACAGAGACACTAATATGCTGACATGACAATTGAAATCAGATGGGTGCTGCAGGAAAGGCAAAAGTGCTCCAAAACCACTCCATCACAGTGTTAAAAAACAGAAAAAAAAAAAAGAGCTTCTGTCCACAGACACTGCTAACTAGCTGACGTTTGTCAATTTTTACAGCTGTGTAACAGTTGCAGATATGGTAAAAACATTTAAAAGCAGGGTCTATCCTGTGTTCTGCAGGAATAGTTCAGTATTTTTAACACCAACACCCTATACCATTTCTTTTGCAGCTTTGTAACTATAGCACAAAATAGAATTTTTTTGGTCAGGGTCGATGCATTCCTCTTTTACAAAGCTTATTTTATATATAAATATTGTTCCATTTTATGGGGGTGAGTAAGTACTGGGATGGCCATTCATTTTTGGTTAAGTAGCGATGATTTCTAATTAAAACTGGATAACAGATTATGCTTCTTCATGCTGCTCCTCAATTGTAAAATTTGGAATGCACATTCTTTAACCACTTGACCACTGGGCACTTAAACCCCCTTAATAATCAGACCAATTTTCAGCTTTCGGTGCTCTCACATTTTGAATGACTCGGTCATACAACACTGTACCAAATGAAATTTTTGTCCCTTTTTTTCCCACAAATAGGGCTTTATTTTGGTGGTATTTGATCACCTCTGCGGTTTTTATTTTTTTCACTATTAATGAAAAAAGAACGAAAATTTTGTAAAATAATGAATTTTTCTTCATTTTTATCATAACATTTTGTAAAAAAAGTAATTTTCCTCATAAATTTGGCCTAAAATGTATACTGCTACATATTTTTGGTAAAAAAAAAAAAAATAATTGGATATTATTTAGTCTGGGTGAAAGTTATAGGGTCTACAAGCTATGGTACCAATTTCTGAAAATTGATCAATTTGATCACGCCTGAAGTACTGACAGCTTCTCTCATTTCTTGAGACCCTAACAAGCCAACAGGCGGCACTGCAGTGGTGCAGGTGGAACTGGTGTGGCACTGGTGGGCACAGATGGCACTGGTGGGCACAGATGGCACTGGTGGGGCACAGGCAGCACTGGTGGGGTGCAGATGAGCACTGATTGGCACTGATGGGCACAGGTGGTACTGATGGGCACAGGCGGCACTGGTGTGGCACAGGCGGCACTCGTGGGCATAGGCAGCACTTGTGGGCACAGGCGGCACTGATGGGCACAGGTGGCACTGATGTGGCAGTGTTGTGGCACTGTTGTGCACTGGTGGGACACAGGTGGCACTGTTGGGGCACAGGTGGCACTGGTGGGGCACAGATGGGGAACAGATGGGGCACTGCTGGGCACTAATCTCTCTCCTCTTCTCTCACGCTGCAATGGTGTGATGAGAGGAGAGAGATGACCTGCAATGTTTACATTTGTGATTGCGCCGTCATTGGACGGCGCGATCACGTGGTAAGGAGATGCTGCCATTGGCTTCTTACCAAGATCATTGACGCTGTGGGTCCCGTGGACCCGCCGAGCGCCGTGACCGCGTGTGCTCGGGCGCACGGATCTGACACACGTCGAAT
The DNA here is from genome assembly GCA_029574335.1 of Rana kukunoris. Taxonomy (NCBI): domain Eukaryota; kingdom Metazoa; phylum Chordata; class Amphibia; order Anura; family Ranidae; genus Rana; species Rana kukunoris. Next base: position 114,492,214 of record CM056049.1, on the reverse strand, counting down.
TTGTTTACACACGTGATTGCGCCGTCATTGGACGGCACGATCACGTGGTAAGGAGCCGCCGCCATTGGCTCCTTACCGCGATCATCGATGCTGCGGGTCCCATGGACCCGGTGAGCACTGGTGATCGCGTGTGTGCGCCCGGTCAGGCGCGCACACCTGACTCTAACGCAGGACGTCCATGGAAGTCCTGTTAGAGTAGAGGAACCGCCTTATAGACGTATTTCGTCTATAGGGCGGTGACTAAGTGGTTAAAGTAGTGGCCTAACTGCGATTCCCTGTGCTTAACCTCTAAAATGTGTTTTGATATTCATAATTCCTCAAAAAAAATTTTTCTGTCCCAGGGAGACAAATTGGCTACTCTTAAAAAAGAAGCATTTCCCTTCCCGAGATACACGCTGTCATTAAGGATCGTGCCCCTTCCAAGGCTCCTGGCCCGGATGGCTTTACAGGGGAATTTTATAAATCCCTTTGCTTACTGCTGTCCCCCACTCTCCACGAAGTATACCAGCACATTTGGGCTGGTGGACCTTACCTGCCCACTGGTAATCAGGCCATAATCAAACTGTTAGAAAAAAAAGGGAAAGACCCTTTAGAACCAGGCTCTTACAGGCCCATTTCGCTTCTAAACATTGACGTCAAGATCCTCTCCAAGATTGTGGCCACCAGATTAGCTTCCATCATTCCCTCTCTGATACATCCCGCTCAATCCGGGTTTGTAAAAGGCCGTACGGCCACCATGAATATCAGGAAGGTGATGATGGCCCTGGAACATGCCAGATGCAATCCGAAGGGGGATCGTGCCATCATCACTTTGGACGCGGAAAAAGCTTTCGACAACGTCAGTTTTGAGTGGCTCTCCATGGTCATGACTAAAATGGGTTTCTCTGGCCCCTTTGCCCATCTTGTAGGGGCCATGTATCATGCCCCGGCTGCAAGATTGGTAGCTGGGGGGCTTCTATCGGAGGAATTCTGCCTCCACAAAGGAACGAGGCTGCCCCCTTTCCCCTCTCCTCTTTAACATCGCCCTGGAACCGTTATCTAGATACCTCACCCAAATAGCCCCTCTCCATGGTATTAAAATAGGAACCCACGAACTGCGCACCTCCCTCTTTGCCGACGATGTCCTAATCTTCACCTCCAACCCCTCACACGATATGACCACGATAAAGACAATTTTCGATACATTCAGGCACTGCTCGGGACTCCGCATAAATTACAGCAAAAGCGAGATCCTTCCCATAGGTTCCCTATCCCCCCCTCCTGGTCTCAATCTTCCATCTTTACTGTCGCAAAATCACATATCACTTATTTAGGCATAAAAATCAGGAAACTACCTTCATCTCTCTACCACCTCAACTACCCTCCTTTGTTCACAAAAGTTTCTCAGGAATTAGATAACTGGATGGATTTTCCCCTCTCGCTCCTGGGGAGATGTCACCTGGTTAAGATGATTAGTGTTGCCCGCCTTCTTTACCCAATGCAGACTATTCCCCTACTTATCCGCCATAAAGACGTTAAGAATCTCAATTCAGCTATATCTAAATTTTTATGGCGTGGCAGTCGTCCACGCATTGCATTCACTAAACTGGATCTCCCCAGGTGCGAGGGCGGTATAGGCTTACCCAACATCAGAATGTATAATCTGGCCTGTTTGCTAAGGATCAGCCTGGACTGGGTGGCCCAGTCCTCTAGATGCTCCAACTTTCCCCTGGAAACGGCAATGGTCCACCCCTATTCCACTGTCGGTGGAAATCCATTCCCCCACCCCTTCAACACAACCTCCTGCTCCGAGATACGGTCATAGCATGGAGGGAGGTTAGGAAAAGTCTGAAATTACCTCCCTATATCTCTCGTCACCTTCCTCTGCTGGGGAATCCTAACTTTCTCCCCGGTCTGGACAACAAGGCGTACCTCATCTAGCAACAAAGAGGACTTAACCACTTTTTCTCACTATGTGACCCGCAAATTGGCCGCCCCCTCAGCTTCCGCGCTCTGGCCGACAAGTTCTTGCTCCCACCCTCTCATATCTTCCAGTATGGCCAGTGCATCAGTTTCCTGAGGAATGCCTGCAAAGATGACGACAAAAGTTTTCAAACGTCTCTCATCGACACCCTTCTCTCCCGGGGTTCTTACACGATCTCCGACATCTATAAACCCCTGTTGATGAAAACGACCCCTCCCCTTACATCCTCATCGGCCGCCAACTGGTCCAAAGACTTCCCAGACTCAGAGCTGGTGGACAAACTTCTTTGTGGCCTTAACTCTGTGTACAATCTGGTCCCCAATGAGATCTGGAGGGAATCCCAGCTAAAGATCGTCCACAGAGCGCATATCCCATTCTCATACGCTAACCAGACCCCCCCCCCACATCGGGGTGTCCCCTGTGCCTGCACCCCAAGCCCTCACTCGCTCACCGTTTCTGGTCTTGCTCACACATCTCAGCTTTCTGGGACCAAGTCCTAGCCTATATTTTTGAAGTGACTCTATTGAAACTGCCTAAGGACCCTCTGCTTCTTGTTTTTGGTCATTGGGACCCACAACTCCTACCTTGGTCATCGAAACCAGCTCCCCCAGGCAAAGACTGGTCCTCGATCTGCCCCCTCATTGCCAGACGGTCCATCCTGAGGAACTGGATCTCCAATGTTGGTCCAACCATATCCCAACTAAAGAAGGATATATTGAAACTACTTTACACGGACAAGCTCAACATGGACCTGACACAGGAGAGGACTAAAGCTCGCTTTTACCACAAATGGGAACTCTTCATGACCTCGGCACTCACTCCCACGGACAGGATAAACTTTGAAAAGTTATCATTCCTTTACCACAGCTCCCCTCCCCTGATGCCTTCTACCTCCTCTTCTTCCCAACTGCCGGTCTCACAAAACCAAAACCAAGTCACCTGAGTGTCGCAGCAACAATGAGACCTCCCTCTCCTCCAGGATTCTCATCCCCGCTGACCCTACCACCCAGGACGTTCGTGGAAATACCAGCTTATGACCCGGGGTCCAGGGCCCCAAAAAATACCACCCTTCCGCAGGACTTGATGTCTATCTAGGTGTTGACTACGTCCCCCTCCCCCTTCCTCCCCCTCCCCTCTTTTGCTTTAACTTGTTTGTTTAAATTTGAAAATTTTGCATCAATATTTTGTTACACTATTGGGCTGATTTACCAAGCCTGTGCGCCAAGACTCATGGTGCACAAGCAGGAGTAAACCTGTTTTTGACATTTACAAAAGAAACACGCTGCCAGTGCAGCGTGTTTCCTCATTTACTAAAGTGCCTAATGCGCCCAGAAGAGGGCGCACAGCACGCCAGTACAGAGCTGGCGTGCGGCATTTAGTAATGTAAACATCGGGGATTCGGGCGGGAGTTTATGAGGGGAGGGAGGGGGGTGATGCAGGGGAAGTGTAGTGACATGTGTTTCAACTTGTGTGGCGGGCCGATTTGAAAGGGAAAGTGACTTTTGGGACCCGATCCCCGTGCCCTTGCAAAGTACGCTAGAACCTCGGAAGGTTCACTTGCATACTGGGCATGCGCAGAGGGAAAAATCGGAGCTCACCGCGCGCCTCTTCAGTACGCCGGGAAATCCTTGGTAAATACCAGGCGGCGTAGCAGTGTTTGCACTGCCTGGAGCGGCGCACGGCAAGCTCCGAGCTGTTCTCGGGCTGCGCTGACACTGAAGGGGAACTCCGCGCCAAATTTCAAATGTGAAACCGGCGCGGCTTCCCCCCCAGGGGTACAATAGGCTCTCCGGCTTGGTCCGGAACGTGAGGGGTTAACCCACGCCAAAATCGGCGTGGGGTTCCCCCCCAGATCCGTACCAAGCCCTCATCCCAGGCATGCAGTCTGGCCGGACAGGAATGGGGGTGGGGACGAGCGAGCGGCCCCCCCCCTCCTGAGCCGTACCAGACCACATGCCCTCGACATGGGGGAGTGTGTGCTTTGGGGGAGGGGGGCGCTGCCCCCCCACCCCAAAGCACTCTTGTCCCCATGTCGATCGGGACAAGAGCCTCTTCCCGACAACCCTAGCCATTGGTTGTCGGGGTATGCGGGCGGGAGCCAATCAGAATCTGGGAGCCCCGTTTAATAAGGTGGCCCCCAGATTTCGGGGCCCCACCCTATGTGAATGAGTATGGGGTACATCGTACCCCTACCCATTCACCTGGTGAAGGTGGTTTAAACTTTGAGGGTCTTCTGCCGCCGCCCCCTTCGAATTTTTCGGCCTGGACGGGGGTCGCACATCCCATCCAGGACTTGGACGTGGCGGGCTTCTCGTCGCCGTCTTCTGCCGCTGCCCCCTTCACCACGAAGCTCCGTGCTTGTTTGATGAGGGCAGCGGGCTTCCGTCGTCTTCTCCGGGGCGAGGGTCGTACATCCCACCCCGGATTTCGTCGCCGTCTTCTGCCGCTGCCCCCTTCACCACGAAGCTCCGTGCTTGTTTGATGAGGGCAGCGGGCTTCCGTCGCAGTCTTCCGCCGCGGGGTGACACTCGCGGGCTTCTTCTTCCATTCGATGTTGACACGGCGAGGTCCGGCGCTGAAATGCCTTCTGAGCGGCGGGCAAGGACTTATATTGGCATTGGGCGTGGGCGTGGTTATGCCAACATGTGACCTTAACCCATGTGACAGTGATGTGACGTGACATCACTGTCACATGGGTTAAGGTCACATGTTGGCATAACCACGCCCACGCCCAATGCCAATATAAGTCCTTGCCCGCCGCTCAGAAGGCATTTCAGCGCCGGACCTCGCCGTGTCAACATCGAATGGAAGAAGAAGCCCGCGAGTGTCACCCCGCGGCGGAAGACTGCGACGGAAGCCCGCTGCCCTCATCAAACAAGCACGGAGCTTCGTGGTGAAGGGGGCAGCGGCAGAAGACGGCGACGAAATCCGGGGTGGGATGTACGACCCTCGCCCCGGAGAAGACGACGGAAGCCCGCTGCCCTCATCAAACAAGCACGGAGCTTCGTGGTGAAGGGGGCAGCGGCAGAAAACGGCGACGAGAAGCCCGCCACGTCCAAGTCCTGGATGGGATGTGCGACCCCCGTCCAGGCCGAAAAAATCGAAGGGGGCGGCAAAGAAGAAGGCCTGGCCCCCGCGGCGGAAGACAACGTCGAGAAGCCCGGAGAGTGGCGCCCTCCGGCGGAAGACGGCGAAAGAAGCCCTGGGAGGAGCCAGGCAGAAGCGGAGGAGCCCGAGGTGGGGCGACACCCCCGTTGTTCTCCGCTGTTTTCGGCCGGCCCCCCCCCGGATGTAAAAGAGCTTCATTTTGGGGTGGGGGCACAGTCGAGCATGGCGGAGAGCATGGGTGGGTGTTTCCCCCCCCCGGCAGAAGACGGCTAGAAGACCGAGGAGTGGCGACGCCCCCGTTGTTCTCCGCCATTTCCGCCGGCCCCCCCCGGATGTAAAAGAGCTTTGTTTGGGGTAGGGGGCCTGGCCGAACATGGCGGAGAGCATCGGTGGGTGTCTCTCTCCCCGGCGGAAGGCGGCGGCGAAGACCGGGGGGGGGGGGTAGGTGTACCCCCCCGGCGGAAGGCGAAGACCGAGGAGGGGTTTCGCCCCCCGTTGTTCTCCGCCATTTCCGCCGGCCCCCCCCGGATGTAAAAGAGCTTGATTTGGGGTAGGGGGCCTGGCCGAACATGGCCGAGAGCATCGGTGGGTGTCCCCCCCCGGCGGAAGGCGGCGGCGAAGACCGGTGCGGGGCTGGAGCCCCCCCGGCAGAAAACGTCTGGAAGACCGAGGGGCTCCGCCCCCGTTGTTCTCTGCTTTTTTCGGCCGGCCCCCCCCGGATGTGAAAGAGCTTATTTTGGGGTGGGGGCCTGGCTGGACATGGCGGAGATCATCGGTGGGTGTCCCCCCCCGGCAGAAGACGGCGAAGCCCGGGGCCCAATGGGCTGGTGGTGGGGGGTCCCGGCAGAAGACCCCCGGAGCTGACTAATAAATTATTTTTTTCTGTGTGTTTTTTTTTGTGTTTACACTTTTCCACCCGGTGAATGGGTAGGGGTACGATGTACCCCATACTCATTCACATAGGGTGGGGGGCCAGAATCTGGGGGCCCCCTTAATATAGGGGGCTCTCAGATTCTGATAAGCCCCCCGCCCGCATACCCCGACAACCAACGGCCAGGGTTGTCGGGAAGAGGCTCTTGTCCCTTTCGACATGGGGACAAGAGTGCTTTGGGGTGGGGGGGCAGTGCCCCCCTCCCCCACAGCACACACTCCCCCATGTCGAGGGCATGTGGTCTGGTACGGCTCAGGAGGGGGGGGGGCGCTCGCTCGTCCCCACCCCCATTCCTGTCCGGCCAGACTGCGTGCCTGGGAGAAGGGTTTGGTCTGGATCTGAGGGGGAACCCCACGCCGTTTTTTGGCGTGGGTTTAACCCCTTATGTTCCAGATCAAATCTAAGAGCCTGTTGTGCACCAGAAGGGGGACCCCCACGCCGTTTTTTTTTGTAATTTGGGGTGGAGTTCCCCTTTATCCCGGTCCTGTCAGGGGGGGGGGGGAATGCCTGCTCGTCTGTCCCTACAATGTATGAACAGCGATCTGTCATTTCCCCTACACAGTCCCACCCCCTTTACAGTTAGAACACACCCAGGTAACATATTCAACCCCTTCCGCGCCCCTAGTGTTAACCCCTTCCCTGCCAGTGTCATTTTTATAGTAAGCAATGCATTGATATACCATTGCTCGCTACAAAAATGCCAAATCTCACAAAAATGTGTCCGCCACAATGTCGCATTAGACAGAAAAAACAATGATAGCCACCATTACTAGTAAAACAAAAAATTATTCCAAAAAAACCCATAAGACCAACCCCTACTTAGAACTTTTGCCCAAACCAATCAAACGCTTATTGTGATTTTTTGCAACCAAAAATATGTCCAAGAATACTTATCGGCCTAAACTGAGGGCAAACATTTTTTGAATATATTTTGGGGGAGATTTATTATAGCAAACAGTAAAAAAGATGTTTTTTTAGTTACCAAATTGTCGCTATATTTTTGGGTCAAGCAAAAATAAGAAAAAACGCAGAGGTGATCAAATACCACCAACAAAAAAAAAAAATTGAATTTTTAGGGGGGGGGGGGAGGATGAGGACGCCCAATTTTTTTGGGGGCCACGTCGCACAACCACGCAATTGTCAGTCAAAATGACGCAGTGTTGAAATGCAAAAAACTGGCCCCGTCAGTGACCAGTAATATGCTCTGGGGCTCAAGTGGTTACAAATTAAGAATACACTAAAGTTAGCCCAATTTATGGCCATAATGTGAAAGATGATGTTACACCGAGTAAATAGATACCCAACATGTTACACTTTAATATTGCACACACTCATGGAATGGCGCCAAACTTCAGTACTTGAAAATACCCATAGGCAACGCTTTTTTATGTGTTTCAGGTTACCAGTTTTGATTTACAGAGGAGGTCTAGTGCTAAAAGTATTGCTCTCGCTCTAACGTACGCTATGATACCTCACATGTGGGGTTTGAACGGGGGTTCAATATGTGGGCGGGGCTTACACATTTAAGGCCCGCCCCCATATATGGAAACATTCTTCAAACCACACATGTGAGGTATCATAGCGTGCGTAACAGCAAGAGGAATATTTATAGCACTAGACCTCATCTGTAAATCTAAACTGGTAACCGGAAACAATAAAAATGCTGCTTGTTCGCTTCTGACTGCGAGCTACTAGGGACAGGGGCTTTTAAATTATTACTATTTAGGTTTGTTACGTAAAAATTCTATAAGACCTCCCGTTCAGCTTGTAAAGCATCACTTCATGGGGACCAAAAAAAAATTTAACACCTCTAATGCTTTCATCCGCCATTGCAGATTTGATTCTGGTACTGCATTTCGAGTGAACTGGGCATGCTCGAACAGTTAGAAAAAGAAGTTGGAAGTTTCATCCTGAAAATGACTTGCATCTTTCTGAGCATGCTCAGAAAGCTCTTTTTTTGGCTTAGTAATTTAAGGACATCCTTAACAGGTGTAAGCAGTTACAAGTGCACACAAACTAGAGGCTGACATTTCTTCATGTGTTTCCAATTGGTTCATTAGCACACATGTTATAAAAAGCGTGGATACTGCACGTGTCAGCTGCCCCTCAGAGGGGGCAGATTTGCTGGCTGGAAGTAATGGCGGAGTGAAACAGAGATGTTTTGGAGCAAGTTTTGTATTTTTTGATGTTTTCTCTGCTACATAATTTTGCTAAATGTTTCTCAAGATGTTAATGACTAATGTTTTAATCCTGTGGGTCTATCCTGTTATTTCAAAAGCATGATTTATTTTCCAATGACTGTGAAATAAACGTTGGTCTTTTTTGTTTTTAGGTGTTTTTATATATTTTTGGTGTGTTTATTTGTAATTTTTTGTTTTGCTTTCCTTGTTTTGTGGACCAATAAAATTACTTTCAAATTTTGAAGTTTGTTTTGTGATATTTTTTTCCTGCTATGGATTTCAACCGCTGCAGCTGAACTAGTTTGGGCCTAAACCATCAAGTGTGATTTGTCTCTAAGCTCTTTCCTGGTGTGTATGCATGAAATGTTTAGTCACCAGAAAAGGAAGGACAAAGCGGTAAGTATTGTTTCCTAGAACTGATGTCCAGACTGACTTTTTAAAGCACATGTGCAAGATGTAGGAAAAGCTGCAAACAGGGCCTGTTGGAGGGGGGGGGGGGGGGTGGTGTATTGGTGGACAGGCTTGAAGTGCTGATTTACAGCGCTGTGCTTGAAACTAGCACAAGACAATCCTATTCTAATTGTGGGTTGTTTGAGGGAAGCCAATTGAGTGTTAGAACCCCTGCTAGTGTTTTTAGGTTGGGCTTTGTGTCCCTTTTCCTTAAAATTGGCTTCACTTCCTGTCACACAGCTGAACAGGAAGTGAGGTTAAAACCCTACCAATGGTCTTTTCTTTGGGACACAGGTCAATCTAACTAGTGTCACCATTAAGCAAATTGCACTGCAGTGTACACCCCAAATGATTAGTTACTTTGGGGTTTAGTAAAGGCAAAGCCGCTCTGCAGTAGAAGCGTAGGCAATGAAAATCAGAAGGGAAGCACTGATGGTTTTTACTTCCAATCCCGCCAAGTTTTGAGTTTTCTTCCTTGCTTGTCCACTTGTAGTGCAAAGTGGATTTGCCTTTAGTAAATGGACCCCAAAGTCCAAGATTCCTACTAATTTGGGGTGTACACAGCAAAATGCCATTTCCAAAATGGGAAACTATTTATATTGATCTGTGTGTCCCCAACAAAACATTACTCAGGTGTTTCCCTCACTTCCTGTTTGGCTGTGTGGCAGGAAGTGAATGAATTAAGTAGAAAGTGACAACATTTGTGAGGTGTCTTTACCCTATCAGGGGTGCAGGCATCCCCAAAACAAACAAGAAAATAGTTGATTTAACATTGGGTGGTGTTTGTGGGGGTCCCTAACACACATTCATACATATTAGCAACGCTGGATCCTGGCCTATTGGCATGGTTATATTTTCTTAAGCCTCTCAATAAAATGATCTGAAATTTGGGGTTAAACTGGAACAATAATCATCACTTTTATTTTTTGGATTTCTTTCATTTTGGATAGAGTTGGTGGGGGGGGGGGGGGGGTTAGAAGCTCTGTCAGTTTATTTTGTATTATCCCTGTCCGTTTGGGGAGATTGGCCTTCACTTCCTGCCCCATAGCCAAACAGGAAGTGATCGAAAAAGTAGGCAAATTAAGGGCCCCCCCAAGTCCCCCCCCACAGAACTTGTGTGTGTCCCCTGAAAATTCCTGGGTGGGTCATAAAAAAACAGGGTGTGGCCTTGACAGGAAGGGTGGGTCATTTTTCTATTAGGGGGGTGCCAAAATTTGGTCAGGCCTAGGGCAGCACAAAACCTAAATCTCCTACTGCACATTAGGGCTTATTTAGACAGGATCCAATTTACAGCATGTTTTTAGATTGTGGGAGGGAAACCCGCACAGGGAGAACATGCAAACTCCAGGCAGATAGTGTCACGGGCGGGATTCGAACCAGCAACCCTTTTGCTGCTAGGTGAACATGCTACACACTACGCTACTGTGCTGAACGAACATGATTGCAGCTGAAAGCATGAGATGTTTTTTTTTTTTACCAATTCCATGCTTTCCAGCCTGGAGGACAGATGTGGGGTCTAATTGACCCCGCCTTTCTCTATAAAGAGGACCTGTCACACACTAGTCCTATTACAAGGGATGTTTACATTCCTTGTAATAGGAAGAAAAGTGAAAAATAATACAAACAAAGGGACAAACAAGTGCAAAAATTAAAATATTAAGTAAAAAAATAAAATAACAAAGGAATTTAAATGCTCCTGTCCCTAGTAGCTCGCACTCAGAAGCGAACACGCATGCAAGTCCCACCCACATATGTAAACATCCTTCAAACCCCACATGTGAGGTATCATAGCGTGCGTTAGAGCGAGAGCAATAATGTTAGCACTAGACCTCCTCTGTAACTCAAAAGTGGTAACCTGAGAAAAAAAGTCAAGCGTTGCCTATGGAGATTTTTAATAACGAAGTTTAGCGCCATTCCATGAGTGTGCGCAATATGAAAGCGTGACAAGTTAGGTATCTATTTACTCGGTGTAACATCATCTTTTACCTTATCCCTAAAAATTGGCCTAGCTTTACTGCTTTCTTATTTTGTCATTCATGAAACAGGTTTTTTTTTGGAAAGCCAAAAAAAAAAAAAAACGTTAGAAAATTTTTGGCACAAATACTGTTGGAAATGTGTCCGAAAAAATGGCCGCCACTTTATTCCCTAGGGTGTTTGTTAATAAAATATATATAATGTTTGGGGGTCCTGAGTAAGTTTCAAGGAAGAAAATATAATTGTTACATGAAGGAGAGAAGTGCCAGAATAGGCGCGGTATGGAAGTGGTTAAAGTGCACCAATAAAAGTGAAAAATTCCTTGAAATTTCGTACCATGGGGGGGGGGAGGCAATTAGGGGCGCCATCAGGAATTATGGGGCCCCTTACACAGCTTCAGGCATGGGCCCCCTGGAGCAGAGAATAGGGGGGGGGGTGCCGCCTGATATTAAGAAGGGGGGGGGCTGCCGGCAATTTGATAAGCGGGGGGTTCCTTTACTAAAAAATACATATAGAAAAATATATATTAAAAAGGGTGGTAGCCATCCGGGGGCCCTGGGGACCACTGGGCCCTTTAATAAAAAGAAACTTCTGGGCTCTTTAATGAAAAATAAATTACAATATCTACATATATAAAATAATAAAAAAGGGGGTTGCCTTGGGAGCTCTGGGCCCTTTAATAAAAAATAACTACCAAAAATCTAAAAAAAAAATAACATTGGGTGGGAGCTGCGGTGGCTCAACGTGAATGGCACTGCGCTGACAAGCCGTTCACCTCTGCAGCCAAGGGTTCGGATCCCGGTCTCGGCTACATGTGAATTGAGTTTGGTGGTGTCAGCCCGGCTCCCGATGGGTGTGCTATGCAAGGTACGCCCACCCCCCCCCCCCCCCCCCCACAAAAAAAACACCACACTTGCACACACTTTGGCCATGAGGTCTCCTAAAATAAAGGGAGGTGAAGGACCTACAGGGCTGGCTGGGTGGGCTACACTCCTTCATAGGGGGAGTCCCTCTGTCCCATTGGGCTCCCAAGTGTAGCAGGTGGGGTGAGTGGGAGGCCCCCCTCACACCCACCATTGCCACCGGGGGCATGGAGAAGGATGGCGATTGCAAGTCCAGCTCCTCTCTCTCGACTTCACGCACAAAATACACTTTAAAAAAGAAATTAAAGTAAAAAGTAACAAACCTGGGGAAAATGTTTATAACATTTTTAGAAGCAAAAAGGTTGTCATCTGGGCCCTCTGGGAGCTTTCATAATTATATTATATATATATATGTTTAAAAAATAACCAAAAAATATATCATATGTTTTTTTTTTGATTTTTTTGTAAAGGTGGGGGGTTGTCATCTGGAGCCCTGGGGATCTCCGGGCCACTGGGGACCAGGCCACTGGGGACCTCCAGACCCCTAAACCAAAACATTGGCCCTTTAATAACAAAAAATTTGGGGGGTTGCCACCCGGGGCCCTGGGGACCTCCAGACTGCTAAAAAATATTAAATTCCAAAAATTGGCCCTTTAATAAAAAATCCTACAAAAACCAACTAACAAATATATATACAAAAAAAAAAAGAGGGGGGTTACCATCTGGGGCGCTGGGGGGCCTCCAGGCATCTGGGCACCTCCGGACCCCCGGGCCCCTTACAGGTGTACAGGGCCGCCATCATGAATTTTGGGGCCCCTTACACAGCTTCAGGCATGGGCCCCCTGGAGCAGAGAACCGGGGGGGGTGCTGCCGCATGAAATTGAGAAGCGGGGGGGGGGGGGTGGTGCCACAAATTGAGGAGCGGAGGGGCCCTTTACAAAAATTTTGACAGAAATAAGAAATAAAGAAAAATATATATAAAAAAGGGGGGTAGCCATCCGGGGCCCTGGGGACCTCTGTGCTCTTTATCAAATAAAAATACAAAAGAGAGAAAATACATATATATATATTTTTTAAATATAACATTTATCGAAAAAAAGTAAAAAAACAAGGGGGTAGCCTTCCAGGGCCCTGGGGACCTCTGGGCCCTTTCCTTAAAAAAAAAAAAAAAAATATATTAAAAAAATATATATATTTTTTTAAATATATATATTTTATTTTAAAAAAAGGGCTTGCCATCTGGGGCCCTTAGTGGCCTCCGGGCCCCTGGGGACCTTCGGAGCCCTTAAACAAAAAAAAAAAAAAAAAATAGTTTTTTTTGTTTTAGGGTGGTTCCCATCCGGGCCCCTGGGGGCCCCTGGGGACCCCCGGGCGGTGTAATGCCTGTACCCCCCTAATGGCGGCCCTGCAGGTGTACTGCCTGTACCCCCCTGATGGCGGCCCTGGGTGTAATGTCAGCATGTGAAAAATGACATTCTGAAGGAAAAAAGCCATTTAAAACTGACTCGCGGCAATAATGAATTGTCAGCTCCTGGAATTTGCAGGAGAATTCATTCATTAAAAACACCAAAAAAAAAGCGTGGGGGTCCCCCCAAATTCAATAACCAGACCCTTTAGGTCTGGTATGGATATTAAGGGGAACCCCGCCATCAATTTTTAAAAAAAATGACGTGGGGTTCCCCCCAAATATCCATAACCAGACCCTTCAGGTCTGGTGTGGAATTTAAGGGGAACTCCACTCCAAATTAAAAAAAAAATGGCGTGGAGTCCCCCCTAAAATCCACACCAGACCCCTTATCCGAGCACGTTGACCTGGCCGGCCGCAGAAAAGAGGGGGGGACAGAGCGCGGCCCCCCCCCCTCTCCTGAACCGCACCAGGCCACATGCCCTCAACATTGGGAGGGTGTTTTGGGGTGCCCCCCAAAACACCTTGTCCCCATGTTGATGAGGACAAGGGTCTCTTCCCCACAACCCTTGCCCGGTGGTTGTGGGGGTCTGCGGGCAGGAGGCTTATCGAAATCTGGAAGACCCCTTTAACAAAGGGGCCCCCCAGATCCCGGCCCCCCCCCTGTGTGAAATGGTAATGGGGTACCTTGTACCTCTACCATTTCACGTGTAAAAAAAATGTAAAGGGTTAAAAAAGACAAGAGCCGGTTTTTGACAAGTCCTTTATTATCTTCTTTCTTCTTTCCTTCGGGTTTCTTCTTCCTCCTCCTTCTTCCTCTGCTTCTGTCTTGGGTCTTCTATTCCCGCATCTTGCCCGGCGTGTTCTTCCATCTTCTTCTCCTTCCGCTGTCCTTCTCGTCCGCATCTTCTTCTCCTTCTTCTTCTTCGCCGGAGCGGCCGCTTCCAATTGAAATCCCCGCTGTCTGCCGGACCACGCCCCCCCTCTGATGCCACGGGCAAGCTCTTAGGAGTGTGCTGCAAGTGCGTCAGAGGAGGGCGTGGTCACATGTCAGAGGGCGGGCAATTCAATTTGAAGCTTGTGCGCGGCTTTTTCTTTGCCAGAGTCGCCGCTTCCAATTGAATTGCCCGCTTTCTGGAACATGTGACCACGCCCCCCTCTGACGCACTGGCACCACACGGGGACTTTCCTAAGAGCTTGCCCGTGGCGTCAGAGGGGGGGCGTGGTCCGGCAGACAGCGGGGATTTCAATTGGAAGCGGCGCCTCCGGCGAAGAAGAAGAAGGAGAAGAAGATGCGGACGAGAAGGACAGCGGAAGAAGATGGAAGAACACGCCGGGCAAGATGCGGGAATAGAAGACCCAAGACAGAAGCAGAGGAAGAAGAAGGAGGAGGAAGAAGAAACCCGAAGGAAAGAAGAAAGAAGATAATAAAGGACTTGTCAAAAACCGGCTCTTGTCGTTTTTTAACCCTTTACATTTTTTTTTCTCGTGAAATGGTAGAGGTACAAGGTACCCCATTACCATTTCACACAGGGGGGGGGCCGGGATCTGGGGGGCCCCTTTGTTAAAGGGGTCTTCCAGATTTCGATAAGCCTTCCGCCCGCAGACCCCCACAACCACCGGGCAAGGGTTGTGGGGAAGAGACCCTTGTCCTCATCAACATGGGGACAAGGTGTTTTGGGGGGCACCCCAAAACACCCTCCCAATGTTGAGGGCATGTGGCCTGGTGCGGTTCAGGAGAGGGGGGGGGCCGCGCTCTGTCCCCCCCTCTTTTCTGCGGCCGGCCAGGTCAACGTGCTCGGATAAGGGGTCTGGTGTGGATTTTAGGGGGGACTCCACGCCATTTTTTTTTTTTTTGGGGTGGAGTTCCCCTTAAATTCCACACCAGACCTGAAGGGTCTGGTTATGGATATTTGGGGGGAACCCCACGTCATTTTTTTTTAAAATTGACGGCGGGGTTCCCCTTAATATCCATACCAGACCTAAAGGGTCTGGTTATTGAATTTGGGGGGACCCCCACGTCATTTGAATAATTATTTTAAAATTCGTACCATGGGGGGGGGGGGGGGAATGTCAGCAGGTGAATAAAGCGCACTTTTCCTGCGGTTAGAAATATGTCTTTGCACAAAATGACATTCTGAAAAAAAAAAAAAAAAAAAAAGCCATTTAAAACTGACTCGCGGCAATAATGAATTGTCAGCTCCTGGAAATTGCAGGAGAATTCATTCATTAAAAAAAGGGAAAAAAAAAGCGTGGGGGTCCCCCCAAATTCAATAACCAGACCCTTTAGGTCTGGTATGGATATTAAGGGGAACCCCGCCGTCAATTTATTAAAAAAATGACGTGGGGTTCCCCCCAAATATCCATAACCAGACCCTTCGGGTCTGGTGTGGAATTTAAGGGGAACTCCACCCCAAATGTAAAAAATAAATGGCGTGGAGTCCCCCCTAAAATCCACACCAGACCCCTTATCCGAGCACGTTGACCTGGCCGGCCGCAGAAAAGAGGGGGGGACAGAGCGCGGCCCCCCCCCTCTCCTGAACCGCACCAGGCCACATGCCCTCAACATTGGGAGGGTGTTTTGGGGTGCCCCCCAAAACACCTTGTCCCCATGTTGATGAGGACAAGGGTCTCTTCCCCACAACCCTTGCCCGGTGGTTGTGGGGGTCTGCGGGCAGGAGGCTTATCGAAATCTGGAAGACCCCTTTAACAAAGGGGCCCCCCAGATCCCGCCCCCCCCCCTGTGTGAAATGGTAATGGGGTACCTTGTACCTCTACCATTTCACGAGAAAAAAAAATGTAAAGGGTTAAAAAAGACAAGAGCCGGTTTTTGACAAGTCCTTTATTATCTTCTTTCTTCTTTCCTTCGGGTTTCTTCTTCCTCCTCTTCTTCTTCTTCTTCTGCTTCTGTCTTGGGTCTTCTATTCCCGCATCTTGCCCGGCGTGTTCTTCCATCTTCTTCCGCTGTCCTTCTCGTCCGCATCTTCTCCTTCTTCTTCTTCGCCGGAGCCGCCGCTTCCAATTGAAATCCCCGCTGTCTGCCGGACCACGCCCCCCTCTGACGCCACGGGCGAAGCTCTTAGGAAAGTCCCCGTGTGGTGCCAGTGCGTCAGAGGGGGGCGTGGTCACATGTTCCAGAAAGCGGGCAATTCAATTGGAAGCGGCGACTCTGGCAAAGAAAAAGCCGCGCACGAGCTTCAAATTGAATTGGCCGCCCTCTGACATGTGACCACGCCCCCCTCTGACGCACTTGCAGCACACTCCTAAGAGCTTGCCCGAGGCGTCAGAGGGGGGGCGTGGTCCGGCAGACAGCGGGGATTTCAATTGGAAGCGGCCGCTCCGGCGAAGAAGAAGAAGAAGGAGAAGATGCGGACGAGAAGGACAGCGGGAGGAACAGAAGATGGAAGAACACGCCGGGCAAGATGCGGGAATAGAAGACCCAAGACAGAAGCAGAGGAAGAAGAAGGAGGAGGAAGAAGAAACCCGAAGGAAAGAAGAAAGAAGATAATAAAGGACTTGTCAAAAACCGGCTCTTGTCTTTTTTAACCCTTTACATTTTTTTTTCTCGTGAAATGGTAGAGGTACAAGGTACCCCATTACCATTTCACACAGGGGGGGGGCCGGGATCTGGGGGGCCCCTTTGTTAAAGGGGTCTTCCAGATTTCGATAAGCCTCCTGCCCGCAGACCCCCACAACCACCGGGCAAGGGTTGTGGGGAAGAGACCCTTGTCCTCATCAACATGGGGACAAGGTGTTTTGGGGGGCACCCCAAAACACCCTCCCAATGTTGAGGGCATGTGGCCTGGTGCGGTTCAGGAGAGGGGGGGGGCCGCGCTCTGTCCCCCCCTCTTTTCTGCGGCCGGCCAGGTCAACGTGCTCGGATAAGGGGTCTGGTGTGGATTTTAGGGGGGACTCCACGCCATTTTTTTTTTAATTTGGAGTGGAGTTCCCCTTAAATTCCACACCAGACCCGAAGGGTCTGGTTATGGATATTTGGGGGGAACCCCACGTCATTTTTTTTTTTGAATTGACGGCGGGGTTCCCCTTAATATCCATACCAGACCTAAAGGGTCTGGTTATTGAATTTGGGGGGACCCCCACGCTTTTTTTTCCCTTTTTTTAATGAATGAATTCTCCTGCAATTGCCGGGAGCCGACAATTCATTATAGCCGCGAGTCAGTTTTAAATGGCTTTTTTCCTTTGAAAAATGACATTTTGTGCAGAGACATTTCTAACCACGGGAAACATGCGCTTTTTCACATGCTGACATTAGAGACCCCCATAGTACGAAATTTAAAGGAAAATTACACTTTTATTATTGCACTTTTAGCATTATTAAAATCACTGCTCCCGAAAAAACGGCCGTTTTAAAAAAAAAAAAAAGCATTGGTACATGTCCCCTGGGGCAGGACTGAGGTCCCCAAACACTGTTTAGGACAAAACTTGCAGATTAGCCATTAAAATTCACTATTAAGATTTCCCCCCATAGACTTATACAGGGAGTTCGGCGGCGGCTTTACTTATCAATCACATCGCGCTGCTGCTGCCGCCGGTTCATGCGCCTAATTAGGGCTTCATCCAGCGCACTAATTAAGGCATGTACCGGCGCAGCGCACATTCATTAGTAAATCAGCCCCTATGTACATAACCTTTCACAATAAAAATATTTGAAAAAAAAAAAAAAGAAGCATTAATGTGCATTAGATCTGTGAAATAATTACCATATCTTTCGGACCATAAGACAAACTTTTTCCCCCCAAAAATATGGGAGAAAATGTCTCTGCGTCGCTGACCATGATCCCTGCCGCTGCTGGCAACGCCCCCCGCCGCTTCCAGCAAGAAAGCTGACCCCCGCACAAAAAAAGCCCCCTATAGAGTCCCCTATAAAGCTGCATATAGTGAATGCCTCAGTTGTCCTGGGGCGGTCCCCACTCAGCTGGGCTCGGCTATGCTCGAAAAGAGGGGCGGTGCCCCCTCAGCTGGGCTTGGCTATCAGTTCACTTCTGGCTGTGCTCGGGTGGGAGGGGGCGGTCCTCGCTCAGCCCACTTCACCTGTGCTCGAGTGGTGTATTAGAAGAAGGATGCTGACCATGTCGGCAGCCCCTGTCCATGTCCATGTCCATGTTGGCAGCCTCTGTCCATGTCCCCAGCCCCTGTCCACAGCCCCTCTCCAATAATGGCACAGGTCGGACCGCAATAATGTCACAGGTCAGGCTGCAATAATGTCACTGGTCGGGCTTAATTTCTTTGGCACAGGTCAGGCTGCATTTCTTTGGCACAGGTCAGGCTACATTTCTTTGGCACAGGTCAGGCTACATTTCTTTGGCACAGGTCAGGCTACATTTCTTTGGCACAGGTCAGGCTACACTGGTAAATATTTTAGTACACCATTTGGTTCAGAATATTTGTTTTCTTGTTTTCCTCCTCTAAAACCTAGGTGCTTCTCTTATGGTCAGGTAAAAAAAGATTAGATTATGTTCTAAAAATTTCTAAAAAAAAATCTTGTGTGCACACAAATCCAATTTCAGGCTCCAATAAGCCGACTCTCTCTACAAATTTGTCTCCCATGAATAAGTATACGATTATCTGTTTGAAATTTGTACGTTTAAATACTATCGAGGAAATACAGAGACTAATGTTATTATTTCAAGTTAAGTCTGTCTCCTTTGTCCCTCAGAAATACTCTTCTTTCCAAAGAGTATAAAATCTGCACTGACAAGTAGAGATGAGCCCAATGTTCGAGTCGCACCTAAATTTGACTCAAACATCGGGTGTTTGTCGAACAGCGAACATTATGCCGTGTTTGCAGCACATTTGAAAGCCGCGGAACACCATTAAAGTCTAGAGGACACAGCACGTGACGTCAGAGGAAGGCGGGTTCATCTGTTTACATCACCAGGTGGCCCAGCACTCTGCTATATAACAGCTGTCATCGCAAAGAGGATACAGTCGGTGGGATCCTCCCATGGAGGGGGCCTTTTTTTTTCTCTGGTCGTCAGACACTGTGATCGGGAATGAATGGACATCGTGGGACAGGTTTTTTTTTTAAATAAAGGACTTGTCCCAAATTGTCTACTGTCCTTTTTACCATTTTGACACTTTTTTTGGTGAATTTGTAGGGGTACAATGTACCCAATATAGGGGTACAATGTAGGGGTACAATATGTTCGGGTACAAATATGTAGGGGTACAAATATGTAGGGGTACAATGTACCCAATACATAGGGGGGTCCCCTTGGTAAAGGAGGTTTGCAGATTCCGGTAACCCCCCACCCGCAGACCCCCACAACCTCCGGACAAGGGTTGTGGGGATGAGGCCCTTGTCCCCATCAACATGGGGACAAGGTGCTTTGGGGGGACCCCAAAGCACCCTCCCCATTTTGAGGCCATGTGGCCTGGTACGGTTGGGGGGGCACTATCTCACCCCCATTTTCCTGCAAACTGCCTGGTTGTGTGCCCGTATAAGGGTCTGGTATGGATTTTGGGGGGACCCCTAGACAATTTGTTTTAAATTTTGGCGCAGGGTTCCCCTTAAAATCCATACCAGACCTGAAGGGCCTGGTAATGGACTGGGGGGGGGCCATGCTGTTTTTTTCAATGATTTTTTATTTTTTATCTATATTGCTGGGATCCGACAATTTATTACAGCTGCGAGCAATTTTAAATTACTTTTTTCCTTTAGAAATTTCATTTTGCAGGGATTTGTTCTAATCACTGGACATATGCGCTATTTTACAGGCATACTAAGGACACCCCCAGGCACGATATTTTATGTTTATTGTTTCACTTTAAGCATCATTAAAATCACTGCTCCTCAAAAACTGCTGTTTTTAAAACTTTTTTTTTGCATTGCTCCCCTGGGGCTGCCTTGAGCCCCAAACTTCTTGCATGCTCTACATCTACAGTGAAAATATCTCTTCTTCTCACATAGTGGACAAGTACAAATGCTTGCTTAGTGGGTGGCAAGACTACATTATTGAGGGATGTAATGTTTGGAATAGCATGCTCAAATATTTTTTTTTAGCCCCAATTAAACTGCTTGCATGCTCTCAAGCTACTGTGTAACATGTTTTAATTGTTGCCTCTGAAGCATGGCATTGTGATTTTTTTTTTGTTCTTGTTCAGCATAACATCTGCTTCAGCTGCGCAACGGGGGCTTGCGGTTTGGAGAGGTTTTAATTCACTGTTGGTTGGCATTTTGTTCAACTTGGTACACAATACAATGAATATAGAACAAGCTATGCTCTTTGAATTATTTTGCCCCTATTTTGGCAATTTACATGATATCGATAGCTTCTTTTTAATATATACCTTATGATAGTTTTTTACCACTAGCAAAAAATTGAGGCATGGTGGAAGTGGGAGGTGTTATTCTTAACTGGCCATCATTTTGTTTTATTAATTGTCACTGCAGCTTTTAGGTGTGATGCAGTGCTGAAATTTGCAACATGTTAGCATTTCTGGCTGCGTTTCTACACACTGCATCTTGGCTGCATTGCAGAGAATCACTGTGTTAAAAAAAAGCAAACAGTACTCTGTGCTTTAAAAGCACAAGAAGGCCAATGCAAACCGATTCCAGTACGAGGAAAAACAAGTTCCTGCACCTTTTTCTGTGCAAACCAAATGCGAGTTCAGTCATACGGTATGGCTGAACTCGCATTGCTCAGACATCGCATTTGATCGGCACCTACAGTGCGGGTACGAATCAAATGCGATGTCCGACATCGCACAAGTCTGAACCTAGGCTAAAATCTGTTAAAGTGTGTATTCCTGACCTAAAAAAACCTTGGCCCAGATTCATAAAGCAATTACGCCTGTCTAACTGGTGTTAGACAGGAGTAATTTCAAATTTTGCGCGCCGTATCACTAGTTTGAATCCTCAAACCATGATACGGCGGCTTCGGGCTTCGATCCGAGAGGCTTACGTCTTCGTAAGCCTTCGGATCTACGCTGTGATATTTTTGCGGCCGCTGGGAGGAGTTTGCGTTGTTTTAATGCGTCGGGATATGCAAATGTGTTTTTACGGCAATCCACGAAGATACGAGCGGTCTTCGCAATCGCTTACGTCTATTTTTTTTTACGTACTGTTAGACCAGCTTTTTGCTGGTCTAACGGTGCGTAGCCCATGTTAAGTATGGCCGTCGTTCCCGCGTCAAATTTAATTATTTTTTTTTTTTTTTTTACGTAACTCGTTCGGGAATAGAAATGTCCGTAAACGACGCTACTCAAACAACAAATGATGTAACGACGTGATTTCGCGCAATGCACGGCGGGAAATTTGCAAACGGAGCATGCGCAGTTCGATCGCTGCGGGAACGCGCCTATTTTAAATCCTTCACGCCCCCTACTCGCGTAGATGGATTGTGACGGGAGAAATACACTACGCCGCCGTCAATTACTGGACAAAATCTACCTGGATTCCACGTAGAGCCAGGTAAAAAACGGCGGCGTAGTGTATTTCTGATACGCTACGAGAATCTAATTCTCTATGAATCTGGGCCCTTGTATTGCTCTCAGCCTCCTCCAGATCCCCATATATATTTTTTTTCTTTGCTGGTGTGATCTGATTTCCAGTTTGAGGGTGGCTACATTCATTCTTCCTTATGGTCCCACTGTATGAAGGAACATAGCTACCAACTCCAGCTCATTTCTGAGATGGACTAGGGACCATGGAATTTTCAGCGTGCATAGAGAAGTGCACATAACCACAATGCATTGCTCATTCCAAACAAATAGATGTGTGGGGGGGAGGTTTGAGAGCCCATAAAGTACCTTTCAATTAAACGTAAAAATGAATTACAAGGTTATTAAGTGCTGGAAGTGTATGGATTATTTATGGAGAAAAAAAATTGTTTAGTGATGCTTTTATTTTTATTGTATTTTTCTGGTACATAATTGGGTATTGCTTTCAAAGTGAACGTTTTCTAAATCAGCCTCATTATCTTGGAATTCTCAAATTTTCATTTACTTGCGCCAGTGCTTTTCCATACATTCCTATATCTGCAGGTCATAATCATTCCCAACAAATTGGTGATAGAAAAAAATAGATTGTGTAGATTACATCAGTAGCCTTTCAATGCCTGACATTTAATTGGTTGTGACCAAATCCTAAGTAATGGTGATGTACAGATATAACTTATGATTGCTAATAATGTGAGTCCTTGTTCATAGGACATTAAGAAGCAGTTGTTTGAATATAAGAAAAGCAAATGCTGCAGCAGATCTACCATGCAGAGGATCTTTAATTGCTAACAGCCCACACATGGGATCAATTTCTTTGCTCGCATCCAGCCATTGATTAGGAAGACACAAATTACCTGATGAATTCTGCAGTAGCTAGTTTGTGCAGTATAATTTTTTCCCCAACCCCCTATAAATATGAAAAAATACAGACCTAATAATGCAACATTCTTCCCTGTGTACGCTACGCTTGTGGTGTCCGTGAGCATAAAAACAGGGGGGGGGGGGTGACACAGAGGTGTCAGCTAGTACTTTGTCTTGTAGTTCTCTCGCCGGGAAGAAAGGAATAAAAAAATTAGAATTACTGGCTTTTAGTTATCTCAACATTGGTCAACTTTAGGCCTTGTTCACATGGGTGATGACATCCTCATAGTGTGAACGGTCTATTATTTCCAGCATTTCAACTTCCAGGTGCTGTGTGCAGGAAGCCGATTGGACTCTAGAAAGATGCAGGTAAGTCAAAATTTCTATTATCTTAATTGTACCAAACAAGACACTGGTGTGTGCTCAAGCAATAAACTGAGAGGTGGGCAACAACCTGACAAACAAAGCTGCCAACATACTCACAAGAAACAAGGATTAAATAACCCAAACAAAACATTCAGATAACACTTTGAAACTCCCTGTGGCCGAATCTCACCTCAGAAGAGGCCTGAACAAAAACTTAGAGACTGTGTGAACAGAGGACCGGGTGATAGTCTTGCAAATATGGGAAGTAGATACTTGATGCTAAAAAGCCCAAGGGACACTGTGACGGATTTCGCATACCCCAGGTGGGCACATCCGCCAGACCTGTGTCTCCTGTCCTACCAACGCACCAGCAGCCTGCAGATTCACCATAACCAGCCCTTAACCCCTCAATCACAAAACAATCCACACAGGTATTGAGGGTTAAGCAGGGCATCAACTGTTTATTAAATACAAGACATACACTTTTACACACAGTTAGGGACACTCCCCTTAGCTTTGTCATAGAGGGGAGGGGGTAGGAGACAAGGAACAACCAATGGGAACTGAACACTTGTACATTGAAACAGACTACAGACAAACATAAAGGGATTATGGTAAGCAGGCAGCTTCTCAATACACATCCCCTGCGGAGAGATGTCTCCAGTCCAGACCATTGTCTACATGCCATTTAACAACACAATTAGACACAGCAACAAGATGGGGTGGGGGAGAAGTGATGTGGCATTACATTACATTATCTCAAAGCCAGCTTGTCCCCAGGTCTCCAGTCTCTTCTGGGCCATAATCTGTGGGTAAGAGGCTAGCCCACAGTCCCTTCCAAAACACACAGTGACATTGGGTTCTGTCACAGACACCAACAGCCCTGGTGGAAAGAGATCTGATAGGGAAAGGAGAAACTCTGTCCTTGGTGTTTTTTTACCTTAATGCACCCCCCCCCCCCCCCCCGGTTTACTCACCAGAGCCCATTCATTCCCTCAGCGGAGATGTGCTCTAGCTCTGTGCCTGGGAGATCTCGGCTCTTGATTGGATAGACTGATAGCAGCGCAGCCATTGGCTCCTACTGCTGTCAATTAAATCCAATGACGCAGGCGCTGGGGGGCGGGGCCAAGTCTGCCATTCTGTGTTTATGCACGCAAATGCTGGACTCAGGGGTGTGTCCGCAAGGTAACCCCCAGGAAGAGCGCTTCTCTCAGGGGGTTTACCAATGCGAGAAGGAGCCGCAAGTGCCGCTGGGGGACCCCAGAAGACAAGGTTTGGGGCCACACTGTGCAAAACGAACTGCACAGTGGAGGTAAGTATGACATGTTTGTTATTTAAAAAAAAACAAAGGTTTACAATAACTTCAAGGGTGTAACCCGTGGTGATAAGGTGTCTGATCCACCTGACAATAGTGGAGCAAGAAACAGGATGCCTGCTACACAAGCCCATAGGAAAAACAAACAGGGGAGTCTTGCAAACAGAGACTGTGACTGTCAGGTAGACCCTGACTACATCCAAGCAATGTTGTCACATGAAAATAAATAATAAAATATTTACAAAAATGTGGGGGGTGTACTCACTTTAGTGAGATACTGTACATCCATCCTAGGATGGTCAGTTTGCTTCTTTGCATTCTACTTGGGAGCACAGCTTGCCTATACGCCAAACAAATGTTTTGTCTTGCATTTTAACTTTAAATGTATTGGGTTATTTTACAAAGTTAAGAGTGACATATACTTAATATAGAAGGGTACCCTGGGCCAGGTCCTTGTCAGAACCAGACTAACAATTGACAGAGAATTCCTTGGGACTTGGCTTCCTAACACCAGGCAAAGTAAGCCTTCCATATGTAATGGCAACTCTTGCAGGAGTTTACTTTTCTTTTTCTGAGTAAGGAGGGAATAATAGAAATGCTCACATATATTACAACATCCCGCTAAAGCCAGCAGCTGAGAAGCAGGGAATAGGGGACTTTAGGGCCAGTTAGTGAGTTTGGTCTGTTTGGAAGAGGTCAAGGCTCATCTGCCAGAAGTCAGAGCATGTTTGTGTCTTCTGAGCCAATCTGGTGCAATGTGAATCACCAAAACCCTTTTCTCCTCTATCTTGCTGAGCAAGTGAGGGAGGATCTTCATTGGAGGGAAAGCATAAACCAGCTATATTGGAGGCCAAGGAATCACCAGATCAAACAGTGTGAAGGGTAGATGGCCCTTGATTTTGATCACACGTTTGTTAAGCTTGTTGTTGAACCTGAAGTCCTGGATGTCCACGTCTCATTTTCCCCACAACCGTCAGAGATTTAGAAGCATCTCAGGATACAAAGACCAATCCCCCAAGTCTAGGTGTTTATCGAATGATTGTGATGCATCTGTATGTATATGGATTATAATATATATTTTATGAGCAATTAGAGCTGCATGATTTTGGCTAAAATGAGAATCACATTTTTTTAAATAAAATAAAGATCAGGATTCTTGGCAGGCTGCCTGGATTTCTTTTCCAACTGTGAGAACTCTCTGCACTTGTGGTAAAGAAAAAGCAAAAAATAGGGGTATGAACCCTAATCGGACTTTCAGTGGCACAATAAACAATAGAGATGTATAAAAATATATATAGATGTTTAATAGAAAAAGAAAACCACATACAACATAGGATACAAGGACAATACAAGAATTTAAAATCATACATATGAGTACATATAAATGATGAGAACCCGAAAGCATCAACGCATTCGCCTTGAGGGCTTCTTCAGGACGCAAATTCAGGAAAACAGTAATTGTAGAGGCAAGAAAGGGATCTCACTCTATATATAAAAACAAAGACACTCGTTTGTAAGTAAAATACTAACACATTCATTTGAGTAATCATTAAAGAAATGCCGCAAAACCATAAATAGGTGTGAAAAAGCATTAACAACAGGAAAAAAAAGGGGAAGGGATTTAGTAAGAGAAGAAATACCTTACAAATTTGTTTCTTGGTTAGCATGTGGCCAAACCAGACATCCAATAGAGGAGAAAACAAGCCATGCAAAGAAGGTGCATTGCTGGGAGAAACAAAAACGGGAAGACCAACTAAAAATTATACAGATATAATTAACATCTGGTCAAAAAAAAGGGGGGGGGGCATATGGAGATAGCTACCTTTAATTTTCAAATAGCCGGTGTATATGACTACAAAAGTCACAAATGGAGAAAATGGAAATAAAAGGAATGTCTTCCTTTTCAGCCGACAAGCCCAAATATAGGACGTCAAAGTGATAATTCAAAATATCAATAGGCTGGGATCCATGGCTCAAGAGGGATATACAATACAGATCCCCCAAGCAGTAACTAACTACAGAGAAAAAACACAAGAATGAATAATAGTAAGTAAACAAAAAAAGGACACCTGTCCAGTCTAATAGTATAATACTTACTATTAGACTGGACAGGTTCAAGGTAATCCCCAAGGGAGAGCACAAAAACAGTGCTCTACACAGAAGCAAGGGGGAGAGATCACTTTCATTTAAAGCAAAAATTGGCGCCAAAACGGCCACAGAAAGTCCCACCCTAGGGAGATCAGAGGGTAAGTCCCACTCTTATTACATCATAAAGCTGTGTTCACCAGGGCCAATGTCAGCAAGCAAAGTCATACCAACCCCCAGCCCCAAACAGGTCAAAGTAGGGTTGTCCCGATACCATTACAAGTATTCAAACGAAAGCTTGTAATGCATGCTGTATGCAGGGGGATTAACGTGGCGGTATGCGGCGGCTACTACTACAGGTATGGGGGGACATTGCTGCATCTGTGGGGTGTGGGGGACATACATTGCTGCATCTGTGGGGGACATACATGGCTGCATCTGTGGGGGACATACATGGCTGCATCTGTGGGGGACATACATGGCTGCATCTGTGGGGGACATACATGGCTGCATCTGTGGGGGACATACATGGCTGCAATATGTGGGGGACATGGCTGCAATATGTGGGGGACATGGCTGCAATATGTGGGGGACATACATGGCTGCAATATGTGGGGGACATACATGGCTGCAATATGTGGGGGACATACATGGCTGCATCTGTGGGGGACATGGCTGCAATATGTGGGGGGACATGGCTGCAATATGTGGGGGGACATGGCTGCAATATGTGGGGGTACATGGCTGCAATATATGTGGGGGGACATGGCTGCAATATATGTGGGGGGACCTGGTTGCAATATATGTGGGGGGACATGGCTGCAATATATGTGGGGGGACATGGCTGCATTTGGGGACACATTTAAAAAAAGTATCGGTATTCGGTATCGGTGACTACTTGAAAAAAAGTATCGTACTTGTACCCGGTCCATGGTTGGCACATCTGACATCTTGTTCTAAAAGAATAAGAATACGAAAAAAATACGAAAAAATACGAGAAAAAAAAAACTGTCATTCAAACACACTTATCCAGGAAAAAATTCCAAATGAATGTCCTAGATATGTGGATATATATTCCTTCATAACGAAGTTATATAAAAATACATAAAATAATAGTAAATATTGTTTACAAAATACATTCATAATATTCAATGATAATCATTCAATTACAAATCAGGTATAAATTAATTTAAAAAAAATTAACTTCTCTTACAGTGTCAGGTATTTCGGAAACCCAGGGGGAAACCAGATCAGGAACAGACAAAAACCGAAACGAAAATTATAAAAACCAAACATATAGGGCATAGATCAAAAGCTCATATGTAAGGGCAGGGGTGACCCAGAGGTAAAGAGTGTACAAGAAAGGTTTAAAACTTAGCATATCATGTAGGCCAGGGTATACTGTGACCTGTAAATTATAGACCCATTGCGTCTGCCTCTGCAACACCCTCTGGTCAAAGTAGCCTCCTCTAGGGTCCTCATAGATACAATCGAGGATGGCAACCTTGAAAGGATAGCATCCATAAATGAATTTGTGTTTAAAAGCCATATGATAGCAAATTGCTGTATTGAGAAGGCCATTGGTGGTGTAATATACATGATCCTTGATCCTTTTCCAAAGGGGTCTAATCGTTTTGCCAATGTAGAAGGCTCCACATCGGCAAAAGATAGGGTTGTCCCGATACCACTTACAAGTACCGATACTTTTTTTCCAAGTACTCGCCGATACGGAATACCGATACTTTTTTTTTAATCTCATGTGACAGCGGCACATGTGTCAGTTTTTTTTTATTTTTTTATCTTTAACAATTTGTTTTTAACCACTTAAGGACCGGACCAATATGCTGCTAAATGCCCAGAGGCGTTTTTACAATTCGGCACTGCGTCGCTTTAACAAACAATTGCGCGGACGTACGTTGTGGCTCCCAAACAAAATTTGCGTCCTTTTCTTCCCACAAATAGAGCTTTCTTTTGATGGTATTTGATCGCCTCTGCGATTTTTATTTTTTGCGCTATAAACAAAAATAGAGCGACATTGTTTTAAAAAAATTATATTTTTTACTTTTTGTTATAAGAGAAATCGAATAAACTAAATTTTAGTCCAACATTTAGGCCAAAATGTATTCAGCCACATGTCTTTAGTAAAAAAAAAAATGGCAATAAAAAAAAATTAGCTGCCTAGCGGCAACAGTGACACTAGTGCAACCATCAGAAAAATGATCGCTTAGTGACACTGGCAATAGGGGGTTAAAGGTCAACTAGGGCGGTGATCAAGAAACTTTATTAGGGGGGTATGGGGCTACCCTGAACCTAACACTAACTGCCTGTCACACTAACACTAAATGCAGTGATCAGTAAATATATGATCAGTGACAGTGTGACAGGGGGTGGGGGGTGATCGGAAGGGGTTAAATGTGCCTGTGTGTGTGGTGTCAGTGTAGTGTTGGTGCGACTTACTGTGTGAGTCTTCTCTCCTCTCGGCGGATTGAAAATACCGGCGAGAGGAGAGCTCACATCACTTCCGCTGCCTATGTTTACATTACATAGGCAGAGGAAGTGACACGGCGGGGAGGACGCGGATTGGCTGGGAGCGATCCGGAGGGGGCAGACAAAAACCAACAGCCGCCCCCTCTCATCCCGGATCACTTGCACAGCCACGGGAAGCGTCCGCATGTACCGGGGAAGTCCCGATTGGATCCCCGACCCACGTCTAGGCAGGGACATACAGGTACGCCAATGTGCCTGTATGTGCCATTCTGCCGACGTAAATGTACATGCATCGGTCCTTAACCAGTTAATTTTTAATTTTTTTTTACAATTTTTTTTATCTATAATGCTTTCTTTTTTTTAAGGGAGGGGGGGGGGTGGACCGTGTCAGTGTGTTTTCTCTTAATTTTTTTTTATTTTCTACAATCATTTTTTTGTATTCTTTTGTTTTTTTATTCTTTATTTTTTCATTTATTTTTTCAGCCCTGTTGGGGGCTTTGGTGAGCTATCAGGGGTCTTAACAGACCTCTGACATCTTCCCTTTGAGACAGAGAAAGGGACTAGGGACACATGTTTCCCTGTCCCTTTCTCAGCAGCATCAGCTGCGCTGAAAATGAATGGAGTGAAGACAGCGGCTTCTCTTCATTCATAAACTGAAACATTTGTAATCACAGATTACAAATGTTGCAGTTATGTGAATGGACAGTCAGTGATCACTGACTGTCCATTCGGAGCAGTAAGAAGCCGGATTTACCGGCTCCTACCCCGCTCTCCATCCTGACAATTCCAGGGGGTGGAGGAGAGGCACGGAAGGGTAGAGAAACACGGCGGGATACACGGGATGCACGGCAGGATACATGGGATATACGGCGGGATGCACGGCGGCATACATTGGATACAAAGCGGCATACACAGGATGCACGGCAGCATACACGGGATACACGGCGGCATACACAGGATACACGGCGGCATACACGGGATACACGGCGGCATACAAGGCGCCATACATGGGATACACGGCGGGTTGCATGGGATACACGGTGGCATACATGGCGGCTTTCAGCCGCTTTAAAATCAGCGGTGATCGGTGCTTGGAACTTCCCCATGCACTGATCACTGCCGACAGTACAAGTATCGGGTGAAGCATTGGGAGCATTTGCCCGAGTACAAGTACTCGGGCAAATGCTTGGTATCGGTCCTGATACCGATACTAGTATCGGTATCGGGACAACCCTAGCAAAAGATAATGTAAATGACCCCCCCCGTGGTCAGGCAGGATATATGGTGTCACAGAGTGTGCTTTAGGCCATTGGGAAGTGTAAGGCCTCGTACACACGACCGAGGAACTCGTCGGGCAAAACACCTCGTTTTCCTCGTCGAGTTCCTTGTTAGGCTTGTCGAGGAACTCGACATGCTTGCTTTGCGTACACACGTTAAAGACCAAATTTCCTCGTTCTCAAACGCGGTGACTTCAACACATACAACGGCAGGGAAAGTTCAATTCCATTGGCACAACCATTGGGGCTGCTTTTGCTAATCTTATGTTACTGCGTGTTAGGTTAAAGTTGGGTAAGAGACATTTGCACTTTTCAGTCTGTTACAGCGTGACAAATGTGCCATTTCCATTACAAACGCTACTTTTACCGAAGGTGCACGGGTTTCTTAGCATATACACGCTCGAGTTTCTCGTCGAAAAGCAGCCCGACGAGGAACACGACGAGCCAATTTGACTCCCGTTGAGGAAAAAGAACTTGCGTTTTTTTTTTGCTCGTCGAGTTCCTCGACAGTTTCCTCGATTAAAAACATACACACGAAAAAAAGCTCTCCCACCGAGTTTCTTGATGGATTCTGCCGAGATTCCCGTTTGTGTGTACGAGGCATCACTCTTTGCACTTGTTAGAAAGAATCGTGACATGCCCTTGAAGATCGGGAAGGGAAAAAGATTGCAATTTTGATTCTTGACGATTAATCTTGCAGCTCTATGGGCAATATAAATAATATAAAGCTTATACATGTTTAATATATATGTAAGATAAGGTTCCATGCTGACATGTTTTCTGTATATCTCATCTTTCTACATTCATATTGAACAACTTGCTGTATATCCTTATCAAGTTTTCACACATATCAAGAGCCATCCATATCCTGGTTCTTCATAAGTCATTATTTATTTATTTTTTCATTTGTGGATTGTTATATTTTTTCTCTCCTAATTATGATGATGAGTATTATTTTCTTTGTACTTGCGATCTTCCATTTATAATCAATTTTGAAGTGCTTTAACTTTGTATTGAAATGTATCAGGTATACCCAATGCAATTTTTTATTGTATTTATCCGATTTTACATTACTTTTGTTTACATATCAGCCAAGGGGGCTGTTACCCCAAAACACGTTGGCTTTACTTGCACTTACACATTTTCAATAAATATTTTAAGAATCCATCAATTGACACTTTTTTTTTTTTTTTTAAACCGGTCACACTTTTATATTCTTATCCATAAATCAGGGCCTACTATATGTCCAAGCTTCATCCATAATGGTAGGCACACCCCAAAGGGGTCGTCAGGGTCTGGGAACCATAGAAATGGGCCGTGGCCCTGCACCAAACCAAAGACAAGCACCTAACAGTGTGTAGAAAGATCTGAAAGCCTCTAGATAACCGATGGCATTCAGATTTTGATAGAATACAAAAAAATGTGATAGTTTAAAAAGAAAAAAATAGGTTCCTCTAAGGACACTAACAAAAAACTGGGGTCTCACAGGGTGGGTGGGGTTATACGAGTGTGCTTTAGGGACGGCCCAGTTTACAAAAACCTTATGGCAGCCTATATAACCTTTGCGCTTAATATTTTAAGTTATTTTAGTTACACTCAACACCATATTCTTTGAACTTTCTGAATTAATGTGACAAATAACCCATACTATATTAATTTATTGTTGCGATACAAAAAATGCACATTAAGTTCCCCAGTTTGTAAATATATGTTTCTCTACAACAGGAAATAGGCTTCTGAACTAGGACATTATTGCCTGCATGAGGTGGTGTGCAGTCGATTTAAACCTACTGAAAAACAATGTACCTCTGTCACCTCACTCCCTGAGCTATTTATTTTACTTAACTTTGTGTTCCTTCTCCAAATCCCCCCAGTGTGTTACCTAGGTCTCATACAGCTTTAACATGTAATCACCGGGGATCCTTTGTACTATGTTTATTTATGGTCCCTGCATTATGCCATACTTCCTTTAAACTCCCCTCAAGCTGCCAATTTAGAAGACTGACTGACCTTTCACTAGGGTGGTCCTGGCTTCATCTGCAAGAGTTAAAAACAATAAAAAGTAGCAAAATTTAATCACAATGCAACTTCAAATTTTTAGTTTCTGTTTTGAAATATCAGGTTTGATGCACATTAGTTTAAAACTGTCAAAACTGGGAATTTTTAACTAACCACACAGTAAAACAATAAAAAAATAAAAGCTCAAGCAGGGGTTAGTGGATGTAAACCCCAAAATGTTTTTTTTTTTTTTTTATGTCACAATGTAGAGTATAAGATTTCCTATCATCTGTGCCCAGTCTTGCCACACAGAGTTAATCCAGATCTGAGAAATTCTCTTTTAATGTTCAGTGAAAATGAACAGCCTTCCAGATAAAAACCTGTCTAAATAAAAAGTCAGTTTTCTCTCTTCTTGCTTTGAGTGACAGGTTATTTACATATCTAGCTTGGACATGTTTATCAAATGTTTTGTTATGTTTATCATAACATGAGGTATAAAAAGTGAGAAATCCACCCCTCCCCACATAACACATCCCGGTAATATACAATGAACTTTGGATCACCTCATGTTATGATAAACATGTCCAAGCTAGATTTGTAAATAACCTGTCACTGAAAGCAAAAACAGAGAAACGGACTTTATAATTTGGCAAGTTTTTATCTGGAATTCTGTTAATTTGCACTGAACATTGAACGAGGATTACTCAGCGCTGGATTAACTCTGTGTGGCAAGACTGGGCACAGATGATAGGAAATCTTATACTCTACATTGTGACATAACAAAAAAAAAAAAAAAAAAACATCAAAGAGATCAGTAAATAGAGATGATAGAGGCAAATTTTAAACAAAATCTGGAGTTTTTCTGCAAAGGTCCACTGTAGTCTGGATGTCTTTTTTCCCCTCCTCCTACCTCCCGCTAAGCGGGGGTAGGGCCAGGATCAACTTTTAAAGAAATTTGAAATTTGCATAGAAAATCAGATGCCCGAGTGACTTAAAACCTACCAGAAATATTTCCCTTTTGTTTTCCAGCAATACATTTGTAAAATAAAATGGCATATGTGTGCACAATGTCTTTCTGAACACAAATGTTTACCCATCAGCTATAACCTTATGACCACCCACCATAACCTGTCAATGCATGGACTCCACTCGACCGCTGAAAGTATGCTGTGGTATCTGGCACTAAGCCCTTTAAGTCCTGTATGTTGCAAGGTGCGGCTTCCATGGATTGTACTAGTTTTTCCAGCACATTCCACAGATGATTGATTGGATTGCGATCTGGAGAACTTGGAGGCTAGATCAACACCTCAAATTCATAGTTGTATTCCTAAAACCATTCTTGGATTAATCAGGTCAGGCAACCTTCTCCCATTGCTCATGTGGTCCAGTTCTGGTGCTCACATACCCAACATAGGTG
Organism: Rana kukunoris; assembly: GCA_029574335.1. Lineage (NCBI taxonomy): Eukaryota > Metazoa > Chordata > Amphibia > Anura > Ranidae > Rana > Rana kukunoris. The sequence continues at coordinate 114,459,071 of CM056049.1, read as the reverse complement.
CTTTTGTATGTGGACATGGGTCAGCATTGGCACCCTGACCGGTCTGCAGATATGCAGCCCCATACCCAACAAACTGCAATGCACTGTGTGTCCTATTGGATCCAGCATTACGTTTTTTAGCAATTTGAGCTACAGTGGCTCTTCTATTGGATTGAACATGGGCCCGCCTTTCCTCCTATATGTGGATCAATGAGGCTTGGCTACCCATGACACTGGACCTCTTTTGGTAGGTCCTGACCACTGCAGCCCGGGAACATCCCACAAGTGCTACAGTTTTGGAGTTGCCCTGATCCAGTCATCTAGCCATTACAATTTGGCCCTCATCAAAGATGTTCAAATCCTCATACTTGCCCATGTTTTTCTGCTTTTTACACATTGACATCAGGGACAATATGTTTACTTGCTACCTAATATATTCCACCCAATTTCATATGCCATTGTAACAGGATAATCAATGTTATTTACTTCATCTGCCAGCGTTTATAATCCTATCGCTGATCAGAGCCTATTGATTTAAAAAAAAAGGAGGAAAAAAATTACATCATTGCTCACATTTAGACTACTTTTAATATGAACTTGCAGTCACTGATGTCTCAGGGAACTCTGGAAAAACACCACAGCAAAATTCCCTATGAGCTTAACACCATGAAAATGCTTGGCTTTGCATTGCCCAATTACAGTAGGGCTCCCTCTCTTGGGATAACTATGTTGGAGAAGACTGCTGGGCAGATTTAGACACCACTGTAACCTAGAAGGCAAGTAGTAGAAAATAAATATAGTTAACACAAATTTACGTGTTTGTGGGTTATACTACTGCTGACCTGCATGCTTTCTGGCTTGGTTAGGGGTGCAAAGCACCTCCAACTGGTTCACCAAGAAGGAGGCAAACACCTACCTGTCCCCCATGTGTACAGGTGGTAGCATGTAAACTGTACCTTTGCTGGCCACCAGGCACAATTACTTTTTAGTACCCACGAAAGGCTTTTGGAAGGTGAGCCCCTGCTTTTTGGGGACTCTTCTCTAAAATGTGACATTTGCCAGCTATAGCATATGTTCTATTATTCATATGGTGAATGCTCTGCTATGCAATATCAAAAAATGTAATTGTCTCAATAACTGCTAGTTGCTAAGTGGATCTCAATTTACTTCATGACATTCTCCTTTACCGTAGATGCAACATGTTGACTTTACATCTATATTCTGTGTTTGGGAAGCATATGTATTTGAAGAGTTCAAGCTTTATATTCTTGAAGATTATGTGTGTCAGACTTTGGTTTGTGACACAGTAATTAAAGTTTCCCTGCAATAGAATACCTATTCCACTCCTAAGGCCTTTGTGCTCTACCTTCACTCCATTCCAGCAGTAACAGGCTCCATCACACTCTTCAGCATTCAACACTCTTGGATGTGCCAAATTGCCTGTTTCCCCTACTGCACAATGTGGTTACATTATCTTACACCTACATGCTGCTTGTTCATGTATGGAACCACATCCCACAGTAGGGGAAATATACAAATTAAGCAACATCAGGCTCTATGTAATCATGTCCAGTTCACTGTTCAGAAAGGCTACACTCACTGTTCAGCATGTCACATTAAGCATGTTGTGAATTAATCTTTTCAGTGAGCCCAAGGGGCCCCAAGTTTTTCACAATCCTAGCAATGCCCATGGGGCTTTTCCCACTCATGTGTTATGTCAACCAGCACGATAAAGGCCACTCAACTACTAAATTATACAATTGTTCTCATTACTTAGTAATGTCTGAACCAATGCTTTATTGCTGACATTAAGAACACACAGTTTTTATCTGTCATGCACTGTACTTGCAGAAAACTGCTTTATGCTGCCATGCCTGGCAAGGTTTCTAGTTACAACGTCATGTTCTAAGGAATGTATGACTTTCAGTAAACGTCATTTTACAATACAATGCTATCTACTGTCTAGTTTCCTAAGTAATAAGTATGTTTATACTAACAGAATGATGTGCACTTCCCTTTGTATCATAGAGACTTTGTAGTCCCATTTACATTTATTTTTTTTCCTTCTTACAACATGAGCAAAGCTTGGTATGTCTTCAATTAAATATACATCAGTGTCATCAATGAAAAATGTATCCAGCACTTAAATGAAAGAAAAAAGTGAATGCAGAGGTCTATTAATGTGCATCCACTTTAACAAATAACGTAAAAAAAAGTAACAAAATAGATTGATACTTTGCAAATCTAACCAGGTCTGAAATGACTAGTATCCCAAAACAAACCAAAAATGTTGCTTAAAATGTTAGCTGGAATTCCACCTAATTATGTTAGTCAAGAGCATCTAAATCTGCTAAGTGTACCCAACACTACCATCTCCCCAGATTGACAATGCAGCTGTCCAAAAGTGTCTGTTGCTCCTCCAGTGGAGTGGAGACACCCTAAAACAGGATGTGTGTTTTCTCTCACCCCTACTTGCAATAATACAAACAAAGATTATAATTATTGTATTATGTAAAAGTAGTAATTATGTCTTAGAAAACATAAAAAGCATAACACATTGAATTAAAGTATATAAATGCAATAATCACAGCTTACCCATACTGTGGTATCTGCATTGTCTCTTTGAGGCCGCGTACACACGATCGCATATGTCCGCTGAATCTGGTCCGCCGACCAGTTTCAGCGGACATATCCGATCGTGTGTACGACCTAGCGGACAGGTTTTTCCAGCGGACAAATTTCAAAGCATGCTTTGAAATTTGTCCGCTGGAAACCTGTCCGTCGGACATGTCCGCTGGTTAGTACGCCTAACCAGCGGACATAAATCTCCCGCATGCGTCGAATGGATTCGACGCATGCGTGGAAGTATTTTACTTCCTGGAGTGGTGACGTGGCGGTGTCAATGTCACCGCCACGTCACTGCGTCCTCAGTCAGAGGGGATTTTCGTCCGATGGTGCGTACACGCCATCGGACCAAAATCCGAGGAGACATGTCCGCTGGAAACGGTCCGTCGGACATGTTTCAGCGGACATGTCTCCCCGTGTGTACACGGCCTTAGACTTTTGTCATCTGTTGATCCAACCAATAAATCTGTTATTTTTCAACTTCCTTTAAAGCCGATTTAAAATCTAATTTTAACCACTTCCTGCCCATATAAAATCAAATGATGTCCTCAGGTTGTAGTGGCTATAGATGCCTTCACCTGCTATCTTGCATGAGTCACTTCTGACATATTTTCCTGACATCAAGAAGAAAAAAAGGTGATGGGGAGGGATCTCCGATACACAGCTTGGAGAGGACAGCCTCAGCTGTCATACGGTCATCAAAGCAACTGCAGTGCCACTATGGTGACATTGTACTGTTGTTGCTGTGATCATGTTCAATGGCTGGCTGGTTTGATATTACTGTATGTCAGTGATGCCAGACATTATCTCTGATCACTGCCATAGCAGTACAATGTCACTAGACCAGTGCAGCCAAGTCAGTATCTCTAATCATAGCCACTCACTCATAGGAGTCCCTGATCACCACCACTCCAGTCATATTGTCCTTGATCACCGCTACACCAGTCCCAGTGTCCATGATCACTGCCACACCAGTGGTAGTGTCACCACACCAGTGTAAGCCAGCAATGGTGTCCCTGATAGTTGCCATACCAGTCCCAGTGTATGACAGCAGCATTATTTCTGATTAAAACCACACCAGTCCCCAGTGTAAGTCAAGTATAAGCCAGCAACAGTGTTCCTGATCACCACCCGATGCCTGACTGAATATGTTCTTGTGAGACGCCAATCTCAGCCATCCCCTGTGGACAACTGCACTCCATGTACAACAGAAACTCTTTTGTTTTTGCTTTTATCAGCCTCTTGTACTTCCTGGCCACTGAACATGGCATCCATGTGGGTAGCCACATACCAGTACCGTTGCCAGCAGTTTAGACATTTAGACAGTGTGTTGAGTTATTTTGAGGGGACAGAAAATTGACACCTTTATACAAGATGTACACTCACTACTTTGCATATTAGTAAAGTGTAAATTCTTAAGTGTTGTCACATGAAAAGATATAATAAAATATTTACAAAAATATGCCTTAAAACTTATAAAAAAAAAAAATCATTTGGGTAAAGTACTGCATGACTGAGTAATTGCCATTCAAAGTATGACAGTACTGGAAGCTGAATAATGGTCTGGGCAGAAAGGGTGTGAAAGTGGTTAATGGCTTCAGTATTGACAAATTACCCAAAAAAACAATGATAGAAGTAAAGTTAAAGTGCTGGACTGTACTTGAGATTAATAAATATGACCCAAAACACCCACGATTATACAACAAGTAAAATGAATAGTGAAACATTGCACATTTTACCACATAGAGCTGCATAGAAGCATGATTACCCTCAACAAATACAATAAATGTTTGAAACTCAATGTCATTGCAGACTTGATTTGTCAAAAGGCTTAAAATATGATTGCATTAGACTGGACTATCTATCACACTCACACGATGCCCTATCACACAGAGTAGAATAAACATGACCAATGGCTCCCAAACGTCTAAAACACAAGTCACATTTCAGTGTAAAATCCATGAATTCTCCAGGCAAAAATACCTGAAATATTCAGAATACTGCAACCTGAATCCTGAAAATCGTGTCCGATGTGTCTGCCATAATGTTGCAGTCACGAAAAAAAAAAAAGATCACCGCCATTACTAGTAAAAAAATAAAAATAAAAATGCCATAAATCTATCCCCTATTTTGTAGACGCTATAACTTGCGCAAACCAATCAATATACGCTTATTGCGATTTCTTTTTTCCAAAAATATGTAGAAGAATACTGTACGTAAGAATACGTATTGACCTAAACTGAGGAAGAAAATATATATATATATACACACACACACGTCGTCAGTTGTGTTTGGGAGCAAAGTCGCACGACTGCGCAATCGTCAGTTAAAGTGATGCAGTGCCGAATCGCAAAAAATGGCCTGGACATTGGGCAGCCAAATCCTCCGGGGCTGAAGTGGTTAATATCTCTTTAAGGCTCCAATGCTTTTAGTAAATGAATCTCAATATTTCGGGAAACACAGCCATTTCGTGTAAAAGTCAAAGCGCCAGTTTGTACACAGCTGAATAAGCCACAAAAGCAGGAAACTGTCTACAAATAATGCACACGCTAATTTAGTACTACTGTGTGAACGGATTTTATTTACACGAACACATAGCAACATGTAAAGTTTCTCCTAAAGAAATGTTGGCTCCTATTGCTAGAAACAGATGTTTCTGATTTCTCCATCAGGGTCACCTGTTTACATTAACTTTCCAGTAAGGATGTCCATAGTTGCAATAAGCATTGCAGAAAACAAAAGATCTGAAAATACAGTATTATATATCATTTACTTTTGCTCTGCTGTGATCATTATTAAGTTACCGTACTAAACATATGGTTAAAATCTAGCCAAAAAGCAATACATTGAGATTTAAATTAGAATGTGAACACACACCAGACACAGGCCTGTCGAAAGCTGGAATGACAACACATAGGATCGTTGCTCATGTACCCCAAAGGGAGCTGCCTAACTAATGTGCTGTGTACAACCTATGTCTAATGTCACATTAAATCAACAGACTTGTATGGGAAGTTTTAGTGCATGTATAGTTTCGTTTGTATCACTTCCTCTCTATACCATGATACTATGAAAACATAATGGTTAGGAATAATGATGTGCACCTCGATTTATTAAAAGTGGGATGAAAACAAAAATATACCTTCTCAGAATTAGCAGGTTTTTCCATAAACTGCTACTAATAAAAAAGAGTGTTAGAATGATCTCTGTCTACCTAAAAACTCCTCTGCTGCCCGCCTGTTGCCAATTCCTGCCTGTCTGACAACATCTCTACCCCCTTCTTCTACAAGTATCATGATGACATCCAGTGAAGGTTCGTTTTCAGCGTCTACTTTACCACAAGATCCAGTTATTGTGCTGGTCAGGACTTACTACAGATGCCTATGCCACTCCATGGTCTGTCCTACTCTGTCATCAATCTCATGGGGCCAAACAGGACAGGAGTTGTAAGGGAAAATTCCTCTTATAAGTTTGGACTCTACCAGGTATGCAAAACAGCATTCTGTGTTTTTCAACCTTTTTTTCAGTAAAGGCACCCTTTAAAATTGTGGACAATCTCCAGGCACCCTCTAAAATTATGGGCAGTCTTAAGGAACCCTTTAATATTATCGTCAGCCTCAAGGAACCCTATTCTAGTACTCCAGGGTTTCTCTTCTTCCTCAGTTTTCCTCCATCACTCAGCTAATTTGACCCTAGCACTGACAGGGAGGGGAAGGGGAGAATCGAACAAGGATGATGTGCAGAGGACCGACATCCTCCTTGTCATCGGATGATGTCACTGGTTGTTAGAATGCCAGCGGCTAGAAGGTCGTAATAATGCACAATGAAAACTTGTGGCTTTCCGTTATTAAAAAGGCATGCTTGATCCACCTGCTGGCTTGTATACAATTTTTGGGTAATCTTTAGGCATTTTGCCAAGGTATCCCCTAAGAAACCTCAAGGCATCATGATTGAAAAAGGCTGTGCTATAGAATCTATTCACTGCCAATCACAAGGAGAGAGCAGACTTGATGGGGAACTATTGTCTCAGCGTCCCCATCATGCCTTTCCCACTTTAGCATCATTGGTTGCTGTAAAGCTGAATGAGTCCCTAACAACCAGTGACAGTGAGAATGAGGGGAAGCAACAGCAAATGTCTTGCTATGCTGCATACAGAGACAGATACTCTGCCTGTCTCTGTACGCCAACTGGGAGTTAGGCCCCATACACACGGCAGAGAACCTCGATGGGCGGAACACATCGTTCCGCCCGTCGAGGTTCTCTGCCGGCCGTCAGAATCGGCGACCCGCCCGTCAGGAAAGGCAACCAGCCATTCATCCCGACGGGCCGTCGAGCAAATAGAGAACCTGTTCTCTATTTGCTCAACGGGTTTCCCGACGGGCGGGGCTCGCCGAGAGCATACACACGGCCGAGGTTCTCGGCAGAATGCGGCTCCCAGCGAGGTTCTCGCTGGTTTCTGCCGAGAACCTCGGCCGTGTGTACGGGGCCTGAGTCTCTTGGGGATTGTCTGTGCTGTCTGCTTGTACCTCTTAGGAACAGCCAGTTATACACTGACGGGAAGCATCAATGAATTTCCTGGCGATTTCAACAGTTCCCTGGTAGTTCATTTAGAACTACAAACCAAAAGCCGCAAAGGCTGTCGGTACTTGCAGTTCTCACATTCACAGAACTCTGATGCTGCCAGATGGGCAGAGCCTTGCTGGACCACATTTTTTTTTATTGTGACAGTGAGTGTGGAGAGAAGATCCCTGCTTGCTGTCACAACAGGGGATTAGGGGTACAAGGGCTGCTGCATCTGTAACACGTTACAACCTGAATATGGGTGTAACATGTAACTAAAGGTGAACATATCCTTTAATTACCTCCAGTTTCATTATTTATGAAATAAGGGTAATTATTTTGGAATTTTTTGTGGAATAATAGTGATACACTGTAAATAAGGCGCTATTAAGAACTAAACAGAATCTACCCACATGTTGGTAAAGATGTCAAAATAGGTGGCAGGTACTTTTGGATCGGCACTGGCCATTTTAAAGGGCCACAGTACAAGAAAACAGTTGGTAAGGATTTACTAAATCCCCCTGAATATGTCATAAAGTTTAACCAACAAAAAAACAGGTGTTAATTGGCTGGATTACGTTTTTTTTTTTTATTTTATGTTAAGAGGGCGGATTTGGTAGTTTTGAGCAATAATGTAAAATGTAATAATTTGCATGCATCTATAGTCTGCCCTCAAACATTCAAATGTTTTACTTTTTGAACCATACTCATTGATCTGTGTTATTTGTTAGGCAACATTATTTCTATGTAGTAATATCTCTCAGTTCTCAGCATAGCATAGGACTTTATTAATTCCAGGTGAAGTAACGCTAATGTCTGCGCTGAGGGGGTCTTGTTAAAACAGGGGCCCATGTTTTACATAACTTGTCATTTTTGTAGGGTGTTTAAAACTGCTGTGTCTCATTTGTCTTTAAAACATATGGCGAATGACTGTAGAAGAAATGTCCATATTCCACTCATACATTTCTTGCTAGCATTGCTCTTTTTTATCTCATCCTATTAATAATCTAACTGATTATCTAATGAAACAGACAAAGTTTATCTTAATTAATAACCACCAGCCTGAAATAAAGGCAAAGCAGTAGGAATAATTGAAAGTTTATTATTCTAAGACCCCTTTCACACCGAGGCTTTTTTTCAGGTGTTTTAGTGCTAAAAATATTGCCTAAATACCACCTGCCATGCAGTCTTCGTGTGAAAGCCTGAGTGCTTTCACACTGAGGCGATGCACTGGCGGGACCGCTCCAAAAGCTTTTTTTGTGTGTGTGTTTGTGTGTATAGATATATATATCTATATATCTATATATAGATATATATATATAGATACACACATACAGTATATATTACGGTTGTGCTCATAAGTTTACATACCCTGGCAGAATTTATGATTTTTTTTTGTCCATTTTTCAGATAATATGAATGATGACACAAAAACTTTTCTTTCACTCATGGTTAATGTTTGGCAGAAGCCATGTATTATCGATCAACTGTGTTTACTATTTTTAAATCATAATGGCAACAGAAACTACCCAAATTACCCTGATCAAAAGTTTACATACCCCAGTTCCTAATACTATGTATTGCCCCTTTTAACATCAATGACAGCTTGAAGTCTTTTGTTGTATTTGTGGATGAGGCTCTTTATCTTCTCAGATGGTAAAGCTGCCCATTTCTCTTGGCAAAAAGCCTCCAGTTCCTGTAAAGTCTTGGCCTGTCTTGCATGAACTGCACATTTTGAGATCTCCCCAGAGGGACTCAATGATATTGAGGTCAGGAGACTGAGATGGTCACTCCAGAACCTTCACTTTATTCTGTTGTAGCCAATGACAGGTTGACTTGGCCTTGTGTTTTGGTTTATTCTCATGTTGGAATGTCCAAGTATGTCCCATGTGCAGCTTCCTGACTGATGAATACAAATATTCCTCCAGTATTTTTTGATAACATACTGCCTTCATCTTGCCAACAGTTTTGACCAAATTCCCTGTGCCTTTGTCGCTCACACATCCCCAAAACATCAACGATCAACCTCTGTACCTTTCATCATAGGCCTTGTTGACTCCTCTCCAAATGTATCATTTATGGTTGTGGCCAAAAAGCTACATTTTGGTCTCATCACTCTAAATGACTTTGTGCCAGAAGGTTTGAGGCTCGTCTCTGTGCTGTTTGGTGTATTGTAGGCAGGATACTGTGTGGCATTTGTGTGGTAATGGCTTTCTTCTGGTGACTCGACCATGCAGCCCATCTTTCTTCAAGTACCTCCTTATTGTGCATCATGAAACATCCACACCACGTTTTCAGAGAGTCATGTATTTTACCTGAAGTTATTTGTGGGCTTTTCTTTGCATCCTGAACAATTTTCCTGGCAGTTGTGGCTGAAATTTTAGTTGGTCTACCTGACCATGGTTTGGTTTCAACAGAACCCCTCATTTTCCACTTCTTGATTAGAGTTTGAACACTGCTGATTGGCATTCTAAATTCATTGGATATCTTTATATCCCTTTACTGTTTTATACAGTTCAACTACCTTTTCCTGCAGATCCTTTGACAATTATTTTGCTTTCCTCATGACTCAGAATCCAGAAACATCAGTGCAGCACTGGATGAAAGATGCAAAGGTCTGTCGGTCCAGAAACTCATTGACCTTTTATACACACACACTAATTACAAGAAAACAGATCACAGGTGAGGATATTTACCTTTAATAGCCATTCAAACCCCTTTTGTGTCACCTAGTTTCTGTTACCATTATGATTTAAAATGAGTAAACACAGTTGATTAATAATAAATGACACTAACCATGAGTGAAAGAAATGTTTTTGTGTTATCATTCATATTCTCTGAAGAATGGCCAATAAATCATAAATTCTGCCAGGGTATTTAAACTTATGAGCACAACTATATATATATGTATTTTTTTTATATACACAAGTATATATATATATATATATATATATATATATATATTATATATATATATATACACACACACACACACACCTACACTTTATTTGGTACACCTGTACAATTGCTTGGTAACACAAATTGCTAATCAGCCAATCACATGGCAGCAACTTAATCCATTTAGGCATCTAGATGTGGTGAAGATGACTTGCTGAGTTCAAACTGAGCATCGAAATGGGGAAGAAAGAGGATTTAAGTGACTTTGAAAGTGGAATAGTTGTTGGTGCCAGACAGGCTAGCATGAGTATTTCAAAAACTACTGATCTACTGGGATTTTTACGCACAACCATCAGTAGGGTTTACAGAGAATGGTGTGACAAAGAGAAAATATCCAGTGAGAGGCAGTTGTGTTGAGAAAAATTCCTTGTTAATGTCAGAGGAGAATGAGCAGACAGGTTTGAGATGATAGAAAGGCAACAGTAATTCAAATAACCATTCATTACAACCAAGGTATGCAAAATACCATCTCTGAATGCACAACACATCAAACCTTGAAGCAGATGGGCTACAGCAGCAGAAGACCACACCGGGTGCCACTCTTGTCAGTTAAGAACAGGATACTGAGGCTACAATTCCCACACGCTCACCAAAATTGGATAATAGAAGATTGGAAAAACATTGCCTGGTCTGACAAGTCTCAATTTCAGCTGGCACATTCAGATGGTGGAATTAAAAACTTGAAAATATGGATCCATCCTGCTTTGTATCAATGGTTCAGGCTGGAGGTGGAGTGTAATGGTGTACGGGATATTTTCTTTGCACATTTTGGGCCCCTTAGTACCAATTAAGCATTGTTGAAATGTCATGTGCCTAAATATTGTCGCTGACCATGTCCATCCCTTTATGACTACAGTGTCCCCATCTTCTGATGGCTCCTTCCAGCAGGATAATGCACCATGTTACAAAGATCAAATCATCTCAAACTGGTTTCTTGAACATGACAATGAGTTCACAATACTCCAATGGCCTCCACAGTCACCAGATCTCAAACCAATAGAGCACCCTTGGGATGTGCCAGAAAGGGAGATTTGCATCATGGATGTGCAGCTGACAAATCTGCAGCAACTGTGTGATGCCATCATATCATTATGAAGCAAAATTTCATAGGGATGTTTCCAACACCTTGTTGAATCTATGCCATGAAGAATTAAGTCAGTTTTGAATGGATTCATATACATAGCATGTACAATATTTATTCACCTCTCTAAGTACTTACACCAGTTTGGGTGGTGAGGCCACTGCTCTACAATTAGTTATTTAACTTGGGGATGTTATGTAGTTCATTTTAGTCCTTGTTCCACTAGTTATAATAGTGCTAGGAGTCCATTATTGGGTTTTCCGTCTATACTGCCAGTAGCTAAAATGGCGTTTGTAGCCAGTTACCTACGATTCAGAACGAGGTGTGGTTTTCTTGTACAGAGTATATCTAGCAGCACGCTGCCTGTGCCCCAGAACAACGTCAGAATAGTGATGAAATGCATCGTGGGAACAACATGCTGAGGTCGCCGCGCGATACGTCCCATTTGTTAGATTGCACGGGCGTGTGTACTGTAGCCGGCCGGCCACAGAATAATTTTTATTTACAATTTGGATTTTTTATGCCTTGTTGGCAACTTGTCTTTTAGTTTTTTATAATAAACAAACCAACCAGGTTTCACCTATGAAGAATTTGTATATCATTTTTTTGCAACATATTGCTACTCCTGATCCATAATCTGGCCGATAGAGGAGGAACATTCAGCTGTGACCCCACGCGGACGGCCCTGTTGGTGGAGTGATCTGAATACTACTTGGAATCGCCACAAGAAAAAGACCTTGGCTGGGTGAAAGCTACAGGCTAACTGGTCTGTGCAGCTGGTAAGCGCACATTTCCCTTGGTGGTGGATTCACAGTGTTTTAAGAGTCACACAAAGTTTGATATATGCACTTATTGGTTTACCATTCTGAGTTTTCTGCAAATGAACCATTACCTTGGATATACTTGGATTCCTTTGTGAAAAGACCTTGTGCCTTGGACATTAATTTTTTGTAGGAATATATTTTTTATTCACAGGACTATATTTTATATATTATTTATATTTGTGTGGAATCCATCATATTTCACTATATTGGATTTCATTTGTTTTGGATATTCCTCCCTTTGTTGTTTTTTGCAGGATTTTCTTTGCAGGAATATTTCACAGAAACACATTATATATTTATATTTGTGTGGAATCACAATTTATTTCACTACACTTGATTTTATTTATTCACGGTTTAATTCATTACACAGGATCAGTTGTGTTGCTGCTTGCCCTGTGGGTATTTTTAGCTCAGTTTTTCCTTTTTATATATACCGATAATCAGTGCCCCGATTATTTGTACAGGTCTCCCCTGTGATTGGCTCTGCTCTCCTCACACTCTGTCAGTGTGAGGCGAGGAGAGCCGATTATTAGCTGGGTTTACATGTGATCGACTGTGATTGGACATCTCACGGCTCTTTACCGAAATTGGGGTCGCGCCGTGTCCCAGGCAGAAAGTCCCCGTGGGCGAGTGATCGGGGTGAGACTGGGCAACGTCATATAACATCAGTCCAGAACAAGAGGGGATCCTGCTAGCCGTCTTTTGTCTATACAGTGGGCGGGAGGTGGTTAAGCTTTGACAATAAAACCTAGAAGCTGACTGGTTGCTATGCACAGCTGCACCCAATTCTATGTGCAACAGTTTTAGTAAATCTCCCCCTTATTGGTTACCACACTGGAATTGAGGAAATATTTCCATAACGGCTACAGAAAAAGCAGAAAAAAAAAACCTTACATGGGTTCAAAACGTTCCCCATTATTTCAGAATCAGTGAGAAAGATATAACAAGACTGTATGTATGATAGAGTATTCCAGTAGACACATTTTAGATTTCTTTTGGAGTACCTCAAAACAATAAAAAACACACTGCTTCATGACATTTCACTGGCGTTGTAAGCATTGTCTTAGGACCAAGTACAATCTGGCGCTACAGTTATGGATTGAAATAGCTTCACACTGAACATATACTGAACTGGCCTCTTGATTAAATATCAGCACTGATCAATGACTTCTGATAACCTATTGGCACTATTCAGTCTAACAAAGCATATGTCTCTTACTTACTTTACCCTGCCATGTCAATCTGAATGATGAAGCTTATCAATACAGAAATTGAAAGGACAATCAGACTACCTCTCAGAATCTCAATTGCTTTTTATGTCTATCTCTCATTCCTAAACATATGTACAATATATTCCCACAAGAGGGCCTGCCTTTGTTTAAGTGGCTGTCTATCTTTTTGTTATGTGAAATTTGTGTGTGCAGAGACTACACACAGCATGGTCCAACTTCAAAAGCCTTATTTCTAAGTCTTGCAGCAAAGTGACCCTTCGGCCTGGTTCACACTGGTATGATTTGAGATGCGATTTAAGATGTCAAATCGCATCTCAAATCGGTGGCATTTGCCGGCAATGGCACCGTCCTAATCGGTGCGACGCTACATCTGCGGCGCTGCACCGATTTAAAAAGTAATTTCTGTACTGCGATTTCGGGACGCGATTTACATTGACAGTTCAGCTGAACTCGCACTGCTTCACTCCTGCAGCCCAGTGTGAACCTGGGCTCCAACTAGAAATTATAAAACGTCTTCCTAATTTAGCTACCACTATGTGCCATCAGCAATACATAGTCAAGATAGACTCTCCAAGCAAAACTAAAGACCATTCATTGTAAATATAGTTAAACAATTGAAAAATACAAAACAAAACTGGTATGCATGTAGTTTGCATGCAAGTTTTCTTGCACTTCTAAGGATTCATGCACATGGGCATGCAATACACTGTGTTCAGATGCATTATGTATTCACAACTAAAGTAGCACTATTGTACACTATGGGCCCATTCAGAGCTTTGTTTTTGTCTGCAGTGTTTAGCTGTGAAAAACCAAGACAAGAAAAATATGCACCATTCGATCTGAACTGTATTTTACACTGTACGCATGTAAACAATTGTGCAAACATTTACATGCATATGGCTATGGCAATATGTGCTGCTGCAGCTGCCTACTTACAGGTAAGCAATGTGTAGGCAGCAGTGCACCAGGACCTCAACCTTTAGTCATTCTGCACCTCTGCCCACACATTGTCAATGTTTACATCTTCCCCTGAATGGGTTATTTTTGTGGAGGCAGCACAGAGTGACCTTGGCCTGAAATCATTTAGAATGTGTGCAACAGGCCTTAAAGTTATTGTAAACCTTGGTGTTTTATTTTTTTTAAAATAACAAACATGTTATACTTACCTTCATTGTGCAGCTCGTTTTGCACAGTGGTCCTCCTCCTCTTCTGGGGTCCTCCGGCAGTGATCACAGTTCCTCCTCACATTAGATAACACCCTAGGAGATACGCTCTCTGGGGGAGTTACCTTGCGGGCGTGCTACCGAGTCCAGCATTTTTGGTCATAGACATGAATGCTGGACTCTACCAACCCCCCCGCGCCCACATCATTGGATTTAATTGACAGCATTAGGAGTCAATGGCTGCACTACTATCAATCTATCCAATCAAGAGCCGCAAACCCCATGCAGAAAGGGAGAGCATGACTCCACTGAGGGAATTATGGGGCTCAGAAAAGTAAAACGGGGGGCTGATCAGTCACTGATAGAAGTTTTTTCACCTTAATGCATAGAATGCATTACGGTAAAAAAAACCACAAGGGTTTACAACCCTTTTAAAGGTCCTGCGTTGGGTATCCGAATCAGTCATTAGTGTGCTCAGCCAAATCTGTACTACATAATATGTGTAAAAAACAATTAATGCAGGTACTGTATTTATCGGGGTATTGCGCGCACCCGCCCAACCGAGAAGAAAAATTTCAGAAAAAAAAATACTTACGGTTTCGTCGGTGTCTTGCCCGGCGTCCATCGGCGGCCTTGTCCGGTCCGACGTCCGTCTGCAGCCTCGGTGGTGTCCTCCCACGCTGTCTATGAGCCGATCCCCACGCTGTGTTTGAACCACTCCGTCGACATATACTGAGCGCAGTACACTCGGGCACGCTCGGCTCCTCTCGCGTAAAGGACGTACAGGACGCACAGGACGTGACCCCAAAGGGGAGACAAGCCTGGCCGAATGTACCCGTGTGTACTGCGCTCAGTATATGTCAGCGGCTTAGTTCAAACACAGCGCGGGAAGCGGGGGTCGGCGTATATCGCGCACCCACGATTTTCCCCTGGTTTTAAGGGGAAAAAAGTGTGCGGTATACGCTGATAAATACGGTATATTATGTTTAAGAATGAGTAAATGTATTTTTAAATGCTAGTGTAAGTATCTGAATTTGACTTGGTATTAGCCGCC
This sequence comes from Rana kukunoris, assembly GCA_029574335.1. Taxonomy (NCBI): domain Eukaryota; kingdom Metazoa; phylum Chordata; class Amphibia; order Anura; family Ranidae; genus Rana; species Rana kukunoris. Next base: position 114,443,595 of record CM056049.1, on the reverse strand, counting down.
TACAATTCTCTACACCAAGGCTGGGAGAGGAAAAAACAGGAAAAAAAGGACAGCAAGCAGAAGAGTGAGCTCACCAGTCTGCCATTTCTCCTTCACTGTCCAATCACAGCCTGAGGGAAGAGAAGTGACCAGCTGCATTCCCTAAATGCATCAGAGAAAAGTCAGGTCACCTGGTTCTGTTGTCTATTTTTTTTTTTATGGTTGAACTGGATGGACTTGTCTTTTTTTCAACCCGACTAACTATGTAACTGTGTGAATGTTCTCCACCATGCGAGGCTTAAATGCTTGTTTAGGTCTAGGGGACAGGAAAAACTATATTACTTACCCATTTCTTCACTTTCCCAGCAGACAGTGCCCCCCTATGCTCCAGCCGTGAACTATTCCTCGGCATTGCATCCTCATTCCCAGTGCAGGGCTATGAGTGGGAAATTATTAGAACCTCAGTTTTTTTTTTTTTGTCTGGGCCAGTTCATTTCCTCTCCTGGTAACCACAAAAAAAGACTGGTTCCACACTACAATGTTTTCACATCCAAAGGCTCCATGCACACTCGTTTTTTGGAGTCTGGGCATTTTTTTTTTAAAAGCCTATATACTCCACTCTATGTTATCCTATGTGTCCATGCACACATGGATGTTTTTGGACGTTTATCAGCAGTGGAGTTTATGAACTGTTTTATGAATGCACTAAAATCGTGTTCAGGAGTCGTTTTTCTGACCACAAAAAATGCCAAACGCTCATAAATGTCAATAAATGCTCAAAAATGTGGCTCACCAGCGTTTTTTATCCATAAAAAAAAAAACACTAGTGCAGAAAACCGCTACAAAAAAGCTAATAAACGCTATTGCAAAAACGTTAAAAGACTCACTGCAAAGTTACTGGTGTTTTTAAAACATAATATGTTAGTGTCTATTGTGCATGGAGCCTAATCATTTCAATGGACTGTGAAATGGTTGGAAATGCACAAAAAAGACAGTAGGCATGATTTTTTTAATCTTGCTGCACTAAACCATATAGTACTGCAGTACCATGCGTTTTGGTGGCTTTAACATGTGCACATTTACTACATGTTCTCGGAGGCCATTAACATTTACCAGCGTGTCCCTAGGTGTAAATGAGCCCTATGCCGCGTTTTTTTTTTCGATGCAATTTTGGCTCAAACTTGTTTTGCATACACACGGTCACACAAATGCTGTCTGAAATTCCGAACGTCGATGACAACATTCTGACGAGCCGAGAAAAATGTTCAATGATTCCGAGCATGCGTAGGAATTGCATACAGACGATCAGGATTTTTGACAAGAACTTTTCCCGTCAGAAAATTTGAGAACCAGCTCTCAAATTTTTGCTGTCGGAAATTCCGACAGAAAATGTCCGATGGGGCCTACACACGGTCGGAATTTCCAACCAAAAGCTCACATTTCTTGTCGGAAATTCCAATCGTGTGTGCGCGGCATTAAGAATAATCTCGTCAAAGGCAGTAACAAAAACCTGACAAATGTTCAGACTCTACTTCCTACTCTCTATCCAACACATTAAAAAATATCTAGCGTTAATTGTTGTATATCATCTAAAAGTTGCACCTAATCAAATACTTTAGTTAGACTAGACTAGTGTGATATTAATTTCTGTGGAATATGATGTAAGAATTCATTCACAACATATCCTAGGATAAAATCTGGTTCTTTAGAAAACTTTCCAGCTGTAAGCATGTTTTCCAGATGCTTTCTCTATAACAAACTCCCCTATCAGGAAGCTTCCTGTTGAGAGCTGTCATGGGAATAATAAGCAACTCTTATACCAAGTTCTGACATGACTGTTGGATGTACACTTTCACCCCCTCCTCTTTCTTACATGGTATACAATGTATGTAGATCAGCTTCTTCTTCCATCTCCCTTCTGGATCTTCTATATTCTAAATCTATATTCCAACTACGGTGTTAAAAAGAAGTAACTTAACAGACTGAACAATTTGAGCTATAAGGCAAGCACTCAATATCGATAGTTAAAGGAATTGTAAAGGTAAAAAAAATTGTTCCTAAATAGCTTCCTTTACCTTAGTGCAGTCCTCCTTCACTTACCTCATCCTTCGATTTTGCTTTTAAATGTCCTTATTTCTTCTGAGAAATCCTCACTTCCTGTTCTTCTGTCTGTAACTCCACACAGTAATGCAAGGCTTTCTCTTTGGTGTGGAGTGTCGTGCTCGCCCCCTCCCCTGGAATACAGGAGAGTCAGAACGCTCTCTATGTTGCAGATAGAGAAAGGAGCTGTGTGTTGGTGTTAGCGCCCTGACTCTCATGTAGTCCAAGGGAGGGGGCGAGCACGACATTCCACACCAGGGAGAAAGCCTTGCATTACTGTGTGGCGTTACAGACAGAAAAACAGGAAGTGAGGATTTCTCAGAAAAAATAAGGACATTTAAAAGCAAAATCGAAGGATGAGGTAAGTGAAGGAGGACTGCTCTAAGGTAAAGGAAGCTATTTAGGAAACAAAATGTACCCTTACAACCCCTTTAACAAGACATTGTCAAAATATGTAAATCAACCACATACTTCAACTAATTTCTAACAGTTTTTAAATAAATAAAATGGCTGCACATAATGCTTCTTTGGTACCCAAACGTGGAGGAAAATCTACCATTACCCCCCAACAAAATATTTAAATTGGCTTGTCGAGTTTTGTGACAGTGAAGGTAATGCACTGTGATGGTGGGTACCATTAACGCCCCGTATACCCGATCAGATAATCGCTTTCTGAGTGATCTACAATAATTGGATCATTAGTACGGAGCAATGAAGAGTCAATTATGACAGTTCATTCGATCGGACATGCACAATTTAGTTGTTTCTATACGATGCCAGATTGTATGATGGTTGTTTAATTAGTAGAGTCATCGTTCGAAAATGCAATACAAATGCACATTTTTTTCTGTTGTACGAGAATTTTCATAAATTTTGTAAATGTTTCATTTTTGATATATCAGCAAGCAAAAATAAAATAAAAAATCAATCGTCCAATAATTTCATTGCGTGTACCAGGCATTAGCTAAGCTAAATGCTGTTACATACACATTATTTTAGTGTTTGACAAGCTCCATAAGCAAGGCCCTCTAATTCCTTCTGTATTAAACTGTATTGCAATTGTCATGTCTCCCTTTACATTGTAAAGCCCTGTATAAACTGTTGGAGCGTAAGGCAGGCAGTGAGACATTTCCCGATCTCTGCCGCTGCGCATTGGGACAATGTGTCACTGCTTGTCATTAGCCCTCTGCAGTGCCGACTTTTCGGCGGGCTCTGCATGTGCGGTTTGCGTACACGCCTGAGCTCATCCTTATTGAAGATATTAGAACCCAGTATAATAATTATATGCTATGTCTTAACCAGCACTGAGAGCTGAAAACTGAAGTGTGCAAAATCTGGTGCAGCTCTGCATAGAAACAATCAGCTTCCAAATTTTATTTTTTTGTCAAAGCTCAATTGAACAAGCTGAAGTTAGAAGCTAATTGGCTACCATGCACAGCTGAACCAAATTTTGAACTCAAAAATAGCATGTATGGGGCAGAACAGATATGGGTCCACTGCATATAAATTTCCAAGAACTAAAATACAGGCACTATTTAATTCTAATGTTAAATGGGCGCATTGGTGTCAACTGAGGCAATAAGGCATAAGACAAACTTGCCTTGCTCTTGCTTTAGGCAACACAGACTAACGCTGCTGATGTAAATGAGCCCTAACAGAGCACTGGAGAGCAATAACGTTCCCCAATCTATCCAAAACGATGGAAAATACATTTGGCTGGCCATTTACTTCAAAGCTGAACTCCATGCAGAAATGTATTACCTGTCATTACTGGCGTTTTCCTACCTTTTTTTTATGCGTTTTTTTCTTTCACTACCATCTCATCTGTAAGAAATCCAATTTGGATTGTTTGAATCAGGGCTTCATTTTTTGCCACATCCATGTTGCAAGACCAGTGGCTGCTATTCTGTGTATATTCCCCATTGGCCACCAGTCTCATCTCTGCTCCACTGTAGTTATTTACAGAGAGCGATGACATTATTGTGTCCCGACTCACTGTAGCGGGAGGACTCGTGAGTCTAATGCCCCGTACACACGATCCGAAAATCGTACGAAAAATGAAGCTTTCAAAACGATCGTACGATAATCGGATCGTTAGTACAGAGCTTCCGAGAGCCAATCAGGACAGTTCATCCGATTTTATTCTATCGGATATGCACAGAATTTTTTTTCGTACGATGCCAGATCGTACGATTTTCGTTTAATCAGTACAGCTGTCATTCGACAATGCAATACAAATGCATTCCAACCCATAACATCACTTTTTTTTTTTCTGCCGTACGAGAATTTTCGTGACTTTAGTAATCAGATTCGACATGAGATTAGCATACAAAAAAAAATGGACGATCATTCGTCCGATAATCGGATCGTGTGTACGGGGCTTAAGACTCCCAGTCTGAGATGCCCACTGTGTAAGTTAGTGTAATGGCTGGCTATGAGGGTATGTCTAAGATACAGCCCTCAGCACAAACTCCACCCTCCGCTCCTCGATCTCTCCTCTTCAAGATCACTGCCTGTTGCTTCTTGCATTTCCCCTTGCTTCATGGGAAATGTAGTCTTTTTTCCACACGTGGATGTGACTAAAGTAAGAGAGCTAGTCCAAGTAATATCATGACATCACTGGGGCAGAAAATTGAGGATTACAAGACAAGTAAAGCACTACGATTTAAAGTGATTTAAAAAAATCATTTTTCTTTTTAATAAAAAAACATGCTATACTTGCCTCCTCTGTGCAGTTGTTTTTTTTTTTCAAAGCGCAGCCTGGATCCTCCTCTTCTCGGGTCCCTCGTCGCTGCTCCTGGCCCCTCCCTCCTTTCGAGTGCCCCCACAGCAAGCAGCTTGCTATGGGGGCACCCAAGTCAAGTCACAGCTCTGTGTGTCCAATTCAGACACAGAGCCCCACCCTGGCCCCACCCCTCTTTCCCCGATTGGCTAACTGACTGATTGACAGCCACGGGATCCAATGGCTGCTGTGTCTCAGCCAGTCAGGAGGAGAGTTCTGCATGGCTAAGATACTCGTGGAAATCGCTGGAGAGAGATGGGGCTCAGGTACGTAATTAGGAGGTATTGGAGAGGCTTTTTTGTTATCATAGAATATGCATAGAATGCATTAAGATAATAAAACCTGCTTGTACAACTCTTTTAAACTGTATCAGTGGTTTAACATTAGGGAGAGGGATCTGCAACTGTAAAGTTAGCTGGAGCCTGGAGTTCAGCTTTAACTATGTCTTTGGGACTACAGTTCTTGGCTCTGCACACTCCTTACTAAGGCTACTTTCACACTGGGGTGCTTTACAGGCACTATAGTGTTAAAAGTAGCACCTGCAAAGCGCCTTTTCTGACACTCCAGTGTCCATACAGCCACCCCCAGATGGCGTTCTGCTCGGAGTGCAGCAGTGATTGAGGACTCGGATTTGGGAGATTTGCAGGTTGGGACATTCCCTTTTACCACCACACGAGAGCCTTGTTTGGGACTTCCATACCTTTTTATTCTGGTAAATGCGCTGCTTTTTATCCAATATTTCAATTAATTTTTCTCCTCTTCCCCCCTCATATGTTTCCCCTCCCCCGTAGTCTGGGACCACCCATGTCCCATGACAGGGCAGGGTTCCTCTTGAGAAAGTGGATAGACGAGACAATCTATGTACAGTATTACTCATGAAATTATTCTCTTTCAGCTGCAACCAATAAAAAATCCTCTGAAGAAGACCTCTTGGTCGAAACGCGTTAGAAACTGCAAATGCTTGTCACTTTTACAGGCCATGTATTTTATTGTTACATTATGATCTGTGTATGGATATTTTTTATACTGTGCATCATGTCGCAACTCATTTCTTATTTTGATGTCATAACTTTTTCATAATAAAACGTTGTATTTTACACGTTGCATCTCCATATTTTTTCAACTTTGCCGTTTTAAAGCCCCACCGGGACAATTTCTTTTTCATTATACCGGGGTGTGCAGCCCTATCTCTCCACCCACAAGTCTGTCTCTTTTTTTCAAAAAACTAGTGGTGCTTTACTCCTGACACCCCTGCGCCTTGGTGTAAAGGGTGCCCTAACTCAAATACACATAAAGAACATTCTTTTCTGAGCTAAGTGCTGCTCCTGCTAGTGTCTCCTTGGTAATGGCTGTAAGTAGGTGAGTAGAGCCAGACACTTAGATGCAGATATGCCAGTCTCTTAACCTGAATCCATATTTATTTTATTTAAGGAGTCGTCAGAAGATTCAATTGGTAATATCTACACAAATTTCCGTAATTATAACAATAACAAATTAATTTAGAACACAACATATTCATTCTGAAGAGTTAAACACATGAATTGGAACAAATTTTCCGGCACCCGTGGAGACGTTCCTACTCACAGGATCTGAAGATAAAAATTTCGCCTCTACCAGCTGCATAATAGAAAACATGTTTGTTTAATGTAGGGTAAACTACAAAACAACCAACAGCTTATACACAACATGAAAAGTAGCCCACTGTGCAGTGTTTTACAAAGTGTACTCACAGCATTCTTCTATAAACTACAAACTGTACTCTTCCATAAACTGCAAGCTTCCCTGGAGACGAGTCAAAAGGGACACAATACAGAAGTACAGAAAACTATGCATTATGCCCTAAAAGGTTTAGTTTAATCTGATATTTCAGTGTATAAAGGACACTGCAGAGATAAAATCGCTTAACAGTTTCTTACATGTCTTTGTCATTATGAGGGGTTTCCATTTTTCCTGCTGGATTTGTCATTTGTTTTTAAGACCCCTTTCACACTGAAGCGTTTTTACAGCAGTTTAGCGTTAAAAATAGCGCTATTAAAACGCTCATAAAACGTTCTCCATGCATCTCAATAGACCCTTTCACGCTGAGTCCTGCAAGCAGCATCTTTGGAGCAGCTTTTGGGCGCTGAAAAAAAACGTTCCAAAACGCCCCTCTCCTTTGAAATGAATTAAAAGCGCTGTAAAAACGTATTTCCCTTTCACACTGAGGCACTGCAAAAACCCCTAAAACGTTAGGGTCTTCGGGTGCTGGCAGTGTGAAAGGGCTCTGAAAGCACTCAGTCTTTCACATTGGGATTGCAGATAAGGCTTCTTTCAGGCGCTTTACAGGCTTTTTTTTTAACGCCAAAGCGCCTGAAAAATGCTCGAATAACACCCAAAAAACGCCCCAGTGTGAAAGGGGCCTAAAGGCCACGTTTGGGCCTGGAGCTCCCTCCTCGTCAACCTTTTTACATTGTGTCATTGTGCATAATTTGTACTTATTCATTACCCTCGATGAAACAAGCATTTAAACCATGCAGTGCAAGGTAAGGCTGCATTCACACCTGAGCGTTTTGTCAGCTGAAGCGTGAAGCTCCAAAACGCTAGAGGGGAAAAAATATATTATTCTCAATGGAGATGGTTCACATCTCCACTACAAAACGCGCGAATTGGGTGGATTTGGGCGTTTTAGAACATTTGTATTCCCATAGAAAGTAATGGAAATGCTCGATTCAAGCGTCTAGCGCAACAATGAGCGTTTCTACAAGCGTTTTTTCGCTTTAGCCAATAGAACATTTCACCCAGGCAGAAGATAAACAAATCTACAAACATAGCAACAAGTGATGAAAGAGATGATCATTTTTCCCATTGGCTAAAATCAAAAACGTTGAAGTTCAAAAACGTCAGACAACGCTGTATGCAAACGTGCGAAAAAAAACGTCCGAAAACGCTACGCTCAGGTGTGAATGCAGCCTAAGTCAATGGATGAAGGTTACATTTCTCCCAAGGCTGGAGTTCAGCTTTAAATGATAGATGATGGGGAGTGTGATAAACTTGTTGTTATCGCTCTCACTCTCTCATACTGGTCACAGGAAGTTCAACATGGCATCTCATGGCAAAGAACTCTCTGGGGATCACCACAGTCGACCAAAGGAGTTGAGTGCACGTGCTCAGCATCATATCCAGAGGTTGTCTTTGGGAAATAAACGTATGAGTGTTGCCAGCATTGCTGAAGAGGTTGAAGGGGAGGGGGGTCAGCCTGTCAGTGCTCAGACCTAACGCTGCACACCGCATCAAATTGGTCTGCATGCCTGTCATCCCAGAAGGCAGCCTCTTCTAAAGATAATGCACAAGAAAGCCAGCAAACAGTTTGCTGAAGACAAGCAGACTAAGGACATGGATTACTGGAACCTGTAGTCTGATGAGACCAAGATACATTTATTTGGTTCAGATGGTGTCAAGCGTGTGTGGCGGCAACCAGGTGAGGAGTACAAGGACAAGTGTGTGTCTACAGTCAAGGATGGTGGTGGGAGTTTCATGAGCTGGGGCTGGGGCTGCATGAGTGCTGTCGACAGTTCATTGAGGGAACCATGAATGCCAACGTGTACTGTGACATACTGGAGCAGAGCATGATCCCCTCCCTTCAGAGACTGGGCTGCAGATCAGTATTCCAACATGATAATGACCCCAAACACACCTCCAAGGCGACCACTGCCTTGCTAAAGAAGCTGAGGGTAAAGGTAATGGACTGGCCAAGCATGTCTCCAGACCTAAACCCTATTGAGCATCTGTGGGGCATCCTCAAATGGAAGGCAGAGGAGCGCAAGATCTCTAACATCCACCAGCTCTGTGATGTTGTCATGGAGCAGTTATTTAATAACAGAGAGTGGGGGGTCGCCAAGGTCAAGGGGTTGAACAGCATCAGCACGTATGTTTCTGTAAGGCATCTGTGGAAGTCCCTGGAAGCAGAACTGAGTAATGAGGACAGCAAGTCCTGCAAACAGGTTAGTGTAATATGTACAGGACAGTGTCAACAGGGTACCGACCAGTCTTATACACTAGCACCACACAGTATATACAGAATATACAGACCAGTCTGTATCCAAACACTGTACTGTATATGTTATACACACACCAGTCGGTATATGATGTACAGTATGTTGTCAGTGTACAGACTGGTCTGTACCTAACACCCTAACGCCCTGTATTGCGCCCTCCTAACACCCTCTTAATTGCCCTGTATTGCGCCCTAATGCCCTGTACTGTGCCCTCCCTGTGTTGCCTCCTCCTTCCCCCACCAGCTGTCACCTCTGCCCCCATGACCCCTCCATCCTTTTGCCCCAGCCATCATAGCCTTTTTCTTCTCAATTCTCCTACCCCACAATCCCCATTTCACCCCACCCTCAACAACCCTGCCCTCACTTACCCTTCTACTTCACACTCTGCCCTCACCCTAACCTCGCCCAACTCCCTAACAACCCCCCTCCCAAACCAACTCCCTACCTATGCGATAGCCAGAGCTTTTTTTCTCAGAAAATAGGTGCAGGAACTCAACCACGACCCCGGTCAGATTTCAAAAACAGTAGAAGGGTCTTAAAGGGGCATTAAATACCAGGACTGCATTACATACAGAGTGCAGAGTTGCAGAGCTGTCACTTGTATACACAGAAACCAGACTTCTGTGTTTACAAGTGATTGTGGTGAGCAGGCACCAAAGGGTCTGAGCCAGAGGTGGTGGAACTGAGTTCCCCCAAGTTCCCCCTGAAAAAAAGCCCTGGCGATAGCTAACGGTAATTGGTATCAGCGAGTACTTGTAAAAAAATATCGGTACTCGTACTCTGTGTTAAAGAAGTGGTATCGGTGCATCCCTGATAGATAGATAGATAGATAGATAGATAGATAGATAGATAGATAGATAGATAGATAGATAGATAGATAGATAGATGGATAGATAGATAGACAGGCTTTACATAATCGACTTTCTCCCCTTTAGAGTAATATTTTTTTACCTTGATGCATTTCCTGCATTAAGGTCAAAAATGTTAGGTATCATTATTGCCGAATTCAAGTCGCCCCAAGTCGTCTCAAGTCACGCTGCATGAGAAAATCAATGTAAGTGAATCGAGCTGTCTTAATGTACACTACTGCAGTCGCTCCGACTTCAGAAAAGGTTCTTGTACTACTTAAATCCGACTTCTAGGCGACTTGTAGGCAACTTGTACCCATTGATTTCAATGAAAGTCTCCTTAGAAGTCAGATCACTGTCTTAACAGAAGCAACAATACAGGAAGAGAACATACATTTCTCAGGCAGACCCCTCCCTCCCACAGAGCTGATTGTTGTTTGATTGGTCACTGGAAAGCCTCCTGTTCTGGAGGCAACTTGAAGTTGCCTTGTAAGATGCCTCAGGTCGCGCTGCGATTCATACTCAAGTCATGTCCAAGTTGCCTCCCAAAGTCGTGCTGGAAGTCGTGAGTCATGAGTGTTGCTGTAACTGTAGTACCATTGTTTCTGTACAGCGCAGCATGGTACATCAACAATATATAATTACAGGTTTTGATACATACTTGGTCGACAGATACCCTCATGCAATAGACAAAAATAGAAAAAAAGTATAAAAGTATGACATAAGATATACGAAGCCCTGCTTACTTGACCCCCATATGTATGTACCACAAGTCGTTGAGACTAGGAATAATGACTGTCAAACAAAATTATCCTATATAATACCAGCCACTAGTACTGCATGGGCAGGTGATGTTGTTATAACCTTGTGCCTGTTTAGAGGATAGACATTCCCACTTTTTAGAAGTGAAGAAGTTGTGCTGAGTTCATTTGATGTAACATTACACCCTGTTCCAAATTATTATGCAAATTCTATTTCAGTGTCACAAAGATTAAATATTTAGTTTTTCAGTTTAAGCCCTGGTTCACACTGAGCTGCGTGAGTGAAATCGTGCGAGTTCAGCTGAACTCGCACGATTTCACTCCCGCTGGCAGTCCCGATTGCAGGTGTGATTTAAGAGACATCTGTGCAGCTTTCTGCACAGATGTCAATGAAAATCGTGTCCTAAAATCGCAAAAAGTAGTACAGGAACTACTTTTTGAAATCAGTGCAGCGCCGCAGATGCGGCGTCGCACCGATTAGGACGGTGTCATTTCCGGCAATTGCCGGCAAATGGCGCCGATTTACGATGCGATATCACATGTGAAATTGCATCTTAAATCAAACTAAATCGTAACCAGTGTGAACCTGGGCTAACTCATGGATTTCATTGTGTCTCAGGGCTCTTTTGATCACTGAAAACAATCTCAGACACCGGTGATAATTAGGTGAGCCTAATTAAAGGAAAAACTACTAAGCCCCGGTTCACACTGGGCTGCGGGAGTGAAGCAGTGCGAGTTCAGCTGAACTCGCACGATTTCACTCCCGCCCGGCAGTCCCGATTTCAGCCGCGATTTCAGAGACATCTGTGCAGGTTTCTGCACAGATGTCAATGTAAATCACAGGCTGAAATCGCAAAAAGTAGTACAGAGACTACTTTTTGAAATCGGTGCAATGCCGCAGATGCAGCGTCGCACTGATTAGGACACTGCCATTGCCGGCAATTTGCGGCAAAATCCGCCGTTTTGACATGCGATTTGACATGCCAAATCGCATGTCAAAACGCACCAGTGTGAACCAGGGCTTAAGGAGGGTGTTCCACATTATTAATCAGAGCACCATTTTCAAGCAATATGGGGGAGAAAAAGGATCTCTCTGCTGCCGAATAGAGTGAAATAGTTCAATGACTTGGACAAGGTATGAAAACATTAGATATTTCACGAAAACGTAAGTGTGATCATCGCACTATTAAGAGATTTGTGGCTGATTCAGAGCACAGACGGGTTTTATGCAGATAAAGGCACATTGAGGAAGATTTCGCCAGATCCATCCATCAGATCATGAGAGCAGCTGCTAAAACACCATTACATAGCAGCAAACATATTTGAAGCTGCTTGTGCTTCTGGAGTCCCACAGACATTAAGGTGTAGAGTCCTCCAGAGTCTTGCAACTCTGCATAAACCTTCCATTCGGCCACCACTAAGCAATGTTCACAAGCATAAACGGCTGCATTGGGCAGAAAAATGCATGAAGACTAATTTTTCAACAGTCATGTTCACTGATGAGTGCCGTGTAACCATAGATAGTCCAGATGGATAAAGTAGTGGATGGTTGGTCGACAACTACCCTGTTCCAACAAGGCTGCGAGGTGAACAAGGCGGTGGTGGAGTCATGTTTTGGGCTGGAATCATGGGAAGAGAGCTGGTCGGCTCCTTTAGGGTCCCCAAAGATGTAAAGATGACCTCTGTAAAGTATGTTGAGTTTCTGACTGACCATAGTGGGCGCATAGTTACGATGGACGCATTTGGCGTACCCATATTAAATATGCAAATGAGTAAGATACGCTGATTCACAAACTTACTTGCTCCCGGCGCATGTTTTAAGCCATTTGCGTAAGGGTTACGTCCGGCGTAAAGTTATTCCCCATATTGGAGGGCGCAACTCATGCAAAGGTATGGACCAGGGAGCGAACACCGTAGATTTTTACGTCATTTACGTAGTACGTGAATAGGGCTTAGGTTACGTTCACATCGTAGGCAGTGTTTTGACGTATCTTAGCCAGTTATTTTGACGTGACTGTGAGCATGCGCACTGGGATGCGTCCAAGATACATCGCATGCTCAGTTAGTTTTTTGAAGCTCAGCCCATCATTTGCATGGGGTCACGCTTCATTTAAATGTTACACGCCCACTTCCAGCCCACTTTCACCTACTTTGAATTACGTCGGCTTACGCTGACAACTATACGCTACGCCGGCGCAACGTTGAGAGCATTTGCTTTGTGAATACCATGCTTGCCTCTAAACGTTGCACCGGTGTAGCGTAAAGAAGATACGCTACGCCGGCAGAAAGATGCGCCGAGGTACGTGAATCTAGCTGAATGTGTTTTGAAACTTAAAGCGACACTAAAGTCAGGATTTTTTTTTTTTTAAAACATGTTATACTTACCTCCACTGTGCAGTTCGTTTTGCACAGAGTGGCCCGGAAAGCTGTCTTCTGGGGTCCCTCGGCGGCTGTCTAGGCTCCTCCTCGCAAAAGCTTTCCATCTTCATGCGAGGGCTGTCATCCGCTGTGACTGACAGCAGCGCCAGCCAATGGCTGCGCTGCTATCAATCCACCCAGCCTAGCCAATCAACGGCCAGGCTGGGAACCGAAGAGGATGACGTGGACGCGCCCAGGAGTTTCGAACGGTCAGGTAAGTAAAATGGGGACTCGGGGGGGGGGGGGGCGGTGCTGTGAGATGTTTTTTTACCTTAATGCATAGGATGCATTAAGGTAAAAAAACGTTTACCTTTACAACCCCTTTAATGTGCGTAATAATTTGGAACAGTGCATTCTAAGTTTTTTTATTTTGGAAAACAAAAGCGGTTATCATTAGGAGGTTTGTTCAATAAAAGTTGAATTGTACTCTTGATAGTTAATAACATGAGAATTATTCTGACTGTTGTTTACATCAATTATTTAGGTAAATGAGAAAAATATCATTGGCATAATAATTTGGAACAGGGTGTATACATCATGGCCTTGCCTTTGGTAAGCCTTTTAAGCGCACGTTTCCTTGTTTTGTTTTTTTCTTTAAATGGTGCCTGTGAAATTACATACTTTAATAAGGGATTGTACATCTATAATGACCCCCTATAATTAGCGCTTGTTGCCTTCCATATTTTTAGATAAGCCAACAAAGGAGTAAGTGCAGTTGTGTACTTGGACAAATACCTCCTCATCTCCTCATACCTCCTCATCTTTTAAGATAAAGAAATAAACCCTTGCCTTGAGGACATTGTTTGCTTAGGTGGCAGTAGTTTAGCTGGCGAAGGCTCAATGACCCCTTACAGAGTAGTGTGTGTGGCCTAGTTTGCAGCTGGCTTGACACACTAGTACTTATGTGTACCCAAGGCACCTAAGCCATTGTTGTTTCAGTGTGACACTTTACAACTGGTTCTCTTCTAATTACCCTAATAGCAGTACTTCTTGCCTACAGCCAAACCATTTATAATAAAGAAAATAGTTTATCAGAAAGACAGAGTCTATGGGAATCACAGTTTCGTGGTTCACTGCAAATAAATATTTGTGTTACATTTTGACCTTTACGTTAATTGAAACAATTTTTTTGACTGAATAATTACTAAATAGCTTCATCCTGCCTCACTGTGCGTTAACAGAAAAGATCAATGTGTCTATTGAGGGTTCCCAAAGATGAGACAAATCAGGTTCATAGCCAGAAGCAGTTTTTTTTCAGCAGAACTTCTCAGTAAAATTGAAAAGTAGCCATTTTAGATTACTCTCATAGACCTTGATTTTGTTTTAATTTAATAGCTGTTTAGATCTCTAAAAATAACCTATTAACAAATGGTCTTCATTTTTAGAGCTGACAGCTCCACTAAAATGCAAATTAGCTCAATTCCAACCATGTACCATTTGATGCGTCCCTGCCTAAAGGGTAACTCTATTTTCCACCTTTTTAAAATAATCACATTTTGTTGCTTTGCAGCCTGAAATTAAGTCAGACACATATTTTTTATCCAGCTATATTTGCTCAGTGCAATTTATAACATCCAAGCAAAAGATACAATACCAACATGTAAAAAAAAAAAATCAAAACAAATTAAATACAGAATCGCTGAGTTGGAAAAAGGATAACCTCAGTCAGCATTTTGTTGAATCACCTATGTTTTTTTTTTTTTTTAAATAACAAACATGTTAAACTTACCTCCACTGTACAGTTAGTTTTGCACAGAGTGGCCCCGATCCTCCTGTTCTGGGGTCCCCCGGCGGCTGTCTCGGCTCCACCCTGCAAGAGCTAACCCTCTCTGGAAAGCACTCTCCCAAGGGGGTTAGCTTGCAGGCGCGCTCCCGTGTGATACAGTTGGTGGCCATAGCCGCTGAGCGTATCACTCGGCCCTGCCCCTCCGGCGCACCACATCATTGATTTAATTGACAGCAGCAGGAGCCAATGGCTGCGCTGCTATCAATCATCCAATGAAGAGCAGCCTCAAGCTGGAAGAAAACATTGCAGGATCAGGCTCACTGAGATTTGGGGCTCAGGTAACTAAAACATGATGCATTAAGGTGAAAAACACGAACCCATACAACCCTTTTAATTATAGTGTTTAGTCTGTTGGGATATGTCTCTACTAAATTTGCACATCTAGATTTTGCAATATTTGCCCACTCTTCTTTGCAGAACTGCTCAAGTTTAGTTAAATGTGATGGTGATCGTTTGTGGACGGCAGTCTTTAAGTTTGGTCATTGACTAAGATTCTTTTTATACTGGGGCACTAAAGCGCTTCTCGTTTTAGCGGCGCTTTTCAGCTGCTAGCGACATTCACCTTATTTTCTTCAATGACTGTGTGGTCATGTTTGCTGTGTGCTTTGGGTCATTATCAAGTTGGAAGGTAAACCTTCTCCCCATGGACAACTTTCTGGCAGAGGGCAGCAGATTTTCCTCAAGAATTTGATAGTATGAGTGCTCCACTCCCTGCTGCAGAGAAACACCCCCATATCAGGATATTACCCCTTTTATGCTTTACTGTAGGAATAGTGTTATTTGGATGGTGAACTGTATTGGATTTTCATTGGAGTCACATGACACTGGGTAGGGAAAATGGCTAATTGGTCCCAATTTGGAAATTTTCACTTAGGGGTGTACTCACTTTTGTTGCCAGCGGTTTAGACATTATTGGCATTAATGTGTGTTATTTTGAGGGGACAGCACATTTACACTGTTATACAAGCTGTACACTCACTACTTTAAATTGTAGCAAAGTGTCATACCCGAGCCATCTCTTCAGAGCTTTGTGGGGTGGTTGCAATTTCCACACCTTTGCACGGGAGTGACATCATTGTGGCTTAGCCATTTAAGCTGCTGAAGCCTGCAAACCTGGAAGGAAGACCGGGAGAAGATTGAAGAACTGTCAGTGGTGACAGCACACCGCTGGAGAGCTTAATTCTAAGGCAAGTGTTTCTTACTAGCACATTATGCCATTGCCTTGCAGGGGTTTAAACCTGGAAAAACTACAGCTTTAAACCTGCAAATCCCATACATACAAAGGGCTTATGTACAATGGCTTTTATTTGTGCTTGAGCTGCTTTTCTATCTTACACAAGTCAAATGAATGTTAAAGCAACTCAAAGGCAAATGAATGCCACTAAGAAACCACATAGAAGGCCTTAAAAACATACTGTATTTTAATAGCTTCTAAGCCCTATGCCTACAGTGCATCCGGAAAGTATTTACAGCGCTTCACTTTTTCCACATTTTGTTATGTTACAGCTTTATTCCAAAACGGAATACATTTAATGTTTTTCTCAAAATTCTACAAACAATACCCCCCAATTTACAACATCAAAGAAGTTTGAAATATTTGCAAATGTAGTAAAAAAAAAAAAAAAAATATCACATGTACAGAAATATTCACAGCCTTTGACATGACACAAAAATTTAGCTCAGGCTCATTCCGTTTCCACTGATCATCCTTGAGAGGTTTCTACAACTTGATTGGATTACACCCGTGGTAAATTCGGTTGATTGGACATGATTTGGAAAGGCACACACCTGTCTATATAAGGTCCCACAGTTAGCAGTGCATGTCAGAGCACAAACCAAGCTATAAGATCCAATGAATTGTCTGTAGACCCCCGAATCAGGATTGTCTCAAGGCACAAATCTGGAGAAGAGTGCAGATTTTTTTTTTTGCAGCATTGAAGGTCCAAATGAGCACAATGTCCTCCATCATCTGTAAATGGAAGAAGTTTGAAACCACCAGGACTCTTCCTAGAGTGGGTCGCCCAGTCAAACTGAGTGAACGGGAGAAGGGTCTTATGGAGGTGATCAAAAACCTGATGGTCACTCTGAGCTCCAATGTTTTTCTGTGGAGAGAGGAGAACCTTCCAGGAGAACAACCATCTCTGCAGCACTCCACCAATCAGGCCTGTATGGTCGAGTGGCCAGACGGAAGCCGCTCTCAGTAAAAGGCACATGACAGCCTGCCTGGAGTTTTCCAAAAGGCATCTGAAAAACTTCCAGACCATGAGAAACAAAAAAATTCTCTGGTCTAATAAAACAAAGATTAAACTCTTTGGCCGGAATGGCAAGTATTATGTCTGGAGGAAACCAGGCACCGTTCATCCCTACATTGAAGCATGGTGGTGGCAGCTTGGGGATGTTTTTCAGCGGTAGGAACTGGGAGACTAGTCAGCATCAGGGGAAAGATGAATGCGGCAATGTACAGAGACATCCTTAATGAAAACCTGCTCCAGAGTGAAGGTTGTTCTTCCAACAGGACAACGACCCTAAGCACACAGATAAGATAACAAATGCTCCCCAATGCTTCCCATCCAAGCTGATGGAGCTTGAGTGGTCCTGCAATGAAGAATGGGAGAAACTGACCAAAATATAGGTGTACCAAGCTTGTAGCATCATACTCAAAAAGACTTGAGGCTGTAATTGGTGCCAAAGGGGCTTCCACAAAGTTTTGAGCAAAAACTGTGAAGACTTATGTACATGTTATTTTATTTTATTTTTTTCATTTTTAATAATATTGCCTAGATTTCAAACTTAATTCATGTTGTCGTTATGGGGTATTGTTTGCAGAGTTTTGAGGAAAATAATACATGTAATCCATTTTGGAATAAGACTGTAACAGAACAAAATGTGGAAAAAGTGCAGTGCTGTGAATACTTTCCGGATGCCCTGTATGCATATGAGAATTAAAACTTATCATCAAAAGAACACTGAGGTATACTTACTAAAGAAGCATGTTAGAAAAGAGAATGTTTACTAAGCTTACTGAATAAGAAAAAGCTGCATTCACTTCATATCAACAAATAATGTGCAAGCAAAAAATATATTTTTTCAATTTACGGCAAGTGTGATTGAATATAAAGCGGAGCTCCTTCCAAATGGGGAAGCTCCATTTGTTTGCTTCCTCGACCCCTCCAATGCCACATGTGGCAACTTTTCGGGGGGGGGGGGGGATACCTGTCAAAGGCAGGTACCCGCTCCCACTTCTGGGTAAGATTGCTGCAATCGTTGAAACTTCTGGCCTTTCCTCCTTCCCCCTGCAGCCTTCTGGAGAGACACACAGGTCCCAGAAGATGGCGAGACCATTCAGAAAGCCAGTTTCAGTTTCATTGCCTGTTACCCTTGGTGAAGAGGTCGGAGCCTGAATCCAGACAAATCGGCTTGGGGTGCCAACATTGCAGACTCCCTGGACATGCAAGTATCCTTATACTAAAGTCAGCAGGTACAGTATTTCTATCTGCTGACTTTAAAAAAAAAATCCCCAGACTGGTACTTCACCCTATGTACAAAGCTAAGAAAACATTCACTTTGCAAACTGCCCATTCAGATTGAACAAGTGAACAGATATTACAACTTTGGTAAATCAAGCCCACTGTGTCTAATTCTTTTTATTGTATTCCTCTATGCTATGATGAATAGGGGAGAAGAGGCATAACACACCTTAAAAGGTTACTAAACCCTTGTGTTTAAAAACAATGTCGCTAGTAGCTTCTCCCTGCATCAGATAACCACCTAGGAGAAGCGTTCTCCTTGGGGGTACCCATGCTGGCACGCTCCCGAGTCCATAGACACAGAAAGCCGGACTGGACCCTGCCCCCGTGTCACTGGATTTCATTGACAGCAGCAGAAGCCAATGGCTGCCCTGCTATCAATCTATCTAATCAGGACATGAGTGACCAGCTAGATAAGGGGAGCTGATACACGACAGGAGGTTTTTCACCTTAATGCACAGAATGAAGGTGAACAGTTTTGCTGAAGGTAGTGTCATTGTCATGGTCTGGGGCTGCATGAATGCTGCTGGCACTGGGGAGCTACAGTTCAATGAGAGAACCATGAATGCCAACATGTACTGTGACATACTGAAGCATAGCATGATCCCCCTCCCTTCGGAGACTGGGCCACAGGGCAGTATTCCAACATAATAATGACCCCAAACACACCTCCAAGATGACCACTGCCTACCATGCTTACTGGAGGTTGGAAAACTCCAGAGAATAAGAGGTTAAAAACAGCACAAAAACTCTCCCTGGTCTCAGCAACAGCTCCAGCTCTGAGAGAAACATATAAAGACAGCAGCACAGCACACCCCTAAAAAGCTCCCACAACAACTCCACAGCTTCAGCACATCATCACCTGGAATTCACATGTCACTTAAAGGAATTAACAAATACACTCCGTGGCCCATTATTATAAAAAAAAAAAAAAAAAAAGGAATTTATTAAAGTTAGATTACTCACAAGAATCTCTGTATAATGATCACAAATGGTGCCGCCGCTCAATCAGCGGTGTGCGCAATGATGTCACAAAAAACCTCCAACGCGTTTCATGGTAAACCACGTCATCAGGGGACAGGGCTTTTAGTTGTAACTAGGCGGTGAGATATTCACTGTATCTGAGCACTACAGACCAAAAACACAATTTAATTTATTTTTAATATTCAAAGCAATTTTTCCCATCCATCCATGTCTCTATACTATATTTTGTTAAGAAATCTCTGGTTGTGGCCATCTTGAGTAGAGATGAGCTCCGCGTTCGATACGGACGTATGTTCGACTCAAACATTGTCTGTTCGTACGTTCGATGAAATTCGAACAAAACAGGTCGTTCGCGCCAAATTCGAGTGACGCGCAACGGCCCATAATTCACTGCGGCATTGCGCGCTGGTGATTGGCCAAACATGCACTATGACCCTGCATGCTTGGTCAATCACAGCGCGCAAAAAAAAGAGGGCCATAATTGGCCAAAGCCAGGCTGGCTTTGGCCAATTATGGCTCAGGGCTTTAGCACACGCCCCACACTATATAAGGCCGCCTGCTGGGCAGCCTCGTGTAGTGTGTTGCGGTTGTTAATGAGAGCAGTTTGAGAGACAGAGAGATAGTTTTTTTATATAGCTAGATAGAGCAGGCAGGCAGGCTAGTCAGTTTAGCTTAATTTACAGTGTGTAGAGGATATATATACATCCCTAGGAGTTGTACATCTATTTATACACTGTATAGCTTAGCTAGATCAGCTATTCCTAATTTACTGGCAGGCAGGTGATTGTGCTATTTAAAGACGTTATCACAGGTATAGACACCCAGCAGGTACAATATTTAAAGGAATTTTTCTTTTTTTTTTATTTAAGCATCATTAAAATCACTGCTCCTGGAGCAGTAATTTTAATAATGTTTAAATTTAAAAAAAAAAAAAATCCTTTAAATATTGCACCTGCTGGGTGTCTATAGTTTGCCTGTGAAAACGTCTTTGAGAACCCGGGTCTTGCCCGACAGAAAATGTATCAATGGAATCCAGGAGTCCTGCTCCTGGAAAAAACTACTGTTTTTTAAACTTTTTTCCATTGATACATGTTCCCTGGGGCAAGACCCGGGTTCTCAAAGACGTTTTCCAACAATAACTTGAATATTGGTCTTTAAAATGATCGTTTTTGAATTCTAATGTTCAAGTCCCATAGACTTCAATGGGGTTCTAAATGTTCGCGCGAATGGTCGGTCTGTTCGACGGTTCTGGTGCGAACCGAACGCGGGGGTGTTCGGCTCATCCCTAATCTTGAGTAAGGGCAGATGCATAATGTAGCATTTACTCCCTCTGTCCTTAGCTCAAGCATGCACACAGGAGAGTGTGCATAGTTGAAAAAACCCTTCTCCTCTCCTCCCCAAGTCTTCTGGAATGTATGACATAATTTGCCCGGGCAAAAAAACAGGAAGTAACTGAAGAAATGTAAAAAAATATGTTTAAAACATATTATATACTTTCCTATCGATTTACTAATGCTGGAAGCATGAGGATTAAAAATAATCAATGATGATTGGGAGAGTAAAGTTCCACTTTAAAACAGATGCAGAAGATTATTATTATAACATACACAATACTTTTAAACTAAATGCTGTATGTCATATATAATATATGAAAATTTCCCTGCTGAGCCTTTTGCAGTCCACCAAATAGTGTAAGTATGCTTTTTAAAGGTAGGGCCGCACTCACATGGGCATCCTGCGTTTGTTTTATTTAAACATGGGAGAAATGTATCTGGGAAGTACAGTGCGCCCAAACTATCTTGTGTTTGCATATGCATGCATTTAGCCACTTACGGATCGCCCACCGCAGGACTCCATCGGCTGTTTGAGGAGGAAAACAGTTGTTACGGTAGCAGCTAGCTACCATAACCCCGGTATCCTCTTTTTCAATGGGCGGTCCTCTTTCAGATAAAAGTGGTCTCTGCGGCATATACGAAGCAAGATCACTTATTGGCGGCGGGAGAGGCCCCCCCTCCCTCCACTCTCCGGTACCCTCCGCCACTTACTGGAGCTGTCGGCAGCAACGGAGGCGATCAAGTCTGTCCCCTGCCTGGGGAAGATGGCCCCCACCCGTCTCCATATCACTGGGCAGAAGTGATGTTTTGACATCACTTCTGCCCAATGTTCTTAAAGGGCCATTTTTTTATTGCATTTTAGTCTAAATATGAGGTCTTTTTGACCTCAGATCTCATATTTAAGAGGATCTGGCATGCTTTTTTCTATTACAAGGGATGTTTAAATTCCTTGTAATAGGAATAAAAGTGACCCAATTAGTATTTTTTTAAGACAGTGTAAAAATAAAAAGTAAAATAAATAAGAAAAAAATATGTCTTGCGCACAGAAGCTAAAGCATATGTGAGCAGCGCCCGCACATGAAAACGGGCGATCGTTAGCGCAATAATTCTAGCTCTAGACCTCCTCTGTAACTCAAAACATGCAACCTGTAGAATTTTTTAAACGTCGCCTATGGAGATTTTTAAAAGGTAAAAGTTTGTCGCCATTCCACAAGTTGGGGCAACTTTGAAGCGTGACATGTTTGGTATCAATTTACTCGGCGTAACATTATCTCTGCGCAAATATGGTGTGACAAAAAGTATTGCAACGACCGCCATTTTATTCTTTAGGGTGTTAGAACAAAAAATATAGAATTTATACAATGGAAAAAAGAAGTTTTGGGACTTTAAATGAGGCTAGATTCTAGGAATAATTGCCTCCATTCCTGTTATCATTTGTTAAAAAGGGGGGAAGAAGAGTAGTGGGACTTTAAATGAAGCACACGGCAGTAAAATATAAAGTCAAACGACTGGGAAAATCATATTTATTTGTATTTTTTAAAACTCATGTAGCATTTTATGGGCATACAACCTCTAAACATTAACCTTTGAGTCATTTTGGATACAAAATACATAGCGATCCATAGATATACGACTGTGTCATAACGCGTAGGGATTGGCCGTGGGCAGACGTACACCAGGAGTGACGTGAGACGGCGCAGAGGACGCCACTGTTCATTTACACGCTCGTTTTATATTTTTACATGTAAGCGCAACCTTTTATAATAAATGCCTAATCAATCTTTGATACTACACTATTGGAGGCCCTCTTTCTCGCTCTTGTTCCCCGGTTTGAGATTCTCCAGGTACTATATTAAAGGACCAGGTTTCCATACGGTTTACAATCAGGAGACATTGAGGAGACTGTTGTGTGGTGGTGATTGATTTATTGATTGCTGACTTTATCCCTCATTGAGGTGAGAGTTCTGGGAGACCAGACCGGTGTTTTTCGTGGAATTTCCATTTTCTTTGGGATTAGTGGATACCTATCTATAGCAGCCTATCTGCAACCTTCACATATGGACTTAACACTATCTTTTCTGGCTAAATTCACTTAGTCAATATTTTGTTCACCCATCACCTTTATATACACGTTTGATGTTTATGTGTCTGCATATTGTTTATATATGAATTTTTGCGCAATTACCTTATCTATTATTGATCTATAATAGATATAGACTTAACAGCTGGTGTCATCATACACACAGAGCAAGAGCCTTATTGATTAAAAACATTGGTTGGGTCATAAACATTAATCCATTGTGGTATATGATGGTGGGAGTTTGGTGTCTCAACGCGTTTTGTGGTCTAATAAACACTCATCAGGAGAAAAAACCATGGAGTTTATCTAGAGAAAAAAGATATATACTTGTCTAGATATTTGCAGATAATTATAATGGGATATATGAGGAAAAAAAGAGGGGCAACGGGATAATTATAGATAAAAATAAAGACAAATTTATAAGGGGGAGGCTTTGTGGCCAACTTACATTTGCAGCACGCAATCAAAGTCGCCAGTACACAGTGGAGCCGCATCTCTGGGCGTTGGGTGGCTTGGTAGGGCAGCAACATCCAATACAGACAGAACCAAGGCCAGTGTGTGTAAATGCATACCATGATCAAGGGTGAAAGTGATAATCCCAGAAGGTGACTTGTATGAAAATAATGGGGATGGAATGTAAATAATGGTTGTGGTTGTGTGTTGGATGTTTGAAAGGGGAATGGAGAAGGAAGAGTGACGGCAGGAGAAGGGAAAAAGGGAGGGAGAGGGAATTGGATAGGGAGAAATGGGGAGCGAAAGTCATAGTGAGAAGTGAGAGATGGGAAAGCTAAAGAACTTGGGAAGAAGGAGGAGAAGAGAGAGAGCGAAAATACAGTAAGAGGCAAATACACAGCAAAGAAAACACACAGAAAAATGGGTTTGGGGAAGTGAATGGTAAAGGTGAATGTATACCTATTGTCAGTCAGAAGCCAAATTGAAAGGGGAATGGAGAAGGAAGAGTGACGGCAGGAGAAGGGAAAAAGGGAGGGAGAGGGAATTGGATAGGGAGAAATGGGGAGCGAAAGTCATAGTGAGAAGTGAGAGATGGGAAAGCTAAAGAACTTGGGAAAAAGGAGGAGAAGAGAGAGAGCGAAAATACAGTAAGAGGCAAATACACAGCAAAGAAAACACACAGAAAAATGGGTTTGGGGAAGTGAATGGTAAAGGTGAATGTATACCTATTGTCAGTCAGAAGCCAAATTGAAAGGGGAATGGAGAAGGAAGAGTGACGGCAGGAGAAGGGAAAAAGGGAGGGAGAGGGAATTGGATAGGGAGAAATGGGGAGCGAAAGTCATAGTGAGAAGTGAGAGATGGGAAAGCTAAAGAACTTGGGAAGAAGGAGGAGAAGAGAGAGAGCGAAAATACAGTAAGAGGCAAATACACAGCAAAGAAAACACACAGAAAAATGGGTTTGGGGAAGTGAATGGTAAAGGTGAATGTATGCCTATTGTCAGTCAGAAGCCAAAATTCATGGACATGGGAGTGACCCAAGTGAAAAATATTATGTGTGGTATGTATGAGCCAGCCCTGTGAAGTACCTATATGTAGGTGTGCTGCCACAAACCAGCCCCCCCATATACGTCAGGCAAGCCGTCACAATTGAGGGAGAGCCAACTGCTTTCACCTGACCAGCTCCCTCATACGACTGCCAGCTTGAAACGCAAGGCCGACAAGGCGTGCTACGAGGACGTCGAAGTGCATGGACAGTGCGTCCACCCCTCCCATGTCACAGGGGGGTGGGGAAGGGAGGGTAGCCCATCCCGCATATAGAGGCTAACGCATAGGAAGCAACAGCATGTGGACCAGCTAGTCCAATCACAACCACAGCTGCGCTGGTGCAGACCAGGGACACAACAGCCATGGGAATATCAAAACAATAATTAAAAAATATATAATGGTTGGGGGTTTCTATCAACATTTTTATTTTTTTTAAACTTGTAAACACCAAATCTCAGAAAGAGGTTTGGTCCTTAAGTGGTTAATAATGTTCACAGTACCCAATCTGACCTTGGATACATAGATTTGAATTCCTTCAAATCACAATTAAACTGAATCCATCTGAATTAAAGTAAAAGCACAGTGTGCAGTATAGCATTTAAAATGATAACATGTGTTTATATGTATTTAGAAATGTCCTAGAAATTATTATAAATGTATGCCATGCCTGTGTGAATGAGGCCTTGTAAGCCTTGCAAGCAGTAACTAATATTGGTCTACAAAATCCAGATAAAGTCTGCATGTGGAGATGTGCATATAACTGTCTACACTTTTCAAGAACTTATTGAATACTTCCCTAAGTATGTAAAGTGTGGTGATAATTCAAAAGAAGTCAAGCGTCATGCCACCGGTCAGTAATTACAAGTACATCTGGGATGCTTTTACAACCTTAACATGCCCCCTGCACACTAACTGCAGACATCCAATAAAACAGTCAATGTCAGGGGCTTCTGATCTGGCCGCTTTAATCCAAATTTTCAACATAGTCATGTATAAACCATAACAGAATTAAAATGTGATGTAGATGATTGTGGTTCTCCGACAGCCGTAAGATATACTATACATACAAAATACTGCGCTTGGCCAACCATGTACTTGCTTTCATTTTATAAGAAAATTAACACATAAGAGCCTTCATAGAACACAAGAGAAAGTCTCATTCAGTTTTCTTTAAAACCTTTCCATCCTAACCTTTACAGTTAGGCCCCTTTCACATGGGGCGGATCCGTTGGTCGAACTCTGCTAGCTCAGCGGGTGATCGCTCCGTTGATCCCCGCTGAGCAGGCGGATGACAGGTCCATCTCTGCTCACTGTGCAGGGACGGACCTGTCAGAGCCCCGCTCTCCTCTATGGGGAGATTGGATGAAAATGGACCGCCTGTTTGTTTTTCATCCGATCCTATCCGCTGGACGGATGGCGAATGTTTCATCATCCACCTCTTTTAAGCAGATACACTGCAAACAGTAAGGGCTTTAAAACCTTATTTACATAGAGCTTACTGATCACCTGGCTACTAGGATTTATTCAAAGACACTCTAGATAAAATATGATTGTATACAGATCTAGTTAATTCTGTGGTGATCTGATGACAACTACCGAGCTTAAAGCAGCAGTAAACCGTAGTTAAAAAAAATTTCCCCTGCAAGGCAATGTCATAATGCGCTAGTACAGTAGGCATCGCATACTAGCACAATATGAGAGACTTAACTTAACCACTTAAGGACCCCTTCATGCCGATATACGTCGGCAGAATGGCATGGCTGGGTACCTGTATGTGGCCCTTTAAGCCCAGCCGTGAGGTCATGCGCGGGCGCATGCACGCGACCCGGTCCGAAGCTCCGGGATCGCAGGACTCGCGGACCCGATCGGCGCTGGAGTCTGGCGATCGGTCCCCGGAGCTGAAGAACGGGGAGAGCCGTGTGTCTTCACTGTGGCGCCTCGCATTGATTGTGTGTTCCCTTACATAGGGAATCACAATCAATGACATCACACCTACAGCCACACCCCCCTACAGTTAGTAACACAAATGAGGTCACACTTAACCCCTTCAGCGCCCCTTGTGGTTAACTCCTAAACTGCAATTGTCATTTTCACAATAAACAATGCATTTTAAATGCATTTTTTGCTGTGGAAATGACAATGGTCCCAAAAATGTGGCAAAATTGTCCGAAGTGTCCGCCATAATGTCGCAGTCACAAAAATCGCTGATCGCCGCTATTAGTAGTAAAAAAAATAAATTAAAAAAATGCAATAAAACTATCCCCTATTTTGTAAACACTATGGGCCAGATTCAGGTAGATCAGAGCATCTTTGCTCTGGAGTAACGCTTCTCATTTACGTTACTCTGCCGAAATTTTAGGAGCAAGTGCTGTTATTCATGAAGCACTTGCTCCTAAAGTTGCGGCAGCGCATCGCAAATGAGCCGGCGGAATTCAAATTGGGCGGGTACGGGGCGTGTATTATTAAAACTAAGCGCGATCCCGCGGCGAACGTACTGCGCATGTGTCGAGTGTCAATGCATCCCAGTGCGCATTCTCCAAATTCTGTGAGTGAACGTCAATGACGTCACATCCCCATTCATGAAAGTTTTACGCAAACGACGCAATATTTTTTTTTTCCGACGCGATGACGACGCCTATACTTAACATAGGATATTCCACTAGGGGGCTGCTTTATCTATACGCCGCGTATCGCTTCCGGAAACGTCGTAAAGTCACTGCGTCGCGCCCGAAAAAGATTGTGAATTGCCGATTCCCGCTCATTAACATATTTTTTGAGCGTAAATCGGCGGGAACGCCCCCGGCGCCATTTTTAAGTTAAAGTAACGATGCGATGGCGAAATTCAATTGCGCCGATCGCATCGGAAATCCAACCCGGCGTTTCTTGTTTTCTGGTTACAGAAAACAAAAAAGCCCGCTTAAAGTGACAGTTAGGCTGACGGATCCATTGATCCGCCAGCCTAACTCTACCTGAATCTGGCCCTATAAATTTTGCGCAAACCAACCGATAAATGCTTATTGCGATTGCTGGACCTTCAGAGTGCATGCGCCAGTGAGGTCACTGGCTGCATGCAGTGTGAATATCTCCTAAACAATGCATGTTTAGGAGATATTCACAGTACCTACAGGTAAGCCTTTTAAAAATGGTAAAATTGAGTTTACTACCACTTTAAAAAGGAACCTTCCTTCAGATTCTAGCATGGCACTATGTTTGATCTTAGGGTGAAAACGATTCGTTTTTATTACGTTTTCTAGGAAAATAACTATAGTTTCCTTAATAAAAAATAAAAGTTGTGTTTGTTAACCACTT
This sequence comes from Rana kukunoris, assembly GCA_029574335.1. Taxonomy (NCBI): domain Eukaryota; kingdom Metazoa; phylum Chordata; class Amphibia; order Anura; family Ranidae; genus Rana; species Rana kukunoris. The sequence goes on along the minus strand of CM056049.1, from coordinate 114,416,156 downwards.
AAGGACCGCCTACTGCACATTTACGTCGGCAGAATGGCACGGCTGGGCACATCAACGTATATATACGTTGATTTTAGTACCCAGCCGTGGGTCACGGGCGCGCGCCCGCGACCCGGTTCGAAGCCCCAGGACCGGAACCGCGGGATTCGCGGACCCGATCGCCGCTGCAGTGCAGCGATCCGTCCCTGGAGCGGAAGAACGGGGAGAGCCGTGTATAAACACGGCTTCCCCGTGCTTCACTGTGGCCGTAGCATCGATCGTGTCATCCCTATAATAGGGGGACGCGATCGATGACGTCACACCTACAGCCACACCCCCCTACAGTTGTAAACACAACACATAAGTCACACATCCCCTACAGCGCCACCTGTGGTTAACTCCCAAACTGCAACTGTCATTTCCACAGTAAACAATGCAATTTAAATGCATTTTTTGCTGTGAAAATGACAATTGTCCCAAAAATGGATCAAAATTGTCCGAAGTGTCCGCCATATTGTCGCAGTCCTGAAAAAAATCGCTGATCGCCGCTATTAGTAGTAAAAAAAATAATAATTAATAAAAATGCAAAAAAACTATCCCTTATTTTGTAAACGCTATAAATTTTGCGAAAACCAACCGATAAACGCTTATTGCCATTTTTTTTACCAAAAATACGTAGAAGAATACGTATCGGCCTAAACTGAGGAAAAAAAATCTTTTTTTATATATTTTTGGGGGATATTTATTATAGCAAAAAGTAAAAAATATTGCATTTTTTTTTAAATTGTCGCTCTATTTTTGTTTATAGCGCAAAAAATAAAAACCGCAGAGGTGATCAAATACCACCAAAAGAAAGCTCTATTTGTGTGGAAAAAAGGACGCCAATTTTGTTTGGAAACCACATCGCACGACCGCGCAATTGTCAGTTAAAACAACGCAGTGCCGAATTGCAAAAAGGGGCAAGGTCCTTTACCTGCATTTTGGTCCGGGACTTAAGTGGTTAAAACTAACAGATATGCAAATTGAGGGTGTTTAGGAGACAATGTGGGTTGAAAGTGGCTATTTAGCCCACATTGTCACTGTAGATCAACAGCAAGAAGGTCCTGAAGGGGAACCCCATCAGGCTCTGCCCACCCCTACCACAAAAGTTCTCAGTCATGTGCCTGTTAGTGTGAAGGGAACGGTGGCTGGGGAGGGGGCACACTGAGAAAGGAGTGTCTAGTATGGACGCTCTGACCTCAGTACCAGGTGTGACTGGTAAATGAATTGGGTGTGCTGCTGTCTGACAGAATTCAAGTCTACAACACCCTTTATCAGTTCCCCCAGCCTCTCTAATAATGTTTTTTTTTTTCAAAATAGCTTTACCACATCCAGCTCAGCCTATAGCAAAATGAAGACAGGGCAATGGTTTAATTGTTGTGGCTGGATATCATATGAAGCCCTTCACAACATGTCACTCGTGCATGTCCCCGAGGAAGGGGTGGTATGCAGCGCAACGATCAGTGGTGCGGTGTGTTGCTCAGATAACGGTATGACGGGTCCAATCACAGCTCATCACAGTGTAAATAGGAAGTGCCAGTTATCGGAATTCCTCTACTCACACTGACAGTGGGTAGAGGAGAGCCGATAACTGACTCTCCTGACAGGGGGGGGGGGGTCTGTGCTGATAATCAGTGCAATGATTATCAGTGCAGCCCCATCAGTGATGCCCAACAGTGATGCCTTTCAGTGGCCATCAGTGCTGTCTATCGGAGCACATCAGTGCCCCTTATCAGTACCCATTATTGCCGTCTATCAGTGCCCATAAAGCCTGCCCATCAGTGCTGCATATCAGTGCCCATTAGTGTCACCTCATCAGTGCAGCCTCATCAGCATAGATCAGTGAAGGATAAAAATTACTTATTTACAAAATGTAACGAAGAAAAACTTTTTTTTTTAAATTCTGTCTTTTTTCATTTCTTTAGCAAAAAAAAACAGTAGTGATTAAATATATCACTAAAAGAAAGCTCTATCTTTCTAAAAATAAATGATACAAATTTAATTTGGGACAGTGCAATTGTCATTCAAAATGTGACAGTGCTGAAAGCTAAAAAATAAAGTGGTAAAAGTGCCTGGTATTGAAGTGGTTAAAGCATGCTTATCAATAATTGTCTAAAATGAACACGTTTTTATTAACTGAAAATGAAAAAAAAATATTTTTAGACAATGATGCAGCTGCTGCTTTGTATAACTCTCTATAACACTCTAACTTTGTAATTAACTCTCACGCGAATTGTAAGGATTAAAGAGAAGACACTAAGGAAATTGTGTGCAAAAAAAAAAAAAAAAGAAAGAAATCTGATGAGGTGTTTTTTGGTTTTGTTTTTTATGAAAAATTAAAAGCCGTTTAAATTGTTAGGTGGTGTGGAAAAGTGCAACCACTTTAATCATTGCTGAAAAATAAACTTCTAGGAATCGATGGATCAAGATCATGACACATTCCGTCGGTGTAACTCTGAAAAATAAATGTTCACATTCATCTGTCATAACTGTTCAAGGGAAAAAAAATGTCTAAATGTATGCATGAGAAATGAAGTACAATTCATTCTCCAAGGTGAAAACTAAAAGCTGCTTAAAACATATCTTAACTGAAGAACAAAAACGTAAAGCTTATCTCCATGTTTCCTGTCACTTTAAATAGTTTGTTTCGACCAAGCTGGTCGAAACAAACTATTTCCTTTATTAAAGCGCAGGTCCGCCCCAAATTTTTTTTTTAAAAGTCAGCAGCTACACATACCGTAGAAAGTTAGAAAACTGCACTAAAAGTACTAAAAAAGAATAGCTGCAAAACCAATTCACAGCTATTCAATTGGGAGCTGCGATTAACATGTAAACAAAAAGGTACAAGAAAAAGCATGGAAAGAAAAATAAATTGCGCTGACCCCCTAACCAAGTGATATAAATAATACATTTGTGAAAAAAATCACCAAAATATATTTTATATATATATATATATATTTATATTATATATATATATATATATATATATATATATATATATACACACACACACACACCCCAAACCAGGTTAGTAATAAACAAATGACTTATGACAGTTAACATAAATAAAGGGATTTTTAAATACAGCTTACCTGTAAAATCCTTTTCTTGGAGTACATCACGGGACACAGAGCGGCATATTAATTACTATATGGGTTATATGGAGTACCTTCAGGTGTGGACACTGGCAATCTCAAACAGGAAGTCCCCTCCCTATATAACCCCCTCCCCTAGAGGGAGTCCCTCAGTTTTGTAGCAAGCAGTATGCCTCCCAAAATGGTCACCCAAAAGAGGGGTGGGAGCTCTGTGTCCCGTGATGTACTCCAAGAAAAGGATTTTACAGGTAAGCTGTATTTAAAAATCCCTTTTTCTTTCTCGTACATCACGGGACACAGAGCGGCATATTCATTACTATATGGGATGTCCGAAAGCAATGCTTTAATGAGGGGAGGGAGACATCTTCCAAAGAAGGATTTAATTTAGAGGTATACTCAAATACTAGTAAATCCAACTTAAACGAGAAATGTAAATCTCAAATCAAATCCAGGGAGCACCCTCAGATCCTGAGGAGCTTGAATCGCGGCCTGTAGTACTGACTGCTCAAAGGCTGTATCCGCATTCCTTCTTACGTCCAATTGATAAAATTTTGTAAACGTGTGGACTGATGACCACGTTGCTGCCTTGCATATTCGAGCCATAGAGATCTGATGATGTGCTGCCCAGGAGGTGCCCATGGCCCTGGTAAAATGGGCCTTTGCAGACAAAGGAGGAGGCAACCTCTTCAAACCGCAGGCCCGAACAATTAATTGTTTAATCCATCTTGCGATGGTGGATCAAGCAGCTGCCTGACCCATCTTGGGCCCTTCCGGTAAAACGAACACCACATCTGTTTTCCGAACCTTCTCTGTAGCTTTAAGATAGGCCTTTATGGCCCTGACAATATCCAACGTATGCAGCAACCCCTCCTTTCTAGAGGTGGGTTTTGGAAGAAGGATGGAAGTACCACATCCTGGTTCAGGTGGAAACTGGATATAACCTTTGGTAGAAAGGAAGGATGAGGACGGAACCCCGCCCTATCCTTATGCAAAATGAGATATGGTTCCTTACAAGATAAGGCTGCCCATTCCGATACTCTCCTGGCCGAAACTATGGTGATCAGAAATACCGACTTTCTAGTCAGTAAAACCAAAGGTACCTCAGCCAACGGCTCAAGGGGTTGTTTCTGTAGAGATGACAGAACAAGATTTAAGTCCCATGGACAAAGTGGTGACTTGACAGGAGGATTAATACGCAAGACCCCCTGTAAGAAGGTCTTTACCAGCGAGTGGGTGGTCAGCGGCCTCTGAAACCACACTGACAGAGCTAAGATCTGTCCCTTGATTGTGCTTAGTGCCAGGCCTTTATCCACTCCTAGCTGGAGAAAACTTAACACCCTATCAATAGTATATTTGCGGGAATTCCATCTTTTGGATTCACACCAGCCTACGTAGTTCCTCCACACCCTGTAATAAATCACCCTGGAGACCGGCTTTCTAGCCCTAATCAGGGTAGGAATTACCTGCCTAGACAGACCTCTACCCCTGAGAATCAGGGATTCAGCCTCCAGGCCGTCAAATTTAGACGCCGTAATGTAGGGTGGAGGATCGGGCCTTGTGAGAGTAGGTCTGGTTGTAGAGGAAGAGTCCAAGGGTCTCCCACTGCCATCTTCAGGACTAGTGAGTACCAAGTCCTCCGGGGCCAAGCCGGAGCTACTAGAATGACTGGCTTGTGCTCCACTCTGATCTTGCGCAACAGGCGAGGGAGTAAGTGTAGCGGAGGGAATGCATATAGAAGTTTGAATTGATGCCAAGGGCAAACCAACGCATCGGTTCCGCAGGCCATAGGATCCCTCGCTCGAGACACGAACCTGTCTAGTTTCTTGTTGAACCTGGATGCCATTATATCTACGTCTGGCATTCCCCACCTCTGGCAGATTGTCTGAAAGACCTGGGGATGCAGAGACCACTCCCCTGGCGACAGACTCTGGCGACTTAAGAAGTCTGCCTGCAGGTTGTCCACTCCGGGAATGAATATCGCCGAAATGCAGGGTACATGAACCTCTGCCCACTGAAAAATCAAGCTCACCTCCCTCTGAGCGGCCCGACTCCTGGTTCCCCCTTTGGTGGTTTATGTATGCCACCGCCGTGGCATTGTCTGACTGGATTCTCACCGGGAACCCCTTTAATCTGGAGGTCCATGCCAGAAGGGCTAGGCGAGCAGCTCTGATCTCCAAGATATTGATGGGGAGCTGCCTCTCTGCTTTCACCCAAGTTCCCTGGCGAGAGAACCCCTCGAAGACCGCCCCCCCAGCCTGCCAGGCTGGCGTCTGTGGTAACTACCTTCCAGACAACAGGGCTGAAGGATTTTCCCTTTAGAAGATTCTGGGGGTTCAACCACCAGGCCAGGCTTTGTCGGACCCTTGATGATAGCGTCAAAGGGGACTCTAAGGCATGTGCCCTCTTGCCCCAGGCTGCTAGAATGGCTGCCTGTAGGACACGAGTGTGGATCTGAGCGTATGGTACTGCCTCGAACGTGGCCACTAGCTTGCCTAGTACTCGCATACACAGGCGAATAGTTGGTCTTTTCTTGTTTAGAACCAACTGAACCAACCCCTTGATAGCCTCGATCTTTACCAGGGGCAGGAACACCCTTTGCTGTTCTGTGTCTAACCTCATGCCGAGGTATTCCAACTGCTTTGTAGGATGAAACGCTGATTTTTCCCGGTTTAGGACCCAGCCGAACCTCTCGAGGTACTGAACCGTGAGGTTTACTGCCTGTTGCAGACACGGCCGTGAGTGATCTATGATTAAAAGGTCGTCCAAGTATGCTAGGACTGTGACCCCTTGGATCCTTAGATTGGCCAGAACTGGGGCTAGGATCTTCGTGAATACCCGGGGGGCCGTGGCCAGCCCGAAGGGGAGCGCCCTGAATTGGAAGTGTCGCTGCCCCACTGCGAAGCGTAAAAATCTTTGATGCGGCTGAAAGATTGGTACATGAAGGTAAGCACCCTTTATGTCTATGGAAGCCAGAAAGTCGTCCCTCTGGAGTGTGTCGACTGCTGACCGGACGGATTCCATCCGGAAGGAACGAACCCTTAGGTAAACGTTTAACCTCTTTAGGTCCAAGATTGGCCTGACATCGCCGTTGGGCTTTGGTATGAAAAAGAGATTGGAATAGAAACCTAGCCCTTGCTCTTGGGCTGGCACCTCTATTATTACGTCCTGGCAGAGCAGGTGATCCAAAGCTGCCAGCAATGAGGCCTTCCTTGCTGGATCCCTTGGTAGCCTTGATTCTTGAAAATGAGGCGGAGGATACCTTAGAAACTCTAGTCTGTAGCCTGTGGTTACAGATGCCCGGACCCATTTGTCGGGGATCTTGGCTTCCCAAACTTCTGAGAAGAAACGAAGCCTTCCCCCCACCCGCGAGAGTGGGGGCGCCCCTTCATAAGGCAGACTTAGGGGCTGTCTTTGTCGGCTTGCGATACCATGGCCTCTTACCCCCAGGGGCCTGTCCCTGCGATCTACTGTTAACGTTGGATCGTGCAGGCGGCCGTCGATACTGCCTGGAATTTGAGGGCCCCGAGACAGGAAAGAGCTGCCGTTTAAATGTAGGACCCCGGAATGTCTTTTTGACCGGTAAAAGGGTACTCTTGCCATTTGAAATAGTCTGAATATATTTATCCAGATCCTCTCCGAAGAGTCGTCCTCCATGGAAGGGAAACCCTGCCAGAAGCTTTTTGCATGGGGGCTCCGCCGCCCAGTTCTTCAACCATAAGAGCCTTCTCATGTGCACCAAAAATTGTGATAAACGAGAGGCTTGCTGGATGGAATCTTTTATAGCATCTACAGCAAAACACAGAGCTCTGGGAATGTCAGAAAACTCTTCTGCTTGTTGGGTAGGCATGTCCTTTAACATTTCTTTTGTCTGGTCTTTTAACGCCTGACAAACACCAATCGCAGCCACAGCTGGCTGTACCACTGCTCCTGCCGTAGCAAAGGATGCTTTTAAAAGTGTCTCTAACCTTTTATCAACCGGATCTTTAAACATATGTATGTTTTCCACCGGGCAAGTTAGTGATTTATTCACACATGAGATGGCTGCATCCACTACTGGGAGCCTCCACCTCTTGGAGAATCTTTCCTCCATGGGGTAAATGACCGCAAATCTTTTCGGTGGCAGAAAAATCCTGTCCGGCCGTACCCAATCCCGAAAGATCAATTCCTCCAAGAGAGGATGGACCGGAAACACTGCGTTGCTTAACGGAGCTTTCAAAGAGCCCAGAGAGGATACCGGAGGAACCTGAGGCTCTGGCAATGGTAAACTAAATGCCGAGCGGACCATGTCCGTCAAAGACTGTACCCACAGTCTTTCTGTCTGGGAGTCTGAAAATGGTTCCTCAGAGGCAGATCCCTCAATCCCTGAACCCTCTTGGTTCAGGTCTAGTTGATCCTCCTGTGATTCCAATTCCTCCGGAGAGAGAATCTCAGCATCTGAGGATACACCTCTTGGTGATGGGGATCTAACCCGTTTATTACCAGGAATAGCTCTAGCGATCAATGCTGCTATTCTCTCTTCTAGCCCCCCTAGGGATACGGCTAGCATCTCCTCTGTGATAAAAACACAGGGCTGGGCTGATCTGGGCCAGCCTCCGCACCAGATCCCCCTAATGGCTCATCCAAGGCGCCCTTTATGTTAATAAGTTGCGGGGAAAGTATCGGCATATCATCAGAATCAGAAGGGGAACCCCTTTGTTTCTTGGTCTTTTTTGTACCCTTTGACCCCGAACCTTTGGAAGCCATAATACAAAATCGAGGGACTCCGCCCACACAACAGACTGTAGTGGCCAGGAGTACAAAACCAGAGCTTAGGGGACAATAGATCACTAATGCCCAAAAACTGATGGGATCCCGTATGTTTTTCTCTTTTTTTTTTTTTTTTTTTTTAAATATATATTATATATATTTTCTTTTTTAAAACATACAGTGACCCCAAACTTAGTTTGCCAGCCTCCAACCTGCTGCAAAAAGGGGGATTTCTTGGCTTAACAAAAAAGGCATTGGAACAAAGTCCAGCATGTACTACCCCTCTTCCGCCACCGGGAGTCACTGTTCTGCCGCTCTGCGCCCTCTCCTTCTGAAATCAGCCTCAGACTGAGCACTGACAATGCCTGCTGATCTATAACAGCACAAGGCGCGCCCCTGTATGACGCCGCAGGCACGCCCCCCCCCCCGCCCTCCTGTCTGAACGGCGCGAAAAACGTCTATAAGACGTGCGCGCGCACGTATGCCGGAACAGGAGGAACATGGAGGAGCCGCGCTGCTGGAGACCCAGGACTGCAGAAACAGGCGGCAGATTCAAACCCCCGGCCAGGTAGGACTCTCCAAAAGGCCCCTAGGGATCCTTACTAGTCCTAGGAAGAAAGCAGCAGGTTAGCTAGCAACACATTCTTAGACAGGGGAACCTAGTGATGGGGGAAAAAAGGTGTCATCCTGTCTCTCTCAGACATAGTGAGCAAGGTTGCCCATGCAGAGCATACTTAGGCTATCCCCCCTTTTAGGTTACCCGGAGAGCCTGCTGTCGAACCAAGTCCCGCAGGCTCCCCCTTACCTGCTCCATGCTGCAGGATGTTTGTCCAGCAAACTGATCCAATCTTCTCCCATCTCCGTGGGTAGCGTAGTAGACCTTCAGGCCCTGGGGTCCTATGAAGGTACCCACTGTCCTGGACCTATATAGCACCCTGGCAAACAGGAACTTATGGTTTTTACAAACTCCAAGTCCTGGGCCCAGGGTCCAGCCCTCCAAAGAGGAGCATTATAGGCAAAACCCCACGGTTTGGGGCCCGGGTACTGTCCACTTTGGCACTGAGGCTCCTTGGACAGATCCGGTTAGCCCGCCCTTAATCCCAAGGATGTGGAGCAAAGCTATTCCGTGACCAACACCTAAGACACTGGCGAAAAAACTGAGGGACTCCCTCTAGGGGAGGGGGTTATATAGGGAGGGGACTTCCTGTTTGAGATTGCCAGTGTCCACACCTGAAGGTACTCCATATAACCCATATAGTAATGAATATGCCGCTCTGTGTCCCGTGATGTACGAGAAAGAAAAATAATTGCCTTAATTCAAACGTAATTGATGTAGTGAAAAATAAAACAATTGAGAATGATAATTTGATAATGACCAATAAATGTCCCTAAAAAGTAACATCCATAAATAGTTGATATTAATGAACACAAAATAATGAACACCAGTGCTCAGTGCAAGAAGTCCATAAATTGGTAGCTATTGTGTCCAAAAACGTGATGAATCCTCCACCAATCAGCAGAAATTACTTCTTACCAGCTTGCTATGATCCCCTATGACAGAGGATCATTATGTGCATTTAATCAAAGAGTCTCACTCCAGAAAACAGCCAAAAAAAAATCCGATTCTTAGGCAGTAACTCTCATCCAATGGCAAACATTAATCATCAGCAGATGTAACAATATTGCAGATCAAATAGGAAATAAAGTCTGGTGTGCCGCCAGTACAAAAAACACAGACACCCTGTCCTACTGGGGGAATCGTATGGAGTTTGAGGTGACGTCAGTACGCCGCTCTGTAATAACTTACTTTGTCCAGGTAACCACACATACTGTAGCTGCTGGCTTTTAATAATAGGACACTTATCTGTCCTGGAGTACAGCGATGTTGGCACGCAGCTGATATATGCTTCAGCTGTTGGGTGCTGCCACCGCCCTTTGCGGGTCCGGGAACCCGGAAGTGTAGTCTTACGGCTTCACGCCGGGAACCCTAATGCGTATGGGTAAGTAAGCAAGACGGAGCACTGATGATGGAGTACACAAGAAGGAAGTTGGAGCAAAAAATTATGTAGATATTGAAGGGACTGGGCAGTACGGAACAAGGAAGATGGAGGTAGCAAGCAGACAATAAAGAATATGAAATAGTGAAGAAAAAAGTAAGCGACAGGAAGCATTAACAAAAGAGACAGGAAAAAAAAGGAGCACACAAAATGGAAAGGAGCACATAAAATGGAAGAAGAAGAGAAAACTTTTCTATCATGAACATGGAATTCTTTGTGGGAGAAACAGGAGTGCATAAACTTTGGAACGTGGAGGAGTAGCTTTAGGAGAATGTAGAACAGGGGTTAGAAGTTAGGATTATATAGGACAGGGTTCTGCAGGAGAGACAATCGAAGATGGACACTGTTCAGGTACAGTCTCCATCACTCCATTGTTTGGCTAGCTTTGGAAATGTCTTTTCTGTGCCCTAAAAATATGCAATTATTAAAGAACATGTTAGCCATTACATGTATATACCATACACACAATTCTAGTTACTAACTAAACTAAAGAAAATCTTCAAAAACATTCATTGCAATCTTTACATAAACCACAAAATAAGCACTTAATATTACATCTGTGTGCTGTACATTATTCTAGTGGAAGTGGTTTGAAAATGACATTTGCTCATCCTAAGCTTTCTCCCCAATGCAAAGATGTGACACAGATTTTCTTTTGAGAACCACAGAGAATATATGTTAATAAACCACCATTGAACATCTCTGTGTCTGAAGTGTGAGAGCTTATGTAAACACATCCTCATGGAAAACACATGCTGAAACGTATGCAGAACCCCCTGCAGGATCGCTTTGTTTTTTTGATTCAGGAAATAAACAATTCTAAACAATAAGAAAAATACAGTACATCCATTTCCTGTTGAGTATTTATATTGTAACCCATGTGAACAAAGAGCTTTTCTGAGGTAAAAGGACCAGAATGGGATTTGTTTCGAAAAGGTGAATCAGCAGGTTAATACATAATGTATTTTAATTTAGTGACAGACAAACATGCGGTATAGTGGCAGTTACTTCTGGAAACCTTTTTTATATGAACCCTAGCACACATTTGTAATAAAAAGATACATTTATAGCATGAAATTCAAGCCTGCAAATAGACATAAAATAACATTCAAAGTGTTCCTTTGTAAAAAAAAATCTACAACAAATAAGACTTTTTCGCTCCTAAAACAAAGTTGGACAGGGGATTGTATAAATAGGTTTCCATAGACAGGACTATTTAACAAAGCCATTGAACAATTGAATAGGGCAATGATTGTCATGTGCCTATGGGTAGTATAAACAGAGCAAAACTTTAATCTGCTACTATAGCGTTTATATTGTGTTAAAAACGTCATTTAAAATGATTGTGTGTGGGCTTCACATCGTTTTTTTGTCTTCTGAAAAAACGACAAAAAAAAAATTTGAACATGCTTCATTTTTTTTATTGAAAATTTGTCGTTTTTTGTGTTGTAAAAAATTATCGTGTGTGGGCTAAAACGAAGTTTTTAAACCCGCGCATGCTCAGAAGCAAGTTATGAGACGGGGAGCGCTCGTTCTGGTAAAAACTACCATTCATAATGGAGTAAGCACATTCATCACGCTGTAACAGACAAAAAAGCGCAAATCGTCTTAAACTAACAAGGAATCAGCTAAAAGCAGCCCAAAGGCTAATAGAACTTCCCCTTTAGAGTGCCGCCGTACGTGTTGTACGTCACCGCGCTTTGTTAATAATTTTTCATGCCGAAAAGTGATCATGTGTACGCGGCATAAGATCAAAAGGTAGATAAAAGCATTAAAAAATGTGCCTGGCCCACCAGTCTGTTCCAATCACTTAATTTTCCTCTGGTGATTATCCCTTACTGAAGGATTTTCCTATTTCTCTAAAGCCGTGTGGACCGGTTTCATCTGACAAACCGATCGTGTGTGGGCCCCATCGGTGTTAAAAAATAGAACATGTTTTACATTTTTCCTATGGATAAAAAACCAATACAAAAATGTGATCGTCTGTGTGGAACTCCATCGGAAAAAAATCCACACATGCTCAGAATCAAGTCGACGCATGCTCCGAAGCATTGAACTTCATTTTTTTCGGCTCGTTGTGGTGTTTTATGTCATTGCGTTTTGGCTACGGTCGGAATTTAGTCTGAGAGTGTGTATGACTGATGTGTTAGGCCGCGTACACACGAGGCAATTAATTTGTTCAAATCTGTCGGACCGACCGATTTGAACAAATCTGTCTGTTTGGATTTTGGTTTGCTCGCGTGTACACACAAGCAAACCAAAATCCCTGCCAGCAGACGGTGCGCTGACGTGTCGGTGACGTGGCGGTGACGTTGACGCCGCCACGTCACCGCACCAGGAAGTGAAACACTTCCGCGCATGCGTCTAAATCATTCGGCGCGTGTGCGAGAAGACATGTCTGCTGGTTAGCGTACTAACCAGCAGACATGTCGGGCGGACGGGTTCCCAGCCGACAGATTGGTAAGCATGCTTTCAAATCTGTCGGCTGGCACAAATCCGTCTGCTCGCCCGTACACACGATCGAATCTGTCTGCTGGGACGGTCTGGCAGACCGTTTCCAGCAGACAGATTTGGTCGTGTGTACGCGGCCTAAGACTGATGAAAGTCAGCTTCATCAGATATCCGCCGAAAAAATCCATCGGATTAGATTGCATCAGATATCCGATCGTGTGTACAGGGCTTTAGTGTGTGGATAGTGAGGTCTGACAAAGTCAAAACTGCATGGAGATAATGGGGAAAGAAGTTCTAAACACAGTGCCAATCTCTTTTACTCCAAAATTCCCAAGTCGGGGAAAAAAAATGGTTAGATTTAAATTTCGAGTCCATGCTTAAAGGGGAGTTCCAGGCTTTTTTATGTTTATTAAAAATCAGCAGCTACAAAAAGTGTAGCTGCTGTCTTTTAATAAACATTCACTCACCTGCTCCATGGTCCAACACCGTGCCGCCAGGAGCTCCTCTCCTCTTCCCCCTCTCCAGCTGGCATCTTCATTCCTAGTGTGGGAACCCAGCCGTGACAACTTTTGGCTTCACGGCCGGGCACTCACTGGGCATGAGCGAACGGCGCTGCACTCTGTGAGTGATCAGGCGATCGCCTGGGACCTGTCACGTGTCCCAGGCGATCACCTACAGAGAGGGGCCGCCTTTGGCGATATGAAGTATCGCCTAAGCGGTCCCTGAGCGGAAGGGGGAAGTAGGACAGGAAGTCCCACTTCTACTGAAGCCCCCACTCCCCCCCCAAAAAAATGACATGCCAAAATGTTGGCATGTAAGTGGGCAAGGAGTGGTTTAAGTGGAAGTTCCACTTTTGGGTGGAACTCTGCTTTAAGCAGCCCATGGTTAACCACTTGCCATCCAGTGTGTACATACTGGTCAAGCATGGTCAAGCGGGGTCCTACTGATGTATGGCTGGCCATACACTATACAATTTTCTTATAAAAAGTGTCTTTAGATTTACCTTTAAACTTTGTAGTGCAAAGGCCTGCCATACTGCATACACATTGAAAGTGTTTAGGTTTTACCTCATATTACAGGCATACCCCACTTTTAAGTACATAATAGGGTTAATTTACTAAAGCTGAAAAGAGCAAAATCAGGCTCACTTCTGTATAAAAACCAATGAGCTTCCAGGTTTTATTACCAGGCTTAATTGAACAAGCTGGGGTTAGAAGCTCATTAGTTTCTATGCAGAAGTGAGCCTGATTTTGCGTTTTCCAACTTTAGTAAATAAACCCCATTGTGTACTTAAAAAGTGGGGTATGCCTGTATATACGGTTTTGGTAAATCAAAAGGAAAATGTAATAAGAAAATTGTATAATGTATGGCAAGCTTATCTTTAGCAGAGATAGATAGATAGATAGATAGATAGATAGATAGATAGATAGATAGATAGATAGATAGATAGATAGATAGATAGATAGATAGATAAAAAATAAACTAAATTAAAACCACAGTTTAAAAACATAACTAAAATGAAAATGACCTACAACTGTAATAGGTTTTCTTTGATAGGAGCGCAAAAACAACAGAACAACGATGGGCTGCAATTGTAATATAACCTGTTAATGTTAATTTCAATTTTCCCCATATACAGTTGCAATAAAAATTATGTGAACCTTTTTTGAATGATATGGATTTCTGCACAAATTGGTCATAAAATGTGATCTGATCTTCATCTAAGTCACAACAAACAATAGACACATCACAGTCTGCTTATACGAATTACCACACACAAAGAATTACATGTTACCATGTTTTTATTGAACACACCATGTAAACATTCACAATGCAGGTGGAAAAAGTATGTGAACCCCTAGACTAATGCCATATACAAGAGCTAATTGGAGTGAGCTGTCAGCCAACTGGAGTCCAATCAATGAAATGAGATTGGATGTGTTGGTTACAGCTGCCCTGCCCTTATAAAATACACACACCAGTTATGTGTTTTGCTTTTCAAGAGAAGCATTGCTTGATGTGAATGATTTCCTTGCAGAAAAAGAGCTCTCAGAAGACCTACGATTAAGAATTGTTGACTTGTACAAAGCTGGAAAGGGTTATAAAAGTATCTCCAGTGGCCATCTTGTAAAGATGACTGCAAGAGCACAACGCAGACTGCTCAATGAGGTGAAGAAGAATCCTAGAGTGTCAGCTAAAGACTTACAAAAGTCTCTGGCATATGCTAACATCCCTGTTAGCGAATCTACGATACGTAAAACACTAAACAAGAATGGATTTCATGGGAGCATACCGCAGAGGAAGCCACTGCTGTCCAAAAAACATTGCTGCACGTTTACAGTTTGCACCTGGATGTTCCACAGCAGTACTGGCAAAATATTCTGTGGACAAATGAAACCAAAGTTGAGTTTTTTGGAAGAAACACACAACATTATGTGTGGAGAAAAGGAGGCACAGCACACAAACATCAAAACCTCATCCCAACTGTGAATTATGGTGGTGGGGCATCATGGTTTGAGGCTGCTTTGCTGCATCAGGGCCTGGACGGATTGCTATCATCGAAGGACACATGAATTTCCAATTTTTTTTTTTTTCTAAACCCAAGTTAATCAAGACATTTTGCAGGAGAACTTAAGGCCATCTGTCCACCAGCTGAAGCTCAACAGAAGATGGGTGTTGCAACAGGAAAACAACCCGAAGCATAGAAGTAAATCAACAATAGAATGACTTAAACAGAAGCAAATACGACTTCTGGAGTGGCCCAGTCAGAGTACTGACCTCAACATAATTGACATGCTGTGGCATGACCTCAAGAAAGCGATTCACACCAGACATCCAAAGAATATTGCTGAACTGAAACAGTTCTGTAAAGAGGAATGGTCAAGAATTACTCCTGACCGTTGTGCAAGTCTGATCTGCAACTACAGGAAATGTTTGGTTGAAGTTTGCTGTCAAAGGAGGTTCAACCAGTTATTAAATCCAATGGTTCACATACTTTTTCCACCTGCACTGTGAATGTTTACATGGTGTGTTCAATAAAAACATGGTAACATTTAATTCTTTGTGTGTTATTAGTTTAAGCAGACTTTGATTGTCTATTGTTGGGACTTAGATGAAGATCAGATCACATTTTATGACCAATTTGTGCAGAAATCCATATCACATTCCAAAAGGGTTCACATACTTTTTATTGCAACTGTAGTTCAAGATCTCATGAGCAAACTACTAAGTACAGTATATCCACTATACTCAAGTATAAACTTAAGTTCTTCTGTCAACAATTAAAAGTGCTACTTACCAAAACCTCCTTTAATTTTTTCTCATACGTAAAGTTATATGTGTCATAAGCGTCTTCATCCTTTACAAGATCAAAACTATATTTGCTAGCTGGCAGTGTTGTAGTAATCAGGGCTTTCTTTAACTCCTCAACATATTTGAGCTTTTCCATCTCCATATCTACTGCTTCCCTGGATACGTCTTCTGCAGACACTTTAAAAAAAGAATAAAGAAAACTTTCAAGAGGTAAAAGTTCCATATGTAAGCAAATTGCACCAGATCATTCTGTGGTTTAGAACATTATGAATAACCCCATTCTTTTGTTCTTTCTTATTTATCATTTACTAACTGCATCACTTTCTAGAACTTTATTGTGTGGACTCCTTTTTTAAGGTATTCAAATTATTTATCATTGATTACAGCAATCAGATATCCAGGCAAAAGGGAAAAGAATACAAGGACTGATTCTTCTGTCTTGTATGAAGACTTGCACGGGAACTTACATCATACTTTTGTTGCTCAGATGGATTGCATCCCCGTAACATAAATAATGGCAAATTACAGCATAAAGCATAGAGACTGACATATTGTTATGTTGCTGCAAAATATACCTCTCCCATATCCTACGCTTACAATAACATTTCCTTATATTTAAACTAAAACAAGCTTTATAAAATTGTTGTCTGTATAGTGGAGGCTTAGTTCACTATGACCACCAACACGGACCAAGACACGTTACCCAAATAATAGAAAACTACAAAAAGATTCCATCATGCTACTGTCACATCAAAACCATATATTTAAAAAACTTTTCACTTTCATGTACTGTATATTTGTAGTATCAGCCTACTAATCACATTGCATCATGTTCCTTTCAAGATTTTTTTTTTTTTTTTAACATCTAGTTGGATATACTGTATTTCTTTATTGTTCTTCCACATGATAGGTTACTACTTTATGCATAAAATTGTTTGTAAAGGATTGGTCTATTGCGATCTGCATTTTTTACTGGCAAAAAGTTGGCAGTTGCCTGTTGGTAGAAAGGTTATGCATAGTGTTTTTTTTTACAAGGGTGGACATGCTAGCTGTGTTACTGCACAAATGCCTCTCAGGCCAAGCTAAATACAGGCACAGAAACCCTGTAAAAGACTAATGGCGCGTACACGCTACTGTTTTTCATGGCAAGAAAAATTAAATTTTTTAAATTGGTCGTTAAAAACGGTTGTGTGTAGGCTCCAGAGCATTTTTCTCGACGAGAAAAATGGGCATTAAAAATTTAGAACATGCTCATCGTCGTTGTTCTCATTGTGAAAAACGGTCGTGTGTATGCTTTAACGACGGGGTAAAAACGTGCATGCTCAGAAGCAAGTTATGAGAAGGGAAATTTGCATAATCAGCCCAAAGGGTGGCACCATTCGAATGGAACTTCCCTTTCATAGTGCCGTTGTATGTGTTGTACGTGTTATGACCCTGCGTTATTAGGACACTGGACTATAGGTCTGGATCTCAGCTGCGGAGGTTACTCAGATCACAACCACCAGATTACTCTCCAAGTACACAGAGATTATGGGGTTTCGGTCATCACAGCCTCCACTGAGAACAAACTTGGTATTGGTGTAGCTATTGGAGCAACATTGATATAAACAGATAGCAAGCAGTACACTACACGGTCAGTAGGGGTCTGTGATGTTAAGTGGTTAGTATCGAGGAAAGATGTGAATGTTATGACTAAGGACACTCTGCAGTCCCTATGGTGACAGAGCAACAGACAACAGTTAGCACCAGTCAGATAGAATACAGTTCTTTAGTCACGGCAATGTATACATGTACAACAAGGCAGTATTGGCCACTTGGGGTTCTGATGTGAACAATGAGAAGGTCCTTCCTGCAGGTTGATGTGGTCCCTTTATGGTTGAGTAGGTCCGGATAGTCTGTAGTCTGTGAAGTGGGCACAAGCTGGGTGGAACTGCAGTCTCAGTGCAGTGGCCAATGTTGGGGAGAGGGAGTGCAGAGTCCAGAGTCTCCTGAGTAGGGTGTCCGGGTCCCTCGTGGCGGCAGGCGTCCAACAGGAATAATCGAGCACCCTGCCGCCACAGCAGGGGGTTTAAATAATGCGCCTGGAACGCGGAATAGTGCGGGTCGCACTTCCGCGTTCCAGCGTGGAGCGCAGACGTCCGCGCACCGGAAGTGACGCGGACGGCTTGTAGAACGGAGCGCAGCTGTCAGAACTATGTACAGCTGTGCTCGTTCTAACGGTGGTAACGCAGATGGCGTTACAGTACGTCACCGAGCTTTGCTTGAGCATTTTTTTTTCACGATCGTGTGTATGCAAGGCAGGCTTGACAAGAACCATGTCGAGAAAAACGTTGTTTTTTCCATGACATTAAAAATGGTTGTGTGTACGTGGCTTAGGCGGCGTACACACGACCGAGGTTCTCGCTGGAAACCAGCGACAACCTCGCTGGAAGCTGCATTCCAGCGAGGACCTCGGCCGTGTGTACAGAGCACTCGCCCCGCCCGTCGGGAATCCCGTCGAGCGAAAAGAGAGCACGCTCTCTTTTTGCTCGACGGCCCGCCTGGATGAATGGCTGGTTGTCATTCCCGACTGGCGGGTTGCCGATTTCGACGGCCGGCAGAGAACCTCGACGGGCGGAACGATGTGTTCTGCCCGTCGAGGGTCTCTGCCGTGTGTACGCGGCTTTAAGGGAAGCCTACCATCCCAAACACTTATCTTCCCACTTCCTTCCTCATTTCGAACTTCCAGTGGTTGGAATGCACGCCGATCCCCAGCCAGAGGTACAGTGGTGCAAGCTTACATTAGGGCTATTTACATTGGTGCAGAGGCTGGGCACATTTACGAATGGAATACTTTTACATTTTATATAGTTGGTTTAATAAAATACTACACTTAGTAAGTTTTTGGTTGTTTGATGGTGTGGTGTTCATGGAGCAATAATGGAGGATAAAGGGATTTTTAATAACAGCTTACCTGTAAAATCCTTTTCTTGGAGTACATCACGGGACACAGAGCGCATAGTCATTACATATGGGTTATATGGGTACCTTCAGGTGTGGACACTGGTGTAATCAACTTCACAGGAAGTTCCTCCCTATATAACCCCCTCCCACTGAGAGTGCTTTAGTTTTGTAGCAAGCAATTTCTCTGAGGTTACACAATGTTCCCAAAAAGAGGGGTGGGAGCTCTGTGTCCCGTGATGTACTCCAAGAAAAGGATTTTACAGGTAAGCTGTTATTAAAAATCCCTTTTTCTTGATCGTACATCACGGGACACAGAGCGCATAGTCATTACATATGGGATGTCCCAAAGCAATGCTCCATGAAGGGAGGGAGACCGTAAGGCCAAAAATAGCCAAACAGAAATATATCAGGAGGTAAAATAGCTCCACCAACAGAAAAAAAGGGGGCGTGAACCGGGCCAGAGGATTCTATACTGCTGCCCGTAGGACCGCCTGCCCAAATGCTGCGTCCGCAGCCTTTGTGACGTCTAACTTATAAAATTTAGTAAACGTATGTACGGAAGACCAGGTTGCCGCTTTGCAAACCTGTGCCATAGAGATCTGATGGTGTGCCGCCCAAGAGGCACTCATGGCCCTCGTAGAATGGGCCTTAACTGATAAGGGCGGTGGAACGCGCTTCAGACCATAGGCCTGAAAAATCAGCTGCTTAATCCACCTAGCCAAGGAAGACTTGGCAGCCGGCTGACCCTTCTTGGGGCCATCCGGAAGAACGAAAAGCACATCTGTTTTCCGAATCTTTTCTGTAGCCTTGAGATAAACCCTCATGGCTCGGACCACATCCAAAGTATGAAGCAATCTTTCCTCTCTGGACTGGGGAGTAGGAAAGAAGGATGGTAGGACTAGGTCCTGATTCAAGTGAAAACTGGATATGACCTTAGGAAGGAAAGAAGGCTGAGGCCGCAGAACCACTCTGTCCTTATGCAGAATCAGGTACGGTTCCCTGCAAGACAAGGCTGCCAGCTCGGAGACCCTTCTGGCCGAAGCCATAGCCACCAAGAAAACCAACTTTCGGGTTAGCAGCACAAGAGGGATTTCTGTCAGAGGTTCAAATGGCTGCCTTTGTAAAGCTGACAAGACCAGATTTAAATTCCAGGGGCAGAGGGGAGCTCTAATAGGGGATTTACATGCAAGACCCCCTGCAAAAAGGTTTTCACAAGCGAATGTGTGGCCAAAGGCCTTTGAAACCATATCGATAAGGCAGACACCTGCCCCTTTAGAGTACTAAGAGCCAACCCCTTGTCAACGCCAACCTGGAGGAATCGCAAGATCCTGTCAATAAAAAACTTGCGAGGATGCCCTCCTTGAGACTTGCACCACTCCACATAGGTTCTCCAGACTCTGTAATAGATATTTCTAGAGACTGGCTTTCTAGCTTGAATTACCGTAGATATGACTTGGGCAGAGAGGCCTCTGCCCTTAAGAATTAGAGATTCAGCCGCCAAGCCATCAAATTTAGCTGCTGTGAAGCAGGGTGGTAGATCGGGTCCTGAGACAGCAGATCTGGGCGCAGGGGGAGTGGCCACGGTGCCCTTACTGACATCCTCACGATGAGTGCGTACCAAGCCCTTCTGGGCCAGGCTGGGGCCACCAGGATCACCGGCCTGCGCTCCACCCTGATCCTTCGTAGAAGGCGGGGAATCATCTGTAGTGGAGGGAACGCATACAGGAGAGAAAACTGGTGCCAGGGGCAAACCAACGCATCGGTCCCGTAGGCCGAGGGGTCCCTGGCTCGGGATACGAATTTGTCCAATTTCTTGTTGAATCTTGTTGCCATGATGTCCACATCGGGAACTCCGAATCTTTGGCAAATCTCTTGGAATACCTGGGGGTGAAGAGACCACTCTCCCGGGAGTAACTGTTGACGACTCAAAAAATCTGCTTGAGAATTGTCTATCCCTGGGATGAACACTGCTGAGATGCAGGGTACATGGGCTTCGGCCCATGAAAAAATCAGGTTTACTTCCCTTTGAGCCGCTAGGCTCCTTGTGCCCCCCTGGTGGTTTATGTATGCCACCGCCGTGGCATTGTCGGACTGTATCCTTACTGGCAGACCCTGCAGGGGAAGAGTCCAGGCGACCAGGGCCAACCGAGCAGCTCTGATCTCTAGGACATTGATGGGAAGCAGACTTTCTGCCTCTGACCACTGTCCCTGCTGGGTCCGTTTTCCTAAGATTGCCCCCCAACCTGTTAGGCTGGCATCTGTGGTTACTATTTTCCACGAGATGGGGCAAAAGGTTTTCCCTTTTGATAATTTTTGAGGGATCAGCCACCAGTACAGGCTGTGCCTGACTCCTGGGGAAAGAACTAATGGACGGTCTAATGCCTGTATGGACTTGTTCCAAGCAGAGAGAATAGCTGCTTGCAGAATTCTGGTATGGATCTGGGCATAGGGCGCTGCTTCGAAGGCGGCCACCATCTTTCCCAGCAGTCGCATGCATAGGCGAATAGTCGGCTTCTTTTTGCCTAAGACTATTTGAATCGTTTGAATCAACGACCTGATCTTCTTTTGAGGTAAAAATACCCTCTGGCATTCTGTATCTAACCGAAAGCCTAGATATTCCAACTGTCTTGTGGGTTGTAACCTTGATTTTTCTTGGTTCACAATCCACCCGAAATCTTCTGGATGCCGCACTGTGCGGACTACTGCATGATTGAGGTTGGAAGCTGAACTGTCGATAACCAGGAGATCGTCCAGGTATGCTAGGACCAAGATGCCTTCTGTCCTTAGGACGGCTAGCACCGGGGCTAACACCTTTGTGAATACCCGTGGAGCTGTTGCCAACCCGAAAGGGAGGGCTACGAACTGGTAATGACTTTGATTTATCGTAAAACGAAGAAACTTGTGATGTGCTGGGTAAATCGGCACATGCAGATATGCATCCTTTATGTCTATAGATGCTAGGAAGTCGCCCTGATGCAGGCTGGCTGTCACTGAACGTATGGAGTCCATACGAAAGGTCTGAATCCTTAGAAAGCGATTTAGGCGTTTGAGGTCTAATATAGGCCTGACGTCGCCATTGGGTTTTGGTATAACAAAAAGGTTGGAGTAGAATCCCAGACCCCTTTCTTGGGTTGGTACTTCTACAATTACTCCTTGGAGCAAGAGGCGATCCAACGCCTTTACGAGAGAGGCCCTCTTTAACGGGTCGCTTGGAAGACTTGACCCCTGAAAATGAGGAGGGGGGATTTCTCAAAACTCTAGTTTGTAGCCTGAGGCTACTACGGACCGAACCCAAGCGTCGGGAATTCTGGCCTTCCAGACTTCGGAGAAAAACTGAAGCCTCCCCCCCACCCAAGAGAGTGGGGACGCCCCTTCATGAATCTGACTTGATGACTGGTTTAGCCGGCTTGCGAGACCAGGGCCTCTTGTTTGCCGCGGCTTGTCCCTGTGGGCGGCTATTAACTGCTGAACGCCCGGGAGGCCGTCGATACTGACGAGAAGTCGAAGGGGCCGAGCCTACAATGGCCTGTCGTTTAAACGTGGGCCCACGTGGTCTTTTCTTGACCGGTAAGGAAGTACTTTTTCCACTTGATATGGTGTGGATATATTTATCTAGGTCTTCCCCGAATAGTCTTCCCCCATGAAAGGGAAACCCTGCTAAAAGCTTTTTGCAGGGTGCCTCTGCTGACCAGTTCTTTAGCCACAAAAGACGACGCATGTGAACCATCAGTAGAGATGAACGGGATGCCTGTTGGATGGAGTCCTTAATAGCATCTATTGCAAAGCAGAGAGCCCTAGGGAATTCTGCTAATTCATGAGTATGCTGAGCCGGCATGTCCTTTAATATATGTTTTGCCTGATCCTTCAAGGCCTGACAAACACCAATGGCTGCTACTGCTGGCTGAACCATGGCACCTACTGAGGTGAAAGCTGCTTTCAGTAGGGTCTCGAATTTCTTGTCGACCGGATCCTTGAACATATGGACATTTTCAACCGGACAAGTCAGGGATTTATTCACGCCGGAAATGGCTGCGTCCACTGTAGGGAGAGCCCATTTCTTTACATATTCCTCTTCCATAGGGTAGAGAATAGAGAATCTTTTAGGAGGGACAAAGATTCTATCAGGTCGAGCCCAATCCTGGTAAATCACGTTCCGCAGAAGGGGGTGCATTGGAAAAGATGCACAAGTTAATGGAGCCTTTAAAGAACCCAATGAGGATACCTCCGGGGCTACTAGTTCTGGCACTGGAAGTTTAAAGGCAGTGCGAACCATATCTGTCAAAGACTGGATCCACAGGCCCTCCCTTGAGAGGCCGAAAAATATTCATCTATAGTGGAATTTTCCCTGTCTGAACCGTCGGGACTTGGGTCTGCCTGATCCCCTTGTGGGTCCCGTTCCTCTGAAGAGGAGACCTCCGCATCTGAAAACCCCACACTGGGTGAGGGGGATCTAGCCCGCTTGCTACTTGGGCAAGGACGGGAAAGCAACGCAGTTAACCTTTTCTCTAGCCCACACATGGTGGCTGCTAGCATTTCTTCCGTCACGTAAACGGGAATGGGTGGATCGGGGGCCGCCTCTGCCCCCAGCACCCCCAATGGCTCTTGTACTATGCCACTCGGTGTCCTGACTGGCGAGGGTGGGGCCGTAGAAGCCTGGCCCAAATCCTCTGACCCCGATGGAGACCCCTTTTGCTTTTTGGCACCTTTAGCAGCCTTGGCTGGTCCAGATCCCTTTGGAGCCATTGTACAACCTTGGGTCACCCCTATAGCCAACACCTGACTGTTGCAGCTAGGAGTAACCAATATGAGGGCAGGTATGAGGAAAATGAAAAAAAACTAATTTCTCTCTTTTTTTTTTTACCCGCCTGGGAGGTGGCAATACTGAGGAAACCTGTGAGTATTGACACACCAATGCCCGTTAGCCGGAGTCCAAGGTAGACTCAGATACTGCTGGATCTAAGGCTGAGTCCCTTTAAGCAAAAAAACTTTTTTTTTTTTTTTTTTTTTTTCTGGTCAATAGTGGACCTAAGTCCTAGACCTGAAGATCCACAAAACCGCCACTAGGTGTCCCTGTGTGGCCAAAAGACCCAGCTGCACGCTCTGTATCCTTTCTTCCTCTGCCTCCAGGAGGAAAGACCAGCCAGAGAGAAGTTTTCCCTTTATACAGACCCTGACGCTGCTGGCCCGCCCCCCCGACGCACGCCGACGCTATAAAAGGCGGCGTGCACGCGCGCGCGTATGCGCGCGCACACACGCGCGCACAATCGCGCGCACACACGCGCGTACAATCGCGCGCACCACGCTGAAACCACATGGAGGAAGCAGAGCAGAGGAACAACATGGACCAGCGTTATGCAGCACCAACAGACACCAGGTAAGCACTAATCTTATTGTAGTGCACACACAGCGAGGAAGCTGTCCCCTTGGGCTTCCTAAGAAACAGGAGTTTTTACCAGCAATTTCCTCTTTAAAACATGTGGGGTTGCAGTATCAGTGTTAACAGGCAGACCTGGGGTGAGTAGCAAATATATAACTTACACAAGTATACATATATCTACATGTTATCTGGGTAAACATTAGAATCCCATCCTGCCTCAACAGACATAGTGGAGATAGTGGCTGATGCACCAGCATACTGTTAGCCAACCCAGAACCCCCAGGGGGATACCTACTGTCGAACCAAGTCCAGCAGGTTCCCTCTTACCTGCTCCACGCCGCAGGGTATTGCAAAATGCAAGAGGCCCAACCTCCCCCCATCTCCGTGGGTATTGTCTTGGACCTTCAGGGACCGGGGTCCTGTGTTAAGGAACCCACACCCCTGGACCTATATAGCATCCTGGCATCAGTAGCGTTTAGTTCTTGGAAGAGACTAAGGCACTGGAGCCCAGAATCCAGCCCTCCAAGGAGAGGCATTATAGGCAAAACCCCACTCCAGCAGGGCCCGGGTACCGTACATCTTGGCTCTGAAGCACTTCGGACGGATCCGGCTAGCTATCCTGGGTCCCGAGACCTCCGAGGGACAGCTAGACGTGACCAACACCTAAGACACTGGCGAAAAAACTAAAGCACTCTCAGTGGGAGGGGGTTATATAGGGAGGAACTTCCTGTGAAGTTGATTACACCAGTGTCCACACCTGAAGGTACCCATATAACCCATATGTAATGACTATGCGCTCTGTGTCCCGTGATGTACGATCAAGAAAGTGTGTTATCTCAGAAGACCTATTGAAGAATTGTGTAATCGATTTGGATGTTAACATTGCCAATCATACAGCGCTTATTGACCTTTATTAGTTTAGAGGTCACTGGATTGGCAGTGAATGAGCATTTTTTATGGTGTTGGTGATGAATGGTATTGCCCTATTGGAAGAACACTACTTCAAAATACAGAAGATTTTTCCACGTGGTGTGGGGACTATTACGCATATATTATGGACATTAATATTATTCTTTTTTTTTTGGTTATTTGGGTGTGCTATCGCCATATTCTTTTCTTTTTTAAACAGTGTGCCAGTGTGCAGTCAGACACCGAGAGAGCAGGACGCTCTCAAACGAGTCACTCTCTCAGGGATAGTGCAGGGTCCTCCCACTGTGCGGCTCCAGGCCTCACAGACAGGCAGGCAGGGTTTCCATCTCCCTCTCATCCATCCACCTGCAATCCACCTGCCTCCGGCCACTCGGACTAGCTGCTCTCCCCCCTCCTGGACTTCCACAGGCCTTCCCCCGGTGCACCTGACCCGGTAAGCCACTTCTTGAGAGCTGCAGGCGGCCGTCCTTCTCAGGACAAGCCGCAGCAGCTTCCCCCAATCCCCACGGCTTTTCCCTGCTCCTCACCCCCATACCTCTACCCCCGCTCGGGCCTCCTGTCCGCCAGCCATCCCCACAAGCCACCGCTACCCTCGGGCGCGGTGTTTTTTTTCCCTCCGCGCCGATCAGTGGAGATTCGCGGCAGCCGCGACTCAGGAAAGGCCGCGGCTTCACCCGCGGCCTAGAGGCGCGCCGCTCTCCACCCCCCAATCAGCCGGCACCACCTAATCCATCGTGGCACAAAGCCCCCCCCCCACCCCAGTAGAGCCCCCTTGCCCTCTGATCATTTCCCTCAGTCCCCCAGGCACCACTCAGCCGGTACCCCCCAGCCTGGATCCTGCTGCCAGGTCAGCGGCCATCTTCCTCCACCCAGCCCTATCACTCTCAAATTCACCATAACTTGATCCAGGGCTAAACCCGATCGCCTCTTTAGGGGTCAGGAGGGAATTTTTTCCCCTACCGCAGCAGATTGGCTCAGCGTGGTTAGGGTTTTTTTGCCTTCCTCTGGACTTAGCCTAGGATCAGAGGATTCAGTTATCCTTGTGAATCCACCCCACCCCCCCCCCCCCCCCGCCCTTGGTTCCACGGCGGCCATGGTTAATCGGCAATACTCGGCGGAGATCATTTGGGATCTGGGTCGATTTGCCGCAATTCTGCCGGCCGCCACCAAAAAAGCCCTAAGAAATCTGCGACTTTTGAGGATCGATCGACGATCGACTGCCAGAAATCGCAGCCATTTACCCCAGCCTAAGCACATATCATGTGCTTTGATCAACACGAGATCGGCAGTAAAACACTGATTAGAAATCCATGATTTCTTATTGCCTCTTTATTACAGAGAGCTGGCTCACAGCCGACTGTAACACCATTCTAGGAGAATTGGTGCCAGAAAACTACCGGATTATTACGGAAAACAGAATAGGGCAAAGAGGAGGAGGACTGGCGGTGATCCATAAGACGCGTCTTGCGATCACAAAACCAAGCCTCCAAAACCCTCTTCCATTCATGGAAACCCTTACTCTTCAACTGCAAGCAAACTCCCAGGAGTCCGTCCGGATTCTACTCTGCTATAGGCCACCTGGCCCCAAGTCGCACCTGCTCCCATCCTTGACGGACTTTGTCTCCACTTATACCCTGAACAGCAAACACCTTTTGCTGCTCGGGGACTTCAACCTCTGGGCCAACTCCCCGCAAGACCCCATTGCTGACACCTGCATCAGCCATCTGGAAGGATTAGGGCTTCAGCAACTAGTATGTGGGCCCACACATGCTTCAGGTCACACGCTTGATCTTATTTTCAGACAAGATCTGGAAATAAAAATCTTGGAAAATGAACCATTGCCATGGACAGATCACCATGCAATTAAATTCATTATTTCCGAATTCCCCCCCTTAACTAAAACATCAAATCCAGTGACAACACACTGGACCAGATGTCAGAAGAAGCTCCACTCGGAACTCTTCAAAGCCACGTTAGGGGGAAAAATAAAAACAATTCAGCCGCACCAAACAGCGGAAGAAACACTGGAGGCCATAAACACAGCACTATTGCAGTCAGCTGACTTGATAGCACCGAAACGAAAGACCCAGATCAGGAAAAATAACTCCGGCTGGTTCAACAACCAGCTGGCGTTACTGAAGCAAGAGCACAGAAGGGCAGAAGCAGCCTGGAAGAGAAGCTCTTCAGACGAGAACCTCTCGATCTACAAGGCAATAACCAGAAAATACTACAAGCAAATCTTCGAAGCCAAGAAAAACTATTTTTCTGAGGCTATCAATGGCGCCCTAAATCGCCCCCGCAAACTCTTCAAGCTGGTCACTCAGACCATGAATCCAAGATGTCTGGAGGCCCCCAACTTGGATACACAAGAATTCTGCGATGAGTTATCGGATTGCTTCATTAACAAAATCGAGGCAATCCGGCAAAGCATTCGGCAAAACAATTTCTCGCCCAGCCCCCCCGTAGCCATTTACACAGCACCGACAGCTATTCACCACAGGTAGGTGAGTTCACGCTGGAACCCATCTCCATTCAGACCACTAAAAATATCATCGGCACTCTGCGCAACAGCACTGCGCCAAATGATATTATCCCCACCAAACTGCTGAAGGAATGCGCCGACATCCTGGCACCTCCTGTCACGCAGCTTATTAACCAATCCTTCAGGGAGGGCAAAATGCCCTCCCAGCTGAAGGAGGGCTTCATTCAACCTATCTTGAAGAAAGCCACTTTGGATCCTAAGGATCCACTCAACTGGCGCCCCATAACAGGCCTAACTGTTCTCTCCAAGGTAATGGAGAAAGCAGTGGTACAGCAGCTGCAACAGCATCTAGATACCCATAACTTACTCGACCCATTTCAATCAGGATTCCGTCCCGGACACGGGACGGAAACAGCATTGCTCAAGATATGGGACGACGTTCGAGGCCGCAGACGAAGGAGAATCTTCTCTTCTGGTTCTGCTGGACCTAAGCGCAGCCTTTGATACAGTTGATCACAAGCTGTTATTGTCTCGACTGGCTAAAATAGCCAAAGTCGCAGAAAGCGATATATCCTGGTTCTCCTCTTTTTTGGAAAACAGATCGCAAACAGTGAAGCTAGGACCCTTCTCTTCTGAACAACGCACATTATCGTGCGGGGTCCCTCAAGGATCTCCCCTGTCGCCAATGTTATTCAACATTTATGTGCGTCCTCTTTTCGAAATCATCAGCAGCCAAAAACTGCTATATCACTCTTATGCAGACGACACGCAACTGTACTTCCGCATTTGCAATAAAAAGGATCACCACCTCAACCTAGAGACATGCCTCTCTCTGGTAGAGGACTGGATGACAAAGAGTTATCTCAAACTCAATGGAGCGAAAACAGAACTTATTCTGTTTCACACCAAGCGTAGGAATCAAGCGACAACAACCTGGATCCCCCCGCCCATTCTGGGCAAAATTATCACCCCTAGCGCCAAAGTCAAAAGTCTTGGGGTCATCTTTGACTCCGACATGACAATGAACGCACAAATAGGGTCAGTAGTCAGCGGGTCTCACCATCTGCTGCGCCTACTATGCAGACTCACGCCATTTATTCCCAAGAAAGACATAGCGGTCGTGGTGGGAGCAATTGTAAACTCCAGACTGGACTATGCAAATGCCCTTTACCTCGGACTCCCCAAGTACCAAATCGCTCGTCTTCAAGTCGTTCAAAATACGGCCGCCAGACTTGTGACTGGGAAAAAACCCTGGGAATCCATCTCACCTTCATTGAGATCTCTTCACTGGCTACCAGTTCAAGACAGAATCACCTTTAAAGCTCTCTGTCTAACGCATAGATGTATCCATGGGAATGCTCCCCATTATCTATGCGAAAAATTAAAAGTTCACAATCCCAATCGTATTCTACGATCCACCAATCAAAATCGGCTTCAGACACCGAAAGCCAGATACAAGTCCAAAGGTGATAGGAGATTCGCTGTCCAAGGTCCCAAACTATGGAACGCCTTACCAGCGAGTATTCGGCTGGAGGAGAACTACTTGGTCTTCAGGAGAAAGATTAAGACTCATCTCTTTTGATCTCAAAGGAGACAGGAACAACAAGCGCCCAGAGGCGATTTACTTTGCATGTGCTGCGCTATATAAGTTTTTCATTCATTCATTTCATTCATTCAACATATCGAAGGTGGAATTTTTCACTTTAAAGCAGACCTTAGGTAATTTTTTCAACTTTCCATCTATTAAATCTTATGCTCTGTTGTATTAACTTTGGATAGTAAAACATTTTTTTTCTGCCGGTAAATACCTTATACAGCCCAGTTCCTGTTTCTTGTCTGGTCATTAGCCTAGGCTTATGACATCATGCACAGCTCTCTCTCACTCTTGTGAGAGTTTTCCAAGAAAGGAAGAAGGGACAAGTCATAAGAGGGCCAATGAGAGCTGCAGGGCTGGAGGTGTGCCTCTATGTGCATGTGTAAATCCAGGAAGCGAACAGGCATCAGCTTCACCTGCCCACAGTTAAAATGGCTGCAACCAGACTCCGTGGAGGGAGATTTCTGCAGCATATTTGCCAAGTACAGAATCACAATATATATAAAATAATATGCAAAGTGGTTGGAGGGAAGCTTCAGAAATGGCAAAGATGTTTTTATTATGTCTGCAGACCGCAGTTCCTCTTTAAAGAGAGTAGCTACACATATTTCACTATTATAAGGGTAGGCGCTTGAATTACTGTATACTATCCAAATAACAATTATATAGAACATAGTTTTTTTTAATGGTTCCATTGTAAGCTGACATTTATTTTTTAACAGCTGCATATGAAGTTGAATCTAGGATTCTAAAATGTTACCATGTGCTGCCTAAATTTATATTGTTATCAGTCATGCTATTGTGACTGGATTATGTGGCCTGATGATGACTATTGTATTGCACCAATGGGCCGAGTATAAATATATGGCCCAACTGTACCTAGAATATCCATTTGGTCATACATCCACACATTGTTCATAGTTTTATACATTTTAAAGTATTTTTACCTTTACCAATCCATGCAGTTTGCCCATCACAAAGTGTAACACTAAATCCTTTCTCTAAATCTTCTTCCCAGCCAATCTGTAAGAAATATGTTCTTCCAGGGTTAGAGGCAATAGAAATCTTCTGAACCGTTTTCTCCATGGTCTGTATTATGAACACCAACTATAAAGAAAAACACATTAAATTAGCGCATTTAAACTAATCAGCAAAAATCAGTATGGGATGAGAAAGAAAGTTTACCGCTCAGAGGTCCCAGGGAACTGCAAGGTGGAGTCCAAACGCCTGGGTGCAGGCACTGCAATAGTATGCAAAAATCTATGGAGAAAACCGGGACGGCCGCACTCCAAAAAAATGGTTCCATAGCTATGAATAAGTACTGTATGAAAGTGTGAAAAGCGTCAGCTTTTCTCCTGATTTTTTGCTGTGATATGTTCATGTTGTGACCAGTTTTATTAAAAGGAACCATTTTTTTGGAGTGCGGCCGTCCCGGTTTTTCTCCATACATTTTTGCATAAATTATGTTGAACAAAAAAAAGGCAGGTTAGTGAGGTGTGAAAATATTGTTAGTTCATCAAGCTCCTGCTCCGCCCATGGACCTTGCAACCCCTTCCCAGATTGCATTCCAACTCCTTTCACTCAGCCTAAAGTTGTTTTTTAACAAGATAGGTCTGACTGTATACTTATAAGTTAACATTTTCAGACCAAAGATGACATTGGTCTCCTAAAGGCCCCTATTCATTTTTGATACATCCAAGGTGAGGTTGTAAAATTCCGCAGAAATCAATCATACTTGGCAAACAACTTATATAAAGTATACTCAGTTACAACTGTTGATCTGCTGATGTTTTTTTAGACAATACAAACCACCAGCAAAGAGATAGTTATAAAGTTAGATTTAAAAAAAAGACACAGGTTCATCGAGTTTAACTAAATACATTGAAAACCCCTATATACAAAATCCCTATACTGTACCTACTGTTAACCACTTCAATACCTGGCATTTTCACCCCCTTCCTGTCGGCGTAGCGTACATTTTGAAGGCGCAGGCTGGCGTAAGTGGAAGTAGGTGGAAGTGGGCTGGAAGTGGGCATGATCCATGCTAATGAAGCGTGACCCCATGCAAATGATAGGCCGGGCGCCAGACAAGTACTTAAAATAAACTGCGCATGCTTCGAGACGTGGACGTATCCCTGTGCGCATGTGCACAACCACGTTGGAACAACTGCCTAAGATATGCTGGATCACTGTGTACGCCGTTAACGTAACCTACACCCAGTCAGACCCACGTCGGCCCATATTCACAGACGTCCAACGTTCAATACGTAGGCTTGTGTTCCCTGGTCCATACCTTTGCATGGGTTGCGCCTCATCTATGGGGAATAACTTTACACCGGACGTAAAACTTACGCAAACCACGTATATCATATGTCGGGCACAAGTACGTTCATGAATCACCGTATTTCCCTCATTTGCATATGTGAATGCCTAATCAATGGGAGAAGCAACGTCCAGACCATATTTGCGCCCACGCCACGCCGGCGTAAGTAAGATACATCGGGGTAAGATGGCCTATTTTTAGACGTATCTTGGTTTGTGACTCTGGTGCCCACATACGCCGGGCGCATATTTATGCTACGCCTGGAAAAGGTGAGTTACGTCGGCGTAAGTGCTTTGTGAATCCAGGCCATAATCTTTTACTTTTTAATTTAATAAATATCACAATTCAAAAAATAAAATAAAAACATTTTTTTCCTCAGTTTAGGCCGATATGTATTCTTCTACATATTTTCGGTAAAAAAAAATTGCAATAAGTGTATTTGATTGGTTTACGCAAAAGTTATAGCATCTACAAAATAGGGGATAGTTTTATGGCATTTTTATTTTGACCATGACATTGCGACGGACATATCTGATACTTGACACATTTTTGGGACCATTCACATTTATACAGATTAGTGCTATAAAACTGCACTGATTACTGTGTAAATGTGACTGGCAGGGAAGGGGGTTAACACTAGGGGGTTAAATATGTTCCCTGGGAGTGATTATAACTGTAGAGGGAGGGGACTCACAAGGGGAGGAGACCAATCTGTGTTCCTCTGTACTGTGAACACACATCAGTCTCCTCACCTCTGACAGGACATGGATCTGTGTGTTTGCGGGCAATTGCGGGTGCCCGGCGGACATCGCACCGGGTCCCGAGGGCACGCGTGCCCCCCAGATGGCTGGAAAACCCAGGACGCCGGCGGTGAGCGCTCGCCCCCTAGACGGCCGGGAAACCCAGGACATCATATGACGTCTGCCCGGAGGGACGAAAGGTTCCTGCGGACGTCATATGACTATACGCCGGGCAGCAAGTGGTAAACATTCAGAGGAAAAAAAAATACTTTTAAGGCTTTGTTTAACAATGGGAATCAGAAATTCCCCGGATCAACAACCTATTTTGTTTTTTACTTATAAAATATTACTAGCCAGTTACTGTATATTCTGTGCACTTACAAATGCAATTAACTGAGCCAACTATAAACCATGTACTGTATACATGTATTAACAATAGTCATAACCCATACAATACAAAATAAGGCACAAATGAAAACATGAAATACTAAATGCAAACAGTGCAAACAAAATATATAGTGCTACTTATATTGCAAAAGTCCCATAACCTGACATACAAAAATATTGCCAAATATAATAAACATCAATGTCCAAAACGTGATAATGTGCTCTGTGCTATCCAAACAACAACACGTGTCATTGTAGTGTGCTTCAAAATAATTTGCTACACAAAGAAATCTCTCCAATAGACCCATTGTGTACCATATACTGTTCACTCAGCACTAGGCCTAAAACAACTAATCAACATAATCGATTATGAAAATAGTTGACAACTAAAATCAATTAGTTGGTTAGCTGATTAGTTGACCTGCATACAGTATGTGTTATTTGTTTACATGTCAGTATACACAGTATACACAGTGCAACACACTTACAGCTTAATACATTGTTCATTCATGTCCGTATACACCATGGGTCTTCAAACTACGGCCCTCCAGTTGTTCAGGAACTACAATTCCCATAATGCCTAGTGATGTCTGTGAATGTCAGTGTGTTACAATGCCTCATGGGATGTGTAGTTCTACAACATCTGGAGGGCCGTAGTTTGAGGATCCCTACACAGTGCAACACACATACAGCTCAGTACACTGCCCATACATGTCAGTAAGTGCCCGAGAAGTGATTTAAAGTGATTCTAAGGGCAGAAGTACATTTTCTTGCTATAGGGCACTCCCTACTAGACATGTGCACAACAAAAAATAGGATTTTTTATGACAGCTTACCTGTAAAATCCTTTTCTTGGAGTACATCACGGGACACAGAGCGGCAATCCATTACTATGTGGGTTATAGAGACTACCTTCAGGTGTGGACACTGGTGTAATTAACTACACAGGAAGTTCCCTCCCTATATAACCCCTCCCATACTGGGAGCTCCTCAGTTTTTGTAGCAAAGCAATAAGTGTCCCAATATCCCCAAACAAGAGGGGCGGGAGCTCTGTGTCCCGTGATGTACTCCAAGAAAAGGATTTTACAGGTAAGCTGTCATAAAAAATCCTATTTTCTTTATCGTACATCACGGGACACAGAGCGGCAATCCATTACTATGTGGGATGTCCGAAAGCAATGCTTACTGAGGGGAGGGAGACACAAACAACGCAGGCCGCCATCAGATGTGAGGATCTATAATGCTGCATGCTGCATACTGCGCCAAAAAGCTGCATCCTTTTGCCCTCCTATGTACATCTGACAAGAATCAGTGAACCTAAGCACAGACGCCAAGTTGCAGCCCTGAAAATCTGCGTCATAAAGGCTTGGTAAAGCATCGCGCATAAAGCGCTTACTATCCTGGTACGGAGCACCACCCCCAAGAAACAGGGGGAGTCCCACTCTCCGAACCACAAGCCTGAATAATACCCTGATGAATCAATCTTGAAAACAGTTGATTTTAGGCGCTGCCTGCCCCTTCCTGGGGCCTCCTGGTAGCGCAACAACAACATCAGCTTTCCGTATCCGAGCAGCCGCTTCAGATAGGCCTTGACCCTTCTACTCCAAAGGAGAGAGTGTAACCATTTTAATAGCTGAACTAAACACTGCCTGCCCACATCTAGGGTCTTCTGGCAGCACAAAAAACTTCAGCTTTCTATATCTGAACCTTCAGATAGATATTTAACTGCTCTCATCTCTACTGAGAGAAAGCAATAACCTTTCCTTCCGAAAACAAGGTTTTGAAAAAGGGGAAGGTAAGAATATCTAGATTCAAATGAACACTAGATCCTTCTAGTAAATAAGGCTGGGTGAGGATTAACATCACCCTACTAGTAAGAATAAGTATGGTTTTATACCAAGAGGTTGCCAATACTGAAACTCTCTTGGAGGCTACCACAACCAAGAACACCAATTCCCTTGTTAAAGGCTGAAGGGAAATATGGTGCATCGGCCCACGGAGCTGACCCTGTAAGCCAACAAAACTAGAGCCAATCCTCCGAGCACAAGGACGACTAAACTGGTGGACTTATGCGCGTCACCCCTTGTATAATGGCTCGGAACAAAGAGTGTGAAGCAAGCGACCTTTGGAGGCAAGGCCGAGATCGGATCCTTGATGTAACTTAAGGCTGGCTCCGTCTCCTTTCCAAATGCAGGAAGGCAGGAATTTTATCTTTGACAAACTTCCAAGGATGCCACCATCTGTTTCATACCAGGAACATGGGCTCTCCCGATCCTGGGATATCTGGTCCTGGAGGCCAGCCTTCCTGTATGAATCAAGGAAGTGCCGTCGATTCTAAAAACCCTGATCCTGAAGAATGTGGGCTAAAATAGCCAGACCATTAATTCACCTGTTGCACGACAGGATGTAATACCCCCTTTCGAAGTAGGCCTGGACAAGATGTAAGGGACCGTGGGTCCTCTACTACCACCCCTACTGTCCCTGCACAGAAAAGGTCGTCAGGGCTATGCCGGAGTAATCAGGCCAGCTTCTGCCATCCTCTAATGTTGCATAGAAGCCACAAACGCCGCGGCACTGGGGGGAGAGACATAACCAGTGACCACTGGTCCCACCAGATTACTAACACATCTGCCCTGCATGCGGGTGGATCCCTTGTCCTTGACCTCAAGCTGTTCAATTTCTTGTTGAGCCTGGACGCCAATACATCTTATGTACAGGGTACTATTTCTGTGGCCCTTGGTCAGGAAAACAGTCGGGGTGTAGAGGTCATTCTCCCGGAGACACTTGTTGATGGCTACAGCGAATCGCCTGCCAATTCTGCATTTCATGAAATGACGAATGTCAATAGGCAAGGCACAAGCTCCTCCTTGGTAAATTAAGTAAATCACTTAATATGGTATAGTCTGATTGAACTCTGACCGAACCAACCAGCCCTGGACGTTCAGGCCCCTAAGCCAGATGCTCCATCGGTAGCTCTAGCTGACAGATGAGGCTCCCTTGGAGCTCGACTACTTCCCCTGGGCCAAGGTCTCTTCCTGACCCTATCTCTGGTACCGGTTCTTTGGATAATGCTAGGTCAAGATCCACTCCTTCTAGGCCAACACAATACTGTTTATAACAGTCCTGAATAAAAGTATAGGGAACCGTCTTGAATGAAGCAGCATCTTCTCTAGTGCCTTAAGCAGAAGGCCAAAAGTAAGGAACTGTTCCTTGCCGTAACCACCTAGACCAGCTTTCTCATAGCGATGGTCTTGTCTTAGGCCAAAAGGACTCTCCTGGTGCAAAACATACCCAGCTTCTTGTCAATGAAGAATGTATCTTTAGACTGGAATCCTAACCCAGGAGATCCAGATACCTGACCATGCTGGACACCCTTAGGTCCAGCCATGCTGCTGACTGATCCATCAGCAGGAGTCTGCTTCCGTATGCCATTACTGCTATACCCTGGGCCTACAGACCTGCTAGAGGTGGGCCCTAGCACCCTGACAACCCAGGCACGGAGGCTAACCCAAAAGGGCAAGACCACCAACTGGAGACAGTGCTGTTCCCCTGCGAAACGCAGACAACCTCTGCAGTCCCAAGTAAATAAACACATATGCAACTGGCTCCCCATATGTGTATGTGGCAAGTGTTAAAGCCATATGCCTCAATGGAGGCGTGTGTACATGGCAGCGTGTGTTCATGGAAGCATGAAATCATATAAATATGTCTCACGCCAAACATGCATATAGCATGTGTGCTCTGGAACGAGCATCTTTGCAAGCAAGCATGTGCTATAAACGTGTTATGCAACAATGTGCAACATGAACCCATGCAGACACGTATCTCTATGCAAACACAAGGCATCCTGTATTGCTTAATTAAGCCGCCATGTGCAACTTTAAAGTAACCATGTATGCGATTCAGCATCTTCCATGCGATCAACATCTTATGCATTTTAAGCACTACTGTGCGGACAAGAACCCTTGTGTGACCAAGCACCCCTGTGCGTTCCAGCATCCTAATGCACCCAAGCATCTTAATGCGACTTTAGGCATTTCTGTGAAACAAGCCTCTCTATGTGATCAAGTATCCCTGGGTAATCCAGGACTCTGTTGATCCAACAGCCATGTGTGATCCAGCTTCTTTTTGCATTCAAGCATCTTTAAGCGATCCCTTTAGGCCTTGAGTAATCCAGGACTTGGGTGATCATGTAATCCTGTGTGATTCAGCATTTTTATGCCTTCAGGCCTCTTTATGCGATTCTAGGCATTTCCGTGGGAACAAGCCTCTTTGCGTGACCAAATATCCTTGGGGAATCAAGGACTTGGGTGATCATGTAATCCTGTGTGATTCAACCCTTTTATGCATACAAGCATCCTTTATGCGATTCAGCATTTTTATGCATACAAGCATCTTTATGCGACTTTAGGTACTTTTGTGGAAACAAGCCTATTTGTGTGACCAAACATCCTTGGGTAATCCAGGACGCTGATGCCAGGTAACCATGTGTGATCCAGCATCTTTTTTGCATCCAAGCAACTTTGTGCTATTTTAGGCCTTCCTGTGGAAACAAACCTTTTCTGTGTAACCAAACATCCTTGGGGGAAACAAGGACTTGGGTGATCAGGTAATCATGTGTGATTCAGCATTTTTATGCCTACAAACGTCTTTATGCGATTCAGCATTTTTATGCATACAAGCATCTTTTATGCAACCTCTTTTGTGGAAACATGCAGCACCATACAGACAGAAACATGTATGCTTATGCGATCCACAATAGAATCTGCTCTGTTACTTGTTTTTATCCCACATGCATTCCAAACTCATGTATGTTATGCAACATGCGGACTGGTAAAGAGGAAATTATCCTCTGCAGATGTGCGTTTCCTCAATTAAGAGACATTAGCAATGTGTGCCCGCAACTGTGCATCCCTCCGATGCATTTGGTTAGCCTGAAGCCGACACCAGGCTGAGGATTATATGGAGGTCTTACTAGCCACCTATAGGAAAACCTCTCTTTACACTCTAAGGAGAAGATAGAGGTGTAATCAGAACCTGTAGGGCTTTTGATAGCTTCTCCTTGTTAGGCTGCAGCTCCTGTCTCCTGTCCTCTGACAGTGAAACTTTTATCCCCAAGCTTTCTAATCCCTTTGTTTCAGGATTAAAGCAGGAAAAGGGGGACACCCCCCCCCCCTTTTTTTTTTTCTTGCAAAACACAAAACACATGCAGAGTGATTGCAATGTTGGGGGAAGGCTGCATTGCCTGACAGGTCTGATGGCTCAATCTATGAGCTGTTTAAGTCTCTTCAGAGGAGAATAAGGGTCCACCAGGTTCAGGTGGTGATCCCTCTTTATATTCCTACCCCTGACCTTATTCAATGGGGAGACCAAGTCCTAAGCTAAAGCAGAGGCACTTAACCCAGGTGCATCAAATAGCTGAATTTAGTCTGACACAATGCCTGCTAATCTGCACAGCTAGATGCGAGTAGGCGTCTTAGATGAATCTGTATCCAACTCACACAAGGTGCTTACGTTTGTGTCCCCCTAGCTTTACAGAGCTCTGACGTCTGGGCCCTTTGAAGAGCCTTCTCTGCGACTGCACTGAGCCGGTGAGCACGTGCAACATGGTAGAGCCTGAAGCGGAGGAAGTGGGACACAATAGATCAGCTAACACTTAAGCTTCCGTTTTCTGGAAAGCATGGTAAGCAAAAACATCAGGCATGTCTTCTACTGCCCATAGTAGTGGAAACACAGATAAGACTTGCAACTACTCACGGAAGACAATCCTTTGTATAGGATTAAGGGCATATTTATTTATTTATTTTTTTATTTTATTTTTTTATTTATGTACCGGCCCCTTCAAGGGGAGATATATAGGTACTGCAGCCATCCTGTCTAACAGACATGGTGGGCCAGGCTGCATGCCGGCTAGGGGAGGTATATGGGTGCCCTGAGCCATCCTGTCTCAGAAGACATAGTGGTTTACATTGCCCATGCATAGAAGCATAATATAGGCTAGACCCAAGTCCCCCACGGAGGACCTACTGTCGAACCAAGTCCCGTAGGCCCTCCTCTTACCTTCTCCACGCTGCAGGGTATTGCCAAGCAAGAGGCCCAATCTTCCCCCTTCACCGTGGGTATTGTCCTAGACCTTCAGGGACCGGGGTCCATGGCAGGAACACCAACTCCCCTGGACCTATATAGCATCCTGGCAGCAGAAAAAACATTTGGTCCTTGGAAGGCACAAAGTTCTGGAACCCAGGATCCAGCCCTCAGCAGAGAGGCATTATAGGCTAAACCTCGTTCTTCGTACCGAGGCCCGGGTACCGTCCACTTTGGCTATGAAGCACCTTGGACGGATCCGGATTTATGGAGGTTTTTTACATCCAGCATGGATCCCTCCAGTGGTGCTCCTAAGAGCACATGTTCATTCGTGACCAACACCTTAGACACTGATGAAAAAACTGAGGAGCTCCCAGTATGGGAGGGGTTATATAGGGAGGGAACTTCCTGTGTAGTTAATTACACCAGTGTCCACACCTGAAGGTAGACTCTATAACCCACATAGTAATGGATTGCCGCTCTGTGTCCCGTGATGTACGATAAAGAAACGTTCGTATTTTTTGTTCCGTTTCGTCTCGTTCCGTAGATTCGTAAAGATTCGTAATTTCGTAAGATTCAAGTTTTCCTATTCGGACCCGTTCGTATTTCGTAAGACGCAATTTTTCTATTCGGATCCGTTCGTATTTTCGTAACAGTTTTATTTTCGTTTATACTGAATGTTTAGCAATTCTGTCTAATTTATGTTCGTTGATTCGAAATTCGTAATTTTGTTAGATAATAATTTTCGTTTAATGGATTCGTAATTTTGTACTTTCGTAAATACATAGCAACACGCGGCTAATCCATATTAAGATATACTTTCTCTTAAGCCCCGTACACACAACAATGTGACTCAGCACAAAAGAGATAAGCTGATTGGCTAAGATATTAAGTAAGATACATCACTCACTAACTACACTGCCCATTCGAAAGAACATTACAACTTACAAGTACACAAATTTACGAACAGACAAAGAAACGGATTTACAAAACACACAAATGAAAATACGAACATACGAATGAAAATACGAACAGACAAAGGATTTAAAATGCGGAATGCAAATCGTTCGTTATAGAGATAGTCATTTTCGTTCTTTTGCTTTTTCGGTGTTTCGTATTTTAGTAAGATTGTCCAGTCGTACGTTCGTATTTTCGTTTGTTCGGTATTTTGCTTATTTGTAATTCCGTAATTTTTGTATTTTGGGTCTTTCAGCTGTTCGGATGTTCGAATTGATACGAATGTACGAATACTAACAAATTCGTACGAAAATCCATTCTTTACGAACGGGAACGCACATATCTACTCCCTACTATACTTTGCAGCTTTCTATAGGGGCACTCTGAAGGCAGAAGGAGCCAGAAGCACCAGGGGGACCCCAGAAGAGGAGAATTTGGGCTGCTCTGTGAAAAACCATTGCACAGGGCAGGGTGAGAATAACAAGTTAGTTTAAAAAAAAAATATATATATATATATATATATATATATATATATATTACAATCAGAGGCGGCTCTAGGCTTGGTGAGGCCTTAGGCAAACCTTAGATATGAGGCCCCACCAACTCCCATAATGGGAAAAATAATTCAAGCGTTAAAAATTAACGCTAAAAATTAACGCTAAAAATTACATATATAAACAGCCTTAAATCCTATGAACTACAGTTTCTAGAACTCGCTCTAACCAATTCTTCTATTCAATCAATCAATTCTTCTATTCTAATCAATTATATATGTATTACACACATACAAAAATAGATAACATTTGTGCAGCTGCTACTTGCAATATGTATAAGGTATAACAAGATTCAAAACCACATTTCTCTATTTACATGAAGGTCTGGTTAATATAACCCAACACAGAGTTCCCCCTTACATCAGAGTGTGCAGGATTCCTCCTTACACTGCAAGGGGAAATTTGATGTAAGGGGAATGTTGCAGACTTTGTTGTAAGGGGGAACTCTAATGTAAGGGGGGCTCTGGTGATGAGATCACATAGGGCCAGATTCAGGAACAGTTAGGCTGGCGGATCCAGTGATCCGCCAGCCTAACTGTGACTTTGAGCCGGCGTTTCTGTTTTCTGTAACCAGAAAACAAGAAACGCCGGGTTGAAGGTCCGATGCGATCAGCGTAACTGAGTTTCGCCATCGCATCGTTACTTCAACTTAAAAATGGCGCCGGGGGCGTTCCCGTCGATTTACGCTCAAAAAATATGTTAATGAGCGGAAATCGGCAATTCACGATCGAATTCCGGCGCGACGCAGTGACGTTACGACGTTTCCGGACGGGATACGCGGCGCATAGATATACCTACATGGGGTTGGAATATCTTATGTTAGGTATAGGCGTCGTCATCGCGTCAGGAAAAAAAAAAAAAAACGTTGCTTGCGTAAAACGTTCATGAATGGGAATGTGACGTCATTGACGTTCATTCACAGAATTTGGAGCATGCGCACGGGGATGTTTTGACACTCGACGCATGCGCATACGTTGGCGGCGGGATCACGCTTAGTTAGAATACTACACGCCCCGTACCCGCCCCAATTTGAATTCCGCCGGCTCATTTGCGATGCGCTGCCGCAACTTTAGGAGCAAGTGCTTCCTGAATAACAGCACTTGCTCCTAAAATTTCTGCAGCGTAACGCAAATGAGATGCGTTACTCCAGAAGCAAAGATGCTCTGAACTACCTGAATCTGGCCCATTATATCTATATTAGATCACTGCATTCCCCTTTACATCAGCATTCCAACTTGCATTTAACGTGGAAACTCTAATGTGGGGGGGAGTCTGGTCACCATAGAGCACCTTCCCAGAGTGAACGCACTAAGGTAAGGGGATAGAGATTGTCAGAGACTGCATACATGGTACAATTGATGGTCAGAGACTGCATACATACTACAAGAGATTATCTGAGACTGCATACTTGATACAAGAGATGATCAGAGACTGCATACATGATACAAGATACAGTCAGAGAGTGTGTGGACATGATAAAGGAGATGGTCAGAGACTGTAAACATGATACAAGAGATGGTCAGAGACTGCATACATGATACAAGAGATGGTCAGAGACTGCATACATGATACAATAGATGGTCAGAGACGGCAGGCATGGTACAAGAGATGGTCAGAGACTACAGACATGGTACAAGAGATGGTCAGAGACTACAGACATGGTACAAGAGATGGTCAGAGACTACAGACATGGTACAAGAGATGGTCCAAGACTGCAGACATGGTACAAGAGATGGTCAGAGACTACAAACATGATACAAGAGATGGTCAGAGACTACAAACATGGTACAAGAGATGGTCCGAGACTGCAGACATGGTACAAGAGATGGTCAGACACTACAAACATGATACAAGAGATGGTCAGAGACTGCAGACATGGTACAAGAGATGGTCAGAGACTGCATACGTACTACAGGAGATGGTCAGAGACTGTATACATGATACAGGAAATGGTCAGCAGACTGCATACATGATACAAGAGATGGTCAAAGACTGCATACATAATATAAGAGATGGTCAGAAACT
This sequence comes from Rana kukunoris, assembly GCA_029574335.1. Lineage (NCBI taxonomy): Eukaryota > Metazoa > Chordata > Amphibia > Anura > Ranidae > Rana > Rana kukunoris. Next base: position 114,374,081 of record CM056049.1, on the reverse strand, counting down.
GCAGACATAACACAAGAGATGGTCAGAGACTGCATACATGATACAAGATACGGTCGGTCAGAGAGTGTGTGGACATGATACAGGAGATGGTGTAGAGACTGCATACTTGATACATGAAATGGTCAGAGACTGCATACATAATACAAGAGATGGTCAGAGACTACAAACATGATACAAGAGACGGTCAGAGACTGCAGACATGTACAAGTGGTCACAATACGATCAGAGACTGCAGTGGTACAAGAGATGGTCTGCATACATGATACAAGAGATGGTCAGAGACTGCATACATGATACAAGAGATGGTCAGAGACTGCATACATGGTACAAGAGATGGTCAGAGACTGCATACATGGTACAAGAGATGGTCCGAGACTGCAGACATGGTACAAGAGATGGTCCGAGACTGCAGAGACATGGTACAAGAGATGGTCAGAGACTGTATACATGATACCGGAAATGGTCAGAGACTGCATACATGATACAAGAGATGGTCAGAGACTGCATACATAATACAAGAGATGGTCAGAGACTGCATACATGATACAAGATACGGTCAGAGAGTGTGTGGACATGATACAGGAGATGGTTAGAGGCTGCATACTTGATTAATGAAATGGTCAAAGACTGCAGACATGATACAGGAGATGGTCAGAGACTGCAGACATGATACAGGAGATGGTCAAAGACTGCAGACATGGTATAAGAGATGGTCAGAGACTGCAGACATTGTACAAGAGATGGTCAGAGACTGCATACATACTACAGGAGATGGTCAGAGACTGCATACATGATACAGGAGATGGTCAGAGACTGCATACGTGGTAGAAGAAATGGTCAGAGACAGCAGACATGGTACAAGAGATGGTCAGAGACTGCAGACATGGTACAGGAGATGGCCAGAGACTGCAGACATGGTACAGGAGATGGCCAGAGAGACTGCAGACATGGTACAGGAGATGGCCAGAGACTGCATATATACTACAGGAGAGGTGGTGAGAGACTGCAGATATACTACAGGAGATGGTGAGAGACTGCAGACATGGTACAAGAGATGGTCAGAAACTGCACACATGATACAGGAGATGGTCAGAGACTGCAGACATGGTACAAGAGATGGTGAGAGACTGCTGATATACTACAGCAGATGGTCAGAGACTGCATACATGATACAAGAGATGGTGAGAGACTGCTGATATACTACAGGAGATGGTCAGAGACTGCATACATGATACAAGAGATGGTCAGAGACTGCATACACAATACAAGAGATGGTTAGAGACTGCATACACAATACAAGAAATGGTCAGAGACTGCGCACACGATACAAGAGATGGTCAGAGACTGCATACATGATACAGGAGATGGTCAGAGACTGCATACATGATACAGGAGATGGTCAGAGACTGCAGATATACTACAGGAGATGGTCAGAGACTGCATACATGATAAAAGAGATGGGCAGAGAGACATGATACAAGAGATGGTCAGAGACTGCAGACATGGTACAAGAGATGATCAGAGACTGCAGATATGGTACATGAGATGGTCAGAGACTGCATACATGGTACAGGAGATGGTCAGAGACTGCATGCATGCCACAGGAGATGGTCAGAGACTGCATACTTGATACAAGAGATGGTCAGAGACTGCATACACGATACAAGAGATGGTCAGAGACTGCATATATAATACAAGAGATGGTCAGAGACTGCATATATAATACAAGAGATAGTCAGAGACTGCATACATGATACAAGAGATGGTCAGAGACTGCATACTTGATACAAGAGATGGTCAGAGTCTGCATACACGATACAAGAGATGGTTAGAGACTGCATACATGGTACAGGAGATGGTCAGAGACTGCATACATGGTACAGGAGATGGTCAGAGACTGCATACATGCCACAGGAGATGGTCAGAGACTGCATACTTGATACAAGAGATGGTCAGAGACTGCATACACGATACAAGAGATAGTCAGAGACTGCATACTTGATACAAGAGATTTCAGAGACTGCATACTTGATACAGGAGATGGTCAGAGACTGCATACATGGTAGAAGAGATGGTCAGGGACTGCATACGTGGTATAAGAGATGGTCAGAGACTGCAGACATGGTACAAGAGATGGTCAGAGACTGCAGACATGGTACAGGAGATGGTCAGAGACTGCAAACATGGTACAGGAGATGGCCAGAGACTGCAGACATGGTACAGGAGATGGCCAGAGACTGCAGACATGGTACAGGAGATGGCCAGAGACTGCAGACATGGTACAGGAGATGGCCAGAGACTGCAGACATGGTACAGGAGATGGCCAGAGACTGCAGACATGGTACAGGAGATGGCCAGAGACTGCAGACATGGTACAGGAGATGGCCAGAGACTGCAGACATGGTACAGGAGATGGCCAGAGACTGCAGACATGGTACAGGAGATGGCCAGAGACTGCAGACATGGTACAGGAGATGGCCAGAGACTGCAGACATGGTACAGGAGATGGCCAGAGACTGCAGACATGGTACAGGAGATGGCCAGAGACTGCAGACATGGTACAGTAGATGGCCAGAGACTGCAGACATGGTACAGGAGATGGCCAGAGACTGCAGACATGGTACAGGAGATGGCCAGAGACTGCAGACATGGTACAGGAGATGGCCAGAGACTGCAGACATGGTACAAGAGATGGTCAGAAACTGCAGACATGATACAGGAGATGGTCAGAGACTGCAGACATGGTACAAGAGATGGCCAGAGACTGCTGATATACTACAGGAGATGGTCAGAGACTGCATACGAGGTACACAAGATGGTGAGAGACTGAATACATGGTACAAGAGATGGTCAGAAACTGCACACATGATACAGGAGATGGTCAGAGACTGCATACTTGATACAAGAGATGGTCAGAGACTGCATACATGATACAAGAGATGGATAGAGACTGCATACATGATACAAGAGATGGTCAGAGACTGCATACATGATACAAGAGATGGTCAGAGACTGCATACATGATACAAGAGATGGTCAGAGACTGCATACATGATACAAGAGATGGTCAGAGACTGCATACATGGTACAAGAGATGGTCAGAGACTGCAGACATTGTACAAGAGATGGTCAGAGACTGCAGACATGGTACAAGAGATGGTCAGAGACTGCAGACATGGTACAAGAGATGGTCAGAGACTGCAGACATGGTACAGGAGATGGTCAGAGACTGCATACATGATACAGGAGACGGTAATAGACTGCATACATGGTACACGAGATGGTCAGAGACTGCATACATACTACATGAAATTGTCAGAGACTGCATACTTGATACAATAGATTGTCAGAGACTGCAGATATACTACAGGAGATGGTCAGAGGATGAGCTCCGGCGTGTTTGCACAGCCCACGTGCAGAGCCCCCCAGGAAGTTGGCACTGTGCTGCGCTAATCACAGGCAGCGAGACATTTCCCGATCTCTGCAGCTGCACAACGGGACAATGTCTCACTGCCTGTGATTAGCGCAGTGCTGACTTCCTGGTGGGCTCTGTACATTCGCTGTGTGAAAACGCTGGAACTCATCCTTAGCCCAGGTTCACACTGGGTATGATTTAGTTCGATTTGAGATGCGATTTCACATGTGAAATCGCATCTCAAATCGGCGGCAATGACACCGTCCTAATCGGTGCGACGCCGCATCTGCGGCGCTGCAGCGATTTTTAAAAAGTAGTTCCTGTACTACTTTTTGCGATTTCAGGACGCGATTTACATTGACATCTTTGCAGAAACCTGCACAGATGTCTCCTAAATTGCGCTGAAATCTGGACTGCCAGAGGGAGTGAACTCGCGCGATTTCACTCCTGCAGCCCAGTGTGAACCAGGGCTTAGTCAGAGACTGCAGACATGGTACAGGAGATTGTCAGAGAGTGTGTGGACATAATTGGGCTGAAATTGCGCAGAACGCACAGCGTGTTCCTTTTTTCTCAGTGTGAACCTGGACCTGTGACCTGGAACCCACACTTTGCTAACTTGCCTGGAAAGGGGGCATTAGTATGGGTACCTGCTGGAGCAATTTGGCACATCTCTTGTGGGATGCCAAGGGCCACCCCCCTCTGTGGTAGACAGCATCTTTAATTGGGGGGGGGGATATGTGCTAAGGGGGTGGATTTCATATCCAAGCCCCCTTGTAGCATACGTCATAAAGTGCCCCCTAGAACATATCCTCTCCCCTAAAATTACTCCCAGTTAACTGTAGGCATGACCCCCTCCCCCCTCTGGAAGGCTCACTTACTCTGCTTTAGGACATGATGTGTCTTTTTGTCAGACGAGCAGCTTTGTCTCGGCAGCATGGTGAGCCGCCAGCCTCCTTCTTCCTCCCCTCCTCCTCTGTGTACACAGGAAACATCACACACAGCACGAGGAGGAGGGGGCGGGGCTCAGCTCACTCCGTCTCACTCTGCACTGTGTGTCAGGACCAGGCACCCGGGGACTGCAGGGAGAGATGTCGGGCTGTCGGCTGACTTGGCTCTCTCTCTCTGCCATACAAAGTGGAGCTTGCGGCAGCGCGCGGGAATGACAATAGCCAGGAAAGGGAAGGTGAGGCATGGGCAAATTAGGCGGCCGCACGGGGCCCCTGACTTTGCGAGGCCCCTGACTTTGCGGGGCCTAAGGCAGCCGCCTAATTTGCCTAATTAGAGAGCCGCCTCTGATTACAATCACTTTAACCACTTGACCACTGGGCACTTAAACCCCCTTAACAACCAGACCAATTTTCAGCTTTCGGTGCTCTCACATTTTGAATAACAATTACTCGGTCATACAACACTGTACCCAAATTAAATTTTTGTAATTTTTTCCCCACAAATTGAGCTTTCTTTTGGTGGTATTTAATTACCGTTGGGTTTTTTATTTTTTGCGCTATAAAAGAAAAAAATAGACTGAAAATTCTGTAAATAAAATGAATTTTGCTTTGTTTCCATTATAAAATTTAGAAAATTTGTAATTTTTCTTTATAAATTTTGGCCAACATTTATACTGCTACATGTCTTTGGTAAAAATAAATACAAATTTGTGTATATTATTTGGTCTTTGTGAAAGTTATAATGTCCACAAGCTATGGTGCCAATATCTGAAAATCGATCACACCTTGAGACCCTAACATGCCAGAAAAGTACAAATACCCCCCAAATCACCCCTATTTGGAAAGAAGACATTCCAAGGTATTTAGAAAGAGGCATTGTGAGTTTTTTGAAGTTGTAATTTTTTCCCACAATTCTTTGCAAAATCAAGATTTTTTTTGTTCACAAAATGTTCATATTAGCAGGTTATTTATCACACACAGCATATGCATACCACAAATTACACCCCAAAACACATTCTGCTATTCCTCCCGAGTATGGCGATACCACATGTGTGAGACTTTTACACACTGTAGCCACATACAGAGGCCCAACATGCAGGGAGCACCATCAGGCGTTCTGGAACACCCAGACTAATTCTGACATTCCTCTCCTACATGTCAAAATCATCATTTATTTGCTAGAAAATTACACAGAACCCCATTATATATGCTTTTTTAACAAAGACCATAGAGAATACAATGGCGGTCGTTGCAATTTTTTATCGCACATGGTATTTACACAGAAATTTTTCGAACACGTTTTTTTTTGGAAATAAAACAGTTTTGTGCTTTTAAAAAAAAAAACATTAAAGTTAGCCCAATGTTATTGCATAATGTGAAAGATGAAGTTACGCCGAGTAAATAGATACCCAACATGTCCCCCTTCAAAATTGCACACGCTTGTGGAATGGCGCCAAACTTCGCTACTTAAAAATCCCCATAGGTGACGCTTTAAATATTTTTACTGGTTACATCTTTTTAGTTGGAGAAGAGGTCTGGAGCCAAAATTATTGCTCTCACTCTAACGTTCGCAGCGATACATCACATGTGTGGTTTGAACACAGTTTTCATATGTGGGCGGGACTTACGTGTGTGTTCGCTTCTGTATACGAGCACACGGGAACAGGGGCACTTTAAAAAAAAAAAAATTTATATTGTTCATTTTACTTTATTTTAGTTTGACACGTTTTTCCCCAAAAATAAATGTTTTGATCACTTTTATTCCTATTACAAGGAATGTAAATCCCTTGTAATAGGAATATAGCATGACAGGTCCTCTTTTCAGTGAGATATGGGGTCAATCAGACCCCACATCTCACCTCTAGGCTGGGAAACCTGAAAAAAAATCATTGGACGGAGCGATCATGTGGTAAACGGTCGCTATCAGCAGCAGGGGGTGCGCTGGAGTGCGATTCTGGGAGGACGTCCATGGACGCCCTATAGCCGTAATTTGGCTATGGGGCGGTGATTAACTGATTAAGGGCTCTGTGTATAGAAAATCAGCATCTGAACCCAAAGAAGCTGGAGGCACATATACTGGAGGTAATATAAGGCATTACAATTGAATTAAAAGTTTACCAGTATTGTGCAATATATTGAAAAAATTATTATATCCATGCAAAAAGTCTTTGTAAATCCACTCTAAGTAGTACTAAAAACTTTTTAGTACTACTTAGAGTGGATTTGATATTTTGTTCCCTTTTTTTTTTTTTTTTTTTAAGTGTATTTTTGTGCGTGAACTCGAGAGAGAGGAGCCAGACTGCAGGAGTTGGGAGTAGGCAGACCCTCCCCCCGGAGGCAATCGCCATCCTTCTCCATGCCCCCGGTGGCAATGGCGGGTGTGAGGGGGGGCCTCCCACTCACCCCGCCCTACCTGCTCCACTTGGGAGCCCAACTGGGGCCCAACAGGACCCCATCGGGGCAGAGGGACTCCCCCCTATGAGGGAGTGAGGGGGCCCGACCCACCAAGCCAGCCCCGTAGGTCCTTCGCCTCTCTTTAGGAGACCGCATGGCCAAAGTGCGTGCGTATTAACCAATTTTGTGTGCGTGCAAGTGTGGTGGTTTTTGTGGGGGGGGGGCGTACTAAGCACAGGCGTGCCTTGCATAGCACACCCACCGGGAGCCGGGCTGAGACTACCAAACTCAATTCACATGTAGCCGAGACCGGGATCCGAACCCTTGACTGCAGAGGTGAACGGCTTGTCAGCTCAGTGCCAATCACGTTGAGCCACCACAGCTCCTCTGATATTTTGTTCCCTAACCATATAACTGGTTATTTATATTTACCACTGCATATAGATATTTAACCACCTGAGGCCCGCGCTATAGCCGAATGATGGCTACAGCACGGACCTGAATTTCCAACAGGACGTCTTTTGACGTCCGCCCCTTTTGGCAGACACAGCCAATCACAGATCGCGGCGAACGGCCAATCAGAGATGATCTCATATGTAAACATATGAGATCATCTCTCATTGCCGGCTCACACAGAGACAGCGTCCTGTCTCTGGAGAGGAGACCGATCTGTGTCCCTTGTACATAGGGACACAGATCGGTCACCTCCCACAGTCACCCCCCTCCACCTACAGTTAGAACACTATACAGGGAACATATTTAACCCCTTCCTCACCCCCTAGTGTTCAATGCCAGTTTATACAGTAATTAGTGCATATTTATAGCACTGATCGCAGTATAAATGTGAATGGCGCCAAAAATGTGTCCGATGTGTCCGCCATAATGTCGCAGTCCCAATAAAAATCACTGCCAATACTAGTAAAAAAAAAAAAAAAATTCTGTCCCCTATATTGTAGGCGCTATAACTTTTGCGCAAACCAGTCGCTTATTGCGATTTTTTTTTTTTTTTTTAACCAAAAATATGTAAAATATGTATCGGCCTAAACTGAGAAAAAATATGTTTTTTTTTTTTTTTTTTTAATAGGGCTATTTATTATAGCAACAAGTAAAAAATAATGTTAAAATATTTTTTTTTTTTAATTGTCGCTCTTTTTTGTTTATAGCGCAAAAAATATAAACCGCAGAGGTGATCAAATACCACCAAAAGAAAGCTCTACTTGTGGGGAAAAAAGGACGTCAATTTTGTTTGGGAGCCACGTCGCACGACCGCGCAATTGTCAGTTAAAGCTACACAGTGCCGGAAGCTGAAATTTCACCTGGGCAGGATGGGGGTATATGTGTCCAGTAAGCAAGTGGTTAAGAATGAAATTGTCTTTGTTAAATTTTACATACTAACTAAATTATACACCACACTTTTTTTGAGGTTTTTATCTGACTAATCTAAACAATAAAATCAACCAACTAATCGATTATGAAAATAATTGTTAGTTGTAGCCCTACACCCCGCTCACTGAATATATTCGACTCCTTGTATAACCAAGTGACTCAAAAAGCACCCAATGTAGTCCAGGTTCACATAAACTCTGCCCTCTTGTTAATCCTCAATCCAGCTTGTTAATGGTGTCCTTGGATGCTCATTTGCATAACACAGGAACCCGGGCTACCTTGAAGGCTCTCCTCAGCTCTCTGTGCCGTATGTTGAGGAGTTCAAGGTCCGTGAGGATCCTTTCCAGTGGCTGGTGAGTAGGGTATGTATACGGGACACGATGGTCTATTGGAGTCATCATGGAGCACACTACAATCACCAGTGTTGATGTTGTTTGGGGGGGGCATAGAGCACATTATCATGTTTTGGACGTTGATGTTTATTATATTTGGGACTTGAATTTTTTGTATGTCACAATATGGGATACGAAGCACTTTATATATTGTTAGCACCTTTGACAATTTTTTTTTAGGATATAGGGCAGTGATGGCAAACCTAGGCACTCCAGATGTTTTAGAACTACATTACCCATGATGCTCCACTACACTGCAGAGTGCATGAGCATCATGGAAAAAACAGTTCCAAAACATCTGGGGTGCCAAGGTTTGTCATCACTAATATAGGGCAACAGAATATTTCCCAAAATACTGTTGGGGTTTATATATACAAAAAATAAAATAAACAAAAACCAACAACATATCAGTTTTCCATCTTGGGGCCCAGGCCTGCTATTATATCTTATTATCAAAGATAAAGACTCAATGCATAGAGTTTGCATGTCCTCTCTGTGCCTGTGTGGATTTTCTCTGGGTACTCTGGTTTCCTCCCACATTCCAAAGACATGCTGGTAGGGTAATTAGGCTGCAATGGGGGACAAAGGCTGCACTGGGGGGGGGGTACATGCTGCACAGGGAGAGCACAGGCTGCACTAAAGGGGGGGACACAAGCTGCACAGGGAGAGCACAGGCTGCACTGGGGGGGCACACAGGCTGCACTGGGGGGGACACACAAGCTGCACTGGGGGGGACATGGACTGCACTGGCAGACATGGGCAGGATGCATATCAGGGCTCAAGTCCTGCCGGAACGCTTGGGAACGGGGTTCCTGCACTTTTTTCACAGCAGGAACTCAGTTCCCTTTGCAGAACTAGAGTAGCCGAGAGCAGCCGAGCCACTCGAGCCAATCCTTCAGTAAGCGGCGATGCCCAGCTTGAGTCACTGTCGGGGGCAGGCGAACCTTAATAATCCTTTGTTACTGGCCGCTTCCTGTATATGGATTCATCGAGTAGTGTGCGGGTATTCCGTCACTTCCTCGATGCCGCAATGTCTCCTGGGAGCTTTTGTCATTGTTCCCAGGAGACATTGCAGAGGTCTGCCGCAAGTTATCGTGGGATTTAGAAAGAACTTGCGGTTTAGTAATTATGCATATGAGCGTATCATTTTTTATTTTTTTTGGTGGGGGAGTGGATCTTGGGTGGGAGTTCCCACACTTTGTTCCCCAGGACTTGACCCCTGATGCATACAGTTGTTAATATTTATTTTCATAACTTAATTCTGCATAAAACATTTAAGTGTAATTTTATGAGATAATTTATGAGGGCTTGTTTAGTTGTGGAGTTAGGGGTGGGGCACGATAGGGGTTGGGCGGGGCAACTGGTGGCGAGTAACCTTTGAGGCCTGGCGAGTAGCTCAGGACTTGAATTTTTTAGCCCTGCATAATATATATGTAAAGTGCTGTGTAAATTGACGGCGCTATATAAGTACCTGTAATAAATAACGCTGTAAATAAATACAAAGAATAATGTTGCTCTGATCTAGAATGACATTACATTTCCATATTGCTGGAAGAGTTCTTCCACCATCCTCTCTCAGAAGATAACATTACAGGATTCCTAATCCCACCTTATCCTATAAGGCTGATTTGTGATTTTTGGTCTGCAGAATGTATTTCTGAAGGCCAAACCTCAGTATACCAACACTGCTGACTTTCATATGTATATACATAACTACCTCAATTCACGAAAAAGTTGAATAGTGACCATCCGGCAATTGAATTTTTGCAGGGCCCTGTGTGATATGGTTTCAAGGCTTTCTTTCTGTATATAGACCTATATGTTTTAATATACTCGCCAGCTTTAACCCGTTTTAAAACATCTGATCTTTAGCTGTGTCTACATTAAGAAACATAGACTGATACATGTGTGGCCAGCTTCAGAGGATCCTAATGTCTCAGAAAACAGCTTCTCTGAGGTATTGAATATCAGACAAATAAACATGGGGCAGACAACAAGACTCCAACGCTTGTGGTGGACAGATTTCACCTCCTTTACTATGTTTATTTTACCCTAATGTTAGAACAATTGTCTCATTTCTAGTGGAAAGTTCACACCTTTATATTCAGAATGCTACTGCTATAGTATGCTAAAAAATAAAACACAATATACAAATTAATAAAATAGTTAAGAAGATATGTGTGTGCATATTTTCAACAAACGAACAAATGCTACATATTGCATTTGAATTGCTAAAAGAAAAAAAATATGTTTTCTTTTATTATGTGACATAAAAGGGTTAGATTAAGGCTGGTTTCCCATATATGCAAATTGAATGTGTTTTACACCACATCAAATTCGCATAACATATGAGTGATACCAGCTTTTAACCACTTAAGGAGCGCCTAACGCCGATATACGTCGCCGCCACAGGTAAGTCGGCAAACCAGTTTTAAGAGCCCAGCCGTGGTCATCCTTTTTTGTCGCCGGCACGATCGCGACCCGGACCGCGCAATTGTCCGAAGCTCACCTGTGACCGTGCTGGTTTCCGCAAATTGAATGTGTTTTACACCACATCAAATTCGCATAACATATGACCCGGAGCGCCTAACGCCGACCAGGTAAGTCGGTTTTAAGAGCCCAGCCGTGGGTCGCCGGCACGATCGCGACCCGGTCCGAAGCTCCGTGACCGTGCCCGCAGGACCCGCAGACCCGAACACCACTGGTGTCCCACGATTGCTCACAGGAGCTGAAAAACGGGGAGAGGTGAGAGTAAACACACCTTCCCCATTCTTCTGTGTGGCAGTGTCACTGATCGTCTGTTTCCTGTCATAGGGAATGACGATCAGTGACGTCACACGTCCAGCCAGGCCCCCCTACAGTAAGAATCACTCCCTTAGGGCACACTAAACACCGTAGCGCCCCCTAGTGGTATACCCCTTCACTGCCATTGTTTCAGAGTAATCAGTACATTTTTATAGCATTTTCCGCAGTGAAAATGACAATGGTCCCAAAAATGTGTCAAAAGTGTCCGATGTGTCCGCCATAATATCGCAGTCACAAAAAAAATAAAAAAAATCGCTGATCGCCGCCATTAGTAGTAAAAAAATATATATTAATAAAAATGCCATAAAACTATCCCCTATTTTGTAAACGCTATACATTTTGCGCAAACCAACCGATAAACGCTTATTTCGATTTTTTTCCCAAAAATAAGTAGAAGAATACGTATCGGCCTAAACTGGGGGAACAAATGTTTTTTTTATATATATAAAATGTAAAAAATATTGATTTTTTTTCAAAATTGTAGCTCTATTTTTGTTTATAGCGCAAAAAAAAAATGTAGAGGTGATCAAATGCCCCTAAAAGAAAGCTCTATTTGTGGAAAAAAAAATTACGCCAATTTTGTTTGGGAGCCACGTTGCACGACTACGCAATTGTCAGTTAAAGCGACACAGTTCTGAATCGTAAAAGGGGGCAAGGTCCTTAACCTGAATATTGGTCCGGGTCTTAAGTGGTTAAAGAAGCTGGTTCACACATGTTCGCGGCAGCAGTGCGAATTTGAAAAGGGTCCTATGTGTTTTTAGGTCCAGCTAAGGCCGGGTTCACACTAGTCCGACAAACTGCCGATTCTTTCCTGCTCGCCCCCTCCCCCCTCAAGGGAGGGGGCTATCACAACACTCCACACCAGGGAGAAAGCCTTGTATTACTGTGTTAAGTTACAGACAGAAAAACAGAAAATTAGGATTTCTCAGAATAAATAAGGACATTTAAAAGCAAAATGGATGGAAGAGGTAAGTGAAGGAGGACTGCACTAAGGTAAAGGAAGCTATTTAGGTAATGTTTTTTTTTTTTTGCCTTTACAACCCCTTTCATTTCAATTAACAGCAAAGCAGCTGATCAATATCTCAGGAGTAATACAAAAGTGTTCCTTTAATTTTTTTTAACAGTGTATGTTGTAATTGTAAGATATTCCTCCCAATGTACAGGACAGTGAATCCTATTGGTAAATATTACAGTTGCAAAGGATTTAGCTGCTTGGAAAATGAAGTCCAAAATGTAATCCTTTATGTAAAAGACTCATCTATTCTAAAGGCCCATACACACGATCAGACTTTCTGACAACAGCGGTCCGACAGACGTGTTTTATCGGACAATCCGACCGTCTGAATGTTCCTTCGGACAATTATTGTAGAAATTTCCACAGACAAATGTTTGCTGTGCATGCTCTCAAACTTTCCGACAACAAATGTGTTACATCGGATCATCTAATAGTGTGCACACAAGTCCATCGGACTAAAATCCAAAGTACAAACACGCATGTTCATAACCAATGCTAAACATCAGACAACAATAGCAGAAGTTGCTCAAAGGGTGGCGGTAAAGAGCTGAAAAACCATGTGATTTGGTGAATGTTGGCTGAAAATGTTCTGCCATGTGTATGCATACCAAATTCACGACCAACGCCCTTTCGGACAAAAATCCACAGAAAAGCCGATGGAAGTCTGATCATGTGTATGAGGCTTAAAGGAGTTGTAAAGGAAAAAAATGTTTTGCCTAAAATGAATGTCTGCAAGGTAGACAGACGGAATAGTGTAATGATTCTGTTAAAAAAATTAGTAAATACCTATTAAATTCCTTCATCTATATCACCTCCGGCGTTCTAGTTTCTGTTCTCTTACTCACTTCCTGGTTTGCGGCGCTCGTTCATGTAAGAACTACATTTCCCAGTATGCATTGCGGCACGCCCAGTAATTCACACCTTCTTGAAGTCTCTAACATGTAGAGAGTGTCCTGCCGCACAGATGTAGTTCCCAGGAGGGGGCGAGCACGTCACTGACGACCGTAGTAAAGCCTCCCTTCACGGTGGTGAGTAACAATCAGACAAGCAGGAAGTGAACAGAACAGAGAAGAAATAGAGCAACTTCTGAGCAAAAACGAACAATGAGGAAGTGAAAAGAGGAATGTCTGCAGGTAAAGAATGCTTATTATGAAAAAAAAAATATTTCCTTTACAACCCCTTTAAGACGTAAGCATCCTATCAAGGTTTATAAAACCCTATATGCCCTCTACCTTTTTTCTCAACTTTTTTTATAATAGATCATTTTGTATTTGCACAAGATATGTTCCATCACTTGATATAGGATTCTAAGCTAAAGAATAATTGCATTTAAAAAGGCATGTGGTTTTATCTTTATTTTATTATTTTTTTAAATTTCTAAAAAATAAATAAACAAACTTACAAAAAAAAATCCTCTGTGTACAACCAGCTTGGTATGATACTGCTGTAGTTTCTTTAGGACAGTCATTTCACCCATTTCTTTTTCGTTTTTTTTGGCTGTATTATGGTTACTATGTAGCATTTGTTGTACCCATAAATCCATTCCTTGTGATGTGAGACAATCCTGATTCCTGAAGAGCACTCATCTCAAGAAGAAAGAACGTATGAAGATCATAGCTTTAAAAATGACAGCAGTGACATTAGACAAAATAAATCACATACAGTGGCAGACAATCTTGGGGTCAAAAGAGCAGAATTTAGCATAGTTTACAACATGCAACAAAATGAAAGAGTTACACAGACAAACATAAAGCAAACACTGTCTCCTAGAAACTTGGGACATACATGACCCTAGAGGATGACCTGTCAGAATTTTACAGGATTTACACATTTGAGAAAAATGTATGGTAAAAGCTGCAAGCTTGACTAGCAATATGTGCTTTATTAAAGTGGTTGTAAACCTCAGACATGCAATATGTGAACAAAGCATATCTCTATCTAGTGTTTATTTGTCTCAATTACGAGCACCAAGTGTCACTTTTGTCATTTGCTTAGTTCCTCTGTTATCAGCATGAATCAATTCTGAGGCGGCGTACACACGACCGAGGTTCTCGCTAGAAACCAGCGAGAACCTCACTGGGAGCTGCATTCCAGCGAGAACCTCGGCTGTGTGTACGCTCCTGGCTTGCCCTGCCCGTCGGGAATCCCGTCGAACGAATAGAGAGCAGGCTCTCCATTTGCTCGACGGCCCGTCGGGATGAATGGCTGGTTGCCATTCCCGACGGGCGGGTCGCCGATTTCGACGGCCGGCCGAGAACCTCGACGGGCTTAACGATGTGTTCTGCCCGTCGAGGTTCTCGTACGTGTGTACGCCGCCTGACAAGTTTTCCTGACACCAAGAGAAACATGATGACAGGGGAGGGAGTTTCAGAAGATTGACAGCCTCAACTCTGTCCCTGTGTGTTGTTTTGAGGGAGGAGAGTCATCAATCCTCCAGGTGCTTCACCTATGTGTGCAATAAGGACTCTTACCAGAGTTGGTAGATTTTTTAGTCAAAAAGGCATTGATATATTATTAGATCCTAATAAGCCCCGTACACACGACCGAGAACCTCGGCAGAATCCAGCGAGAAGCTCGCTGGGATCCATATTCTGCCGAGGTTCTCGGTCGTGTGTACACTTCCGACGATCGTCCCGTCGGGAAGCTCATCGAGCCAAAAAAGAGCGCACGCTCTCTTTTTCCTCGTTGTTCAATGAGGACTTTGGCTCGACAAGCTTTTCCGACCGCTCATCGGGAACCTCGTCGGGCGGAATGATGGGTTTAGCCCGACGAGGTTCTCGTACGTGTGTACGCGGCCTTACAGGGGATTGAAATTCTGCAGATTACCACTGCATCCACATAAGTCCCTTATTGGCAAGCAAAATTACCACCCTGGAAGGTGTTCATCCTGAGTCTCCAACCCTGCAGGCTCCTGTGTGGGCAGGACCTTGGGGTTTCTATGCAGAAGTGAGCCTGATTTTGGACTCTCCAGCTTTAGAAAATAAACCCTGTACTTTCCAGGAGATTGCCAATTGATTTTTTAATTTGAGACTAAATCTCTAATGTCCAGCTAACTTTCCTATAAAACACCACATTCATTCTTTTCTTTTTTGGACCCTGTAACCACTGACAAATTCAAGAATCTTCTTTCTGAAGCCCACCTAACCACCTCCTATTCTCTCACAGCTAACAGTCACCCTTCTACTCTATGCAACGCTCTCTAACTCAGATGTTCAATCTCTCCATCTCTATTCGTAACTTCCCTACCCCTCTCAAACACATTGTAACGCCACTGGCGTTCCTCTCTCTGTAGCCAGCGTGCCCGTGTCTTCCCTGCACGTCTGCGCTCTTCCTATCGGCTCACGCGCGTCACTTCCGGTGCGCTGTTATGCGTTCCACGCTGGAACGCGGAAGTGCGCCCCGGCGTGCTGTGCCTTCTCCCGCGCCGCACGCCCTATATAAATCCCCAGGAATGATGGCAGGTTGTTCCAATTTTGTTGGGCACCTGCCGTACCTGGGGACCCCTCTCAGCGCCCCGAAACCCTCAGCATCAGTAAGGCTCCAATCCAGAGGACCCCTGCTCCCCACCAGTTCTGCATCATCTCAGCTCAGCTACCTTGCTGCCTAGGATCCCCCTTTGCTACAGACCGCTCTCCGAATTTAAGTGCTGGAGCCGTGATACTATGTGGACTGATATTTCCCTCACAAGACCCTGTGTGTGAATCCGCTGAACACTTTGAGAGCCAACTATAGTCTGAAGCTACAGGGTCACTGTCATTCACCAGTTGATCTTTCTTTGTTACCTATGAATTGAGATATACTCAAGGTTGGTTTCCAAGAAAGAGGTTGTGAGATGAAATAAACCCTTAACTTTCTCTGCATACAAGAGAGTGCGTGTTTATATCTAAGAAATTCTAGCTGGAGATTCACAAGTTTCACAGTTGAATACTAGAACATAATAGGAAACCCATCTCATGGATCACGGAACTCCAATCATTTAGTCGGACTGTCACAGCGAGTGGATACTCACCAATACGGTGACGACCTCCGTAGAAAACGAGGCACTCCGGAATCATAATTTTTGCTCAACCCAGAGACCTGAGCCCAAGGCCCCTCCCGAACGAATTAACTCTTATCAGCCTACACCTCCCAGGAGGTTCCTATGGAATTAGCTGCAATCAAAGGGCCATTATAAAAGACCCCAGAAGACTGAAACAAAGAGAACGCTCGCCCGTGTTGAAATTCCCACTACTCTAGAGGATCCATGCACCTCTCCCTCTCCATTGACCGTACCAGGCGGCGTACACACGATGGACATATCCGATGAAAACGGTCCGCGGACCATTTCCACGGATGCCGATCGGGAGTGCCGATGGCGTGTACACACCATGACAAATTCCCCGCCGCCGGACGGCGCGGTGATGGCGGTGACGTGCGGTGACGCGGCGGTACTTGCCCGCCGCGTCACCGCCACGTCCTGCACCAGGAAGTAAAACACTTCCGCGCAGGCCGAATCCATTCGGTCTGAAGGTAACCCAGCAGACATCCGGACAGATTCCCAGATAGATTTCAAAAGCTTGCTTTGAAATCTGTCGGGTGGAAAATCTGTCCGCTCACACACGAGCGGAGATGCGCTGAAACTCCATCGACCGTTTTCACGGACATTCCCCTCGAATAATAACTGTTCCCCCCTAAATTCCTAAATGTTTTTCTCAGAAGAGAAACAAAGACGCAGAGCCCAAAACCTATGTCTTACCTTGCCCCTGACACATTGTGCCTACTTGCCCACTCCTTAAGAGAAGGTCTGAAGGTAACCTCCAAGATAACAAGTTCACTGCGCCTCGAACTTCCAATAATAACTATGTTTTTCTTACCATCGTGGGACCAAGATGAAGTACCATCGATGGTTGACACCGGTGCCTGTGGCAACTTCATTGATATAGAAATTGTTAAATCAAATAAAATCCCAAGTGTGTTTAAGCAAAACCCGTTGTCTGTCACTTTTATTGACGGCTTTACTTCCTCATATGGGCCAGTACACACTCAAACTTCACCTTTGCTGGTCACCTGTGGCAATGGCCATACCGAGACCCTTGTATTTGATATCATCCGTTCACCCTCTTTCCCAATAGTACTAGGGTTACCTTGGTTACTCCTTCACCAACCAACTTTCCACTGGCCTAGTAACTCAGTTATTCTTAATTCCTCATTCTGTGAACATACCTGTTATCCCGTATACAATCTTCCTTTGACAACTGAGCAAGACAAAGCTCTCCTTTCCTACTTATATGACTTCTCCGATGTTTTCAGTAAAACCAATGCAGAGATACTCCCCCCTCATCGGATATATGATTGCCCTTTCGACCTCATTCCACACTCTCCCATTCCGACTGCGCAAATTTATCCCCTATCCCAACCCAAGCTTATCCATCTCAAGGACTACCTCGATGACAATTTAAGGAAGGGTTTCATTAGACCTTCCACTTCCCCAGCAAGCGCTGCGATGTTTTTCGTAAAGAATAATGACGGATCACTCCGGCCAGTAATTGATTACAGGTCCCTCAATAACATCACAATAAAAAATCGCTATCCTCTACCTCTCATTCCAGAGCTTATAGAACGTCTCCAGACCTCCAAAATATTTACAAAGCTAGATCTCAGGGGCGCTTATAACTTAATTAGAATCCGTCCTGGGGACGAATGGAAAACCGCTTTCAAGACTCGCTATGGCCTATTCGAGTATACAGTTATGCCATTTGGGTTGTGTAATGCCCCCGCAACCTTCCAAAGGTTCATTAATGATATTTTCCGTGATTTGTTGGACATTTGCGTAGTAATTTATCTTGATGACATCTTGATCTTCTCAGACAACCTTGAAGAACATACTAAACATGTACGATGGGTACGATCAAGACTTAGAACACATCGCTTATACCTTAAGCTCGAGAAGTGTGTCTTCAGCCAATCCAGTATTTCATTTCTTGGCTACCAAATTACTCCCGAGGGAATCCAGATGGATCGTTCCAAGGTAGAATGTATTTTCTCCTGGCCTATTCCCCAGTCCAGGAAGGCTCTACAACGATTCCTCGGGTTTTCAAATTATTATCGTAAATTTATTAAGAATTTCTCAGAAATTGTAAAACCTCTGAATTCCTTAACTAGTAAAAAAACACCTTTCACCTGGACAAATGAAGCGCAGAAGTCTTTCGATTCACTCAAACTCTCTTACACTTCCGCTCCTATTCTCCAACTACCTGATCCACAATGTCACTTCACTCTAGAAGTGGATGCATCCCACTTCGCTTTGGGTGCCATACTTTTACAACAAGCTACTCTATCCGAACCTCTACACCCAGTCGCATTCTATTCCAGAACTCTAAATTCTGCAGAAAGGAATTACCCCATTGGCGAGACGCTTTAGCAAACTGGAGACATCTCCTGGAAGGATCTACGTACCCCGTAATTATCCTCACTGATCATCGTAACTTACAACACTTAGGCCTCGTAACACGGCCTGAAAACAGTCCGAGACTTTCAGCAGACATCTCCGATGTGTGTATGGGCTAGCGGACGTTTGTCAAGTTTCAAAGCATGCTTTGAAATCTATCGGGTGGGAATCTGCCGCCCGACATTGCTGTTAGTACTTACCAGCAGACATGACGTCCCGCTCCGCCGCCGCACCGCCGCCGATGGATCGGCGCACGCGGAAGTTTTTACCTTGCGGTGATGGCGGCGTCAACGTCACCGCCACGTCACCGCGCCACGTAGCGCGCTCTCTGCTGGCGGGGATTTTGGTTTGCTCGTGTGTACCGCGAGCAAACCAAAATCCCAGAACAGATTTGTTCAATCTGTCGGAGAGTTTAAAAATCTGTCCGCTGTGTGTATGGGGCCTTAAAGGCCTGCAAGACTCTCTCTGCCCGTCATCGGTGGAGCTTGTTCTTTGACAGATCACCTTATGAAGAAGAGATCACTGAAATCCTGAAATCTCCTTCATCCATCATCCCTTCTAATCGCTTTATTGGAGTAGCCTCTTCTTTCCGAGAATTAATTTCTCAGAATACATCCAAAGATCTGTCCTGTTTACCCAAAGGAATCTCAAGGCAATCAGATGGTGCATATACTTTTAAGAACAAGTTATACGTTCCTCCCAGCCTACAATTGACACTTCTCAAACATTTACATGACTCCCCACTAGCTGGCCACCCTGGAATCAGTAAAATGATACACCTCCTTAAAAGAGATTATTGGTGGCCCCATTTGGCTAAGATGGTCCATGACTACGTCAATTCCTGTGTGACGTGTGCTAGTAATAAACTCTCAAGAAAACCTCCATTTGGTCTTTTACCCTCCATTCCAATACCAAACCGACCCTGAGAGGTCGTCTCTATGGACTTTATAGTTGATCTCCCACGGTCAAATGGCTCAAATACTATCATGGTCACAGTCGATCTACTGACAAAGATGGCACACTTCATTCCTTTAAAAGATTTGCCAACCTCATCTGAAACAGCAACAGCTTTCATTAGTAATGCAAAATATATATATATATATAGTGCAGCGCAAACCATGTAAAATATAGAATATAATAAGAATATAATAAGAAAATTGGTAAAGTCCAAACAATTCGTGACAAAAGGAGAAAAACTTCTGTAGAACATTCAGTGAGATGAATGATTGAATGAAGATCTTCACCAAATGAGAGAAAGCTAGTGTAGCAGGTATTGAAACTTATCCCTCCACCAGTGTAGATGGCTACTCTCACCTTAGGTTAAGACCACTGGGTTAGCAGATGGTCATTAGAGCATTAGGAAAACAGGATGTGAAGTAGGTCTCCTATTGATGGTCTCAGCATGGATACCGGAGCAAGGGGACATGGAAGAAAAAACAACCATCTAAGAGCTTCCGCTTGATCACTGCTTTAATCAAATAGGCATTTGACAGGCTACTCACATTTCTTCAGATGTAAACAGGCATGTACATATATGTAACACAGCTCACGGAGTTCACCAGGAATGACACCGAGCGACGTGTAGGCTCCAAAACCCCTGGACGCGTTGCGTGAAAACACTTCCTCAGCAGGGTGGAGTGGGCCAGTTGAAAATCTCCCATGGCTTTCAATTCCATCTCTACTATACACAAATCTATCGCTTTTCTCTTCAGCTCACCCCTTCAATCACCTCACATATCACAAATGTACTGCCTGATGTAGCAGTATGGATGTCACACTACTTCCTCAAACTTAATCTGTCAAAAATTAAGCTCATAATATTTCCTTCTCCTACCTTTAGCTTCAAGATCAATAGAATAACTATCCCTTCCTCCACCTATACCAGGGTGATAGGTGTAATCCTGGACTCTGGCTTCTCCTTTGGGCCTCACATCCAATTACTTACTAAATCTCGCTGCCATAACCTCCACAGCATCTCCAAAATGTGTGCCTTTATAATTATACACCACAAAGATACTAAACCACCGTCTGGTTATCAACCTCACTATGTATTGCAACGGTCTTCTCATTCGCCTACATTCACACAGGCCATACCCTCTTTAGTCTATCATGAATGCTGCTGCTAGACTGTCCCTTACCAATCAATCCATTGATGTTGCTCCTCTATGGTTTTCCTTCTACTGACTTCTGAATGCCCAACGTATAAAATTCAAAATGTTGACACCATAAAAAGCCATCCACAACTCTACCCCAGCTACATACATCACCAAGCTCATCTTCAAATATCACTCAAACCATCCACTCCACTTTTTCCAAGACTTTCTGCTCTCTAGCTCCCTCATCACCAGCTGCCATACTTGCCTCTATGGCCTCTCCAGAGCCTCATCCAACCTCTTGAACTCTCTACTCATATGTTTCTGCCTATCTCATACTGTGTCTACCTTTAGGCAATTCATGAAACCCCATCTCTTCAGAGAAACCCATTTGACCTCCACCTAAAAACTGTACTTCTACCTTGTCCATAAGCTCATCTCTCACTTGTTCCTCTCTTTTAGACAGCAAGCTCCTTTGGGCAGGGCCCTCCTAATCTTTTTGTATCAAAATTGTTCTATTTTGCTTTATTTTATAAATTAGTGCAATATAAATCTTATATAATAATAATATCAAAACAAAGACTCACAAAGTGTACTTCCCAAAAATACAAAAATAGTTTTCCTTTAAGCATACTTAAAGGTGTGGCACAAGTGTCAAAATGTCCCATTTGTCATTGATTTAAGACACAGATGATGGCTCATTCCTTGCTGCTCTGACATTTTTATTACTTTTCATATACGACTTCAATCTAATTCTATCACATTGCTTTTTATAGGACTGAAAATAAACTGGCACAAGCCTCACTGCCTCTTACAAGAGGCGTCTGCACTTCAACCACTGTCTGCTTACAGACAGATTCATTGTGCCTTTTAAAACTACAAAGCATTTCCTGGTCTGTCATCACCACTTTCTGAAGTGTAACCTCTCTGCTTTGCCAAAATCACTGCATTACAAAGCATCTGCACAATTTATTTCATAGCAACAACAGCAGCAATCATTTGGTTGACTTCCTTTAAAAAATGGTGGCTTTACCAGAACAAAGGCTCAAATATATCAGCAGCAAGCTAAGATGAAAAACTGACGCTCTTGATTTCCAGTCTGCATAGGCTTGAGGCAGAGAAGGCTCTACAAAGAATGCATGTAACTGCCTCTTTACCATCAATTATAGTGCCTGTTAGCCAACCGAGATAGAAAGAAGAAAATCTAAAAATTCCTCACATGCATATACTGCATTGGTGGACAGAAGAGATATTGGGAGTCTAATGCCCAGTACACACGACCGGTTTTCCTGACATGCCAAAACCCGACGTTTTTCCCAACGTTATTCCTCTCAAGCCTGCCTTGCATACACACGTTAATGTAAAAAAACTGCTCGACCAAAGCACAGTGACGTCAAACACGTATGACGGCACTATAAAGAGGACATTCCATTTAAATGGCGCCACCCTTTGGGCTGCTTTTGCTGATCCTCTGTTAGTAAAAGTTTGGTGAGAGACGGTTTGCACTTTTCAGCCTTGTGCTTTTTTATTCCGTTACAGAATGACGAATGTGCTATCTCCATTACGAACGCTAGTTTTACCAGAACGAGTGCTCTCTTCTCATACTTTCTGAGCATGCACGTTTTTTTCTCCACGGAAAACTAGACACACGGGCAGTTTTCGCGACGAGAAAAAGACTGGCAGGGAAACACGACGGGAAAAAATAGAGTAGGTTCTAATTTTTTTGCGGGTCGCTTTCTCGTCTGGAAAACTGCTATGAAGCATACACAAGGCGGGTTTTCCCAACCAATCTAAAAAAACGACAGTTTTCTAGTCGGGAAAACCAGTCATGTGTACAAGGCATAATAATACCACAGTGTCTCCAGAAAGAGTACCTGCCACCTGTCCAAGCAGATGAGGGTTTGTTAGCCCACCTGTTATAAAAAAAAGTTGTTGGTTTTTTGTCTCTTTCACAGTCTTTTACAGTCTAATGGACTTTTTTCATCGGAAAACCGATCGTGTGTTGGCCCCATCAGACTTTTTTTCACTCGTTGTAGTGTTTTACGTCACCGCGTTTTGGCACGGTCGGAATTTAGGCTGATAGTTTGTATGCAAGACTGATGAAAGTCAGCTTCATCATAATTCCGACAAAAAATTCCATCTGATTTTATTCCATCAGAAATCCGATCGTGTGTACACGGCATAAGAGTTTGAATTGGCAGTGTGTTACAGCTAATGGTTTGTTGCTCAGGAAAGCCACGGCTGGATCTGGGGCTTTGGGTGTCTCAAAAAATAGTTGATAGAATTTGAAACGCTTCATTTCAGAATGCTTCCACAATGGGGCAGTCCCGTCAGATATGAACATGTGTTCCTGGGGTTTGACAGCCACGAAAGCAGTGCGCAGGGCATTGGGGAAACATTTTGAGATCCTGGCAGGGACCAGGTACCATCTGGTAAGCACCTTATACAGTAGTTGGTTTCTAGGGCTACAATGTTTGGTGAGGCTGATTTATTTGCCTGCCAGATTTGTGACCAGTCAGCTGGTTCAAGGGTAAGCTTGAGATCTCTTTCCCACTTCTTCATGTATGCCGGGGGTGATGTAGTGGGACAAATAGAAATTGGGCATATAAGTCAGAGATAAGATCCTTCCTATAGGGGTCAGGTATATGGTATGTAGAAATGTTTGATTTGTAGGTAACAGAAGCGTTCTGAGGGGGGAAAGTCCATGGGTGTCACGGAGAGTCGGGAAGGACATAATTGAGTTGGTCTTGAAGTGACAAACTTGTAATAGACCTGCCTGGGCCCAGACAGAGAAGGAAATGGTGATGTCCAAGCTGGATAAAAGGTGGGGTTATGAAGAAAGGAGAGGAGGGGGTTATGAGGGGATTAAAGGCCAAAATGATGTTTAGTTATGTTTAGTTATGGGATTGGTGACTAAATGTCATAGTGATGGTGCAAGCCAAAGAAGATTAGCTGTGGAGAGGGGGTCACAATCTACAGATTCAATTGCTAGAGTGGTATTTCTTTGGTGGCATGGTATTTGGGGAGTTGTGCTAGCTGAGCTGCATAGTAGTACTTTGCAACATAAGATACACTAAAGATACGCTAAGGCCACCCCTAATAAGGGGGGTGTAGAGAGCTGGTTTGGTAGGCGAGGGTTGAGTTTGCCTCAGGTGAATTGGGAGGCATCCTCAGGTAGTAGGCTGAGACAGGGATCAGAAGTAGCATAAAACAATAGAGGATTTTAGGATGAATGGACATTTTGAGAATAGTTATTCTCCCCATCCATGCTAATGGCGGGGATGCCCATTTAGACAGGAGGTTGTAGAAGTGTGATAGCACGGGGGGTAGTTGGCTGCATATAGGTCGCTAGGGTTAGCAGTGAATTTGATGCCCAGGTAGGTAATAGAAGAAACAGCCCAAGGAAATTAAAGAAGTTCAGATAAACTGGTTACTAGGGGTGGTGGTAGGGAAATATCCAACTTTTATGGGTTTACCTGTAGGCCCAATACGCGATCAGATTTGGAGAGGGTGTCCAATTGGTTAGGGGCAGAGAATAAGGGGGAGGTTAGGAAGACTAGTACATCACCTGCAAATAGGCATAGTTTGTGTTGACAGCTCCATGCCAGGTTGCATGGTGGGGCCTACGAAGTAAAAGAGGGCCTTTAAGAAGGCATTTTATTCACTGGGTCTTAAACACATGATTATCTTCTACAGGGACTATAAGCTTATTGTTAAGATAAGGGATGGCAGGGTCCCCTACAGGAACTGTCTATTATTGCATGCAGTTCTCCTCAATAGAAACATGTTCTGATGGAGCAAACATGTTCTGGGGGTGAGGCCATTTACTGTACAGTATGGGCTTTAATAGCAAGTGGACTAAAAAGATCTCAGCGAGTTCAGACAATTCTAGGGACCCATCAAGGTGACCCTGAGTTGAGTAGATTTGCACTGCTTTAATGCTAATGTTAGAACGGCAGCAGCAGACTGAATAGGGGCTAGCCTATGTAAGGGTAAACCAATGA
This sequence comes from Rana kukunoris, assembly GCA_029574335.1. Taxonomy (NCBI): domain Eukaryota; kingdom Metazoa; phylum Chordata; class Amphibia; order Anura; family Ranidae; genus Rana; species Rana kukunoris. The sequence goes on along the minus strand of CM056049.1, from coordinate 114,349,203 downwards.
GAAGCGAGTTGCAGTAGTCGAGGCGGGAGATGACCAGGGACTGAATTAGGAGCTTGGTGGTGTCCTTGGTTAGAAAGAAATGTATTTTGGAGATGTTGGTAGGGTTGAGGCAGCAAGCTTTGGAAGTGATTGGATGTGGGGTCGAAAGGATATCAGAGTCCAGGGTTACACCTAGAACCTTGGCACGCAGGTATGGGCTGATAGTTGTGCCATCAATCTTGAAAGCGAGATCAGGGAAAGGGGCACATGGGAGAGAAAAAATGATAAGCTTGGTTTTGGATAGTAAAACACCATATGCCAAGATGAGTACCCACACAGGATCCAATGCCCAAAGCCACATTACAGTCCAGCCCCAAATCTTTATCCAAGCTGAGTCCAGGTACAGTCTACCACAGCTCAACCATGAAGAAAACCAATGCAGAAGATGCAGACGGGGCCACAGTGGCTAAGGTGCAACCAGAAATCTCAACAGAGTAACCCATAGTTATAGACAAAAGATCCTGTGTCTTGTACTGTAAAACTAGGAACATGTATATTGAGTCCTGCTGTTAAATGGATAAAAAAAAACTCTGCACCTCAATACAACAAGTTAATAAAAATATCAACACAATGCAATGCATTAAACAGATGTCAATGCACATCAAGTTAAGTTAATTTATTGTGAAATAGAAAGATTGCCCATAAAACAATGGGATAGGGGTTAAGGATTCTCAATGGTGTATCGGAAATGGATAGTAGATAAATCTTAGTCTGATCAAGCTCAGTAAATATTGGTTCTTAGACACGTTCAGTGTTTTTGAAAAAATAACAAAAATTTATTCAACAAAAAATACAAAAACATTGACAAAATTATTAAAAAAACTTCATATTAGGAGAGAGAGTATATTAAAACTGCAGAAAGACTGCAAACCATCTTCTGAAGTCCAAGCGTGTTTGAGGTTCAACTAGTTTCGCCCATAAAAGGTTCGTCAGGAACCCACGATTGAATGTACTTTCTAGTAAATACAAAAAGATACAATGAGCAACATATCAGAGTAATAGAGAGAATGTTACATATTATATAGTATGCATAATTATTGGTCTCTTGGCGAAACACATAAAGGGTGGTACATTTGATCTTTAAAGAAGTTATTATACATATGAGGTCAGGCAATTGTGTGGAGCGGGAGAGGGCACATACCTGAGACGGCTGAGAGAGTAATCTCAAGGAAGGGGTATCCGCAAAGGCGTAATCTGACAAAGACAGCTGTGTTGCTAAGTGCTGATGATCTAATGGAGAGAGAGTATGGTACATCAAAAACTGATATATATAATCAGTTTTTGAGTACCATACTCTCTCTCCATTAGTCATCAGCACTTAGCAACACAGCTGTCTTTGCATCCCCACCCGGGCGACTATAATCCATCCCGCCCGTTCGGTGGCCTCTTCTCTAACTAAGATTACGCCTTTGCGGAACCCCTTCCTTGAATTACTCTCTCAGCCGTCTCAGGTATGTGCCCTCTCCCGCTCCACACAATTGCGCTTGGACCTCAGTATAGTATAATAACTTCTTTAAAGATCAAATGTACCCCCTTTATGTGTTTCGCCAAGAGACCAATAATTATGCATACTATATAATATGTAACTTCTCTCTATTACTCTGATATGTTAGCTCATTGACTTTTTGTATTTACATAGAAAGTACATTCAATCGTGGGTTCCTGACGAAGCCTTTTATGGGCAAACTAGTTGAACCTCAAACACGTTGGACTTCAGAAGATGGTTTGCAGTCTTTCTCAGTTTTAATATACCTCCCCTAATATGAATGTTTTTTTAATAATTTTGTACAATGTTTTTGTATTTTTTGTATGAATAAATTTTTGTTATTTTTTCAAAAACCTGAACGTGTCTAAGAACCAATATTTACTGAGACTTGATCAGACTCATAGATTTATCTATTCCTTTCCGATCACCATTGAGAATCTTCCCCTTCCCATTGTTTTATGGGCAATCTTTCTATTTCAATACTTTTGAAGGATTCAGGTGTACTCGGATTTATTTAAATTGTTCTACATTTTGATGTCAGCCCTATAACAAACCTTCTTAATTTATTGTGAGTCACCACAAGCTTAATGCAATGGACACAAAATTAAACCAGACACTGTGTTAAAAAGAGTCAGGTTTTTCAGCAAAGGCAAGAGACGTCACAAACTGACATATTCAGGTACTCCGATGAAGGTCGGGCCCTTAGAGGTAACCTCTGGAGGTTGGTCTGCCCTGAACTAAGTGGTAAAGAAGCGCATTGGCCCCCCCGATTCCCTGATCGACACCCAGCCCCCTCACCCTGTCACCCTCCCTCCCACCCCCCCCCCCTCCCTTACTATTCCTCTCTACTTCTTCTTCAACCTACGTACTTACTACTTCCTCCATCTCTCCTCTCTCCTCTGACCCTATCTTATAAACTGTGGAGCGGGCTGGTCCCACGGGTCCTAAACCTATAAATGAACCTTGCATAGCAAAGTGCAGTGGATTCCCCTCCGGCGTGGGTACATGCCCCCCAGTGGTTACACAGAATACGGGATTTCTTACTTGGCTCACGTGCGGGGGCTTCACACGCAAGTCTATATTTTCTCAGATTTCTCTCTTGCACTTGCTGTATTCTGTATTTTGTATTTTGTAATTGGAGTCCGTGCGGACCAGTTTTCTCTGCTTTGAAATAAATAAAAAATAAAAAAAAGAGTCAGGTTTTATGAGCACATGGTTGATTAAATTGATTTAACCACTTGTTAACAATAATCACTTCTTGACCATTTGGCTAAGATCAAGTGTAGTATCTGTTCTTATCAGTTGCCAGATTAGGCTCTGACGCTTCTCCCACGAGTGGGTGAGAAGCAGATGTAAATCCAATGGTGTCATTGGAAGGGCGGTTTCGGTAGGGACTATGCCCGTGCTGACCAACAGATACTGAGGGCCAGCCAATGGTTGAGTCTGAGCCATCCAGAAGGGTGCTCCTGGTGAGGATGGGTGGCTGCATTGGGTCTGGCTGAAGGGCTGGATTTCTCCGGCCTTCTGGCTGGTGTTGGTGTGGGTTCTGTTCCTGTCAGCGTCTGGTGGAGGAGCTGGGTGACGCCATGCAAATCCTCCGGATCGAAAGAGATCTAGAAGAGCTAGTATCAGTGGAGGCTGTTAGTGCTGGGGCAGCTCTCCCTGAGAAAACCTTGAAGGGCTCTCTATCTGGCAGGGATGGAGGGCTACACCGATCCGGTCGGGGGCTCGGATAGGAACTAGAAAGCCTATGGTGTATATGTCCCTGGAGTCGCAGTCCAGGGGTCCCATGTAATCACTGTGAGTGAGGGTCACTTTGATTTGTGGCACCAGGGTCACTGCACCATTACACGCTTTTTTAGCACCTGCCTTCTGGGCCGGGCCTTTTGGCTGGGCCGGAGGAATTTTTTATTCCTGGCCGGAGGGCCTGGCCATTGTATTGCCCTGGGGGATTCAGCGCAAGGCCCTCTGATTTTAAAGGGCTTGTGTACACCTGTTGCACGTTTTTGTGTAACCTCTTTATGTTGTGCACATTTTTTGGCACCGGGTGAAGTTTTTGAGTGCGTTTCACGCGCCATGGGCTTTTGATAGAAAAAAAAAAACTTGTTAGCAATCACCACATTTTGCCAACATTGATCTTTACAGCATATTGATCTTGACACGTCATGGCATGTCAAACGCTAATGAAACCAACCAATATAGGCTGCTGACAACAGCATTTGTTTAGCTGGAAACATACTACAGTGTAACTTTCGGTCTAGTTCATATCTGCAAAGGTGCGTTTTAGGTGCTGTAGCAGGGCACTACCCTGCCAGGGTCCAGGTCTAATAAACAGACCTAGCATTGATCAAATAGCACTTTGACTTATCTATATGGTCTTTAGAAAACTATATGACAAGAAATGTTTTTTTTGGATAATAATGAATTTCTCCTTGCATGCACACCTTTGTTCAGTTTTCTCATGAACATTGATGTTTACCAAAACAAGAGAGGCTTTGGCACTTTAGAAAATAGCATACAATTTCATTGAGATCTCCCAGGGTTGATGTAATCTCTGCTGCTCAGCCACTTCTGGGGAGGGAGTGTTGAGTTGTTGAATTTATTTCATTTGAACAAAGTCTGCCTGCCATTAAATTAATGTAGTCTAGAACCTTTAGAAAAAGTTTTGCAATTTTTTCCAGCCTGGTGAGCATCAACAACAGGTTTTTTGGAGGTTCTGATAAATCTTAAAAAGGGAGGCCTCTTGTGCACACACCCTATTATCACAATCATTGAGATTCTTACATTTTCTTTTCTTTTCAATTGAAAAGAGACTAAAAGGGTCACATATAATTTGCCACATGTAACTTTGGAACATTTTCCGCCATACATATATAAACAAATACAATGTTTTGACTTAGTTTATAGGGGTTCTCAATATGTAGTTTTAGGGCTTCATTGAAGAGCAGATCAGGTTTAGGATCATATTTATGCAGAAATATTGAAAATTTCAAAAGGTTTATAAACATTAAAGCACTAATGTAACAGTCTTGCATGACATAACCCTGTAAAAGGAATGTACACAACTACAGTTTTGTGTTCGACACTGTTGGGGTAACTTAGAAACTAGAAGACAGCAATACCTATGCAGCTAAAAGACCCCAGGGGCCTCTCACCTCTGACTATTAGCTCCAAGAGTCATCCTTATGGCTCATACCCAGGAAACGAAAATCCTACGAAAAATTCCACTTTCTAACTGATCGTTAGTACACAGCTTTCGATAGCCGATCACGACAGTTGATCCAAAATTATCCGATCGGACAAGCACAATTTTGTTCCGCACAATACCAGATAGTATGATTTTCGTTTAATCAGTACAGTTGTTGTCCGAAAATACAATACAAATATAGTACAGCACATTACATCACTTCGGATTTTTTTATTCGTACGAGAATTTTCATAACTTTAGTAACCTATTTAATTTATACTTGCAACTTGTACGGGGCATAAGCCAAAATAAGTACATCTAATAAGGGGGACAAATACAATTTGTCATTAAAAAGGTTCCAGAGTCATAACCATTCATGACTACATAATAGGATTCTTACAATCTCAATCATGACTGGTTCTCCTCAAGTAACAGAAAGACATTAGATGACAGTCTCACTGCTCAGTAATTTTTAGATAGATTTGGTGGTAATCTACATTTTCAGAGTCACCAGTGGCTGCTGCAGGCCTAGGCTTGTCAGGAGGAAAATGAACATGCAATAAACCTTTTCCCACAACTACTGGTTTTCACCCTGCTAAGATGAAGCTGCAAGAGTCTGCAACACACCATTCTAGCATGCTAAAAATGAATCCCAATCAGTAATATAATGCAGCCAATAGTGTTTAGGTTACTGGCAACCAGCATAATTGCTTAACCACTTAAGCCCCGGAAGATTTGGCTGCTCAATGACCAGGCCATTTTTTGCGATACGGCATTGCATTAACTGACAATTGCACAGTCATGCACCGCTATACCCAAACAAAATTTGGGTACAGCCCTTTTTTCCTACAAATAGAGCTTTCCTTTGATGGTATTTGATCACCTCTGGGGTTTTATTTTTTTGCGCTATAAACATAAGAAGAGCGACAATTTTGAAAAAAAAATACAATATATTTTACTTTTTGCTATAATAAGTATCCCAATGAAAAAAAAATATATAATATATTTTTTTCCTCAGTTTAGGCCGATCAATCACACCCAATCTGCACCTATTAACCACTTAAGGACAGCCGCATGTACATTTACGTCGGCAGAATGGCACCGACAGGCACATCAACGTGTATATATACGTTGGTGCCTTGGGGGTCCGACCCCCCCCCCGTACATGCGGCGGTCCGCGTGGCTGCAGGAGCGATCCGACAAGAGGGGGCGGCTATACGTTTTCGTTCGCCCCCTCCGGATCGCTCTCAGCCAATGCGCGCGCCCGCCCGCCCTGTCACTTCCTCCTCCTGTGTAAACACAGGAAGGAGGAAGCGACGTGATCTCTCCCTCGGAGAGATCACCACACAGTAAGTCCTGCACCAACACTACACTACACACAGGCACATTTAACCCCCCCGATCGCCCCCCCCCTCCCCCTGTTACAGTGTCACTGAATGCAGTAATCATACATGTATGATTACTGTATTTAGTGTCAGTGTGACAGGCAGTGTAAAAGTCAGTTAGTGTTAGGTTCAGGGTAGCCCTGTACCCCCCTAATAAAGTTTTAACCCCTTGATCACTGCCCTAGTTAACCCTTTCACTCCCTATTGCCAGCGTCACTAAGCGATCATTTTTCTGATCGCTGTATTAGTGTCGCTGTTCCCGCTAGGTAGCTAATTTTTTTTTTATTGCGATTTTTTTTACTAAAGACATGTGGCTAAATACATTTTGGCCTAAATGATTGACTAAAATGTAGTTTATTGATTTTTCTTATAACAAAAAGTAAAAAATATTGATTTTTTTTCAAAAATGTCGCTCTATTTTTGTATATAGCGCAAAAAATAAAAAATCGCAGAGGCGATCAAATACCACCAAAAGAAAGCTCTATTTGTGGGAAGAAAAGGACGCAAATTTTGTTTGGGAGCCACGTCGCACGACCGCGCAGTTGTCTGTTAAAGCGACGCAGTGCCGAATCGCAAAAACCCCTTTGGTCATTTGGCAGCATATTGGTCCGGGTCTTAAGTGGTTAAATAAACTTTCATAATAAATATAGACACATTCTTTTGGATAACTCCTCTGGAAGGATACACGTTCCCTTTACTTTAATGTCACTGCAGTGCTTACAGTAATTCTGTCCTCTCAGGCCTTGTGTTCCATCTGAATATAAATACTGTTAGGACCATTCAGCTTCTACTGTTGAAAGCATTCATAAAATGAAAAGATTGATTCCCTTTCTTCCCTACAGTATTTATAATGAATAAAGCTCAATCTGATTGCTTCATTAGAAAAAAACAGTTAGCTCTTTCTAAAAGGCAGGGATTGAATGGGTCTGACCATAGAGGTTTGGGAGACACCTGCAGCCAAAGCAGCCAGGAAAGGGGGAAAAAAGACTACATGAAGAAAACTAATTTTTTGCAATCAATGACACTTTGTTATAAGTAGCTGCAGTAGATCTTGCAATGCTGGCTTCCGCACTCTACCCTGAAATCATTCAATGGGAGATAGGATATTCTTTGTAAGTTTATTTAAAACATGTCTTGTTTATTCAGAAGACACTGTATAAGGCAATTGTTCTCAGTGCAAACCCCTGTCATTTGCAAATCAGCCAACAGCTGATTTTTTTTTCTTTTGCTGGTAACATTACTTATTTTAGCTTACATGAGCCAAAGGAAATGAAGAGACACTAAACTCAGTAGATAAACTCAATCTTCATCTGTGAAAGCCTAAATAAACTGGTGATTACACTTACAGAGTGGAACTTACATGTGCCCACCTGCAAGCTAGCTAAGGGTATCTCCTTCTTACATGGAGAAGTGCTGATATGTGATGTGACCTCTGCCCCTTGTGAACAAAGCGTTGACTCTATGCTCATTCTCGACTGTCAGTTTGTCTTCAGACATCTGTTATGGCAGGTCCATGGACAAATTTAATAATATTCCTGGAATTATACCTTGGTAAAGATAACAGCTTACTGTTTATTGTGTAATTTTTTTAAGTCGAACACCAGGAAAATATATTAAGCTCCAGGAGATTCAACCCCCTTTGACCAGGCCCTTTTTTGCAATACTGCACTGCGTTATTTTAACTGCCGATTGCGCGATACTCAATGTAATTTTTTCCCCACAAATAGAGCTTTCTCTTAATGATATTTAAACACCACTGTTATGTGTTTTTAATTTTTTGGACTATAAAACAAAAGAATTATGACAATTTTGGGGGGATATAAAAAAAATATCTTTGTTACTTTTTGCTATAAAACATACCCAATAAAAAAAATAAAAATAAAATGTCTCCATAAATTTAGAGCAATATGTTTTGTGCAACTTATTTTTGGTAAAACAAAATCCCAGTAAGCGTACATTGATTGGTTTCTGCCAATGGTATAGCATGTACAAACTTTGGGATACAGTGCCTTGAAAAAGTATTCATACCCCTTGAAAACCAAAACCGTAAATGTATTTTATTGGGATTTTATGTGATAGATCAACAAAAAGTGGAAGAAAAATTATAACTGGTTTTCAATTTTTTTTACAAATAAATATGTCAAAAGTGTGGCGTGTATATAAAGTCTAGTGGAACCAATTGCCTTTCGAAGTCACCTAATTAGTAAATAGAGTCCCCATGTGTGCAATTTAATCTCAGTATACATATGGCTGTTCTGTGAAGCCCTCAGAGGTTTGTTAGAGAACCTTAATGACCAAACAGCATAATGAAGGCCAAGGACCACAGCAGACAGGTCAGGGATAAAGTTGTGGAGAAGTTTAAAGCAGGGTTAGGTCATAAAAAATATCCCAAGCTTTGAACATCTCACTGAGCACTGTTCAATCCATCAACCCGAAAATGGAGAGTATGGCACAACTGCAAACCTACCAAGACATGGCCGTCCACCTAAATTGACAGGCCGGGCAAGGAGAGAATTATCCAGTTTCTGACCGCGTTACGCAGATATACGGCGGCACAATGGCACTGGAGGGCGAAATCCCGTACAGGTATGTCCTACCCATGTTCGGACACCAGAGGGCGCACACGTGGGCCCGCTGCATGGCGGGGGGACCCGATGAGTGTGGCCGGCGGGCACGATCACCACCGGCCACGTGCGATCGCGTGCACGAGCGCCAGCACAGGGATTTATGTGTGTAAACACACAAATTCCTGTGCTGTCAGAGGAGAGGAGCCCTATCATTTCTTCCTACGAAGTAGGAAAAACAATAGGGCTTCTTTCCTAGTCACTCACATCCCCACACAGTTAGAACATGCAGAGGGAACACATATTTAACCCCTTGATCACCCCCTGGTGTTAACCCCTACCCTGCCAGTGACATTTACACAGTAATCAGTGCATTTTTTTTAGCACTGATCGCTGCAAAAATGCCAATGGTCCCAAAAAAGTGTCAAAAGTCTCTGATCTGTCCGTCGCATTAGTGCTAAAAATCGCAGATCACCGCCATTCTTAGTAAGAAAAAATAATAATAATAAAAATTCCAAAAATCTTTGCCATAGTTTGCAGGCGCTATAACTTTTGCGCAAACCAATGAATATACGCGTATTGCGATTTTCTGTACCAAAAAATACGTAGAAGAATATATTGGCCTAAACTGAGAAAAAAACTTTTGGGGATATTTATTATAACAAAAAGTTAAAAATATTTTTTTTTTTCCAAAATTGTCGCTCTTTTTTTGTTTAGAACTCTAAAAATAAAAACTGCAGAAGTGATCAAATACCACCAAAAGAAAGCTATAATTGTGGGGAAAAAAGGATGCAAATTTTGTTTGGGTATAGCGTCGCAGGACTGAGCAATTGCCAGTTAAAGTGATGCAGTGCCAAATTGTAAGAAGTGCTCTGGTCAGGAAGGGGGTAAAACCTTTTCGAGGCTGACATGGTTAATCAGAGTAGCAGCCAAGAGGCCCATTGTAACTTTGGATGAGCTGCAGAGATCCACAGCTCAGGTGGGAGAATCTGTCCACAGGACAACTATTAGTTGCTCACTCCACAAATCTGGCCTTTTTGGAAGAGTGGTAAGAAGAAAGTCATTGTTGAAAGAAAGCCAAAAGAATTTGCAGTTTATGTGAGAAGCCATGTGGGGGGACACAGCAAACATGTGGAAGAAGGTGCTTTAACCACTTGCCGACCAGCCGCCGCAGTTATACGGCGGCAGGTCGGCACGGGTGCGCGAGAGCCCGTAGCTCTACGTCGCGCTTTTCGCGGGCACTAGGGGGCGCGTTTTAGCCGCCGGGCACACGCGATCGCTCGTTAAAGCGGGGAACGGGAGCTGTGTGTGAAAACAAAGCGCTCGTTCCTGTCAGCGGGGGAACGCTGATTTTCTGTTCATGATGTATGAACAGAAGATAGATTCCCCCTAGTGAGTCACCCCCCCATACAGTTAAACACAAATGGAACCACTAACCCCTCTGCCCCCTATGTTAACCCCTTCACTGCCAATGCATTTTTATAGTAATCCTGCATTTTTATAGCATTGTCTAAAAAAATGCCTTCCCAAAAATTGTCAAAAGTGTCCGAAGTGTCCGCCATAATATCGGCCGAAAAAAAACGCTGATCGCCGCCACTTAAAAAAAATTTTAAAAATGCCATAAAACTACCCCCTATTTTGTAAACAAACTTTTGCGCAAACCAATCAATAAACGCTTTATTCTCAAAGAGGAAAAAATATTTTTTTTTTATATATTTTGGGGGATATTTATTATAGAAAAAAGTAAAAAATATTGCATTTTTTTCAAAATTGCCTGTTTTTGTTTAAGCGCAAAAAATAAAAACCGCAGAGATTCAAATACCACCAAAAGAGCTCTATTTGTGGGAAAAAAAGGACGCCAATTTTGTTTGGGAGCATAGACCGCGCAATGTAAAAGAGCCGGCCAAATTCTGGTCTTTGGAAATTGGTCGGGGCTGAAGTGGTTAAACGGGTTTTACTTTTTAGCCTAAAATCAAAAAACACTATGGGGTAGATTCACATAGTGTATCATAGGCATTAAAAACAACAAGGTTGCGCTTAGAGGCACAATGTGATATTGTGAAGGAAATAAATAATGTCTATATAAGTAGACAAAAAACAACAAACATATTCAATATAATCATAATTATGAACAAAATAAATTATATCAAAGTGAATAGTAACAAAGTGAATATATCGAGTCCATACGGGCTAAATATAAAATAAAAATAAAAAAATAAAAATAAAAATTAAAAAATCTCTAATAGTCCTTCTAATAGGGTAATGAGAAAAAATAGCAGCTTTCCAAGTTGAATGACAAAGGTGATAGCTGTAGATTGTGAAGGTCGTATAAGTTCCCATCAGTTACACAATATTACATCCAATATGAAGGTAAATGGTTCCTTACAGTGGGGGATGCATGCTCCAAATCTGGAGTAGGACGCTTCCGGACTTCAATTTGATGCGACTCCACTGGACCAGCAGGTATTCAGTAAACGACACGGATCAAAGAAAAAAGAAGAAAGAACCGGGAACTCGCCATAGTGAAAAATACTTCCAGAAGTTTTATTCAAATTGTGCACATGTACCTATTTAAAATTGCGCAAACATACAGTAAAAAAGAACGTGCACCCGTTTCCGGGGTCACGTAAACGCGGTGACGGGCGTGGCTCCGCCCTGACCGGTTTCGTCAAAATGCCCTTTGAAACGCATTCTCTGACGAAACCGGTCGGCGGAGCCGCCGCCCGCGTTTGTTATACCCCGGAAGCACGGGTTTCTTTTTTAACTTTGCCGGCAATTTTAAATTATTTGTGTACGCCACAATTTGAATAAAACTTCTGGATATTTTTCACTATGCAGTTCCCGCTTTCTTCTTTTTTCTTTGATAATGGGATGCATTATTGCGTTGCTGACGGTAGTGGAGATCTACGTGTGGAAGATCCGGAAGCGTCCTACTCCACGTATTGGGAGTGACATGCCTGAACAACGTAATACACCCTAAATAGGATGTAATATTGTGTAACGATGGTGAACTTATACGGCCTTCACAATCTACAGCTATCACCTTTGCATTCAACTTGGAAAGCTATTTTTTCTCATTACCCTATTAGAAGGACTTTAGAGATTTTTTAATTTTTATTTTTATTTTTTTATTTTTATTTTATATTTAGCGGGACTCGATATATTCACTTTGTTACTATTCACTTTGATATAATTTATTTTGTTCATAATTATGTATAGAATATGTTTGTTGTTTTTTGTCTCATTAGACATATTTATTTCATATTTTAGACGGTTTTTAATTTCTGTTTTGTAATATCACATATTTTTGTGTTGCCACCTAATTTAATTAATTTATTTATTCATTATATTTATTTTCAATAATATTTAATTCAATCTATTGTTGTTAGCGGAGGAGTTTTTCCCCTTTTGGATACCTAAAATATGAAATAGGCCGCAACTAAGATTAGACTTGCCTGTAGCGTAAAAAGAGCCGGCCAAATATACTAGGGGGCGTACATTTAAATGCGCGTCCCCGCGCCGAACGAACTGTCTGCGCCGGCCGTGATTGGTTCTGTGCATGCTCCAAATCTCGACTTCAATTCGACGTGTAAACGACACTCGCAAAACCCTATGCAAACGTTAACGACGGGAAAAAAAGCGTGGCCCGCCGCCCATTTTTTGCCTGCGCCTCATGAATCAGACGGTACTACGGCAAACAACGTAATTAAATAGCGCCGGCCTGGCGTATTCGGGAGGCGTATAGGCTTAAATTTTACGGGAATGCAGCGGCATACCTAAAATATGATAAGATTAGACCGTAATATACTTACGCTTATCTGGAAAATCTATGATAAGCAGTGGCGGCTTAAAACGCAGAGATCTCTGGAGATAAGCTACCTGAATCTACCCCAAGGTGTGGTGGAAAACTAAAACTGCACATCACCCTGAACACACCACCCCCATTGTGAAACATTGCGGCAGCATCATGTTGTGTGGATACTTTTCTTCAGCAGGGACAGGGAAGCTTGTCAGAGTTGATGGGAAGATGGATGAAGCCAAATACCGGGCAATCTTAAGTAAACCTTAAGTACACACGATTGGTCCAAACCGATAAAAATGGACTTAAGTCCAGTTACATCGGTCCAAACCGACCACGTGCACTGCCCATCAGTCCGTCGGACCAAAGTTTTAAAACTTGCTTTAAAATCTGACCGATGGACGCCTGACCATCGATCCAAACCGATGGTTAGTACGCAAAAGCATTGGTCCCAAAAACCCACGCATGCTCAGAATCAAGTTGATGCATGCTTGGAAGCATTGAATTTTTTTCAGCACGTTGTTGTGTTTTACGTCACCGCGTACTGACACAATCGGTTTTTGAACTGATGGCGTGTACGCACATCAGACCATCAGTCTGTGAACCGATGAAAACAGTCTGTCGGACCATTCTCATCGGTTTGGACCGATCGTGTGTACGCGAACCTCGTCGGGCTAAACTCATCGTTCTGCCCGACGAGGTTCTCGGGTGGCCGTTGAGTTCGTCGACCAGGCAGTCGAAAAAGGCGTCGAGCCATTAGTCCCGATGACCCATCGAGCAAATAGAGAACCTGCTCTCTATTTTGGCTCGACGCCTCGCTCGTCAGTTTGCTCGGCGAAAACGTACACACGATCGAGCTTCTCGGAAGAATATGGATCCCAGCGAGCTTCTCGCTGGATTCTGCCGAGAAGCTTGGTCGTGTGTACGGGGCCTTAGAGTCTGCAAAAGACCCGAGACTGGGATAGAGGTTCATCTTTCAGCAAGACAATGACCCTAAACATACAGCCAGAGCTACAATGAAATGGTTTAGATCAAAGCATATTCATGTGTTAGAATGGCCCAGTCATAGTTCAGACCTAAATCCAATTAAGAATCTGTGGTAAGAATTGAAAATTGCTGTTTACAGACCTTCCATCCAATCTGACAGAGCTTGAGCTATTTTGCAAAGAAAAATGGGCAAAAATGTCACTTTAGATCTGCAAATCTGGTAGAGACATCCCCAAATAGACTTGCAGCTGTGATTGCAGTGAAAGGTGGTTCTACAAAATTCTGACTGGGGGGGGGGGGGGGCTGAATACAAAGGCACGCCACACTTTTCAGACATTAATTTGTAAAAATAATTGAAAACAATTTATCATTTTCCTTCCACTTCACAATTATGTGCAACTTTGTTTTTGTCTATCACACAAATTATGATTATCTGCACTGTATATTTACCAATAATGGCGGTGATCAGCAACTTATAGAAGGACTGTGATATTGCAGTGGATAATCGGACACCAACTGACACTTTTTTGGGAATCAGTGACACTAATACAGTGATTAGTATTAAAAATATGCACCGTTACTGTATTAATGACACTGGCTTGGAAGGGGTTAAATATCTAGGGTGATCAATGTGTGCACCTACTTTCCTTCATTTTACTTCTACCTTTCCTCTCTCACAAGTGGATATTTTTGATATACCTTTTTTTGGGGCACAATGGGGATTCTCATTAAGAGGAGAATGACATACCGTAATCAGTTGCCAGCAGTTTTCTGGTATAGTTAAGTCATGGATTCCAGGAGGCCTTACGGTACTCTAAAGCACATGTGCCAGCGTCACAAAGGGGGGTTCTTGCAACTGGCCCTCCAATGAAGCATGCGTGTCATCCAGGGCCAGATGAAAAATGCAGAAGAAACAGCTGGGTCATGATGATGTCAGAGAGGAAAATGGTGACATGGGGTTAGGTCTGCAGTAGCAAAGTGGCATATCACTGCAGAACATCACTGGATTGCTAGTGTGTGACTATATTTAGTTTTTTTGTGTAGATAACACAGAGAATGAGACAAGAGGGGAGAAAAACAACATGGGGAAAAAGTTCCTCTTTAATTTGGCAATTATTTATGAAAGTATTTACAAATCCTGGTGGCTGAAAAGTAGTTAGAAAATTCCTAAAAATTGCCAGGTGTATGGCAGGTACTGAACAAGTATCATTTGTTCACACCGCAGTTGTCACTGAAAAATGCAATATTATGTTCATGAGCTTTACAGTGTTGTGATTACTGTATATAACAAGTCACTGCAGATCTGAAGTTGTGTTCCAGACGTGTGTGGTTGCAGCAGTTAGGGGTATCTGATGGCAAAGGCAGGAAGTTGGTTCTGGAATTTAGCATTGGTAACTGCCATTCATCAGTGGTCAAGGCACACATTTAGCACAATCTGTCCAGTGTTAGACGATATAAAGCATGAAATAAGTGGCAACTGTACTGAGACAAAACCTAATTGTCATCAAGCTACATGTATTACAGCCAGTGCTTTCTATCTGTCCACCATGTCAGGCTCAAAAACCAATGACTTGGCAGATGTTTTGGAACTATAAATCCCATTATGCCCTACAAACCAAAGTTTTCTGACTGTTATTTAAAAACAGCTGCAGCTCCCTAAGTTACGTAAAATGACTAAATGTTGCCTTCATTAATTAACGGTTTTGACAGAAATATGCATGTTGTTGTTGTTGCTGACCTGAAATTCTGAAAATGCTAAGGGTCTGGCATTTCTGGATTCTCAGTACCAAGTCACTGACCCATAAAAAGGCTGCAGAAGTTAGGTTGGAAAAAAAAATAGGACATTGGCCAAAATGCCATCTGCCGATTTTTCAGGCATTATTCTAGCTCTGATTGAGGAGACTTTTGTTGACAAAATAATAATAAAACAAAAAACTTCTTATATCTTCCCTAGGAGAGGTTGAGAATCAGCTTTAGGCAGAATGGGTCATACAATTTTTTCTTACAGCAGAGCTGTTACGTGCTGTTGTAATTGTGTGTGTTTTTTGAGCAATGATGGTTTGACAATCCTTAGGCCTCATGTCAATGGACGTTTTAAAAAATGGGCTGTAAAGCTAGTACAGACACCAGGAAAAAAAAAGTAGCGTTTAACGCAATTTTTTCCACGTTTTTGCATTGAATTCAATGCACGTTTCGCCGCGCTAGCTTTCAGCCACATTTTTCTTTCTCTATTCAAAAACAATGGGTCCCTATGGTGTCACAGTCCCATCATGCTTCGGGCGATGACGTCATAAGAGGCGGAATCACAGTGTGACATCACCCGGTGACCACGCCCCATGCCTATATAAATCGTTGCAGACCTAAGGGTCTGGTATCATCCTGGGGGATTTTGACTAAAGACTAAAGTTGTGGACTTTAAAGGCACACGGTAGATATTAGTTAACCACTTCAATACTGGCCCATTGTCATTTGACGTCCAGAGATGGGATCTCCCATCCTAAGTGGACGTCAAATGACGGCCTGGGCCTTGTGGGTGAATATCTGAATGATGCCTGCAGCCAGAGGCATCATCCAGATATCCTCTTCTTCAGCCGGCGATTCTACACGACATAAGAACGATCATAGTGGCGGTTCCGCTGCTTGATCGTTCTTACAGGCCCGCTGGAAGGGACATCCCCCCTCCCGCCACCATCCGGTGCTTCTCCGGGCTATCCCGTGCCTTCGGGGGCCGAGAGAACGAATCGTCCGGCGTCGGCAGGAAGCATAGAGATGACTGGTGACCAGATGGTCCCCAGTCATCTCTCTGACCGTCGGAGGACCCGGGCGCGATGTGATGACGTCACGCCCGGGTCCCCGTAAGTAAACAAAGCCGCGATTGCGGCTGTAAGCAACCATTCATGAGATCGGTGAATTTTTTTCACCAATCTCATGGTTTCCAGCCTGGAGGAGAGATGTCTTATTGACCCCGCATCTCTCCTTAAAGAGGACCTGTCTGAGTGTGCGCATAATTAAAGTGTGACATGTTGGGTATCTATTTACTCGGTGTAACATAATCTTTCACATAATACAAAAAAATTGGGCTAACTTTACTGTTTTGTTATTTTTTTAATTCATGAAACAATTTTTTTTACAAAAAAAAGGCGTTTGAAAAATGATTGCGTAAATACCGTGCAAGATAAAACGTTGCAATGACCGTCGTTTTATTCCCTAGGGTGTCTGCTAAAAAAACATATATAATGTTTGGGGGTACTGCGTAATTTTCTAGCAAAAGAATGATGATTATTACATGTAGGAGAGAAGTTTCAGAATAGGCCCGGTATGGAGGTGGTATAAAAGCCCGGTATTGAAGTGGTTAAGAGACTAGATCATTTATTTTATAGAAATGTTATAAAAAACAGTTACAAATATAACATCTAAAAAATTAGATCAATAACTGGTCCATACAGGTTATCACAGTCATAATACAGTTGTATCATAAAGGACTCAAATAAGAGTATAATCAATAATTAGCTGTGCGATGTGTAACCAGGCGGCAGGTCCAGAGGAAAAGGAGGGCTCGCTCTACATTTTACGCGTAAAAAAAAAACGCTTCCTCAGGAGCATAGACATATCGATATGGTTAACCGTGTTGGAGGTCGACAACAGTCTGTCTTTTTTTACCCTAAAAATGGTTATGGTTTAAAAACCGTGTCCAGTTAGGGGGATGTTATCATAAATATAGAATGATGGTGGCATTTAGCAGGGCAGTCATGTGCTGGTAAGCAACAAATCAACCAACAGGGGACGCAGGGCTGGTCACGTAGCAATGGCTGTATTATTAAGCCAAAACAGTAGTAATGAAGGAGGGTAAACCTGAATAACTAGTAACTGGCTTAGGGCTTCCAATCCATTTGAGGATAGATTCAAAAGTAAAAGCCCTTCAATTCTGCTAGCAAAACAGACCGCCAGTGGATGTCCCCAGTTTGCTGAGGGCGCCTGTGCATCTCTCAATATATCTACCGTGTGCCTTTAAAGTCCACAACTTTAGTCTTTAGTCAAAATCTATACATTACTGGGACGGTGGAACATTACTATCAGTATACCCCCAGTATCACCCTGTAGGGATATACATTAAAATTAGTTCTCTTTTCTCATCATCCTTGGGGGAACCTCATGCAAATTTTCGCGGGGTTCCCCTTCAAGATTCTCTGCACACGAGTAGCCCTGCAAGTCGGTTCATCTTGATCCGACGTCTTTTCAAATTAATGGGCTCCCATAGGGAACCATTGATTTTGAATAGAGAAAGAAACGCCGGACGAGGCTTAACACAGCATTAAGCCTCGTTAAATCGCATTTAACACCCTTTGCCGGCGTCTGACGTCTTTACAGCTCTAATGCTGGAGCTTCAGAACGCACTGGTTCTGGGTTTTTTTTGCAGCTTAAAAACGGCTCAGCCATTTACTGCTGAGCCGTGGTGAGCATGAAACCATAGGCCAACATGGAGAGCCATTTTTAAGCTGCAAAAAACGCCCATAAAAGTGGCTGTAAAAACGTCCATGAGCATGAGGCCTTAACCTCCCTGGCGGTATGATTCTGTCTGGAATTACGCACCAAAAGCGGTACAATTATTTTGCATGGAAATTCTGCGTTTTATACTGTAGGCCTGCAATTTTTAGGAATAACTCGCTTAAATTTGTCCAAACAAGAGTCTAGTAGACATCCCGGGTATGATAAAGTTTGAAACACAAAATCATAAAATTATAATATAATAAATAACTATAAATAATTATAACAAATAATAATGTAATTATAATAAAAATTATTCACTAATGTAATCAAATCAAAATCACTGAAATTTGCTCAGTTGCAGAATTGTCGCTGTCATTACTTTTATTTTTTTATGACGAATTTTCCCACAAATCGCTATCGCTCAATTCTGCAAGTGATTATCATTTATTATCGCTGTTTTCTAGCTGCTCTAAAATCACTTTTGACATAAAGGGACACTTTTGGTTGCTATGGACAATCTACAGTTTGCAGGGAGAAAAAAATGTTTTTATTATGTAAAAGAACATGCAGGACACTGGGCAGACCACTAGGGACAGGGGGGGTGTGTATTTTTACATACAGTACTGTAATCTATAAGATTACAGTATTCTGTATGTAATGTGTTTGTTTACATTTTTGAATTTGCCGCCGGTCTCCGCCCCCGTGCGCCGTTACGTTGCAGGGAACGGAGATCGGCGGCGCGCGGGCACTGTGTGCGTCGAATGGAGGACGCCACTCGCTCACACAGCGGGGATGCATCGCTGGATCCAGGGACAAGGTAAGTACAGTACCCCGCCTGGATCCAAGGTAAGCCAGCGCGCGCTGCAGGCTCTGCATATTGACCCCGAGCGCGACTCGTGGATATCGCTATTTACCTGAAAAATCCAACCCGAGTCGCGCTCGGGTTTACCGCCAGGGGGGTTAAAGGAGAAATACATAGTTGTATTGGATTTCCACCAGACATATGTGGTGTTGAGGCCAAAATAATTTTTTTTTGAGTGTTATCTGACCACCTTAAAGATTCTAAGGCCACACGGAAAAAAGGTGCTCTGGTCAGATGAGACTAAAATTGAATTGTTTGGCCTCTGCAACAAACGATATGTCTGGCAGAAATCTAATACAGTTAATCATCCACATAACACCATTCCTACAGTAAAGCATGGAGGTGGTAATATCCAGTTATGGGGGGGATTCTCTGCACTTGTCAGGATAGAAGGAAAAATGGATGGGGCAAAATATCATCAAATTCTTGAGGAAAATCAGCTGCCCTCTGCCAGAAAATTGGCAATGGGGAGAAGGTTTACCTTCCAACATGACAACAATCCAGTAACAGAATCAACAATATGTTTTATTTTTTTATAAATATTGTTTTTGATCTTGCAGTGCATTGCTCCTGGATTTCTCCCCAGGTTTGAATAATGTCAGTTGTAATGGACACCCATGCACAGGATTAACATGGCTTGCATCCTGCATTCACGCATGAACTTGGATAAGTTTGCTTATACCTTGTAAGTTCAGCCAATCACACGACAAGTATTTTGCCACTACTATGGCAACATGTAAACTAAAAATAGTAAATTCTTTGCTAGAGTGCCGAGTGCTCCACCAATCCTGCGAATGTGCACCAAGTGATATATAGCAGGAATCATTTTGTTTACACATTGGCATAGTAAGGGAAACATTAGTGCTGCCAGACCGGAAGTGTTTACCTTGCTGTTACTAAGGCAAATCATTCTGCTAACATTTTATAAAATATTTAACTGGCCCAAAAAACTTCAGTGAGGGTGTCTCCCTGTGCTGGCTTATTGCTTGGATGTTGCTCAACAATGATGTGTCTGAGGAAATCATGGACCACACACACACACACGTAGGGGTTTGAGAGCTCGCTATTGTGATGAGGGCATGCAATAACAGCTGGGAGTGCCCTAGCTGCATAAACAATTACATACTAGTGGGCACGATTAGCTTCAGGAGTCGGCAAAGGGGAATGCCTCTTGCAGCTAATTGTGAAAATGTCCCACTGGTGTTCTCACATCTAATTACCAAACAAGTGCATTCACAAATGCACCCCAAAGCTGGCCATACATTATTTATTTTCATCCAACCAACATGTTGAAAAAAGTTCACTCCCAATGTGCTATTGTGTTCTGACAGCGGAGAGCCTACCCCGCCATCATATCACACTGATCAGTGTTACCAGCTATAGCCAGCAACAATGATCGTTCAGGAAGAACTGAACAGGCTGGTTATACAAAAGTTGATCGGTAGATCAACTTCTTTACAATAAACCTGCTCATATATAAACTGAAATTTTGATCCATGTATGGCCGCGTTAAAGTATACCGTATTTATCGGGGTATACCGTGCTCCCGCGTATAGCGCGCACCCCTAAAGTTGCTGCCATTCCTGTGGAAAAAACATTTTTGTACTTACAGTTTTGGTGTCTTGCGCGGCGTCCATCGGCGGCTTCGGGTGTCCACTTCGTCCGGTCCGGCGTCCGTCTGCGGCTTCGGGGGTCCTCTTCGTCGGGTCCGGTGTCCTCTTCGGCGGGTCCGGCGTCCTCGCGGCGTCCTCCTCGCTTTCCCGCGCCGAGTTTCAAATACTCCGCCGGCATATACCGAGCGCAGTACACTCGGGTATAGTCGGGCAGACTCGGCTCCTCTCGCGCTGACGTCCTGGACGTACAGGACGTGAGCGCGAAAGGAGCCGAGCCTGCCCGACTATACACGAGTGTACTGCACTCGGTATATGCAGGCGCAGTACACTAGTGAATAGTCGGGCAGGCTCGGCTACTCTCGTGCTCAGGTCCTGTACGTCCAGGACGTCAGCGCGAGAGGAGCCGAGTCTGCCCGACTATACCCGAGTGTACTGCGCTCGGTATATGCCGGCGCAGTATTTGAAACTCCGCGCGGGAAAGCGGCTATCGGCGTATACCGCGCACCCACGATTATGCCCTGATTTTCAGGGCAAAAAAGTGCGCGGTATACGACGATAAATACGGTAACTAAAGGCAAAACTTTTTATTTTAGTTTTGGATAGAGTGGAGTGTGATTAGAAGCCATGTCAGTTTTTTTTGTTTGCGGTTACTGTAATGCCGCGTACACACGGTCGGAATTTCCGACAACAAATGTTCGATGTGAGCTTTTTGTCAGAAATTCCGACTGTGTGTAGGCTCCATCGGACATTTGCTGTCGGAATTTCCGACAACAAAAATTTGAGAGCTGGTTCTCAAATTTTCCGACAACAAAGGCAATCGTCTGTATGCAATTCCGACACACAAAAATCCTACGCATGCTCGGAATCATTGAACTTCTTTTTTCTCGGCTCGTCGCAGAGTTGTACGTGATCGCGTTCTTGACGTTCGGAATTTCCGGCAACATTTGTGTGACCGTGTGTTTGCAACACAAGTTTGAGCCAATATTCCGTCGGAAAAAAATCCACAGTTTTGTTGTCGGAATTTCCGATAGTGTAGGGAGATTCACCCTTTCTAGTTGTTCTGTCCAGAAAATTTATAGGAGGGGAAATCTCCCAATTTGGACACTAATTCTGAGGGTCCCTAAGAGATTCCCTATATTTGCAGGGATTTTCGCTCACTTCCCGTTTAGGATACGAGACAGAAAGTGAAGGTAAATCTCCCTAATGGGAGGAAGAGGGCAAAAATAAACCTTACTCTATCCAAAATAAAAATAAAAAAGTTTTGGCTATAGTTCTATTTTAAGTCAAAACTGGACAGTTTGCTTTTTATCTACAAGCACCACTTACCTGCATAGCCAGTTTTTTTGAAAATGCAAATGAAACTCTATAAAGCAAACTAAATATCATTCACTTAGAAACGACTTCATTCAAGAGTAAATATATAGGGATGGATTTAGGATAGAGAGCGTATCTTTGTGTGTGCGTAGCGTATCCGATTTACGTTACGCCTCCGCAACTTTTACAGGCAAGTGCTGTATTCACAAATCACTTGCTCCGTAAGTTGTGGCGGCGTAGCGTAAATGGACCAGCGTATCCCTGTAATTCAAACAGGGCAGGTAGGGGGCGTGCTGTATGTAAACTAATCGTGACCCGACGTAAAAGACGCGCCGAAAGAACTGCGCGAATGCGCCGGCCGTGAACGTATCCCAGTGCGCATGCTCCAAATCACGTCGCAAATAGTCAATATAAACTACGTGAGCGTAACTTACACCCAGCCTCATTCTGAATCGACTTACGCAAATGACGTAAACGACGTACAATACGACGCTGTCCCGACGTCCATACTTAACAATGGCTGCGCCTCACTATAGCAGGGGTAACTTTACACCGGGCGTATCTCTAACGTAAACGATGCAAATAGATACGCCGCATACGCCCTAAACAAACAAAAAAATAAAATAGATACTCCGGCCGCAACTACATTCGTGAATCGGCGTATCTAGTTTATTTGCATATTCAACGCGTAAATCGACGGAAACGCCACCAATCGGCCACCGTAAATATGCAACTCAGATACGATGGCGTAAGTGACTTACGTCGGTCGGATCTAACACAAATCAATGCGTAACTGATTCTAAGAATCAGGCGCATAGATACGCCCCACTTACTCAGAGTTACGACGGCGTATCTGGAGATACGCCATCGTAACTCCTTGCTGAATCTAGCCCATAATGTATAATATATAAGAGGACCAAATTAGGTCCAGGATATATTGCGGGTTATTTTTATGGAAACATTTGTATTGTTCTCTGTAAAAGACTGTTGGCGCTCACATAATTGCGATGAACAGGAATAGAAGGGATTCTGAAAGGCCCGTGTCCAGTGGATTGTAAAGAAATCCCTGTGCAGACATTCAGGCCAGTGATAAGATGATGCTAAGCTCTCTTTAGTATGTGCCAAGTAACTGATAAAAGAGAGAAAAAAAAAGGACAGGGTTTAGGATAACGTGGGAAATTTATGTCTGAAGGTAAAACACATGGCATATACCGGCATAAAAATACATTATAGCAAGTGAATACAAACAATACATTATGGCAAATATATTACTTTTAAAAACACAGAAACAAATCGCTATCAAATGGTATATTAAAAACAATACCTGAAATATGTAAATGCATGGCAAATTATACTGTTATATGTTGAAATATACAGTACTTGGAATCTATCCACTGCCTACAAATTCACGTTTCATTTTTTTTAAACAGATAAAATATTAGGCTACATTCTCACGGCTACACAGGATATAAATGCTGCCCAATGTTTAGTTCCTAGGTCCTCTAATCATATACCTGACTTAGGCGGCGTACACACGGCCGAGGTTCTCGCTGAAAACGGACCTCGGACACACGGCCCGTCGGGAAGCCCGTCGAGCCGAAATAGAGAGCACGCTCTCTATTTCCTCGACGGCCCGCCTGGAAGAATGGCTGGTTGCCATTCCCGATGGGCGGGTCGCCGAATTCGATGGCCGGGAGATAACCTCGACGGGCGGAACGATGTGTTCTGCCCGTCGAGGTTCTCTGCCGTGTGTAACGGCGCCTTCAAGCTAGTCGCACCACCAAGCTGGAATCATTTACTAAGTCAGCCTTCAAAATTTCCACACACTCACATTAGGCGAGCGGAAATAAGCAGAGGGAGAGTGTAAAGCCGCGCTAGAAAAGTGGGCGGGCGCCGCCAGCAGGCAGGGTTGTGCGGGAGCCGATTCTCCATCCTGCCTTCGACCCGTCATTCTCTTAGCAGGGTCTGGCATACAGCGGGAGTTGGCAAAGAACTAGATGAGGTGGGTGCGAGGCGTAGAGGGGGGCTGGGTGGGAGCTGCCAAAGTTTACTTTTCCTATTACCAAGTTGATGATCAGTTGCTCCGACCGCCTAGCAATCAATCACCAGCTTGTTAAAAAGAAAAGTTAGCTTTGGCATCTCCCGCTACCCATTCGTGTTGTACTTCGCTGTAAAGCCCCGTACACACGATCAGGATTTTGCCCGGCCAAACTCACATCGGAATTCCATCGTGGGGGAAAAGATAACATGTTCTCTTTCTAAACTCTGATGGAATTCATACACACGGTCAGAATTTCCTATCGTGTGTACGGGGCATAAGTCTTTCTGCATCCTAGATTAGTGATCGTTTTAATGCTATATTTCATTTAGCATTAAAATATTTACTTAACAAGGCAGTAATCATGTGTACTGTGCCTTTAGTAGCCAATCATATGTTATTTATCACAGTCAGATCAATTAAATATGCTTTATGTTAAATATCTCACTCTCGCATACTGGTCACTGGACGTTCAACATGGCACTTTATGGCAAAGAACTCTCTGAAAAATTGATGCTCTACATAAAGATAGCCTAGGCTATAAGAAGATTGCCAAGACACCAAAACTGAGCTGCAGCAGGGTGATTTAACAGGACACATGCTCAGCATCATATCCGGAGGTTGTCTTTGGGAAATAGACATATGAGTGCTGCCAGCATTGCTGCAAAGGTTGTAGGGGTGGGGGATTAGCCTGTGAATGCTCAGACCATATGCCGCACACTGCATCAAATTGATCTGCATGTCTGTCATCTTAGAAGGATAAGCAGACTAAGGACATGGAATTCTGGAACCATGTCCTGTGGTCTAATGAGACCAAGATAAACTTATTTGGTTCAGATGGTGTTAAGCATGTGTGGTGGCAACCAGGTGAGGAGTAAAAAAAACAAGTGTGTCTTGCCTACAGTCAAGCATGGTGGTGGGAGTGTCATGGTCTGGGGCTGTGTGAATGCTGCCGGCACTGAAAAGCTACAGTTTATTGAGGGAACCATGAATGTCAACATGTACTTTGACATACTGAAGCAGAGCATAATCCTCCTCCCTTCGGAGACTGGGCCACAGGGCAGTATTATGTCAACATGATAACGACCCCAAACACACCTCCAAGAAGATCACTGTCAATTAGGCTGCAATGGTGAGGCTGCAGATGGGCATTGTGCAGGATGCATTGATGGGCAATGGAAAGGCTGAAGATGGGCATTGATCAAGCTGCATTGATGGGCACTGATCATTCTGCATTGATGGACAATGGTGAGGCTACATTGATGGGCACTGATAAGGCTGTATTGATAGGCTGTGACCTTTATTTTGCGTTAAAGTTCTTTTTTTTAAATTAGCATTGTTGTCCTGAAATTTCCCTCCTAAAATGAAGGTGTGTGTGTGTGTATATATATATATATATATATATATATATATATATATATATATATATTGTGCCCCATTTTTGGTGTCATTGGGAGGAATTGCGTCCCATTATTTGTGTCATGGGAGGGAGGTATTGTGCCCCATTATGTGTATCAGTGGATAAAATAGTGCCCCAAGGGCCGGATAAAAGCAAATGGCTGCATCTGTCTCCTGGGCTGAACTTTGGAGACCACTGGTTTAGAACAAGAAAGAAAAGTGACTGGAATGATCAACTTGGTACCTTGATGAAGACTATATAATTATGTGAACACACACATAGAAAAATACTATATAATGGGCACACAAATGTGTATGCAGCAACAATGGCTTTTACTCCATAAACCAATACATTTCACAAATGGCACCTGTAACTGTTCTGTACATGTGTACATGTCCGACGAGTCTAAATAAATCTTATTGCGCCAACTGTAATAAACAAAGTCCTTGTATTCAGATATGCCCAAGCTGTTAGTCCTCATCAAGTTTGTAAATCAAGCTACGGGTGAGTTTTGTTCTTTAAATTCAGCATTGCTGATTGAAACAATGGGCACTCAGACCATTTACCAGGCTATGTCATAGTCTTCATAAACAGAGAGAAAAATATTTAGCTTGTAGTGACAGGATATCCAGGAACATCTGCTCTATCATAATGGGGCACTGTGCTGAAGTAAAATATTTTACTGTCCTTGGCTTTAGTAATTTACGTGAAGCTCCTAGTTTTATGGGTTCAGGAAACATCTTTTGAAGACTGCTTTTTTAGTCCTGTTTAACAGTGAGCAAAATATTTGTATGAAGAGATCAGACATAAGTTGAGTTGCTATTAGCAAATGACAGTCTGCAATGATTGGAAAGGGGAAAAAAATACCAAAGCATTCCAATTGCCAGTCATTTATTAACACATTTATCAAAAGTCAAGCACAGATCCATCATGTCTACATAATCCCAACATGCGGAAACTGTGGTGACAGATCAGGCCAAGTACATACATATGGACAAACGTATTTGAACATTATTTATGCAACAAGGAGTAGCAAAAAAGTATACTGGTGGGCTGAAAATATATTCTAAAACATGCTACCATTCACTAGACATACAAGAGAGCCAATCCAAACCCAGAACCTTTTCCCTTCCCCACCATCATTAAAGTATGGCCTCCCATTAAAAGAAAAAAAAATTCTGCATCACTTAACTATCATCTGCATGTATAGTGTTCTCCTAGTCTCCCTGCAACGTCCCACAATTACCTGTTAAGCCTTAACAAAAAATTACATGGGGCCACCCTAAAAATCCTTACCAGACCCTTATTTGTGAATGCAGCCCGGCAGGTCAAGAAAAAGGGGGGTAAATGAGAGGTCACCCCTCTTAAACCATACTAAGCCACACACCCTCAACATGGGGAGGTGATTCTCTGCCCCCTCAAATCGCCTTGACACCATGTTGATGGAGACAAGGACCTCTTCCCCACAACCCTGGCCTGTGGATTTGGGGGTCTGTGGGCGGGGGGCTTATCAGAATCTGGAAGCCTCCTTTAACAGGCTCCCAGATGCCCCCATGAGAATGAGTATAGGGTGCATATCCTATACATACCCCTACTCATTCACCAAAAAGTGTAAAAAAATAAAATATAATAAAAACACAGACAGTTTTTCACGATTCCTTTATTAAAAAAATAATGTCCCCTAGTGTAGATCCATTGGTATGGCGCTCATTCATTCCCCCCCCCCCCTTTCCTGACCTGCATGTTCTGATAAGGCTTGCTGGCCTGCTGCTTAGCAACCAGCTAGTCTTCAAATAGAATTTGGTTTGGTCGATCAATTTTCGATTGATTGGGGGGAACAATAATATAGGAGGTTTGTTACTGGCCAGATCACCAGGTGAAAACAACGGTAAAAAAATAAATAAATAAATAAACGAACATCACAAATATTAACTGGTAAGGTTTAAGCGCTTAGACGCAAGTTTCACAACTCGCATTTGGCGCTCTATAAGCATTTATTCCAATCCATTTCAATCCAATCCAAGGTGCAATATATGGGACATAGGCAATATATGGAACATAGACAGCAATACATTTTGACAGAAGAACTAAACCTTCACCATTCTAACCCCCAAAAAAACGTTTTTGCCTAGAGATACACTTTATGTAGCACCAAAACATAAAATAATATTTACAGGGGCCCAAGGTTCGCACAATAACCTAAACTAGCCCTCAACCTCAATTGTAAGCTTAGTTCCTAAAAAATGGTGGTAATAAACCCAAAAGCAAAAATGTACTAACTATATTGCAGCCTATCAATTGTTAGATGTGATGGCTGCGTTTATTTTATTTTTTGGACCTTTTTCTTCCATTTTCATCTGGAAAACATGGATTTGCATTTAGAGTTCTGCTTTAAATCAGGCTCTATGAATAAGTCTGCATGTCAGCGAAAAACCAAGGTGGAACTGTTAAAAAGAAGCAATTTTAATTGGAAAGGTCCATGAAATAGCAGTTAAAGCAGACCTTTTCACACTTTCCTTAAAAGTCATCTCTGCATGCGGATGTGAAATCACCTAACATTTTATTTATTTTGATTTACTTTTTGCTCTCCACTTCCTGGTTCCTGAAGGCAGTGGTGATGTAGCCCCGGCCTCACAGGTTCCCCTGTGAAGGCAACGGCACAATTGCTTTCTGGGAAATCTTTCACCTAACATATTTGCACCTCCCACTTTTTAAAGGGACCAAAAGTCATGGGACAAGTAGTAGCTGTTCCGTGGCCAGGTGTGTGTTATTCCCTCATTATCCCATTTACAAGGAACAGATACAGGGTGCAGAGTTAATTTCAAGTGTGCTATTTGCATTTGAAATCTGTTGCGGTCAACTCTCAATATGAGATCCAAAGAGCTGTCACTATCAGTGAAACAAGCCATCATTAGGCTGAAAAAACAAAACAAACACCATCAGAGAGATAGCAAAAACATTAGGCGTGGTCAAATCAACTGTTTGGAATAACCTTAAAAAGAAAGAACGCAACGTGAACTCAGCAACACCAAAAGACCCGGAAGACCACAGAAAACAACTGTGGTGGATGACCAAAGATTTCCTTCCCTGGTGAAGAAAACACCCTTCACAACAGTTGGCCAAATCAAGAACACTCTCCAGGAGGTAGGAGTATGTGTGTCAAAGTCAACAATCAAGAGAAGACTTCACCAGAGTGAATGCAGAGGGTTCACCACAAGATGTAAACCATTGGTGAGCCTCAAAAACAGGAAGGCCAGATAAGAATTTGCCAAACAACATACAGTATAAAAAAGCCTTCACAGTTCTGGAACAACTTCCTATGGACAGATTAGACCAAGATCAACTTGTACCAGAGTAATGAGAAGATAAGTGTATGGAGAAGGAAAGGAACTGTTCATGATCCAAAGCATACCACCTCATCAGTGAAGCATGTTGGTGGTAGTGTCATGGCGTGGGCATGTATGGCTGCCAATGGAACTGGTTCTCTTGTACTTATTGATGATGCGACTGCTGACAAACGCAACAGGGTGAATTCTAAAGTGTTTCAGGCAATATTATCTTCTCATATTCAGCCAAATGCTTCAGAACTCATTGGAAAGCGCTTCACAGTGCAGATGGACAATGACCCGAAGCATACTGCAAAAGCAATCAAAGAGTTTTTTTAAGGGAAAGAAGTGGAATGTTATGCAATGGCCAATCACCTCACCTGAATCCGATTGAACATGCATTTCACTTGCTGAAGACAAAACTGAATGAAAAATGCCCCAAGACCAAGCAGGAACTAAAGACAGTTGCAGTAGGGGCCTGGCAGAGCATCACCAGGGATGAAACCCAGCGTCTGGTGATGTCTATGCGTTCCAGACTTCAGGCTGTAATTGACTGCAAACGATTTGCAACCAAGAATTAAAAAGTGAAAGTTTGATTTATGATTGTTAATCTGTCCCATTACTTTTGGTCCCTTAAAAAGTGGGAAGCACATCTACAAACTGATGCAAATTCTACACACGTAAATACCCTCAAATTAAAGCTGGAAGTCTGCAGTTAAAGCACATCTTGTTTGTTTCATTTCAAATCCATTGTGATGGTTTTTAGAGCAAAAAAAGATTAGAATTGTGTTTATGTCCCAATATTTATGGACCTGACTGTATTCATTTGCTGGTAGCAAACTACTCCCAAGATTTTGCCAGGGTTTTTACAGTATTTCTAGGTTTATAAAGGGAGGAGGGGGGGGGGGTCCTCCTTAAGCAGTGGGAAACGTAAAATGTCATATCCTTCTATTTTCAAAGGCATATTTGAGGTTTTCAAACGCAGGCAAAGTTTTATGTGTGCTGTCTACTCTAATTAACAGAGCATAAGCAACCAATATTTCTCCTACGTTTTACAATAACACAACATCCCTGGTGTGTAAAGAAAGCCGGTGGGGTTCAATCATTTCATCAAACTTCTTCAATCTGTGAATATGTAAATATTTTAAATACAGAAAATTCTTGTGAATGTTCATTTTTTCCCAGAGTGTATAGGTGGCACTGAATCATGATTTCTGAGTGTTTTACCGTACCATTCTCTTCACCAAAATGTACGTTATCTTCATATAACAGAGCATCCTCTACCTGGAAATAAACTCACCCCATGTGACTATGGTGTACGTTTATTAAACAGTGATATTTTCTCTTTCGACATTGCTGCCCTTCATCACATATAAAGCTCTCAGAAGGCAGTCGGTTTATCAACATTTTCACTTCTCTTCTCTGACGGAGACTGCAAAATGAGATTTGAGCCCATAATCCCAGGTGATCAGGGGCTCAAATACTCCAGAATGAAAAAAAAAAATTACAAAATATCAGTTAAAAAATAAAACGAATCAAAGACCTGTGTGAAAGGGACCATTCATAAATAATTATTGGCTCTCTCTGCTGTATCTGAGCCTGTGATTGGGAAGAGAGGGAGCAAACACTGCTGCAAATGGACACAATACTGGATTGAAACAGGACTCAGTAAGTATTTAGCAAGGGTAGTGGTGGGAGGAACAACTAGTGGAAGTTTTTTTTAATCTTAATGCAGCTAATGCATTAAAAGGGGTCGTAAAGTTTAAAGGTATTCAGTATGCAGCTCCCCCTTAAAACTTACCCGAGCCCAATCCCGCCATGTGCACGAGAGAGAGGCTACTCTCCCGGGTCTCTGCCTCCTCATTGGCTGTTGTCAATCACAGAGCGGGGGCGAGGCCGAGCCCCACTGTGTGTCTTATGGTCACACAGAGTGGGGCTCGGGAGCAAGCACACATCCTCAAGTGCGGATTGCTATGGGGGCACTCAGAGAAGAGGAAAGCCCTGGCGGGGGACTCAAGATGAGGAGGATCGGGGCTGATCTGTGCAAAATTATTTCACAGAGCAGGTAAGTATTAGATGGTTGTTATTAAAAACAAAAAAACAATCTAACCTTTCATATCACTTCAAGGTAAAAATCCCTTTGGCTTTAGAATCCATTTAAAGTGGTTGTAAAGTCCATTTAACATTATACTTATACAGGTTTATACTTAAATGCTCTGTGCTTCCCCTTACCTCCTCTTCTTGGAGCCTCCCTAGCTATCTTGGCTCTCCTTCTTCTGTGTCTGCCCCTATAACAAGCCACTTGCTATGGGGGGTAGATGTGTACTGTACACATCTACGCTGTACTCAAATAAAATGTACCGTATTTGCCGGTGTATAAGGCGACTGGGCGTATAAGACGACCCCCTAATTTTCCAGCTAAAAGGTTGGTTTTGGGATATACTCACCTTATAAGATGACCCCCTTCCGACACACCTCACTGTGCCCATTGCCTACCTCCCTGTTCCGATCTCCAGACCTTATCCCTGTATGCAGAGTCAGTCAGACTTCGGGCGTCCATTGTTCAAAAGCCGCGCCGCCTCCTCGTCCTGTTCCGTGATAGGCGGAACACTCAGTTTCCCAGCAGAGCCTGTGTTCGGGTGTTCCGCCTATCACGGAGGTCCTCTCGTCCGAGGCCAAGGATGGGAGGACCTCCGTGATAGGTGGAACACTGAACACAGGCTCTGCTGGGAAACTGAGTGTTCTGCCTATCACGGAACAGGACAAGGAGGCGATGTAACTTTTGAACAATGGACGCCCGCAGTCTGATTGACTCTGCATTCGGCGTATAAGACAACCCCCGACTTTTGGGTGATATTTTTAAGCACAAAACGTCTTATGCGCCGGAAAATACAGTAGGTCTTTTTTCCCCTTACAAATAGAGAATTCTTTTGGTGGCATTTGATTACCGAATTTTAATGTTTTGTACTATATACAAATTATTATTTTTTTAAATATAGAATGTCTTCATTAATTTAGGCCAATATTTATTCCGCTACATATTTTTGTTAAAAAAAAATCCTAATAAGTGTGTATTAATTGGTTTGTGCAAAAGTTACAGTGTCAAACTATGGGATGTTTTTATTTATTTATAACATTTTTTACTAGTAATGGCATCGATCAGAGACCTATAGCAGGACTGCGGTATTGTGGCGGACAAATCAAACACCTAACTGACATGTTTGACACTTTTTGGAGACCAGTGACACTAATACAGTGATCAGTGCTAAAAAAAATATGCACCATCACTGTACTAATGATACTGGCTGGGAAGGGTTTAACATCAGGGGCGATTAAAGGATTAAACGTGTTCCCTGGTGCTTACTAACTGTGGGGGAGATGCTTTGGGGGAAGGTAAAGATTCACGTTCCTGCTCAGGAATACAGAATCAGTACATTCCCCTCTTAAAGACCGATGTTCTTTCTTTCTCCCGAATTATTGACGGGTCCCGGCGGACATCGCATCTGCTGGACCCGCTAATTGTCCAATTACAGCGGGAGCGGGCTGGCGGCGGTGCGCGCGCCCCAGACCCAGAAGTGTCAGATCACGTACTAGGTATGTCATCTGCCACAGAGCGGTCGCAATGCTGCAATATATGTGTATGGCAATCGCTAAGCGGTTAAGATTTTATTTAAAGTGGATGTAAACCCACTCTTATCCTTTCTAAACTACGGCCATATTGCTGATCTATAAGGACATACATGCCTCCTGCATGTATCCTTACCTGTCAAATGTCTCCCCTCTGCCTGTAATAAGAACTGAAAAACTGCAGATTCTGTGGGTGGGTCTGTTGTCTGGAGCTCTGTGGGTGGAGTCGTGATGTCAGTAGACTCCCCGCCCACCTTTACACTCCCCTTACACTAAATTCTGCTATGATCACTAACATCCAGTCAAAATCCAGAAAAGTAACCACATGACTTCAGAAAAGGAGTGGGGGTGGGAATTAAAAAATAATGCCTGTCTCCAAGCTAGTGTATGAGATATGTAAAAAACCTGTCACTCACAGCAAGGGGGCGGAACGGACTAAGGTTTTTCTCTGTAAGTCCGTTTTATTTTACTTAACAATAAAAGAGGATTGCTCAGAGCTGAATTACAGAATTATTTTACAGACCCAATTAAATACTGTATATGGACTTTGGTAAAAGTATAAGAGATATTCAAACCTTCAGCATGTAACTGGTTAATTCACTGCCGTTATGCACAATGGCATTGAATGGCATTTAATTGGGAAGCAGAAAATCTGTTAACAGACCAGAGACACATTATGAGGTGTCAAAAGGTCATGTACTACATTTTTAACTGTCTTTAAGTTCATGAAATATGCTCCGAGGTTAATGTGACCTAACATTTCAGGAGGTCAAGGAGCAAAGAGGATCTTCTTTTTTTGAAATGTCTGACATTTCTGACCTTTTCGGTAGTGAAAGCTTTCTAGGAATGACTTACAAGCTATAATTCAACATTAAAACATAAAATTCAGAAAACACAATGAACCACGCTCAATTTGAAGTCATTTCTGAAAAATTATACAGTTGGAAAATATAATTTGTAAACTTGAATGAAGCTTTTATTGTTTTTGCATAAGCGTTCAGAATCCTAAGGTTTCCTATAAGTTATTATGAAACAATTTGTTGCAGAAATTCAAAGTGATTTCTTTAACATAATGGATTAATGTGTGTTTATAGAATATATCAAAATAAATCTTTATGGGAGGGGATATGAGTCTTTAATGTGTTGCTAGAAACTATTTTTTTAAGTTAACAGTGAACTTCAGAAACATATATAAAACGTTGTAGTTATGCGCTCATTAAAAACTGTTGAACCTTTTTGGATATATAGCAAAACCTTGGTTTGAGAGTAACTTGGTTTGAGAGTGTTTTGCAAGACAAGCAACATTTTTAAATAAAATATACAAGCAATGTCTTGATATACAAGTAGAGTCATGTCACAACTTTGTATAAAAGATAAGAACGAGCCTCTAAGTGTAGCAATATGGTTAAGTTTAACCGCTTGAGGACCGCCGCACGCAGATATACGTCTGCAGAATGACATGGCTGGTCACAAGGGTGTACATGTATGTCCCCTTTAAGAGCCCAGCCGCGGGATGCGACCCAGTCCTAAGGTCTGTGACTGTCCCCGCGTTAACCGTGGACCCGATCGCCGCCGGTGTCCTGCGATTGGGTCACAGAGAGAAGAAACGGGGAGAGGTAAGTGGAAACAAACCTCTCCCCGTGTTTCCTAGTGAGGCTGACACTGATCGCCTGTTCCCTGTCATAGGGAACGAGGATCAGTGAAATCACACGCTAAGCCACGCCCCCCACAGTAAGAAACACAAATCAGGGCACACTTAACCCGTACAGTGCCACCTACAGGTTAACCCCTTCACTGCCAGTGTAATTTTTACAGTAAACCGTGCATTTTTATAGCACTGTTCGCTGTATAAAATACAATGGTCCCAAAATGGTGTCAAAAGTGTCTGATGTGTCCGCCAAAATGTTGCAGTCAAGATAAAAATCGCTGACCACCGCCATTACTAGAAAAAAATTATTATTAATAAAAATGCAATAAAACTATCCCCATTTTATTTGGTAGACGCTATACATTTTGCACAAACCAATCAATAAATGCTTTGTTGGGATATTTATTATAACGGGTGAAACTCTGTTTTAAGTGGTTAATAAGGCCATGATGATCTCTGCCAGCTTGGGACTCATAGCTGATGTTGATGTCATCAGCAAGCCCCCTGTGTTTATTGAAAGTAGGTCTCCTGCTATCAGCTGAAGGTGTTCTGTGTTTATACGTATATATGACCTGTAGCGAGATCCTGATTAATCAAACCATTGTCTAGGTGTGAATTCCTATTCACCAATTGTTTCTGTCTGGGTGGGCACCAAGAGCCGGTTCACACACATGCGGCACGACTTTGGGGGCGACTCGGCAAGGCGATCTCAAGGCGACTTGAGAGGCAACTTGCAAAATGACTTCTGTATTGAAGCCAATGCAAGTCGCCCCGAGTCGCCCCCAAAGTAGTACAGGAACCTTTTTCTAAATCGGAGCGACTTGCGCCGCTCCTACTAGAATGGTTCCATTGACTACTGCGGACCGCGACTTGTCAGGCGGCTGATTCACCTGACAGGTCACCCCTGTGTGAACCGGCTCTAAGTCATCCAGGTGGCTAATTAACATTATGTTTAGGCCCCTTTCACACTGGGGCGGGAGGTGCGGATGGCGGTAAAGCACTGCTAATTGCGGTGGTATTCGGCCGCTAGTGGTGCAGTTTTACCCCCCCATCGATAGCGGCCGAAAAAGGATTAATACCTCCGACAATGCGCCTCTGCAGAGGCGCATTGCCGGCGGTACAGCTGCGGTTTTTCCATTGCCTTTAATGTGAATGAGTGGTGGAAGAGTGCAGTATACACACCGCTCCAAAGATGCGGCTAGCAGGACTTTTGGAGCGGTGCTGCTAGCGCACCGCTCCAGTGTGAAAGCAGTGTGAAAGCCCTCTGCTGTTTTAGGTCGGTTTGCAGACGCTATTTTTAGCGCAATAGCACCTGCAAACCGCCCAAGTGTGAAAGCGGTCTTCTAGTATATATCTGTCCTAATTATTATCCTGTGTGCAGTTTGTAATGTTAGGGTAATATGATCAGGAGGGGGATGTCCTCCTGTGATGTATATATTCTGTGTTAGTTTGTTCAAATAAATGTGTTCCAGCTTTGCAGCCAAAACGAGTCCTGCCTAGTTCTTGGTTGCATTATGTGGCTATAATATTGTATCTAACTAGACTGGAGGAAGCAGTATATGATGGAAGCACTCAAGCAGAGTGTAGGAAGCTCCGTCACATCGCCCAGGTACTTCAGATGGAAGAAGTACATGAAAATAACAAAGACTATCATTTATAAAGTACACATATGTTAACACACGCATAGAAAATAAATATCCACGGCAGGGCACACTTTAAGGCAGTCCCCTAAATATGTAATTCAAAGGATTTGAATTTTTCATGTCCCCCTTAAAGCCACATGAAAAAGGACCATCTCCCTGCTATGCAATATTTTTTTTAAATGTGTTTGCCATTGGTATATCTCACTGAGGGCGGAGCCCAGCTTTTCAAGACTTTATTGCCAATAATGTGTCTATTAGCCCCAAAAAACAGGCAGAATTTACTAACAAAATATAGCCCCCAAAAACCTATACAGGAATTCTCACAAAGTTCTGTTTCGCCAAAATGTTAAACAGGATTCCCTGCCCCTCATCAAATGGAACCCCAGCAGATTCACTCATCGCTACCTATCAGTTCATGTGCATGAAGCAGAATATGACCGACTTCTAGTTCAGGCCATTCCTCTCTCATATGTCATTGCCACTGTACAGATGATTATAGGCGGCCATTATCAAGAGAAATTCAGGTAATACATTTTTAATATTGTTTTTATATGTGTGAAAACTCGGAAGCTGCCATTACTGATCTGTTATGCTGGGTAGTTGGAACACAATACATGGTTACATTTTACACCCACCCAGAGATTAGTTTTAACTCTTCTTAGGGCCCTTTCACACCTACGGATCCCGTGAGGATCCATTCCTTTAACACCCGCTTGCTCAGAGGGGATCGCTCCATTGATCCCCGCTGATCCGGCAGATAACAGGGCGGTCCCTGCACACTGTGCAGGGACCGCCCTGTCAGATCTTTGCTCTCCTCTATGGGGGGATCAGATGAACACGGACTGTCTTGTCCGTGTTCATCCGATCCGCAGACGGATGGAAAAATAGGATTTTTCTCCGTGTGCAGAAACGGAGCATAGCGGAGACTGATGAGATCGGATTCATCCACTGACATCTGCAATACCAAAGGGATACATGTATGTCTGTTTTTCATCCGAAAATGGATGAATGAAAAATGGACATACGATCCGCAGGTGTAAAAGAGCCCTTAACCACTTAAGGACCAGTGCATGACTATAGACGTCCTCTTTTTGAAGAGGGATATCTCGGTAACAGCAGCAGCTGCCACAACCGAGATATCCCTATCTTCAGGCGCTGGTCCTGTAAACGATAATGGTGGTCTCTGCGTTGGAATCGCCAAAAGATCACCGTTAAGAGAGGGCCCCCGCCACTTTCCCGTGAGCCATCAGTATCGGTGGAGGCGATCGGGTCCTCTTCCTAGCTGAGTATGGAGACGAGTGAGGGGAAGATGGCCCCCGTACGTCTCCATACCATAGCAAGGTGGAAGCGACGTCAAAACATAACTTCCGCCCATACGTCTTAACCACTTAAGGACCAAGCCTGTTTTTCAGAATCGGTGTTTACACGTTTAAAACATTTTTTTTTTGCTAGAAAATTACTAAAAAAATATATAATGTTTGGGGGTTCTAACACCCTAGAGAATAAAATGGCCAAACATGAGTAGCGCCCGCATATGAAAACAGTGTTTAAACCACACAAGTGAGGTATTTATCGCAATCATTAGAGCGAGAGCAATAATTCTAGCCCTAAACCTCTAACTCAAAAGATGCAACCTATAGAATTTTTTAAATGTCGCCTATGGAGATTTTTAAGGGTAAAAGTTTGACGCCATTCCACGAGCGGGCGCAATTTTGAAGCGTGACATATTGGGTATCAATTTACTCGGTGTAACATTATCTTTCACAATATAAAAGAAAAAATTGGGCTAACTTTACTATTGTCTTATTTTTTTTATTAAAAAAAGTCAATCTTTTCCAAAAAAACGCTGCGCAAATACGGTGTGACAAAAAGTATTGCAATGACCGCCATTTTATTCTCTAGGGTGTTAGGGAAAAAAAACAATATATAACGTTTGGGGGTTCTAAGTAATTTTCTAGGAAAACATTTTTTTTAAAACGTCAAACCTCAAAACTAGGCTCGGTCCATAAGTGGTTAAAGGAGAAGTACAGCCAAAGCTCGTTCTGCACTCATGTGACACGTTTTCAGCAGACAGCGAGCTGAAGACCTGCACAGCGATTTGATGTGTCATTCAAATGAATGGCGACTCAAATGCGAGTCCCGCGATTTGTCACTCACACATCGGCGATGTCAAATCGCTGGCAAATCTGCTCGCGTTTCTAAATGCTGTAGTGTGAATTCAGCCTTAGGCCGCAAAACCGATGAAACGGACTGAAGGTCTGTTTCATCGGTCCAAACCGATCGTGTGTGGGCCCCATCGGTCAGTTATCCTTTGGTTAAAAAAAAAGAGAACTTGCTTTAAAATGTAACTGATGGACGCCTGACCTATGGGTCAAAACCGATCGTTAGTAGGCACGACCATCGGTTAAAAATCCACGCATGCTCAGAATCAAGTCGACGCATGCATGGAAGCATTGAACTTCATTTTTTTTCAGCACATCGTTGTGTTTTACGTCACCACGTTCTGACACGACTGTTTTTTTAACTGATTGTGTGTAGGCACATCAGACACTCAGTCAGGCTCATCGGTTAACCAATGAAAACGGTCCTTCGGAACGTTCTCATCGGATGGACTGATCGTGTGTACGCGGCCTTAGAGTTGGGGGGGGGGGGGACAGATGCAGCATGCACCTAGGTAAGCATGATTCAGGGGGGAAAAAACTTCCATATTTCTTTTTTAAAAACATTGCGATATTATAGGACAACTCTGTAATAAAATGTGTTATTTATAAAACCTTTGTAAAAGCATGTAAAACAACAACTTATACACACACCCTAAAAATATACAAAACTGACAAGGATGTTTATTTGAATTTCTATATTATGCGAATAAAATAATAACTTGTGCATTTTATGTTGCTGTACAAATACTGTATATGTGCCCATTTGTCTACTTGGAAATGTGGGAAACAGATGTTAAAAACCCTCTAAACTTAGAGGGAAGAATTAACCCCTTCTTTTAAGTATATTTTTATAATGCAATGTAAAGATGCGAGGCTGGACACTAAAAGGTTTAGCTTTCTCTACATACAGTGCCTCTGCACAAGCAGCCTATACATAAGAGGAACACCAGTCACTGCCCACATATAAAAAGATATGCCACAAAAATGGACAAAAACAGCTGTTGACCACAGTAACCCATTAAATGCTACTTATCATTAGTTGCTAAACAATCTTTTGGGATAAAGGTTTTACATAAATTAATAAAAGCTGATCACTGTAAGCACGCCTGTCAGTGGTAAATGGTTTGTCACAACTCTCTAACTGATACATTTGAGAGCTTGTTCTGCTGAAAAATACAGACTAAGGCCTCTTTCACATGGGACAGATCCGTGATGATCCGCCCCGTGAACCTCCACTTGCTCAGCGGGGATCGCTCCATTGATCCCTGCTGAGCCGACGGATGACAGGGCAGTCCCCGCACACTGTGCAGGACGGCCCTGTCAGATCTCCGCTCTCCCCTATGGGGGGGATTAGATGAATACTGTGTTCACCAGATCCATTGACAGATGGAAAAATAGGGTTTTCGTCCGTCTGCAAAATCGGAGGGTTGTGGACCCGGATGAGATCTGGTGTCAGCAGATGATCATCCGCTGACACCTGCGATCTTATAGGGACCAATGTATGTCCCTTTTTCATCCGTACACGGATGGATGAAAAGGCGGACATACGGTCCACACGTGTGAAAGAGCCCTAATGCCGCGTACACACGATCGGTTCGTCTGATGGACCGTTTTCATCAGACGAACCGATCGTGTGTGGGCCCCATCGATTTTTTATCCATCGGTAAAAAAAAAGGAAATTGTTTTAAAATTATCTGATGGTTAAAAAAACGATAGAAAACACTGATCGTCTGTGGGCACGTCCATCGGTTAAAAATCCACGCATGCTTAGAATCAAGTCGACGCATGCTCGGAAGCATTGAACTTCATTTTTCTCAGCACGTCGTTGTGTTTTACGTCATCGCGTTCTGACATGATCGGTTTTTTAACTGATGGTGTGAAGGCAAGACTGATCATCAGTCAGCTTCATCGGATATCTGATGAAAAAATGTATTGTTTGATATAGATCTTCCAGGTGGGGGCGATAATAAAGAAGCTCAGCATAAAGATGCTACCTTCCGAAGTTTTAAAGACTTCCCCCAAGAGCTATTTAATCAATACTTAGCAACAGAATTAGCCCATAACTTAGAAGTTAAAACAAAACCAGATGAGTTTTTGCAGATGCTGCAATTATGGTATAATAGCAGCCCTGGATAAAGTAGCTCCAGTACAGTCCCGTAAAGCAAAAAAAGGTAGAAAACTGGGCTCAGCAGGCTGGTTTTCTCCTGATCTGGCTGACTTAAGGAAAAAGGGACGAGCCTTGGAAAGAATGTGGCGGAAAAACCAGTCCAAACCTAACCTCCTAAAATGGAGAATCTTTATGCACGGTTATAAAGCGACAATTGTACGTGCAAAAAGATCTTATATATCATCTAGGATTGAGGCTGCAGGCAATAACTCTCAGGAGTTATTTAGGATAGTGAGGAATTTTGCCAGTCCACAGGCAGCCCAGCTGGAGGTGAAGGCTTCTAAAGAGAAAGCCCAAGAGTTTGCAGACTTTTTTGTGAATGAAATAATTAAAATATATAAGGGACTTGAAGGCCAGGTGAGTGCCGAACTGGAGGTGACGAGGTCACCCTTGTCGGCGGTAAGGATACCTGAAACTCTGGTTTCAGAATTTGATTTTAGGACAGTTTCAGCCATAGAAGTCTTGGATTTAATTGCTAAATCTAAGGCTTCAGCACCTCCCTCCGACCCGTGTCCGGGTCAGGTGTTTAAAGAAGCCCGTGTTATTTTAGCCCCAGTTTTAACTGATCTTATCAATTGCTCTCTAGTGGATGGTACCGTCCCCAGATTTTTTAAACAGGCAATTGTTACCCCTATTTTAAAAAAAAGTGGTACCGATCCCTCTGACCCGGAGAAGTCCAGGCCTATTACAGGGCTATCCTTCCCAGCCAAGATAACAGAGAAGGTAGTCTATGGTCAGCTGCAGCTTTTCATGGAGGAGGGCAATCTGTTCGACAAGTGGCAGTCCGGTTTCCGACCCAAACATGGGACGGAGACGGCGTTGCTGGATGTCATGGACCATCTACTGGTCGACGCGGACCGTGGGGCCCACTCAATCCTCATTCTTTTGGATTTGTCAGCTGCATTCGACACAGTAAATCACCAGATTTTGCTGACGCGGCTTCAGGAGGTGGCGAAAGTGAGTGACCAGGCCCTAAAATGGTTTAAGTCATTCTTAGAGGAAAGGGAGTATAGGGTGAAACTGGGGGACTTCTACTCGGAGCCTATCAAGGTGACATGTGGGGTCCCACAGGGGTCCCCGCTATCCCCTCTTCTCTTTAACATCTATCTTCGCCCTCTGTTGACGGTGATCGCAAATCTGGGACTTCGATTTCAGTCCTATGCGGATGACATCCAGTTGTTCTCCAGAATCTCGACCAATGAGCCAGAGGCGGAGGCCAAGTTGGTTGCAGGTTTGGAGATCATAAAAAGCTGGATGGCAGCCAATTACCTGCAGCTAAACCAGGCCAAAACCGAGGTTCTAAGATCGGGGAATATTACTGGGGGACACTGGGTGTTATCGTGGCCCGATGGGGCTGGGGTGTGCCCCCGGCCGGCTGACACGGTGGGGACACTAGGGGTCCTGATTGACAGCAACTTGACGTTAATCCCCTATGTCGGTCAGGTTGTCAAGACCTGCCATTTTAAGATGCGGCTTCTTTACCGCATTTTGCCTTTTCCATCGGATCTGGAAAGAATTTCGGTGGTGCGCGCTCTGGTCCTTCCGCATCTGGACTATTGTAATGGTCTCCTGGCTGGACTGCCTCAAGTCCAGATTGGGAGACTTCAAAAGGTCCAGAACCAGGCGGTAAGGCTTGCATTAAACCTCAGAGGCCACTGCCCCACCTCGAGACATCAGGCTGCCCTGCATTGGCTGCCAGTTGGTCAGAGGGTGCGTTTTAAAATTTTAACACTTGTTTTTAAAGCGTTTCACGGGCTAGGACCCGCCTATCTCTGTGCCAAATTGAATAGACATGTTACTTGCCGCTCCCTTAGATGGAGCTGTCAATTCCGCCTTGAACAGCCAAAGAGTCGGCTGAAAAAATGGGGGGGCCGGGCTTTTTCTGTGCTCGGCCCGAGAGAATGGAATTTACTTCCCCTAAGTCTTAGACAGAGTCCGGATCTCCTCCTTTTGCTCTACATATATATCCTGGACTTTGGAGTATCTTTGCCCATAGTTTATGTATCTGTTTTTTCACGAACACTTCTGGGACTAATTTTGATTTTGGTAGCACTCAATGTAGTACTAGTTTTGACAAACACACTATATTGATTTCTTATATTGTTTATTCTGTGCCACCTAATAGGTACAGCCTCACAATTAGCGCGATTCCCTCCCTTTTTTTAGAGTCCGGACTTACTTACATTTAGGAGGGATCTTAAAACCTGCCTGTGGGCAGAGGCAGAATATTAGGAGTATTGAGGTTAGAGCATTTTGGAGGGTAGTACTGCTGAATTTGTTTTATGGGGAATTGTGCGTTGTCTCTCCGTTGGTTTTATGTGATTTTTATGGTTTTATATTGTATCGTATTGGTTTTTTGGTTCTATATTGTTGTTATATTAAGTGATTTTAATCGTGGTACATATTGTTACTATGTTAATTTATGCCTGTAACACCCGGGCTCGTTGTGAATTGTTAAGGTCTGGAAGCGTTTCGATACCTTCGGTGATTCTACGCTATACAAGCAAAAAACAATAAAAAATCTATCGGACCGTTTTTATCTGATGAACCGATCGTGTGTACAGGGCATTACTGATCGGATCTAAAGATATAAAATTAAGGGAAAAAAAAAAAGAAAAAAACTAACACATCAAAAAAAATTCTCAAGCTGAAAACCATGCAAACAGATAAAACACACAGATGACACAAACATATATTGGAGCGGTTGAACTTGCCAAATGCTTTTTTACTTCTATTGTTCTAGTCTTGAGATTTCAAGGTTGTGTTGCATTTTTATGTATGTAATAAAAGTTCTAAAATTGCAATGTAGAAGTCCACAATGTGAATTACCTTTTTGGGATATAGTGTGGTGACCTTAAAGTGGTTGTAAAGGTGGAAGTTTTTTTATCTTAATGTATGCAATAAGATAAAAAGCCTTCTATGTGCAACAGCCCCCCTCAGCCCCCCCCCCCCAATACTCTGTCCAGTAATGTCATGGAGTGTCTCAGCCGTCCCAGATTCTCCTTCCCGATTGGCTGAGACACAGCAGTGGTGACCATTGGCTTCCCCCTTCTGTCAATCAAAGTCAGCTAGCCAATCAGGGAGGGGGCTGGATCGGGGCTCTGTGTCTGATTGGCCCTGTGCTGATCACATGCACTCTCCCAAGAAAAAAAAAACAGGATCAGAGCAGACAGGATCAAACAGCCGTAGGTTCCACAGTGAGTATAAGAGCCCTTTCACACTCACAGCTCCCAGGCGTCTGCAGTAAAGCGCCTATATTTTTAGCAGGGCTTTACTGTCATTTTAGCTGAGCTTTTCGGGACCTAGCGGGGCACTTTTAACCACCGCTAGTGGCCGAAAAAGGGTTAAAAGCACCTGCAAAGCTCCGCCAGCGCTTCGGCGGCACTATTGATTTCAATGGGCAGAGGCGCTTTAGGAATGCTCCTAAAGCACCTCAAAGGACTTTCTTTTACGTCCTGCCAGTGCACCGCACCAGTGTGAAAGTCTTCGGGCTTTCACATTAGAGTGGCAGGAGAGGCACTTTACAGACGCTATCTTTAGCGCTACAGCACCTGTAAAGTGTCTCAGTGTGAAAGGGGTCTAACAAGCATGCTTTACTGCATATACAGACTGATTTTACTGTTGGGTTTAGTAACACTTCAAGGGAAAACACAAAAAAAAGGCATGAAATCCCCTCCAAAATCCATAGCAGTCCCTATTAGTAGCATTTTTTAAAGAAATTATATTGTTTTTGTAAACTATTGCATGAGCTATTTTACTGCTATTTTTGCTGCGGTATTTCAGTTTTAGTGAATTGAGCCCAATATAATTTATATGTCTATAATGTTGAGCATTATAGTTGTCAGTTCCCTTTTCTGTCCACATCTCTGGAATTCTGCAGATGTGGAACAGCATAAAGGGATATAAGAGCAAAAGGTACACACCGCTCAAGCATTCGGGTGATCAGCAAAAAAAAAAAAATAGGTGTGCCCCCCCCCCCCGGCTCACCACCGTCAATAACAAACATGGAAAAATAGGGAATGGCCACACACTGCAATAAGGTGGATGCTGTTCAAGTAATCTTTCATTTCACAAACTGCTTGTGTGAAACGCATCAACCAGTGTTCCTGTGACATTCATCTGGCATGGTGACAATAAAGATTACTTGACTAGCATCCACTTTGTTGCAGTCTGCGGCCATTCTCTTTTCTCCATGTTTAATGAATAGCACTTGTTGCATGTGTACCAGCAGAAGAGCAAGATGTGACGTCTGATGGATGAAAACCTTAATGGCGTCAACTGCAATACAAAGGGCTTTAGGAAGCTCCGGAAGGTCCGGGACCTCTTCTCTGACAGCCTGTTTCACCTTATCCTTAAAGCAGAGTTCCACCCAAAAATGGAAATTCCGCTAATCCCACTCCTCACCCCCTTACATGCCACATTTGGCATGTAATTTTTTTTGGGGGGGGAGTGGGGGCTTCAGGAGGAGTGGGACTTCCTGTCCCACTTCCTGCTTCCGCCGAGGGGCTGGTTAGGCGGTTAAGCTTAATCGCCTACAGCAGCCCCTCCCTGTAGGCGATCGCATGGGACACATGACAGGTCCCACGCGATCGCCTGTCTAATCAGCGGTGGGCCGCGCCGCTCGCGCATGCGCAGTGCCGCTCGCACGTGCGCAGTGGGTGCCCGGCCGTGAAGCCGAAGGCTGTCACGGGTGGGTGCCCACAGTTGTGATGAGGATGCCGGCCGGGGAGGGCGGGAGAGGAGCGGAGCCCCGGTCGGCACATCGATGGAACGCTGGAGCAGGTAAGTGTCTGTTTATTAAATACCAGCAGCTACACTTTTGTAGCTGCTGACTTTTAATA
The DNA here is from genome assembly GCA_029574335.1 of Rana kukunoris. NCBI lineage: Eukaryota > Metazoa > Chordata > Amphibia > Anura > Ranidae > Rana > Rana kukunoris. The sequence goes on along the minus strand of CM056049.1, from coordinate 114,304,628 downwards.
AACACAGATATCGTCTGGAACACTCCTTTAAGGAATTGATAGATGCCAATAGCTGCTATCGCAGGCTGTGCAATTGCACCGGCCATAGCAAATGAGGCTTTAACCACTTAAGTACCGCCTCCTGCACATTTACGTCGGCAGAATGGCACGACTGGGTACAGGCACGTACCTGTACGTCCCCTTTAAGTGCCCAGCAGAGGGTCGCCCACGACCCACGGACCCGATCACCGACGGTGTCCTGCGATGGGTCACAGGAGCTGAAGAACGGGGAGAGGTGTGTGTAAACACACCTTCACAGTGGCAATGTCACTGATCGTCTGTTCCCTGATATAGGGAAAGACAATCAGTGACGTTACACGTCCAGCCCCGCCCCCCTACAGTTAGAAACACATAACCCCTACAGCGCCCCCTAGTGGTTAACTCCTAAACTGCAATTGTAATTTTAACAGTAAACAATGCAAAGACCACCAAAAAAAAGCTCTATTTGTGGGAAAAAAAGAACGCAAATTTTGTTTGGGAGCCACATCGCACGACCTCGCAATTGTCAGTTAAAGCGACGCAGTGCCGAATCACAAAAACTGGCCTGGTCTTTTACCTGCATAATGGTCCGGGTCTTAAGTGGTTAAGCAATGACTCCGGTCTTTCAGTCTGTTATCCGCTGGATCTTTAAACACCCGAACATTGTTGACTGGACAAGACTTTTATTCAGGGAAGAAACAGCAACGTCTACTGCTGGCACACTCCATTTCTTAGTGAATTTCTCTTCCATAGGATAAATCTGAGAGAATCTCTCAGGAGGAAAAAAAATGCCCATTCCCAGTCAGCATAAAAAAGCTGTTCCAGCAACAGGTGCATAGGAAAAGCATGTGCCCCTTGAGGAGGCCTTAAAGAACACAGAGAGGAAAAGGGGGCCTCAGCCGACTCTGTTAGGGGCAACTTATTACCAATACGCACTGTCTTAGTGTGCAATTGAATTAACAACCTTTGACTGTGAGGTAGCGAAGGGTTTCTCCGGGGCTGAGCCCTCTAATGAGGAACCATCCTCATGCCCTTTTTTTCCCAGACTGGGAGGTTGGAGATCAAACTAGCCAACTTACCCTCCAAACCAGCCCAAGACATAGCCAAGTCATATTTAGTCACATATGCAGAGACTGGGGTATTGGAGGTAGCTACAATGCCTGACAAAGGTTCAGTTTGGTCAACCGTTTCAGGTCTTACAGGGGAAGCAGGTGCCGTGGAGGCACGACTAGGGTTCCCAGGACCTGACCGCTGCGCTTTTGCACCCCATCTCCCTGTTTTTGCCCCTCTCCTTCGAGAATACATAGTCCCAGGCACAAAGCAGACGTACTAATTACTATGCATCTATTGCTGAGCTCAGTCTTAGCAATCTTAATATGTTGTTATCAAATGCCACAGCTCAGATGCTAAACAGATGAGTCTTGAAAAATGCCTGTCCCCAGCACCCCAGCGCCCCAGCGCTTACATGCCCTGTGAAAAAGTGTCTGTGTCTCTCCGTCATGCACCTGTATTCGCACGGCTTGAATTTATAACAATTGCCGGTTCGCGCCTGCGCCACGCCGATCCAAGTGCCTGTGGCGTCCCTTTCTCATAAGAGGGTTCTCTTTGAGTGCACGCAAGCAGAGATCCACTTGGGTAGAAGTCTCACTGCTGGTGGAACCCCAAACTCCCCCCCCCCCCCCGACTAACTGAGAGGGAAAGGCAGAACTCCTCCACAAGCGTTGCTGACAGACCTTAAAGCAGAGCTCCCACGGCCATACGTTTTTTTTTTTTTCTGCGTTAATCTGTTTATAGCATAGTTAATCAACTGGTTAGCTGTCTAAAGTCCTCCGCTTTCCGATTTTGTCTACAATTAGAAGCTATATTCTCCCGTGGTTTCCATTTTGCTTGTGGGCATGAGAAGCACCAATCTCCTTGTTGCGGTAAATGCTGCTCCCAGCATTCACCGCCCGTTCCCGTGCATGCATGCATGTCGTAACGGCGAGCAGGGACGTTAACTTCCGGGGAATCCCGCGATTAGTGATACCAAGGCTCCGCAATGACTCCTGGGAGCTATGACAGAAGCTCCCAGGGCACACTGTGGTTACGGGAAGTGACGCACTACCCGCAGAATACCCACAGATTATACAGACAGGAAGCTATGGGAAAACAAAGGTACTGTACAGATTAAAAACAAAAAAACTGCAGTTTTTCACTTGCATTACAGGCTGCAGTATGAATGAGCTAATGTCTTGAAATAGGGAGGAGCTCCGCTTTAACCAGGTAGGCATGGGATGCTGACACCAGGTATGCTACTTCAAACCCTCTAGTGCAGTGTTTCTCAATTCCAGTCCTCGCTCCCCCCCAACAGGTCATGTTTTCAGGATTTCCCTCAGATGAAAAGGCTGTGGGAATTACTAAGGCAGTGAAACTGATCAAATCACCTGTGCAAAATAATGGAAATCCTGAAAACCTGACCTGTTGGGGGGCGTGAGGACTGGAACTGAGAAACACTGCTCTAGTGGTAGGAGAGAATACAGGCAAGACATCAACTATTCATAAAAAGAAGCCCACGAGGGATGTTCTTAACTTAACATTCCCGCCGCAGGTTACTACTTGAATTAACACAGTGACCCAATCTTCACCCATCATGGCGGGCTTGGAGTCATGCCAGACCTTCAAGTATGAGGTCCCCTTTAATTTATAGGATCCACTGCCTTGGACCTGTAGAGAGCCCTGCCAGAGCAACCTGTGGTATAGCAATGCGACCAAGACGCTGGATCCCAGGGCCCAGCTCTCCAAAGAGAAGCATTACAGGCAAAACCTTCTTCTTTGGTATTGAGGCTTGGGTACCATCTACTTTTACCTTTGTTTTGGCTTTTTGAAAGGATCCAATTGTACAGCTCCCTGGCCCTGGGTAGGGCCCTTCTGGGGAGCATAATGTTAACCATGACCAACAGCTTAGACACTGGTGAAAAAACAGAGGATCTCCCCATGTGGAAAGGGTTATATAGAGGGTCTTGATTATGCCAGTGTCCATTACCTGAAGGTGGCCCATAACCCATGTAGTAATTACTGGTGCTCTGTGTCCCGTGATGTACTAAAAGAAATCATGTTCATGGTAGCGCACCAATCAACACCATCCTCCTCAGTCATTTTCTAGTTGTGTATATGGATCACAAACTGAAATATAGAGAACATTCTGGTCCACGAATTCTCATACTCTGCACCTTGGGTAAATGTCTAATGTTGTCACAACTGTCATCGACCATAAACATCAAATGTTACCTGTTCCTAATTTGCTGTGCATTATCCATCTACTATAACTAACAGGACCATGGATGTACAAAAGCCCCACACTATGTATTGTGTAAATGGTTCATGTTTATGTAGTTCAATAAACTGGATATAATGAAGTGTCTCAAGAATAATGCATGAAATATAATATCTCTTCACCTATACAGGAAACTATCAGACTTCCAGTTTAGATAGCTCCCAGGTCAGTTGTACCGCTGCTCAGAGGTGCTCTTGCTAGAAATTCTATTAACATGAGTATAGAACAGACACCATGTCTAGGGAAAGCCTCCTCCTTTACTTTTTTTTTCTGACCACACAGAAGCAGCAAGAGACTTGTGAAGTTAAAAGGAAATTGTCATCAGTCCATAAGAACAGAGCTGTTCTGGGTCGCTGACTCTGTTTTGGGATTAGAATCCCCCTATGAAAATACAAAATACATTTCTGGTAATCAGAAACTTGCCCAGGGACTATATCACAATTCAGTAGGGAATTCTTACATTCATCCTTTAAAAGTATAACTTCACTTTCTCAATAAACATTGTCTATTTGTAATCTTTATGCTGCTAGCATTAGTAAATAAACCGGAAAGTATATCATATTTACTTGTTTTAAACTTATTTTTGTATTTATTTATTGAGTTACTTCCTGTTTTTTAGGCCTAGGCAAATGATGTCATACATCCCAGGAGTCTTCAGGAGGGAAGGCACAAGCACATACCCTGCCTACACGTAGATGGACTTCAGGAAGTAAATGCTACATGAATCATCTGCCCTTACTCAAGATGGCCACGGCCAGAAATGCTAAGGGTGTTTTTCAAAGTGTTTTCTCAGCTAAATGAAAGCAGAGTTCCACCCAAAAATAGAAGTTCCGCTTTAACCACTTAAGGACCGTCTCCTGCAGATATACGTCAGCAGAATGGCACAGGTAGGCACAAGCACGTACATGTACGTCCCCTTTAGGTGCGCAGCCGAACCTCCGTGACCCACGAACCCGATCATCGCTGGAGTCCCACGATCGGTCCCTGGAGCTGAAGAACGGGGGAGAGCGGTGTGTAAACATACCTTCCCCGTTCTTCACTGTGGAGCTGTCATTGATCGTGTGTTCCCTAATATAGGGAAACACGATCAATGACGTCACACATCCAGCCCCGCCCCCCTACAGTTAGAAACACATATGAGGTCACACTTAACCCTTTCAGCGCCCCCTTGTGGTTAACTGCAATTGTCATTTTCACAGTAAACAATGAATTTTTAATGCATTTTTTTCTGTGAAAATGACAATGGTCCCAAAAATACGTCAAAATTGTCCGATGTGCCCGCCATAATGTCGCGGTCACAGAATTTTTTTTTTTCTATAAAAATGCAGTAAAACTATCCCCTATTTTGTAAACGCTATAAATTTTGCGCAAACAAACCAATTTACCAAAAGTAGGTAGAAGAATATCGGCCAAAACTGAGAAAAAAAATGTATATATATTTTTGGGGGATATTTATTATAGCAAAAAGTAAAAAATATTGCATTTTTTTCAAAATTGTCGCTCTATTTTTGTTTAAAAAATTAAAAAAACGCAGAGGTGATCAAATACCACCAAAAGAAAGCTCTATTTGTGGTAAAAAAGGGATGCCACTTTTGTTTGGGAGCCACGTCGCACGACCGCGCAATTGTCAGTTAAAGCGACGCAGTGCCGAATCGCAAAAACTGGCCAGGTCCTTTACCTGCCTAAAGGTCCGGGTCTTAAGTGGTTAAGGACTCCTCACCCCCTTACATGCCACGGAATGTCATTCCAGGCCTCAGGCCATTGTTTGGAGACCACAAATATAGAGTACATAATAGCACTACAAGATAGAGTATATCAAAACATAGCATCTCAAGGCAACCAAGAAAGGTCAACAGGAACATCAGTCTGTACATGCAGTACAAGAACTCAACAATTATCAGGTCTCATTTAGCAGTAGTAACTACAGACATTAGGACTACAAAAAGATAAATAATATTTAGAAAGTTTCGAAATGAGAATCCAATTGCAGGTTCACAAACTATATGCAATACAAACTACATTAGGAGTATTAACACATACAGAAGCCATTGAAATGGAACCTTCAGCTCAGGTTGGATTTAGGCCTGATATTCTATGAAGCTAGCATTGGTAGACAGAACTTTCTGCCAAGTATTATCGATTAGCTCTCCGCACACTACTGCCCAATCACATGCTTAGCATTAATATATAAAACATAGGGACACTCTTCTCATATATAATGTACTTTAGGCTGTGCAACCATGCCAAGTTAATGCCCATTTTTTTCCAGCTCTCAGCCTCAACTTTTTTAGAAATCATCCCTTAACTCTACATTCTCTCCCTATAATAAATCAATAAATGCAAAACAATGTAACTTTCTTGCGGAAACTAATGTTTCAGGCTCCCTCCAGTGTCAATCACACGACAAAATGTATAACCACTGGTCAGGTTATTTATAATGAATGGAACAACTAAAGTTCAGGCACAGAACCCCCCCCCCCCCCCCCAAGAGGCCTCCAGCAGGAGCGTGGTCAATGCGCATTTGGCCAAATGTTCCGTTTCTAAATGCATATCGTCTTTACCTTAGTGCAGTCCTCCTTCACTTACCTCATCCTTGCATTTTGCTTTTAAATGTCCTTATTTCTTCTGAGAAATCCTCACTTCCTGTTCTTCTGTCTGTAACTCCACACAGTAATGCAAGGCTTTCTCCCTGGTGTGGAGTGTCGTGCTCGCCCCCTCCCCTGGACAACAGGAGTGTCAGGATGCCCACTAACACACAGCTCCTTTCTCTATCTGCAACGTAGAGAGCGTCCTGATTCTCCTGTAGTCCAAGGGAGGGGGCGAGCACGACACTCCACACCAGGGAGAAAGCCTTGCATTACTGTGTGTAGTTACAGACAAAAGAACAGGAAGTGAGGATTTCTCAGAAGAAATAAGGACATTTAAAAGCAAAATCGAAGAATGAGGTAAGTGAAGGAGGACTGCGCTAAGGTAAAGGAAGCTATTTAGGAAAACAATTTTTACCTTTACAACCCCTTTAAGGAGCCCTCTTTACCAGCTGGTAACACAGAGAATCTTGTATCTTCAATGAAACTCTTCCTATAAAAGAAGGTGAAACTATAAACATGACTAAAAACTATTGGAAAGGGCAATCATGAATGAACAAACGGAACTGACAGGGCTTGTAAATAAAGCTGAATGCACTTGAAGTTCTCCTAAAGCTGATGAAACTTAGCTGAAGGATTTCTGTGTAACAGATGGTGCGCCACATATTTTTCCTCCATCTAGTAACCTATGGTCTGAAAATGAGCTCCAGTCTGTTATCACAATGTTGTTAACCTGCAAAGAGGTTTTATAGTTGGTTTGTGTGGGGGAGCATTAAGACACACTCACAGTAGTGTTCTCAGGGGCATATTAAACATCTTTAAACAGCTGTTACCCATCTTTACAACTTGGAGATATTTTACAGCTGCAAAGTCATGGCACGCATTACTTGAAATGTGATTACCCATTATTTTTTTTAATGCAGGTTTCTCTTTAAGTCAACTCCTTCAGGCCTCACGGTTGGGCCATCTATTATGTAATAATTACTGAATATGCTAAAACAGTTAAAGGATACCTCACGCTTAGGTGTATAAACAAATAATAATAAAAAATGGTTTTAGTACTCATGAATGTAAGCTGCCCCCCCCCCCAATAGTGTAGCGTATACTGTGGGTATATGTGAAATTGGGGTGCTAGTAAATAAGCAAACCTATATTAACCACTTCAGCCCCGGAAGGACTTTAATGACCGGGCCCATTTTTTAGGATACGGCACTGCTTCACTTTAACCGACAATTGCGTGAACGTGCAACGCTGTAGCCAAAATACAATAAATTCCCGCAAACAGAGCTTTCGTTTGGCGGTTTTTATTTTTTGCGCTATAAACAAAAAAGACTGACAGTTTTGAAAAAAAAAACTATATTTTTTTACTTTTTGCTATAATACATATCCAATAACAAATTAATAAACAAAATTATTCATCAGTTTAAGAGAATATGTATTATTTTACATGTTGTTGGTAAAAAAAAAATAGGGGATAGGTTTCTGGCATTTTTATTATTATATTTTTTTACTCGTATCATACGTGCTAAATAGTGAACTGTGTCATAAAGTGCAAATTCTTGGACGAATTAAAGGGGTGTTCCAGCCAAAATGTATGTTTATTAAAAGTCAGCAGCTACAAAAAGTGTAGCTGCTGGCTTTTAATAAACATACACTTACCTGCTCCAGCGACGCGCCGGCCGGGGCTCCGCTCCTCTCCCCCCATCCCCGGCCGGCGTCTTCATTCTAACTGTGGGCATCCGGCCGTGACAGCTTTCGGCTTCACTGCCGGAAACCCACTGCGCATGTGCGAGCGGCACTGCACATGCACACGCTATGCTATGCTATTCGATTGGACAGGCTATCGCCTAGGACCTGTGAGGCCTAGGCGATAGCCTACAGGGAGGGGCTGCTGTAGGCGATTAAGCTTAATGGCCTAACCAGTCCCTGGACGGAAGGAGGAAGTGGGACAGGAAGTCCCACTCCTCCTGAAGCCCCCACTCCCCCCCAAAAAAAATGACATGCCAAATGTGGCATGTAAGGGGGTGAAGGCGTGGGATAAGTGGAAGTTCCATTTTTGGGTGGAACTCCACTTTAAGCACACATAAAACAAATGATCAGAATGTCCTTTGCAAATATTCAACAAATCTTCTATATTCAATCTTCACTTAAAATAGTGGGAGACCATCACCAACTACCATGTTTCCCCAAAAATAAGACCTATTTTTCAGGAGGGCTGCAATATAAGCCCTACCCCGAAAATAAGACCTAGTTTAAAATGCTTTTAAAATCCTACAATCCACTCCATTACAGTATTATATAATGTTCAATGTGTGTGTTCCTGTAATATAAATGCGGGAAAGAGAGCTACCGGCGGGTCACAGAAGTGCAGAGCGGTGCTATAACGAAGGTATTTGGCACAATTATATTACAGAAAAACACATACCTTGTACATTATATACTACTGTAATAGAATGTATAATAGGATTTTACAAGCAGTTCACACTGGGGATTTCTGTCGGGCAGGGAAAGAGAGGGGGCGAGAAGAGAGCAGATTACATGGTAAGACCTACCCTGAAAATAAGACCTACTGTGTCTTTTGTTGCCAAAATGAATATAAGACTCGGGGTTATTTTTGGGGAAACAGTAATTGTATTCAGAATCACTCATGAGTGCTTAGTTGGATGTCCACTCACCAGAAAGATATGACCCCTTTAATTAAAAAGAAGATCAATAAACGTCTGTGTGGTGAGGTCTTGAACCCTTTAGACCACTTCCTTAAAGTGTATCCAAAGTGCTCCTCTCCTCCACAACATCACATTAAAAAAAAAAAAGGAAAAAGGGGTGGAGCCAATAGCGCAATACCGTTTATTATAAGAAAATATAAAACATAAAATGCCTGCTTACATGTAAAAGTAGAAAAAATCAGCAATCAGTGCACAAATGTTACAAATAAAACTAAATTGATTGCAAAGCTGAACACCAACAGAGGCAATCACAAAAAAATATATCATAAAATATATAAATGAAAAGTAATAAAAAAAAGTGCAGCGCAAATAAAGTCCTTGACTGAAGAATCAAGAATTAAGATTACACCCAGTGAGATAGCAAAAATCTTCGGCAATTGTGATGATATCCTCCACCAGTATAAGAAGTGCCTCCTTACCAGATGAGATGGACCATATGTTTTCACAAGTGGTCAAAGACAGCTTGTTCTCACCATAGGGGAGAAGGTGCAGTGGAGTCCAATGCAGCAGTGAATAGTAGGTCCAATGCGGAATAACAAATAAAAACACGTTCTAAGTGAAGACTGTATTTATTCCAGGGAAAGGTAAAAACAGCGCTTCACCATACTACAGTAAATCTGGTATGTCTGCAGACAATCTGCCAGAAAACAACTGGCCAGTAGGCAATTGGCAAAGTAAAATAAAATAAAATACTTGGAAACAGCCACGAGCGGCGCAGAAAGGACGTGGGTGACGTCACAGAAAAAGCACCTCCCCGTACGCACGTTACGTCCGGATTGGACTTCGTCAGCGCTGATCCTGAGCTGTCCGTCTCACAAGCTACTTAATGGAGAAAACCAAGAGAGGACCTGCCCAGGATGGGACCAAGCGGAAGGCTAATGTCTCGGGATAGGCCTGGTGACTCTATTAAGGGATGATCTACAATCCATGATACTTTTTTTTTCCCCGGGTTCGGCTTAAAGGTTCTTAAACTATATGGCTGGAATTTCGGGTACCAAATCCTGTGGCAGAGTATTCCAGGACTGTTCACTTTTGCTTGCAACCAGTCTGTGGCAGAGACTGTTACTGATCATTGTTCGTGCATCATTTCAGCTGCTAGGCCAGGTGAGAGGGGCCTATCCGGGTAGAGTTGCCACTTCATCCCTTTAACCACTTCAGGCCCGCGCTACCGTCGGATGACGGCAACAGCGCGGGTCTGAATATCCAACATGCCGTCATTTGACGGCATGTCATTCTGGCGTTCCCAGCGCGCGCTGTAGTGCGTTGCGGGGAAGCCCTTGTGTCCGTGTCCCTTGGACACGGCCAATCACAGATCGCGGCAAACGGCCAATCAGAGCGGCCGTTTGCGATGCGATCTGTGGGCGAATGAGAGATGATCTCTCATAGATCATCTCTCATTGCCGTGTTACACAGAGACAGCGTCCTGTCTCTGGAGGGGAGGAGCCCGATCTGTGTTCCTTCCTACATAGGGACACAGATCGGTCACCCCCCCCAGTCACCCCCCCCTCCCCCCACAGTTAGAACACACCTAGCATACATATTTAACCCCTTCCTCACCCCCTAGTGTTAACCCCTTCAATGCCAGTCACATTTATACTGTAATTAGTGCATATTTATAGCACTGATCGCAGTATAAATGTGAATGGCGCCAAAAATGTGTCAAAAGTGTCCGATGTGTCCGCCATAACGTCGCAGTACCAATAAAAATAGCAGATCGCCGCCATTTCTAGTAAAAATAAAAATAATAAAAAATAATAATTCTCTCCCCTATTTTGTAAGCGCTATAACTTTTGCGCAAACCAGTCGCTTATTGCGATTTTTTTGTAGAAGAATACGTATCGCCCTAAGCTGAGAAAAAAAATGAGTTTTTTTTTTAATTGGGATATTTATTATAGCAACAAGTAAAAAAATATTGTATTTTTCTTCAAAATTGTCGCACTTTTTTGTTTATAGCGCAAAAAATAAAAACCGCACAGGCGATCAAATACCACCAAAAGAAAGCTCTACTTGTGGGGAAAAAAGGACGTCAATTTTGTTTGGGAACCACGTCGCACGACCGCGCAATTGTGAGTTAAAGCGACGCAGTGCCGGAAGCTGAAATTTTTTGGGCAGGGCAAGGGGCCCATTGCAAGTGGTTAAAACTGAACACATATTAATTACACAGTTTTGTGGTTAATTAAGGTGGCAAATTAAACTCACTTGGTGCTTTACTGTATTAAATTAGTCAGAACCTGTGTAACATATGTGTTCGGGTTTAAAGGGATGAGGTGGCAACCCTATATCCGGGTGAGCAATACCCACTCCATCCTTCTGTACTTTGAACTTCCCCTGCAAGTTATGAGAAAAATAAAACAGCTAAAGGTTTTACAACTTGTGTGGACATTGGAGTTCTTTATAGACTTTCTTCCCCTAGACAACAAATGTTGAGGCAACGTGCAAGGCCCAAATCGAATCCAGCAGCTCCTACAGGGGTAGTGCTACAGTATTTACTGGCAGAAAAAGTTAAAACAACAAGGGCAGAAGATCTTAATAGATGGAAAGTTGAAAAATGACTCAAGGTCCGTCCTTAAAAAGCAAAAGACAATGTAATAAAAATAATAGTAGTTGTCAACTACCACCAGAAGAATGCTCCGTCTCCAAAAAATGAAAAAATGGACAGGAATGGGGTGTATTATGCTGGTCCTCAAGTGGTTAAAGAGGAGTTCCACCCAAATTTGGAACTTCCTCCTGTTCCACTCCTCACCCCCATACATGCCACATTTGGCATGTAATTTTTTTGGGGGGGGGAGTGGGGGCTTCAGTAGGAGTGGGACTTCCTGTCCCACTTCCTGCTTCCGCCGAGGGGCTGGTTAGGCGAATAAGCCTTAATCGCCTACAGCAGCCCCTCCCTGTAGGCGATCACATGGGACACCGACAGGTCCCATGCGATCGCCTCTTCAATCAGCGGCGAGCCGTGCCGCGTGCGCATTCGCAGTGCAGCTCGCGCATGCGCAATGGGTGCCCGGCCGTGAAGCCGAAGGCTGTCACGACTGGGTGCCCACAGTCGAGATGGAGACGCTGGCTGGGGAGGGGGGGAGAGGAGCGGAGCCCCGGTCGGCACATCGCTGGAACGCAGGAGCAGGTAAGTGAATATTTATTAAAAGCCAGCAGCTACACTTTTTGTAGCTGCTGACTTTTAATAAACACAATTTTGGCTGTCACACCTCTTTAAAGTATAATTTTTCAAAAGAGACTAGTTTACACAATGCACACTGGATGATCACAATTTCCCTTATCTTCCTGTCCTGTAGACTCAATTGAAAACCTGAGAGAATATCATTCCTTTAACCCCTTACCAGTTTACCCAAATCTTAAAAGAAAAAAAAGTTTACTTAACCACTTCAGCCCTAGACCATATTGCTGGTCAATGACCGGGCCACTTATTGCGATTCGGCACTACGTCGCTTTAACTCGTTTATTTCCCACAAATAGAGCTTTCTTTTGGTGGTATTTGATCACCTCTGCGGTTTTTATTTTTTGCGTTATAAACAAAAATAGAGCGACAATTTTGAAAAAAAAAAAAAAATGAAAATTTTTTACTTTTTGCTGTAATAAATATCCCCAAAAGTATATAAAAAGTTTAAAAACAAAAATTTTTTTCCTCAGTTTAGGCCGATACGTATTCTTCTACATATTTTTCGTAAAAAAAAAAAAAAAAAAAATCGCAATAAGCGTTTATTGATTGGTTTGCGCAAAAGTTATAGCGTCTACAAAATAGGGCAAAGTTTTATGGCATTAATATTTTTTTACTAGTAATGGCGGCGATCAGCGATTTCTATCGGTACTGCGACCTTATGGCGGACACTTCAGACACTTCTGACACATTTTTGGGACCATTGAGGAAGGGATTAATTATGTTCCCTGTGTGTGTTCTAACTGATTGTATGAACAGACGATTAGGCATTTCTCCCCAACAGGATCGGGAGCTGTGTGTTTACACACACAGCTCCCGGTTCTCGCTCTGTAACGAGCGATCGCGGAGTGTTCGGCGGTGATCGCGACCACCGGGCACACGGGTCGGGACCAGGGGCGAGCGCACGCTCCACTATTGGCTGATTCACGAGATGACGTATAGCTTCATGATCTTGCGCAGCTGAGCCGACCTGCCGCCGTATAACTGCGGTGGCTGGTCGGCAAGCAGTTAAACGTAGATCTGGACTTCGAAAGATGTTATAAAGAACATTTAGTAATATTAACTGTGCCCAAGCAGCAATCTCAATATTTGAAATTCCTCCTGAAAAACAGCAGTGCGCTTCCTGGAACTTGTGTGTAATTAGGCGCTCCTGTGTCTACTACAACCTCATAACTGTATATCTGCAGTGTGAGATCTAAGGCACTGCTGTCTCCGACTGCTAGTCTCAGGAGATGTAGGGTGAGATTTGGTTATATCACTACTGTGCTGCTCATTGTTCTCCTTGCTGGAGGCTCTGACATAAGGAAGCAAGGCCTAGTCTTTACCAAGATGGCCACCTCAACATGTAAACACAGTGCAGAATAAGGCATGGTAAGTCAGTAATAGGGAAAAGATTAGCTGCAGGAAGACCACAGGCAATACTAACCATGCTGGCCATCAGACTGAAAACATCTAAGGCCCCATGTACACGGAACTCAATTCAATGTTATCCTATGTGACTATGTACACAGTCTCATTCATTACCGTTTTTAGGCTTAACAGCATTTCTTTGAAAGCAAAAAAATGGGTTCAGACGCCGAAGATTTCCACGTTTCAGATGCCAAACGCGACCAAACGTGGCAAAATGCGGTAACCCACGTTTAGCAGTGTTTCGTTTTTTTTCTGTTTTGCCCATTTAAAGCGGTTGTATACCCATTTTTTTTTTTTTACACCTGAAAAGGAAAAGCCATAATGAGTTGGTATGCACCGCATACCAGCTCATTATGAAATACTTACCTTAAAACGAGGTGTAGGGAACTTACCTGGTCCACGCCGAGCGAGATATCATCTTGCCTGGCGTGTCTTTCGGGTATCGCCGCTCCAGCGCTGTGATTGGCTGGAGCGGCGATCTCGTCACTTCCGCGCATGCGCGCGGAGTTTTCAATTCGGCAAGGTCTGGCGGCTGCCGGCCCTTCAGCCGAGGGACCCCCCTGCGCATGCGCCGCTGCAATCGGCAGCGCATTGGGCAGCGAGGGGAAGATCTCCTAAACCGTACAGGTTTAGGAGATATTCTTTATACCTACTGGTAAGCCTTATTATAGGCTTACCTGTAGGTAAAAGTGGTAGTATAGAGTATAAATGCTTCTAAACGCGGCAAAATGCAGGTAAACGGACGTTTTAAACGTGGGTTACTATCTGTGAAGTTAAATCGTTCAGCAGCAGTTGTAATAACTAGGAATGAGCCAAACACCCCCCGGTTCGGTTTGCAGCAGAACATGCAAACTGGCAAAAATGTTTTCGAACACAAAAAAATCAAAAGTGCTCATTTTAAAGACTAATATGCAAGTAATTGTCATAAAAAGTGTTTAGGGGGCCCAGGACCTGCCCCAGGGGACATGTATCAATGCAAAAAAAAGTTTTAAAAACTGAAGTTTTTTCGGGATCAATGATTTTGTTAAAACTTAGGCTGCATTCACACCTAATCGCGGCGTTTTGTCCTGCGAATTGCGGCGACAAATTGCAGCGTTTTGTACCACGATTTGCGGCGACAAAGCGACGCGATTTTACCCCCATTTAACCCCCAGGTCCCCATCTCCTATGCCGAACACCGAAGCCGCCTGAAAAAAAGGGTCCGGGACTTGTTTTGAGCTTCAGGCGTACGGCGTTTTGGCGTTCGGCGTGGAGATGTGAACCATCTCCATAGAGGGCAATGTAAAATCACCCCTCCAGCGTATTAGGGGCTGCTGCGGCGTCGGGCTTCAGGTGTAAAAACTCCTAGGTGTGAATGGAGCCTAAAAGTGAAACAATAAAAGTGAAATATTCCTTTAAATTTCGTACCTGGGGCTGTCTATAGTATGCCTGTAAAGTAAAGCATGTTAACATGCTTAGAAAAGTCCCTGCACAAAATGACATTTCTAAAAGGAAAAAAGGTAATTTAAAACTGTTCGCGGTTATAATGAATTGTCGGGTCCCGGCAATACAGATAAAAGTAATTAAAAAAACATTACTAGGCCCTTTAGGTCTGGTATGAATATTAAGGGGAACCCCAAACCAAAAAAAAGCGTAGGGGTCCCCCCCAAATTCCATATCAGGCCTTTCAGGTCTGGTAAGGATTTTAAGGGAAACCCTGTACCATAAGTAAAAGAAAATGGTGTGGGGTTCCCCCCAAAAATCCATACCAGACCCTTATCCGAGAGAGCGCCCCCCCTCCTGAACGGCCACATGCCCTCCACATGGGGAGGATGTCTGTGAACTGTGTCAAATGCTGTTACAAAATCCATATACACCACATCTACAGGCCTTCCTTTATCTAGATGGCAGCTCACCTCTTCATATAAGGTTAATAGATTTATTTCCATATTGTATTTCAATTATTTCTAGCCAATGCCTTTTAATCTGAAAGCCCGATGACTGTAGCCTGAATCTTTTCTCCAATAAATTTCTGACAGTGTTCCATTGTTCAGTAGAACACTATTTGGGTTTTTCAACCACAATAAGTTCTGTGGTACATTACATACTTCTGATCAGAATATAAATTGCCCTAACAGCAGTACTGAAGTTTCCCTTTAAAGCAGGCTCAGGCTAAGTGTTAGCTCTCTGTCAATATTGTGTGTGAAGAAAAGCATATAATAAAAGCGATTACATTAAAAAATAAACAAAAACATACAAAGAAGTCTACAGGGTTTATATGTGTCAGTATGCTTGAGAAAAAAATTTAAAACTTCCGAAACGCGTTGCCACCCCCGCCTCTGGCATGCAGTCGCTTTTTTTTAAGTTTCAATCAGTATTTTTTGCTATAAAACCACTTATAACTAGTGGTGCAACGGATCGTGACCGATCCGTGATCGGAACGGGTCGACCTGTTCGGATCGGCACAGAATGCGATCCGCGGACCGCACCGCCACCGCGGCCTTAGGAGCGCTCGGCCATCTTGGTACACCCAGCGGCGGTGCGTGCTGACGTCATCACCCCTCCCTCTGCTCGTGGATCTTCTATTCTGTAAGAGCGCGTAGTGCAACAAGTACAGTGAGTTGGATGTCGGCCTGGCTATTATATTACAGTGATTACTAGTGGGGCAATGTTAAACTGGCTATTATTATTATTACAGTGTTTACTAGTGTGGGGGCAATGTTGGACTGGAACAGTGATGGTGATGAGTGGTGATGATGAGTTTTAATGATCCGAAAAATGATCCGATCAGTGAGTTTTTTGATCCGTTGCACCCCTACTTATAACCCCCCAAAAATTATAAATTTTTTAGCAGAGACCCTAGGGAATAAAATGGTGTGTTTCGCAATTTTTGATGCTACACTGTATTTGTGCAACGGTTTTCAAATGCACTTTTTAAATTTTAATGCAAAAAAGCACAATACATAACCCATTTTTTTGGTAAAAAATAAAAGATGATGTCAGGCTGAGTAAATGGATACCAAACATGTCACACTTCAAAAATTGTGCACGCCCACACAACGGCGACAAACAACGTACAATTTACTTTCCTTTGGCAACGCTTTAAAAGCCTTTACAGGTTACCAAAGTACTTTAGATGTACAGAGGAGATCTAGTGATAGAATTACTGCCCATGATCTGACGTTTGCGGTGATACCTCACATGTGTGGGAAGATCGCACTTGCATGCGTTCAGGAGCGTTCAGGCAGGAGGGGGGGGGGGGATGTCACTCCCGCTGCTTGGGATAACAATCAAGCGGCTGCTTGGCTGCATCAGTTATTACAAGGGAGCTGACTATCGTCTCTAAAAAACAGTACCGGGGTGATGCCTGCCAGGCATTATTCCGGTACAACCACTTAAATTTGGCGGCAAGCGGTTAGGTAAAATTCCATTTTAACTGAAAAAAAATTTGTATAAAAGAAAACAACATTCACTTTAAGATCACGGTGTGTGTGGATATTTGTACACTGTAATCAGAGGAATACACAGCGCAGGATTACACTGCAAAGGGGGGAGTGGGGGGGGGGGAATTGGGATTAAAGTACAACTAAAAGCAAAACCCTTTTTTTTTTCCTTTAGTTTTGGACAGAATTGAGAAGAATTATGCCGCGTACACACGACCATTTTTAATTTCATGGAAAAAACAACGTTTTTCCCTTAACGTGATTCTTGTCAAGCCTGCCTTGCATACACACGATCGTGAAAAAAAAATGCTCGAGCAAAGCGCGGTGACGTACAACACGTACGATGGCACTATAAAGGGGAAGTTCCATTCGAATGCCGCCGCACTTTGGACTGATTATTTAAATTTACCTTTTCATTACTTGCTTCTGAGCATGCGTGTTTTTTTCCCTGTCATTAAAGGGACACTAAAGTCAGGACTTTTTTGTTTTTAAAATAACAAACATGTTATACTTACCTCCACTGTGCAGTAGGGGTGCAACGGATCAAAAAACTCACGGATCGGATCGATCCTCGGATCGGGAGTCACGGATCGGATCATTTTCGGATCGGCGAAAAAAAAATCTCCCTCACTGTAATATCCACATCTCTCTCCCCCCCGTAGTACAGGCAGTCAGTGACCCCCCCCCCCCCCCCCCCCCGTAGTACAGGCAGCCAGTGTCCCCCATAGTGCAGCACAGCCAGTGTCCCCCATAGTGCAGCACAGCCAGTGTCCCCCATAGTGCAGCAGAGCCAGTGTCCCCCATAGTGCAGCACAGCCAGTGTCCCCCATAGTGCAGCACAGCCAGTGTCCCCCATAGTGCAGCACAGCCAGTGTCCCCCATAGTGCAGCACAGCCAGTGTCCCCCATAGTGCAGCAGAGCCAGTGTCCCCCATAGTGCAGCAGAGCCAGTGTCCCCCATAGTGCAGCACAGCCAGTGTCCCCCATAGTGCAGCAGAGCCAGTGTCCCCCATAGTGCAGCAGAGCCAGTGTCCCCCATAGTGCAGCACAGCCACTGTCCCCCATAGTGCAGCACAGCCACTGTCCCCCATAGTGCAGCACAGCCACTGTCCCCCATAGTGCAGCACAGCCACTGTCCCCCATAGTGCAGCACAGCCACTGTCCCCCATAGTGCAGCACAGCCACTGTCCCCCATAGTGCAGCACAGCCACTGTCCCCCATAGTGCAGCACAGCCACTGTCCCCCATAGTGCAGCACAGCCACTGTCCCCCATAGTGCAGCACAGCCACTGTCCCCCATAGTGCAGCACAGCCACTGTCCCCCATACTGCAGCACAGCCACTGTCCCCCATAGTACTTGCAGTTATCCCGGGGGCCGGGCCGTTAGCGGCATGTGTGTGCGCCTCGAGCGCGGGCTCCTCCTCTGTTTACACCAACAGAGGAGGAGCCCGCGCTCGAGGCGCGCACACACGCCGCCGAGTGTACCAAGATGGCCGCGGCTCCGGAGCTAGGCCGAAGCCGCGGCCTTTCCTAATTCTATGCCCGCGGTAGGGATCCGCGGATCGCATCGCATCACGGATCGGCAGTGATCCGTTGCACCCCTACTGTGCAGTTAGTTTTGCACAGAGTGGCCCGGAAAGCTGTCTTCTGGGGTCCCTTGGCGGCTGTCTGGGCTCCTCCTCGCAAAAGCTTTCTACCTTCATGTGAGGGCGCTCACACGGTGAAAAGCTTTTGCGAGCGTGCTCCCGCGATACAGCGGCGGCCATAGCCGCCGACTGTATCACTCGGCTCCGCCCCCCAGTGCGCCGCGTCATCCGCTGCGATTGACAGCAGTGCCAGCCAATGGCTGCGCTGCTATCAATCCGCCCAGCCTAGCCAATCAACGGCCAGTGCTGTGAGATGTTTTTTTACCTTAATGCATAGGATGCATTAAGGGTCCTTTCACACGTGCGGACCGTTTTTTAGGTCCATTTTTTTCATCAGATGATCCGTTTTTTTATCCGTTTTTCGTCCGTTTTTTCGTCTGTTTTTTCGTCCGTTTTTTCTTTTTTAGAACTTTTCTTTTTTTATTACATATTTTGATGAAAAACGGATGTTAGCAGATCGGATGTTAAACGGATCGTCCGCGAACATCCGTTTTTCGTCCGTTCCGGTTTTTCGACGGAAGAAAAATAGGGTTTTCTTCCGTTCTAAAAAACGGAGCTTAACGGAGACGGACGTTAGCGGATGCGTGTGAAAGGACCCATAGGAAAGCATTGCGGTCAAAAAACGGATGTCTAAAAACGGACGAACGGTCCGCACGTGTGAAAGGACCCTTAGGTAAAAAAACTTTTTTACCTTTACAACCCCTTAAAAGGCTACACACGACTATTTTTCATGACGTGAAAAATGTCGAGAAAAAATAGAGCAGGTTCTAAATTCTTAATGCCCATTTTTCACGTAGAGAAACATGCTCTGAAGACTACACACAATTGTTTGAAATAAACAATTTAAAAAATCTCGTCTTGAAAAATGCGTGTCTACACACCATTTGAACACCAGTTGGTTTGTATTGCTGTCTTGCTGAGACTCAGGCCGGATTCACACCTATGCGAATTGGTTGCGGCTTAAACCGCATCTAATACGCAGAACATTTCTAAATACATTGTTATCAATGAGGCTGGTTCACATATGTGCGATGCATTCGCACTGCGCATTGCAGTAAAAACGTGTGCAGATTTTATGTCTTGCGGTGCGGCTTAGGTGCGAATTCAGTCCCATTATCTTCTATGGGTACGCAGCTGATTCGCAGATGTGTTCAGTTCTCTTCAGGAATTTCTCTCATTCAGCTCAATACAATTCTCCCCCACTCTCCTCTCACCCGGAACTTCTCCCAGGTCTCCAAATTCGCAACTAAAACCCAATGGATCTGCTGAACACTTCCCACTTTGCAGGGATTCCCTGGCTATGGGACAGGAAGTGAGGATAAGTCTGTCCTACAGAACACGGATGGCAAAAAGAACTGACAGGGGTTATAACTCTCCCTTACTCTGTCTGAAATTAAAGAAAAAAATAGTTGAATTCTACTTTAACACCTTTGTTGTTCTGACTGGGTGGCATGTGATGTCTTTCACATTGTGGAGTGCAGCGCTGTAATCAGTGGGGAGTCCTTCAAAGTGCAACACAGATCAGGGTAAAGAGCCAATGACATTGGCTCTTTACCACTTGGTCAGCTGTGTCCAATCACAGCTGATCGCATGTAAACAAATGCTGGTTATCAGTATTTTCTTTCCTCAGCACTGTCAGCGTGCGAAAAAAAGGAAGGCCGATAAACAGCTTTTCCGTTACATTTCCACTGATAATCAGTGCCCTGAATATCAGTGCAGCCCCATCAGTGTTACCTTATTAGTGCGGATTATCAGTGGAGAAGAAAAATTATTTATTTGCAAAATTGTTTAACAGAAATTAAGAAAAAGGTTTTAAAAAATAAATAAAAATCAGCCTTTTTTCATTTGTTTAGCAAAAAATAAAAACCCAGTCAGTGATCATTAACCACTTCAATACAGGGCATTTTCATCCCTTCCTGCCCAGGCCAATTTTCAGTTTTCAGCGCTGTCGCATTTTGAATGACAAATGCAAAACTGTACCCATATGAACACCTCTGCGGTTTTTATTTCTTGTGCTATAAACAAAAGAAGAGTGACAAGTTTGGGAAAAAAAAACACAATATTATTTACTTTTTGCTATAATAAATATCCCAATTTTTAGCTTACCGCCAGCAGGATGGCACAGGCAGGCAAAGCAACATATATATACGTTGCTTTGAATCTGCCCTCTAGTGGGCGCGCGCCCTGCAGCGGTCTCCATGACCGTGCCCGCGGGATCCGCGGAATCGATGTCCGCCGGTGTCCCGCCGCGATCGGGTCACAGAACGTCAGAACAAGACATCTCATCTCCCTATTCTGCCTAGTGACACAGCACTGATCGTCTATTCAATCTCATTGGGAGCAGCGATCAGAGACCTGTCACAGTAAGCTATGCCCCCTAACAGTTAGAACCACTCCCAAGGTCACACTTAACCCTTCCAGCACCCCCTACTGGTTAACCCCTTCACTGCCAGTCACATTTACACAGTAATCAGTGCATTTTTATAGCACGGCTCTTTGTATAAATGTGAATGCTCAAAATTGTCCGCCATAACATCTCAGTCACAATAAAAATCACAGATCGCCGTCATAACAAGTAAAAAAAAAATGTTAACAATAAAAATGCCATAAATCTATCCCCTATTTTGTAGACGCTATAACGTTTGCGAAAAACATATTTATTATAGCAAAAAGTAAAAAATATTGCTTTTTTTTCAAAAATTGTCGCTTTATTTTTGTTTATAGCGCAAAAAATAAAAACCGCAGAGGTGATCAAATAGCACCAAAATAAAGCTCTATTTGTGGGGAAAAGGACGTCGCTTTTGTTTGGGAGCCACTTCGCACGACCGCGCAATTGTCAGTTAAACCAACGCCGTGCCATATTGCAAAAAGTGGCCCGGTCATTTGGCAGCCAAATGGTTTGGGGCTAAAGTGGTTAAACACATTTTTTCCATCAGTTTAGGCCAATAAGTATTCTTCTACAAATTTTTGGTAAAAAAAAAAAAAAATCACAATAAAAGTGTATTGATTGGTTTGCGCAAAAAGTTATAGCGTCTACAAAATAGAGAATAGATTTATGGCATTTTATTTATTTTTTTTACTAGTAGTGGCGGTGATCTGTGATATTTATTGTGACTGTGAAATTGTGGCGGACATGTCGGACTCTTTTGACACATTTTTGGGACCATTCACATTTATACAGCGATCAGAGCTATAAAAATGCACTGATTACTGTATAAATGTCACTGGTAGGGAAGGGGTTAACACTAGGGGGCAATTAAGGGGTTAAATGTGTGTCCTAGGGAATGATTCTAACTGTGGGGGGAGGGGACTCACAAGGGGAGGAGACCGATCTGTGTTCCTCTGTACTGGGAACACACAATCGGTCTCCTCTCCCCTCCCTTGCACACACAGATCCACTGTCCTGCTCTGTTATCGCACAACCGCGGGTGCTGGCGGACATTGTGGCCGCCAGGCACATGCATCGACTCCCAAGTAATGCTGTGGGCACGCCCCATAGAGAGTCGGGAAGAGGGACAGAGGGCTCCTGCGGCCATCATATTAAGATAGCTGGGTAGGGAAGAAATCTCTATTTGTCTAAAAAAAATAATAATAATAATAATAAAAATGTCACATGACCGCGCCATTGTCACTCAAAGTGTGACAGCTCTGAAAATTGGCCTGGATAGGAAGGGGGTGAACCAGCATTGAAGTAGTTAATACAAAGTGAGACTACGTTTATCTCACCTACTTCCATTGTCCATAGCAACCAATCAGCTCCTGCCATTCATTGTTATTCCCACATAGCTTAGAAAATGTAGAATCTGATTGGCTGCGCTCCAGCTAAGCTACCGTTTGTCTGAGACACTTCTCAGTAAGTGAGCAGAGTGGGGCCATGTATAATAATAACCCCGCACACAGGTCCTCATTATAATCTTCCGAGGAGACTCTCCTACCTCACTGACCACAGCAACTTCTCTCTTCCGGATCCACAGACAAGCAGCAAGAACAGCGCGGTCTCCCCCCAGCCAATGGAAAATCTAGTTACAGTGATGTCACCTCACATAGCAACCGTGAGCAGGGTGAAGCGTGAGGGAGAAGAAGCGGTACCAAGTGTCTGCAGTTGCAGGAGCAGACTGTCAGAGCTGAGCACACGTGTGGGTGACAGGGACTTGTAGGCTACAGGAAAATGGCCGCCGGAGACATGTTTTATTGGAAAGCTAGTAATGGTAATTTTCCAAAACCAAGAGGCGGAGGTGACGTCACGGCAGCGACTCCACCTGGAAGTGTGATGTGGCTGAGTGGATCTGTAGAACCATGGTGAGTTTTGTGTGTGGAGATGTGTTGTGTGGACGGGTGATGGTAGCGCTGTGTGTACTCCGTGTATTGTGTGATCTTCTGTACTGTGTGCTGACACTGAGCTTCTTATTGTTACCTGTCAGTACAGACAGACATGGGTGTTTTCCCTATGGCTCAGGACTGTAGATCTGTGTCTCTCCTGGATTCCTGAAGGTGTAGGACCAGGACACCCGGCTTATATGTATTACCCACTTCACCCCCTGCCTGCCTTTAATAATCAGCATTTATGGTTTTTACTAGGAAGTTACTTAGAACCACACAAATAAGAATAAAATGGTGGGTGTTGCAGTGTTTCAAACATTTTTTGAAAAAAAAAAAAATGTTTATCTATCTCACATTTTAACCACTTGCCTACAGGACACTTTCACCCCCTCCTTTCCAGGTCAATTTTCAGCGCTGTTGCACTTTGCATGACAATTCCACGGTCATGCAACATTATTCACATGAAATTCGTATCATTTATTTTTTTGGTAGTATTTAATCACTACCACTGTGTTTTTTTTTTTTGCTTAAAGCGGATGTTCTGTGTCAAAACGACTAATCGGCTGCATTTGCTGTAGTGGTTTTGTTACTCACATGTCCAATGTCATTAGGCGCCAGGATGTTCTTTTCTGATGAAAGAATATTTTATATCATCCAGCGATGGGCATTGCCATCTTATGTGTGGGCGCTTTGAATCCATGCTGCATTTCTTCCGGGATGCGGCGAATGCTGATCTCCCAGCATTCACCGCGTAATCCCGCGCATGCGCAGTGTCGGCGGGGACCCGCGCCATCCACACTGCGTGGTTACCATGACAACGGCCGGCGGCGTCGCATGACCGCCCAGCTAGCGCGAGACTACGGCGTCTAGCTATTTGACCTGCTGTGCTGTGATTGGGCTGACGTCACTAGCACGAGGACACTCGGTCAGCTCCCAGGATGCAAAGAGCGGTCGGGCAGTTTAGCGAAACGCCCACTCCCCGCAGGCATCCAAACCAGGAAGTGCAAGAAAACAAAGGTAAGGGAGCATTTAAAAAAGAAAATGTCAACGCTATCATCCACACATATGGTTAACGATAGCAATGCTGTGAACTTCGTTTTGAGGGTGAACCTCCGCTTTAAAGCGGAGTTCCACCCAAAAATGGAACTTGCGATTTTTGAACCCTCCTCCCCTCTGGTGTCACATTTGGCACCTTTTCAGGGGGTGGGTGCAGATACCTGTCTAATGGCCCATCCACACGATCCGAATATCGGACAAAAACGATCGTCCGATGATAGATCGTACGATTTTCGGATCGTGTGTACACTACTTTCGAGAGCCGATCACGACCGTTCATCCAATATTTTTCGATCGGACATGCACAAAAATTTTCCTCGTACGATGTCAGATCGTACGATTTTCGTTCAGTCAGTACAGCCGTCATCCGACAATACAATACAAATACATTACAACACGTGACATCATTACACTATTTGCCTGTCTACCTTGCAGACATTAATTTTAGGCAAAAAAAAATTCCTTTACTATTCCTTTAAGAATTTTTCTTCTTCACTAATGTACACTGATGAGGCGGCACTGATGATCTGTCCCCTGTTGCAGGAAAGTCGGTTATGGGCTTTCCTTATCTCAGACACTGACAGTGCTGAGTAAGGGCCCAGGCGTGTTCACAATGGCACATCCAGAGCCTGCCAGGAAGTCGACGCTGCACAGCGCTCATCACAGGCAGTGAGATCTTTTCCTGATCCGCGACGGCAGACATCTGAAAATGTCTCACCGCCTGTGATTTGCGCTGTGCAGTGCCGACTTTCTGGCGGGTTCTACACATGCGGTTGCAAACACGCCCTGGCCCATCCTTAGTGCTCGGGAAAGCAAATGCAGATAACCGCCATTTGTTTACAGGTGATCAGCTGTGATTGGACACAGTTGACCACATGGGAAATAGGCCATTATCATTGGCTCTTTACCCTGACTGGTGATGCACTGTCCAAACTCGCCAGCGATCAGGGCACTTTCTATGATGTCTAGGGGGGCGTCCTCCCAGAACAGGAGTGGTCCAGCCCAGCTGTCATTGTACAATAGGCTGGGAAGGAATGTTATTAAACACAATATGAAACAGTATTTTTGGTCACCTATAAAAGATGATGCTACACCAAGTAAATAGATACCTAACTTGTCACACTTGAACCGCTTGGCGACCGTAGGATGTCATGTGACGTTGTTGGTTTGCAGTGGTTATACTGGGATGATGTCTGCAGCTACAAGCTTCATCCTGGTATCAGTTTCAGCTGGCAGTTCCCTGTATTGCAGGGGTGATTCCAGTGGCCACTTGATCATCTCTGCAGGAGGTGGAAAGGGTGTCCCACCACCCCCTTTCCTGGGCTCTGCTGTTCATTCACAAAGCTCGGGAGCACTTCACAGGGGGAGGGACGGACTCCAGAAACCAGAAGCAACATGGATTTTATCACCTCTGGTTTTGGCTGGTTTTGGCTTGTTGTTTATCTGGCCGTTGGCAGCAAGGGAAGCAGCCATTTAAACCAATATGTGTCTGGCTGCATTGGAGGCCAGAGGAAACATTTGGGGTCTAATAGATTCTAGTACCAGTGTAACTCTAAACTGGTAAACCTGAAAAAACATTTTTTAAAGCATAGGAGAATTTTTTAAAAGAGGAAGTAAACTCTGGGTTTTACTTCCTCTTTATTTCCCTGCAAAGGTAAAGAATAATGGGCTACTATGCATCACATAGTAGCCCATTATGTGTCGCTTACCTGAAACCGAAGCCTGCGATGTCCCCGATTTCCTCGCTACCTGGAAGCGTCCATTCTTCACCCCCCCTTCTTTCAGGGGCCACGGACTCCGGCTCTGTGACTGGCCAGAGTTGCGTGACATCACTCCCACGCATGCGCACGGGAGCCGCCAGTCACGGCATGACCCCATTTAGAAACGGCACAGCGTGGCCTTTCTAAAGTGAGCATGCGCCAAAGAAATCTTCATACAGGGAAATGTAATTATCTCCTAAGCCGTGGAGGTTTAGGAGATATTTCCAGCACCTACAGTGAAGCCTTAAAGGGGTTGTAAAGGTTCATTTTTAATTTTCTAAATATATTCCTTTAAGCTAGTGCATTGTTGGTTCACTTACCTTTTCCTTCGATTTCCCTTCTAAATGTTTTTTTTCTTTAGTTTGAATTTTCTCACTTCCTGTTGCTCCTCAGTAAGCTGTTCTGGATGACTAACCCCCATGGATGATGGGGGCAAGCTTACTGAGGAGAAACAGGAAGTGAGAAATTCAGACAAAAACATTTAGAAGGGAAATGGAAGGTAAATGTAAGTGAACCAACAATGAACTACCTTAAAGGAAACTTTTGCTGTGAGGAAGGGGCACGAGCCAGGCTTTGTGTGTATGTATGTATGTATATATATATATACACACACACACACACACACACACACACACACACACACACACACACACACACTCACTCAGGGTCAAGCCGGCACTTGTGCCCCCATAGCAAGTGGCTTGCTATGGGGGCACACAGAGAGGAGGATGAACCAAAATCGCTGTCAGTGGGACACCAAAAGAGGATCAGGGCTGCTCTGGGCAATCCCATTGCACAGAGAAGGTAAGTATAACATGTTTGTTACTTTAACCACTTGCGGACCGCCACATGTACATATACGTCGGCAGAATGGCACGTACAGGCACATTGGCTTACCTGTACGTCCCTGCCTTGATGTGGGTCGGGGGTCCGGTCGGGACCCCCACCGGTACATGCGACGGTCCCCGTGGCTGCAGGAGCGATCCGGGATGAGGGGGCGGCTGTTCATTTTTGTCTGCGGTGATGTAGTCTCTCCTCTCAGCGGCGGTATTTTCAACCGCCGAGATGAGAGAAGACAACACACAGTGAGTCTGCACTAACACTACACTGACACCAGTACACATAGGCACATTTAACCCCTTGCGATCACCCCCCCAGCCCCCTGTCACACTGTCACTGAATGCAGTGATCATATATGTACTGATCACTGCATTTAGTGTCAGTGTGGCAGTTAGTGTTAGGTTCAGGGTAGCCCCCCCAATAAAGTTTTAACCCCTTGATCACCGCCCTAGTTAACCCGTTCACTCCCTATTGCCAGTGTCACTAAGCGATCGCTGTATTAGTGTCGCTGTTCCCGCTAGGTAGCTAATTTATTTTTATTTTTTTACTAAAGACATGTGGCTGAATAAATGTTGGTCTAAATGTTTGACTAAAATTTAGTTTATTTGATTTTTCTTATAACAAAAAGTAAATATTGATTTTTTTTTCAAAAATGTCGCTGTATTTTTGTATATAGCGCAAAAAATAAAAATCGCAGAGGCGATCAAATACCACCAAAAGAAAGCTCTATTTGTGGGAAGAAAAGGACGCAAATTTTGTTTGGGAGCCACGTCGCGCGACCGCGCAATTGTCTGTTAAAGCAACGCAGTGCCGAATTGTAAAAACCCCTTGGGTCATTTAGCAGCATATTGGTCCGGTCCTTAAGTGGTTAATTTACCAAAAAAAATTTACATTAGAAACACTTTACTATAGAACACTGTATATTGTACAGTATTGTATGTATACTAGTGTAACGTTATATATATATTTATTACTAGTATAGTTTGTAAATAAAATAAATATACAGAAGAAACTACATATATGGTTTTTGTCACTTCCAGTCAATTTGTTTATTTCTCCCTCGTCTTCCAGGACGGCACCCTGAGAGATGACTGGCTCCACCTGACAGGAAACACAATCAAAAAAGAGGTTAAGAACCCCGCCCCTTCCCGTGCTTCCTCAGTTCTTGATTGTGTTTCCCCTACAGCGAAACTATTTTTTATTTTTCTGACCTAAGGCCTGCGGCTGGTGGTCCCCCCCCCTGGGAACTGGTCCGCAGGCTCTGAGCAGTCTTTGGGTCCGGTCAGGTTTTTATCTCCCAGGGGGTCCCCTCTTACTCAGGGGGGGGCAACAAAAAACTTCAGAAGATGTGAACCGCAACCCCCCCCCCTGAGTGCTGGAGTCTCCTTGGGGTAGTGCCTACCCTGGAGCTCCAGGGGCTGATTCCTCCCTCTCACCGAGTCTCCACCTTACCTTGAAGGTTCTTGGTGGCTAGGCTCCTCTCCTCAGGCGCTGTGGGTCCCTGGCTGCTGTATTTCGCAGCGGTGCCATCCATGATCCAAAATTGGCGCCGAAATCGGCGTCCAGTCAGGCCGCGGCGCAGGGTGATGTCGTCACGCGCGTGCGCATCACTTCCGGGTCCGGCGCGGTGAAGATGGCGGCCACCATCGGAGCAGCACGCTCTGGGACTCACATTTGCCAGGAGACAGACAGCAAGCAGCAGTGAGAGGGAGAAGCGCCCGTGCCTCCCGCGACGTGGAGCGAGAGGATCGGCCAGCTACGGCCTCAGCTGCAGGAGAAGCCTCGGTTGGTGAGTCTTCTACCTATTTTTACACTGGGAACTGGGTGGGCTGGGACCCAGGAAAACGATGTTCCCGTGTACACTTTTATGCTGAATTGTTTGTCTTCCTTCTCCAGGAGAGGACATCACTGCCCAGGGGGGGGCTAGCCACAGAGTGACTGCCCGTTTTAAAAGATGTGGCAATTGCAACACTAAGCTACCCTCAGATAATTCCAAGCCTTTTTGTGTTAAATGTATTCAAAAATTGGCAGGGAAGGAGACCTCTGAAATCATGAAGGGATTTCTGCAGGTCCAGTCTGAAATGCTCTCTACCCTTAAGGACTTGCAAGGTTCTCTTAAAAGTAGGGAGTTGGAGCCCCCCACCGCAGGGACCTCATCTCAGGGTAGTTCCTCCTCCTCTCTTAGGGTCCCTCAGGAACCCCGGCACTCCTTGGTTTCAGACTCCGAGGACTCAGAAATCCTCCCTCAGCGAGAGGATCAGGCAGATAGCCAGGCAGAGGAAGAGGATGAGGATGCGAGGTCAGGCAGATTCATGTTTTCGGCTGAGGAGATGGGGAGCCTTCTTGGGGCGGTTTATGTTTCTGAGGATATCCCCCAACCCACGGAACAATTTTCCATCCAAGACAAATTGTACCAGGGTTTGGTCAAGCCCCAGCCGAGGACTATTCCGGTGCACCGGTCCCTAAAGGACATCATCCTCAAGGAATGGGCTGAGCCAGAGAAAAGACTAATAAAATTTAAAACCTGGAAACGGCGTTGTCCGTTTAAAGAGGAAGAAGAATCTAGGTTTTTTAAGACTCCCAGATTAGATGCCCCTCTGTCACAGGTTTCCAAACAGTCTGACCTCTCTTTTGAGGACGCAGGCAACCTGAAGGATCCCATGGATCGGCGAGCCGAGACCTCTCTGTGTAGGGCCTGGGAAGCCAATGCGGCGGCCTTGAGCCCTGCTTTGGCTTCAGCCTGCATTGCCAGAAACGCTGATGCCTGGATCTCCAAGTTGGCAGATCACTTTTCCCAGGACTCAGAGTACAAGGACATTTTAGAGTCCTTACAGCTCGTAGGGAGTGCAGTGGCTTATCTAGCCGATGCTGCAGTTGAGACAGTTCGCTCAACCGCAAGGACCGGAGCCCTCATCAATGCAGCCCGCAGGGCTGTATGGGTTAAAACATGGAATGGGGATCTGGCGTCAAAAAATCGCCTATGTGGTCTTCCCTTTGAGGGCTCTCTTCTTTTTGGTTCAGGCCTGGATCAAGTTTTGACCAGGTCCTCAGAAAAGGGAGTGCATTTTCCTTCAAAACTTAAACAAAATAGGAAAAAACCTTTTCGAGGCCCCCAGGGGTCATTTGGTAGCAAAATCCGTCCCTCTGAGAGAAGACCCCATAACAATAGGCGCTGGATCGGGAAAGATAAACCTAAGGGTGGTATCCTCTTTTCCAATACCAAACCCAGTGACAAGGACCCCAAATGACGGGAAGGTCGGGGGAAGACTCTCCCAATTTCTTCCCAGGTGGGAGAGTATTACTCAAAGCCCCCAGACCCTACAAATTATAAGGGAGGGTTACAGGCTAGAATTCAATCAGGTGCCCCCTCCAAAATTTATTCTGACCCACTTACCCAGGGACCCTTCCAAGGCAGCGGGTCTTCTGCAGAACATCGCAGAGTTAGCTCACCAGGCTGTGATAGTCCAGGTACCTCTGGACCAGAGAGCTATGGGCAATTATTCCCATATCTTCGTGGTCCCCAAACCCTCGGGAAAATTCAGGTTGATCATCAACTTGAGGCCCCTCAATACTTGTCTCCTCCACAAGAGGTTTCGAATGGAGAGCATTTACAGCCTCAGGAGACTATTATTGAGGGGCGTCTTTATGGTCACCATCGACCTTCGAGACGCGTACCTTCATGTGCCTATCTTTCCAGACCATCAAAGGTTTCTCAGGTTTGCCATCGCTTCCCCCCAGGGGGTGCAGCATTGGCAATTTGCTGCTCTTCCCTTTGGACTGGCCTCCAGTCCAAGGGTATTCACAAAGATCCTGGCAGAGGCGATCGCATTCCTGCACTTGCAAGGAATTGCAATAGTCCCCTATCTGGACGATCTGCTCCTGTACAATCAGGATCGAGATCTCCTCCTTGCGGACCTAACCACGGTCATGACCACCCTAGAGTCCTTAGGCTGGATCATCAACAAGGAGAAATCCTCGCTCATTCCCGAACAGAGGAAACCTTATCTAGGGTTTCTGATAGACTCCCTGGAAAGGAAGCTCTTTTTGCCAGAAGACAAGATCCGGGGTCTCATGGCCGTGGTCAGGTCAGTTTTGGAGGAGACAGACCACTCCTTCAGATTTATCATGAAGGTGTTGGGTCTGATGACTTCCAGCATCCCAGGAGTTCCGTGGGCTCAGCTCCATTCCAGACCCCTCCAATCCTTCCTTCTCTCCTCCTGGGACGGGAAAAGAGAGTCCCTAGACTCCAGGGTCAACATCCCAGAACCCGTGAAGGCTTCTTTGGGATGGTGGCTTCTCCCACAGAACCTGCAGTCGGGCCTCTTGTGGTTTCAGACCGATCCGGTCAGGGTTACCACAGACGCCAGCGCCTGGGGGTGGGGAGCCGAACTAAGGGCTCAGGGGTCCTGGAACCCAAGACAAAGGGGAGCCTCTTCAAATTACCGCGAGCTCTTAGCGGTAGGGGAGGCTCTAAGAGCGTTCGAGGAAAGAATCCTGGGCAGGGAGGTCCAGATTCTTTCCGACAACCCGACCGCAGTAGCCTTCCTCAACCACCAGGGAGGCACCAGGTCTCGCACCCTTTTAGCATTATCCCTGGAGATCCTGGGTTGGGCAGAACAGAGAGTCCTCTCGCTTTCAGCAGTACACCTGAAGGGGACCCTCAATTGGGAGGCAGACTTCCTAAGCCGCCGACCCATTCTTCAGGGGGAATGGGAACTAAATGTAGAAGTGTTCAACCTAATCTGCCAACACTTTGGCAGACCAGAGGTGGATCTCTTCGCTTGCAGAGCCAACAGGAAAGTGAAGAGGTTTTTCTCCCTTTCCCTGGAGCATGGGTCGGAAGGAGTGGATGCGTTGTCCCAGGCTTGGAACTTTCCCCTGGCCTATGCCTTCCCTCCTCTGAACATGCTTCCCAGAGTCCTACAGAAGCTGAGTCTGGCAGAGGGAAATTTGATTCTGATCGCACCTTGGTGGCCCAAGAGGACCTGGTTCCCTACCCTAGAACGCAGGTCAGTGTCTCCTCCCCTCCCTCTCCCAATCAGGAAGGATCTTCTTCGTCAGGGTCTACTCTTTCATCCAGACCCAGGTTTCTTCAAGCTGACGGCCTGGCGCTTGAGAGGGGGTGCTTGAGGGAAAAGGGCTGTTCCGAGAGGGTCATTGATACCCTTCTGGCCAGCAGGAAAGAAGTCACAAGGCACATCTATGCCAAACACTGGGGGTTTTTTTCTCGCTGGTGCTCGGCTAGACAGGTCTCCCAACAGGAGATTGCGGTCATCCTTGAGTTCCTCCAGGATGGGGTGGAGCAGGGTCTAGCCACAAGGACTCTTAGGGTCCAAGTGGCAGCCTTGTCTTATTTCTTAGACAGACGTCTGGCCTTAGATCCCCTGGTAAAAAGATTTCTTACAGCCAGAAACAGGTTGTCCCCATTGCGGTGTCCCAGAATCCCGCCCTGGGATCTGTCAATCGTACTAGACCAACTAAGTCTCCGTTTGAGCCGATTGATAGCATCCCGATTAGACTACTAACCTTTAAGTTTGCCTTCCTTTTGGCAGTTACAACGGCCAAAAGGATAGGTGATATGCAGGCGCTCTCAATCAAAGAGCCGTTTTTTCGTTTATTTGAGGACAGGGTGGTCCTAAGTCCGGACCCCCTGTACCTCCCCAAGGTAGCGACCAAATTTCACAGGTCACAGGAGATTATTCTCCCGTCTTTTTGTTCAAACCCCCAGAATGAAAGGGAGGCTTCTTTTCACTGTCTGGACGTTAGACGTAGTTTATTAGTTTATTTAGAGAGAGTCAAGGAATTTAGACACTCTACTCACTTGTTAATTAATTTTTCTGGTCAGAAAAAAGGTCAGCAGGCCTCTAGGGCCTCCATCTCTAGGTGGGTTAGACAGACCATCTCCTTAGCTTACGTAAAGGCTGGTAAAGCCGCTCCTAAAG
Source organism: Rana kukunoris (assembly GCA_029574335.1). NCBI lineage: Eukaryota > Metazoa > Chordata > Amphibia > Anura > Ranidae > Rana > Rana kukunoris. Next base: position 114,272,420 of record CM056049.1, on the reverse strand, counting down.
TTACAGCTCACTCCACTCGGTCACTGGCAACCTCCTGGGCAGAAAGGGCAGGAGCTTCAGTGGAGCAAATTTGCAGAGCGGCGACGTGGTCAAGCCCGAACACATTTTTAAGACACTACAGAGTGGAACTTCTGTCACCACAGGACTTGTCGTTTGGCAGAAAAGTCCTTCAGGCAGTGGTCCCGCCCTAAGGTAGGCCTGAAGCTACTTGCTTCTCTCTCAGGGTGCCGTCCTGGAAGACGAGGGAGAAATTGTCAGTTACTTACCGGTAGCTGCATTTCTACGATGTCTTACAGGACGGCAGGCCTACTTCCCACCCAGGTGATACATTGTTGGTTGTATTTATCTATGGTGTTTTTTTCCGTGCACGGTTGGGTAATACTTATCTCAAACTGAGGAAGCATGGGAAGGGGCGGGGTTCTTAACCTCTTTTTTGATTGTGTTTCCTGTCAGGTGGAGCCAGTCATCTCTCAGGGTGCCGTCCTGTAAGACATCGTAGAAATCCAGCTACCGGTAAGTAACTGACAATTTACAAGCGTTTCCAGCATTACAGCAGCCAGTCCAACCGATCGCAGTTTGATCGGCTGCTTTGGAGGTCAGAGGAGAGATATGGGGTCTCTTTCTTTCTCCTCCTCTGACCCGCTGTTGACTCACTGACAGTTCTATTTATTACTTTTAATGGGATGGCTGGTAATGCGGCAGTGACACAACAAGGTGAGGGACGTGGCGGCAGAAGGTGAGGAGATGCCCACTAACAGGCGCTGCCATGATGGATCTGAAATAGATTGACACAGAGCAGCGGCTTGGGTGCCCCTATAGCAGTGTTTCTCAACTCCAGTCCTCAAGCCCCCCCAACAGGTCATGTTTTCAGGATTTCCCTCAGATGAAAAGGCTGTGGGAATTACTAAGGCAGTGAAACTGATCAAATCACCTGTGCAAAATAATGGAAATCCTGAAAACCTGGCCTGTTGGGGGGCCTTGAGGACTGGAGTTGAGAAACACTGCCCTATAGCAAGCTGCTTACTGCCAGGCTACTCAGCAGGAGGCAGGGTCCCGAAAAGAGGAGGAGCTGGGCTGCTCTGTGCGAAACCCATGCACAGAGCAGGTAAGTATAATATGTTTGTTATTTTTAACAAAAAAAAGCCTTTAGTATCACTTTTCTTATCTTGCATCAGTCTTGTTAAGACTTTTTCAGAACGCATGCAAAATTGCGCGCTCTTCTGACACGCACAGAAATGTGCTGCCCTTTAGCAGATGCGTAGCAGTGATATTAATTTTCAAATCTCCTTTGGCCCCCCATCTCCTATGGGACAAGAGTGCACTTTGTTCTGCACTCCTGTGTGACCGGTATTCTGCCAACAGCAGGATGAAGTCCACTGTCGGCTGACATCACTCAGCTGGTCCAGGCTTGGGAAAGATCTCAACTTTAATGTCGGGATCCACCCAGATGCCTGGACTGGTTGCCGGCTCAGCCTCAGCACACTGCTGAGAGGATGAACCATCTGCTTTTGCCCTCTCTACAGTCCAGCGCTCCAGTGAGCACTGTAGGGGCAGAGCAGAGCGCATCTGACTGACAGTCACTGCTTTCTGCTCGCTGAAGACCAAGAACTAAACAATCGCAGCAAACAATCAAATTGATGCTGTATCCACCTAGGTGAGTAGTTGTGTTTTTTTTATTTTTTTTTTGTGTTCGAGCTTCTCTTTTAATCACTTGACCTCTGGAAGGTTTTACCCCATTCATGACCATGGCATTTTTTGCTATTCAGCACTGAACTACTTTTACTGGCAATTTTGCGTTCATGCAACACTAACCTTATGAATTTATATCATTTTTTTCACATAAATAGAGCTTTCTTTTGGTAGTATTTGATCATCACTGGGTTTTTATTATATAAACGAAAAAAAACAACATATTTTCTGTTTATAAAGCATGTCCAATATAAAAACAAGTATTCATAAATTTAGGCTGAAATGTATTCTACTACATGTTTTTGGTTAAAAACAAAACAAAAAAGAAATCCCAAAAAGTGTATATTACTCAGTTTGCATGGAGGTTGTTGCGTCTACAAACGTTGGTGTATATATAATGGAATTTATGGAGCTATAGACACTATAATATAATGCCAGTGATTGAGAACTTCTAGTATGACTGTGATAGGGTTGGGGCCAGTCAGACACTATCTGGGAGGGTCACTAACAGACACTGATGTCGATAGTGACAGTAATCATATAATGACTAGAGGTCGGCCGATACCGATATTTCTCCCTCGTCTTCCAGGACGGCACTGTGAGAGTAGACTGGCTCACCTGACAGGAAACACAATCAAAAATGAAGTTTAAAAGGCCCCACCCCTCCCGTGTGCCTCAGTTCTGATTGTGTTTCCCTTTCAGCGAAACGTTTATTTTTTTCTTATGACCTAAAGCCTGGGGCTGGTGGTCCCCCCCCCGGAGCCCGGACCGCAGGTACTGGGTGCCGTTGGGTCCGGTGTAGCTTGCTACCCCCCGGGGGGTTTCCCCTTCATCTTAGTCCAGGGGGGAACAGGAGAAGTCACAGACTCCCCTGGACGCCGGAGCCTCCTAGGAGGGCAGGGCTCTCCAGTGCTCCGAAGAGGCCACATCCTCTCTCCCCCCGCCTGGTTCCTACCTTGGAGGTTGGGCGAAGGCCTCCCCCTTTCTGCTGGCTCCATCCGGGGGTTCGCCGGACCGCATGGCGGGTGGTTAGGCGCCGCTCCGAGCGGCGCCATTAGCATCCGGGCGCCTGTTGATGACGCGCACGGCGCCGTGACGTCATTCCGCTCCCGCGCGGCAAGATGGCGGCCCCCACCGGACAGACGCTGCAGGCGATCGGGGCACACGATAAAGCAGCCAGGGAGATAGAGGGACCTGGCGGTCTCAGAGCGTATCCATGGAAGACCTCTCCTCGGCACACGCGACTATGGAGGAGGACCGTCGTTTTCCTATGGCTGCAGAGGAAACCACCAAGGGTGAGTCTTTCCTTTTTCATAGGGGGTTTGTTGTTGTTCCCTCCCCCCCCCCCCCCCCCCCCCCTAATCTTGAGAGGTGAAGGCTAATGGGCATATGTTTCTCCCTGATATGTTTAGGCGAAGACCCTATTGCCCAGGGGGAGGCCAGCAGAGTGGCTAAGCCTCCTAAACGTGTTAGGAGATGTGGCAATTGTAATGACAAATTACCAGTTGAGCATAACAAGCCATTTTGTTCTAAGTGCATCTGTAAGCTTACAGGGAAGGAAACCTCACAGATCATGAAGCAATTTCTCTCGGTTCAGACCGAAATGCTATCTACCCTAAAGGAGTTTCAATCTTCCCTAAGTAGAAAGAACATTGATTCTCCGGTCCCGGGCCCCTCCTCCCAGGAATCCTCTTCAACCTCTCGTCCGTTTGTACCACTACAAACTCGTAGAATGTACCCCTCGGATTCTGAGGAGTCCGAGTTAGCCTTACGTAGTGAATCCCTGGTTGACAGCCAGGCAGAGGAGGAGGAAGAGGAGGAGGAGGATACCAGGACAGGAAAATATATGTTTCCTACTGATGATATGGAGGGTCTTTTAGCGGCTGTCTATGCTACAGAGCACATTCAAGAACCAGCAGAGCAGGTCTCAGCCCAGGACAGGATGTATAGGGGTTTAATAAAACCTCAAACCATGACCATCCCGGTCCATCAGTCACTAAAGGACATTATCCTCAGGGAGTGGGCAGAACCTGAAAAGAGCTTACCTAGTTTCAAAACTTGGAAACGCCGCTGTCCCTTTAAAACGGAGATAGTAGACACCTTTTTAAGGTCCCTAAACTTGATGCCTCCTTGGCACAGGTCTCAAAACAGTCAGACCTTTCCTTTGAGGACTCAGGCAGTTCAAAGGATGCCATGGATAGGTGTACCGACACTTCTCTCCGTAGAGCTTGGGAAGCCAATGCAGCCTCCCTTGGTCCTGCATTGGCCTCAGCCTGCGTGGCAAGAAATGCCGACGCCTGGACTTCAAAGCTTCTAGACCATATCCCCAATTCTTCCAAGACTAAGGAGATACGAGATTCCCTCCAACTTATTAGCGGGGCAGTGGCCTACCTGGCAGACGCAGCGGTAGAAACCATTCGCGCCTCAGCCAAGACTGGGGCACTTATTAATGCCTCTAGGAGGGCCGTCTGGCTAAAGACTTGGAGGGGTGATCTTGCTTCAAAACGCCGCCTATGTGCTCTCCCCTTCAAGGGTTCCCTCTTGTTTGGGGAAGCCTTAGATCAGGCTTTGTCCAGGTCTTCTGAGAAGGGGAATAAGTTCCCTTCAAAACCTAGGCAGAGTAGGAAGCGGTCCTTTCGTCCCAGCCAGAGAAAGATTCCGGCCCCGGACAAAGGACAATCCACCAGTCGTCGTTGGCCCTTTGGTAAAGATAGACCAAAGGGGGGGATCCTTTTTGCCAATCCCAAACCATCCGGAAAGGACACCAAGTGACGAGAAGGTGGGGGGCAGGCTCGCCAGGTTTCTTACAGCCTGGGAGAACATAACCCAGAGTCCCCATGTCCTGCAGATAATCAGGGAGGGTTACCACTTAGAGTTCAGAGAGCTCCCCCCCCCGGCCTTTCTCCTCACCCACCTCCCAAGGGACTCCAGCAAAGCTGTAGGCCTCTCCCAGAATATTACAAGTCTGGCGGAACAGGGGGTCATAATCCCAGTCCCGCCAGACCAACAAGGTCAGGGAGTATACTCCCACATTTTTGTGGTTCCCAAGCCGGACGGCAAGTTCAGACTGATAATCAATCTGAGACCTTTGAACTCCCATCTCCTCTACAAAAGATTCCGGATGGAAAGCGTTCACAGCCTCAGGAGTCTGTTGTTAGAGGGCGTCTTTATGGCAACCATAGATTTGAGGGACGCCTACCTGCATGTCCCGATTTTTTCGGGACATCAGAGGTTTCTGAGATTTGCCCTCGCCTCCGCACAGGGAATTCAGCACTGGCAGTTTGCTGCCCTCCCTTTTGGTCTGGCCTCCAGCCCAAGGGTATTTACGAAGATCCTGGCGGAGGTAATGGCTCATCTACATCTGAAGGGGATCTCCCTCGTCCCCTATTTAGACGATCTCCTGCTTTTCAGCCCAGGTCAGGATCAGCTCCTTTCGGACCTGACCGTCGTCATGACCACTCTGGAGACGCTTGGTTGGATAATCAACAAGCAAAAGTCCTCCCTTCTACCGGAACAGCGGAAGGTATACCTGGGGGTTATCATAGATTCCCGAGAGAAGAAACTTTTTCTTCCCCAAGAGAAGTTCCAGAGGCTTGTGACGACGATCGGGTCTTTAGTGGCTGCAGAAGATCCCTCCCTCAGAGAGATCATGAAGCTGTTGGGTCAGATGACCGCTTGCATTCCAGCGGTCCCCTGGGCCCAACTACACACAAGACCACTTCAGAGGTTCCTCCTCTCCGCCTGGAACGGAAAGGAGGACACTCTCGATTCCCGGGTCAGGGTTCCGATCCTAGTCAAGGACTCCCTAGAGTGGTGGCTCCACCACCAAAACCTCTTGAAGGGCCGTCCGTGGAGTCAGACCGATCCACTGAAGGTCACTACGGACGCCAGTGCTTGGGGTTGGGGAGCCCATGTACAAGAACTACGGGCTCAGGGATCCTGGGATCATCATCAAAGGCGGACCTCCTCCAACTATCGAGAATTACTGGCAGTGGGAGAAGCTCTGAGGGCGTTCGAAGGAAGAATTCAGGACAAGGATGTCCTGGTCCTTTCCGACAATGCTACAACAGTCGCCTTTCTCAACAGACAGGGGGGCACCAGGTCCCAGTCCCTCCTGACACTCTCCCTGGAGATCCTGGGTTGGACGGAACAGAGGGTACCCTCTATTCAGGCAATCCACATAAGAGGAGCCACCAATTTGGAGGCCGACTTTCTGAGTCGTCAACCCGTTTGTCAGGGAGAGTGGGAATTATGCCAAAAAACCTTCGACTGGATCTGTCGGCGGTTCGGGGTTCCGGACATAGATCTTTTTTCCTGCAGGAAAAACAGAAAGGTGAACAAATTCTTTTCCCTGGTACAGGGACCGGGTTCCCAGGGGGTGGATGCGCTGGCCCAGAACTGGGATTTCCGTCTGGCTTACGCTTTTCCCCCGCTGAATCTGATCCCCAGGATCTTACAAAAGCTGGCCTCCGCGGAGACAAAATTAATTGTAATCGCTCCTTGGTGGCCCCGGAGATCCTGGTTTCCCATTCTGAAGCTCTGGTCTCTAGCCCCCCCGCTTCCCCTGCCTCTCCGGGCGGATCTCCTGCGGCAAGGGCCGATCTTTCATGCGAACCCAGGTTTCTTCAGCCTGACGGCATGGCTATTGAAAGGCGGAACTTGCAACAGAAGGGCTGCTCGGATAGAGTCATAGATACCCTACTATCCAGCCACAAGAAAGTCACCAGACACATCTACACAAAGGTCTGGACAGTCTTTTGGCGTTGGTGCACCGCTAAGCGGATCTCTTCTCCCAAGACTCCCGACATCCTGGAGTTTCTTCAGGATGGCGTGGAATTAGGCTTAGCTACTAGAACTCTAAGAGTCCAGGTGGCAGCTTTATCATATTTTTTGGAGAAGAGCCTCTCAGCGGAACCCCTCATCAAGAGGTTCCTGACAGCCAGGGACAGACTTTCTCCTATGCAGGTTTCCAGGGTTCCCTCATGGGACCTTCCCCTGGTCCTGGAACAGCTGACTAAGGCACCATTTGAGCCTATAGACAGCATTTCTATAAAATTTCTGACGATAAAATTTACTTTTTTGTTAGCCATCACGTCTGCCAAGAGAGTTGGAGACTTGCATGCTTTTTCTATCAAAGAACCCTTTCTGTGGGTTTTTGAAGATAGGGTTATTTTGACTCAGGATCCTCTGTACCTTCCCAAGGTGGCAACCAGGTTCCATAGGTCTCAGGAAGTTATACTTCCTTCTTTTTGCGCAAATCCCAGCAATGAAAAGGAAACCACTTTCCATTGTCTGGACGTAAGACGCTGCCTTTTAGTTTACCTAGAGAGGGTTAGAGAGTTCAGATCTTCCCCTCACCTTTTAGTTAATTTTTCAGGCCAGAAAAAGGGCCAACAGGCAACTAAGGCTTCCATCTCCAGATGGATTAGGCAGGCTATCTCTTTGTCATACACACAGGCAGGTAAACCACTTCCTGTTATTAAGGCTCATTCCACGCGTTCTCTGGCAACCTCCTGGGCAGAAAGGGCAGGAGCTTCCATAGAACAGATCTGTAGAGCGGCAACCTGGTCCAGCCGGAATACGTTCATCAGACATTATAGAGTCGAACTACTGTCTCCTCAAGACCTGAGTTTTGGTAGGAAGGTCTTACAGACGGTGGTCCCACCCTAAAGTAGGCCTGAAGATTACTTGCTTCTCTCTCACAGTGCCGTCCTGGAAGACGAGGGAGAAAGTACCAGTTACTTACCGGTAGCTGGATTTCTACGATGTCTTACAGGACGGCAGGCCTACTTCCCTCCCCTTTTACTTCTATCTATATTCCTCCTTTTTTTCTTAGTCTCTGTTTATACCGTGTTCTAAAGAGCGGTTACTTATCTTAAACTGAGGCACACGGGAGGGGTGGGGCCTTTTAAACTTCATTTTTGATTGTGTTTCCTGTCAGGTGAGCCAGTCTACTCTCACAGTGCCGTCCTGTAAGACATCGTAGAAATCCAGCTACCGGTAAGTAACTGGTACTTTAGAAATCGGGGTGGCCGATATATGATGCCGATTTTAGCGGCCGATATATGGATTGGAATGCATTGTGGAGGGGGATGGATGAATGGTGCTGGCGGTGGATGCGTTGTTGAGGGGGATGGATAGATGATGCTGGCAGTGGGTGGGGGATGCGTTGTGGAGGGGGATAGATGAATGGTGCTGGGCGATGCATTGTGGAGGGGGATAGATGGATGGTGCTGGGCGATGCATTGTGGGATAGATGGATGGAGCTGGCCGTGGGTGGGCGATGCATTGTGGAGGGGGATAGATGGATGGTGCTGGGCGATGCATTGTGGAGGGGGATTGATGGATGGTGCTGGGCGATGCATTGTGGAGGGGGATAGATAGATGGATGGTGCTGGGCGATGCATTGTGGAGGGGGATGGATGAGTTGTGGAGGGGGATAGATGGATGGAGCTGGCTGTGGGTGGGGGATACATTGTGGAGAGGGATAGATGGATGGTGCTGGGCGATGCGTTGTGGAGGGGGATGGATGAGTTGTGGAGGGGGATAGATGAGTTGTGGAGGGGGATAGATGGATGGAGCTGGCCATGGGTGGGGGATGCATTGTGGAAGGGGATAGATGGATGGTGCTGGGCGATGCGTTGTGGAGGGAGATGGATGAGTTGTGGAGGGGAATAGATGGATGGAGCTGGCCATGAGTGGAGGGTGCGTTGTGGAGGGGGATAGATGAATGGTGCTGGGTGATGCATTGTGGGATAGATGGATGGAGCTGGCCGTGGGTGGGGGATGCATTGTGGAGGGGGATAGATGGATGGTGCTGGGCGATGCATTGTGGATGGGAATTTAGAGTTGTGGAGGGGGATAGATAGATGGAGCTGGCCGTGGGTGGGGGATGCATTGTGGAGGGGGATAGATGGATGGTGCTGGGCGATGCGTTGTGGAGGGGGATAGATAGATAGATGGATGGAGCTGGCTGTGGGTGGGGGATGCATTGTGGAGGGGGATAGATGGATGGTGCTGGGCGATGCGTTGTGGAGGGGGATGGATGAGTTGTGGAGGGGGATAGATAGATGGATGGAGCTGGCTGTGAGTGGGGGATGCATTTTGGAGGGGGATAGATGGATGGTGCTGGGCGATGCGTTGTGGAGGAGGATGGATGAGTTGTGGAGGGGGATAGATGGATGGAGCTGGCCGTGGGTGGGGGATGCATTGTGGAGGGGGATAGATGGATGGTGCTGGGCGATGCGTTGTGGAGGGGGATGGATGAGTTGTGGAGGGGGATAGATGGATGGAGCTGGCCATGGGTGGGGGATGCATTGTGGAAGGGGATAGATGGATGGTGCTGGGCGATGCGTTGTGGAGGGAGATGGATGAGTTGTGGAGGGGGATAGATAGATGGAGCTGGCCATGGGTGGGGGGTGCGTTGTGGAGGGGGATAGATGAATGGTGCTGGGCGATGCATTGTGGGATAGATGGATGGAGCTGGCCGTGGGTGGGGGATGCATTGTGGAGGGGGATAGATGGATGGTGCTGGGCGATGCGTTGTAAAGGGGGATGGATGAGTTGTGGAGGGGGATAGATGGATGGAGCTGGCCGTGGGTGGGGGATGCATTGTGGAGGGGGGAGGATGGATGGAGCTGGCCGTGGGTGGGGGATGCGTTGTGGAGGGGGGTGGTATATGTTTGTGTATACAGAAGTATGTATCTGAGTGGGTATACAGGAGAGGGGTGTGCTCTGACATGTACACACTGTTCCCTCCAGCACTGCCCATTGGATGATACCTGTGAGCTCCACCTGTGAGCTCCAATCACTAGAGCTGAGGCACCTATCAGAGATAATATGAATACATTACCCCAGTATCAGGCAGCCAGTCTCCATGTTCTTCCTTATCTCCAGCCGTAGCCTAGAGCCCATGTGCAGTGATCCAGCCCCTGTCCCAGCATGCAGAAAGCTTTACAAGCGTGATCTCTTCTCGCAGACAACTACTGCAGCTGCTCGGGCTTGACACATGTTTGCTTTCTTCTTCTGCTACAGGCCGCCGAGGTAGAGGGGAGGGGAGGGGCGGCGGTGCGGTGCTAGGAGACAGCGCGCAGGCTATCAGCAGAGCGGCTGAAGGATTCATTTCTCGTGCTGCTGTAGGTGGAGCGGGGTTTAGTGCAGCAGCCGATGCCGATTTCTTTAAAAACGGCCCAATATCGGCCGATATATTGGCCGACCTCTAATAATGACAGTGATAATACTGTACACTGACACTGGCTGGAAAGGGGTTAACATCTAGGTTAATCAAGGGGTTAACTGCAATATACGCTGATTTTACTTACTAATCTGCCCTTTTTCTTTTAATGTTTGTTAACTCAGAACTCTCACAATTGTTTGATTGGACAATTCAGCAGGTTTCGGCCAAAATCATTGGCTGAAAGCTACTGCCAAACATGTGTTGTGTCCCATACCAGCATTGGTCACCAGGGGGCGCTCACCCCAAACCTGGGAGCTGCCACTCACTCGCAGATTATTTACTGTGAGCGTTTGGCAGGAGGTTAAAGCGGAGGTTGACACAAAAAGTGAACCTCCTACTTTTTGGATCCCTCCCCCCTCCGGTGTCACATTTTGGCACTTTTCAGGGGGAAGGGGGGTGAAACAGGTATTTGCACCACTTCTGGGTTCTGACTCCCGCAGGGAATCCAGCTTTGCACGTCGCACCCCCCCCTTTGTCTTCTGGGAAACACTGTTCTCAGAAGAGAGCGGGACCTGTGAGGGCGCGCCGCGATCCTTGCGCATGCACAGTGGGGATTCACTGCCTTGCCTGATTCCCTCACCGAGGATGTCGGCGGAAGCAGCCGAGGGCCGAGCGATTGCTCAGCCTCGGCTGCTGACATCGCGGGCGCGCTGGACAGGTGTCCATTTTTTAAAAGTCAACAGCTGCAGTATTTGTAGCTGCTTTTTAAAAACTTAAAAAAAAAAAAAAAACGGCGGAACCTCCGCTTTAATGGAACCCCTACTCATCTGCTAATTGTGTACATCAAAAGGCTTGATCCCGGAGCACCATGAGGTTTGGTGCTGAAATTTTACAAAAGGGTCAGGGAATTATATTGCATTTCTTGCACGTAGGGCAGTTCATTTAAATAAATTGTCTGTCCTACATGTGCCACGTGGGAACAACCCACATCCTCTGTTGCATATGCGTGATGTAAATGTAGAGTAATAAAATGCCAAGGCATTGGACCCAGGGTAAATTATAAATTGGCACTTTGGAATAATGTGGCCTCCATCTGTATTCAAGGCTATGGGATACCATTAGTAGAATAGCTGCTGCTATGTCAAAGAGCTAGTATCTCTCTCTGCTTCCATCACCTCTCACTAGGGCAATATATCGTTATTGATTAAAGTTTGGGTATTGGTATATTCTATTATGTTTGGATCTGTAGTGCTGCATGGTTATTCTGTGTTTGAAGAGGGGGGGGGGGGGGGGGTCAAGGCTGAATTCAGGGAATACTTTTGCACATTTACTTTCACGGATACAGAACAGTTTTGCCAAACATTAGCTTTTATTATACTTGCATGCATGTTTACTTTTTATTAGTATTTGGGATGTCATGAAAGCAGGAAGAAAAGGAAGGATGAGGGGCAGAAATTGCAAATGTCAAATATTTGCCAGATGTCAATATAAAGGCTGTTAGCTAACCCTGGGTCAGCCATTGTGCACTCACGTTGTGTTTAGATTGGCGCTGATTGATGGATTTTCTTTTTTTTATGTTCTCTGCCTAAAAACATTCAACTTTAAGTATGAGTATTTTAATAAACAACCTAATTCACATTTTATCATCAGCAAAATCAGTATAGAGTTATGGAAATAAATATAGATCTAATGATTCATTGGTCTTTTTTAGCAGTTGCCAGTGCTTCAGGGCATAATCCATAACTTGTTCCTTGTGTGGTCTAATTTTAAAGTGGAGTAAAGTCTTACTTATTTTTTTTACTTGTACCTGCAGGTAAGCCTATAATAGAGCTTACCTGTAGGTACTGTGAATATCTCCTAAACTTGCACAATTTAGGACAAGGGTGTCAAAACTTTTTTTTAAATGGGGCCAGATTTGATGAAGTGATTATGTGTGAGGGCCGACCATTTTGCTTGACATTCTTCTGAGCACTAATACACGGCCCACTAATACACGGCCCAGCAAGAATTATCTTGCCTTTGTGGCTGTGTGTGGTGAAGAGATTATCTTGGGCGTGTTATTTGGATATACCGTATTTATTGCCATATAACACGCACCTTCACTTCAAAGCGAAGTTCCACCCATCTTTGAGAGGTGGTCTTAAAGCGGAGTTCCACCCTAAAAATTTACTTTTTTTTAACAGCTTGCCTTTAACCACTTAAGACCCGGACCAAAATGCAGGTAAAGGACCTTGCCCCTTTTTGCGATTCGGTTTTAACTGACAATTGCGCGGTCGTGCGACGTGGCTCCCAAACAAAATTGGCGTCCTTTTTTCCCCCACAAATAGAGCTTTCTTTTGGTGGTATTTGATCACCTCTGCGGTTTTTATTTTTTGCGCTATAAACAAAAATAGAGCGACAATTTTAAAAAAAATGCTATATTTTTTACTTTTTGCTATAATAAATATCCCCCAAAAATATATAAAAAAACTTTTTTTCTTCCTCAGTTTAGGCCGATACGTATTCTTCTACGTATTTTTGGTAAAAAAAATCGCAATAAGCGTTTATCGGTTGGTTTTCGCAAAATTTATAGCGTTTACAAAATAAGGGATAGTTTTATTGCATTTTTATTAATTATTTTTTTTTTTACTACTAATAGCGGCGATCAGCGTTTTTTTTTTTTTTTTTTTTTTTTCATGACTGCGACAATATGGCGGACACTTCGGACAATTTTGACAAATTTTTGGGACAATTGTCATTTTCACAGCAAAAAATGCATTTAAATTGCATTGTTTACTGTGGAAATGACAGTTGCATTTTGGGAGTTAACCACAGGTGGCGCTGTAGGGGATGTGTGACTTAATGTGTGTGTTTACAACTGTAGGGGGGTGTGGCTATAGGTGTGACGTCATCGATCGCGTCCCCCTATTACAGGGATGACGCGATCGATGCTACAGGCACAGAGAAGCACGGGGAAGCCGTTTGTACACACGGCTCTCCCCGTTCTTCTTCCGCTCCAGGGACGGATTCGCCGCACTCCACAGCGGCGATCGGCGTCCGCGAAACCCGCAGTCCCCGGGCCTGCTGGAGGCTGATTCTTCGGACCGGGTCGAGGCGCGCGCCCGTGACCCACGGCTGGGTACTAAAATCAACGTATATATACGTTGATGTGCCCAGCCGTGCCATTCTGCCTACGTAAATGTGCAGTAGGCGGTCCTTAAGTGGTTAATGTAAAAATATATATATCATTTTTTAAAGATTTTCTTTTACTCCTATCTGGCTGTTACTAGGGAGATTTCATAATCTGTCTAGGTTCTGGTCTTGGGTGGTTCAACTTCCTGTCCCAAGACCCCATTGCCTCCTGGGAAATTATGACACTCATTTCCCAGGAGTCTCTGGGCATTAAAATCGCCCAGCATGCACCTCTCCCTGAAAATCAGGAAGCAAAAGGAACTGGGCCTCATATGCCCAGTATGATGGATATGATATGATATATGATGAATACGGCCACAACATGAGCTGGAGGATATAAGGCAAGTATTTGCAATGATTTGTGGAACGATTGGGGAGATATTAAATAGTCCCTAAAACATATTATGGTGATTAATTTTAGCTTGCAAGAAAAAAATTATGCCCAGAACCCCACTTTAAACAAAAGACCTTGTACATCATGACCTTGGTTCCATCTAAAAAATTTAATTTTTATTTTTGTTGGTGACATGGAGTCAACTCTTAATTTTCATCCAATGACAGAAAATGGCATGGGACCTGATCAGAGCCACTCTCTGTTTTCCAGCCTAAATTTTTGCATTTGGTCACATTAAGGATGTCTCTGATCATGTCTCATGCCATCTTCTGTCATTGCTGAAAATTAAGAAACAATGTGGTTGAAAGCATGTAAATTGCCACAGAACTGAGTAGTGTGGGGCCAGCATTAGATTAACATGCATTTTTTTTTTTTGTTTTGTTTTTAACATGCAACCACTTTGCAGTGGTTTTGCACAGTGCAACTGCGATCCTCCCCTTTTGATGTCCACCACCACTTTTCATCCTCAGCCAGTGCCCTCAATAGCAAGCTGCACTGGTATGTGCCCACACCCAAGCCCTGCTCTGTGTTCATAAGACACAGAGCCGCAGCCCCAGCCAGTGGCTCCCACTGCTGTCTTAGCCAATGAGGAATGAGAGACCCAAGAGAAGCTCTGCTCTCGTGCACATCTCCTGGATTAGGAGGGGGCTTAGGTGAGTATTGTGAGGGGCCGCTGCACAGAAGGGTTTTTGTTATACTTGCCTCTTCTGTGCAGTTGGTTTTGCACAGAGCAGCCCAGATCCTCCTCCTTTTCAAGTCCCTCTTTGCTGCTCCTGGCCCCTCCCTCCTGTTCAGTGCCCCCGCAGCAAGCAGCTTGTTATGGGGGCACCCAAGCCAAGTCACAGCTCTGTGTGTCCATTCAGACACAGAACCCCGACCCGCCCCCTCTCTCCCAATTGGCTGACTTTAATTGGCCGCCGCGGGAGCCAATGTCGGCGCTGCTGTGTCTTAGCAAATCAGAAGAAGAGTCCCGGAGAGCTAAGACACTCGTGGACATTGCTGGTGAGAGATGGTGCTCAGGTAAGTAATTGTGGGGTGCTGGGGAGCTACACACAGAAGTTTTTTTTTGTTTTTTTTATCTTAATGCATTAAAGCTGAGTTCCACTGAAAAGTTGTTTGTCTAGTATTTTGTGCAACAAGTAGGACCACAGCCAGGATGACCATCGTGGAATTCACTCTTTTCATCCTAAAGCCAGATGTTAATGTGAAAGTGAATGCCACTTTTGTAGGAACTTATTGACATAACATGTTCTAATGTAAATTTATTTGATTGATTTATAAGGTCGGGGGTCAACAAACATTTTATGAGTGGGCCGTATGCATTACACGGTGCTGTAAATTTCTTGCAGGAAAATAAATGTAGATGTCTTGTCTCCTGACACCAATGGCTGTTGTTTCCTTCTGACCTTGTCAGGATAAAACCTAAGGTACTTCCTGATCACAAACATCCAAATCTCAAGTGGAAGAAGATTTTCTGAGATGAGCAAAGGAGTTGGAAGGAGAGTGATAGGTAGCTGAGAGGCTCTTAAAAGCATTCTGGAGAGATAAAGTATGTGAGGCCTGAGATGTAAATGGGAGACTCAAGAATGCTGTGTTTGATTAGATTATTGTGTCCATTGCTTTACTAGAGAAATCTAAAAGGTGTTATTTTCTTTCTAAAGGACAGCTAAATGTATCCATATCTCTCATTTCCCATGTGTCACTTTGCCAAAATAGCTGTGGAGTGAAGAGCAACCAAAACGTTTATAGAACTTCACCAGGCATATTTGTCTAAATAAAGCATTTAGAAAACGGAGTGCAACCCTTTCTGTGAAAAGAAGCTTCATTTTATGATCACATGCCTTTCAACACCACGTCACGACTTGTTACCCAAAGCATGTCATAGCTGACCAGTTTTGAGGTGAAAACCTTCAGTCCCATGATTCAGTAGGAGATTCCATCGACAAGAAAGATGAAGAATGGGATCACAGCAGATATCTATATTGGAAGTAGGAGAGGTGGTTAAATCGCCACATTTGTGGTAAACATTGGGGAAGGGGTCACTAAATATGTCATTTACAGGCTCCTTTCTTTTCTGTTCGGTACTGATCACTCACTGTGTCCATGTATAACTGAAGCATAGTTAACAGTTTGATTCTTCCAGTTGTGAATGAACAGGAAGTTGCACAGGGCACTTCCCATTCATTCACTGTCCAGTGCAGCGGAGTCCCCAGAGAAAGGGACTGACTGGGGAATCTCTGTTCTCAGTCCCTTTCCCCATATCAAAAGTTAGACATCAGGGGTCTGTTTACACCAGGGGTGTCAAACTCCATTTCATTGTGGGCCGCATCAGCATTACGATTGTCCTCAAAAGGGCCGGTTGTATCTGTAAGATTAGATGTCCAGCACATCCCCTCCCCTTACATGAGATGTCAAGAGCCACCCCACCATCAGAAGTTGAGTCCCCCACTCTCCCTTACATCACAGTGCACCCCCCTTTCCTTATGCTGCTGCTGGGGAGAATCTGGATGCATTACTTGTAAGCAGAAAGTAGGGCTGCAGGAGAGGTGCGAGGGCCACATGAAATTTCCTGGAGGGCCGGATTCGGCCCGCGGGCCTTGTGTTTGACACCCCTGGTTTACACCCTTGATATTTCACCAAAGCCTCCCAATGGTGCTCCTATAAAACATTTTAAAAAAAGGTTTTGAAAATATAAGAATTAAATGGTGTAAAGTAAAAAAACTACACTGCCCTACTGATCTATCGACACCAACAATGGCCCCACGGACGTGTGTGTGTGTAATGTATAGATACATTCAGTTTTATAGGATATAGATTATATATGTCCAAATCATGTACACTAAAGCATTTACATATTCTGAAGC
Organism: Rana kukunoris; assembly: GCA_029574335.1. Taxonomy (NCBI): domain Eukaryota; kingdom Metazoa; phylum Chordata; class Amphibia; order Anura; family Ranidae; genus Rana; species Rana kukunoris. Next base: position 114,256,126 of record CM056049.1, on the reverse strand, counting down.
AGTAAAAGCACTTTAAGGCCTTGTGAGTACTAAAGCCTGAGCAATGTAATCAGTGCAGTGCAGCCCCAACACTGCCCATCAGTGCTGCCTTTCAGTGCCTATCCATGCTACCTATCTGTGCTGCATATTAGTGCAGCCTTATCAGCGCACACCAGTAAAGGAGAAAAATTACTTATTTACATCTAAATATATATATATATATTCAATCCCAGTGGTGAATAAATACCACCAAAAGAAAGCTCTATTTGTGGGAAGAAAATGTTAAAAAAAATATATTTGGGTACAGCATTGCATGACCGTGCAATTGTCAATAAAAATGTGACAGTGCTGAAAGCTGAAGATTGGCCTGGGCAGGAACTGGGTGAAAGTGGCCAGTATTGAGGTGGTTAAAATGACTGTAAAGTCTTGTTATACTTACATCCTCTGTGCATGGGTTTTGCACAGAGCAGCCCAGATCTTTTCTTGGGTCCTTCATCGCTGCTCCTGGCCCCTCCCTCCTGTCGAGTGCCCCCACAGCAGTCCGCTTGCTATGGGGGAACGCGGGCTGAGCTGCAGCTCTGTGTATCCATTCAGACATGGAAGTGTTATTCTGCCTTGTCCCCTCTGCCTCCCGCGGCGGTCAAAGTCACTTCAGGGGGGAGAGTCACGGATGGCCGAGGGACTCGTGGACATTGCTGGACAGGAATGAGGCTTAGATAAGTGGGGAGGGGCTTAATGCATTAAGATAAAAAAAAACTTCTGCCTTTACAACTCTAAGGAAAGGGGTAACATATAAAACTGAAGATTTACATCAAAAGACAATAAAGCCTGCACTAACATTAAAGGAAAACATTTTTTGGGCTGAAATGTCTGTTTTCAGGGTATAGAGACATAAAAGTTAACTGATTCCTTTTAAAAATAGATAAAAATCAATCATATAATCAACCTACAGTTCTAGTTTCGTTTTTGCTGTTATTTCCTGTCTCTCTGATGTACAGAGCCAGAGAGCCAATAGAGGGCATTGATGGTTTGTCTAAAACCCCTCAGCACCAACCCAGTTTCAGTTTACACACAGTTATCACATCTCCTTGATTAGTGACCACAGTGAGAAAGCTCCCAGCACTGTAGTTATAAGGAAACGGACAACCAGGAAGTGTGGAGATCAGAGCAGAATTACAGCAACATCAAAGCAAAAAACGAACAATGAGGACATGAAAACAGCACTGCAGTAAGGAAAAGGAAGCTATTTAGCTATAAAAAAAAAAATCCTTTAGTGACCCAACACTAGCAGTAACTCAGAACGTGTGCTTATACAGTACCCTACTCTTTACCCTTAACATGTATGTGTGGTAATATCACTACCAATTTCCTCTGCTTTACTGGATGCAAGATAAGGTATTACATTTATCATAGCACAGGAGGAGGGGGGGGGCGGAAATGGCTTCCACACTCCGTTTCAGAACTCTTAAGCACACGTGTCACAGTGAAAAGTGTTAGGAGACCATGACTTGTCTATGCACGTCCTTTGTTAACATATAGATTGAATATGTAGAGGGGAAGGTCAGAATATTCATTGATAACATCCAGAGTAGAGGCATTCTTTTTTGCTCTTTGTGTTGAAAGACACAAATTTGGACATGAAGATGGAAGCCAGAAGTCTCTTTTCTCCTTGATCAGATAAGACACAAGGTTAGACTTGGGAGAGATGGTTCTGATAGCCAGGCTCTGGTATCCATTGCATTGACAGCTTTCCAACTGGTGCCTAAAGCAATGTTAATGTTTTGTCTTTAGAGCATATCAAATGGTTAAATTCAATTTGAAGCTTCCAGTGCGGTATAAGTGAGGTCAAACAAAGTCAAAATGAAAGTGATCTTCTTCCCCTAGAGTCCATCAATCTGACCAGCAAGGTATTCCAACAAGAGCAATTGCAACTCGTCTGCCTGTGGATAATCATTATGCTTCTTTCTGTCACTCTGACCTATGTATGTTTTTTATAAGAAAAGAAAAGCCATGTGCATTTTTTCCCCTTATGCATTGCTTAGAAAATCACATGTGAATCGACATTTTTTGCGACCCGTTTTATATTTACCCATATAAATTGGCTTCAGGCAGTTACAGAATGTCCATCATGGGAGAATTTTACTAACACTCTAGTAAAAACGCATTCCAGCTGTGATGACGGGGAGCTCCTCCTGTTGGCCAAGCTTACTTAAAGTGGAGGTCCCACTTTAAAAAAAAAAAATATTAAAAGCCAGCAGCTACAAATACAGCAGCTGCTGACTTTTAATAAATGGACACTTACCTGTCAATGGTGCACGCAATGTCGGCAGCCGAGGCGAGCAATCTCTCAGCTGCCCCCGCCACCAGCCTCGGTGAGGGAATCAGGAAATGAAGCGCTGCGGCTTCACTTTCCGGTTCCCTACTGCGCATGCGCAAAACGCGCTGCGCATCTGTACTGGTCCCTGCTGGGAGCTGTGTGTCTCCCAGAAGACAGCAGGGGGACACAAAGTAGGCGCCGGAAATGGCGTAGATCACCAAGGTGATCTATGCCAGGAAGTGGGAGCGAATACCTGTATTAGAGGGTCCCAAAAAGTGGAAGTTCCATTTTTGGGTGGAACTCCACTTTAAATGTAAATAATGCAGTCATTGTGTCCAAACACATTTATTAACTAATATATAGTACACCCCTCACATTTTTGTAAATATTTTACTATATCTTTTCATGTGACAAGACTAAAGAAATTACACTTTGCTACAATGTAAAGTAGTGAGGTAGGGTTGTCCCGATACCACTTTTTTAGGACCGAGTACAAGTACCGATACTTTTTTTCAAGTAGTCGTCGATACCGAATACCGATACTTTTTTCAAATGTGTCCCCAAATGCAGCCATGTCCCCCACATATGCAGCCATGTCCCCCACATGTGCAGCCATGTCCCTCCAGCCATGTCCCCCACATATGCAGCCATGTCCCCCACATATGCCACCATGTCCCCCCAGCCATGTCCCCCACATATGCCGCCATGTCCCCCACATATGCCGCCATGTCCCTCGCAGCCATGTCCCCAATACCTAGCCGCCGAATGCCGCCGCCGATGCACGGAGAACATCACAGCATTCATTTAAATAGCTGTTTTGCCCGCGCGTATAGACACTCCCCCTTGCTCGGGATTGGACAGATCACGATCACCCATCCAATCCCGAGCAAGGGGGAGTGTCTATACGCAACGGGAACACTACAGCTATTCAAATGAAAGCTGTGATGTTTCCGCACGCTGTTTAACCCATGCGGCGGCGGGTTTCGATGCTGCGGGTTCGATGCGGCGGGGGGGGGGGCGAGTATTCTATTTAGGTATTGGGGGTATTTGCGGGAGTACAAGTACCGTTTCTGGTATCGGGACAACCCTAGTAGTGAGTGTACAGCTTAACACACAGCCACTAATTTCTACACAGCTGGGAACAAAAGTGAGTACACCCCTAAGTGAAAATGTCCAAATTTGGTCCAAAGTGTCAATTTTGTGTGACCGGTATTCGCCCACTAACGGTGTGGTTTTAGCCCCCGCCAGCGGCCAAAAAAGGGATAATAGCCGCAGTTTCCCATTGCTTTCAATTGGAAGGAGCGGTAAACACACCGTTCCGAAGAACATTCCAAAGCAGGTCTTTTGGAGCAGTCCTGCTAACGCACCGCTCCAGTGTGAAAGCCCTCTGGGCTTTCACACTGGAGAAGCAGCAGTCGCTGTTTCAGGTTGGTTTACAGGCGCTATTTTTAGCGCAATATCGCTTGCAAACCGCCCCAGTGTGAAAGGAGTCTGAGACCTTGTGCTCCTCCACCTTCCATTTGAGGATACCCACAGATGCTCAATGGGGTTTAAGTCTGGAGACATGCTTGAAGCGGTAATTAAACCCTAAACCAAAAATGTAATCTATTGCAGCTTACCAATCATTGGATGTTGTGGCTGCATTTATTTTCTAATTCTAGGCTCTTTTCCTCTGTTTTAACCTGATGAACTGACCAGTAACACACCACCTGTACTTGGTTGCCCACCATTATGAATGAAGGAACACAGGGGCACCTTTTGGACAGCAGCATTGTCAGTCTGGGGAGAGGAAGGTGTTGGCTGTACTAGTAGATTTGGATACACTGAACAAATTGAAGCCAAACTCCAGGTTACATTGGACAGTTTTATCCTTTTGGGATAAATGTTTTACATTTTACTAATATTAAATCCCGAATTGTATAGTTGTCACCAGAGTAGGAAGTCTTTCTTTGGGAAACATCTGTTCTGGTAATGTGGGCCGGGGGAATTTTCACTTCCTGTTGTTTTTCTAGGGCTGAAAATGAGGGGGAAAGGGTTGTACAGTAAATTAAGGTTTTGCCTATAGATCACAGTTTATTGAAGACTCTGAGCTAGAACGTTCTCGTATTTTCACATGTATTGTTCTCTCATATAGTCCAACTTATGTTAGAATTTATGGCCTCTCAACGTTGACAATATCGAATCAACCTACCTGGGTTTATTTTACTAATCATGTATTTTTTTTTTTTTTTTTTGCCAGTCTGCAATTTTTAACTTCCAGAGCCTATTGACAGTGATTCTACTGCTGATTTGCACATGTGCTTATCTCCGAGCTATGGTACCCAATCTTCTGGACAAAAATAAAACTGGGTAAGATACTTTTAAAATGTTGGATTTTTACCATTTCACAATTTGCTCACGTATGGAGACGATGGAAGAGTCACATTTTCATAATGCCATGATTTCATTTAGAGGAACAATTATCAAATTGTAATCTTCTTCAGATCTAAATCGTTTATGAATTATTATTATTATACAGGATTTATATTGCACAGCACTTGGGTAGGCTTTGTAGTGTGTATCTCTTGTGAGATATAACATCTATACTAAACATGTGCTTTTGCTGTAACATTCCCATGTCCTCAACCAACTGTTTTGTAGTTTCCAGTAAGTACAAGCTTTTCAATATGGTTCTATTTAGGTTAATAATGAATAATTATTGAGTGGTTTTATGTTGACAAAGTTCTCAGCTATTCATATGGTGTTTATTTTTTATTTCATGTAATAAAGAGCCTCTTGTTTTCAGCTTAAACTTCATTGTTGAACGCTATAATTTACAAACCGTAAAAGTGGATAGGTTATAGGTTGGGGAGGTTACTGGTCCTTTATTCATTAGCTCTGTACATGATTTCAAGATAGAGTTCCTGAAATGGGTTGCTGCTCCCACATTACTGTGATAAAAATATTTGCCCAAACGCCATTGTAACGGTTACCACCGCTTACAACCTTCCATCCAACCACGACAAGCTTATCTGACACACTCCGACAATACTGCATACACGATCCATATCCTTTCCCAGAATAAGACGAGACAGAGCTCCGTTCTTGCTTCCAAAGATATGACAATTTATTAGTATTTTCTCAGCTTCTTATATCCAGTACAGCATAATACAGTTAATCACAGGACAATGCAATCTCCACCCCCCTATTCACTCACTGAGGATAATTCTTTAATTGGTAGCTAGACATGACGGCACCGTATTATCAATAGGGTTCAATTAACCCTGAATAGTAACACAGACATCTTTATCACACAATGGCAGTGAGAGTGGGTGCAATCCACACCTTCAGATATTTCAATAGCCTATTATACAAAGGTATGACTCGCTGGCTGACCTGAATTAACACCTTTCAAAAGCATGTGTGCCCAGATTGCTAACAGCTTTTGATATTTGAAGACATCCTGCAAACCTGAATTATTATTAATGTCCCTTATTAATGTCTTCTGTAACATATGAATTATGATTCTTTGTCACCCTATGGCCCTAGTGGACATAAGGTGACCCTAGACATAGGAATATCTCAGACTGTCCCGGTGCATTCCGTTACAGCCATGTTATAAAAAAGAGAATAAAAAGTAAACAAATTAATACAATAGTGTATCACGCTTGTGAACTATATTCTTGCCCCTTTTATAAACCGTTCTTAAATGGACCAAAAAAATAAATATAATTGTTTCTAAATGTATACCTGTGCAGAAAGAGCTTCTTGTTTTACAAAAAAAAAACACCTATGTGAACTACAATACACTTCCCTTTAACATACAGTGCCTTGAAAAAGTATTCATACCCCTTGAAATGTTCCAAATTGTGTCATGTTTCAACCAAAAACGTAAATGTATTTTATTGGGATTTTATGTGATAGACCAACATAAAGTGGCACATAATTGTGTTTGGAAGGAAAAGGATAAATGATTTTCAAATGTATTTAGAAATATCGGAAGTGTGTGACGTGCATTTGTATTCAGACCCCTTTACTCTGATACCCCTAACTAAAGTCTAGTGGGACCAATTGCCTTCAGAAGTCACCTAATTGGTAAATAGAGTCCACCTGTGTGTAATTTTAATCCCAGTGTAAATAAGGCTGTTCTGTGAAGCCCTCAGAGGTTTGTTAGAGAACCTTAGTGGACAAACTGAATCGCAAAGGTCAAGAAACACACCAGACATGTCAGGGATAAAGTAGGGGAGACGTTTAAAGAATGAGTTGTGTTATAAATTGTATCCCAAGCTTTGAACACCTCAAAGAGCACTGTTCAATCCATCAATCTGAAAATAGAGTATGGCACAACTGAAAATCTGCCAAGACACCACTGTCCACCTAAACTGACTGACCAGGCATGGAGAGCATTAATCAAAGAAGTGGCCAAGAGGTTCATTTTAGTTTAGTGCTATCTTCGGCACCATCCCTGATGACATTGGATCAATAAAAACACTTTGGACTAATCTTCTCACATCACTTCTGCTTTTGTAATATCAGTATGTGGAGTGCAGAAGTGTACAGAGGAGTCTGTGTGCATTTTCTAGCTTGTGTCCTACAAGCCTGTTAATATTCTTAGTGGATTTTAGTTGTTTTTAAAGACTCTTAAAAAAAGTGGTATTACACGATTGGATACTGCCTTCCCGATTTTCTTTTATATGATTGGCCCTGAGGAGTAACGGAAGGAGGTGGAAGTTTAATAATCCAGAGGGTAGACCCCCCTGGTGAAAGCAGAGTACAGTGGATGGAGCAGAAAGACCCTCTTATTGGCTAAGGGGTCATTGACATTTGGCGAGGGAGGTGTTCAAGAGGGGAGCGATCGTGGTCACCTTATAGAGAGTGGAAGATGGCACTAATTCTTAAGCACTGTTTGTTTTACCTTTTTTTTTTTTTTTCTATAAATATATATATATATAATATATATATATATATATATATTCCTTTCCACTTTGTGGAGTGATTACACAAATATTTTTAAAATGAAAATTGTGAACTTTTCTATATTGCACTGAAAGAACTAATATGAAGGGCAACTGCCTAAAGGGTGGGGGGTTGTTTAACTTTTAAAAGCACTGTGCTGATTAATCACATTGATTAATCACATTGTTGTATATATGTGAAGAGTGGTGTATTGTAGTACACATAAGTGTTTCTCATTTTACAATCAAGTTTACGAAGTATGTATCCGATGTTTAATAGAATTGGCAGATTTAGAAAAAGCAGTTTTAACTGACTGGAACTTCATAGTGCAATGCCTTCAAAAGCCTTGATAAAGTTTGTCCCTACCCCTTTTTCTTATATAAATGGCAGTTAAAGATATGCTGTGCTGCAAGATGCCACGGTCTGATCAGAATTGATTTGCAGCTTTGGGTGGGATTTTTATTTCAGAAGCAGATTTAGGATCTGCTATTAGACTTGTTTCAGTAGTCTTTAAATGCTGCCAGCTCTTTTCTGGGTACTTCCCAGGAAGACCTTTCCCTGCAGGGTACTGATCACCTCCTCTATAAGGTCAATTAGATCAAGCCTGTGGAATGTAGCTGATAACATCTGATGGACTGGCTCAATTTTTTGCATTTCCTGGCCTGTTTTCTATATCTGAAAAATTGAGGACAACTCGTACATGTGTCACTTAGGCTGATACTTTCAATTTATACATTCTTAATTTCCAATGAGCATTACTTTTTTCAACCCTGTATGCTTATATATACTGTACATTCTCGTGCACGTCAATATTTGACTCAATGTTTATGTAGCTGGGCTTAAAAAGGACCAGAAAGGAATGTGCATTTCTTTCTCGTACATCACGGGACACAGAGCGGCATATTCATTACTATATGGGTTATATGGAGTACCTTCAGGTGTGGACACTGGCAATCTCAAACAAACAGGAAGTCCCTCCCTATATAACCCCCTCCCCTAGAGGGAGTCCCTCAGTTTTTTCGCCAGTGTCTTAGGTGTTGGTCACGGAATAGCTTTGCTCCACATCCTTGGGATTAAGGGCGGGCTAACCGGATCTGTCCAAGGAGCCTCAGTGCCAAAGTGGACAGTACCCGGGCCCCAAACCGTGGGGTTTTGCCTATAATGCTCCTCTTTGGAGGGCTGGACCCTGGGCCCAGGACTTGGAGTTTGTAAAGACCATAAGTTCCTGTTTGCCAGGGTGCTATATAGGTCCAGGACAGTGGGTACCTTCATAGGACCCCAGGGCCTGAAGGTCTACTACGCTACCCACGGAGATGGGAGAAGATTGGACAGTTTTGCAAAACGTCCTGCGGCATGGAGCAGGTAAGAGGGGAGCCTGCGGGACTTGGTTCGACAGCAGGCTCTCCAGGGGAGATCTTAAGGGGGGTAGCCTGAGTATGCTCTGCATTGGCACCATGGTCACTATGTCTGATGGACAGGATGGCCTGAAATGTTCCCCCCCATCACTTGATCCCCCTACCTATCTATGTATGTTTGCTAGCTACCTGCTGCTCGCTGGTTGAAGATCTTTTTAAAAAAAAAAAAAAAAACATCTGTCTCTGGGCTAAAGGGACTCCTTAGGGGCCTGTGTTAGCCTTACCTTGCCGGGATTCAAATCTGCCGCCTGATGCGTCCTCCAACCTGCATTCCTGGGCTCCAGAGTGCGTCTCCTCCTGGGCTCTCCTCCCCCGACAGTCGCGCGCGCGCGCACGCATATAGAAAATTTTTGCGCCGTACGGGAGGGGGGGGGGGGGCGGGGAGTGTGACTGCAGTGTAGAGTGGGCGTGCCTTTAATTGCTGTTATACACAGCAGGCGCGTTCTTAGCTCAGTTCAGAGCTGAGCTGGAGAGAGAGAGGACGTAGAGCTGACAGCACAGTGACTCCCGGTGGCGAGAAGGGGTACTACATACTGGAGTCAGCTCCAATACTTTTTGTTAAGCCAAAATCCCCTTGGCAACAGGTTGAATGCTGGCAAACATGTTGGGGGTGGGGCTGTATGTGGTGAATAATATATAAAAGAAAACATACTGAGCCCCACCGGTTTTGGGGCATTAGTGATCCTATTGTCCCCTAAACCTTATTTTTTTGTACTCCTGGCTATAACAGTCTGTTGTTGTAAGCGGAGTCCTTCGGTTTTGTATTATGGCTTCCAAGGGTTCAGGATCAAAACAAAAAAAATAAAATAATAAAAATAAAGAGAAAAGGCAAAGACAAAGGGGTTCCTCCTCTGGTTCTGATGATATGCCAATACTTTCCCCACAGGTTATTCCTATAGGGGTCACCCTGGATAAGCCATTAAGGGGGTCTGGTGCTGAGGCTGGCCCAGGTCGGCCCAACCCTGTGTTATCACAGAGGAGATGCTAGCCGTCACCCTAGGGGGGCTAGAGAAAAGAGGTTAACAGCTATGATCGCTGGCTCTTTTTCTGGCAAGAAGCGGACTAGATCCCCATCGCCAAAAGGGACAGAACCTAGAGGATCTACCACTGTAGAATCGTTTTCAGCCTCCCAGGCGGAGAGTCTGTGGGTCCAGTCTTTGACAGACATGGTCCGCTTGGCATTCAATTTGCCATTTCCAGAGCCTCAGGTTCCTGCGGTATCCTCTTTGGGTTCTTTTAAAAGCGCCTTTAAGCAACGCAGCTTTTCTGGCCCATCCTCGGTTAGAGGAATTGGTTTTTCCAGGATTGGGACGACCGGACAGAATTTTTCTGCCGCCTAAAGCTGACGAGAGGGTAGTCTTTATGCACGTCTGCCAGGAAATATTTCTGCTTGCAGGCACTCTTTCCCCTCACCAAGTGCTCTTTAAAAGGGGCCCGGATGGCTCAGTTGGTAGAGCATCGGACTTTTGATCTGAGGGTCCAGGGTTCAGGTCCCGGTTCGGGCACTGCTTTTCAACTACCCGTGAGGTCCTTGAGGCCGCATCTCCCGGAAAGCGCCCGATCTCGTCTGATCTCGGAGGCTAAGCAGGGTAGGGCCTGGTTAGTGCCTGGATGGGAGACCACCTGGAAGGTTTCTGTTATTTACCCTATGGAAAAGACATTTTTCTAAAGAAAGGGGGCGCTCCCAACGGTGGACGCAGCCATCTCATGGGTGAATAAATCATTAACTGGCCTAAGGGGAAACATACAAATGTTTAAGGTCCCGGTCGATAAACGTTTAGAGACACTTTTTCCAGCATCCCTGGCTACAGCCAGCAGTGGCTACAATTGGAGTTTTTTTCAGGCATTAAGGAACCAGACAAAACAGATGCTTAGACATCCCTGCCCGATAGGCAGAGGAGTTATTGGATATTCCCAGAGCTCTGTGCTTTGCGGTAGAGGCTATAAAAAGACTCCATCCAGCAGGCGTCTCGTTGTCACTATTTTTAGTGCATATGAGAAGGCTCTTTTGGTTGAAGAACTGGACGGCCGAGCCCCATGTAAAAGACTGCTGGCAGGTTTGCCCTTCCATGGAAAGATCTGGATAAATACATTCAGACTGTTTCAAGTGGCAAAAGTACCCTTTTACCAGTCAAAGGAAGTTCCGGGGTCCTGCGTTTAAAAGGGCAGCTCCCCCCGGTTCCAGGGCCCTCAAATTTCAGGCAGTACGGTCCTCCTGCGCGATCAAACTTTTAACAATGGATCGCAGGGACAGGCCTCTGGTGATCGGTCCCCGACAGAGGGGGTCCGATCATCTGTGGCCGCAGGCTACAGATTAGAATTTCTAAAATTTCCTCCACAAGGAAGGCCTCAATGCGGGCAGCATTGGATCACCTGCTTTACCAGGGCATAATGGTAGAGGTACCAGCCCAAGAACAGGGGCTAGGTTTCTATTCCAATCTGTTTGTCATACCAAGGCTCATCGGCAATGTCAGACCAATTTTGGACCTAAAAGGTTTAAATGCTTACCTAAGGGTTCGCTCTTTCCGGATAGAATCCGTTTGGCCAGCAGCCGCCACACTCCAGAAGGATCGGGCTTCTATAGACATAAAGGAGGGTTACCTTCATGTACCAGGTCTTTCAGCCACATCAAATATTTTTGTTTTTACGCTTCGCAGTGATACAGCGTCACTTCCAATTGTGGCGCCCCCCTTCGGGCTGGCTACGGCCCCCGGGTATTCACGAAGGTCCTAGCTCCTATTCTAGTCAGTCCAAAGGATCCAAGGGATCTCGGTCCTAGCATACCTGGACGACCTCTTAATCATAAGATCACTCGCTTCCTTGGTGGAATGCGTAGTAGCCCTCATGGTTCAGTACCTCGAGAGGTTCGGCTGAGTCCTAAACCGGGGAAAGATCAGCATTTCAACCTACAAAGCAGTTGGAATATCTCGGCACGAGATTAGACACAGAACAGAAGATGGATGTTCCTGCCCCTGGTAAAGGTCGAGGCTATCAAGAGATTGATTCAGTTGGTTCTAAGCAAAAAAGAGCCAACTATTCGCCTATGCATGCGATGGCCATGTTCGAGGCAATACCACACGCTTCCACGCTCGTGTCCTACAGGCAGCAATTCTAGCAGCTTGGTTCTGCCCAGTGGTCTGGAAGGCTGGAGAGCGGTCTTGAACAAGTTCACTCACCAAGGAACTTGGGCAGAGGCGGAGAGGCAGCTGCCCATCAAGGTCTGGGAGTTCTGAGCGGCTCAGCTAGCCCTCCTGGCATAGACATCCAGATTACAGGGGTCATCGGTGAGAAGTCATTCAGACAAGGCCACAGCGGTGGCATATAGGTGAACCACCAAGGGGGAACCAAGAGTCAAGCCACTCAGAGTGAGAGGAGCTTGGTTTTTCGGTGGGCAGAGGTTTATGTACCCTGCATATCGGCGACATTCATTCCCGAGGTGGACAACCTGCAGGCGTACTTCCTAAGTCGCCAAACCCTGTCGCCGGGGGAGTGGTCTCTGCATCCACAAGTTTTTTCAGACAATCTGCCAGAAGTGGGGAGTGCCAGACGTGGAGGTCATGGCATCAGGATTCAACAAGAAGCTAGACAGGTTCATGTCTCGAACGAGGGACCCTATGGCCTGCGGAACCGATGTGTTGGTTTGCCCTTGGCATCAATCATAACTTCTATATGCATTTCCCCCTCTGCAGTTACTACCCCGCCTGCGGCGCAGGATCATACCACAGGCTGGTTATCCTGGTAGCCCCAGCTTGGTACCGGAGGGCATGGTACTCACTAGTCCTGAAATTGGCAGCGGGAGGCCCTTGGACTCTTCCTCTAGGGCCAGACCTACTCTCACAAGGCCCGATCCTCCACCCTGCATTACGGCGTCTAAATTTGACGGCCTGGCGGCTGAATCCCTGATTCTCAGGGGTAGAGGTCTGTCTAGGCAGGTAATCCCTACCCTCATTGAGGCTAGAAAGCCGGCCTCCAGGGTAATTTTGTTACAGGGTTTGGAGGGCCTACGTAGGCTGGTGTGAGGCTAAGAGATGGGTTTCCCGCAAGTATACCATTGATAGAGTATTGCGTTTCCTCCAGCTAGGAGTGGATAAAGGCCTGGCATTAAGCACGATCTAGGGACAGATTTCAGCCTTATCAGTGTGATTTCAGAGGCCGCTGGCCGCCCACTCGCTGGTTAAGATCTTCGTACAGGGATTCTTACGTGTTAATCCTCTGGTCAAATCACCACTTTGTCCATGGGACTTAAATCTTGTTCTGTCAACTCTACAGAAACAACCCCTTGAGCCGTTGGCTGAGGTACCTTGGTTTTACTGACTAGAAAGTCGGTATTTCTGATCACCATAGTTTCGGCCAGGAGAGTATCGGAATTGGCAGCCTTATTTTGTAAGGAACCATATCTCATTTTACATAAGGATAGGGCGGGGTTCCGTCCTCATTCTTCCTTTCTACCAAAGGTTATATCCAGTTTCCACCTGAACCAGGATGTGGTACTTCCATCCTTCTTCCAAAACCCACCTCTAGAAAGGAGGGGTTGCTGCATACGTTGGATATTGTCAGGGCCATAAAGGCCTATCTTAAAGCTACAGAGAAGGTTCGGAAAACAGATGTGGTGTTCGTTTTACCGGAAGGGCCCAAGATGGGTCAGGCAGCTGCTTGATCCACCATCGCAAGATGAATTAAACAATTAATCGTTCAGGCCTGCGGTTTGAAGAGGTTGCCTCCTCCTTTGTCGGCAAAGGCCCATTCTACCAGGGCCATGGGCACCTCCTGGGCAGCACATCATCATCAGATCTCTATGGCTCGAATATGCAAGGCAGCAACGTGGTCGTCAGTCCACATGTTTACAAAATTTTATCAAATGGACGTAAGAAGGAATGCGGATACAGCCTTTGGGCAGTCAGTACTACAGGCCGCGATTCAAGCTCCTCAGGATCTGAGGGGGCTCCCTTGATTTGATTTGAGATTTACATTTCTCGTTTAAGTTGGATTTACTAGTATTTGAGTATACCTCTAAATTAAATCCTTCTTTGGAAGATGTCTCCCTCCCCTCATTAAAGCATTGCTTTCGGACATCCCATATAGTAATGAATATGCCGCTCTGTGTCCCGTGATGTACGAGAAAGAAAAAGGGATTTTTAAATACAGCTTACCTGTAAAATCCTTTTCTTGGAGTACATCACGGGACACAGAGCTCCCACCCCTCTTTTTGGGAACATTTTGGGAGGCATACTGCTTGCTACAAAACTGAGGGACTCCCTCTAGGGGAGGGGGTTATATAGGGAGGGACTTCCTGTTTGTTTGAGATTGCCAGTGTCCACACCTGAAGGTACTCCATATAACCCATATAGTAATGAATATGCCGCTCTGTGTCCCGTGATGTACTCCAAGAAAAGGATTTTACAGGTAAGCTGTATTTAAAAATCCCTTTTTTTGTAAGAATCTGAATTGCCACTTTTAAAAGAAATGCACATTTTTTGGTTGACATGCTGAGGCACCTACTTAAACCTCTTTGCACCGATATGTGACCTCACAGAAGTGGGCTTTTTTTCTTGGGGCCGCATATATGCGTATCTCCCTTTGTGCTGGGAGCTCTCAGCCCCAGGTCTTGTACCAACGATCGGGACCTGGGACTGTCACTGGCTATCACAGTGATCAGTCACTGTGAGCCCATCCTTGGGTTTCCTTCCTCTATTGAATGAATTGTAAACAAAGTGTGTAAAAAAAAAAAAAAAATTCTTTATTAATATACAATTAAAATCTCAAGTATTTTATAATTCTTACCTGTGTGCCTCTTAAAGTCCAAAACTCCTTGTTCAATTTCGGCAAATCCTTTATTAAAAAATAAAAATAATATAAAGTGTCCCACAATGTACATCATTAATCGCAGCACCCAGTGGACCCCAAAAAAATCAAAACGCTCCGCCTCGATGAGAGGGCTTTCGCCGTGTGCACTTTGACAGTTCTTTTATAGGCAAGGGCGGGGCACCTAGGTACTGTTCTGTTTTTTTGTTTTTTTTTCCTGCCCTGGTGCAGTTCAATGTGACTTTTTTTTCTAATATCTGACAACCTGGGCTCATACAGAAGGGTAAAACTGGCATTTAAAGTGGTTGTATACCCTCACATATCCCTTGTGAAGTGACTGGCCTCAGGTGATAGAGATGAAACAAATCCTCCTACAGTTGTACCTGTTTATCTGCTGTCTTCTCTACATCTGTTCAAAGTTCTGTATTTGCACCTAATTTCTCACCTCTGAAAAGCAGGGGGTGAAGAGCACATGCTGTCAATCTGCTGGAGGTACCTCCCGTCGCCTTTTTTTTTTTTTCTTGGTGTCATGAAAACTTGTCAGAAGGAATTCATGTTGATAACAGAGTAATGAAGCAGCAGACAGAAATAACACTTAGTGCTCTGGATTGAGACAAGTACACACTATTGAGGGATATGCTTTGTTCAAATTCTACGTCTGAGGTTTACAAGCACTTTTAAAAAGCCTTTATTCTTTATTTGTGTAATTGAAAGTAATTTTTTTTCATAACTTCTTATCTTTCCCTGGGCATGTGTGTTTTACTGGTCCCTGCTAAACCGGCCCAATTTCAATCCTATGTATGGCCAGCTTTAATGGTAGTTCATAGTCCAGTAAGGGCCCTTTCACACGGAGCGGTCCGTTTTTCGGTCCGCTCCGTGTGTCCGTCGGCTCAGCGGGGGGTCTCCGCTGAGCTGTCGGGCGGACAGGGCGGTCCCCGCACACTATGCAGGGACCGCCCTGTCTCTCCTCCGCTATCCCCTATGGGGAATCAGATGGAAACGGACCGTCTGTCCGTTTGCATCCGATCCGTTCCACCAGACAGAAGAAAAATAGGGTTTTCTTCCGTCCGCAAAACAGATCCAGATGGACGCGGATCTTAGACGGACGTTAGCAGATGCATCATCCGCTAATGGATCCGCTCCCATAGGGGCCCATTACAAGTCTGTTAACGGACTTGTAATTAGCGGACCGTTCGTCCGCTCATGTGAAAGGGGCCTAAAAGGAAATCCCACATCTTTAATACACACTAGCCTAAACTGTCCTAAGACGCTATGAATGTTTCAAATGCATTGTTTCCTATATATGAGTGATGTCTCTGCTTCTTTTCAAGTAATCTTTATGTGTTTTTGTTGCAGAGTACTTGGAATATTTTGGAAGTGTGCACGGATTGGTAAGTTAACGTTTTAATGTAGACAGGTGTGAGTCGAACCATAAAAACTATATATATATATATATATATATATATATATATATATATATATATATATATATATATATACACACGCACACTGCAAAATATAACATGAACAAATGCGCCACAGAAGCTCCTGCACTTTTTTCTCTTTTTTTATTATTTATTTTATTTTTTTTGCCACGTTTTTACTTTTTTGTCGCATGCAAAAACACAAATGTTTCTGTTTCTGCTTGGGGTGCCATTAGCGATTAATGGCCCCACAAATGCGACATGCATGTTCCTGGGACTCACAGATGTGAGCCTTAATCACTTCAAGTCTGGACACTTTCAGTCCAGGTCAATTCTCAGCTTTCAGCACTGTCGCTCTTTGAATTCCAATTGTGCGCTCAATACTGTACCCATATGAATTTTTTTTTTTTTATCATTTTTGTTTGCACAAATCAAGCTTTCTTTTGGTAGTATTTGATCACCACTGGGTTTTTTGTTATATAAATGAAAAAAGACAAACATTTCTGAAAAAAAACATTTATTTATTTTTACATTTTTTTTTTGTTTCAAGACTTTGCAAATTAAATAATCTTTCTTTATACATTTAGGTCAAAATGTATTCTGCCAAATTTTTGGGTAAAAATAACTGTGTTGGTCTACAAGCTAGGGGCTATATATCTGAAAATTAATCAGTTGAGACCCCAAAATGCTGGACGCTGGTATGAAGTATGGCAGTGATCAGGACACTAGTATGGAGGTATGGAAGTGATCAGGACGTGGGTATGGCAGTCATCAGGATGCTGATATGGGGGTGATCAGGACGCTGGTATGGCCTATGGCAGTGATGGTGAACCTTGGCACCCCAGATGTTTTGGAACTACATTTACCATGATGCGCATGCACTCTGCAGTGTAGCTGAGCATCATGGGAAATGTAGTTCCAAAACATCTGGGGTGCCAACTTTCGCCACCTCTGGCCTATGGGCTGATCAGGAAGCTGGTATGGGGTATGGAGGTGATCAGGATTTTGGTATGGCAATGATCAGGATGCTGGTATTACATAGGGGATGAGCAGAATGCCAGTACAGGGTATGGTGGTAATTGGGGCGCGAATATGGTGTATGACAGTGATCAGGGCACTGGTATGGTGTATGGTGGCGATAAGGATGCTGGTTTGGCAAATGGTGGTGATCATGGTACCAATGGGGTATGAGCACTGGGACAGGCGACAGGGCTGGCTGCATTTTTCATTACATTCTGGGGGACAATATTTGGGGACACTGGGGCAGGCTGGCCACTGCCTGTTTATGAGTGTACAGGCAGCCTGACATGCTGCCTGTACAATCACAGGCTGCCGCATCGATTTTTTTAATTTTTTTCTGCTTTTACATTGAGAGCAGAGAATTGATCTTTTAGCTTCAGTTTTGTTTGTTTACTATGTTTTTGCCGTTAATGGAAACCGCAATCACATGGTAAAACCACTTCCTATCACTGGACACATCGGTGATCCGATGTCCCCGGGTGGCATACCGACCACCGGGCTCCCGGGTGCATGGTCTGTGAGTCACGCAAGAGCTGCCAATGCAAAGTGATGTCCGGGTACGTTAACTGCTTCCTGTTCTTCTGTTTATTGGCAATGGGTGGACTCAAAGTAGTTAAAGTGAGTAAACTCCCCATGTATGATGTTTACCAATCGGTACAGTAAATATCTCCTAAACATGCACCGTTTAGGAGATATTTACTTTAGATGCAGTTGGTGATGTCTCCTGCGCATGCGCTCTGAAGAAACAGCATTCCCGTACTGTTCCTTCAGAGCCATGCCATAAACAGTGATGTAATCGCCGGCTCGGCCATTCAGATCACCGAAGCCAGTAAACCAGGAAGGAAGGCCGGTCCGAAGATGGAAGTGGTGACAGCACGCCGCTGGAGGGCTTCACTTTAAGGTAAGTCTGCCAAATTGTGCTATATGCGATGCATACTAGCACATCATGTCTTAAACTGCCTGAGGCCCAATTTCTTTTCTTTAATGCGCTTTACTACTGCTTTTAAGGTTTTGGCCTTGGATATGCATTCGGTAAAAACTGTGCCACAGTGGCCATGAAACATTTTAGGCTTTGTTCTTTTTTATAATGATAAATATGCATTTCTGGTGTAAAAATAAACATGCTGAGTGCATTAATGTCATTGCCTAATTTTAAATAAAACCACTTGAAAAGCTCATTTAGGCAGCATTGGTAAATAATATCCCATGTTAAAACATGGCCTGCGACCTACATTCATGTTGAAGGGTTTATCATAGAAGTGCTGTGCTTGAGTGTTCTCAAACTGTACTGGGAGCATTTACTTCCAAGTTTCAGCTCTCCCCGACTGCTATTATCTCTGAAGTCCCATAACTTTTCAGACTTGCTGAGATGATTGTAAAACCATACCTGAGGATAGAGATATTTCTGGCATCATTCTGCACAAAACCAGCAGAGATGAATGTGGTGTTTTAGATCAGTGGTTCTCAACCTCAGTCCTCAAGTATCAACAACAGGCCATGTTTGCAGGTTTTCCTTTATCTTGCACAGGTGCTTTAAATCTGAGGCAATGGCTTGGCATTTTGGACAGCTATTTTATCTAAGAGAAATTCCCAAATCATGCATGGCCTGTTGGGGGTACTTGAGGACTGAGGTTGAGAACCACTGGTTTAGATTATCAGTTTGGCATTGAGATGTGCTAAGTTGCAATCAATAGCATGCACTGGATGGGGTCTGGCTCCTTCTACTAGGAAATTGATATAGGTAACACTATTCACATGCAAAGCTAAGGGATCAATGTTCATTATACATGACACAATTACATTTTTTTTTATTTTTATGCAGCCTCCTCTCTCTAAACTTTGCATATGAATCTGTTAATATAAAGCCTTTAACATTTTATCTTAAAGCGGTATTTCACCCTAAATATAAGATCTCCCATGCGATCCAGCATACTGGCGTCAGCTCCAGTATGCTGTTTTTTTTTTTTTTAATCGCACACTTACTGTATTATAGTGGAATTCCTTTTTTGTCCCCCGTGGTGGACGGCGCCAGTATAGCGCGTCACATCTTCCTAAAATACCCGATATGGACTCGGGTAATCTCGGCGAAAATGCGGCGCCTGCGCACAGACCTAGGAGCTGACTGCGCAGGCGCCGTATTTCTCCGAGTCCTATTTTGGAGGGCGTGACGCGCCATAGCCGTAGAAATACGGCGCCTGCGCAGTCAGCTCCTAGGTCTGTGCGCAGGCGCCGCATTTTCGCCGAGATTACCCGAGTCCATATCGGGTATTTTAGGAAGATGTGACGAGCAATACTACAGCCGTCCACCGCGGGGGACAAAATATATAATAACTATAATACAGTAAGTGTGCGATAAAAAAAAAAAAAACCCAGCATACTGGCGCTGACGCCAGTATGCTGGATCACATGAGAGATCTTATATTTAGGGTGAACCTCCGCTTTAAGAGAGAAATATTTATTTGAAAGTTACCAAAGCACACAAAGTAAGCACCCTGTTTACCTATATTGAGTTTTAATCTAGGGCTGAAATAACTGATTGCTTAATTGACAACTAATCGATTATGAAATTAGTCGATTACCATTTTCATAATCGATTAATCGGGCAGTAACATAATGGGTTTAAAAAACTGAAAATTAGCCCTTTATAGTACAAAAAGCAAATAATCACTACTGTTAATATTATATTAATACCAAAAATCTTTGTACATTCGCTAAATAAAAGAATGCGGTTTGTATTTTTCACTTGCTTTTAACATTTAGTTTTAAAATTAATGTCATTTCTGAAAGAAAACCACATACACGGTCTGAAAATTCCTTTGACCAAGAAGTTTTCTATTATTTCTAAACTTCCCCATCACTGTGGTTGAAAACGAACGCCGATTTGACCCCACTGACGATTAGAATTGAACCGAACAAACGTTCTTAAAGCGGATCTCCACCCTAAAGTGAAGATCCGCTGATCCGAACACTCCCCCCCTCCGGTGTCACAATTGACACCTTTCAGGGGGAGGGGGGTGCAGATAGACAGGTATCTGCACCCACTTCCGGCCCAGCATTCACGGGCAAAAGACGGGCATTTCATCACATCCCGTCCGTCCCCCGTTGTGTGCTGGGAACACTCGGCTCCCAGCACACAGCTGGAGCCAATCGGCGGACGCAGCGCGACTCGCGCATGCGCCGTAGGGAACCGGGCAGTGAAGCCGCAGCGCTTCACTTCCTGGTTCCCTCACCGTGGATGGAGCGGGGAACAGCAGAGAGACGAGCGATCGCTCATCCTCTGCTGCGGACAGCGCTGGACTCCAGGACAGGTAAGTGTCCTAATATTAAAAGTCAGCGGCTGCAGTATTTGTTGCTGCTGGCTTTTAATATTTTTTGTTTTGTGAACCATCCGCTTTAAAATATATATATTTTTTTTAGAAGGAAGACGTAGGGCCACACTTTTTTTAAGGTTATTAACCGATTAAAAATAATAATCGTTATTTGCAGCCCTATTTTAATCACGGAATGGCCTATGAATCTGAAGTGCATTTTTTATAAATCTGTACATTCATCTTTGCAGTTCTTTGCCGACCACTTAAACCATGTAATAAATAGCCTTAAATACAGTTTGGCTTCACACGATACCCGCACTTGTCTAAATTCATCAGATGTTGTTTAGTTGTTCACCAGACATTAGAGCAATGTATTGAAATGTTTACAGCTATGATTGACACATCATCTTGGAAGTAACTGGAGTTTGAACATGCAGTATATTTCAGGGTGACTTTTGCTGCCAAAAACATTGCAGTCTTGGATCGATTCCATGATTTGTGCTGACTTGGCTATTTTTTTATCTTTTTAAAATGAACTCATGTGGTTTAATGTGTCATTGGCAGACTTTTTAATATAATTTATGTAATTTTTTTAAATGATAGCTGATTTTCTGTATTTATTTGATTTTCATATCAGTCTGATCTTTTTGTTTTCCTCCTTTTACATATTTCAATATAATATTTTACTTTCCAGGTGAACGGAAAAGTCCTTATGTTGCTGTATGTTGTGTGGTGATGGCGTTCAGTATCCTCTTTATGCAATGAACTCCCAGGGACTTAAGATGCTCATTTTTGTTGTGGAATACATTTTTCGCCTTCGATAATGTGCGTGTATAGAAAATCGGGACCAACCGGTCTTGCAGAGAAAAGTCTCCAGATGTTGACAGTTGGAAGACAACTAAGAAGACATACCGTTTTGTCAAATATTGTTCTGATTTTGTTTTGTTTTAGTTAACTCCTATTTTTCTTGTGGGGGGGGAAACTCTTCAGAAAGGCTTGGTAAATTATTTCAATGTGATATTTTATAGTTCAAATTGAGACTGAATTACCAAATAAAATGAATTTGATACTGCGTTTTTCAGGACTTGATTGTGGTATTTTCCATTATTATGGTAAATTTTTGGGTAAAAAAAAAAAAATTCCATGCAGCAAATATTACCAATGACAAGAATAGGAAAGAAAATGCATAGGTTTGTGAAATACAGTGAAGAAATTGCAGTAAGGGCTACAAGAGTGCAATGGTTTTGGTGGAAAGAAAGCATTTGTTCATAAAAGGATATTCTTTCCTAATTCAGTAAACAGGGGTGGACTGACAGCTCATGGGGCCCCCGGGCAATAGGAGTTTATGGGGCCCCCGGGCAATAGATTATGGGGCCACAAAGTATACACAGACACACAGAATACACATACACACACTAAAAAAGGTACTGGAGAGGAGGGGCAGCTTTAATCTTGGGATTTAAAAAAAAAAGAAGATTTTTACATACTATCCCTGGTTTTACTGAGGCTGGCAACCCTGATGGGGCCCCCTAGTGGCATGGGGCCCTCGGGCAGTGCCCGAGTTTCCGAATGGTCAGTCCGCCCCTGTCAGTAAATATACAAAACTAAATAGACATAGCACAAAAATTGCACCAGGAAAGAGAATCTGCAATATGCAGGGTTTTGGAATGAGATGTTCAAAAAGCCATATGGGTGTATTGCTTAGGTGTCTGCAGATTTTTGGCCATATGGTATATCTGCAGTTTCCGTCTAGGCCAGGCACGTCAAACTGTGATGAAGTGGGGAGGATTAAATCTTCAAGAATAGCATTACTGTATACTAAGGGTTGCATTTACTTAACCACTTTAGCACCGGAAGGATTTACTCCCTTCCTGACCGGCCCATTTTTTGCGATACAGAACTGCGTCTCTTAAACTGACAATTGCGCGGTCGTGCAACGCTGTACCCAATCAAAACGTATGTCCTTTATTTTCCTACAAATAGAGCTTTCTGTTGGTGGTATTTGATCACCCCTGCAGTTTTTATTTTTTTCACTATAAACACAAAAAGACTGTCAATTTTGAAAAAAACACAATATTAACTTTTTGCTATAATAAATATTCCAAATAAAAACAAAAAATTCTTCCTTGGTTTATATATATAAATATATATGTGTGTGTGTGTATATATATATATATATATATATATATATATATATATATACTTCATATTTTTGGTAAAAAAATTGCAATAAGTGTATATTGATGGACTTGTGCAAAAGTTATCGTGTCTATAAAATAGGGAATAGATTTATTTTTACTATCATTTATATATTTATATATATTCGTAATGGCGGTGATCTGCGTTTTTTTTTTTTTTTCTCGGGACTGCAACATTGTGGCACACATATCGGACACTTTTGCCAATTTTTTTTTGTTGTACCATTGACATATACAGCGATCAGAGCTAAAAATAGGATTTTTTATGACAGCTTACCTGTAAAATCCTTTTCTTGGAGTACATCACGGGACACAGAGCGGCAATCCATTACTATGTGGGTTATAGAGTCTACCTTCAGGTGTGGACACTGGTGTAATTAACTACACAGGAAGTTCCCTCCCTATATAACCCCTCCCATACTGGGAGCTCCTCAGTTTTTGTAGCAAAGCAATAAGTGTCCCAATATCCCCAAACAAGAGGGGCGGGAGCTCTGTGTCCCGTGATGTACTCCAAGAAAAGGATTTTACAGGTAAGCTGTCATAAAAAATCCTATTTTCTTTATCGTACATCACGGGACACAGAGCGGCAATCCATTACTATGTGGGATGTCCGAAAGCAATGCTTACTGAGGGGAGGGAGACACAAACAACGCAGGCCGCCATCAGATGTGAGGATCTATAATGCTGCATGCTGCATACTGCGCCAAAAAGCTGCATCCTTTTGCCCTCCTATGTACATCTGACAAGAATCAGTGAACCTAAGCACAGACGCCAAGTTGCAGCCCTGAAAATCTGCGTCATAAAGGCTTGGTAAAGCATCGCGCATAAAGCGATTACTATCCTGGTACGGAGCACCCCCCCCAAGAAACAGGGGGAGTCCCACTCTCTGAACCACAAGCCTGAATAATACCCTGATGAATCAATCTTGAAAACAGTTGATTTTAGGCGCTGCCTGCCCCTTCCTGGGGCCTCCTGGTAGCGCAACAACAACATCAGCTTTTCGTATCCGAGCAGCCGCTTCAGATAGGCCTTGACCCTTCTACTCCAAAGGAGAGAGAGTGTAACCATTTTAATAGCTGAACTGAACACTGCCTGCCCACATCTAGGGTCTTCAGGCAGCACAAAAAAACTTCAGCTTTCTATATCTGAACCTTCAGATAGATATTTAACTGCTCTCATCTCTACTGAGAGAAAGCAATAACCTTTCCTTCCGAAAACAAGGTTTTGAAAAAGGGGAAGGTAAGAATATCTAGATTCAAATGAACACTAGATCCTTCTAGTAAATAAGGCTGGGTGAGGATTAACATCACCCTACTTGTAAGAATAAGTATGGTTTTATACCAAGAGGTTGCCAATACTGAAACTCTCTTGGAGGCTACCACAACCAAGAACACCAATTCCCTTGTTAAAGGCTGAAGGGAAATATGGTGCATCGGCCCACGGAGCTGACCCTGTAAGCCAACAAAACTAGAGCCAATCCTCCGAGCACAAGGGCGACTAAACTGGTGGACTTATGCGCGTCACCCCTTGTATAATGGCTCGGAACAAAGAGAGTGTGAAGCAAGCGACCTTTGGAGGCAAGGCCGAGATCGGATCTTTGATGTAACTTAAGGCTAGCTCCGTCTCCTTTCCAAATGCAGGAAGGAAGGAATTTTATCTTTGACAAACTTCCAAGGATGCCACCATCTGTTTCATACCAGGAACATGGGCTCTCCCGATCCTGGGATATCTGGTCCTGGAGGCCAGCCTTCCTGTATGAATCAAGGAAGTGCCGTCGATTCTAAAAACCCTGATCCTGAAGAATGTGGGCTAAAATAGCCAGACCATTAATTCACCTGTTGCACGACAGGATGTAATACCCCCTTTCGAAGTAGGCCTGGACAAGATGTAAGGGACCGTGGGTCCTCTACTACCACCCCTACTGTCCCTGCACAGAAAAGGTCGTCAGGGCTATGCCGGAGTAATCAGGCCAGCTTCCGCCATCCTCTAATGTTGCATAGAAGCCACAAACGCCGCGGCACTGGGGGGAGAGACATAACCAGTGACCACTGGTCCCACCAGATTACTAACACATCTGCCCCGCATGCGGGTGGATCCCTTGTCCTTGACCTCAAGCTGTTCAATTTCTTGTTGAGCCTGGACGCCAATACATCTTATGTACAGGGTACTATTTCTTGTGGCCCTTGGTCAGGAAAACAGTCGGGGTGTAGAGGTCATTCTCCCGGAGACACTTGTTGAAGGCTACAGTGAATCGCCTGCCAATTCTGCATTTCATGAAATGACGAATGTCAATAGGCAAGGCACAAGCTCCTCCTTGGTAAATGAAGTAAATCACTTAATATGGTATAGTCTGATTGAACTCTGAACCGAACCAACCAGCCACCTGAACGTTCAGGCCCCTAAGCCAGATGCTCCATCGGTAGCTCTAGCTGACCGATAAGGCTCCCTTGGAGCTCGACTACTTCCCCTGGGCCAAGGTCTCTTCCTGACCTGGCAAACCCTTTAGTTAAGAACCACCAAGAGGAATTCCAGCATATCTCTGGGACCGGGTTCTTTGGATAATGCTAGGTCAAGATCCACTCCTTCTAGGCCAACACAATACTGTTTATAACAGTCCTGAATAAAAGTATAGGGAACTGTCTTGAATGAAGCCAGCATCTTCCCTAGTGCCTTAAGCAGAAGGCAAAAAGTAAGGAACTGTTCCTTGCCGTAACCACCTAGACCAGCTTTCTCATAGCGATGGTCTTGTCTTAGGCCAAAAGGACTCTCCTGGTGAAAAACATACCCAGCTTCTTGTCAATGAAGAATGTATCTTTAGACTGGAATCCTAACCCAGGAGATCCATATACCTGACCATGCTGGACACCCTTAGGTCCAGCCATGCTGCTGACTGATCCATCAGCAGGAGTCTGCTTTGGTATGCCATTACTGCTATACCCTGGGCCTACAGACCTGCTAGAGGCGGGCCCTAGCACCCTGACAACCCAGACACGGAGGCTAACCCAAAAGGGCAAGACCACCAACTGGAGACAGTGCTGTTCCCCTGCACAACGCAGACAACCTCTGCAGTCCCAAGTAAATAAACACATATGCAACTGGCTCCCCATATGTGTATGTGGCAAGTGTTAAAGCCATATGCCTCAATGGAAGCGCGTGTACATGGCAGCGTGTGTTCATGGAAGCATGAAATCATATAAATATGTCTCACGCCAAACATGCATATAGCATGTGTGTTCTGGAACGAGCATCTTTGCAAGCAAGCAAGCATGTGCTATAAACGTGTTATGCAACAATGTGCAACATGAACCCATGCAGACACGTATCTCTATGCAAACACAAGGCATCCTGTATTGCTTAATTAAGCCGCCATGTGCAACTTTAAAGTAACCATGCATGCGATTCAGCATCTTCCATGCGATCAACATCTTATGCATTTTAAGCACTACTGTGCGGACAAGAACCCTTGTGTGACCAAGCACCCCTGTGCGTTCCAGCATCCTTATGCACCCAAGCATCTTAATGCGACTTTAGGCATTTCTGTGAAACAAGCCTCTCTATGTGATCAAGTATCCCTGGGTAATCCAGGACTCTGTTGATCCAACAACCATGTGTGATCCAGCTTCTTTTTGCATTCAAGCATCTTTAAGCGATCCCTTTAGGCCTTGAGTAATCCAGGACTTGGGTGATCGGGTAATCCTGTGTGATTCAGCATTTTTATGCCTTCAGGCCTCTTTATGCGATTTCTAGGCATTTCTGTGGGAACAAGCCTCTTTGCGTGACCAAATATCCTTGGGGAATCAAGGACTTGGGTGATCATGTAATCCTGTGTGATTCAACCCTTTTATGCATACAAGCATCCTTTATGCGATTCAGCATTTTTGTGCATACAAGCATCTTTATGTGACTTTAGGTACTTTTGTGGAAACAAGCCTATTTGTGTGACCAAACATCCTTGGGTAATCCAGGACGCTGATGATCAGGTAATCCAGCATCTTTTTTGCATCCAAGCAACTTTATGCGATTTTAGGCCTTCCTGTGGAAACAAACCTCTTCTGTGTAACCAAACATCCTTGGGGGAAACAAGGACTTGGGTGATCAGGTAATCATGTGTGATTCAGCATTTTTATGCATACAAGCATCTTTATGCGACTTTAGGTACCTTTGTGGAAACAAGCCTATTTGTGTGACCAAACATCCTTGGGTAATCCAGGACGCTGATGATCAGTTAACCATGTGTGATCCAGCATCTTTTTTGCATCCAAGCAACTTTATGCGATTTTAGGCCTTTCTGTGGAAACAAACCTCTTCTGTGTAACCAAATATCCTTGGGGGAAACAAGGACTTGGGTGATCAGGTAATCATGTGTGATTCAGCATTTTTATGCCTACAAACGTCTTTATGCGATTCAGCATTACAAGCATCTTTTATGCGACCTCTTTTGTGGAAACATGCAGCACCATATAGACAGAAACATGTATGTTTATGCGATCCACAATAGAATCTGCTCTGTTACTTGTTTTTATCCCACATGCATTCCAAACTCATGTATGTTATGCAACATGCGGACTGGTAAAGAGGAAATTATCCTCTGCAGATGTGTGTTTCCTCAATTAAGAGACATTAGCAATGTGTGCCCGCAACTGTGCATCCCTCCGATGCATTTGGTTAGCCTGAAGCCGACACCAGGCTGAGGATTATATGGAGGTCTTACTAGCCACCTATAGGAAAACCTCTCTTTACACGCTAAGGAGAAGATAGAGGTGTAATCAGAACCTGTAGGGCTTTTGATAGCTTCTCCTTATTAGGCTGCAGCTCCTGTCTCCTGTCCTCCGACAGTGAAACTTTTATCCCCAAGCTTTCTAATCCCTTTGTTTCAGGATTAAAGCAGGAAAAGGGGGACACCCCCCTTTTTTTTTTTTTTTCTTGCAAAACACAAAACACATGCAGAGTGATTGCAATGTTGGGGGAAGGCTGCATTGCCTGACAGGTCTGATGGCTCAATCTATGAGCTGTTTAAGTCTCTTCAGAGGAGAATAAGGGTCCACCAGGTTCAGGTGGCGATCCCTCTTTATATTCCTACCCCTGACCTTATTCAATGGGGAGACCAAGTCCTAAGCTAAAGCAGAGGCACTTAACCCAGGTGCATCAAATAGCTGAATTTAGTCTGACACAATGCCTGCTCATCTGCACAGCTAGATGCGAGTAGGCGTCTTAGATGAATCTGTATCCAACTCACACAAGGTGCTTACGTTTGTGTCCCCCTAGCTTTACAGAGCTCTGACGTCCGGGCCCTTTGAAGAGCCTTCTCTGCGACTGCACTGAGCCGGTGAGCACGTGCAACATGGTAGAGCCTGAAGCGGAGGAAGTGGGACACAATAGATCAGCTAACACTTAAGCTTCCGTTTTTGGAAAGCATGGTAAGCAAAAACATCAGGCATGTCTTCTACTGCCCATAGTAGTGGAAACACAGATAAGACTTGCAGCTACTCATGGAAGACAATCCTTTTGTATAGGATTAAGGGCATATTTTTTTTTTTTTTTTTTTTTTTTTTACGTACCGGCCCCTTCAAGGGGAGATATATAGGTACTGCAGCCATCCTGTCTAACAGACATGGTGGGCCAGGCTGCATGCCGGCTAGGGGAGGTATATGGGTGCCCTGAGCCATCCTGTCTCAGAAGACATAGTGGTTTACATTGCCCATGCATAGAAGCATAATATAGGCGAGACCCAAGTCCCCCACAGAGGACCTACTGTCGAACCAAGTCCCGTAGGCCCTCCTCTTACCTTCTCCACGCTGCAGGGTATTGCCAAGCAAGAGGCCCAATCTTCCCCCTTCACCGTGGGTATTGTCCTAGACCTTCAGGGACCGGGGTCCATGGCAGGAACACCAACTCCCCTGGACCTATATAGCATCCTGGCAGCAGAAAAAACAAAAGGCACAAAGTTCTGGAACCCAGGATCCAGCCCTCCGCAGAGAGGCATTATAGGCTAAACCTCGTTCTTCGTACCGAGGCCCGGGTACCGTCCACTTTGGCTATGAAGCACCTTGGACGGATCCGGATTTATGGAGGTTTTTTACATCCAGCATGGATCCCTCCAGTGGAGCTCCTAAGAGCACATGTTTATTCGTGACCAACACCTTAGACACTGATGAAAAAACTGAGGAGCTCCCAGTATGGGAGGGGTTATATAGGGAGGGAACTTCCTGTGTAGTTAATTACACCAGTGTCCACACCTGAAGGTAGACTCTATAACCCACATAGTAATGGATTGCCGCTCTGTGTCCCGTGATGTACGATAAAGAAAATAGTCACTGATGTCATTGGCAGGGAAGGGGTTAACACTAGGAGCGACCAAGGGGTTAAATGCGTCCCCTCAGTGTGTTCTAACTGTATGGGGGATGGGACTGCCTGGGGGAGTTGACTGATCATTGTTCCTATACACTAGGATCATTGGTGCAATGCTTTTCAGGATCCCAATACAAAAAATAATGCACATTTTTTTTACCTGCAAAAAAGATGTGCATTTATTTTTGTACGAAGGTGAACTATTCCTTTTAAGCACAAGATGTGTAAAATCTTTTAACCTTCCGTTGATTTCTGTGACTGCACTTGTCTTTATTAAAATAAAGAAATCATTATTGATATCCCTTGCAGTGTGCGCCTGCCTACTTCCAGTTTCAGCGTTCTAGGAGTTTTCTTTAGTCAAGATTTCTGCGTGATTTTTGAAGCAGAAAGGGAGATTAGGGAAGTAAACAAGTGGCTGAAGAGCTGGTATAGTAAGGAGGGGTTTGGGTTCCTGGAGGACTGGGCCAACTTCTCAGTCGATAACCAGTACTATAGAAGGGATGGACTGCACCTAAATGAGGGTGCAAATCAGCTGGGAATAAGGATGGCCAAAAGGGTTTTTTAAACTAGGTGACGGGGGGGTCCAGAGATAGAGATAGTCAGTGTGGAACATTCCAGAGGGTAGTATTAGGGGCATTAGTGGTAGGGTAGCTGGCCAGCTCAGTAGATTTCTTTAAGAAATGCCTGGATACTTTCCTAGATGTACATAATATAACTGGGTACTAACATTTATAGGTAAAGTTGATCTGGGGAACATCGATTGCCTCATGGGGGATCAGGAAGGAATTTTCGCCCTGCTGTAGCAAATTGGATCATGCTTTGCTGGTGTTTTTTGCCTTCCTCTGGATCAACTGTGGGTATAGAATTGGGTATATGTGATTGTTTGATATTATTATTATTTTATTTCTTATAGTTGAACTTGATGAACTTGTGTCTCTTTTTTCAACCTGACTAACTATGTAACCAAGCTCACGATGCAGCTATCTGGATCGACTGATCCTCTGTGCCACTTTGAGGCTATACCTGGTCCCTGATGGACTGAAGATTGTAGGATTATTTTGTAATGTGACCTATGCCAGTGGCACTGTCGGAATACAATAACTCAACTGGGTGATCGTTGCACTAACATCGGATGTGTTAGTAATTTTTTATTTTTTTTCCTGTTCAACCCAGTGGGCTGAATAACAAAAACTTCCCGTGTGTACCCAGCATAAGTCGCAGACTGGTGTATCTTTTCTCCTGCAACTGAAGCCAAAAACAAACAAAAAAATCCTACAGGAAAATACTCTTTGACATCAAAGGATACACCACTTATCAAAGTGGGGAGATATCTGTTGGGCTTTGCAGACATCTTGTCCGATAGTGTCTCTGATGCATGAGTAAAGATGTCATGTCCACTTGCTACAAGCTAGTTCAGCTCTCTGCATTTACCCAAATTCCTGTCATCCAACCTGCCTGTGTCTCCAGCCAGACTTGCAGATCTTTGTAAATGAATCAGAAATTTTTTGGCAGAAAGACGTCTCTAACCTCTTCGTTCTCAGTCCTCTTCTTAGACCTGAAGGTTTTAAATGTCTTCATTTGAACTCCAAAGTTATGATTGAAATTCAACTAGTCTGAGATAGCCTCACTCCATTGGGTAGACCTTCTAGCCTCTGGGGACATCAGATGCATGCTTACATTCAGGGCCGCTGATAGGTGGGGGACCACCAGCCCTCCTGTAGGGGGCCCGGCCACACAGGGGGGCCCAGACAGCAGGAGGATCAGTGGAGCAGAGAGTAAAGAATGACAGCGTCTCACACCCAACAACTCAAAGCCGGTTTCTCTCCATCTTGCTCCCGCAGCTTTCAGCTGCTAGGTGAGAGACACAGGGCTGGATTTAGGGGATGCCAGAGTGGGTTTTTATTCCCCCTCCTGGCTGGCAGCTGCTGAGCTGCTTTCTCCGCCCGCACTCACAGCTGGAATGAGGAGACGGCAGTTTGGAGCCTGGAGCGATGAGAGAAGTGCCAGCGGGAGGTGTTCTGTGTTTTGTTCCCCCCTCCTGTCAGAAGAGCACTGGTCTTTATAGTACATGAGACCGGATGGCTCTTACTGTAGATCGCATGGCACTGTACACACACCGCCCCCTATCCACATTTGTTGCTGCTGGGAGGTGAGCACTAAGCAGCCTTTGGAGGAGATAAAGGCGCTGTGCGTGTACAGTCCAATGCAATCTACAGTAAGAGCGAAACAATCTCATGTACTATAAAGACCAGCGCTCTTCTGACAGGAGGGGAGAACAAAACACAACACACCTCTTCCTGGCTGTGTTGGCATTGGCAAATGTAATGGGGATTTGGGCAGGGCGATATGTGTGAGGAAGAATGGGGGGATATGTGCTGGAAGGAGAGATTGGGGGGGCAGGGGGGTAATTTAGAGGGGGTTGTGCTAGGAGGGGGATTTTTGTTTGGAAATTTGTGCACAGGGCCCCATCAGGTAGGCTGTACGGGGCCCCCGTGATTTTTATAAGCGGCCCTGCTTACATGACCCAATTTTTCCAGTGCATTAATGTGACTTGTTTTGATGCAAACACTCAACATTAAGACCGCGTACACACCAGCAAATATATCTGTTCAAATCGGTCGGACAGACCGATTTGAACAGATCTGTCTGCTGGCCGTTTTTGTTTGATCGCTGTACACACGATCAAACCAAAATCCCCGCCAGCAGACAGCGCGGTGACGTGGCGGTGACGTTGACGCCGCCACGTCACCGCACCAGGAAGTAAATTACTTCCGCGCATGCGTCAAATCCATTCGACGCATGTGCGAGAAGATATGTCTGCTGGTTAGTGTACTAACCAGCAGACATGTCGGGCGGACGGATTCCCAGCCGACAGATTTTAAAGCATGCTTTAAAATCTGTTGGCTGGCCAAATCCGTCTGCTCGCCGTACACACGATCGAATCTGTCTGCTGGGACGGTCTGGCAGACCGTTTCCAGCAGATAGATTTGTTTGTGTGTACGCGGCCTAACCGTCTGTAGCCCTATTGTTTGGACTATTGTCCACACCCTGTGTGTTCACCAAGGTTCTATCCTTGGTGCC
The DNA here is from genome assembly GCA_029574335.1 of Rana kukunoris. NCBI lineage: Eukaryota > Metazoa > Chordata > Amphibia > Anura > Ranidae > Rana > Rana kukunoris. The sequence goes on along the minus strand of CM056049.1, from coordinate 114,224,296 downwards.
GACTTCAAACACTTATTAAAAAACCTAATACGGACAGTTCAGATGTCACAGGTTTAGTTGGATCTTGAAGTTCCAAAAATCAGTGCTGGATCTAACACGCCACTTGGACTATCTGGGACGAGGCCTTGGGGCTAAAAGGACCACCGGACCAGGAACATGTAAAAAACATATTAGGTTATTAGTATTTCTTTACATGTTCCTGGTGCTTTAGTCCTTTTTAGTCCCACAGCCACGGTCAAGTTCTAAACTTCTATTTAAGCTGTTGTTGCTTACAATGTGTTAGGCCAGTAGAAGGAGCTGTGTGCTCCGAGCAAGTAGCCTAGTTTCCCGTCCTTCCCTCCATGCCTGGCAGCTTGGATCCCCTGCACTTCCTGTTTGGATTCAGCATCCTGTTCAGCTTTCTAACACCATCCGGGATACACCGGACAGCAGGCACTGCTTGAGGAGGATGTTTTTGTTACAGATATGGCTATGATTTCTTTAATCCTGTAAGTGCAATACCTTGTGCATTAAACAAAAAAATACACTTAGGTGTACCTCTCTCCTTTCCTCCTTTTTGATTCAACAGCACGCAGCTGAAGTCTTGGCCAATGAAAAAACATCTTAAGACAAAAAGCCCATCTTCGTAGGACACTAGCAAAAAACTGTAGGTGGGGTTACACCTTGCTGGCCAGCAGCTTTTTTTGTTTGCCACTGTCCAATTCCTCATAAAGAGGGCAGTATAATTAATTTGTACTGGGATAACTACTGTATATACTTGAGTATAAGCCAGTGTTTCTCAATTCCAGTCCTCACGCCCCCCCAACAGGTCATGTTTTCAGGATTTTTTTTTTTTTTTTTTTTTATGTTTTCAGGATTTCCCCCAATGAAAGGGCTGTGGGAATTACTAAGGCAGTGAAACTGATCAAATCACCTGTGCAAAATAATGGAAATCCTGAAAACCTGACCTGTTGGGGGGGCGTGAGGACTGGAATTGAGAAACACTTGTATAAGCCAACCCAACTATAAGCCGAGGCACCTCATTTTACCACAAAAAAATGGGAAAACGTATTGATTCGAGTATAAGCCTAGGGTGAGAAATTCAGTGGCTACTGTAAGCAGAAAAGAAGGTCAGCAATGCCCATTTGCAGCCTCACTGTGTCCATCTGCATGCCTCAGCCTCAGGAGTCAATGACGGTGACCAAGCTTTCTGGGAAACACAGACAGATCACTGGCGGTCTGGCACTGATAATCAGAGCGGCGCAGCGCAGGGGATGTCTCCTCATCTTCCTCCATTTGATTTAGTCGCCCCTGGGGGAGGAAGGAAGGAATTGTACCTATGTACCCCTTTTCTAGAAAACTGAAGTATGTTGGCAGTGGTAAGGATAATACCTTTGCCGGCCAGTGGCTTTTGTTTGCCAGTGTCCAATGCCTTCTACTGGTGTCCCTTAATGAACTTCAAGAAACACTATTCCTGTTCTTTTACTTCAGAATTAAAACATTTTAATTCCAGGGAAAGGGGTTAAAAAACATTTCCTGAAGTATTTTGCTGCAATTAAAAAAAAATGTATTCTCTGATACATAAAACACCAGTTTAAAAATCGTAAATTGCGACAAGAAAACCTTGGATTTTTTCTGACGGAATGTTGGCTCAAAATTGTGTTGCATACACACGGTCACACAAATCTTGCCAGAAATTCCGACCGCCAAGAACGCGGTGACGCACGACGAGCCGAGATCAATGAAGTTCAATAGGCAGCTCAACTCATCTGCTTGATTCTGAGCCTGCTCTCAATCTTTTTTTGGCGGAAATTCCGACAGCAAAAGTCAGATGGAGCATACATACTGTCGGAATTTACGTCCAAAAGCTGACATTGGACTTTTCTTGACGGAATTTCCGATCGTGTGTATGCGGCATTAGTTGTTGCAACTGGTGACCCAGGCCAGCAGATCCAGTCATACTTGGGAGCTGCACTAGAGCAACAAAAAGGAGAAAATCATTACACTGCACTCCAAAATTACATTGTTGTGTGGGTGTGGAAGAAGTAAGATGGTTATACTCTCTTCAACAGTTGTTGATCATCTACATAGATTTAAATAACATTTTACATTTAATAAAGCTAGCTAGGATTTTTCAAAATTTCATTAGAGCTTTGAGTTTCTTGTGATCGGGACCTGCACTGTTTAGACATGTATTGTAGTAAGAAGTACCTCTCTTTTTTTAACTGAAAACTTCTTTAAAATCATTTTATGCAGCTTGGTAGCACTAAACCTGAATCTTATTTTAATCATTAAACAATAGTATGCATTATGAGTAGGTTTTAATGGGTATGTTTTGACTACAATACTCATATAGAGACATTTTGGCTGGTCTTCTATTAGGCTTTTGTGTGACTTCCATTAAGAAATGCAGCATGGATCCAGGTTCTCCTGGAGTGTAGTGACCATCCAATGGCTGAAGACCAATTTTCTGTATTTTTTTGCAATCTAGATCTCTGTGTAGGTGTGTTTTTATGTAGCTATGTGGTGACAGGGGAATAGTTACAGCATAAACTGTGATTTGTGGTAAAAATATGCTTCCATTTAAATACAATTCTGGAATATAAACTCAGCAAGTTTCCCCTTCATCCAGCTCTAGATTATCTTGTTTGTTTCATTTGTCTTATGGGACATTGGCATGGGTTATTGGTTAGACATGAAATGTGGAGGATGAAGGGGATAAAGGCTTCTTTGTCTGGCAACACGTGTCCTCTGGGATAGAGAGGCATTATACCAAACTGTCTGTATAACCTAAACTGCTTACTTGGAGAAAAATTACCAACTTTTTTTTACTCTTGTAAAATGGAATGTTTTTTATGCTGTAAGATATTTGTGGAATAAATGAAGCCTTTTGTGAAGCAGTTGGTTTTTATACAGCATTAAGTTTGGTAGTGTTTTGATACAGAACTGTGATAATTTGTTGACTGGTAGTCTGGGATTTTAGGTGTTGGTGTAAGGGGTTAGTTTGAAGGGGTTGTAAAGCTTCGTGTTTTTTGCATTAAGGTGAAAAAACACCTTGCACTTACCTGAGCCCCGAAACTCCATGGGTGCAATCCCACATTGCTTTCTCCCAGCTCTTGTGGGCTCTTCATTGGATGATTGATAGCGGTGCAGCCATTGGCTCCCGCTGCTGTCAATCAAATCAATGACTCGGCGCACCAGGGGGCGGGCCGAGTGATACACTCGGCAACTATGGCCGCCGACTGTATCACACGGGGGGGGCGCTTGCAAGCTAACCCTCTTGGGGAGGGGAGGAGCCGTGACAGCCGCTGAGGGACCCCAGAAGACAAAAATCGGGGACACTCTGTGCAAAACTAACTGCACAGTGGAGGTAAGTATGGTATGTTTGTTATTTAAAATGAAACCTTTACAAACCCTTTAAGTCTTTGGTTAATATTAGTTAGGATAAATGTTAGGTTTTAATTTTCAGGAGCTAGGGGGGAGAGAATGTCAATAGAATGCACATAGCCTAATGCCACGTACACACGATAATTTTTCGGGATGTAAAAAATTACATTTTTTTTATGTCATTAAAAACGATTGTGTGTGGGCTCCAGAGCATTTTTCGGGTTCTGAAAAACTGGCAAAAAAAAATTCGAACATGCTCTATTTTTTAACAACGTTTTTAACGTTGTGGTTTTTCGGGTTGTAAAAAATGGTCGTGTGTGGGCTTTAACGACATGAAAAATCCGCACATGCTCAGAAGCAACTTATGAGAAGTGAGCGCTCGTTCTGGTAAAACTAACATTCGGAATGGAGTAAGCACATTCATCACGCTGTAACAGAAAGAAAAGCGTGAATCGTCTTTTACTAACACAAAATCAGCTAAAGCAGCCCAAAGGGTGGCGTCATCCAAATGGAACTTCCCCTTTATAGTGCCGTTGTATGTCACCGCGCTTTGCTAGAGCATTTTTTTTTTTCACGATCGTGTATAGGCAAGGCCGTTTTAATGATCAAGTTGAAAAAAACTTTGTTTTTTCTAGAGGCTGAAAAACTTTGTTTTTTACAACCCGAAAAATGATCGTGTGTACGCGGCATTACAACATTATCTTTCTAACCACTTTTCTCCCATGGTACATTTATCAAATGCAAAGCAGTGGAATGTTATTTACTCAGTGCCGTTATTGAATGACCCTGTATAAGGCACTGCAATGGATGGCCATTGCACTCAATTAGGAATTTGAATTACCGTTTTTGTATGAATAAAGATTTTACATTGTTTCTAAAATAACCTTTTTGATTTATACTCTTTGCTGCATAAAAAAAAACTTGAGGGAATCCTCCCATATTGCGCTGATTAATGGCTGTGAACTGAGCCGTTATTAGCTTGGTTCATGGACAGTGTTCAAAGATTGGTTCTGTATTTTGTGACAACCAGTGCAGTCAGGCAGGCTTTTGCATTACATGCAGTTGATGGTAGATCTAAAGGAGATCCGCGTGTATGGTGAGTTTACCAGACGTCCAGGGACACGCTTCTCCCATTTTCAGTACTACAGCTTTGCGCCACATAGTTCATTTTGCAGGAGCTGAATGATCACATGTCTATGCAAGAAAAAGGTAAAGTACAAAACAATTGATCGCACAGGAAGACACTGGTTGTGTATTCAGGGAGAACCGTGCTGACTGGCAATGACTGCATTGGAGAAGCATGTAACTGCAGAGGTGAGTGGTAGCAATCTCCTGGAGGCTGAGGTAAAGCCCACTCTAGAATATAAAAATAGCCTTTTATTTTCTGCAGCAGAGGTACATTAATGGTACATATGGAGCTGGGATTTTGCGGGATTTAGCCTTCAACTACTTAACCACTTCAATACCAATCACTTACACCCCCTTCCTTCCCAAGCTATGTTTTCAGCTTTCAGCTCTGTCACTTTTTAAATGACAATTGCGCGGTCATGCTACACTATACCCAAACTAAATTTTTATCATTTTGTTCCCACAAATAGAGCTTTCTTTTGGTGGTATTTGATCACCTCTCCGGTTTTTAACAAAGATTTTTGTTTCGGTTATACAATTTTGTAAATAAGTACGTTTTTAGACTGAGCAGCCAAATTTTCCAGGGGTGGGGGATGTCGACATTTGCGGGGGTAGCTGGTGTCGGTGCTCCACACTGTAATGGGCAGGGACACTGTGGTATAAAGGGTACTGCACTGTAAAGGGGCACTGCAATGATTACAGTGCCCTTTTACAGTGTCCCACAGTATCACAGTGTCCCATTCCTATTGTGGCCATACAATGCTAGTGCTCTCTGTCTCAAATTGTGCCCACACTGCCCAGAGACACTGACTTGCTCTCTCTCTCTGATGGTGCTGGACAGAATTACGCTCTCTCTCTGGTGGTGCGTGTACAGTGTGGCGCGCTCTCTCTGGAGTGGTGCGGGTACAGCGTGGTTCTCTGTGGTGGTGCAGGTACAGCGTGGCTCTCTGTGGTGGTGCAGGTACAGTGTGGCTCTCTGTGGTGGTGCAGGTACAGTGTGGCTCTCTCTGGTGGTGCGGGTACAGCGTGGCTCTGTCTGGTGATGCTGAGGCTATTAGTTCCCCCAGCACAGTCCTCGTTCTTTTTCCATGTCTCCTGTAGCTGCTACAGTGTTCCACTCCTCACCTTGCTTCTGGGTTTTCTCTTTTCCCCCAGCAGAGTGCATGCTGGGGACTGTAGTCTGCTCCCTGCTGAGAAAAACTGGGCCACCTATCTCTGAGACTACATTTCCCATGAGGCCCTGTCGTTTTTTCTGATTGGCCCTCCGCTGTGGCCAATGGGGAGGGAAGAAGAACGGGCAGGAAAGACTTCTGTTCCCCTACTGCCGACATAAGAAGGAGAGGGGAAACATCTAGACAGCAGCCCACAGCTCTCGCCACCTTACCCCACCTATGTGAACGCTCATGGCTGAAGGAGGAGTGGAGAGTAGAACTGTCAGCGTGGCTCTGAGGCTGAGCTGTGTGTGAGAGAGACCCACAGCTCAGCCCATGCAGCCGGTAGTTCCACGATGACACAGGTATGGCTGCGTGGTGGTGGCGGTATTGGCGAGCGGCAGCTGCAGCCGGTGTTAAACCTGTCCAGGCCGCAGCCGTCGCTTACCTTCTGCTGTGTGGCCTGTTCCTCCACATGTCACAGAGCTGGTGGCCCGGCCCACCAGGAAAATGCCGGTTTGCCCTAAGGTCAGTCCTGGCCTGGATAGGCATCACTGTTTGCAGTGGCACTGGCAGGTATTTTTGTTTGCCACTAATTGGCAGCTGCCTGGGCACTGATTGGCATATCCCTGGTGGTCTAGGGTGACATACCTTGTGGCCCAGTGTGGTGGCCTTCCTTGGTGGTCCCTTGCGGCATCCTGGTGGTCCTGGGCGGGCATTGGAGGGGCTGCGCTGATAAACAATTGGCACAGACCCCCCCGTCAGGAGAGCAGCCGATGGGCTCTCCTCTACTCACATCTGTCAGTCACGAGTGAGGAAAAGCCAATTAACAGCTCTTCCTGTTTACATTGTCATCAGCCGTGACACCAATCGGCAGAGATGCCATCGGCCGCCTCATGTATACTGCGATAGGGCAGCTCTATAGCGCAAAACAACATATCTGTACTTTATTTAGTGCAATAGATACTTTGGACACGCACGTGCCCACTGCGCGGAGGGGAGCCACCATTACCAGTAAAAAAAAAAAGATAAGTCCATAAATCTATCCCATAGTTTGTAGACACTATAACTTTTGTGCAAACCGATCAATATACGCGCATTGGGATTTTTTTTCACCAAAAATATGGAGAAAAATACATATTGGCCTAAATTGATGAAGAAATTCGTTTTTTTTACATTTGTTTTTTGAATATGTATTCTAGCAGAAAGTAAAAACATACAGTTGCAAGAAAAACCCTTTTGGAATGATATGGATTTCTGCACAAATTGGTCATAAAATGTGATCTGATCTTCATCTAAGTCACAACAATAGACAATCACAGTCTGCTTAAACTAATAACCCACAAATAACATTATTGAACACACCATGTAAACATACACAGTGCAAGTGGAAAAAGTATGTGAACCCCTAGACATCTCCAAGAGCTAATTGGAGTGGGGTGTCAGCCAACTGGAGTCCAATCAATGAGATGAGATTGGAGGTGTTGGTTACAGCTGCCCTGCCCTATAAAAACACACACCAGTTCTGGGTTTGCTTTTCACAAGAAGCATTGCCTGATGTGAATGATGCCTCGCACAAAAGAGCTCTCAAAAGACCTACAATTAAGAATTGTTGACTTGCATAAAGCTGGAAAGGGTTATAAAAGTATCTCCAAAAGCCTTCCTGTCCATCAGTCCACGGTAAGACACATTTTCTATAAATGGAGAAAGTTCAGCACTGCTGCTACTCTCTCTAGTAGTGACCGTCCTGTAAAGATGACTGCAAGAGCACAGCACAGACTGCTTAATGAGTTGAAGAAGAATCCTAGAGTGTCAGCTAAAGACTTACAAAAGTTTCTGGCATATGCTAACATCCCTGTTAGCGAATCTACAATACGTACAACACTAAACAAAAATAGATTTCATGGGAGGATACCACAGAGGAAGCCACTGCTGTCCAAAAAAACATTGCTGCACGTTTACAGTTTGCACAAGAGCACCTGGATGTTCCACAGCAGTACTGACAAAATATTCTGCGGACAGATGAAACCAACGTTGAGTTGTTTGGAAGAAACACACAACACTATGTGTGGAGAAAAAGGGAAACAGCACACTAACATCAAAACCTCATCACAACTGTGAAGTATGGCGGTGGGGGCCTTATGGTTTGGGGGTGCTTTGCTGCATCAGGGCCTGGACGGATTGCTATCATCAAAGGAAAAATGAATTCCCAAGTTTATCAAGACATTTTGCAGGAGAACTTAAAGCGGTGGTTCACCCTAAAACTACTCTGTCCCATCCCATCCAGCATACTGGCGACAGCGCCAGTATGCTGTTTTTTTTTTTAATTGCTCAACTTACTGTTTAATGAAAATTTTTCTTTTTTGTCCACCGCGGGTGAATGGCGCAGCTATGCGCGTCACGCCTTCTGAAAATAGCCGATTTAGGACTCGGCTATTCCTGGCGCTATACGGCGCCTGCGAGACCTAGGAGCTGACTGCGCAGGCGCCGTATATAGCCGAGTCCTATTTCGGCTTTTTTCCGAGGGCGTGACGCGCCATAGCCATAGGACTCGGATATATACGGCGCCTGCACAGTCAGCTCCTAGGTCTGCGCAGGCGTCGTATAGCACCGGGAATAGCCGAGTCCTAAATCGGCTATTTTCGGAAGGCGTGACGCACATAGCTGCACCATTCACCCGCGGTGGACAAAAAATAAAATTATTCATTAAACAGTAAGTTGAGCAATTAAAAAAAAAACAGCATACTGGCGCTGATTCCAGTATGCTGAATGGGATGGGACAGAGTAGTTTTAGGGTGAACCACTGCTTTAAGGCCATCTGTCCACAAGCTGAAGCTCAACAGAAGATGGGTGTTGCAACAGGACAACAATCCAAAGCATATAAGTAAATCAACAACAGAATGCCATAAACAGAAGAAAATACACCTTTTGGAGTGGCCCAATCAGAGTCCTGACCTCAACCCGATTGAGATGCTATGGCATGACCTCAAGAAAGCGATTCACACCAGACATCCCAAGAATATTGCTGAACTGAAACGGTTCTCTAAAGAGGAGTGGTCAAGAATTACTCCTGACCGTTGTGCACATCTGATCTGCAACTACAGGAAACGTTTGGTTGAAGTTATTGCTGCCAAAGGATGTTCAACCAGTTATTAAATCCAAGGGTTCACATACTTTTTCCACATGCACTGTGAATGTTTACATGGTATGTTCAATAAAAACTTGGTAACATTTAATTCTTTGTGTGTTATTAGTTTAACCACTTTAGCCCCGGACCATATTGCTGTCCAATGACCGGAGCACTTTTTGTGATTCGGCACTGCGTCACTTTAACTGACAATTGCGTGGTCGTGCGACGTGGCTCCCAAACAAAATTGCGTCCTTTTTTTCCCACAAATAGAGCTTTCTTTTGGTGGTATTTGATCATCTCTGCGGTTTTTATTTTTTGCGCTATAAACAAAAATAGAGCGACAATTTTGAAAAAAATGCAATATTTTTAACTTTTTGCTATAATAAATATCCCCCAAAAATATATAAAAAAAATTTTTTTCCTCAGTTTAGGCCGATACGTATTCTTCTACATATTTTTAGTTAAAAAAAATCGCAATAAGCGTTTATTGATTGGTTTGCGCTAGGGTTGTCCAGATACCGATACTAGTATCGGTATCGGGACCGATACCAAGTATTTGCGGGAGTACTTGTACTCGCGCAAATGCTCCCGATACCTAAATAGAATACTTTTTTGTATTTATCAACATGTTCTGTGAAAATTCTTTGAGTTTTTTACTACTGCGTGACAAGCAAATATTTTTTTTTATTCATCTTTACTCATTTTTATTCTTTTATATTGTCTTGAGTTAGAGTTCTTCATAATTCTAAAGAAAATATCCTTAGTCTGTATTGTGGTTTGAAAACTGTCACATGACATTTAAAAAAAGTATCGGTATTCGGTATCGGCGAGTACATGAAAAAAAGTATCGGTACTTGTACTCGGTCCTAAAAAAGTGATATCGGGACAACCCTAGTTTGCGCAAAAGTTATAGCGTTTACAAAATAGGGGGTCGTTTTATGGCATTTTTATTAATATTTTTTTTTTACTAGTAATGGCTAGTGTTGCTCACGAATATTCGCATTGCGAATATTCGCTACGAATATTGCATATTCGAGTATTCGCGAATAACTCGAATATCGCGGCGAATATTAGCTATTTCGAATATTCGTATTTTTTCAAATTTCGCAATAAATTTCGCAATAAATTTCGCAATCAATTTCGCAATCAATTTCGCATTCGCACACGAAATTTCGCAATTTTTTTTTTTATAAAATATAGCGAATATTCGTAAATATCTAATATTCGTGATATTTTATCCCAAAAAAATAGCGAAATTTCGCAATCATTTTCGCTTTCGCATATGCAAAATTTCGCAATTTTTTTTTTTATAAAATATAGCGAATATTCGTAAATATCAAATATTCGTGATATTTTATCCAAAAAAAAAAATAGCGAAATTTCGCAATTTTTTTTTTTTATAAAATAGCACGAATATTCGATATTAACGAATATTCGCGAATATTCTTCGAAATATTCGCGAAATATCGCGAAATCGAATATGACGTATTCCGCTCATCACTAGTAATGGCGGCGATCAGCATTTTTTTTCAGTACTGTGACATTATGGCGGGCACTTTGGACACTTTTGACACATTTTTGGGGCCATTGGCATTTTTATAGCGATCAATGCTATAAAAATGCATTGTATTACTATAAAAATGCCATTGGCAGTGAAGGGGTTAACACTAGGGGGCGAGGAAGGGGTTAAGTGTGTTCCTGGGTGTGTTCTAACTGTGGGGGGGTGGACTCACTAGGGGAAATCACTGATCTTCTGTTCATACATTGTATGAACAGAAGATCAGCGTTTCCCCCGCTGACAGGACCGACTGACTTTACACACAAAGCCCCCGGTCCCCGCTCTGTAACGAACAAGCGCGCGTGCTCGGTGGCGATCATACCCTCCGGGCACATGCGCGGGACTCGGGGGCGAGCTGGGACGCGCGCGCGCCCCCTAGCGGCCGCTAAAGAGCGAACGTATAGCTACTAGCTACGGGCTCTCACCCAGCAGTGCCACCGCCCCGCAGTAATATGACGGCGGGTGGTCGGCAAGGTGTTAAGCAGACTGTGATTGTCTATTGTTGTGGCTTAGATGAAGATCATATCACATTTTATGACCAGTTTGTGCAGAAATCCATATAATTTCAAAGGGGTTCACATACTTTTTCTTGCAACTGTGTACATATATATATATATATTTTTTTTTATTATTATTATTATTTTTTTTTTCAAAATTGGCCGTCTTTCTTTGTTTATAGCGCAAAAAATAAAAACCGCAGAGGTGATCAAATACCAACAAGAGAAACATCTTTTTGTGGGAAAAGGACGTGAATTTTGTTTGGGTACAACATCGCACGACCGTGCAATTGTCAGTTAAAACTACGCAGTGCTGTATCGCAAACATGGCTCGGTCAATGAGCAGCCAATTCTTCCAGTGCTGAAGTAGTTAAATGAACAAGCTGGGGTTAGAAGCTGATTGGTTTATGTGCAAAAGTGAGCCTGATTGGGCACTCTCCAGTTTTAGTAAATAAACCCCACTGTCTCTTCTAGTGTAAGAGTTACATAGTTAGTCAGGTTTAAAAAAGACACAAGTCCATCCAGTTCAACCACAAAAAAAATAAACAAAATAAAAAACACAGTACAATCACATATACCCAACTCCATACCCACAGTTGATCCACAGGAAAGCAAAAAAAAAAAGCAGAGCATAATCCAATTTGCTACAGCAGGGGAAAAAAGTGTTAATTGGTAATGGTGAATGTAAGGGTTAAGTTAAGGGGTCAAGGCATGCAGCCTAGGTTTATTTTTAATTTTTGTTTATGTGCCAAAGCCACCAAGCTAAGCAGTACTAGTGGCTGGGTTCTGGGCACTGGAACACCAAGTAGCAATCTTTTTCCTGGTGCCTCCATGGCAGCATACCTGTGACAAGCTCCGCCTTGGCTCCTCCCTCAGGACTAGTGAATATTATAAAAGTAAAGGTTAGCGTAGCCCCCACATTCTCCTTTTTTTCCTCATACCTCATGGCAGTGAATTCTGGGATGGATGTCCTTACCTTCTGCAGTCGGCAGCTTCGGGCCGGGTTCAAGCCTCTCCCGGACGCAGTCCCCTCTCTTGGGCTGCTAAACGCGCTGATAAGGTGGGGAGTCCCTTCTGTAGGATCTTTTGGGACAAGCAGGTACTGTCTCTTAAGTAAGAGTACTTCTGCATGATACATGTGTTAGGCATTTGGTCATGGCGATTTCAGAGCAAGCAGCTACATGTGCTATCTCCCTTACCTATTTGTTTCCTTTTTTTTTTTCTTCCCTCTTCCCCCTTTTTTCTCCCTTTTCTCTATCTCCTTCCCCTCACGATTCCGCCCCCCCCCCACCCAGGCATTCCCCCTTTTCCTCCTCGGGCTCCCCTCCATCACGCCCTGCATCTTCCTCTTTTCCTTCCCATCCTCCTTAGGGGGGAGCGCGCGCTCTCTGGCGCCGTTTTCAGCTCTCTGGCGGCCCCGGCGGCGTTCTGCGCATGCGCGGGCGTCCGGGGGCGTCGGGTTCTGGTGCCGCCGGTTCGCGCATGCGCGGTGGCTGCGGAAGGCGCGGCGGCCATCTTGGCAGAGGGCAAACACATAGCCCTTGCCAGGAGCACACCACACACCTGGGACAGAGGCGTTACCTTCACCTCTGTACCCTTCTTATTCCCCTGGCAGCTTCAGAGATATACCTGCTGCTGTTCAGGGAGGTCAGCAAAGAAGGAAAGCTCCAGAGGACACTACCCCACTTTTCAGGTAGCCAAGGGCCAGACTTTTTCACATTGCATGTTGTTACTTAAAAAAAAAAAAAAAAAAAAGAAAAAGAAAAGCACAGGGGATACACAGTAGCATAGGTTCCTATTCGATAAAAAAAAAAAAAAAAAAAAAGAAGAGATGTTTTATGTATAAGGCTGGAGGGGGAGGAGAACTATAGGGGAGGGATAATAGTACTACTATCTTGGGCACATGCGTGTGTGTGTGTGTGTAAGTATATGTGCGTGTTCTCAGTACTTAAAAATTAGCCCCCGCCCAGCAGGCTGGTAGTAACCCTTTCCCTACCCTTCCTAGCTGCTTGCCCTGCAGATCACCCAAGATGAGCCACTCGCCGCCCGACCAAGATCCTACTCTACATATAAGGTAGGGACCCACACCCAGGTAAGTTTTAAACCAAAGATGGGAAATATACATCCAAAAGAGTGCACTCAGGCTGGTACCTTTTTCTGTATTTCAGCCCTGTACGCCAGAAGACGTCCAAAGGGACCTCAAGGCGACGTGAAGACTCTGATGACTCCAGTCCCAGCAGGGAGAGGTCATCCAGGCTCACGCATCGCGGAGATGGCAGAAAAGCATCGGCCAAAAAACGCCGTTACTCACGCTCTCCCAGGCCCCGGCAACCAAGATGTCAAGCCTGTGGGGCCATTCCCCTGCAGAATAAAATGCTTTGTCGGGGTTGTCTCAGGGAATACGCAGCAGACAGGGAGTCGGAAGGGCTGCAGGTAGCAGACCTGCTTAAAAAGGCGGTCAAAGACTCTGTCGCAGAACTGTTAGCGGCACTTCCAACGCAACTCCCACCCTCTCTTTCCCAGGAAGAACTGGCGGTCGCTTCACTCCCTGGCCCCTCCACAGCCGAGGGTTATCGCTCAGCACCACCCCCCTCATCCAAACCCCAAGAGCAGGGTATTGCCTCAGGGGAATCCTCCGACGAGGCAGAGACTTCAGGCTTCGCCTTCTCTCTGGTTCAGCCGTATATCCAAGCCGTAAAACAAGCAATTGGGTGGGATGAAGCCGTTACAGAGGCCGATCAATCGAAAACGTATTTCCCGTTCCTGAAGCGTCAAATATCCTTTTTTCCGCTCATGTCGGAAATCAAGGGCGTAATAGAGGAGGAGTGGAAGAAGACGGAGAAAAGATTCTCCCTCAACCGTATAAGAAAGCTTTACCCCCTCTCAGAGGAGGACTCCGCAATGCTCGACGCACCACCAATAGTGGATGCAGCGGTAGTAAGACTGGCGAAAAACGTCACTTTGCCCATGGAGGATTCAACCTCATTCAAGGATCCGCTCGATAGGAGGATGGATCTGGACCTGAGAAAGGCCTATCACTTAGCGGGCAATGCCTGCAAACCAGCTATAGCCCTGACTTCTGTATCCAATGCCCTCCGAGTCTGGACGGACAACATCGAGACCGCGGTCCGCCAAGAAGTTCCCAAGGAGGACATTATTAAGGCTCTAGATGAAATAAAACTATCAGCAGACTTCATCGGGGAGGCCGCATTCGACTCAGTTCGCTGCACGGCCAGATCAATGCTCCACACAGTGATGGCAAAGCGGGCCCTGTGGCTCAAACCCTGGGCGGCGGACATCGCCTCGAAACAAAATTGGTGCAGAATACCTTTTGACGGCAAGGCCTTGTTCGGAGATAAACTTGACAAGGCCATTTCCCGCGTCACGGGAGGAAAATCAGGCCTATCACCTCAAGACAGGCGGCCCAGACGTACTAGAACTTTCGGACCCAGGTTCCACCAGTTCAAGAATAAGGACTTCAGGCAATCCAGACAGGGCAGGGCTTTCAGACAGAATTGGAGAAGCACCCAATCCACGTTTCTCAAGAACCGCGGCCAGAGGGCCTTACCCGCACCACAGGATGCGTCAAAGCCTTTTTGACGCCAAGTCAGCCCAGAGGATCCCGGTAGGCGCCAGGCTCAGGTGCTTTGCAGGCATATGGGCACAGAGGTGCAAAGACGCTTGGGTGGTTTCCACAATCAAGTATGGACACTCCTGGACCTTTTTGGACAAACCCCCAAGGGACTTCTTTACCCAAACAAGGGTATCCGGGTCCCCTCAGAAGGCGGAGGCTCTATACCAGTTCCTCCTATCACTACAGGTCCAACGCGCAGTGATTCCAGTCCCTCCGTCCGAGAAATTTTCAGGTTTTTACTCTACCCTATTCCTGGTTCCCAAGAAAAACGGAGGGTGGAGGCCCGTGATAGACTTGAAAAGATTAAACCGCTATATACACTTAGAAAAGTTCAAGATGGAGTCACTACAAACGATAGTTCGTGCGATTCAACCAGGAGACTGGATGCTATCGGTGGATCTTCAAGACGCTTATTTACACATCCCCATACTCCCATCCTTCCAAAAATACCTCAGATTCGCGGTGGGGCCGATACACCTTCAATTTCAAAGCCTGCCATTTGGCCTTTGCACATCTCCCCGAGTCTTTACAAAGACGCTGATCGCCATTATAGCCCCCCTGAGAGAGCGAGGTCTCAGAGTCTACCACTATTTAGACGATATCCTTCTGCTTGCAGAAAGCCCAGCCCAGCTGATAGAACACAGGAATACCCTAACATCAACGCTGGCAGAATTCGGTTGGATGATCAACCTGGAAAAGAGCCAGCTTGTCCCTACACAGAAAATGATCTTTTTGGGCGCCTTATTCAACACAGCCAACGGCACGGTATCCCTACCGCTTCAGAAAGCAACATCCATCATTCGGCGGATGAAGAAAGTAAGCTCGACAACATGCATGACGGCCTCGAGCTGCCTGAGCCTGATAGGGCTGATGTCATCGTGCATACCTATGGTCCCCTGGGCGCACTGGCATCTCAGATATTTCCAAATGGGATTTCTCAGGCTCTGGACCAGACGCTACCTATCACAATCCATACGCCTCACGAGGCTAATGATCAGGAGCCTACACTGGTGGACGTCGCGGCTCAACCTTCTGAAAACTCGCCCGCTAGGTCCTACCAACTGGACCACAATTACCACGGACGCCAGTGCGGCGGGCTGGGGGGCACATTGCGACCAAATCTCGATGCAGGGGAGATGGTCATTCCACACAGCTGGCCTAGTATCGAACATCCTCGAGATCCGAGCAGCCTACCTAGCATTACTAGCCCTAGAGTTCAAAGTCGCAGGGAAGCTAGTGCTCCTTCGAATGGACAACAGAGCCGCAGTATCCTACATTCACCGGCAGGGTGGGACACGCAGCCGCACCTTGCTGAGGGAAGTAGAGCCTATTATGCTATGGGCCGAGAGGAATCTGATGGATCTAAGGGCAATCTACCTCCCTGGTCGTCTGAATCGGAGGGCAGACCACCTATCCCGCAAATTTGTGGATGCCAACGAGTGGTCACTGAACCAGAAGACCTTCGATTGGATCTCAGATCTGTGGGGCCTCCCGGAACTGGTCCTTTTCGCAACAGTTCACAACACCAAACTGCGGAGATTTTTCTCAAGATTCCCTCACCCGCAGGCGGAGAATGTAGATGCCCTGTTAGCCCCCTGGCCGGACGGCCTAGCCTACGCTTTTCCACCTCGCCCGCTCATTCCAAAATTCCTGGCGAGGCTAACGAGGGAAACCACAACAGTGATAGCAATCCTGCCGTATTGGCCGAAACGCCCATGGTTTCCCATGGCACTATGCCTCAGTACCCAGCCACCTGTCAAGATACCAGTAATACCTCTCCTTCTGTCACAGGGGCATCACGTGCACCCAGATCCACAGAGGCTGAATCTTCACTGTTGGCGGCTGAAAGGCAGAGGTTCCAATCCCTAGGCTGCTCCGCGGGGGTCATTGCTACCCTACTCAAAGCAAGGAAACCATCAACAGGCAGCATCTACAGCAGGATATGGAACAAATTCATTTCCTTCGCAAGGAGCAGACATTTCAACCCAAAATCACCATTACCTTCCGAGCTCCTGGAGTTTCTACAGGCAGGTCTCGACGCGGGCCTGGGCCTAAGTACCCTGAAAGTGCAAGTTTCGGCAATTTCGGCAACAACCAGCAGAAGGTGGGCCGAGGACCCCTTAATCATACAATTCTTTAAAGCTGTCAAAAAGATCCGCCCACCAGCTAAGAGAGTCTTCCCTACCTGGGATCTCTGCGTCGTTCTGGACTCCCTCACAGGCCACCCTTTTGCCCCCTCGGAATCTATTTCTCTGTGGAACCTAACCCTGAAACTGACTTTCCTGTTAGCTATAACCTCCGGCAGGAGGGTTTCAGAGCTCCAAGCCCTAGGAGCAGATCAGGACCACATCCTGTTCTTCCCCGATAGGGTCGAACGTAGGACAGTCCCGGGATTTATCCCCAAGGTTGCCTCCACAGCAAACATGTCGGAACTCTGGGCGCTTCCAACTTTCACAGACCAAGATCCAGCCTCGCTAGGCGAGCTAGACGTTTCCTCCACCCTGAGATGCTACCTACAAGCCACGGAACCATTTAGGAACTCATCCCGGCTACTCATAATTCCCTGGGGCAAATACAGGGGCAAGGAAGCCTCACCAAGGACAATCGCCTCATGGATTGTGAAGCTCATTCAAAAGGCGTACAGGGCGAGAGGTACGGAACCTCCCTCAACCATCAGGGCACACTCCACCAGATCAGTGTCGACCTCTTGGGCTGCCAGAGCCAACGTCTCGATTGAAACCATCTGCAGGGCAGCGACCTGGTCTTCACAACACACCTTCCTGAAACACTATAGGGTCGATCCAGGAGCTCTCTCATCTGTGGAGTTTGGCAGACGCGCACTGAAGCTAGCTGTTACCTCTTCCTCTAGCTAAACTCGTCTCAGAATAAATTTTCACTATAAGCATTATCCCACCCGTCTCAGCTATTTATTTGTCACAGGTATGCTGCCATGGAGGCACCAGGAAAACAGAAAATTGTACCATACTTACCGTAATTTTCTTTTCCTGGTGCCTATCCATGGCAGCATATGCTCCCACCCTCGGTATTCTATATTACGGAGAATGTGGGGGCTACGCTAACCTTTACTTTTATAATATTCACTAGTCCTGAGGGAGGAGCCAAGGCGGAGCTTGTCACAGGTATGCTGCCATGGATAGGCACCAGGAAAAGAAAATTACGGTAAGTATGGTACAATTTTCTGTTTTTTGGGACTTATTTAATAATTAATACTGCAAATTCAGTGTGCCAAGAGTGGAAGTACGTTTTTTGTTCTCGGTTTGTAAGACGTCTTGAGGTCAGTGCTTGGTCGATCAATGAGGTCAATCACAATAGCAACTTTTCTCCATGCACTCTACTCATCTTTCCTGGTCTTACTTCTCCCACCAAGTTATCAAAGCATTCATTTATTGGGTGTTAGAGGGCCCAATAATCAGGAAATGCATGTGCACAGTTTATTTTTAAAACCTGGTTCATTACCAATGCTAAGGAAAGCGCACACTAACCAAGCCGAAAACTTGGATTGAGTTAAATGAATTGTTTTCTGGGAGTTTCACACTGATTTTATTATGTTCATGGTGTAATGTGCTTTACAAATGAGGAACAAAAGATGTGAGAATTTTCTCAAGACCCCTGTTAAATGTCAAAACCTTTTCTTCTTCAAGTATAAATTAAATGTCAGCCAGTAGTTCTGCTGAGATTTTCACCTTTGGTGCAAAAAGTGTAACCTTAATCAAATGTTTTTGATCATTGTAGAGTTTTAATTCTAAAAGTTGTATTTAATGGATACCTGTGCTATGAGGGGCACTAAGCCTGCCACTGCTAATAACTGCCTAGATGTCTCTATAAAATTACTGGTATTGATTTGATAAAGGTACATACACTGTACACTTCCCAAGGGAATTTACGACAGAGCTTAGTGAATAAGGTGAAGCTCTGCTGACTTCCATAATCCATTCATATACAAGAAAACATTCTGGCTGGGATTCACGTACCGCGGCGTATCTTTGTGCGGGCGTAGCGTATCTTGTTTTTGCTACGCCGCCGCAACTTAGAGAGGCAAGTGCTGTATTCACAAAGCACTTGCGTCCTACGTTACAGCGGCGTAGCGTAAATGGGCCGGCGTAAGCCCGCGTAATTCAAAGTAGGCAGGTAGGGGGCGTGTGGTATGCTAATGAAGCGTGACCCCATGTAGATGCATGGCCGAACGAACGGCGCAGAATTACACCAGCTAGAATTCCTAAGATACGTCGAACACTGCATACAACGTGAGGGTAACTTATGCCCAGGCGCATTCACGTACGCCTTACATAAACAATGTAAAATTCGACGGCTGTTCCGACGTCCAGACCTTAACATGGGCTGTGCCTCATATAGCAGGGGTAACTTTACGCCGGACGTACGCCTTACGTAAACGTCATCTATGTTTTTGAATCGGCGTATCTTGCTCATTTGTATACTTTTAATGGGAACGCCGAATGTGTCCAGCATAACTATGCGCCCATGATATGCCGGCGTAGGCAAGTTACGTCGGACGGCTGAAGCCATGTTTTACGGCATATCTTGCTTTGTGGATAGGCGTAAAGATGCGACAGCGCACATTTGAAATTACGGCGGCGTATCTGGAGATTCGCCGGCGTAAAAATCCTTTGTGGATCCGGGCCTCTGTTTCTTTTTTTTCCTTGCACCTGATTGAGTTTTCTTTGCATCCTGAAATTTCACCACATTCCCTAAGTTCTGGGGCTAACTGCAAAGTGCAAATACACTTACAAAATGAAAAGCCTTTTGTAAATCTACCCTACTGAGTTTTTCTATTTTTCTACTTTCTACTTTTCTAAAATGATCGTTTCATTTTGGTCATTTTAATTATTTGACACCGTCAAAATCCTGAGGCTTGTGACCTCTTACCTTTCTTTTTATACCCTACTTAGTCGATTACCTGAAAAAGAAATGCAGCAAGCATTTAAAGGGATTCTAGAGGTGCATTTTTTTTTTTTACCTCAGTGCATTTTCTGCATTAAGAGACCTCTTGCATGCAGAGCCCCCCCTCCCCCCCACATACTTGCCTGAACCTAATCTCGATCCAGCGATGTGCACGAGAGCAACAGCTCTCCCGACTCTAATGCCGCGTACACACGGTCGTTTTTTGCGATGAAAAAAAAAGACGTTTTTTAAAGCGTCATTTAAATTGATGGTGTGTGGCCAAAAAAAAATTCCAACATGCTTGAATTTTTTGTGTCGTTTTTCAAAACTTTGTTTTTTGTTTCACAAAAAGTCACCGTGTGTAGCAAAAACGTCGTTTAAAACGACGTTTTTCAACCCGCGCATGCCCAGAAGCTAGTTATGAAGCGAGCTTCAATGGAAAAGAGTGGTGAACGTAACCTCGCTTTTTGTGAAAAAACTATGGTGTGTATGCAACATCGTCTTTGAAAAGTGACGTTTCAAAAACGTCGTTTTTTACTTCACAGAAAATGTCGTTTTTTTCATCACAAAAAATGATCGTGTGTACGTGGCATTACTTTCCTCATTGAACAGAGAGGCAGCCATTGGCCCCTGCTGGCAATTGCCCCAGTTTATGGTGTAGACCAAACGGTAACCTGGTGAAAGAGCAGGACACGATGTTAACCAGAGCAATGCACACCAGTGATTTATTAATCCTCAGAGTTAAGTGAAAAAGCATTTCAAGGGTACAATCCATCTTCATAAGGTAGGCTTGTTTTGTTGTGCATATTGATAAATCACTGGGATTCAAACCTCTGACCAGCAATTGAACTTACGCTTTCATCTTTTTGCCTTTTGGGTACAATGGCTCAAAGATGTCTCCTTTGCCACTGCAGCACACTCTTCTATGTATCCTCAGTAGCTGAGGCCAGCTGCAGGCTATAAGAAATCTATCATATCACACCTGTAGGGACACAATTCTTGCTTTGTCCCATGACCAGAATTGCTCTGTTTCTCAAGCATCATTTCTTCAATCATAATCTTCATATGTCGTTGTCATTTTTACTCATTTCAAAAGAAGACCAGAATAAATTTCTTTCTCGTACATCACGGGACACAGAGCAGCATATTCATTACTATATGGGTTATATGGAGTACCTTCAGGTGTGGACACTGGCAATCTCAAACAGGAAGTCCCCTCCCTATATAACCCCCTCCCATAGAGGAAGTACCTCAGTTTTTTCGCCAGTGTCTTAGGTGTTGGTCACGGAATAGCTTTGCCTCCACATCCTTGGGATTAAGGCGGGCTAACCGGATCTGTCCAAGGAGCCTCAGTGCCAAAGTGGACAGTACCCGGGCCCCAAACCGTGGGGTTTTGCCTATAATGCTCCTCTCTAGAGGGCTGGACCCTGGGCCCAGGGCTTGGAGTTTTCTAAACCAAAAGATCCTGTTTGCCAGGGTGCTGTATAGGTCCAGGACAGCGGCTCCTTCCAGGATCCCAGTGCCTGAAGGTCTACTACGCTACCCACGGAGATGGGAGAAGATTGGACCGTTTTGCAAAACGTCCTGCGGCATGGAGCAGGTAAGAGGGGAGCCTGCGGGACTTGGTTCGACAGCAGGCTCTCCAGGGGAGATCTTAAGGGGGGTAGCCTGAGTATGCTCTGCATTGGCACCATGGTCACTATGTCTGATGGACAGGATGCCCTGAAATGTTTCCCCCCCATCACTTGATCCCCCTACCTATCTATGTATGTTTGCTAGCTACCTGCTGCTCGCTGGTTGAAGATCTTTTAAAAAAAAAAAAAAAAAACAGATCTGTCTCTAGGCTAAAGGGACTCCTTAGGGGCCTGTTTTAGCCTTACCTTGCTGGGATTCAAAATCTGCCGCCTGATGCGTCCTCCAACCTGCATTCCTGGGCTCCAGAGTGCGTCTCCTCCTGGGCTCTCCTCCCCCGACAGTCGCGCGTGCACGCGCGCATGCATATAGAAAATTTTCGTGCCGTTCGGGAGGGGGGGGGGGGCGGGGAGCGTGACTGCAGTGTAGAGTGGGCTGGAGAGAGAGGACGTAGAGCTGGCAGCACAGTGACTCCCGGTGGCGAGAAGGGGTACTACATGCTGGAGTCAGCTCCAATACTTTTTTGTTAAGCCAAAATCCCCTTGGCAACAGGTTGAATGCTGGCAAACATGTTGGGGGTGGGGCTGTATGTGGTGAATAATATTATAAAAGAAAACATACTGAGCCCCACCGTTTTTGGGCATTAGTGATCCTATTGTCCCCTAAACCTTATTTTTTTGTACTCCTGGCTATAACAGTCTGTTGTTGTAAGCGGAGTCCCTCGGTTTTGTATTATGGCTTCCAAGGGTTCAGGATCAAAACACACAAAAAAAAAAAAAAAAAAGAGAAGGCAAAGACAAAGGGGTTCCTCCTCTGGTTCTGATGATATGCCAATACTTTCCCCACAGGTTATTCCTATAGGGGTCACCCTGGATAAGCCATTAAGGGGGTCTGGTGCTGAGGCTGGCCCAGGTCGGCCCAACCCTGTGTTATCACAGAGGAGATGCTAGCCGTCACCCTAGGGGGGCTAGAGAAAAAAGTTAACAGCTATGATCGCTGGCTCTTTTTCTGGCAAGAAGCGGACTAGATCCCCATCGCCAAAAGGTGTATCCTCGGATGCTGAGATTCTCTCTCCGGAGGAATTAGAATTTCAGGAGGATCGGTTGGACCAGAACCTAGAGGAAGGATCTACCACTGAAGAATCGTTTTCAGCCTCCCAGACGGAGAGTCTGTGGGTCCAGTCTTTGACAGACATGGTCCGCTCGGCATTTAATTTGCCATTTCCAGAGCCTCAGGTTCCTGCGGTATCCTCTTTGGGTTCTTTTAAAAGCGCCTTTAAGCAACGCAGCTTTTCCGGTCCATCCTCTGTTAGAGGAATTGGTTTTTCCAGGATTGGGACGACCGGACAGAATTTTTTCTGCCGCCTAAAGCTGACGAGAGGGTAGTCTTTATGCACGTCTGCCAGGAAATATTTGTGCTTGCAGGCACTCTTTCCCCTGACCAATTGCTCTTTAAAAGGGGCCCGGATGGCTCAGTCGGTAGAGCATCGGACTTTTGGTCTGAGGGTTCAGGTCCCGGTTCGGGCACTGCTTTTCAACTACCCGTGAGGTCCTTGAGGCCACATCTCCCGGAAAGCGCCCGATCTCGTCTGATCTCGGAGGCTAAGCAGGGTCGGGCCTGGTTAGTGCCTGGATGGGAGACCACCTGGAAGGTTTTCTGTTATTTACCCTATGGAAAAGACATTTTTCTATCTAAGAAAGGGGGCGCTCCCAACTGTGGACGCAGCCATCTCATGGGTGAATAAATCATTAACTGGCCTAAGGGGAAACATACAAATGTTTAAGGTCCCGGTCGATAAACGTTTAGAGACACTTTTTCCAGCATCCTTGACTACAGCCAGCAGTGGCTGCAATTGGAGTTTTGTCAGGCGTTAAAGAACCAGACAAAAACAGATGCTTAAGACATCCCTGCCCAATAGGCAGAGGAGTTATTGGATATTCCCAGAGCTCTGTGCTTTGCGGTAGAGGTTATAAAAAGACTCCATCCAGCAGGCGTCTCGTTGTCACTATTTTTAGTGCATATGAGAAGGCTCTTATGGTTGAAGAACTGGGCGGCCGAGCCCCATGTAAAAGACTGCTGGCAGGTTTGCCCTTCCATGGAAAGATCTGGATAAATACATTCAGACTGTTTCAAGTGGCAAAAGTACCCTTTTACCAGTCAAAAGAAGTTCCGGGGTCCTGCGTTTAAAAGGCAGCTCCCCCCTGTTCCGGGGCCCTCAAATTCCAGGCAGTACGGACCTCCTGCGCGATCAAACTTTTAACAATGGATCGCAAGGACAGGCCTCTGGGGATCGATCCCCGACAGAGGGGGTCCGATCATCTGTGGCCGCAGGCTACAGATTAGAATTTCTAAAATTTCCTCCACAAGGAAGGCCTCAATGCGGGCGGCGTTGGATCATCTGCTTTACCAGGGCATAATGGTAGAGGTACCAGCCCAAGAATAGGGGCTAGGTTTCTATTCCAATCTGTTTGTCATACCAAGGCCCATCGGCGATGTCAGACCAATTTTGGACCTAAAAGGTTTAAATGCTTACCTAAGGGTTCTCACTTTCCGGATAGAATCCGTTCGGTCAGCAGCCGCCACACTCCAGAAGGATCTGGCTTCTATAGACATAAAGGATGGTTACCTTCATGTACCAAGTCTTTCAGCCACATCAAATATTTTTGTTTTTACGCTTCGCAGTGATACAGCGTCACTTCCAATTCGTGGCGCCCCCCTTCGGGCTGGCTACGGCCCCCGGGTATTCACGAAGGTCCTAGCTCCTATTCTAGTCAGTCTAAAGGATCCAAGGGATCTCGGTCCTAGCATACCTGGACGACCTCTTAATCATAGATCACTCGCTTCCTTGGTGGAATGCGTAGTAGCCCTCATGGTTCAGTACCTCGAGAGGTTCGGCTGAGTCCTAAACCGGGGAAAGATCAGCATTTCAACCTACAAAGCAGTTGGAATATCTCGGCATGAGATTAGACACAGAACAGAAGATGGGTGTTCCTGCCCCTGGTAAAGGTCGAGGCTATCAAAAGATTGATTCAGTTGGTTCTAAGCAAAAGAGAACCAACTATTCGCCTATGTATGCGATGGCCATGTTCGAGGCGATACCACACGCTTCCACACTCGTGTCCTACAGACAGCAATTCTAGCAGCTTGGTTCTGCCCAGTGGTCTGGAAGGCTGGAGAAGCGGTCTTGAACGGGTTCACTCGCCAAGGAACTTGGGCAGAGGCGGAGAGGCAGCTGCCCATCAAGGTCTGGGAGTTCAGAGCGGCTCGGCTAGCCCTCCTGGCATAGACATCCAGATTACAGGGGTCCTCGGTGAGAAGTCATTCAGACAATGCCACAGCGGTGGCATATATGTGAACCACCAAGGGGGAACCAAGAGTCAAGCCACTCAGAGTGAAAGGAGCTTGGTTTTTCGGTGGGCAGAGGTTTATGTACCCTGCATATCAGCGACATTCATTCCCGAGGTGGACAACCTGCAGGCCTACTTCCTAAATCGCCAAACCCTGTCGCCGGGGGAGTGGTCTCTGCATCCACAAGTTTTTTTCAGACAATCTGCCAGAAGTGGGGAGTGCCAGACGTGGAGGTCATGCCATCAGGATTCAACAAGAAGCTAGACAGGTTCATGTCTCGAACGAGGGACCCTATGGCCTGCGGAACCGATGTGTTGGTTTGCCCTTGGCATCAATCATAACTTCTATATGCATTTCCCCCGCTGCAGTTACTACCCCGCCTGTGGCGCAGGATCATAGCACAGGCCGGTTATCCTGGTAGCCCCAGCTTGGTACCGGAGGGCATGGTACTCACTAGTCCTGAAATTGGCAGCGGGAGGCCCTTGGACTCTTCCTCTAGGGCCAGACCTACTCTCACAAGGCCCGATCCTCCACCCTGCATTACGGCGTCTAAATTTGACGGCCTGGCGGCTGAATCCCTGATTCTCAGGGGTAGAGGTCTGTCTAGGCAGGTAATCCCTACCCTCATTAAGGCTAGAAAGCCGGCCTCCAGGGTAATTTTGTTACAGGGTTTGGAGGGCCTACGTAGGCTGGTGTGAGGCTAAGAGATGGGTTTCCCGCAAGTATACCATTGATAGAGTATTACGTTTTCTCCAGCTAGGAGTGGATAAAGGCCTGGCATTAAGCACGATCTAGGGACTGATTTCAGCCTTATCAGTGTGGTTTCAGAGGCCGCTGGCCGCCCACTCGCTGGTTAAGATCTTCATACAGGGAGTCTTACGTGTTAATCCTCCGGTCAAATCACCTCTTTGTCCATAGGACTTAAATCTTGTTCTGTCAACTCTACAGAAACAACCCCTTGAGCCGTTGGCTGAGGTACCTTTGGTTTTACTGACTAGAAAGTCGGTATTTCTGATCACCATAGTTTCGGCCAGGAGAGTATCGGAATTGGCAGCCTTATCTTGTAAGGAACCATATCTCATTTTACATAAGGATAGGGCGGGGTTCCGTCCTCATCCTCCCTTTCTACCAAAGGTTATATCCAGTTTCCACCTGAACCAGGATGTGGTACTTCCATCCTTCTTCCAAAACCCACCTCTAGAAAGGAGGGGTTGCTGCATACGTTGGATATTGTCAGGGCCATAAAGGCCTATCTTAAAGCTACAGAGAAGGTTCGGAAAACAGATGTGGTGTTCGTTTTACCGGAAGGGCCCAAGATGGGTCAGGCAGCTGCTTGATCCACCATCGCAAGATGGATTAAACAATTAATCGTTCAGGCCTGCGGTTTGAAGAGGTTGCCTCCTCCTTTGTCGGTAAAGGCCCATTCTACCAGGGCCATGGGCACCTCCTGGGCAGCACATCATCAGATCTCTATGGCTCGAATATGCAAGGCAGCAACGTGGTCGTCAGTCCACATGTTTACAAAATTTTATCAATTGGACGTAAGAAGGAATGCGGATACAGCCTTTGGGCAGTCAATACTACAGGCCGCGATTCAAGCTCCTCAGGATCTGAGGGGGCTCCCTTGATTTGATTTGAGATTTACATTTCTTGTTTAAGTTGGATTTACTAGTATTTGAGTATACCTCTAAATTAAATCCTTTCTTGGAAGATGTCTGCCTCCCCTCATTAAAGCATTGCTTTCGGACATCCCATATAGTAATAAATATGCTGCTCTGTGTCCCGTGATGTACGAGAAAGAAAAAGAGATTTTTTAATACAGCTTACCTGTAAAATCTTTTTCTTGGAGTACATCACAGG
Organism: Rana kukunoris; assembly: GCA_029574335.1. Taxonomy (NCBI): domain Eukaryota; kingdom Metazoa; phylum Chordata; class Amphibia; order Anura; family Ranidae; genus Rana; species Rana kukunoris. The sequence continues at coordinate 114,198,072 of CM056049.1, read as the reverse complement.
ACACAGAGCTCCCACCCCTCTTTTGGGGAACATTTTTGGGAGGCATACTGCTTGCTACAAAACTGAGGTACTTCCTCTATGGGAGGGGGTTATATAGGGAGGGGACTTCCTGTTTGAGATTGCCAGTGTCCACACCTGAAGGTACTCCATATAACCCATATAGTAATGAATATGCTGCTCTGTGTCCCGTGATGTACTCCAAGAAAAAGATTTTACAGGTAAGGTGTATTAAAAAATCTCTTTACTTGCTTGTTCTGTATATAAATAGGTATCTGAAGATATTTGTGCAAACAAATCATTTGTAATGATCATAGAGGCAAAGAAACTATTTTGATAATGGATAGTTTGCCAATGAGCGTGATAGAAACAACTTAAAAATCTTCACGTCATTGGGGGAATATTAAAATGATTTGTGTTGAAAGGCAGCAGAGCTACATAAATATTTACTATCAGCAGCAGGGATGTAACAAATGGTAAGAAAATCTGGTGAACTTTAAGATACGTGTCTCATCATAGCCAAACATAGCTAGTTGTGTCGTCGCCAAGGTTTGCACACTGTTTACTTACAATGATATTTTTTAGTTTCCTGTTGTATTTTGCCATATATTAAAGAGCAATTCCATGCAACAAGTGAAATCTGTGTACTGCTAATACTTTTTTAGTGTAAAGATTTATTGTATTTGCCCAATCATGTTCCAGGACAGCAACATGAGAGATGACTGGTTCTTCCCTTTACAGCATGGGTGTCAAAACTCAATTTCATTGTGGGCCGCATCAGCATTATGATTGTTCTCAAAAGGGCTGGTTGTATCTGTAAGGCCGCGTACACACGATCAGTCCATCCGATGAGAACGGTCCGAAGTTCAATGATTCCAAGCATGCGTCGACTTGATATTGAGCATGCGCGGCCTTTAAACCGATGCTTTTGCATACTAATGATCTGTTTTGACCCATCGGTCAGGCGACCATCGGTCAAATTTTAAATCAAGTTGAGTCTCCCACTCTCCCTTACACCACAGTGCACCCCCTGCTGGGAAGAAGCTGGATGCATTGCTTGAAAGCAGAAAGTAAGGGTCTGGAGTAGGACTAGAGGAGGGCTTGAGCTCTCCGGTAGCTGCAGGAGAGGTGAGAGGGCCACATGAAATGGCCTGGAGGGCCAGATTCGTCCCGCGGGCCTTGTGTTTGACACCTGTGCTCTACAGGAAGCACAAGCAGAAGAGTAAAAAAAATCCTCCCATCCACTTCATTTTTCAGATTAGATTTTGTTTTTTAACTGCTTGCCGACCAGCCGCCGCAGTTATACGGCGACAGGTCGGCTCTCCTGGGCGAGAGCCCGTGGTGCTACGTCTGGACTTCTGCGGCCACTAGGGGGCGCGGCCGCGCCACCGGCGGCCCGCGCGCGCGCCCCCCGCTCACCCCCGAGTCCTGTGCGCGAGCCCAGCGGGCATGATCACCGCTGGGCACACGCGATCGCTCGTTACAGAGCGAGGACCGGGAGCTATGTGTGTAAACACACAGCTCTCGGTCCCGTCAGCGGGGGAAACGCTGATTTTCTGTTCATACAATGTATGAACAGAAGATCAGTGATTTCCCCTAGTGAGGTCACCCCCCCATACAGTTAGAACACACCCAGGAACACACTTAACCCCTTCCCCGCCCCCTAGTGTTAACCCCTTCACTGCCAATGGCATTTTTATAGTAATACAATGCATTTTTATAGCATTGATCGCTAAAAAAATGCCAATGGTCCCAAAAATGTGTCAAAAGTGTCCGAAGTGTCCGCCATAAGGTCGCAGTACTGAAAAAAATGCTGATCGCCGTCATTACTAGTAAAAAAAATAAAAAAATAATAAAAATGCCATAAAACTACCCCCTATTTTGTAAACGCTATAACTTTTGCGCAAACCAATCAATAAACGCTAATTGCGATTTTTTTTACGAAAAATATGTAGAAGAATACGCATCGGCCTAAACTGAGGAAAAAAAACGTTTTTTTATAAATTTTTGGGGGATATTTATTACAGAAAAAAGTAAAAAATATTGCATTTTTTTCAAAATAGTCGCTCTATTTTTGTTTATAGCGCAAAAAATAAAAACCGCAGAGGTGATCAAATACCACCAAAAGAAAGCTCTATTTGTGGGAAAAAAAGGACGCCAATTTTGTTTGGGAGTCACGTCACACGACCGCGCAATTGTCTGTTAAAGCGACGCAGTGCCGAATCGCAAAAAGTGCTCTGGTCATTGGGCAGCAATATGGTCCGGGGGTTAAGTGGCTAAGCATGCCAAACATGTATGGCCTAGCTATTTGTACACAAGTTGATCTATCAATTGACTTGTGTACAACCAGCTTGTCAGTTTTTTTCTGAACAAGCTATAGTTTGCCACACTGATCATTATATTCTGCCAATGGAGAAGTCTTCCTACCAGCGGATCACAATGGCACAGTGGGAGGATTCTACATCAAATGTGTGGATGGGGGAATCGTTTTTTTTTATTTATTTTTGTTCAACCCGCTGGTTGAATGAAAAAGAATGAACGAAGCCCATTGCCATTTTCAGTTGTGCCAGAGGATATTCCTTTTTCTTATCATACCGGGATCTTTCCCCTATATCAAAGGTCAAATCTTGAAGCCTCAAGTGCATTTTACCCTGTTTTCTTATTCCAGTAAGAATGTTGAGGGTGCCTGAGGTTTTCTGGGTGCCAGTGTGCTGGTCTTTTGGCAGACTTTTTTTCTGAAATCGGCACTTCTGAAAGGGGCTAAGTGGCTTTGAGGTGGGGTTTGTGATCTAAGCTTTGTTTGGGAGTCCATAAGTCATTTCTGGCAATGGGGTGAAATACTTCCATGTCAACACACACTGAGGGCACTCAATAGCATGGGGTGTGTTTTTCGATGGAAAATATAGAGGCTGAGGATGGCAGAGTGATGATGATCACCATGGCCAAGTCCATGTGGCAGGAGAATGAGTGTCCAGGAGCACTGCCCGAGGGCCCCATGCCACTAGGGGGCCCCATCAGAGTTGTCAGCCTCAGTAAAACCAGGGACAGTATGTAAAAATCCCTTTTTTTTTTTTTAAATCCCAAGATTATAACTGCCCAGCCTCTCCAGTATCTTTTCAGTGTGTGTATGTGTATTCTGTGTGTATGTATACTGTGTGTGTAAACTGTGTGTCTGTGTGTATATACTGTGTATGTATACTGTATTTGTGTGTGTGTATACTGTGTGGCCCCATAATCTATTGCCTGGGGGCCCCATAATCTCCTATTGCCCGAGAGCCCCATAATCTCCTATTGCCCGGGGGCCGCATGAGTTGTCAGTCCGCCCCTGTGAGTGTCCCTTTTTTTCTGTGTGGGCTTTTTGCTCAATAAGGTAATAGTGATTCACTCAAGTGGTGGGAGGAGATATGAATGCTGTCAGGGCTGTAGGCACTTCCCTCCCCCTTGATCTTGACTTTTAGGCACGTTCCTAGAATTTTTTTGTTGCAGGGTTCAAATGGTTGATAAACACTTAGTCTAGACCAGTGTTTCTCAACCTTTTTCCAGTCGGGGCGCCCTTAAAATGTATTTTCAGTCTTGAGGCACCCCTGTCCAAGACTTGGTTCACGTCGATGTGTGTTGCGGAACACGCGCAAAATCGCGCTTGTTCTTGACACACAGACAAATGCTCTGCTCTTTAGGGTTGCCATTAATTGTTAATGGTGCCCCATCAATTGGCAAACATGTGTTGCTTTTGTTATGGCACAATTTAAAAAAAAGGGTCGGGGACTTCTTTCCCCGCATTACTGCAGGTATGGAAATGAATGGGCTGCCCTACACGCAGCACGAATCCACATAGAACCAAGAGCTTGTTCACATATCAGGCTGGAGGGGCAGTAAAACCACATGGTTGAGCTGTTTTTACCACCCCCAACTTTTGCCCCTTTAGCTGCAGAGGCAACAGCTGGGGGTGTAAACATGCTGTGGCTGCAGCTGGAGATATACCCAGGAATAATGGGGCTGCACGGCAACTACCCCGCAACTGTGTGCATTGCATTTACGGGCTTAAAACAGGTGGTGAGGAGACAAGATATGCCTCTTTACTGGCTGACAAATGCCCCTGAAAAGCGATATGAACACAAATTGCTTTTCAGAGGAGCAACAGTCCTTGCTGCTATCTCGAACCCTACAAAAGTAGTTCTGATGATACAGGAATAGGGGGGGTCAGGATTAAAAGTAACATACATACAGACAGATGCACACGCACACAAACAGACACACGTACATCTGTCTGTATGTATGTTACATTTAATCCTGACCCCCCTATTCCTGTACCATCAGAACTACTTTTGTCACACACTAACAGACATGTGTACACATACACTGAAAGAAGAACGGTCAGAGCTGCACAACAACCAATCAGATCAAGAGTGCTGTAGCCATGAATGGAGGATGTGGGGTGTCAGTGACTGAGACAGCTGGTTATTCATAGCAGAGCCCCCCTCACCACCTTACCCTTGGCCTCGCAGTCAGCGCAGTACTTGTTGTCCTCCTCCCTTAGCATACGAGACAGGATGGCCTGGTGCTGCTCATTCAGCTTCAGGGCCTTCTCCCTCTCTGAGCGGGTGGCAATGTCTACGGGCAGGGGAGCAGTGTCGGTCACGGTGACTCTACTCTTTCTTCTTCCCCCTCAGGGAAAAGCGTGTCAGGCAGAGTTCAGGACGGTACCCGCGGCTCACGTCACAGAAGCAGTGCGTGTGTCCGACCCTCCCATAGCAACCGATGACGTATTCGGTTGGCAAGACGCGGTCGGGAGGCCCTCACAGCCAGCACAGCTTCCTGAGTGCCGGGAAATTAGTTTTACACAGCGGACCAACACCGCTGTAAAGTCAAATGATAACGAAGTGCCCAGCAGTAGTGTTGCATTAGATAGCAGCCATAGCTGCCAATATTTGGGGTAATTTTGCCGCGGCACACCTGGGGACTCTTCGCGGCACACCAGTGTGCCGCGGCACATTGGTTGAAAAACGTTGGTCTAGACTGCATCTGCCCCACCTTCAGCCCCAGTCTCAGGGTCTAGTTGCCCTTAGAAACACTGAATTTGCTATGTAAAATGTTGACGTCTAACTCTAAGCAAGTCCTTAACAATTATTTGACTTCAGTGTCTAAGACTGGTCCTTCAGTCCCGTTACCACCTCCTTGCCCAAGAATTTCTTACAATGTGGTTACTTAGGAGGAGGAAGTGGAAGCAGATGGAAATTCCTTCTCTGAAAGCTCAGTGAAGGAAGCGGAAAATGTTGACCCTGATGATGATACAAGGGAAGAAATTAGGCCTTTAGATATTTATTCACCTTGGATGAAATGGAAGATTTGTTACAGGCTATTTACACAACAGAACAAAATGCAGGCACCCATGTCCGATATTGGAAAATTGGTTGCCTACCTAGCTGATGCTGCAGTGGTGTATGCAAGGTCATTTGCATTAGCTATCTGGATCAAATATTTTAGAGCCCTTTCACACGGGGCGGATCAGTATTGATCTGCCTCCGTGTGTCTGTCTGCTCAGCGGGGATTCCTCCGTAAATCCCAGCTGAGCTGTCGGCTGACAGGGCGGTCCCCGCGCACTGTGCAGGAACCGCCCTGTTTTTTCTCTGCTGTCCCCTATGGGCAATCAGATGAACACGGACCGTGTGTCCGTGTTCAGCCAATCCGCTCTGCAAATGGAAGAAAAAATAGGGTTTTCTTCCGTCCGCAAAAGCGGATCTTTGCGGAGGCGGACAATTGCGGGTGTCAGCGGATGTTCATCCGCTGACACCCGCTATCCCATTAGGGATACATGTATCTCAGTGTTGGCCCTAAAGGGCCCTAAAGAGAGATTTAACATTAGGATGACTTACTTTTTGGGTTGGATACAGTCTTTTCCAGATCTGCGGTAAAGACATTTCCAGAAAAGAAGAAATTAAGCTGTAACCATTTGTTTTTTTGTGGCTCACAGAATCCGTTCCAAGAGCGATCTAAAGCCCAAGAGAAAAAAGTGTCCCTTTTCCAGGATGAAGTCTAAAGGAGATTTGCTTTTTACGCCTACAGGGCCGAACACTGAAGATATTAAGAGACACCAAAGATTGACATTGCGGGGCAGTTGCAGGTGACCTAACAGTGGAAGGAAATTTCGGACAGCCCATACTTACAACTTTTGAAACGGGATTCTTGTTTATAGCTCCCCTTTTTCTTAACAGGGCCACTGCCCTATAGGACTACATAGAGATCTTTGCTCAACAGGAAGTCATTATTCCAGTACCAATGAACAAGATCCTTTGAGCTTACCGTCACTTGTTACTTGTCCAAAAAACGCTGGGAAAATACCAACTAATTATCATTTTCAGTAAAATGAAAAAGTTCCTCAAGTACAAATAAAATTCAGAATAGAAAATATTTCCACAATGCTCAAAACTCTCCTAAAGGAGGTATTCATGATCACTTCAAACAAACTTTTCCGTTGATTGTATACACACACTTTGACTTTTCTGCAAACTTTCTTAAAACGTTCCCAACATCACATGGTTTTTATGCTCTTTACTGCCACCCTTTGGTCAACTTTTGTTGGTTGATTTTAACATTGGTTCTGGGTATGCGTATTTGCACTTCGGACAAAAGTCTGATGGATTTCTGTACACACGATAGGACTTTGCACCATCGTACTTTTGTTGCCGAAAAGTTTGTCCGTTTGCAGAGCGAACTTTTGTCTGATGAAAACCGAAAAAGTTTGTCCGATGGAGCGTACACACGGTCAGATTTTTTGGAAAACTTGCTCATTTTGAAGTTTGTTGGCAAAAAGTCCGACCGTGTGTACAAGGCTTAAGAAGCACATTTTCTCTCGAAGGCTAACAAGGTGTGCACTTGCAGATGTACTGTATAAAGGCCCATACACACGATCAGACTTTTTGGCAATTGTCCAACAGACTTGTTTTATCGGACAATCCGACCGTGTGTATGCTCCATCGGACAATTGTTTTCGTTTTTTCATCGCACAAATGTTCGCTGTGAATGCTCTGAAACTTTTCGGCAACAAATATCCTATGGAGGGTAATCCGATCGTGTGTACACAAGTCCATTGGACTAAAGTACAAACACGCATGCTCAGAACCAATGCTCAGAACCAGCCAACAATAGCAGAAGTTGCCCACAGGGTGGCAGTAGAGACCTGAAAAACCACGTGATTTGGTGAAAGTTGGCTCAAAATGTCCTGCTGTGTGTATGCAGAACAAGTTCATGGTCAACGCCCATTTGGACCAAAATCCACGGAAAAGTCCGATGGAAGTCTGATCATGTGTATGAGGCTAGAAAGTCCTGAGTATACTGACCTGCAGTAAGTGACTGAGATACACTGGACACAATAAACATTTGGGGCCAGATTCAGCAAGACTTGCGCTGGAGTAATTCGATATGCGCCGCGTAACTGTGAATATGCGCCGTCGTTTCTATGTGGCCGTACCCACCAAACTAGATGCGCCCGAAAACGGACCATTTTCGATCGGCTTAACTTTCCGGCGCCAGAGTCCCGTCAGCGCATAATTTCGTTTGGCGCATCAGTCGCGCCTATTGATTTCCCCTGCAAATATGCAAATGAGGGAGATTTCCCAATTTGCGAACGGATTAGCACCATACGCTGGCTACATGCGCCGCGCGTATCTCGTCCGTCCGGCGCAAAGTTATTTCTACAAAAGGCTGCTTTATCTTTACTCCAGACGGTCACAGGTCAGCAGGAGAGCAGCTACAGCAGCGTTACCGACGATAAGAGCTAGCTGAACAACCACACTTGCAAGGACAACACCTCTGTGTGCCAACATGCCAGGGTCAATTGTGGTCCTAGCACTACTGATGGGTCCCCCGGAATGAAGGAGGCGGGCACGTGAGAGGATATATCGCACGCGCATGAACCTCTTTGGCATGGGGGATGAGGAGGTGTATCGCCTCTTCAGATTCAGCCCAGATGCAATACTTGAACTAACCACAACCCTGCAGGATGACATCACCAGCAAGACACACCGCTCACAAGCAGTGCAGCCACTGGTGAAGGTCCTGGCAACACTCCATTTCCTAGCAAGTGGATCATTCCAGCGTACAAGTGGAGTGGTGGCTGGGATGTCACAGTCCTCCGTGAGCAGATGTGTGCACCAGGTTGTCCCTGCAATCCTCAGACGCATGTCCAACCAGTTCATCAGACCCACCACTGAGGAGCTGCGGCTGAAGGCAATGACAGATTTCTACAACATTGCCAGATTCCCACGCACTGTGGGGGCCATTGATTGCACACATGTGGCACTCCAGCTCCCCAGTGCCACAGAGCACATATACCGCAATCGGAAGCATTGGCATTCCATCAACGTACAGGTGTTAGCCGATGCCCAACGCCTCATATGGCACGTCCGTGCCAAACACCCCGGGTCCAGCCATGACAGCTTCATATACAATCGGAGCCCCATCCCAGCAGAATTCGAACAGAACATGTATGGGGACAGCTGGCTGGTTGGTGAGTGACATGGGAGTCAGGCATGACTATCCCCTCCCGTGATGCACATCAAAAGTGGCACATGCATGACTAACATCCTCCTGTCTTTTACCTTACAGGTGACTCTGCATATGCACTGGGACCCCATCTCATGACTCCTTTCCGGAACCCCCAAACCAGAGGAGAGAGAAAATACAATGAAGCACACATCAAAACCCGTGCAGTGGTGGAGCAAACATTCAGGCTCCTGAAGTCCCGTTTCCGCTGCCTGGATAAGTCTGGGGGAACCCTATTGTATTCCCCTACCTTTGTGTGTCAGATCATCGGTGCATGTTGTATTCTGCACAACTTTGCTATGAGAAAAGGCCTGCAGATTGACATACGTGATGACCTGACCCCCGACCCACACAGTCCCCACCTGCCAGAGGACACCCAGTCTGCTGATGGAAGAGCAGTCAGGAGGGGACTCGCCGTAGGCATCTTTGGACACTAAACCAAAACATTAATCACACAGACAATGCACGCGTGTACACCACTGATGTCCCTAGATCACACACACCACATCCACATCACATTGGATTAGCCCAAGTCCAGCATGTAGGACTTGGGAGCAGCAACGCCAGCGTCAAGGCCCCAATGATGTCACTGTCCATTCATACACCTTTCACACGTCATTCATACAGCCGTGGGGTTAACTTCACCACCACGGCCGAGGGTGACACCCCTTACTGGCAGGAGTGCCACCCCCTCACATTCACACACCATTCACACTGCAACGTGTGCAGTATCAATAAAATAAAAATCTCATATCCTGAGTAAAAATCTAAATAAAATAAAAATCTCATATCCTGAGTAAAAATCAAAATAAAATAAAAATCTCATATCCTGAGTAAAAATCAAAATAAAATAAAAATCTCATATCCTGAGTAAAAATCTAAATAAAATAAAAATCTCATATCCTGAGTAAAAATCAGACAAAAAAAAATAACAAAATCATCGGGGATGCCGGGGGCTCCTTCTTGCCGAACCTCTCTGGCTCCTCAGCTGCCTGGATGGAGTGGGTGGGGGGGCATCTGGAGGTGGCTGATCCCCGGGTGGGCCACTCCTGGCAGGTGTGGCCTGCATGCCCTCCAAGGCCATGGCTATCCGGCCGAGGTAATTGTTTGTCTGGCCCTGCATCCTCAGCTGCTGGGCCTGCATCCTGAGCTGCCGGATCACTTGGTAGTGTTGGGCCCGCCAACTCAGCCTCCCCTGGTCCCGGATGGCAGCACTGTTTCCATGGATGGCAGCAGTGTTGGCCTGGACGGCTGCAGTGAGGTGCCTAATATCCCCCTGCACCTCCCCCAAACTGGTCACCACTGCAGCGCAGTTGCAACTCACATCCTGCACTGCGTTGCTTATCTGGCCAACGGAGCACAGGCTGTCAGCCACTTTCTCCAAGTGCCCAACTATGTCCCCCATTTGTTGGGTCTGTCTGGCGTGATCCCTCGCCAACTGGCCCTGGACAAGATCCGACACCCCCCTGGTCTTCTGGGTCGCCTTCCTGGGGCCAGAAGATGGTTGTCCCCGGGGGGATGGAGTCGCCCTTGAGGGGCTTCCAAGGATGGGGGAGGGGATGACAGACGGCCCAGGAGAAGGGGAGGAGACCTCCAACACTAAGGAAAAGTCCTGCTCTGCCACAGCAGGATCCTCCACAACCACCTCGGCAGGTGTGGTGTGGCCACTCTCCTCCTCCACCTCTTCACCACTCAGGGGCTCGTGCACAGGATGGCGTGGGGGGGGTGGGGTGGACTGGCCGCCGACAGATGATGGCCCAGCTCCGTCATCTGTGGATGACACAAAGCAGACACATGTTGGTGGTCCCACACACTTGGCACATGTACCCCCCCCCCCAAATGCAACACATCAAATAGGGGATAAAAAACACTTACCTGTCCTGGAGCCTTCCTCCATGGAGTCATAGCCAGGGACCCCCTCCACCTGCTCCCTCTCCAGGCAGCGAGAGACCACCTCCTCCTCCTCCGCGGTCAGGGTGACCGGACATGGGGGACCACCACCTGTGCCCCTCTCATGCCTCCTGATGGTGGCCACCTTGCCACGGACCTTGCGCCGCAGATCATTGATTTTTTTTTGGATGTCAGCAGCAGTCCGGGTGGAGTACCCCAAAATATTGACCCGGCCAGCAATGGTGTCCAGGATGCCCTGCTTCCTCTCCCGGCTGTTCTTACGGCTTTTTTTGCCATGGAGGCAATGAATAAATGTCTCCATAGCGGAGATGATCACTGAGACCTCCTAAAGTTGAGGTTCCTCCTCTCTCTGGGGGTAGCGGGAGCAGCCATCACAGCACAAAAGTATCTTCCCTGGGGTGGGGGGAAACGGAAATACTTTTGTGCCGGAATGGCGTTTCCGCCTGCGCTTTTAAGCGCCCAACAGAAGGCATTGCGCTGACGTTTCCCGTGAAGTGGTGCCGACGGAAGTTGTGAGCATGCGCACAAGGGGGCGAGTGGAGCCGCACTCACTGCGCATGCTCCGTGGATGATGCGCTGAACGTAAGCCTCTGCGCTGGGCTCCGCCCATCATTTACATGTGATCACACCCACTTCCACTTGCGTCGGGTTACGCCAGCGCATTATCGTTACTCTGGCGCAAGTTTACGCGCAACTGCTATGTGAATAACAGTACTTGCGCTGAAAGGGTCGTCAGAGTAACGTAAATGAGAAGCGTTACTCCAGAGCAAAGATGCTCCCATCTACCTGAATCTGGCCCTTGGACTTTTTAAAAGATTTTTTTTGATACACATTATTTTGATATATTGTATATGTTCACCAGTCAGCAGTCACTGTGAACGTTTCGATGTGAGTTATATATGCAGAGTTCTATTTGTGCTTGTTTTTTGGACAGTTGGGCTTTTCCATGTATATTTGTATAAGTAGAGCAGCAATTTTTCACCATATAATTTTGCAGGTTTTGTGGGAAACAGGCGCTTTTTATTTTACTTTATTCTAGAGCAGGGGTCTCCAAACTGCGGCCCGAGGGTCAGATGTGGCCCTTTGCTAGCCTTTATCTGGCCCTTGGGACACAATTGCTCCCACTGATATGAGGCACTATTCCTCCCACTGACACCAACAATGGGGCACTATATATTCCACTGATACCAATGATGGGATACTATTGCTCTTACTAATAGGGGGAATACCTCTCCTCCTATTGACCAGTCAATGACCACCAAACCCGATGCCATATGTATTCTCACTGATGCTGAACCCGTGACATTTCCTGCCCCTGTTGGCCACAATCTGGCCCTCCTAGAGTCTGAAGGACAATATAGTTGGCCCTGTGTTTGAAAAGTTTGGAGACCCCTGTTCTAGAGTGTTTACACTTTGATTTGGAATAACATAGAAAAGGTGAGTACATTAACATATTAATGTATACTAAGGTGTGGATTTTTTTTTCTTCATGGTACAAAAAGAAGTCTCCTTCAATACTAACTATTGTAAAAAAAAAAAAAATCATGGCTCATTCACACATACGTTTGAGGTTGACTACACTTTCCTGTGGGAAAATCAGTGGGATTTCCTGTGAACAGCTGTGGGTGGGAAGCCCCATACAAAGCAATAAGAGGCTGACAGCACCTGCAGCCATTTGTGGCTATTTGCATGCAACTGATGTTACGTCAACAGTTTTTTTTGGGGGGATAACATTTACATAAATGAATAAAAACTGACCATTGTAATCACCCCTCTCATATTTAAATGGTTTATCTCAGACTTCCAGCTGACAAACTTTTACTGGACAATTTGATCTGACTCAAAAAACAGACTCACTGACCAGATCAAAACTAATGCAGCCACCACTTCCAAGAATTTGTAAGCTGCAGGGGATTATTTTTTTGTGTTTGACTGCTTTAGGGATTTTTGTTTTTATAAAAGATATGTTTTTATAAAAAATATGTTTAAAAATGTATAAACTTCAAAAGAAAAGCCAATGTTCAGTTTTCCATTAAAAAAGGCAAGGCTGTAGATAAAGCCACTGTTACAAACAATCTTGTTTCTCATCCATATGTACGCTAAGCATTGTGTACATGTAGGGGGCACTCTTCTTAGACCGTTTTATGCATTTTAAAGTCCAGTGGCACAACAGACCCTATGTACTGTTAATAAAACATGCAACTACTGAGAGAAGAATGAGAATGAGGCATCCACATTAGCAATTAATGTGTAGCTTTGAAGTGTACTTATCAATTTATTGTCAGAGTTCATCAGCTACTGATATCTGAAAGTGAATGAACTTTAGAACTTCTTTCCTATATGCTGGGAGCTATTGGAATTAAAATGTTGACATTCACTTAGCCTGAAAGCATTGGTATCGCACCACTGTAATGCCTTGTACACACGATCGGAATTCAGACGTAATTTTTTCATCGGATATTCCGACCATGTGTGGGCCCCATCTGACTTTTTTCCGTCGGAGTTTAGAAAAAAAAACATGTTTTATTTTTTTCCGATGAAAAAAACATCCTATCGGAAACGCGGATCGTCTGTGTGGAACTCCGAAGCAGAAAAAAAACATGCATGCTCAGAATCAAGTCAACACATGCTTGGAATCATTGAACTTAATTTTTCTTGGCTTGTCGTAGTGTTTTACGTCACTGCGTTTTGGACGAACAGAATTTGGTCTGACAGTGTGTATGCAAGAGAGCTTGAATAGAATTCCGACGGAAAATTCCATTGGATTTAATCCCATCGGAAATTCCGATCGTGTGTACAGGGCATAAGTCTCTCATGGTATCCTAGAAAAAGGGACGTTTCAAAATTACATCTGCAGAACAGAATATCCTACATGAAAATAACTGTTGTGACTAACATTTTAACCACTTCCTTACTGGGCACATATACCCCTTCCTGACCAGGTGAAATTTCAGCTTGTGGCACTGTATCTACTTTAGGGACTGCAGAATTGCGCAAGTTGTGAGGACGTGGCTCCCAATTTTACAACAATTGGCGTCCTGTTCTCCCCAAAAAACTCATTAATAGAGCTGAATTTTTTGGAAATAGAGTTTGTTTTTAGTTTGCTATCATCTCTGCGGTTTTTGTGCATTTTTTGGCGCTGTAAACAAAAATAGAGCGACAATTTTGAAAAAAAAAAACATATGGCCCAGATTCATAAAGCAATTACGCCTGTCTAACTGGTGTTAGACAGGAGTCATTTCAAATTTCACGCCTGCCGTATCATGGATTCTGTCAGTTTTTGATCTGTTCACCTCAAACCATGATACGTGCGGCAACCACAGCCTTCGGGCTTCGATCCGAGAGGCTTACGTCTTTTCGTAAGCCTTGTAAATCTACGCTGCGATATTTTGATGGACCGCTGGGAGGAGTTTGCGTCGTTTTCATGCGTCGGGATATGCAAATGTGTTTTTACGGCGATCCACGAAGATACGAGCGGTCTTCGCAATCGCTTACGTCTGGTTTTTTTTACGTACTGTTAGACCAGCTTTTTGCTGGTCTAACGGTGCATAGCCCATGTTAAGTATGGCCGTCGTTACCGCGTCGAATTTAAATTTTTTTTTTTTTTTTTGCGTAACTCGTTCGGGAATAGAAATGTCCGTAAACGACGCTACTCAAACAACGAATGACGTAACGACGTGATTTCGCGCAATGCACGGCGGGAAATTTGCAAACGGAGCATGCGCAGTTCGATCGCCGCGGGAACGCGCCTATTTCAAATCCTTCACGCCCCCTACTCGTCTAGATGGATTGCGACGGGAGAAATACACTACGCCGTCGTCGTTTACTGGACAAAATCTACCTGGATTCCACGTAGAGCCAGGTAAAAAACGGCGGCGTAGTGTATTTCTGATACGCTACGAGAATCCAATTCTCTCTGAATCTGGGCCAATATTTTTTACTTGTTGCTGTAATAAATAGCCCAATTTAAAAAAAAAAAAAAATGTTTCTCAGTCTAGGCGATACGGATTTTTCTACATATTTTTGGTAAAAAACAAAAAATCAAAATCGCAATAAGCGTCTGGTTTGCGCAAAAGTTATTGCGCTTACAAAATAGGGGACAGAATTATTATTTTTTATTATTTATTTTTTTTACTACTAATGGCGGCGATCAGCATTTTTTTCGTGACTGCAACATTATGGCGGAGACATCGGACACTTTTGACACATTTTTGGCGCTATTCACATTTATACAGCGATCAGTGCTATAAATATGCACTAATTACTGTATAAATGTGACTGGCATTGAAGGGGTTAACACTAGGGGGTGAGGAAGGGGTTAATGTGTATCCTAAATTGTGTTCTAACTGTGGGGGGAGGGGGGGTGACTGAGGGAGGTGACCGATGCTGTGTCCCTATGTACAAGAGACACAGATCCGTCTCCTCTCTCCCCTGACATGACATGGATCTCTGTGTTTACACAGAGATCCATGTCTTGTCCCTGCAGCCGCCGATCCCGAGTGCCTGGCGGACATCACGGCTGCCAGGCACGCGCATCGGCATGTCAGCGATGCGGCGGGCACGCACGCGCCGCCGACGGCGGCGCTCGCGCGCCCCCCAGTCTCAAGAACAGGCTTAAAAACAGGCCTGTCAGATGCACATCAGGATGTCCTAATATGCTTAAAGTAGGCTTTCGAGCCTATACGGCCGTTGGGAAGTAGTTAAAGAGGATGTTATCCCGGGTCACTTTCTGAATTTACCAATACACACTTTTGTAATAGGGACTGACTAATTTACAGTATCTGTATCTATTATATCTGTGAACATAGTGAAATATTTTGCCCTGCTATTTATACTGTACATACATTTTATTGAAAAATACATGCATTCAGCAGTTATTTATTGTTTTAAAACATGGCACAAATAGCATTTCAGTTTAGCTTTTGGTTTGTAAGTGTGAAGTTCATATGTGCAGCCAACAGCTATTCACATGATCTTGCCTACAAACCATGTCAATTAAAAACATTACTGATGGCCAAAAGCTGAGCAGCATGGAAAATTTGTATTGGTATTGTCCAAGAACAGAATATCTTAGCTTAGAGTCACTGGTCCCACTGTATGACCCAAAAAAGATTACTCACTTCACACGTTTTACATGCAAGGATAACAAAAATGTATTGCAAACAACATTTAGTATAAATAAAAAGGACACCAAAATCAGACTTTGTGAGAGTTGCAGGAAATTTTTTTTTCTGGAAACCTAACTTAAAGTGAACCTATGTCCAGGCTATGAGCATTTAAGTTTTTACATATTCCTAACAAGCTGTTAATGGCCCTTAGTACAAGCCCCTACTGACTTTTGTAGCTTTACGCACCATGGAGCAATTCATCCTCAAATTTCACAGCAGAAGCACCTTTTTTGCTAAAACTTTATTGAGATGTCAGAAGTGACATTTCATTAAGTACAGCTATATTGTGATCCAGTACTTTATGTGATAACCTACTAAGCTGAAAACAATTACTACATGCAGTACTATTTTGCAGCGCACACTACTGCAACACAGTGATGTAACTGCTGTCACAATCTAAAAGGTTTTTTGTCTTGTCTTGTGCTAAGGCTGCACTGAGCAAGGTTTCTTAGTGCACCTGTTGAGAATAAGCCCTGTATGTGATCAGCATTAGTGATGAGCGGAATACGCCATATTCGATTTCCCGATATTTCACGAATATATAGAAGAATATTCGCGAAATATTCGTTAATATCGAATATTCGTGATATTTTATCAAAAAAAAAAAGTTTGCGAAATTTCGCTAATGCAAATGCGAAATTGATTGCGAAATTCTCGTCAACACGCGAAAACGGACATCATTTCCTGGATTACTAAACTAATATGCACTAAACACTAACTCTACTTACACAAACTTATATGACTAAACTAAAGCAATTTTTTTTTTTTTTATACACAAATCACAGAAGGGCAGAGAAAGTATTCATGAATATTCGTAATACGAATATTCGCATTGCGAATATTCGGCAACATAAAAGGATCGCCTCAGCTACTCGGCCCAGGGTCTCTAATCATACCAGCAATGCTTTTAGACGTCGATGGAGATCACTAGGATGTGATCTGTTTTAAAAATATATTTGAAAAAATACAAATATTCGCAATAGCGAATATTTACCGCGATATTCTATTTATTTGCGAATACTCGAATATGCAATATTCGTAATGAATATTCGCAATGCGAATATTCGTGAGCAACACTAATCAGCATAGTGGAATAATCAAATGGCAAATATTCAAATTGAATAATTTTTACTTTCAGGTTGTAACACTACCAAATATGTAAGAGCCCCCATTGTGGAAATACTCTGTGTATTGTGAATATAGTGGGTTAGTAGTGTCTTGTTTAAACTATAAAAAATCTATTATCAATATAGCTGATAAAATCCCATATGTGCTTTATTCACAAGTGTAGCGCCTGGCTACTTTTATAGCATTGTAAATTTAGAAGGGGGTCAGAGAGTTAGTTAACTCTGACCATGTTAATTTGGCTAAATGTAAGGCCTCTGTTCCAGCCCTGGCTGTGCTGTGTGTCTATCCTCCTGTCTGGGGACTTCAGTCACCCCCAGACGGTAGGGGGCAGCAGTAGAATCAGGGTCGTGTGGATACTTCTCCTCGGCAGCCAATTAGGAGGGTTGATCGCTTCACTGTGCATGCTGGTGAGGGGTATTTAAGGGGCAGACGCCATTGGTGCGGGTCGTTGCCGCCCCAAGCCTTCCACCTAGGCAGTCTACAAACCTACAAGTGGTCTTGTGCTGTCCATCCAAATTGGAGGAAGCTGGTCAATGGGGAACCTGTCTGAGGGACACCGAGCACAAGGCTGGTGTCGCAGGAGAGGCCTATCCTCTCATCTAACGCCTGTCAGTTATTGCTGCAATTGAAGCTGTTTGAAGGAGATCCGGGTGCTGAATCCAGTTGAGAGGGATTTTGTACCGAAATTATCTCCACCTTTACGAGGGTCTGTGGCAGAGACTTTAACTTAAAGTTCCGAGTGACACTCTGGCTGCTAGGCTGGTGAGAGAGGCCTATCCAAATGCACTATACCCACTCTGGCTGAAGAGATTTATCATTGGAAGCAGGACTGTTTCCACGCCAGTTAGCCCTGAATCCGCCATTTTCCATTTCTTCTGTCCCTTCACCTTTCTACTGTTTGCCATTTTTACCCGGCTGGGTAATAAAAGCACAGAAAATACACCTGTCGTGTGGACATTGACTTTATTACAGCTCTCATCCAGTACCCTAATGGCGGGAATATAGAGATAAGGTGTAACCCAAATCAAACCAGTAGCTCCTTCGGGGGTAGTGCTACACAAAAAAATTATAAAATTAGTAAAAGTAATATAGTTATCTATGTAGCTACTCATTTGTGTTGTTATGGGTGTTATGCTGTATGAAATGGTCTTTCTGGGCATGATCAATAAGACATTTGCTTTAATTCTGTAAACAGGGGAGTAAATACTATTTTATATACAAAGAGGCAAGAAGCAATCCCCAATAATTGGCCCAGCTGCTGCATCCGCATGTCAAAGTGTACAAGACCATAGCCAAATATGTGAACTTTTTCTGTCTCAAGGGAAGAAGACTCTACCCAAACAAGTCAGAGATGACATAATACCACATGGAAACTATGTTTTCTGGGCATTTTTATTCTTACATTTATGTTACATCAGTGCTACTGAAAGGTCCTGTCATGAAACCTCCACCCATATTAATGAACTCAGAGCTAAGCATTTTAAGAAGACGTAACACTGGGAAAAATATGCTCCAAAGAAGACTAGTAAAGAAGGCAGACATTGCAACATCGCCCTTTGGCGGAGATCTACTGAAACTGGTGCACTCAGGATCCGGTGCAGCTATGCATAGTAACCAATTGTCTTCTAGGTTTTTTGTCAAAGCCTAACAGAACAAACAGAAGTTATATAAGCCGCTTCCTGTACGTCGAGGCGGTAATTGGTCATGTTAATACATCACTTCCTGTCCCTCTGGTTGTTCGCTGTCGTATGTGGAACGCACGCCAGCCATCAGTCTTCACGGCGGGACACACATTCCACTCTTTTGCTATGCAATCCAGCCTTGGTGCCAGGCTATGGCACCACCAATGTAAGCAGCCATTTGGCTTTTTTGTATTGTTTTTATATCTTTTATTTAAATGGGATTACACTATGTTTCACATATCCCTTCTGATATCCCCAACAGTGTGAGGGGCTGATCCAGTATGAAATCTCCAATATTGTAGCAAGCAATATCTTGACCTTCTTTTCATTAAAAAAGGTCAACATCTTCTAGGTAAGCTAACATCCATATATTGAACACTTTGGGTGATACCGTAGTCAGTGAAGGTGGCCCTTTCATCTCCAGTATTGGAAGATTTCCTCACGGATTATATATAGAGTTTACCTATTAAACTTTTATTCACTCACATGTTATTTTGGACTATTAAGGTCAATTGATTTTCAATATTGTTTGACACATTGTTGCTCACAGTTGATCACTTAGACCTATGTGTGCATATTTGCCTTTTTGATTATTGATAAAAAAATGCTAGCAGGTCCATTGTTTTATTTGATTGCGTGATTTATAGTGATTTGATAGTGTTCTTTTTTAAATTTCAAACTATGCAGGCTGGTGCACTTTAGTTATTTATTATTAATCATACATTACATTTTTTGTATTTATGAGTGCAATTAATAAATGCGATTGTTCTCGTTAGTGCCCCCACCAACAATTTCCAAAGCAGAAGTTAGAAGCTGATTGGTTATTATGCACAGCTGCACCAGATTTTGTGTGCACCAGTTTTAGTAAGCCACCCCTCCCTCGCTTTTTCAATAATTATTGTTTGATGGTTTTTTGAAACATTGATCTTTAACTCTGCCTATTGTTAAACCACTCATTCTCACTCAGTCCCATTTCTTTCCTTTGAAGTAAACTATAATGGGTGTGGGAAAGATTTTAATTAGGCTACCAAAAATCATTATCCCTAGATATGTAGTAGCATAAAGAAAGAATTTTATGGGACTTAAGGTGCAAAAAATATAGAATTTTAATAGATTCAAAATCAATTTACAATGAATACATGAATGAAGGAGTACATTCAACATTTGATCTTCATATAGAAACAGAAGGTGCAAACTGATTAGGTCTCGACAGGTTTCGCCATTACAATGGCTTTTTCAGGAGAACTGTAATATCATGCACTATATATAAGATTTTTATGTCAAACAAATCCAAATAATTTCAATCTTCCAAATTTGACAGAAAACATATAGGCCCGGATTCACGTAGCACTTACGGCGACGTATCTCGAGATACGCCCGCGTCGTAAGTACAAATGTGCGCCATCGTATCTCTGCGCGTAACTTGCCTACGCCGGCGTATCGTGGGCGCATAGTTACGCTGGATGCATTTGGCGTTCCCATATTAAATATGCAAATAAGATACGCCGATTCACAAACGTACTTGCGCCCGGGGCATGTTTTAAGCGATTTGCGTAAGTGTTACATCCGGCGTAAAGTTATTCCTCATCTAGGAGGCGCAACCCATGCAAAGGTATGGACCAGGGAACGAACACCGTCGATTTTTACGTCGTTTACGTTGTTTATGTAGTACGTGAATAGGGCTGTGCGTACGTTACGTTCACGTCATAGGCAGTGTTTTGACTTATCTTAGGCAGTTATTTTGATGTGACTGTGAGCATGCGCACTGGGATGCATCCAAGATACGACACATGCGCCGTTCATTTTTAGTACTTGTTTGAAGCTCAGCCCATCATTTGCATGGGGTCACGCTTCATTTAAATGTAACACGCCCACTTCCACCTACTTTGACTTACGTCGGCTTACGCCGACGACTATATGCTACGCCAGCGCAACGTTGGGGGCATTTGCTTTGTGAATTCTATGCTTGCCTCTCAACATTGCGCCGGTGTAGCGTAAAGAAGATACGCTACGCCCGCATAAAGTTGCGCCCAGGTATGTGAATCCGGGCCTAAGCATACTATAGTGGCTTAAGTTCAGTCCTGTGTATTCAATAGATAGATGAACATCAAAATATGGATGAATTAAATTGGATAAACTGGTAGTACCATAGAGAGCGATATTCAAATAGTTTGAAATGCCCATTATAGGTCCATCTATTAATCAAAATATATGATTGAAAATCAATTCAACAAATAACCCACAGACTAATGGCTAGAACATTGCATAGCAGCTGTAGTAATGGGTTTGGGTCAATTTCACATACTGCCCTTATAAAATGAATAAGTTATATAGAAGATTGGTATCAAAGTGTTTTTCTGAAAGAATAAAATTCAAACCTGTTATACCTAAAGCCTGGTACACACTATTAGTGCTTTTCTGTTCAACAAAAAAAATGTCTGCTCAGGTTGGAGCCGATGTACTAATGATCCGATGGTAATACAGCGATCTCCCCTGCTGAGCTGTTGTGTTCTGACAGGGGGGTGGCCCCTCACAAGAACACTCCAGTCAGCACTCTCAGCCATTGGCTGAGAGCCCTGATCGGGAGTTGGTCGGCTGCAGGTTTTTCAGCATGCTCGTCCGACAGAAGCAAAATTGGCTGGCATACACACGGGCCGAATGTCAGACACTTTTTTTTAACCAACCAAGGTCGGCCAGCATTCGGCTCATGTGTGCAGAGCTTAAGCATGTTCTTGTTGCATTGTCATGCTGGCGAGTGATACATATTAGATTAGGGTATTATTAATATCAAGATCGGTGCTGTTGTCCCACGATCCTCCCCGCTCAACAACTTTCATCCGCGTCACCCCCCCCCCGCTCAACAACTTCGATCCGATCGGCACTCCCCCCCGCTTCAACAAAATTTAAAATGTTGGGAGGTATGTTTATATAGAGCCAGCAGTTTGCACAGTGCTTTCCAATATGGGGGAAGACAGTACAGTTACAATACCATTCAATACAGGAGAAAGCAGAGGTCCCTGCTCGTTAGGGCTTACAATTTCATTCACTAAAACCTTCATGACTGCAAGAACCTGTGAAGAAAATAGACTTTATTCAGTATTTTCTCATAGGTTCAGGTTTTTTTTTAAGAACCCCTGGACCGATCTGGGTGAAATTTGAATATGTTGGTCCCCAAGATCGGGGCTATCAGGAGATATGTAATTGTAGGGATACCTTGTGTGGAAAGGGGTGTTCCAACTTTTGGGAAAATTGTGTGCTCTCTGCCTGGAGATAATTGTCTTATACCTTAACTGATCTCAATATCTCCCAGGCAGAGAGAGGGCGGGTGTGGGGTACTACTGTTTCAGCTTCACTGATGACTCTTGTATCTAAAGTCATCCTATGTCCACTAGGGGCATAGGATGACTGTGAAATGATATCTTGGATTACAGGAGATGGGACAGTAATGATAATTCACAATGTATTCCAGAATATCTTGAAATATTACAGGTGTTTAACCACTTGCCTACTGTGCACCTACACCTCCTTCCTGCCCAGACAAAATGTTAGCTTCCGGCACTGCGTCGCTTTAACTGACAATTGCGCGGTCGTGCGATGTGGTTCCCAAACAAAATTGGCGTCCTTTTTTTCCCACAAATAGAGCTTTCTATTGGTGCTACTTGATCGCCCGTGCGGTTTTTATTTTTTAGGCTATAAACAAAAAAAGAGCGACAATTTTGAAAAAAGACACAAAATGTTTTGCTTTTTGCTATAATAAATATCCCATTAAAAAAAAAAAAAATTGATCTCAGTTTAGGCCGATACGTATTATTCTACATATTTTTGGTAAGAAATAAATAAAAATAAAATCGCAATAACCGTATAGTGACTGGTTTGCGCAAAAGTTATATTGCCTACAAAATACGGGACATAATTATGATTTTTTTTTTTTTACTAGGAATGGCGACGATCTGCGTTTTTTTTCGGGATTGCGACATTATAGCCGACACATCGGACACTTTTGACACATTTTTGGGACCATTCACATTTATACAGTGAACAATGCTATAAATATGCATTGATTACTGTATAAATATGACTGGCAGGAAAGGGGTTAACCACTAGGGGGCGGGGAAGGGGTTAAATGTGTATCCTAGGTGTGTTCTTACTGTAGGGGGAGGGGGGGTGACTGGGGGAGGTGACCGATTGTGTCCCTATGTACAAGGACACAATCGATCTCCTCTCTCCCTGACAGGGACGTGCAGCTCTGTGTTTACACACAGAGCTGCACGTCCCAGCTCAGTTACACTGAAATCGCGGGTGCCCGGCGTACGGTGTTGTTAGTAACCCGATGGGTGCGCGCGCGTGGCGCCGACGGCGCACGCGCGCCACCTAGCGGCCTGAATTGACATCACGTCATATGACGTGATTTTAGGATAATTGAGTATCCCGCCCGCCGTCATTTCACGGTGGGCGGGTATTAAGTGGTTAATGTCATCTGCTACTGTCATGTAAATGAACCTTAGTCTGGCCCTCAAGAACCTTTCATTGTGTGATGCTAATTGACACTGTATTGTGTGAATTTCTATTGATGATAAATGTGTATTGTATAGCAGGTGAGAAGAGCTTATCTCAGAGTCACCTTGTCTGGGTAAATGATTAGTAATTAGCTCATGTAGATTATCTCGGAGACAGCATGTTTGTTTCCTAAAGGATGTGTATTGGAGGCTCGTTAGTAAACCATTGTATGATGTTGTGGGTGGAGTGTGTCATTGTCCATTTGATTACTGCAAGTATTATTTTTGGTGTATATAAGAGCCTGCCCTCTCAATAAAGATGTTCTATGCCTGGTACACCCTTCATGAAGTTTTGGCTCATGTTTGGGGGAATATTCTAACCATTGGGAAGAATCATCCTGGAAACTGCATTCATCTCCACTATCCCTCTACCTCCTATGGTAGCAATAATCACTTAGGCCCGGTGATTGAGGGATGGAAAGAAGGCCGCAGTACCATAACCACTGCAGGTCTTAACAGAACCTATTACCCACCTTCCGCACCTTCTGCCTTCTCAAGATTTTATTAATACTTTTTACAGGTGGATGTTTAATCACAGAAACTATCATAGCTGCTCCTCCCATGATGATAAAAATGGTTGCATTTTTTGCATCTAGAATTACATATATCTAACTATCAAGGGCATGGTTCTTTAGTTTTAGAGGCTTCCAATGGCCCAGTGACACTTAGGACACATCATGGGACACTACAATCTTCTATATTAATATCAGGGAGGGACTGAAAACATTTTACACTCTATTGTAGAAGAACGTAGAAGATTGTAATGTCCCAACCAGCTGGCCTATTAATAATAGGGATGCGTCACTTTATCCAATGCAGATCCTGACCTCCCTGGGGCCCTAAGCAAAATTCTGCTAAGGGGCCCTCTCTACGGTGGCAAAAAATGGGTGTGATTTACACAAAAGGTGGGCATGGTTTACATAGGCGTGGCTCAGAAGGGGGGTGGTTAGAGTCTGAGATGAATGAACCACCATCTCAGAACACACCTATTCTCCTGCTCTCCAGGATTGAGTCTGAAAGAGTGACTCCTCCCCAGGGCTTGAACTGACTCCAGTAGTAATCGGCGTGCGTCCTAAGAGTAGGACGTACGGCTCCTGGAGCCAGATAGGCAGGGTTTTCCTCCCCCAGCATCAGCCTCCACTGTCAGATCCGCTCCGACCTCGAGCCGCCCCTGGATCCCCTGGTTTCTCTCTCCCTCTGGAGCCCCCACCTGCCAGAAACCAGACAGGCAGACGGTGACAGACACTGCTAGGCAAGCCTGCACTATCCCTCCATTCCTCCTGCAATCCACCGCTTGGCTTCCCCCTGCTTCACCTGACCCCCCTGGCTTCCCTCCGTCACCCTTCTCCAGCAGGTAAGCCTTTCACTGAGGCTGCAGACGGCCGTCCTTTTGAGGACAGCAGCTGCTGCCACTTAAAAGCCCCTGCTATCTCCCTATCCACATCTCCCCTCCTATACCCCCTCACTACCCATCCGCCACCTGCCCTGCAATCCTTGGCAATTTTCAGCCATTTCTGGCATTTCTGGCTTCCAGGCCGGCGTTTTTCGATACATCCGCGCCGGCCTGGAAGCAATCGCGGCAGCCGCAATTTAGGAAAGGCCGCGGCTTCACCCGCGGCCTAGTGGCGCGCCGCTTCTCACCCCCTCCAACCGCCACCAAAGTCCGAAAACGGACTTGAACCCCACCCCATACCCCCAGGAAAGTTACCTCACACCCCGGTCTAGTAATCCTGGCCCCAAATAGTAGCACCGATCCACCCAATCTGGAAGCTTTACCAGTCTGGATCCTGCTACCGATCGGCAGGCCATTTTTGCTGCACCCAGCCCCAAATCTTAATCACCACTACAACTTGATCCAGGGGTTACCCGATCGCCTCTTACAGGGGTCAGGAAGGAATTTTTTCCCTGCCGGAGCATATTGGCCGAGCGCCGCCAGGGTTTTTTGCCTTCCTCTGGACCAAGCCAGGAGAGAGGAGTTTAGCCAATTCCTCTCCCCACTGCCCTAAAATCCCCCCTCCCCCCCCTGGTGTATTGGCGAACATGGCATGTAGGCAATATTCTGCCGAGACCATTTGGAGTTTGAGGCAATGCGCCGCAATACTGCCAGCCATCACCAGAAAGGCCCTAAGAACTGAGCGACTATAGAGAACCAATCATAGATCGACGGTTAGACATTTCAGACATTTACCCCAGGTCAAGCACATATCATGTGCTCTGATCAATACTAGATCGGCAGTAAAACACCGACTAGAAATCCGCGACTTCATTCAACAAAAGGATCTAGACTGTCTTTTTATTACAGAGAGCTGGCTCACAGCCGACTGTAACACCATTCTAGGAGAATTGGTGCCAGAAAATTACCGTATCATAACGGAAAACAGAATAGGGCAAAGAGGAGGCGGCCTGGCGGTGATCCACAAGACTCATCTTACGATCACCAAACCAGTCCGCCAAAACCCTCTTCCATTCATGGAAACCCTTACTCTGCAACTGCAAGCAAGTTCAAAGGAGACCGTCCACATTCTGCTCTGCTATAGGCCACCCGGCCCAAAATCGCAGCTGCTCTCATCATGGACGGATTTCTTCTCCACTTATACCCTCAACAGCAAACACCTGTTGCTGTTAGGGGATTTCAATCTCTGGGCCAATTCCTCACAAGACCCCATTGCCGACGCCTGTATCGACCACCTGGAAGGATTAGGATTGCAGCAACTAGTATGTGGGCCTACACATGCTTCAGGTCACACACTTGATCTTATTTTCAGACAAGCTCTGGAAATAAAAATTAGGGAAAATGAAAAATTGCCATGGACAGACCACCAGGCAATTATATTCAGTATTTCCACCATCCCCCCCGCAACAAAAACATCGAATCCAGTGGCAACACACTGGACTAGATGTCAGAAGAAGCTCCACTCGGAACTCTTCAAAACGACTTTAAGGAAAAAAATAGAAACAACCCAGCCGCATCAAACGGCCGTTGAAACATTGAAAGCCATAAACTCGGCCATGCTACAGTCAGCCGACTTGGTAGCGCCGAAACGAATAACCCGCATTCGGATAAACAACCGCAGCTGGTTTAACAACCAGCTGTCGTTACTGAAGCAAGAACGCAGAAGGGCAGAATCTGCCTGGAAAAGATGTTCTTCTGAGCTAAACCTATCCATCTACAAGGCGACAACAAGAAAATACCACAAAGGAATTTTCCAAGCCAAGAAGAATTATTTTTCGGAGGCTATCAACGGTGCCCAAAACCGCCCCCGCGAACTCTTCAAGATGGTCACCCAGACCATGAAACCAGGATGCATTGAAGCCCCCAGTTCGGACACACAAGAATTTTGCAATGAGCTATCGGATTATTTCGTTAATAAAATCGAGGCAATCCGTGAAAGCATTCAGCAAAATTTTTCTCCCCTCAGCCCCCCCTGTAGCCTCTCACACAGCACCCATAGTAATTCTCCGATATCAGGAAAGTTCACCCTGGAACCCATCTCCATCGAGTCCACTAAGAATGTCATTTGTACTCTGCGCAATGGCGCAGCGCCAAATGACATTATCCCCACAAAACTGCTGAAGGAATGCGCCGACATCCTGGCTCCTCCCATCACGCAGCTTATCAACCAGTCTTTCTTGGAAGGCATAGTGCCCTCACAGTTGAAAGAGGGTGTAATCCAACCCATCCTGAAGAAACCCTCCCTGGACCCCAAGGACCCACTCCACCGCCGTCCCATAACAAGCCTCAACGTATTCTCTAAGATAATGGAAAAAGTAGTGGTACAACAGCTGCAACTGCATCTAGATACCTACAAGCTACTTGACCCATTGCAATCAGGCTTCCGTCCCGGACATGGGACGGAAACAGCATTACTGAAAGTATGGGACGATGTTCTCAAGGCCGCAGACGAAGGAGAATCTTGTCTCCTGGTTCTGTTGGACCTAAGTGCAGCTTTTGACACTGTAGACCACAATCTGTTACTGACTCGGCTTTCTGAAGTAGCCAGGGTCGCAGAAGGCGATTTATCTTGGTTCTCCTCTTTTTTGGAAAACCGATCGCAAACAGTGAAGCTAGGACCTTTTACGTCTGAAAAACGCACAGTAACATGCGGAGTCCCTCAAGGATCGCCTCTGTCACCAGTGCTATTCAACATCTACCTTCGTCCTCTTTTTGAGATTATTAGCAGCCAAAATCTGCTTTATCACTCTTATGCAGATGACACGCAACTGTATTTCCGCATCTGCAATAGACAGGATCACCACCTCAATCTAGAGACATGTCTCTCTTTGATAGAGGACTGGATGACAAAGAGTTATCTTAAACTCAATGGAGCGAAAACAGAACTTCTTCTGTTTCACGCCAAGCGAAGGAATCAACCCTCAACAGCGTGGTCTCCCCCACCTATTTTGGGCAAGCTCATCACCCCTAGCGCCAAAGTCAAAAGCCTAGGGGTCATTTTTGACTCCTTTATGACAATGGACGCACAAATAGGGTCAGTGGTCAGCGGATCTCACCATCTACTGCGCCTACTACGCAGACTCACTCCGTTCATCCCTAAAGAAGATCTAGCGGTCGTGGTGGGAGCTATTGTAAACTCCAGGTTGGATTATGCAAATGCCCTTTACCTCGGTCTCCCCAAATACCAAATCGCTCGTCTGCAAGTCGTTCAGAATACGGCCGCCAGACTTGTGACTGGGAAAAAACCCTGGGAATCCATCTCACCTTCACTGAGAGCCCTTCATTGGCTGCCAGTTAAAGACAGAATCGCTTTTAAAGCCCTCTGTCTTACGCATAGATGTGTCCATGAGAATGCCCCCCTTTACTTATGCGAATTAATAAAAGCGCATAATCCAAATCGCGTTTTGCGATCCACGAATCAGAACCTGCTCCAGGTTCCGAAAGCCAACTTCAAGTCCAAAGGAGAAAGAAGATTTGCGATCCAAGGTCCCAGACTATGGAACGCTTTACCAACCAGCATTCGGTTGGAGGAGAACCACCTAGCATTTAGGAAAAAGGTCAAGACTTTTCTCTTTTGATATCAAAGGAGACAGGAACAACAAGCGCCCAGAGGCGATTCAGTTCGCATGTGCCGCGCTATATAAGTTCTCATTCATTCATTCATTCATTCAATGAGGGATGGAGGGAGAAAGAAAGAAAGAGGGAGAGAAAAAAAGAAAGGGAGAGAAAAAAAGAAAGAGGGAGAAAAAGAAAGAAAGGAAGAGGGAGAAAAAGAAAGAAAGAAAGAAAGAAAGAAAGACCAGATCATTCACCACAATAGAAATGTGTATTCCAGAAAGTTTAACAATTCAACAGATAAAGATACTCCAAACATCTGGTGTTGGTGCTTCAATCATCCCGACACCATGGTTGTTATGGTGTCAGGATGATTGAAGTGCATTATTTCTATTATTACATTGTAATAGAATAAAATTATTTAACTCACCATAATGCAGAATCAGTGGAAGCCCCACCTTATATCAGGCATTCCCAGCGGAGCCCCTTCTTACATTAGGTGTCCCCAGCGGAGTCCCCGCTTACACCAGGCATTCCCAGCGGAGTTCCCCCTTACACCAGGCATTCCCAGCGAAGCCCCCCTTACATCATCAGGTATGAAGCCCCATCAGCAGAGACTCTCTCCACCGCCGTTACAGTACAGAGTGGACAGTGGAGGAGCCAGTGTCCTATCATTCTGGGTCCCCTATCAGATAGTGCCCGGGTTGGACTGCGCATGCTCAGTCCGAGATCACAGAAATCTCTGAGGCTGAACATCTGTTCCGTTAGCTGTAGTTGGAGCATGCGCAGTTACGACACTCGCTACGACGATTTGCTCTATTTAATGGGGGACCGATTTCGATAGAACAGCGCTGACAGCGCTCACAGCAATACAGCAAGGGGCGGATGGTTTTTAAAAAGGGGCGGTGTATTATTAAGCAGTGATTTTTTAACCATCTGCCCCTTGCTGTATTGCTGTAAGCGCAGCCAGCAATGTTCTATCGAGATGTACAACCTGTAAAAATATCTCTGCTCAATAATACACCGCCCCTTTTTAAAAACCATCTGCCACCTTGCTGAATTACTGTGAGCGCGGCCAGCGCTGTTCTATTAAGATGGGTCCTCCATCTGATACAGCGATGTTGTGGATAATCCAGGTGGCTGCCAATAGGAATTGAGCTGCGGCACCGCCCACCCCACCCCTTCCCACATCATTTAACAGACAGACATCAGCGGGGCGGGAGATGGGCGGTGCCGCAGCTCAGTTCCTATCGTTTGGTCTACAAGAAAATAGCGGCCGGCGGAGACATTGTCTCCGCCCGACTGCTGACCTCTAGCGGCGGCGGCGGCGAAAACTCGGGGGCGGATCGGCCCTAACTATATGCACTGGTCTAATGCAAAAAGGTGGATGTCTTTATTGTGATAAACCTTTTTAACTTTTGCTGGGTTAGAAAAGGAATTTTAACCACTTCTCACCCGGCCTATAGCAGAATGACGGCTGGGAAGTGGTTCAGTTATCCTGACTGGGCGTCATATGATGTACAGCAGGTTAAGCCACGATCACGTGCCCTTGCAATTGGTGGTGTGGTGTGTCAGTCGGACATAGCACATCACCGATCTCAGTAAAGAGTCTCTGACAAAGGCTCTTTACCACATGATCAGCCGTGTCCAATCACAGCTGATGTCGATGTAAACAGGAAGAGCCGTTTATCAGCTTTTCCTCAATTATTTTTGCCTACCAGTGCCATCAGTGATGCCTATCAGTGCCCAGCAGTGCCCCCTATCAGTGCCACCCATAAGTACACATCAGTACAGCCTTTCAGTGCATATCAGTGCCACCCATCAGTGCCCCCAATCAGTACCCAGGCAGCTGGCAATCAGTGTTAATTATTTTTGCCTCAGTGTAATCTATCAGTTTCACCCATTAGTGCTCAGCAGTGCCGCCTATCAGTGCCACCCATAAGTACCCATCAGTACAGCCTTTCAGTTCCCATCGGTGTCGCCTATCAGTCCCCACCAGTGCCACCTATGAGTGCCCATCAGTGCTGCCTTTAATGCCCATCAGTGCTGCATATCAGTGCTACCCATCAGTGCCCCTATCAGAGCCACCTCATCAGTGCCCCCTATCAGTGCCAACTCATCAGCGGCATATCATTAGTGCCACCTACTCAGTGCTGCCTTTTTGGTGCCTGTTAGTGCAGCTTATCAGTGCCCATCAGTGAAGGAGAAAACATATTTTTTTACAACATTTTTTAACAGAAACAAAGAAAAACGTTTTTTTTTCTCCTAAATTTTCGGTCTTTTTTTGTTTAGCAAAAATTCAAAATTGCAGATGTGAACACAATTTTGTTTGGGTACAGCGTAGCATGACTGCGCAATTGTCATTTAAAAAGTGACAGCTATGAAACCTGGCTTGGGCAGGAAGGGGGGTAAGTGCCAGGTATTGAAGTGGTTAGGAATTGCTAGGGATGATGAAGAGCTAAACAAGGTAACTATTCTGTTAAAAAGGGCATAGACTAAATAAGATAAAATAAAATAAAAATTCTAACAAAAAACTGTTTGTTCTTATCACAAATAATCTTTCTCACTTCCTTTACACGTGAGCACATTGCCTAATACTGCCAAATGTGCAATGGCAAAACAAGTTAGATTCTGAGAAGCAAAGCATGCCAACAAAATAATATCTAAACAGAGCATAGAAAGATAAGGATTTACCCCTACCCTCCCTTTTTTTAATAAGGAATAGTGTAGTCATGGTATAAAGTATTGATTAAACATTGGTCTCACTTTACAGTTACAGTACATGCATGATGAGATGTATGCCATTACAGCCATTGGCATTAGAACTGCTTAAAAGAAAATGGGCTGTGAACTGTGCCATTGATTATAATGGCACAGATGTCATCATGAATTTTGTCTGCAGTTTCCGATGCATTTAACTTTGCCAACAAACGTGTAGTGTATTTTTAGTAAAACAACTTCCTGCTAAGTACCAACTTACCAACTATGCCTAACCTTTCCACCCCCTGCTCTGTTTAAAGACGATGTACCATTGGTTTCCATTATGAAAAGCATGGCCAGCACGTTGCCTGTGTAGTGCCGTCCTCCGGGTGATGCGGAGTAATTCCTTCCTGTCTCTGAGTCTCTCCGCAAGAGAACTAACAGTGGGGCAACTCAGGCGAGCAGTGGCGGCAGAGGCTTCCCATCAAACTGACCCTCAAGTCCAGGCAGCAGTAGCCATCAGGGAAGAGATGACTCCTTGGGCTCAGGCAGCTAAAAATTACACAGGTGTGTGCTTGGGGGGGGAGGGGGGCTTCAAGATCTCCTACTACTACTGCAGCATCAGCAGCAGCAGCATGTGTACATTATGGCATGATTGGCATCGGCATGGGTGGCTCTTTCTGCTCATTAGACATGTGCATTCGTTTTTGTTAGAATGCATTTTCGTCCAAAAATCATGTGCAAGAAACGAAAACCGAAAGATCCGACATAAAAAATGCTTTATTTTCATTTTCGTTGCGGTAAAAATTCGATATAGAGAGATTCGACATTATAGGGAAAAGATTCGACAGCATAGAGAAAAGATTAGACATTATAGGGAAAAGATTCGACACTATAGAAATAATAGATTCGACATTACAGAGAATAGATTTCGATTTATGAGAAAATAGATTCGACATTATTACTAGTCATACAACATTAGAATTCTTGTAGGCGAAATATTCGAACGGAAATGTACAATTCGATGTAAAGATTCGACGTTCCGTCGAATTATCTTTTGACCATTCGACAGAAACCAAGTATTATTGGATTTTCGGACGAAAGCTATTCCCCAACGAAAAACAAAATAAATCAAAACGATTTTCGGTAGTAACTAAATAAATTTATTTTCCAAACGAAAACGAAAAAACAAAACAAAATATTCCAATCTGCACATGTCTACTGCCCATAACACATGTGCTGCCTGCAGAGACTGTGCCAACCATGCCGTGCCGCCAATGCCGTAATGTGCTGCAGACAGTGCCACCCATTATGCTAATGTCATAACACATGTGCTTCCTGCAAAGACATTGCCTACCCATGTTGCCAATGGCATTATGCTATTTGTGTCATGGGTGGCACTGTCAGCAGGTAGTACATGCTTTATGGCATTAGCGTCATGGATGGCACTGTCTGCAGCACAATATGGCATTGGCGGCATGGGTGGCACTGTCTGCAGGAAACACATGTGTTATGGCATTGGGTCATGGGTGGCACTGTCTGCAACACATTATGGCATTGGCAGCGTTGGGTGGCACTGTCTGCAGGTAGCACATGCAATTTGGCCCATAACACATGTGCTGCCTGCAGAGACAGTGCCACGCATGCCGCCAATGCTGCAATGTGCTGCAGACAGTGCCACCCATGCCTCCAATGCTGTAATGTGCTGCAGACAGTGCCACCCATGCCTCCAATGATGTAATGTGCTGCAGACAGTGCCACCCATGCCTCCAATGCTGTAATGTGCTGCAGACAGTGCCACCCATGCCTCCAATGCTGTAATGTGCTGCAGACAGTGCCACCCATGCTGCCAATGGCATTATGCCATTGGTGGCATGGGTAGCACTGTGTGCAGCACAATATGGCATTGGCATGGGTGAAACTGTCTGCAGTACATTATGGCATTGGCAACATGAGTGGCACTGTCTCTGCAGTAC
Organism: Rana kukunoris; assembly: GCA_029574335.1. Taxonomy (NCBI): domain Eukaryota; kingdom Metazoa; phylum Chordata; class Amphibia; order Anura; family Ranidae; genus Rana; species Rana kukunoris. The sequence goes on along the minus strand of CM056049.1, from coordinate 114,165,405 downwards.
ATTATGGCATTGGCATGTCCCACTGTCAAGTCGCTGGGCCAGGGGGCGGGGCCAAGGGTGGGGGCTGAAGAAGGGGCCAGGGGCTGGACCAGGGGTGGAGCTGAAGGGGCCCTGTCAGGTAGGCCCTGACTGTGTACACAATGCATCAGATAGCATCAACTTAGAAAACAGTCCTGACTGTGTTAAACTAAAAATTGAGCTATGCATTCTAAAGTAAAAATCTTGTTTATTTTATATAACATGGTAGTTGGATCTCGGCTGGGAAGTTCTTAAAGTAAGGAACTTGAAAACATGCCAAGTGTGGCTTCTCAAGTGCAAGTACCAGACCTTGCAAAAGAGGGAGGAAAACTTTTTATTTAGTCATATTTCCAGATTGTGTTTTTATTTGCCTTAGTAACATGCAGCACACGTATACACTGAAACATTAAAAACTCTCAGAACATGCAGTTTCTCTTTCCTAAAATCATCACTTTATTGCCAAGCTAGCTGTTACATTTGCAATGTCAGATTATTTTACAACATGCTCTTAAGGTATGATTTGTTCACTGGTACTCTGGTTTATAAAGCAAAAAAACAGTGCTTAAAAATCTGCAAATAATATTAATGGATATTTTTTTTTTACTGTGTAGCCTGTTCTGTAAACTGAACATTTTGTTTTCCCTGTGGATCCCTTGACACATTACAATATATTAATACAAAAAATCAGCACTGGTTGAATGCCAGATGTGAACATACATATCTTTCTTCAGGAAGGCCAAATAGACCCTGCCACTGAAGCCCTGGAGGTAAGTGAGCAAATGACGTCTGATTTAAAACAATGACCTTAATTCACTGAGCTACAATATTAGTTAAAATTCATCTCTGCCTTTTTTTGATTTGGACACAGTACAGAAGGGGTAGTGCAGCTATGTCGTTTTTTTTTGCTGTCAGTGTCCCTGCTGGGGTCTCCCTCTCTATTTCTTGTAATAACCATTTTTACTGGGATGAAAAGTGATGAGAAATCCAAAATGTTACAGTTGTCTCCACAAGAGGAATCAAAGGGAAATCTTTTAAATGAGAACGCCTCTTCTCGAGATACAGTAAGGCCTCTTTTACACGGGACGGATCCGTGGCGATCCGCCCCGTGAACCTCTGCTTGCTCAGCGGGGATCACTACGTTGATCCCCGCTGAGCCGCTGGATGACAGGGCGGTCCCCGCACACTGTGCAAGTCAGATCTCCGCTCTCCCCTATGGGGGGATCGGATGAACACGGACCGTCTGTCCGTGTTCATCCAATCCGCAGATGGATGGAAAAATAGGGTTTTCCTCCGTCTGCAGAATCGGAGGATTGCGGAACTGGATGAGATTGGGTGTCAGCGGATGGATGGGATGAATTAGGGGTGAATGAATGGAGGGATGGACAGATTTATGGATGGATGAATGAATGGAAGGGGGCAAGGGTGGATGGTAGACAGATGTATGGGGTGTGAGCAGGGCCGGACTTACCACCATTGGGCTTGACTGGGCCCCTCTAAAGGGAAGAGAGCCGACACTTTCCCCCCAGCTCAACAACTTTAATGCCCCCCCGCTCAACAACTTCAATTCGTCCCCCCGCCCAACAACCTTAATGCGCACCCCCCCCGCTCAACAACTTTAATGCCCCCCTGCTTAACAACTTAAATTCGCCCCCCCCCCAGCTCAACAACAACAACTTTAATGCGCACCCCCTCGCTCAACAACTTAAATTCGCCCCCCCCCGCTCAACAACTTTAATGCGCACCCCCCCGCTCAACAACTATGATCCCCCCCCCTCGCTCCAGGGGGCCCCTTCAACACTCAAGCCCAGGGGCCCCCACCACCTTAAGTCCTGCCCTGGGTGTGAGTAGCTGTCATGCACTGACCTGTTTTTCTCCGGACCGGCTTCTTCCTCCCACTGTAGAAGTGGACTTTAGTGAACACCCCCTCTCGCACAGGGACTGGTCATCCTTGCTGGGGCTGCTGTGTCTCTTGGAGGTACACACCTGGTCACTGTTGCATTCCCTGGCCTGTCTCTTCTGTCGGATGAAAGAGCTGGCTATAGCCTCAGCCATGATTGGTGTGGGGAAGGCTGCAGGTGTGCTGAGTCCTACCTGTACTCTTGTAGCACCCTGGGGTTTAGTCAGGGAGCTCAAATTGTATGCACTAGATGGCTTGAAAATAAGTCATGTAACCTGATGTGATTGTTTACAGTGATAACATGGTACCAGCAGCGGGCCAAGTACAATGGTCAGTCATCTCCTGTGTCTGATCGACGCAGCCAGTGTCAGATCACAGCAGTGTGTGGCCGCACATAGGGTGTGATCTGTGATGATGTTATATGACGTCCACCCAGATCGATGATAGGTCATTTGCCAATAAGCTGGGTAGGAACTGGTTAAAAAAAAGTAGGGCCAAAGCTTTTTGGTCCTACTTCTCTTGTGGGTTTACAGGAGTGCACATATGTTTGCTCTCCTATGACCCAGTGTCAGCTAATAGTGGACTATTGCCCACTATCAGCTGATAGAGCAGAGCTTCTACAGGCTCTGGAAGGATCCATCCAGGCAATATTGGCAGTGTAGAGGATGGACAGCCAACAACGGATGGCACATAGTATGTCTATGGGTGACATCAGCACAGAGGCTCTGCAACTGATCTTCTCTTCACTGAAGCCAGCCACCTTGGAGATCATGTGAGCAAACTTGAGTCTCCTCTAAATAGGTAGATAAAGGGTTTAGAGCAGTGGTTCTCAATCGTTCTAGTGCCGTGACTCCTTGATAAAATTTTTTGTAGCGTGGGTTGTCAGCACCCAAGGCAAAACAAGTAATTTGAGCCCTTAACCCTTACATTTGTGAAGTATTAAAACCCCTTATGGTACATTTTAGTATTTGTTGTCCTTTCTTTCCCCTTTTATCTCCCTATCCTAATACCTTCTTCTTTTATTTCTTCCCCCATTCCTCAATCTAGCCGTCTTTCTTGCTCCCTCTCCTAATATTTCTCTCCCTTTTAATTTGTTGTTACCCCTCTTTTCCTTTCCACATAATCTCTATTTTTATTCCTTCCCTTACTCCTTGGGGGTGGGAAGTTGGGATGAGTGGGAGACTTCGGATGAGTGGCAGTGGGGGTGGGAGAGTTGGGGTAAGTGGCAGTGCTGGTGGGAGAGTTTGGATGAGTGGCAGTGCTGGTGGGAGAGTTGGGATGAGTGGCAGTGCTGGTGGGAGAGTTGGGATGAGTGGCAGTGCTGGTGGGAGAGTTGGGATGAGTGGCAGTGCTGGTGGGAGAGTTGGGATGAGTGGCAGTGCTAGTGGGAGAGTCGGGATGAGTGGCAGTGCTGGTGGGAGAGTTTGGATGAGTGGCAGTGCTGGTGGGAGAGTTCTGATCAGCCAACATAGGTGCTCTTGATCAAGGTCATTTGCTGATCTGAGAACTGTAGTGGGGACTTTTAATGGGAACTATAATCACAGGTATAGGAACTATAATCACTATGTCTCCCACTTCACATTCCTCACCAGTCAGCTCACCTAAAGTCTCTGCCCCCCAGCCATGTTGTGAACTGAATGGGCGGCTGCAAAGAGGCTGAGTGGGCGGCTGTGGGCTCCAAGGACAGCCCTGCTGGGTGGCTGAAAAAAAGGTGTGGGCTTCAGAAACAGACCAGGATTTGGTGACCCCTGGCAAATCATCATTTGACCCCCGAGGGGGACCCAACCCCTGGGTTGAGAACCACTGGTTTAGAGGATGGGGATGGGGGGGGGTGGGGAGCAGGTTTAGGCTTAGTTAGCAATAGACTGGACTTCCACTTTTAAATACATCTTAACTTGTATGCAAGTAATAGGGCTAGTGTTCCAAGGATGGTACAATGAGTGATTACAGCCTTCTTTTAATATGAAAGCATATCTTTTAAACTGACTGTTAAAACAAGAGTAAAAAACATAAAAACATTTTTGCTTTTCAAGATATTTTACTAAAAATTATAATCTAAAAAGTAATCAGTTGAAAGGTTTACCAAAGTATGCCTATCATAAAGGTTGCTATTGATAAGCTCAGGAAAAATCTTGGTAGTCACAGATCTGGAACTTACAGTATAACACGTGGTAAATGAGTGTCAGAAAAAAGGGATTTTTAAATACAGCTTACCTGTAAAATCCTTTTCTTGGAGTACATCACGGGACACAGAGCGGCATATTCATTACTATATGGGTTATATGGAGTACCTTCAGGTGTGGACACTGGCAATCTCAAACAGGAAGTCCCCTCCCTATATAACCCCCTCCCCTAGAGGGAGTCCCTCAGTTTTGTAGCAAGCAGTATGCCTCCCAAAATGTTTCCCCAAAAGAGGGGTGGGAGCTCTGTGTCCCGTGATGTACTCCAAGAAAAGGATTTTACAGGTAAGCTGTATTTAAAAATCCCTTTTTCTTTCTCGTACATCACGGGACACAGAGGGTCATATTCATTACTATATGGGATGTCCGAAAGCAATGCTTTAATGAGGGGAGGGAGACATCTTCCAAAGAAGGATTCAATTTAGAGGTATACTCAAATAATAATAATAATTCCAACTTAGTCAAGAAAAAATTTTTTTTTTTTTTTTTTTTTCTTTTTTACAACCAAGGGTGCTTCTGATCCCAAGGATCTTAAACTGCAGCCTGTAGTACTGCCTGTCCAAAGGCAGAATCCGCATTCCTTCTCACGTCTAGTTGATAAAACTTTGTAAACGTGTGGACTGATGACCACGTCGCCGCCTTGCATATCTGAGCCATAGAGATCTGATGGTGTGCTGCCCAGGAGGCGCCCATGGCCCTGGTAGAATGGGCCTTTACTGACAAAGGAGGAGGCAACCTCTTCAAACCGTAGGCTTGAATGATTAATTGTCTAATCCATCTCGAGATGGTGGATTTTGCAGCTGCCTGCCCCTTCTTGGGGCCATCTGGTAGAACGAATAACACATCTGTCTTCCGGATCTTTTCTGTAGCTTTAAGATAGGCCTTCATGGCCCGGACAATATCCAAGGTATGCAACAACCCCTCCTTTCTAGATGTGGGTTTTGGAAAGAAGGATGGAAGTACCAAATCCTGGTTCAAGTGAAATTTGGATATAACCTTTGGTAGAAAGGAAGGATGGGGCCGGAGAACTGCCCTTGTCCTTATGCAGAACGAGATATGGTTCCTTACACGATAAGGCTGCTAATTCTGACACTCTCCTGGCCGAAACTATGGCGACCAAGAAAACCAACTTTCTTGTCAGTAAGACTAAAGGAATCTCAGCCAACGGCTCAAAGGGTTGTTTCTGTAGAGTGGACAGGACAAGATTTAAGTCCCATGGACAAATTGGTGACTTGACAGGAGGATTAATACGCAAGACCCCCTGTAAGAAGGTCTTTACCAGCGAGTGGGTGGCCAGCGGCCTCTGAAACCACACTGACAGAGCTGAGATCTGTCCCTTGATTGTGCTTAGTGCCAGGCCTTTATCCACTCCTAGCTGGAGAAAACTTAACACCCTATCAATAGTATATTTGCGGGAATTCCATCTTTTGGATTCACACCAGCCTACGTAGTTCCTCCACACCCTGTAATAAATCACCCTGGAGACCGGCTTTCTAGCCCTAATCAGGGTAGGAATTACCTGCCTAGACAGACCTCTACCCCTGAGAATCAGGGATTCAGCCTCCAGGCCGTCAAATTTAGACGCTGTAATGTAGGGTGGAGGATCGGGCCTTGTGAGAGTAGGTCTGGTTGTAGAGGAAGAGTCCAAGGGTCTCCCACTGCCATCTTCAGGACTAGTGAGTACCAAGTCCTCCGGGGCCAAGCCGGAGCTACTAGAATGACTGGCTTGTGCTCCACTCTGATCCTGCGCAACAGGCGAGGGAGTAACTGTAGCGGAGGGAATGCATATAGAAGTTTGAATTGATGCCAAGGGCAAACCAACGCATCGGTTCCGCAGGCCATAGGATCCCTCGCTCGAGACACGAACCTGTCTAGTTTCTTGTTGAACCTGGATGCCATTATATCTACGTCCGGCATTCCCCACCTCTGGCAGATTGTCTGAAAGACCTGGGGATGCAGAGACCACTCCCCTGGCAACAGACTCTGGCGACTTAAGAAGTCTGCCTGCAGGTTGTCCACTCCGGGAATGAATATCGCCGAAATGCAGGGTACATGAACCTCTGCCCACTGAAAAATCAAGCTCACCTCCCTCTGAGCGGCCTGACTCCTTGGTGGTTTATGTATGCCACCGCCGTGGCATTGTCTGACTGGATTCTCACCGGGAACCCCTGTAATCTGGAGGTCCATGCCAGAAGGGCTAGGCGAGCAGCTCTGATCTCCAAGATATTGATGGGGAGCTGCCTCTCTGCTTTCACCCAAGTTCCCTGGCGAGAGAACCCCTCGAAGACCGCCCCCCCAGCCTGCCAGGCTGGCGTCTGTGGTAACTACCTTCCAGACAACAGGGCTGAAGGATTTTCCCTTTAGAAGATTCTGGGGGTTCAACCACCAGGCCAGGCTTTGTCGGACCCTTGATGATAGCGTCAAAGGGGACTCTAAGGCATGTGCCCTCTTGCCCCAGGCTGCTAGAATGGCTGCCTGTAGGACGCGAGTGTGGATCTGAGCGTATGGTACTGCCTCGAACGTGGCCACTAGCTTTTTCTTGTTTAGAACCAACTGAACCAACCCCTTGATAGCCTCGATCTTTACAAGGGGCAGGAACACCCTTTGCTGTTCTGTGTCTAACCTCATGCCGAGGTATTCCAACTGCTTTGTAGGCTGGAACGCTGACTTTCCCCGGTTTAGGACCCAGCCGAATCCTTCGAGGTACCGAACCGTGAGGTTTACTGCCTGTTGCAGACCCGGCCGTGAGTGATCTATGATTAAAAGGTCGTCCAAGTATGCTAGGACTGTGACCCCTTGGATCCTTAAATTGGCCAGAACTGGGGCTAGGATCTTCGTGAATACCCGGGGGGCCATGGCCAGCCCGAAGGGGAGCGCCCTGAATTGGAAGTGTCGCTGCCCCACCGCGAAGCGTAAAAATCTTTGATGCGACTGAAAGATTGGTACATGAAGGTAAGCATCCTTTATGTCTATGGAGGCCAGAAAATCGTCCCTCTGAAGCGCGGCGGCTGCTGACCGGATGGATTCCATCCGGAAGGAACGAACCCTTAGGTAACCGTTTAACCTCTTTAGGTCCAAGATTGGCCTGACATCGCCGTTGGGCTTTGGTATGACAAAGAGATTGGAATAGAAACCTAGCCCTTGCTCTTGGGCTGGCACCTCTATTATTACGTCCTGGCAAAGCAGGTGATCCAAAGCTGCCAGCAATGAGGCCTTCCTTGCTGGATCCTTTGGTAGCCTTGATTCTTGAAAATGAGGCGGAGGACACCTTAGAAACTCCAGTCTGTAGCCTGTGGTTACAGATGCCCGGACCCATTTGTCGGGGATCTTGGCTTCCCAAACTTCTGAGAAGAAACGAAGCCTTCCCCCCACCCGCGAGAGTGGGGGCGCCCCTTCATAAGGCAGATTTAGGGGCTGTCTTTGTCGGCTTGCGATACCATGGCCTCTTACCCCCAGGGGCCTGTCCCTGCGATCTACTGTTAACGTTGGATCGTGCAGGCGGCCGTCGATACTGCCTGGAATTTGAGGGCCCCGAGACAGGAAAGAGCTGCCTTTTAAATGTAGGACCCCGGAATGTCTTTTTGACCGGTAAAAGGGTACTCTTGCCACTTGAAATAGTCTGAATATATTTATCCAGATCCTCTCCGAAGAGTCGTCCTCCATGGAAGGGAAACCCTGCCAGAAGCTTTTTGCATGGGGGCTCCGCCGCCCAGTTCTTCAACCATAAGAGCCTTCTCATGTGCACCAAAAATAGTGATAAACGAGAGGCCTGCTGGATGGAATCTTTTATAGCATCTACAGCAAAACACAGAGCTCTGGGAATGTCAGAAAACTCTTCTGCTTGTTGGGTAGGCATGTCCTTTAACATTTCTTTTGTCTGGTCTTTTAACGCCTGACAAACTCCAATTGCAGCCACAGCTGGCTGTACCACTGCTCCCGCCGTAGCAAAGGATGCTTTTAAAAGTGTCTCTAACCGTTTATCAACCGGATCTTTAAACATATGTATGTTTTCCACCGGGCAAGTTAGTGATTTATTCACACATGAGATGGCTGCATCCACTACTGGGAGCCTCCACCTCCTGGAGAATTTTTCCTCCATGGGGCAAATGACCGCAAATCTTTTCGGTGGCAGAAAAATCCTGTCCGGCCGTACCCAATCCCGAAAGATCAATTCCTCCAAGAGAGGATGGACCGGAAAAACTGCGTTGCTTAACGGAGCTTTCAAAGAGCCCAGAGAGGATACCGGAGGAACCTGAGGCTCTGGCAATGGTAAACTAAATGCCGAGCGGACCATGTCCGTCAAAGACTGTACCCACAGTCTTTCTGTCTGGGAGTCTGAAAATGGTTCCTCAGAGGCAGATCCCTCAATCCCTGAACCCTCTTGGTTCAGGTCTAGTTGATCCTCCTGTGATTCCAATTCCTCCGGAGAGAGAATCTCAGCATCTGAGGATACACCTCTTGGTGATGGGGATCTAACCCGTTTCTTACCAGGAATAGCTCTAGCGATCAATGCTGCTATTCTCTCTTCTAGCCCCCCTAGGGATACGGCTAGCATCTCCTCTGTGATAAACACAGGGCTGGGCTGATCTGGGCCAGCCTCCGCACCAGATCCCCCTAATGGCTCATCCAAGGCGCCCTTTATGTTAATAAGTTGCGGGGAAAGTATCGGCATATCATCAGAATCAGAGGGGGAACACCTTTGTTTTTTGGTCTTCTTTGTACCCTTTGACCCCGAACCTTTGGAAGCCATAATACAAAATCGAGGGACTCCGCCAACAACAACAGACTGTAGTGGCCAGGAGTACAAAACCAGAGCTTAGGGGACAATAGATCACTAATGCCCAAAAACTGATGGGGCCCCGTATGTTTTTCTTTTTTTTTTTTTTTAAATATATATTATATATATATATATTTTTTTTTTAAAACATACAGTGACCCCAAACTTAGTTTGCCAGCCTCCAACCTGCTGCAAAAAGGGGAGTTTCTTGGCTTAACAAAAAAGGCATTGGAACACAGTCCAGCATGTACTACCCCTCTTCCGCCACCGGGAGTCACTGTTCTGCCGCTCTGCGTCCTCTCCTTCAGACTGAGCACTGACAATGCCTGCTGATCTATAACAGCACAAGGCGCGCCCCTGTATGACGCCGCAGGCACGCCCCCCCCGCCCTCCTCTCTGAACGGCGCGAAAAAAAAACGTCTATAAGACGTGCGCGCGCACGCGCGCGCGCGTATGCCGGAACAGGAGGAACATGGAGGAGCCGCGCTGCTGGAGACCCAGGACCGCAGTATCAGGCGGCAGATTCAAACCCCCGGCCAGGTAGGACTCTCCAAAAGGCCCCATAGGGATCCTTACTAGTCCTAGGAAGAAAGCAGCAGGTTAGCTAGCAACACATTCTTAGACAGGGGAACCTAGTGATGGGGGAAAAAAGGGGTCATCCTGTCTTTCTCAGACATAGTGAGCAAGGTTGCCAATGCAGAGCATACTTAGGCTATCCCCCCTTTTAGGTTACCCCGGAGAGCCTGCTGTCGAACCAAGTCCCGCAGGCTCCCCCTTACCTGTTCCATGCTGCAGGATGTTTGTCCAGCAAAACGATCCAATCTTCTCCCATCTCCGTGGGTAGCGTAGTAGACCTTCAGGCCCTGGGGTCCTATGAAGGTACCCACTGTCCTGGACCTATATAGCACCCTGGCAAACAGGCACTTATGGTTTTTACAAACTCCAAGTCCTGGGCCCAGGGTCCAGCCCTCCAAAGAGGAGCATTATAGGCAAAACCCCACGGTTTGGGGCCCGGGTACTGTCCACTTTGGCACTGAGGCTCCTTGGACAGATCCGGTTAGCCCGCCCTTAATCCCAAGGATGTGGAGCAAAGCTATTCCGTGACCAACACCTAAGACACTGGCGAAAAAACTGAGGGACTCCCTCTAGGGGAGGGGGTTATATAGGGAGGGGACTTCCTGTTTGAGATTGCCAGTGTCCACACCTGAAGGTACTCCATATAACCCATATAGTAATGAATATGCCGCTCTGTGTCCCGTGATGTACGAGAAAGAAAGTGTGGGAATCTATTTTAATTTATTTATTTACATGACTGACTCAGAGGGCATTGAAACCAAAACATGACACCCATGGAACTAACATTCTTAAAAGAGAGGTCAGCAATGGCAGTCTACATAATTCTGTCATGACGGGGTCCCTTTAACAGGCGGTTGGGCTATAATCTGTCCAGCTACCACTCTTTCAATATCTTAAGCCTCATACACACGATCGGACTTCCATCTGACTTTTCCGTGGATTTTGCTCTGAAGGCCGTTGTCCGTGAACTTGGTATGCATACACACAGCAGTCAGCAAAAGCCAACAAACACGAATGTAGTGACGTAATAGACATACTACGTGGTTTTTCTGCTCTTTACCGCCACCCTGTGGGCTACTTCTGCTATTGTTGTCTGATATTTAGCATTGGTTCTGAGCATGCGTGTTTGTACTTTGGACTTTAGTCCGATGAACACGTGTACACGCGATTGGATTAGCTGACGTAGGACATTTGTTACTGAAAAGTTTGTCTGTTCTCACAGCAAACATTTGTCTGATGAAAAAGCGAATGTCCGATGGAGCGTACACACTGTTGGATTGTCTGCAAAAACAGGTTCATTGGAGGCTTGTTGTCAAAAGTCAGATCGTGTGTATGGGCCTTAACCCTGTCAGAGAGCCCAGGCATCTCAGATCTCGTTTCCACTTATTTAAGTGTAATTCATTAGTTTGGTTCTTTTTCACCAATAATTATACATGAAACTATTTTAATTTAGAATTCTTAGGAAGGAACTGAACATTGTGATGTCCTATTTTTAAAGTCTGGCTACATGACCTCTAGCTGCTATAAAAGTATGTATTCTACATGTAGCAAGGTGTTACCATTGAACGTATCTTAACAGACTGCAAATTGTGCCTAAATAGGAATTTGGCTCCCTCTGGTGTCCGGTGTGTGCTATATTATTGAAGCTCGTTTGGTTCAGTTTTGTCAAGGACAAAGCATTTTGGGCATTGTGGTACAAGAGGCAGAGACTATATTGCCGAGGGTTGGATTGAGACTGCATTACCCACAAGGCCACTGTGCTACCAAAATGCAGTGCGTCACGCACAGCTTGCTAGGAGAACTTATTTAAGACCAGCGAGGCCTCAGCCCGCTCTCTTGGGACGGGTATCATTCAACAGGCAAGAGGCTCGCTGTGAGTGCACCTAGGCCGGAGAAGCCTGGGCCCAAAGTTAGAGAGAGCGGATCGCCTAGCCAGAGAGGGATCCATGTGGACAGCCTCATAGATCGAGCCAGAGAGGGACCGGTCTACACTTCACAGCATCCGGAATCACCTATCCACCAGTATCCAGTGTGCAGCCGCACGGAGGACCAGGGACTTTGTGTTACAGAGAGACTGAAAACTTACGGGAAGTTCCGGACTGAGGAAACCGGTGAGACGAGGTCTCATTTGGTGAGAAGGCACTTGTCTACCAGCATAGTTAACTGAGTCGCAGGAGTGTGGTTTCTATAGTTCCACTTGTACTTGCTGGCGTCTGCAGCGCAGCAAATAGGGACACATTGCCCCCGAGATTGATACAACGACTTGGGAGAACTAGCGTTTATTTTACCACTGCACTGTATGCATCAAGTGATTATTGTTTCTCTTCACCCTGTTTATTGGAATACAAATAGATAAGTGCACCAACAGAGCTAGCGGAAGATTTACTGACACTTAAAGGAACAGTCACCAGTCTTCTCTATTCTCAGACGGGACATGCACCAGTTGAAGTGTTCACTAGAGGGAGCCATACAGTTGTGAATTTGTGGGTTTGATATAACTGTTTGCATCACTTTGTTGCTTTGCTGTTTTGGGTGAGTTGTTTGGGACTTGGTGGAGAGGTGTCCCAGTGCTGATGTCATTGTATTGGGGGATTCCTCCACCATACACTCACTCAGGTCTGACCCCATGTCATGTTTTTTGGGTCTGATGACAAAGAAATCCTGAACCAGTTGTGTCTCACTTAACCACTGGTTAAGCTATATCTCATGTGGGTCTATTGCAGCTGTGTGGCAGGTGACCAACACCAAGGTAATAATATTTGCCATTTGGGTTCCACAGTCATATTATTGTCCAGTTGGGCCAAGGGGGGATCGAGCCAAACTTCAGGGGTTGACAGGCAAAGTGCAGGCCCAAAACTACCCTCTAACTTCTGTTATTAGACATGTCAGCATATTTTTAATGACTAATACTAATTCCATTTTGGGTTCTACCATTCTTGTGGTTTCAACTGTGATGAAGTGAAATACAGTACACAAAAATGAGTCGCTGTACTGCAGCGCCACCAAATATGTAACAGTGTATCGGCTTCACCACATCATCTCCAATATTTGCTGCAGTAGTTTGGAATTATTCTGGACACACTATATGGAGTATAATACTATTATGCCTTGTACACACGATCGGTTCGTCTGATGAAAACGTTTTTTTTCCCATCGATGAAAAAAAAAAACCTGTTTTAATTTTTTTTTATGGTTGAAAAAACAATAGGGGGAAATCCATCTGTCAAAAATCCACGCATGCTCAGAATCAAGTCGACGCATGCTCAGAAGCATTGAACTTAATTTTTCTCAGCACGCCGTTGTGTTTTACGTCACCGCGTTGGGCACAATCGGATTTTTAACCGATGGTGTGTAGGCAAGACTGATGAAAGAGGTTACGTTTCTGAACTGCCTCCCAGTGGCTAGTGCAAAGGCAGGCTTGGTAATCCAATTAAAGTATGTGAAAACCCTAACTGAGTTACATTTGTGTTCTTAAAGCCTTATCTATAATAAACATTTGTATTTTTTACACATTTTTTCTACCTTTGTTACATCTCAGTGCCGCAGCCTCTTTGTAGGTACTTCCTGTCTACAATTGTGCACCCCAGTGATATCTGCATGGCATTACTCAGGGAGGGTTTTTTGATGATGACAACAGATACAGTGAAACCTCGGATTGCGACTAAAGCAGTTAACGAGCATTTCACAATACAAGCATTTTTCTCTTTTAATTCCTGACTCAGTTTGCAAGTGTTCTCTCGCAAAACGAGCAGGATTCAAGCCTCTTCAGTGTGCAGTACTGCAATTGACCAGAGGTGCGGGGGTGCTGGAGCCGAGCAGAGCCGTTTGGAAACACTCCGAAATGCTCCGTTCCCGAGGCTTTCCGAGTTTAGCCGAACCTGCCCCTGAGTGTTTACGAGGCTCTCCGATAGGCGCCGCCTCTGGCCACATGTGTTATTGCATGCCATAGTAAGTCAATGCAGAATTTTTTTTTTCGTTTCCATTGACTTTTATGGGGAAACTCGCTTTGATATGCAAGTACTTTGGATTACGAGCTTTCTCCTGGAAACTGATTATGCTCGTAAACCAAGGTTCCACTATATGTGTGTTATAACAGAGACAAGATATACCTGTGCTCAAATCCCAATAGCGTTGTACATGTATTTAAACTATCAGGTGCTAAAAAGGTGTAACCACATATTAACACTCGTCTAGAAGCAGCAAGGAGAAGGAAGCAGCAAGACGTGTAGCAAGACGTGCTCTCTCCTCTCTCTGTGCTGATTTCACGACCAGGTGTCTACTGCTGGTTGTGTCGGCCCCCTCTCTCTCCTAGGGCTTGAACCAGGGAGTAGCAGATACTGGCGCACGGATCCCAGCAGTGGGACGTGTGGCTCATACTCCCTGGATAGGCAGGGTTTTTTGGCCACCCCCGTTCCTGATCCAGCTCCTTCCCTGCTCCAGCCCCCATCCTCTGAAGGTAAGTCTGCCTGCTCTCCCGGGGACTAAAAGCGGCCGTCCTTGTCAGGACAAGCCGCAGTCTTCTCTATCTCGAGAGACAGGAATTTTCTTTCCCCATCCTTGGTTTCCCTGCACTCCCTCACCTCCCTTACCTCCATCATCCCCAAGGGCCCCCTTCCTCTATCCTCCGCCCGTGAAGTTTTCGCCGTTCTGGGGCACCGCGCCAGGCCGCTCTGAATCGCGGGGCCGCGGTCTAGGAAAGACCGCGGCTTCACTTGCGGCCTAACGGCGCGCCGCTCCCCACGCCTCTGTGGTCCTCTCTCAGCCTCCAGGAAACCCCCCTTACCCCAGAAGGACAGTTACCCGGCCTGTCTCCCACCCCCTCAGCCCCCTGTTTAATTAAAGAAACACCCTGTCAGCCCTCATCCCACTGCCTGAGCAGCCATCCCACCAGACCAGCAACAGGGTCCCCCTCACAGCCCCAGCCCCCCCCCTGTCTTTCCAAAGCACAGAAGCCTGATCCAGGGGTTACCCGATCGCCTCTTACAGGGGTCAGGAAGGAATTTTTTCCCTGCCGAAGCATATTGGCCGAGCGCCGCCAGGGTTTTTTGCCTTCCTCTGGACCAAGCCTGGAGAGAGGAGTTAGCCAATTCCTCTCCCCACTGCCCCGAAATCCCTCCCCCCCCCCCCGGGTGTATTGGCGATCATGGCATGTAGGCAATATTCTGCCGAAACCATTTGGAGTTTGAGGCAATGCGCCGCAATACTGCCAGCCATCACCAAAAAGGCCCTAAGAACTGAGCGACTATTGAGAATCGATCATAGATGGACGGTCAGTCATTTTAGCCATTTACCCCAGCTTAAGCACATGTCATGTGCTCTGATCAACACAAGATCGGCAGTAAAACACCGACTTGAAATCCGCGACTTCATTCAACAAAAAGATCTAGATTGTCTTTTTATTACAGAGAGCTGGCTCACAGCCGACTGTTACACCATTCTAGGAGAACTGGTGCCAGAAAATTACCGTATCATAACGGAAAACAGAATAGGGCAAAGAGGAGGCGGCCTGGCGGTGATCCACAAGACTCATCTTACGATCACCAAACCAGTCCGCCAAAACCCTCTTCCATTCATGGAAACCCTTACTCTGCAACTGCAAGCAAGTTCAAAGGAGACCGTCCACATTCTGCTCTGCTATAGGCCGCCCGGCCCAAAATCGCAGCTGCTATCATCATGGACGGATTTCTTCTCCACTTATACCCTCAACAGCAAACAACTTTTGCTGCTCGGGGATTTCAATCTCTGGGCCAACTCCTCACAGGACCCCATTGCCGACGCCTGTATTGACCACCTCGAAGGATTAGGGTTGCAGCAACTAGTATGTGGACCCACACATGCTTCAGGTCACACACTTGATCTTATTTTCAGACAAGCTCTGGAAATAAAAATTTGGGAAAATGAAAAATTGCCATGGACAGACCACCATGCAATTAGATTCAGTATTTCCACCATCCCCCCTGCAACAAAAACATCAAATCCAGTGACAACACACTGGACTAGATGCCAGAAGAAGCTCCACTCGGAACTCTTCAAAACCACTTTAAGGAAAAAAATAGAAACAACTCAGTCGCATCAAACGGCCGTTGAAACATTGGAAGCCATTAACTCGGCCATGCTACAGTCAGCCGACTTGGTAGCGCCGAAACGACGAACCCGCATTCGGAAAAACAACCGCAGCTGGTTTAACAACCAGCTGTCGTTACTGAAGCAAGAACGCAGAAGGGCAGAATCTGCCTGGAAAAGATGTTCTTCAGAGCTAAACCTATCCATCTACAAGGCGACTACAAGAAAATACCACAAAGGAATTTTCCAAGCTAAGAAAAAGTATTTTTCGGAGGCTATCAACGGCGCCCTAAACCGCCCCCGCGAACTCTTCAAGATGGTCACCCAGACCATGAAGCCAGGATGCATTGAAACCCCCAGCTCGGACACACAAGAATTTTGCAATGAACTATCGGATTACTTCATTAATAAAATCGAGGTAATCCGTGAAAGCATTCAGCAAAACAATTCCCCCCTCAGCCCCCCCTGCAGCCTCTCACACAACACCCATAGTAATTCTCCGATATCAGGTAAGTTCACCCTAGAACCCATCTCCATCGAGACCACTAAAAATGTCATTTGTACTCTGCGTAATGGCACAGCGCCAAATGACATTATCCCCACTAAACTGCTGAAGGAATGCGCCGACATTCTGGCTCCTCCCATCACGCAGCTTATCAACCAGTCTTTCTTGGAGGGCATAGTGCCCTCACAGTTGAAAGAGGGTATAATCCAACCCATCATGAAGAAACCCTCCCTGGACCCCAAGGATCCACTCCACCGCCGTCCCATAACAAGCCTCAACGTACTCTCAAAGATAATGGAAAAAGTAGTGGGACAACAGCTGCAACAGCATCTAGATACCTACAAGCTACTTGACCCATTGCAATCAGGCTTCCGTCCCGGACACGGGACGGAAACAGCATTGCTGAAAGTATGGGACGATGTTCTCAAGGCCGCAGACGAAGGAGAATCTTGTCTTCTAGTTCTGTTGGACCTAAGTGCAGCTTTCGACACTGTAGACCACAATCTGTTACTGACTCGGCTTGCTGAAGTAGCCAGAGTCGCAGAAGGCGATTTATCTTGGTTCTCCTCTTTTCTGGAAAACCGATCGCAAACAGTGAAGTTAGGACCTTTTACGTCTGAAAAACGCACAGTAACATGCAGAGTCCCTCAAGGATCGCCTCTGTCACCAGTGCTGTTTAACATATATCTTCGTCCTCTCTTTGAGATTATTAGCAGCCAAAAACTGCTTTATCACTCATATGCAGATGATACGCAACTGTATTTCCGCATCTACAACAGACAGGATCACCGCCTCAATCTAGAGACATGTCTCTCTTTGATAGAGGACTGGATGACAAAGAGTTATCTTAAACTCAATGGAGCAAAAACAGAACTTCTCCTGTTTCATGCCAAGCGCAGGAATCAACTTTCAACAGCGTGGACCCCCCCGCCCATTTTGGGCAAAATCATCACCCCTTGCGCCAAAGTCAAAAGCCTAGGGGTCATTTTTGACTCCTATATGACAATGGACGCACAGGGTCAGTAGTCAGTGGATCTCACCATCTACTGCGCCTACTACGCAGACTCACTCCGTTTATCCCTAAAGAAGATTTAGCGGTCGTGGTGGGAGCAATTGTAAACTCCAGGCTGGATTATGCAAATGCCCTTTACCTCGGCCTCCCCAAGTACCAAATCGCCCGTCTACAAGTCGTTCAGAATACGGCCGCCAGACTTGTGACTGGGAAAAAACCCTGGGAATCCATCTCACCATCACTGAGGGCACTTCATTGGCTGACAGTCAAAGACAGAATTGCTTTTAAAGCTCTCTGTCTTACGCATAGATGTGTCCATGGGAATGCCCCACTTTATTTATGCGAAATAATAAAAGCGCATAATCCCAATCGCGTTTTGCGATCCACGAATCGGAACCTACTCCAGGTTCCGAAAGCCAACTTCAAGTCCAAAGGAGAAAGGAGATTCGCGATCCAAGGCCCCAGACTATGGAACGCTTTACCAACCAGCATTCGGTTGGAGGAGAACCACCTAGCATTTAGAAAAAAGGTCAAGACTTTTCTCTTTTGATATCAATGGAGACAGGAACGACAAGCGCCCAGAGGCGATTCAGTTCGCATGTGTCGCGCTATACAAGTTTTCATTCATTCATTCATTCAACACTACAAATTCTGGATGGACTCTCTACACACTGCTATACACCCATACCAGCAAACTATGCAATGAAAAACAGGGATTTTTAGTTCACATATAATGCAATACATGTTTAAGCTGGCCAACTGTGTCAAATTATTCCCTCGTAAAGGATCACCTCCACTGTGCGGCTCGTTTTGCACACAGTGGCCCCGATCCACGTCTTCTGGGGTTCCGGGCTGACTGTCTCCCCCCCCACCCACAAGAGCTTTCCACCTTCATGCAAGTGAGCTTGCATGGCAGAAGGCTCTTGCGGGCGCGCTCCCGTGATACAGCGGTGGCCATAGCCGGTGACTGTATCACTCGGCCCCGCCCACCGGCATGCCGCGTCATTGGATGTGATTGACAGAAACGCTAACCAATGGCTGCACTGCTTTCAATCCATCCAGTGTAGCCAATCAACAGCCAGGCTGAGAACCGAGGAGGATGAAGGGGACGAGCGTGGGACATTTTCAAGGGGTCAGGTAAGTAAAACGGGGGTTCGGGGGGGGGGGGGGACTGTCGGATGTTTTTTCACCTTAATGCATAGACTGCATTAAGGTGAAAAATCATTTACCTTTACAACCCCTTTAATATTAATGCGTGTTAGGACCTCCATGGCAGGATCACCAAATATTATTGTAATGAAAGCTGCAGAATTAAAAATATTGAAAATTACTTTTGAAATTACATTAACATAATAAAGCTTCTATCAGATTATAGTGATTAGGTTATATACTGCACTGTACTGTCCACTGGTTTTCTGAAACGCTTATTCAATTTTTTTATGGAGTTTGATGATAAGGAGAGACTGCAGGATGGATTTGCACTGTACAGAACAGCAATGTTAAGATGTGTTGGGAAAACAGAAATTGTTGAATGGAGTTTATTTTCTATGTTACAGTTTTGTGGAATATTAACGTTTAAAGCTGATCTCCATGTTTTAGTAAAGTATACATTTTTTTTTTTCGACCAAGATATTCCAAACAAACAGCGGTGGAACCTTGGATTACGAGCATAATCCGTTCCAGGAGAATGTTCGTAATCCAAAGCACTTGCATACTAAAGTGAGTTTCCCCATAGAAACTAGTGACCAGAGGTGGGGGGGCACCGGAGAGCCTCTGAAATACTCGGAAAGGCTCAGGAAAAGCTTGGCTCCCCTTGGCTCTGGCACCCCAGGCCAAATGCAGTACTGCACACTGCTGTTTCTTAAATCCTGTTCGTTTTGCAAGAGAACACTCAAAAAAACAGAGCTTGTATTGCGAAATGCTCATTAACCGCGTTACTCACAATCCAAGGTTTCACTGAATTGACATTTGTACATCCATCAAACATTTAGACCTCGTTCACACCATGCTGCAGAGACATCAGATTTTCCGCACAAGTTCTGCTCAGCATGTGATTTTTTTTCTGTGCAGAAATCTGCAATGTGTATGCAGTTTTCTGCATGTGAAAAATACCGGCATGACATCAACATTGGTGTGAATAGAGAACATAACTGAAGTGCATGAAAACTGATATCCACATGCATGAAAACTGAGGTAAACTGATATCTCTGCAAGTGAAACCTGCATGGTTTTCCCATTATTTTTCATGCACATGTAGCACTTTGCTACTTGGATGTGCATGGTGGTGCACATGTCCTGGGATCCTGGCTCAAATGCATTTGAGCCAGGATCCCAGGACATGTGCACCACCATGCACATCCAAGTAGCATTGCTGCCTTGGAACCAGTGAACCGGTAACCCTGCTTCACCCAAGCTTCATATGGTTGGTTGTCTACTACTTTACACTTACCAGTAAACGCCCTGTGCTTTTGAATCTAACGGGACCATCAGTCCTGGGATCCCCACCTTATTACCTTAATACTCCTTCTTGGGTAACCAGGTCATCGCTAGGATTGTCCTCTGTGAACCCCCAACATTGTTGGCTGCCTCAGAAATTTGCTGGGAGACCCGGACGTTGTGCCCATAGATCGTCTCCTGACGAAGCGATAAATAAATCGCGAAACTAGTCGAGACCCGAGACTGACTGTCTTCTAGCGCCTCTGGTCCACCCGTACACCCTACTCCATTTTGAAGGGACTGCACATCTGGTGACCCAAACGCTGTATATGTACTGTTTTTTTAAATGTATTGTGTGTATTGTTTTAAAAAAAAATCTGTTTCTATGTATTATGTAAATACATTTTTCAAGAATTACCCTTTTGCATCACTCTGGTTGAGTATACTGTAAATACCTTACCTTGTACCGGTATAGTCCTCCCCACCCACTCATTTTCTGTTGGTCTCCAGGGTCTCCTGGGATTCCCTGAAACCTTCAACTTAATCCTCGTTACTAGGATGATGGTACACCTTTAACCCCTTTATACCTTTTCCTAAACTGAGAGGTTTAAATCCCACTCTGCAAAGGTAGACCCAGTCTGACTCCCGGGCCTACATAGTAGATCATAACCCCAGACCAACGTGGTCCCAGAGCCAGGAACACTTGAACACGCACCCCCGGCCATAAGAGCCACACACAGGGGGTGGTGGGATGACAGGCAGGTTTGGCCACACAACGACGTTGACCAAGAACTAATAAAGTCCGTCCCTTAAGTACTCTCCCCCAGCATGCACAGCGAGGCGATCAACCCCCACTGATTGGCTGCTAAGGAAAAACACCCAATACACCCTGATTTGACTGCTGCCACCCTTGGCATGGGGTGGTACCAACACCACAGACAGCAATAGTGGTCACTCACAGTACAGCCATGGCTGGAACAGAGGCCCAAATTTGGTAAAAAAAAACAGTCAGAGGTAGTTAAGTCTCTGACCACCCTCTAAATTTAAGGCAGCACCGCTACACACGTATGGTGTGAACAAGCCCTTATGGAATTTATCAGTCCAAAGATTATACTGGATTCTGCAGCCTTTCCTTGAAATTAGGAGGATTTTTGTTATTGCTAGTGCCTTCCTAGGATTTCCCCCATCTGTACGAACCGCACCCTTCAATTCATGAACTAAAAGGCTCTCAGACATCCCTTGTGATTTTTAAAGTTACTTTTTGTTTACTGCTTGCTGTTTATGACCAGTTGGTTTAACTGAAGTAGTCAGTTCCTGTAACCCTGTCATCCTGCCTCTGACAGAGGACAGAGTTATGTGACATACTCATTGCTGCTCCACCCAAACACTTCACTTTAACTCTGTTTTTCTCAGGCTCAACAACAGCTTTCTGTTTCACTGAGTTTAGCCACTCATTTCCATTCTCTGTCCATCATTAAATATACACTTTAAGAGTAGGTGTAGCTTCCAAAACCTCTACAGTTAATTTGATAAAAAAAAGAAAGGATAATCTGATTAAAAAGGCTGCCACGTTTTGTACTATGTGTTTGTATAAAACTATTCCAAGCCTGTGCAATACAATAACGAAATGATCTGTAGAACCAGAGATAAAATGCTGCAACTCAATGGGTCCAATTCCCTGTCGCACCTTTAATTTGGCTGATAACATCACTGAACAATAGGGAGGCTCTGGAATCAGATCAGCTTTTACAACTCTGTATGGCAGCATACAAAGAAGTCAGATAATTTCATATACTCATTTAATATTTATGTAACACTACTCTCGTAGGAGCCGCAGGATTACTGCGTCGCTTCGCCCGGCAGCCAGGCACACAGGCTCATTCACACGTTTTTTTAACCACTTTAGCTCTGGAAGCATTTGCCCACTTCCTGACGTTTTTTATTTTTTTTGCAATACAGCACTGCGTCGCTTTAACTGACAATTGCACGGTTGTGCGATCCTGCACCCAAACAAATTTGATGTCTCTTTTTTCCCCCACAAATAGAGCTTTCTTTTAGTGGTATTTGATCACCTCTGTGTTTTTTACAGGTTTTCTTCATAGGCTTCGCCCGGCAGCCAGGCACACAGGCTCATTCACACGTTTTTTTAACCACTTCAGCTTTGGAAGGATTTGTGCAATTGCTGACAAAGCCGTTTTTTTTTTTTGCAATACAGCACTGCGTCGCTTTAACTGACAATTGCACGGTTTTGCGATCCTGCACCCAAACAAAATTATGTCTCTTTTTTTCCCACAAATAGAGCTTTCTTTTGGTGGTATTTGATCACCTCTGTGTGTTTTGTGGGACTGCTACATTGCGGCAGACAGATTGAACACCTAACTGACCTTTTTGACACTTTTTTGGAAACTAATGACATTATTACAGTAATCAGTGCTAAAAATATGCACTGTTATTGTATTATTGACACTGGCAACGAAGGGGTTAACACCAGGCGTGATAGAAGGGTTAAATGTGTTCCCTGCAGGTGTTTTCTAACTGTATGGGGAACTGTATGACTGGGGAAACACACAGATCCATCTTCCTGCTTAGCAAAAGGACAGGATCTGTGTGATCTCCCCTTTCAGAATGGAGATCTGCCTTATTTACACAGGCAGATCCACATTCTGTCACCGCGGGGAACAATCGCAGGTGGTCGCCGGACCCACTGATTTTCTCCCTCGCTGGCCAATGGGAGCGCACTCCCCACACAAAAGCGAGTTCCCAAGCCAACGTACACCTACGGCAATCTGCTGGATCGTACCACCTTGCCACTGTATAATGGCGGTGGCTGGTCGGTCTTTTGTCGGTCTTTTTTTGTTTATAACATAAAAAATGTAAACCGCAGAGGTGATCAAATACCCCCCTTTGGATAATCAAGTACTTCAAAAAATATGTAGCTAGAGATGTCAGAAGGCTTGTTTTAAAGCTCTCTCTTGTAAATATGGCATCACAGTTGCGTAGTGGTTAGCACTTATGCCTAGCAGCACTAGGGTTGCTGGTTCCAATCCCAACCACGACACTACCTGCCTGAAGTTTGCATGTTCTCCCTGTGCCTGTGTGGGTTTCCTCCCCACTCCAAAGACATGTTGGTAAGTTAATTGGTTTCTTCCAATCTAAATTGGCCCATGTATGTATGAATGTGAGTTGGGGACCTTAGATTGTAAGCATCTTGAGGGTAGGGACTGATGTGAATGTTTAATATATATGTTGTAACGAGACCCTTGCTCGCTCGGTTCCACTCTCCCGACACTCCTCTGCTGCTATTGAATCAGATTGCAGATCGCAACGTCTGATGGTTCGGTCATCCAAGGCTCCGGGATCCGAACTATAGCTATGTGCCATTCGAAATCCATCAGAACAAACACCAGGCAGGCTGTATGTAAGTTCAAACAGGAGACTCTTTTATTGGATGCACACACACTTTTATACAGCAGTTTACACACCCCGCCCCCAACAACCGCTTTCCTATTGGTCAATTGTAACTTTCATGGAAGTTCTCCATTAGGTCCTCTTAGCCATGCAAATGAGGACTTGAAACAGGGTCAGCAGGGATTGGTCCAATAGCTTGAATAGAAGGACTGCTATGTGTAATGAGACAGAAGCCCCAGGGGGCAAACAATGTACACAAACAGCGCGACACAGAACAATCGAGCCGTCTGGAGGGGGGGGGGATTAGCCTTAAGACAGGGCAGAAGACCCCCCACTGTGTAACACATTTCAAGGAGAAACACTTCCGCATTCCAAGGTCCATGACATATGTAAAGTGCTGTGTAAATTGACAGTAAAGCTGTGTTCCTATTACCTACCCTGTTACCTGGGTGGTGGATTGAGTAAAATAGCTTTATACACATGAACATGAATGTGGAGTGGAGCTTTATAGATCAGGGCTCAAGTCCTGCAGAAACGTGTGGGAATGGTGTCTCTGCACTTTTTTCACCGCAGAAACGCAGTTCCCTTTGCAGTACTAGAGCAGCCAAGAGCAGCCAAGCAGCCCGAGCCAATCCTTTACTAAGCGGTGATGCCCAGCTTAAGTCACTGTCAGGGGTAGGCGAACCTTTGTAATCCTTTATGTTATTGGCCGCTTCCTGTATATGGATTCATCGAGTAGTGTGCAGGTATTCTGTCACTTCCTCAATGCCGCAATGTCTCCTGGGAGCTTTTGTCATTGTTCCCAGGAGACATTGCGGAGGTCTGCCGCAAGTTATTGCAGGATTTAGAAAGAACTTACTTAAAGCATGCGGTTTAGTAATTATGCATATGAGCGTATAATTTTTTTTTTTGGTGGGGGAGTGGATCTTGGGTGGGAGTTCCCACACTTTTTTCCCCAGGACTTGACCCCTGGTATAGATAGATGCAAAATCTTTCTAGCACCTGAGACGTTTGATGCCGCGGCACTGGTTCCTATGTATAGGTCTTGCAAGATATCTACTTTAACTCAAGAGATTGATGACATCATGTTTGGGCAACGGAAACATGAAGGAAACCAACCCTTCTGTGTACTTAGCCTCTGAGAGAGGTGAACATATGGTGGTCAATTGAAAAGTAGTGCAGCATTGTGCTGAGCTGTCTCATTTTAGTGTACTGTAATATTATTGAAGTCTTTAAAGTTTAGTGGATGAGGGGGGGTTATATTATTAGAAAGTATAACATTTAGTGGTGTTTTACCGATTTCTGTTAGGAAGGTTCCTGGAAGTCTTGGATGGGGAGTGATAATTGGGCAGCGCACTGCATCCTGGGAAATGATGACACACATTTCCCAGGAGCATTAGAGGGAGATGATGTCAGAACCATAGGTGATTACAAAGGCAGATTTTGTGGGAACGCATAGCAATAGGCATTTCCAGATGAGTAAAAAAAACTTTTTTTTTTTTCTTTTTTAGGTCTAATGAGCACAATAATGAAAAAAAACATTGTGGGATGGAAACTCCACTTTAAAGTGTAACAAGCAAATGATTATAAAAAGTTTATATCGACTATGTAATATTCACCCATATGTTGACAATACAGGAAAGACCCTGTATAAATGTTTTGGCTAAATCATGATATATATAGGTCAGGGATATGCAATTAGCGGACCTTCAGCTGTTGCAGAACTACAAGTCCCATGAGGCATAGCAAGACCCTGGCAGCCACAAGCATGACACCCAGAGGCAGAGGCATGATGGGACTTGTAGTTTTGCTGGAGGTCCTCTAATTGCATATCCATGATATAGGTCATACAAACTTGTGATTGTGATTTATTTAACTTTTAACACCAGTGTCTTACATGGGACCCAACAGAAACAAGTTTGATCATTTCCTGTAACAGATAACAAACAGCAGACACAAACTTTGACTTCTGCGGAAATGTTGGTCCACGTTTGGTGTCTAAGTTTGATCTTCTGCGAGAAGCTAAACAGTGACCATGCTAAATATTACTCTCTCCTGGTTTGCTGTTGACAGATGGTCCCCAAAGAGTTTACTTATTCCTAACATTGGAACACTGTGCATTGTCTGATTTTCTTGTGCCAACATATTTCAGAATGAGAAAAGTCAGTCCGAACTCTTGAATATCTTTCTCATAAGAATCCCAGACTTGATATCCCCTTAGGAAATTGTATTGCATGTACTTCGAGGGCCAATACAAAATGGGAAACAGATTTCGTCTCACCGCAGCAATGGACACACAAGAAGAGAAAAAAAAGCTCAGAAAGGTAGATTCCCGAACTGCCAGTGTTTTCATACTTAATTCTGACACAGGTTCTACATTTCTCAATGACTTTATGAGAAATGACATATCAGTCCATTATTGCTATTCAAAGGTCAAGATATATTGTATGCTTTTGCTTATTCATTTTATGCTATTTAGTATTCATAATGTGATATCACAAAATAAGTTAACTGATTGGTTTTGCATTTACTGGTAGTAAACATTTTTTGTAGGGCACAAATAAGGTACAGATGTAAGCAGCTTATTATACAAAATGAGTCATGAGCAAGCAAAAAACAGTATTTAGAAATTCTTTTTTTTTTAAAATCAAATAGGGTTTTATTGAAGAACAACAAAAAACACAGGAAGACACAAAAGTAACATGAATAAATGCAGTACAGTACACTCAGGCAAGGTACAATTCGATCTTTCAACAGCAAATCACAAACACATAAAAGACACTTCACTACTAGACCATCTCATGTAGCATTCCAAAGGACATGCCCAACTGTGCAGCCCACATTTTAGGGTTACAACCAGCCATCACCCCAAAAAGTACAATGCCCACTCCACCACCAGTTTCTGACCTACGACCGGCCCCACTACTGCCCCCCTGGTCCCTTCTCTTATAGGAACAGGCGTATTTAGAAAATCTTAATTGGTAATCTGTATGAGTTAGCAAACATAGATTTAAAACTGGTAAAGAGATCCTTTGTACTCATTTCCTTTTGAATGGCTTCTTTGCTTGTTTAGTGAATGGAACATGAAATAATTACTATCACTACTTTCTGTCTGATTCTCCTACTAAGAATTGTGTTTGAAAGACTGGAGATACCACAATTAACATTAAAGTCCTGATGGGTACACCAGCCTACTTTTCCAAGCATCCAATTTTCTTAATAATACTGCAGTAGTGAAGAAGTCTCCTATAGAGCTTAAACCCCACTGATTCCAGTATCCTAAGGAAACAGAGAACCCCCACCTTGGTGCTGTCAGTATGAGTAACTTATCCTATATGCCTAGTTCAGCCTTTATCAACCTTTTCAGCATAGAAGAACTATTTAAATAACTTTCTAGTCTCAGGGAACCCCTACTAAACATTTTCATGGTCAGTGGGAAGAATGACCCTTACGCTTGTGCTTATTGTGAATAATTACCCCCTTACAGCTAGATAAAAAGATCAATGGGGTCAGTGGGAACTTATCTGAGAGGCAGAAGTTGCTCATTACTGAGGGAACCTCTAGAAACCTCTGGAAGAACCCTAGGGATCAATTGAACCCTGGTTGAGAAACCCTGGCCTAGTATCTACAAGATTGACATACTATGGATGACAACATTCTTACTTGCATAGCATCTCTGATATATCCAGCAGCTAAACACAAAGAAAAGTAAATAATGAATTACCTATAAACGGGGGGTGCCTTGTGAGACTTATGTGGAAAAATAAATACATTCAAACCTATCACTGTAAGAAAAAAAAAACATTCTAAATTATCTTATAAACATACCTTAAAACATATCATAGTCTCAATGCCTCACATACCTTATTAGCTATGTTGTCATACAAAAAACATTCACAAGTGCAAGTATTAAAACAGTCCAACAAAAGTGGGTAGGCCTTGTGGACTCTTGAATTCTTTTGTGAACAAGATTTACTTCTTCATAAAAAAATGTATTAATAATATTATAATTATTGTTATACAGGGTTTATTTAGCTCCAACAGTTTGCACAGTGCTTTACAATAAAAAGGCATACAGTACAGTTGCTATACAATAAAATACAAGAAGGTTAAAGCTGTTGTAAACCCAAAAATAGATTTAAAAAATAAATAGAAACCTGCAAGACAAAGCCATAATGAACTATTATGACTAGCATACTAGCTCATTATGCATTACTTTCCTTAGATCGAACCCCCCTGAAGCCGCCCATGTCTCCCCCTCCGGCCGCAGACATCTCTCCACAAGGTTACTTCCGGGTATCGCCGCTCTGGCGCTCCGATTGGCCGGAGCGGCGAAGACGTCACTCTGTCAAAGCCGGCATTATCCATTGATGAAACCATCATTCTCAGTGCACCTGCACCGTTGTCTACGGCGCGCATGCGCCGGAGAGAACGGTGCATTCTTTGTGGCAAATATCTCCTAAACCATGTAGGTTTAGGAGATATTGCAAACACCTACAGGTTAGCCTTAATCTAGGCTTACATGTAGGTAAAACATGTCAGACTGGGTTTACAACCACTTTAAGAGGGCCCTAATCATAAGAGCTTACAATCTAATTATTATAAAAATATACTTCTAAATGTATACATCCCATTGTTATCCACTGGGTAGGATAGGTGGGGGGTCTCAGAAGACTACAAGGATAAAGACCATCTGATAGTACAGTATATGTAGTAAAGAACATCCCAGAGAGTGGCCACTTGCAATACTGCATTTCACTTTACTTCAGGGCAACAATTCCTTCCTATGAAGGTGCTATTGCCTTCCTTACAGTTTAGATTTTGGAAAATGCCTAAGAATATCTAATATTATCCCTATGCTTTTGCTCTGTAAATCAGGCAACCAAATACCACTTCATTTAGCTGCTTTATTGATACAGAGTAGTGAGCCTGCCACCTTTTCCATAAGTTATCTAAAGATAATAAAAATCTTAGT
The DNA here is from genome assembly GCA_029574335.1 of Rana kukunoris. Classification (NCBI taxonomy): domain Eukaryota; kingdom Metazoa; phylum Chordata; class Amphibia; order Anura; family Ranidae; genus Rana; species Rana kukunoris. Next base: position 114,137,558 of record CM056049.1, on the reverse strand, counting down.
AATCTTTTTGTCTTTTACAAAGTGGCTGGACTTTACCATTAAAACACCGGTATGATCTACAATTTCTGCTTATGATATTATTAAAGTTAAATACAGATCTAAGATTCCCTTTCCAGTGTTGACACTTGAGCACAATTGCAAAAGCCACCAGTTCTCATGAAAAATTAAGAAAAAAAATGCGTGCCCTGAAAATGTACATCTGCTGTCTTTATTTACATTGTATATTTCTTGAGAAGAGCAAATGGGAGAGGGATGTCATAAGGTAATTGTTACTAGCAAGCTGAAGTTACACTTTAATGTCTTAATCCTATTAACACCCTTATCAAGTCCTGTTTTAGCACCTACTGCATGACTGAGAATCTTCCATCTCATCTCAAGAGTAGCTGCTTCAGAAATCATAGGGATTTTAGCAACTTTTTGCAGAAGTGTTGTTTTTTTAATTATGATGGATTTTTTTATTTTTTTTATTTTGTATCGCCGCTGCCGGAGCGCCCCCCTCTGAAAAAATGTCAGCGGACGCCCCTGGAAGTCTGTATTAGATTTCATGTAGCTTACCTACCAAAAGTATTTAGGCATAGGACAATAGGGAGAATTATACAAAAAATAAAAAGATTTTTTTTTTTTTTACAACTACTATTCCTTTATACTGTTTCTTGAAATTTACAAATGCAGCCACTTCGAATTTGGATGAAAGGTTTAGTCCTAGGAAACACTTTTTGAAAGATAAAAGTTAAAGTCGATGTAAACCCGAATTTTTTTAATTTTATTTTGCTGTCACAATGCACAGTACAAGATCTCCCACCATCTGTGCCCGGCCCCGCAACACAGAGCCAATCCAGCCCTGAGCAATCCCCCCCTATTGTCCAGTGAAACAAAACGGACCCACAGAGAAAAACCCCAGTCCGCTCCGCCCCCCCGCCGCGAGCGACAGACTGGATTTCTACATCCTATGTGTCAAAGCATAAAAAAAAAAGATTTTTTTATGTAGCAAAGCCTTTTTCTTCTCTAGTCACTTAGTTTTGTGATTTTGTTCATTTGAGTATACCCATTATTTCATCTGGCTCCTTAAGTAGAACACTTGATAAAGAAGTAAGCATATTATTCTCACTGATCAGTCTGCAGCTTTTGGTTCCAGCTGGAATATTGTACAATGTGTGAAGTAGACTTATAATGTGTATGGTCAAATTATTTTTTTTTAAGTCTGGGATAGCATTGAGAAGGATTTAAAGCCATCAGGTTATTTTTTTTAATGTCTGTGATGTGTTGGGGAGATTTCCCTTGCAAGAAGTTAGAAGAAATCTCTTAAAGTGAAAGAAATGTATCTCTTAGATGATCGTCAGAGAGTATGAGGAGAAGATAGAAAATAGAATCTCTTTTCATTGATGGTCAGTGGAAAATGGACCCCCTTACATTAGTGGTCATTGGAAGAAGTGCACCCCCTACACTGGCAGTCAGTGGAAGGAATGGATTTTACATTGGTTGTCATTGTAGTGTGCTCTTACATTGATGGTCAGTGGAAAATGGACCCTCTTACATTAGTGGTCATTGGAAGAAGTGCACTTCTTACACTGGCAGTCAGTGGAATGAATGAATTTTACATTGGCTGTCATTGTAGTGTGCTCTTACATTGATGGTCAGTGGAAAATGGACCCCCTTACATTAGTGGTTTTGGAAGAAGTGCACACCTTACACTGGCAGTCAGTGGAAGGAATACATTTTACATTGGCTATCATTGTAGTGTGCTCTTACATTGATGGTCAGTGGAAAATGGACCCCCTTACATTAGTGGTTTTGGAAGAAGTGCACACCTTACACTGGCAGTCAGTGGAAGGAATACATTTTACATTGGCTATCATTGTAGTGTGCTCTTACATTAGGGTGACCAGACATCCCTAGTTTCAGGGGACAGTCCCCTGATTGAGGACACTGTCCCCGGACCAAGTCTGTCCCTGGTTTTGTCCCCAGATTGGATTTAATAGGGGGCAGGAGCAATTTCAAAGACAGTCAGTGCAGAATTAAAATTAAACAAATTGGAATTACACACCCCCGCTCCTCCGTGCCTACTAGCATAGGGGGGTTGTATTTTTCCCATTATCTGTACCTCTTTCAGATGATCATGTGCTGGTCGGAGCTGAGGGAATATTTCTTCAGTTTCAGGCATTTGCTTATTCAGCTCCGCTCACATATTCTTCTGCCTTGGCTCAAATCCAAGCCAGCCACCTGCCTATCTCCTTGCCTTCCCTGGCGGAGTGATCTTCCTCCGCTCCACATTCAGTAGTAGCCGGGGCCCGGAGAGTAAGACTTGAGAGGCTGTGAGGCGGGTGGCGACGGGCAGAGAGTCACTGATTGTTGCCATTACTAGTAAAGAAAAATCTGGTCACCTTATTTTACATTGATGGGCAGTAGGAGATCATTTGGAAAAATGACAGCTAAAATGATCATTGGCTATTTACCCAAGAGACAAGAGAAGAGGCTCTACTTGTCCCATCACAAATGGGCTAATCCTATAGCTATTTAGACACTGTCAAGCAGATTAATCTATCGCTGACCCCTGCATAAGCAACCCCTAGCATTCCCTGAAGGAACACAGGGCTGCTCTATATCATTGGTGTACAACTTACTAAAAACACAATGTAAATATACGTTTTTCTTTCAGCTCCTACATGGACCTCTGCAGCACACAGAATCAGTTGGTTTGTTCAAGTCAGATGTTCTAGAAGTGTTTATGCTTAACTGTGTTGCTTTATTTAAAATGTAATTTGTGAATTTATTTACTATATGGGGATGTTGTTTGACTGTTAAACCCTGCAAAATTAAAATCAATCAAAAAGTCATTTGCAGCCTTTGCTTTTCCTCAGCAAACAGGAAGTGATTATTTATAAAATAGGATAATTAATCAGCAGTTAGAGGAAACGTTAATTATAATGTAATATGAAGATATATGAGCTTAAGAAAATATTTCCCTGTCAGTCACTGGAACAATAACAGCTTCTACAAAGCAAGGACCACATGTGTGTCCATGGCTGAAAGAGCCTGTAAAAGAGGGAGAGACAAGTCATCAATAATTCACAATATATGGGGGACAGTTATGTATAGGGAAGTGATTTATATGCCTATTTATTTATGAATGAGTGGCGCATATTAAACGTGATTCATCAGACTCCCAAACAGCTTAGGGGAGTCATTAAATTCAGTTTAAAGTGTCACTTACACTAGGGGGCTTCTTTACCCGGTTAACAGGATGTCAGCAAATATATTATGTAAGGGGTCCTTTTCCCGCTAACAAACCATCAACAGATATATTATATGTCTGTGAATGTGCAGAATACACAGTCTTTCTGATTACGCAACATGTACAAACATTGTAAGTCTCATTAGCGAGAGAGGCAATGCCTTCACACTGGAAATACAGACTGTAAATGCTTTCCTTGGAAAGACTTGACAGGATAGTGTATAGCTGATGATATACACACATCACAAATGATTAAAAAGTGTACATTTAATAAATGACTTGATGAACAGCAACAGGAGAGTATTCTGAAAGCCAATGATAAGTCTGAATATTCACTCAGGGTTTGTTCAAACCAGAATCCTTACACAGATTGTGTATTTGTACTTACAAAGCTGATTTACTAAAGGATTTGAGGATGTTCACACAACAAAATAAATAAGGATTTACTTGGAATCATTTGGAACTTTGTTTTTAATTCTGGACCTACAAACCTGTGGAAGAGAAGGAAAGTATGATTCATCTAGAGATGAGGTAGGATTAAGAGGGTGTATTGTGTATTCCCAAGGCCCACTTTAGGTGGTGGCACTAAAATATGATGAACTCAGGAAAGTAGTTGTAGCTGCCACTTAGCTTAGGCTCAGGATCCCTGTTACTGGCACTAAAGCAATTGTGTATGTAATAGCTGCAGGGTGAGAGTCTTCTCACATGACCCCCCTGAAATGGCTATACAAGTGGTAAACCATAGTGTAATTGCTGCAGAATGTTAGATAATTGCTTATTAAAGAGGAGCTACAGTCTCCATGCAGTAATTGCAGTAAATACATCTGTGGTATTCAAAGGGTTTGTTTTTTCAGCATAGGCTATTAAATCTGATTAACATCAAGTGTTTGCATGTAAAATACATACGAGATCTGCAGTGTGCTGGCAGCCATACCAAGTAAGGGCACCTGAAGCCAGAGCTCACTCGCCTCCAGAATTTGGTGCATCTGGCTACCCAGCATGCACCGCTAATTCTCGCACCTGCGCAGTAATCACACTGCGTGGTGCACACACTATGCTGGGGATGCCCGAAGACTCCTGGGATTGGTGACATAGATATCATTCCCAGCAGTCGATGTGCAAATCAAGGTGACTTTATCACCTAGGCAACCAGATCCGGAAGCCAACAGAAGATGAAAATAGGGTAAAGATCAACTTTAATAATTGATAACTACTTCTCATTTATAAATAGGACATTCCTCTGTAAAAGGCAGAGGTCCCACACCAAATTCTAAAGATACCCAGAAGATGGGAACACAGGTTCCTAGCTAGCTGTTTCATGAAGGATCAAGCTACAGCCTTGTATCCATGTGGTGTGGGGGCATATAATTGCTCATAGTGAAGGCTCTTTTAGCTACAAATTATTTTCCCAACTTCAGGCATCAAAATCACTGTGCACATCAGGTAAGTAATTTTAATCTCATTATATTCTGCATTAAATCCCACATAGAGGACATTTTTTAAGTATTTTTCTTACCATTCTTGTCTTTTATCCTATATATAATTTTCTCTTTTCTGTCATATTTATTGGCTTCCCCAAACCAGTAATCTCTGTCCCAAAATCATATATTTTCTGTATACTAAATCTGAGCAATTATTTAGTAGTTTGATAAAGTACAAGGTTCTTTTTTTTTTCTAATTCTTTTTATTTTTGCTAGGCGACAGTACAATCAAAGGTCAATTACACTTTATAGAGCAGTATACAGACATACCCCACTTTTATGTACACAATTGGGCTTATTTACTATTGCTGGAAAGTGCAAAATAAGGCTTGTTTCTGCATAGAAACCACAGCTTGTTCAATTAAGCCTGGTAATAAAAGCTGGGCGCTCATTGGTTTCTATGCAGAAGTGAGCCTGATTTTGGACTCTCCAGCGATAGTAAATAAACCCCATTGTGTACTTAAAAGTGGGTTATGCCTGTATTGAACATACTCATCTAGAAGGAATGTCATACATAAGTGATGTGAGACAAGTTGACTGCACGAATGCCATAATATGAAATATAGCAAATAGGATGGCTCAGGAATACGGTACGATATTTCAGGTTGTTGGCGGGGCAAACAAACAAAAAACCCCACAATCCTTTTTTTTATTGCAAAAACAAAAAAGCAACACGAGAGAGAAAAAAGTGGGTTAGGAAAGCATGGGGAAAGGGGGCTTTATTATCATACTGGCAGTGGGGGGGGGTCTTCCAATAAGAGGGTTCTTATAGGATGCGGAAAATAGATACTGGTTCCAATAGAACCATGTCTTCACTGGTGGTGAAAGGACAAGGTGAGGTTTTCCATAATCTGGATCTCATTAGCCACATTTATTCATTGATTAATAGACAGGGGTGACTTCCAGTTGGAGGATATACTAGATTTTTCCTTATTTAGGAAGTGCACTTCTTTCATATTTTCACTTAAATGCAGATGGCAGGCTGCTGGTTCATCAATCAAATTCCGATTAGTAAGGAATTATATTATTGACGTGATATTATGTTGAAAGAGTTAGATGCTAGTAGTTACATATCAGTTAGAAGAATAGTACTGGTTATTAATATTAGAAATAAACATCTGTTGGTAAACAAAAAAGAAATAAACATTTGTTCTTTGTTAAGTTTTTTTAATATTTTTATTACATTTCTTGAGTCTTGAGAATAGGAGACTTTTGGCAAGGATGCTATTATTGTATTTTGAAATATTTTGAAGCATATACCTTTTTTAAAAAAAACGATTTTTATTGTCAAAGATATAGCAATTTGTACAATAACCATGATGATCAACATAAGCATGTGCAAAAAAAATAAGGCTTTTTCACATAACATAAGTATAGTTCAATACATGCACATTGTAATATAGCATAACAGGCATTTTTTTAAAATATTTATAAAAACATTCTTCCTTCCTACTTCCTCTCACTCTTCAACAAATCTTTTTCTAGAGAGCATTTAGCAATATTGAGATTTAACGTGACCCCTATTCTTGGTTTGCGCAGAGTAAAGAAGTGGGTATAGATTAGATGTGGGAAGCATCTACATCCAAAGCCACAGCGCAGAAACAAGGCTTAGCTTTAAAATTTTTGTAAAGTCTTGTTTAAAAAAAAAAAAAAAAAAATAACAAACATGTTATGCTTACCTCCTCTGTGCAGTTGGTTTTGCACAGAGCAGGTCCCTGTAGAGCAGTGGTTCTCAACCTGGGGGTCAAATGATGATTTGCCAGGGGGTCACCAAATCCTGGGCTGTTCCTGGAGCCTGCAGCCACCCATTCAGTTCACAGCATGGCTGGGGGGCAAAGACTAGAAGTCAGCTGACGTGAGGAATGTGAAGTGGGAGAGGCTGGAGGAGACCCTATCTCCTGATTTCAGCAAAGGTGTCACTGCTATGAGACACCACAAAGTCTCAGACACCGTGAATACGTAGTAACACTACCTGTGATTATAGTTGCAATTAAAAGTCCCCACTACAGTTCTCAGATCAGCAGATGACCTTGATTAAGAGCACCTAAGTTAACTGATCAGAACTCCCCCCAGCACTGCAAATGATCCTATTAATCCCACCCCCACCAAGAAATAAGAGAAGGAATAAAAATAGAGACTACATGGAAGGGAGATAAACATATGGGAAGGAACAAAGAAAAAGGGCTAGAGAGAGGGATGGGATGTACCATAAGGGGTTTTAATACTGTATGAGTGGAAGTGACTCAGGAAGCGCTAAATGTCCGTGGGTTAGGGGCACAAATTACTTGCCTTGGATGCTGAAAACCCACACTACGAAAATAATTTTACCGTTGGGGGTCCCCGCAACTTGGGGAATTTTATCAAGGGGTCTCGGCCATAGAAAGGTTGAGAACCACTGCTGTAGAGGAACACTCAGGCTGCTGAATTCTCGATGTTAATTCTTTCATCTACCACCGCTTTGAGAGCACTGTTCAACTACATAATGCTAATTTTTACATCCTAATAAGCCACCTCTCTCTCTATGGCACATTGCTGAGTGGCATTCCAGTAAAGTGGGCTGAATACCCCTTTCTGTATTCCTCCCAGGGTGGAATTATTTTTCTACCTACAGTAGATTCTTTACAGCACTTGGTTACGTGTGCCTGTTTACTGCCCCTGTGCCCACCGTGGGGGAGTGCCCTCGGGCATCCCGTTTCCTCACTGTCCCTATTTTGCCTGTTCCTCTATGATGAATTATGTTTCACCCCTCCTAAAGAAGCGGTTTTCACTGTGAAACGTAAAGGATTCATCACATTTCCAAAGAGAAATCACATTTTATCAGCAAATACCAGCTTGGATTGTTAAGGAGTCTTGCACTGTTTTTGTAATTGATCTTCTTTATTGTTATGGACATTTGTCATTGTTTTTAATCATGGATAAATAAAACTTTATATTTTTATAAAACGTTATTGTATTTCTGGGTACCGAGATAGTCCATTTATCCTTTAGTTGGGGGCTTTCAACTCCCTCTTTAGATTTCAAGTGTTGGGATAATGGTACTCCCCATCTACCTGTATTGCCTGTCTCCATTCCTCAGGCCTATATTCTATCTAGTTTTCCAGCGTATTGGTAGGTTCACGTCACTAGTGCACTCCGAGAAAGTGCGTAACTATTGTGTGGCCATTCAGACTTAAAAAAAATTGTTTTCTAATAACAGCACTCAAACGGTGAAACACAAAGTACATACTATGTACACTTTGTACTAGGTTAATGCACACTTTGACACCCAGGCAGTTTATATGCTAAAATATGGAAAATGTCTTTATTAAAATGAAGACATGAAAGCAGGCTTTGGCTACATTTAGTGGATAAAAGCAGCATTTTCTCTGTTACGTTCGTAAAATTCCTAGCACACAAAGTGGATCTTTTGTACAGTGAATTGCTTTTGCACATTTAACAAACAATTCCGCTGGGGAAATAGAGGGAACTGCCATGAGTCAGCAGGAAAAAATTTAAGAAGGTAATAAACACCAACAGTTTTCATCAGGTCTGGAGCCGTGCCACCTGGACACACGGGCAGCTTGTAAAGAGGATCAAGTCCCTGGTGTGATGATTTTTTGTCACTAAATTAGAAAACAGTTCATGTGTATGTTGAAACAAATTTGAAATATTTGTCTTGTTGAGTATTTTGATATGCCAACAACAAAAACTGGAACAACAAGTAGTACTCTGTTTATATTAGTTATAAACCTCAGACACCTTTTTCGTGTATCTGCCTAAATGTACTAAAGCATGAACATGTGTTTATTTGGAAAATGTGACAGTGACGTATGTAAGCAAAATTAAGGGAAAATAGTTGCTGTTTGTTATGTCTGCTAAGCTACTGTTGTAAATGACATTCTTTTATCACTAAGTAGCTTATAGCATACAAGAGGTGACTAGATTGTCCTTCGTTATCGTATTTTATTTTCCACACTTCACAGTCAGTTGTGTAGTCCACTATATAACAGGTACCACCCATCTTCATTGCTAGGAGTTTTGGCCCTGAACTGGCTGGTAATACGCACTCTTATCTAACAACTCACAATTCTTACTGCTCTCGAATCCTATTAAAGGGTCACTAAAAGAAAAAAAAATATTTTAGCTAAATAGCTTCCTTTACCTTTACGCAGTGCTGTTTTCATGTCCTCATTGTTCGTTTTTTGCCTTGATGTTGCTGTAATTCCTCTCTGATCTCCACACACGTTTCCTGATAAACACAGTACTGGGAGATTTCCCACTGTGGTCACTAATCAAGGAGGTGTGTGTAAAACCCCATCAGCACCAATCCAGATTGATTTTACAAACCATCGATCCCCTCTATTGGCTCTCTGGCTCTGTACATCAGAGAGACAGGAAACAACAGCAAAAACGAAACTGAAAGTGCAGGCACATTATATGATTGATTTTTATCTATTTTTAATCATTTTTAAAAGGAATCAGTTAACTATTATGTCTGTATACCCTGTAAACAGTCATTTCAGCAAAAAAAAAAAATGTTCCTTTACAACTCCTTTAACCACTTAAGACCCGGACCAATACGCTGGTAAATGACCCAAGGTGTTTTTGCGATTCGGCACTGCGTCGCTTTAACAGACAATTGCGCGGTCGTGCGACGTGGCTCCCAAACAAAATTTGCGTCCTTTTCTTCCCACAAATAGAGCTTTCTTTCGGTGGTATTTGATCGCCTCTGCGATTTTTATTTTTTGCGCTATAAACTAAAATAGAGCCACAATTTTGAAAAAAAACACAATTTTTTTACTTTTTGTTAAAAAAAAAATCAAATAAACTAAATTTTAGTAAAACATTTAGGCCAAAATTAATTCAGCCACATGTCTTTAGTAAAATAAAAATCGCAATAAAAAAAAATAGCTACCTAGCGGGAACAGCGACACTAATACAGCGATCAGAAAAATGATCGCTTAGTGACGCTGGCAATAGGGAGTGAAAGGGTTAACTAGGGCGGTGATCAGGGGGTTAAAACTTTATTAGGGGGGGTGGGGGGGCTATCCTGAACCTAACACTAACTGTTTTTTACACTGCCTGTCACACTGACACTAAATGCAGTGATTAGATCACTGCATTCAGTGACACTGTGACAGGGGGGTGGGGGGGGCGATCACAAGGGGTTTATATGCCTATGTGAGTGTGTGTCAGTGTTGTGTTGGTGCACACTTACTTGTGATGTCTTCTCTCATCAGCAGCGCTGGGAAACAGCGCTGCGATGAGAGATTACATAATTTCCTCCTTCCTGTGTAAACACAGGAGGAGGAACTGACACGATGGGAGCGCGCTCCCATTGGCTGGGAGCGATCGCGGGGGGGGGCAGAAATCACGGACATCCGCCCGCTCGTCGGCGATCGCTCCCAGAGGCAGGGGGACCCCCGCACGCCGCGGAGGGGGTCCCGATGGGACCCCCGAACCGCACGAAGGCGGGGACATAAATGTACGCCCTTGTGCCTGTACGAGCCATTCTGTGACCGTATATGTGCGTGCGGGGGTCCTTAAGTGGTTAAGTATTACTTTCTACACCAATAAAGGTCAACACTCTACCCTCGAAAAGAGGCATTATGTAGCATGGACATTGTCCTTGCCAACATAGCTTTAAAAGAATACACACCCGGTCTGTTGGATAAATCAACACGATTCCTCCAATTCAGCCATTACCAGCTGAAACTAAAACTAAATGTAGAATTTATTATTACAGAACACTAAGTGGGTGTGATTTTTGGTGTGACAGGATACAAAAGAGTAAGAAATGTAAAGTGAACTTAGCATCAGATCATTTTTTAATAGAAATCAGATAAATGTAAAGTGCACACATGCTATGTTATGTGTGTCATGTACCTTGTGGCAGAGCCTGACGTGTAGAGGGAAGCCTCTCGTACAGCCCCGGCTTTGAAACCACTGCTGTTGCGACAGTGGCCCCCGAGAGTTCAGCGAGGTATAAATGCCTGTAAGATGTTCCATCAGCCGTGGCAGTGGGTAGCATATGTATCACCAGAGATGGGTCCGATCACTGAAACAGCAGATAGCAGTAGAGACAGCAGACCCAGGATTGGCCAGACAGCAGGCCACAGGTGCTTGACAGGCAGCTGGCAGGTAGCAGGTGCGGAAGGACTGGCAGCACTTAACAGGTGAAGGACCATAAGGGACCAGGTAGCATGCAGAGCAGGACAGGTAGATAACTGGATGCAAGGTCAAACGAGCCAGGTCAGCAACAGACGGTCAGATACAGGCATGAACAGCAGGCAGAGAATGGTAAGGATACAAGCAAAAGTCAGCAACGTAGAATCAGGCAGAAAAGCAGGAGGCAAATCCAGAGACAGACCAGGGTGAGGGCAGGTAACACGAGGTTAAGGCAAGCCGGATCATCAACAGAAGTCAACACAGGAACAGATACAGAGGCATGGGTAATAGCTGTAGATCAGACCGCACTGGCTAATATAACTGCTGCAGTTTAAATAGTTCCCTTGGCACCAACATCTGCACACAGTTTTGCACAATAAAACGGGTACCCGCACATCTGAGCCCGCGCACCCATGTACGTCTTGAGACTTTAACTATACTATGGCTAGCACCTACCTGACAATGTGTAACAATTATGGCTATCAATTTATCAATTATTTCTCATAGAGATCACAATAATCTCCCTTTTCGGTGCTTTTTTTTTTACCTTTCTAGAAGAACAAAGTCATCTTTGTTCAGGTATTATCCAAGATCATCATCTACTTCCTGGACTGAGATGCTAGCTCAGAAATGTGTAAACATGTTGTCTTGCACAAATCAGCCTCATGCTGCTGTTGCGTCTCACATTGTGACTTGCAACAAAGATATGATGTTACAGTTTGATCACCAGTAAAGAGAAAAGTAAAGAACATCCGCCTCCTGCTGCTGCTACTTCTCACATTGTGATTTGCAATACAGTTATGATCTTTAAAATGAAGTGCAGGCACTTCACTTTCTAAATGAATTATTGTGAAAAAATAACATTAACTCCACACAAAAATAAATTTGCATATATCTGGCATACATCTCCCAATACAAATTGTGTGTATATATATATATATATATATATATATATATATATATATATATATATATATATATATATGTAAATCATATAAAGTATACAGTCCAGCCAGTGCAAAATTAGTTAATAAAGTCCAATATTGGTTATCCCAACACCAAATATAAGTGTAGATTGTGTATCTTCTTATCCTCTTCAGCCCCTAGCATTCATCCACCTCCTTGTGATTTAAAACAAATGCATACTCACCTAAGATCAATTACCTCTTTTTAGGGAGGTCAGCAAGCACTTAATCTGGTAAGTCACTCAGTACCAGATCTGTCCACACTTAGGTTCTTCTGTTAATCTTTGCCATACCCTTATAGGTAGCCACAAACAAAAGCCAAAGGATAAAAACATGTAAATAGCGTAGTATTTTATTACAACTTATCAAATGATTAAAAACAGCCACTGCTCACATTTAAAAGTGCCTTGGATTCTGGCACTAGTATGTACAGCGTTATTGTTGGGGAACTGTTACGTCACTCTGTTTGCTAGAGACTGTGTGCATTCCAACACCAGGAAGACATCACTAATGAGCCAGAAGTGATGGCAAGGCCTGCCTGAACCTTGGTGTTTCACCAATCAGGCATCTTCAGGAAGCTATGATGTTACAGTCTAATCAATAGTGGACAGAAGATTGAGGAAAAGCTTCCTCATAGTGTTGATATTATCTCAACCTGCATAAAGTCACTTGACCAAAGTGCAAGGGTTGCTTTTTAATTATACAAGGTAGAGCTTTATTTATTTTTATTATACTTATATTGTGAGATGTCAGGATGTCATGATCAGGGGTCAGTCCCTGGAGACCAGTAGCTATAGCAATAGGGGGGCTCTCACCAACCTGCAGAATTGGTATATAAGCAGGTTACCCTGGCAGATAATGTGGCCTCGTCTGAGGTCTAAGTACTAACTGGTGTTCACTGGAGCTGGGCTTTGCTGCGTGTTACTACCAGGTTGCGGTCCTCAGGATTGCCCCACCAGGGGGTGAGCAGCCACAGTCCAGTAACGGACATAGCAGGTAAGGATCAAACAGAAGCATAGTGACTAAACAAGCCAAGGGTCAGTAACAAGTGGTTGCAGGTTGGGATCAAGCGTAGTCGAGGAACAAGCCAAAGGGCAGTTGGCAGTTGGCAGCAGGGAAGATAAGAGCAAGATATTGGCTAGAGAGCATAGTAATCTGTCTAAAGGGAAGTGCAGAGATATGCTTAAATCAGGAAGTTCTGATGCTGTTTAGTAGCTCAACGAGAGCAGTCATTGCCAGAGGTCCCAGGTTTAAGTACAGGCCCTAGTACAGCGATGCATTCATGTACACCTGACAAGTTGCTTAAAAGCTCCACCCAGCAGTGGGTGGATCAGTGCATTGAAGATAACTTAGTTAATGAGTTACTCTTTCCTCCTGTATCAAAGCCTATTACAAAAGTATATAAAGCATATCAAATTTTCTCTGAACGCAAAGACCATCTCAGGCCCAGGAGAGAAGCATGTGAGCACTAGGTTTCTTATTTGGAGATGGAGCTCTCTTGAGAAGCACCCTGTTCATAAGGAAGGTGGTGTTTAGAGAGCACATATCTGCATGGGCCAGATTACCAGAGTGAGGCCCCGTACACACAACCAGTTTTCTCGGCACAATTCAGCAAGAAAACTCGAAGGGAGACGTTTTCTGCCGAGAAAACTGGTCGTGTGTACACTTTTCGCCAAGAAAACTGTCGAGGAACTCGCCAAAAAGAGAGCATGTTCTCTATTTCCTCGACGGGCAATGGAAAAATTTGGCTCGATGAGTTTTTTAACAGCCGAACAAGTAATTCGACGGGGAAAACGATGTGTTTCGCCCGTCGAGTTTCTCGGTTGTGTGTACGCAGCCTAAGGATGGGTGAAGGCTTGTCATATGAGAACAGAAGTTGGAAATACATTCCTAGAAAAGCAAGCTTGGGCAAAAGGCATTAGACTGCACTAATCGACAACATCCTCACCCACTCTGTGAAGGTAGGGTAGCGTTATTACAAAGCATACTTTTTATTCTGTCCTCACAGATTTGACTTATCATTCAGAAGTGGACATGCAAAGGTGTTCCTGTCAGATAGAGGGTAGGTAATTGAGGTTCTGGTATTTACTGGCAAACTTTATTATAAAATGGGAACGACATCCATGCTTAGCTGGCACAAAAGTTCATAGAAGTGCATAAATATTTACAGACCTTGCTAACACACTCTAGGGGTTATTTACTAAAGGCACATCCACTTTGCACGACAAGTACACTTGGAAGAGCAGTCGCTGTAGATCCGAGGGTGACATGCAAGGAAAATAAAAAAACAGCATTTTTGCTTGTACATGATTGGATAATAAAATCAGCAGAGCTTCCTCTGATTTCAGATCTTCCCCTCAGATTTACAGCAGTGCACTTGTAGTGCAGAATGGATTTGCCTTTAGTAAATCAACCCCTGAGGCCGCGTACACACGATCGGTCCAAACCGATGAATATGGTTCACAGACTGATGGACTGATGGTCTGATGTGCGTACACACCATCAGTTCAAAAAACGATCGTGTCAGTACGCGGTGACGTAAAATACAACGATGTGCTGAAAAAAATGAAGTTCAGTGCTTCCAAGCATGCGTCGACTTGATTCTGAGCATGCGTGGGTTTGTGGACCGATGCTTTTGCGTACTAACCCTCGGTTTGGACCGATGGTCAGGCGTCCATCGGTCCGATTTTAAAGCAAGTTTTAAAACTTTGGTCCGACGGACGACGGACCATACACACGGTCGGTTTGGACCGATGAAACTGGACTTAAGTCCATTTTCATCGGTTTGGACCGATCATGTGTACGCGGCCTCAGTCTCTTAGCATAGCAGATCTCTAGATGCTTTAAGCAGAGGTTCCTGTAAAATAATTTTAAATTATATATTTTTTTCCTAAATAAGAATATTCCTAAGTATGAAGTGGTGAACAATCATACATGTTACTATATAATTGCCTTATCACTGACCAATATATTATGGAGCTATAATACAACTAATGGCTTATTAATAACTAATACTATGATTATGGTGCACATTAGTATGTAGTATAGCTTGCATACTTTTTGGTTCTGTTCATTTGTTTTTCTATTTTGTCTAATATATTTTCATTGTGATTTGCAGTCCTTTGGAGGAGTTGGGAGTCCTAAAAATCGAACAGTGCCCTAAGCTGATCTATATTTTAAATAAATATTATATAAACCAGAATGTTTTCTAAGGTGGAAAATGTAAGTGCTATGCATGGGTGTAGCCTTCACTTACCATAACTTGTAATTTCCTTCATAATAAAGAAGATGTGATTATTGGCTCAGTAGTAAATCACCATGGTGGCAATCTTTGGAAACAAAGCTAAAACAGATTTTGAATCCCCATCAAATATTAATTTCACACGCTTGCAGCAGATGTAATTTTTTATACATATTATATATTTATTTTATAAATATTATGATAAAAAGCACAAAATGTTTGACTTTACAGTGAGACGTAAATGCTATACAACTTGAAAAGGCTCATGGCAATATATATCACCCAGAATTCCCAGGTCTGGAAGCCCACCGGGGTAAGTTCAATATTAAATGATGGCATCATGTTCCCATGATGAATTCATAAATACAATTTTGGGGTGACATACTGCAACAAGATGACACTCCTGGATTTGTGGCGGTGGGTGAAGACACAAAATACAGTAGGGGAATCCAAAACAAAACTGACATATAATGCCTGATAAATAACTTGAATCAGTGGCCACCTGAAACTTAATTATCAGTTTTGCATTGGGTAAGTGATAGATAGCTTCAGGAACAAGGTGATTAATGTATAAAATGCTTATTACTTGTGTTGGGCTGTGTATTTTTGCTTTTATTAAAAAATGGGGCGTTGTGCTTTAACTCAATAAATGTAAAGCTGACCAGAAACACTAGTGGTGCATTATTCAGAATATGTGTACGCACACATACAAATAAAGTCTCCCAATGTTGCTACTGGAAATGGTTTATTTATGACCCAATAATTACTGTATCATAAGCACTGAATGGAATGCCACTTACAAATGTGTTATAAATCTTTATTCATGCTGTTAATATCCATAAAACTAATAAAAATGTGATGAATTATGCATACTCTATAAAACATCCCATAAATGGAACACATGCATTTTCATTATGCAGTTTTAAACAAACTTTTGTGAAGAAATAGATTCAGGCCATTAGTCTGAATTATTCTTGAAATTGAAAGGGTAAATTTCAAAGTTCATTTTGAAGGCAAACATGTCTTCATTGAAAATTGTGTCTTTAGCAATAGTGTCGAGGCTGGAATTTAAAAGAATTAAAGTGATCTCTAGAGCTGTATAACTTTAAGAACATATACAGTATGTGTTAAAGAGTTGGGACATTTTAACTTCTCTCCAAAATCAATTTTTCAGTTTTAAAAAGGTAAAAAGCTCTCCCTGCAAAGAAAATACTATACTAATCTGTCCCACCACCCACATTTTGTCTGCTGGCTCCTATGCAGGGGCGGATCCAGGGTCTAGTCTCGGGAGGGGCACTACCAGAAAATATTTTTTTTTGGGGGACAATTTATCAGGGAAATGGCTGGTATTGGCGCTTCAATGTCACTTGCCTGCCACCAGATGCGAATTGTCACTTGCCACGTCACCTGCCACATGTTGCAGATTCTCACTTGCCACAAGTTGCGGATTGTCACTTGCCACGCCACCTGCCACAAGTTGCGGATTGTCACTTGCCACGTCACCTGCCACAAGTTGCGGAATGTCACTTAATGCCGCCAGATGCAGATTGTCACTTGCCACCTCACCTGCCACACCTTGCGGATTGTCACTTGCTAAGGTGGTATTTTGCTTGTCAGTGTCAGGCAGCAGAGAGATGATGTAATCTCTCTGCTGCCTGCACAGTGAGGGCGGAAGTTACTGCAGGGATGCAAGGCGGGCGCAGGGCGGTGAGAGATGATGTCATCTCTCTGCTCCCCCGCCACCAGCTTGTTGATTGGCCAGCTGCCCTCACACCCACAGAGCCGACCAGCTGACTGCCCACTCTCTGACTCTCACTCGCCACGGAGCCACCCGCTCAGACTCTCCGGTGCCCGCGAATTCCACAACTAACACAAATTTCTCGGGGGTAGCAATTTCCCTGTTGCCCCCTCCCTGGATCCGCCCCTGCTCCTATGGCAGTACTTTGCCCTGTCCCAACAAAGGGGTACCAGGCATCCCACAACACTCAGATTTGTTGGATGCAGAAGAAGTTTAAGCAAGATTATATCCAAAAGATGACAAAGTTTGTCAGTGCAGGTGGTGAGGAAGATAAATATTAGGCATTTTCTTTAAAGGCAGTGCTTGTTTTAACTTTTTTTAAATGGCTTTTGATGGATTCTGGACAAAACTGGAAATAAATGAGAATCCACCCATCAGTAATCAATAACATCTTAGAACGTCTGTCTAAGGCCTCGTACACACGAGGGGATATGTCCGCTGAAAACGGTCCGATGGACCGTTTCAGCAGACATCTCCGATCGTGTGTATGGGCTAGCGGACAGATTTGTCCACCCGACAGATTTCAAAGCATGCTTTGAAATCTATCCGGTGGGAATCTGTCCGCCCGACATGTCTGCTGGTTAGTACACTTACCAGCAGACATGTCGTCCCGCACCGCCGCCGCGCCGCCGCCGAATGGATTCGGCGCATGCGCGGAAGTGTTTTACTTCCTGGTGCGGTGACGTGGCGGCGTCAACGTCACCGCCACGTCACCGCCGTCCGCCGGCGGGGAATTTGATCCGATGGTGTGTACACGCCATCACTCCAGATCGGACATATCCGATGGATAATGGTCCATGTCCGTTGTAAATCATATGGTCCGATCGTGCAGGATGTATTACAAGTTGTTGGTTAATGTTGACCCAACCGGTCAATATTGACTGTGTAATGTTGACTAATTGAGTCTGCTTCTGAGGTGTGATGTAATTCTATTGGATGTGGAATGGAACTTGTCAAGCTGTATAGAGACAGAACGTGTCTAGATGTGGAATGTGACTTCTCAGGTGTAGTAATTAGGTCATGTTAAATGTCAGCCCAGTGCCGAAATGTCTGGATACTGATTAGTAATTAGCCCATCTGAAGGTGTATTAAGCCCCACTGTGTGATGAGGGGGGTGGAGAGTTTCTTTATTCCTTTCATTCTTGAACTGTAAAAAAAGCTCAGAGTGTACCATTAAAGGATTCATTCATTTGAAACCAGTAACAAGAGCTGTGTGTATCTCAGTGATTCTGGGGGAATTGATCGGGTCCTGTCGGCTGGTTTGTTGGGGTGTCGGCTAAGCTGTCTTGTCTTGGGCTGATGGAAGATCGTAG
Organism: Rana kukunoris; assembly: GCA_029574335.1. NCBI lineage: Eukaryota > Metazoa > Chordata > Amphibia > Anura > Ranidae > Rana > Rana kukunoris. Next base: position 114,119,381 of record CM056049.1, on the reverse strand, counting down.
ATGGTGGTGACCGTTAAACTCTTGTAGTGGGATGCTCTGTTTCCAAGTGAATGGTTGTGTCCAGCACAAGCAATACCATGAGATCTGATCTTGTAATGGGGGTTGGTGGGAGGATAGGAGGGAAGAGGAGGAGGCAAGAAACTGCAAAAGGAGGTAGAGGGGGCAAGATAATGAGTTGAAGAGAGAGAAGGGAAAGTGTGATATTAGTTGTAGGTGAGGAGAAAAATAGGACTGAGTATTTGCATTCAATAATGCATGTATGCATCTAGAAATTGATAGATTTCCGCTTTGTGGGTATTGTGTTTTTGATGTATTTGGTAGATTGAATAGATAGGGACAGGACTTGGCATCATATAGATGCTAGTTTTGGGGTAGCAGATAGAAACTGGTGATCTAAGTGTTTAGGTCGGTTTTGTAGAAGATGTGCCCATTATTTGTCAGTATTCCCTGGACGACTGAAAGTGAATCCAACAGGCCCATAAAGATGAACATTTTCGAGGGGAGTCTTGTGATATTTAAAATATTTCTTCCATCTCATTTATCTATGCATTTGTACCAGTCAGACAGCAAAATGATTTTGAGGGTGCCCCACAGATACAGTTTAGGAATGCACATTTAAGCTGTGTTTATTAACTTCATGGTTGCAGATTTGTGGTTTAGTATGTCTTGTGAGACTTAGTAGTGGAGTAGGAACTATGCAGATGTGTACTCTAGGAAGTGTGTGGTTATTTTTTAGTTTTTTTCATGTACCAATTTCCAGAAGGATTGGTCTGGTGGGCATTCCCACCAAATGTGTAGGAGATCGCCTTTGGCTTGTTGACACCTCCAGCATTGATCTGAAATGGTGGCATCAAATTTGTGTAGAATATTGGGGGTGCGATGCCAATGGGATATTATTTTATAATTGTTCTCTTGAATGGAGATATTAATGGAGCCCTTGTGAACATGGCAATATATTTTTTTCCCAGTTAGCATTTGTTAGATTTATGCATAGATCTTGAGCCTATGCCTTGCAGGCTTTCCCATCATCCGCCTGAGTATTTTCCCACAACATGTTGTGTATAATTGAAAAAACATGACGTTGGGGTGTTTGGTTTCAACATAGTTTTTCAAAGGGGGTTAGGGTTTTGGATAGGTTAGTTGTGCATTGGATAGAGTCCATATAATGTTTAAATTGCATGTATTGCAGAGTATTTTAATGTGAGTCAGACCAGAATGCGTTCATGTTCTCCTGTGATTGAATGTACCATTCTGAAGAAGGTGGTGGATACGTAAACCAATATCTAGTTGTTTGTTTCTGAGTAGGTGATAGGCCATCCCTGGGGAAAATTCTGGGTTCATAAGTATTGGTGATAGAGGGGCTGGAGTTGTGGAGAGATTGAGTTTGTGACAAATGTCGGTGAAGCAGTGTAAAGAAGGTCCTATGGTGGTATGTTAGGTGCTTTGGTATAAGGTTGCAGCAGATCCATGGAGCGCATGTTATGGGGTGGATAGAAAAATGAATTTCCAAACCTACCCAGTCCTTTTTTTTCCAGTCTAAGATGCTTTGTAGGTGACAGGACCAGTAGTAGTATTGAATGTCGGGTAAGCCTATTCCCCTTTGGTTTTAATTTTTATTATTTGGGTGTATCTAATTCTTGGGAAGCTATAGTTCCAGAGGAAGGTTCTACAGGCTTTTTTGAAACAATGTATGAAAGTGTTTGGTAGTCTGATGGGTATCGTTTGGAGGCGATAAAGTATGCATGTTAAGATATTCATTTTAATGATTGTTGCTCTGCCAAACCAAGAGAAGTGTGATTTGTTCCATTTTTTTAAATCTTTCATAATAGTCTTAAGGATCGGTTGGTAATTTGTCGAGTAGAGATTGGATAGATCTGTGGGTAGCTTGATTCTTAGATAGGTTATGGTGTCCGGTTGCCATGTAAATGGAAAGTTTTGTATGCATTCTAGAACTTGAGGTTCTGTTATGCCGCGTACACACGATCGGTTTGTCTGATTAAAAATGTCTCATGGTCCGTTTTCATCAGACCAAACCGATTGTGTAGGGGCCCCATCAGTTATTTATCCATCGGTTAAAAGAATAGGAACTTGTTTTAAAATTATCTGATGGTTAACAAACCGATAGAAAAAAAAACGATCGTCTGTAGGCACGTCCATCGGTTAAAAATCCACGCATGCTTGGAAGCATTGAACTTAATTTTTCTCAGCACGTCATTGTGTTTTACGTCACCGCGTTCTGACACGATCATTTTTTTAACCAATGGTGTGTAGGCACGACTGATCATCAGTCAGCTTCATCGGATAACTGATGGAAAAATCCATCAGACTGTTTTCATCGGATGGACCGATCGTGTGTACAGGGCATTAGTGTTATATTCAGAGCGTGGGAGTGGAGTTTATTTTGAAACAAGCTATAAACTGGAACAGACAAAAGTCCTTTAGGAGAATGGGCAGAGTTGGGGTCTGAGAGGAATAGTAGGATATCATCTGCAAAGGGGAGACAGCCTCCCAGCAATTGGGGTCCGCTCTGTGGCCGTCATTTGGCTATAGCACAGACCCCTAGTGGTTAATTGTAGACCAGTACTTAGTAGTGGTTTAATTTTAGAGTTTTGCTGTTATAGTGATTCCTTCCCAAGCCAGGAGACCATAGCTAAATGTGCAATTGATTAAGAATTAAGAATTGTGTCTATGTAAATCTAGGAAGTGAACAGGCAACAGCTTTAGCTCCCCACAGTTAAAATGGTTGTGGCCAGACTTAGTAGAGGGAGATTTCTGCAGCATATTTGGCAAGTACAGAATCACAGTATATATAAAATAATATGCAAAGTGGTTGAAGCTTCAGAATGGCAAAAAAAATTATTACAAATTATGTGAGAAGACTTCAGTTCTTCTTTAAATTAGAGATAAAAATGTGTACTTTTTGGAAGTCAACTGTGACAGTTCCATGAGGGGAATCCAACATAACTGGTCCAAAACTGTTAAAGTGGAACTAAATCTTCCTATCCTTTTGTAGCCACAGATCTTAGCCTTTATTTAAATCTGCAGTTGCAACGGGGCTCTGCATATAATTGGCCAAAAGATCAGTCATTTTGAGCTCAAAGGTTTAGTTAAAACTTGTTATTACACAATGGTAATAGTGACAGTCTTCGCCAGAGGCCTCTCTTGAAATTAGTATACACTGTGTTAGTAGGCAGAATGTCAATGACTGCAGAAAACAATGTTGGCATTGGCTTTGGCGTTTGATTTAATACAATTCATTGAACATTTCTAACTTAAGTATTCTTTGGCAAACAGTGATTGGTGGATTTCGTTTTGCTTTAGGCTGAGATATAAGTAAGTTAGGCCCAGCATTATTAGTAGGCAAACTGTAGAAGTTTTGTTTATTATCCCTAAAACAGTTTTTCTCACCCTTTTTTGCTATGGGAGTCAATTATAGTAGCACCAATTAGTTTCTACTATTTGTCTCTATTGTATTCCATAAAATGAATTCATGATGTGGAGCTGTCTCCACACCTCACCATTATTTTACCCCAAAGTCTACATCCCCTCTGACAAAGGTTTTACATATTTAAAGCTTGTTTCCAGAAAACTTCCATAAAGTCTATTTTTTTATGACAATGATTATGCAAGAGAATTAAGATACATTTTTTCACAATCTCTTCTTAGAATATGTTTGTGTTAAAACGTTTCATTTCATCACTGCAGGCCACCTGTCTGATCTGATTTTGTTAACTGCTTCATACATGCCGGCACTGTGTAAATATAATTGTGCAAAGTAATGAATTCAATTAGATTAGAGTGATTGATAATGTAACAAACTGACAGCTATATATTGCTTTGTAATGGATATCACATTGAACCAACAGTCTCCAAAACGGTGGAAAAAATATGCTTACTTTAGTCTGGAACCATCTTATCTGATCAGCATTGGTAAATTTCAGAAAGTGGGGTATTATATACAATGACTTCAGCGAAAAGAGCTGTCATTAGTCTTGACTTGCAGATATATAATGAGTATGTCTTTGGCAGACACTTAAAACGGGGATAATTGGAAGCATTTACTGTAAGATAAACCAGGTTTTTGGTAGAAGCATTTTGTCTTGAGGTTCAGGGTCAGCACAAAATATTTCATTTCCATGTCACTTGTATTCTTTAAAACCACTTGCTAAAGCCTTTTGTTCTCCAGTTTCACCACTTGCCCATTGCATAATATTGGGCAAATTATTTGAATAATGAATAGTCTGCTGTCAACTACAGGATTAGCTAATGAACTATCTACTGAAAAGATGATAATACGTTATGGGGTCATAGTAATAGGAAAATCGTTTTTTAACCAGGCAGATCAGCAAATTGCTAATCTCGTATCCTTATATAAGCATGACAATTTTTACAGTCAATATAAAACCATACAATTCATGAAGCATTATTTCCTTGGCTGATAAATTGGATTATTAGCAGAATAGACTTATCTAAGTGGAAGTTTCGAGAAGAACAAAAATTAGATGAATCAATGATTTTCCAGATGCATTCATCCCTAAAAAGCACAGTCATATAGAAAGAAGAGGTTGCTAAAGTGCACTTGTGTTCAGCACATAGACATTGAAATGTTCACACATTCTTAACAAGTAGTAACAGAGCCTTAAAACAAGCCACCCCTGACCTCATTTAGGCCGGGTTCACGCTATTGCGAATGGGATCTTTGCACTTATATAGCACACTGCTGAACTTTGCACTCTTTGCACTCTGTACGCAGTACACCCATTAACTCTGCACCCTGTATGCAGTACACTCATGAACTTTGCACTCTGTACGCAGTACACCCATGAACTCTGCACTCTGTATGTACTGAACTCCTGAATGCTGCACTCTGTGCAAAATGCACCACTAGTATTTAACAATGCCCACTGTTAGGCGGTGGTTGTGTTGTTAAAGGGATTGTAAAGGTAAACGTTTTTTCACCTTCATGCATTCTATGCATGAAGGCGTAAAAATCTCTGACTATACTGGCCCCCTGTTATACTTATCTGACCCCGCGAAAGTCCCACGCTCGGCCCTGACATCCTCTTTGCCGCTCAGTCTGGCCATTGATTGACTAGAGCGGATGGATTAAAAGCAGCACAGTCATTGGCTGGTGCAGCTGTCAATCACATCCAATGACGCGGCTTGCCGAGGGGCGGGGTTGGGTGATACAGTGAGCAGCTACGGGAGCGTGCCTGCAAGGACTCCACACAATGAATGCGAGGTAGCTTGCATTAATGTGTGGAGTTCTTCGGGGGAGGACTAGGGACAGCTGCTGAGGGACCCCAGAAGATGTGGATCGGGGCCACTCTGTGCAAAACAAGCTGCACAGTGGAGGTAAGTATGACATGTTTGTTATTTAAAAAGAAAAATAATAATTCTTTACAAACCATTTAAGGTCCTTTACTTATACTCTGAGAAAAAAAAAACGTCCTGCTTATAGTATGCTTGCAGTCTCTCAACATCTCCTGTAGTATGTCTGCAGTCTCTTACTGTCTACTGTAGAATCTCTGCAGTCTCTGACCATCTTCTATAGTATGCCTGCAGTTTCTAACTGTCTCCTGTAGTATGTCTAACACCAAATAATATGCACAACCCTTATGTCTGCTGTATACTGTATATGTGCTCCTCGTTATTTACAACCTAAGCCTAAGATTGGTTGCCCACAGCCTTTTATTATTGGTTTATACTGAGAAGATATCTCTTTGACTACTGTAATCAAAGAGATATCTCAGATCTAACAAAAAATAAAAGGCTGCAGGAAGCCAATCAGAGGTTCGGACTGTGAGTGGAGGAACCTGGGCCCCCATTCTTGGGTGCTAAAAGTTCACAGGTTAGGGGGTACAAATTATTTGCCTTACCCCGGTGCTGACAACCCACGCTACGCCACTGGGAACAAGTACCTTTTTTTGCCCGGAAGTTTGGTTCCTTCCTCCATCCTCCACTGCCAGGCCAGTTAGAAAGTGCAGCGCGCATCACGCATGCGCAGTAGGGAATCAGCGGAGAAGCTGAAAGTCTTCACTGCCAGGTTCCCTACCAGGAATGGTGGCAGCAGCACCTGACAGCCGATCCGAAGATCAGCTGGGATGTCGACATCGCGGTGCTCCCTGCATAGGTAAGTGTCCATGTAATAAAAGTCAGCAGCGGCAGTGTTTGTAGCTACTGACTTTCATTTTTTTTGGTGGGGGAGTTTGACCACCTCTTTAAGCCAAGTTTGAGTAGTCTCTGCTTTTTTGGGTTCCCTAATGGTAATGGATATAAACCTCAATATGGAAATATGGAAATCATTGGGGTTGATTTACTTAAAGAATAACTAAGGGACATTTTTATTCAACTTTTGGATAGAGTGGAGGTGGAGTAAAACATCTTTCAGGTTTTTATTGCTGTCTGTGTCCCCATTAGAAAGCATCACCCTCTCTATTGCTCCTGTCTAACATTTTCATTTAAAGTGAAACTAGAAGAAAATCCCACATTTTGGGTTGTCTCCAGAAAAGTAATAGAGATACATCTTCCAATGGTGACAGTTTTTTTTAGAACCCCTATCAGTATTTTTTCTTTGCCATTTTTTTCCCAGTTGGAAGATGTCCCCTCTTTTCTGGGGACCACCCATTATTTTCTTTTCGTTTCACCTTCAATGATAATGGTAAACGGGACAAATAGAGAGGATGAATCTCCCAATGAGGGCATAGACAGCCATAAAAACCTAATAGGTGTTCAAATACCTCTCCAACCTATCCAAAACTAAAAAAAAAGTTTTCCTTTAGTTATACTTTAAGTAAATTTCAAATATTGAAATAAAATAGTGTCAAAAATTACACTTGTATATAAATACCCTGCTTCCACCAATAAAAAAAAAGTAGAAGTATTTATATATGAGTGTGATTTTTTTTATATCATTTCCTTTCAATATTTGATATTCAGAAAGATATTTTGTAAATGTAACCACTCGCCAACCGGCTCATGCCAATATACGGCGGCAAAGTGGTAGTTCCCGCAAATCGCCGTATGGGTACGTCTGTACCTTTAAAGGCTATAGCAGGTGCTCGCTGTATGGCAGGGAACCGGTGTGCGTGGCTGTAGGGTGCGATTGCCGCCAGCCACACACGATCGCGTGTATGAGAGCAGGAACAGGGATTTTTGTTGTAGATATTGCCATTTTCAGGCGGCAATTCCCTACACCATAAGAACGATCATAGCGGCTGGTCAGCCGTTTTATCGTTCTTACTGGCGGAGAGAAGGGACGTCCCCCTCCCGCTGCGCTCTTGTGATTCTACTGACTCACTGATGCAATCGGTGAGTCAGAGAATGGATCCGCCCCGGATGTTCACCATAGAGATTTTGGGCGGATCAGAGGGTCGCCGGAGTCTCTATGATCATCAGAGGCCAGGCGCGATGTTATGACGTCACGCCCAGCCTCTGCATTAAAAAAAACTGCACCGCCTCGACTGAAAAGCCAAGATAGTTTTTTTTATTTATTTCAGGTCTTAAAGTGTCAAACAAAAAAAGTAGAATTAACAGCGCAGAAGCGAACGATAAGTAAGTCCTGCCCACATATGAAAACGGTGTTCAAACCACACATGTGAGGTGTTGCTGCGAATGTTAGAGCGAGAGCAAAAATCTTAGCCCTAGACCTCCTCTAACTCAAAACATGTAAAAAAATGCAAAGCCTCACCTATGGGGATTTATAAGTACTGAAGTTTGGCGCCATTCCACGAGTGTGTGAAATTTTGAAGGGTGACATGTTGGGTATCTATTTACTCGGGGTAACTTCATCTTTCACATTTTGCAAAAAATTGGGCTAACTTTACTGTTGTCTTTTTTAAAGCATTCCAAAAAAAACATGTTTGAAAAATTTCTGCGTAAATACCCAGTGAGATAAAATGTAATGACCGCCATTGTATTCTCTAGGGTCTCTGCTAAAAAAACATATATAATGTTTGGGGGTTCTATGTAATTTTCTAGCAATAAAATATGATTTTTACATGTAGGAGAGAAATGTTAGAATTGGCCTGGTTGGCAAGTGGTTAAAGCGACGCAGCGCCGTATCGCAAAAAAATGGCCTTGTCATTAAGCAGCCAAATCTTTCGGTCTGTAAGTGGTTAACTTAATTGTTTCTGATACACTACCTGTGTCCTGTGAAAGCAGTTTACCTTTGAATGGTCACTAGTCACCTTATTTCTTTTGTAATAATACATATGCTTTTGAACTTAGTGAGTTTGCATATTTCTAATAATTTACCTGTTTACTAGAAATAAAAAATGACAGGGATTCTAATTCTTCTCCACTGTATCCATTCCACTGCATATCACATGAGATAAAATACCACATGGTTTCATGAGATAAATACGGCATATTTCGATGCAATACCACATGCCTTATTTTCTTAGCTTTGCTTTCGCAAAAAAAATTTTTGGAAAACGTTATGAGGTACTGTACCGCAAATTATAAAGAGGAAAAAATACCAGTTTGTGAATGGAGTCCACTATTTTTGCTTTAACATGATTGGATGGCGGAAGTCAGCAGATGTTAACCAAAGCTCTGGGGGAAATTATTTTGCATATTGAAATTTCCTTTTCAAATTGAACAATCCTAATGTGTTTGGTAAACCAACCAACTGTGTATCACTGCAAAGCAAAGCCTGAATGGGCACCTATAACAGCCCCTATGTGTACAAAAGTACAAACCATACATAAGAAATAAAGGGGTTAATTTACTAAAACTGGAGAGAGCAAAATCTGGTGCAGCTTTTTTTGTCAAACCTAATTGAAACTTAAGCTGAAGTTAGAAGCTGATTGGCTACCATGCACAGCTTTACCAGGTTTTACACTCTGCAGTTTTAGTAAATCAACCCTAAGGTAAAGCATTGAAACACAATGATAGGATTATTGATATCATAGCTCTTTTACACATATACCTAAAAAAATGAAAAAAATCAACATGAAGAAAAATCCCAGCCAACTGATCTCTGCTTCTGGGGGCTTGAGGGGCCAGAAGCGGATGAGGTCACCAGGAGAAGTCATGGCAATGGACCATCAGATCATTAAAAGATGTTCTTTTGATTTGTTATCAACCAATACCCAGTGTTATGCTATTTTTTTTTCAATTTTAGGTGACTGAAGAGAAGACAGATTTCATGGGAACAGCTAGATATTCCCTACTTAACCTCCTCCCACCCACTTGGATGACCACATTTCCAAACTACCATTCAGGGACACCCTCCCTTCCCAAAAATCAGCTTGTGCTGTAACGAATCACAGCACAGTGATTGGACACAAGAGGCAGGATTTATGATTTCTCCAATCACAAGCAGGGGGCGGGGACTGTGCTCCTCCAGGCATTCCTGGCCAGGACAAGTACTGTCAGTGAGTAAAGCGGTGATGTGACGGCTTTTTTTGGGGGATTCAGATTGGTCCGGGGTGGCTGTGTCAGTTTCATTCCAAGACACTGTATTGTCCTGGAATGAATGTGCCCGGGGCAGACCTGCAAAATGCGGGACTGTCCCGGGCAATCCGGGACACGTGGTCACCCTACCACCCATGCTATAGCCGTATGATGGCTACAGGGTGGGCCTTAATTGGCGGGAGGACATCATATGACGCGGCATGCTCTGTGTTCAGCTTCTGTCAGAGGGACATTGGTCCTCATTTATGCCCACCAGTGCCACCTGCCAGTGTCACCTATCAGTACCCACCAGTGCCCACAGTGCCACCTACCAGTGCTCACAGTGCCACCTATCAATACCCACCAGTTCTGCCTCACAATGCCCATCAGTACCTCATCATCAGTGCTGCCTATCAGTGTCACCTACCAGTGCCTACCAGTGCCCATCAGTACTGCCTATCAGTGCCCTTCAGTGCTGCCCATTAGTGCCACAAATCAGTGATCATCAGTGCCACCTATCAGTATCCTTCAGTGCCACCCATCAATGCCACCTCTCTGTCAGTGCCCATCAGTGCCACCTATCAGTGTCCATTAGTGCAGCCTATCAGTGCCCATCAGTGCAGCCTCATCAGTGCACATCAATGAAGGAGAACAATTATCTGTTTTCCACATTTTATAACAAACTATGAAACAGTTTTTTTGTTTGTTTTTTTTATCTTTTTTTTTTTTGATTTTTAAGCAACAAACAAACAAACAAACAAACAAACAAACAAACAAACCCAGTGGTGATTACATACCACCAAAAATGAATCTCTATTTGTGTGAAAAAAATATAAAAAATTAAATTTGGATACATTATTGCATGACCATCCAATTGTCATTCAAGGCGTGAGAGCGCTGAAAGCTGAAACTTGGTCTAGGCAGGAAGAGGGTTTAAGTGCCCAGTATGCAAGTGGTTAATGGGAAACTGTAGCCAAGCAAATACATGGAAGGCAATGTAATAGGGTTGTTTAACTCACCAATGGTTCCTGTTGCTGCCAGAATACATTGATTAGCAGCTGCAGCCACTCTGCCTGCATCCTCCTTTATTGACTTTCCTCCTGCGGCAGTTTGCAGCCGTGTGGCGGGACATCCAAGATGGCGACGGGGAAGGGCAGAGGGATGGACGCCGCTGTGCAGAACTCAGCCAAACCACCTTCGCCGCAGGTCGCCTATTCAGATACTCCAGCTGGTAAGGGATGCAACCCCCCGAATCCCCTGGCTCTTCGGTCTCCCGTGGTGTGGGCTCAGATGTGTCTGGACTGTTACGGGATGCAGACTTACGGGAGTACATCATGTCTCTCCCAACTAGAGAGGACCTAGATCGCTTTGCAATGAGAGTTGAGAAGGCCTTTAAGCAGGACATAGAGCAGCTGAAAATGACACTACTCAGCTTGGCAACAGGCTTGAGACTTTGGAGCAGACTGTGGAGGATGCCCTGCCTGTCATAACCCAGCTTAGGGACAACTGTGCAGCACAGGACCACCACATAGAGGTCCTTATCTCACAATTAGATGATTACGAAAACCGCAGCCGCAGGTCCAATATCCGCATTAGGGGGTTAACCGAGGCAACAGGAGCCAAGGACATATTTAAAGGGCTGTTAGGTCTCCCCCCTAGTGAGACTGTGGAGATTGACAGGGCACACAGGGCCCTTAGACCACCCTCACAAGATGCGGATAACCCGCGTGACATAATTTGCAAGCTCCACCGTTACACAGTCAAAGATCAGATCATGCAACTTATGCGCAAGCGCCCCTTTTTGGATTTTGATGGAACCCGCTTATTTTTCTATCAGGACTTGTCACGCTGTACTCTGATGCAGCATAGGGCGCTGTCCCCCCCTGCTGGAATCCCTGCGTGCTGCGGACATCACCTATAGGTGGGGGCTCCCCTTCTGTCGCCACGCCGACAGGAACGGCAAATCCGCCATCTTGCGCAACAAGGATGACCTTCCACGATTCCTGTCGCTACTGAAACCTGTTGATTTCCCTGACTGGAGACTGTCCATGGATATCCCACGGCTGCAAACACCCCAGCCCTGGCAGCAGGTCCGTTCAAAACGGGACTCCCGGAACCGCAAACGCTCTTCTCTTGCTGTGGTGAGACAAGCATCCCAGCCGGGGACTGAAGACCCCTAGGGACCTTTCCAGGGACAGACCTCAGTCAGCAACCTGATCGCTAACAGATTATGGCGATATCAGCAATACTGGTGAGAAGACTTTGCAACAAGGGCCTTCTCTGTTCAGTTTCCTTTTTCTCATAGTTGGACCTTTTGCGCCTTGTTTTTTTTTTTTTTATTTATTTATTTTCTGGGGGGGGGGTTCCCCCTCTTGACTATGCACTGGCACTAACAGACAAGGACTATTTGGCTGGAGGGCTGTTCCTGGACTGTACCTGACACCCATCGGGGGGGGTGCTTGCGGGCTCCCTCAAACACAAACTCTCCGCCTATGCGGATGATATACTTTTCCATGTTTTTGATCCCCTTGTCTCGTTGCCAAACCTGATGTGCGAACTGACTGTGTACAGAGAGGTCTCAGATTTTCGAATAAATTACGCAAAATCTGAGATATTGACGATTATGATCCCCAAAACCTTGGCGACTTCGCTAAGGGACTCTTTCTCATTTATGTGGTCTACCTCCTCAATGAAATCCTTAGGTGTTCAGCTTACAAATCGTCTAGACCAGGGGTGTCAAACTCAATTTCATCGTGGGCCACATCAGCATTATGGTTGCCCCCAAAAGGGCCGGTTGTATCTGTAAGATTAGATGTTCAGCGCATTCCCTCCCCTTACATTAGATGTCAAGAGCCACCCCACCATCAGAAGTTGAGTCCCCCACCCTTCCTTACATCACAGTGTAGTCCCCTTTCCTTATGCTGCTTCTGGGAAGAAGCTGGATGCATTGCTTGAAAAGTATGCTTATAAAGTAAGGGTTTGGAGGAAGACTGGAGACTTGCCACCTCTGGTCTAGACTCTTTACTATATACACACAATTATGTCCCCCTACTGAAGAAGATCACTCAGGACTTTCAGACAAGGGATAAGGCCCTGTTCACTTGGGTGGGTAGGACGAACATCTAAAAATGACAGTTTTGCCCCTTATCCTCTTCCTCTTGCAAATGGTACCGATACGCCTGCCAAAACGCTTCTTTGTGGACCTTCGCAGTCTTTTCATTAAATTAGTGTGGGAAGGCAAGAAACCCCCGGCTCGCCATGGCAACACTTCAAAGGTCCAAGCTGAAGGGAGGACTGGGCATTCCTAACATAACACAATACTATCAGGCGATTGCGTTACAACGCATATTAAATTGGAAGTTCCACACGTCCTTAAAATTGTGGGTACTTTTGGAAAAGACGATGGCCGGGCGAGACTTATCTTATGCGCCTTGGGTCCCCCCGGAGGACAGGGGGCTCTCTGACTGGGTCTCTCCACTGACAATACATTCACTGAGGTTGTGGGACAGACTAAATAGCCACTTAGCCCTGGCGCCGCGGACATCCCCGCTGGCACCTGTGTGTGGTTACCCATGGTTCTCCCGGAGAGACGAAAACCTTCCTTGGGACTTGGGTGGGTGATTGAATTGTTAGTCTGGCGAGATTCGTAGAGGGGGGCTCATTGATGTCCTTAGATGCTTTGAGAGGTAGATATGGTAGTTTCCCCTTGGACTTCTGGAGACACCGACAATTAGAGACTTTTATCACGAAATGTCATAAGCAAGCGCGGATCAGGAGCACTCTGACAGAATTTGAAACCATGTGGGCGTCTGAAGACCTATTGCCCAGCATGATTTCAGCTCTTTATAGGCTGCTAGAGGATGCGACACCTAGCCCCACTCCTTTCTTTATTAAGGAATGGGAAAGAGATCTCCAGTCTAACTTCACTGAGGCACAACTAAACCACCTATATAGCCTGACACACTCAAGCTCGGTAGATTCCAAAACCCAAGAGAACAACTATAAACTGATGTCGCGGTGGTACAGGGTTCCTACCACCTTGGCCAGACTCTTTCCTGTGGCTTCCGATGTTTGCTGGAGGGGATGTGGACAGAAGGGCACATTTCTCCACATTTGGTGGGAGTGCCCAGTATTACAGCCATTTTGGGATATGGTTCGTAGACATATACAGTATCTGATAGCCTGGGCGTTGATATTGCGGCCCAGCCAAAACATTTTCTGCTCCACGTTCCCCCCATGCCCTTATCTCGTTACAAGCAAAGTGCTCTCCCCCACCTCCTCAACGCAGCAAAACGACTTAGTCCGATGCACTGGAAAAGCTTGCGTATGTGGGGGAGATCATGGAGGCAGAGAGATGGTTGGCTGACTGTAGAGGCACCGTGAAAAATTTGACCTTATTTGGGCCGAGTGGAGAATCCACGTGCATGACACTGTTATGATATCATCTAGCCTAGATGTTGCTTTGCTCGCCTTGGCTGATCCTTCCTTCGAGAGACTTGTCCAGACGCACCGCCAATCTACAACCACTTCATGATTCATCACAACAATAATCTCATTGCGGGCTGTTCCACATGCCTTTCTACCCTAATCTATCTCCCCTTATCTCCTCTTTTCCTCTGTTCCTTTTCTGACCCTCTCTCTTTTTAACCCCCCTCTCTCTTAGAGAGAAAGGAGTCACCGCTCCAGGTGGGATCACTAAATGGTTACAGGTGGTGCAGGATACCGAGGGTGCTGGCGGTGCACTAAGCAAAATGAAGACAAAGAAAAATGGATAGCCGCACTCCAAAACCTGATGGGTGGTCTTTTATTCAATAGACAGCATGTACAAAAATAGGGTCACAGCAGTGGAAACAAGGAACAGCCGACGCGTTTCGCACTGGATCAGTGCTTATTCATGGCCATGAATAAGCACTGATCCAGTGCGAAACGCGTCGGCTGTTCCTTGTTTCCACTGCTGTGACCCTATTTTTGTACATGCTGTCTATTGAATAAAAGACCACCCATCAGGTTTTGGAGTGCGGCTATCCATTTTTCTTTTTCCCCCTCTCTCTTGTTGATGGTTGCATATTTGTTTGGTTTTAGCAAGTTTCCCCTTCTGGGGCACCTGGTAGCTCCCCCCCTTTTTTTTTGGGCTGCCTAGACGGTAGTCTGGTTCCTAACCGTTCTGGGTACTCCAAAGTTCTTACTGTGCAGATCGCGTAGGGGAGTCATATTTTCCACTACTGTAGGAGTGGCATGGCTGGAGGGAGACCTGACCACGTGGACCGAATGTCCGGGTCAGGCCGAGATAGGCGAGCATTGCTGATGGTGACTCTCCCCGGCGAAATGTGATGGTTGTTTATGCTTGGACTATACTAAATATGTCCCCTGGTGCTCCCCCTCCCCTTCAGTACCCTTCCCTCCCCCTTTTTCCGCTTGCCCTCTGTTTCTCCCCTGGCCTCTCACGTTGGCCTGGAACATTTGAGCAGCAACAGGGACCCAGTGAGTGACTGGGTTCCCATCTATGAGGATCCCAAGCGGTAGTGCTGTACGGTGGGGAGTCCATCTGAGGAGCGCAATTGAGAGGCTGGCGGTCCAAAAGGGCCATGACAAACTACCGAGGATCAAGGTAGCACTGAAGGATTGACCACCTGTCAGTCGGGCAACAAGTTGAAGGAGACCCAAGCGTAATTCACCTAAGGAGGATCTCCTCCGTAACTACAATCAGAGAGGGCCTGTGGCAGAGGTGTCTCCCTGACGTTCACCAAGGAGGGTCTGTGGCAGAGACTTTTCCTCAAGTTTACGTTCACCAAGGAGGGTCTGTGGCAGGGACTTTATCCTAATCATTACGCCTGAATTTGCTATTCTCCTTTCTTCCTTCAACTTTACTTTCCTCACCACATGTTTTATTGTTTTTACCTGGCTGGGTTATAAAGAGCACAGCAAAAAGAACCTGTTGCGGACATTCCTTTACTTCTACTAAATGCATCATGCACCCCTAGGAATTCAGAAGAGCCACAAGGTAAATGTGCCACCCAAAACAACCAGCAGCTCCTCCAGGGTAGTGCTACACGTGAGGGCTCATCCGGGATAGGCTGTTACCTCAAATACCCAAATTCAGAAGTTTAATCCGCCATTAATTCAAGGAATTGTCGTGTGTTACATTGTGCCTGGTGAGGAAGGAGTTAACATCGCCATTGAAGTTGGGCACGCACGTGTAAAAAAATAACTCAAGTGGGAAGAGTCACCCACCCCTGCATGCGACGTAGAGTGAGTTTGGCGCCAAAGGACAGAATTGCCCTCCCACGAGAGAGAGTCGTGCAAGCATGTCTGTGCCATCAACGCCATTTGAAAGGCTGTGACCCCCGGTGTCTGTTCCAGGAGTCAACGTGATGTCTGCTGCTGCTGGAGTCCCCCTGCCAGATACTAGAATTCAAATGCGGACCCAGGGGAAGTTAGTCCTGTTTTGGAGCTGGCCATTCGCATTTTTTTCAAGTGGAGCCACCGACTGAGTCTCCCCAGGAGTACAGGGTGGACTGGATCACTGGAGCCGTGACTGCGGAAGAAGAGACCCCATGGCCGGAAACCTCTTCAACAACAGAAAATGTTGATCCGGATATAGTGACTGTCTCGTCTACACTGACTTTGCCATCAGTAAGCGATGCGGATGAAAAAGAATGTGAACCTATTGTGGAAGCATATGCCGTAACAGACACAGCACTTACCAATGTGGTCTCTGTTTGGAAAGATGGGCCTTGCTTATGGTCTCCCACGGCTGTGGTAGAGGCCTGCCCTTATGCAGACATGACAAGGTCAGTACCTTTGCTGGAGAACGTGTGTGTTTGCCTGCTGAGGGGTATGACACCTCTGACCTGGACTCATTGTCTGATGCTGGAGATGACAAATGGTTCGAGTCAGAGTTTCCCGAGTCACAGCGGGGTAAAAACTCCCAGGCTGCCAAGCCTCGCAAGCACAAAAGACATTGCAGAGATGCCGCACCACATGCGGGTGTCCCGCAGCTGACATGGGAAGTTAGAGTCTGGGCTCCTGCCACTCATTGTAAATACTGTTTAGTGCCAAAAGTCAGATGTGCCAGTTTCAGCCATTGATGGCAGAATTCCCGCTCTTCTTTATGAGCTCTGCCATGTTTACACCATGGAACTAAGACATACATTTGTGGTGTTCTCATGTATAGGAGTAATAGTATAAAGAATTTTATAGCATCATTATCTAGTGTGACGGATCTCAGATACCCCAGGTGGGCACATCCACCAGACCTGTGTCTCCTGTCCTCCAAACGCACCCGCAGCCTGCAGATTTGCCATAACCAGCCCTTAACCCCTCAATCAGGAGACAATCCACACAGGTGTTGAGGGTTAAACATGCAGAGCAAAAACTGTTTATTAAATCCAAGACATACAGTTTTACACACAGTTAGGGACACTCCCCTTAGCCTTGTCAAAGAGGGGAGGGGGACAAGGTACAACCAATGGTAACTGAACATCTGTACATTGAAACAGGCTACAGATAAACATAATGAGATTAAGGTAAGCAGGCAGTCTCTCAATATACATCCCCTGCGGAGAGATGTCTCCAGTCCAGACCTTTGTCTATGTGTCATGAATCAACACAATTAGGCACAGCAACAAGGGGGGGGATGGGGGAGAAGGCACGTAGCATTACATTATCTCAATGCCAGCTTGTCTTCAGGTCTCCAGTATTTTCTGGGCCATAATCTGTGGGTCCCTTCCAAAACACACAGTGACAGTGGGTTCTGTCACACCTCGGTATATAGATAAGAAACTGAAAAACAGCTACCAAGAAAATGTGTTAATTTATTTTACGCTTTCTTTCTTTATTTTGCCTTAAAGGGGATGTAAAGGTTCAAACATCTGATGCCACGTGCACACAACCTTTTTTCATGACGAGAAAAATGCATTTTTTTTTAATTGGTTGTGAATAACGGTCGTGTGTATGCTCCACAGCATTTTTCTCAACGAGACAAATGCCCGTTAAAAATGTAGAACCTGCTCTATTTTTTCTCGTCGCTTTTCACGTCGTGAAAACGTAGGCCCAGATTCAGAGAGCGATTACGCCTGTCTAACTGGTGTTAGACAGGAGTAATTTCAAATTTTGCGCGCCGTATCACTAGTTTGAATCCTCAAACCATGATACGGCGGCTTCGGGCTTCGATCCGAGAGGCTTACGTCTTCGCAAGCCTTCGGATCTACGTTGCAAAATTTTTGCGGCTGCTGGGTGGAGTCCGCGTCGTTTTCACCGTCGGGGTATGCAAATGAGTTTTTACGGCGATCCACGAAGGTACAGGTGTCCTTCGCAATCGCCTACGTCATTTTTTGGCTACGTAATGTTAGAGCAGCTTTTTGCTGGTCTAACAGTGCGTAACCCATGTTAAGTATGGCCGTCGTTCCCGCGTCAAATTTAATTGTTTTCTTTTTTTTAACGTAACTCGTTCGGTAATAGGAATGTACGTAAACGACGCTACTACACACGCACGGCGGGAAATTTTGGAACGGAGCATGCGCAGTTTGATCGCCGCGGGAACGCGCCTATTTTAAATGCTTCACTCCTCCTACTCGCGTAGATGGATTGCGCCGGGAGAAATACACTACGCCGCCGTCGTTTACTGGACTAAATCTACCTGGATTCCACATACAGCCAGGTAAAATACGGCGCCGTAGTGTATTTCGGAAACGCTACGATAATCTAATTCTCTGTGAATCTGCCCCGTAGTTTTTTTGCATGACAGAAAAAACGGTCATGTGTACGCGGCATGACAGTTACGGCCCCCCAGCCACTTTACTTACCTGAACCCAACGTCCTCTTTTCCGCTCAGTCTGGCCGCTGATTGGCTAAAGCGGATGGATTGATAGCAGCGCAGCCATTGGCTCGTGCTGCTGTCAATCACATCCAATGATGCAGCACGCTGGGGCGGGGCCAAGTGATACAGTGAGTGGCTTTAGCCGCCGGCTGTATCATGGGAGCATGCCAGCAAGAACTAACCCCCATGGGAGAGAGCTCCCACGAAGGGGGTTAGTTCTTGTGGGGAGGAGCTGAGACAGCCGCCGAGGGACCCCAGAAGACCAGGTTCGGGGCCACTCTGTGCAAAACGAGCTGCACAGTGAAGGTGAGTATAACATGTTTGTTATTTAAAAAAATAATAATAATGATCCTTTACAACCCCTCTAACCACTTACAGACCAGAAGATTTGGCTGCTTAATGACCAGGCCATGTTTTGCGATACAGCGCTGCGTCGCTTTAACTGACACATGCGAGGTCGTGAGATGCTTTATCCAAACAAAAATCTTTTTTTTTTCCCACAAATAGAGCTTTGTTTTGGTGGTATTTGTTCTCCTCTGCAGTTTTAATTTTTTGCGCTATAAACAAAAAAAGAGCGACAATTTTGAATTATATATATATATATATATATATATATATATATATATATTTTAATTTTTGCTATAATAAATATCCCCAAAAATGTTTTTGAAAAGATATTTTTCCTCAGTTTAGGTCAATTTATATTCTTGTACATATTTTTGTAATACGCAAATAAGCGTATATTGATTGGTTTGCGCAAAAGATATAGCATCTACAAACTATTGGAAAGATTTATGGCATTTTTATTATTAGTATTTTTTTTACTAGTAATGGTTGTGATCTATTTTTAGCGGTACTGAGACATTGCAGCAGACAGATCAGACACTTCTGACACGTTTTTGGGACCACTGACATTTATACAGTGATCAGTGCTATAAAAATGCACTAATTAATGTGTAAATGTCACTAGCAGGGAAGGGGTTAACACTAGGGGGCAATCAAGGGGTTAAATGTGTGTTCCCTAGCTGTGTTCTAACTGTGAGGGGATGGGACTGACTAGTGGAGGAGACAGATCGTTGTTTCTACTTTCTGACTTCATGTTTGCACAGCAGGCATTTTGGAGCTGGTTGGCCCGTGTTCCCGCAGGCTTGCCTTTACCTTCAAAAAGAGATCTCAACGCCGCAAGCCTGAGCTGTTGCCGCCGTCTTTTTCCCCGCTGGGCAGCCACGCTAAGAAACACTGCGGCTTCGGCCTAGTCCGGGACACAGCCGCCATCTTGCTTCACCCGGCGGTGGCACAGCAGCATTTCTCGGTCTGCATAGTACCCAGTCCTCCTGGTTACAATCCCGGATTGCCTCTAGAAGCCACCGCTGTGCCTGTTTGTCCTGCAGCTGTCCCCAGATCCGCGGCTTTGGCCCAGTTCTCCTAACGGTGGCCATTTTGCTACACCCGGAGACACTAGCAAGTTCTCCCTAACAGAGACAGTGTGGCTGGAAAAGAGCTGATCTGACAGGACACAGTGAGTACAGCAGTTATATTGGTCATCAGTGCAGTTCTATCAGTGCAATCCGTTCGTACGGGTTCCCAGGGAGCCTTTTCAGTAATGGTGGTGTGAGAGGCGACCGCTGATTATCCTCTCTCTCTTGGATGAAGAAGTACTAGTGACGGAGGCAGAGTGTGAGGCTGCTTCAGGAAGTGGTGGGGCGGCGGTGGTGTGAGGGACTGAAGCCGACCCCCTCCACCCCTCAACAGCTGATAAGGAGCTCCTGCTAAGTGGCGACGGGCTCATGAGAGGTGCCTGTAGCCCTGTATAAAGGAATACCTGGTGGAATACCTGCTTTTGGAAGTGGTGTGGCGGCGATGGTGTGAGAGACTAAAGCCAACCCCCCTACACCGTGGACAGAGAACTCAAGTGGCAACGGGCACATGAGAGGTGCCTGTAGCCCTGTATGGAGGAATATCTGGTGGAGGTGGAGTAGTGGTGTGAGAGACTCCCCTGGAGCGTACGGCTGGAGCAGTAGAGACGGTTGGACTCCCCTGGGGAGCTGAAGAATAGGAGTAATAGTATCTGGCTCTAAAAATGCCGATAGGTAAATAACAGAGGGATAAGAGGCAATTAATATAATTAATTTAATTTTTATCCAAAATAGATCTCAATTAGTGGGACTTTGTTCACTTTGATTTTAATGTATGTTAGTTTGAAGGTTTTTATATTTGATATTTAAAACTTAGGCCAGCTTGGGATATTTTATTTTTTGGTTATTTTATTAATTGTGTGCTGCAAGGTGTAAACTTTTTTGATATGGCAGAGGATAGAGCGTTGGCTGTATCACCAATATGCTATTCTTCTAAATATTTAAAAAAGTTAAATAAGTGTTATCCCTTAAACGATCGTACTAAGGAAAAAATTATAAAGTATAATATTATGGGAATAATGGTGATTATTGGTCGGAACCTACATATATTGACCTAGCAGTAAAGCACAAAAGGTTACCCTATGAGTTATTAGAAAAAAGCCGGAGACTTTAAAGGCAAGCCTCATAAATGTCCGCTCAGCTATAAAAAATGCAGCGGCCATTTATGACCTAATAGTGGAACATAATCTGGATCTACTTGCCATGACGGAGACGTGGTTTTCGGCTGCTTCTCCCCCACGGTTGGATGAATTAGTTCCAGGGGGATATAAAATAGTGAAGTTTGATCGCCAGTTTAAAATGGGAGGAGGTATAGCCCTTATTTTTAGAGCGGTATTTGATTTTGAGGTCATTAATTGCACGGAAATCTATGCGTCATTAGAAAGCTTAGCTCTAAGATGGAAGAAAAGTCCGGAAGAGACTGTTGGCCTTACTATCATTTATTATCCTCCGAGTATGAATGCGAATGTCTTAAAGGATATCACAGGATTGTTATCGGCCTCAGTGTTGCAGTTTCCCAGGTCTTATGCTAATAGCCTGGGTTATACAGAGGAAGTAAGTAACCCCACCCATAGAGCTGGGCATACTTTAGATTGGATATTGCATACTGGCTTTGTAACCAGGACTGAATCACCACTAGAGGTGGGTTGGAGTGACCATTTTTTTATAGGTTTTAAAATAATGGGTAATGTACAAAAAAAACACCCTCATATACCTAAAAGAGTTGTTAAACCATGTCTTACACGTAATTATGCGAAAGTGTCCGCAGATGCTTTCTCCAGAATATTTCTAGAGAATGCAGATATTAAGGTATTTAAAAAAAATACATAGGGCTAGATTCAGGTAGAGTTAGGCTGGAGTATCAGTGATACTCCAGCCTAACTCTCACTTTGAGCTGGCGTTTCTGTTTTCTGTAAGCAGAAAACATGAAACGCCGGGTTGGAGTTCCTATACGAGCGGCGTAATTGTATTTCGCCGTCGTATCGGAACTGCAATTTTAAAAATGGCGCTCGGGGCGTTCCCGCTGATTAACGCCGAGAATATGTTAATCAGCGAGAATCGGATAATTCACGATCGTACTCGGGCCCGACGCAATGATTTTCCGACGTTTCCGTAAGCGATACGCAGCGCAAAGAAAAACATGACCCCTAGGTGGAGTATCCTATGTTAAGTATGGCCGTCGTCATCGCGTCGAATTTAAAAATGTTCACGTCGTTTGCGTAAAACGTCCGTGAATGGGGATTGACGTCATTGACGTTCCCTGACAGAATTTGGAGCATGCGCACTGACAGTCGATGCATGCGCAGTACGTTCGCCGCGGGATCGCACATAGTTTACATAATACACGCCCCCTACCCGCCCAATTTAAATAACGCCGGCTCATTTTCGCAACGCCGCCGCAACTTTAGGAGCAAGTGCTATGTGAATAACAGTACTTGCTCCTAAAGTTTTGGCGGAGTAACGTAAATGAGAAACGTTACTCTGCCAAAAAGATCCGCTCTTCTACCTGAATCTGGCCCATAGTGTTGAGGATAAAATAGAAGCATTTAATTTAGTAATAACGAAAACCTTAGATCTTCTGGAGTCAAAATATAAGATCCCCAACAAATATTAAAATGGAGTTGCAGAGCGTTAGAAAAAATATGGAGGAAAGACCCTAATTCTATTACTAGAGAGCGATATAGAACAGCTTTAAAAAAATATAAAGCTGAAATAAAAAAAGCCAAAAAAACATATCTAACAGAGAAAATTAGGTTGGCGGAAAATAAGGTCGCAGAATTATTTAACCACTAGCCGACCAGCCGCCGTGGTTCTACGGCGGCAGGTCGGCTCTCCTGGGCGAGAGCCCGTAGCTCTACGTCGGGACTTTCGCGGCCACTATTTTTATAGTAATCCAATGCATTTTTATAGCATTGATCGCTATAAAAATGCCAATGGTCGCAAAAATGTGTCAAAAGTGTCCGATGTGACCGCCATAATATCGCAGTACCGAAAAAAAACGCTGATCGCCGACATTACTAGTAAAAAAAAAATATTAATAAAAATGCCATAAAACTACCCCCTTTTTTGTAAACGCTATAAATTTTGCGCAAACCAATCAATAAACGCTAATTGCGATTTTTTTTTACGAAAAATATGTAGAAGGATACGTATCGGCCTAAACTGAGGAAAAAAATTTTTTTTTTATATCTTTTTTGGGGATATTTATTATAGCAAAATGTAAAAAATATTGCATTTTTTTCAAAATAGTCGCTCTATTTTTGTTTATAGCGCAAAAAATAAAAACCGCAGAGATGATCAAATACCAACTAAAAGAAAGCTCTATTTGTGGGAAAAAAAGGACGCCAATTTTGTTTGGGAGCCACGTTGCACGACCGCGCAATTGTCTGTTAAAGCGACGCAGTGCCGAAATACAAAAAGTGCTCTGGTCTTTGGACAGCAATATGGTCCGGGGCTAAAGTGGTTAAAGTTGCCAATACTCTTGCAAACCCAAGCTGTTTAGATATCAAGGAAGAATTCTCTCTGGAATTAAGTAAGAATTTAGCAGAATATTTTAAGCAAAAAAATTATTGACATAAGAAACAATATACCGGATTCTTGTTATACAGAAAGTTCTCCTGTATACAAAGGGGTACGTTTTACCCGTTTTTCGGCGGTAACTAGCGCAGAGATACTGAATATTCTTAAGTCGCTTAGAGCTTCGTCTTCAGCGCTTGACCCCTGCATTGCGCAGTTGGTGAAGGACTCTGCGGTTACCTTGGCACCGTTTATAGCGGACATTATTAATATCTTTTGCTATTGGAACAGTGCCAAGTATTTTGAAGCAGGCAGTTATAATTCCCCTATTGAAGAAGGCTAACGTGTTACGGTCAGATTTAAGTAATAATCGACCAATTTCGACGCTGCCTTTTTTTTAGCTAAAATAATGGAGAGGGCTGCTGTGTGGCAACTTCAGCCGAACTTGGAATCCAATAATATTTTTGATGAATATCAGTTGGGATTACGTCCTGGTAGAGGCACAGAGACTGCTCTCATCAAGGTTAAGGACAATTGCCTATGGGCCATGGACAGCGACGAGACGTCAGCGTTAATACTGCTGGATCTGTCGGCTGCATTCGATACTATAGATCATGCCAGACTTCTGGAAAGGCTGGTGTCTGTGGTTGGGCTTGAGGACATGGCATTGACATGGATGACCTCATTCCTGCAGAATAGGGCCCAGAGGGTAAGGCTAGGAACGTATTATTCATCTAATAGTTCCTTGTCCTGAGGTTCGGCGGTATCGCCGATATTATTTAATATTTACATAAGGCCGTTGCTGTATATTATTCGGCGCCATACCCTCAGCTTTCACGTCTATGCAGACGATACGCAGATCTATTTTAAGTTGCCTAAAAATAAGGGAGTCCAGGTGAATTTGGCAGCCTGTCTCGGGGAAATACAGTCCTGGATGGGAGCCAATTATTTAAAACTTAATGGCTCAAAAACGGAATGTATTATCATTAGTAATCAGAGTAAAACTAGTTTACCCGCCCCCGGCCTCTATAGTTCGAGACTTGGGAATCATTTTGGATTCCAAATCATCATTGAAGGCGCAGGTTAACCAGGTGGTAAGCTGGTGCTATTACCATCTGAAACTCCTGCGTTCTACATTGGATTTCATTGACGAAGTGGACAAAGTCCACGTGACCAATGCTTTCATTGGTAGTCGGTTAGACTACTGTAATGCGTTATATATGGGGTGCTCAAAAACCCTTCTGCATAAGCTTCAGTTGATCCAAAACGCTGCAGCTAGGTTATTAACGGGGGTGAGCCGTCGGGCCCATATTACACCATCTTTGAAAGCCTTGCATTGGTTACCGGTTGCTGAATGGATCTCGTTCAAAGTGGGTTGTATCGTCCACAAAGCTATCCATAAGATAGGCCCAGGGTATTTGCAAAAAAAATTTACCTGTTACGTGCCCAGCAGATCGTTAAGATCTGCTGATCAGGTAAATTTGACTGTCCCTAAATTTAGAGGAACTAAATGTTGAGGGAGGACACTGGATGCACAAGGTTCAATATTCTGGAACTCTCTGCCTCTATACTTAAAACGGGAGAAGGATTTGTTAAAGTTCAGGAAGTTTTTAAAAAAAATATTATTTTCTCAAGTGTATGGCCCTTATTATACTGTAATGTGAGATTTGTCTGTACATGTATTTGTGGTTCTATGAGCGCATCGAGGCCTTCGGGTAATGACTGCGCTCCCAAAAAGCATTTTTATAAATAAATAAATAAATAGTAAGAACAACTGATCTGTCTAATCTCCCCTGACAGAACAGGGATTTGTGTGTATACATGCACAAATCCCTGTTCCTGCTCTCATGCACACGATTGCATGTGGCAAGCGGTGATCACACCCGCCAAAAACGCGCATTGGGTTTCCCACCGTGACGAGTGCGCACGCCTGCTGTCGCCCTTAAAGGTACAGATGTACCCACACGACTATTTGCGGGAAATAATCACTTTGCTGCTGTATATCGGCGTGAGCAAGTGGTTAATTTCAAGTAAACCAAATATAAAACTTTTTTTTTTTACAAATGTTCAAAGCATTCACATTTTATCTTTCAATATACAGTAATATACAGTATCTCACAAAAGTAGGTACACCCCTCACATTTTGCTCTGCTCCTCCCCCCCCCCCTCTCCGCCGGTGCCTCCATTCTAAGGCCACATACACACGATCAAATTTATCTGCTGAAACCAGTCCGACGGACCGTTTCAGCAGATAAATTTGATCGTGTGTGCGGGCAAGTAGACAGGTTTTTCTAGCAGACAAATTTTAAAGCATGCTTTAAAATCTGTCTGCAGGAAACCCGTCCGTCCGACATGTCTGCTGGTTAGTACACTAACCAGCAGACATATCTGTCCGCACATGCGTCAAATGGATTCGATGCATGCGTGGAAGTATTTTACTTCCCGGTTTGGTGACGTGGCAGCGTCAACGTCACCGCCACATCACAGCACTGTCTGCCGGCGGGGATTTTGGTTTGATCGTGTGTACACAGACAAATCCGATCAAAACGGTCTGTCAGACCGATTTGATCGGATTTATTTAGTCGTGTGTACGCGGCCTAACTGTGGGCACCCGGCCGTGACAGCTTTTGGCTTCACGACCGGGCACTCACTGCACATGTGCGAGCGGTGCTGCGCTACCTGAGTGGACAGGCGATCACCTGGGACCTGTCACGTGTCCCAGGTTATCACCTACAGGGAGGGGCCGCCAAAAGGCGATATGACGTATCGCCTAATCGGTCCCTGGGCGGAAGGAGAAGGTAGGACAGGAAGTCCCACTCCTACTGAAGCCCTCACCCCCCCAAAAAAAATTACATGCCAAATGTGGCAGGTAAGGGGGTGAGGAGTGGTTTAAGCGGAAGTTCCACTTTTGGGTGGAACTCAGCTTTAATAGGGTTCAGGTCTGGAGTCATGCTTGGCCAGTCCATCACTTTTACCCTCAGCTTCTTTAGCAAGGCAGTGGTCGTCTTGGAGGTGTATTTGGGGTCATTATCATGTTGGAATACTGCCCTGCGGCCCAGTCTCCGAAGGGAGGGGATCATGCTCTGCTCCAGTATGTCACAGTACACGTTGGCATTCATGGTTCCCTCAATCAACTGTAGCTCCCCAGTGCCAGCAACACTCATGCAGCCTCAGACCATATCACTCCAACCACCATGCTTGAGTGTAGGCAAGACACACTTGTCTTTGTACTTCTCACCTGGTTGCCACCACACATGCTTGGCAACATGTGAACAAAATAAGTTTATCTTGGTCTCATAAGACCACAGGACATGGTTCCAGTAATCCATGTCCTTTTTCTGCTTGTCTTCAGCAAACTGTTTAAGGCTTTCTTGTGCAACATCTTTAAAAGAGGCTTCCTTCTGGGACGACAGCCATGCAGACTAATTTGATGCAGTGTGTGGCATATGAGCACTGACAGGCTGACCGCCAACCCCTTCAACCTCTGCAGCAATGCTGGCAGCACTCATACATCTGTTACCCAAAGGCAACCTCTGAATATGAGGCTGAGCATGTGCACTCAACTCCTTTGGTCAACCATGGCGAGGCCTGTTCTGACTGGAACACTATACACAGAGGGCACACTATACACAGAGAACACTATACACAGAGCGCACACTATACACAGAGAACACTATACACATGTTATTGTTTAGGGTGGAGAGGCAAGAAGGGAGGTTATTGTTTTGGGTAGAGAGGCAAGAAGGGAGATTATTGTTTAGGGTGGAGAGGTAGGGAGGGGGGGTTATTGTTAGGGTGGAGGCAGGGAGGGGGGTTATTGTTTAGGGTGGAGAGGCAGGAAGGTGGGTTATTTTTTAGGGTGGAGAGGCAGGGAGGGGGGACGTTTTAGGGTGGAGAGGCAGGGAGGGGGGCCATTTTAGGGTGGGGAGAGGTAGGGAGGGGGGTTATTTTTTTAGGGTGGAGAGGCAGGTAGGGGGGCCATTTTAGGGGGGGGGGGTAGGGTGGGGGGTTATTTTTAGGGTGGGGAGGCAGGGGGGTGGCTGTTTTAGGGCGGAGAGGCAGGGAGGGGGGCCATTTTAGGGTGGAGAGGCAGGAAGGGGGGTTCTTGTTTAGAGTGGAGAGACAGGGGGGGCCGTTTTAGGGTGGAGAGGCAGTTTGGAAACCCCACAGGCTCTGCAGCAGCTGAGAAGTGAACAGAAGTTGGGGGAGGGGGAGGGGAGCCAGGCTCACAGCAGGACACAGTACACACTCCTGCAGAGGAGTCTGACTGGACTCGGGGGATGGGAAGCATGTTGACAGTGAGAGAGCTCACCTCCGATCCGATCACCCACCCACCCGCCGCACCTGTGATCGCTCCCTGCCTCACATTACAGGATCACAGGTTGCAATAGTCCCAGACTTGTCCTGTTCACTCCAGCCCGACTCCAGGGAAGTGATGCG
Organism: Rana kukunoris; assembly: GCA_029574335.1. NCBI lineage: Eukaryota > Metazoa > Chordata > Amphibia > Anura > Ranidae > Rana > Rana kukunoris. The sequence continues at coordinate 114,091,793 of CM056049.1, read as the reverse complement.
TAGTGCTGAAAAAGCACCGCCCACTTGCCGCCTGGTCCCGGCCAATGAAAAAAAGGAACAAGAGACAGGGACAAATTACTGGAGAGTGGGAGTGTGTGCGGGCACACAGCTTGCGCCCTGCACATGCCCTAAACATGGGCAAATCAGCTTCCCAGCCTGCAATCTTGTAAAAGGGGGCTTCCAGATTCCGATAAGCCCCCCTGCCTGCAGACCCCAACAACCACAGCCCAGGGTTGTCAAGAAGAGCCCCCCGCCTGCCCCAAAGCACCCACCACCAATGTTGAGGGCATGTGGTCTGGTATTGTTCAGAAGGGGAAGGGCGCTCGCTCGTCTCCTCCCCTTTTGCTTACCTGCTGGGCTATTTGATTTTTTTTTTCTTTAAAAATTACATTTTTATTTTAGCATGTTCTATGCATGCTACAGATGCGCCACTTTACCCACTTAAGACCCGGACCAAAATGCAGGTAAAGGACCTTGCCCCTTTTTGCGATTCGGCACTGCGTCGTTTTAACTGACAATTGCGCGGTCGTGCGACGTGGCTCCCAAACAAAATTGCCATTCTTTTTTCCCCACAAATAGAGCTTTCTTTTGGTGGTATTTGATCACCTCTGCGGTTTTTATTTTTTGCGCTATAAACAAAAATAGAGCGACAATTTAAAAAAAAATGCAATATTTTTTACTTTTTGCTATAATAAATATCCCCCAAAAATATATAAAAAAACATTTTTTTTCCTCAGTTTAGGCCGATACGTATTCTTCTACGTATTTTTGGTAAAAAAATCGCAATAAGCATTTATCGGTTGGTTTTCGCAAAATTTATAGCGTTTACAAAATGAGGTGCCGTACACACGGCAGAGAACCTCGACGGGCAGAACACATCGTTCCGCCCGTCGAGGTTCTCTCCCGGCCGTCGGATTCGGCGACCCGCCCGTCGGGAATGGCAACCAGCCATTCTTCCAGGCGGGCCGTCGAGGAAATAGAGAGCGTGCTCTCTATTTCGGCTCGACGGGCTTCCCGACGGGAAGCTCGCTGAGACCGTACACACGGCCGAGGTCCTCGCTGGAATGTGCATTCCAGCGAGGTTCTCGCTGATTTTCAGCGAGAACCTCGGCCGTGTGTACGGGGCCTAAGGGATAGTTTTATTGCATTTTTATTAATTTTATTTTTTTTACTACTAATAGCGGCGATCAGCGATTTTTTTCGTGACTGCGACAATATGGCGGACAGTTCGGACAATTTTGACACATTTTTGGGACAATTGTCATTTTCACAGCAAAAAATGCATTTAAATTGCATTGTTTACTGTGAAAATGACAGTTGCAGTTTGGGAGTTAACCACAGGTGGCGCTGTAGGGGATGTGTGACCTATGTGTTGTGTTTACAACTGTAGGGGGTGTGGCTGTAGGTGTGACGTCATCGATCGCGTCCCCCTATTACAGGGATGACGCGATCGATGCTACAGCCACAGAGAAGCACGAGGAAGCCGTATGTACACACGGCTCTCCCCGTTCTTCCGCTCCAGGGACGGATCGCCGCACTGCAGCGGTGATCGGGTCCGCGACCCACGGCTGGGTACTAAAATCAACGTATATATACGTTGATGTGCCCAGCCGTGCCATTCTGCCGACGTAAATGTGCAGTAGGTGGTCCTTAAGTGGTTACAGGCACATTAAGGGGACCCCAAGGCACTATATTTAATGGCATTTTTATTTATTTTTGTTGCACTTTAAGCGTAATTAAAATCACTTTTTCTGAAAAAATTATTGTTTTAAATTTTTTTTTTATTGATACATGTCCCCCAGGGCAGTAACCAGACCCCCATACCCATATTATGGCCAATTACTTGCATATAAGCCTTCAAAATGGGCACTTTTGATTTTTTCAGTTCGACTCACTTAAACTTCAATATGGTTTGCCGTTGGGGTTAGAACATTTCCAATGTTCTAGTCCCAACGGCGAACTGAACAGGGGGGTGTTCGGCCAATCCATAGTTTTCAATGACTTTAGGATTAAATTGCTAATATTTTTATTTTCATTTACTCTACAAAACCCATTTTTTTCATTTTCGGCCACGTTTCTAAGCATTCTAGAGGGTGTGAGCTCTCCTGGTCCTCCTGAGTCATTTTTCTATACAGCTGTTGATATTAGAAAGTTAGTCAGACAAGATACATTTTCTTTTAGTTTAGTCTGGTCATGGGAGGATTTAAGAATCTGCCTTGAAGTGTTTTTGGCAGAAATGTAATAGTAATATATAATCTCTTACATGAATCTCCTGACCTCTTTGTCTAGTTTAGCATGATCCTTAAACAAGGCAAATTAATCTCCATTGAAGGAATCAAGCCCCCCATTCCTTCTTGCTGGGCTACTGTATTGCTATCAATTAACCACTGACTATTAGGTTTTGGGACGTGTCCTTTTCACACTTGGGTTGGCCCTCCAATGAAAGTGTTAAAACTTTACAGCTTTGCTTCATAAAAGTTAGCCTGGGTTAATCTGTCCTTAGGTCTGCCTTCCCTAAGTCACTAACAGATGTCTGCCATAATAAATCTCAAAAAGTAAAACAAAACTGTATTGTTTAAACATATACTGTCACTAAATAAGCAAATAAGCATGATTTATCTTGTGTTTCCCAACCATCTGCGTCCTTTATGAAGAAAAAGTGCATCTTATGTTCCGATGATGTTTAATGACATAAATACGACTACATGTAGATTGGATTGTTTACCAAACCCTCTTTTTTATTCTTGCGCTCTCATTTCCGTCAATGTTTATTTTAAAGTTTAGTTGAAGCTGTTCAAGTTATACTCTTGATGGTCTGAAAACTCATATGTTTACAATTTATGCCACTATGCCAGCTTGATTTATTTAACCGCTGCAATGCCAAAAAGGTAACCATTGCTATACAAGACACTCAGGGGAATTTATAAAGAATGCCTAAGAACTCTTTAGAGTTCTCATATGACTTCATGTCAAATGTTGTTGTTGGTGACATATTCATGTACCTGTTGTACATAGGAACATGAATCTGGGGCATGACTTAAATTTACAGGCGCACTGATGCCGATTATCCATACAGACACTGCACCTTCTGTGCAACTGCGCTTCGTTCCTGCCTCTGCACCTGTCAGAGTCTAACACCTGTGGGTGGAGCCTAATGGGGATTCACAGACTCTGGTTCCTCATTAGGTCCGCTTACCTTGTGATTGACAACAGGCAGTGGGCTGATCCATGGCCAATAGACAGTCTGCTATTGGCTATAGAATCCCCCAAAGCCTGCTGTAAAGTACAAGGGAAGAGTGAACCTGATGAGGAACCAGTGTCTGTGTATCCCCATAAGGCTCCACCCACTGGTTACTAGGAGGCTGTCAGCTGTGAAGTCAACAGCATCCTTAACAACCTTGATAGTGAGAAGATAGTGGCAGCAAATATGGTGATATTTTACACAGCGTGCAGGGAAAGGCACTCACTCTACCTGTAAGTCTTAGACCCCTTTCACACTGGTGCTTCGACTGTGTAAGCGCTAAAGTGAACTCGTTTAGCGGTGCTTTATCGCTGTTTAATACAGAATGGCACGTACAGGCAGATGGGCGTACATGTACGTCCCTGCCTTCTTGCGGGTCGGGGGTCCGATCGGGACCCCCCCCCGCTACATGCGGCGGGCGTCTAACCTGCGGGAGCGATCCGGGATGAGGGGGCGGCTGTTCGTTTTTGTCCGCCTCCTCGTGATCGCTCCCAGCCAATCCCCTGAGCCTCCGCCATGTGACTTCCTCTGCCTGTATAATGTAAACACAGGCAGAGGAAGTGATGTCAGCTCTCCTCTCGACGGTATTTTCAATCCGGCGGAGGAGAGAAGTCATCACAGTAAGTTGCACCAACACTACACTGACACCACACACATAGGCACATTTAACCCCTTCAGATCACCCCCCCCCAGCCCCCTGTCACAATGTCACTGATTGCAGTGATCATATATTTACTGATCACTGCATTTAGTGTCAGTGTGACAGGCAGTTAGTGTTAGGTCCAGGGTAGCCCCGTACCCCCACTAATAAAGTTTTAACCCCTTGATCACCACCCTAGTTAACCCTTTCACCCCCTATTGACAGCATCTCTAAGCAATTGTTTTTCTGATCGCTGTATTAGTGTCGCTGTTGCCGCTAGGTAGCTAATTTTTTTTTATTGCGATTTTTTTTTACTAAAGACATGTGGCTGAATACATTTTGGCCTAAATGTTTGACTAAAATTTAGTTTATTCGATTTCTCTTATAACAAAAAGTAGAAAGTATTGTTTTTTTTTTCAAAAATGTAGCTCTATTTTTTTTATATCGCAAAAAATAAAAGAGGCAATCAAATACCATCAAAAGAAAGCTCTATTTGTGGGAAGAAAAGGACGAAAATTTTGTTTGGGAGCCACGTCGCACAACCGCGCAATTGTCTGTTAAAGCGACGCATATTGGTCCGGGGGTTAAGTGGTTAAGAGGCGCTGTTCAGCCACCAGCAGAGTGCTTTTAACCCCAAATAAGGGGTTAAAAATGCCTGTGTTGTGATGCTTTCGAATCGCTTTTCAGGCACCATTTCAATGAACAGGGCATTTTGGACCCCAAAGATGCTGCTTGCCCCAGTGTGAAAAGTCACACTGACATGAATGGAAGGCGGTTTTCAGGTGCTTTGCAGGCACTATTTCTAGTGCTAAAATGCCTGAAAACTGTCTCAGTGTGAAAGGGATCTTAATTACCTTCTGTTTCATTACCTATGAACTGGAGGTAATTGTTTTTGAATTTGGGGCATTAATAGCACCAATTTGTGGCGCTATAAAGAACTACCTGAATATGTTCCTAATGTCAGCAGTTACTAAAGGAGCTGATGGTAGGGATTTAATAATCTGGCGCAGGCTATTTTAAATGGGCATTGTGCCAGAAAACTGTTGGTAGTACTATTGAAGTCCCCCGTTTATTTTCAGAAGTAAAAAATATTAACATTGAGATTATTATTATTACTGCTTATATTTGGTCACTGGATGAATATACTGGATAAATACTATGACTTCTATCAGTTTCTAATAAACCTAGTAGGAGAAATGTTCATTCTCCCCTGATCCTCTGTCTGGACATATCTGGACAGTGCTGATTGGCCATGTGCTGATCACATGCACCCTCCCAAGAAAAAAAAAAAAACACTCTAGCAATACACACCAAATTGAGCATGTGCAGCCCGTCTACTGGCTCTGTAAATGTCAGGTTTTCTTTTTTCAGGGACAGTCCCTTGAAATCTGGGAAAGCCGTGTACACACAATCGTTTTTTCATCGGACAAACCGATCGTATGTGGGCCTCATCGGTCTACTTTCCATCGGTGTAAAAAAATAGAACATGTTTTTCCGATGGAAAAAAAAGTTAGGAAATTCTGATCGTCTGTGTGGAATTCCATTGGAGAAAAATACATGCATGCTCAGAATCAAGTTGACGCATGCTCAGAAGCATTGAACTTCATTTTTCTTGGCTCGTCGTAGTGTTTTTTTACGTCACCGTGTTTTGGAGGGTCGGAATTTAGTCTGATAGCGTGTAGGCAAGACTGATAAACGTCAGCTTCAACGGATTTCCGAGGAAAAATTCCATCTGATTTCATTCCATCAGAAATCCGATCGTGTGTACACGGCATAAAGGAGCTTATGGTATGGATTTAGGAATCTTACATAGACCATTTTAAATGGACATTATGCCAGAAAACTGTTGATAGTACTTTATTGAATTCCCCCCAACTGTTTCTTTTCAGGAGTAATAAACATTGAAGTGTTACTTAACCCAGAACTTGCATTCATTAGATCTAGATATCCACAGAACATGGAAATGCAATTATTTTAGTAAATATAAACAGATAAATACCATTTCTCATCAGCAGTATATAGCAGCATTGTGGCTTCTATTAGTTCCTAGTAAACCTTGTAGGAGGAGTTTTTATTGTCCCCTGATCCTCTGTCTGGATAGTGCTGATTGGCCATGTGCTGATCGCATGAAACCTTCCAAGAAAAAGGAAAAACTCTCTAGCAATACACACCAAACTGAGCATGTGCAGCCTGTCTACTGGCTCTTTAAATGTCAGGTTATTTTTTTGAAGACAGTGAAAAAAAAGGAGTAGCAGGACAGAATTTAACAGCCTTCATACACAATACAAAGGATTAACCCCTTTGGTTCCACAGTGAGTATGCCAAGCATGTTTTACTGTATATATAGACTGATTTTACTGTTGTGGGTTTAGTAACTCTTTAACATTGAGATTAATATTAACACTGCTTATTTTTGGTCACTGGATGGATATACTGGATATATGCTATGACAAAGGTAGAGTTTGTCCAAAAAATGCATTACTTGTCACATCTGCTCCAAAAAAATTGGATATTAAGAGTAAATTGGGACATGCTGGTGATCTGTTTTCACATATATTACAAAAACAGTCAGAGACACAAACTGGCATTTCCAAAGGCCAAGAGGACTTGCAATGCTTTAACAAGTTTGTCTCCTACAAAAGTGTATATTAGGATAAAAGAAAAAAAAAAACATATGCAGTTTGTAACAGAATGGCCCGTGACACCCAGAGACGTTGGAAGGATGAGAGATACTCTTGTGCCAGCAGCAACAATAACTCTTGGGTCGAAATCCACCCTGTGCCCTTTTGGGTGTAGGGTGGCTAATGAAGTGAGTGAATAGGGGGGTGGAGATTGCATTGTCCTGTGATTAACTGCATTATGCTTGAGACTGTATAAGAAGCTGAGAAAATACCAATAAAGTGGTGACCGTTACATTTGTGGCAGCAGTGGGATGATTCCATCTTCAGAAGGACGGCTACAAGGACACATGACAATGGAGACGGTGTATGAACGGATGAAGCTCTCTTCCCTCATGGACTTACTGGAGAGCCGGGGCAGACCGGCCAGCAACCGTAAGAAAAGGGACATTATCACAGAACTGGTGGAAATGGATAGAGCTAAAAGGCCCGCTGTAACGGACAGGACACCCGAGGAAGAAAGTTTTGATCGGGCTGTTAACCTAAGACTGGCACATTATGGTCCTAACCCTCCACCGGAGATCAGGGACCGAGTTATTGCGGCTCTGAATGCCACCTTGCTACAGAGAAGAAGTGCTGCAGCAGCTGAAGTCACAGCAGCGCCAACTAAAGAGAGAGGAGAGGTGCAGATACCAGTCTCCATGGAAGAGGAATTCCAAAGAAGGTTACAAGAGATGCGGATACAGCATAGAGGACCAGTATCAGAGGAGGTCCTGTTGGGATGGTCGGATGTGTTTCGGTGCCAACTCTGGAAGGAAGCGTTAGCTCGGGAGCAGCAAAACCAAGGAAAGGTCCTGCCCTCCATCTATGCAAAGTACTGGCCGCAGTATTACGTACGAATGCTGTTGTTGGGGAAACAACCGAAGCAGGAGTGGACAGCTGAGTTAAGCAGGCTGATCCGGGCAGAGATGCAGCTGGATGAAAGCTACAGAGCCCTCCAGTGGTATGTAGCCCAAGAGTGCCCGTGGCCAGCAGATGACAGGCCCACAGAAGGCCATGACTATGATGGCCTGGGATTATTGTATTGGAGGATGTCCAGTGATCCCGACTTTGGGGATGATCGGGAGTGGCGCTTGGAGGACATAATGGAGCACAGAGAGGAAAAATTGAATATCTCGGGAGGCCACTGGTCACAGGAAGATTTAGAATTTCTGGCCATTCAAGAATGGGAGCTGGAGGTTGCCTACAGACAGCTGCTAGACTCGGCTCAGCAGCAGGGTGGGACTCCCATTGCCTGGGACTATGAGGAAAGGTCAGATAACTGTGAAATCCTGGCTGATGAATCGGCAGTGGAAAATATGGAGATTTTCATCCCTAAAGCCGAAGCGGATGGTGTGGAGTTCCAGAGAGCCGGGGCGGTTGGCCCCTCCCTCCAGCAACAAGCTGAGGTGGTAAAGCTTTTACCCCCAGCTGAATCACTGGTAACAGAGCAGGGTGCCCCAGGCCTCTGCTCCCAACTAGCAGAAGAGGGGGACCCTGTGGTAGTGGATGGGACTGTGGTCTCCACTCACAGCAACCCAGCGGAAGAGCTGGCAACAGAGCAGAGTGTCATAGGCCTCTGCTCCTCACTAACAGAAGAGGGGGTTCCTGGGGTAGTGGATGGGACTTCAGTCTCCACTGGCACAACACCAGAAAATGGTACAGGACTGGGACAGGAGGATGTCGGCTTTGCTTTGCAAGCACCAGGGGGTTTTCACCTAGCACCAGTGGATGGGACTTCAGTCTCCACTGGTATACCCCAGGAAGGGGGGGCAGTTGGCCCAGACCCCCTACAGCATGATGGACTGAGCCCAGCCACCCTGCCTTCTCCCCAGCGGCAGGCGTGTTCTCTGAGAGAGGCAGAGGTTGGCGGGGTGAGTAATGCTCAGTTTGGAGCCATTTATTTGGGGTACAGTATGGATACCAGCATTGGAGGACTGGAACTACTGACGGACTTCGGAGTCAACCCGTTTGGGGTTCCCACCTATGTCCGTCTCCCACCGAAAGGGGAGAGATGTAACAGAATGGCCCGTGACACCCAGAGACGTTGGAAGGATGAGAGATACTCTTGTGCCAGCAGCAACAATAACTCTTGGGTCGAAATCCACCCTGTGCCCTTTTGGGTGTAGGGTGGCTAATAGTGAATTATAATTCCTTAACTAACAGATGGGACATTATTAATACTTCATATTTCAGGACTGAGATATCACAAGGAGTTCATGATGACATGACCAGGTCAGCCAGACAGTGAGTCATACCTTTTGTATAATAGGCTATTGAAATATCTTAAGGTGTTGGCTATTCACTGTAAAGACATTCCGTTGAAGGTGTTGATTGCACCCACTCTGGATTGCAAGACTCTGCCATTGTGTGATAAAGCTGTCTAGATAACTTATTCAACTAGATGTCTGTGTTATTATTCAAGGTTAATTGAACCCTATTGATGATACGGTGCCGTCATGTCTAGCTACCAATTAAAGAATTATCCTCAGTGAGTGAATAGGGGGGTGATAAACTGCATTATGCTTGAGACTGTATAAGAAGCTGAGAAAATACCAATAAATTGTCATATCTTTGGAAGCAAGTACGGAGCTCTGTCTCGTCTTATTCTGGGAAGTGATATGGATCGTGTATGCAGTATTGTCGGAGTGTGTCAGATAAGCTTGTCGTGGTTGGATGGAAGATCGTAAGCGGTGGTGACCGTTACACAGTTCATCTCATAATTACATGCACATTTACCTATCAGGTTCTGTAGTCCAAATAAATTGTGGAGAGCCTTGGGTGGCTACAGTGCTTCTTCATAGATAGTAAATGTTGTCACAATGAGGCACAACATGTGTTACTGGCAGCATTATCAGATGAAATAGAACAGGAAACTTGCTTACAGGGGACTTAAACCCCTCTCCTGCCCAGACTAATTTTCAGCTTTCACCGCTGATGCACTTTGAATGACAATTGCGCCGTCATACAACACTGTACCCAAATGAAATTTTTATATCATTTTTCCCACAAATAGAGCTTTCTTTTGGTGGTATTTGATTACCTCTGCAGTTTTTATTTTTTTATTTATAAAAAACAAAACATTAAAAAGCCTGATTTTTTTAATTTATTTTTAAAAAAACATTTTTTTTTTAAATTTTGTTATACAATTTTGCAAACTTGTAATTTTTCTCCTTTATTGATGTACGCTGGGCTGCACTGATGGGCACCAATAAGGTGGCACTGGTGAGTACCAATAGGTGGCACTAGTAGGCGGCACTGGTGGGCACTGTAAAGCGGCACTGGTGGGTGGCACTGAAGGGCATTGATAGGTGGCACTGAGAAGTGGCACTAATAGGTGGCATTAATAGGTGGCACTGATAGCTGGCAGTGATAAGCACTGATGGGTGGCAGTGATGGGCACTCATGGGTGGCAATAATGGGCAATAGTGGGCACTGAAGGGTGGCAATAATGGGCACTGATAGGTAGCATTGCTAGGTGGCACTGATTGGCACCAATGGTGGTGGGCATTGATAGGTGGCACTTGTGGGCATTGATAGGTGGCACTCATGGGCATTGATAAATGGCACTGGTGGGCACTGTGGACACTGCCAGGTGGTACTGGCAGGGGGTTTGGATTGGCACACAAGGCAGATGTGCCTCCTTCCTCTTCGGGACCGATGTCCCTTGCACCCAAGCCAGCGATCTGCTTTTTTTTCTCCTCACGCTGTCTAGATCACATGATCAGCCATCATTGGCTGACAGCTGATCACATGGTAAGGGGTCGGGATCTGTGATAACCCGAGTCTCAGTGGCACGCGAGGAGCGCGCAAAGAGAAGGACGTTGTAATGGATATGTAGTATGTCTGGCAGCTTACCTCCTCTCCATGTGTTCATTAGAGGCCAGACTTCCTTATCTGGCTGCCTTTTATCATCTCTACATAGGCCCAGATTTACAAAGCACTTACGCTGATGTAAAGCACATTACGGAGACGTAAGTGCAAATGTGCGCCGGTGTATATGTGCGCCAGACCCACAAACCAACATACGCCTAAAAACTGGCCACCCTACGCCGACATAGCTTGCACACGCCGGCGTAGCGTAGCGGGGGCACAAATATGGGCTGGACGCATGTTGCTGCTCCCATTGATTAGGCATTCAAACATGCAAATGAGGGAAATACGGCGAATCACGAACGTGCGTGTGCCCAACGCATGCTGCGTGAGGTGCAGGTAAGTTGTACGTCCGGCGTAAAGTTATTCCCCATAGATGAGGTGCAACCCGGCAACAAACATGCAAAGGTCTGCACCAGGGAACACAAGCCGGCGTATTGTGCATGGGACGTGTGTCTGGCTGGGCGTACGTTAAGTTCACGGCGTACGTGGTGATCCGGCGTAGCTTAGGCAGTTATGCCGGCGTGGTTGTGAGCATGCACATAAGGGTGCTGTGCATGCGTCCACGTCACGGCAACATCACGGCGCATGCGCAGTTCGTGATACACCGGGCGTAAAACATTGCACCATGGTCGGACCATCATTTGCATGAGGTCACGCCCACTTCCACCTATGCCGGCATGCGCCTTCGAAACCTACGCCACGCTGACGCATCGTTGGGAGCAATAGCTTGCTGAATGTAATGCTTGCCTCCCCACGCTACGTTGGCGTGGCGTACGGAGTTTGCCCTACGGCGGCGTAATGTCCGCTCAGACTCTGTGAATCTGGGCCATAGGCTTTTAGCAGTGTTTAGAGGCAGGAAAAAAAAAAACACGGTACAGTTTTGCCAGAAAAACATTTGACGCTGCTAAACGTTTCTAAACTTGCCTAAAAGCTAGGCGCATTTAGCACTTAAGCATTTATTAATTTCAATAGCCCAAGCTTTTGATGCCTGTAAACGCACCTAAAAGCTTGTAAAAGCTTTAAACACTTTTACAAGAATCAGACTTTTTTTCTGCCAAAATGCTGTTGCCAGGAGGAAAGGTTTCTAGGAGGCCTAAAAGCTTCTAAAAAGCTTGGTGAAAGCTCTGTGAATGCTTCTGCTGTTTACACTGCTCTTATACAAGCTGAAGCCGGTGTGAATCAGGCTTATATTAAAGAACCCTTTCCAAATACAAAGGTTAAGCCTCCTTTTCTCTGGTGACCTATTGTCTTTTGCAGTGACCTCTAAGCAAAATGGTCCATCATAAAGGGGCAGTTAAAAGTTGCTCACCATGCTACAGTATTTCTCTGGCTTTCTCATGTCACAGCTTACCGTCAAAAGTCTGATTTTCATGTTGAGTTTTCACAGCTGCTATCTTTTGATTGCTAAAGATTTGTGACACAAGAGAAGGAGCTTTCAGCAGCCTCTTTGCTAGATGGAATTAGCAAACAACTTTCACCTGGCTCACTATATGGAGTAAATAATTAAATGTAGTGTCCTGCTAAGAACTAAGGGCCAGATTCAGATAGAGTTTACGTCGGCGTATCTAGAGATACGCCGCGTAACTACTAATCTGCGCCGGCGTATCTTTTTTGTGTATTTAGAAAACAAGATACGCCGGAATTTAGCTAAGATACAAGCTGCATAAGGCATTTATGCCGTCGTATCTTAGTTGCATATTTACGCTGGCCGCTAGGTGGCCCTTCTGTCGATTTATGCGTTGAATATGCAAATGAGCTAGATACGCCGATTCACGAAGTACTTGCGGCCGGGCGTCGTATTTTACGTCATTTGCGTAAGCGTAAGTCTGGCGTAAAGTTACCCCTGCTATATGAGGCGCAGCCAATGTTAAGTATGGACGTCAGGACATCGTCGAATTGTACGTCGTTTACGTCGTTTGCGTAAATCGTTCGGGAATGGGGCTGGGCATAAGTTACATTCACGTCGTTTTCATTGACTATTTGCAACGTGATTTCACGGATGCGCACTGGGATACGTCCACGGACGGTGCATGCGCCGTTCAGAAAAAACGTAAATTACGCGGGGTCATGATTCATTTACATGGATCACGCCCCCTACCTGCCTATTTTAAATTAGGCGCCCTTACGCCGGCCTATTCACGCTACGCCGCCGCAACTTACGGAGCAAGTGCTTTCTGAATAAGGCACTTGCCTGTAAAAGTTGCGGAGGCGTAGCGTAAATAGCATACGCTACGCCCGCACAAATTTACGCCGGGTTCTCTGAATCTGGCCCACATACTTTACTATTTTTGTTTATCCATATTTATATTGCAATTGCTGTCTTTTTCCTGACCCATGTCTTTGCTTGTTTTGCTCTTACCTATTTAAAGCAAAATAATACTATCATCTGCAAAAAATAAATAAAATGCATGTCTTTTTTCAACAACTGAGTTGATATTTAAAGTGCCATTCCTGAGTTAGAGGACCAGCATATTATCTTTAATCAGAATGAGTGTCCTCTGGATGGGTATTACAACACATGTGAATGTTCGATTGAATCCATATTTGCATTGCAGCTCTCCTGGAGGCACTGAATCATTTTCAAGTAATGATCTACTTTACATTAATTGGGCTGGTGAGAGGATGTACATTTGCAGAGCTCCCTGTAAGCTCCTTCTGAATGTGTCATTGATCATATGGCTAAACAAACATCCTGGTTGCTGTTTGTAGCCAAACAAAATGGCCCTGAGGGATGGCTGTAAAAAGCTGGTGTGTTTCTCCCTCCAGATGATGATGACTAGTGTCTGTGTCGGGGCTGTGTTATAGAATGCACACAATCCATTACAATGCACAAATGGGAATACAGTTGGTAATACTGTAGCCTCATATTCCCTTTGGAACCTAGAACTGTATAGCAACTGTGCTATTAAAAATGATGGATACCAATACCTAGAAGCATACTGCATACATTAGTTATTTATGAAGTTGAAATGTATGTATGAAACAATTTATCTATAACAATGTGATTGAAATAAACTATACTGTATATCCTACCCTTAAAATTGAATATAATCATACATATATATGTTGCTAATATATATTTTATTATTACCTAATGTTATATTAATTATAAAATGTATGTTATTATTAATATTATTCTTCATAGCTGTGATGGTCAACAGCTAAATACAAATATTGGATTTCAAATGTAGCCCCTGATGTTACTACAGGGCTGCACATAATGATTGGTGAATATAATGCTACATAAATCTGTCAGAGACTGCAAGCATGCAACAGGAGATGGTCAGAGACTAGGGGCATTCTTCAAGAGTTAGGGATAGACAAGAGACACATTAACCTCCCTGGCGGTATCCCCGAGCGTGACTCGGGGTGTTTTTTTCTTGCTGAGATCGGTATCCCCGAGTCACGCTCGGGGTAGACATGCAGAGCCTGCAGCTTGCGCTGTCTTACCTTGTTCCTGGATCCAGCGATGCATCCTTGCTGTGTGAGCGAGCGGGTGCTCGCTCGATTCACACAGCGTCCCCGTGTGCCGCCGAGCTCCGTTCCCTGGGACGTTACGACGCACGGTAGCGGAGAACGGCGCCAAATTAAAAAAAGTAAACAAACACTTTACATACAGTACAATGTAATCTTATAGATTACAGTACTGTATGTAAAAAATACACACCCCCCCTTGTCCCTAGTGGTCTGTCCAGTGCCCTGTATGTTCTTTTATATAATAAAAACTGTTCTTTCTGCCTGGAAACTGTAGATTGCCCATAGCAACCAAAAGTGTCCCTTTATGTCAAAAATGGTTTTAGAGCAGCTAGAAAACAGCGATAATAAATTATAATCACTTGCAGAATTTAGCGATAGCGATTTGTGGGGAAATTCATCATAAAAAATAAAAATAATGACAGCAAAAATTCTGCAACTGAGCAAATTTCAGTGATTTTGATTTGATTACATTATTGAATAATTTTTACTATAATTATATTATTATTTGTTATAATTTTTTATAATTATTTATTATATTATAATTTTTAATTAAAAAAAAATAATAATCATACCCGGGATGCCTATTAGACTCTTGTTTGGATAGATTTAAGTGAGTTATTCCTAAGAATTACAAGCCTACAGTATAAAACGCCAAATTCCCTTGCAAATAATGGTACCGCTTTCAGCACCTAAAATCTGAAAGAATCATACCGCCAGGGAGGTTAAGATCAGGCTGTTAGAGATCACTGCTGTTAAAGCCCTGTTATACACATTTGTGTTCTGTACAGCTTCCTTAAAAATTACTTGTGCAACATTTGATCATTCTTTTGGCAAGACCCATTGTTAAAGATAGAAGGAATGACAAAAGCATAACCTTACGCAGTAGACTTAATGGTGGACTGGGGGTCAGCTGTTATTTTAAATATTACCCTTACTCAAATTACTCTTTATCATGCGACTGTGGAGGGTCTGCTGTGGGTGGGTCTTGAAGCTATAGACCTTGACCCCCTTATGACCGATAGTTTGCTCTGGTTACAATGCTAAGAACGTGGTCCCATAGATAATCCAGTTACTGCATATTCTGTACTTTTGTGGTATAGGCTTAAAAGCCCTTTAAATTAATTTCACCATGTTATCATTCTTTAGCCATCAATCGTTCATTTCGGCCTATACCAATCCATCCTCCTATTTGATTTGGAAACATCTGGATGGGACCAGGCTTTGCACATTGGTTACCTCCTCTGCTCTGAAACCCTTTCCTGTTTTACAAAGCAATTTCGCATCCCTTCCTTTACCTGCAGATCTCCCATTTTTTTTACCTCATATACTCATACTACTTCCATGACAAATATGACATTTATCGAAGATATTTGCAATTCAGACACCCATGCTTCAGGTATCATAATTATTTTCCCATCTTACCACAACAGCTTCTCTTTTGCCCAACATAAGCTACTAGTTGGGTCTCAGATCTGAACATCCAATTAGAGCTGGAAGATTTAAGCACCATTTGGGCTACAACTAATTCCTCTTCACAAAATATGTTAGCAAATGAAAACAACTATAGTGTTCTAATGTGTTTACTTGGTTCCGGCAAGAACAGCAACATTTTTACCAACCTACCCCTCTGCTTGTTTTCATGGGTGTGCTGGCACTCACGTACAAATTTGGTCAATGTGTCCGATCTGGCAGCAATTTTGGGCTGAGGTCTTCAAAATTCTAGCTACTTTGGTAAATATACCTCTAAGGCCGCGTACACACGATCAGACATGTCCGATGAAACATGTCCGACAGACCGTTTTCATCGGACCAGGCTGAAGTGGTCTGTTGGTCTAATGTGTGTACACACCATCGGACCAAAATCCCCTTGGACCAGAACGTGGTGACGTAGAACACAATGACGTGATGAAAAAATAAAGTTCAATGCTTCCAAGCATGCGTCGACTTGATTCTGAACATGCGCGGGATTTTGGTCCGATGATTTCGTGTACTAACTATCGAACATGTCTGACGGACAGGTTTCCAGTGGACAGGTTTCTAAGCATGTTTGGAAACTTTTGTCCGCTGGAAAACGGTCCGATAGGCTGTACACACGATCGAACATGTCCGCTAAAACTGGTCTGCGCACCAGTTTCAGCGGACATGTTCGATCGTGTGTACGGGCCTAACCCCCAACCCTGCCTTTGCATTGCTTATTCACTGCCATCCAGACCTCATGGAATCTCAATTGAGACTCTCAATACAAATTTTGATGGCTTCTAAGCAAATAAAAAAAAGGCATGGAAATCCCCATCACTTTCTTTTGACGACCAAGAAAAGAGTTACTCAAGCCATGATCCATAGTAAGTTTGAGGCGACTATACTGGATAAGATCCCAAAACACCTGAAAGTCTGGCAACCCTGTGTAGATAATTTTCTTCCACTAAAATTTGATCCCTCTCTCCTGGAACCATGATTCCTCTAATTGTGGCATTGCCAAATGTATACTTCTATGCCTCTAATGCCGCGTACACACGATTACTTTTTGTGATGAAAAAAAAACAACGTTTCAAGTGATGAAACAAAACAAAGTTTTTCAAACTTAATTTTCCAAAACGACGTTGCATACACACCATCGTTTTTCCAAAATGCTCTAGCAAAGCGTGGTGACGTACACCACGTTCGACGGCACTCTGTTCCATTGAAGCTCCATCTCATAACTTGCCTCTGAGCATGCGCGGGTTTAAAAACGTCGTTTTCAACATCGTTTTGCCCACACACCATCACTTTTTATGACACAAAAAACGACATTTGGAAAAACGACACAAAAAATTCAAGCATGTTCGAATTTTTTTTGGTCTTTTTTTTTGAAGACATAAAACGACGTTTTGCCCACACACGGGGATTTTAAATGACGTTTTTGAAAACGTCATTTTTTTTCATCACAAAAAGTGATCATGTGTACGCGGCATTATGGTGCTGGCAGACTTGCCACTTTCATTCTCTCTTGCTTCTTTTCTTCCCTCTCTGGTTTTTTCAACCTCTTTTCTCTCATCTTATACAATAACGCCTTGTGGATATTGTTTTCCACCAATGTTTGTTAAAGTGGAGTTCCACCCATTTCTTTATGTTTGTCTGTGCTGCATGCCCTAATCTCATAGTGTTCAGAATGGAAAATTGTTATTTATTTTGTTGCTTGTAAATACCTTTATTTTGTAGTCCTTCATTACTTCCTCCTCCTTATTAGCCTAGGCTATTAAGTCACAAGGCTATTTGCAAGGGTTTCTGGGATAGGCATCATGTTTCCCAGTAGTCCTTGCAAACCTGACCGAAACGTATTACATTGCTTGTGCAGCACTGAGCATGTGCGAGATATGCAAAGCTGAAATCCAGGAAGTAATACAGTTTGGCTTCATATGCCCACGAAACGGACCTTAGTTTACAGACTAACTTGACTAGAATACATTAAGCTTGTGCATTACAGGGGTATTTATATTTAAAAAGTGAAATTGTGGGTGGAACTCCCCTTTAATGTTCGAAATGTTGCACTACCATATATTATATTTGTATTTATAGTATGGTTGCCTATTGAGAGCTTACTAATCCCTCATCTTAACAACTAGAAGCCAGTATAAATTATATTTTCTGTGTTGAGTAAAAAACAAAACACAGGCTACTGTCTGCAGGGGCCTCAGGGGCTGCATGTGACTCCTGAGCCACAGGTTGGGCAACAGGGCTTAATAGAGTACAAAGTCAACACAAATATGTAGCTACATTTCTTGTACAACCCCCTGGCTACTATATCAGCCTATTCTCATAACATAGTAAATGTTCACATTACATGCCAAATTCTATGTCTGTTTATGACAGGCCTACAAATCCAAACCTTCCAGAGCTAATATCAATGACTGAAACTAAAAAGAACACATCTGCCTAAGCCATAATGAAGGGTTTCCACTCTTTCTGTTGGATTTTTTATTATTTTACATCACAAAGAATGTAACAGAAGGAGCTGCAATTCCCAGAGGTGTGCAGGAACTCCTAAGTGTAAGCATCACAAACGTTTGCAACCTTTAGCAGATGACTCAGAAAATCAGGCTCCAACTATTACTGAAATATCCCTTTAGGTAGGATTGACTCTTTATTGTACTTAAAGTGTCTGCATTAGAACTGCAAGGTTCTGTATTCAATTGCCCAGATTCAACCCTTTAAATAGAAACTGAAGCTATGAAATTATCTACATCAAATTTAAATTATTAATTGTTATTATTATTATACAGGTTTTATATATCACCAACAGTTTGCACAGAACTTTATAATGCAGGGAGACACTACACCAACAGTACAATTAAAAACAAGAGGGTTAGAGAAGCCCTGCTCCTGCGAGCTTACAATCTAAAAGGGAGGGGCTGGTAAAACAAAAGTTAGAGACTGAGAGATGAACTGATGAGGGGAGGGAGTAGACGATTCGGTTGTTAGCTGGAGGCAGGATAGGCAACCCTTAGGCCGCGTACACATGATCAAATCTGTCTGCTGGAAACGGTCTGCTAGACCGTCCCACAGGCATGGACTGGCCATAGGAACTACAGGGAGTTTCCCGGTGGGCCGATGGCTCAGTGGGCCGGTTTCAGTGACAGCCTGTCAAAGTAATGGCTGCGCAGCTCGCCCTCCACTTCATGCAGTGATGTGAGAAGAATGAGGAAAATACAGAGGAGAATAAGTGAAATAATAAAAGAGGTGAGTGAGGACTCCTTATGTTATGCTACTTATGTTTTTTTGCACAATTGCGTATAGTTTATATACTGTTTTTGTTCTTGTTTGCAAACATAAAGTGGGCCGGTCTGGATAAAGTCCAGGGCCAAATTTTGGTCTCAGTCCATCCCTGCCATCCCAGCAGACAGATTTGATCGTGTGTACGGGCGAGCCGACGGATTTGGCCACCCGACAGATTTCAAAGCATGCTTTGAAATCTATCGGGTGGGAACCCGTCCGCCCGACATGTCTGCTGGTTAGTACACTTACCAGCAGACATCTGCTGGTGCCGAATAGGATTCGGCGCACACGGAAGTGTTTTACTTCCTGGTGCGGTGACATGTCGTCTCGCACCGGTGCCGAATGGACACGTTCGGCGCATGTGCGGAAGTGTTTTACTTCCTGGTGCGGTGACGTGGCGGCGTCAACGTTTGCTCGTGTGTACCGACAAACCAAAATCCAAAGTCAGCGCGCCGTCTTGTTCAAATCGGCGGGGATTTTGGTTTGCTCGTGTGTACACGCGAGCAAACCAAAATCCAAAGAGACAGATTTGTTCAAATCGGTCGGTCCGACCGATTTGAACAAATGAATTGCCTCGTGTGTACGAGGCCTTAGAGATGAGTTTTCAACGATCGCCTAAAAGTGGACAGAGTAGGAGATAGTAGGACAGATTGAGGTAGTGCGTTCCAGAGGATGGGAGAGACTCTGGAGAAGTCCAGGAGACGAGCATGGAAGGGGGAGACAAGGGAGATAGAGAGGAGAAGGTCTTGGGAGGAGCGGAGAGGACGGTTTGGGTGATATTTGGATAACCGCTTTGTATTTGTATTGTTGTACACTTTGGCAGCCATATTTGATCATTAAAGAGGAAGTTTGCATCATGTTGGTTAGGTTTTTGTCATAACGTCAAGTATGCATATTTGCACACTGTGGCACAGTTACCTGCCAAAGCATCCCCCCGTCCAGTGATGTGACATCCAAAATTTTCCTTTTTACTTTGTCACTGCAGGTGATATCTTAACCTGGTCTTTTGTGTTAGACCTCTTCTGCCATCTTGTCTAGCCAATCGCATGGGACCTAACACCAGTGCATGCGTAAAGAAGTGGATTCATCCCAGCACCCAGGGCATGCCACGATTGTAGGCTGTACATGCCTTGTACAGCCAGCAGAATACAGGTAAGGAGGAAGCTTCAGTGGAGAATGTTTTCTACAAAAAAAAAATTAAATGCAATGCTAGTGCAGTGTGTGTTACTGCTTATTGTATCTAATTACAATTCATTAAATTCATATTTTCCAACGGACTTTTACTCAAGACAACTCATATTTTACATAAAAGTGATACTAAAGTCTAGTTTTTATGTTATACTTACCTGCTCGGTGCAGTGGTTTTGTACAGATCAGCTCAGATCCTCCTCTTCTCGGGTCTCTCTTCCGTGCTCCTGGCCCCTCCCTCCTGTGAGTGCCCCCACAGCAAGCAGCTTGCAATGGGGCACCCAAGCTGAGCTGAATCATTCAGACACGGAGCCGCAGCTGTGACCTGTCCCCTTTCTCTCCTCATTGGCTCACTGACTTTGATTGAGAGCAGTGTGAGCCAATGGCACCATGCTGCTGCCTCAGCCAATGAGGAGGGGGGTCCTGCAAAACCGAGTCTCTCGTGCAATATTGCTGGATCTACATGGACCTCAGGTAGGTGTTAGGGGGACTGCTGCACACAGAAGGCTTTTTATCTTTATGCATTGAATGCATTAAATAAAAAACCTTCTGCCTTTACAACCACTTTAACTCCCTGCACACTTATAAATACTGTAATACACATATCAGAACGTGAGAGCCATGGCCACCGCCACCACTGCCGCCCCGCACAGCCGGGCCAAGGAGGACAGCTTTGTAGCCCAGGACATGATCTGGAAATCTCACGTGAAGAAGGAGAAGGAAGCCGCCAATAAGTGGCCAGAGGAGTGGGGGTTCCTCACCACGCCGTTCACCGAGGTGACGGATGAAGAGAAAGAACAACGTGGGAAGTTGCGATTGGAAGTTCCAGAACACCTGAGGGTCCGGCCCGCCACCCCGCTGGAAAACTTCATCCAGGTTGACCCCTCGCCGGCGGTGCCGCAAACAACACAAGGCCTGGTCGGCTGGCGCTCCACCGTCCCGTCTCTACAGCGGGAACGTTACGGCAAAACGCAACACCCGAAGGGGGATTTCTGCAAGAGGATGAACTGGCCGGCCGAAGGAATGGCGTAAAAAATCCCGACT
This sequence comes from Rana kukunoris, assembly GCA_029574335.1. NCBI lineage: Eukaryota > Metazoa > Chordata > Amphibia > Anura > Ranidae > Rana > Rana kukunoris. Next base: position 114,070,918 of record CM056049.1, on the reverse strand, counting down.
ACAATCCGCCCGACGGCCGGCCCGCCCTCCACCGCCGCCCGCCTCCCCCAGACAGACAAACTTAATAAAAGTTTCACTGAACTGAAAAAAAAATAAAAAAAATAAAAGTAATACACATATCTAGAAAACTGTTTATACAACCATCACCATATATTGTACTGTTAAATAATAGCTCTTCTACTAAATGGCAGTGCTTTTGTATAATGCATTGTTTTCTTCCTAGTGGAGCTACAGGGTTATAATGTAATGTCCTGTTTGTAAATTCCTGTTGCTTTCCAATAAAACAAGAAGGGCTAAACCATGAGTCAAGCAACATCTTTATTGGCTACTGTTAATGAGTCAGTGAAACCAGAAATGCCAGTCCTGGAATTAAAAAATAAAGGTTTGTGGACAGATAAACAAGAACCCAGACTCAGACCAAATCCGCCTACAGATGAGCGGACAGAGAATGATCAAAAAGCATAAAGAACAACATTCCAGAGCATAGATGAACAAATGAAATATAAATGTGGAATGAGCTACAGAAGATACATGAAGATACAAAGATACAATACCTTTGCATCAGTGGTGTCACTGGAAGAAAAAAAATGCTGCTTCATTGGTGTTGTCACTGGAAGAAACTAAAAATTGACCTGTGGTAGTGGTGGTGCAGGAAGAAAAAATGTCCATGTGAAGGTGTTAGCATAATGAAAAAAAGCCCTGGCATTAGTGGGAGGAAAATGGTCCCTGGAAAAACAATCCATGCATAAGTGGTGTCACTGGAAGGTGAAAAAAATGCCCCTGCGTCAGAGGTGTCAGTGGAAGGGAAAATGTCCCTCCATCAGTGGTGTCACTGGAAGGAAAGAATTTCCCTGCAGCAGTGGTGCCACTGTTTGAAAAAATTGCCCTGCGTTGGTGGTGCCTCTAAACGGAAAAATAGCCCTGCATTAGTGTCAGTGGGACAAAAAGAAAGTCCCTAAAATACAGAGGGATGCAGTTGGTCTGGATAGGCAGCACAGAGGAGGGCAGTTAATGATGGCAGCAGGCAGTACAGAGAGGGCAGGTGACTCTAGGGGCAGGCAGTACAAAAAGGGGGTAGTAGATTAGTTGATGGTAGAGGCAGGCAGTACAGAAGGGGCAGTTGATAGTAGAGGCAGGCAGTTCAGAGGGGGACAGTTGATAGTAGGGACTTAGGCGGCGTACACACGATCGGACATATCCGATGAAAACGGTCCGCGGACCATTTCCATCGGATATGTCCGATCGGGAGTTTGATCCGATGGCGTGTACACACCATCGGATCAAATTCCCCGCCGCCGGAAGGCGCGGTGACGTGGCGGTGACGCGGCGGTGACGTTGTCGCCGCCGCGTCACCGCAACGTCACCGCACCAGGAAGTAAAACACTTCCGCGCTTGCGCCGAATCCATTCGGCAGCGGCGCGGCGGCGGTGGGGGCCGACATGTCTGCTGGTAAGTGTACTAACCAGCAGACATGTCGGGCGGACAGATCCCCACGGATAGATTTCAAAGCATGCTTTGAAATCTGTCGGGTGGAGAAATCTGTCCGCTAGCCCATACACACGAGCGGAGATGTCTGCTGAAACGGTCCATCGGACCGTTTTCAGCGGACATATCCCCTCGTGTGTACGCGGCCTAACAGTAAAGGGGGCAGACAGTTGATGGTGGGGTCAGGCAGTATAGAGGGGGGAATATGATAGTGGGGACAGGCAATCCAAGGGGGCAGCTAATATTGGAGAACAGTAATGGATAGGTCAGATAGAGAACCCCTTCCCCATCAATGCCTCCACACTGATCTTGTCCTTGGGTTTTTGGCTTCCCAGTAGTTTAAAGTAGGCCAGTCCATTCCCAGACTCTGGGGCTGCTCTCTTTATCTTTCTGGTTTCACTATAGATAATTGGTTCACTAAAGAGAGGGGTTAACCTAAGTTCCCAGTTGCTGATCCACCATATAACACTGTGGCTTCCTCTCCTCTCTTCTCTCCAAGTGTGCGCTGTCCTTAAAAGGGCACAGAGAAGCAGGACTCAGTGTGTCAACCACTAAGCCAAGTGACACCTGGCTATACAAGATCTTCTGGCTTTTGGCATGGTGGAGGCTCAGAAAAGAGTCAGGATGTTATCCATATGCACAGTGGGCCCCAACCATCTTGGAAAGGGCAGCCATCACAAATGTTGGGGCCCCTTACACAGCTTTAGGTAGGGCCGCCCTGGATCAGAAAAAAAAAACAAGTGTAATCTCTTCTCACCTAGCAAAAGATAATAAGGATAATAAGCGAGGGGGAGGGCCCTGGGGACCATCAGGCCCCTTAAAGGTGTAATTTAAAAAAAAGGGAGGGGGCAGTCGGGCCCCTGGGGACCATCGGGCCCCTTTCAGCCTTACAGGTGTAATGCCTGTACCCCCCTGATGGTGGCCCTGATCTTGGAGCCACTGATCAGACTCAAGGAAAAAAAAGGTGTTTTCTCACATTCATTGATGTCTACTGAAAATATACTGGGCTTTACCTATTGCACAGCAATGATGAAATTCTAAATTAATTAACTGGATAATAATAAGAAACATGTGCAAAAAGCAATTGTAACGTGCAGTGGCAGGGTGTTCACACAGATCCTTTCCCAGTGTAACACGCCTCTTACTAGAGATTGTGGTTCTCAAGCTATAGAGATCGCATTCGCTTAGTACCCCACACACTCCTGTGTTATTCAGAGATGATAACCTGTCATCCACCGAGAAGGTTAAGGCCCTGTACACACGACCTTCTCGTCGGGAAGCTCGTCGAGCCAAAAAAGAGAGCACTCTCTATTTAGCCCTATTGTCTACTATATATGGACTTTTATTTAATATTAATATAAACTTATTTCTTCCTTTTTTTTATACAGTGAAACCTTGGATTGCGAGTAACGCAGGTAACTAGCGTTTTGCAATACAAGCTTTTTTTTTTTTTAATCCTGACTCAGTTTGCGAGTGTTGTCTCGCAAAATTAGCAGGATTCAAGCCATGGCGGTGTGCAGTACCGCATTTGGCCAGAGGTGCGGGGCAGCGTAGCCGAACGGAGCAGATCGGAGCCATACGGAAAAACTCAGAAATACTAAATTCCCGAGCCTTGCCAAGGTTTTCTGAGTTCAGCTGAGTATTTCCGAGGCTCTCCAGGGCCCCCCACCTCTGGCCACATGCGGCATTGCATGGCATCGAAGTCAATGCGGAACAAATTATTTTTGTTTCCATTAACTTCTATGGGGAAACTTGCTTTGATATGCAAGTGCTTTACAAGCATTCTCCTGGATCGGATTATGCTCATAATCCAAGGTCACACTGTAAATCATTTTGATGAATTTGCATTTCATTTTCTTTTTATGTTTGTGTGTTTGAGATTTTTGTTACTTGAATACGAATATTGATTTGGCAAGTGCACCTGGTCACTTTATACCATAATTATTTGGGCCTTATATTCAGACTCTACTATAGGGATATGCAATTAGCGGACCTCCAGCTGTTGCAGAACTACAAGTCCCATCATGCCTCTGGCTCTGGGTGTCATGCTTGTGGCTGTCAGCCTTGCAATGCCTCATGGGACTTGTAGTTCTGCAACAGCTGGAGGTCCTCTAATTGTATATACCTGCTCTACTAGGTAGCGGCTCTCATACACATGAATTGTGGATTGTGTTAATTACCTATCCATTGATTCATTGACTTTTAGGTTCATTAGAGGTGTTGTTTTATTACACAGTATAGGTGGATCAGCGCAGGAACTTTTTCCCTTTTATAATAATAAGAAAAAGCATGCGAAAATCTTTTAAAAAATAGCTTACATACATTTTGTAAAGAACAGAGTACAAAATGAGAACCTTGTGCTGAGAAAGGTATATTTGCTGACTACAGTGAACCTCAAAGGGCTTAAACATCCAGACATCAATAAAGTAGCAATCAAGAGAAGTGAATCTATGCAAGGTAAACGTCATTGGCTCCCACTGCTGTCAATCAACTGCTGTGACGAGGGTGGGGCTAAGCCGCCCACACTGTGTCAATAGACGCAGGCAGAGCAGGTTGGGCGTGAGTATGCATGGGTGCCCCCTTGGAAAGTGGGTTTCTGTGGGGGTACTCGCCAAAGAGGAGGGGCCTGGTGCGCCAGTGAGGGCCCCCCGAAGGACAGGATCGGGGCTGCTCTGTGTAAAAGCATTGCACAGAGCAGGTAAGTATGACATGTACTGTATGTTATTTTAAAAAAAAGGGGTTTTAAATCACTTTAAGGTGAACCCAAGTCCATTTTTTTTAATGCCCCTTTTAGAGGGTTACGTCATATTATTCAATTCCTTGCTTTATTCAGGCCAACGTTCCTATTGTTTAATCAATCGGAGCATAAATAATTTAAGCAGAGATGCTACATGACACTATCTTAGCATCGCTGTGGAATATTTTTTATCTTTGCACTAGCATATCAGGAGACTTGGCAGTGAAGATAATACGTTGGGCACAAACAGTTATGCTTTGCAATCAAATGTAAAGCTAATCCATTCAGAATCTTAAAAGGTTTCAGCTGCATACAGAGAAGATTGTGTGATAACACTGTCAGACCGACACAAGGGACTAGCTTCACTGGTGATAGTCCCCTAATAACTGGCTTTCTCGATAGATCAATTTAACACTTCTGTTTACATTGGTGTCCCAAAAACTTTATTAATCAGCAAACTTTTACAAGCAGTTGCATTTATTTAATAACTGTAGAGACCTATATTATTATTAACTAAAACCAACAGGCTGACTACGTATGTGAGCACTATCTTATTAAATGTAATACACAGCTGTTTAGTGTTCAGCTGTTTAACGTGAAGAAAAAAAAGTTTGAATTGAGTTACTATGGACCTTGCGCTGACCCATAGCACTGCATTTCCTCTTGACTCTATAGTTTCCACGTCTTTTATGTCTCCTACTTCCTCCTCGTATCACTGGAGGGGACATGGCCTTTGAAGTCTCAGATTGTTTCCATAAACTACAGTGAAGCCTAATTTTTGTGATATATGCGAGTGGTAATGAGTAATATGCAGCCTGTGGCCATGGGTTAATCTATGAACTTTAACACTTTCATGGGAGCCCCCGCTTCTTGAAAATTTGTTTAGAAAAGGGTGGAAATGTCTAATAAACTATAATGATTTTCCTTGGAATAAAACTGTGTTGTCACAGTTCAAATAAATATAAAACACTATTAAGAGTCAGATTTTAAAGGCAATCATTTACAAACTCAATATTCTGATAATGTACCTGTAAATAAATAAAAACATACTAGTAATAATACAAAAATAAAATAATTATCCACTCGGTTGGTGGGCCTGGCGCAGAGCAGTATTGCATGCAATATTACAAAAAACGTTGTGCCGAGAGTGCGCCCTGTGGGTAACGGAAAGCTCCCGATTTCTGCTTGTGATTGGGAACTTTCAGATCATGTGACTGCTGTGGCAGCCAATCTTGGCACTCACATTATCATAAACCCCGCCTCTCTGCATCCAACACTCCTTAAAGGGTTAATCGTAGTGTTGTTAAAATAAATGGTCTCAGTTTAACCTCTTGGAACCGACAGCACAAAAATTTGCAGCCATGTGCAATATTGTGAAAACAGCTGTACCGAGCCCTGCACGCTCCTGACACAGTTAATTAACCACTTTTTGACCAGCTGCCGTCATTCTACTGGGGCAGGCTGGCTCTCTTGAGTAAACCACCGTAGGTATATGCCGTTCTTTGCACATGAGATAACGGGAGCTTGTCACGAGCCTTGGGAGGGTGCCTGTGAGCCTCACAGGCTCGATATGCGCCAGTGACCTTCATATGCAGTGTGGAAAGTAGCAAAAATGGATGGACAGCCACACTCCAAAAGACACTTGAGTCATCTTTATTGATAAAACAAAAGCATGCACCACAAATTCACAGCAAAAATCGTAGAACAGCCAACGCGTTTCACACTTATTTAGTGCTTATTCATGGCTGAATAAGCCATGAATAAGCACCGAATAAGTGTCTTTTGGAGTGCGGCTGTCCATCCGTTTTTGCTACTTTCCATGTTTGCCTAGTGCATTGCCAGCACCCATTGTAACCTGGGCTAATCCTTGATTGCACTCAAGACCCACTTGGAGCAGTGAACCTTCTCCTTCAAATGCAGTGTACAGAGGCAGAACAGGGAACTGCCTATGTAAACAAGGCAATTCCTTGTTCTGCCAGATGACATGGCAGTGATCTTCTGTTCCCGAACAGCAATCTCTGTCATGTCTCTGGTAGCCCACCCCCCCTACAGTTAGAACACACCCAGGAAACATACTTAACCCTTTGATCGCCCCCTAGTGTTAACCCCTTCCTTCTCAGTGTAATATTTACATTGATCAGTGCATTTTTAGAGCACTGATCAATGTAATAATATCACTGGTCCCCAAAAAGTGTAATTTGGGGTCACATTTGTCCGCCGCAATGTCGCAATCCCATTAAAAATTTCAGATTGCCGCCGTTATCAGTAAAAACAAAAAAATAAAAAATAAAAGTCCATATTTCTATCCCATAGTTTATAGACGCGTAGTAACTTTTGAGCAAACCAATATATATATAAGCCTATTGCTGTGGCAGCAGCTTTCAGCAGTGTGCTGAGAAGCTGAGCAAGGGGCTGGTTAGGCATTTAGGCAGATCCCAACATTATTGTCGGGACCCCTTCAGAGACTGCACATTAGACAACAGTGGGATTTAGCCTGCTCTCAGCTAAATCTGGGTAACAGGAGTGCAGAACTAAGCACATGCCTGTGACCCACATGAGAAGTTTGGCCAAAAGAGCTTTGTCCCTACTTCTGTAATTTACAACACACTGAGCATTCTAGAAATACACACAATAATACAGAGTGTAGCATATAATATCCATTCCAAATGCTTTGAGAAATATGGACTCTGTCTGTTGCTATGGATTACCAGAAATACAAGCTACTATATACAAAAATGCATGGACACATCTGTATTTCTTTTTAAAAAATATATTCTATTTATTAAAATGACAGATTTCATAAACGTTGGCTGATTCACTTGCATCAGTGCCAGTTATGTACTAAGTATAGTAATAGAGGTCCCATGTACATTACTATATTTATATCGTATTATCTTGAGTTATCATAACACTTTACTCTTTACATTTCTTGTCTTTGTTGAAATGATGTGGAGTTGGACCACCCGGCCTTTGAATTCTCCAAATATCGACCACTGCAACATCCATCTGTAGAAGTCTGGAGCTTCGTATGGAGTGATTTATTCTTTGGGGACAGTTTCGCCATATGTTTTACCACCGAAGAAACAGTGTATAAACAAAATTAAACTCTTTTGAGTGGTTCTTATCTAGAGAATGATGGCAAACAACGCACAACAAATCCAATTTTAAACTAATTGAATAACATAAGGAAAAGGAATAGAGCCGTGCCTGTTGCTTGGGCTCCTTATGTACTTGAGGGCAGTAAGTAAATTTAGAAAAAAATAAGAAAAATTATGTGCAGACAAAAATATCTTGGTGATGTTGAGTATAGTGTGAAGTTTATGTTGCACTTGATAACAAATATAAATGCATGATAAAAAATATACCGTAACAAAACAGAATTGTTAATATACTGTACATAAGCAAGAACATTATATTATTGCAGTGCAATTAAAGAGTTACTCTATTTTCAGTGTGTGCATATTTTTTATTACTTTGTTTATTACTTATTAATTACTAATTTCCCTGGCATTAACCCCAAGCATTACTCTGGCTTCAAATTCAATATAAAAACAGTTAAACCTGAGTTAACTCTCTATAAACTGTTTAACAATGGATCTTGAGCCTAAGTAATGCTCAGAGTTAATGGCAGGCATTCAGGGTAGCGAGCAGCATTAAGAATGACAGAGTAGTGGAGGATTGGTAAACAGATGTTCACCAATCCTTCCTCTTTGTTCTAGAAATGGATTCAGGTTTGTGGCTGTCATAGGAGTGAGTGAGTGAGTGAGTGAGTGAGAAACTTATATAGCACAGCACATGCAAACTGAATCACCTCTGGAGAAAGTGTAGGAGCCCCCTTCTGATAGTAAAAATGTAAAGTAATACACATTTTTATAAATTAAAAATGTAGTTAAAAATAGTGCAAATGAATAAAAAATGTCAAACATAAAAATGTGTTACATTAAACCTGACCAATTCTTTAACGTAGTGGTTGCGTTAGTTTTCTTATTTTAATTAATTACAGGTACTTACCTTAACTAGTTACCGACCGCCCACCGTCGTTATATGTCGGCACTTTAAAGATGGATATCTCAGTAACGGCAGCAGCTGCTGCCACAACCGAGATATCCATCTCTTCAGTGGGCGGTCCTGTCAACGATAACGGCGGTCTTCGTGGCAGATTCGCGCGAGATCGCCGTTATCAGTATCCGGAGAGGGCCCCCCCTCCCGCCGCTCTCCCGCGCCCTCCGGCGCTTACCGTAGCCGTCGATAGCGGCGGAGACGATCGGGTCCGACATGGCACAACATAGCACCCACCCGTCTCCATAGCTCTGCTGGGCTGAAGTGACGTCAAAACGTCAGTCCCACCCAGCGTCTTAAAGAAACATTTTTTTTTTTTTGTCATTTGAAAAAATGACACTTTCAGTTTTTTTTTTCTTTTGCATTTAAGCCTAAATATGAGATGTGAGGTCTTTTTGACCCCAGATCTCATATTTAAGAGGACCTGTCATGCTTTTTTCTATTACAAGGGATGTTTACATTCCTTGTAATAGGAATTAAAGTGATATTTTTTTTTATTTTTTTATTTCAGTGTTAAAAATTTTTAAATAAATAAAAATAAATACGAAAACCAAAAAAATATATTTTTAAAGTGCCCAGTCCCGACGAGCTCTCGCGCAGGAGGGAACGCATACGCGAGTAGCGCCCGCATATAAAAACGGTGTTCAAAGCACACAAGTGAAGTATCGCCGTGATCGTTAGAGCGAGAGCAATAATTCTAGCCCTAGACCTCCTCTGTAACTCAAAAAAATGCAACCTGTAGAATTTTTTAAACGTCGCCTATTGCAAATTTTTATGTCACACTGTATTTGCACAGTGTTTTTTCAAATGCAATTTGTGGGAATTTTTTTTAATTTGAATGCAAAAAAACACACTACAATTTTTTTATATAAAAATGATGTCATACTGTACTGAGTAAATAGATACCAAACATCTCACGCTTAAAAATTTAGCACACCCGAGCAACAGCGACAAACAACATACATTTTACTTTCCATAGGTGACAGTTTAAAAGCCTTTACTGGTTACCACTTTATATCTACAGAGGAGGTCCAGTGCTAGAATTACTGCCCATGATCTGACGTTCATGAAGATACCTCACATGTGTGGAACGATCGCTGTTTGTGTGCGTGCAGGACTGACGCACATGTTTACCTTTGCACGCTAGCTTTTTTAAAATGATTAATTTATTATTTTTATTTTTACACATTTGTACATCCCCTCCAACTGCTTGTCATAGCAATCGCATGGCTAGTTAGCCACTCCAATTGGTATTACAAGAGAGCCGACCATTGGCTCTAAAACCACTTGAAGACAAGTGACGTACCAGATACGTGATTTGGCGGCAAGTAGTTCACAGACTCAGTTGTCCAGACAAAGTAGCAGATATAGGGATGACACAAATTATTTAACAGACAGGGGTGCTTACATTTATAAAAGCCCAGGTTTACACTTATGCATTGTGGGAAACTGCATTCAAATCGCACCACCTTTCCGGGTGGCAGTGCAATCTTAACGATACCCCAAATGCAGTGCATTTGCCAACACCAGATCATATGGTACAAAAGTACCATGTGATCTAGTTGCAGTGTGGTTCCAAAATTGTTGCATGCATGACTTTGGTGTGAGGAGGTGCGATTTGAGCCCATTCAAAATTAATAGGCTCAAATCTCACTACACTAAGGTGGCGTACACACGATCGGATATATCCGATGAAAACGGTCCGCGGACCATTTCCATCGGATATGTCCGATCGGGAGTTTGATCCGATGGCGTGTACACACCATCGGATCAAATTCCCCGCCGCCGGACGGCGCGGTGACGTAGTGGTGACGCGGCGGTGACGTTGACGCCGCCGCGTCACCGCCACGTCACCGCACCAGGAAGTAAAACACTTCCGCGCATGCGCCAAATCCATTCGGCAGCGGCGCGGCGGCGGTGGGGGCCGACATGTCTGCTGGTAAGTGTACTAACCAGCAGACATGTCGGGCGGACAGATCCCCCCCGGATAGATTTCAAAGCATGCTTTGAAATCTGTCGGGTGGAGAAATCTGTCCGCTAGCCCATACACACGAGCGGAGATGTCTGCTGAAACGGTCCATCGGACCGTTTTCAGCGGACATATCCCCTCGTGTGTACGCGGCCTCAAAGAGAAAAAAAGGAAATCCTCTAGGTCAGACTTTGGAAGCTGATAGGAACAACAATATATTATTTTGGAAATATATATATATATATTAAAATTGGATTTTATTTAACATAGATACATAAGAATAAACATCTAAAATTTAAAAAAGGGTATCGTCCATTGACGGCCATGCAATGGCCAGAAGAGACAGACGTTCCCCATATACCAAAATAAAGAAATTATGTTTCAACAGTGCAATATATGTAACTTCCATCTCTTCTGGCCATTGCATGGCCGTCAACGGACGATACTTTTTTTTTTAATTTTAGATTTTAGATGTTTATATTTATGTATCTATGTTTAATAAAATCAATTTTTAAAGATAATATATTGTTGTTCCAATCTGCTTCCAAAGTCCGACCTAGAGGGTTTGCTTTTTTTTATTTTTCAATGAATTTTACGGATTTGGCACATGAGTGATTCACTTAAAGATATTAATCTCACCACACTAGATTGCATGTAAATTGAACAGGAATGCGGTGCAGTTCCTATACCATTCACATGCGGTTCATAGTGTGAACCGAGGCTAAAACCTTTGTCCCAAAAAAGGACAACAACTGTTTTCTGTAGCTGCTTATAAAGTGGAGTTCAGCTTTAATTTGTTAGTCAAGTCTATCTAAATCTGCCAGTCAGCCCTTTTGACACAGATGCACATTTAATCACCTTTTTTCAAAGAAAAAAACAGATTCAGTTTACATCAGTTTGCACATCTGTTTTCAGTTCAGTTCAGTTTACATCAGTCTACATCCGTGTTTGCATCCGTTTTTTCCTAGTTATTGCAGAGGCCAATCAGAGGTGACAAAAGTATAAACAAAAAATGTTTTTTGCCTAAAAATCGACATATACAGAACGAATGTGATGATATCTGTTGCGTTCCTTGTCAACGGATCTGGACGTTGTCTGTTCTGTTTAAATGCAATAAAAATAAAAATCTGAATGGATATGGATATAGTCGGATACAGTGGCGGCCCATCCATAGGGACGCACGGGCGCCAAACCCCCCCCCCCCCCCCCCCCACAGTCACAAAAAAAAAAAAAAAAAAAAACGGGCTCTTTAAGAACTTTTATTCGGCTAAAATGTCATTTTGACATTTTAGCCGAAGTTCTGGCGGCTGTCTATAGAGGGCGCTGCAGCGCCACCCCCTCTCGCAAATAACACACATTCAATGCAATGCATTGAATGTGACTTATTGTTGCCAGCTGCCTGGTCTATTCATATAACCGGACATGGGTCGCCGGTTACCCGAATAGCGGCAGCTGGTTGGCTGAGGGGAACTGCCTATCAAAGCCAGCGGCTCTGATAAGCTTTTCCAGTACCGCCCTTTCGGCTCTCGGAAGTCTATACTCGGAGCGCAGGCAACCTGCATTCCTTGCATAAGACTGACGGCCGTTTCAGCCAATCAGGTTCCCGGATTCTGGTTATCAGGAACCTGATTGGCTGAAGCTTCTCCACGGCGGCAGAAGACATCGAGGGAGGACATGGAAGCGTCAGGTAAGTGTTTTTTACAGGGAAAGGGGCATGATGGGGCACAGTGGCATCATGGGGCACAGTGGCATCATGGGGCACAGTGGTGACAAAGGGCACAGAGGCGACAGTGAGCACAGTGGCATGGGGCACAGAGGTGACAATTAAAGGGCACAGTGGTGACAATTGATGGCACAGTGACTGCATATGATGGCATGGCACAGTGGTGATAATTTATGGCACAGTGACTGCATTTGATGGCATGGCACAGTGGTGACAATTGATGGGCACAGTAGCTGCGTTTGATGGCATGGCACATTGGTGACAATTGATGGCACAGTGGTGGCGTTTGATGGCATGGCACAGTGGTGACAATTGATGGCACAGTGACTGCATATGATGGCATGGCACAGTGGTGACAATTGATGGCACAGTGACTGCATTTGATGGCATGGCACAGTGGTGACAATTGATGGCACAGTGACTGCATTTGATGGCATGGCACAGTGGTGACAATTGATGGGCACAGTAGCTGCGTTTGATGGCATGGCACATTGGTGACAATTGATGGCACAGTGGTGGCGTTTGATGGCATGGCACAGTGGTGACAGACAATTGATGGCACAGTGACTGCATTTGATGGCATGGCACAGTGGTGACACTTAATGGCACAGGGACTGCATTTGATGGCATGGCACAGTGGTGACAATTGATGGCACAGTTGCTGTGTTGCATGGCACAGTGGTGACAATTGATGGCACAGTGGCTGCATTTGATGGCATGGCACAGTGGTGACAATTGATGGCACAGTTGCTGTGTTTGATGGCATGGCACAGTGGTGACAATTGATGGCACAGTGGCTGCATTTGGTGGCATGGCACAGTGGTGACAATTGATGGCACAGTTTCTGTGTTTGATGGCATGGCACAGTGGTGACAATTGATGGCACGGTGGCTGCATTTGGTGGCATGGCGCAGTGGCTGCATGTGATGGGCACAGTGCGGCTGCAATATTTTTTTTTTTCATTTGTGCCCCGCAAAATTTTTGAGCACCAGCCGCCACTGGTCGGATATAAGCGGATGATCATCCGTTTACACGTTTACATTCGAACATCCATAGACCTACATTCTGGTTCAGTCTTAAAAACCGACAGATGGATTTAAACTGAACACCCTTGTGCAAGAGGTCTCATGCCGTGTACACGATCATTTTTTAGCATGAAAAAAAACACAGTTTTTTCAAAAACGTCATTTAAAATGACCGTGTGTGGGCTACACATCATTTTTCAGGTTCTGAAAAATGAAAAAAAAAAAATCGAACATGCTGCATTTTTTTTTACGTCGTTTTAAACAATGTAGTTTTTCGGGGTTGTAAAAAAATTATCGCGTGTGGGCTAAAACGACGTAGAAAAGCTGCGCATGCTCAGAAGCAAGTTATAAGACGGGAGCGTGTACATGAAGCCTAAAGCCTCATACACACGATCGGAATTCCACCAGACTTTTCCATGGATTTTTGTCCATGGACTTGATATGCATACACATGGCAGAACTTTTTCAGCCAGCATTCCTAAAACCACATGTTTTTTCAGCTCTTTACCGCCACCCTTCGGGCAACTTTTGCTATTGTTTGATGTTTAGCATTGGTTCTGAGCATGCTCGTTTGAACTTTGGATTTTAGTCCGATGGACTTGTGTACCCACGATCGGATGATCCTCCATCGGACATTTGTTGTTGGAAAGTTTGAGAGCATTCACAGTGAACATTTGTCCGTTGAAAAAACGAAAACAATTGTCCGATGGAGCATACAGACGGTCGGACTGTGCGATAAAATATGTCCGGCAGACCGTTTTTCTGAAAAAGATTGTGTGTATGGTCCTTAAAGGTGTTTGCTTTACTACTTCATCCAGAATGGTGTGTTACTGGCCAGATCACCAGATAAAAAGGAAGGGAAAAAAGTCTAAAAAATAAACATGTAATGGTTGGTAAGCTGCAATATATTACAATTTTGTATTTGTGTTTAATACCACTTTAGGTATAAGTGTAAGCCTAAAATGTGCATTTAAAATGGTTGTACACCCAAAAAAAAAAAAAAACAACCCTGTAAGACAAAGGCACACTGAGCTAGTATGCATCGCAAAGGTTTTACCATGATTTCGCAGCCACTATTTGGACTTGATCTTGCCACGATTTCTTGCCTGTGTAAACTTGCATCAAAGTCAGACCAAAGTAGTACTGGGGTTACTTTGAAGTCGGTGCTACACGAAGTCGCACAGATATAAATGGTATTCATTGGAAATCATGTGTCTTTGCAGTCCTAAGTCGCAGGACAAGTCGCAAAAGTGTGAAAGGGGCATAAGTGTGAATTTAATTGTGTTGGCTGACTTATAGATTTTCATTGTGAAAAGAAGAAGTATAGCACAACCACTGTATAGCCCCACAAACCAAAAAGCAGAGTATGCACATGTACAGTAATAAGCAAAAATGGGTGCCCCGTGTATATGTGAAATTACAAACTACTGCATACAGTACACAAAAAGACTTTTAAAACACTACTGTGATTGTTTAAATCAAGCTGATTCCTTTTACATATATATGTCTGAAAGGTAACTGGAAATATTACACTTTGGCCCAGATTCACAGAGCGATTACGCCTGCGCAACAGGAGATGCGCGTGCGTAAGTCTAAATGTGCGCGTGCGTTTCGATGCACAGCATCCCCGAAACGAGATACGCAAAAAATCTACTTTTTTTGTCCAGCGTAATTTCGTTAGACAGGCGCATCTGTCCGCGCAAAACTGCGCGAGACAGACCATTGATTTGCTAGTCAAATATGCTAATGAGGGACTTACGGGGATCCACAAAAGAACGTTGGGGCAGTGCAGGCTACGCAGTGTGTGCAACAGCAAAATGTCCTGTCTAAAATTAGACCATATAAAAGCTGGTCTAAAAAGAGAAAAAAAGTCTACATGTTAGATAAAGCAACACTGTTAGTGAGGAGCTCAGCAGTCACACGTGTTGCACAACAATCTGTATGCCAACATGCCAGGGGCATCGTCGCGCATAGCTATACTACTGACTTTAGATGAGCAAAGAAGGAGGAGGGCACGGAGGATGGCACGGGAGAGGCTATACCGCACCCGCATAGACCTGTTTGGCATGAGTGATTCTGAGGTGTATCGCATCTTCAGATTCACCCCTCATGCCATCCTGGAATTAACCACAACCCTGCAGGAGGACATCACCAGCCCAACACAACGCTCACATGCAGTGCAGCCACTGGTCAAGGTCATGGCAACACTCCATGTCCTTGCCAGTGGCTCTTTTCAGCGTACAAGTGGAGTGGTGGCTGGGATGTCACAATCCTCCATGAGCAGATGTGTGCACCAGGTTGTCCCAGCAATCCTCAGACGCATGGCCAACCAAATCATCAAACCCACCACTGAGGACCTGCGGCTGAAGGCAATGACAGATTTCTACAGAATTCCCAGATTCCCACGCACTGTGGGGGCCATTGATTGCACACATGTGGCACTCCAGCCCCCCCAGGAGACAGAGCACATGTACCGCAATCGGAAGCATTGGCATTCCATCAACGTACAGGTGATAGTCGATGCATAAGGCCTCATATGGCACGTCCGTGCCAAACACCCAGGGTCCAGCCATGACAGCTACATATACAATCAAAGCCACATCCGAATGGAATTCGATCAGAACGTGTATGGGGCCACCTGGCTGGTTGGTGAGTGACATGGGTGGCAGGCATGACTGTACCCCCCCATGATGCACACATCACAAGGGGCACATGCATGACTAACATCCTCCTGTCTTTTCCCTTAAAGGTGACTCTGCATATGCACTGGGACCCCATCTCATGACTCCTATCCGGAACCCCCAAACCCCAGGAGAGGAAAGATACAATCAAGCACATGCCCAAACACGAGCAGTGGTGGAGCGCACCTTTGGCCTCCTGAAGTCACGTTTCCGATGCCTGAATAAGTCTGGGGGTACCCTCTTGTATTCCCCAAACTTTGTGTGCCAGATCATCGGTGCATGTTGCATGCTGCACAACTTCGCAGTAAGAAAGGGCCTGCAGATTGACCTACGTGATGACCTGACCCCTGAACCAGACAATCCCCCCCTAACCGAGGGTCCCCGTCTTCTGAGGGAAGAGCAGCCAGGAGACAGCTCACATTGGGCATCTTTGCACGTTAAACACACACATTAATCATGGCACAATGAGAATGCATGCATGCACACCACTGTGGTCCCTAGCACACACACCCCACATCCTCATCAAATTGGATTGGCACCAGTCCACCATGCAGGACTTGTGAGCAGCAACGCCACGCCAAGGCTCCAATTATGTCACTGTACATTGATACACCATTCACACGGACCTGGGGGTTACTTCTCCCTGGTCCTGGGGACCCCTACTCCACCAAAATTGAGGGTGACACCCCTTTTCCGGCAGGAATGTCACCCCCACATTCAAACAGCATTCACAACCCAAAAAAAAAAAATGACCAGCAAAAAAAAAAAAGGGGAAAAAAAATGAGTGCCCTTGACGTGAGCCACGCCTGGGGCGCCCCCTGCCACGGCCCCGGCTCCTAAGGGGAGACTCATGGGGGAGGGGGAAAACCGGGGAAGGAGGAGCAGCCCCTGATCTCTACCCACCTGGCGGCCTGCCCTCCAAGGCCACGGCTATTCTGTCCAGGGCACCACCTAGTGTTGCCGTGTTGGCCTGGATAGCCTGGGTAAGGGCCCTCATATCCTGCCCAACGCCTGCTGATGTAGTCTGCAGGTCGTTAAGGCAGTTTGTGAAAGCCCGGGAGTGGCAGTCCAGGTTCCCCAGTGTATCCTTGATGGAGGACAGGCTCTCCTCCATCTGCACCAATGTCTGGCTGACCTGTCCCAGATGGCGGGTCTGGAGGAACTGGTCCCTTCTCAGAGTGGCGGGCAGGAGATCGGCCACCCCCCTGGTCTTCTGGGACGACTTCCTGCCTCCAGCTGATGCACAACCAATCAAGCAAGAACACACACAAAGAGAAAACTAACACCCAAAAAATCACACAAGTACTAAAAAACAGTCACAAAAAAAAACAGCAAAAATTAAGCAAGAAAACAAACGAACAGAAATATATCAAACAAACAGTCTCTCAAACACTTATCAAAAAACACTTTCAAAGATCAACTAACAAACACTTGATCACACAGTACACTAATCTGACAAATACAAAACACAACGCAACGAACAATGGGACAAAAGCACTTGGTTAAATGGGAAGGGACAAAGGGATGTACTTTTGCAATGGAAGTGCGTTTGTGTCTGTCTATTTATGCTGTCTGCGTAGTCCTTAGTCCATTTCCAATTTCACTGATTGCGCCGTTCCCGAGTTGTGAGCATGCGCACAGCGGAGCTGACCATGGTCTCCTTCAAGCGCGCATGCGCGAGCCAGCCGGCCCTTCATTTGCATGGGGTCACGGCTCATTTCAATGTAACACGCCCACGTCCTTCCCAATTTGTATTACTCCGCCTTACGCCTCTGAAATAACATTACGCATGCACAATTTTCTGCGCAAAAGCTACGAGAATAGGGTGATTACGCAGCTACATTGCGCAAGTCTAACGTAAAGGCGGTGCGCTACGCCGGTCCAATAATGCGCAGATGTACCTGAATCTGGCCCTTTCTTTTTAGCTCTTTCCATCCAAAATCTGTTTATTAGCATTTGTTCTGCCCCACTTTCATATATTAGTTATGTCTTTTATTGAATAGCTTTAGAGTGTTATTATTTTGTAGTAGCTGACATCTAGTAGTGGTTTTTGCCCACTACAAATTCTCCCCTCCAGTTTAGTTTGTTTAGTTCCAGCTAGACCCTCCCCACTTATTCCATGTTCCCACAGTCAATGTTAGTCATTTACAGAGACAGGGCTTAGGAAAGTCATTGTCTTCTTACACTATGAAATCCTGGAAAAAAACATTGGCCCAGATTCAGGTACATCTGCGCATTATTGGACCGGCGTAGCGCACCGCCTTTACGTTAGACTTGCGCAATTTTGTCGCGTAATCACCCTATTCTCGTAGCTTTTGCGCAGGAAATTGCGCATACGTAACGTTTTTTTAGAGGCGTAAGGAGGAGTAATACAGATTGGGAAGGACGTGGGCGTGTTAAATTGAAATGAGCCGTGACCCCATGCAAATGAAGGGCCGGCCGGCTCACGCATGCGCGCTTGAAGGAGACCATGTCAGCTCCGCTGTGCGCATGCTCACAACTCGGGAGCGGCGCAATCAGTGAAATTGGAAATGGACTAGGGCAACGTTGTGAACTACGCAGACAGCATAAATAGACACACACAAACGCACTTGCATTGCAAAAATACATCCCTTTGTCCCTTCCCATTTAACCAAGTGCTTTTGTCCTGTTGTTCGTTGCGGTGTGTTTTGTAGTTGTCAGATTAGTGTTCTGTGTGATCAAGTGTTTGTTAGTAGATTTTTGAAAGTGGTTTTTGATAAGTGTTTGAGAGACTGTTTGTTTGATTGATATATTTGTGTTTGTTTCTTTTCCTGCTGTATTTTTGTTTTGTTTTTTGGTGACTGTTTCTTGCTGAGTATTTTTCTCTCTGTGTGTGTTTTTTTTTGATTGGTTGTGCTTGTTTGTGTGCGTGAATTTTGTTGACTGGGACTGATTTTTTTTGGAAGGATGACTGAGAGAAAACGAAAGCTGAATTTTACAGTTGTGGAAAAACAAATTCTTGCCCGGGCCATTAGCGAGTATGGGCGTTACCTCCGCGGCCCAGAGAGTGCCAACACCACCCCGGCCAGGAGGAGGGAGATTTTGGATAGGATCACTGACCAGGTGAATTCAGCGGGGCAGGGGGAGACACGGACCCGGTCTGGGATTGACAAAAAAATCAATGACCTCCGGCGTCTGGTCAAACAGAAGATGGCCAGAATGCATGCCCATGCCAGGGGCACAGGAGGGGGCCCACCATGCCGTATTAGGCTGACAGCGGAGGAGCGTGCGGTGGCCCTGACCTTTCATCGGCATGAAGTTGAGGGCCTGCCCGGCTTTGACTCAAGTCCGGAGCCCGTGGTGCCAGGTACGTTTTTTTTTTTTTAATATCAGGTGTGTAGCATGTGTGGGGGAGGGGGTGAAAGGGAATATGTGGCAAGTGTGTGGATCCTCCAACCTGTGAATGTTTTGTGTCATCCACAGATGTGCAGGAGGGTGCAGGGCCATCTGGCCTGACCGCACCAACCCCAAGGACAGCAGCCTAATGAGGCCCCCCCAACAAGGCCGGAGTCCGCGGAGGAGGTTCAAGAGGAGCAGGAGAATCATGAGGAGGAGGAGAATCATGAGGAGGAGGAGTCCATGTCAGGCACTGGATGTTTGGTTTTTGAGGACTCTTCCCCTCTGGCTGGCAGCAGGCAGGCCTCCCTAAGGGGGAGCCCCCCCCTCCTCCCCCAACATGGCTCCCCTCACAAGGGCCTCCCCTTCTCCCCGGCCACAAGCATCAGCTGGAGGCAGGATGTCATCCCAGACCACCAGGGGGGTGGCCGATCTCCTGCCCGCCACTCTGAGAAGGGACAAGTTCTTCCAGACCCGCCATCTGGGACAGGTCAGCCAGACATTGGTGCGGATGGAGGAGAGCCTGTCCTCCATCAAGGATACGCTGGGGAACCTGGACTCCCACTCCCGGGCTTTCACAACCTGCCTAAACGAACTACAGACGACATCAGCAGGCGTTGGGCAGGATGTGAGGGCCCTTACCCTGGCTATCCAGGCCAACACGGCAACACTTGGTGCTGCCCTGGACAGAATAGCCGTGGCCTTGGAGGGCAGGCCGCCAGGTGGGCAGAGATCAGGGGCTGCTCCTCCTTCCCCGGTTTTACCCCTTCCCCATGAGTCTCCCCTGAGAAGCCGGGGCCGTGGCCGGGGGCGCCCCAGGCGTGGCTCACGCAAAGGGCAATAATTTGTTTTTCCCCTTTTTTTTTTTTTGCTGGAAATTTTTTGCTTTTGCAGGTCATTTTTTATTTTTATTTTTGTGAATGCTGTGTGAATGTGGGGGTGACATTCCTGCCGGAAAAGGGGTGTCACCCTCAATTTTGGTGGAGAAGGGTTCCCCAGGACCAGGGATAAGTGATCCCCAGGTCCGTGTGAATGGTGTATGAATGTACAGTGACATAATTGGAGCCTTGGCGTGGCGTTGCTGCTCACAAGTCCTGCATGGTGGACTGGTGCCAATCCAATTTGATGTGGATGTGGGGTGTGTGTGCTAGGGACCACAGTGGTGTGCATGCATGCATTCTCATTGTGCCATGATTAATGTGTATGTTTAACGTGCAAAGATGCCCAATGTGAGCTGTCTCCTGGCTGCTCTTCCCTCAGAAGACGGGGTAGCCTCGGTTAGGGGGGGATTGTCTGGTTCAGGGGTCAGGTCATCACGTATGTCAATCTGCAGGCCCTTTCTTTCTGCGAAGTTGTGCAGCATGCAACATGCACCGATGATCTGGCACACGAAGTTTGGGGAATACAAGAGGGTACCCCCAGACTTATCCAGGCATCGGAAACGTGACTTCAGATGGCCAAAGGTGTGCTCCACCACTGCTCGTGTTTGGGCATGTGCTTGATTGTATCTTTCCTCTCCTGGGGTTTGGGGGTTCCGGATAGGAGTCATGAGATGGGGTCCCAGTGGATATGCAGAGTCACCTGTAAGGGAAAAGACAGGAGGATGTTAGTCATGCATGTGCCCCTTGTGATGTGCATCATGGGAGGGGATAGTCATGCCTGCCACCCATGTCACTCACCAACCAGCCAGGTGTCCCCATACACGTTCTGATCGAATTCCATTCGGATGTGGCATTGATTGTATATGTAGCTGTCATGGCTGGACCCAGGGTGTTTGGTACGGACGTGCCATATGAGGCCTTGGGCATCGACTATCACCTGTACATTGATGGAATGCCAATGCTTCCGATTGCGGTACATGTGCACTGTCTCATGGGGGGGCTGGAGTGCCACATGTGTGCAATCAATGGCCCCCACAGTGCGTGGGAATCTGGCAATTCTGTAGAAATCTGTCATTGCCTTCAGCCGCAGCTCCTCAGTGGTGGGTTTGATGATTTGGTTGGCCATGCGTCTGAGAATTGCAGGGACAACCTGGTGCACACATCTGCTCATGGAGGATTGTGACATCCCAGCCACCACTCCACTTGTACGCTGAAAAGAGCCACTGGCAAGGAAATGGAGTGTTGCCAGTACATTGACCAGTGGCTGCACTGCATGTGAGCGGTGTGTTCGGCTGGTGATGTCCTCCTGCAGGGTTGTGGTTAATTCCAGGATGGCATGAGGGGTGAATCTGAAGATGCGAAACACCTCAGAATCACTCATGCCAAACAGGTCTATGCGGGTGCGGTATATCCTCTCCCGTGCCATCCTCCGTGCCATCCTCTGTGCCCTCATCCTTCTTTGTTCATCTAAAGTCAGTAGTATAGCTATGTGCGACGATGCCCCTGGCATGTTGGCATACAGATTGTTGTGCAACACGTGTGACTGCTGAGCTCCTCACCAACAGTGTTGCTTTATCTAACAAGTAGACTTTTTTTCTCTTTTTAGACCAGCTTTTATATGCTCTAATTTTATACAGGACATTTTGCTGTTGCGCACACTGCGTCGCCTGCGCTGCCCCAACGTTGTTTTGTGGATCCCCTTAAGTCCCTCATTAGCATATTTGACTAGCAAATCAATAGTGTGTCTAGCGCACTTTTGCCGGACGGATGCGCCAGTCTAACGAAATTCGATTTTTTGCGTATCTCGTTCTGTGGATGCCGCGCAACGAAACGCACGCGCACATTTCGACTTACGCACGCGCATCTCCTGTTGCGCAGGCGTAATCGCTCTGTGAATCTGGGCCATTATCTGTAGTACTATTTTCTGGCAAAAAATTGTGTTGGTTTCAACTTCTGTGTCTTATGGTTAAGCAAGCTGCCCATGGATGGTGACCATACTGATGGACAAACTGGGTCTAGGGATGAATGTCAATGCATAAGGTGGCATTTGAAACAGAACAGCATTCCCTAGCAGATGTCCAGTGCTCAGGATAGGTTAGTAAACATCCCACTTGTGAGCCACTAGCAGGCACTTTACATGGCTGCTGGCTCTTGGTGTTGGGTGATTGTGCAAGGGTTCAATTTTACAGGTTATTTGGCAAACTCATTGTAAAATCCATAATTTGCAAACTTTAATGTGAGCCTGATGGATGTCAATGGGGAGTGAATCTTGAAAACCAATTCTGCCCATTTGCATGGCTACTAGACAAGGGGTTGTCAAGCAAAGAGCACAGAGACCTTGACTCTGCCAGTAAAAACATAAAAAAGAAACATTTAGAGGGGGCGGATATGTTTCTAGTAAGGCTTAAATTAAAACATACAAAATGCACAATTCTTAAAATTTAAATGTTTGTGGGACGCCCCAATTCTGCCTATGTTGCGCACCAGTAGGATGTACTAAAGCAAAATGACATCTGGAAAGAACAAAATTACCATTTGCCACTAAATGTAATTTCCAATCCCCTGCTTGCTTTGTTTGTAAACAAAGAGGCTGGGGAACCCAGGAAAAGTCATAACCATATATGTTTGACATCAGCTGGCAAAACAAACAAAAAATGGCAGGGTTTTCCTCCTTAACCGCTTGCCGACCAGCCACCACAGTTTTACTGTGGCAGGTTGGCTCGGCTGCGCAAAATCACGTAATATAGCTAGATTTTGCTATGCGTCCTCTAGGGGCACGTGCGCACCGCCTGCTCATCCAAGGTGCCGATGCGAGTGCCCGGCAGGCGTGATCACCGTCGAGCACCCGCGATCGCTCGTCACAGAGTGAGAACTGGGAGCTGGGTGTCTAAACACCCAGCTCCTGGTTCTTTCAGGGGGAGAAGTGACCGATCGTATGTTCATACAATATATGAACAGCAATCTGTCATTTACCCCAGTCAGTCCCACCCCCCTTCAGTTAGAACACAATGAGGGAACATAATTAACCCCTTGATCGCCCCCTAGTGTTAACCCCTTCCCTGCCAGTGACATTTTTACAGTAATCAATGCATTTTTATAGCACGGATTTCTATAAAAATGCCAATGGTCTCAAAAATGTGTCAAAAGTGTCCGATGTGTCCGCCATAAGGTCGCAGTACCGATACAAATTGCAGATCCCTGGCATTACTAGAAAAAAAAATTATTAATAAAAATGCCTTAAAACTATCCCCTATTTTGTAAACGCTATAACTTTTTACGCAAACCAATCAATAAACGCTTATTGTGATTTTTTTTTAACGAAAAATCTGTAGAAGAATACGTATCGGCCTAAACGGGGACATTTTTTTTTATATATATTTTTGGGGGATATTTACTATAGCAATAAGTAAAAAAAAATATATTTTTTTCAAAGTTGTCGCTCTATTTTTGTTTATAGCTCAAAAATAAAAACTGCAGAGGTGATCAAATACCACCAAAAGAAAGCTTGATTTATGGGAAAAAAAGGACGTCAATTTTGTTTTGGACCCACGTCGCACGATCGCGCAATTGTCAGTTAAAACAATGCTGTGCCGAATCGCAAAAAGTGGCCCGGTCATTGACCAGCAAAATGGTCCAGGGTCGAAGTGGTTAAAATCCACACCAGACCCCTATCCTTCAAGAGGGTCTAGTTCACATTTAAAGGGTCCTCACACTATCTTTTTTTTGTGTGGGGCTCCCCCAAAACCTATATTAGGCCTTCATCAAGGATAAAGGTCTGGTATTGATTTTAAGGGGAATTTTTTCATTTTTTGCTTTATTTTGTGGGGGTCCCCCTAAAAACCGGTACAAGACACATTCTTAATGAGGATCTGCTTTAGATTCACCCAATGGGACCCCACAAAAAACATTGGTAGATCCACCCAAATATTAGTACCAGAGGCTTCTCTGAGCATGTAGCCTGGCTGACAAGAGAAGGAGGGGCAGAATATGTGCAGCCTCATCATCTAACCCTCACAGTAGTAAGTTGTCATTTAGTTGTGGTAATAATACTGTCATTAAATGAATGAGTTCCTTCTACAGGAGCGGCAGGATGTTTGGGAAAATGTACTTGGCCAAATCTGGTCATTTAGTTTATTTGATCCATGAGTGAGAATAACATGAGTTTACGGGGGAACCCTGCCTCGCCCCAGATATCAATCTTATCCCTACTGGCTTTGAATGCTGGGTCCCCACTTATAACTGGGAATCAATTTGAATACTTCTTTGTCATGTGATCACTACGTGATCTATGGCGTAGTAAGCTTAATTTACAATATAAGCCATCAAGCTGCAGATAAGCGTTGCAATCCTCAGACTGCTATAGTGTAACTACAATAGTGCTATTTGTGAGATATAATTATATAATTAATAAAAATTACACAAACATAAAAATGTTTATGAGAAAAGAGGGGGGCAGAGTGTGATTAGAATATATCCCTACTCCACGCTTTAAATATTAAAAATATTAAAAAACACACCAAATAAAAATATGCACAGACCCCAAATTTCAAGCTATTACATAAACCAAAAGCAAATTCAGCTGCAGTATTATCCCAGCCAAAATGTCACAGTTTACCCATCTTCTTGAAACAAGTCAAGGAGCGGCCTAAACGGTGTGTATTGGCAACAAAGGGGAGGTGGCACACGCAAAGGCAGAATCTCTCAATGTGGAACAGATATTAAACTCTAGAGATACGCCGCGTAAATACTAAGAATAGGCACTCGTAGCCAAGATACGAGTGGCGTAAGTCTGTTACACCGTCGTATATTAGTTGCATATTTACGCTGGCCGCTAGGTGGCGATTCCGTCGATTTACGCGTCGAATATGTAAATTAGGGAGATAAGCCAATTCACAAACGTACTTGCGGCCGGGTGTCGTAGTTTACGTCGTTTGCGTAAGCGTTAGTCTGGCGTAAAGTTACCCCTGCTATATGAGGTGCAGCTAATGTTAACTATGGACGTCGGGAAAGCGTAGAATTGTACGTCGTTTACGTCGTTTGCATAAATCATTCGGGAATGGGGCTGTACGTAAGTTACGTTCACGTCGTTTACATTGACTACTTGCGACGTGATTTCACGCATGCGCACTGGAATACGTCCACGGATGGCGCATGTGCCGTTCAGAAAAAATGTAAATTGCGTGGGGTCATGATTCATTTACATGAATCACGGCCCCTACATGACTAATTTGAATTTGGCGCCCTTACGCCAGCCACTTTACACTACGCCGCCGCAAATTACGGAGCAAGTGCTTTCTGAATAAGGCACTTGCCTATAAAACTTGCGGAGGTGTAGCATAAAGAGTATACGCTACGCTGCCAGATAGATACACAATTGTATCTGAATCTGGCCCTATATCTATATATAGAAAAGTTATGTGATTTGGGGAGTTTGCCTGCAGAAGTGGCACCTTTTTAATCACGGATTTAATGTGTGGAAAAATAATCACACTGAGCTCTGAGTGAAGATTGAATGTTCATTTATTCAATGAAGTGGACTTATTTCATGAACTTTATTCTATGTTTGAGAATACTTGACATTTTATGTTGGCTATATAGAGGTAACTACTCTACGACCATATATGATTTAGTTTGAGGAGATTGATGTGCTTGGTTGTAACTATAGCACTGCACAGTGGTGATTGGTATTCATCATATAATGACATTTCTGTGTTGAATATCAGCTTATAATTAAAATAAAATAAAAAGAGTGGGCCAAATTCACAGAGCCATTACTCCGGTCTATCTCCTGATAGACCGGAGTAATTTCAAATTACCCGCGTCTTATCATTCGTTTGAATCCTCAAACCATGATACGACGACTTCGGGCTTCGATTCGACAGGCTTAGGTCTTCATACGCCATCGGATCTACGCTGCAATCTTTTTCCGCCCGCTGGGTGGAGTTCGCGTCGTTTTCAGCGTTGGGGTATGCAAATTAGCTTTTTCCGGCGGTCCACGAAGTTACGATCGTCTGTCGCATTCTCTTACGGCATCTGTAGTCATCTTTTTGCTGCGTAAAGTTAGGGAAGCAAAAATGTTGTCACGTTAGACAGCCCATGTTAAGTATGGCAGTCGTTCCTGTGTCAAATTTCCAATGTTTTTGTTTGTGTTTGCGTAAGTTGTCCGGGAATAGGAATGTACGTAAACGACGCTACTCAAAAAAAAACTGACGGCGAAAAATTTCTGAACGGAGCATGCGCAGTTCGATCGCCGCGGGGACACGTCTAATTTAAATGCTTCACGCACCCTAATCGCGTATCTCGCTTCCGCCGCGAGAAATACACTACGCCGCCGTGCCTTACGGGCCAAAATCTACCTGAATTCGTCTTAGAGCCAGGTAAAATATGGCGGCGTAGTGTATCTCTGATACTCCGCGCCAGGGCAATTGTACCTGAATCTGGCCTAGTGTGTTTTTTCATTAAACAAAGTATACCAAATAAAAACCTTACCTGCCCTTGAAAATACATAAAAATTACTTATGTGTGCAAATTAGTCACAGGATTATTGTCAAGTTAACTGAGGCATGCTTACCCTGCTAAAGTTGGCATGGGCATCTAAGCATCATTGACTTCTGGTCTTGAAGTGGTTAAAATAACTCCTACATGTTAGTGAATTGCCTCCTATATCAGCATACTGTTATCACTGGTAGTTCTTGCACACCTTTTATAATGTAAATTATATTTTAAGTGTAATCACCAAGTTTTGTGTGCTGTTATTAGTGTACTTGCTTTATAACATGTTTTCTTTTCTTATTGTCCTATCTATAGGCAGTTAGGCACTAATTCCTTTGCTTGCCAAGTACTAGAGAATATTTTGCCAATACCAATTTAAACATAAGTTGTACTCTCAGTTAATAATAACAACACCCTTTTCCAAACCCCCAAATTATAGGTTGTAAACAAAGTACAAAGCCTTTCCTGGGGGACCACCTAATGTAGAAAATAATTTATAAATAATCAAAATGAATAGTTAGCAATCAGAATCTGTGAAAGCTGTGTGCAATAAAGGGTGATATCCAAAATACTTCTATCCAATATACAAATAAGCACTAACATTGGTGTATAATTTTGGACTTTTTTTGGTGAAGGAACTTTACACATATTTGGATGAGACTATTTCTTGGATTTTATTTTAGTTACAGTGGACTGATGCATTAATGATATTGTTTCATGGTGACATATATATTTTGTAGATTGTGGATGATTTATGTTATTTAAAGGGGTTGTAAAGGTAAATTTTTTTTCCCTAAATAGCTTTATTTACCTTAGTGCAGTCCTCCTTCACTTACCTCATCCTTCCATTTTGCTTTTAAATGTCCTTATTTCTTATGAAAAATACTCACTTCCTATTCTTCTATTTGTAACTCCAAACAGTAATGCAAGGCTTTCTCCCTGGTGTGGAGTGTCATGCTCGCTCCCTCCCTTGGACTACTGGAGAGTCAGGACGACCACTAACACACAGCTCCTTTCTGTATCTGCAATGTAGAGAGCGTCCTGACTCTCCCATAGTCCAAGGGAGGGGGCGAGCACGACACTCCACACCAGAGAGAAAGCCTTGCATTACTGTGTGGAGTTACAGACAGAAGAACAGAAAGTGAGGATTTCTCAGAAGAAATAAAGACATTTAAAAGCAAAATCGAAGGATGAGGTAAGTGAAGTAGGACTGCACTAAGGTAAAGGAAGCTATTTAGGGAATTTTCTTTTTTACCTTTACAGCCCCTTTAAGTATTGTTGGTATTATTTTCATTTTAGCGCTGCAATTTATTTGTAGAAAATCTTTTGTTTTTCGTCACTCGTCAAACAGAAATATACTCATATTTAAAACATGATACCCCACAAGCCATTTAGATCTTAGAAGCAGAGCATAGCCCAGAACAACCACTTTCTTTCTGTATATTGAAGTGGACACAGAAGTAAATCTTGTTTCTCTAAATGAGATACAAGACTAGTGCAATACTGCTAAAATTCTATTAACATTTATGTGGTGGGTACTGTATCTTTAACCACTTAACGCCCACCCACTGTATATATACGTCCCCTATTTAACCACTTCCATACTGGGCACTTTGCAAAATTAAGATTTTTATTTTTTATTTAAAAATGTCCTCAAAATTTTCATTGTAATAGCTTATTTCTCTCACATGGCATGTGCATACCACAAATGACACCCCAAAATACATTCTGCTACTCCTCCTGAGAAAAACGATACCCCATGTGTGAGACTTTTTCACTGCCTGGCCACATACAGAGGCCCAACATACAGGATGCGCCATCAGGGGTTTTAGGAGCATAAATTGCACATCTAACTAGTTGACTACCTATTACACTTTTGAAGGCCCTGGAACACCAGGACAATGGAATTACCCACAAAATGACCCCATTTTGGAAAGATAACACCCCAACGTATCATCAATGAGGCATAATTAGTCTTTTGAACGGTTTATTTGTTTTTTTCAGCAGTTTTTGGAAAATGTGGGAAAAAAATTAAAACGCATTTTTTTTACACAAAGTTGTCCGTTTCTAAGATATTTCCAACACATAGCATGTACATAGCAAAAATTACACCCCAAAATACATTCTGCTACTTCTCCTGAGTAGAACGATACCCCATGTGTGAGACTTTTTCACTGCCTGGCCACATACAGAGGCCCAACATGCAGGTAGCGCCATCAGGGGTTTTAGGAGCATAAATTGCACATCTAACTAGTTGATTACCTATAAGGCCCCATACAGACGATCGGATATATCCGATGAAAACGGTCCGCGGACCATTTCCATCGGATATGTCCGATCAGGAGTTTGATCCGATGGCGTGTACACACCATCGGATCAAATTCCCCGCCGCCGGACGGCGCGGTGACGTGGCGATGACGCGGCGGTGACGTTGACGCCGCCGCGTTACCGCTACGTCACCGCACCAGGAAGTAAAACACTTCCACGCATGCGCCGAATCCATTCGGCAGCGGCGCGGCGGCGGTGGGAGCCGACATGTCTGCTGGTAAGTGTACTAACCAGCAGACATGTCGGGCGGACAGATTCCCACCGGATAGATTTCAAAGCTTGCTTTGAAATCTGTCGGGTGGACAAATCTGTCCGCTAGCCCATACACACGAGCGGAGATGTCTGCTGAAACGGTCCATCGGACCGTTTTCAGCGGACATATCCCCTCGTGTGTACGCGGCCTTACACTTTTGAAGGCCCTGGAACACCAGGACAAAGGAATTACCCACAAAGTGACCCCATTTTGTAAAGCTAACACCCCAACGTATAATCTATGAGGCATAATGAGTCTTTTGAACAGGTAATTTGTTTCCAGAAGTTTTTGGAACGTGGAAAAAAAATTAAAACGCATATTTTTTTTACACAAAGTTGTCGGTTTCTAAGATATTTCCAACACATAGGGCCAGATTCAGGTAGATCAGAGCATCTTTGCTCTGGAGTAACGCATCTCATTTACGTTACGCTGCAGAAATTTTAGGAGCAAGTGCTGTTATTCATGAAGCACTTGTTCGTAAAGTTGCGGCAGCGTATCGCAAATGAGCCGGCGGAATTCAAATTGGGCGGATACGGGGCGCGTATTATTTAAAATAAGCGCGATCCCGCGGCGAACGTACTGCGCATGCGTCGAGTGTCAATGCATCCCAGTGCGCATGCTCCAAGTTCTGTCAGTGACGTCACGTCCCCATTCATGAATGTTTTACGCAAACGACGCGATTTGTTTTTTTTTCCGACGCGATGACAACGGCTATACCTAACATAGGATATTCCACTAGGGGGCTGCTTTATCTATACGCCGCGTATCGCTTCCGGAAACGTCGTAAAGTCACTGCGTCGCGCCCGAAAAAGATCGTGAATTGCCGATTTCCACTCATTAACATATTTTTTGAGCGTAAATCGGCGCCATTTTTAAGTTGAAGTAACGATGCGATGGCGAAATTCAATTACGCCGATCGCATCGGAACTCCAACCAGGCGTTTCTTGTTTTCTGGTTACAGAAAACAAAAACGCCGGCTTAAAGTGACAGTTAGGCTGGCGGATCCATTGATCCGCCAGCCTAACTCTACCTGAATCTGGCCCATAGCTTTTAGATAGCAAAAATGACACCCCAAAATACATTCTGCTACTCCTTCTGAGTACAACGATACCACATGTGTGAGACTTCTACACAGCCTGACCACATACAGAGATCCAACATGCAAGGAACACCGTCAGGTGTTCCAGAGACACATAGCATGCACATATAAAGAATTACACCCCAAAATACATTATGCTGAGCAAAGTGTAAACAAAAGATTACCTGTGGTAATAGTAGCGCAGTTCTACACAGCAGGATAGCACTGGTCCAGGCAGCAGGCAGGGACTTGGTCAAAAACGGCATACACAAGTAGTCAGTTCATGCAACTGGCAAAGGCATGATGGCATAGGTCCTACAGGTAACAGGCAGAAGTAGGGCCTCGTTTAGGACAGAATGGGGACAGGGGTAGAGGCTAGAGGCTCTCCCACCCAAATCTCTTTGAAGCCTCCGGGCAACCAGACCCTAATCTAGGATGAGAAAACAAAAAAAATGTTTTTCTTCATCTAGAAAAACTTTTCTGGAGCCCCTCACATATGTGAGACCCCTGTGTTAAATCCCACTAGTCCAGTAGCAGGGTACAAGATCAGTCCAAGAGGCAGGCAAAAGGCATGGTCAAACAGTCCGAGGTCAGTTCCAGATCAGGCAGAGGCATTACAGAATCGTTAGGCAGAATTGTGGTCAAAAAACAAGCCGGGGTCAGTTACAGAGCAGGCAGTGGCATAAGGGGTGTGAAGGTGTGTGAAGGCAGGAACGGAGGATTAATAATTTAGTTTGGTATGGTAAAGCCGAAAACAGTCAATTAGACAGAGGCCAGGCTGTGAAGGGCAATCGGCACACTGGAAAGATGTGTCTCGTCTGATTCCTTGACTGGTACACACCTTGCATCTTTTTTGACGTCGTCGGCCTGTTTCTGTGGGAGGGACTTTACTGGGAAAATGACGCTCGGCGAGACGACTTAAAACATCAGATCGGATGGTTTGGGGTGCATCGTTCGGGAAAATAAGGGCAGTGATAAGGTCCTCTTGGTAGCCAAGGAAGCGTTTGGGGTTTTGGGTGGAGTTGCGGTAAATTACATACGAGTTGTATATGGCCAATTGAAAAAAATAAATGGCAACTTTTTTGTACCAATGGTACGTCCGCCTTGTGGCAAGATAGGGTTCAAGCATCTGGTCATTGAAGTCGACCCCCCCATAAACAAATTATAGTCCTGGATGCATGTGGGCTTTCGGATGACGGTGCCACGCCTTCTGTGGGTTTCAACGACGGTGTCATTGTGGATGGTAGATAGCATGTAAACATCCCTTCTGTCCTTCCACTTCACTGCCAGGACCTCCTTATTTCGCAGACTTGCCGATTCTCCACTTCTCAGCTTCTTATTCACGAGACTTTGGGGAAAGCCCTTCTGATTATTCCTGATGGTGCCACATGCTGGCGTCTTCTTCCGGTGCAGGTTGTGGAACAGGGGAAGGGAGGTATAGAAGTTATCCACGTACAGATGATATCCCTTTTCCAATATAGGGGTGATGAGGTCCCAAACAATTTTGCCACTTGATCCCAAGTAGTCTGGGCAATTAGGGGTATTCAGCTGGGTGTCCTTACCTTCGTACACTCTGAAGGCATACAGGTATCCTGTGACTCGGTCACACAATTTGTACACTTTCACACCATAGCGGGCTCTTTTGCTGGGGATGAATTGTTTGATTTGAAGCCTGACAGTGAATTTCACAAGGGACTCATGCACACAGATGTGTTGGTCCGGGGTATACAATTGGGGGAATTTTTCAGAAAAATAATTCAATAAGGGCCGAATTTTGAAAAGCATGTCATGATTTGGATGATTTCGGGGATGGCACTGGGTATTGTCATTGAAATGTAGGAATCTCATGATGGCAAAGTATCGGGATCTGGGCATTACGCTGGAGAAGATTGGCATGTGGTAGATTGGGTTTTTGGACCAAAAGGCACGTGAAGAATTTTTTGGGTTGAGTCCCATACAAAGTGTGAGGCCTAAAGAAAATTTCAACTCCTCCACCGTAAGGTCTCTCCACTGGAAGGGACGGGCATGATAGGATGTGGGATTTTGTTCAATAAATTGCTGTGCAAATAGGTTGCACTGGGCCACAATTTCGGATAGCATGTCCTCTGTGAACATCAGGTTGAAAAAATCGATTGGGGAAAAATTCTCCGTGTCCACTTGGACTCCTGGCTGGGCAGTGAAAGGGGGAATGTTGGCTTCTCCGGAATTTGGAGGAAGCCACAAAGGGTTCTGAAGGGCATAGGGAAGGCCGGCATGGGTCTTTGGCCTTTCTTGCCGAGGCACTGCGGTGCTGGTGGATGGCACTGCAGTGCTGGTGGATGGCACTGCAGTGCTGGTGGATGGCACTGCCTCCTGACCAGAACGCCTTTGTTTAGCGGGCCGGCTATCTTCCTCCTCGGAGTCACTCAGTGTTCCGCTACTGAGGGCTGGCTCATAGTTGACGTCCGACTCAGAAGTAAAATTGGAAGTGGAATTTGAACGAGAGAGGTCCATGTTGCTCTCATCGGGCGCAGAAATAATTTGGCATGCCTCCTCTAGCGAATAGGATTTTTTTGACATGGTGGTGCGACTGCACAGGTGTGTGCTAAGCCTTCACTGATGGGCACTGATGAGGTGAAGCAGATAGGCACGGATTGGCGTAGCAGATGGGCACGGATTGGCACAGGTGGGCACTGAGGTGGCACTGATGAGGCGGCACAGGTGGGCACTGATTAGCGGCACAGGTGGGCACTGATTGGCGGCACAGGTGAGCACTGATTGGCGGCACAACACAGGTGGGCACTGATTGGCGGCACAACACAGGTAGGCACTGATTAGCGGCACTGATTAGCACAGGTGAGCACTGATGAGGTGGCACAGGTGGGCACTGCACAGATCACTGATGGCACAGGTGGGCACTGTATGGGCACAGGTGGGCACTGTATGGGGACAGGTGGCACTGTATGAGCACAGGTGGCACTGTGTTGGCACTGTATGGGCACAGATGGGAACTGTATGGGCACTGTATGGGCACAGGTGACACTGTATGGGCACAGGTGGCACTGTATGGGTACAGGTGGCACTGTGGTGGCACTGTATGGGCACAGGTGGCACTGTGGTGGCACTGTATGGGCGCTGTATACACTGAACTCACAGAACTTTCTCCCTCCTCACACGCTGTCTCTGTGTGAGGAGGGAGAAGCGGCGATGAGAGATGATCTCATTTGTTTACATTTGAGATCATCTCTCATTCGTCCACAGATCGCATCCGAACGGCCACTCCGATTGGCCGTTCACGGCGATCTGTGATTGGCTGTGTCCAAGGGACATGGCCAGCAACAGAATTTCCCCGATGCACGCTCTGGAGCGCTCGAGGGGAACAAGAAAGGAGCTGCCGTCAAATGACGGCATGTTGGAAATTGAGGTCCGCGCCGTTGCCGTCATTCAGGGATAGCGAGGGGCTCAAGTGGTTAAAGATGGATATCTCGGTAACGGCAGCAGCTGCTGTCACAACCAAGGTATCCATCTTTACAGTGGGCGGGCCTGCACACGATAATGGCGGTCTCCGCGGTGGATTCGCCGTGAGATCGCCGTTATCAGTGGCGGGAGAGGGCCCCCCTCCCGCCGCTCTCCGCCGCTTACCGTTGCCGGTTGGTAGCGGCGGAGGCGATCGGGTCCGGGAATGTGAGTGAGGGAAAAATGTCCCTCAGCCGTCCCTATAGCTCTGTTGGGCGGAAGTGATGTCAAAACGTGAAGTGGCGGCGAGCGCGTAGCTCTATGTCCTACCTTTAGCGGCCCCAGCGGCCACTAGGGGGCACGTGCGCGCCGCCGGCGACCAGCGCGCGCCCCCGCTCGTCCCCCGACTCCCGCGCGCGTGCCTGGCGGGCGCGATCGCCGCTGGGCACGTGCGCTCGTTCGTTACAGAGCGGGGAACGAGAGCTATGTGTGTAAACTGTGTGTAGCTCTCGTTCCTGTCAGCGGGGGAAACGCTGATCTTCTGTTCATACAATGTATGAACAGAAGATCAGTGATTTCCCCTAGTGAGGCCACCCCCCCATACAGTAAGAACACACCCAGGAACACACTTAACCCCTTTCCTGCCCCCTAGTGTTAACCCCTTCACTGCCAATAGCATTTTTATAGTAATCCAATGCATTTTTATAGCATTGATCGCTATAAAAATGCCAATGGTCCCAAAAATGTGTCAAAAGTGTCCGATGTGTCCGCCATAATATCGCAGTACCGAAAAAAAACACTGATTGCCGCCATTACTATTAAAAAAAAATATTAATAAAAATGCCATAAAACTACCCCCTTTTTTGTAAACGCTATAAATGTTGCGCAAACCAAGCAATAAACGCTAATTGCGATTTTTTTTTACGAAAAATTTGTAGAAGAATACGTATCGGCCTAAACTGAGGAAAAAAAAAATGTATATCTTTTTTGGGGATATTTATTATAGCAAAATGTAAAAAATATAGAATTTTTTTCAAAATAGTCGCTCTATTTTTGTTTATAGCACAAAAAATAAAAACCGCAGAGATGATCAAATACCACCAAAAGAAAGCTCTATTTGTGGGAAAAAAAGGACGCCAATTTTGTTTGGGAGCCACATCGCACGACCGCGCAATTGTCAGTTAAAGCGGTGCAGTGCCGAATCACAAAAAGTGCTCTGGTTTTTTTTTGTTTACCTTTTTTTCTTTTTTTTTTTTTCTTATTCATTTAAGCCTAAATATGAGATCTGAGGTCTTTTGACCCCAAATCTCATATTTAAGAGGACCTGTTATGCTTTTTTCTATTACAAGGGATGTTTACATTAATTGTAATAGGAATAAAAGTGATAATTTTTTTTTATTTCAGTGTTAAAAATTCTAAAATAAATAAAAATAAATCCGAAACCCCCCAATTTTTTTTTTAAAGCGCCCCGTCCCGACGAACTCGCACGCAGAAGCGAACGCATACGCGAGTAGCGCCCGCATATGAAAACGGCGTTCAAACTACACAAGTGAGGTATCGCCACGATCTTTAGAGTGAGAGCAATAATTCTAGCCCTAGACCTCCTCTGTATCTCAAAAATAGCAACCTGTAGAATTTTTTAAACGTCGCCTATCGAGATTTTTAAGGGTAAAAGTTTGATGCCATGCCACGAGCGGGCGCAATTTTTAAGCGTGACATGTTGGGTATCATTTTACTCGGTGTAACATTATCTTTCACAATATGTAAAAAAATTGGGCCAAATTTATTGTTGTCTTATTTTTTAATTTAAAAAAGTGAATTTTTTCCAAAAAAAGTGCGCTTGTAAGACCGCTGCGCAAATACGGTGTGACAAAAAGTATTGCAATGACTGCCATTTTATTCTCTAGGGTGTTAGAAAAAATATATATAATGTTTGGGGGTTTTAAGTTATTTTATAGCAAAAAAAAATTGTTTTAGTCTCATAAACACCGAATCTGAAAAACAGGCTCGGGGGTTAAGTGGTTAAACATAATTAAAACAAGTCAAATGATCGCTCCAGAGATGAAAGCCGCAGTTGCTATCTTATGGATTTAAATGATCCAATTAAGCGGAAAGGGTCTTCACCATCTATTGATGTTGCTTCAAGGCAGGTGGCAACCTGCTGGCAAATGCTCCCCTGTGTGTGGGGCACGTCTTACCAGGAATATTAACTGCAGGCTCGCTCCTGGCATGCTGGAGCTACAAAAACTGTTTCTGAACCTAATCAGGTCCTTAGAGATGAGTCTTAGGAGAAAAAACAAACCACAGTTTCATATTTTACTGAGAGTCACAACAAAAAAGCCACCTGCATGGTATATTAATTTTATAACTTTTATAATTCAAACAAATCATACATATCACATTTATACAAGCCATACACATTTTAGCAAGGCAAATGATATTCCCATGCAGTAAAGTATATATACACCTAGTATTTCCATTTTTACGAAACTAAAACAATTTTATTTATTTATTATTTATTGTTGAATTTTTTGTTTTGCTTGCTTTTCTCTCTTATGTAGTACTTTTTTTTTTTTTTTAAGCAGGGATTAGACATCCATTCAGCTAGAAAATGTTTTATATGAAGAATTATGATTTAATGATATATATATATATATATATATATATATATATATATATATATATATATATATATATATATATATATGTATATTTTATTCAACCAACCACATTTCAAATCATGCAGGAAGTATAGATGAAAGTAGAAAAAAGTTCATACACATACACACATACATGTATATATATGTATATATTCGAGCTGTGTGTTTAGCAGTTTAGGTTCACTGATAAAGCACATCTGAACTGTGTGAAACACGTCTACCAGGTAATCTCGTCCTGTGGTGTCACTTGGGATGTCCAATAAAGGATTTTGGATCATTACTGTGGTGTGTAGCAATTTTTTTTTCATTTCTAGGTTTAAAGTGTGCTTCCAATTGCTTTAGCCGAATTGGGATAAGTCTTACTTTCTATTTGTCAAAAGTTTTCATTCAACTCACATACCTTTTTCTTTTACTGAAGTTTTCACCTACTATGTAATGTTCAGAAGGGGTCTGGAGAGCTAACTGTGTCTGTGCTGTGCTTGCAGATCTCATTATCAGTTGTAAACTAGATTTGAACGCTGTCTGTCCTTTAAGGGTTTAAAATATAAGAGCTTGGGGCCAGATCTACCAAGCACTTACGCCAACGTATCTCGAGATGCGCGCATAAGTGTAAATATGCGCCGGCGTATCTATGCGCCCTATCCCCAAAACGAGATACGCCTGAAAACTTGATTTTTCCTACCAACGTAATTTTTCTACACTGGCGCATCGTGGGCGCAAATATACGATAGACACACCATTGTTTTGCTATGCAAATATGCAAATGAGGGAGATACGGCGATCCACAAAAGTACGTTTGTCCAGTGCAGGCTACGCGCTGTGCACATCAGCTGTATGTCGGGTCTAAAGTTACCCCTTATAAAAGCAGCTGTAACTTTGCACCAGACGTGTGCAGGTCAGCTAAAGCAACACCGTTAGGGACGAGCTGAGCAGCCACACTTGCAGGATAACAATCTGTATGCCAACATGCCAGGGGCATCCTTGCTCATAGCTATACTACTGGGTTTAGATGCACGTAGAAGGAGGAGGACACGGAAGAGGAGGAGGAGGGCACGGGAGAGGATCTACCGACCGCGCATAAACGTCTTTGGCATGTGTAATTCGGAGGTGTATCGCATCTTCAGATTCACCCCTACTGCCATCCTGGAATTAACCACAACCCTGAAAGATGACATCACCAGCCCAACACACCGCTCACAAGCAGTGCAGCCACTGGTCAAAGTACTGGCAACACTCCATTTTCTTGCCAGTGGCTCTTTTCAAAGAACAACTGGAGTGGTGGCTGGGATGGCACAATCCTCCATTAGCAGATGTGTGCACCAGGTTATCCCCGCAATCCTCAGATGCATGGCCAACCAAATCATCAAACCAACCACTGAGGACCTGCGGCTGAAGGCAATGACATATTTCTACAGAATTGCATGATTCCTCACGCACCGTGGGGGCCATTGATTGCACACATGTGGCACTACAGCTCCCCCATGAGACAGAGCACCTATACCGCAATCGGAAGCATTGGCATTCCATCAACGTACAGGTGATAGATCATGCCCAATCCCTCATATGGCACATCCGTGCCAAACACCCCGGGTCCAGCCACGACAGCTACATATACCGTCAGAGCCCCATCCCAATGGAATTCGAACAGAACGTGTATGGGGACAGCTGGCTGGTTGGTGAGTGACATGGGTGTCAGGCATGACTGCCCCCCCCATGATGCAGACATCACGAGGGGCACACGCACGACTAACATCCTCCTGTCTTTTCCCTTCCAGATGACTCTGCATATGCACTGGGACCCCATCTCCTGACTCCATTCCGGAATCCCCAAACCCCAGGAGAGCAAAGATACAATGAAGCACACACACATACCCATGCAGTGTTGGAAGCAAACCTTTGGCTTCCTGAAGTCCCGTTTCCGATGCCTGGATAAGTCTGGGGGTACCCTGTTGTATTCCCCAAACTTTGTATGCCAGATAATTGGTGCATGTTGCATGCTGCACAACTTCGCCGTGAGAAAGGGCCTGGAGATTGACATACGTGATGACCTGACCCCACAACCAGACAACCCCCCCCCCGACCGAGGCTACCCCGACTTCTGAGAGTAGAGCAGTCAGGAGATGTCTCGCATTAGGCATCTTTGAATGTTAAACACACACATTCATCATGGCACAAGGAAAATGCACGCATGCACACCACTGTGGTCCCTAGCACACACACCCCACATCCTCATCTAATTGGATTAGCACAAGCCCACCATGCAGGACTTGGGAGCAGCAACACCACGCCAAGGCTCCAATTATGTCACTGTACATTCATACACCATTCACACGGACCTGGGGATCACTTTTCCCTGGTCCTGGGGATCCCTTCTCCACCACAACCGAGGGTGACACCCCTTTTCCGGCAGGAATGTCACCCCCACAATCAACCATCATTCACAAAAAGAAAACAAATCATAATCACTGTAACAAAAAACAAACAAACATAAAACACAGAAACAAAAAAAAACAACATAAAACACAGAAACAAAAAAAAAACATAAAACACAGAAACAAAAAAAAAAAAACCTAATGCCGCTGTCGTGACCCATCTTTGCCAGCTTCCCACGGACCATGCGCCTGAGATCATTGATCTTTTTTTGGATCTCATTGCGGGTCCTGGTCTCACCCCCCAACGCATTCACATCATCTGCAATGTCCTGCAGGATCTGTCTCCTCCTGGCCGTGGTGGTGTTGCCACTCTCTGGCCCATGAAGAAACTGCCCAAATTGAGTGATGGCCCTCAAAATAATGGCCTTCTCCCACTCTGACATCTCTCACAAACACGATCCAAAAAACACACCAACGCAACACAAACCTACAAACAGCAACAGACAATGGAACAGAAGCAACCTGGCTTCAGGGAGGGAAACAAATGGATGTACTTTTGCAATGGAAGGGCATTTGTCTGGGCCTATTTATGCCCTGGGCGTAGCTCACTAAATACGCCGGGCCTAGTTCCAATCTCACTGATTACGCCGGGCCGAGTTGTGAGCATGCACAGAGAGGCGCTGGCCATAGTCAGCGTCATGCGCATGTGCAGTCTGGCCGGCCCTTCATTTGCATGGGGTCACGGCTCATTTCAATGGAATACGCCCACGTCCTTCCCACTTTGAATTACACCGCCTTACGTCTCGGAATTTACGTCGCACCGGCGCAAATTTGGGCGCAAATACGATGAGTATACGGTACTTGCGTCTCTAAGTTGAGCCGGCGTAACGGAAAGGAGATGCGCTACGTCGGTGTATATATACGCCAATGTACATGGATCTGGCCCTTGGATTCTGCATTATATGTTAATGAGAAGAAACTCAGCCTGTCCCTGTCTGTACCTTTCTATTTTTACACTATGTGAGGCATTTGTGTTTTATATGTAGCTTTGGATGACACACTGGGAGTTACTTACGAACTTTAAGATCCAGGCTGCTTCCATTTGGCTTATACACTGAATGACACCGATTACATCAGATCCTATCATGCTGTTTAAGATCTCCTCCACCCTCCCTCTCGGCCTACCTGCCAATACATGTGTCTTCTGATTTGTGGGCACAGCTTTCAATACACTATCTGTCCATAGCAGTGTTCACTAGTGTTGCTCACGAATATTCGCATTGCGAATATTCGTTACAAATTTTGCATATTCGAGTATTCGCGAGTAAATCGAATATTGCGGTGAATATTCGCCATTGCGAATATTCGTATTTTTTCAAATTTATTTTTAAAACAGATCACATCCTAGTGATCTCCATCGATGTCTAAAAGCATTGCTGGTATGATTAGAGACCCTGGGCCGAGTAGCTGAGGCGATCCTTTTATGTTGCCGAATATTCGCAATGCGAATATTCGTATTACGAATATTCGCGAATACTTTCTCTGCCCTTCTGTGTTTTGTGTATAAAAAAAAAAAATTAGCTTTAGTTTAGTCATATAAGTTTGTGTAAGTAGAGTTAGTGTTTAGTGCATATTAGTTTAGTAATCCAGGAAATGATCTCCGTTTTCGCGTGTTGACGAGAATTTCGCAATCAATTTCGCATTCGCATTAGCGAAATTTCGCATTCGCATTAGCGAAATTTCGCATTCGCATTAGCGAAATTTCGCATTCGCATTAGCGAAATTTCGCAAAAATTTTTTTTGGATAAAATATCACGAATATTCGATATTAACGAATATTTTGCGAATATTCTTCTATATATTCGTGAAATATCGCGAAATCGAATATGGCGTATTCCGCTCATCACTAGTGTTCACGACTCATGGCTGGATCAAATAATATTAATAATCCCCTTCGTGTTGTGTCACACAACACTCAGGGGTTGAATTCTCCTATTAAGAGACGTAAAGCCCTTCAGGCATACAAGTCTCTTCATGTGGACATAGTGTTTAAGATCTCCTCCACCCTCCCTCTCGGCCTACCTGCCAATACATGTGTCTTCTGATTTGTGGGCACAGCTTTCAATACACTATCTGTCCATAGCAGTGTTCACTAGTGTTGCTCACGAATATTCGCATTGCGAATATTCGTTACAAATTTTGCATATTCGAGTATTCGCGAGTAAATCGAATATTGCGGTGAATATTCGCCATTGCGAATATTCGTATTTTTTCAAATTTATTTTTAAAACAGATCACATCCTAGTGATCTCCATCGATGTCTAAAAGCATTGCTGGTATGATTAGAGACCCTGGGCCGAGTAGCTGAGGCGATCCTTTTATGTTGCCGAATATTCGCAATGCGAATATTCGTATTACGAATATTCGCGAATACTTTCTCTGCCCTTCTGTGTTTTGTGTATAAAAAAAAAAAATTAGCTTTAGTTTAGTCATATAAGTTTGTGTAAGTAGAGTTAGTGTTTAGTGCATATTAGTTTAGTAATCCAGGAAATGATCTCCGTTTTCGCGTGTTGACGAGAATTTCGCAATCAATTTCGCATTCGCATTAGCGAAATTTCGCATTCGCATTAGCGAAATTTCGCATTCGCATTAGCGAAATTTCGCAAAAATTTTTTTTGGATAAAATATCACGAATATTCGATATTAACGAATATTTTGCGAATATTCTTCTATATATTCGTGAAATATCGCGAAATCGAATATGGCGTATTCCGCTCATCACTAGTGTTCACGACTCATGGCTGGATCAAATAATATTAATAATCCCCTTCGTGTTGTGTCACACAACACTCAGGGGTTGAATTCTCCTATTAAGAGACGTAAAGCCCTTCAGGCATACAAGTCTCTTCATGTGGACATAGTGTTTCTACAAGAGACACACTTCCCAAGGCGGTACACCCCCTCATTATTACATGCTCACTTCCCAGTATTTTATCTATCTAACACATTTATCTATCTAACACATTTTGTTTTCTAAATTTTGTAATTTTAATTTACTATAAGAATATGGAGACCCGGAAGGTAGATTTATCTTGGTAAAAGGAACCCTTGATGAGAAATTATACACTTTTGTTTCATATTACGCACCCAATAGGGGACAGAAGAAGTTTTTCTCTCAGATGCTTGAGGC
This sequence comes from Rana kukunoris, assembly GCA_029574335.1. Lineage (NCBI taxonomy): Eukaryota > Metazoa > Chordata > Amphibia > Anura > Ranidae > Rana > Rana kukunoris. The sequence goes on along the minus strand of CM056049.1, from coordinate 114,029,193 downwards.
CCTCCATCCACTTATGGAGGGCATCATTATTATGGGAGGGTACTCAAACTTGGCTTTTGATTCGGGCTTAGATAAATCCAAACCAAATAATAATAAACTCATCAAGCCAATCAAAATTAGCACACAAGTAGCACGTATGCTTCATCAATCTCGATTGACCGATATATGGAGAGAACTAAACCCGAAAACCAAAGATTATACTCACTACTCTAATCCCCACAAATCGTATTCACGCATAGATCATATATTGATATCCAACCATCATGTCCCGGCGGCCACTAAATCTACTATAAAGGATGTCCCCTGGTCGGACCACTCCATGGTTCTGTTATCTTTGAGAAAAGAGGTTACAACTCACAGAATGTCTCACTGGACGCTTAACCAGTCGATTTTAAAAGATCCTACTCCTATGGCAGAAATTGAACAATCCATAAAAGAATATTTTGATATTAATGATACAAAAGATATATCCCCGGAAACTTTATGGGCTGCCCATAAGGTTACTGTTAGGGACAAAATAATACAAATTGCAGCCAAACTTAGAAGGCAAAGAAATTGACCACAGAGAAATTGGAAGAGACATACTTAGATTTACGTAAAAAACATAAATCAGATCCTCTTGGGGTCCCTACTCACGCTCTAGATGCTGCTAGATCCGCTTTAAACCTAGCACTTACAGCAAAATCAGGAGATGATATAAAATGGACTGGTGATAGGTATTTCCATTTAAAGGATAAAATAGGTCCAATGCTAGCACATAAACTGTCTCCTAGATTTAAATTGAAGACACTCCCTAAGATAAAAATGGCAGATGGTCCTTTCACTCTAAATCCTCGGCGGACGATGGAAGCCTTCCATAGCTTCTTCGGACAAAATTGGAGGATTTTTGGACAACTTGAATCTTCCCAAGTTGTCAAAGGTTCATAAAGAGATGCTGGAGGCTCCCATATCGGCTGAGGAAGTTATGTCAGTGATCAAAAACGTAAAATTTAATACAGCTCCTGGCCCTGATGGTTTCTCATGTTCTTACTACAAAACGTTTTCAATCATTTTATCACCCTCTAGCACGATTTTACAATTATATGACAGAGGGCATCCCTATTGATAAACAACTCAATATGGCCTATATATCGGTGATCCCGAAACCTGATAAAGATCATAGTCAAGTGGAGAACTATAGACCGATATCCCTTATTAATAATGACCTTAAAATACTTACTAAAATAATAGCTAATAGAATGTCTTCTTTCATAGGTCAATATATCACCAAGGATCAATTAGGTTTTAATACAGGGAGACAAGGCCCGGATCAGATCAGGAGAGCTATTGATCTAATTTCTTTAATGTACTCTGGGTGAACTGGAGGTTCTAGACAAAGAGGTATGCTTCTTTCACTGGATCTTCAGAAAGCCGTTGATTCAGTGTCTTGGCCATTTATGTTTATTGTAATAAAACGTTGGGGATTTGGCTCAAAATTTTTAGGAATCATATCCACCCTTTATTCTTCCCCTGAGGCTAAAATACGGTTACAGGGCATATTCTCGGAATCTATTAAAATCCAAAGGGGCACAAGGCAGGGCTGCCCTTTATCTCCCCTGATATTCGCGATCGTTATTGAATCTCTGGCTATAGCTATTCTTCTCCCTGCTAGACGATTTCTCTAAAGTCTCAGGTCTTACGGTAAATATGGTCAAATCTAGGGCCCTTAATGTTTCTCTTTCCGAATCTACGGTTTCTCTCTTAAAAACAAATATGTATTCAAATGGGACGATCTCTCCCTATACCAATAATAAAAAGTCATCTGAAATCCTTTCAAGGTAAAATTACCAAGTTCATCTGGAACAAAAGGCGTCTTCCCTCTCGTAGTCTCTTTAATTTACCGGAACAGGGAGGCCTAGGAGTTCCAAATTTGTTATGGTATTATCAATCTGCGAGGTTAGCGCAATTATCGGAGGTTTACCTCAGAAACGATCGTCCAGATTGGATAGAGATAGAAGAACAGGCTTCCCCATCGTCTACAATAGAAGAACTCATGTGGCGCACTACCAAAAGTAGACCTCCTATATTATCTCCGACTCTATCACAAGCTTTGGTCTTATGGGATTCACTTAGAAACAATCCTTTCTTAGTTTCTAAAGGTAAACCTTTGTCAAATATCTTTCTTGATCCATCCTTTCAATCTAATACTGAGGTTGACTCCTTCAAATGGTGGCATGATAAGGGGATGTACCGTACTGGACGTTTCTTTTCACATACATGTCCTCTATCTGAGCAATACTTTGTAGATAATCTTGGTCTTCCACATTCTGAAAGGCTTAGATTACATCAAATACATACCTTTGCTCAGAAACTTTGGAATGATAAATTAATTTCTGGACTTCTAACTCCATATGAACATAAATGCGAACAGGCTTCGATTAGGAAAGGTAATATCTCTGTCATCTATAAATCGCTTGCATCAAATAATTTAAAATTACCCCATATGCTAGCTGGGAAAGAGAGCTTCAGGATGATTGGGACTTAATGGATTGGCAAAAAAACTATACTAGATCTATCAAGGGCTTTTTGAGTACATCTCTCATTGAAGCTAATATAAAAATATTTACTAGATGGTACTTAGTTCCTTTTAAATTGGCCTCCATGTACCCGTCATCCTCACCCTTATGCTTTAGAGGTTGCCAAGGAATAGGAACCATGATTCATACTTGGTGAGAATGCCTTAGGATACGGGGATTCTGGAATAAGGTATTTCATATTATCAGGAGAGTCACTGGTTGCAACCTGCATCAGTCTCCAGCAATTGCTTTATTGAATGGACTAATACCACAGAGTTCAAAGGTCACCAGACAGCTGATTCTATTTATTCTGCGCTAGAATCACTATAGCGGCTGCATGGAAGAAACCATCAGTTTCCATTTTACATATGAAAAGAAAGGTTACGTGGATTATGGAACAAGAAAAACAAATTAATTCCATGTTAGATACCTTTACTCAGTTCACTGACATTTGGGAACCTTGGTTGAATTATATGGGAATCTCCTTCACCGTGAGAGTATAGTAATAGCTTTTGCCTCAGACTGATGTGAACTTTTGGCAGGTAGGCCCTCCCCCCTTTTTTTTTTTTTTTTTTTTCTTTTCTCTTCTTTTCCTCTTCTCTTCTCTTCTTTTCCCTCTCTTTCTCTTGTACAGGAGATATACATCGTATATTACTTTCTCCATTTGTCTTATGTAAGGAGGATACAATTTAATTAAATATATTTTTAGAATTCCTCGATTTCCCTTAGGTTTATAAGTTAGGAGATGATTTAGAAATTAATCTTTGGATAACTTTTAGATCCAATTTTTATCATTGGAGGGAGGTTGGGTGGAAGGGGCTTCCCTTCCTCCTTGACACAGAATGATTCCATTAGGGTTGTCGGGGGGGAGGAAGAGGTCCTAGATATCTATCCTCTTTATGGATTAGTACAATTGATCTATTATATATATATATATATATATATATATATATATATATATATATATATATATTATATTGTTTTGAAACCTTAGCCTATAATAATAGGTTTATAAATTGCTTATTAAATAGGGAATTTATTTCTAAGATGTTTTGCTATCTTTAATATTTCCCACTCTTTCCAATTGTCTATGTTTACTTTACCATTTAAAAGCTACTAGGTTTATACATGAAATGTAGGGGGAGGGGGAGGGGTAAATTAGATACGGATTGTAATTTATTGTTTACAATTATATTTGTCAACATGATATCTCCTGCTGTATTTATTATATTACGTTTATTACATTGTATGTTCTTAATTTTATGAAAATAAACTTAAACTTGAATGATAAAAAAAAAAAGATCTCCTATTACTAAGAGATCATTCCCATTCGGTAAGAGGCTTCATGTGATTTTGGTGGAGGTCTCTTCTGTCCCAGCACCTTTCCTTGTGTGGATTCGTTGGCACATGTGGGAGAATTTCTTGAAATGAACTTTTTCTTCTTTGTCTATGGATTTACCCATTATGTGATTTTTACGCACAAACTTTATTTATGTTTTTGTTCAATTCAGCACATTCATTTGATTACTGTTATATGTTTTTAGCGCGATCTCATCCTTGTACAAAAAATTACAAGAGCTGCAGATTGAAAAGGAAAGGTAATATTTAATATTCAATTTTGATATGACATGTACAGCAATTGTATATGCTATATATATATATTTTATATGCCATTTTTTCCCATGAAAGTAGAGCAATCCTGCTGTGAAGTTTGAGGATGAATTTTTCTATGATGCCTGTAGCTAAAAGCTCTTCATTGATCTCTGTAACTGCAGTCATTGTGGAGTAATATATCCACAAAGTTCACAGGCTTTTTTTTAAAGCCCATTTAATAGTTGTTAAAATTCTTATAGCCTGGCAATAGGATGAGTTTACGTAAACAATAACAATTTAAAATATATGCTTGCTTAAAATTTATTTTGATTTTCCTTTTGAGCCATATTGTTTGTGCAAAGTACATTTAAAAATGCCCATCCAAAAATTGTAGACAGGACTTTCTGAACTGATGAACAAGCAAGACATTCAAAATCGTTTTTTCAGATTTCTTTGACATTTTTCAGGTTGCTCATATTCCTACTGCATGGCTTTTATAAAACTGAGTTCTAAGAAATCTGAGAGATAGTTCCTGGAAGAGTGTATAGGCTAATATAACCCAGAGCAAAACTAGATCCTAGAAAGCGTAACATGGAATAATTATATCTGAGCTGTATATATTTTACTAGAGAAACATAATGTATTAGGAGGAATTAAACAATTAACTCTTCCTGCCTTCAGATCCCTGTGTTTAAGATTAGAGACCAGGCTTGGAGTAAAGCCAAACTGATGTAATTTATTAGACTTTTTCATACCAAGCTCTCCGTAAACGAAGCCATCTGCGGCCATATCATTTCTTATGGTTTCTATTTCCTTTATTTTAGCCCAAGGAGCCTAGAAGGACCTAATGGTAATGAATCCCTTTCCTTTGCTTGTTACAGTAAACCTACAATGTTCATAGAAGAACCTAAAAAAATAATCTACTTACATCATGTAAGAATTAGGATGGGGATAATGAAATATAAAGAGGAGAATTAATGCCTATTATTAACAAGGTAAAACTCCTACCTAAAATAGGAAAATATTTTTCATATGGAGTGTATCTAACTGTCTTTAAGCATCAAATACAGTTGTACAACTTAACACCTTCCGCCTGTCATATGGTAAAATGACAGCCGGGGGAAGCACTGCTGTTCTGGAAGGACATCATATGATGGCCACGCAGCGCCATGACTGGACACAACCAATGACTGATCACTGCGTGGCTGCTGCTGGTACCATGTGAATGCTGTGACCAATAACAACAGATAACATGACAATTGTTGACAATGGATGGCTTTCTTTCACGCCATCGATTAAATACAATTGTGTTGCTAGCTGTGATTGGTCACAGTCAACACATGGTACAGACAGACCAATCATAAACCATTTGTACCATGTGAATAGCTTTGACCAATCACAGTTATTCACAACAAAATATACTGAATAAACTAAGTAAAAATGGTTGGCTATATTAATGAAATGCATTGGTATAAGCAATCATAATGTGTAAAAAAATAAACAAAAATCCTTCCCAAGAGTAGTACAGTGTCACTATCATATGGTATTTCAAAATATATATATATATATATATATATATATTTATATATATATATATATATATATATATATATATATATATATATATATATATATATATATATATATATAGTAACAGAATGGTCCGTGACACCCAGAAACTTTTGAAGGATGGGGGGTACTCCTGTGCCAGCGTCACTAATGACTCTTGGGTCTAGGGTCACTCTGTGCCCCTTTTGGGCATAGGGTGACTGAGAAATGATAATTCATGTTTGCAGGATATTTTGAGATATTACAAGTTGTTGGCTTATTCTGACCCTATCGGTCAATAGTGACTCATTCCTCTGTGTAACAGGCTGTTGAGATGCTAATTGAGTCTGTACTGGGGAGAAGTGAATGGGAGCTTGGTAGACAGCCTGGCTGCCTATTATGGGATGTTAAAGTGCTTTGCTGTGTTTGCATTCTGTGTTAATTAGGTCTGCTTCCAAGACCTGTTCATTGTGTATGCTACTGACACTGTATAGTGTGAAGATACTATGGATGAATAGATGTGAAATGTGACTTCTCAGGTGTAGTAATTAGGTCATGTTAATTATGTCAGACCGGTGCCAGAACATCGGAATGTGTATTATGCAGGTGAATAGCTGTTGTCAGAGTCGGGACATCTGGGAGATAATTAACTCGCCTGAATGTCATTATCTAAAAGAATGTGTATGAACTTCATTGTGTGATGTGGTGGGAGGAGTTGATTCATTGTTCACTTGGTTTCTAAAACTGTATATAACCAGCTGAGTGTACCATTAAAAGTATTCATACATTTTGAAACCAGAGAGAACAGAGTTTGTCTCATCTTTATTCTGGGAAATGGAATGGATCGTGTCTACATGGATTGTCGGACTGTCGGATAAGCTGTCTTGGGTGGGTTGATGGAAGATCGTAAACGGTGGTGACCGTTACACACATATATATATATATATTTTTTTTTTTTTTACATCAGTCAGAGTCCACTGGTGAAAGTAAGTTAAAAAAAAAAAACTGTGAACATATATATTTTTACTTCCTTATTTTCAAATATTTGTGTCAAAAAAAATACCATGTCTCTTACTAAATACCTTGGAGTGTCTACTTTCCAAAAACGGGTAGTTTTGGGGGATAATTGTACTTTCCTGGGATTTTTCTGACCTCAAAGATGCGGATTGATACATTTTCATATATAAATATATATATATATATATATATATATATATATATATATATATATATATATATATATATATATATATAATGGTTTGAGGACTTTCCTATAGACTTAATAATATACACTGATTTGGGTTATTTTCACCAAAGAAATATAGCAGAATACATTTTGACTTAACTTTATGAAGAAAGATAATTTATTTAAAAACGATTATAACAGAAATGAAAAAAACAGGGTTTACTTTGCAAAATATTCTGTATTTTTGTATTTATTTATCAAAAAATAAAAAACCCAGTGATGATTAAATACAGCCAAACAAAAGCTCTATTTGTGTGAAAAATGTTACAATTCTTAATAGGTACAGTGTTGCATGACCGCTCTATTGTCATTTAAAGTGTGACAGCGATGTAAGTTGTAAATTGGCCTGAGCAGGAAGGGGTTAAATGTTCCCGGTATTAAAGTGGTTACCAAGGTACCACACACTTAACAATACGTGCAAAAATCAACCTATGGCCTTAAATTATTAGCCTGGACTTTTGGGTCATATTCAGACCTTCAATGTTCATCATGTAGCACATTAACAAGCGCTACAGTAAGGCAGCCTATTCATTCTGAAAAGGTTGATAAAGTACAACTGGCCTTTTAATGGAATTTTTTTTCCAATGCACCACAAGCCACAGTTTTACTTGCACATTATGGCACACATACCCTCTAGTGTGCCTTCCTCCAGTGATGCAACATCCTCTTGTAGCATTGCCCATGAATGACATCTTTCATTTAAATCCACCATCTTCTGGGTCCACCATTGGCCAGCCACTGACGATTTAACTCCTGCGCATGTGCACTGGATGTATATGAGTCCGATACCCAACCCCATTCTTAATATCATACAGAACCTGGGAATTAGCAGTTAATAGTGGAAGTATTCACAAAAAAGGGAAAATGTGCTCAGAGCAAATGGAGGATTTTTTGCAGAACTTTGCATATCACTTCTGCCCAAAAAAACTCAACATTTTAGCATTTTTTTTCTATTATGGAACTAGTTCTGCTTTAATCATCAACTTCTTCTTTAATAATTAATTTGAATGTACTGTTCTCATACTCTTGTTTTTTTTTCTATGGAGCAAAAAAGAAGGGCTTTTTCAAGACATCAAGGTATGTCCATCAAGGGCCAAATTCAGATGAACTCTTCAAGTTCTTTAAAAATTATTGACCAGTTAGAAGATTGCTGAATTCTTCATTCTTCAAAGAGGTCTTCTGAAGTGTGTGAAATCAGATTTATTCTCTGAAATGCATACCACAAGGAAGGTGTATTAAATTATCTACTTATTGCATTGTATACAGTTACATGCGTACATGGATTTCATTGCAACTTTGTTTCATTTGTAGATTTTGTCATGTAACAACATTACATTTAGCCAGTCCCTGACCAAGAAAACTAATAAACCCTTAGATCAAAGTGATCAGATCTATGCAGAATCCTTTAATCTAATTTTTCTACAATAACCACATGTAAAACATATGGCTTAGTATTAGCCAAGGCCTAACTCACACAGAACAATCCTCAAAAAAATTCAGATAAGCTCTTAATATGTGCCATATTTAAAAAAAAAATTGTCTTGCATTGGAAATCAGAAATGTAAATAACATAAGTATACAGTACTTATTTACAGTATTAACAGAATTTACAGTATTAATAGCAAGGGTTTGATTGCTCTAGATTTCTATAAACTGATTTATGATTGGTTGCTATGACATGACACCTCACCTCCTTACATAATACCCCAGTTTGAGTAAAACCTCCCGGGAGTTAATACAGTCTTCGGGGTCTGCAAACACCTTAAATAAATCAGAAAATTGTCAGCCAAAAGTTGAGATTTTACAGGAAACTTCAAATTACTGTATTTATTGGCATATAACATTCACTATTATACCCTGAAAATAGAGGGTAATCTGTGCCAGCGTGTTATACGCAGGGTGGCTGTAGAAAGGTTTTTCCCTGAAACTTCCCTCTTAAAGTAAGGGTGTGTGTTATACACCAATAAATACGGTAGTTTGAATCTATTTAGTTTATTATTTCATAAGAATTTACAAATGTGAATATTTTACTGTTTACAATTCTTTGTTTTCAGATAACCAACAAATAGGCCTCGTACACCGACCGAGAAAATCATCGTAAAAAGAAACATCGTTTTGTTCGACGAGTTCCTTGTCAGGCTTGTCGAGAATCTTGTCAAGATTTCCTTGCATACACACTGTCAAGACAAAATCTCGTCGTTCTCAAACGAGGTGACGTACAACACGCACAACGACACTATAAAGGGGAAGTTTGATTCCACTGGCGCCACCCTTGGCGCTGCTTTTACTAATCTCATGTTACTGCGTGTTAAGTAAAAGTTTGGTGAGAGATGATTTACGCTTTTCAGTCTGTTACAGCGTGACGAATGTGCTATCTCTATTACAAATGCTACTTTTACCGAAGGTGCGCTCCCATCTCATACTTTATTCTGAGCATGCGCTCGTTTCTAAGCATACACAGTAACGTGTTTCTCGTCGTAAACCAGCCCGACAAGAAACATGACGAGGAAATTGAGACTCCCGAGGACAAAAAAGAGAACTCGTTTTTTTCTGTTGTTTTTTTTTAACCATAACGTAAATTTAAAACGGGTTGTATTTTTTTCCAGCAATGGAAAAAAAAAAGATGGAGGCCACACATGATCAGTTCGTTCGTCCATCAGTCCGTTTTCATCACAAGAACCGATCATGTGTACAGGGCATAACTTTAAAGAATATGAGAACCAGGGGCGGCCCATCCATTAAGGGCACAGGGGTGCTGCCTCCCCTTTCCATCACTGCTGCCATCCCCTATTTATGTGTCTGTCCCCCTTCAGGATGCTGGGCACATTAATTACAGCAGAGTTTTTTTTTAAGCACCTGATTAGAGCCAGAGGTTCTAATAGGCTTCAAAATAGCTCCCCTTGTATAGACTCCCATGTTAAACGGCCATTTCTTTAGTGATTTTTGGGGACATGGAACTTGCCACACATGAAGCCCCATGTTTTCTCCACAAGTGTGCAAAGTTTGTTGTCTGGGGGACCTACGGCTGGGGAGCACCAATTTTTCAAACTGGGCACCCCTTCCAGAGACTACCATGTTAAACATCAGTCTAGTCATGGGCATAGTGAGGCATGGGCATAGTGAGGCATGGGCATAGTGAGACATGGGCACAGTGAGGCATGAGCACAGTGAGGCATGGACACAGTGAGGCAAAGTGAGGCAAAGTGAGGCATGCAGATAGACAGATAGACACCCTGGGCTTGTACTCGAGTCAATACGTTTTCCCATTTTTTTGTGGTAAAATTAGGTGGATTGGCTTATATTCGGGTCGGCTTACACTTGAGTATATAAGATATATATATATATATATATATATATATATATATATATATATATATATATATATATATATATATATATACAGTACAGACCAATAGTTTGGACACACCTCATTCCAAGAGTTTTCTTTATTTTCATGACTGTGAAAATTGTAGATTCACACTGAAGGCATCAAAACTATGAATTAACACATGTGGAATTATATACAAAACAAAAAAGTGTGAAATAATTGAAAATATATATCATATTCTAGGTTCTTCAAAGTAGCCACCTTTTGTTTTGATTACTGCTTTGCACACTCTTGGCATTCTCTTGATGAGCTTCAAGAGGTAGTCACCTGAAATGGTCTTCCAACAGTCTTGAAGGAGTTCCCAGAGATGCTTAGCACTTGTTGGCCCTTTTGCCTTCACTCTGCGGTCCAGCTCACCCTAAACCATCTCGATTGGGTTCAGGTCCGGTGACTGTGGAGGCCAGGTCATCTGGCGCAGCACCCCATCACTCTCCTTCTTGGTCAAATAGGCCTTACACAGTCTGGAGGTGTGTTTGGGGTCATTGTCGTGTTGAAAAATAAATGGTGGTCCAACTAAACGCAAAACGGATGGAATAGCATGCCACTGCAAGATGCTGTGGTAGCCATGCTGGTTCAGTATGCCTTCAATTTTGAATAAATCCCCAACAGTGTCACCAGCAAAGCACCCCCACACCATCACACCTCCTCCTCCATGCTTCACGGTGGGAACCAGGCATGTAGAGTCCATCCGTTCACCTTTCTCTGCGTCGCACAAAGGCACGGTGGTTGGAACCAAAGATCTCAAGTTTGGACTCATCAGACCAAAGCACAGATTTCCACTGGTCTAATGTCCATTCCTTGTGTTCTTTAGGCCAAACAAGTCTCTTCTGCTTGTTGCCTTTCCTTAGCAGTGGTTTCCTAGCAGATATTCTACCATGAAGGCCTGATTCACACAGTCTCCTCTTAACAGTTGTTCTAGAGATGTGTCTGCTGCAAAAGGTGGCTACTTTGAAGAACCTAGAATATGACATATATTTTCAGTTGTTTCACACTTTTTTGTTATGTATATAATTCCACATGTGTTAATTGATAGTTTTGATGCCTTCAGTGTGACTCTACAAGTCTTGGAATGAGAAGGCGTGTCCAAACTTTTGGTCTGTACTGTATATAGTATAGTATGTATCTATATTGTTTTTTTGCTATTTTTGTTGTTTTCTTTTTCCCCTTTTTCTTTGTTCTTTCCTCCCAATACCAGCCAGGCTGCCTTCTTGGGCTGATCTTAGTTGTCTCATTCAATTAGCCTGTGTTGGTAGGAGCAAGGTTTGTATCTGCATATGTATGTATATAAATATGATTGTTCTTTTGAGGATTTTATGGCTATAACTAAGGCAGCGTGGCAAAATGCGTAATGCCTTGTATTATTCTGTACCCCTCCTGGATTAATAAATGTATTCATTAATCAAGCTTCAGGCTTTCCTTTATCTACAATATATTTTAGGGTTGCACCAATACCGTTTTTTATCGTTGAGTACAATACTTTCGGTCAAGTAATTGCCGATACCCAATACCGATACTTTGTGGGTGCGATTTGCGCCAACGCAAAGAAAAACTGTCACAAATCGCACTGCAAAGAATCACATGCGATTTCCATGCGTGTGTGTATATAGAAGCACCATCTAGTGGGCAGTTTAGAACTCACAAAATTCAACAGGGGGAGCGCAGTTCCAGTAAGTAGGTAGAGAGCCCGGATCCAGTGCTCTGTGTAGCCGTGAATTAGAGCTGAAGGAGGGAGGTGTGCAGTACGGCGACAAGGCTTGTGGGCTGTTAGGTCAGGCAGCCTGGCGGGCTTGCACCAAGCAATGCCACTGGGAGGAAGCAGTGGGGATGGCACTGTCCAGAGGGAAGGAGGAGGCGGTCTGCTCCCACGCAACATCACTTCCGGAATCGGTTTCTGGTATCAGAGCATTTTCGCAAATACCGCTACTTGCGAAAATGGCTAGTATCAGCGCCAATACCGATACCAGTATCGGTATCTGCGCATCCCTAGTTTATTAGGATTCACACTATGTGGAGTATTTTCATTTTTGGTCATGCTATTTTGAACACTTAAGAGGATTCGGTCTGACAAGTTGGCTGCTTCTGAAGACCGTTTCTTGGTGACATCTCTTGACCAAATGGATTGCCTTACAACTTGATCTGGAACCCAGAAGTGGAGGTCCCATATTTTGGTGGTTGCACCATAAGCCTTTTTGACTCACTCAGCATATGCCCATTTGAGTCCTCTCACTCCGGTAAGCCTCCTCATTAACCGGTGGTGGTTTTATTGTGTCCTCACCTCAACATTTATGTCACGTGGAATTGCACTTCTAGTCGCATAATTTGTTTTCACCGTTTATTTAAAGACTGCTATGTTTATGTTTTCAAACTACTTTTGTATGATGGCACATGGACTTTAGATTGAGTGTGAATTTCACATCTTATTTTCATTATTATTAGTTTTTGTGGTCATTGCATATTATACATTAGTTTGTATACATATGTATGTCCATGTTTTGAGTGCTGCACATAATTTCACTTTTTACATTTTAATCTATTTATTTACAGGCCGTTGGAAAAAAGCCCAATGTTAAAATAGCTCAATAGCTAAAGGTGCAATTTTCTCACAGACCTGAATAATAAGCTGCAGTGGTTAATTCCTTATCGGAGGACTCAATGCAAAGTTTCAGTCAGACAAACTTAACCTCCAAGCAGGCAGTATTTGCTTTGTTGGCTTTTCAGCTAACTTATTTTTCTCTGGGAATAATGCTTTCTCATGTATAATTTCTTCTTCGCTACTTGTTCTTTTTTACTCCATGTCAGGACATGATAATTAATCGAATGTAGGCACAGGCAGCAGTAAAAATCCGCCAGAGATTCTGAACCCTTTCCACTCTGCTAAATAAAGTTTTTCATTTGTACTTCTGAATATGATATTTCCCGTCACTTCCTGTCTGGAAAATACCACAGTTTGCAGACGGACTGCCCAGGTAGCAGGTTATTGAAAATGCCTCATATACTAATGGACACTCTTAAACAAATCATTACCTGTTTTAACCTGTATCATATCAAATAAGAATGTATTATACATTTGTTATCCAAATATTGTTCCCGATTTTACTTTATGTCAGCTTTATTCACATGACATTGTACATATTGTGGTGTCAATTATAAAATAAATGTTTACATGGCACCAGCAGCAGTAAGGCTGGATCTTCTCAGCCAAACCATATGTTATGATTTGGTAGTTAGAATTTCCAAATATTCATTTTGAATATCCCACTGTTTAACCACACCTATTTAATCCCTTGTATAAAATCTGTGTTTGCTTCACACTAGAAAATGACAAAACATACATTTTTAACACTGCTGATGAACAGTGCATTGAACGGATTCAATTTATTATTGCATCTAAAATTTACATAAAAATATATTTATATAAGGAAAAATTTATAGTCAACTTTTTTTTAATGCTGTGTGCAAAATCCCTCTTAATTTTAACTCCCATTTTATTATTGATTTGCTTTATTATCTTGTTACCTTAAAGTGCTTCTAAACCCTTACATATACCCAATGAACTGACTTGCCTCAGATGGTACACAGAGATTAAACAAATCCCCCTGCATAAGTTTTACCTGTCTATCTGCAGTCATGCACACTGGATGTTAAAAAAAATGCCAGTAGCTTTGTAGTGAGTTTTTCACATTTTTTTCAACGTTATTTGCAAAAGCATTTGTAGCTTTTATTAGCGTTTTTTGTGTTTTTCCAAGTTAGCGTTTTTAGCTTTTTCTTAAGCTTTTTTTTTTCAATGTATCAAAAATGCTGATGAGCGAAGTTTTAGACTGCTTATCAACGTTTTCCAGCGTATATCAGCATTTTACAGCTGAAGAAACATCTCTCAGAACCCAGTAGTTATGTTTTTTTTTTTTTTTTTTTTTTACTGCTCAAAAACGCCACTGCCCAAAACAGCTGATAACAGCCTATGTGTGCATGGATACATATCATAACATGATGGAGAGTTTAATGACTGTAGAAGAAAAGTCTACAGACAAAAACTGCTGCTGTAAAAAAAAAAAAAAAACTTCCAAAAACATCCAGTGTGCATGAGGCCTTCAGCTTGGTGAAGAATTTAAGTTACACTCTGCAGACCTCAGTGAGGAGAGCTCTGAGAGCTGATTGGAGGGAAGGGACACCCCCACCCTCATTTCCACACGGCACACAAGAACAGAGCTGAGGCTGTAAAATAAGCTGGAGGTCCCTCCCCTGTCACAGTTTTTCTCTTGGTGTCAGGAAAACTTATCAGAAGTGAATCATGCTGATAGCAGAGGAACGAGGTGAAACGCCCCCCGGCCTTGGGCACAGCGAGCGGTGGTGCAGGATACACCAGCTAGGAAGCTGCACATGCCTGTTTCTCTCTGTAAACATGTGGGTGCATATGTTTTGTTCTGTTTATATTCTATTTTATTAAAAGATACTAGACTAAATACTTCCCTCCGTCCATCCTGGTCCGTCCTGGTCCGTCCTGGAGCATTTTACTGCTGGAATTTTTTCTGGTCCCCTTAAAGTTAGATTTTTGCTATTATCTGCTTGATGGCCACTCTGTTGGCCAAAGCGTTTTTAAGAATGCATATTTATTTCTCACATTCGGTGGGCACTATATATTGAATATTTGGGCACTAATATTTTTTCAGAAGAGCACCGTGATTGGTCATATGTTTTATATATGGACTATTGAAACTATCGTTTGAAAATATTATTATTATGGGCTATGTATTTTGACATTTGTTTTCTCACACATTTTAAATTTAGCAGGTGCACTACCATTTACAAATTTGTGGTTGGGTAATATGGCAGTGCCTTACTTTGTTTTGAATAGTTTTATTGTGTAGTGTTTTTTGCACTATAAAAGGGGCAGACACCTTATATCACGTAGTAGAATATATTAGTGAAAAGAGAAGTTGGCACTCCTCATAATTTACACTTACACAAGTATACGCTTACACGCATTTTTGGATTTGTCTTGTAGCTCTGATGAAAGGGGAGACTGTTTTGCCTCCGGAACGCATCGTCATCTTGTGCATCATTAAAGATATTTGGACTCCATTATTATTTTTTCTGCCACTCCTTATGGCAGTGGTTCTCAACCTGGGGTTGGGACTCCCCTGGGGATAGAATGATGATTTTCCAGGGGTCACCGAATCCTGGTCTGTTTCTGAAGCCCACACATCTCTCCCAGCCTTTTCTCGCCCAGCTGCGCTGTTTCAGGAGCCCGCAGACGCTCACTCAGCCTCTTTGCAGCCGCCCATTAAGTTTACGTTATGGCTGGGGGCAGAAACTACAGGTCAGCTGACTGGTGAGGAATGTGAAGTGGAAGGGGCCGATAGAGACCCTATCTCCTGATTTCGGCATAGGTGTCACTATTCGCTGCAAGATATCAGTATTCGCGAATATCGCGAATATCAATATTCGCTATTTCGAATATTCGAATGTTTTAAAACATTTTTTGGAACAGATCACATCCTAGAGATCCCCATACGTCTAAAAGCATTGCTGGTATGATTAGAGACCTTGGGCCGAGTAGCTGCAGCGCTATTTTATATTGCCGAAAAATCGCAATGCGATTATTCGGCAAATAGCGATATCGCGCGATTATTTTATATTGTAATATATCACGAATATTCTGAGCCAATCAGAGTACTCCATTCCGCATTTCTCGAAATTTCGAAATCAGAGCCAATCAGAGTGCTCCATTCCGCATTTCTCGAAATTTCGAAATTATTTTGTATTGTAATATATCACGAATATTCTGAGCCAATCAGAGTGCTCCATTCCGCATTTCTCGAATATTCGCAATTATTGTGTATTGTAATATATCTATTCTGAGCCAATCAGAGTCATTTCTCGAATATTCGCACACGAATATTCTGAGCCAATCAGAGTGCTCCTTCCGCATTTGCCGAATATTCGCATTATTGTGTATTGTAATATATCACTATTCTGAGCCAATCAGAGTGCTCCTTCCGCATTTGCCGAATATTCGCCACGAATCAGCCAATCAGAGTGCTCCTTCCGCATTTCTCGAATATTCGCAATTACACGAATATTCTGTGCCAATCAGAGTGCTCCATTCCGCATTTCTCCAATATTCGCCGCATGCGCAATTCGCAATCGCAATTCGCATTCGCGATAGCCGCAATAATTTCATTTTGAAAATATATCACGAATATTCGTATTTAGCGAATATCTGTCGAATATTCGACTATATATTCGAGATATATCGCGAATACGAATATGGCATATTCTGCTCAACACTATTCGGCATAGGTGTCACTGCTGCAAGATATCACAAAGTCAGAGACACAGTGACTAACACTACTGTACCTATCATTATAGTTGCAATTAAAAGTCCCAACTACAGTGCTCAGATCAGCAGATGACCTTGATCAAGAAAACCTAAGCTGGCTGATCAAAACTCCCCTCAGCACTGCCACTGATCCCATTCCCCCATCAGCACTGCCACTCATCCAAACTCCCCGCCATCACTGCCACTCATTCCATTACCCCCACCCCCCACCAAGGAGTAATAGAAGGAATACAAATAGAGAATACATGGAAGGGGAGGGAAAGAGGGGAAGGAACAAAGAAAAATGGAGGGAAATAATAAGAGAAAGATGGCTAGGGAGAGGGATGGGGGGGGGCAAGAAATTAGGATAGCGAGAGATAAAAGGGAAACAAAGGAGAACAAAGAGAAAGAGTGGCACATCCTAAAATGTACCATAAAGGGTTATAATATTGTACGAGTGGAATGGACTCAAGGAGCGCCAAATGTCCGTGAGTTAGGAGCACAAATTACTTATCTTGTCTTGGGTGCTAACAACCCATGCCACGGAAATAGTTTCACTGTTAGGGGTCCCCACAACTTGAGACATTTTATTAAGGGGTCATGGCACTAGACAGGTTGAGAACCACTGCCTTAGGCCGCGCACACACGATCAAACCTGGCCAGATAAAAATGGTCTGGAGACCAGTTTCATCGGACCGATTCGATGGTGTGTACGACCGTTGTCCTTCAGACCAAAGTTTTAAAACATGCTTTAAAATCTGTCGGACAGATTCGATGGTTAGTACGCCAAAGCATCGGACCAAAAACCTGCGCATGCTCAGAATCAAGTCGACGCATGCTTGGAAGCATTGAACTTCCTTTTTTCAGCACGTCGATGTGTTCTACGTTACTGCGTTCTGGTCTGATCGGATTTCTGGTCCGATGGTGTGTACACACATCTACCATCAGACCACTTCAGCCTGGTCCGATGAAAACGGTCCGTCGGACTAGTTTCATCGGACTAGTCTGATCGTGTGTACGTGGCCTTATGATTTATGCTCTAAGTGACTTTCCTGGGTGCTCATTAGATGGTAGCCCTGGCTGCAAGTGAGCCACCTAACCTAAGCCAGTGGTCTTCTTTCCTTTTACTTCTCTGTATCAATAAGTATTAACGTTCCAGAGCCTAATGGGGGGATCCACTTGAACCTATAGGGGCAGATTCACAAAGACGTAATATTCCGCTGCGTAATCGAAACGGTAGCTGCCGTTTAAGACTCTACACCGAATTCAGGTAGTTTTTTTGCGCGTACGCTATTGTGTCGTATTTTTTTTCCGCCGCGCAATCGAAATACGTGATTAGGGGGCGTGAAGCATTTAAATTAAGCGCGTCCCCGCGACGATCGAACTGCGCATGCTCTGTTCAAATTTCCCGCCGTGCATTGCGCCAAATCACGTCGTGACGTCATTCGTTGTTTGAGTAGCGGCGTTTACGAACATCTTTCCGGACGACTTACGTTAAAAATAATAAAAGACTCGGATAAATTCGACGCGGGAACGACGGCCATTCCAAAATCAAAAAAAGATTTGTAAGAGATTGCACAAAGATTGCAAGAAAAGAGAAAAGGTCATGTAGCAATATGTGTAGCTCTTAAAAAAGAGAAAATTACAGAAAACAGGACAGCCAAGGGACCAGCCCTTTTAATCCTCGAACATCTCAAAGTATTTAATATGTCAAAGTAAATTATAACCATCTCAGTTTTACATTGTGAGCACTGAGATTGTGGATTATTTAGCATAGTTTTATATTTTTTACAATCAGGATATTGTACACTTTAGTAGTAAAAATGTTCTTTAAAAAAATGGCAGGACTATATTTCTCTATTGTTACCTTACCTTAAGTTATTACAACAGTGAATATCAGTGATTTCAGCACTCTTGAACATTCACCATACTTCAAAGTCAGCTTTATTTAATGAAGGTGGGGGACTGACATTCAGACATATAGATGAAAGTATGGATTCCTATAATTCATTCCTTCTTTCTGTGGTCAGGAGGTTACACTTTGTAAAAAATGGCTTGCATAGTTTCTCACTCATTTTCTCTTCACAATTATGTTGACTGCAAAATGGATCAAATAATTGACATTTTTCTCAACTGCAAACAGGTGTATCCATTTTGTTTAAAGAACAAAAGACCTTATCTACTCAAAAATACTTCTCGGAAATTGTTCAGTCTGCTAAAACAATCACTTTTCTTTAATCTGCCACAGGATTGGAATCTATAAATGCACTTTACATTTAATAAAAATATGTACAGAGAAATGTGAAATTCTAAAAGGGCTAGGTTTTTGCCATAAATATATATTTATATGGAGTTGGCATTACAAACTCTAAAACAGTAATGTGTTGTAAACCCAAACAGATTACAAAAACTTATAATTGAAGCTTAGCTGAACTTTTGGTTTAAATCAGCTAAACATATTACAGGTGCATCAAAACAAAAGATGTGACAATTCTTCTCATTTTCTTTAGACCCCTTTCACACTGAGGCACTTTGCAGGCCCTATAGCGCTAAAAATAGCGCCTGCAAAGCACCCTGAAAGAGCAGCTCCATTCACACTGGAGCGGTGCGCTGGCAGGCCATCAGAAAAAGTCCTGCCAGCAGCTTCTTTTTGCAGTGCATTAGGAGCGGTGAACTCACTTTTTCTAAAGTGCCCCAGCACATAGAAATCAATGGGCAGCACCGCTGCAGTGGCGCTTTGCGGGCACTTTTAACCATTTTTCGGCCACTATCGCGATTAAAAGCACCCTGCTAGCGGCTGAAAAGCTCAGCAAAAGTGCTGCTTAAAATAGCAGCATTTTACCGCCGACGCCTGGGCAGGATCAGATCGGATAGTGGTGGATGTCAGTGCTGAAATCTGCTGCTCCATAGTGGAGACTGGTGGAGACTGGTGGGTCCTATTAAGTCCGCCTTAAAAACTGACAGGTGGACCTTAACAGATCAGCTGTGTGAAAAGGTCCTAAGTCTTTGCACTTCTTTTATTTTGCTATAACTGGAATACATTTAGCTAAATTAAACCGAAAATTCAATTGGGCTTTGTAGATGAACTCCAGGATAAGCAAATAGTGTTTAAATACAAGAGCCATGCATATTCTTAATTAAATCTGGGTGTTTTGTGCATTTCTTCCAGATCCTTGCAGTAATCTATTATAATATATTTTCCTTGTATAGGAGCTTTCTGTAATAAATACCATTCACTGCTACTCTGTCTGATCTTGTCACCACCCCCCTTTGGTACTTTTCTGCAGGCAGCCTGTAGTGGTTAGGTCTGCTGGGTTCTTATCACATGCCTGATTGCGGAGTCCAAGATGACGAGGGTGGCCTCTTGCACAATTCCTGTCCAAGCACACCTGATGGTGGAGACAAGGATGGCTAGGGCAGCAGAAAGTCACAGGTGCCAGGAAGTTGGTTCAGCAAACTTGGAGATGGCGAGGTTGGATGAGCAGAAGAGAGGAATCAGGTCACTAGTCAAGTTCAGTAACAGCCAGGCAGGTAGGTACAGAATTATGATCAGAATCCAGGTCAGGGACAGGCAGGGGTCCGCAACATACTGAGAGTGAGGCACAGGAAGCAGGAAGAATCTTAGTAAAAAGTGCAATCCAGGGTCAGTAACACTGATCAGTAGCAGACATAACAGGCAAGGTAAGGGGATCCCAAAGAGAGGTGCCAGATGCAGCTGGTTCAGTGGCAAGGTCAGCAGGTTTTCAGGCACACAGTACACAGGGAACAAAACTGAACACAATCCAGAAATTAGGTTGATTTAGGCTGATGGTCACCAGGATCTGTTGGCATGCTCATGTGTGCACATGTGTGTTGTAAGCATGTGCATGCACATTTCTTGTTCTTGCACATCTTTTTGATTCCCTATGCTCACATCCATGCCAATGCACACAAACATGAACACTTGCTGCAGGAAAATTACCTTTTGGTACACAAGGTTCCTGACAGTCCCTTCTACAGCTCTGTTCTCTTCAGCTTAGTATACACACAGCCCCCCCCCCCCCCGCCAGAACACTCCAGCCGGCGCCCTCCGCCATTCACTAAGAGCGCTGATCGGAAGCCAGTCAGCACAGACCTTTTTCGGTCATGAGCTTTCAACAGAAGCTGGCTGGACTGGCTGCCATACACATGGGCCAAATGATGGTTTAGTGTGTACTAGGCTTTCACCAGCTATGTACAGCACATTGATGATGTCACTGCTACTTTTACAGGCTAATAATTGGGTTTGAAAAGTAATTTGGTCCATGCAAGGGTGAATTTATATTGTTTGTAGTTTTAAAATTCAGATACAATAAACATTTTAGGGTAAATAATATCAATAAATGCATCCTGGTAGATTTGAAAAAAAAATTTTTTTGGAGGATCAAACATTTTTTTATTTATGGTAGCCAGACTTTACCAAAAACTACTAGAATTCCAACTAATGCATGTTTTTAAACTTAAGTCAAAATCTTATATGGCACATCAATAATACCACTTATTTCAATGACCCTCTTCCTGCAGGGTAAACAACTAATCCTATTACATCAGTAAAAAAAACTAATGCAATATGGGCAAGTCAATTAAGGGGGCAAGAGTAAGGTTATGAAGTAACAAATACATCAATGAAAGCACTGAATATATAGGGGATTGTACATTTAAGTATAACAACAGCAACATAAATTTAAATCCCATACTAGTACATACATGTTTTAATAATTTGAACCAAACATGGAGTAGATCAGAGGTGACCAGGGGGGTAGACTTCCTGTGCCAGATCAAAGGAGCAATTTCATGAAAATGATACACACACAAATATGCGCACCAAAGCATTAGCAGTGTCAAGGGACACTCAGAACACTTTTATGCTACATTCAATGTCACACTCAATTCAGTTACTGGAGAAGATCTTTTATGTTTTGCCATTTTCTGATCAAAAAGTTAGAATTCAACAAAGCATCACCCCAACCATTATGGCAAATAGCCCATTAACAAGGACAGCATAGAGTCTAAATGCAGGCGTGGTCTTTGGTAGTGTTGAGCAGAATATGCCATATTCGATTTCGCGATATATCTCGAATATATAGTCGAATATTCGAGAAATATTCGCTAAATACGAATATTCGTGATATTTTTTGGAAATTAAATTATTGCGAATTTTCGCTATTGCGAATTTTCGCTATTGCGATTTTTCGCTATTGCGAATATTCCAGAAATGCGGAATGGAGCACTCTGATTGGCTCAGAATATTTGTGATATTTTATAATACAAAATAATTGCGAATATTCGAGAAATGCGGAATGGAGCACTCTGATTGGCTCAGAATATTCGTGATATATTACAATACACAATAATTGCGAATATTCGGCAAATGCGGAAGGAGCACTCTGATTGGCTCAGAATATTCGTGATATATTACAATATAAAATAATTGCGAATATTCGAGAAATGCGGAAGGAGCACTCTGATTGGCTCAGAATATTCGTGATATATTACAATACACAATAATTGCGAATATTCGGCAAATGCGGAAGGAGCACTCTGATTGGCTCAGAATATTCGTGATATATTACAATATAAAATAATTGCGAATATTCGAGAAATGCGGAAGGAGCACTCTGATTGGCTCAGAATATTCGTGATATATTACAATACACAATAATTGCGAATATTCGGCAAATGCGGAAGGAGCACTCTGATTGGCTCAGAATATTCGTGATATATTACAATATAAAATAATTGCGAATATTCGAGAAATGCGGAATGGAGCACTCTGATTGGCTCAGAATATTCGTGATATATTACAATACAAAATAATTGCGAAATTTCGAGAAATGCGGAATGGAGCACTTTGATTGGCTCAGAATATTCGTGATATATTACAATATAAAATAATCGCGCGATATCGCTATTGCCGAATAATCGCATTGCGATTTTTCGGCAATATAAAATGAGCGCTGCAGCTACTCGGCCCAAGGTCTCTAATCATACCAGCAATGCTTTTAGACGTCGATGGGGATCTCTAGGATGTGATCTGTTCTAAAAAAAAAATTGAAAAAATTTGAATATTCGAAATAGCGAATATTCGCCGCGATATTCGTGTTATTCGCGAATACTCGAATATGCAATATTCGTAGCTAATATTCGCAATGCGAATATTCGTGAGCAACACTAGTCTTTGGTCTGAAATGTTTAAACCAACCCATTCAGAAAATGAGTTGTTGAGGATTACGAAAGAACATGGAACTGATCTAATAAAAGTAAATCTATTTCCCTGATGTTGTATATATATATATATATATATATATATATATATATATATACCGTATTTATCGGCGTATAACACGCACAGGCGTATAACACGCACCCTAACTTTAAAAGGGAAGTTTCAGGAAAAAAACTTAACACACAGGCACAGTTTACCCTGTATTTTTAGGGTAAAAAAGTGAGTGTTATACGCCAATAAATACAGTATACATATAAAGATTTGTAATAAGCAGTATAGTGTATGTTAAGGTCTTCTGATGAATCAAATTAAATTGTGTGTATACAGTATAATATACAGTAGGTGAATAGTTGTTGCACCTATGTCTGTATAAATAGCATGCTAACAGAATCATATCAATTACTGGGTGTCCATGCCTACTTAGGGACTTTCCATGAACCCCTCATCATCTTCCACCTATTATGCCTAGTACACACGATCGGAATTTCCGTCGGAATTCCGTTCAAGCTGTCTTGCATACACAATGTCACACCAAATTCCGACCGTCCAAAAACGCGGTGACGTACAACACTACGATGAACTGAGAAAAACTAAGTTTAATGCTTCCGAGAATGCGTTGACTTGATTGTGAGCATGCATGATTTTTTCTCCTTCGGAGTTCCATAGAGATGAACGGAATTTCCGTTTTCTTTCTCTTTCTTAGTCCGTCGGAATTTCCGATGGAAAAACTCAGATGGGGCACACACACGGTCGGAATATCCGATGAAAAAATTCCGTCTGACTTTTTCCATCGGAAATTGCGATCGTGTGTACAAGGAATTATTGTCATCAATTTCCCTTATTGTATACTGACTATGATGACAGTCCTATTTTCTACCTGGTTGTGCTACTTAACAACGATTTTTCTTGCTGTTTAAAATCTTAATAAAATAAATAAAAAAAGATTGAAACATGAAGCATGTACAACAGTAAATAAATCCATGTATTATCTATAAATAATCCAGGGCATACAAATGCATTAAAATGTATGTTAAGTCAAAAAAATTTTTTTTTTGTTTTGGATAGAGTCAGGTCTTTACAGTTGTCACCAAAACAAGAGGTGCAAATACATTTTCAGTCGAGTCACTTATTCTAATGACATCTGTTTGGGAGCTTTATAAGAGATCCCCCCTCATTTCCTGTTTTGTCTTCAAAACAGGAATTGAGGAGAAATCTTCTTATGCCCTGTACACACGATCGGTCTGATGGATTTTTCCATCGGTTAACCGATGAAGCTGACTAATGGTCAAGTCACACCTACACACTATTGGTTAAAAAAGCGTTCGTCTCAGAACGCGGTCACGTAAACCACGTACAACGGCACTATAAAGGGGAAGGTCAAATCCAATGGCGTCACCCTTGGGGCTGCTTTTGCTGATTCCGTGTTACCGCGTGTTAGTAAAAGTTTGGTTCGAGCCGATTCGCGCTTTTCAGTCTCTGTGCTTTGCAGATGGTTTTCTCTGGTTCAGTTTGTGCTTGTGGGTTCGTATCTGTTTTGCAGTGCATTCCTGTCTGCTCAATTTCTGTTTTTCAGTTCGTTCTTTACAGGCCTTGCCGTACTTGGTTGCTTTCTGTTTTGAAAGTGTTCTGCCATCATACAAGTGATGCAGAAGGTCTATATTAAGGTAAGTTGTCTCCTTTCACATCACAATCTATGTCTTTAATGTATGCTAATGTCTTGTATTTCTTGCATCATTCCCTAATTACCATGATTGTAATATGCTGTGAATGTCCCCTTTGTCCCCATGCATGTTGTAAGCTTTGAATGATCCATTTTTGGCCTACATGCATATTTCCCTTCACTAACCTGTCCAGCATGCTATCCTAGGCCCAAACACACCTAGCCTAGTCCTAGCCCAACTTGTTTTTTGTCTTCTCCATTGTAGTTTTGCCCCCCTTAAAATGTTTAATGGCCCATCAGAGGGGTGAGGAGTCTGATAAGTGGGCCCATTTTAGTTTTGGCATGAAATTCTCACTCCACTAATAAATGTTATACTGATGTTGGACAAGGATATCTTTTGTATTGTGATTGCAATGTTTATGTGCCAAAGTACTGATTTCTAATTTTGTTTGACTCCACAGTTTCCTTCCACGCCACAGGAATGGCAGACTATGGCTTCCCAATTTGACCAGCGGTGGGACTTTCCGAACTGCGGAAGTTCAATAGATGGAAAACACGTCCGCATAGTGCCGCCACCACGTTCGTAGTCATACTATTTCAACTACAAAGGTTTTCATAGTATTGTGTTGATGGCGGTGGTGTTGGCACAGTACGAGTTTCTGTATGTGGACGTAGGGAAGAACAGCTGGATGTCCGACAGCGGAGTATTTGTGCAGACGGAGTTTGCCCAACATCTCGACTGGTGGCCTGGCACTGCCATGGGATGAAAATTATGTGGAGGGACTCTCTTTTGTGTTTGTCACGGATGAAGCTTTCAGGCTTGGACCACACCTCATGAGGACCCTCACCCCGGAGAGGAAGGTTTTAAATATCCGGCTGGCCAGAGCCTGGAGGGTTGTTGAGAATGCCTTTGGGATAATGGCCAGCCGGTTCCACCTGTTCCAGACAGCCATGCACATGGTGGAATATAAACTGAACACTGTCATTTTTACCTGCTGCATTCTTCATAATTATTTGCGCAGGCATTCAGAGACCTACCTTTCAAACATTGGCCCTAAGGCCAGACAATTATCAGAGAACCTTACTGGCCTGGACACTGGCCGTACTGGCTTTGCCCCCCGAACTGCTCGAGAGTCCCGTGATAGATACGTGGAGTACTTTACGGGTAGGGGGGCCATTGCTATGCCGGACTATATTACTTTAAATAAAAAAAATATATAAATACAGAGGCTCATGTCCCAGCTGGAGGAGGAGTGTCTGCAGGTCATTAGGGAGGCAGCTTCCATCATGAGGGCCCCCCTTAACCTTGTTGAGGGCTACAGCACCTACCTTGCTGACCAGCTGCAAAAAATGGATGAGCGACAACGGCCCTGGCAGAGGATATTTTTGCATCTGTGATTCAGAGGGGAAGAAGGGGCCTGCTGACTGAGAACACACAACTCAGTGACCCGGCCCAGTCTCCTCCTCCTGCTGCCACATTCTTACCACCTGCAAGGGGCCGTGGAGAGAGCCGTGGAAGGAAGGCTGCAAGAAAGACCGGAAAGTGAATCCCTGACTTCAATCTGATCTGCCAGAAAATGGAGGTTGTTGTTGTAGTACCACAGCTTGGGGTCATGTATGACATCTGCTGCTGCTTCTGATTTCTGGGATTTGGGGACCACATTGTGACCCCAATTAGATGGACTCCTCCTGTTATTGATTTTGTTGTTTAACATGGTGAAATCTGCCTTTGGGGTGTAAAGTCGGCATAGATTTGGCTAATTGCTCAATTGTTGCCCTTCATGTCTAATTTTGGGGTCCATGATAAATGGAGATTTAATTTAAAGTGGTTGTAAACCCCCCCAAAAATTTTTTTTTTTTTTTAATGTCACAATGTAGAGTATAAGATTTCCTATCATCTGTGCCCAGTCTTGCCACACAGAGTTAATCCAGTGCTGAGTAATCCTCTTTTAAAGTTCAGTGCAAATTAACAGAATTTCTCTGTTATTGCTTTCAGTGACAGGTTATTTACAAATCTAGCTTGGACATGTTTATCATAACAAGAGGTGATCCAAAGTTCATTGAATATTACTAGGATGTGTTATGATGTTATATCACCTCATGTTATTGTAAACAAAACATAACATATGATAACCATGTCCTAGCTATATTTGTAAATAACCTGTCACTCGAAGCAAGAAGAGAGAAAACTGACTTTTGTTTTAAGCCCCATACACACTATCAGTTTTCCTGACGGTTTTCTCTTCAGGTTTACCAAAACCATCTAATATGAGGTCATACCTCACGAGTTTCAATTTGTATGCAATCAGGCAGGCCCTTGTACTACATGGTTTTGGTAAACCTGATGAGAAAACCGTCAGGAAAACTGATAGGCCCCGTACACACGGCCGAGGTTCTCGCTGAAAATCAGCGAGAACCTCGCTGGAATGCACATTCCAGCGAGGACCTCGGCCGTGTGTACGGTCTCGGCGAGCTTCCCGTCGGGAAGCCCGTCGAGCCGAAATAGAGAGCACGCTCTCTATTTTCTCGACGGCCCGCCTGGAAGAATGGCTGGTTGCCATTCCCGACGGGCGGGTCGCCGAATCCGACGGCCGGGAGAGAACCTCGACGGGCGGAACGATGTGTTCTGCCCGTCGAGGTTCTCTGCCGTGTGTACGCGGCCATAGTGTGTATGGGGCTTGAGGCAGGGTTTTATCTGGAAGGCTGTTCATTTTCACTGAACATAAAAGAGGATTTCTCAGATCTGGATTAACTCTGTGGGTCAGATTCTCAGCGGCGCTACGACTGAGTATCTCAGATACCCCGTCGTATCGCCGTTTTTTTTGGCTCGTATCTATGCGAGTGATGCTTAGCATCACTTTGGCATAGATACGCTTGAACATCCGACAAGTGTAATACCATTACACTTGCGGATCGTAGTTGTAATGACAACTCCGGCCACTAGGTGGCCTTTACGTTGTTTTCTCATTTGCCTATGCAAATGAGGCTACTACGCCGATTCCCGGTCGCTTTTACGCCGCCCCGTCGTCGCGTACGTCGTTTTGGTTCATGTAAGGTTACCCCTGCTTCTATGAGGAGTAACCTTACGAAGTACCGTCGGATGCCGTCGGATGACATGTTAAGTATGTCGTCGGGTCAGCGTCGGCTTTTTCCGTCGCTTACGTCGTTTTACTAACTCGTTTGCGAATAGGGCATTGCGTAGTGACGATCACTTCGTTTTGACGTCGGTTTCAACTGCGCTTTCCGACGTGAGCTGGAGCATGCGCACTGGGCTTTTTCCCCGGCCGGCGCATGCGCAGCTCTTTCAACGCGGGGGCGTGCTTAATTTAAATACAAGCCGCCCCATTTGAATTACGCGGGCTTACGCTGGGCCATTTTCGCTACGCCAACACAAACTACGGAGCAAATGCTTAGGGAATACGGCACTTGCTAGTACGATGCGGCGGCGTAGTGTAAATGGCTTACGCTACGCCAGCGAATTTCTTAGAGAATCTGGCCCTGTGTGTCAAGACTGGGCACAGATGATAGGAAATCTTATACTCTACATTGTGACATCAAAAAAAAAAACATTTTTTGGGGTTTACAACCACTTTAAGTTAAATACTTGTCTATGTGTTTTTCTGGTGAATAGCCATAAAACATTTCAGAAATACAATGTGTAATTAACAAAGGACACAATCTCCTTGAGGGGGAAAAAAAATGTGTGTGATAACTTGATAAAAACCAAAAACCTGAAATTTAAAAAAAATAAAAAAAAATAATGTTCTCACCGGTTTAGCCTTACAGACAGCATAAATTAAACAGATTTAAACCCCCCTACCTTATCCAAAACAAAGAAGAAAAGTTTTGGCTTCACATACATATTAAATAATAACTCCACTTTTGCTGATGAAAAACAACCCCCTTTTAGAAGTGATTAAGCCTAATGCCGCGTACACACGATCACTTTTTGTGATGAATAAAAACGTCATTTTATCTCACAAAACAAAACAACGTTTTTCAAACTTCATTTTCCAAAACGACGTTGCATACACACCATCACTTTTCAACAATGCTCTAGCAAAGCGTGGTGACGTACACCACGTTCGACGGCACTCTGTTCCATTGAAGCTCCATCTCATAACTTGCTTCTGAGCATGCACGGGTTTAAAAACGTTGTTTTCAACATCGTTTTGCCCACACACCATCACTTTTTATGACACAAAAACTACGTTTTGAAAAACGACACAAAAAATTCAAGCATGTTCGAATTTTCTTTTGGTCGTTTTTTTTGAAGACATAAAACGATGTTTTTCCCACACACAGTGATTTTAAATGACGTTTTTGAAAACGTTGTTTTTTTCATCACAAAAAGTGATCGTGTGTACGCGGCATTAGGGAGTGTCCACTAGTGTTGCTCACGAATATTCGCATTGCGAATATTCGCTACGAATATTGCATATTCGAGTATTCGCGAATAACTCGAATATTGCGGCGAATATTCGCTATGGCGAATATTCGTATTTTTTCAAATGTATTTTTAAAACAGATCACATCCTAGTGATCTCCATCGACGTCTAAAAGCATTGCTGGTATGATTAGAGAGAGACCCTGGGCCGAGTAGCTGATGCGATTCTTTTATGTTGCCGAAAATTCGCATTGCGAATTTTCGGCAACATAAAAGAATCGCATCAGCTACTCGGCCCTTCTTTTGCATCAGAGCCAATCAGAATAACTCGAATATTCGGCAAAAGGAATATTGCGCGATATTCCTTTTGCCGAATATTCGAGTTATTCTGATTGGCTCTGATGCAAAAGAAGGGCGGAGAAGATAATCGTGCAATATTCCTTTTGCCGAATATTCGAGTTATTCTGATTGGCTCTGATGCGCCCTTCTTTTGCATCAGAGCCAATCAGAATAACTTGAATATTCGGCAAAAGGAATATTGCGCGATATTCCTTTTGCCGAATATTCGAGTTAATCTGATTGGCTCTGATGCAAAAGAAGGGCGGAGAAGATAATCGCGCAATAGGAATATTGCGCGATTATCTTCTCCGCCCTTCTTTTGCCCCCTTATTCTCCTTTCTTTTAAGTAGAGTTAGTGTAGAGTTAGGCCTAGATTCACAAAGCGATTACGCCTGTGTAAATGTTGTTAGACTGGAGTAATTTCGACTTACGGGCGTTTTTACGCTAGTCGAAATCCTCACATGAAAAGACACCTGCGGGCTTCATTTCGACTGTATTACGTGTTAGTACCCTTCAGATCTACGCTGCCAGAAAATTGCGGCCACTGGCGGACTTCCTGTTGTTTTTCGCCGTCAGGGTATGCTAATGAGCTTTTGCCTGCAATCCACAAAATTTCGCACTTTCAACGCAATTCTTACGGCATAGTCATCTTTTTTTTCCGTTTCAATATCTTTTTGCTGGTCTAATATTAGACGAAAGTATGGCCGTCGTTCGCGTCGAATTTCAACGTTTTCCGATGTCTTTTATTATTTTTAACGTAAGTCGTCGGGATAGGAATGTTCGTAAACGCGCTACTCAAACAACGAATGACGTCACGACGTGATTTGGCGCAATGCACGGCGGGAAATCTAACAGAGCATGCGCAGTTCGATCGTCGCGGGGACGCGCTTAATTTAAATCTTCACGCCCCTAATCACGATTTCGATTGCGCGGCGGAAAAAAAATACGACACAATAGCGTACGGCAAAAAAACTACCTGAATTCGGTGTAGAGTTGGTGAAATACGGCGCGTACCGTATTTCGATTACGCACGGAATATTACGTCTTTGTGAATCTGCCCCTTAGTGTTTAGTGCATATTAGTTTAGTAATACAGGAAATGATCTCCGTTTATGAGAATTTCGCAATCATTTTTTTTTGGATAAAATATCACGAATATTCGATATTAGCGAATATTCGCGAATATTCTTCTATATATTCGCGCAATATCGCGAAATCGAATATGGCGTATTCCGCTCAACACTAGTGTCCACCAAAAATGACATTTTGTTGCAGAGGATACCTAAAATCTGACTTACCTTAGTGCAGAGTTCTTCCCCCAGGTAGGAAATTACATTTTTGGAGGCATTCTGCTCACCAACAGTGTACAGAGTTTGTTTATTGGAGATTGGCTACTCTTGGCGTCCGTCTGAATTAGCCATTGAGCACCATCTAGTGCTCCCTGCTCTACGCTATCAGCCTGCTGACACACCCTGCTGTGAAGCTTGTCAGTGAACCCTGTAAGCATTCAATAAACTTTAAACTTTATTATGGACTTCTTGATGGAGATTAGTATTTCTTTCTTGGAATTCCATTGGGATTGACTGTGGTGTGATGACCATTGTTTTCCTTGCTGACCACCCAGACTGTGTTAACATCTTACATACCTTTGGCCCATCTTTTCTGGTAAGAGGCATGATGATTATTCCTATCTGGTGGTGGATCTCTTTACACCAGAGTTAGAAGAACACATTCTAATGGTCTTTTTTTCCCACTATGGACCTCACAATTTCCTTTTTATTAAGACATAAGGACATTTATATATGCACATGTTTGCACATTTGTTGCTATTTTTATGAACAGTTAAGTGTTGGATATATATCCACAATTTATTGGATGCTGTTCCATATGGCACTCTCTGGCAGTTTATCTATTGTTTCTTATTGGAACATGGGAATTACAGACCAGTTAGCATAACATCAATAATATGCAAGTTCTTGGAGGGGATGATAAGGGACTATATACAAGATTTTAGTAATGAAAATAGTATCATTAGCAGTAATCATCATGGATTCATGAAGAATCGTTCTTGCCAAAGCAATATTAACCTTCTATGAGGAGGTGAGTTACCATCTAGATAAGGTAAGGTCCATACATGTCGTGTATCTGGATTTTGCAAAAGCATTTGATACAGTTCCCCATAAACGTTTACTGTACAAAGTAAGGTTCATTGGCATGGACCATAGGGTGAGTACATGAATTGAGAAAGTGACTACGAGGGTGAATTCAGAGGGTGGTGATAAATGGTAATACTCGGAATGGTGAGGGGAGGGAAGTGTGGTCCCTCAGGGTTCTGTGCTGGGACCAATCCTGTTTAATCTATTCATAAACGGCTTGGAGGATGGGGTAAACAGTTCAATCTCTGTATTTGCAGATGACTTTAAGCTAAGCAGGACAATTACTTCTCTGCAGGATGTGGAAACCTTGGAGGAAGATCTGGACAAATTATTGGAGTGGGCAAGTACATGGCAAATGAGGTTTAATGTAAAATAATGCATTTGGGTGGCAAAAATAACAGAACAGAATATTGGCATGCATTAAAAAGGGTATTAAAGTGGATGTAAACCCAAACCTGCTCTATTTTTTCTCGTCAAGATTCTCGTTTGCCTGTTTCCCGACGAGAAACCCGAGAGTGTGATCCACAGTATTAAAAGTGAGAAATCCACCCCTCCCCCACATAACACATCCTGGTAATATACAATGAACTGTGGATCACCTCATATTATGATAAACATAACATAACATATGATAAACATGTCCACACTAGGGGCCAGATTCAGGAAAGGTTACGCTGGCGGATCGAGTGATCCGCCAGCCTAACTGTGGCTTTGAGCCTGCGTTTCTGTTTTCTGTAACCAGAAAACAAGAAACGCCGGGTTGAAGTTCCGATGCGAGCAGCGTAACTGAGTTTCGCCATCGCATCGTTACTTCAACTTAAAAATGGCGCCGGGGGCGTTCCCGCCGATTTACGCTCAAAAAATATGTTAATGAGCGGAAATCGGCAATTCACGATCGAAATCCGGCGCGACGCAATGACGATACGACGTTTCGGACGGGATACGCGGCGCATAGATTACCTACATGGGGTTGGAGTATCCTATGTTAGGTATAGGCGTCGTCATCGCGTCGGGAAAAAAAAAAAAAACGTCGCTGCGTAAAACGGTAATGGGAATGTGACGTCATTGACGTTCATTCACAGATTTTGGAGCATGCGCACGGGGATGTTTTGACACTCGACGCATGCGCAGTACGTTGGCGGCGGGATCGCGCGTGTTAGCATCTACACGCCCCGTACCCGCTACATTTGGATTAACTTTAGGAGCAAGTGCTTCGTGAATGACAGCACTTGCTCCTAAAATTTCGGCAGCGCAACGCAAATCAGAAGCGTTACTCCAGAGCAAAGATGCTCTGGAATACGTGAATCTGGCCCTAGATATGTAAATAACCTGTCACTCAAAGCAAGGAGAGAGAAAAGGACTTTTTATTTAGACAGTTTTTTATCTGGAAGTCTGTTAATTTTCACTGAACAATAAAAGAGGATTGCTCAGGGCTGGATTAACTCTGTGTGGCAAGACTGGGCACAGATGATAGGAAATCTTATACTCTACATTGTGACATGAACAAAAAAGGGATGAAGCGATAATTCTCTCACTCTACAAAGGGCATACACGCGGTCGATTTTCCCGACCAAAGTTCTCCTGGCAGTTTTCCTGTAGGGAAGACCGGTCGTAAGTACAGGGGAAAAGGGACCGAGCCGGGCTTCCGGTTTTTCCCTCGGTTTTCCTGGCGGTCTTTTGACCGTTGGGAAAACCGATCGTGTGTACTAGCCATTAGTTTTTCTTCAAATTGTAGAATAAAACATGCCGAGGAATGTGTAGTACAAATACTTGATGATTTGCTAGGAATGTTATCTTTCAAATTTTATATACTGGTATGTGTGAAGCTCAGGTTTATTTACTAAAGCAAAGAATAATGAACAAAGCTCAGGAACCCAAAGGTGACTTCTGATTGGTGAGTATGAATAGAGGCATACCACTCTTTTTTCTTCTCTAATTCATTACACCCATATGTTTTATTGGTAGGTAATGTTTCAATTTCTTGTAAGACAATGGTTGGTGTAAGCATAACATGGAAGTATGCATCATTCTGAAGATAAGTAATGCTCCTGTAAGATACAGTAGACACATTTTAAACCAAAAGTATAAATAAACACATGATGGAGTACAAATCATTGAGAAAAAAAGCTGCAAGATTTGCAGAGAACCTAGTTTTTTTTATTTTTTTTTACAGCTGTGAAGATACTGACAAGTCGTTACCTAATCCTAATGAGCAGATATAGCAGATGCTCCCAACCAGAGGACGGTTATGTATACAGGATAAGGCAATCACTGTTGATGACCAAAAATCACAACCCAAAGGGAGCTTATTAAATGCTTAGCGGCAGACACTACATTGTAAGGGAAGTCTCTAACCCCCTAGAGTAGTCTGTGGGCTACCCTTGTGGTCATTAAACATACCAATACCAGCTGTGACTTCAGCCCCTTATTTCTAAAACCTATCATATCAGACTGCTCTGTGATAATCTTTCCAATTTAAGGTTAAAATTATTAAAGAAAATCATTCATGCGATGATAAAATTATAAACTCTGCTTTTATATACTTGAACTATATACTATATACTGTGCCTTGAAAAATACCCCTTTTTTTCACATATTGTCGTGTTACAACATTAAAAAAAAACATAAATGTATTTTATTGAGATTTTATGTTATAGAGTAGACCAACACAAAGTGCCACATAATTGTAAAGTGGAAGGAAAATGATAAATGGTTTTCAACTTTTCTTACAAATAAATATGTGAAAAGTTTGGCGTTGCATTTGTATTCAGTCCCCCTGAGTTAAAACTTTGTAGAACCCCTTTTGCTGCAATTGCAGCTGAAAGTCTTTTTGGGTATGTCTCTACCAGCTTTGCACATGTAGAGAGCAAAATAGCTCAACATCTGTCAGATTGGATAGAAAGCGTCTATGAACAGCAATTTTCAAGTCTTGCCACATATTCTCAATTGGATTTAGGTCTGGACTTTGACTGGGCCATTCTAACACATGAATATGCTTTGATCTAAACCATTTTATTGTAGCTCTGGCTGTATGTTTAGGGTCGTTGTCATGCTGGAAGATGAACCTCCGCCCCAGTCTCAAGTCTTTTGCAGACTCTAACAGGTTTTCTTCTAAGATTGCCCCGTAGTTGGCTCCATCCACCTTCCCATCAACTCTGACTAGCCTCCCAGTCCCTGCTGAAGAAAGGCATCTCCACAACATGATGCTTCCACCACCATGTTTCGCAGTGGGGATGATGTGTTCAGGGTGATGTGCAGTGTCACACAAATCGTTTGGCTTTTAGGACAAATAGTTAAATTTTGGTCTCATCTGACCAGAGCACCATCTTCCACGTGTCTGCTGTGTCCCTTGCATGGCTTCTTACAAACTGCAAACAAGACTTCTTATGGTTTTCTTTCAACAATGGCTTTCTTCTTGCCACACTTCCATAAAGGCCAGATTTGTTGAGTGCATGACTAATAGTTGTCCCGTGGACAGATTCTCCCACCTGAGCTATGAATTTCTGCAGCTCCTCTAGAGTTATCATGGGCCTCTTGGCTGCTTCTCTGATGAGTGCTCTCCTTGCCCGGCCTGTCAGTTTAGGTGGACAGCCATGTCTTGGTAGATTTGCAGTTGTACCATACTCTTTCCATTTTGAGATGATGGATTGAACAGTGCTCTGTGAGATGTTCAATGCTTGGGATAAAGGGGGCTGAATAAAAATGCACGCCACACTTTTCAGATATTTATTTTTCTTCCCACTTCACAATTATGTGCCACTTTGTGTTGGTGTATCACATAAAATCCCAATAAAATGTATTCATGTTTTTGGTTGTAACATGACAAAATGTGGAAAATTACAAGGGGTATGAATACTTTTTCAATGCACTGTACGCTTTTATCAGATGGCCTAAGGCTATGTGTGTGCAGTTGATGCTTCCTTTTTTGCGGCATGTTTCTGATACATTTTTGATGCATTTTCATGCTTCTCCATTTATTTATTTTGTAAGTGGAAGAAACTGTTGCTTAATCACGAATCCCTACCAAAATCGCACCAACAATGCTTGTGCATATGTTTTTGATGTGGGTGTATTGAAGTCTATGGAGCCAAAAATACACAGTACTGCACGCAGTTTTCCAAAACCTCATTGTAGGAAACTGCATACTGTAGATGTGAACGGGACCCTTAGGAAATAATGTTAAATGGATCGTGGTACATTTTTGAAGATTTTCAAATACACTTTGGGTCCATGCACACAGTATCCAGCAGAGTGTCCCTTCACCATTGCAGTTTCCATCCTGGACAACAGTGGAGCTTTACCACCAGTTGAGGCAGATGGCTGTCACACACCTTCTTTCCACCGGGCTTCCACCGTTACCTCACATGGTTCATTACATCTATGCTCCATGCCTTACCAGCAAGCCGTCTGGATAATGTTAACCCTTCAGACCCGGATGTCATTGTGGTTACCGTTTATTTTAACCACTTCAGCCCCCGCCCATATTGCTGGTCAATGACCGGGCCACTTTTTGCGATTCGGCACTGCATCGCTTTAACTGACAATTGCGCGGTCGTGCGATGTGGCTCCTAAACAAAATTGGTGTCCTTTTTTCCCCACAAATAGAGCTTTCTTTTGGTGGTATTTGATCACCTCTGCGGTTTTAATTTTTTTGCGCTATAAGCAAAAATTGAGTGTAAATTTTGAAAAAAAAAAGAATAGTTTTTACTTTTTGCTGTAATAAATAGTTATAGCCTAGTAATGGCGGCGATCAGCAATTTTTATCGGTACTGCGACTGGCAGGGAAGGGGTTAACACTAGGGGGCGAGGAAGGGGTTAATTATGTTCCCTGTGTGTGTTCTAACTGAAGGGGGGTGGACTGACTTGGGAAAATGACTGATCGTTGTTCATACATTGTATGAACAGACAATCAGACATTTCTCCCCCTGACAGGACACACACAGCTCCCGGTTCTCGCTCTGTAACGAGCGATCGCGGGTGTCCGGCGGTGGTCGCGGCCACCGGGCACGCGCGCCGGAACCAGGGGCAAGCGGGGGGCGCAGGCGCCCCTATTGGCTGATTCACGAGATGATGTATAGCTACATGATCTCGCGCAGCCGAACCGACCTGCTGCTGTATAACTGCGGTGGTTGGTCGGCAAGCAGTTAATACTATTATCCACACTAACCATATGCTTTTACGACTGATTTCTGCAACTTCCCCAAGTTTATAAAAAGGTTTTGCAGTTGTTGATCACCTTTCTCAAGTGCAATAAACAATTTTTTACTTATCCAATGATTTACACATACTTATGACTATTACCCATAGAGCGATGCTCTGTTGTCTTTTGTTACAAAATGTTATGTTAGCAGACGAGGCTGAGCAATTGCTCAGTCCTTGGCTGCTTCCGCCGCCATTCTTGGTGAGGGAATCAGGAAGTGAAGCCTTGAGGCTTCACTGTCCGAATCCCTACTGCGCATGCGCGAAGATCGCGACATGCCGTCACTGGTCCCCGCTCTTTCCTGGGAACAGTGTTTCTCAGAAGACAGCAAGGGTGTGACATCACGAGGCTGGACTCCCCGCGGGAGTCAGAACACGGAAGTGGTGTAAATACCTGTCTCAGACAGGTATCTGCACTCCCCTCCCCCCTGAAAGGTGTCAAATGTGACACTGGAGGGGGGAGGTTCACTTTTTGTGTGAACCTCCGCTTTAAGAGAAAAGCTATTGCTGGCGCATCAGTACAGTAGAACTGTCATAGAGCATTCTACCGGAAAGCAGGCTGTGCATTGATGATGTCACCACTGCTCAAAAGTATTATTGTGCCACAAACAGTACGACTAAGACCAGCCATAGATGGATCAAATCTTGGCCAGTTCAGGAGTGACCAGCCAAGATTTGAACCATATATGGGCAGGTTGGTTGCACCCACGTCGATCCAATGATTTGCTGATCCACTTGGTTTCAATCAGTATGTCAGATTTTAAGGATGTGATAATTGCCAGCGGCTTTAGCCACTAGAAATAATCCCTGTCTTCTCCCTGCAGGGACAACTGTGTTGATGGGTAATTAAGCAATTTTCTGGGTTGCAGGGAAGAAAATAGGACCATCTTAAGCCTTTTACAGTGAAACGTGTCAGTGGGGATGGTTCTCATGGGGGGACACTATTTTTTGTACAGTAAAACTTTTATGAAGTGGTAATGTCATTGGAGTGTGGCCTGCTTTCCATTATATTTTTGGGATCAGGAACATGGATAGGCTCCCTTGCCGGACCCAGTATACCCACAGTGAATCAAAGGCTTGGTTAATTTTTCCAGTGGCACACAAGCAGCAAAAAAATAACCTTAGAGGGGTATTTACCCTTCCCTACGCTCTCTAAAACTAAAAATAGTTTTGGCTTTACATACACTTTAGGATTTCTTTTGCTTATTCTGAGCTGCATAAAGTACCTAGAATGAAGACAAAATATCACATTCCAGCAATTTCATTCATAATTACCATCAATGAATACGTGGATCAGGGTGGGTCCACTGCTGCATGATATTGTATAATATGAAAGGTCTATTTTTCTACCAATGTTATTTTACATTCTAAACCTCAGAAATGTAAGTTAGATCAAGGAAAACAGAAAGACCCCTTTCACACTAAGCGCCTCTCATGCCTTCCCACGGTGAAAGTTCTGCAAGCAGCATCTTTGTGGCAGTTTGGGAGCCCTGTATACAGAGCTCCCAAACCGTCCTGCTCATTAAAATGAAAAGCACTTTGGCAGTGCCACAACACAGGCGCTTTTAACCCATTGTTAATCCCTTCTTTGTTGTTTAAACCCCCCGTTGCTGCCCGCAAAGTGGCTCTGCAGCGTGGGTAAAGCCCCGCTAAAACTAGCAATGCTTTACCATGACCGCGGGGCAGTCTAGGTGTGAAAGAGGTCTTTTTCACATTGTAAATGTGTTACTGTAAAATAATTATATAGGGCCAGATTCACGTATTCCAGAGCATCTTTGCTCTGGAGTAACGCTTCTGATTTGCGTTGCGCTGCCGAAATTTTAGGAGCAAGTGCTGTCATTCACGAAGCACTTGCTCCTAAAGTTGCGGCAGCGCATCACAAATGAGCCGGCGGAATTCAAATGTCGCGGGTACGGGGCGTGTAGTATGCTAACTACGCGCGATCCCGCCGCCAACGTACTGCGCATGCGTCGAGTGTCAAAACATCCCCGTGCGCATGCTCCAAAATCTGTGAATGAACGTCAATGACGTCACATTCCCATTCATGACCGTTTTACGCAAGCGACGTTTTTTTTTTTTTTTCCGACGCGATGACGACGCCTATACCTAACATAGGATACTCCAACCCCATGTAGGTATATCTATGCGCCGCGTATCCCGTCCGGAAACGTCGTATCGTCATTGCGTCGCGCCGGATTTCGATCGTGAATTGCCGATTTCCGCTCATTAACATATTTTTTGAGCGGAAATCGGCGGGAACGCCCCCGGCGCCATTTTTAAGTTGAAGTAACGATGCGATGGCGAAACTCAGTTACGCTGCTCGCATCGGAACTTCAACCCGGCGTTTCTTGTTTTCTGGTTACAGAAAACAGAAACGCCGGCTCAAAGCCACAGTTAGGCTGGCGGATCACTCGATCCGCCAGCGTAACCTTTCCTGAATCTGGCCCATAGTTTAATTTTAGTTATTTTAAACTCAACTCTTCTAGAAAACAAGATCTTGCTCAAGAGTTGCTGACGAGTTGATTTTGCTCATGTTTTGCTCAATGTTTATCATACCAGCGTTATGAACCTCAACATTACCGTACAATGTAAAAATGTGATAGCTATAGAAATGTTGACTGTTTTTTTCTCATTTAGAAATTGGAGAATATTTTTGAGGTTAAATGGAAGTTGAAAACTGCATGATCTTGCACATTCCTCTGGATAGGAACTACTTTTTAAACCACACATATGAAAAGTTTATTTTATTACTTTGAAAATTAGTTACACTTTGTCAAAACACTGCTGGTAGGAAATGACAGCACTGCACAATTCTATCTGTTGATAGGTGTAATAATTTAAAGCTTAACTACAGGTATGTTTTATTTGCATAGCTTGTACCAATGTAAGTATGCATTTGCTACACCTATGGGATCATGTTGAAAGCAGGCAATTACTGTAGTAATTGCCACTACTACAGTGATCAACACCGTCTTCTTAGGCCTCGTACACATGACCGAGGAACCCGTCCAAAAAGACACATTGTTTTCCTCGACGAGTTCCTTGTTAGGCTTGTCGAGGAACTTGACAAGCTTGCTTTGCGTACACACTGTCAAGACCAAATCTCCCCGTTCTCAAACTTGGTGACTTCAACACATACAACGGCAGGGGAAGTTTGATTCCACTGGCACAACCCTTGGGGCTGCTTTTGCTAATCTCATGTTACTGCATGTTAGGTAAAAGTTTGGTAAGAGACATTTGCACTTTTCATTCTGTTACAGCGTGACAAATGTGCTATCTCCATTACAAATACAACGTTTTCCGAAGGTGCGCGGGTTTCTATGCATACACACCAACGTGTTTCTCGTGGAAAACCAGCCCGACGAGGAACGCGACGACTTCCATCAAGGAAAAAGAGAACTTGCTCTCTTTATTCCTTGTCGAGTTCCTCGACAGTTTACTCAATAAAAAGCATACACACGACCGTTTTCCTTGGCAAAAAAGCTCTCCCACCAAGTTTCTTGATGGATTCTGTCGAGGAAACGGGTCGTGTGTACGCGGCCTGAGTCTCATGCCCAGAAGCTGTATGGAAACCACAGGGGTTCAAGCTTGCATTTTTCTCACTGTATGTAAGGTGTTCTCTGATTGAACAAGACGGAGAGACAAGTGTCAGTGCAAACAGGTGCATGAATCAGTGTTTGCACCGAAGAAGGACTGTCTACAGTTGACTAGACAGGTCTTGTCTCCCTTGACTACTGTGCCCATCACACTGGTAGAGGCATGGCTTAGGGATTTTGTGTGGTAGAGGAGGGACAGAAACTCATGGCGAACTGAGAGACTAGTTCCTTATCAGATTTACTTTACTTTTGACTGAAATCGCTCAACTCGGACCTGATGGGGAAACTAGTGTCTCAGTTTACCATAAGGCACTCAGTAACAAGTCATTTTCCAAATATTGGCATTTCACAAATGATGGTAATAACTTCACCTGTATTCCAATTTATATTTAGCAGCTGACAGCTGAATGGGGTCGGGGATACAGCTCTGTGCAGGAAGCTGTCACATACATACAAGCCTCCCAGCACAGGTACTGTCCACTGTAAATACTGGAGGTGGTCTTAATTATCGTCACATTCCTAATGTGAGAACTAATCTTAGTATTTGTATGTGTTGCTCCCATAGGGACAGATTCTTAAAGTGGTGGTAGTAAGAACTACCTGAATTTGATGCACATGTCAGCAATGGTACTGACAAGTAGACGAACAATAAATGTATTTAGTTACTCCTGAAATTCGTTTTTTTGTTGGAAATTGCATTAGTCTAAAAATCTGAACAAATCTGTCATTGAAGGCTTATGGTGTCTGTCGAATGTTCAAAAAATATTTGACGGAGCAGCTAAACTGTACAACGCCGCAATCATTCTTTTCCGGTCTAATGTTCCGCCTACAATCTATAGTAGAATTCTAATGTTGTATGACTAGTAATAATTATATTTATTAATTATTATTACTAGTCAACCAACATTAGAATTTTTCTATAGCCTATGGGCCAAGCATTTGACCGGAAATGTATTGCAGCGTCGTACAGTTTAGCTGCTTGTCAAATCTTCTTAGGACTATCAACAGACACCATAAGCCTTCAATGACAGATTTGACGTTTGTATGTTTTTCGAAGTTTTGTCGAATCTTCGTCGTTCATGTTGAATTGTCAAGTTAGTTCTAGCTATTTTACTGCTCCTCCTCCTTGGTTACAATCAGCCAATAACATTCATCATCATCATTATTTTTATTTTACTTCCCCCACCCAATTACAGCAGCGATCTTTTCTCTCTATAAAGTCAAATCTTTTCTCTCTATAATGTCAAATCTTTTCTCTCTATAATGTTGAATAATGTAAAATCTTTTCTCTCTATAGTGTTGAATCTTTTCTCTCTATAATGTCAAATCTTTTCTCTATATGTAAAATAATATTGGACTAATAGAGTTAAGGCTAGGCACATTCGACCAACGAAAACGAAAATAAAGCATTTGTTTATGTCGGATCTTTCGGTTTTCATATTCTGTGCGTTCGTTTTCATTTGTTAAAATGATAACGAAAATACCTGAAATTCGGACGAAAACGAATGCACATGTCTACTGACAAGTGCTTGCCTGATTTATGCACATGTAGTTCCTGAAGTGGAATACCAGTAAAATCCTAACTGGTATACTAACAGGTGGTGGTCTCAGCGGGGGGCGATAGTTTAAAAAAACTATTAGATAAGCACCTGATTGACCACAACAAACAGAGATATACAATGTAATATTGACATATAATTACACACATAGGTTGGACTTGATGGACTTGTGTCTTATTTCAACCTCACATACTATGTAACTATATAACTACCCTGTAAAATAAAAATGTCTATACTTACCTTACCAGTCTGGTCACATGATCTATCCAGCAACCGGCTTTAGTGAAGAGGAGAGATCGTTGACATTGGCTGCAGATGTGGTGATGTCACCCGTAGGCTTACTTTGGGACATTCATTGTTGGCTGTCCCTTCTCTACACTGAAGCCTGTGCTTCGATCATATGACTGGATTGGATCGCCCTCACAATAGGTAAGTGAAGACATGTTCCTTTTACAGGTTAGTTCGAATAGGCTTATACTGAATACACACGACCGTTTTTCATGACGTGAAAAATGCAATTTTTTAAAATGATCATTAAAAATGATTGTGTGTAGGCTCCAGAGCATTTTTCTCGACGTGAAAAATGGGCATTAAAATTTAAAACATGCTCTAAATTTTAGCATCGTTTGTGAAAAACGGTTGTGTGTAGGCTTTAACGACCGGAAAAAAAGTGCATTCTCAGAAGCAAGTTATGAGACGGGAGCACTCGTTCTGGTAAAACTAGCATTTGTAATGGAGATAGCACATTTGTCACGATGTAACAGACTGAAAAGCGCGAATCGTCTCTCACCAAACCTTTACTAACACAAAATCAGCAAAAGCAGCCTAAAGGGTGGTGCCATTTGAATGGAACTTCCCCTTTATAGTGCCGTTGTACGTGTTGTACGTCACCGCACTTTGCTCGAGCATTTTTTTTTTTTTCACAATCGAGTGTATGCAAGGCAGGCTTGACAAGAATCACTTTGACAGAAAAAGTTATTTTTTTCTAGGACATTTAAAACGGTTGTGTGTACGCGGCATTAGAATAGGGTTGGGAGCAGGTCTAAGTATCGTTAGAATTTTACTGCACTTCCACTTTAAGGAAACTACTGCTAAAAAATTGAATTAGGTCTATCTTGAATTTCCCCGACAGTAGCCACATGCCTGGTCAATCTTTCATAATTTTACATAAAAAATTAGGCAGTCCAAAAATATTTCATTAACATTACAAACTGCTCTTAATGAACACCTAAAACTGTTAACATAAAGAGATACAATGGAATGTATTGGAGCTTGTATCAAAATGGTTCCATTGGCCAATCTACTTCCCTAATGTTATTCGTATAAGCTATAAAACAAAAGCCAAAATATGATTAAGCCTAGTACACATGGGCAGAATGCTGGGCGACATTGGCCGGTTCAATAAAACATTTAGCTTGTGTGTATGGCAGCTGGTCCGGGGGGCCTCCCCCAGTTAGAACCCAATAGCTTAGCGGGAAAATCGATGTACTAAAATCAGCTTGTTAGTACAGCAGCTCTGGAAACAAAAAGTGTAGTGCTAATCAAAAATTAAATAAACAAATTAAGTTTCAGTTTCTTTTCATTCAACCCAGCAGGTTGAACAAAAAAACTGACAGCTCAGGTCAGAGCTGCTATACTAGTATACAGAATAATTCTGCGCTGCCCTTCAGATAAGCTGCTAACACGACAAATAGCGAGAATGTGGAAACAAAACGTGTAGCGCTAATCAAAAATGAAATAAACAAATGAATACCTAAAGATTTATGTATTGCTCAAATGGTGAATATGAACAATAAGAGAATGAATGTGTCCACAATTAAACGTCTATATGCAGGAAATTCTATACAAGTGCAAAATTGCACAACTGTCTGTCCATAAAGTGACAAAACATCAATATTTACAAAGTACAAAACTTGGAGGCAACGGCAAAACTAAAGGTCACTATGATGATAACAAAAACTCTCCACCAAAGGAGGCCAAGGGGAGTGTGTGAGACACATATACCTGTCCACTGACTAGCCCCACTAGACCTCACAAGATCAGACACGGAGCAATACACGTGTCTTGCAATTAGGAGAAACTTCCCAAACAACTGTAAACAACATTAAATAGAATACTAATCTTTTATCAAAATGCAGTTATCTAGAGATATGGGGCCAGATTCAGATACATTTTCTGGCGGAGTAGCGTATCTCATTTACACTACATCGCCGTAACTGAGAGAGGCAGGTCCCGTATTCAGAAAGAACTTGCGCTCTAAGTTACGGCGGCGTAGTGTAAATGGGCTGATGTTACCGCGCATAATTCAAAATAGGCAGGTAGGGGGCGTGTTGTATGTTAATGACTTGTGACCCCATGGAAATGACGCGCCGAACGAACGGCTCATGCGCCATTTGTGGACGTATGCCAGTGCGCATACTCGAAATCACGTCGCAAATAGTCAATGCTTTCGACGTAACTTACACTCAGCCCTATTCGCGAACGACTTACGCAAACGACATAAATAACGGAAAATTAGATGCTGTCCCGACGTCCATACTTAACATTGGCTACGCCTCCTATAGCAGCGGTAACTTTACGCCAGAAAAAGCCTTACGCAAGCGACATAAAAAAATGCGCCGGGCGCACATACGTTTCTGAATCGGCGTATCTATCTAATTAGCATATTTGACGCGTAAATCGACGGAAGCGCCACCTAGCGGCCAGCGTAAATATGCAACTTAGATACAACAGCGTAAGAGACTTACGCAGCTCGTATCTTAGCAAAATTCCGGCGTATCTTGCTTTCTGAATACAGAAAAAAGATACGCCAGCGCAGCCTAGAACTTACGCGGCGTATCAACAGATACGCCGACGTAAGTTCTTTCTGAATCCGGCCCATGGCAT
Organism: Rana kukunoris; assembly: GCA_029574335.1. Taxonomy (NCBI): domain Eukaryota; kingdom Metazoa; phylum Chordata; class Amphibia; order Anura; family Ranidae; genus Rana; species Rana kukunoris. The sequence continues at coordinate 113,984,519 of CM056049.1, read as the reverse complement.
ATAAGTCACAGAAAGAAAAATATCATATATCTCATATCGCAATACTAATGCCGCGTACACACGATCGGACATTCCGACATTAAAATCTGATGGATTGTTCGCTCAAACTTGTCTTTGCATACACACGGTCACACAAATGTTGTTGGAAATTCTGAACGTCAAGAACGGGGTCATGTAAAACACTACGACGCGCCAAGAAAAATTAAGTTCAATGATTCCGCGTATGCGTCGAATGGATTCCGACCATGCGTATGATTTTTGTGCATCGGAATTAGCTACAGACGATTTACGACAAGAACTTTTGTTGTTGGAAAAATTGAGAACCAGCTCTCAGACATCAAATTCCGACAGCAAATGTCCGATGGAGCATACACACGGACGGATTTTCCGACAACAAGCTCACTTTGAACATTTGTTGTTGGAAATTCCAACTGTGTGTACACGGCATTAGAGTGTAAGCTAAGAACACACAAAATAGGGTTATATTACAGATGGATATGGATGTCATAAAATAAGGTCTGATGCCGTGTACACACGATCACTTTATGCGATGGAAAAAAAACAACATTTTCTGTGAAGTAAAAAACAACATTTTTGAAACTTCAATTTTCAAAGACGATGTTGCCTACACACCATCGTTTTTTCACAATGCTCTAGCAAAGCGAGGTTACGTTCACCACTCTTTTCCATTGAAGCTCGCTTCATAACTAGCTTCTGGGCATGCGCGGGTTGAAAAACGTTGTTTTAAACAACGTTTTTTTGCTACACACGGTGATTTTTTGTGAAACAAAACACGACGTTTTGAAAAACGATACAAAAAATTGAGCATGCTTCAATTTTTTTTTGGTCGTTTTTCACAAGACATAAAACGTTTTCCTTTAAAATGTCATTTAAATTGACATTTTTAAAAACGTTGTTTTTTTCCATCATATAAAGTGATCGTGTGTACGCGGCATAATACCTGATGGCCTAAAAAAATGGTTTAAAACTAAGTGCCTCATTCAAGCCAGGAGTTGATGTGGCTTTGAGACAATAAATCCAACAGGCTTCCTGCAAATCGTTTTTTGTGGGTAAGACCAAGCGCCAATTCTGGTGTAGGATTAAAGACCACGGCCCAGATTCACGTACATCGGCGCATTATTGGACCGGCGTAGCGCACCACTTTTCCGTTAGACTTGCGCAATATAGCCGCGTAATCCCGCGATTCACGTAGCTTTTGCGCAAGAGATTGCGCAAGCGTAAGGTTTTTTCCTGAGGCGTAAGGAGGAGTAATACAAATTGGGAGGGACGTGGGCGTGTTACATTGAAATGAGCCGTGACCCCATGCAAATGAAGGGCCGGCCGACTCGCGAATGCGCGCGTGAAGGAAACCATGTCAGCTCCGTTGTGTGCATGCTCACAACTCGGGAGCGGCGCAATCAGTGAAATTGGAAATGGACTAGGGCAACGTTGTGAACTACGCAGACAGCATAAATAGACACACACAAACGCACTTGCATTGCAAAAGTACATCCCTTTGTGTCCCTTCCCATTGAATCAAGTGCTTTTGCTCTGTTGTTCGTTAGAGTGTGTTTTGTAGTTGTCAGATTAGTGTTCTGTGTGATCTAGTGCTTGTTGGTAGTTTTGTGAAAGTGAGTTTTGATAAGTGTTTGAGACTGTTTGTTTGATTGATAGATTTCTGAGCGTTTGTTTTCTTGCTTTATTTTTTCATCTGATTTTTTTGTGACTGTTTCTTGCTGAGTGCTAGTGTGATTTTTGGGTGTTCTTTTTCTCTTTGTGTGTGTTCTTGTCTGATTGGTTGTGCTTGTATTTGTGACTGATTTTTGGTGACTGCTAGTGAGTTTGTTTGGAAGTATGACAGAGAGAAAAAGAAAGCTTAATTTTACAGTGGGGGAAAAAAGAATTCTTGCCCGGGCCATTAGCGAGTATGGGCGTTTTCTCCACCGCCCGCAGAGTGCCACCACCACCCCGGCCAGGAGGAGGGAGATATTGGATATGATCACGGAGCAGGTCAATTCATCGGGGGAGGGGGAGACACGGACCCGGTCTGGGATTGAAAAGAAAATAAATGACCTCCGGCGTGAGGTGAAAAAAAAAATGGCCGCAATAAATGCCCATGCCAGGGACACAGGAGGGGGCCCACCATGCCGGATTAGATTTACAGCGACGGAGCGTGTGGTGGCCCTGACCTTTCACCGGCATGAAGTGGAGGGCCTGCCAGGCTTTGACACAAGTCCGGTCCCCGCGGTGCCAGGTAAGGTTTTTATTTCTCTCAGGTGTGTAGCATGTGTGGGGGAGGGGGTGAAAGGGAATATGTGGCAAGTGTGTGGATCCTCCAACCTGTGAATGGTTTGTGTCATCCACAGCTGTGCAGGAGGGTGCAGGGCCATCTGGCCTGACCGCTCCAACGCCAGGACAGCAGCCTAATGAGGCCCCCCCAACAAGGCCAGAGTCCGCGGAGGAGGAACAAGAGGAGGAGGATGATCATGCGGAGGACGATCATGAGGAGGAGGAGAATCATGAGGAGGAGGAGTCCATGGCAGGCACTGGACGTTTGGTATCTGCGGACTCTTCCCCTCTGGCTGCAAGAAGCCTGCCCTCCCTAAGGGGGAGCCCCCCCCCTCCTCCCCCAACATGGCTCCCCTCACAAGGGCCTCCCCTTCTCCCCGGCCACAACCATCAGCTGGAGCCAGGAGGTCATCCCAGAGCACCAGGGGGGCGCCCAATCTCCTTCCCGCCTGTCTGAGAAGGAACCTGGCCACCCAGACCCGCCTTCTGAGACAGCTCTGCCAGACTATGGGGCGGGTGGATCAGAGCCTGTCCTCCATCAACGATAGGCTGGGTAACCTGGACTCCCACTCCCGGGCCTCCACAACCTGCCTAAATGACCTGCAAACTACAGCAGCAGGCGTTGGGCAGGATGTGAGGGCCCTTACCCAGGCTATCCAGGGCAACACGGCAACACTTGGTGCTGCCCTGGACAGAATAGCCGTGGCCTTGGAGGGCAGGCCGCCAGGTGGGCAGATCTCAGGGGCTGCTCCTCCTTCCCCGGCTTTTCCCCTCCCCCATGCGTCTCCCCTGAGGGTCCGGGGCCGTGGCCGGGGGCGCCCCAGGCGTGGCTCAGGCAGAGGGCATTAATTTTTTTTTCCCCCTTTTTTTGGTTTGAAAGCATTTTTATTTTTGTTCTCTGCCTTTTTTTTTTCTATGCATTTTTTTTTTCTATGCATTTTTTTTTTTCTATGCATTTTTTGTTTTTTTTGCTGACATTTTTGGCATTTTTTGGGTTGTGAATGATGTTTGAATGTGGGGGTGACATTCCTGCTGGAAAAGGGGTGTCATCCTCAATTTGGGTGGAGAAGGGTTCCCCAGGACCAGGGAGAAGTGATTCCCAGGTCCGTGTGAATGGTGTATGAATGTACAGTGACATAATTGGAGCCTTGACGTGGCGTTACTGCTCACCAGTCTTGCATGGTGGACTGGTGCCAATCCAATTTGATGAGGATGTGGGGTGTGTGTGCTAGGGACCACAGTGGTGTGCATGCATGCATTCTCATTGTGCCATAATTAATGTGTGTGTTTAACGTGCAAAGATGCATCATGTGAGCTGGCATGAGATGGGGTCATGAGATGGGGTTCCAGTTCATATGCAGAGTCACCTTGAAGGGAAAAGACAGGAGGATGTTAGTCATGCATGTGCCACTTGTGAGGTGTGCATCACGGGAGGGGATAGTCATGCCTGACTCCCATGTCACTCACCAACCAGCCAGCTGTCCCCATACATGTTCTGTTCAAAATCTGTGGGGATGGGGCTCTGATTGTATATGTAGCTGTCATGGGTGTCATGGGTGGTGCCATGTGTTGGGCTGGTGATGTCCTCCTGCAGGGTTGTGGTTAATTCCAGGATGGCATGAGGGGTGAATCTGAAGATGCGAAACACCTCAGAATCACTCATGCCAAAGATGTCTATGCGTGTGTGATATATCAAGTGAAGAGTGAGGGGCTTGTATCAGATAAGAATATTGTATTAGATTAATTTAAATTGTACATTTTATATAAGCAAAGAAAAAAAAAAAAAAAACATCTCCCGTGCCCTCCTTAGTGCCATCCTCCGTGCCCTCCTCCTTCTTTGTTCATCTAAAGTCAGTAGTATAGCTATGCGCGACGATGCCCCTGGCATGTTGGCATACAGATTGTTGGGCAACACGTGTGACTGCTGAACTCCTCACTAACAGTGTTGCTTTATCTGACAATTAGACTTTTTTTCAAAATTTAGACCAGCTTTTGGGTCCTCTAACTTTAGACAGAACATTTTGCTGTTGCGCACATCGCGTAGCCTGCGCAGCAACTGCGTTTTTTTGTGAATCCCCGTAACTCCCTCATTAGCATATTTGACTAGCAAATCAATGGTGTGTCTAGCGCAGTTTTGCGCGAAGGGAAGCGAAGGTCTAACTCAATTACGCCGGACCAAAAAACGTAGATTTCTGGCGTATATTGTTTTGTGAATCGCGTGCAACTATACGCACGCGCACATTTAGACTTACGCACGCGCAACAGCAGTTGCGCACGCGTAATCGCTCTGTGAATCTGGGCCCACATATATTATGTGTATCTACCCCTAGGAAAACGTGTGGGTTTGTATCACAATAATAATGTAGAGGTCATTAGGTTTTTGCAGAATTAGAATGAATTATAGGGAAGCTCATTGGGTCCATTTGTCACTGGCGCATGGGCCTCTGGTACCCACACACACAGCCTAGCACTTCTCCAACGGATCTCCCATAACCAATGAGCACACACTGGTTTCCTTAGTGCAGCTGCGGGGCATCTCGCTCTACACACACACACACACACACACACACAACACACACAAATCTCGCTCCTGTCACTGCTAAAACAAGATGTAGCTACAGTTGAAAAACTCAACAATTTTCATAGGGTGCTCTTACTTAATTGTGTGACTGTATTTGTAGTACTATCTACTAGTGAAAACTATTTTTCATGTTTTTTTGTGATATCCTGTTTACATAGGAATACAATGTTTTTGTGTCATTATAGAAATAATGGATAAATCATTTGATATAAATAAAATAAGATGTATAAGATGTATGGTTGTCATCTTAAAGAATACATCATGACAGTACAAAGGAAGTAGCCTATTACCACACAGTGCTACTATTTTCCATGTGGCTTTTATATTAAGGAAAATCTAAGAGCTTGAAAGCAGATGAGAAGCTGCATGTTCTTTGTCAGTGTATGTTCAGCCTAATAAGCTAAATGGTGCACATAAACTCCCATCACATATAGATTATTTCAGTTATCTAGGGCAGTAGCCATCGTAACCTTTCCTATTAATTTTATGTCAGGTTAAGCAAAAACATAAACTAGCTATGTACAGTAGCTGAATACAGTACAATCATATATACTATCATGCCTCTAATACATACATTTTTCTCATATGTATTTTATATGTACATATGTATTTTGTTCAAAGTTTTTTTTATATATAAATACTGTTCGCACAAGAAAACAAGTTTTGAAATATAAAAGTAATTTTAATAACATTTTCTTATAGAGCTTATGCTTTTAAACAGCATAGAGAACATTATAATCAGGTTTAAAAAAAAAAAAAACATCCCTATACTTACCTGCTTCGCCCTGAGGTCTGGTACACACGACCGAGGAACTCGTCGGGCGAAACACATCGTTTTCCTCGTCGAGTTCCTTGTTCGGCTGTCGAGGAACTCCCCCAGCCAATTTTCTCCATTCCCATCGAGGAAAAAGAGAACATGCTCTCTTTTTGGCTTGTCGAGTTTCTCGTCAGTTTCCTCGTCGAAAAATGTACACACGACCGGTTTCCTCAGCAAAACACGTCTCCCAACAAGTTTCTTGCTGGATTCTGCCGAGGAAACCGGTCGTGTGTATGAGGCCTGAATCTCTTCTTTTTCAGGTCCCCCGCTGGTGCTTCTGTCTCCTCCTCTCTGTTCAGTGCCCCTATGTGCTCGTGCTTGCTCGCACCAGAGCCTAATTGCTGTATACATTGACACAGGCAGCGGAACTCAGCCCTGCCCTCTGCTCCCGCGTAAATGGCTTTGGTTGACAGCACTGGGAGCCAATGGCTCCTGGTGCCACAGAAAAGCTAATAAGACACGGAAGTGAGGGTAGAGAAGAGCTGTAGACATGCACAGTGCTGGATCGAATGAGAGCTCAGGTAAGTAAATGGGGGGGGGGGGTGAAGTGCCAAATTTTATGCCTACATTTTTTTTACCTTAAAGCAGGGAATGCATTAAGGTAACAAAAATTTAGGTTGTGGAACCACTTTAGGGCTATTTGTGTCTGATTAATATTTAACCACGTTAGACTGACTGATCAAGCATGCACAACATGGCTATCAGGGATCTTTGTGACAAAAAAACCTTTCTACTAACATAAGCATTTATTGGTGGGTACTATGGAGGAACAAAGAAGTGTTGTGGATGCCAGTCTGTCTTGGAAAAGAACACAGTCTAGCTGGGAGAGATATTCCATCTAATCAGACTTACTCAAAGGGCTATGAAGGGAAGTACCTGACCAACCATAAGCAGTCAGTTTGATTGGGGAAGCGTTCTGTCAGTACTGTTACGGAAGAGTAGGATTACATTCTTTCACCCATACATGGGTTTAAAGAATTAAATAGTATTTCATTATTTTATTATCAACTATAGGGAACTCATCATTGATACTGTTACGGAAGAGTAGGATTACATTCTTTCACCCATACATGGGTTTAAAGAATTAAATAGTATTTCATTATTTTAGTATCAACTATAGGGAACTCATCATTGATTTTAAGGAAAGAAAGCCTCGAATCTGAAGAAGAAAAAAATTCAGTATCATAAGGTATGTTTTCAAATCCATTCAGTATAATCCTCCATGGAAAACTCATTTGCAACTAATTTGCGGTGTGATGCTCGACGGCCCGCCTGGATGAATGGCTGGTTGCCATTCCCGACGGGCGGGTCACCGATTTCGACGGCCGGCAGGGAACCTCGACGGGCGGAACGATGTTCTCTGCCGTGTGTACGCGGCCTAACACACACATTAGGTATCACTGCACTCACAGGAGTAAGCAAATATAAAAATTTGCAAATTTTTTATTAATTTTTTACAGGTCCTCTGCTTTTAGAAAATGTGTAAAATATATTAAGTAATATCTAGAACTAAAATCTGCATTTTAATCTGTATGTTGAAATAAACTTTTTGTTGCACATTTTTCCAAGGGGAAACCTACAAAAAAGAATTTTCAACATTTTATTTTGTATTTATTTAACTGTCCAAAGCAATTGGTCCCATTCTGATCATTGGCCCCATTGTCCCCTAAAAATAAATGTATACGCTGTCTGTAGCCTCACCCCCGTCTGAAGCCCAAATTATGGGTGTTCGGGGGGGAGGGGCTACATTCATCATAGAGCCCCTTTAAGCTGAGTCGTCTGTCATTATTATGAACTAACAATCAGCGCTGTTTGTTTATTCTTAATAGTAAAAGATATGGGGTGTGAGAAGGTGGAAGGGCGCCTTTATACTCCTTTTTTCACCATTTTTTATTATCTTAATAGTAAAAGATAGTTTAGTGATTTGGCTCTATGTTTCGTATTTGCCCTGTGTGTGTACTCTGAATGATCTTTGACTATTATGAATGTACAAGCAGCTCATGACAGCGACAGACATCTCAGATCACACTTTCTTTGTGACATTTTGGAGCTTCTTGTATATATACACAGGCCGGACAATGGATCACAGAGTGCTGCAGTGCTGTGTAAGATTTCCCTATATGGGAATTAGTGATGCTGGGCTGGTGCTGTGTATAACACAGCCCAACATTTCTTATCACTCATTTAACAAATCAACAGCTCACACAATGTGTTATCCATGGGTTGGGCTGTGAATGTTTAAAAGCAGCCCTTAGACACACAGACCTGCAGGGTTTGTTATTTGCTGCCAGAAGCCAGAGCTGTCAATCACAAATCCATCTTCTTTCTAGCAGAGCCTTCAGATGAAAAGGGGGGGGTGGTGTTGGGGGCAGAATGATATCTTATTTTTCTCACTGTGTTAAATGGATTTTGGTCATTAACTTCACTCCAATACAATGGGGTTGGGACTGTTGCTCAGCACTTTCCAACATTTCTCAAACTTTTCCCTAGTCCCACCCCCTTGTTTCGGAAACAAGGAAAAAAATTCTGTGACACAGTCATGTTAAATCAAACATTTTGAATCAGTAAAATAATATCAGACGTTAAAGTGGAGTTCCACCCATTTTTTTATGTTTGTCTGTGCTGCATACCCTAATCTCATAGTGTTCAGAATGGATAATTTTTATTTATTTTGTTGCTTGTAAATACCTTTATTTTGTAGTTCTTCATTACTTCCTCCTCCTTATTAGCCTAGGCTATTAAGTCACATGGCTATTCGCAAGGGTTTCTGGAATAGGCATCATGTTTCCCAGTAGTCCTTGAAAACCTGACTGAAACCTATTACATTGCTTGTGCAGCACTGAGCATGTGCGAGATACGCAAAGCTGAAATCCAGGAAGTCATACAGTCTGGCTTCATGATGCCCAGATTTAAGATGGCCACGGTCTATTTCTAGATTATACACTAAATGCTGTAACAACCTAACAAAACGGACCTTAGTTTACAGACTAACTTTACTAGAATACATTAAGCTTGTGTATTACAGGGGTATTTATATTTAAAAAGTGAAATTGTGGGTGCAACTCCCCTTTAAAATGTTAAACATCTCTCAGAAGCCCTAATCCCTTTCTTTGCTTCTGAAGTCAGGCTTAACTGTTCTTTATCCTGACACCCACACACTTTGGTAGGTAATTTTTCATAATAATAAAACACATTTTATAATTATTACAGACTACAAGGAAGTCTGAGGCTCCCTCTGGCAGGGGGGCCTTAGGCATTTGTCTCTTTTGCCCCCTATAAATCCAGAATTGGCTACAGCATGCATACAGCCCTCTCTGGCTGTGTGGTATGGTTTATGTGGGTGGTCAGGGGTGATAACACTGCCACTCAACAGTCTATTTTTAACACCCCTTGGACGCCCAAGTAAAAGAAGACTTAGGGAGCCAGAAAAAAAGTTAAAGGAGACCTTTCCTGTGAAAAACATGTAGACTGACATTGATGACACCTATACTTTAAAGATCCCATTTCGTATTTATGTTTTTTTTTTTTACCTGTAACAGTTTCCCTTGTTTAGACAAGCCCTGAGACTGTTACTGGTTGTAAGGTGTAATATAATATATTTTTGTTTAAAGATTTAGTTCTGCTTTAAGTCACTAATCCAGAGCAAGTATACAGATAAAGAAGTCTAACTTTGCACTAAGTTTCCTGATCTACCTACTTCTTATGTGTCCGTAAAGTACTAAAGCCCAAGGGTCAACACAACAGACAGCATTTTGACAAGGAGATTAGTGCTGGTAGCCTCCGTATTTACCTTTAAAGAAGGGCTAGTGTTCTGCTTATCCTCTGTGTCATACAACCTCATTTCATTAAAACATTCAACTCCATCTTCTACAGTCTGTCAACTGACCAACCTTAACACCCATTTAATGTTTTATAATTTGCATTTGATGACAGACATATTTTCAGAAGGAGAACATGGCTGCAGCTGCTATTAAGAGTGGTTCTAATCCGATGAGGATTTCCATTTTTGCTGCTTTTGTATTTTTGGGGTTCTTATATTTACAGCAAATTTTATATTTACACACTGGGACAGAGACAATGGCCCAGATTCACAGAGAATTAGATTCTCGTAGAGTATCAGAAATACACTACGCTGCCGTATTTTACCTGGCTCTACGTGGAATCCAGGTAGATTTTGTCCAGTAAACGACGGCGGCGTAGTGTATTTCTCCCGTCGCAATCCATCTACGCGAGTAGGGGGCGTGAATCATTTAAAATAGGCGCGTTCCCGCGGCGATCGAACTGCGCATGCTCCGTTCGCAAATTTCCCGCCGTGCATTGCGCGAAAACACGTCGTTACGTCATTCGTTGTTTGAGTAGCGTCGTTTACGCACAATCCTCATCCCGAACTAGTTACGTAAAAAAAAAAAAAAAAAAAAAATCGACGCGTGAACGACGGCCATACTTAACATGGGCTACGTACCGTTAGACCAGCAAAAAGCTGGTCTAACAGTACGTAAAAAAAAATAGACGAAAGCGATTGCGAAGACCACTCGTATCTTTGTGGATCGCCGTAAAAACACATTTGCATATCCCGACGCATCAAAACGACGCGAACTCCTCCCAGCGGCCGCAAAAATAATGCAGCGTAGATCCGAAGGCTTACGAAGACGTAAGCCTCTCGGATCGAAGCCCGAAGCCGCCGTATCATGGTTTGAGGATTCAAACTAGTGATACGGCGCGCGAAATTTGAAATTACTCCTGTCTAACACCAGTTAGACAGGCGTAATTGCTTTCTGAATCTGGGCCAATATTGGCATAGATAGACACAAAACAGAAATGTGAATTCATCCAAAAGACTGAATGCAAACTCACTGCAAAGTATATTGCCACGGCAATACGTTTAAAAGGCTAAAAATAAAACCAATGTGGCTCACGGCCAAAGTAAAAATGGCTATAGATAATAAGAAAATTATAAAAAAAAAATGAAGGAACACTATAATTGTTTAAATGCTTCAAATAATATAACAGAATATGTAAATAGAAAATCAAGGATGCAAAAATTCAAAACGAACACCAGATTGCATAAGATAGTAGGACAAACCCCCAAAAATTCTTCAAATATATTAATAGTAAAAAGGTCAGGTTGGAGCATGTAGGCCCTTTACAAAATAATCAAGAGTGGTTGACTGGGGACAAAAAGAAGGCAAATTCAGAGAGTCGTGGTTAATGATTCTTACTCTGAATAGTCTAAGGTTATCAGTGGTGTACCCCAAGGTTCAGTGTTGGTACCCTTATGCCCTCTACACACGATCGGACAATCCGATGAAAACTGTCTGATGGATTTTTCCATCAGTTATCCGATGAAGCTGACTGATGGTCAGTCGTGCCTACACACCATCGGTTAAAAAAACTATCGTGTTAGAACGCAGTGACATAAAACACAATGACGTGCTGAAAAAAATGAAGTTCAATGCTTCCAAGCATGCGTTGACTTGATTCTGAGCATGCTATGTCAAGAAATTAACAATAGTTTGACCTTTTGACATATCTGACGCATGGCATGTATAATACTATAGTGGCATCTAGGGTTTGGAGTTAGGAAATGTTTTTCCACAAATAAACTTATATAAAAAGAATATTGTAGTAAAAAGGATAACACCCATGTGGCTAAAGAATATTCTAAATAGAAAGCAAGCAGCACAAACTGGAGGGAGTACCTCACCTGGGAATGACACTAGATCTGCACTACAACCAGCTCAAAATACAATCAATGTTTAATACCTGAAGACCTGTTCAAGGAGGGAATTGTAGACCAGCTACAACAGAAGCGAAGTGAGTTTTAGTGTACCCTTACTACATACATACCTTTGGCAATTATAATTTGCTAGGAAAGGCTAGTTAGCGTGTGTGTATATTAACGTTTGTGGCACCGTGCAATCACTGCGCTTCTAATTCTGTGTTGTGGAAAGTAAATTCAAATGTAACTGCAATTCTCTGTTTGGACATATCTTAGGCTTTAATCATGTGCTAAAAAAAAAAAAAAACATTGGAATCCATGCATCCATAGCCCTGCATATAGATTAGGGGCCGGGCTCATAGATTAGGGGTCGGCGCCCTTGTGCCCCATATGGACAGGCCACCACTGCTCCTGAGTAGCAACCCCTCTTCTTCTTTCAGCATCTGTCTCTCTGTGGCTTAGTGACAGCGTGCTTGAAAGGAAACAGCTTCTGTTGTGTACTATTTTAGATCACCAGTGGTGCTCTTGAAATCCTTTGTTTTGTATTAAATGATTATTAAATATACAGGTATTTAATCAGTTTACCATCATACATCTCAATCAAAATCTTAGGCTCCATTCACATCTAGGCGTTTTGTCGCCTGAAGCCCGACGCTGAAGCAGCCTGACATACGCTGGAGGGGGGAATTTACATTGTCGGCTATGGAGATGGTTCACATCTCTACGCCGAACGCCAATACGCCTGAAGCGTGAAGCCTGAAACAAGTCCCGGACCCTTTTTTTCAGGTGTATCGGGCGTTCGGCCATAGCCGACAGTGTAAATTCTGCCCTCCAGCAAAAAAGCAATAGGCGTTTTGTCGCCGCAAATCGCGGGGACAAAACGCCTATTGCATGTCGCCCGAATACGCCCGCTGCCGCCGACGCCTAGATGTGAATGCAGCCTTAGTCTCCCTTTAACTATTTTCAGGATTTTTTAGAAATGGCTCCTAAAGCGTAATGCCTACTGTAATTGGATGGAACAGACATAGGCAGGTCTCCTGCTATAATTTCATATATTTTTTGGTTATGCTTCAAATTACATCCAAACTCATAATACAGTGAGTATATTAGTGCTCAGCCTCGCTCCCTGATGCGGAGAATCCCCTTCAGCCAATACTTCAGGCTGCGGAGGAATTGTGCTGAAGCCAGAGCCCTATTGCATCGGTTATGGGTGAAGAAATAATTACGGGTGGCTGCACTTCCAAAAATCCTTTTATTGAAGCTTCATATGACAAACAGTTGACAGATGGAGCAGGGGACAAAGAGGTAGATGTGTTTCACGCAAATGTTAGCGCTTAGACATTACCTTAGTAATGACTAAGCGCTAGCTGTGTAATCCTTAATAGTCCTACCTTTATGTGATAGTTTCCCAACTATGTACAAGTTCTCCAATAACAGGATGTGGATAATAGACGTTTCGTCCGAATGCAATAATCGTTTTCGTCCGAATGCATTTTTGTCCGAATTTCAGGTATTTTTGTTATCGTTTTAACAAACGATAATAAAAGCATAGAAGACGAAAACCGAAAGATCCGACATAAACAAATGCTTTATTTTCATTTTCGTTGCGATCGAATGTGCCTAACCTTAACTCTATTAGTCCAATATTATTCTACATAGAGAGAAAAGATTCGACATAGAGAGAAAAGATTCGACATAGAGAGAAAAGATTCAACATGAAGATTCGACATTGAGAGACATGAAGTGTAATTTTTTTTTTTTTTTTAAGATTCTGTCGAATCTTCTTCTTTTTTTTTTTTTAGAACATTCAAAAGGCACCATAAGCCTTCAATGACAGATTCAACATAGAGAGACATGAAGATTCGACATAGAGAGACATGAAGAGTACATTTTTTATTTTTTTTTAAAGATTGTCGAATCTTCTTTTTTTTCTTTCTTAGAACATTCGACAGACACCATGAGCCTTCAATGACAGATTCAACCTAATTTCGTTTTTTGGACGAATGCATTTTTTTTTACGAAAAACAAAATACATAAAAACGAACTAAATAAACAAAAAATTCAGACGAAAATGAAATTACGAAACAAAATATTTCAGTGTGCACATGTCTAGTGGATAACAGCTGTCCCTAGAACTGGTAACATACTCTGGAAAAACAGTGAGAATTTGTCATTCACAATAGACATTTTATTGACCATAAAACCAATTAACAAAAAATTAGAAACAATACTCTAGCCAAAAATAACAACATAAAAAAGGACAGTGTATTAACAGTAATAGTAAAAGCTGTTGGTGCAATATTCAGTTTCAGTCCAGAGTCTATCATTTAACCAACTTCTTCTGAGCCCAGGTCCTATTGGAGCTGACCCAGTAATTGAATGGACAGTTAAAGGAGAAGCGGTGCAGTGCACTCTATTTTTCCATCCTATCAGCATGCTTCTTTTCAGAACATAAAATAATTTAATAGTTCTACTGCTATTTCTTGTCACATTCCAGCCCTTCTGTATGGAATGGAATGCAAGAGGCTGATTGTTTGCATTCAAAAACTGTTTAATGATGTAATAATGATTACAGGGTTGCATTAATGTGTGTCTTTTATACAGTATCTGCCTAGTGTTAAGCGTTGAAAATGTTATTATTTTTTTGAAGGTCCACAATCAAATTATTGGAACATAATTTGTATCAGAAACCCAACAGAAACAACAGAACAGAAGACCTCTACAAGCCCTGAACTTGGTACAAAGGATGTACAAAAAAAGTAGAAAAGTTTAACCATATGCCATTTTCTTTGGAGATGAAGAGAGTCTTTATTTTTGAAGGTTAAATAGGTCTAGTGATTTCCTAATGCTCTATTTACTGCTGCATTACTGTATATGTTCTGTGATTCAACCATGAAACATAACATCTGTGACATGACATTCATCATTGTTGGCCAAGAAAACAGCTGATATTGGCTAAGAGACAAGACATGCAATACTACATTTTAACTTTCTTGAAAGATAAAATAAAATAGTAAAGTCCAGATGATGTTCAAGTATACAGTACAGGTCACATTTTATCATTTAGATTACCAGAGGAAATTGCTATTGAGCAAAGCTATATAATTCTATGGCCCTTAGGCAACTAATAAAAGTAATTATGCTTTTACTTGTGACATCTCATTAACATCAGGAATCATTTATTTTAATGAATTTGCTAATCTACCCATGGTCTATCTGTGAACATTAATATTAAATACACTGAAAAGATAATGTAGGATGTTTGAATTATACCTAATAATGATTCGGAAACCCTGAAATTGGCAATATTCATAAAATGGAGAGTATAGGAAATGATCTGAATGTCTGTGTAAAGCAACCAGTTATTTACTGATCTGATATTAACTCCTAAAAGCTGAATACACCAGGGGGTCTATTTAGAAATGTTTTCACCCAGGATTCACACAGCTTTAAATAAAAATATGTGAATCTGGGTAAATGTTGTTAGAATCCTGTATAAGAACATTTATAAATAGAGCCCCAGGTGTCTTTTTTTCCTTTAATCTGGATGTATTTTTTTTTTTTTATAATAATAAGCATGTTATAAAAGGAAAAAACTAAAGCGCTAGCCAACAGTGAATAGACCCAATAAGAGAAATAATTAAACTAATTACATGCGGCTCAAATCTAATATGTGCTAACAACAAAGAATAAGATATAAAGTGTAATGATGAGCGCAAACTTAAACTAAACTATATAAACAATCCAAACAAACAAGTGAGTATCGCTAAAAATGGTGATTAAATATATAATCCAAAATATGTGCAATAAGTGCAGCAGCAAATGTCCCAAATACGTGATTAAATTATTAGTCCAAATATGTGCAATACAGTGCAACAACGAATATCCCAAATAAATGAAATCCAGTGGAGAGACCAACATAAATCAATCAGTGACAAGGCTTCTATCCATGTAACAACGATACATTCAGATGAGACTTCACAGATGAACGTGCTCACAGAGCGCTTACCTTCCACAAGGAAGAAAGAGGCATCAAACACATGCAATGATGATCCTGTAGGCAGCCGTCTCCAATGCAATCCTTAAGCCAGTCTCAGCCACATTCGATGTCCGGTCGAAAATGTAATGAATGTTCCAAAGGAAAAATGAAGCTCACATAGTGAAGTACGTAAACTTAAAAATGGTTTAATAGAGTAAACACACTTACAGAAAGAAAATCGAGGGGGCGTGGCTAGGCCAGCAACGTGGATGGCAGCTAGATAGAGGAGCTCCGGTCTGGGGATTGGAAAAGACACACAAAACGACCAGCTTTCGGTGGATTATGAACACCAGATTCGGTGGGGGAACCCCCAGCAGGCAGACAAGATCGCTGGGAACACCCAAAGGGAAAACTACACCTGCTAACCTAAACAAGTATCGGTACACGGGCAGACCTCAAGTCAGCAAGATGGCGCCTGTACCCAGAATGAACGGGGGAGACGAGACGGATGATGACGAGATATCCATCCCGGCTTCTGAGGACTCCAACAGAGGTACTGCCCACCCAGATTGCCCACTAACCTATGCGACCATGATGGAAATCGCGGCCGATATTAAAAACTCCTTCTCGGGCGCCCTTAGTGACATAAAATCTGAGCTGCACAGATTAACGGAGCAAATAGCAGTCAACGAACGAGCGGGAAAGAGACGGGATCGGGCTCTCACAAGGTTGGATGGCATTGCTGAAGTACACTCACAGCAATTGATCGAGGTCAATCGCCATTTGGAAGATTTAGACAACAGGGGGCGCCGTAACAATATTAGGGTACGGGGGTCCCCGAAACGGTGCTCCCTGACCATATTAAACCCAACCTGACGTCCATCTTCAACGGCCTTCTAGACAGGCCTGAGGCATCGCCCATTGAATTCGACAGAGCGCACAGAGCGTTGCGGCCTAGAACCCCGAATGATGCACACCCTAGAGACATAATCTGTTGTCTCCCCAACTACCCCCTCAAGGAAGAAATCCTTCGGAAAGCCAGAATGGGCGACCAGACCGTCTACAATAGAGCTGACATCCAGCTCTTCCAAGACCTGTCCCCGATCACATTAAAAAACAGGAGAGCCCTGAAACCCTTGCTGGAAGTACTAAGGGCAAAGGAAATCAGCTACCGTTGGAAATTTCCGTTTGCCTTGCAAGCCACCTTTAACCAAAAGCAGTTCCTACTCAGGGTCCGGGATGACCTACAGCACTTCTGTGAAAGCCTGCAGATCGCGCCAGTGGAGCTTCCAGACTGGTATGCCGAATTTCTACTCCCACCGGCCTTTATCCATCAACCGCTCCAGCAGGACCCCTCGCCCTCCAAATCTCCATACCGAGCAGGAAAGTACGGGAAGAAGACACCCAGGGGATACCAGGCGTCACCGGCATCCAAGGGATACAGGGCGCAGGAGGCCAGGTAAACTGCTAAACCATGCATCAGGGATACACTGTACACTATGCAACCTACTCTTTTTTGACTTTGTTTGTTCAGTTTTTGAGTTCCCATGATTTTTCCAGGTGGTTATAGCGACAATGTGTGCCCCTACTACTCCCTAACTCCAGGTCACTCTTCTAAAGTTGCCCCTCGTGCCTAGTGTCGCTATCCATACCTATTTACGCTACTTGCTGAAACCTACGTATGCAGCCCTCACACGCAATCTCAATGACAATGGGACTTGTGGCTGTTGAACTTCTCTGCATTTCTAAAACCAGATTATTTTGGACATACAATATAGTTTGAGTCTTTACTGACTCCTTCCATTAGAGGGCCCCATACTCACACTCTATATCTTCGCATGATGGACTATCCAATGCTCTTACTCTATCGCAAACAACAACATCCTGTTTTTCACACCGAAAGATACCCACATCCATCTGCCTACCTCAACTTGTACACAGCTATAAGACAGCCCACCATGTGATTTATATCTGGTCTTCACCTCCAACGTCTGCATCTCATGACGGGTGGTAACGGAGAAACCCTCTATACTTATTATGCATGGCAAATACCCCCATTACTGGTGCTATGCTCTCCCTTCACACATGTCTTGCCAGGACAGAGATGATCAGTACTATATCCTGGAAAGGATTTCCTGTACCAGATTCACCCTAGTGGAGAACACCCCGGCGGAACTCCGCTTGTCCCCGGTACAGCAACGTTGGACACTTACAGCGACAGAACCTACAGACCGAGATGACCTAGATAAAAGACCGGAGGCATACACTGTACATTCTGTAGCATTGTGGTAACTTCAGGAGGCCCGCACAACTCATCTGCCTGAGATGAGGTCACGTTGACTTACTATATTGTATATAACTGATTCTACATTTTTTTATCCCATGTGTTCACTTTACACTGTCACAGGTGAGATCTGTCATACGTATCTGACCAGGTGACTATGTGCAGCCCATACACCACGCCGCCCTCCGCCCACTGCCACACAGGACGTGGGAATTACTCCGAAAACATTCTTTTGCTAAAACCGTAAGTAACATACCCGATATCCTGTATGGTTTCGTGACAAGATACGTTCTGGATCCTCTAGTACCTTTACCTCTGGACTAAGTTCATGACATGTGTCCTAGAAGCCAATGATAAGCATGCATTAATACTCTCTCTAGGCCATACTCAGACCCTGAAGGATCCTGGAATTGATGAACACCACTGTAGATGTACATGTTTGCATATAACCATATCGCTGTAACACAACTTTTTAAGCTACACTTCAGTTCTTGATGTAACACCTTATGTATAGAATGCATATATGCTGTTAGAGTAATTAGTGTATCCCTAGATTTCAAACTTTCCACGTTGGAAATTGGTTCAGACTAACATATTTAATACTTAAAACTTCCTGTCCATCCCCGGACAACATTGATGTTTTTATATTTCAATCTCCTTACCTCCCTACTTAAGGTAACTATTCGGGATTGATATCCACGAAAAGGCCTCCCACTCCCTCACCAGAGTCAATTCTGACACTTCCATTCAGGATAAAAGTGTCCCCAAGCCCTACTACCCAGGTTCAAACTCAGGGCTAGGACTCGCGAAAGTGCTGGTAGGTTTGTTTTAACTCGCCTCATCAACACTACCTCCTCCTCCTGCCCTCCCCCCTCCTCTTCCCACACCCCCCTCCCCACATCCCCTTCCCCCACTTGTGCACACCCCTGTGCAATCTGACATTCCGATCCCCCCCTCCAAGATCGCAGATGGCATATTCATTCCTAGGCAAAGCCTGCACACTGGTTTCGCATAACATAAATGGGCTCAATATCCCTGAGAAGCGTTCCAAATTTCTCAGAGAACTAAGAAAAACAAAGCCTCTTTTGGTCTTCATCCAGGAAATCCACTTCAAAGGTCAGAACGTCCCTAAAATAACAGACAACCTCTACACAAGAGTACACCATGCTACTAATCCCAACGCCAAAACAAAAGGAGTATCGATACTAATTAACAAACATGCCCCGTTCGAGCTTAAACAAAGCCTATTAGACCAGGAAGGCAGGTATATCTTTCTCAAAGGTACCTGGGAAGGCACTCCTATCACCCTCGCCAACGTGTACTTTCCCAACAGAAACCACGTGACTTTCTGTAGGAAAATCATAAACGAACTAGAAAGGTTTGCTGAGGGTTGTATTCTAATGGGAGGTGACTTCAATGTACCCCTCTCACCCCTACAGGACACCTCGACAGGCCACACCTATGTCACCTACAAAATCCTAAAGAAAATAAAATCCCTGCTTCACTCTCTATCCTTAGTAGACACGTGAAGGTCCACTCATCCCACAGAGAAGGACTTCTCCTTCTACTCCGCCCCACACAAGCGGTACTCCCGACTTGACTTGATTTTTATGTCACAACGTGACCTTCCCACACTGGCCAGAGCCGAAATTGGGATCATTTCACTTTCGGATCACGCCCCAGTGGCCGTAACCCTTAAGACGGGACCCCCCAAAACTAGAGGTTTCAATTGGAGACTGAACGCTGCACTTCTGACCGATCAGACAATATTTGATGGCATCCATGATTCTATCACAACCTTTTTCATTGACAACAAGGACTCAGACACAAACCCACTAAACAATTGGGAAGCACACAAGACGGTCATTAGAGGTAAGCTGATCAGATGGGGAGCCACTAGAAAGAGAGAGAGAGATACTAACATTATCCAATAAGATAGCCCAATTAGAGCAACAACATAAAAACTCTCAGTCAAGGTAGAAACGGAACTCCCAAATACCTACAGACACAGAAATCACTATTTTTTAAAAGACACATTTTCTATGAACATGGTTGGTGATAAGAGTGGGAGGTATCTAGCCAAGGCACTCAAAGATGCCTCAGTGTCAAACCGAGTTTTAGCCATCAGAAACAAACAGGGTTCCCTAGAACATGACCCAGAACAAATTGCAAAACTTTTCCGTGAATTTTACTCACAGCTATATAACCTACCTTCACAACACAAACCGGCCCATATCACGGCTCCAAGAGCTGACACCATTCAGGAATTCTTACGCAACAGTAAACTCCCCCCTATCCAAACAGAAGATGTGGCACTTCTAGAAAACCCCATTTCATTAACTGAACTACAAGATGCGGTAAAATCACTGAAAGCAAGTAAAAGTCCCGGCCCTGATGGATATACCTCGCAGTATAATAAGACCTATTTACATATACTTTCCTCCCCCTTGCTCAAAGCTCTGAACTTTTTGGCCAAAAATGAACATAACTCTAGAGCGTTACTTATGGCGCACATCGCCGTTATCCCCAAACCGGAAAAGGACCCTACTGAGTGTGCCAATTACAGGCCAATCTCACTACTAAACACTGATATAAAACTCCTAGCCAAGATCCTAGCTAACAGACTAAAACCACTCCTTACACAAGTGATTGGCCCAGAACGGGTGGGATTTATGCCGGGGCGTGAGGCAAGGGACAACATTGCTAAAGCCCTGAGCATGATCCACTATGCCAAACAAATGGGAATCGAGGGCCTTCTCCTGTCAACTGATGCAGAGAAGGCCTTTGACAGGATATCCTGGGATTATCCTGGGATATCCTGGGATTATATGATTGCTACATGCTCACATATAGGACTAGGGGAAAATATGCTAGGCTGGATAGGTGCCCTATACACCAACCCTCACGCCCTATTAAAAGTAAACAATACTCTCTCGGACCCTGTTAAAATCACGAATGGCACTCGCCAGGGATGCCCACTTTCCCCACTCTTGTTTATCCTATCCCTGGAACCCCTGATTAGATCAATAAACAACTCAAGAGATGTAAGAGGTTTTCCCATACAAAACAGAGAATTTAAGGTTGCCGCCTATGCAGACGACCTACTCTTTTTTATTTCTAGACCCCATATTTCCTTACCCAATCTGGTAAAAATTTTCACTTCCTTTAGTTACATTTCCAATTTTAAAAATAATAACAGCACGTCAGAAGCCCTCAACCTATCCCTTAAACCCACTGAATACGAACTCTTGAAAAGTAATCTCAATTTCAAATGGGAACAAAAGAATCTTAAGTTTTTAGGAATCAGACTGACACCAACGATTGACGGTATATTTGCCACAAATTTCACTCCGCTCCTACAATCCATTACCAAGGACTTACAGAGATGGTCCCCCAAGTGGTTCTCGTGGTTTGGGAGGGCATCAATACTAAAAATGACGGTCTTACCGAGACTGCTCTACTATTTTAACGCCCTGCCAATTAAACTACATTCCTCCTTTTTTACTAAGCTCCGAAGCTTACAATTGAAGTTTTTATGGGCAGGCAAGAAATCGAGACTCGGCTTCTCACACCTTACTCTCCCTAAACTTAGGGGGGGTATAGGTCTTCCAGACTTCAGAAAATACTATGTGGCCGCCCACATCACGAGAATCATAGACTGGCACTGTCACATCTCTACCAAGGACTGGGTCAGTCTGGAAACGACCAGTCACACGAATTCCATCACCTTTCTGCCTTGGTCCACAAGTTCAAAACGGACTACTGGAATACCACATCCACTTGTAGCCGCTACATTAGCAGTATGGCATGGAGCAGTCTCGTCATATGGCCTGGCCTCAGTACCAGGCCCACTAACCCCAATTACAGACAACCCGGATTTCCCCCCTGGCTTGGGCATAAAACTCCCAGGTTCCTCCCTGGCCACACTAAAACTTCTAGCCATGCATTGCTTCTCAGGAAACAAAATCAAAACTCTTCGTACACTAAAATCTGAGCTGGGTGAAACATTCCCTGGATTCTGGTTCTATCTCCAAACACAAAACTTCCTATTAAATAGTAAACACAAATCAGAATATTGTAGGACCCCTACCCAACTTGAGAAAATATGCCTAGCAGGCTCCCCGATTCTTAAAACGACTTCATTAGCCTACTCTTGGCTTTACCCATCCAACAAACAACCACAAACTAGACATAAGACTCTGTGGGAAAAAGAATTACACATTCAACTAACCAATGACCAATGGCTGAAAGCTAATGTGTTCGCGCACAAATGCTCTTTAAGTACACGGTTCCAGGAAGTATCATACAAACTTCTCACACACTGGTATATAACTCCTATGCAAATAAATAAGTGGTCCCCTGCTGCCTCAGACACCTGCTGGCGTTGCAATAGAGATACGGGCTCTCTAGCACATATCTGGTGGTTCTGCCCCCCAATTCTTGATTATTGGTCCCAAGTTATACTCTGGACCAAATCGATCACGGATACAAACATATCACTAGATGCTGCAGCATGTCTCCTTCATGTAAATCACTTATCAATTAGCAACTATAAAAAGTCACTTACCAGACACTTATTAACGGCAGCGAAAAACTTTAATCCCCCTATACTGGAAGTCGAGCAGAAGTCCATCCCTTAGAGAGTGGCTAGACAGAGTTCAGTATATATACAAGATGGAGGAGCTAATAGCCATAAGAAGAGAATGCTCAACGAACTTCCACGATACTTGGCAACCCTGGGTATTATTTAAATATTCCAACGACTACCAATTGCTAATGAGTTGAATTAGATCGAATCCCTTGAAAGTCCACATCGTCTGAGAAATTTTGTACTTATGCACCTCCCTCCATTGTGATAACTCACTACGCTCTAACTGTGGACTTTTATATTTCACATCTTTGATAAAGAAAATGTTGCTCTATTTTGACCCCCGAGAATCCCTCCCACCTATTTTTGTATTGCATCTAGATCCCCCTCCGCTCCTTCCCCCCCCTACTCCTTCCCTTCTCTCCTCCCTACTTAGTCTTCCCAAACCAACCCCCCCCCTCCAACCAGCGCCTATTTACATGATATAAATCTAGCCAATTCTAAATGTCAGATTGTACCCAGAACCACTGTTTGTTCTAAATACTACCTTTGCTTTGTTGTTATTTCTGTTCTGGTTTTTGTTCTGTTCGAAAAATTCTTACTGAATATTGTATTATGCTTGTACTGTTGTTACTTCAATAAACCTCGATTGTGAAAAAAAAAAAAGAAAAAAAGCAAATTGAATAAAAACACCAAAACAATGGCACTTCCGGTCGGATGGTCAGGGTGTCACGTCACTTCCGGTTGACCTTACGCGTTGCGTCACGTGACGTGACTTCATCAGAGGTTACCAAGGGCCTATCAGATACATTCTTTTATAGGTGAAAAGCGGAAATCGAATCGCGGCCATTTTCGATACTGCGTCGAAAACGGAAGTATCTCTGCGGCCATTTTCGATATGGGAAAACGGCTAATAGTGTTCAAGGATTTGCAAAGCAGATACCAGTATAACAAAAACCATGATATAAATGATGAATAAATCATAAAATAAAATGAAGCACCTACATTACTGTGTACATATGTAATAAAAACTCCCGATCATATTCGACGAGACATCGAATATGAAATGCCATAAAGGCCATTACAGGAAAGGGAGGCGAATCAGTTGTGTTGCCATCAGCACCTACATAACTTGTGTGAAAAACAATCTTAGACGTACAACGTACATACAAATAGATTGGATGTTCAAACCTCACATATAAGTCAATACTGTGCTTATATGATGCAGGTGACCACTCAATAAAAATAGAAATTGAATAAAATAAATACAGTAGCCCAAAAACCAATAAAAGGCTAAAATAGAATTGGATGATATACTACTTGAAAAAACGGGGTGATCAAATAGGAAACGAGTGACACCCCTTCCGCTTACATAGTTACATATAGCCAATCTATTTAAAATAGGGATCAAGTGTAACTCAAAACCTAAAATTAAAATGTTAAAATTTAAAAATTGCTGAGAAAACAATTTAAATCGAACTCAACGTTTAATCCATAAGGGACCATAGTATTCAGGGAATGGATCCACTGGGATTCCATCTGGCTGATGGACCTAACCAGATGGGCTCCTCTCCAGGGCTTATTGAATTTATCTATCCCCCAAAAGGTCAGATGTCTGGGGTCTTTCTTATGTTTCTCCAGAAAGTGTCGGCTAACACTATGTTTAGTGAAGCCATTCTCAATATTCACTACATGTTCTTTTATACGGACCATTAGTGCCCTTTTTGTCCTTCCTACATATTGTAGGTTACAACTACATTGCAACACATACACTATGCCTTCTGTATGGCAACTAATAAAATTCTTTATTTGATGGCACTCATTGGTGTGAGTGCTTATGAATTGTGTCCTCTTCTGTTGAGGACACTTCGACCGTTTACAGGCATAACAATATTTACACGGAACAAATCCTTTAGTGGTGAAAAACGTGTACCCGCTTTTGGGTGGAGGATCCACTACATTTTTCACAAGTAGATCCCTAATAGTGCGGGCTCTTTTATACACAATATTGGGCATTTCCGTCAAAATAGATTTCAAATGCCTATCCCCCTTCAACACATGCCAGTGTCTTTTAAGCACTTTTGCCACATCCTTATATTGGATGTTGTAATCCAAGATGATGGCAGGGGCCGTCATGTCCCGCTGCTTTTTCACATTCCCCTGTAGCATCATATTTCTATCAAGACCAGCGACTTCTTGAATCTGTCTTTGAATGAATTTGTGGGAATAACCTTTATCTTTAAACCTCTCTCCTATAAAGGATGCTTGAGCTAGGAAATCGGAATCTTTAGTGCAATTTCGTTTAATCCGAAACAGTTGTCCTTTCGGTGTTGGATAGAGGCCTCAAACATTCACCGTTGAAAAATCTAAATAAATTCGATACATATATAGGTATACAAAAATATATTAGGAAAATGAACATCAAAAAATATTTTCTAGGAAACCCTATTCAACATGGGTCTGCCATGTCTACATGCGAAAATCCCATTCAATATACCACATTGCGGAATAATTCGGTATTCAACCCGCAAATCAGTAACAATCCCCACATTGAGGTCTTTCAAAAATTAGTGTTGCAGGACCTTGACACTTTGAAGATTAAAAAAGCAAGGGACCCTATCAACATACAAAAAGGGATCCAATCATTGAAGAAACGTAAAGACATCGTCATCCGACCAGCGGATAAAGGAGGTGCGGTTGTGGTTCAGTCTAAGGAACAATACAACACAGAACTCCTAAGACAATTGGAAGACGTGGATACCTATACCAAATTACTGAGTAATCCCACGAATATGTATAAAGAACAACTGAAACAATTAATCAAAGTGGGAGTGAAAAGAAATATCTTGAGTAAAAAGGAATCAGTGTTTTTATTGCCGGAGACCTGTAGAATTCCGGTAATATACACTATTCCGAAAGTGCATAAAGACAAGGTCAACCCACCTGGTAGACCTATTGTTAACGGGATAGATTCCCTTACAGCGAGGATGGGCCAATATCTCGACTGTTTCTTACAACCAGCTATTCAACAGACCAAAGCATATTTGAGAGACACCAAGCATGTTCTACAGTTGTTGGAAGAGGTGCCTGTAGTGGAAGGAGAGACCTTGATTGCCACTGCAGATGTATCTTCTCTATACACGATTGTACAACATCATCAAGCTTGCAGTGCTACCAAATGGCTCCTCAATAATTATACCTTACTTATCTGTAAGCAACGAAAATTTCTCATTAAGTGCCTAGAATTTTGTTTAAAGTCCAATTATTTCTGGTACAACCAGTCTTACTATAACCAAAGCACGGGCATCGCCATGAGCGCTAAATTCGCTCCTTCAGTTGCCAACGCTTTCATGGCACAATGGGAAGAAGAGGCGATCTATTCGGATACCCCCATTGAATTAATCTTTTATAAAAGATATATCGATGACGTGCTGATGGTATGGAAGGGTACTAAAGAAACATTGGAGACATTTTGTGCAGATTTAAATGTTAATGATAAGAACATCAATCTGGTTTTCCATATCAGTGATAAGGTAGTTAATTTTCTTGATTTGGATATCACTATAACATCTAACAAGCTGATCACGAAAACACATTTCAAGAGTGTCGACTCAAATAGCTATTTATCCTTAAATAGTTGCCATTACAAATCTTGGCTGTTGAATATACCGAAACGACAACTGTTTCGGATTAAACGAAATTGCACTAAAGATTCAGATTTCCTAGCTCAAGCATCCTTTATAGGAGAGAGGTTTAAAGATAAAGGTTATTCCCACAAATTCATTCAAAGACAGATTCAAGAAGTCGCTGGTCTTGATAGAAATATGATGATACAGGGGAATGTGAAAAAGCAGCGGGACATGACGGCCCCTGCCATCATCTTGGATTACAATATCCAATATAAGGATGTGGCAAAAGTGCTTAAAAGACACTGGCATGTGTTGAAGGGGGATAGGCATTTGAAATCTATTTTGCCGGAAATGCCCAATATTGTGTATAAAAGAGCCCCCACTATTAGGGACCTACTTGTGAAAAATGTAGTGGATCCTCCACCCAAAAGCGGGTATACGTTTTTCACCACTAAAGGATTTGTTCCGTGTAAATATTGTTATGCCTGTAAACGGTCGAAGTGTCCTCAACAGAAGAGGACACAATTCATAAGCACTCACACCAATGAGTGCCATCAAATAAAGAATTTCATTAGTTGCCATACAGAAGGCGTAGTGTATGTGTTGCAATGTAGTTGTAACCTACAATATGTAGGAAGGACAAAAAGGGCACTAATGGTCCGTATAAAAGAACATGTAGTGAATATTGAGAATGGCTTCACTAAACATAGTGTTAGCCGACACTTTCTGGAGAAACATAAGAAAGACCCCAGACATCTGACCTTTTGGGGGATAGATAAATTCAATAAGCCCTGGAGAGGAGCCCATCTGGTTAGGTCCATCAGCCAGATGGAATCCCAGTGGATCCATTCCCTGAATACTATGGTCCCTTATGGATTAAACGTCGAGTTCGATTTAAATTGTTTTCTCAGCAATTTTTAATTTTAACATTTTAATTTTAGGTTTTGAGTTACACTTGATCCCTATTTTAAATAGATTGGCTATATGTAACTATGTAAGCGGAAGGGGTGACACTCGTTTCCTATTTGATCACCCTGTTTTTTCAAGTAGTATATCATCCAATTCTATTTTAGCCTTTTATTGGTTTTTGGGCTACTGTATTTATTTTATTCAATTTCTATTTTTATTGAGTGGTCACCTGCATCATATAAGCACAGTATTGACTTATATGTGAGGTTTGAACATCCAATCTATTTGTATGTACGTTGTACGTCTAAGATTGTTTTTCACACAAGTTATAGTGACTATGTATTATTTCCCACACTGGCACTCCATACTAGTGCATTCGCTGATGATTCGGCTTCACAGTCACTGATTCGCCTCCCTTTCCTGTAATGGCCTTTATGGCATTTCATATTCGATGTCTCGTCGAATATGATCGGGAGTTTTTATTACATATGTACACAGTAATGTAGGTGCTTCATTTTATTTTATGATTTATTCATCATTTATATCATGGTTTTTGTTATACTGGTATCTGCTTTGCAAATCCTTGAACACTATTAGCCGTTTTCCCATATCGAAAATGGCCGCAGAGATACTTCCGTTTTCGACGCAGTATCGAAAATGGCCGTGATTCGATTTCCGCTTTTCACCTATAAAAGAATGTATCTGATAGGCCCTTGGTAACCTCTGATGAAGTCACATGACGTGACGCAACGCGTAAGGTCAACCGGAAGTGACGTGACACCCTGACTGTCCGACCGGAAGTGCCATTGTTTTGGTGTTTTTATTCGATTTTCTTTCTGTAAGTGTGTTTACTCTATTAAACCATTTTTAAGTTTACGTACTTCACTATGTGAGCTTCATTTTTCCTTTGGAACCGGACGTCGAATGTGGCTGAGACTGGCTTAAGGATTGCATTGGAGACGGCTGCCTACAGGATCATCATTGCATGTGTTTGATGCCTCTTTCTTCCTTGTGGAAGGTAAGCGCTCTGTGAGCACGTTCATCTGTGAAGTCTCATCTGGATGTATCGTTGTTACATGGATAGAAGCCTTGTCACTGATTGATTTATGTTGGTCTCTCCACTGGATTTCATTTATTTGGGATATTCGTTGTTGCACTGTATTGCACATATTTGGACTATTAATTTAATCACGTATTTGGGACATTTGCTGCTGCACTTATTGCACATATTTTGGATTATATATTTAATCACTATTTTTAGCGATACTCACTTGTTTGTTTGGATTGTTTATATAGTTTAGTTTAAGTTTGCGCTCATCATTACACTTTATAATAAGCATGTTATACTTACCTGCTCTGAGCAAAGGTTTTACATGGAGTGGCCTAGAACCTCCTTTTTTGTGGTCGCCCGCCAGTGCTATCAGCTCTTCCAAGTGCCCCCTTAGCAAGCCGCTTAGTATGGCTTTCTGCTGGCTATGGCCACTGTTGCTGCTGGAAAGATCTGCCAAATCAGGAGCAGGAGCAAAGTTGAAATGTACTTGCTGACTGGGGACATGGTGTATCCAAAGCTTATTTGGACGCATTAACCACTTAAGCCCCGGACCAATATGCTGCTAAATGGCCAAAGGTGTTTTTACAATTCGGCACTCCGTCGCTTTAACAGACAATTGCGCGGTCGTGCGACGTGGCTCGCCAATCAGCGATTTTTTCATGACTGCGACATTATGGTGGACACTTCGGACAATTTTGACACATTTTTGGGACTATTGTCATTTTCACAGCAAAAAATGCATTGTGCCATCAATTGTCACCACTGTGCCATGCCATCAAACGCAGCAAATGTGCCATCAATTGTCACCACTGTGCCATGCCATCAAACGCAGCCACTGTACCATCAATTGTCACCACTGTGCCATGCCATCAAATGCAGCCACTGTGCCATACCATCAAACGCAGCCACTGTGCCAATTGTCGCCACTGTGCCCTTTGTCGCCACTGTGCCCTTTAATTGTCGCCACTGTGACAATTAATGCCAGTGTGCCCTTTAATTGTCGCCACTGTGCCCATCATCGCCACTGTGCCCATTGTCGCCACTGTGCCCATTGTCGCCACTGTGCCCATTGTCGCCACTGTGCCCATTGATGCCACTGTGCCCATTGTCGCCATTGTGCCCATTGTCGCCGCTGGCTCTGATAGGCACTTCCACACTGCCAACCAGCTGCCGTTATTCAGCTGGCCAGCACTCAACATCCGGCCATCTGAATAGTCGCGGCAGAGGCAACAATAACATAGATTCATGCAATGCATGAATCTATGTTATTGTAATCAGTGACGGTGCGAGAGCCAGAGGGGGCTGCGCTCCGGCACCCTCAATAGATGCACCGCCACTGAAAAAGGGCATACAGGCACATACATACATTGAGACATTTTCTAAATGTAGGGATCCTTCCCTAAGCACCTTATTAAATTCAATGTGTTTTGCAATTAAGCTGTAACCAGCCTGCGCAGTGCTTACAATTTTTCTAGTCTCTGTTGGTTTTTCGAAAACTGAAAAGCCTTTGTACAGAGGTATGGTTAGGGGAGATGGTGATTTTTTTGTTCAACTTACGAATGGTCGGTACTTCCTGAGCTTATGTCTGGAGAGAATGTTGGCATAGAGTGTACCTCTTTCTGGGCCTTGCT
Source organism: Rana kukunoris (assembly GCA_029574335.1). NCBI lineage: Eukaryota > Metazoa > Chordata > Amphibia > Anura > Ranidae > Rana > Rana kukunoris. Next base: position 113,955,042 of record CM056049.1, on the reverse strand, counting down.
TTAACTTGGGGCATGTGCCAGAGACCCAGAACCCTTTGCATTCCCCAATAAACCTCACTCTGCCGTCCCAGCATCTCCCCTTACCCTGCACCCTGAGCATCCACCAATATGCCCCACTCTACACCCTCTTGAAACACAGAACTCCTTGTCATATTTTTAGGACTCTTCTCGTGTTTCATAGTTACATAGCTAAAATCTGGTTGAAAGAGACACAAATCCATTCAGTTCAAACAACAGAGAGAAAAAAAGATAACACACACAAATACAAAACCTTCATATACACAATCATATACCTGCAGTTGATCCACAGAAGAAAAAAAAACAGAGCATGAACAAATTTGCTTCAGCAGGAGAAGCAAATCCTTACTGATCCCCCTAGCAATCAGATATTTCCTTGATGAAAATGTACCTATAAATATTAGTATTTATTTATATTATGAGCTTTTAGGAAAGAATCCAGGCTTTTTTAAAAAAAATAAACAATCTACTGAGCTGGCCAGAACCAGCTCTTGAGGGAGTCTATGCCACATTTTCACAGCTCTTACTGTGAAGAAGCCCGCTATTTGGAGAGTAAATATTTTTGCTATTATTTAATAACAAACTATGAAAACATATTTTTTTTATTATTTAGCAAACAAAAAAAAACCCAGTGGTAATTACATTTTCTTTAGGTACAGTGTTGTATTACCATTCAATTGCCATTCAAAACTATATGGACCACTTATGTATTTATACATGTGGATCATATCCCCCCTTAATCTCCTCTTCATAAGAGAGAATAAATTCAGTTCCTCTAATCTTTCCTCATAGCTGAGGTCCTCTATGCCTCTTACCAGTTTGTTTTCCCTTCTCTGCACTTTCTTCAGTCCATACCTCATTTAATACAAGAAAGGTTTTTGCTTACTTTGGAAACTGCAGCTTGGCATTGTATGCCATTAATAAGCTTATGATTTACCAAAAACCCCAGATCCTTCTCTACTATGGATTCCCCCAGTTGTGGTTCCAAAGGGCATGGTTTACTGTTGCACATTGTCACATCTTCTAGCAAAAGCTTCCATGGCAGCTCACAGCATTTACCCCTAGCATGTATGATGCATGCATATTTTAAGCCCCCTAGTGCATAACTTTAAATTTATCAACATTAAACCTAATTTTCCACACAGTGGCAAAACGGGAGATTTGGGACTTTATATGAGGCATAGGACCTGTAGGTACCTACCTACTTCATTGAAGAAAGAGGTACAAACCTCTTTCTTTAATGATTTGCCACACAGTTGCACAATCAAACAGTGCATTGATGTCGACGTAAAGCGGAGGTTCACACAAAAATTGAACCTCCGCTTTTTGGATCCCTCCCCTCTGAGACAGATATTTGCACCACTTATGGGTCTGATCCCCGCGGGGAATCCAGCCTGTGACGTCACTCCCCCCGCTGTCTTCTAGGAAACACTGTTCCCAGGAAAGAGTGGGGACCAGTGATGGCGCACCACGATCCTCACGCATGCGCAGTAAGGAATCGGGCAGTGAAGCCGTCAGGCTTCACTGCCTGTTTCCCTTACCGTGGATGGCGGCGGAAGCAGCCGAGGACCGAGCGATTGCTTAGCCACGGCTGCTGACATCGCAGGCGCGCTGGACAGGTAAGTGTCCATTTTTTAGAAGTCAGCAACGGCCGTATTTGTAGCTACTGACTTTTAAATAAAAAATGGTCGAATATCTGTTTTAAAGTTTGGAGACATCCTATAAGGACATTATTCCACTGCATAGCTTGGTGTCACCTGCAAAGACTGAAAGGGTACTTCTAATCCCAGACCATATACCATTTATAAATGTATTAAAAAGTAAGGGTCCCAACACTGAACCTTGGGGTACACCACTGATTACCTTATATTACAAACAATCAAAACATAAACCACAGAATAAATAAAATCATCTATGGTTGCCTTACATTAATGTGTAAATATGTGCAATCTATATTTTGATAAATAAAAGTCCATAAATTGTGCAGAAGCAAAATGTCCATATAATGTGCAAAAGGGTTAAATTCCAAAGATCCTTGTAAATTTCTCTCTGATAAATACGTGGATATATGTGTTCAAAGAATGAGGATTTCCACCTTCACCAACTAAAACACCAGAAGTGAGTGTAAAAGATGGCTCCTTACCGCAACCAATTGACCCTTTTCGTTAAAAAAGAGGTCAAATAAAGCTTTGTGTCTCCACAGATGGTTAATAGCCTGGATACTCTTGATTGGATATGTTAACCGTCATAGGGCAAAAAAACACAGAAAAAGCCGCCATAGCATAATAACGTTTAATTAAAAGTAAATTAAAACACACAGTGCCGAGTGGCTCCTTACTATTAGGGGTGCCCCACGTCCCGGCACTGAGGCTGAAGGGTTCGGTCTAGGAGAGAAATGTGTCCTTAGCTGGGGAAACGATCGCGTGCGTTCCACCTCACTGTAGTTGAGAACCAGCTGGACCGGAAGATGCTGTGCGTGGTCACGTGCCGCCTCGACGTACGTTTCAATATGTCGTCATCAGGAAGCTGATGGCGGCTTTTTCTGTGTTTTTTTGCCCTATGACGGTTTACATATCCAATCAAGAGTATCCAGGCTATTAACCATCTGTGGAGACACAAAGCTTTATTTGACCTCTTTTTTAACGAAAAGGGTCAATTGGTTGCGGTAAGGAGCCATCTTTTACACTCACTTATGGTGTTTTAGTTGGTGAAGGTGGAAATCCTCATTCTTTGAACACATATATCCACGTATTTATCAGAGTGAAATTTACAAGGATCTTTGGAATTTAACCCTTTTGCACATTATATGGACATTTTGCTTCTGCACAATTTATGGACTTTTATTTATCAAAATATAGATTGCACATATTTACACATTGTAAGGCAACCATAGATGATTTTATTTATTCTGTGGTTTATGTTTTGATTTTTTGTAATAATTAGCGCCCCCTGCTGTTTCTACTTATCCATTCATATTCTGAATTTTGGGGTGCAGCTTTAGCACTATATATACTTCATTTATATTTACACTATATTTACACTTTGTTTGGCGCGAGATCCTTACCCTTTCGATTACCTTATATTATTCAGAGAATTAATCATTAACCACAACTCTCTGAATTCTGTCTTTTAGTTTGTTTTCTATCCATTTACAAACTGATCTTGGCAAGCCTGTAGACTTTACCTTACACATTAGCCATGTGTGAGGGAACTGTTTCAAATGCTTTGGCAAAATCCAAGAAAACCACTTCCACAGCCACTCCTTTGTCTAAGGTTTTGCTTACCTCCTCATAAAAAGAAATCAGGTTTGTTTTGCAATTAGGCATTAGCTTCGAGTTCGAGTAGAACTCATGTTCGACTCGAACATTGCCTGTTCGCCGAACAGCGAACTATTTGGGGTGTTCGCAGCAAGTTCGTGTGAACTTTAGAACCCTGTTAAAGTCTATGGGACTCGAACGTTTGAAATCTAAAGTGCTAATTTTGAAGGCTAATATGCAAGTTATTGTAATAAAAAGTGTTTGGGGACCTGGATCCTGCCCCAGGGGACATGTATCAATGCAAAAAAAAGTTTTAAAAACTGCAGTTTTTTTGGTTTTAATAATTCCTTTAAGTGAAACAATAAAAGTGAAATATTCCTTTAAATTTCGTACCTGGGCGGTGTATAGTATGCCTGTAAAGTAGCGCTTGTTTCCCATGCTTAGAACTGTCCCTGAACAAAGTGTCATTTCGGAAGGAAAAAAAGTCATTTAAAATCACTCGCAGCTATAATGAATTGTCGGCTCCCGGCAATACAGAAAAAAGTCATTCATAAAAAAAAATGTGTGGGGGTCCACGGCATTTTTTTTTTAAATTTGGGATGGAGTTCCCCTTAAAATCCATACCAGACCTGAAGGGTCTGGGATGGATATTTGGGGGGAATCCCACATAATTTTTTTTTTATTTGATGCAGGGTTCCCCTTAATATCCATACCAGATCCTAAGGTGAGTGATTTTAAATGACTTTTTTCCTTCAGAAATTACATTTTGTGCAGGGACAGTTCTAAGCACAGGAAACAAGCGCTACTTTACAGGCATACTATACACCCCCCTAGGTACATTTTTTAAAACTTTTTTTGCATTGATACGTGTACCCTGGGGCAGGACCCCGGTCCCCAAACACTTTTTAGGACAATAACTTGAATATTAGCCTTTAAAATTAGTACTTTAGATTTCAAACGTTCGAGTCCCATTGACTTTAACAGGGTTCTACAGTAAAGTTCACACAAACTTTTGGTCTGTTCGCAGGTTCTGGTGCGAACCGAACCCAGGGGTGTTCGGCTCATCCCTATTTGCAATGTTTGTCTTTCATGAACCTATGCTGGCCATTGCTGATAAAATATATTTTTTCTAGCACTAAATTGTCTATGTGGTCTTTTAATAAACTCTCCAGTATGTTCCCAACTAGAAAAGTTAAACTTAACAGTCTATAGTTACTTGGTAAAAACGTTGACTCCTTTTTAAATATAGGCACTACATTGGTCTTATGACAATCCAGTGGTACCATGCCAGCCATTAAAGTGTTTGTTACCCCAGCATTTCTTATTCCTGCTATGTGGCTGCTGTACCATGTGCATGTATGAACATGTATACTGTTCTTTTTACAATGCTTCCCTTGTGTGAAATCACTGGTGAAATTCATGCCAGTACCTCTGCTATCCTAATACAAACTGACCACACTAAGGAGGAGAGCACAACATGGTCAGTTCTGCAGCTATGCTGGGAACTCAGCCTGCTCTGTGTGGTAATGCAGCACTACATAATATTAATTACCACTGGGGTTTTAATTATTTGCTAAATAATAAAAAAAAAAGTTTTGATAGTTTGTTATAAAATTTTACAAAGAGGTACATTTTCTCCTTCACTGATGTGCACTGATGAGGCTGCACAGATGGACACTGATGGGCTGCACTGATGGGCACTCATAGGCTGCACTGATGGGCACTGATGAGGCAACACTGGTGGGCACTAATAAGCGGTACTGATAGATGGCACTGATAGGCAACACTGATGGCCACTGGTAGGCGGCACTGATGGGCACTGATAGGTGGCACTGCTGGGCACTGATAGGTGGCACTGATAGGTGACACTGGTGATGAGGCACTGTTTGGCAGCACTGATGGCAGCACTGATGGGTGACCGGAGGAAGGGAATCCCCTCCTGCTGTTTGTAATAACAGTTGAGAGACTGCTTAGCTGCATCGGTTGTTGTTACAAGAAAGCCGACCATCAGCTCTACATAACAGCCTGATTAACCACTTCAGAAATCTGATCTACAGCTATTACTCCTGTTAAAATATCTGTTCCTGTGTTACTTCTGTGATTGACTTGGCTTGCCCTGACCTCCCTTGAACGTTCCCTGCCCTGACCTTGGACTGTCTCTGGATCAGTTCTGCCTTCTGCTCATCTGCCTGATTTTACATTGCTGACTTCTGATTGTATCCTTACCATTTTCTGCCTCCGGTCTATGCCTGTATCTCACCATCTGTTGCTGACCTGGCTCGTCTGACCCTGCATCCCGTTATCGACCCCGTCCTGCTCTGCATGCTACCTGGTCCTTGTTGGTCTAGATGACAGCTCACTTCCTCATAGAATTATAATAGATTGGTCCCCATATCTGTTCTGTGTTGAATGATGCCAATATCCTCTCCCATTCTAAGACTTGCAGAGCAGCCTTCAGCCTTGGAAAATGATCTCTCTTTAAGTGTTTTTATCGTTCCAGTATGTGCTTACAGTTAATATTAAATAAAAAAAAATATGATCACTGCTACCCAGATCTTCTTTCATATGGCCATTAGTAATAAGCTCCGCATGGTTTGAGATCACCAGGTCCAGCAAAGCATCATTTCTAGTTGGAGCCTCTATAAACTGTACCATAACAATTGTTTTGTGATAGGTTAATAAATGTTTGCCCTTTAACTGTTCCAGCAGTTCAGGATTTAGAATAAAGCTTCAACTACAGGGGGTGTGCCCTCTGGTCCTCGGTGCCCCTTCTGTAGTGTTGTCATTGTGTCCTCTGCACAGCTCACTGCAGATCAATGTTCCTACACACCAAGCTTTGCCTGGTCCTTGATAGTCAAGGATAAGGAGCCGAAAAAGAGGAGGACCCAAAGTTTTCTGTTTGTAAGGAGTTTATCAATTTTAGTGTTATACCTGTAGGCCATTTGGACCCCTTAGAACCCTGAAATAAAAATTCCCAGTTAGCAATCTTCACATCCTGCCTTGTTGCCAGGATGCAAAAACCTCTGCTTTTCACTTCTCTAATGATGGTAGTGAGTGTGTAACAGTTTTCACATGCTAGCTACAAGACACAACGTGGGGATTTCTAACTGGCAATTTTTCCGCCAAGCTTCTGGGTGAGGACCCAGAAAGCCTGCAGGTGTTACAAAAGCATCAATAAACATTTTACACATCTGAATAGTTTGTTTTTAATATCTACTATGACTTCTTGACTGCATAGGCTATTTACTAGAAATGGTTAACTTACCATTAAATGTATGCCTTTCAGTTGAGTCTGTTTGGTTAATACTTTTTATATCTGTATACTGGATATTAAAAACAAGGCAAACCCTGAGGTTGATTTACTACAGTCTGGTAAACTGAGCAGTAGTACACCTATAAATATAACTGAATGTTGCAAATGAATTATTGCTTGATTTATTAACAATGGTATAAAATTACTGTACAAGCAGTAGTAGAATCTCAGTTTTCTAATGACTTATATGACGACCATGCTTAAAATGAATTATTCAATGAGCTGCACAGTGCTAAACCCATGTTTTTACAGGCTTTGCACTTGAGAATATTTTTTTCTACCTTTGACATTGTAAACAATAACCCCCTTCCACTGAGATATCATGCTGATGCATCGGGTATATAGTTTGTTGGCCCTGTAAGCATTGCTGAAACCCATTTCAAAAACATCAGCTAATGCTTAATGAGCACCAGGCTCTTCCACACAAGGACCCTAAAGAAGGTGAGAAAACGCTAGGGAAGGGGTGTTATTGAGGTTATGCAGTTTTTTACCTTCTGATTCTGGTGGATTGAAAATTAGGTCTTTTGGACTCCTTACTAATTTACTGAATTTGAAATGTAATGCAAACTTTTCCAGTCTGGTGTTGTACTTTAATTGCTGCATGTTCAGCTGTGTTGCTTTAAGGAAGTCCATTTATTTGAACCCACCACAGCAGACCAGGAAGCATATCCAAACTAGCAGTGCATTACCATGGTCTGCATCAGAATCTTAACAAAGAGCATAGGAGTCAAGCCAGCCAACACTAATTGACCAAGGTAGCTATGAGTCTTCAGTGCAAACAAATGTATTAGGAAAATGTACTATTAATTATATCAACATCTATTAACTATTTCTAGCAATTAGTGCTTCAATAGCAGGTGAAATAGGAAGAACCCAATGTACCTTCAGCTCCAGGCTGGTATATTCCTTCTTGATTCCTTCATTATACAACAGCATTAGCCACTCAAAAATATGCCAAGGCCACACCACATCCATGGTTCAATAAAACACCTCTAGGCCTTGAAAATAAATTGCAGGTTCCAGGCTGTTTCTAACAGTACCACTTGTGGGGCTTGGTAGTCCCAATTATAATTCCTGAAAAGAATAGATCTTCATAGGTGGCACAACTATCAATACTCTTATACATTTTACTGAGTACTGAATGCAGCTCTAATTGGAGTTTTGGAAGTCCCATTGTCCCTGTGCATGCAAAAGTTTAAGGCAATCCCTTCTCTGAACAGCGTGTAGGCTATAGCCTATATCCACAACTGGAATTGCAATGGTCTTAAACCCATATTTGGTGTAGGTTTTCCCTTTTAGATCTTCAGATAATGGCTATGGGCTATGTTTAATGAATCGATTGTTACTTTAGGCTTTCTTTTCAATGTAAACTCTGTTCTTACCTATTAAAGGCTAATTGAAGTTTTAGCAAAAAGCAACGAAAATCTTATTAAAACAGGCTCTCAAAAGAACTGCAGGACTTAAATGCGATGAAACAATTGCTGGTTCTGCATATTAAATATTATATATTTGCTCTCACGCTTGGAGACTTTCTAATATAAACCCAACTACACGATTTTGGATCAATATTTATATGGATTGTTCCTACAGCTGTTCTCTTATATTTGTTTCAAAAGCAAACCAGATGGGTCTGTCATCGAATCGAGGCAAAATGCCAAATTCCTGTAGGTTTGTTGATTAAACTTCTTTCTTTCCTTTCCTTCTTTCTTTTCTTCTTTCTTTTACACTATATATATTGTACTTTTCCTATTAATGAGCTCATTCTTATTTTGAAACCCATAAATTACATATATTTTATTATTTCATAGCCAGCTGTATTCTTCATTACAGGTAACGTCAATGCAGTCTGACAATTACCAATTGTGTATTCATGCAGCAGTGAAGAATTAACTCTCTGTCTCGAAGGAAATCTCTGTGTTCAGTCGCACTGTGTTTTACAGGTGTGTACATAAATAAACCTAAACTTCATTACATCTTATACATGTTTCAGCAACTGGTTTTGATTGCTTTTAATTACATGGAAGAGAAACTAGATATTATAGAGACAAGAACAGGTGGAAACCACAAGTAATTTAAATGTGTAAAAAAAAGCTTGTGAATACCAAATGAAGGTAATACGACCTTTTATAGCAGAGGGTTTGTTCAATTTAAAATAGTAAAAATAATCAAGCTAAAGGAAATGAAATATGTATATTTTAACAATATTCCTTGTTAACTTGTGTCTTGTACAGAAGAATGTTGTTAGTTTATATACCATGGGCCAGATTCAGGTACATCTGCGCATTATTGGACCGGCGTAGCGCACCGCCTATACGTTAGACTGGCGCAATGTAGCGGCGCAATCACCCTATTCTCGTCGCTTTTACGCAGAAATTTGCGCCTGCGCAACGTTATTTCAGAGGCGTAAGGCGGAGTAATACAAATTGGGAAGGACGTGGGCGTGTTACATTGAAATGAGCCGTGACCCCATGCAAATGAAGGGCCAGCCGGCTCGCGCATGCACGCTTGAAGCAGACCATGGTCAGCACCTCTGTGCGCATGCTCACAACTCGGGAACGGCGCAATCAGTGAAATTGGAAGTGGACTAGGGCAAATTAGTGAACTACGCAAACAGCATAAATAGACAGAGACAAACGCACTTCCTTTGCAAAAGTACATCCCTTTGTATCCCTCCCTATACAGCAAGGTGCTTTTGTTCTGTTGTTTATTAGCGTTTGTTTGTTTGTGACGTGTCTTTGAGAGTGATTTTTGTCTTTTATGTGTATTCTTTGTTGTTATTTTGTTTAAATTATATTTTTGATGGCCATTTTTTTTTTTGCTGGTCATTTTTTATTTTTTTTGGTTCTGTATGTGTATGATTTGGGAATGTGGGGGTGACATTCCTGCGGGAAAAGGGGTGTCACCCTCAATTTTGGTGGAGAAGGGTTCCCCAGGACCAGGGAGAAGTGATCCCCAGGTCCGTGTGAATGGTGTATGAATGTACAGTGACATAATTGAAGCCTTGGCGTGGCGTTGCTGCTCACAAGTCCTGCATGGTGGACTGGTGCCAATCCAATGTGATGAGGATGTGGGGTGTGTGTGCTAGGGACCACAGTGGTGTGCATGCATGCATTCTCATTGTGCCATGATTAATGTGTGTGTTTAACGTGCAAAGATGCATAATGTGAGCTGGCATGAGATGGGGTCCCAGTGCATATGCAGAGTCACCTTGAAGGGAAAAGACAGGAGGATGTTAGTAGTGCATGTGCCCCTTGTGATGTGTGCATCATGGGGGGGGGGCAGTCATGCCTGCCACCCATGTCACTCACCAACCAGCCAGCTGTCCCCATACATGTTCTGTTCGCAATCTGTGGGGATGGGGCTCTGATTGTATATGTAGCTGTCATGGGTGTCATGGGTAGTGTCATGTGTTGGGCTGGTGATGTCCTCCTTGTTGTGGTTAATTCCATGATGGCATGAGGGGTGAATCTGAAGATGCAAGACACCTCAGAATCACCCATGCCATAGATGTCTATGCGTGTGTGATATATCCTCTCCCGTGAAGAGTGAAGAGTGAAGATTGAGGGGCTTGTATCAGCTAAGAATATTGTATTAGATTAGATTAAATTGAAAAGTTTATATTAGCAAAAAAAATAATTTAGAAAAAAAAAAAATCCTGTGCCCTCCTCATTTCCCCTACTCAGTGCCCTCCTCCTTCTTTGCTCATCTAAAGTCAGTAGTATAGCTATGAGCATGGATGCCACTGGCATGTTGGCATACGGTTTGTTGGGCAACATGTGTGACTGCTCAGCTCCTCACTAACAGTGTTGCTTTATCTGACATGTAGCCGAATTTTGTAATTTTAGACCAGCTTTTATATGGTCTAATTTTAGACAGGGCAATTTGCTGTTGCGCACAGCGCGTAGCCTGCGCTGCACCAACGTTCTTTTGTGGATCCCCGTAACTCCCTCATTAGCATATTTGAATAGCAAATCAATGGTGTGCCTAACGCACACAGACGGATGCGCCTGTCTAACGAAATTACGCTGGACAAAAAAAAGTAGATTTCTTGCGTATCTCGTTTTGGGGATGCCGTGCATCGAAACGCACGCGCACAATTAGACTTACGCCGCGCATCTCCTGTTACGCCGGCATAATCGCTCTCTGAATCTGGCCCCATGTTTTTAGGACAGCAGGATGGGCAGGTATAAATGTGAGTTACTTCAGGTCTACTTTAAAGCTTCATATAGGCAAAACTTATTTTTCGTTTTGGATATAGTGTGTGTTATATTTTCTGTCAAGATTTTATTGCTAAACATAAAACAATCAAATCATCCAGGAAATGTACTTGCAGGATATTTGATCAGCAGCGACCGATGCCTTCATACGAAAATGTACAACTAGAATACATTCAAAAAGGTTTACACAGTCAAACCACTTGATATACAGGTACCGTATTTATCGGTGTATTACTCTTTTTTCCCCTTAAATTCAGAGGAAAATTGCATGTGCGTGTTATACGCCGATTCCTGCTGTCTGAGGGAAGAGGAGCGAGCGTGGCTCTGAGTGCCGGAGCGCCGGGTACACAGGAAGGAGATCACGGCTCTATGTAATTCAGTGGCGCTCGCTCCCCCTCTTCCCTCCTAGACAGCGGGGATGATCTGACAATGAAAGGTGAGACTGCAGATGGGCACTGAACAGGCAGGGCATTTTGGTAAATGTATAGGCTGCAGATGGGCACTGTAATGGTCAGTACCGTTTACGACCTTCCATCCAACCACGACAAGCTTATCCGACACTCCACAATCCTGCATATATACGATCCATATCATTTCCCATAATCAAGACGAGACTCAGCTCTGCACTTGCTTCCAAAGATATGATCCATTTATTGGTATTTTCTCAGCTTCTTATACAGTTTCAAGCATAATACAGTTAATCACATGACAATACAATCTCCAACCCCCTTCACACCATGGGGGGCTTCAATCACATTAAAAGGCATTTAGGTAAGCTAATTATGTAGACACGTCGGCACCGCATCATCAATAGACTCAGAGAGCATGACATTCCTGTAGACAATGACAGGCTAATTCTGTACATCTGAATGGAGAATTTAACACATTGTTTTAGACACAATGAATCACACCATCAAAAGGTCTTTCTGATGCAATTAACACTTTTCAAAAGCATGTGTGCCCAGATTGAATAGGCAACAGCTTGTGATATCTCAAGACATCCACTTTGTAATATTCCAGTCCTGCAATATGAATTATTATTAACCACTTAAGACCCGGACCAATACGCTGGTAAATGACCCAAGGTGTTTTTGCGATTCGGCACTGCGTCGCTTTAACAGACAATTGCGCGGTCGTGCGACGTGGCTCCCAAACAAAATTTGCGTCCTTTTCTTCCCACAAATAGAGCTTTCTTTTGGTGGTATTTGATCACCTCTGCGATTTTTATTTTTTGCGCTATATACAAAAATAGAGCGACATTTTTGAAAAAAAAACACTATTTTTTACTTTTGGTTAAAAAAAAATCAAATAAACTAAATTTTAGTCAAACATTTAGGCCAAAATTTATTTAGCCACATGTCTTTAGTAAAAAAAAAAATCGCAATAAAGAAAAAATAGCTACCTAGCGGGAACAGCGACACTAATACAGCGATCAGAAAAATGATCGCTTAGTGACGCTGGCAATAGGGAGTGAAAGGGTTAACTAGGGCGGTGATCAGGGGGTTAAAACTTTATTAGGGGGGGTGGGGGGGCTATCCTGAACCTAACACTAACTGTTTTTACACTGCCTGTCACACTGACACTAAATGCAGTGATTAGATCACTGCATTCAGTGACACTGTGACAGGGGGGTGGGGGGGGGGGGCGATCACAAGGGGTTAATATGCCTATATGAGTGTGTGTCAGTGTTGTGTTGGTGCACACTTACTTGTGATGTCTTCTCTCATCAGCAGCGCTGGGAAACAGCGCTGCGATGAGAGGTGACATCATTTCCTCCTTCCTGTGTAAACACAGGAGGAGGAACTGACAGGATGGGAGCGCGCTCCCATTGGCTGGGAGCGATCGCGGGGGGGCGGGTAAGCACCGACATCCGCCCGCTGATCCCGGATCGCTCCCGGAGCCAGGGGGACCCCCGCACGCCGCGGAGGGGGTCCCGATGGGACCCCCGAACCGCACTTAGGCGGGGACGTAAATTTACGCCCTTGTGCCTGTACGTGCCATTCTGTGGCCGTATATGTGCGTGCGGGGGTCCTTAAGTGGTTAATGTCCCATCTTCTGCAATATATGAATTATGATTTCTTTGTCACCCTATGACCCTAGTGGACATAAGGTGACCCTAGACATAGGAGGATCTCAGTCTGTCACGGTTCATTCTGTTACAGGCACCAATCAGGCTGCAATGTTGCAGATGGGCACAGATCAGGCTGCACTGAAGCTGCAGATGGACACAGATCTGGCTGCATTGAGGCTGTAGATGGGCACAGATTAGGCTGCATTGAGGCTGCAGATGGGCACAGATCAGGCTACATTGAGGCTGCAGATGGGCACAGATCAGGCTGCATTGATGCTCAGTTACCATTATTTTGCTTCAAAATGGTTTATTAAAAAAAAAAAAAACTGAAACTTCCCTCTTAAATTGGGGTACATGTTATACGTGGGCATGTGTTATACGCCGATAAAATATAAAATGTACCCTGTATTAGCATAAATAATTTATACCACTCAAAAGACACAATAGGGGTCATTTATTAAGATTCCTGGGAAGTACTTTTTACATTTAAATCTCAATTAAGAGTTCAACTTGGCGTATTTACAAATGGAAAACATGCTATTGCCAGCAAACATGCCTGTCACATTGGCATATGCAGGAATTGTTGAAGTCAATGGGGCTCGATCCTGCAAAATCAAAAGTCCCCATTAAAGGCTTGTATGCAAATTATTGGCCATATAAAGTATATGAGGACCTGGGTACTGTCCTGAGGGAAAGGTATCAATGCAAAAAAGTTTTTAAAACAGTTGTTTTTAACCACTTAAGACCTGGACCTTTACGCAGCTAAAGAACCCAAGATGTTTTTACAATTTGGCACTGCGCTGCTTTAACTGGTAATTTCCCACAAATAGAGCTTTCTTTTGATGGTATTTGATTGCCTCTGCAATTTTTATTTTTTGCGATATAAACGGAAAAAGACCAAAAATTTGGAAAAAAAATGATGTTTTCTACTTTTTGTTATAAGAAAAATCGAATAAACTAAATTTTAGTCGAACATTTAGGCCAAAATGTATTCAGCAAAATGTCTTTAGTAAAAAAAAAAATCGCAATAAGCATATATTTATTGGTTTTCGTAAACTTTATAGCGTCTACAAACTAGGGAACATTTTCTGGAATTTACACAGCTTTTAATTTATGACTGCCTATCTCATTTCTTGAGGTGCTAAAATGGCAGGGCAGTACAAAACCCTCAAAATGACCCCATTTTGGAAAGTAGACACCCCAAGGAAACTGCTGAGAGGCATGTTGAGTGCATTGAATTTTTTTTTTTGTCCCAAGTGATTGAATAATGACAAAAAATAAATAAAAGATTACAAAAAGTTGTCACTAAATTATATATTGCTCACACATGCCATGGTTATATGTGGAATTGCACCCCAAAATACATTCTGTTGCTTTTCCTGAGTATGGGGATACCACATGTTTGGGACTTTTTGGGAGCCTAGCCGCATATGGGGCCCCAAAAACCAAGCACCGCCTTCAGCATTTCTAAGGGTGCAAATTTTTGATTTCACTCCTCGCTACCTATCACAGTTTAGAAGGCCATAAAATGCCAAAATAGCACAAACCCCCCCCCCCAAATGACCCCATTTTGGAAAGTAGACACCTCAAGCTATTTGCTGAGAGGCATGTCGAGTCTATGTAATATTTTATATTTTGACACAAGTTGCAGGAATATGACAAACTGATTTTTTTTTTGCACAGAGTTGTCACTAAATGATATATTGCTCACACATGCCATGGTTATATGTAGAATTGCACCCCAAAATACATTATACTGCTTCTCCTGAGTACGGGGATACCACATGTGTGGGACTTTTCGGGAGCCTAGCTGCGTACGGGACCCCGAAAGCCAATCACCGCCTTCAAGATTTCTAAGGGCATACATTTTTGATTTCACTCCTCACTACCTATCACTACCTATCACAGTTTTGAAGGCCATAAAATGCCAAGATGGCACACAACCCCCCCAAATGCCCCTATTTTGGAAAGAAGACACCCCAAGCTATTTGGGAGCCTAGCCGCGATCTTGCCAGTGCTCCCCCTGTATCTGGGCAACCCTCCGGCTCTACCTGACTATCTTTGCCCTCATAAACCCTAAAGCTCCATGTGTAGCCTGTTGCCCTGTCACAAAGCTTAGAGCTTGACCCCGTATCTGGCACGCTTGCTGGGAAGGTACTGCTTGAAAGATAAGTGGCCAGAAAATGTAATTAGGGAATCGTTAATGAAACATCTTGCTGGGGATTAAACAAGGCTACATAACGTTTGTTGAAATGGTTTTAAGGGGCCAAATTTTGTAGAGCCGGTCAAATTCAGGGTCTCCACGCGGACGATAAAGTGCATTGTCACTGAGATGCAAAAACCGCAGGATCGCCTCGTATAGTTTCCTGGCCATGCAAGCAGAGAATATGGGCATATGGTGGTGCGGACTTGTGGACCAATACATCTGCAACTTCGGAAATTGGTGTATGCCCATGTTGAGGGTAAGGCCCAGAAAGGTCTTAAATTCGGAAACCGTAGGTGGTTTCCATTCTCTGGCAAGGACGGACTAGGGATTAGCGGCGATGTATTGACCAGCATATAAATTACTCTGGTCCACAATAGATCTATAGAGATCTTTCGTGAAATACAGCGAATAAAAATCAAGTGATGTAAAATTAGTTGTATCCACCTGAATACCGGGTTGGACAGTGAATGGGGGAAGTACGGGTGCTGCAGAAGTGGTGGGGACCCAATCAGGATAGGCAAATTCTGCAGGAAGGGCACTATGGGCACGACGGGCCTGTGTTTGTCTTTTTCTCTGTGGCAGCGGGACACTACTTGTGCTTGCCACCTAGCCAGCTTGAACTGCACTTATGGGACTCGCCACGTCACCACGTGATACTGCAGTGCTGGCTGAACGACCAGGGTGTACTAGGCCGCGGCTGCTTGCCAGTCCACCAGAAGGAATAGCAGAGCTCCATACAAGGGTCCTGCGGTTCTTGCTGCTCAACAACATCAGAACGGGGTCGGGTACGCCTGGCCTTAGCAGGGACCACAACTTAGTCGTCAGAGCTATCTGGCATGGAGCCACTGTCGCAAACAGGATTGTATTCTGAGCCAGAATCTGACAGATGTGTGTGCTCCCTTTCACTATCTGTCAGGCTCAGAAACGTGTAGGCCTCTTCATTAGTGTACATTCGATTTGACATTTTGGGCTCTAAATGTAGTCGTACACTAGTGATGATTCACACGTAAAAAAGCACCTGACTGTCAGCGACTGTAGAAAACGCTTCCAAAAAAACTGTTAGCGATCGCAGGGATCAGGCCTGTCTCTGCGAACGCTGCAGTTATGTGTGTTGTGTTTTGGAAGTGACAGTGATTGATCGATACTGCACTTGGGTGGGTTGGGCTGGGCTGGGCGGAGGGGCAAAACGCAGGTACTAGCGGGTATCTGGGCTGATTCCGCTAACAATGCGTTTTTGGGAACCCTAAACTGCTGGGTACTCTAGTATAGATCTGACAGATCAAGTATCGATCCGTTCAGATACTATACCACTAAGGGGGGTGTATGCTTTGCGCGTGGGTGTAAGCGTTACTGGCACTAACCTAACGCTGCCTGGGGCGACGCAGACCCTGACTGGCGCTAAAATTTAATTGATATCACTTGCCGGGTGATCAGGGGGTTAAACCTTTATTGGGTTATATTCGGCAGGTGCCCTGATGCTAAAAACGGCAAACTAACTAACCAGCGTTAAACGTAACACTTATACGGTGATCACTGGTGAAAGGGGGCAATCAGGGGGTTAAAACCTTTATTAGGTAATATATGGGGGTACCTGACGCTTTCTAAAAACCTGGCGACGAACCTAGGTAACTAAATAACTAACTGTCTAACCAGCGTCACCAGTGACACTTATACAGTGATCACTGGTGAAAGGGTTAACTCTAGGGGCAATCAAGGGTTAAAACCTTTATTTAGAAAATTTATGGGGGTACCTAACGCTAAAAAAACCTCAAAAAATAACTAGCTACCTAGCGGCACCAGCGACACTAATACAGCGATCAGAAAAACGATCGCTTAGTGATGCTGGCAATAGGGGGAGAATGGGTTAACTAGGGCGGTGATCAAGGGGTTAAACCTTTATTAGGGGGGGGGAGGGGGCTACCCTGAACCTAAAGGAGCCTAAGACTAATGTCCCTAACACTTTTTTCTGTCACAAATGATACTAAATGCAGTAATCAGAAAATAAATGATCACTGCAATCAGTGACACTGTGACAGGGGGCTGGTGGGGTGATCGGGGGGTGACTGGGGGGGTTTATGTGCCTGTGTGTACCGGTGTCAGTGTGGTGCTTGGTGCAACTCACTGTTAGATGTCTTCTCTCCTCTGTGTCAGACGAAAAGACTGACACGAGGAGAGATGACATCACTTCCTCTGCCTGAGTTTACAGTTACACAGGCAGAGGCGGGCAGAGGCGGAAGATGATTCGCTGGGAGCGATCGCGAGGGGGTGGCCAGAAACGAACAGCCGCTCCCTCATCCCGGATCGCCCCCAGAGCCAACGGAACCTCCGCATTTACTGGGGGGGGGTCCCGATCGGACCCCCGACCCTAGTCTATGCAGGCACGTACAGGTACATACATGTGCCTGTCCGTGCCATTCTGCCAAAGTATATGTACATGCGGCAGTCGTTAAGTGGTTAAAGGAGCAGTGATTTTAATGATGCTTAAAGTGAAACAATAAAAATTAAATATTCCTTTAAATATCGTGCCGTGGGGGTCCCCTTAGTCTGTCTGTAAAGTGGTGCATATGTGCAATGTATAGAACATGCTGCAGCAATAATCAGATTTCTAAAGTAAACTTGATCACGGCTGTAATGTATTGCCGGCTACCAGCAATATAGATGTAAAAAAAAAACAGCATGGGGTCCCCCCAATACATACCAAGCCCTTCGGGTCTGGTATGGATTTTAAGGGGAACCCCATGCCAAAATTCAAAAATCAAAATTGGTGTGGGGTCCCCCAAAAATCCATACCAGACACTTATACAAGTATGCAGCCTGGAGGTCAGGATAGGGCAGGGATGAGCGAGCACCCCCCCTGTTGCACCTTACCAGTCCACATGCTCTCAACATGGGGTGGGTGCTTTGGGGTCCCCTAGCCGGTCCAGTCCTTTATTAAAAATGTCTTCTTCTTCCCCTAGTTCTTCCTCCGATGGTCTCCTTCCTGCGGTCTTTCTCCGGCTTCTTCTTCCCCCACTTTGTCCTCCGGGCTTCTTCGTTCTCCAATGCTGCGATGGGGCGAATGACGTCATTCAGAGACCCCCCTTGTGACTTCACCACCGGGGGATGTCGCAGCATTGGAGTAGGGTCAGTTTTGTATCTTCAGTGGAGTGGTGGTGGAAGCGGAGGAAGAAGAAGACATTTTTAATAAAGGACTTGTCAAAAACTGACTATTGTCTTTTGTCATACTACACTACTTTTTTTGATGAATGGGTACAATGTACCCCATACTCATTCACATAGGGGAGTGTGGGATCTTGGGGCACCCTTGTTAAAGGGGGTTTCCAGATTCCGGTAAGCTTCCCGCCTGCAGACCCCGACAACCACTGGCCAGGGTTTTCGGAAAAGGGGCCTTTGCCCTCATCAACATGGAGATAAGGTGCTTTGGGGTGGGGGGTTCAGGAGGGGGGCACTGGCTCATCCCCTCCCTTTCCTGACCTGCTATGCTGCTTCCTCAGATAAGGGTCTGGTCTGCATTCTTTAATAGCCGGGTGCAGGTGTTCTGACGAGCAATGCCCCCTGTCGAATAATGAATGAGAAAAGGTTAAGGGCACTGAACTAATTTTCTCTGGAGAGGAGACGCTTGAGAGGGGATATGATTTCAATGTACAAATACCATACTGGTGACCTCACAATAGCGATAAAACGTTTCTATAAAAAGAAGTCAATGACTTCCACTGCTGCCTTTGTGCCTTTGAGGGAGAGAAAGCAGTGATACTGCTCTCATGCACTTCACTAGATCGAAAAAGAAGCAAGCTAAGTATTGGGGAGAAAAGGGGTGCTGATACTGGCTCCTTTGTCTTGCAGCATCCTATAAAGCTACCCTTGCATGCAGGGACTGGAGTTTAGTCTACTTACACTTTGTACATTCGGGATAATCTTAAGGAATGACCTTGACTGTTCCAGTATGCACCCAAACGTTCACCCATTCGGCAGGAGCCAAATTTCATGTATAATAATGATATCACTACTGCTATTATACATGACAGTTTCATACTGTCAATAGTTGTTAATGATGCTGGCAGGTGCAAGCATGTTCTGGATTCTGATAAGTTCCCCCTGAACCCCCACAACCACTGAGCCAGGCTTGTGGGGAAGAGGCTATTGTTCTCATCAACATAGCCCCCTCCTTATGTTGTGTTATGTTGTGGCCTGGTATGGCTCAGGAGGTTTATGATTTACTGACCTACCAAGCTGCGTGCTCAGATTAAGGGTTTGGTATGTATTAGGGGAGGGGGGAAAGGATACACATTTTTTGTCCACTGGACTATGGACTGTCACCTTAATCTGAGTATAGCGTACACATGATATTTCCACATGCCCCAAACTGACATCTATACTGTCAGTAATTGCACTGTGTTACTAAGGCTAAGCTCCATACTCAACCCACTATTCACTCCTAGTCAATTAAGAAAACCCTTATTGACCACTAAAGGTAGGCAAGGCTTAGTTCTGGGGAGAGGTTTAGCTATACTGTCAGGGAAGCTCAGCCTTTAGCAAAAAAAGAAAGTGAACAAAAGAACAAAATAGTGTATCCTGGGCAATAGTAATATTATGCACTTTGGGATGCTTGATCAGAGTATTTTAAAGGTTAATATTTATTATTATGTTACACCCATATTTAGGGTATAACATGGCCAGAATCTGCAGTCCCCACTCTCTCCCCTCCCCCCAACATGGAAGACACATGCTCTTCCCTCTGTCCCTCTCAAATTTGAAATTGGTGCAGCTTTGTGTAAGTTGAAAATGAAAAAATTGTGGTAGAGGAATTTGTAGTTGTCCGTGTAACACAAGTGAGGTGACTGCACAGCACTCATAGTGCATTGACACTTCCTGCAACCCTGTAACCCAAGGTCTGTACCCAGGTACAAACCAGCAGCTGCACTAAAAGTCTACAGGAGCTTGTGCATTGCAGGCACTGATTGTGGGAACAATGCTTCTCAGGCTAAAAATTTACTGTAAGAAATAATAAATGTATATTATTTAAATGAATATGGATACATTTATTGTTATTCCCCAAAAGGTGGACTTTTCCTTTAGGTTTAAATGTGTAAATTGGCTGACATAGTGGCTAAACAGTCTGATTAAGGCTAGGTTCACACACATGTGGCTGCAGTTTGCAGTTAGTTTTGTGCAGTTTTGTTTACCGTTCAGGTGCAAGTCAGGTGCAAATTTTTACTTGAATTCGCACCTGAACTGGACCTAAAATCGCACAGGATTCTTTTTAAAAACGGGTCTCTTCACCTCTTCAGGTACTGCCAACCCACCTGGCTTGCTGCTGCCCCATTCACTAGCTATACAGGCTAACTCTCAGCACCAGTCCACCCGACTGACTCTTCACCAGCCCACCCAGCTGACAGGAGATCTCTAGGAAAAGGCTGAAGACTTAAGCACAAAGCTGTCTTCAAGGGAGACTGACGAAATGTGGTGGTATCCCTGTTAATCCCAAAAGTGTTGACTACTCACTCTGTCCTCTCTCTTGCTCCCGTGCCTCCAGGAAAGCTTCCTCCCATGTGTTTTGGCAGGATCACTCCAGCACCTGAGCCCCAGAGCAAGGTAGGACACCCGCCCCAGTCTAGGGGGCACCCCTGAGGGCCACAGACAGCCTTCTCAAGACTGTATCTCCATCTTCCATTCCACTGCCCTCACTGGCAGGGACTATATTCAAGACAGCTCCTCCTAACCATGACCCCCTAATTCTATAAGTTTCTTCAATCTTCTAGACCAGGGGAGGCCCAGAGAGCTGCCAAGATAAGTCACCCTGCACTGAACCTCAGTAAAACCTGACACAGATTCCATAGTTCAGGCTTAGCCCTGAGCTAAACTAAAAATGTGCTTTAGTGGATTGTAGTGTCATTCAGGTGTGTCTCAGAACTGAGAAAATGCACTTCCAATGCACATGGCATTACAGCACACCACAACCTACTATGGTATTGTACTACCAATCGTTGTGGTGTGCTGCATCAAAAAAAAATGTTGCAAGTATATTTTTTGTTCTGCTCATGTTTGTTTTCACTTCAATGAGTGACACAATGGGGTTGATTTACTTAAGGTTAATAGACTGTGCACTTTGCAAAGTGCAGTTGTACTCCTTCAAATTACTTTGTGCCAGAAAGTTTGAGGCTTGTCGCTCTGCTGTTTGGCGTATTGTAAGCAGGATACTTTGTGGCATTTGTGTAGTGATGGCTTTCTTCTGGTGAGTCGACCATGCAGCCCATCTTTCTTCAAGTGCCTCCTTATTGTGCATCTTGAATCACACCACATGTTTTCAGAGAGTCCTGTATTTCACCTGAAGTTATTTGTGGGTTTTGCTTTGCATCCCAAACTATTTTCCTGGCAGAATTTTAGTTGGTCTACCTGACCGGGTTTCAACAGGACCCCTCATTTTCCACTTCTTGATTAGAGTTTGAACACGGCTGATTGGCATTCTCAATTCCTTGGATATCTTTTTATATCCCTTTCCTGTTTATACAGTTCAACTACCTCTTCCCGCAGATCCTTTGACAATTATTTTGCTTTCCACATGACTCAGAATCCAGAAAGGTCAGTGCAGCACTGGATGAAAGATGCAAGGGTCTGTCAGGAATCCAGAAACTTATTGACCTTTTATACAGACACACTAATTACAAGAAAACACATCATGGGTGAGGGTGGTTACCTTTAATAGCCATTCAAAACCATTTGTGTCAACTTGTGTGCATGTTATCAGGCCAAAATCACCAGGGTATATAAACTTTTGATCAGGGTCATTTGGGTAGTTTTTGTTGCCATTATGATTTAAAAAGAGTAAACACAGTTGATTGATAATACATGGCTTTAGTGAACCACTAACCATGAGTAAAAGAAATGTTTTTGTGTTGTCACTCATATTCTCTGAAAAATGCCTGAGAAATCATAAATGTAAACTTATGAGCACAACTGTATACAAGTACATGCATATTGAGAAAATGTGGCTGCCAAGATGCTGAATGAGGTCAACAACAAGATGACAGCAAGAAGAGTTAATAAGAACGTTAATAAGAGATTATATTTGTTATTTCTTTAAAAAAAAAAAAAGGAAAAAAAGAGGAAAAATAAATAGTATGTCAGATGTTTATGACACACAGGGGTTGATTTACTAAAGCTGCATAGTGCAAAATCTGTTGCGGCTGTGCATGGTAAACAATTAGCCTCTAAGTTCAGCTTGTTCAGTTAAAGGGGTTTTAAAGTAAAAAAAAAAGTTTTAAATAACAAACATGTTATACTTACCTCCACTGTGCATCTTGTTTTGCACAGAGTGTCCCCGAACCTGGTCTTCTGGGGTCCCTCGGCAGCTGTCTCAGCTCCTCCCCGCAAGAACTCAACACCTTAATGCGAGTGAGCTCGCATGGTGTTGAGTTACTGCGGGCTTGCTCCCGTGATACAGCCGGCAACTATTGCTGCTCACTGTATCACTCGGCCCCGCCCCCGGCGCGCCGTGTCATTGGATGTGATTGACAGCAGCACAAGCCTATGGCTGCGCTGCTTTCAATCCATCCAGTGTAGCCAATCAACGGCCAGGCTCAGAAATGAGGAGGATAACGGGGGCGAGCGCGGGACTTTTGAGGGCTTAGGTAAGTAAAACGGGGGCTCGGGGGGGGCGTATTGTCGGATGTTTTTTACCTTAATGCATTTACCTTTACATCCCCTTTAAGTCCGGAAGATGATTGGCCTCTATGCAGAGCTGCACCAGATATTGCATTCTTCAGTTTAGTAAATCAATCCCATCAATTTAGGGTTAAGATGGGCCATACATTTAGGGTTAAGATCTATATTATGTACCATCCACGTTGACTGCATGTTGTTAATTTTACCTGTGATGTACTGTATGTATGAACACCACTGGCAGCCCTTAGAGCTCAATAAGTAAATATGCCTGTTCATGTTTAGTATAATAAATTTTAGCAGTATAGTAACAATGCACACAGACTTCTGTTTATTATGTATCTAAGTGTATTGTGTATGTACTGTATGTAGTATACTATGGACACGGTCAGTTTTCAGTAAACGTTCTGTAACCTTCAAAAATATTCATATAAATATTCATATCCTCTTCGTATCATGGAAATTTTACTATCACGAAATGAGAACAGATAGCACTACTCTAACTTGAAATATGCTTTCCCAAGTAAAATATAAATAAGTGAACAGAGTGAGATGGAGATGGATTACATCAATATATTCAGGCTTAGTCACACAATCTTGGAGAGTCCAATGGCCTCCATCTGCAAATAAGCAATATTTCTGTGCTGCACTTTCATGACAGACAGTTCAGTGTGCACGGAAGCGAACCCTGGTGAGCTGTGTAGCTTGGGCTACAGCTGTTCCTTACAGCAAAGTGAATCATAATTAAAAATCAATGAGTTGAGCTGATACAAATGAGAGTTTCCTGGATCATGTCCTTTCCAACTGCTTTGATGATTTCATTTATACATCGTTTAGATAAGATTATTTACATTGGACTTTACTCAGGCCGAGTTAATGTATTCAGCTGAACTGCACTAAAGTGCTGAAAAAGGTCATCTCTAAAATGTTCTCTGAACAAGGTGTGGACTAAATGTATTCACAGAGGTAAGAAAAATTAGACGGCGTACACACGACCGAGAAACTCGTCGGGCGAAACTCATCGTTCTGCCCGTCGAGTTCCTAGTTCGGCAGTCAAAAAGCTTGTCGAGCCAAATTTTCTCATTGAACAACGAGGAAATAGAGAACCTGCTCTCTTTTTGGCTCGACGAGTTCCTCGACGGGTTGCTCGGCGAAAAGTGTACACACGACCGGTTTTCTCGGCAGAATACGTCTCCCAACGAGGTTCTTGCTGGATTCTGCCGAGAAAATCGGTCGTGTGTACGCGGCCTTAGACTCCACTGCCACATTATGAATATGCTGTCCAGGCATGCATGACTGGTGCAGACAATTCAAATGCCGACCTAATATTTGGAAAAAACAGCAATCAGCAAATACATCTGTAGCGCCTATGTACTTTACAGTACTGGGGGAGATCAGAGTGTAGTTAAACTCTGATCCAGATTGTTAGTAGCAAATTGCGGTCTCTGTCTCAGCTTGGCTGTGCTGTGAGCCCATTCTGCTGTGCTGTGGTGTTGTTCCAACCCCAGTACTGCAGGTGGCAGCAGTGGAGTCGAGGTTTGGGTGCTCTTTCCAGCAGCCAATCACAAGGGTTTTTCCTCACTGTGCATGCTGGGGAGGGGTATTTATGGGACAGATGCCATTGGTTCTGGGTCTTCGTCGTCCAGGGTGGCACCCACCTTTAGGGTGGCCACATCACGGCGCCCTGGCATTATGGCCTACCTGTCTGGGGCGTGCATGCCACGCGGTGTTCCTGGTTCTGGGGCCATGCTGACTCGGAGCATCTGAACAGTGGCAGGGACCAAGTGAGTGACTGGCTTCCCATTCTTAAGATCCCAAGCTGTATTGCTGTTTGGTGGGGAGTCAGTCTGAGGAGCGCCATTGAGAGGCTGACGGTCCAAAAGGGCCTGGACAAACCTGGATCAAGGTAGCCGGACACCGATGGATTAATCACCTGTCGGACGGTACCTGGGCGGCAAGTTGAAGGAGATCCAAACGTAACTCAAGTAAGAAGGCATATCTCCAAAAATCCGACCCAGAGGTGACCTGTGGCAGAGGTATATTCTGAGGCTCATTGAGAGAGGTCTGTGGTAGAGACTTTCTCCCAAGTTCAAGTTCACCAAGGAGGGTCTGTGGCAGAGACTTATTTCTAAAATTGTCCAAGTGATACTCCGGCTGCCAGGTCAGTGAGAGAGGCCTGTCCAGGTACACTAAACCCACTCCGGTGGGAGTGGTGAAAAAGAGTGTTACGTTTGGGAGCAGGACTGTTTAATATCATTACGCCTGAATCTGCTATTCTCCTATCTTCTTCATCTTTACATTCCTCACCACAAGTTTACTGTTATTACACGGCTGGGTAATAAAGAGCACAGCAAAGAGCACCTGTCTGGACATTCCTTTACTTCTACTACATGCAATACGCATCATTCACCCCTAGGAATTTCAGAGGAGCCACGAGGTAACACACCGCCCAAAAATCCAGCAGCTTCTCTGGGGATAATGCTACACATCCATTCTGGACATTTGATTTAATCAGCTAAGATCAATCAACCTAGGGGTGTCTGTACAGGTTAGGAGTAACCCCAAAGTCATACAAGAATAGGCAACATTTTTGAGCCCAGCCCTGACACACTTGCAGAATTGAGCGATAGTGAATAGTGGGGAAATTCATTTTATTATAATTATTATATTATTATTTTATAGAATTATTTATAGTTATTTATTATATTATAATTTATGATTTTGTGTTTCAAACTTTATCATACCTGGGATGTCTACTAGACTCATGTTTGGACAGATTTAAGTGTGTTATTACTTATGCCCTGTACAAACGAACGGATTTCTGATGAAATCAAATCCAATGGAAAGCTGACTTTCACCAGTGTTGCATACACACGATCAGACTAAATTCCGACCGTGCCAAAACGCGGTGAAGTAAAACACTACGACGAGCAGAAAAAAATGAAGTTCAACGCTTCTGAGCATGCATTGACTTGATTCGGAGCATGTGTGGATTTTTCTCCGATGGAGGTCCACACAGACGATAGGAATTTCCTATTGTTTTTTTTAGCCATAGGAAAAATTTAAAACATGTTCTAATTTTTTTTACACCGATGGAAAAAAGACTGATGGGGCCCACACACAATCTGTTAGTGCGATGAAAACAGTCCATCGGTCTTTTTTCATCGGACAAACCGATCGTGTGTACACGGCTTAAGAATTACAGGTCTAAAATAAAAAAAGCTGAATTTCTATGCACAAAATTGTACCGCTTTGAAGCGTAAAATCTGACATGGTGGTATACCGCCAGGGTGGTTAAATGGTGAAACAAAAAGCTATTTCATTAGAACAGAAAAGGGTAGGAATCTGCCTAAATGTGTTATACTCGCAATGTACACAAACCACCCAGTGGAGTTTATGAAGTCAAATTTAGAAATAACCCGAACACTCCCTCGTTCGGTTCGCACCAGAACCGTCGAACAGACCGACCGTTCGCGCGAATATTTAGAAGCCCATTGAAGTCTATGGGACTCGAAAGTTCAAATTCAAAAACGCTCATTTTAAAGACCAATATTCAAGTTATTGTTGGAAAACGTCTTTGAGAACTCGGGTCTTGCCTCAGGGAACATGTATCAATGGAAAAAAAGTTGAAAAAACAATTGTTTTTTCAGGACTCCTGAAAAAATGACCGTTTTTAAAACTTTTATTTTCCATTGATACATGTTCCCTCGGGCAAGACCCGGGTTCTCAAAGATGTTTTCACAGGCAAACTATAGACATCCAGCAGGTACAATATTTAGAGGAATTTTTCATTTTTTTTTTAAAGTTAAGCATCATTAAAATCACTGCTCCAGGAGCAGTGATTTTATTAATGCTTAAATAAAAAATAAAATAAAAATTCCTTTAAATATTGTACCTGCTGGGTGTCTATACCTGTGATAACGTCTTTAAATAGCACAATCACCTGCCTGCCAGTAAATCAGGAAGAACTGATCTATCTAAGCTATACACTGTATAAATATATGTACAACTCCTAGGGATGTATATATATCCTTACACACTGTAAATTAAGCTAAACTGACTAGCCTGCCTTCCTGCTCTATCTAGCTATATAAAAAGACAATCTATCTGTCTCTCTGACTGCTTTCATTAACAAGCTGGAACACACTAAACGAGGCCGCCCAGTAGGCGGCCTTTTATAGTGTGGGGCGTGTGCTAAAGCCCTGAGCCCTGAGCCATAATTGGCCAAAGCCACCCAGGCTTTGGCCAATTATGGCTCTTCGTTTTTTGCGCGCAGGACATACAGCATGCTTGGCTAATCATCAGCGCACAATGCCGCAGTGAATTATGGGCCGTTTTGCATCACTCGAATTTGGCGCGAACGACCGCTTTTGTTTCAATTTCGTCGAACGTACGAACAGACAATGTTCGAGTCGAACATACGTTCGTATCGAACACGAAGCTCATCCCTAGTCAAATTTATGATTTTGGTTGATGATAAGGACCAGGAAGTGACTAAAATATTTTAGGGTTGTTAGTGCAGTAGATTTGTGTGAGGAAATCCTCTGTGCTAAAAATCCCATGCCAAATCAGCAGCTCAAAAAAAAATAAAAAAATACCAGCATACCAAACATCCTATTTTTCAAACGATCTGTACCCACCTGTACATGCCTTCCTGAACCCCAAGAGAAAACTTGTACATCCTTCTATAAGTAAAGTATTTAATTTCCCCGAGCCCTAATGTACCACTCAGAAAGCTATGCCTGCAGCAATGAGTTTATTATTATAACTGAGGGCATGAAGATGGTTATGCTTGAGGTTTACTGTGCTAATAGTTTACAGACCGAATGATGTCAGACAACATTTTAAGTGCATTAAATATTATGGAAGCAGATTGCAAAAAATTTTCCATCTACAATTACATTTAAAGAAAATTACAATATAAAATACAAGAAAGATATTAAGGGACTCGTTTTTTTATTTATATTTTCTAATGCTGAAAGCTGAGAAAAAACTGCAAGGATGAAGTGAGAAACTGAATTTTAAAAACAATGGGCCAGATTCAGAGAGCCGTAACTTCTGTCTAACTGGTGTTAGACTGGAGTACTTTCAAATTACGTGCGTTTTTTAGCTAGTCTGAAACCTCAAACCTCAATAGACGGCTGCGGGATTCAATTCGACTGGATTACCTGTTCGTACGCCTTCGGATCTACGCTGCAATAAAATTGCGGCCACTGGGTGGACTTCCCGTCGTTTTCCGCGTCGGGGTATGCTAATGAGCTTTTGCCGGCGATCCCCGAAATTACGATCTTCAATCGCAATCTCTTACGGCATCTTTAGTCATCTTGCGTAATACTATACCAGCTTTTTGCTGGTCTAATATTAGACAGCCCATGTTAAGTATGGCCGTTGTTCCCGCGTCGAATTTCAACGTTTTCCGACGTCTTTTATTATTTTTTACGTAAGTCGTCCGGGAATAGGAATGTCCGTAAGCGACACTACTCAAACAAAAAATGACGTAACGACGTGATTTCGCGCAATGCAGGGCGGGAAATTTCTGAACGGAGCATGCGCAGTTCGATCGCCGCGGGGACGCGCCTAATTTAAATGCTCCACACTCCCTAATCGCGTATTTCGATTACGCGGCGAGAAATAGACTACGCCGCCGTATCTACCAGAATTTGATGTAGAGCCTGGTAAAATACGGCAGCGTAGAGTATTTTGATTACGCTGCGCAAATTTAAGTGTACCTGAATCTGGCCCAATGTGTTTCATTATTCTTAGGGATCTTATTTTTACAACAGATCTAATGAGTGTTGTGGAAAAGTTTATATAATTAGAACTTGCATATGTCTACTTTTCATCCTCAGTGTATAATAATTTAAATATAATCAATTCTTAAGTTTAAACACCACAACATGCCTGCCATTATTTTGTGAGCCTGAACAACGTATTTTGTGTAGCTCTCCATTGTTATTGGGACCTGACTTTTCCTGACTTTATGGCTGAGCCCTGCTAACTTGCCATTCTACTGTACAAGGATAGTACCTCAGTGGCCAATAAGAGCGACCCAAATGAAGAGTGGAGTAGCTATAGACAAGGTTTAGCCTCACTAAAAATGTAAATGGGTTTCAAACACAAGGATAAAATGTTAAAATATTGCAGCTTGCCAGTCCTTAACCACTTCAGCCCCGGAAGAATTTAACCCTTTCTTGACCAGAGCACTTTTTGCGATTCGGCACTGCGCCGCTTTACCTGACAATTGCGCAGTTGTGCGATGTTGCACCAAAAAAAAAATTGACATCCATTTTACCCACAAATAGAGCTTTCTTTTGGTGGTATTTGATCACCTCTGTGGTTTTTATTTTTTAAACTATAAACAAAAAAAATAGCAACAATTAAAAAAAAAAGTATTTTTTACTTTTTGCAATATTTTTTAAATGTTGTTGTAATGAATATCCCCAAAAAATATATAAAAAACGAATTTATTTTTCAGTTTAGGCCCATAAGTATTCTTCAACATATTTTTGATAAAAAAATTGCAATAAGCGTATATTGATTGTTTTGCGCAAAAGTTATAGTGCCTACAAAATAGGGGATAGCTTTATGGCATTTTTGACACTATTTTGGGACCATTGTCATTTATACAGCAATCAGTGCTATAAAAATGCACTGATTACTGTGTAAATGACACTGGCAAGGAAGGGGTTAAACACTAGGGGGCGATCAAGGGGTTAAGTGTGTCCTAGGGAGTGATTCTAACTGTGGGGGAGGGGCTACCACTGACATGACAACGATTACTGGTCCCGATGACAGGGAGCAGTAGATCCCTGTCATGTCACTAGGCAGAACATGGAAATGCCTCGTTTACATCTCTGCATTCTGCAGCTCCGTGTCATGATTGCGGGACACCGGCGGATATCGAGTCTGCGGGACCCTCAGGCACGGCCACATAGTACACGGTGGGCAGTGCGCGCACTAAGCTGCGATTTAAAGGGCACTTACCTGTATGCCCATTTGCGCAGCCGCGCCATTGCGCCGACGTACATTTTTGTGTGCTTGTCGGCAATCGGTTAAAGAAGAAGTAGGGCCAACGCATAACATCTATTTGTACATTGAATTATTGTAGTATTATTAAGCTCTTCTTATATAAAATGTATATTATTTCCATACTTGTGTATATCTATATATTTATGCATAATGTTATATAATTGGTTGCAGTAGTTCTTCTGCTCCAAATTACTTTGTTTAGATTACTAGTTAATTTCCCATGAAAGGGAATCTCCTCTGTTCACAGAAGCCCTGTCCTGGGTGTAGGCACTACCAACTTTATTATTAATCCCACTATTCCACTAAGCGAAAGTTCTGGTTCTCTTATTTGCTTAGAGGTTTGCAGTATGTTGTTTGGGGAAGGCCATTTCTCATAACCCCACCCCCTCCAAAAGAGGGCTACATACACATAATTATTGATACTCATACTCATAGATAGGTCTGCACAATATTCAAACTTGTCCCATCCAGTTATTCAGTTGTATACTCGCATTGGACAATGGAGGGCATTTCTAATAAAAAATGTAGAAGTATGTCTCCCTATATATTTTAATTAGTAGAATATGCCTTGCAGAGACAACAGTGGTATAGATATGAGGGGCTCCAGGTGTTTCAAAGATCTATGTGTTATTTAGAAAAAAACAACAACAACTGGACACCAATGCATTTTAAATGTGTGTTTTTTTTAATTGTTTTTTTATTGCACTTAAAACTTGCCAACAACACAAAGCATAAATGCGACGGCAACATGGGTGGGCTTAAATGTCCACACATGTCACACATTTGCATTCAGGGATGGATGGTTTTTGTGCTGAAAATGCACTCACTACAAACTCTCAACACAGAGAGTAAGCTGCCAAAGACAGTTCCCATTCTCTAGTTATGAATGAGAGTTAGTAAGACTGGCTCCCAATCATGTGACCACCAATAAGGAAGACCTTTCTAACCCCAGCGCAGTCCTATCTGTAACAACTCTTCTTCCCCTCCTCCTTTATTCATTAGATGTTGCTCTGATGGCAGTGAGAATCATTGGCTCCTGCTGCTGTCAATCAAATTCTGTGTGAGGGATGTTTATGGATGCACACAGCCCAGCTCGGGAGCACACCTGCATGAGTGGCCCTATAGCATGCAGCTTGCTATAGGAACACTTGAATGAGAGGAGGAGCACAGAGCGCTGGCAGGGGACCCCAGAAGAACAGTTAAGAGGCTTTACTGTGCAAAACCGGGTAACTATAACATCTTTTTTATTGTAGGAAAAAAAAATTACAAACACTTTAATGATTTTGTCATTCTTTATTTTTAATCACTCACCAAAGGTGGGATTTCTTTCATCACTCTAATCTTTTACATGTCTAGTGAGTGTTTAGAGTTAAACAAAAACAATATGGAGGTAGACATCTTCCAGAAATCACTTTGGGGGAAAGAATAAGTGGACATTTAAGGCACCCACTTTTCGTTAACACATTTTTTTTTTTAAATAACAGCAATGTAAAACCAGCAAAATATAATTGTAATGACCTGTTTGTACTAATTGCTTTATCACCCACTATAACATTCTTGGGTCTAATTGTGCACGGTTTGACATTTATTCTTGACATATTTCTCTGAAGGATTTTTTATTTTTCAGGAGTATGTATATGGTAAGTACAGGTTGATCATATTCAATGTCTCCACCTCAAGGCCTGCAACAGGATTTTTATTCACAATAAGAGTGCTTCCTGGGGATAAAAATGTTGCAGCAAGCCTCCATGGAGGCTTTCACAAGGTCAAAACTGTATATACCATAAGCGTTACTTAGTGCCCAGAGCATTAGGATCATAAGGGGCAAAACTAAACAATAACATTTCTAAACTGTGAAACCTTTTCTTTATTTTGGATATTTGTAGCAAAATTCAGAAAAAGAACTGCAGAGGGAAATGGATACAATAGATGGTAAAAGAAGGCAAAAGACTCCAAAAACATTAAAAACAATCTCTCCTTTCTTTTGTTTAGTTGTCCACATAGGGCCAGATTCAGGTAGAGTTGCGCTGGAGTATTTTGATATGCGCCGCGTAACTGTGAATATGCGCCGTCGTTTCTATGTGGCCGTACCCACCAAACTAGATGCGACAGAAAATGGGCCATTTCCGATCGGCTTAACTTTTCGACGCCAGAGTCTCGTCAGCGCATAATTTCGTTTGGCGCATCAGTCGCGCCTATTGATTTCCCCTGCAAATATGCAAATGAGGGAGATTTCCCGATTCGCGAACAGATTAGCACCATACGCTGGCTACATGCGCCGCGCGTATCTCGTCCGTCCGGCGCAAAGTTATTTCTACAAATAGCTGCTTTATCTTTACTCCAGACGGCCACAGGTCAGCAGGAGAGCAGCTACAGCAGCGTTACCGACGATAAGAGCTAGCTGAGCACCCCCACTTGCAGGACAACACCTCTGTCCATGCTTGTCTGTCAACTTTTACAGCCATGGAGGAAGACATCATAGGTCTCCATAGCCGAGATGACGGCTGACAGCTCCTGGCCTTTAGAGTTCAGCTTTCTCCTGTGTGTTTGCGGGGAACGGTAGCAGCCATCTCAGAACAAAAGTAACTTCACTGCGGGGAGGGGGAACAGGATATACTTTAGTGCCGGAATGGCACATCTACGGGCGCATTTAAATGCCCAACGGAATGCATTGCGCTGACGTTTCCCGTGAAGTGGTGCCGACGGAAGTTGTGAGCATGCACACAAGGGGGCGAGTGAAACCTCACTTACTGCGCATGCTCAGTGGATGATGCGCTGAACGTAAGCCTCCGCGCTGGGCTCCGCCGATCATTTACATATGATCACACCCACTTCCACTTGCGTCGGGTTACGCCAGCGCATTTTCGTTACTCCGGCGCAAGTTTAGGAGCAAGTGCTATGTGAATTACAGTAAAATAAAAAGTGTACTACAGCGCTAATTAAAAAATTAATTCCAGGAACACCAAATAAAATACCAAATAACACAGCTGCTATCCATGTGGTACCAAATCAAACAGTGAAAAAATTATTAATAATATAGGATGCGCTGATATTAACTTAATGTTGTAAATCATACAGTCAAAACAAATATATCAGGGAGGAACAATCTCCATATGTGTTTAAATACATGTGATTAGTCCTTAATCAAGTGCACAGTGAAGGCAGCAGCACGGATTCCATACAAGGAAAAACACATAAACGATGCCCTCCTTCACTAAGTGTGGATCCCAACTGAGAATCAGGTGATCAGGCACTCGTAGCAGATGAATATGAAAAAAAGGAGAAGAAGAAAAACCTATTGCACAAACATCGGATAACAGGCGGATAATACGATCCAACAACCATCAGCAAATGCACTCACGGATCCCCGCTTAGTATAAGCATGAAACGCGTTTCATGCTTATACTAAGCGGGGATCCGTGAGTGCATTTGCTGATGGTTGTTGGATCGTATTATCCGCCTGTTATCCGATGTTTGTGCAATGAGGTTTTTCTTCTTCTCCTTTTTTTCATATTCATCTGCTACGAGTGCCTGATCACCTGATTCTCAGTTGGGATCCACACTCTTAGTGAAGGAGGGCATCGTTTATGTGTTTTTCCTTGTATGGAATCCGTGCTGCTGCCTTCACTGTGCACTTGATTAAGGACTAATCACATGTATTTAAACACATATGGAGATTGTTCCTCCCTGATATATTTGTTTTGACTGTATGATTTACAACATTAAGTTAATATCAGCGCATCCTATATTATTAATAATGTGAATTACAGTACTTGCGCCAAAAGTGTCGGTGGAGTAACGTAAATGAGAAACGTTACTCCAAAGTAAAGAAGCGCCCATCTACCTGAATCTGGCCCATAGTTGATAAGTAGCCCTACTTTTAAAGCAGCCCAAATGCTACCTCCAATTATGGCTTATATAATATTTTTTTTTTCCAAACAGGGGGCAGATCTTTACAAAAAGGTATCATCATTCAGGTATTGTAGGGCAGCATGATGTCAAAATATAGCCATATGTGTGTTACACTTTTGCTTATAATTTCCAATTCAAATGTGTTCTGCATTTTTCATTCAGCTGCTTGCTGGAAGAAAAAAAAAGTCACATATGGCAGCACAGGATTGCAAACTCACAAGCCAGATATATCCAAGGCTGGAAACATAAAGGTACTTGGTATTCTATTCATCATATCTCTCTTTCTGGCTTCATTGATGTATATTAAAATAGTATCTACAGTGTACTAAAAATTGGTAGTGTAACGTTATAAATATTTAGTTGTTTTAAAGCATAGTGTTCCTTAAGGGCCCATTCATACCATGTTTCTCATGTGCAATGCAATAATCTGTGGTACTCTGCAATGCACATCTGTCGGCATTGCACCAGTGCACTTAATATGGGTTGAAGCATTCTCCAGTAACCCATGTATGTAACATTTGCATTACAGCAGAAATATTGTGAGAACATGCGAATAAGAAAATGGAACATTTTGGACTTTTTCCCAAATAGTAATTGCAACTTGAGGCCCCAGTTGCTCTATTGAAGTGGTTTAACTTTACTCTTGAATTAGTCATCACCTAGAACTTGTACATCCTCTGCATGGGTAGTAAAACCAGAATACAAAAGCAAAGACCTGTGTTTACTTCTTATGTTAGTGAGATAATATGCAGTGCTCCGTTTCTGTTCTCTACCCCTCAGAGCGTGATGAGATGCCAGAATGGAAGCAGATGGAAAAGGAAATGGCAGAAAATGATCAACATATGCCTATTTTCTTCTTGATTGTGTTTGATTGATGATCTCAAACAACGTAGTACAGTATTGGTCAAAGTTAATGAAAGAGTAGTTAGCGAATTATTTCCTTGTTCATAAATCAGATCCAAATGTTCAGCACTTTCAGCAGTGTGTAGTTAAAAGAGGAAATCTAGAAACATTTATTTCCCTTAAGTTTCTACACATTTCAATGTTAACCAATTATTTGAAGCCCATTATCAATTAATTTAGTTATTTTAGTCAAGAGTGCTAATTGTAACTAATTGTCACTATTTGCTTTTACAGCTTTCTTCCGTTGGGTATAGTACTATAGTATTAGAAGTACCTGGAGAAAACCTTATGAACACAAACAGTGGATGAATGTGTGTGTGTGTATATATATTATTATTATTATTTTTTATTATTTGTTTAGCACAAATACATTGACCTATTTGCCACAGCCACTTTTCAAAGGGAGCTAAATAAACAATTGAAATCCATATATGTAAACAGTTTAATTTGCTAAAAGATTTGTAATTCTGTCGAACTACCTTCGTAATTCATACATCTCTTCCAGGCAGCACAGCCAGGAAGATCACACCAAGTTAAATCGGGAGATGTGGAAGTTAGTCAACAGTATTGACTGTAGACTTTTTGAAATGGATATTTTGCTAATTACTGACTAACCATGCTTTGTTCTTGTGCTGTGTTGCTGTTGGGGGGGGGGGGGGGGGCAGCCATCTTGGTAGTCTTTGCTTCCTCCTCATGACTGGTCTTCTTATGGATGTTGAGTTAATGATCAGGAAGCATTAGAAGAGGTGCAGAAAGCGCAGATCTGTAGATTAACTGAGGCAGAAGTAGGGAAAACCTTGTACTATAGGTCCTCACAGCTCCCTCTCCAGCAAGGAGAACAGTGAGCAGTATAGTAGTAGTACATTATCAAATCTCACCTTGTACTGTAGATCCTCACAGCTCCCTCTCCATCAAGGAGAACAGTGAGCAGCATAGTAGTAGTACATTATCAAATCTCACCTTGTACTGTAGGCCCTCACAGCTTCCTCTCCAGCAAGAAGAAGAGTCAGCAACATAGTAGTAACATCAAATCTCACCTTGTAATGTAGGTCCTCACAGCTTCCGCTCCTGCAAGGAGAACAGTGAACAGCATAGTAGTAGCATAATTGAATCTCACCTTGTACTGTAGATCCTCACAGCTTCCTCTCCAGCAAGGAGAACAGTGAGCAGTATAATAGTAACATCATCAAATCTCACTATAAATCTCCTGACACAGATCCTGATTTACAGTGAAGACTGAAGCCCTGTACACATGATCGGTTTTCCTGATGAAAACAGACCGATGGACCATTTTCATCGGACAAACCGATCGTGTGTGGGCCCCATTGGTTTGTTTTCTATTGGTGAAAAAATATAGAACATGTTTTAAAATTTTCCTATGGATAAAAAAAAAACGATCGTCTATCGGTCAAAAATCCATGCATGCTCAGAATCAAGTCGACGCATGCACGGAAGCATTGAACTTCAATTTTCTCAGCACGTCATAGTGTTTTACGTCACCGCGTTGGACACGGTAGGATTTTTGACTGGTCGTGTGTAGGCAAGACTGATGAAAAATGTGAAAATTGTGGTAATACTACGCTTTCTAAAGAAAAACCAATGCTGCAACTTTAAATGTGAGACACACACAAAATAAACAAATGTAGAGAAAACAAGCTGCGCAAATAACGTGAATTTCAAACAAAAAACCCAATAGCATATATATTTGCAATAATAGTGCTAATGATGTGTTGAAATCTGTGTAACAAATCGGATCTATTAGATACTGGACAGAAGTTATCCTGCTGCATAGACCCATAGGCTGTGTTAGAAAGCCACACACCAACAGAAGATCTCTAGTTGGGATCTTCCCTTTCGGTAAGAGGCAGTATATTGGAAGGTGGAGGATTTCCTTTCTATCTCATCACTGTTCTGTGGTTCCTTTGGTTTGATGTCACCATTTCACCTGTAAGAGAGCAGCACAGTTCCAGCTATTGAAACACCATCTGATGCGTCCTTGTTTGGAAAATAGGACATTGATTTGTTCACTTTCTAAAGAGTCCCAGTGCCAAAAAGTGAACAAATCAATGTCCTATTTTCCAAACAAGGACGCATCAGATGGTGTTTCAATAGATGGAGCGGAGGGCGCGGGAGAGCGGCGGGAGGGGGGGGGGCACCCTCTCCCGCCGCCGATAACGGCGATCTCGCGGTTAATCCGCCGTGATGACCGCCGTTATCGTTAACAGGTCTGCCCCACGAAGAGATGGATATCTTGGTTGTGGCAGCAGCTGCTGCCATTACCGAGATATCCATCTTCAAAAAAATGACGTCTTTAGACGTGGGACAGATCTCAAGTGGTTAAAGCCTTTGATTCCTATTCTATTCCTATTATAGCATTTATAGACTCACCCACTTTCTCTAGAGTTTTCAATGTTTTGTTTGTGAACCTGTGCAAGTTGATCAAGCAATGCATGAATCTCTCATTGCCATTTTTACTGAAGGACATCAATTTAAAGTCTATGGGATAAATTGCTAATTTTAAAGGTTAATATGCAAGTTATTGTCATAAAAAGTGTTTGGGGACCTGGGTCCTGCCCAGGGGACATGTAGCAATGCAAAAAAAAGTTTTAAAAACTGAAGTTTTTCGGGAGCAGTAATTTTAATAATGCTTAAAGTGATACAAAAAAAGTGAAATATTCCTTTAAATTTTTTATACCTGGGGGGTGTCTATAGTATGCCTGTAAGGCCTTGTACACACGAGGGAATAAATCCGCTGAAAATGGTCCGACGGACCATTTCAGCGGAAAAATCCCCTCGCCTGTAGGGGCAAACGGACAGTTTTGGCCGGATTTCTCCAGCGGAAAAGTTTCAAAGCATGCTGGAGAGCTGCCCGTCGGATATGTCCGCTGGTTAGTATGGCAAACCAGCGGACATATCTGCCCGCACATGCGTCGTATCCTGTGAATGGATCCGAAGCATGCGCGCGAAAGTGTTTACTTCCTGGTGCGGTGACGTGGCGGTGACGTATTGGTGACGTGGTGGCGTCAACGTCACCGTTGCGTCACCGCGCTGTCCGCCGGCGGGGAATTTGATCCGATGGTGTGTACAGCCATCGGATCAAACAGTCCGACGGACCGTTTCCATCGGATACATCCCATCGTGTACAAGGCCTAAAGTAGCGCATGTTTTCCGTGCTTAGAAAAGTCCATGCACAATATGACATTTCTAAAGGAAAAACAAGTAATTTAAAACTACTCGCGGCTATATTAAATTGTCAGGTCTCAGCGATACAGATAAAAGTAATTGAAAAAAAAACAGCATGGGTTCCCCCTTAGTCCATTACCAGGCCCCTTGGGTCTTGTATGAATATAAAGGGGAACCCTCAACCAAAATAAAAAAAATGCGTGGGGGTCCCCCCAAATGTGTACAGTGGGGGATATATGTGCAGGGGGGGTGTACAGTGAGGAACATATGTGTGGGGGGGGAACAGTGTGAAACATGTGTACAGTGGAGAACATACTGTATGTGCCTGGGGGGAACAGTCTGAAACATGTATACAGTGGAGAACATACTGTATGTGTGGGGCGGGGGGGGGGGGGGGTAAACAGTGTGAAACGTGCAGGGCGGGGGAGTGAACAGTGTGAAACATGTACAGTGGGGAACATGTGTGCAGGGGGGTG
Organism: Rana kukunoris; assembly: GCA_029574335.1. NCBI lineage: Eukaryota > Metazoa > Chordata > Amphibia > Anura > Ranidae > Rana > Rana kukunoris. Next base: position 113,916,798 of record CM056049.1, on the reverse strand, counting down.
TACAGTGGGAAACAGATGTGCGGGGCGGTGCGCAGTGGTGAACAGGTATATAGGAGGTACAGTGGGCAACTGGTTTATAGGATACAGTGATGTACAAGTGTGCAGGGGACTACAGTGATGCTGGGATTGGGGTGATCTGAGGTGTGAAGGCAAAATAATTTGGGTGATCCGAGGCCTGAAGGTGCAGGAATTGGGGTGATTTGAGGTGTGAAAGTGCAGGAATTGGGGTAATTGAGGTGTGAAGCTGCAAGAATCAGGGGGAACTGAGGTGTTAAGGTGCAGGAATTGGGGGTGATTTAAGGTGTGAAGGTGCAGGAATTGTGGTGATTTGAGATGTGAAGGTGCAGGAATTTGGGTGATTCTAGGTGTAAAGGTGCAGGAAATTGGGTGAACTGAGATGTGAAGGTGCAGGAATTGGGGGTGATTTGAGGTTTGAAGGTGCGGGAATTGGGCTGATTTGAGGTGTGAAGGTGCAGGAATTCGAGTGATTTGAGGTGTGAAGGTGCAAGAATTGTGGTGATTTGAGATGTGAAGGTGCAGGAATTGGGGTAATTTGAGGTGTGAGAGTGCAGAAATATGTTTTTTTTAATGGTGTGAAGGTGCAGGAATTGGGGTGAATTGAGCTGTGAAGGTGAAGGAATTGGGGGGATTTGAGGTGTGAAGGTACAGGAATTGGGGTGATTTGAGGTGTGAGCTGCAGGAATTGGGGTAAACTGAGGTTTGAAGGTGCAAGAATTGGGGTGATTTGAGGTGGGAAGGTGCCAGAATTGGGCTGATCTGAGGTGTGATGGTGCAGAAATTGGGGTGAAATTAGGAGTGAAGATGCAGAAATTGGGGTGATTTGAGGTGTGAAGGTGCATGATTTGGGGTGAACTGAGGTGTGAAGTTGCAAGAATTGGGGTGAACTGAGATCTCATTAATAACATGTTTTGTGTGTGTGTGTGTGTGTACCACTTAAAGGATAAGTTCACCTTTTAAAAAAACAAAAACAAATTTTTCGCAGCTAAAAAATGTGCATTTTTTTTATCAGGAGCTTGTAAAGCCTTGCACCCAGGATCGGCAGAGTGTAGGTGTGATCTAATGCTCCTGCAGATTATCAGCATATCTGTCTGCTCATACCATGTACAGGCAGGCAGTTACACAATGACAGGAAGAATCAATGAACTAACACAGTACTCAACAGTGCCATGGTAGTTCTCCCATTCACAGGACTTTTTTTCTTAAATCAAGACAGCGTGTGTGGGGAGAGGATCCCTGGCCTGCTATCACAACAGAGGATTAGGGGGGTGAGGGATGCTGCAGCAGTGACATGTTACATGTTACCCTAATCACAAACTTTTTTTTTTAGAAGTGGGAACAGTTTGGAGCAGTGGGGGGGGGGGCACTAAAATGCACCTTTGCCTAAGCAGATAAAAATCCTTGCAGTGGCCCTACCCACCGTGAAACATGGTGGTGGCAGCATTATGTTGTGGGGATGCTTTTCTTCAGTGACGACAGGGAAGCTGGTCAGAGTCGATGGGAAGATGGATGGAGCCAAATACGGGGCAATCTTAAAAGAAAACCTGTTATAGTCTGCAAATACTGGAGAGTGGGGCAGAGGTCTACCTTCCAGCACGACAGGAACCCTAAACATACAGCCAGAGCTACAATGGAATGATTTAGATCAAAGCATATTCATGTGTTAGAATGGTCTAGTCAAAGTCCAGACCAAAATCCAATTGAGAGTCTGTGGCAAGACTTGAAAATTACTGTTCATGTGTTCCGCCCGTCGAGGTTCTCTGCCGTGTGTACGGGGCCTGACAGAGCCTGAGCTATTGTGCAAAGAAAAATGGGCAAACATTTCACTCTCTAGAGGTACAAAGCTGGTAGAGACATCCCCAAAAAGACTTGCAGTTGTAATTTCAGTGAAAGGTGGTTCTACAAAGTATTGACTCGGGGGGCTGAATACAAATGCATGCCATACTTTCTAACATATTTATTTGTAAGAAAGTTTAAATATTATTTAGCATTTTCCTTCCACGTCACAATTATGTGCCACTTTGTGTTGGCCTATAACATAAAATTCCAACATTTACGTTTTCGGTTGTAACATGACAAAATATGGAACATTTCAAAAGATATGAATACTTTTTTAAGGTACTGTAACTGGAACAAGTTGTTCCTCTGCTGGTCCTTGCTAATAAGCTATGCCTTGTGATAAAGTCACCATGTCTAGTTGGAAGAGGGAGAAATGTGGAATATGATGCTTAGAGCCAATAGTGTACAACCTGACACAGAGGCCACATCCCTGTCTCTTAACTTAAGATTAGGGATGGGCACAGATGACATTGTCATTTAATGAATATCTATTATATGCAAGGCCATAAAGGACTTTATTTAAATGCATTAACTGGCATGAAGTTCAAATTTACCACAGGACTAGTTAAAATTACTACCACACTATTTGCATAAAAGCTTAGCTGTAGATCAGAAGCTAGCAGATGTTTTGCAGTTTGTATATAAAAATGACTCGGACATGGTAGGCAGAATGATCTTCATCTTATAACAAAGACCCTGATTGAGAAAAAAAACACCCTCCAATAAGGGGGAGGCATTTGTTATTAACTATAATGGTATCAAGCATCACTGTGAGGCAATAAAGTAGGATGCTTTGTCATACGGGCAATACCAGCAAACATTCAGATAAAAATGCATGCCTATTTTTAAGGAGCACTCTAAAAGTAGACTTTTTCTTTAAACTTTAACTCCAGGAAATTTTTAAAAGAAATTTTTAATTCTGACTATCTTGCCATTTGAGCTGTTCACCACTTCCTAATGGATTCCTGGACAGCAGTAAAACTAGCAGCAGTTCTAGTTATTCCCTGAAATATTTAGAACTATAAAAGTCTTGGGTGGACATTAAATGCTATTTTTTATGCAAACAATGTAAGTACTTGAATTTGAATTGGTAACAGCCTCTTGCTGCATAGCAGAACTTGGGGAGGGGGGAAACAGCACAAGGAGCTAAAAAAAGTGTGCTGTAGCGCAAGAAGAGTGACAGATCTCCTTGTAGGCAGGATCTAACCATTGTACACAAGAACTGAGTAAACACACAAAGATACCCAAACTTTGTCTATATTGTAGAAACAGAGGGCCAGATCCACAAACAATTACGACGGCGGATCTACAGATCCGCCGCCGTAATTTAAAATCTGCGCCGGTTTATCATTGTTTTATATCCACAAAGCAAGATACGCCGTTTTTTTGCGTAGATACGCCGTCCTACGCCGTTTGCGTAAGCGTAGGTCCGGCGTAAAGTTACCCCTGCTGTATAGAGGCGTACGTAATGTTAAGTATGGACGTCGGGCCAGCGTCGATTTTTCCGTCGTTCACGTCGTTTGCGTAAACCGTTCGCGAATAGGGACTTGCGTAAGTTACGTTCACGTCGTTTTCATTGATGTTTTGCGACGTGATTTTGCGCATGCGCACTGGGACACGTCCACGGCAGGCGCATGCGCAGTTAAAAAAAAATCGTTGTTTGCATCCGGTCATTCATTATTATAATAAAACACGCCCCCCACTAGTAAAATTGAATTACACTCACGTACGCCGGCCCATTTACGCTACACCGCCGTAAGTAACAGCGGCATTTCGTTGTGGATAAGGATACGCCGCTGTAACTTACAGCCGCTGTAAGTTACAGCGGCGTAGATTAAATAGGACACGTCGCCCCGGCGGGGCAGGTATGTGGATCTGGCCCAGAATGTTTTTTCCCCCGAAATAATGCAGTTCACAGCAATGGCACCACAAATGTTGCAGGTCATACACTTATACAGACAGAAAGGGGAACTCTTTATCCACACATCACTTTCCAATAGTAAAATACAGTATCAAGCACCTAAATACCAAAGAATGCCAGGGGAGCACTTCCCCCAAAGGGGGCTATGACATGCAGACAAATTGGTAGAGTGGATGACCAAGCCATCCTCATTCTCCTCATCCTCTCTCACCCAGGCTCAGGGTACTTTGTCTGGCAAATTAGCTGCCAAGGCATCCTCTTCCCTCTGCTCAATGGCATCACTTACTCCTTCCCTAGTCCCACCATGTCCTCCTGAGGAGTCCCCCGAACTGTTTCAACACAGCGTTGGGTACATCCTGCCTGAAGATGTGCAGCGTTTTGAAGGCTCTGATGATGGAACACAGATAGAGGAAGGCAGTAATGTGAGCCCAGATAGAGGGGGTGCCCGAGAGGGACAACAATCTGGCAGTCATGTTCCCCCAGCTGCAGCATACTGCCAGGTTTTCAACAGTGATGAGGAGGGAGGGGATGATGGGGTCACTGACTCTATGTGGGTGCCTTATAGGAGAGAGGAGGAGGAGGAGGAGGCACAGGCACATCTCCAAAGAGGCAGGATGCCCTCCAGGGCACAGCTTAAGGGCAGCACACCAACTGCATTACATCGCAGAACTACGCCTGTGCAGGGCGCTGCTGTGTCTCCGCTTTACTGCAAAAGTTCTTTGGTGTGGGCCTTTGAGACATGTGCATCAGATCGCACCGTTGCTATTTGCAACATATGTCTCAAGCATATCTCGCGTGGTCAAAACATCACCCACTTGGGCACCACATGCTTGACCAGACATATGTTGACCTGTCATGCAGTTCGTTGGCAAGCATACCTGAAAGACCCACACCAAAGAACAAAGCGGACCTCCCCTTGCCCCTCATCAGCTGGGATCTCCAACCCCACTATACCCTCAGTCCTCTCTGAAGCCTGCACTGAAGGTGTAGAATTAGGTGTGTCACAACCTAGTAGTACATGCGGGCAATCTACTATCGGTACACCAATGTCAGATTGTACCAGCCAAATTTCCCTGCCCCAGCTGCTGCAGCGCCGAAAGAAGTACTCTCCCAGCCATCCACATGCCCAGCGGTTGAATGCTAGCTTAGCGAAATTGCTAGCACTTCAACTGCTGCCTTTTCAGTTGGTAGATTCTGCCCCCTTCCGTGAGTGTGTGGAATGTGCGGTACCTCAGTGGCAAGTTCCCAAACGCCACTTTTTCTCACGGAAGGCGATTCCGGCTCTCTACCAGCATGTGGAAGGCAATGTCCATGCCTCGCTGGACAGGGCGGTCAGTGGTAAGGTGCATATTACCGCTGACTCATGGTCCAGCAGGCATGGACAGGGACGTTACCTCTCTTTCACGGCGCATTGGGTGACTCTGCTGGCAGCTGGGAAGGACGCAGGGCAAGGTACAGTAGTGTTGGAGGTTGTTCCGCCACCACGCCTCCAAAACACTACTACTGGTTGTGACACACCTCTCTCCTCCACCCCCTTCTTTTCTTTTCCCTCTGTGACCTCTTCCTTTGCTGATGTGTTCCCGGAACCAGTCCTGCTCCGTCGGAGTACGAGGGGCTACGCAGGAATGCAGGCAAAGAGATGCCATGTGGTGCTAGAGCTGGTGTGCTTGGGAGATAGGAGCCACACTGGGGCCGAGGTTCTGTCAGCTCTGCAGGGGCAGGCTCAGAGGTGGTTGATGCCATGCCAGCTTAAGCCTGGAATGGTGGTTAGCGACAAATGCACCAACCTCCTCTCTGCCCTGCGACAGGGAAAACTGACCCATGTGCCCTGTTTTGCTCATGTCCTGAATTTGGTGGTACAGCGGTTCTTGGGCAGGTACCCGGGCTTACAGGATGTCCTGAAGCAGGCCAGGAAAGTCTGTGTGCATTTCCGAAGGTCTTATAATGCCAGTGCTCGGCTGACAGACCTCCAAAGGGAATACAACCTGCCCAAGAACCGCCTAATCTGTGACATGCCCACCAGATGGAACTCTACATTGGCCATGCTGCAGCGGCTGCACACGCAGCAGAGGGCCATCAATGAGTACCTGTGCCAATATGGCAGAAGAACTGTGTCAGGGGAGCTTGGTTTTTTTTCACCACGCCAGTGGGCCTTTTTCAGGGATGCATGCACTGTCCTGTTACCATTTGAGGAGGCCATGAGGATGGTGAGCAGTGACAGTGCATGCATCAGTGAGAATTGTCCCTCTTTTTCACATGTTGGCGCACACGCTGCGTGGAATAATGGACAGGGCCCTTGGGGCAGAACAGAGGGAGGAAGAGGAGGACTTCCTAACCTCATGAGGCCCCCTTTATCCAGACAGTGGTCCTGCTTGCTCGCCTAGCACACAGGAAGAGGACGAGGAGGAGAAGGAGGAGGAGGATGATTGTATCATCAGCATGGAGGTGGAGCCTAGCACTTAGAATCAGCACCAGCAGTCTTCAAGGGATCATTTACAGTCCCAAGGAACCCATGGACTTTTACGTGGCTTGGATGAGGTGGCTGCAGATCCTCTCGTCCTCAGTGACCCAGAGGACTGTGCCCCGAATGCCTCAGCAAACCTACGCTGCATGGCCTCCCTAATCCTGCAAAGCCTTCGTAAGGATCCTCGTATTTGTGGTATCAAGGAGAGGGATCATTACTGGCTGGCAACTCTCCTTGATCCACGTTACAAGGGTAAGGTTGCGGACCTTATCTTGCCGTCGCAGAGGGAGCAGAAGATGAAAAATCTTCGGGAGGCCTTGCAGAAAGGTCTGTGCAACGCGTTCCCAAAATCTGGGGATTACCAAATTCTGGTCCTGGACAACGTGTTGCTGAGGCTTCGGTGAGTCACAGAAAGAACGGTGGAGAAGGTGGCCATCTGACTGATGTGTTCTGATGTGTCCACAGCCCCAAGGTATGACCGGTTCCAGCAACCATCACCAGCGTCTGGTTTACATGGTGCGGGAATACCTAGGGGCCAGACCAGACTTGGGCACCTTCTCCACCGAAAATCCTCTGGCTTACTGGGTCTTGAGGATGGATCACTGGCCAGAGCTTGCACAGTACGCAATTAAGCTACTGGCTTATCCTGCATCCAGCGTTCTTTCAGAACACACATTCAGTGCTGCTGGAGGCTTTGTGACCGATCACAGGGTGCGCCTCTCCACCGGCTCTGTCGATCGACTGACCGACATATAAAAATAAATCATGCTTGGATCAACACCAGCTACCAAGCACCTGATGCTGATGTAACTGAATAATTTTTTGGAAGTGTCAGATCCCTTGGAGACTGCTTATGCTAATGCTGAGTGACTATCCTGTTATGCTGACTGAATACCCTTTTCCTCCTCAATGATCTTGCTGATAGCTAGTATGAACATTGTTGGTTCTGGGCATCGCCACCAGTGCCTAAGACCCAATTTTTCTGTCCCTGTTTAACAGGGGCGTGTAATAACAATTTTTGATGCAATACTTTGCATGTAGCTCTTCGCTGTGCTCCAATTACAGTATCTGTGAGGGGTTGCAGTGTTGTGGCACCAGCATCAGTGGTAAGGCCCAATTTTTCAGCCCCTGTTTAACAGGGGCATGTAATAACAATTTTTGATGCAATACTTTGCATGTGGCTCTTTGCTGCACTCCAATTACAGTATCTGTGAGGGGTTGCAGTGTTGTGGCACCAGCACTAGTACCTAAGGCCCAATTTCCTGCCCCTGTTCAACAGGGGCGTGTAATTACAATTCTTGATCTAATATTTCACAGCAGGGCGTTCCAGCACCCACCAAGACTAACTGTGAGGGCTTACAGTGTTGTGGCAACACCAACACCTAGGGCCCAAATTTCTGCAGAGTATATACGTCAGGCCTCTAATTTCAAACATCCAACTTACAAACGACTCCTACTTGCAAACGGAAGGAGACAACAGGAAGTGAGAGGAAATCTACCCCTTCTGTAAAAGGTGTCTCCTGTCCACTGATGCTTATCACCAATCCTTGTTTCACCAAAAAAAAAATCATTTGTCATTGGGACAGAAAGTGAGACGCAATCTTATGAACAGATGCACACAGACAGAAAAACAAATGTTACAGGGGTGATAATAACCCTTCTCTATGTTTTCAGAAAAGCTTAAAGCGGAGGTTCACCCTAAAATCCATTTTCTGTGAGTATAGGATTGTGTATATGTTTTTTTTTTTATATTTTTTTATTTTTTTTTCTTGTTGGTTGAACTAGATGGACTAGTGTCCTGTTTCAACCTAACCTAACCTACTAACTATTTAACTATGAATGACACAGAAGCTCTTGTGTGATTTCAGCATCTATTAGGCTATTATGCACACTGAAGTTGATAAAAGCTATAAAAAAACGCCAGTATCTTTGCAGGGAGCCTTTCAACATTTTTTGTAGCGTTTTTGCAATAGCTTTAACATCTGCTAACATCTGCAGTATGCTGTTTTTTTTCCGGTACTTATCTTTATACGAGGCCTTGTTATCCGTCTCCGAGCGGGCAATCGTGCGGGGAGTAGGCGTTGCTAATTGAAGAGGCGTTGATTGACGGCTGCTAAAGCGTGTCACACCTTCCGGAAATACCCGAAGTGATGCTCGGGTGTTTACGGCGCATGCGCCTGCCGTGTAGAGCTGACTGCGCAGGCGCCATAAACACCCGAGCGTCACTTCGGGTATTTTCGGAAGGCGTGACTGGATTTAGCAGCCCGTCAATCAATGCCTCTTCAATTAGCAACACCTATACGCGGAAGTAATCCCCCCGCTCGGAGCCGGATAGCAAAACGTCATAAAACGATAAGTACGGGGGAAAAAAAACAGCATACTGCACATGTTAGCAGTATGCTGGAGGCTGGGAGCTAATGAAAAAAACTTTATTTTTGGGTGAACCCCCGCTTTAAAAAAAGATTTTATGGCTGAAGCTACACTTTAAAAAAGTACCAGTTGAAAATTACAAACAGATTCTACTTAACAACAAACCTACAGTCCCTGTCTTGTTTGCACCACCTGTATACTGCTGTGCAAAGTATATAGGGCCAAAAGGGCTTTTAATGACCTGGGGGGAGTGGTGGCGGGGAAACCCATGCTATTTTTTCAGTGATTTTTATCCATATTGCAGGGACCAAACATTACATTAAAGCCGCAAGCAGTCTTAAATTACTTTTTTCTTATACTAGTCTCATTTTGTGCAGGGACAGTTCTAAACATGTGCCACTACTATAGACACCCAGCAGGTACGATATTTTAAGGAATTTTTCATATTTTTTTTCACTTTAAGCATCATTAAAAATCACTGCTCCAGGAAAAACGCCCGGTTTTAAAACTTTTTTTCCATTGATACATGTTCCCTGGGGCAAGACCCGGGTCCCCAAACTGGTTTTCTGACAATAACTTGTATATTGGGCTTTAAAATGATGACTTTTGAATTTGAACGTTCGAGTCCCATAGACGTCAATGTGGTTCGATACGTTTGTGCAAACGTGAGGTCCGTTCGAAGGTTCTGGTGTGAACCGAACACGGGGGTGTTCGGCTCATCCCTACTCGGCAGATATCGCTCCCTAATACTATCCCTACTCCATTCCTAACCAGCAAGGTTCTGTCCCTATCTTACTTCCATACTGCAGGCACACTGAGAGTGTGATGAGGCTTAAACATTATGGGTGGAGCTGCATAAGGGCCTGTGTATTTCAAAGTTGATGACTGCAGTTTGTTTCAGGCCACCTGGAGTTTATGAGGGGTTGGATACTCAGCATCTTGCACAAATAAAAAGGGCTGAAAGGGCTGAGACAGTGATAATAATGTGATAATAATGCAAGATTTTAACTAGCCTGAAATTAACTGGAGTAATGGCACTGCTGGGACAGTAAGGCCGCGTACAGACGATGAGACATGTCCGCTCAAACATGTCAGATGGACCGTTTCCAGCGGACATGTCTCATCGATTATTATGGTCCGATGGCGTGTACACACCATCAGACGAAAATCCCCACGGGCTGAGGACGGTGGCGGTGATGTTGACGCCGCCAAGTCACCACTCCAGGAAGTAAAATACTTCCACGCATGCGTCGAATCCATTCGACGCATGCGTGGACAGTTATATCCGCTGGTAAGTATACTAACCGACGGACCGTTTCAGCAGACATCTCCGATCATGTGTACGCCCTAGCGAATGGATTCGACGCATGCAGGAGATTTCTGTCCGCTGGTTAGGCGTACTAACCAGCGGACATGTCGGACGGACAGGTTTGTAGTGGACAAATTTCACATGATCGGAGATGTCTGCTGAAACGGTCCGTCGGACCAGTTTCAGCAGATAAATTTGATCGTGTGTACGCGACCTAAGAGGGTGAAAATTTGGAAAACCAATTAGATGACAATTTATGGTATAGTTCATAGGGACCCGGACTAGGAATTATGCTCTGCTGGACCTGTTAATGTCAAACCATGTGGAGCTTATTACTAATGTTCATATAAAAGAACATCTGGGTAGTAGTGAATATAACATGATTTCATTTAACTTAACTGTAAACAACAAGCACATACTGGAAAGATAAAAACAATTAATTTTAAAAGAGCACATATTACAAACCTGAGGGCTGCTCTGCAAGGCTTAGACTGGGAGAGAATGTTGGCTTTGAAGAACACAGAACAGAAATGTTTCAAATCGATTGCATGCAAACACACTGCAAAATATTGTATATTCCAATCGGCAAAAAGTTTAAAAAGCTAAATCTAAAACCATTTTATGGCTCATATCCAAAGTTAAAATAGCTATAAATAATAATAACTAGTGAGCATTTGAAATAATAAAAAAGTGAAAGAACACTATCAGCATTTAAAAGTTACAAAGAATATAACAGAATATGTCAAAAGAAAATCAAGACCACAACAATAAATTGAAAAATACATTTCAGGTTGCTATAGAGAGTAGGACAACCCCCCCAAAAAATCCTTTAAATATAATAATAGTAAAAAGTTCAGGTCTAAGCATCTAGGTTCTTTTCAAATTAATCTACAGAGGGTGATTGGGGACAAAGAGAAGGCAAATTTATCAAATTCCTTCTTTAGTTCTGTGTATAAAAAAGAAGCCTTAACGGGAATAATATTGACATAGCCCATAATGATCCACAATGGTTCAAAACTGAAATGGTCCAGTGACATTTAGACAAAATAAAGATGAATAAAGCACCTGGACCAAACGGTTTACACCCAAAGGTCCTCAAAGAGTTGAGCTCTGTTATATCTAAGTAATTTGTTCTAATTTTTAAGAGACTTTTTAAAAACTGGCATGATACCACTGGATAGGCAAAAGGCCAATGTGGTGCCTATATTTTAAAAGGAATCAAAGTCTTTACCAAGAAACTAAAACTGGTTAGTTTACCTTCTATAGTTGGGAAGATTCTTGAGAGTTTGTTAAAAGACCGCATAGAAGAGCTTTTGTTATAAAATAATATTTTAAGCAATAGTCAGCATGGTTTTGTGAAAACCTGAAGTTGTCAGATATATCTGATTTCTTTTTAAGAGGAAGTAATCAAAAACTTAGACAAAGGAGTGGCTGTGGATATATAGTAGTTTACTTGGATTTTGCCAAAGTGTTTGACACAATTTTGCACACACAGCTAATGTGCAAGTCTAGAGGCTTAGAAAATTGAGTTTGTAAATGGGTAGAAAACTGTCTAAAATGGTCTAAGGTTATTAGTGGTGTACCCCAAGGTTTAGTGTTGGGATCCTTACTTTTTTTACTTTCTTTTTTAACCCTTCTTGTTACAAAAAGAAAAGACAGAGAATAACACATATAATAGCAAAATACCGTACAGTGGATGTGACTAAGGCAGCACATGTACCATATTAATAGTGCAAATCCCAATAGTGACCCAAGAAACATCTAGGAGGAAGACCATCAGTATTCCAATAAAATAATTAAGCTTGGTATATATATCAGCTTTATAACCGTATTGCTTGAAAAAATGAGACCAAGTGAGTATAGGGTAAAGGCTGCTTGAGGCCTATTAACCCATCAATAGTCACATGTCAAGGGGTGTTGGCTAGGATAACCGTATTGCTGTAGATTCTAGGAGCAATGAGAATAAATGTAGAAAAAATAAGAAATCCAGATTGAAATATCTTCCTGTAGAAACCCGATGCAATGTGAAATAGAAGGATTTGGTGGTATCATATATGGTGCAGTTATCCTATTGATAGAAAGAGTCAGGCCCCGTACACACGGCAGAGAACCTCGACGGGCGGAACACATCGTTCCGCCCGTCGAGATTCTCTGCCGGCCGTCAGAATCGCGACCCGCCCGTCGGGAAAGGCAACCAGCCATTCATCTCGACGGGGCGGTCGAGCAAATAGAGAACCTGTTCTCTATTTGCTTGACGAGTTTCCCGACGGGCGGGGCTCGCCGAGAGCGTACACACGGCCGAGGTTCTCGGCAGAATGCGGCTCCCAGCGAGGTTCTCGCTGGTTTCTGCCGAGAACCTCGGCCGTGTGTACGGGGCTTCAGAGGTAAACAGGACCCATTCTACCAGACAACCTCAAAAAAACCTGAACAGACAGAGCGTTTGTGGTGGAGTATTAAGGATACAGGTGTGGTTCCAAGAGGTGCCAGGGACACCATATCTTATTGTGTCGTGAAATCTTGTCATGTAAATAGGTAATTGATAACCTTACTTTTTTTAACATATTTATGAATGATATAGGGTCTAAAAAGTAAAATGTCAGTGTTTGCAGAAGACACCAAGCTATACAGTTGAATAACATCATTACAGGATGTCTCCAACTTGCAAGCTGATCTCAATACTCTATTTAATTGGGGAACTAAGTGGCAAATGAGGTTTATTATTTATAAATGTAAAGTTACACACTTGGGAGCTAAGAACATGGATTCATTCTAGAGGAGAACAGCTGGAGGATTTAATAGCAGAGAAGGATCTGGGTGTTCTGGTAGATCATAAACTTAATAATAGTTTGCAATGCCAAGCTGCAGTTTCTAAAACTAGCAACATCCATATGGACCGCAGACACATAATTTTGTCTTTGTACAAATCAATAGTAAGGCCGCGTACACACGATCAAATTTATCTGCTGAAAATGGTCGGACAGACCGTTTCAGCAGACACATTTGATCATGTGTATTTCCAGGTTTTTCCAGCCGACAAATTTTAAAGCATGCTTTAAAATCTGTCTGCAGGGAACGCGTCCGTCCGACATGTCTGCTGGTTAGTACACTAACCAGCGGACATATCTGTCCGCACATGCGTCGAATGGATTTGACGCATGCGTGGAAGTATTTTACTTCCTGGTTCGGTGACGTGGCGGCGTCAACGTCACCGCCACGTCACCGCGCTGTCTGCCGGTGGGGATTTTGGTTTGATCGTGTGTACACGATCAAACCAATATATCCCAGCAGACAAATCCGATCAAAACGGTCTGTCAGGATTTATTTAGTGGTGTGTACGCGGCCTTAGACTTCATCTGCAATAAGGAGTTCATTTTTGGCACCAGTTCACAAAAAGGGATACCAGAGAACTGGAGAAAATGCAGAGATGGGCAACCAAACTGATAAGAGGCATAGAGGAGCTCAGCTATGAGGAAAGATTAGCTATAATAAATGTATTCTCTCTTGAGAAGAGGAGATTAAGGGGGATATGGCCAACATGTATAAATACATAAGTGATCTATGTACAGTAATGAACTTGGTGTAGAATTATTAGTCATTATAGAGGACCAGGGGGCACTCTTTACGTCTGGAGCAAAAGAGATTTAACCCTTAACATAAAGAAAGGCTTTGTCACAGTAGGAGCTGTGAACATGTGGAATATACTACATCAATTGGATAAACAAACACATACTCCATCAATAGCTGGTTCTGTCCAGCTCAGTAGATTGTTTTAGGAAAAGCCTGGATGCATTCCTAAATGCCTATAATATAACTGGATATTTTTATTTAGCGGTAATAACACCAGGGGTACTTGATCCAGGGAATATCTGATTATCTTCCCAGGGACCAGGGAGGAATCCACCCCCCACTGGAGAAAGTTGGGTCATATTGTTGTTATTTTTTTGCCTTTTTCTGGATCAACTTTGAGTATAGGATCGTGTATATGGGTTTTTTTTTAATATTTTTTTCTTGTTGGTTGAACTAGATGGACTAGAGTCCTGTTTCAACCTAACCTAACCTACTAACTATTTAACTATGAATGACACAGAAGCTCTTGTGTGATTTCAGCATCTATTAGGCTTCATGCACACTGAAGTTGATAAAAGCTATACAAAAATGCCAGTATCTTTGCAGGGAGCCTTTCAACGTTTTTTTTTTATCGTTTTTGCAATAGCTTTAATCAGCGTTTTTCAGTGTAGCTTTTTTTTTTTATGGATTAAAAAATGCCAAAAAACAATGGCATCTGAGTTTTTGAGCGTTTTTAAGCGTTTTTGATCGATTTTCATTTTTCATTTTGTGTTTTTTTGCGTTTTTTCCAGCCAAAAAACTGTACTTTGAACGCAAATTCGGGCGTTTAGAAAAAAGCCAATAAACTCCAAAGCTCATTAACACTAAAAAGGCCAAAACGCCAATAAACTGCAGTTTATCAGCTTCAGTGTGCATGGAGCCTTAAGATTGCAATCCTCCCCAAGATGGCTGCCTGGAGCCCATAGAAGGGTACAATTAATCCTCAATGGTCTCCTACCTGTCTGAATATAAGGAACAATGCCACCTTCAGGGTGAACGATATACTGCAGCCTCCAACTGCCTAAACCCTTTCCTGTCAGGCCGAACTGTAAATCTCATGGCTGGATGGACAGAAAAATAAAAACATTGCTAGCTAAAACATTTGTCATACATACCTCTGTGTTATCTGTGAATTTAGTCGTATAACTGGAGTCCAGCTTTAAGTTACAACATTTATTATGGAACCCTGCGTACGTGCAAACTGCCTTAAAACACCAGGCAAGGCTTTCATATTTAGACAAAATGACAGAGAAATCCCCAGAGAAAGGATCACAGTTAAAGGGAAATCTGATAGTAATTATGAGGACCTGGTTTGCGTAACTCAAATACAAATTTCCTAATGCTCTTTTGAAACTTTTCTCTGAACTTGTCCCTGTTTCAAAAAACAGTTAACCTTACTTAAAAGTTGTTTGGTAGGTTTTAAATCAACACACATATTAACTCAACAATTATACCTCAACTATCACAAAAAAGAGGCATAACAACTGTATCCAGCTGTTAAGATGTTTTAATCTTTAGTATCCTCTTAGAGCAATCACAGATGGGCAATGAAGTCATATCCGTGTGATCCTAAGATGATTCTACAGCTGGTGTCACTTGTTTCCTCTTTCATTGGTTTTACCCCTAAAAAGTTTTTAATGCCACCACCTTTTTTAGGGTCCTTGGCTGTGCACAATGCTAGGGTTATTATGATTAGAAGAAATGTTTGCTATACATTTCTGGATACAAAGTTGGAAAAGGTGATCATCAATGTATTAGTTTGGCAAGTTAGAAGTTCACATTAATGTTTTTATAAGGGATCATTTCTTTTCCTTCTATGCTTGGTTGAAATGTACCATATACAGTATAGTTTTTATCTTTTGCATATACTGTATTATATTAGAGCATAGCATACCTGCAGTAAATCAACCCATAATTTTATGGTGACATAATGTTGAATATATAAATAGAAGGTGATAAAATTATAGCATAGAAACATGTATTGTAGCATTTATTGACTTTTATGGAATTTGAAGGTCTTCTGAATATAACGTTTTTTTCATAGATATATTTACAAAAGTATGCATTTTTATTTATTCAAACGTTTTTATGTAATTGGTATTATGCTGGTATTACAGAAAATGTGTAGAAAAATTACTTCTGAGTTAGTTGTTTTGCTTTAATGTATTAAAGGCAATCTTCAAGAAAATGTAAATGTAAAGAATGACAGAAGTTAAAGTAGTTGTTAAGCCACTACTATAAAATCCTCCATCCCTCTGCAACATAACAATATGTGTCCCTATGCCTGTGTTATATAAAAAATGTGCTGATACCTATATCAGAGTGTCTCCCGGCGCTCACGTGACTCCTCAGCTCTCTCCTCTGCCCGGCTGACATCTCCAGTGGAGGAGAGAGAGCCAAGGAGTCACATGATTGCCGGGAGCCCCTCTGATATAGGTGCAGATGAGCATATTTTTTTATATAACACAGGCACAGGGACACATATTGTTATGTTACAGGGGGGATAGGAGGATTTTATAGTAGTTAGGCGAGCAGTAGGAGCGGAGGGCGCGGGCACTGATATGTCCACTAGGTATGTCGACTAGAGCCCACCAGAGATGCCAATCAGTGCCCATAGGGATGAATATGTGCCCATCAGTGATGCCTGCCAAGGCCTCCTGATTAGTGCTGCCTATCAGTGCCCATCAGTGCCACCCAACATTGCCACCTATCAGTGTCGCCTATCAGTGCCCATCAGTGCTGCATATCAGTGCTGCTCATCAGTGCCCATCATTGTTGCATAAAGTCCCTTATCATCAGTGTCCATCAGTGCCACCTCATTAGTGCCACCTCATCAGTGCCAATCAGCACTGCCACATCAGTGTTCATCAGTGCAGCCCCATCAGCGCTCATTAGTGAAGGAGAAAACGTATTAATTTACAAACTTTTTTTCTCAATTTTTTTTTATTTGTAGCGCAAAAATAAAAACCTGAGTGGTGGTAAAATTCCACCAAAAGAAAGCACTATTTGTGGGAAAAAAAAGATAACAAATTTGTTTGGGTACAGCGTTACTGCGCAATTGTCATTCAAAATGCGACAGCGCTGAAAGCTGAAAATTAGACTGGGCAGGTAGGGGATGAAAGTACCCTGTATTGAAGTGGTTAAAGTTTGATGTTCTCCATTACATCAGCTTTAGGAAAATGCCCGCAGGGTTCCAGCAAAGGTGGTTGCATATCATACTGACAGATTTTTAAAATACATTTTCAGGAATACTCAGTATTAAAACTAGGTAAAAAGTTAGCTTTGTGGGTTAAAACAGATCTAAGCAGACCTACTGTAAGGTAAGTTTTTTTATTTTTAGTCAAACTTTATTTCTGAGGTAGGGTGCTGTAAATAGGTGGACCTTCCATTTACAGTCTACATGCTTTAGTTACTTTACAGGAGCATTATAGATATATTATAACTAACATATAAAATGAAATATGCATGTATTATTAAAGTAGATATATTTTGTTTATTTTAATATTAATAATAAAGTAGAATCATTTATTTTTGTAAATAATGTGTTAATTATTTAATTGTTTAGTTTAATTTAACCTCCTTGGCTTTGACCTTCAAAAATGAAGGGTCATCCTGGCTGTGATTGGGTATAAGGGTGCAGGGAACTCTGAAAAAGTATCTCCCCAGGGTCCCAGTCTTACATTGTGGATGTGATACCATTTTATATAATGAATATAATTACATTATTCACATTAATAAACATGCATTGGCTATATACTTGTTTTAGATCATTGATGCAATAGATAATGAACATGATTTGTGTTATAGTTCTAAAATCTACACAAAATGTCAGTTGGCAATGGCTTGCTAATTACCATCCTGATAATGGACATACACTTATAACCTAAATACATTTAGCTGGCAAACTGTTTAGTGCCTAGTTTGTAGTACTTGCATAAAGCCTACTAGGGGAACTTATATTTTATTTTACTTGAATTCTAACTACTTACTTTAAAAAATAAAGATGTACATCTCAACAACTATGGCACACACCTTCCTTTACAGGAGCACCCAACATATCTATGAGTGCATGGCCCTTGGAACCACTGTCACTCACGGCCACAGGAAGGTTTCAGGAGCAGTGTCCAACTCTAACTACAGAGAAGAAGACTGAACATACAGGGGAGATGTTTGTCAGCATGTAATGCCTTGTTTCCACTGAGCGGATCGGTTCGGTACGGTTCGGTACGGTGCGCTATTTTGGGTGTTTCCATTATGAAAGTGTGCCATAAAACCGAACCTTACCGCACCATTCTGGGTCCTGCTTCAGATGTGGGGCCATAGGAAATGGTACGGTTCGGTTAGGGCGGATTTGCAGTGGAAACGCTCACCAGAATAGACCGGACCATTCTAAGCGCTCCAAACTGTACCGACCCGAACCATTCCGTTCAGCGGAAACGAGGCATAAGTCTGTAGCTCTAGATAACATGTTGCACAAGGGGCCAACAATGCTACTACAGTAAAGCACTAGTGTTGCCACCATGATGAAAGTGACAGAATGTACCATGGCTGGCAGGATCAGGTAAACTAGGAACTCGTCGACAATATAAATAATGTAGTAATCTACTAAAGATAAAAAATGTATTATTTTACATTACATATACTTTAATTGGAATATGTAACATGAGAACATATGTGTGCAGCTAGGTAATGCAAAGTTTGTGTAAGGAAAATCTCTGTTATCCTAAACACTTTGTTATGCTCACCAACATTTCACACCTCATTATAAAGAGAACTTCAAGCAGCGTATGACACACAATATTCCTGTTATTGTTTTATCATGCTTGCTGTACAGCTGTCCCAGCATGTTGTAATAGGCCAAATCAAAAGCGATTGTAACATGTGGTACTGTGTCTAGATGCATACATGTGACCTGACACTCTTGGAGGCAAATACAAATTACATTCATATGTTGACCAGATGGGACTCGGCACACCGGACAGTCTTTGTGTTGAGTGAACTGTAAAATATGTCCAGATCAGAGTCTCACATATTATGTTTTGCCCCCCCACCCCCTCAAAATGTATAGTAATTAGCTGTACATACTGTTCATATTTACTATGTGCACCAGATACTGTATTAGAATTAGATCTAGGATTTAAAATGTTGGGACAATGAAAATCAAAGTACTGAAATGTTGTACAGCACTCGCCTCCGGGATATAATGGAAACAATACACATAGCTCAGGGAACTCTCCTTAAGAATTGAGGTTCAATAGATCTTTACCTTGTATCTCCTAAAGAAAATGGTGGGAATTTATCAATTAAATATCATAACCAGCAGAGAACATACGTATCATTATAAATTAAAAATCATTCACAATGTACATAGGACTAATCCTATATGCACCCCTTGGGACAGAGGTTTTCAGATAGAAATGTATTTTCACCTACAAGGAAAATACCCAGGTAAAACATCCTCTGTAATGTGTCAATAAACTACATTGAATTCCTCCGCTAAGTCTTTTTGGTGAGCTGACACTACCTGGATTTGAGTCAGTACATACTATCCATACATAATGGATCTTGGATAGTATATAATTTGCGTAAAGCTTCATTTAAGACAGAACATTACTCCTATGATCCAGTTTTATCTCCTGCTTATCACAAGCAGATAAGGACCTCATCTTTCTGTGTAGATGTCATGGAATTGGTGAAGATCGAGCGGAAGAGGGGACTTCTCTTGCACCTCTTGTCCGAAACTCTTGGTAGTGGGGACAGCAGATGTGAGGACATGAGTGGCATAAGGGCTGATGTTGCGACAATGCCAGCTGTTGAATGTGAGACACAAAGTGGACCGCCAGATACGGACCAGAAGCAGGAACACAATAGCACCTGATTCATGGACAGGAACATAGCCAAGACACAAGCCTGAGATGATTAACATCCAGGTAATGAAGTGGGCAGTGACAGAAACAGGATACAGGGCGAGGTCATACACAGCCAGGCAGTCAGGTACAGGAACATAAGGCAGAGTTAGCATAGAAACTAACGTTAGTTTATAGTCAGGCAGCAATGTACTAAATCAGTATGCAGGATACAGAGTCCAAAACAGGCCGAGGTCACAACAGGTAGACAGGAATCCACAAGCAGATCAAAGGCAAGCTGGATCGTACACAGAACGGCAATCACAGCAGGTCAGGTTACAGGTAAATCAGAAACTAGCTGAAGACTGCTCAGTAATCTATCTATAACAGATTCCAGCTAAAATAGGCTGAAATAATGCCAAGTGCGCACATGTGCCTATGTGCATGTTAATATGCCCACGTATGTGTGTTGTACAGGACGCCAGGGTTGGGTCCTGGATGGACGCTACATAGCGCCAATTTTTGGAATCTGGTCCCTTTAAACGCTGGTTCAGGAGGTCACCCAGAGGGGGTGAGAGGTTCCGGAAAGTTAAAATAGATCCAGAGAGGACGAGCTAACGGTCCTCTCTGTTTTTCTCTTTATGTTATTTGGGGGTCCGGAATTTCGGAGGCTCTGAAGTGACAATTGGGAGGGAAGAGAGCCTCCCCTTCTGACCCCTGGCTTCAGGTACGCAAGGAGTTAACCTTATCCAGGAAGTCAGTTAAAAGGAGAGGAAGTGCTGACAGAGGGTGGAGGAGTGTAGCAGTAAAAGTTTCTGCAGAAGTTGTAAGCCTGCTGAGAAGGACTGAGAGACCCACCAAACCCTATGTGCCTGTATTTTGTTTTGTTTGCTGTGCTGAAAGGAAAACAGACTTTTCATTTGTGCTGAAGACAAACAGGACTTTTGTGTTGATGATTTTCCCCATGCTGAAGTAAGCGTTGTTTTTGGTTTGGTTTTGCAAATAAAAACATTTTTTTTTCATTATCACGGTTTAAGCACTTGTCTCGCTGAGCTAAAGAACCCCCAAAGTTCACAACTGGTGTCGAATGCGGGCAAAGTGCATTTGCAGGCGCAAAAAACGTTTAAAAAACTGACATTTAAAGAGACAGTGTACTTATGGCATGTCTTGGGTGAAGTTAGCCCAGACATTACAAACAGGACGCAACGACATGGAAGAGGTCATTAGGGCTTTGGCTCAAGCCACCGTGACCCAGCAGCAAGCGCCAGCAGACGCCAACCGTCGCCATGAGGAAGCGATGGCTCAGCAGCAGCAGGCCCTGGCACAGGCTATAGCTGCGCAGCAGGAAAACACACGGCTGCTAGCCGCCCAGTTTACAGCCCAGCAGGAGTCCACTCAAGCACAGGTGGCTGCCTTGCAGGAAGCAGTACAGAGGCTGGCTCAGGGACAAGAGCAATCGGCCGTTGCCGTTAGCAACCCAGTGTCTGTTAGAGCCAGCCATTTCTTGCAAAAATTAACACCCAGCGATGACGTGGAAGCCTTTATTACCACCTTTGAAAGGATAGCAGAGAGAGAAGCATGGCCCCGGGACCAATGGGCCGGCATTGTTTCCCCTTTTCTGACTGGTGACCCACAAAAGGCCTATTTTGACCTCCCAGCTGAGCACATCAAAGACTATGAACGTCTAAAAGCTGAGATCCTGGCCCGCCTGGGGGTGACCACAGCTGTCCGGGCTCAGAGGGTGCATTGCTGGCGGTACAAATCGGACCAACCACCCAGGTCTCAAATGCATGAACTAATTCAGTTAGTTAAAAAATGGCTGCAGCCGGAAAAGTTGACAGGACCACAAATGGTGGAACGGGTGGTGATGGACTGGTACCTACGGTCCCTACCAGATGACCTACAGCGCTGGGTAAGCCATGGAAACCCCACTAACGCTGACCAGCTGGTCGAGCTGGTTGAACGGTACACTGTGGTGGAGGACCTGCTTGGGCCCGCCAAGCGTCGGGAACTCACGCCAAGGACACCCAGACCAGCCACCACCCCGAGGAGAGAAGCCTTGCCAGATGTTGGCGTCCGCAGATCAACACCGTCTGCCATAGGACCACGGAGATCGGTTCCTGTGCCAAAGATGGGAGACATTCAGTGTTGGCGATGTTGGTCCTGGGGGCATACCCGGGCACAGTGCCCGCTCCAGGAGGAGCCTATGGATTGCGGGGCTGCCCGAAGAAGCTCTTTCTATGCACAAAGAGTGTGTGCCACGCATCTTGACCTGGCATCCGGACAGTTCGAGTGTGAAGTGTGGGTAAACCACCTTCCGGCCAGGGCTCTACTGGACTCTGCTAGCATGGTCACGCTGGTACATGCCCGGGTACTTGGAAGGATTGGTCCAGTAACTAAGACCCTTGGTCCCAGTAACTGTGTCCTATGGTCAAACCTCGGTTACCCAGGAGGTTGGGGTGGTAAAAAGCTTGATACATGATATCATAGTGGGGCGGGACTGTCCAATATTTTTGGAATTATGGAACCAGGTACAGACCGGTCTGCCAGGTGAACTAAGGACACCAAGTTCAGAAGGGACAGAGTCTGGGGGATCCGGGCCTGAAACCTCCACAACACATCCCTCTAATGTAGAGAGACTTGGTAGTGATAATGACGTTGCAGGAAATCTTAGTTCTAATAATAACAGTCCTGTGTCCGGTCTGAAAACCGAGTTGACCTCTGAGGGGGGGGGAAGTCTCCCCATTACAAGTCATGCTGGGGGAGGATGACGAGGAGCTTACCCCGGTTGAGGAGGGTGAGGGGGAAACATCCCAGAGGCCAGTGCATCCAGACCTGGACGTACCCAGGGGTGCGTTTGGCACCGCCCAGGTACAGGACCCTACCCTGGTCAACGCTCGAGAGCAGGTTTCTGTCATTGATGGGGTTTCACAGATACCAGATGCAGATCAGAGGTTTCCTCATTTTGCATTGAAGGGGGACCTAGTCTATCGTGTGGTTGAGAGCCGAGGGGAACCTATAGAACAGTTGCTGGTCCCTCAACCGTATAGGCGGATGCTCCTTGATCTAGCCCACAACGATGCACTAGGAGGACACCTGGGGGCGGAGAAAACGGAGGCCAGGATAACCGACCGGTTTTACTGGCCAGGGGTGAAGGCTGAGGGAAAAAGATATTGTGAGTCTTGTCCTGTTTGCCAGTTAACTGCCCCGGTGCCTCGCTATAGAAACCCCCTAGTACCCTTGCCAATTATTGAGGTCCCCTTTGAGCGGATCGCTATGGATCTTGTAGGACCCCTGGTAAAATCGGCAAGGGGGCACCAATACATATTGGTCATCCTGGACTACGCCACTAGATACCCAGAAGCAGTCCCGTTAAGAAAAACATCCTCTAAGGCCATTGCCCGGGAGTTATTTCAAATGTTCTCACGAACCGGGTTCCCCAAGGAAATATTAACGGATCAGGGCACCCCTTTTATGTCCAAGGTGATGGCGGACTTGTGCAGGCTGTTTCAGATTAAGCAGTTGCGGACGTCCGTCTATCACCCGCAGACCGATGGCCTAGTTGAGAGATTTAACAAAACTCTGAAGTCTATGTTAAAAAGAGTCGTCCAGAAAGACGGGAAAGATTGGGATATGTTGCTCCCTGCCCTATTGTTCGCTATCCGGGAGGTACCACAGGCATCCACGGGTTTTTCACCATTTGAGCTAGTGTACGGACGTGGGCCCAGGGGGTTGCTTGATCTGGTAAAGGAAACATGGGAAAGTGAGTCCTTCCCGCACAAAACCATGGTGGAACATATTTCTCAAATGCGAGAAAGGGTGGCTAAGGTGATGCCGCTGGTAAGAGAGCACATGCAGAAGGCTCAGGATGCCCAAAGAAGGGTATATAATCGGTCGGCTAAAGTGAGACAGTTCCAAGTAGGTGACAGGGTAGCTGTCCTAATACCAACGGTAGAAAGCAAGTTCTTGGCCAAGTGGCAAGGTCCGTTTGAAATAGTGGAGAAAGTGGGTGAGGTAAACTATAAGGTACACCAACCAGGGAAAAGAAAACCCTACCAAATTTATCACGTAAATTTGTTGAAGTTCTGGAAAGACAGAGAACCGGTGTCCGCAGTGGTGGCGGTACAGTCAGGGGACCAGGTAGGGATCGACCTGGTGCAGGTTGCGGCTACCCTAACTAGGCCCCAAATCCAGCAAGCAAAGGAGTTTCTGCAAAGGAATAGGGATATGTTTTCAGGGTTGCCAGGACTCACCAATGTCATCGAGCATGACATTGTGACCGAGCCCAAGGTGACAGTCCGGCTTAAACCCTACCGTATCCCAGAAGCTCACAGGGTGGCAGTGTCTGGAGAGGTGAAAAGGATGCTTGAACTTCGGGTCATCGAAGAGTCGCAGAGCGAGTGGTCCAGTCCGATCGTATTGGTGCCCAAACCCAATGGTACTCTCCGCTTCTGCAACGACTTTAGAAAACTCAACGAGGTCTCCAAGTTCGATGCATACCCCATGCCACGGGTAGATGAGCTGATTGAGAGGTTGGGTCCGGCCAGGTACATCACCACACTGGATCTCACAAAAGGTTACTGGCAGATTCCCCTAACCAAAGAGGCCAGAGAGAAAACAGCTTTCTCTACCCCGGAGGGTCATTTCCAATACAAGAGAATGCTGTTTGGTTTACACTCCGCCCCCGCCACATTCCAAAGGGCCATGGACAAAACTTTGCGTCCCCACCAACGGTATGCCTCCATTTACCTGGATGACATTGTCATTTTCAGTACGGATTGGGATTCCCACCTTCCCCGAGTACAGGCAGTGGTAGACTCCTTGAGAAGGGCAGGGTTCACCATCAATCCGGAGAAGTGTGCGGTTGGGGTGGAGGAAGCCAAGTATCTAGGATACATTGTAGGTAGAGGGTTAGTGAAGCCCCAAATGAGCAAAGTAGAGGCCATACAGGGCTGGCCCCGGCCCCTAACAAAGAAACAGGTCAGAGCGTTTTTAGGCCTAGTGGGGTACTATAGGAGGTTTGTCCCCAACTTTGCCACCATTGCGGCACCGCTGACTGACCTCACCAAAGGCCGAAAGTCCATCATGATCAAATGGAATGCCCAGGCTGAAAAGGCATTTCAAAGGCTTAAGACGGCACTATGCCAGGACCCTGTACTTGTAGCGCCGGACTTTTCTAAGGATTTTATAGTGCAGACAGATGCCTCAAGTGAAGGGCTAGGAGCAGTTCTGTCTCAAGAAATCAACGGAGAGGAGCATCCAATAGTTTTCCTTAGTAGGAAACTGACGCCAGCTGAGAAAAACTATGCGGTGGTGGAACGCAAATGTCTTGCCATCAAGTGGGCTTTGGACTCCCTACGGTATTTTCTCCTAGGCAGGAAGTTTCGCCTCATATCAGACCATGCTCCTCTTACGTGGATGAGACAGAACAAGTACACCAATGCCAGGGTAACTAGGTGGTTTCTGTCTCTGCAGGAATTTAACTTTGTGGTGGAGCACAGACCCGGGAAACAGCATCAGAATGCCGATGCCCTCTCCCGAGTCCACTGTATGATGGCGAGTGGTGCCTCCAACACCTCCGCGTTGAGGCAGAGGGGGGGGGGGGATATGTACAATGACGCCAGGGTTGGGTCCTGGATGCACGCTACATAGCGCCAATTTTTGGAATCTGGTCCCTTTAAACGCTGGTTCAGGAGGTCACCCAGAGGGGGTGAGAGGTTCCAGAAAGTTAAAATAGATCCAGAGAGGACGAGCTAACGGTCCTCTCTGTTTTTCTCTTTATGTTATTTGGGGGTCCGCAATTTCGGAGGCTCTGAAGTGACAATTTGGAGGGAAGAGAGCCTCCCCTTCTGACCCCTGGCTTCAGGTACGCAAGGAGTTAACCTTATCCAGGAAGTCAGTTAAAAGGAGAGGAAGTGCTGACAGAGGGTGGAGGAGTGTAGCAGTAAAAGTGTCTGCAGAAGTTGTAAGCCTGCTGAGAAGGGCTGAGAGACCCACCAAACCGTATGTGCCTGTATTTTGTTTTGTTTGCTGTGCTGAAAGGAAAACATACTTTTTATTTGTGCTGAAGACAAACAGGACTTTTGTGTTGATGATTTTCCCCATGCTGAAGTAAGCGTTGTTTTTGGTTTGGTTTTGCAAATAAAAACATTTTTTTTTCATTATCACGGTTTAAGCACTTGTCTCGCTGAGCTAAAGAACCCCCAAAGTTCACAGTGTTAATACATGTCTTGCAGTGACTTTGTGCTTGGAAATATGCACATGCACATGCAACGGTCTTGTATTAGAAAATACTGGACGTTTCTTACAATAGACAAAATCCAAACTATCCAGTAAATGTAATGTCCTACTAAACTTAAGACTCAGTGATTATTTCATCATTGAATTTCCATAAGGACATTTCCCCAGTAACAGCATCGACAATAAAAAGCTTCCATAACCAAGTTAAAAAAATTGATTTGATAAGGCTTTTACTTTAAGCTGGAAACAGGCTGCTTATAACAATTATTTTGCAAAACATATCGATAGCTGAACATGGACAATTGTATGTGACTGTTAATGCAAAGAAAAGTGTGTAGACACCCGGGTCCAGTTTTCTCCATTAGTGAAATAACACCTACTCAAACAATGGACTTTGACCCTAGAAAGGATCCACCTGGCACTTCTGCTACTATCACCAGGATCAGGAAATTATCATACCTATGGGTAGTTTTGATGTCATTTTGGTTGGACACCATTGGGTTTTACATTCAGGGACTATATTCCGAACTGCGAGACCACATTGTGCAACATGTGATCTGAATGAAGCTTCAGCAAGCTTGTCATGAACACATTGACTAGGCATCTTTCATAAAAGTATTTTGCAAAGTATTAACCTGTGCAAAATCACTTCATATATCCTTGGCGTATGCCCTGCAATGTGTGAGCCCAACATGAAAGAATACATCTGTGCCAAGAGAGAAGGAGGAACTAATCTAACAACTGTCTGTCCATCTGTTTTCTACGAATTACAAACACCTTGTCATAGCAAGCCATAATGATTCAATAAATATGGAAGGAGTATTGGATATTATGACTAGTGCTTTCCTAGCTTCCTAATCCTGGGGCTAATGTGTAAACCTGAATGAAGCAAATGAAGCAAAATAACTATCTAGGGACAGTTTCACTTATTTGTTATGCTGCGTACATATGACCGTTTTTCATTACGTGTAAAATGATTCTTTTTTTATGTAATTAAAAACTATTGTGTGTAGGCTCCAGAGCATTTTTCATGACGTGAAAAATGGGCATTAAAAATTTAGAACATGCTCTATTTTTTCACATCGTTTTTCACATTGTCATTTTTCACATCCTGAAAAGCAGTCATGTGTAGGCTCTAACAACGTGAAAAAAAACGTGCATGCTCAGAAGCTAGCTATGAGACAGGAGCACTTGTTCTGGTAAAACTAGCGTTCGTAATGGAGATAGCACATTCATCACGCTGTAACAGACTGAAAAGCACGAAGACTGAAAAGTGCGAATCGTCTCTCACCAAACTTTTACTAACACAAAATCAGCAAAAGCAGCCCCAAGGGTGGCACCATCCGTATGGAACTTCCCCTTTATATTGCAGTCGTACGTGTTGTACGTCACCGAGCTTTGCTACAGCATTTTTTTTTTCACGATCGTGTGTAGGCAAGGCAGGCTTGACAAGAATTGGGTTGTAAAAATTTTTTTTTTTAGACCATTAAAAATTGGTCGTGTGTACGCGGCATTAGTCTTTACTCTCATATTTTAGGCTTTGTAAGCACATATACTGTATATACTACTAATATTCTTTGTTTTCATACCCCCATGACAATCACTACTGATTAGCTCATGACTTGGTATTAAGGGATAAGGCGTTAAAGTTATTGTAAAGGTTTATTTAAAAAAAAAATTAAATAGCAAACATGTCATACTTACCTCCACTGTGCAGTTAGTTTTGTGGCCCTGATCCTGGGGTCCCTCAGCTGCTGTTTTGGGTACTCCCCACAATAGCTAACCCCCTCAGGGCTTTTGGGCGCACTCCCTGTCATACACTCTGCGTCCATAGACACAGTGTATGACTCCGTCCTGCTCCCCGGCTGCCGCGTCATTGGATTTGGATGGCTGCGCTGCTATCAATCCATCCAATCAACGCCGAGACTCCATTGAGAAGAGGATGCCGGGGGGATGCACACTGCAGGTGAACTGGCTCAGGTAAGTAAAACGAGGGGCTGGGGAGCCCGTGACAGCAAGGTTTTTTTTCACCTTAATGCATAGGATGCATTAAGATGAAAAAACACGAACCTTTACAACCCCTTTAACCCCAAAATCAGGGCCAGCCTCGGAGCAAGGTGACAACCTAGATTTAATATAGCCGTATACACAGTAAAAAACACTATTCTCTGAATTTCTAGTTTTGCATAATAGAAAGACACTGGAATCTGCAGCCTGCTCATCCCTTTAAACTAATAGTCTGAGCTGGGCTACCCCATGTTGTGACATAGTGGTGGCAGGCTACTAAGAAGTTTAGGCTTTGATTTACATTTGCCAAACCACAAAATTCTACTTTGTATGTAAGGTAATCATAAAATATCAAATATGCATGATTCATCAAATCATGAAGCCACGTGTAGTAGGGCACATGTATTCTGCATAGTAAGCTACAGACAATATCATCTTTTGATTGCATAAGTACCACAACCTATTTGTGACGGATCTCAGATACCCCAGGTGGGCACATCCGCCAGACCTGTGTCTCCTGTCCTCCAAACGCACCCACAGCATGCAGATTCGCCGTAACAAGCCCTCAATCACGAGACAAGCCACACAGGTGTTGAGGGTTAAACATGCAAATCATCAACTGTTTATTAAGTACAAAACATACATGTCTACACACAGTTAGGGACACTCCCCTTAGCCTTGTCATAGAGGGGGGTAGGAGACAAGGAAGAACCAATGGGAACTCAACACTTGTACATTGAAACATAAAGGGATTATGATAAGCAGGCAACCTCTCCTTACACATCCCCTGCGGAGAGATTTCTCCAGTCCAGACCATTGTCTACGTGCCATGAACCAACACAATTAAACACAGCAACAATAGGGGGGATAGGGGAGAAGGGATGTAGCATTACATTACATTATATTATCTCAATGCCAGCTTGTCCCCAAGTCTCTTCTGGGCCATAGTCTGTGGGCAGATAGGCCAGCCCACAGTCCCTTCCAAAACACACAGTGACAGTGGGTTATGTCACACTATTCTTGTGTTGTATTCTGTCATCTGCTGTAACCCGATGTTCGGAATAAAAGCCCCCCACCATAGAAATGGTGAGTTCAAGCTATCTGATGAGGATTGTCCTCAGTGATTATATGTGCTTATACATGCCAGGCATAGAAGTCTCACACGGGATAAATCGCTTCACAACAATTGGAGTCAGAATAGTCATTACATAACCCTAGCAGCAGGGGCGGACTGACAACTCATGGGGCCCCCGGGCAATAGAAGATTATGGGGCCCCCGGGCAATAGGAGATTATGGGCCCCCGGGCAATAGGAGATTATGGGGCCACACAGTATACATATATACACACACACACAGTATACATACACACACTGAAAAGGTACTGGAGAGGCGAGGCAGCTATAATCTTGAGATTATTAGACCAAAAGGATGACGGTAAGGGACATTTCAGCGACAGATGTAAAAAAACACAGATTTTTACATACTGTCCCTGGTTTTACTGAGGCTGGCATGGGGCCCTCGGGTAGTGCCCAAGTGCCCGAATGGTCAGTCCGCCCCTGCCTAGCAGAATAGAACTGGCATATACGAGTCTACTTGTTTTGAAACTACCACTGGCTTTTTTTACACTGTGACAGGCATGTTGTTTCACTGGAACCATGTGAGTGCATCTTAAACAATCTTCTTTTATTGTGTCAAAATAAAAAAAGATTTTTTTTTTTCCCTTCTTATCTTCCAAGACCTCCACATGCCTCCATGCTAGTCTGTTTCTGCATTTTACTTACATAATGAATAAAATTTGCAGTCATCCATTTATTCATGCATATGTGAAGCTTGCCCAAACCTACTAAGGGGGCACCTGTTGCTGATGCATGCATATATAACTGCGCTAGGTGTAATATATATACCAAATATAAAAAAATTCTCTGCCAGAGCTGTTTTTGCATTTTTTGAACACTTGTTTAAAAAATTATTTTAGGCCTGAAGATTACATAAAACCCACAAACATTATAGTACACCATCATTGGTATCAGTGGGAGGGAAAGTGCCTCATCGCCCGTATCATTGGGAGGAATAGCGCTTCATATCTGTAGGAGGAATTCCCAAGGGCCGGATAAAGGTATGCAAAGGTCCGCATCCGTCCCTGGGGGCCGCAGTTTGGAGACCTCTGCTTTAGGGGAAGGTTCCTGCTTGTCAAGATTATTATTTATTTGTTTATGTTATTTTAAGTTATTTCCCTATCCACATTTATTTTCAGAGTACTTGCCTTGCTCTTACTGACATTTTGCAGCCCTCTAGCCCTTTCCCTTACTCTTTTAGAGACATTTTAGTAGTCAAAAGTCCATGGGGTTCGGGTTCAGGCTCAAGTTCGGGTCCCGAACCCAGACTTTTTCCGAAGTTCGGCCGAACCCGCCGAACCCGAACATCCAGGTGTCCTCTCAACTCTAGAAACAAGGCCTAGGTACAAACATCCTACAGTCCTTTTACCAGTCTTCTATTGAGTGTGTGTTAACTTACTGCATTCTGGCCTGGTATTCAAATTGTACCGAAGCAGAAAAGGCTGCTCTTCAGAGAATTGTACATATTGTGCAGACAAAATTTATCAGTCCCGCTGTAGTTTCATGAAACAATTTCAGCGTGACTTGTTGCAATGACAATAAAGTATATTATATATTATCTTACCTTAAAAGTCCCCTATAGGTCATCAGTTTAGTGATACTGAGGAGATCCTGAACTAGAATTATTGCTCCCACTCCAGCATGCATGGCGATATGTAACATGTGTATTGCAACCGACATGTTCATTGACTTTCGTACATATGTATAATGTGGGGTGGGGACCTCAAACTTTGGGGGGGATTTAACCACTTGAGGCCCGCGCTATCGCCGAATGACGGCAACAGCGCGTACCTCAATTTCCAACATGCCGTCATTCCTTTCCAATCACAGATCGCCATGAACGGCCAATCGGAGTGGCTGTTCAGCTGCGATCTGTGGACGAATGAGAGATGATCTCAAATGTAAACAAATGAGATCATCTCTCATCGCCGCTTCTCCCTCCTCACACCGAGACAGCGTGTGAGGAGGGAGAAAGTTCTGTGAGTTCTATACAGCGCCCATACAGTGCCATCACAGTGCCATCTGTGCCCATACAGTGCCACCTGTGCCCATACAGTGCCATCTGTGCCCATACAGTGTCACCTGTGCCCATACAGTGCCCATACAGTTCCCATCTGTGCCAACACAGTGCCACCTGTGCTCATACAGTGCCCATACAGTGCCCACGTGTGCCCATACAGTGCCCACCTGTGCCCATACAGTGCCCACCTGTGCCATCAGTGATCTGTGCAGATCTGTGCAGTGCCCACCTGTGCCACCTCATCAGTGCTCACCTGTGCCGCCAATCAGTGCTCACCTGTGCCGCCAATCAGTGCCCACCTGTGTTGTGCCGCCAATCAGTGCTCACCTGTGCCGCCAAACAGTGCTCACCTGTGCCGCCAATCAGTGCCCACCTGTGCCGCCTCATCAGTGCCACCTCAGTGCCCACCTGTGCCAATCCGTGCCCATCTGCTCCGCCAATCCGTGCCCATCTGCTCCGCCAATACGTGCCTATCTGCTTCACCTCATCAGTGCCCATCAGTGAAGGCTTAGCACACACCTGTGCAGTCGCACCACCATGTCAAAAAGATACTATTCACTAGAGGAGGCATACCAAATTGTTTCTGCGCCCGATGAGAGCAACATGGACCTCTCAAGTTCAAATTCCACTTCCAATTTTACTTCTGAGTCGGACGTCAACTATGAGCCAGCCCTCAGTAGCGGAACACTGAGTGACTCTGAGGAGGAAGATAGCCGGCCCGCTAAACGAAGGCGTTCTGGTCAGGAGGCAGTGCCATCCACCAGCACTGCAGTGCCATCCACCAGCACTGCAGTGCCATCCACCAGCACTGCAGTGCCTTCCACCAGCACTGCAGTGCCTTCCACCAGCACCGCAGTGCCTCGGCAAGAAAGGCCAAAGACCCATGCCGGCCTTCCCTATGCCCTTCAGAACTCTTTGTGGCTTCCTCCAAATTCCGGAGAAGCCAACATTCCCCCTTTCACTGCCCAGCCAGGAGTCCAAGTGGACATGGAGAATTTTTCCCCAATCGATTTTTCCAACCTCATGTTCACAGAGGACATGCTATCTGAAATTGTGGCCCAGTGCAACCTATTTATTGAAAGAAATCCCACATCCTATCATGTCCGTCCCTTCCAGTGGAGAGACCTTACGGTGGAGGAGTTGAATTTTTTTTTAGGCCTCACACTTTGTATGGGACTCAACCCAAAAAATTCTTCACGTGCCTTTTGGTCCAAAAACCCAATCTATCACATGCCAATCTTCTCCAGCGTAATGCCCAGATCCCGATACATTGCCATCATGAGATTCCTACATTTCAACGACAATACCCAGTGCCATCCCCGAAATCATCCAAATCATGACAGGCTTTTCAAAATTCGGCCCTTATTGAATTATTTTTCTGAAAAATTCCCCCAATTGTATACCCCGGACCAACACATCTGTGTGGATGAGTCCCTTGTGAAATTCACTGGCAGGCTTCAAATAAAACAATTCATCCCCAGCAAAAGAGCCCGCTATGGTGTGAAGATATACAAATTGTGTGTGTACGAAGGCAAGGACACCCAGCTGAATCCCCCTAATTGCCCAGACTACTTGGGATCAAGTGGCAAAATTGTTTGGGACCTCATCACCCCTCTATTGGAAAAGGGATATCATCTGTACGTGGATAACTTCTATACCTCCCTTCCCCTGTTCCACAACCTGCACCAGAAGCAGACACCAGCATGTGGCACCATCAGGAATAATCGGAAGGGCTTTCCTCAAAGTCTCGTGAATAAGAAGCTGAGAAGTGGAGAATCGGCAAGTCTGCGAAATAAGGAGGTCCTGGCAGTGAAGTGGAAGGACAGAAGGGATGTTTACATGCTATCCACCATCCACAATGACACCTTCGTTGAAACCCGCAGAAGGCGTGGCACCGTCATCCGAAAACCCACATGCATTCAGGACTATAATTTGTTTATGGGGGGGGGTCGACTTCAATGACCAGATGCTTGAACCCTATCTTGCCACAAGGCGGACGTACCATTGGTACAAAAAAGTTGCCATTTATTTTTTTCAATTGCCCATATACAACTCATATGTAATTTATCGCAACTCCACCCAAAACCCCAAATGCTTCCTTGGCTACCAAGAGGACCTTATCACTGCCCTTATTTTCCCGAACGGCCCACCCCAAACTATCCGATCTGATGTTTTAAGTCGTCTCGTCGAGCGTCATTTTCCCGGTAGAGTCCCTCCCACAGAAACAGGCCGACGGCGTCAAAAAAGATGCAAGGTGTGTACCAGTCAAGGAATCAGACAAGACACATCTTTCCAGTGTGCCGATTGCCCTTCACAGCCTGGCCTCTGTCTAATTGACTGTTTTCGGCGTTACCATACCAAACTAAAGTATTAATCCTCCGTTCCTGCCTTCACACACCTTCACACCCCTTATGCCACTGCCTGATCTGGAACTGACCCTGCCTGGGAACTTGTTTTTTTTGACCATTCTTCTGCCTAACGATTCTGTAATGCCTCTGCCTGATCTGGAACTGACCTCGGACTGTTTGACCATGCTTTTTGCCTGCCTCTTGGACTGATCTTGTACCCTGCTACTGGACTAGTGGGATTTAACACATGGGTCTCACATATGTGAGGGGCTCCAGAAAAGTTTTTCTAGATGAAGAAAAATTTTTTTTTGTTTTCTCATCCTAGATTAGGGTCTGGTTTTCAAAGAGATTTGGGTGGGAGAAGCCTCTACCCCTGTCCCCATTCTGTCCTACCCCTGAAAACGAACTTCTGGTTAAACCTATGCCATCATGCCTTTTTGCATGAACTGACTACTTGTGTATGCCGTTTTTGACCAAACCAGTGCTACTCATGCGCTACTATTACCACAGGTAATCCACTCATAATGTATTAATTCTTGGTATGTGCATGCTATGTGTCTCTGGAACACCTGACCTTGCAGTTGGATCTCTGTATGTGGTCAGGCTGTGTAGAAGTCTCACACATGTGGTATCGTTGTACTCAGAAGGAGTAGCAGAATGTATTTTGGGGTGTCATTCTAAATGCTATGTGTTGGAAATATCTTAGAAACCGACAACTTTGTGTAAAAAAAATATGCGTTTTAATTTTTTTTCTTCCAAAAACTTCTGGTGTTCAAAAGACTCATTATGCCTCATAGATTATACATTGGGGTGTTAGCTTTACAAAATGTGGTCAAATTGCATTGTCCTGGTGTTCCAGGGCCTTCAAAAGTGTAATAGGTAATCAACTAGTTAGATGTGCAATTTATGCTCCTAAAACCCCTGATGGCGCTTCCTGCATGTTGGGCCTCTGCATGTGGCCAGGCAGTGAAAAAGTCTCACACATGGGGTATCGTTCTACTCAGGAGGAGTAGCAGAATGTATTTTGGGGTGTCATTTTTGCTATGTACATGCTATGTGTTGGAAATATCTTAGAAACGGACAACTTTGTGTAAAAAAAATGCGTTTTCATTTTTTCCCACATTTTCCAAAAACTGCTGGAAACAAATAAACCGTTCAAAAGACTAATTATGCCTCATTGATGATACGTTGGGGTGTTAGATTTCCAAAATGGGGTCATTTTGTGGGTAATTCCATTGTCCCGGTGTTCCAGGGCCTTCAAAATGTAATAGGTAGTCAACTAGTTAGATGTGCAATTTATGCTCCTAAAATCCCTGATGGCGCTTCCTGCATGTTGGGCCTCTGTATGTGGCCAGGCAGTGAAAAGGTCTCACACATGGGGTATCGTTTTATTCAGGAGGAGTAGCAGAATGTATTTTGGGGTGTCATTTGTGGTATGCACATGCCATGTGAGAGAAATAAGCTATTACAAAGAAATTTTTTAGAACATTTTTAAATAAAAAATAAAAATCTTAATTTTGCAAAGTATTGTGGGAAAAAATTACAACTTCAAATAACTCACCATGCCCATTAATAAATACCTTGGAATGTCTACTTTTTAAAAAGTGGTTATTTGGGGGCATTTGTACTTTCCTGGCTTGTTAGGGTCTCAAGAAATGAGATAGGCCTTCAATACATCAGGTGTGATCAGATGTGATATTTTTTTATGATTTGCACTATAGTTTGTAGACTCTAAAACTTTCACACAGACCAAATAATTTCCAAAAATGTTTAGTTATTTTTATCAAAGACATGTAGCAGTATAAATTGTGGGCAAAATTTATGAAGAAAAATTAATATTTTGCAAAATTTTATCACAGAAACTAAGAAAAAAACATTTTTTTTCCAAATTTTCAGTCTTTTTTCATTAATAGCGCAAAAAATAAAAAACCCAGAGGTGATCAAATACCACCAAAAGAAAGCTCTGTTTGTATGAAAAAAAGGACAAAAAAATCATTTGGGTACAGTGTTGCATGACTGAGTAATTGTCATTCAAAGTGGGAGAGCGCTGAAAGCTGAAAATTGATCTGGGCAGGAGGGGTGTTTAAGTGCCCAATATGGAAGTGGTTAATGTGCTTGCATGTAACTTTATTTAAAATATATATAAAGAACCTGCATGTTTCCTCTGGGCTCCACTGAATGTATTGCAATGCAAGTCGCATTGCAATACATCCCTTCCCGGCTATGGTAGCTGGGCACACTGAAAGGCTGAAGTGGAAGTGACATCATAAATTTCACTTTCTGGGTTGCAGCAAGAAGGGGAGGAGAGCAGAGGTGTCTCCGCTCTTCTCCCTTCCCTGCCCCTAAGATGAGCAAGTGGATCATGGAATACAAGCAGGGGGGTGTCGATACTGGGGATGTGTGGTGTCTGTCAGTTTTTGCTGCAGCCACCAGATTGTGTGTGAAACCCCTCGCTGTCAGGTCCGTACGACATACGAACCTGGCAGCGAAAAAGGTTAGTTAA
Source organism: Rana kukunoris (assembly GCA_029574335.1). Taxonomy (NCBI): domain Eukaryota; kingdom Metazoa; phylum Chordata; class Amphibia; order Anura; family Ranidae; genus Rana; species Rana kukunoris. The sequence continues at coordinate 113,881,191 of CM056049.1, read as the reverse complement.
TGGTGGATATATTTAACACAACTCTGCTCTTAATACTCAATATACATAACAAATAAAATGTAAAACAAACAAATAAAGTGTCCATAGAGTGTTTTTACACATTATATGATATTATATGATATTATGTGATATTTCATGCTCCATAGAATTTTTATTATATTCTTCCGTGCAAACAAACACCCAAGTGCCACCACCTTTGACAGAGAACACTCACCAGATTGCAATGACCCTATTGAGTCATATAACGCTTTTCCCTTTTAAGGGGGTTTCCGGACCAGCAGCTTCATCTTTACCAAATTCAGATGCAGCCAAGAAGAAAATAAAAACATTGTATTCTAAAAACATAACAAATGCTCACTCACATTCATTGGTGCACAGCCTTGCAAAAAGGAAAACAGCGCTTAATCACACATAGCAGGTATGCATGCATACCTGAGCAATGTACAAATTGTACATGCTTCAGTTAGACATAGACTGCATGCAGATACTCTTGTAAGAACACTCAGTACTATTGGCACTTTCTGAATAAGACCATAAAGTATTATTTTTATTATGGCCTTAACCCCCCCATAGGACCCTTTATTTTCTACGGGACGGCTGTGGCTAAGTTTTGCTATGAAACTTCCAAGTACACAACACAACAGCTAAACAAATCAATGCAATAATACATATTTTCTAAAAAAAAAAAAAAATGATTACCTGTAAAAAATGTATAATGTATCCAAGTGCCTTTAGCAATAGAATAAACATAATAAACAGCTTTTACAAACTGTGTTTGATTGTCTCCTAGTGAAGCTGGCACATGGCTGTATTTTCATTGGGATTCTCCCAAACCGAACATTCCCTGCTTACATTTAATTCATTGTAGAAGTGTCTGCCAAAATTAGGAAGTGCCATGTCTGGTCTTCCTCCAAATCAGTGTGAAAAGTGTACCACTTTTTTGGCTTGTCACCTGGGTCAGAAACAGCAATGCAATGAAGTTCAACTTACAGGAGTCTTCAACATAAAGAAGAAACCAATATATGTTTTAAAATTTAAAAAATTTGGATAATCACTGTTTACATTTACAACTACCCAAATAATTTAAGATATGAGTTTTCCTATGTTTATTTGAAGCATCCAGTTTTGTACTATGCTGGAGGGATATGTAACTTGCAAGGTAGCCACAGCTCCATATTGTATTGGGATATGAGTCAGTGGCGGTGCGTCCATAGAGGGCGCTGGAGCGCCGCCCCCTCTGGCTACCGCACACACCACTGACAATATACATAGATTCATGCATTACATTGGTAACCTGATTGGCTGAAGCGTCAACGAGGGCAGAAGAACACATCGAGGGACAGAAGAAGAAGCATGGCTGACCCCAGGTAAGTGCCGGGGGGGGGGCATTTTACGGGGCACAATGGCTACAGCAGGGCACAGTGGTGACAATGGCAGGGCACAGTGGCTACAATGGCAGGGCACAGTGGTGACAATGGCAGGGCACAGTGACTACAATGGCAGGGCACAGTGGCTACAATGGCAGGGCACAGTGGTGACAATGGCAGGGCACAGTGGTGACAATGGCAGGGCACAGTGGCTACAATGGCAGGGCACAGTGGCGACAACGGCAGGGCACAGTGGCTACAATGGCAGGGCACAGTGGCTACAATGGCAGGGCACAGTGGTGACAATGGCAGGGCACATTGTTGAAAATGGCAGGGCACAGTGGCTGCGTTTGATGGGCTAAGTGGCTACAATTGTTGGGCACAGTGAGGCTGCAATTGTTGGGCACAGTGAGGCTGCAATTGTTGTTGGGTTTTTTTTTCCGTTTGTTTGCGTCCCCCCAAAAATTTTGATCACCAGCCTCCACTGATATGAGTTACATTAGCAGACCAAGTCAAGGTTTCTTATCATATCCATATTATAACTTTACTTTTTCTTTTTTAAGAATCTAGTGCTGCTGATTTTTTATTCTGAAGATCCAAGATGCTCAGGCTTACACAGTCCTTTTACTGGAGGTCGAGAATGTTTTAACAGACAAAAGTTACAATTAAAAAAAACATATTGTTTCTTTAGATTTTGACATGTCTTAAGTTACTGACAGACCCACTTTAACAGAAATAATGAGGTACCATTGAAGAATTAAATAACAGAAGGTGCTACTGCTTGGATCCAAGTTTCAGCACATATTCCTGCAGGCAACATTTTCACAAGACCTGGCAGGTTTACACTCTATGTTCCCTAAAGATGTTCTAATGACCATTCCACTAACACAACATACTTGTTTTACTATTTCCAGGTTAGTGCCAAATACTGTAGTGAACATTTTACACATTCTTTTGAGATTTTGGTTTTCAATGTGTTAGTTGTAAATTCCAAATTCTCATACGGCTTGAATAAACCTTTTTTATTTGGAGGTAAAACATTTCTGGTTTATAGGGTGTAATGAAAGCTAGACAATGTTTTATAATTTATAAACATTGTGTAATGTATTCTGGCCATCTTTTTTTTTTTTATTATTATTGTTCTAGACATAGAATATGACTTAAAGTGTACCTATGGTTAACATGTAAAATCATATATTAATTTTCACTTTATATTTAAATGATTAACCTACATCTATTAATCCGATCTTAAAGTTTGTAAATTTTCTTTTGTGAATATCCCCACACATGAATTCTGTGACATTCACTATGGTCTGTCTGTGACATGTTCCTGCTGTGCCACACATTTCACAGAATCTGCCTTCTAAATACAGAGGTGCTGAAAGGAGGAGTTTAAGGAGGCGGAGTCAAAACAGGAATCATTGCTTGCAGGCAGCAAGGTACTATGAGATACATAGTCCTTGGAAATTTAAAGTAAACAGCAGCGGAGAAGCTGAATAGCATAGATGGCATCCAGGAAATTGCTGAAAGAGATGACATTATGACATTATGTTGCCTACAGATCACACAGCCAGATTAAATTAGAGATCAGCAGGTGGGAAGTTTAACCACTTAAGACCCGGACCTTTAGGCAGCTAAAGGACCCGGCCAGGTTTTGCGTTTCGGCACTGCGTCGCTTTAACAGACAATTGCGCCGGTTGTGTGACGTGGCTCCCAAACAAAATTGGCGTCCTCTTTTTCCCACAAATAGAGCTTTCTTTTGGTGGTATTTGATCACCTCTGCGGTTTTTATTTTTTGCGCTATAAACAAAAATAATAACAATTTTGAAAAAAAATGCAATATTTTTTACATTTTGCTATAATAAATATCCCCAAAAATATATATATTTTTTTTTTCCTCAGTTTAGGCCGATACGTATTCTTCTACCTATTTTTGGTGGAAAAAAAATCACAATAAGCGTTTATCGGTTGGTTTGCTCCAAATTTATAGCGTTTACAAAATAGGGGATATTTTTTATTGCATTTTTATAAAAGAAAAATTCTACTACTAATGGCGGCGATCAGGTTTTTTTTTCGTGACTGCGACATTATGGCGGACACTTCGGACAATTTTGACACATTTTTGGGACCATTGTCATTAAGATGTGAGTCTGTTATCTCTCCCTTTTTTTTTTCTCTTGGCCATAAAACTAATTCATTAGATTCTTACATCTCTGTATTATGCTACTGAGTGGCCTTTTACACAAACCATGACTTATTTTTCTACCTCTCGAGTAACTGCTATGCTTATGTTTCACTGTATTGAGACTTATTTTTCAATAAACCGTTTGCAAACAAAAAAAAAAAAAATGCATTGTTTATTGTGAAAATGACAATTGCAGTTTGGGAGTTAACCACAAGGGGGCGCTGAAAGAGTTATGTGTGACCTAATGTGTGTTTACAACTGTAGGGGGGTGTGGCTGTAGGTGTGACGTCATCGATAGTGTATCCCTATAAAAGGAATCATGCAATCGATAACGCCGCCACAGTGAAGAATGGGGAAGCCCTGTTTACACACAGCTCTCCCCGTTCTTCAGCTCCGGGGACTGATCGCGGGACTCCAGTGGCGATCGGGTTTGCGCGTCCCGCGGTCCCGGAGCTTCAAAACGGGTCGCGGGAACGCGCCGCGGGCGCGCGCCCGTGACCCACGGCTGGGCACTAGCACAGGACGTACCTGTACGTGCATGTGCCCAGCTGTGCCATTCTGCTGACGTAAATGTGCAGGAGGCGGTCCTTAAGTGGTTAAAATATGTGTCTACTTAGCTAGGATTATCGAAATAGAAGCAGGGACTTTAAGCCCAGGTGTTGCTCAAATCTGCTTACATCAGAGTATGGTGCCTTCTTTGAATGACACTGTGGGGGTTATTTACGAAAGGAGAATCCACTTTGCACTACAAGTGCACTGCAAGTGCACTTAAAAGTGCACTTTCAAGTGCAGTTGCTGTAGATCTGAGGGGGACATGCAGGGAAATAAAAAAACAACATTTTTGCTTGCACGTGATTGGATAAAATAATATGCAGAGCCTCCCCTCATTTAAGATCTACCCCTCAGATTTACAGCAACTGTACTTCCAAGTGTACTTTAGAGTGCACTTGCACTGCACTTGTAGTGCAAAGTGGATTTGCCTTTCGTAAATAACCCCCCCTGTGTCTGTTTGCCTTGATTTTTGAGTGTCTTATTGTAATCTTTGCTGAAATTATAAGATTTGCACCTATTGTTGTTAATTGTTTTCTAACTGGAAAAAATAGAGAGAAAGCCAAATGGATAAACCAAAATTCTAAATACTCTGTGCCAGCGGGATGCAGGAGATTACCCAGCAGTCCAAAACACCCCCTGCACAGTAATGCAATTAAAAGCGCTGTTCAGGGAACATGAATACTGTTGATTGGAGCACTGTGCATTGGGGAGTGTTGGACTGCTGTAGACTTAGGCCACTGTGTTGCAGCCATCACATGTGGTAAGATGCAATATATTTCTGTTCTTCAGTTAAAATATGCTTCAATATATATTTAAACCTAATCATCAAAATCTGATACAAGTTTTTTAACAGGTTAGCATCATTTCAAAAAATGTTTGCAGATGGTAAGTGCCATAAAAAAATGGAGGAAGCCAGCAGCACTAAGATGTTTAAAGTGCTTCTAAAGCCTAAAGTTTTATTTCCTTAAAGGGTTTGTAAAGGATTTTTTTATATTAATAGCTTCCTTTACCTTAATGCAGTGCTGTTTTCATGTCATCATTGTTTGTTTTTGGTCTCAAGTTGCTGTAATTCTTCTCTGATTTCCACACTTCCTGGTTGTCTGTTTCCTGATGACCACAGTACTGGGAGCTTTCACTCTGTGGTCACTAATCAAGGAGGTGTGATTACTGTGTGTCTAGTTTCTAGTTTATTTTTCCAAACCATCACTGCTCTATGGCTCTGTATGCTCTGTATAGCACAGAGGCAGGAAATAACATGCAAAAACTAGATGCAAAAACGAAACTAGAAACTATAGGTACATTATATGATTGATTTTAATCTATTTTTAATCGTTTTTAAAAGGAATCAGTTAACTATTATGTCTCTATACCCTGTAAACAGTCATTTCAGCAAAAAAAAAAAAAACTCCTTTACAACTCCTTTAATGCATCTTATGTATTAAAGTGGAGTTTCCATTTTTTTTTTCATTGTGCTCATTAGACCTAAAAAAGAAAAAAACAAAACAAAAATGTTTTTTTTACTCATCTAGAAATGCCTGTTGCTATGTGGTCCCACAAAATCTGCCCTTGGAATCACCTAGGATTCTGACATCATCTCCCTCTAATGCTCCTGGGAAATGTGTGTCATCACTTCCCAGGATGCAGTGCGCTGTCCAATTATCACTCCCCATCCAAGACTTCCAGGAAGTAAGTGCTTGTAGGCTTCACAATGCCCATAAGCAAAATGACAACCATGTGGACCTAGTTTTATAAACTGTCTTTTTTGAATAACTATGCAGAGCGGTGGCGGATTGTAAAATAGTAAGTGACCGGATTTATATTATAAAAACGCATGATGAAAGGACATACATTTAAAAAATGCTAATTGTGGTTGGAACTCCGCTTTAAGGTCAAAAACCTTTTGTGTAACAGAATCCCCCTCCCCTTATACTTACCTGAGTCTGATTTCGATCCAGCACTGGGAAGATTAATAGAAGCAGGAGCTAATGCTGTCAATCAAGTTCTGTGACAGGGGAGGGGGGTAATGCGAAGTCACGCTCTCTGCGTGAGATGCAGAAGCCGTTTTTGACTTTGTATTACTTTAATTTGCACAAAAATATAAAAAGACAGAATATTTGTTTATTTTTGCATTATTGACAAACGTAATTCATTTTATTTATGTACCCTGGCTGTGGTTCTACAAATACAGGACATCTGTGTGTGGCTTATTATTATTATCATTATACAGGATTTATATAGCACCAACAGTTTGCGCACCGCTTTACAAAATGAGGGCAGACAGTACACTTACATACAGTTAATACAGGAGGGATGAGAGGGTCCTGCTCATTAGAGCTTACAATCTAGGAATGAATTATTTAATGAAAAGGATACGAACTTACACAATAAACCTCCTTTGTACCATGTTAAATTTCTGCAGTGTGCCCAACTGTCATCTGTGTAGATCTGCCCACGCAGAGCTATTTTGCCATAATTAACACCCATTTTTCAGCTCTCTAAACAGACAGAAAGTACATTTGCTAAATGCATTATTATTGATTATGAATTATTTGTACAACTTATACATATTGGGCCAGATTCAGAGAGCCATTACGCCTGTCTAACTGGTGTTAGACTGGAGAAATTTCAAATTACACGCGTTTTCTAGCTAGTCGGAAACCTCAAACCATGAATAGACGGCTGCGGGCTTCAATTCGACTGGATTACGTGTTCGTACGTCTTCGGATCTACGCTGCAATAAAATTGCGGCCACTGGGTGGACTTCCCGTCGTTTTCCGCGTCGGGGTATGCTAATGAGCTTTTGCCGGCGATCCCCGAAATTACGATCTTCATTCGCAATCTCTTATGGCACCTTTAGTCATCTTTTTTTTTGCGTAACACTATACCAGCTTTTTGCTGGTCTAATATTAGACAGCCCATGTTAAGTATGGCCGTTCCCGCATCGAATTTCTACGTTTTCCAACGTCTTTTATTATTTTTTACGTAAGTCGTCCGGGAATAGGAATGTTCGTAAACGACGCTACTCAAACAACGAATGACGTAACAACGTGATTTCGCGCAATGCACGGCTGGAAATTTCTGAACGGAGCATGCGTTCGCGTGGCGGGGACGCGCTTTTTAAATGCTTCACGCCCCCCATCGCGTACGATTACGGCGAGAAATAGACTACGCCGCCGTAGCGTACGGGCAAAAATCTACCAGGATTCGGTGTAGAGCCTGGTGAAATATGGCAGCGCAATATTAAGTGTATCTGAATCTGGCCCATTGTTTTTTTTATACTTTATGCTGATATATTTATGTAAAATTGGCAGACTATCCATTCTAGCAGGTGGGCCCATTAAAATCATATTCTATCAAAATGTTACTAAAATATACATCCAGTTATTCTAGTCACTAATGACTTCATGTCTTATCTTTTAGCAACCTCTTCCCCACCAGTGCAATAATTTTCTGTCTTTGCAGATAATCTTGGTTAAAGTTTCAAGCATGAATGGTTCTGAGTTTACAGTATAAACTCTTGCGCATGGAATAATAATTTGCTGTGGAGCCTTTCGGCCCCACATTCATTCACTGTCCAAAGCTGGCCACCTCAGCCTCTGCAACATCTCCAAGATACGCCCATACCTAACCAATGACACCACAAAGCTTTTAATTCACTCCCTGGTTATCTCTCAACTCAAGTACTGCAACTCCCTCCTCATTGGATTACCTCTACACAGACTATCCCCCCTTCAGTCCACCATGAATGCTGCTGCCAGGCTCATGCACCTTACCAACCGTTCAGTGTCTCGTGATCGCTCCAGAGACAGGCAGAACAGGGATCTGTCAGTGTAAACAAACAGATCCCTGTTCTGTCAGGGGTGGAGAGATTGATCATCTGTTCCTAGTGATTAAGAACAGATGATCTCTCTCCTCCTCCAGTCAGTCCAATCTCCCACCGTTAGCAACACCTCCCAGGGAACACATTTAACCTCTTGATCACCACGAGTATTAACCCATTCCCTGAGAGTGACATTAATACAGCAATCAGTGGCTATTTTTGGTCTGTATAAATGTCAATGGTCCCAAGAAAATGTCAAAAGTGTCCAATTTGTCGGCCGCAATGTCGCAGTCCTGATAAAAATCACAGATCACCGCCATTACTTCTAAAAAAAAAAAAGATACAAAAAATGCCATAAATACATCCCCTATTTTGTAGACGCTATAACGTTTGCGCAAACCAATCAATATACGCTTATTAAGATTTATTAACCAAAAATATGTAGAAGAATAAATATTGGCCTAAACTGATGAAGACATTTGGGATATTTATTATAGCAAAAATTTAAAAATGCTAATTTTTTTCAAAATTGTTGCTCTTTTTTTGTTTATAGAGCAAAAAATAAAAACCACAGAGGTGATCAAATAGCACAGATAGAAAGATCTATTTGTGGGAAAAAAGGACGTAAGTTTTGTTTGGGTACAATGTTGCTCGACCACGCAACTGTCAGTTAAAGCAACACAGTGCCGTATCGCAAAAAATGATCTGGTGATTAAGGCCCTGTACACACGATCAGACCGGTCTGATGAAACTTGTCTGACGGACCGTTTTATTCAGACAACTCTGAACTTGTCTGATGGTCTGATGTGCGTACACACCATCAGACCAAAATCCAATCAAACTAGAACGAAGTTCAATGCTTCCAAGCATGCGTCGACTTGATTCTGAGCATGCGCGGGTTTTTGGTCCGATGCTTTTGTGTACTAACCATCGAACCTGTCCGACGGACAGGTGTTCATCAGACAGGTTTTAAAGCATGTTTTAAAACTTTGGTCCGACGGACAACGGTCTGATGGGCCGTACACACCATCAAACTGGTCCGATGATACTGGTCTGCAGACCAGTTTCATCGGACCTGTCTGATCGCGTGTACGTGGCCTAAGCAGGGGAAATCTTCCGGTCTTTAAGTGGTTAAATTTAAGATACTAACAACAACTTACAAAACCATCAACAACTCGGCCCCGAGCTACATCACTAACCTAGTCTCAAAATACCAACCAAATTGTTCTCTTTGTTACTCCAAAGACCTCCTGCTCTCCAGCTCCTTGTCACCTCATGACGACCCAATCTGTCCGACTATCTCCTACTCTAAGTCGGCGTACACACGACCGAGGTTCTCGCTGGAAACCAGCGAGAACCTCTCTGGAAGCTGCATTCCAGCGAGAACCTCGGCCGTGTGTACGCTTCTGGCTCGCCCCGCCCGTCGGGAATCCCGTCGAGCGAAAAGAGAGCACGCTCTCTTTTTGCTCGATGGCCCGCCTGGATGAATGGCTGGTTGCCATTCCCGACTGGGCGGGTCGCCGATTTCGACGGCCGGCAGAGAACCTCGACGGGCGGAACGATGTGTTCTGCCCGTCAAGGTTCTCTGCCGTGTGTACATGGCCTAATTCTAAAAAAGTGGGATCCTTGCTAAAAGTGCTTATAGAAGCAGTGAGGCTATGGTGTCTTATGTAGAGGAGGGATTGGACTACAATACTCCATCCAACTAGTCTACAGTAATAGTGCCAAATGACGGCTGTAGCTGCTACCGTTCCCTATCAGCTGACAGGTAAAAAACATATAAAACACAATTTCAAAGGCAGCGCTACAAAAAGTGAAACTTACAACTATAAATAAGTGCAAAACAAGCTTATCAATAAAAGTCTGAAGGTAGAGCGGGAATAGATCCCGTGATCAAAGTACATGAAAAGCTCTCAACAGATTATAAAACTCTTCAGTCCATATTCTGCGGTAATCTGCCACCAACACCACCACTCGTGAATAATGCGGGGGGAAGAGAGACCACCCCTGTTGAAAATTCCCTTACCAGACGGCGCTGGAAAAACTGCCTTAAATGCTCACAGGTGTAACTGAATAGATGGAAATCTCGTCTCACAGACACTGAGGGGGGGATCTCAAACTGATACTCATGTAGCGGAAAAAGGAATGACATCCATAGCTTAATTCTGTTTAACTTTTTATTCGCCATAAAACAAAACCCCCCTATTGGGATTGCACTTACAATGTTGAAGAACCAATGCAGAAATACATCTCTTAAACATCCATCTACGTCCGGGAACAGAGAGATACCAGAGCAGCGTCTCCTAACTGGCTCAGCTAGCTCTGTCTAAATTAACTGGCGCACACTAGTCCCGATCAACGTAGTGACGTCTCTTACTGTCAGTTGTTATGCCCAACCCAGACGTGTTTCGTCATCACTCGAAATCATCTGTGGGTGTGGTCTAACGACGCATCATGCCATGTTTATATACAGCCCTGTTCCCAGCTACTGTAATTGATTTAATTTGAGGCTCGTTAGTGGATAACCGCTCTGGTGACACCTCCTCAGTTATCATTATGCTGGTAAATTTTAAATGTGATATAATCTCTCTATTTTAGCACCCCATTGGCGCTCTCAGGTACTGCAATCCACACATTGTAATGAATAAACCGATAACATGTAAAATATCTTATCACAACATTAGACATACCTAAAAAAAAAATCTTTTTTTTAGTATGTATGTAGTTTCAGTAGGAACATTAATGCCTATCCATCTGTCTGGGATATGTCTCTCAGATATGACGGGGGGTATATACATGTTAGTGGATTATTTTTGCCTGACCTGATACGTATTTTATAAGGTAGAAATAATGTGGGAGTATGGTCACTCACATTTACATTTGGTATATGTATGTGGATAGCGTCATATATACACACATTTTTCCCAACCCAGAGAGGCATGTAATTATGCACTCAAATGAGCGCATTACTTTATTTTATTTTTCAGTTATGGTGTTTTATTTTAATTTAAGGCTTTGGATTATCTATTTGATACATAGAACCATTGTGCACCGAGAGTAATCAAATAGCAATGTCATAATATGTATAATTGCGATGTAATGTATTGCCAATTACTGATGGATTGCAACCATTTCCTGTTTGTAGACACTTGTTGCATTGTGGTCATGGGGACACGCATTGAGTGCTGACATAATGTGATGCAGGTTCTTTGGAACAGACAGGTGGATGGATTGATTAGCATCTTTAATTAACAGAGTGTGATTCACATTTGGGCTGACGGGCGGACGTGTGGGCGTAACATGATGCGTGTCAGAGGTCGGCCCATTGATAAAAGGGAAGTTATGAATCCGTGTAACCAACCCTGCGTGAAGAAGTCCTGAGCGACAAAACTAGTCTGGGGGAAGTTACACGGCACACCAAGGAATCGTCCGAGTACCGACCACCGCATGTGTAGTGTGTCTTTGAAGTGACGAGTGAGACGAACGAAGCAGGGGGTGAGGCTGACGGTTTTTATTTAGGTCCGCTGTGACCTTAATGCAACAAGATAATCACCTGTGAGGAACCCGCTGCTTAGTTCACTATTGAAGTGCCTTGATTTGCTGTATCTAATGTGAGTGCAATGTGTGAAGCTTTTTTACTGTTTTTAAAGCGGATGTCCGCTCAAAAAAAAAGGAAGCTCCGGCTTCACTGCCCGGTTCCCTACGGCGCATGCGCGAGTCGTGCTGCGCCCGCCGATTGGCTCCCGCTGTGTGCTGGGAGCCGAGTGTTCCCAGCACACAACGGGGGGGGGGGCGAAGGGAAGTGACAACATGCCTGCATTCTGCTCGAGAATGCTGGGCCAGAAGTGGGCGCAAATACCTGTCTTTAGACAGGTATCTGCACCCCCCTCCCCCTGAAAGGTGTCAAATGTGACACCGGAGGGGGGGAGGGTTCCGATCGGCATGAGTTCCACTTTAGGGTGGAGCTCCGCTTTAATAAACAAGTTTGATATACTTCACCATTGAAGTCACTTTACTTTTCATGTGGAACAGCAATTCGGCTTGTGAGAATCACTGGTGGAATTGATCAGTTCGTGTGGAGAAATATTTTGCTGTTTGTGCCAAGCATGAGAATGCAAGGCATATCGCATTGGTAAGCGCAATTTCTATGGGTGTGGAGTCACTGAGCACTTTGGTGTGGTGAAAGGTCTCAAATTAAGACGATTTCTTGAAGATTTGTTTTCCTTTGGACACTTTAATTGTTTACACCTGGAATATTATCACTTTTGGTTTTTCTATGTGGTGGTGTTGGTGGCAGATTACCGCAGAATATGGACTGAAGAGTTTCATAATTTGTTAGGAGATTTTCATGTACTTTGATCACGGGATCTATTCCCGCTCTACTTTCAGACTTTTATTGATAAGCTTGTTTTGTTTTGCACTTATTTATTGTTGTAAGTTTCACTTTTTGTAGCGCTGCCCTTTGAAATTGTGTTTTATCTCCTACTCTGTCCACTTTCAAACGATCCCTGAAAATGAATTTCTTCAGGGAGGCCTTTCCCGCCCACACCTAACAAATGTACATTTATAGTCTCTATCAGCCCATCCCCCACAGTTATTACCTTTTGTATCCCTTGACACTCTCTGAGGCCACGTACACACGACCGAGAAACTCGTCGGGCGAAACTCATCGTTCCGCCCGTCGAGTTCCTAGTTCGGCAGTCAAAAAGCTTGTCGAGCCAAAATTTTCCATTGAACAATGAGGAAATAGAGAACATGCTCTCTTTTTGGCTCGACGAGCTTCCCGACGGGTTGCTCGACGAAAAGTGTACACACGTTCAGTTTCCTCGGCAGAATACATCTGATTGTAAGCTCTAATGAACAGGGCTCGCTGATTCCTACTGTATTAAACTGTAATTTTACTTTCTGACCATATGTTGTAAAGTAAAGCTGTTGCCGCTATATAAATCCTGAATAATAATAATAATAATAATAATAATAATAATAATATTGTTTAGATGTGAAATGTTGCTGTCCAAAAGATCCTAAGTAAAATATTCCCTAAAAAACTTGCATATACAGTAAAACCTTGCTTTGAGAGTAGCTTGGTTTTAAAACTTTTTACAAAACAAGCAAAACATTTTCATAAATTTTGCCTTGATATACAAGCGATGTCTCGATATAAGAGTAGCGTAATGTCACAACATAGTATAAAAGAGAAGAGAGGCGCCTCTAAGGTCGCGTACACACGATCGAACATGTCAGCTGAAACTGGTCCGCAGACCAGTTTCAGTGGACATGTTCGATCGTGTGTACGGCCTATCGGACCGTTTTCCAGCGGACAAAAGTTTCCAAACATGCTTAGAAACCTGTCCACTGGAAACCTGTCCGTCGGACATGTTCGATGGTTAGTACACGAAATCATCGGACCAAAATCCTGCGCATGCTCAGAATCAAGTCGACGCATGCTTGGAAGCATTGAACTTCGTTTTTTCATCACGTCGTTGTGTTCTACGTCACCGCGTTCTGGTCCGAGGGGATTTTGGTCCGATGGTGTGTACGCACCTCAGACCAACAGACCACTTCAGCCTGGTCCGATGAAAACGGTCCGTCGGACATGTTTCATTGGACATGTCTGATCGTGTGTACGCGGCCAAAGTGTAGCAATGTGGTTACATTTAATGACAGTACAACATTTAGCAACATACTGCTACACTTAGAGGTGCCTCTCTTCTCTTTTATACTCTGTAGCTCCTTCTGGATTTTGCTTCTAAGCCCATTGTGGAGGCTTCCATTTGTGGATGGACATTTTATAGTTACACTATCAATCACATGGTCATAATCTATTTATATGGACTATAAACTGAAGGACCTATAATTAAATGGTTGTGGGGTGAATCATTTGAGTTTCCATTATTTCTTATGGGGAAATTTGCTTTGATATACAAGTGCTTTGGATTACAAGCATGTTTCTGGAATGAATTATGCTCGCAATCCAAGGTTTTGCTGTATACTCATATGAGGGCAGAAACATGTTTGTGTATACATACGTAAACTTATTCTTTATACTCTTCTAGTTGCCAGTGTTGCAATCTAGGCAATACATTACTGCATTCAAATATAAAATGTTCTGTTTTTAATTTGCGCCTCTAAACGTATCGCTGTAGTACTGATCTTTAAAGCAGCTGCGTGCAATGCTCCATAGGCAACAATGCACCTTTGTTCAGATCAGTAAAAAACATGGTGCAGGATTCCTTATTGTCTGTTACATTTTGTTCAGATTTATATATTTTTATCTCCCCAAATTGTAAAGTGCTGAGAAGTATTCTGTCTCTAGAAAAAGCAAAGATTTGGAATCTCTCTGGTTAAAACAAAATAAAAAAGATATTGATCTGGTTAGCAACAATATATCTCCCTATGGTACTTTGCAGTCATTTCTAGCAAATTGTTCTATAAGATAGAGTCCAAAGTGCAAATATAGCTTCCACTCAGTATTCCTCTTTTAGTGATCTGATTTCGGTAATCTGGTTGTCGTGGATTTTTGTACTTTGGCTTTTTCTTTGACTCTGTCATATAACGCTTGGCTGCAAATTTTAATTTTCACAGCAAAAATAAATTATCACAGGACTGTCTTCTTTTTAATAATCAACTGCAACTCCCCGCACTCATTCATTTCTGAACAATTGGTGGAAAACTAGTGTTGAATATTTTATAACAGTGCCACCAAGTGGAATACCTATGCATTACAATGTTGGTCATTTTTAATAATTGGAACCTTTATTTCATTTCATTTTTTTGTTGTTATTTTAATTGACTTAATCAGTTAGACCAGCTTGGGAAGTTTGCAACAATTTCCATACCCTTTTTTATTGAATGATATCCAAGCTTTTTAAAATATCAGGGATGATTCAGAGCTCGCCTGTGCTGTAATCTGCAGGAAATCAACCAAGACACAAGCTCACTGGTTACAAAAAAATGTAACTGTGCAATAACAAATACATTAATTCAAATAAAATATAGATGTGCCAATTTACAGAATAAAGCACTAAAGCAGATTTACAAAGTGAGTTGTGGAGGGATTCAAAGAAAAGTGACTTTATTATTTTATAATTATCAGCTTGCAACTTCTTTTATACATTCTACTTTTTTTTTCTTTACTTACATGTGCTTGGAACTTACTAGAAACAGCTAACACAACCTGCTAGCTATTGCACATGATAGACCTCTCTTTATCTGAGAGTGTATTAACTAATGCCTGTGCTGGCCCAGCTCTTCCACCTTCACCTCCCTACATAATCATGTATGTAGCTGTTGTGAGAGGAGCAATTAAGAATAGTATAGCATGGCAGCTAAGGGAGAGCTCTCAGTCTGCTCGGGCTACTCATGTCACATCTAAGACAGTAGCACCTATGGGCAGCCTTAGGACTTCTGGATGTCTACACAATGTAGGATTTTAACATGCACATAATATGTTAAATGCACATATACGCACTGGCAGAATGTAGGTAAACAGATTGCGTGGCTGGATTGGGTTCTAGGGCTGCAGTACAGTATGCCCTGGAGCATGAAAAGAGAGGCAGCAGAAGGCAGGAATAAGGCTGTGTTAGCCGATGGAACAGTTGCATAATAGGTGGGCAGCAAGTGCATGGAAATTCCCTCTGTAAACCTGGCGCTTTTATGCTAGCAAGAAAATGAAATTCAATGGGCCAGATTCAGAGACCCGTAACTCCTGTCTAACTGGTGTTAGACTGGAGTACTTTCGAATTACGTGCGTTTTTTAGCTAGTCTGAAATCTCAAACCATGAAAAGACGACTGGATTACGTGTTCGTACGCCTTCGGATCTACGCTGCAATAAAATTGCGGCCACTGGGTGGACTTCCCGTCGTTTTCCGCGTCGGGGTATGCTAATGAGCTTTTGCCGGCGATCCCTGAAATTACGATCTTCAATCGCAATCTTTTACGGCATCTTTAGTTATCTTTTTATTGCGTAACACTATACCAGCTTTTTGCTGGTCTAATATTAGACAGCCCATGTTAAGAATGGCCGTCGTTCCCGCGTCGAATTTCAACGTTTGTTTTTATTTTTTACGTAAGTCGTCCGGGAATAGGAACGCTACTCAAACAACAAATGACGTATCAACGTTAGTTCGCGCAATGCACGGCGGGAAATTTCTGAACGGAGCATGCGCAGTTCGATCGCCGCGGGGACGCGCCTAATTTAAATGTTTCACGCCCCCTAATCGCGTATTTCGATTACGCGGCGAGAAATAGACTACGCCGCCGTATCGTACGGGCAAAAATCTACCAGAATTCGATGTAGAGCCTGGTTAAATACGGCAGCGTAGAGTATTTTGAATACGCTGCGCAAATTTACGTGTACCTGAATCTGGCCCAATGTTTTTAGCAGTTCTAAAAAAACAAAATGGCTGCAAATTGAAATAGGAAAACATTGAATTCTAAATACAATATTTTACAGTGGGGTGTATTTACTTTAAAAAAAATGCATATTAATTCACCTAGTGAAAGTGCATGTACATTTGTTCTATGCGAATTTGAAAAAAAACTAAACAAAAATGTTATGGGGCTTTTTCTTGTGCTGGATGAATGTTTTTGATTGATTTAAATAAAAAATACAGCATTTGGCCACTAGATGGTGCTAAGTATCATAGGAAAGTTGCTTGTTGCCATCTGGTGGCCAAATGCAGTATTATCCATTTAAATCAATGACAAACAATCGCCCAGCATAGCAAATGCCCTAATTACAGGCAGGCCTAATAACATTTGTTTTCTGGCCAATTCACACAGGACAAATGTAGATGCGGTTTCTTTCATTCTTCTTTTATTTGATTTTTAAGCAGAAAAAGTAACACAAACCTGGGAGGCACTCCCTCTGGTTTAAAATCAACACATCATACAGCAAGGATATCAACAAATATTCCAATTCACAATGTCGTTTCCAGGGAGAAAAAACAAACAAAATAAAAACAGTTTGTATATTCCTTATTTCATCATAACTCTTCTTTCCTGGTGCCTCCATGGCAGCATACCTGTGACAAGCTCCGCCTTGGCTCCTCCCTCAGGACTAGTGAATATTATAAAAGAGTTGGCTAGCACTGCCCCCACATTCTCCTTTTTTTCCTTATACCTCATGGCAGTGAATGCTGATCGAACGTCCTACCTTCTGCAGTCGGCAGCGTCCATCCGGGTTCAAGCCTCTCCCGGATGCGGTCCCTTCTCTTGGGCAGCTAAACGCGCTAATAAGGTTGGGAGTCCCTTCTGTAGGGTCTTTTGGGACAGGCAGTTTGTCTCTTAAACTAAGAGCTCTATCTGCGATACATCCTAGAGGCGTCTGGCTCCCATGGTGACAGAAGCAGCAGCTAGTACTTTTTTTTTTTTTCCCTTCCTCTTCTCTCTCTCCTTCTCTCACTCTTTCTCCCCTTTCTTAGGCCTCTTTTTTTTTTCCTCTCCTTTCTTATATGCGCCCTTCATTTCCCCTTGTCCGTCCCCGTGTTCCAATTTGTTCTCCCCTGTTTCCCCACCGCCCCCTCCGTCCTCCTCTCCCCCCTTAGGGATCGCGCGCGCTCACCACCGCTCATTTAATGCACCTTCGCCGCGTTCTGTGCTGACGCCAACGGCGGGGACTTCCGGGTCCTAGAGCCGCCGGTTCGCGCATGCGCGGTGTGCGCGGAAGCCACGGTGGCCATCTTGGAAGAGGGAAAGGTGGCGATTTTTTTGCCATTTTTTCCCAAATGTCAGTGCAGAGGCGTTCCCATCCAATCTAGTTCTCCCCTTATCTCCCTGGCTCCCCCAGTGGAATTCCTGAGGCTGTCCAGGGAGAATCGTGTTAGAGAGCTCCAGGGAAGGAAATTCCCCCCCCTTTTTTCTCAGGTAAAAAAAAAAGTACAGCAACAATAAAAATAAAAAAAAACAATTAAAAAAAAAAAAAATAAGAAAAATGTTTTCTTTTACAGTGAAACCCTTTTTTATGTGGAAATGTAGGAATCGATATAATTAAAAAAAAAAAAAAAAAGCGGCGAACCAGGGAATATGGTTCTTGTTCAGCCGGCCAAGTTCAAACATGACCCTTAACCCTTTCCTATTCTTTTCTTAGCTGCTTCCTCTGCTTGCCCACCTAACATGAGCCATTCGCCGCCCATACAAGATCCTACTCTACATTTAAGGTAAGGACCTACGTCCAGGTAAGTTTACGCATGTTTTTTTTTAAAAAAAGAGTGCACTGAGGCTCGTACTTTATGTGTTACAGCCCTGTACGCCAGAAGACGTCTAAGAAGACCTCAAGGCGACATGAAGACTCTGACTCAAGCCCCAGCAGAGATAGGTCTTCCAGGCGAGGGGACCAGAGGAGTGGCAGGAAGTCATCAGCCAAAAAACGCCATCTCTCACGCTCCCCGAGACCCAGATCTCCAAAGTGTCAGGCCTGTGGAGCCACCCCTCTCCCACATAAACAGATCTGTCAAGCTTGCCTGAGGGACTATGCGGTGGACAGAGAGTCCGAGGGCCTGCAAGTGGCGGACCTGCTTAAGAAGGCAATAAAAGATTCCTTTGCAAAATTAGTGGCCACAATGCCAACGCAGCAACCGGTAGCTCCTCCTCAGGGGCATCGGGCTGAGGAGGCCATTCCCGGCCCTTCCATGGGTGGAATACCTCGTATGACACCTGCTTCATCCTCTAAGCATCAGGAGGAGGATAACGCCTCAGGGGACTCCTCTGATGACTTGGATGCCTCTGGCTTTGTCTTTGCCATGGTCCAGCCCTATGTACAGGCAGTAAAACAGGCGATTGGCTGGGAGGAGGCTGAGACAGAGGTCAAGAAGTCTAAGGCGTACTTCCCCTTTCTTAAGCGCCAAATTTCCGTTTTCCCTCTCATGGACGAGATTAAAGGCGTGATTGAGGAGGAATGGAAAAAGACGGAAAAAAGGTTTTCCCTTAATCGCATGGCAAAGCTATACCCTCTGTCGGAAGCCGACTCGGCAATGCTTGAAGCCCCTCCAGTGGTGGACGCAGCGGTGGTAAGATTAGCAAAAAAGGTTACGCTGTCCATGGAAGACTCGACTTCATTTAAAGATCCTCTCGACAGAAGAATGGATCTGGACCTCAAGAAAGCTTACCAGATGGCGGGCAATGCTTGTAAGCCTGCGATAGCCCTAACATCAGTGTCCAACGCGCTACGGGCCTGGACGGATAATATAGAGTCGGCGATCCAACAGGATATCCCTAAGGAGGACATTATAAAGGCCTTAGACGAGCTAAAACTCTCAGCAGACTTTATTGGGGAAGCTGCTATTGATTCAATCCGATGCTCCGCAAGAGCAATGCTCCACACAGTAATGGCCAAACGGGCCTTGTGGCTGAAACCATGGTCAGCAGATATTGCATCGAAACAAAATTGGTGCAAAATACCATTTGATGGAAAAGCCCTGTTTGGGGAGAAATTAAATGAAGCCATCTCTCGCGTCACTGGTGGAAAGTCGGGCCTGTTGCCCCAGGACAGGCGACCCAGGCGCTCCAAGGCATTCGCACCAAGATTCCAGTATTCTAAAGGCAAGGACTACAGACAGTCCAGGCAGGGAAAGGCTTCAGACAGAATTGGAAAGGCACGCAGTCCACCTTCCTCAAGAACCGTAGACAAGGAACCATGCCTACTCCACAAGATCCCGGTAAGTCCTTTTGACGCCAAACCATTCCAAGCGATTCCTGTGGGGGCCAGACTCCAACGTTTCTCGAAAATATGGGAGGAAAAGTGCAGGGATCCTTGGGTAGTTTCCACGGTCAAGTATGGGCACTTTTGGACATTTCTAGACAAACCCCCCCAAAGAATTCTTCTCTCCAACGAGGGTGTCAAGGTCCCCTCAAAAAGCGGAAGCACTTCAGCAGTTCCTTCTCTCCTTACAGGAACAGCAGGCAGTAGTTCCAGTACCTCCATCAGAAAGATTTACAGGTTTTTATTCCACCCTGTTTTTAGTCCCCAAAAGAAACGGAGGTTGGAGACCCGTCATAGACCTAAAGAGGCTAAATCGCTACATTCTTCTAGAGCGATTCAAGATGAAATCACTACAAACCATCGTCCGTGTAATCCATCCGGGGGATTGGATGATATCAATAGACTTACGGGATGCTTACCTGCATATACCCATACTCCCTTCCTTCCAGAAGTATCTGAGGTTTGCGGTAGGTCAGGTACATCTACAATTCCGGAGTCTCCCGTTTGGCCTATGCACCTCTCCAAGAGTCTTCACAAAGACCTTAATTGCCATCGTAGCCCCTCTGAGGGAGCAAGGGCTTCGAGTTTACCATTATTTGGACGATCTTCTTCTCCTGGCGAAGGATCCAGCCCAATTAGTGGAACACAGGGAAGTTCTTCTGACAACACTAACAGAATTTGGATGGAAGATAAACCGGGAGAAGAGTCACCTTTCTCCAACCCAGGAAATGGTTTATCTGGGGGCTCTGTTCAACACAGAGAGTGGAACAGTGTCCCTTCCACCTCAGAAGGTGGCATCTATTATTCGGCAGATGAAGAATGTGAGTGTGAGACCCCATCTGACCGCCTCGAACTGTCTGAGCCTGATAGGCCGAATGTCGTCATGCATCCCTATGGTCCCTTGGGCCCATTGGCATCTGAGATATTTTCAACTGGAATTCTTGAGGCAGTGGAACAAACGATATCTTTCTCAGCCCATACTCCTGACGACCCTGATGCTCAGGAGTCTTTATTGGTGGATGAAGAAACACACGCTGATGAAGTCACGTCCGTTAGGGCATGTCAACTGGATCATAGTTACCACCAATGCCAGTTTAGCAGGCTGGGGAGCACACTGCAACCAGATCTCAGTGCAGGGGAGATCGTCCTTTCAGGCAACTGGCCTGGTATCAAATATTCTGGAAATCCGGGCAGCCTATCGTGCATTGCTAGCCCTGGAATTCGAGGTCACGGGAAGACCAGTTCTTCTACGGATGGACAACAGAGCCGCTGTATCCTATATACACCGGCAGGGAGGCACGCACAGCAGGTCCCTGCTGAGGGAGGTGGAATCCATAATCCTCTGGGCGGAGAGAAATCTGAAAGACCTAAGGGCAGTCTACCTGCCCGGTCATCTGAACTCAAGAGCCGACCTCCTGTCTCGCAGGTTCATAGATGCCAACGAATGGTCTCTGCACCCAAGAATCTTCAACTGGATAGTTCACCAGTGGGGGCCCCCCCGAGCTGGACCTATTTGCGACAGCAGGCAATGCCAAGCTACCAAGATTCATCTCGAGGCTCCCACATCCCCAGGCGGAAGCAGTGGATGCTCTCTTAGCCCCCTGGGCATGCAATCTGGCCTATGCTTTCCCTCCACGGGCTCTCATTCCAAAGCTCCTGGCGAGGATAATGGCGGAATCCACAACAGTAATAGCGGTTCTACCATACTGGCCGAGACGTCCTTGGTTTCCTACGGCAATGTACCTGAGTACTCAGCCTCCGGTCAAGGTCCCGTTGATACCCTTCCTCCTGTCTCAGGGGCATCACACCCATCCAGATCCAGGCAGGCTGAACCTTCACATCTGGCAGCTGAAAGGCAAAGGTTTGAGTCCCTAGGATGTTCCAACGAGGTTATCGCAACCCTCCTCAGGGCCAGAAAGCCTTCAACAAACAGTATATAGGACAGGGTGTGGAACAAATTCAGG
This sequence comes from Rana kukunoris, assembly GCA_029574335.1. NCBI lineage: Eukaryota > Metazoa > Chordata > Amphibia > Anura > Ranidae > Rana > Rana kukunoris. The sequence continues at coordinate 113,859,601 of CM056049.1, read as the reverse complement.
GCCTTCATGATGGACATAAGCAGTAATCCGGATTCCCCATCATCCTCTCAAATTCTTGAGTTTTTGCAGGCAGGCCTGAACATGGGCCTTGCTCTAAGTACGTTAAAAGTACAGATAGCAGCAATTTCAACAGCAACCAGTAGAAGGTGGGCAGAGGATCCGTTAATAATCCAATTTCTCAAAGCCGTCAGAAAGATCCGACCACCAACTAAGCAGTCTTTTCCCACCTGGGACCTTGCTATCATCCTAGAGTCATTAGCCAGCCCACCTTTCGCCCCTTTGGACTCGGCATCACTTTGGAATCTAACCTTGAAGCTTACCTTCCTGATAGCCATAACCTCCGGCAGACGGGTTTCGGAGCTCCAAGCTCTAGGGGCAGATGATAATCATATCATATTCTACCCTGACAGAGTAGAACTCAGAACAGTGTGGGGATTTATCCCCAAGGTCGCATCATCCTTGACCATGTCGGAACCCTGGGCACTCCCAACGTTTCTGGAACAGGACTCCGACTCTCTTCACGAACTGGACATTGCCTCCACTCTGAGATGTTATCTTCAGGCCACAGAATCCTTCAGAGACTCTACTAGGTTGCTCATAATCCCCTGGGGAAAAAACAAAGGCAAGGAGGCGTCATCAAGAACAATTGCCTCATGGATCGTGAAGCTCATCCACAAGGTGTACAGGGCTAGGGGTCTGGACCCCCCTTTGATGGTCAAGGCGCACTCCACGAGGGCGGTATCTGCCTCTTGGGCGGCAAGGGCAAACGTTTCAATGGAAACCATTTGTAGGGCAGCGACCTGGTCGTCCCAACATACATTTATGAAGCACTACCGGGTAGACCCAGGAGCTCTCTCGTCGGTAGAGTTCGGCAGACGGACAATCAAGTCAGCGGTTGCCTCCTCTAATGATCAATAATAATTCCTTTTAAATAAACCTCTAAGCATCATCCCACCCGTCTCAGCTAGTTATTTGTCACAGGTATGCTGCCATGGAGGCACCAGGAAAACAGAAAATTGTACCATACTTACCGTAATTTTCTTTTCCTGGTGCCTATCCATGGCAGCATACAATCCCACCCTCGGTATTCTATATTACGGAGAATGTGGGGGCAGTGCTAGCCAACTCTTTTATAATATTCACTAGTCCTGAGGGAGGAGCCAAGGCGGAGCTTGTCACAGGTATGCTGCCATGGATAGGCACCAGGAAAAGAAAATTACGGTAAGTATGGTACAATTTTCTGTTTTTCCTCCCTCAACAGCCCAGAGTCTACTCAATTAATACCCCTTTTAAATCTTAAGGTCCATTCCTACACTCCTCCGGGTATGCTGTCTCCCCGTGGGGTTGGGGCAATTGGTCCTACCCTTGTTCTGTTCCTCTCTGCTTTACCACCCCGCCCCCCTCTTCTCCGAAGAGAAAAAAAAAAGACCCCTCTCCACCACCCCCTCCCCCCCAATCCATAATCAGCATCTCCCTCCCGTCGCACCCCCCGGCGCCGGCTCCATCCATCAGTTCGCATCTATCAAGGCCTTCCCTCCTCCTCGTATCTAAACATGTTCTACTCTGCCCACGTTTCCAAATACACCTTCCGTTTTTGCCTTGAAGTCCATACCAAGTCCTCCATTCTGTTCAAGTCTTCCACTTGGTTAAGCCACATCCTTACAGTTGGTGGCTGTGACTGTTTCCACATCCTTGGGATACAAGCCCGGGCTGCATTTAAGAAATGACAGACTACAGATTTTCTATATCGCCTAACCGACATCTCCGTATCCTGGAGCAGATAGAAAGACCACTCTTCAGGTAGTTGCTCCTCACTGAATTTTTGCACTATTTCCCGAACCTTTGTCCAAAAACTTAAAATCTTAGGACAGGCCCAAAGGATGTGCATTAGGGTTCCTCTTTTCTTCCCGCACCTCCAACATCTGTCTGACATATCTGGGTAACACCTATTTAGTACTACCTGAGTCCGATACCACTGAGATAAAATCTTAAAATTCATCTCTTGTGTCTTCACACACACAGATGATTCAAGTATATTCCGGAGTATCTTATTCTTTTGATCTTCTGTAAAGGGTCTTCCCAGCTCAACCTCCCATTTGTTAAAAAAGGGTATTTGAGAGCCCTCTGCAGGTGCGTTCAATAGCTCGCTAATTCAGTACCCCTCGAACGTTGTCAATCTGCGCTCGTATCTAGCTGGGGACTTCAAAGTATCCAAAAAATGTCGCAGCTGTAGAGCCCTCCAGAAATCCAATTGGTAGGGCAACACACCCGTTAACATCTCCTGCATAGTATTCCATGTTCCCTCCTTCAGAAAGTGAGATGCTTGAAACAGCCCCTGTTCTATTAGTCCACTAAATGATCCCTTCAACAATCCAGGTTCAAACTGCGGGTTCCCCAGGATTGGAAAAAGCGGTGAGTCCACTGTTGACAGTTTCCCCTTCACAAATAACCTGTGGGCCATTTGAAGAGCAGGGCCTATCAGCGGTTGCTTTTTAATGTCTGTCGTTAACTCCCTGTAGCACCATGCCGCTCGGTGCAGCATACTGCCACATTGGTCTTGCTCTAGCCCCGGCCATATCTTTTCTCCAGTATGTCTACTCCAGTCGATCAGCCGGCACAGTAGTGCCGTCTCATAGTATCTATAAATATCTGGGGCCGACAGTCCTCCATCTCGTTTGGCTAATGATATTGTGTGACTCTTGATTCTTGGACGTTTATTTGCCCTTATAAACCTATTAAAGAGGGATTGTGTTTGCTTGAAAAAAGATTTTGGTATAGCAATAGGGAGTGTCTGAAAGAGATACAGAAATGTCGGTAGTATATTCATTTTAATAATGTTAGATGTGGTTTCACTGGGTCAACTCCTATAGGTACATTGGTCATAAATACACTCCAAAGTATAGCAGGTTTCTATAAAATCTCCAAATGTTGAGGAAAACAAATTTTTCCTTTACTCATAAATAAAAAAAGCCTGACGTGTGTTCTAACACACTTCAGTAGAACTTATGATTTGTGACATGTTCTTTAGGGAAATGGCAACTACAGAGGTGAGTATAAAATGAATGACACCAAGCAAGTCAGTTACTTGCAAAATAGGGATCTTTTTTTATATAGTATTTGCAAAGTAACACAACTTTAAACGTAAAAAAAAAATAACCATCAACACAAGCACTTTTAAATAATACTAAAGGAACTCTACAAAATACTATTACCAGTTTACAGAGGAAATAGGAAGGACATTTTATTTAAGTACCGGTAATTATTGTTTCAAAACAATAAAATAAAAGAATCATTGTTAAAACAACAGTGTGATTTAGCATTGATCCACTAAATGAAAACAGTAAACTCCACCATTTATCAAGCATTGATTTATGGATTGAGTAGACAGAATAAAAATGAATAGCTAGTAAAGAATGGGAATGTGGTTGGTGCACTGTCATAGATGAGAATCAAGGTCTGATTTCTTCAAGAAAACATTGCATTTGTCCCTGGAAAGTGTGTGTTACTGAACAACGATCAACTTCACAATAATCTGCCTGTTTATTGGACTGCATTAGGCAGTTGTTACCATTTACAATCCAATTATAGAAAATAATAAATATATATAAAAGTATTCCTTTATGGTACTACAGTGGATCGCTATACTTGTAGCCTACATCAATGGACCTCGTTAATGCAGAACTCCAGCCGAAAAATAAAATAAAAATGAATAGCTCATTAAAAGATAAATTAACAAAATCAGCAATCTAGAAAATTTTGCCCGCAATACTTTTGCTCTGCCATTAGATGTCCTCAGTATAATGGCCAACATTATTCAACCCACCTCCTCTCAGCCCAGCTCTTCCCGGCCCTGCCCTAACCTATGACTAGACAGTGAAAGGAGAAGTAGTACTTAGTGTTGATGAGCTCATCTCTCGGCCACTCTGCTTTCTCCCTTTTATCAGCCTGCTTCCTGTCGGCACATGAACTGATTGGCTTTTTTGCTGCTTCTCCCTGTTACACTTCGGTCCTGCTGTACAGAGATTGTCAGGTTAATGTCAGGTATGTACACTGCTCGCATTAAAGCTGAGGTTCACCTAAAAAAAAAATGTTATCATTGCATTTAGGCTAGTTAGTAAAATGAGAATCGGCGTGTTTTTTTTTTTAAATGCTTGCGGTACATACCCTTTTCTATATAGATGATCACCGCGGCTTTCGGGTATGGTCGTCGGGGCTGGGTGTTCCTAATTGATTGACAGGCATCCCGACCGATGCATACAGCGCATAACGAGTAGCCGAAAGAAGCCGAATTTAGATGCGCAGGCGCCGTATAGAGCCGCATCGACTTTCGGCTTTTTTCGGCTACTCGTGACGCGCTGTATGCGTCGGTCAATCAATAAATAAATAAAGGAGGGATTACAACCTTCAAAATACTAAATAGATGGTCAATATCTATACAAATTTTTTATTTATTTATTTTCTCATGTGTTTGCCATCTTTCAGCCTTTTTTCTTTTTTCACGCACTCTTTACAACAGGACTTCTGTCCCCTAGCTGTTCACTCTATCACTGCACATTCAATACCAACACTCAGAACATGTTATCTCCATTCAGACCTTGTTACATCCTTTGCCACACTTACTCTCTCACTGTCATGGTCTTACCTCCTTGCAGGCTTCTCATTACTGACATGTGCTAGCAGCCATCTTGCTTCATGGGGTTCTTGTAACCTGCCACACCCTGCGGCTCCTCCTTCCCACTAGGAGGAGCTGGCTGCTCAGCATATATATAGACAGCAGCTGCAGCATTTCCTCGCTTGTGCCTTTCGTCTGATACCCCTTCTGTGATCGTGCCACTTGCTCTTGGTCACCTACCCGGCTTTTCTGGACGTTCCTCCTGGTTCCTGATTACCGGCTTCATTTCACGACTTCTCTGGCTACAGACTCCGGCTTGGCTGACTCTCATCCCTGGCTATCGACCCTGGCACTGGTGGACGACTCTTCTGGCTGTTTTGATCATCAGTTTGGACTTTGACCTTGCTGTTTGGTTTTCAATAAAACCTTCATATTCATTTATCTGTTTGTGTACGCCCATGCTGGTTGCCAGACTTGATCAGCAGGATTACCTGCTGGGTCAGTTCGCTCAGGCGTTGCAAACCCTGCTTGCACGCACTGCTCATCTCGCTCCTGTTGCTGATAGGCCGGTTGTCGCTCCTGGGATCACTCCTGTTACCGCTACTACTGCCGCTCCAGTTGTTGCGTCAGAGTCTACTCCGGCACCCGTTGTTGCGCCTGCGGTGTCTCGGGGTATGAGCGGTTCTGCCCCCCTCCCACAGCACTTTGGGGGTGAGCCAACTCAGTGCCGAGGCTTCCTTAACCAGGTGGGCATTTATTTCGACATGCCACATGCCTTCCCTACTGAGAGATCGAAGGTGAGCTTCCTGATCTCGCTGCTCTGGGACAAGGCTTTAGCCTGGGCAAGTATCTTATGGGAGAACAATAATCCGGTGGTTGCCGAGTTTTCCGGTTTTGTTGCTTCTCTTCGGAGGGCTTTCGATGTGCTGGCTCGCTCTGCCTCTGCTGCAAAGCTCCTCATGTCCATTAGACAGGGTTCACGATCGGTAGCCGAATATGCCATTGAGTTTCGTACCCTGGCAGCAGAGGTGGGCTGGAATAATGAGGCTCTGGTGGCTGCTTTCTCCCATGGTCTCTCTGATACCTTGAAAGATGAGATTGCAGCTAAGGACCTACCTGTGGAGCTCGAGGCTCTCATTTCTTTCCTGATATTGATTGACACCAGACTCAGGGAGAGACCTTCCTTTAAGGAGAGCCTGCGGAGGCCTCCCAACAGATTGGCGCCTACGTTTACTGTCCCACCCGTGCCTCCCTCTCCTCTCACGCCTCCTGGGGTTGACTTGCCTGTGGATGAGCCCATGCAGCTGGGGTTTGCTCGCCTGTCTGAGGGGGAGAGGGCACATCGAAGACGTGAAGGCCGATGCATGTACTGTGGCCTCAGTGGCCATTTTCGGTTGTCATGTCCGAGCCGTCCGGGAAACGCTCGCACCTGAGATCCTGTCGGGGACAGATCTTGGGTGGAGTTTCTTCGTCCCCGGGTGCCCGGTTTCCTGTGCTGATAAAACACCGTTGTCCTCTCCTGGGCCAGGGGCTCGGTGACGGCCCAGGCGTTGGTGGACTCTGGTGCTGGTGGTTTTTTCGTCGACAGTAAATTTGCTGCCGCAAACTCCATTCCTCTGCAGGCTCAAGTTTCTCCGCTGGTTCTTGAGGCGATAGACGGCAGACCCCTTCAGCCATCGCAGGTGACTCATGAGACCCTTCCAGTGGAGATAGCCATTGGGGCCGTTCACAGGGAGTCGGTCTGCCTTCAAGTCATTTTGTCTCCACACTACTCGGTGGTCTTGGGGTACCCCTGGCTCCAGAAGCATAATCTGACTTTCGATTGGAGATCGGCGAAGATCCTCTCGAGGTCCCCACAGTGTGGGGCTAGTTGCATCCATGGGCCCGTCAAGGTGTTGTGTGCCTCCTCGGACTCTGTGTTGCCCTCTGAAAACAAGGAGTACCTGGATGTATTCGATAAGGTGCGAGCCTCCGCACCGCCCATATGATTGTGCCATAGATTTACAACCTGGTGCCATTCCTCCTCGTGGCAGGGTATATCCACTGTCGTTTGCGGAGAATGAAGCCATGGAGGAGTACGTGAAGGAGGCGCTTTCCCTGGGGCACATTCGCAAATCCTCTTCCCCAGCGGGGGCTGGATGTTTTTCGTGACCTGTTGCAGCAGTGTGTAGTGGTCTATTTGGATGATATCTTGGTATACTCTGAATCTATGGAGGCCCACATTCTGGATGTCAAGCGAGTGTTGCAACGGTTACGAGAGAACAAGCTTTTCTGTAAGCTTGAGAAATGCGAATTTCACCGGTCCCAGGTTACCTTCTTAGGTTACATCATTTTCGTGGAGGGGTTCTCCATGGACCCTGAGTAGGTTTCGGCAGCCCAGTGGTCTTCGTTCCCTGCAGCGCTTTTTGGGCATCGCCAATTATTATCGGAAGTTCATCAGGGACAGTAATTCCCATGATTGGCCTGCCGAGGCCATCCTGGCTTTTGAGGCTCTAAAATCAGCCTTTGCTTCGGCTCCAATATTGTCTCATCCCAATCCTGGGTTGCTCTTCGTCCTTGAGGTGGATGCGTCTGAGACGGGAGTAGGCGCCCTTCTGTCTCAGCGTCGGACACCAGAGGGACCTCTACTTCCCTGTGGGTTCTACTCCAGGAAACTGTCTGCCGCAGAATGCAACTACCAGATTGGTGACAGAGAGCTGTTAGCTATCGTGCAGGCTCTCAAAGAATGGAGGCACTTGCTCGAGGGTTCTGTGGTTCCGGTTCTCATCCTGACGGACCACAAGAATCTGACGTACCTTTCGGAGGCCAAGAGCTTGACACCCCGTCAGGCCAGATGGGCTCTGTTCCTGTCACGCTTTAATTACGTGGTCTCCTACTTACCCGGTTCCAAGAACGTCAGGGCGGATGCCTTATCACGTCAATACTCCGAGCAGTCCAGGGAGGAATCGATACCGACTTCGGTCATACCTCCAAATCAGATCCTGGCCACCATCCGCACCAGCTTGACCTCTCCCCTTAAAGAACAGATTCTGGCGGCTCAATCTGGTGCTCCCTCTGGGACACCCGATGGTAGATGCTTTGTGCCTGAGGAGTTGCGCACCCGGCTGTTGCGAACCTACCGTAACTCCAAGACCGCGGGGCATCCTGGAAAAAATCAGCTGTTCTGGGCTGTCTCACGTTTGTTCTGGTGGCCTTCTCTACGGTCCAACATTGCCGCATATGTAACGGCATGCTCTGTTTGTGCCCAGAATAAATCCCCTCGACATCTTCTGTTGGGACTTCTACAACCCATTACCAATGGGGAGCGCCCATGGTCACACCTGGGGATGGACTTCATTGTGGACCTTCCTGTGTCCCGAGGCCATAGGTCATTCTCATGATTGTGGATTGGTTCTCCAAAATGTGCCACTGTGTTCCATTCAAGAAGTTACCCACTGCACAGGAGTTGGCCACGGTTTTCGCCAGGGAGGTCTTCCGGTTGCACAGTTTGCCTAAAGAGATAGTTTCGGATCGAGGAAGTCAGTTTGTGTCCAGGTTCTGGCGTGCCTTTTGCTCCCATTAGGGTATTCGACTCTCCTTCTCTTCGGCTTACCACCCTCAGTCCAATGGGACCGCAGAGTGATCCAATCAAGCCCTGGAGCAATTTCTTTGTTGCTATGTCTCCGATCATCAGGACAGTTGGGTTGACCTTCTGCCATGGGCTGAGTTTGCCAGGAACACGGCGGTCAACTCTTCCTCTGGGATGTCTCCCTTCATGGCCAATTATGGGTTCCAACCTGCCGTGTTACCGGAGTCATTCTCTCCCCAAGATATTCCGGCTGTGGAAAAACACCTTTCTGCTCTACGTGCTTCATGGGTACAGATCCAGAGGTCCCTCAAGGTCTCTGCGCAGCGCCAGAAGCTCCAGGCTGATCGCAGACGGTTGTCTGCTCCTTCCTACCAGGTCGGAGATCGTGTATGGTTGTCCACTCGCAATCTCAACTTCCGACTGCCCACTCCTAAGCTGGTTACCATTGCTTTGTTGGTCCCTTCCGTGTGCTCCGCAAGGTGAACCCGGTTGCCTATGCTCTTGCTCTCCCACCTGGTATGCGGGTTTCCAATGTGTTTCATGTTTCCCTGTTGAAACCACTAATATGCAATCGCTTCACCTCCTCAGTTCCTCGGCCTCGTCCTGTCCAGGTGGGCGATCATGAAGAATACGAGGTGAGCGATATCCTGGACTAACGCTTGGTCCGCGGCCGGTTGCAGTTCTTGGTCCACTGGCGTGGCTATGGTCCAGAGGAGCGTTCCTGGGTTCCTTCCGCAGATGTCCATGCTCCTGTCCTCCTCCGAGCCTTCCATGCGCGCTTTCCCCAGAAGCTGTATTTTGCGCCACGGAGGAGGGGCCCTTGAGGGGGAGGTACTGTCATGGTCTTACCTCCTTGCAGGCTTCTCATTACTGACATGTGCTAGCAGCCATCTTGCTTCATGGGGTTCTTGTAACCTGCCACACCCTGCGGCTCCTCCTTCCCACTGGGAGGAGCTGGCTGCTCAGCATATATATAGTCGGCAGCTGCAGCATTTCCTCGCTTGGGCCTTTCGTCTGATACCCCTTCTGTGATCGTGCCGCTTGCTCTTGGTCACCTACCCGGCTCTTACGGACGTTCCTCCTGGTTCCTGATTCCCGGCTTCGTTTCACGACTTCTCTGGCTACAGACTCCGGCTTGGCTGACTCTCATCCCTGGCTATCGACCCTGGCACTGGTGGACGACTCTTCTGGCTGTTTTGATCGTCAGTTTGGACTTTGACCTTGCTGTTTGGTTTTCAATAAAACCTTCATATTCATTTATCTGTTTGTGTACGTCTGATTCATGCTTCCATGACACTCACACACTCACCAGCACAATTTACTGAACTCCCATTCCCATTTACCCCTTCTCTCCCAGACCCTTCACTTTACACACGTTGCTTCTTTGCACGCCCCCTCTTTCGTTTTTCTTTCCCCCTTTCTCCTCCCTTTTCTCCCTTTACCTGTTGACCATCTATTTAGTATTTTGAAGGTTGTAATCCCTCCTTTATTTATTTATATACTTGTTTAGGTTTTGCTGGGTCCGTGCTTCTCCTTTTTTGTCAGCTGGTTCTGTTTGGCTCCCCTCGGTCTCCCCCCCCCCATCACCTCTTGCACCTCCCTGCCCAGTGTAGGATCTGTAAGTGCGACCTCTCGTAGGCATGGAGGACGCCCACCTACTTGCAGCCTGGTCTTTTCCATCGACCCTCCCATTCCGTGTGGTTTTCTGGGGTGCTGATAGGGTCCTGTGGTGGACCCATGGTTTCAGTCCTTGACATTGATTTTTTGGTAAATATACTTACCTACGCCAATATGGCGAACAATAATTGTATATAACTTATTGTGTAAATATTTGTTTGTTTTCTGTTTTAACAAATAATATTTATATTTATCTTTTTTCAGAGTTCATGTTTTCAATCATTTCCCCCTGAAGAGACCTCCATTATCAAAGGTCAAAACGCGTCAGTATTTCTGGTACAGGTTTACTTTTTTGTTATATGAACTCACATGGTTGTATTTATGTATCTACTTTTAGAATCACATTTTGGAACTCATGTCTTGATCCCACTAGAACGTTTTTTTTTCACCATGTATCTTTTTAATTATTTTTTGAACTTTGGAATCCATTCAAATTTTTTGCTGCAACTCAAAGCCCCTTGGGGTACTTTTCCTTCTATCAGTGTGTAGAGTATATAATACATTGGAGTCAGTATACAGTACATAATACATTGCAGGTGGTGTACACTATATAATACAGTGCAGTATGTGTACAGTATATAACACAGTGCAGGTGGTGTACACAGTATATAATACCGTGTGTACAGTATATAATACAGTGCAGCCGGTATACAGTATAAAATACAGTGCAGTTGGTGTACAGTATATAGTGCAGTGCAGAGTATATAGTGCAGTGCAGTGTATATAATACAGCGTAGTGCAGTGTGAAAAGAAACCCCATAATGTCCGGAAGTCCCCCAAGGATGCCTCTGTGTCTACAGTGAAAAGTGATGGTCACTTGCATAGTGCATCCTCTGCAGGTGGGGTACGCTTGTTCTTTTTTTCTGCTGCTGGCCATGTTATTGAGCCACAACATGCAGAAGAGTTGGTGGAGTGGATAATTAAGCTGTCCTCATCCTCCTCATCCTCTGTCATTCATACTAGTTTGCTTTCCAACGCAGCTGCCAACGTAGCCTATTCCCCATGGCTCCTTGTCCACAGTTACTGCTTCCATAGCCCCGCCATCATGCAAGGAGGGGTCACCAGAATCATTCGACCATAGTGTCAGTTACATGCTGCTGGAGGATGTACAGCAGTTTAAATGCTCCAATGTTGGTTTGCAGGTTGTAACGTGAGGCTAGAGAGAGGGGGTGCCACAGAAAGACAAGAAACTAGCAGTCATGTTCTCCCAGCTGCAGCATACTGCCAAGTTTGCTCCAGTGATGAGGAGGGAGGGGATGATGAGGTCACTGGCTGTACTTGGCTGCCTGAGAGAACAGAGGAGGAGAAGGAGGAGGCACAACTCCAATGAGGCATTTTTTTCATCCAGGGGCTGGCTTAAGGGCAGCCACCATATTGCATCAAACCACAGAGCTCCACAGGCGCACGGTGGATCTTCTGAAGCAGGCCTGAAAAGTCTGTGGGCATTTCCAGCGGTGAAACAATGCCAGCACTCAGCTTGCTAACATTCAATGGGAATCTAACCTGCCCACCAACCGCCTCATTTGTGACATGTTCACCAGGTGGAACTCAACATTGGCAATCCTGCAGTGGCTGCAAACACAGCAGAAGGCATCAATGAGTACCTGTGTGAGTATGGCACCAGGACAGGCTCAGGGGAGCTTGGCTTCTTTTCGCCCTCCTGTCATTCAGTGCTCTGCTGTCATTCAGTGCACAGGCAGAACCACAGTCTGCCTATGTAAACAAGGCAGATTGCTGTTCTGTCGTTACAGAAGGCATGGATCCTGTGTTCCTGTGAAGCAGGAACACTGATCCATGCCTTCCACTAGTAAAAGCACCTCCCTGACTACACTGAATCACCAGCTAGGGGCACATTTAACTTTTTGATAACCCCTTCCCAGCCAGTGTCATTAGTACAGTAACAGTACATATTTTTTAGCACTGATCACTGTATTAGTGTCACTGATCCCCAATAAAGTATCTAACGTGTCAGTTAGGTGTCTGATTTGTCTGCCACAATATCAGAGTCCGTCAATAAGTTGTTGATCTCAGCCATAACTAGCAAAAAAAAATCATAAATCTATCCCATAATTTGTAGACACTATGGCCCGGATTCACAAAACGCCATAGTATCTATGCGCCGGACTCAGAAACCAAGATACGCCAGAAAATAGGCTTCATCCGCCCGACGTAACTTGCCTCCACCGGCGTATCATGGGCGCATATTTACGCTGGACGTATTTGGCGCTCCCATTGATTTTGTATTCAAATATGCAAATGAGGGAGATAAGGCGATTCACAAACAAACATGGGCCCGACGCAGGATACGCAATGTGCGTGTAAGTTGTACGCCCGGCGCAAAGTTATTCCTCATAAAGCAGGTGTAACTCAGCAACAGACGTGCACAGGTCAGCTGGAGAGCAGCTGTAGCAGCACCGTTATGGACGAGCTAAGAAACCACACTTGCAGGACAACACATCTGTATGCCAGCATGCCAGGGGCAGCCATGGTCATAGCACTACTTTGTCCACAGGCACAGAGGAGGAGGGCACGGGAGAGGATATACCGAACGCGCATGAACGTCTTTGGCATGGGGGAATCGGAGGTGTATCGCATCTTCAGATTCAGCCCTAATGCCATCCTGGAATTAGCCACAACCCTGCCTGATGAAATCACCCGACACAACGCTCACATGCAGTGCAGCCACTAGTCAAGGTACTGGCAACACTCCATTTCCTTGCCAGTGGATTTTTCCAACGTACAAGTGGACTCGTGTCTGGGATGTCACAATCCACCATGAGCAGATGTGTGCACCAGGTTGTCCCCGCAATCCTCACACGCATGTCCCACCACATCATCAAACCCACCCATGAGCATCTGCGGCAGAAGGCAATGCAGGATTTCTACAGAATTGCCGGATTCCCATGCACCATCGGGGCCATTTATTGCACACATGTAGCACTACGGCCCCCCCGTGCCACAGAGCACATTTACCGCAATCATAAGCAGTGGCATTCCATCAACGTACAGGTGATAGCCAGCGACGACAGCTACATATACCGTCAAAGCCACATCCCAACGGAATTCGAACAGAACGTGTACAGGGACAGCTGGCTAGTTGGTGAGTGACATGGGAGTCAGGCATGACTGTCCGACCCCATGATGCAGACATCACGAGGGGCACATGCATGGCTAACATCCTCCTGTCTTTTCCCTTCCAGGTGACTCGGCATATGCACTTGGACCCCATCTCCTGACTCCATACCGGGATCCCCAAACCAGAGTAGAGAGAAGAAACAATGCTGCTCACATACTCCCCCGTGCAGTGGTGGAGCGCACATTTGGCATCCTGAAGTCCTGTTTCCGATGCCTGCATAAGTCCGGGGGGACAATAAAAAATAAAAGAATCCTGGAATCCAATCTCCCTTTAGAGATAACCTAAATTATTAATTAGTGTACCAGCCGATTCGCCATGGGTGGACGAGATACCTGCCAACAAGCAAAAAAGCTACATAGAGAAGGGGTTTGGAGGGGACAAGAGAGCCCCCAGAAACTAAAAAAAGGCAGGTCAACAACGTCTTAAGGTACAAAAATATGAAAAAGGCTTTATTGGGGGGGGGGGGGGTATCATATACATGAAATATCAAGCATATGTGAGGAACAATGTATCCATTATAACACAATATATCTCACAATACCTAACCATTCAATAATAAAAAACGTGCTGCAGCAAATATAAGTTTAAATATAAGTTTAAAAGTTTTAAACTTATATTTCCTGCAGCACGTTTTTTATTATTAAATGGTTAGGTATTGTGAGATATATTGTGTTATAATGGATACATTGTTCCTCACATATGCTTGATATTTCATGTATATGATACCCCCACCCCTAAAAAAGCCTTTTTCATATTTTTGTACCTTAAACCGTTGTTGACCTGCCTTTTTTTTGCTTTCTGGGGGCTCTCTTGTCCCCTCCAAACCCCTTCTCTAAGTCCGGGGGGACCCTGTTGTATTCCTCAAACTTTGTGTGTCTACACAACTATACCATGAGAAAGGGCCTGGAGATTGACATATGTGATGACCTGACCCCCCCAACCACACAGTCCCCCTCTGCCTGAGGAGACCCCGTCTGCTGAAGGAACAGCAGTCAGGAGTTGCCTCGTGGAACGTATCTTTGCACGTTAAACACACACACACATTCATCATGGCACATGGACAATGCATGCATGCACACCACTGTGGTCCCTAGCTCACGCACACAACATCCACATCACATTGGATTAGCCCAAGTCCACCGCACGGGACTTGGGAGCAGCAAGGCCACGTCAAGGCACCAATGATGTTGCTGTCCATTCATACCACATTCACACGGTCGTGGGGATAACCTCTTCCCGAAGAACCAAGGTGACACGCCTTGCTGGCAGGAATGTCACCCACACATTCACACACCAGTCACACTGTAGTCTGCACTCCTAACCATGTGCAGTTACTACAAAAAAAAAAGGGGGATCATGCCATTGGCCGACATGGCATGCCCTTACAGGAGGACGGCACGTACCTCTGTCCAACCTAAAAAAAAAAAGCTCATAATCTAAGCACACAAAAAAAAGAGAGCAGTCATTTGCCCTCTCGTGGGCCAGGCCTGGTGCCATGGGAACGGCTCCTCAATTGTTGGGGGGAGCCTCGGTTGGGGCGGTGGGGCATCAGGAGGAGGTTCATCCCCTAGTCTGTTACTCCTGGCAGATCCTGGCTGCCTGCCCTCCAACACAATGGCAATGCGTGTGGGACAGAGTTCGTCTCCGCCTACATCCGCAGGCAGCGCAGCACAGTTTGCGCTCACATCCAGCAGGCAGTCAGAGATAGAGCTGCTCTGCTCGGCCTGCTGTGTGAGGCACTGCTGCACAGCGGCTGCGGTGCCCTGCACAGCCACTGTGCACTTACATACAGCTCATGTTTGGACACATTTATGAATCCTTGTTGCAAGTTTAAGGCCGCGTACACACGAGGAGACATGTCCGCTGAAACTGGTCCGCAGACCAGTTTCAGCAGACATGTTCGATCGTGTGTACGGCCTAGCGGACAGGTTTCTAGCGGACAAAAGTTTCTAAACATGCCTAGAAACTTGTCCGCTGGAAACCTGTCCGTCGGACATGTCCGATGGTTAGTACGCCCAACCATCGAACCGAAATCCCACGCATTCGTCAAATTGATTTGACGCATGCGTGGAAGCATTGAACTTCCTTGTTTGAGCACGTCGGTGTCTCCTACGTCACCGCATTCTCTGTTCGCGGGGATTTTGGTCTGATGGCGTGTACACACATCAGACCAAAAGATCCCTTCAGACATGTCCGATGAAAACGGTCCGTCGGACCTGTCTCATCGGACATGTCTCCTCGTGTGTACGTGGCCCAAAAGTAATTTTTATGACTGATTTGCAAGTATGTGACTTATAAAGTCTAGGTCAAATCCCAGTTTAAAAAAAATACAGTTGTTTGCTAGATAATTCTTCAAAAAACACTTAAAAAATATGTGTTCCTCTTGCCCAACATTTGTTAAAGCGGAGCTCCACCTAGGAAAACTTTTTTTGTTTAAATGCTGAAAAAAAAAAAAATGTTTGCTGTTGCTAGGCAGATCGTCCTAATCTGCCACTTACTGATCCGCGGTCTTCTTCATTCTTCTGTTGCTTGGCTGCCTCCTGTGGAATGGTGGAGCGGTGTCTTCTGGGACATTGTGTGTGTCCCAGGAGACATCATACATTCACGGCGCGCTGCGCGGCTCACGCATGCGCAGTAGGGAATCGGGCGGTGAAGCCGCAAGGCTTCACTTCCTGATTCCCTGACCGAGGATGGTGGCGGGGCACCCGAGACCCGAGCGTTTGCTCGGCTTCAGCTACCGTCATCGCGGGCACCCTGGACAGGTAAGTCTCCTTGGTAAAAGTCAGCAGCTACAGTGTTAGTTTTTTTTCACCGCACCTCCACTTTAAGTTTTTTCAATTCCCTACTGATAAGTAGCCATTCATAAATATGCTGCATGTTTTATGTCCTTCTTGAACACAGACAAATGAAGATCCTGAGCACTGAATCATCCATGTCAACTATGCACAGCAGAAGTTCCTGGAAAGACAATTATGAATAAAAGCAGGTAGCCTATGTGACCTAACCCAGGTGTACACGTTCCTATCTAACTAACATAACCATTCCTTTCAACTGGATTCATTGTAGCTGCTCCACATACAGAAATCTTAATAGCCTCTCACATCTGGATGAAGGCTGATGAAAGCTGTCATTTAGTAATTACAAAAGTCAAAAGTCCCCTCTTCTGCTAATGACCACCTGGTTCTGGATATTAGGCTATGGTTGTGTTCATGCCTGAGGTGCCAAAGGTGATGAAGGGAAAAGAATAAGGCAGATGAACGCCATCTACTCCTGTACACGAAGGCTGGCTGCCTGTAGACAGGTGTGGAGTCATGATCAAAAGGGCCAACTGAATGATTATTGGGATGAATGGCTGTCTGGAAACAAAGATGTAGAACAGGACATGCTGATGTGAGGTGTTCAGCATCTTTAATCAAAGTTCACAGCTATGATCCAGAAATAAATCAGTAATATTCTTCTGATGGCTTTAAAGCAGCTGTGTCTACCTAATGAGGCTCATTTACTGGCAGAATCCTGGTCAGCCAAATCTATCAATATCAATTGTAAAGTCACTTCTTCCTGCCCTGTCATTTTTATTTTTTTATTGCTGGTAGAGGTATTTATAAAAAAATAAAATATCAGGCTTTATTCAGACAACATAAAGAGCAAATATGATATGCAAGGTGCAATAATCAACAGCAACTCCTATATACTATGGTCAGTGCAGTGAAAAATGATTTACTCTCAGATATCCTAAAGCTGAACTCTTGAACAGATGACCTGTGCCCGTACTGCATTGGTCAACTGCTTGTTTTGTCTAGGGCAGAGATCCCCCACCTTCAAACTTTAGGGGGGGACTGTGGCCAGTGGGAGTAGAAAATGCATCATGGGAGCAAACAAGGCCATAGGTCTGGTGGTCAGTGAGAGTAAAAAAATTACATAATTGGTGTCAGCGGATTTAATAGTGACCCATCTCTGTTGTCACTGCGAGAAACAGTGCCTCATATCAGTGTAAGGAATAGTACCCCAAGGGCCGGATGAAGGAAAGTAAAGGGCTGCAGTTTGGAGACCTCTGGTCTAGGGGAATAAAGATCAGAGATATACTTACCTAATTTTACAATCCTCCCCACACAAAACCAGTCCCTGTGGCTCCAGCCTTAGCAGTCTAGTGATCTTGTGCAGTGGACTGTTGCTGATGCCATCACGCCCATAGATCCCTACCTACCTCATCCTGCACCAGTGGAACGTGTAGAATAACACTAAAGCCGTGTACACACTATCGGTTTGTCCGATGAAAACAGACCGATGGATTGTTTTCTTTGGACAAACCGATCGTATATGGGCCCCATCGGTCTTTTTACCATCATGTTTTAAATTTTTCCTATGGATAAAAAGCCGATAGAAAAATACGATCGTCTGTGTGGAACTCCATCGGAGAAAAATCCATGCATGCTTAGAATCAAGTCGACGCATGCTCGGAAGCATTGAACTTCATTTTTTTCGGCTCGTCGTAATGTTTTACGTCACCGTGTTTTGGCACGGTCAGAATTTAGTCTGATGGTGTGTATGCAAGACTGATGAAAGTCAGCTTCATCGGATATCCGACGAAAAAATCCATCAGATTAGATTCCATCAGATATCCGATCATGTGTACAGGGCTTTAGAGTTACTGCATTTCATGAACTCGCTGGACCCAGAATCTGCTTCACAAATCTCTTTTAGACCATACATATACAAGCATTTACAACCACCCAGATGAATTATTACCAATATTTTGAGGTCCTACATCTGCATGCATCCTAGAGACCTCAAGTCCCCATCTCTCCACTGGTAAAATCACATTCTGCTTGTTTTTCCCATCCTCTTTAGCTCCTGTTATTTTAAATGTAATAACCACACAATGCTTTCAATCTTACACAATACTTCTATAATATATACATATATACTCTATGGGCCAGATTCTCAGAGGCGCTACGACGGAGTATCTCAGATACCCGTCGTATCACCGTTTTTTTTGGCTCGTATCTATGCGAGTGATTCTTAGCATCACTTTGGCATAGATACGCTTGAACATCCGACAACTGTAATACCATTACACGTGCGGATCGTAGTTGTAATGACAACTCCGGCCACTAGGTGGCCTTTACGTTGTTTTCTCATTTGCCTATGCAAATGAGGCTACTACGCCGATTCCCGATCGCTTTTACGCTGCACCGTCGTCGCGTACGTCGTTTTCGTTCGCGTAAGGTTACCCCTGCTTCTATCAGGAGTAACCTTACGAAGTACCGTCGGATGCCATGTTAAGTGTGGTGTCGGGTCATCGTCGGCTTTTTCCGTCGCTTACGTCGTTTTACTAACTCGTTCACAAATAGGGCATTGCGTAGTGACGATCACGTCGTTTTGACGTCGGTTTCAACAACGCTTTCCGACGTGAGCTGGAGCATGCGCACTGGGCTTTTTCCCCGGCCGGCGCATGCGCAGTTCGTTCGACGCGGGGGCGCGCTTCATTTAAATAGAAGCCGCCTCCTTTGAATTACGCGGGCTTACGCTGGGCCATTTTCGCTACGCCAACGCAAACTACGGAGCAAATGTTTAGAGAATACGGAACTTGCTCTAGTACGATGCGGCGGCGTAGTGTAAATGCGTTACGCTACGCCGGCGAATTTGTATGAGAATCTGGTCCTATATTGCCAAAATTATTGATCACCACATGATTTGGCCCAGTGCACAAAGCACAGCCCATAAAGACATGACTGAGCGAGTTTGGAGTGGAGGAACTTTACTGGCCTGCAGAGTCCTGACCTCAACTCGATAGAACACCTTTAAGATTAATTAGAGCAGAGACTGCGAGCCAGGCCCTCCTATCCAACATCAGTGCCTGACCTCATAAAATGCACTTCTGGAAGAATGGTCAAACATTCCCATTGACACACTTCTAAACCTTGAAGACCTTCCCAGAAGAGTTGAAGCTGTTATAGCTGCAAAGGGTGTGGCTGCACTTCTGCTGTTCTCCTGAGCTCCAGTGAGGCCTACTGATCCAGGGAGCTTGATTACTCCCTATACCCAGAGTGGATGCAGGAACCTGGGGTGGACCCAGGGGAAGATCCCCCGGATGGCCAGAGTACTGGTTCTCCCATACCAGTGTTTGAGGACCTGGGAAATGGCCCAGCTAAAAGGGGAAAGCCTGGCAACCTACAGAAAGAAGGTTTGTGCCAGGATTGCGAGAATCGCCAAGGAGGAGGAAGTACTGGCAAAGTTGAAGTTTGACTTCAAGCAAAAAAAAATCGCAAGTGATCGGCTGCATAGTTCCAAGAGGAAACAGATGCGGCCTGAGTTAATGGCTTTGGAGGCCAAAGTGGAAAAGCAGAGTCTGCTGGTGGCTACATTGAAAGAAACCAGCGGTGCTTTCAGGGAGAAATATGGCAACGATGATCGCTTCCGTGCAATGCGCAGAGGGGCTATAGAGGCCAGTGGAGGACAGGCATCACCAGAGTGCGAAGAAGCCAAGGTCAGTACAAAGCAAAAAAGTTTCTGTGGGCTCGGATTGTGTTTCTGGCCAGCACGCTGGAAAATCTTTGCATTCCAAGCCAAGTACCAGTATGCCTGAAGACAGTGGTAAAAGCTCTGGCACACAGGCTGCAGGTGATCAGCAGTCAGGTGTTTTGTCTGGCAGTATGTCATCGGGCCAAGAAAGTTCTGTGTCCTTACCACCGCAGTAGGAGGCTATGGAGCAAGATGATCCATCTGAGCCTGTGAAGGGAGCAGATATGATGAACTTTATTGCAGAAATGTAATCACCTTTGCATTGTCGCAAGTTTGCAGTGTCTGGATCATCTGAGGATGAAGAGGAGGATAATGATGTCCCCCCAAAATGTCTGAAACAGCAGGTGAAAGTAAAAGCAGGTTTTGTTCAGAACTTGCCTATACAACACAATGGAGGTGTAGTTCCTATGGATTGTGCAGTAGAGGGCAGCGCAGAGCAAACATATCTACTTGCTGAGAATTCCACCTGTGTACAGCCAGCCAGTGAAGGGTGTGTGGACTCTGCTGTGAAGAGTAATGATAAAGACATCACTGTTGGTAACCCTTTAGTTACTGGTAATGAAGGTAGAATTACCAAGGGCAATGTAAATGACATTTCTGTGTCAGAAGTCTCTGCTCCTGACAATAATGTTGCTAGGAGTGATGGTTGCTAGGAGTGATGTGACTGAAGGTCGGGCCAATATGACACCATCTGGTAGCTCCTTTAAACGCCGCAATGTGGTCCAATTGAGGTGGATTGGAGAAGGCCCCCCCAAATAGGAGAAATGTGGTGGACCGCATTCTGGGGATGGGTTTTAAAGCGGAGGAGATTTTTGCCCTTATCAGCCCAGTTGGGTCATATGAGTATGACCTCTCCTTTGTCAAGGCAGAAGGATTAGATGTCTTTTAGGAGAGGTATGAGCAGAAGTGCAAGAAGTCCCCAAGATGGGCCGGTTTGTCACCTAAAGTAGTCTCACGCCAGCCATTATATAAAAACGTCACCATTCTAGTGCGTAATGAGTCCATTCCTGCTGCGGATCTGGGGGTGTGGTTGGGGAGATATGCGGATGTCCAAGCCCCCTTGAGGAAGGTTGTAGATGACAGGGGGATATGGACAGGAGGATGGACCGTATTAGTAAAACTGCATGTCACCGGTAATGTTGTTAAGCACATCCCCTTCCTCTGCCTTTATAGGTCGTGACAGGATCATTACCTTACCATTACCATTACCCCCCAGGTGTCAGTTTCCCAATCTGAAGGTGTGACCCCTCCTGTGTCTGCTTCCCAGTCTGTCTTTCCTACTTTCCTACTATGTCAGTGTCTACTTCTGTTGTGTGTTCTTCCCCAGTGTTTCAGATACCCAGTGTTCCTAATGTATCCAAGTCATCCAGATTGGCTGAGGCTGCCAAAGCTTTGTTGGGACCTTGCCTGGGGAAACGTAAGACCTCTAGTGGAGGTTCTAAGGGGAAGAAGGGAGAAGTTGCCACTGCTAATAATATAGATGAGGCTTTTAAGGGTAATGTTTTAGGGGAGGAGGGAGAGTGGACCAAGGTGAGCAGAAGGAGGAATAAAGTAGTGCTGACCTCTGCCTCCTCGGCTTCATCTTGAGAGGTAGAAGATCTACCTCTGGGAAACAAGTTTGGGTCCTTATCTGACAGGGAAGAAGAGTCTTCTAATTCCGTGTCTCAGATGGAGGAGGATGAGGGAGAAGGTTCCCTAAAGAGGCCAGGGTCTCCAGTAAAGGAGGAGGGTGCTCAGGCTAAGAAACGCCTACCTCAATCATCCTAATGGCAGTTCCCACTCCGATAAAGGTGGCAACGATTAATGTTGCCAGCATAAAATCTGTAGGGGCTCGCAATATGGCCTTATTTTTTCTCAGCGAGATGGATGCTGATGTTTTATTTTTGCAAGAGACCCGGCTAAATTGCCTTGCCGATGTCCACCTGGCAAAGAGGGAGTGGAGACGTGGGCCCTCCTTCTGGTCTCTTGCGGCCGAGCCTTACAGCGGAGTTGCAGTACTTTTTACTGGCATGGTAACGTGTCGGCGGGTTATCGAGGTAGAGATTGGAAGGTGTATGGTCCTGGACGTCTCTGTGAAGGGGCATGATCTACGTCTGGTAAATATTTATGGACCACAAACTAGATGGGAGAGGAAATGCCTCTTTACAAAGATTAAGCCTTTCCTTTTTACATCTCGGCAAGTTGTCTTTGGAGGTGATTTTAACACCGTCACTAGGCCCAAAGACAGGAAAGGCTCCACTGACAGCCTGAGATATGATAGCGTCTTTCTTAATATGATAGCCAGGGAAGCGGGTCTGGAAGATGCGCATATTAAGCTTTGCCCAGACAGCACGGGGTACACATTTAAGAGAGGCAGCTGTGAGAGCAGGATAGACAGGTTTTTTTTTAAGGGGGACTCTGCCTTTTCGGCTCCTGAGTGTCGTATGGTGGAGTTCTCTAATCACCTTATGCTGTCTGTTATTCTTAATGCTTCAGATATGCCACCTAAAGGAAAGGGTATTTGGAGGATGAATTCGGCTCTGCTGGATGACGAGGAGGTAAGACAATCTTTTGAGGATTTTTTTCAGGCTCAGGTAACCATCCTGGATTTCTGCAGCAGTAAGTCGGAGTGGTGGGAGCTTGTCAAAAGCCGGATTAGTGGGTTTTTCAAGGCCATAGGAAAAAGGAAACAGCTTGGTAAGTACATTGCCTACCAGCAGCTGCGGAGAAAACTTGATCGCCTTGTCTCGAATGGTGGAGATTTAGGGGCAATCTCTGAGGTGAAACTTCTACTTAGGAAGTATCAGTATGACCGGCACGCTTCTTTGGTTCTGGAAAGGGACTACGGGAAATATCGCTCACCCGACCCTTATCAGAACTGCAAACAAAGCGCAGCAGTTAAGACGGTTGTTGGGCTAAGGGATAGTACGGGCTCTTTGACGAAATCCAGGTCAGGGATCCTGGAGGTCTCGAGGTCTTTTTATGTGGAACTTCTGGGGGAGAAGTACCTCGATCGGGCAAAGATGTCAAGTTTTCTGGATTCTACACCAGATCTGGGAAATAACATTCCGCTGGCAAGTTTGACGGGGTAATCACAGCAGAAGAGGTAGTCAAAGCTATAGACGGTCTGGCCATTAAGAAAACACCTGGGCCAGACGGATTGACGGCTGAATTTTATAAGACTTTCAAATCCAGCTTGGTACCTTATCTTGTGGAGGTATTTAATGGCTGTCTGCAAGAGGGTTCACTCCCTCCCTCCATGAGACATTCTGCTGTTATTCTGTTGTCAAAAGGTAAGGATCCCTCGATGATTGAGAATTGGCGCCCCATTAGCCTTCTCAATGTCGATAGAAAGATTCTGGCAAAGATAATTTTCTGCCGCTTGTCGTCAGTAGCGGACAGATTGCTTTCTCGTCAGCAGCACTGTTCGATCCAGGGCAGGAGCACTTTTTCAGCGGTGTTAGCTGTCCAGGAGGCTCTGGAGCGTTGCAGGGCTGAGGGCTGGGGAAAGTACTTGCTGGCGTTGGATCAGGCGAAGGCTTTTGATCGTGTCAATCATGAGTACCTCTGGCTTCCCTTGACAAGTATGGCCTGGAGGGTGGGTTTATTGGATGGCTTAAGACTTTATACAGAGAGGCAGAAAGCTTCATGCTTGTTAACGGTTGGGTTGGACGGCCCTTCAGGGTTGGATCAGGGGTGCGCCAGGGGTGTCCGTTGAGCCCTTTGCTATACGTTTTCGCAATCGACCCCTTCATCAGAAGGCTAGAGAGCGGACCGTTGTGCGGAGTGCCGGTGGGCACTGCTGGTGAGCTGCCCTTGAGGGTTGTAGCCTATGCTGATGATGTTTCTGTTTTTATCTCTGGGACAGAGGAGGCGCAAGAGGTGGTCTCAGTTATAGAGCAGTATTCCGAGGCATCGGGCTCCAAGGTCAACCGTGATAAAAGGATACGTTTTTTGGATGAGCGAGGGAGATGAGAGCTTTGCACTTCCGGACATCTTGCCGAGGCCTCAGCAGAAAGTCAAAATATTAGGCATCGAGTTTGGCCCTGATGATTACAGTAAGTTAAATTGGGAAGCCAGGCTAAATAATGCTGATGTCAAGGTGAAAAGCTGGAAAGGGTGGCGGCTCTCCTTGAGGGAAAGGGTGGACTTGATCAAGACCTACCTGATTCCTACCTTTCTGTATGTCAGCTTCGTTTGCATCTTGCCGGAATCCTTCTATACGAGGATTTATAGTTGTTTCTTTCAATTACTATGGGGGACAGGCTGAATCTTGTGAAGCGGAATGTAACTTACCTATCTAGGCAGAAGGGTAGCTTAGGGATGGTCAACCCGGTTGTATTCTTCTCTCTGATGTTTTTAAAACACAATTTTGGTAACATGCTGGCAGAGAGACCGCCTCGATGGGTGGGTATTTTCCAGATCTGGTTTAGACCTTTTCTGGGCTGTTGGGAGAGTGGCGGGCCAGTGAAAAGCCTAAGGGTCAAGCATGGTAAGCTCCCGGCTTATGTTGCCCCGTGCCTGAAAATTCTTAAACGGTGGCATGTGACAGCAGAGGATATCAGGTCCCTCCCTAGGAGACTCCTGGGTGAGAGGATCGTGGGTACTGTCATTCATGCGCCACTGGCCTTAAGAGATTGCCCAGGTCATATTATGAGGGAGGGTTTACATTTAATAAATTCTGAGCGGATTCCTTTGAAATTTGGGGACCAGGCCTGGCTCGCTTTCCACAGTAGGCTCTATGTGAGGGGGAACGTGAAGTGCCGCTCTTTGGACAATCGTGGTTGTCCAAGAGCGGAGTGTCAGGGTGAAGTGGAAACCATGGACCACTTTTTGCTTCAGTGCCCTTTCAATATAGAAGTCTATAAAAAGGTGGGGAGGGCTCTGAATATTCCTTTCTTGTCTAGCATGTCTTATGCTGAGTGGGTGTATGGAGCATTGTAGAATCGCAAGGGATTTGATTTGCACACTGTTTTTCTAGTCAGCTTAGTAGTCCGATATTACACCTGGAATGCACGGTGTCAGGTATCCCTTCGGCAGAAAGTCCTTCCTGTTCCGGTGGTGGTGTGTGAGATTCTTGGTGAGGTAGGGAAAATTCGGGGTCTCCAGAAAGACAGATGGCAGCAAAGGGTCTGGATAAAGGCGTGGAGGAATATCAGGCCTGTGGCTGCTGTTTGTTGATCTCTGGGTGTTGGGTTCTTTCCCTGGTTTCTCTCTGGACACTCCCTTAGATTTTCAAGGATACCATTTTTGAAGAAAGGCTACATACACATGATAATCTGTTTCTTGGTCTGAATGTTATTCAAGTTGAGTGTAGAGATGTGTAGAATTTTTGAAGATGTCTGCTTTATTTAGTGATGTGTTCGTGTATTATTGGTTGAAGTAAGCCTTCATTATGTATATAATATGTTATGCATAAAAAAAAAGGAAAAAAATATCTATAATATTTATTTTTTGTATTTTTGTATAAAAAAAAGTTGGAATGTGTTTCTTGTTTGCAAGATTCTCAAAATAAAAAAATTGCCAACTCAATATTGAACTCTACGGACTAAGACTGGGATGCCATTAAAGTTCATGTGTATGTAAAGGCATGTGTCCCAATACTTTTGACAATATAGTAAATATAATAATATACATTTTCATTGGTTCTGGAGACATAGGCACCTGTAGCAGGCAAGGATCAGGGTGCATTCAGTGCTGATATCTGCTTCTACTTGTGTACTGGTCCCTGTCCAGAATGGCAGAGCCTTTTAGTCCTAGTACACACAACCGTTTTCCTCAACAAAATCCATCAAGAAACTTGTTGTTTCTTTTACGATGAGTTTTTCGGTCGTGTGTACGGGGCCTAATGCCGCGTACACACGATCACTTTTTGTGATGTAAAAAACGTCGTTTTATCTCACGAAACAAAACGACGTTTTTTAAACTTCATTTTAAAAAACGATGTTGCATACACACCATCGTTTTCTGAAAATGCTCTTGCAAAGCGCGGTTACGTAAGACACTTTCGACGGCACTCTGTTCCATGGAAGTTCCTGTCTCATAACTTGCTTCTGAGCATGCGCGGGTTTAAAAACGTCGTTTTAAACGTCGTTTTGCCCACACACGATCACTTTTTGTGAAACAAAAGACGACATTCTGAAAAACGACATAAAAAATTCAAGCATGTTCGAATTTTTTTTTGGTCGTTTTTTTGAAGACATAAAACAACGTTTTGCCCACACACCATCATTTTAAATGACGTTTTTTAAAACGTTGTTTTATTTCATCACAAAAAACGACTGTGTGTACGCGGCATTATGCTTGCTGTATCTTCCACCTGCCTCTCTGATTTTGCTCAGTGCTTGTCCATCTGGAACTTCTGCTGCCTCATTCATCTTCAATAAGCAGACAGCAAGCATACGCTACTGAAATGAGTAACATTTTATTGGGGCATTTATCATTATTAACTAAAGTGTTTTGAGTGTTCTTTTTTTCAAATTTATTATAGCTCATTGCTGCCTTCTTTAAAGATTGGGGAGTATCTGATTTCTGCTGACGATATAAATATTGTGCATATGGGACCACTAAAAAGGAGAGTACAAATGAAGGTACAGCAGATTTATTTTTGTATATGAAAAAACAATCAGCCCTATATGAACAATCAAGAACTTCATCCATACTTGCATATGTTTCTGCCTTACTTACAGCATAATCTGACCCATTGATGTGCTGCAGTTTGCCTATCACATACATTGTCAGAACTGGCATTAAAAAGGCAAATTATGTGATTTCTTGTTGAATTTGATTGGTGCATATGGAGAAAAACCCCACTCATTCCCACCACATTTGTTCCCAGCCCAAGCACAATGTCGAAAAAGTATGTGGCTTTGCAAAATATACTGCTGCATTGTTTTGTAACAAGAGACAACTTTTTCTGGGAAATTCATAAAGGGTGTCATAGACACCCTTTAGAATTCTGTTGGGGTGCAGTACCGAAAGTGACTGTGTTTTCCAGCACTGAAGTTAGAGGGTCCATGCTCATCTTTTCTTCCTTAGTAAAACCCCATCTCACCTTCCCTTCCTGGCCACTGCACCCGTCACACTGGCAGGCACATGGCCAAGGAGTTTTGTAATAGGAGTGGACGGACCTGGTTAGGAACTTGGAGACTAGTTCCCCATCAGGTCCTCTTTACTTTTGATTGGCAGCTCATAGTAGTGGGCGTCTCATTGCCACTATTCAGTCCATTAGCGGCTTTGGAATCCACCCCCTGCTGTGCGCTATCAATCACAAACAATGTGGACCTGATGAGGAGCTATTTGTGAATTTGAGTTGTTGGGTGGGCGGAGCCTGATGGGGAAATCTGGGATTAGTTCCCCATCAGGTCTGTCCTGCTTGCTTGTGATTGACAGTGCATGGCAAGAGACGTTACCAAATCCGCTATTGAACTGAACAGTAACTATGGAATCCACCTATTGTCATCTGCTGTAAATCGCTGACAAGGAAGACCCGATGGAGAACTAGTCTCTCAGGCGGCGTACACACGACCGAGGTTCTCGCTGGAAACCAGCGAGAACCTCGCTGGAAGCTGCATTCCAGCGAGGACCTCGGCCGTGTGTACGCTCCTGGCTCGCCCCACCCGTCGGGAATCCCGTCGAGCGAAAAGAGAGCAGGCTCTCTTTTTGCTCGACGGCCCGCCTGGATGAATGGCTGGTTGCCATTCCCGACGGGCGGGTCGCCGATTTCGACGGCCGGCAGAGAACCTCGATGGGCGGAACGATGTGTTCTGCCCGTCGAGGTTCTCTGCTGTGTGTACGCCGCCTCAGAGTTTCCCATTAAGCTCCACACACTGTCAGTTCAATGTGACCTATGTTTTTAGTTGCTAGGATGTGGGAGGCCTTCATCCTAGCAACCAATAAAGTAAATGTAAAATATTAAAATATTAAAATGGAGCTAAACAACATTTGAATCTTACTTCTCCTTCAACGGTCCAACTTGTTCACAATGCTAGGCTTCAGCCATCTTCATTGGCTGGTTCTCATTGTACATTCAAAAGTAAAGGTAGGTATCTTTCATTGCAGAGGAATCATTGCATGTTTGTGCAATAAATAATGTGTCTGCTCCTGGTATTTTAAAGTTGGACTTTAGTTCTGCTTTAACCACTTCAATGCCGGGGTCCGTAACTTCCATTTTCAGCTTTCAGTGCTGTAGCAATTTGTATGAAAATTGTATAGTCATGCCACGCTGTACCCAAATTATTATTATATTTTTAGACAGACAGAGCTTTTGGAGATATTTAATCACCACTGTTTTTTTTCATGTTTTGCTAAACAAATGAAAAAAAAATGTTTTTATTAGTTTCTGTTATAAAATGTAGCAAATAAGTAATTGTTCTTCTTCACAAATGTGCGCTGATGAGGCCATACTGATGGGCACTGATAGGCTTCTCTGATGGGCAATCATGAGGATGCAATGGTGGGCTCCAATAAGGCTGCACTGATAAGGCTGCAATGATGGGCACTGATGTGCACTGATGAAGCTGCACTGATGGGTACTGATGGGGCTGCACTGATGGGCAATGATGAGGCTGCACTGGTGGGCTCTGGTGAGGCTGCACTGATGAGCACTGGTGGGCACTTATGTGTACTCATAAAGCTGCACTGATGGGCACTGATGGTGCTGCACTGATAGGCTGCACTGATAGGCTCTGATGAGGCTGCACTGGTGGGCACTGATGAAGCTGCACTGATGGGCACTGATAGGCTGTACTGGTAGGCAATGATGAGGCTGCACTGGTGGGCTCTGATGTGGCTGCACTGGTGGGCACTGCCTCAATTAACACTTAAACTGCCTGTTACACAGAGGAATGAGTCACTATTGACCGGTAGGGTCAGAATAAGCCAACAACTTGTAATATCTCCAGATATCCTACAATACATGATTTATCAGTAATGTCCCATCTCATGTAACGTGATATCATTTCTCAGTCACCCTATGCCCCTATCGGACATAGGGTGACCCTAGACCCAAGAGTCATCAGTGACGCTGGCACAGGCGTACCCCCCATCCTTCAAAAGTCTTTGGGTGTCACTGGCCATTCTGTTACAAGGAGCAGTTCTGGGAGGATGTCCATGAAAACACTTCCAGATCTGGAGAGCCACACTTTAGCCAAAGTGAG
Organism: Rana kukunoris; assembly: GCA_029574335.1. NCBI lineage: Eukaryota > Metazoa > Chordata > Amphibia > Anura > Ranidae > Rana > Rana kukunoris. The sequence goes on along the minus strand of CM056049.1, from coordinate 113,830,949 downwards.
CACACAGCACCACCCTTATGCATTCCAATATTGAGTTGAAACAAAACAACAAGGGAAGAGACGCCTCTGGGTGTAGTAGTTTAAAACAATTTATTAATAAAAGTACAGGTAGTGGTCACTCACATTTTAGAAGTGACAGGTAGGCATGTAAAACATGTTCCCAAAAAGGGAAGGGGTGTCATCCGGCCGTTACTCGAATCCTGGTCTTGCTGGGGCGCTGTGTGGTAAGGTTAGACTTCCATCGCTGATGAAAACAGGCTGGCTGCAATGGGAATCCTCAAACCGAGGCTTGGAACGCTGGTGCACAGCAGGCGGATGATGATGACTTCACCAGGCATGCGATGCGTTTCTGAGTGGTCAGGCAGCGTATGACGTGGCTGCCGCACTCCTTTCTCAAGCTATTGGGTGGAGGGACGAGGAGCTAGTTTTACATGGCCAGATGCGGATGAGACTGGGCGGGGCGAGTGGGGAGTGGGAGGAATATTGCAAGAGGGAATGTGTCAGCGTGAGTGACATGGAAAGGGGAAGAGATACAGTGAGCAGGGCCGATCCGCCCTATAGGCTCACTATGCAAGCCGCTTAGGGCCCCGCAAAGCTGCAAAAGGCCCCCCAAATTACTAGAGGCCCCGTCTGGTCAGAAGTCATTTTCGCCCCCTCAACTCGCTGGCTGTATGGGAGAAGAGGTAAGAAGTCAGCACCCCCGGCTTCTCAATTTAATGTAAGATGTCATTTCCGACAGCAGAACACCCCCTCCCCCTGCTTCTCAACTTTCTTTAATGTGACATGTCACTGTGTCGTCAGCGCCCCCCGCTTCTCATTTTTAATGTGCCATGTCATTTTGCTTAGGGCCCCAGGGAGGTCAGGATCAGCACTGACAGTAAGAGCAATAGATGTAGAAGAGATCAGAAATACAAGACAGGAGGAGAGGGGGAATGAACAAAGTAAATGAAATAATAAAATGTAAGGAAGAGCGACTGGCTTATAAAGTATTATTACAGGGGGTAATTAAAGGGCAAATGTATGGCAACAGGTGGTTTAAAATACACAGAAGATAATAACGGGATAAAAAAGCATTAAATGAGGTAAAAGAGGGTGTAATTAAGCAAGGGATATTTTTGGTAATAATATGGCATTTGTAAAGGCCATATGTTGATATAATGATAATAGATAAAGTTGGTGGGTGGGGGAGAGGGGGCATAAGGGAGGATGGTGAAGGTGGAAACTATGAACTAGAGATGGGGGTGGTAAAACAGAATAAGGGTATATATAATGTTTAAAACATGGGGGGGGGGGGACAAAATTGATCAAAAAATACATACAGTATCATAGAAGTATAGACAAAATCTAAAAGCAACGTAAGTTACGGTATATATAAATATATAAATACATATAAAAATACATATAAAAAATATATATTTGATACATAATAAATAAATAAGCATGCTCTATTACATAGTAGCACCAGCATTGTGTATAGTTGGAACACAGGCATTGGTATCCATGCATATAGACACATAAACATTAGACATGTGCATTCGTTTTTGTTAGAATGCATTTTCGTCCGAAAATCCGTTTTTTTCGTTATCGTTTTAACAAACGATAACGAAAGTGCAAGAAACGAAAACCGACATAAAAAATGCTTTATTTTCTATATATATATATAGAGAGATTCGACATTATAGGGAAAAGATTCGACATTACAGAGAATAGATTTAGATTTATGAGAAAATAGATTCGACAATTTAGAGAATAGATTCGACATTATTACTAGTCATACAACATTAGAATTCTTGTAGGCGGAATAGGTACGGAAATGTACGATTCGACGATTTTGACCATTCGACAGAAACCAATTATTATTGGATTTTCGGACGAAAGCTATTCCCCAACGAAAAACTAAGTAAATCAAAAAAAATTTCGGGAGTAACTAAATAAATTTATTTTCCAAACAAAAACGAAAAAAACGAAACGAAATATTCCAGTCTGCACATGTCTAATAAACATAGACATATATATGTACATACACATACATATGTATGGATATATACATATATATTGTTAAGGGGGGGGGTGTTATTGAGGGGGGAGGGGGGAAAGGGAAGGGGGAAGGGGAAAATAAATGGGGCTTTTTTGTATAGGGAAAGGAAAGGGGGGCGGGGGGGTTTGAAGGAAAGGGAAGGTGGAAGGGGAAGGGGAGGGGATGAGGGGGGGGGAGGGGATAGGGGGGGAAGATAGGGAAAAGGGTAACTATACTTACTCCCGCCAACCCCCAGGCTATAAATACGCCCTTTGGTATTAGACACCTGAAATTAAAGATTTATAGAATTACAACTACGTTTTCAGAGAAACATATAAAGGTTATTCTTTACTTAATATTATAGAGGGGAGGGGTTTATTTTATTTTGGAGGAAGGGCATAGTGGTAAGGGACCAATTAGATTGTTGTTTAAGGGGAGAGTGGGATTACGTAAGAGAGGAGTACTATAATAGAAGAAGATTTACAAATTGTATTAAATATCTGTATCATGTAGAAATATATAGGAATATATATATAAAATAAGTGTAAAATTATACATAATTATAGAATAGTGGCGATTTCTATGCTCTCATTAATGCCTCCAGGCGAGAGTGTATCTAAACTGTAAATCCAGTAGGTTTCTCGGGCGCACAATTTTTTGAATCTTTCTGCTGCTGGGAGAGTTTTGTTTATTTGTTCTATGACCCATACCTGGAGTCCTGAGGTGGATTTTTGATGTGTGGTGGTAAAGTGTTTAGGTACACTGTGAGGGTCTGTGCCACCCTCTATGTTCCTTCTATGTTCTCCGAACCTTTGTCTCAAAGGTCGGATGGTTCGGCCTACATACATAAGACCACAAGGGCAGCTCAGTCCATATACCACAATATCGGAAGAATTCTTTAAGTGGGTACGTTTTGCCTTTTGTGGTAAATGTTTTTTGTCCATGTTGGACGAAGCGACAAGTCTTGCACTTGGGTTTCCGACATTGATACATACCCACCAGGGGTATGAGACTGAGTATGGTAGATGGATTGGGAGTAGATTTTAATTTGCTGGGAGCGGTTTTGTTTTTTAGATTAGGGGCTCTCCTTTAAATGATTTTTGGATGGGCTGGAAGAATGGATTTAAGTTGAGGGTCCTTGTCAGGGATCTGCCGCCGGCTCCCGGCGCGCCCCTGGTGTGCGCGCGCGTGCACGCGCTCGTGCGCGTGCGCCGGTGGTGCGCGCGCGTGCGCGCGCGCGGCGGGAGCACACGCATGCACGTTAGCGAGAGTTTGGCGCCAACGTGCTTTTAAAAGGCAGACAGATGCAGCAGCCTCTTGCTGTCTGATCTGCCTATTTACCTGATAACCTGTATCCTGAATTAACCAGTTCCTATACCGACCCGGCTACGTCTGACGATCCGCATCTCTCCAAAACCGACCTCGGCTTGCCTTGACTCCGCCTTCTGTTCACGATTACTGCTGCCAGACCTTCTGCCTGAATACCGACTACGCCTGCCTGCTGAACCCCCTGTCTGCATACGTGTCTGACCCGGCCTGCCTGACCCAGCCTCCGTCTAGTCCACTTGCTTACTCCGCTCTGCACCAGCTCCAGAGTCGCCCGTCGTCTGCACCAAGGTTGCTTGCCAAGACGTATCAGAGTCGCTAACCATCTGCACCAGCTCCGGAGCCGCTAGCTTCCGCATCAGAGTACCTGCTCCCCTCTTGTTCCAGTGATCCCGGAGGGACCAGTGCCGTGCTGACCTGCACCATCATCCAGGCACCCTTACCCCGCTGCGCTCCCGAGTCCGCTGTTCCCAAAATCCAGCGGCTCCCGAGCCAGTGCTGTACGAGAGGCCGCCTCCTGCGACTAGGCTCTGACGACCAGGTACACCGTCCTACATAACAGTATCAGACAGCCATCATGTCAGATCCTGCAGGAGTCGCCCCCGCTGTGGATGAGATTTGCAAACACCTGGCAGCCCTCACACAAGCTGTCAAGAACCTACAAGAAGGGTATATGAGGTTAGAGGGACAAGTCCAAACCCTGTCCGGCTCCAGCGATCCCACTCCTTCAACCTCTGCTAGATCTCCTTCGACGGCTTCCGCTCCCTCAGTGGTGATGCTTCCACACGAACCCAGAGTCCCTATACCAGAACGGTTCTCAGGCGATCGGGCGAAGTTTCGGGCTTTCCGCAACGCCTGCGAATTATACTTTGCTTTGCAACTTCGGACTTTCTCGTTGGAAGCCACCAAGGTGGGGTTTGTGATCTCCCTTCTCCAAAACGAGCCTCAGACCTGGGCCCACCGACTGTTGCAAGAGGACAATGTTCAGACCCAATCATTACAAGCCTTCTTTGAAGCCATGGCCCAGCTTTACGATGACCCTCAACGGGCCGCTACCGCCGAGTCTGCTCTCCTCACGCTCCAGCAAGGTCAAAGAGCAGTTGAGGACTATGTTTCGGACTTTAGACGCTGGAGCACGGATACGCTCTGGAATGACGCGGCCCTCAGACACCAATTCCGCTTGGGCCTTTCTGAGAGTCTGAAGGATGAACTTGCCCGGGTAGGGGTGCCAGAGACTCTTGAAGATCTGATCACCAAGGCCATCCAGATTGACCGTAGACTCCGTGAACGTCGGGCCGAACGCTCTTCTCAGCCAAACCGGCCTGTGTGGATGACCGCTAGGGCACCGATGCCCGCTTCCCGCTACCTACCTCCTACCAGCATGAGTTCTCCCAGCGCCCCTCCTGATACCTCCGAACCAATGCAACTCGGCCTCATGCGACCCACGCTGCCACCTGAAGAACGGGCACGTCGCCGCCAACTAAATCTGTGCCTCTACTGCGGCGGGGCTGGTCACTACGTGAACAACTGTCCCATCAAGATGCGTAAGTGCCCTCCTCCGAATCCTGTTAACCTGTCAACCCTGCCTACCCATGCCCACCATCTTGCTCTTCTTCTTTCATTTCAGCTCCAGGAAAAGACAATGCCAGTCAACGCCATTATTGATTCGGGAGCTTGTAGCTGCTTAATTGACTCTACCTTCGCTGACCTCCACCACATTCCGCTACGTAGAAAGACTCATGGACTTACCGTTTTCCTGGCTGATGGCTCCCGCATAAGCTCGGGACAAGTTACTCAAGAGACTCTTCCCTTGCTTACTACGATTCCTCCCCTGCATAAGGAACTACTTACCCTAGATGTCATCTCTTCGCCTCTGTTCCCTGTGATCTTGGGCCTACCCTGGCTCCAGGCCCACGATCCCCTAATTAACTGGAGATCCGGAGAGGTGTCATTTACTTCTTCCTACTGCCAACAAAACTGCATACCGGCTCCTTCTTGCTCACCCACTGCTCTTCTCTGCATGGATGCTGACCCCAATCTGCTCCAGTCTATCCCAGAACCCTACCATGAGTTTGCCGATGTTTTCAGTAAGAAAGGAGCCGACTCCCTTCCGCCTCATCGTCCATACGATTGTCCATTCGAGCTCCTCCCAGGGGCCGAGATCCCCTTTGGACGCATTTTTCCACTGTCTGAGAAGGAACAGGAAGCCCTGAAGGAGTATGTTGACGAAAATCTGAAGAAAGGGTTCATCCGCCCGTCTACCTCCCCAGCAGGCGCAGGAATATTCTTCGTCAGTAAAAAGGATCAATCTCTCCGCCCATGCGTAGACTATCGGGAATTAAATAATATTACAATAAAGAACCGTTACCCATTGCCATTGATACCGGAGCTATTTCATAAACTAAGATCTGCCACCATCTTCACGAAGCTGGACCTGAGGGGAGCTTACAACTTAATTCGCATTCGGGACGGGGACGAATGGAAGACGGCTTTTCACACCCGTTTTGGACACTACGAATATCTGGTCATGCCCTTCGGTCTGTGCAATGCACCCGCGACCTTCCAACACTTTATCAACGACGTGTTTAGGGACTTTCTTGACATCTTCGTCATCGTCTATCTAGACGACATATTGGTTTTCTCCGGATCGCTGGATAAACACCGGGAACACGTCCGTAGGGTCCTAAGTCGCCTCCGTCTACACAGACTATATGCCAAGGCAGAGAAATGTGAATTTGAACAACGAACCATTCAGTTCCTTGGCCTGATTATAGCCCCTACAGGAATTAAGATGGATCCCAACAAGGTATCCGCCATACTAGACTGGCCAGTACCTCTGGACAAGAAGGGGGTGCAACGATTTGTGGGATTCGCAAATTTCTACAGACGATTCATTAGGAATTTTTCCGCAATTATCTCGCCAATCACACAACTGACCAAGCAGAACCAACGTTTCCGGTGGAACCCAGAAGCCCAAAAGGCCTTTGATACGCTTAAAAGACTGTTTACATCTGCCCCGATTCTTAGCCATCCTGATCCGGCACTACCCTACCTATTTGAAGTGGACGCATCCGAAGTAGCAGTGGGGGCTATCATCTCCCAACGCCAGGGGAACAAAGATCTGATGCATCCCGTGGGCTTCTTCTACCGAAAGCTCTCCTCAGCAGAGAGGAATTATGATGTTGGCGACCGGGAACTACTCGCCATCAAGGCCGCACTGGAGGAATGGAGGTACCTTCTGGAGGGCGCTGCACATCCGGTCTTGATCTATATGGACCACAAGAATTTAGAATACTTAAGATCCGCAAAACGATTGAAACCCCGTCAGGCCCGATGGGCACTATTCTTTTCACGCTTTTCCTTTCACATCACGTACCGCCCCGGCTCAAAAAACATCAAGCCAGATGCATTGTCACGGATGCACGACAATCCCAAAGACCCATCTGTTCCTGACACCATTCTCCCGGCCAGGAACTTTTTACTTCTGCAACACGACCTGCTTCCCCGACTCAGGGAGGCATCCACGGACTATTCCAGACCCCCTGGTGTCACCTTGACCCCCAGAGACGGACTCTTTTGGAGAGGGAGCCAAATTTTTGTTCCGACCGACATTCGCGTAGAAGTCCTAAAGCTACTTCATGACCACCCATTGGCAGGACATTTTGGAGTCCGTAAAACCCTTGAACTGGTACGGCGTACCTTCTGGTGGCCAGGTTTGGAGGAATTCTGTAAATCATACATCAATACCTGTCCAACCTGTAATCAAAACAAGACGACAAGGAATCGAGCCTGGGGCTTACTAAAACCTCTGCCTGTACCTGATAGACCATGGCGGATGATCGCCATGGACTTTATAGTAGAGCTTCCATGTTCCGAGGGGTGCACAGCCATTTTTGTAGTCGTAGACCGCTTATCTAAAATGGCCCATTTCCTTCCATTGAAAAGTACTCCATAAGCTGCTGAGACTGCCCGTGTCTTCATCAGGGAAATTGTCAGACTCCACGGGGTTCCTTCAAACATCGTGTCGGATAGGGGGGTCCAGTTTACATCACGTTTCTGGAGAGCCTTGTGTGAAATCCTGAATATTGAACTTGCTTTTTCCTCGGCCTACCACCCCAAAACCAACGGACAGACTGAACGCACAAACCAGACCCTTGAGCAATATATTAGATGTTTTACTTCCTTTTCCCAGAATGATTGGGTCTCCCTGCTGCCTTTGGCAGAATTTGCCTACAATAATGCCAGCCATTCGGCAACCGGACAGTCCCCCTTTTTCGCCAATTATGGCTTTAATCTAACCTTCTTACCTGATTTTCTTCCAGAATCCCCAGTTATGGCAGTGCAGAGCACGGTGGACTTCCTCAGCCGCAACAACCGGGTGCTACAGGAAGCAGTAACGAAAGCTCAAGCCGACAGCAAGAAAGCCTTCGATAAGAAAAGGAGAGGTGAGCTGGACCTGCAACCAGGAGACCAGGTATGGCTTTCTACTAATAATCTCAGATTGGCTTGTCCTTCCAAGAAGCTGGCACCTAGGTTCATGGGACCCTTCCCGGTAAGAAGAAGAATCAATGAGGTTTCTTATGAACTGTCTTTACCTGAGTCTCTTAAAGTTCATCCGGTATTCCATGTATCGTTGCTGAAACCCGCAACCCCTGATCCCTTTCCTGACAGAGGGGCTGGCCCACCTGAACCTGTTTTGGTCGATGGCTGCGAGGAATATGTGGTAGAGGCCATCCTCGACTGCAGGAAACGGCAGGGGCAAACTCAATTTTTGATCAAGTGGAGGGGGTACGGGCCGGAGGATAACTCGTGGGAACCCGAGGACAATGTTCACGCTCAAGAACTAATTTGTGCATTTTTTTCTGCTCACCCTGAGAAACAGGCTCGGCTTGGCATCCGGAGGCTGCCCCTTGGGGGGGGGGGGGGGCAATGTCAGGGATCTGCCGCCGGCTCCCGGCCGCCCCTGGTGTGCGCGTGCGCCGGTTAGCGCGAGTTTGGCGCCAACGTGCTTTTAAAAGGCAGACAGATGCAGCAGCCTCTTGCTGTCTGATCTGCCTATTTACCTGATAACCTGTATCCTGAATTAACCAGTTCCTATACCGACCCGGCTACGTTTGACGATCCGCATCTCTCCAAAACCGACCTCGGCTTGCCTTGACTCCGCCTTCTGTTCACGTTTACTGCTGCCAGACCTTCTGCCTGAATACCGACTACGCCTGCCTGCTGAACCCCCTGTCTGCTCACGTGTCTGACCCGGCCTGCCTGACCCAGCCTCCGTCTAGTCCACTTGCTTGCTCTGCACCAGCTCCAGAGTCGCCCGTCGTCTGCACCAAGGTTGCTTGCCAAGACGCATCAGAGTCGCTAACCATCCGCACCAGCTCCGGAGCCGCTAGCTTCCGCATCAGAGTACCTGCTCCCCTCTTGTTCCAGTGATCCCGGAGGGACCAGTGCCGTGCTGACCTGCACCATCATACAGGCACCCTTATCCCGCTGCGCTCCCGAGTCCGCTGTTCCCAAAATCCAGCGGCTCCCGAGCCAGTGCTGTACGAGAGGCCGCCTCCTGCGACTAGGCTCTGACGACCAGGTACACCGTCCTACATAACAGTCCTGGAGTAAAATATTCCAGTGTTTGGAAATTATTCCTTCCATGTTTTTGTGTTTGTACTGAAAACTGGTGATAAACCTAGTGAAGCAGTCATCTGTAGTTTTCTTGGTTTTTGGTGGTTTTCCATGTAGATAAAAGTTAAAGGCTTCTTCTATCAAGTTCTCGGGGTACTGTTTTTCGATGAATTTCTTTTTAAGATTCTGACTAAGTTCTATATAATCAGAGTCTTTTGTACAGTTTTGTCGTAGGCAACAGAATTGGCCCTTGGGGATGTTGTTGATCCATTTCGATAAGTGGCAGCTTTTGTAAGGTAATGTAGGAATTGCCTGCCGTCGGTTTCGTTTAATTTTTGGCACAGATGGTGTGTTCATCGTGTCCTAATTCCAGATCCAAGAAGACCATGGTGGAGGGGTTGGAGATAGAGGTAAATGACAGACCATAATTATTATTATTGCAGTGTTTAACGAAGGGTTGTATGGAATCTTGGGAGCCTAATTTAATGCTTTTTTATCCCGTTATTAACTTTTGTGTATTTTAAACCAACTGTTGCCATACATTTGCCCTTTAGTTACCCCCTGTAATAATACTTTATAACCCAGTTGCTCTTCCTTACATTTTTTCTTTAATTTACTTTGTTCATTCCCCCTCTCCTCCTGCCTTGTATTTTTGATCTCTTCTACATCTATTCCTCTCACTGTATCTCTTTCCCTTTCCTTGTCACTCACGCTGACACATTCCCTCTCGCATAGCAACATTCCTCCCACTCCCCACTCGCCCCGCCCAGTCTCCTCCCCATCTGCCCATGTAAAACTAGCTTCTCGTCCCTCCACCCAATAGCTTGAGAAAGAAGTGCGGCAGCCACGTCATACGCTGCCTGACCACACAGAAACGCGTTGCATGCCTGGTGACGTCAAAATCCTCCGCCTGCTGTCCACCAGCGTTCCAAGCCTTGGTTTGAGGATTCCCATTGCAGCCTGCCTGTTTTCATCAGCAATGGAAGTCTAACCTCACCACACAGCGCCCCAGCAGGACCAGGATTCGAGTAACGGCCGGATGACACCCCTTCCCTTTTTGGGAACATTTTTTACATGCCTACCTGTCACTTCTAAAATGTGAGTGACCACTACCTGTGCTTTTATTAACCTCCCTGGCGGTATGATTCTTTCAGATTTTAGGTGCTTAAAGCGGTACCATTATTTGCAAGGGAATTTGGCTTTTTATACTGTAGGCTTGTAATTCTTAGGAATAACTCACTGAAATCTATCCAAACAAGAGTCTAATAGGCATCCCGGGTATGATTTTTTTTTTTTTTTTTTTATTAAAAATTATAATATAATAAATAATTATAAAAAATTATAACAAATAATAATATAATTATAGTAAAAATTATTCAATAATGTAATCAAATCAAAATCACTGAAATTTGCTCAGTTGCAGAATTTTTGCTGTCATTATTATTTTTTTTTATGACGAATTTCCCCACAAATCGCTATCGCTAAATTCTGCAAGTGATTCTGATTTATTATCGCTGTTTTTTAGCTGCTCTAAAACAATTTTTGCCATAAAGGGACACTTTTGGTTGCTATGGGCAATCTACAGTTTGCAGGGAGAAAGAACAGTTTTTATTATATAAAATGACATGTAGTGTACAGGGCAGACCACTAGGGACATGGGGGGTGTGTATTTTTTACATACAGTACTGTAATCTATAAGATTACAGTGTACTGTATGTATAGTGTTTGTTTACTTTTTGAATTTGGCGCCGTTCCCCCCCCTACGTTGCGACGCTCGCAGGGAAGGGAATCGGCGGTACACACAGCATCAGGCGGACATCCGGCCGCCGTGTACTGCGGGGATTCATCGCTGGATCGCAGAGAAAAGGTAAGTAAACTTTTTTCTGCATCCAGCGAGGCAAGTCCGTGTGTGGCACAGGGTTACCGATCTTAGCTTAAAAATCTCACCCCGTGCCACACACGGGAAGACCGCCAGGGAGGTTAATAAATTGTTTTAAACTACTACACCCAGAGGCGCCTCTTCCCTTGTTGTTTTATCCTAGAATTGGAACATGGTTTCTGTTCCCCTCTGATGGCAGCCCTGAGAGTGTGTACCCCCATCAAACTTCACAGACTTCCTTACCCTTTATGTCAGACTTTGTTTAGACAAACCATCACTGCCCTCTATTGGCTCTCTGGCTCTGTACATCAGAGAGACAGTAAATAACAGCAAAAACAAAACTAGAACTGTAGGTTGATTATATGATTGATTTTTATCTATTTTTAATCATTTTTAAAAGGAATCGGTTAACTTTTATGTCTCTATACCCTGTAAACAGTCATTTCAGCCCATTTTTTTTCCTTTAGTGACCCCTTAAACTGGCCTTAATTCTTTTAGAATCTGATGCAGTCATAGTGACTGATTCTAAAAGTAGTGGTAGTAAAAACTGCCTGAATTTGTGCAAAACTGGTGCAAAGCTTTCATGAATTAGACACAAGTCATGTTAAGGGGGCTATACAGCTTGAAAAGTAATGTTTCAGGTTTATTAAAGTGCCTTGTTTATGTTTTACACAGCATTGACCAAATTGTCTAGAAGGGGCCCAGGAGTTATAGGCCCTAAATGAAAGTCAATGAATTATCTGTAATTGGGAAAACGGAAAATTGTATACTCACCTTTCCGTAATTTTCCTTTCCTGACGCATCTTAATGGCAGCACACACTGGGTTGTGACTCCGCCCCCACAACCTGACAGGATTGGTTAGCTATAAATTTGAAGTGGAGACACCCGGCATCATTCTCCGTATATATCATCATTGAACAACAGGGTGGGCAGATGTGTGCTGCCATGAAGATGCGTCAGGAAAGGAAAATTACGGAAAGGTGAGTATACAATTTTCCGTTTTCCTGACGCATTCATGGCAGCACACACTGGGAAATAACTCGCCAGTCAGGAGGGTTCGATGCAAAAAAGTATTTTATTCCCTATAGAGCAGAAGAATTGGCCCTGAAGATAGATCTGCCAAACTCAGCTGCAGCCAAAAGAGCGGTGTCCACTCTGTAGTGGGAGATAAAGGTATGCCTGGAGGACCAGGTTGCTGCTCTGCAAATGGTTTCCGAAGAAACCCCACAGTATGCTGCCCAAGAGGTTGCCACTGCCCTGGTTGAATGCGCTCTGATGCCTTCCGGAATCCCCAGCTGCTGAGTGGAATACGCTTTCTCAATAGTCTTGACTTGCCAAGAGGCGATGGTCCGGGAAGTGGCTGCTTGACCCCACCTGGCTCCGTGAGGGATGATCAGGAGGGCATCCGTTGACCGGAGGTGGATGGTAGCCGACAGGTAGTTGGAAATTGTAGATTTAATGTCCAAGGCGTGAGGTTCACCATTCTCATTGGAGAGGCATGGTAAGACGATGTCCTGGCCGTAGTGGAAGGCCGAAGTAACTTTGGGGAGGAAGCAATCTGAAGGCCTCAGCACCACCCTATCGGGCAGGAAAACTAAGTATGGCTCCTTAGACATGAGGGCTTGTAACTCCGACACTCTCCTAGCCGAAGCGATTGCAATGAGGAAGGACAACTTTAGGGTCAGATCCCATAAGGAGATAGCGCTGAGTGGGAAGAAAGGTGGATTGGACAGTGCTTCCAGAACTACCGACAGGTCCCAAGCCGGAAAGGATGGTTTTCTGGGGGGTCTGATTTTCGTGCAGGCCTGCATGAACTGGATGACCAACGGGTGCAGGGCCCATCTAGTGCCTGTTTTGGCGGACAGAGTGGAGATCTGTACCCTTAGGGTGCTTGAACTTAGGCCTTTGTCTACTCCCGTCTGTAGGAACTCTAGGATTTGGTAAGAATCCGGTGAGATGTGATTCCAACCTTTAAGTTGCGCCAAGTGGGCAAATCTTTCCCAAACTCTGGTGTAAACGGTGTTTGTGGTGACCTTCCTGGCTTGCATTAAGGTTGCTATAACTGCTTGGGAACATCCCTGTTCCCTTAGTCTAGTCCTCTCAACCTCCAGGCTGTCAAGTGGAGCCTGTCTGGGGCCGGATGGAGGAACCGACCTTGGTGTAGGAGGTCCGCCGACACTGGTAGGTGGATTGGAGGTCGGGTATTGAGTTGTAGGAGAGTCGTGAACCACGGTCTCCTTGGCCAAAACGGTATTACCGCTATCATGATCTTCGGAGCCGGGATAGGAACCTCGCTATCAGGGGAGTTGGAGGAAAGATGTACCCCAGCTTGAAGTCCCATGGATGAAGAAGGCAATCTGTCCCCTCTGCTGTCAGAAAGGTTACTCTGGACAGAAATTTCGAACATTTGGCATTCGCTGGTGTTGCTGCCAGGTCGATCTCCGGAACCCCCCATGCCTCCGTCAAAATGGAGAACTCCCGGAGATTCAGAGACCATTTGTTGTTCGACCGGAGTTCCCTGCTCAGAAAGTCGGCAAGCGTGTTCTGCGCCGCTGGAACGTAAACTGCTCTTAGATGCAATAGATGTGTCTGGGCCCATTCCATTATGGGGTAAACCTCCTCTAATAGTGTGTGGCTTCGGGTACCGCCTTGTCTCTGGATGTAGGCCACCGCCACCCTGTTGTCCATCCGGATTAGGACGGTCTTCCCTTGTAGTAGAGGCGCGAAGGCTAAGAGGGCCTGGAACGCAGCTCGAAGCTCCAGTATGTTCGACACAGTGCCCCGCGCAGGGAAGTGCCACTGTCCTTGGGCTGTCCGATCACGGTAGTGAGCCCCCCAACCCCTCTCGCTGGCATCTGATGTCACAATCTCCGGGCTCGGAGGGGCTATAGGCCTGAATCTTCTGAGGTTGGGAGGATGAGTCCACCACAGAAGAGCGTGTCTTACTTGGCTGGGAATATTGATGGGTTGGTGCATTGAGGTTCCGTCCCATTTTTTGAGAAAGGCATTCTGCAAGGTTCTCATGTGCCACTGGGACCACTGGATCATGGGTATAGTTGAAGACATAGAGCCCAGCATGCTGAGGCAGGTTCTGGCTGATGTAAGTTTGGAAGACAATAGGTGGCGCACCTTCCGAGTTAGCGGACCCACCTTCTCTAAGGGCAACTGCACTCTGTTCTGCTTCGTATCCAATTCTGCCCCCAGAAATATCATAGTTTGTGGGGGTTGGAGGCTGCTCTTCTGCCAGTTGATTAACCAACCGAAGCTCTGGAGGGTCGAAATTAGGATCTTCCGCTGGAGGAGCAGAGTCTCCCGATTTGCTGCTAAAAGCAGAATATCATCCAGATAATGGTGTACCCTCAGCCCTTTCTCCCTGAGGAGTGCTATGAGCGGGAGGAGGACCTTTGTGAACGTCCTAGGTGCCGAAGAGATCCCGAAAGGTAGGCAATCGGAACTGGAAGTGATGTTGGCCGATGGAGAAACATAGAAATTTTTGGAATGCAGGGTGAATTGGCACATGAAGGTAGGCGTCTGATAGATCGATTGACAGCATCCAATCTCCTAGATTCACTGCCCGAAGGATGGATTGGAGACTCTCCATCTTGAAGGCCTCTATCTGGATTCTTCTGTTGAGTCGTTTGAGGTCCAGCACGGGTCGAAGATCCCCTGATTTCTTTCGCACCAAAAATAGAGGGGAATAAAATCCCCTGTCCCTTTGGTACGAAGGAACTTCCACGACTGCCCCCTTTAGTATTAATCCTGAAACAAACTGGATGAGAAGTTTCCTCTTGTCTATGGAGGATGGAATTTTGGTGGGTTGGAAGACAGTGTGAGGCAATGCCCCTATAAAGTTCCATTTGTGACCCTGCTTGATCGTGGAAAGAGTCCATGGGTCCTCTATGTGTTCTGACCAAACTTGTGCAAAACCTCTGAGCCTGGCGCCCACCTGGGTTGGGTGGGCAGGCAAGCCTTCAAAAGGACTTTTGTTGGTCCCCTGAGGTAATGGCCTTGGTCTTCTGAGCTTTCGAAAAGGGGGGGCGAGAAGTTCTCCAATCTCGCCTGAATTCCTTGCCAGGACGATAGGTTCTGGCTTCCCTGTATCTATCGGGCAGGGTACGTCTAAAGGTAGGGCCTCTATGAGGCTTGGGCCTCCTGTCAGAGGGGATAAGCCCCGACTTGCCCCCAGTAACTTTGGACATCGCCGAGTCCAATTTCGCACCGAACAAGTTTGTGCCATCATACGGTATCTTGCACCAGTTGGATTTTGAAGTCGTGTCAGCGACCCAGGGCTTCAGCCATAGGGCTCTGCGGGCCATCACTGAGGCTAACATGGACCTAGCCGAGGAGCGAATGACATCCACCGAAGCCCCTGCTACGAAGTCGCCTGCTAGCCTAATCTCTTGCAAGGCGGAAATCACCTCCCCCTGGTCAGTACCTTCTAGAAGTGCTTTTTCGGTGTTGGCTGCCCATGCGGACATAGCCCTGGCGACTAGTGATGAGCGGAATACGCCATATTCGATTTCGTGATATTTCGAAGAATATTCGTGAATATTTGTTAATATCGAATATTCGTGATATTTTATTAAAAAAAAAAAAAAATAGCGAAATTTCGGCAATGCGAAATTTCGCCATTTTTTTTGGATAAAATATCACGAATATTCGATATTTACGAATATTCGCTATATTTTATAAAAAAAAAAAATAGCGAAATTTCGCATATGCGAAAGCGAAAATGATTGCGAAATTTCGCTATTTTTTTTTGGATAAAATATCACGAATATTCGATATTTACGAATATTCGCTATATTTTATAAAAAAAAAAAAGTGCGAAATTGATTGCGAAATTTGAAAAAATACGAATATTCGAAATAGCGAATATTCACCGCGATATTCGAGTTATTCGCGAATACTCGAATATGCAATATTTGTAGCGAATATTCGCAATGCGAATATTCATGAGCAACACTACTGGCGACAGCCGCTGTGGCAATGGCTGGTCTACATGCTCCTCCTGCCGTACAGTATGCTTTCTTTAATTCCAAGTCGATCTTGCGGTCGAGAACATCTCGGAACGAGACGGCGTCCTCTATTGGCAAAGTGACGTGCCTGGAGAGCCGCATTAGGGATGAATCTACAACTGGAGCATTAATGAGGGAAGAAACTTTAGACTCCTTCAGAGGGTACAACTTCGCTAGTTTATTGGACAGGCCAGGCTGCTTATCTGGTTTCTCCCACTCATCTCTGATGAGGTCTTCCAATTCCTCAATGAAGGGGAACAGTTCAGGGTCCCTCCTTAACTCGGGGAAGTACTTCCCAACTTTCAGTGGCTCCGCTACTGGTTCCTCCCAACCTATAGCCTCTTTAACCGAGCGTGCAAAAGGCTCAACCAGGCTGAAGTCGAATCCCGAAACTAACTCAGGTTCTTTATGATCGGAAAGGGTCCCCACTAGCTGGGCACATGGGCCGAAGGCCGATGAAGTGCCTGGGGTTGGATCATCACAGGCCAGGGGAGCCGTGGTCCAGATTGATTCCCGCACTGGCTCTCTCATGAGGTCTGTAGCCGCTCTGGCATCCGCCTCTCTTTCTGTGGTTGCTTCATTAAAGCAGGTGCGACAAGCTAGTTTCCCTGGCAATGCAACAGCACCGCACACCCAGCTGGCATTAGCCGCAGGACGGGCATGGTAACGTTCGCGGTGCAATGAGGGTGACCGTCTGCGATGAGACCTGCTGTGACGGGATCGGCTGCGGCGTGATCGGCTATGCCTAGATCGGCGGTAGCGGGAGGAAGATCTTGATCGGCTCTTGCGGGACCTCCTGCTTGATGTATGCCCGGATCGTTCCCTGCGCCGTGGGCTTGCATCTCTGGGCCTGGTGGGACTGCAAAAAAAAGCAGTGTTCAGTGGCCGGCTCTCTTTTTTCTCTTCGCTACTTACCCAATTTATGATGGCCTCCATACCTAGTTTGTTGGTAGTGATCTGCGAGGGCAGTGGGCTCCATAGAATGCACAGAGACAGCAGCTGGACTGGAAACTGGAGGAAGAAAAAAGAAAGGTCAGCAAGGCAGGAAACAAATGGCCAGTGAGAGGAAAGAGTGTAAGGTACCTCTGGGAAAAAATCCCCTATGGAATCGGGCAGAGCAGCAGCCTAGGGAGCAAAAGGAAAACATTTTGTTTTTTTAAATTCAGCGCCGCCGTCGCGGCACTGATGACGCGCATGCGCAGTAGCGCCGCGCGCGTCATTACTCTGCTGCGCGCATGAGCAGAACGGCCCGGGGACGCGGTCTGGAGCGGAGGGCCATGGAACAACAAGACCCAGCACGACCTGCTGGGTTCCAAGTAAATAAACAGGCAAACAAAAAATAAGGGGAAAATAAGACAAAGGGACAGCAGCCAGGGAACACTGAGAGGCAAGAAAAAAGGAAGATGAGCCACTGCCTGGAAGAAGCTCATTTAGAGCCTGTTAGATGCCAGGAATTTGCCGGGATTTTTACCCCCTGAGACCACCAGAGCGGGGTTTCCCCCATAAAGCTCTATTAGAGACTGTACAAGGGGGACTTCCAAACAGGAGAGGCTGAACCTGCTGGGGCGATAGCGGTAGGAGGCAAGCTGTACGTCCACGTCCTGTCAGGTGAGGATAAAAAAAGAGAATGATGCCGGGTGTCTCCACTTCAAATTTATAGCTAACCAATCCTGTCAGGTTGTGGGGGCGGAGTCACAACCCAGTGTGTGCTGCCATGAATGCGTCAGGAAATCGTCTTTCATTAATTACCTGTTAATATTTTGTCATTTCCTCCATGTTTTATGCTATAAACATCAAAATTGATGAGAAGATAATGTTTGCAAAGTACAATCCAGATTACATGTTGTTCCTGTACTTCCCTAGACATGATGATTTATGTAGTTCAGATGCAGTATCGGATAAAATGCTTCTTGATTTATATTGAATTGTAATAATCTGAATTCCCCAGCCTTTAATAAACATGTAATACAAGACACATAAACTATTGTGATTGCAATGCATAAAATGTTATGTAAATGAACACAGCAATTGCATCCCTTGTATTGGTGCTTACCACGGGATTACAATATAATTTGCACGTTCTGTAAAAATAATGCACCGTGTCTGATTAGCTGATTGTTTAGATTATTGGCCACCAAAGGAGTTTGGCCAATGACGAAAGATCTCATAGTAAAATGTCATGTTTTCATTTATGGCTATGTTTCTTGGTAGACCAAAGAACAGCATGTTTCGTTTAGGCTGTAACCAGCACTAAGCTGATATTTTACATGTGATTACAAGTAACAATCAATTTGAGAAAAGTCAATATTATTCCACTATATTTACTGAACTTTTAAAAATTAGTTTTCCTGAAGAGTAGAAACTTTCAACCCTGCTTCAAACGCATATTATTAAAATATAGTAACTGCACTCATAAGCAGAAGTCTACACATGTAATATAGCCTACCACCGTTATAAGCACCCACGTGTAATTTTTGTTCCCCCGCTTTGTGAGCTAAATTTCAGCTTAAAGACATAGTAAAGCTTTATTATATTTAAATCATCTGGATTCAATGCTCCTGTTCAAAGATAGATTTAGCCCTGGTTCACACTGGTGCGTTTTGACATGCGATTTGGCATGTCAAATCGCATGTCAAAACGGCGGATTTTGCCGCAAATTGCCGGCAATGGCACTGTCCTAATCGGCGCGACGCTGCATCTGCGGCGCTGCACCGATTTCAAAAAGTAGTCTCTGCACTACTTTTTGCGATTTCAGCCCGCGATTTACATTGACATCTGTGCAGAAACCTGCACAGGAGTGACTTTTCTATAGTAATTTGGACTTCAATAAAGAGTTTGTACTCACGTCGGTTAGGTGTAAATTGAACAACACATACGGCAGAGCTCAAAATTTCCAGTCCTGAGCTACTAGCCAGGCCTCAAGAGTTACTCGCCACCAGTTGCTCCACCTAATTCATACACTGCCCTGCGCATAATTGCACCTGTAAACACGCCCTCGTAGATTATCTCATGGAATGACAATGTTTTATGCAGAATCAAGTTACAAAATTAAATATTACCAACAACAACTTTAACAAAATGGGACAGGGCACTGGGGGAAGACCAGAGGGACAGGTCACTGGGGGCAGACCAGAGGGACAGGGCACTGGGGGCAGACCAGGGGGACATGGCACTAGAACTGGCTCTCTTCCCCATTCTCTTGCTGTCTCCTCTGCAACTCCCATCCATCCTCTCTCTCTCTCTCTCTCTCTCTCTCTCTCCTATTCATCTCATCATCAGGAGCCCCTGTGTGCGGCTCCACGCTTGCATGTCCCCACTTTCCCCTTTTATTCAGGCTGGCAGAGAGGAGAGGAGCTGCAGCACAGCGGGAGGGAGTACAATCCAGCGCTGAGATCCACACAACTGCACAGCCATTGACACCATAGCACAGCGCACACTGACACCGCACAGCACACATTGAGACCAGTCTGTTTACAGTGCTCAGGCTGAACTGTTGGACACTTATGCCTCGTTTCCACTGAACGGAATGGTTTGCGTCGGTACAGTTTGGAGCGCTTAGAATGGTTCGGTCTATTCTGCTGAGTGTTTCCACTGCAAATCGAAACATCCGGGACCATACAAGGTTTAGAAAAAATGCCTAGCACTTCCACCAATCAGTGAGATGTATTGTAGGTCCACCCTAACCAAACCATTCAATTTTCTATGGCCCCACATCTGAAGCAGGACCCAGAATGGTCCGGTACAGTTCGCTTTTATGGCACGCTTTCATAATGGAAACACCCAAAATAGCGTACCGTACTGAACCGATCTGCACAGTGGGAACAAGGCATTACATAGAGCACACAGAGAAGAAAACTGCACAAACTTGAAGGCTGACGCTCTAATGTCAGGGCAACTTTCAGTGAGCACTGCACCGGAGTGGTAATTTTCGCAATCCTCCACCTCACTCATTACTTTCTGCTCTTCAGCTACATTGGTCGGGACCCGGAGGGAGGGGGGCAGGCTCAGAGAGGTCATACTATTAGGGCTCTTTTACACGTCCGTTCAGTTTGTCCGTTTTTTGGACGTCCGTTATCGGACCTCAATGCTTCCCTATGGGTTAGCGTCCGTTAGCGGATGAGCATCCGCTAACGTCTGTTAACATCCGTCTGCGGTAAGCTCCGTTATTTTGGACGGAAGAAAACCCTATTTTTCTACCGTCAAAAAAACGGAACGGACGAAAAACGGACGTTAGCGGATGATCCGTTTACCATCCGACCCGCTAACGTCAGTTTTTCATCAAAATATGTAAAAAAAAAAAAGTTCTAAAAAAAAAAAAACGGATGAAAAAACGGATGAAAAAAACTGATGAAAAACGGATGGAAAACGAAACGGATGTAAACGGACGAAAAACGGACGAAAAACGGATGAAAAAACGGATCAACTGAAGGGGGATAAACTGATCTAAAAAACTGAACGGACGTGTGAAAGAGCCCTTAGGTCCCATGGCTTAATGAGAATTGTAAGGAGAGCACCTGTCTACTGCTCTGCCTGTGCGCGGCTCACCAGACTACTTTTCCCGATCATGCACCTTTCCTCTTCGGCCGCCAATCGCATCAGGACTCTAAGTGTAGGCACAGATTGCAGGGAGATTGGTCATGCAGCCCTGTCATCACTCGCCCCCAGCCTAAATCCACTCGCCAAATACTAGTAGGCGAGTGGAAATTTTGAGGGCTGCATACGGTATATAACATAAAGCTCTTTTTTACAAGTTAAATCCACACTAAAGATGAGCTTCGCGTTCGATGCGAACACATGTTCGCATCGAACATCGGCTGTTCGTTCGTCGAAAACGAACAAATCGGGTCGTTCGCGCCAAAATTCGCATGACGCGCAACGGCCCATAATTCACTGCGGCGTTGCGCGCTGATGATTGGCCAAGCATGCACCATGACCCTGCATGCTTGGCCAATCACAGCGCCCAAAAAACGAAGAGACCTAATTGGCCAAAGCCTGGGTGCTTTGGCCAATTAGGGCTCAGGGCTTTAGCACACGCCCCACACTATAAAAGGCCGCCTCCCGGGCGGCCTCGTCTAGTGTGTTCTGGCTTTCTTTGAGAGAAGTCAGACAGACAGAGAGAGAGAGAGAGATAGATAGATAGAGACACAGTGGGCCAGATTCAGCAAGACTTGCGATGGAGTATTTCGATATGCGCCGCGTAACTGTGAAGATGCGCCGTAGTATCTATGTGGCCGTACCCACCAAACTAGATGCGACAGAAAACGGGCTTTCCCCGACCGGATTAATTTTCCGACGCCAGAGTATCGTCAGCGCATAATTTCACTTGGCGCATCAGTCGCGCCTATTGATTTCCCCTGCAAATATGCAAATGAGGGAGATTTCCCGATTCGCGAACGGATTAGCACCATACGCTGGCTACATGCGCCGCGCGTAACTCGTCCGTCCGGCGCAAAGTTATTTCTACAAATAGCTGCTTTATCTTTACTCCAGACGGCCACAGGTCAGCAGGAGAGCAGCTACAGCAGCAGCGTTACCGACGAAACTAGCAAGCTGAACAACCACACGTGCAAGGACAACACCTCTGTGTGCCAACATGCCAGGGGCAGTCGCGGTCCTAGCACTAGTACTGGGTCCCCCGGAACGAAGGAGGCGGGCACGTGAGAGGATATACCGCACGCGCATGAGCCTCTTTGGCATGGGGGATGAGGAGGTGTATCGCCTCTTCAGATTCAGCCCTGATGCAATACTTGAACTAACCACAACCCTGCAGGGTGACATCACCAGCCCAACACAACGCTCACAAGCAGTGCAGCCACTGGTGAAGGTACTGGCAACACTTCATTTCCTTTTTTTTTTTTTTTTTTTTTTTCTTTTTTTTTCCACATTAAGCTTTTACTGCACACAAGAGACCAGCTCATGTTGGAGGTGCTTACTTTTCGTCTCTGTTTCAGGTTTGCATCATTTGTGGAAAATATTTTCCCTTTTTTTTTTTCCTCGTTTAAACTTTTTATAGGGTATATGGTTTATTATTCACTGTACATATGTTGATTTCCCTTTTCTCTTCCCCTTCCCCCCCTCCCCCCTCCTCCTCCCCTCCCCCCCCCCGCCACACCATCGAGACTCACTTATTTTGTCTAACTAAGTTAATCCTCTTGCCGTAGGTTTTCTACATAGCTCCATGTTCTTTTGAATAATCTCCAATTTTCCCATTTTAAGTGATCCCAGTTATCTTCCATACTCTCCCTGAAATCTTCCATCATATATGTTTCCTCTACGGTATCTATCCATTCCCACACCGTAGGACATTCTGTTTCCTGCCACTTCCTTGGTATCAGCCTTTTAGCAGCATTTAAGAAGTGCGGAACCAAAGAGTTCCTGTAATTCTTGATCCCTTCCCTTCCTCCATGGAAGAGTACCGTCCAAGGCTCTCTTTTTATTTTTACCTTTGTGATCTCTTCTATTATCCTCAGAATCTTTTCCCAATAAGTTTTAACCTTTGGGCATTCCCACCAAAGGTGGGCCATAGTTCCGGGGGATTTACATCCCCTCCAACAATCAGCCGATTGGTCGATCTTAAATTTGCTGAGTTTTTCTGGTATTAAGTACCAGCCTGATAAACATTTATAATTCATTTTGGCAGATCGGCTGTCGGTAGCTGAGGTGTGGGTCAGTTTGAAAATATTTTCAATTGTGGTCTTATCACAGCGTATCCCTAGTTCCTTCTCCCATTTTTTAATGAAGGGATGTACCTCTAACTCCTCCCACTGTACTAAGATCTTATAGATCTTTGATATAGTTCCCTTCCTATTTTCCAGGGAGCATAGTTTTTCTATATCAGAGAGTTGATCTCCTGTTCTTAAGGGATGGGGTAGTTTTTGAATAAAGTGGTTTAACTGTTGGTACCTCCATTCATTAAGTGTCATAAAATTTTCTTTTAATTCTATTTGTCTTTATGTTAATAGGTGTCCGTGGTGTGTGATATCTCTTACTTGTGCCTTGTCGTTTAGGATCCAATTTCCCCCAACCTCTTTTTTCCCTGGAGGTAAATAATCGTTATTTTTTAAGAAGATAAGGGGGGAATTGAAGTTTTTATCAATTTTTCCCTGTGTGTAATCCCACACCTTAATTGCATTCTTAGTAATTGTATGTGTGTCTGTGCTCAGTGCTCTAAATTGTGGTGGATTCCAAATTACTTTTCCTAATTCCGCCTTAGCGAGGGTGCTCTCTAACCTAACCCATCTTTTTTCTAAGTTTACTCTGGCCCATTCCGCTACTCTCGACAGGTTTATTGCTTCATAGTATTTTTTAAGATCCGGGATAGCCAATCCTCCCTTATTTTTGGTCTGTCTGAGGGTCTGAAATGAAATCCTATGTTTCTTATTTCCCCATATATAATTCATAATTAATTTCTGAAGAATACGGAGCAGTTGTTTTGGAAGCTTGATCGGGATCATCTGGAACTTATATAGGATCTTTGGGATCAACACCATTTTACAGAAATTTATTCGTCCGAACCATGAAATTGGTCTGTTTTTTATTCTAGTTATTTCCTTTTTGATTTCTTCTATCAGGGGGATATAGTTGATTTCATAAATTCTCTTTTCCATATTCGCTAAGTAGATTCCTAGATATTTGAGCTCTTTTACCCATGGGAATTTATATTCTGATCTAAGGATCCGAATATCCTCCTTGGGTGTACTGGCATTTAATATTTCCGTTTTAGTAATATTTAATTTAAAATTTGAGATTTCCCCATATTGGGTACATACATTTAATAGTTTTGGGATAGAGGTTTTGGGGTTGGTCAGGTAGAAAAGCACATCATCGGCGAATGCAGCCAGTTTATGCTCCTCTTTACCCACCTTAATTCCGTTTATTTCGGGGCATTTACGGATTCTAGACAACAAAGGTTCAAGGGACAGCACAAATAGCAATGAAGACAGGGGATGAATCCCCAGTCTACCCTGTCGAACGCTTTCTCAGCGTCAATCGACAGGAGTAGACCGGGGACCCCACTTCTCCTCATCTCTTGAATCAGGAGGAGGGTCCTTACCCCGTTGTCTCTTCCCTCTCGACCCTGAATAAACCCTGTCTGATCGGGGTGTATCAGCCCCGCCATCTCGCGTTTTATTCTCTCGGCCAGTATCCTTGCAAACAGTTTTAAATCTGCATTTAGCAGGGATATTGGCCGATAGCTCGAACAAATCCTCTTATCTTTGCCCTCCTTTGGAATGACAGTTATTATTGCCTCGGCTGCTTCTCTACTCAGGGTGTAATCCTTTCCTAGACCATTAAAATATTGGCATAATCGGGGTACGAGGATATCTTTGCACTTTTTATAATAGAGAGCGGTAAAACCATCGGGGCCGGGGCTCTTCCCCGATGCTGTACCAGATAACGCTAGCTGTACTTCGTTTCCTGTGATCGGCCTTTCCATAGTTATTCCATCTATTGGGTTTATCGTTGGGAGTCTCGCCCCCTGCAGGAAATCCAATATTTTGTTTTTTTTCTCCTCGTTGTCCCAGTTTTTCTGTTTAACTGCATATAGATTTTCATAGTAAGCTCGGAAGATTTCAGCTATATCTTTTGTTTTAAACACCTCCTTTCCTTGTTCATTTTTAATTTTTTCTATATATGTTCTTCCCCTCTTTTTCTGAACCAGCCTTGCCAGATGTTTACTAGTTTTATTGCCACCCATATACCTTTCTCTTGCAATAATCTGTAGGTCTCTTTTGGATTCCTGAAATAATAGGAATTTGAGTTGGTTGCGTTTGATCACTAATTCTTGGTATAGATCTTGTTGCTGAGCCCCTCTTTTATGTTTTTGTTCTAGCCTGGCTATCTCCTTGATTATTTTCTCCTTTTGGAGCCGTTTCTCTTTTTTCTTTCTTGCTCCCTCTGATATCAGCGTACCTCGAATTACGGTCTTGTGGGCCTCCCATAATGTAGCTTTGGATATGTCATTCGTGTCATTTATTTTGAAGTACTCTTCTAACTCCTTTTGAACCCTGGTGAGGCTATTTACATCTTTTAACAATTCCTCATTAAGCCTCCAGGTTTGGGATGTCCTAGGATTACCTGAAATATTAAAGGACACACTAATTGGGGCATGATCTGATATGGTCATAGGTTCAATTGTAGCGTTCACCACCTCCTCCAACAAGTAGTGGTCAACAAGGATATGATCAATCCGTGTGTAACATCCGTGTACCTGAGAGTAAAAAGTGTAATCTCGTGTCCCCGGGTTTAACACTCGCCAAGCGTCTACTAGTTGACTGCTATGCAAAATATTTTTTAGGTTTCTAAGTTGTTTTATGTTAGTCCCTACTGTCTGAGTTGTCTTATCCACCTTTGGGTCCATACAGAAGTTGAAGTCCCCTCCCATAATCACTCTACCTATTTTAAAGTCCCTTACCTTTCCCAGGACATCTATTAAATATTTTATCTGTTGGTTGTTTGGTGAGTATATGTTTACTAGGGTGCATTCTGTGTCCTCTATTTTCCCTTTTAGTATGAGGAATCTACCCTCGGGGTCTGTCAGTCTGTCGCTCAACAGAAACCTCACTCCTTTAGCGAACCCGATAGCCACTCCCCTCGCACGCTTTGAAACGGTGTCCCCATAGTACCATACGGGAAAATCTATTGAGTTTAATTTCACAGTCGATTCTATGGTAAGGTGGGTCTCTTGCAGGAATGCTACATCAGTTTTAATTCTCTTTAATTCCTTTAAAACTTTGTCTTTTTGTGGGGCTATTTAGACCTTTTACATTGTATGATACACATTTTATTATCGGCATTGTCTAGTGTTAGAAACCTTCCACTCTCCTATTGGTCTTTTTGGTGTGGTGGACCTCCCTCCCCTCCATCCCCTTCCCCTCCCCATACCCATCCCTCCCCTCCCTCTCCTCACCCTCCCTCCTCCCCTATCCCCTCCCCTTTTGGCCAAAGATCGGCCTCTAGACCAATTTTTCCTTTGATCTAGTTTCCCTCTAGGGTGGGGCCTATATTCACAATCTCCTTCTATTTAAGAAGAAAAAAAAAAAAAAGAGAAACATTTAGATATAGGACTCGGGACCCCTCTCAAAAGAAAAGAGGGTCTCCATGTTGTTCTCTTCTTGCCCCTCCCCCTCCCCTCCACCACCCCCCCCCCAGCTAGTCCCATCCCGGCAGGTCTGGTATCTGTAGATCTAACTTTTTGCAAAATCCCCCCAAATCTTCCGGGAATCTCAGTAAAGCTGATTTCCCATCTTTCGAGCCCACTAAGCATGCTGGGAACCTCCAGTTATATTTAATTTTTTTGGACAGTAGTTGTTCTAGAAGAGGTTTTAAAAGACGTCTCCTGGTCAATGTCTCAGAGGCCAGGTCAGCATAGATCTGTAAAGGGGACCCTTCGTATATGAGGGGTGGGGCTCCCCTCAATTTCCTGCATATGTCCTCTTTCTCTTCGACCGAATGGAATCTAACAATAACATCCCGGGGTCTATCTTTGTCGTTTCTGTTGGGTCTTCCCACCCGATGGGCTCTCTCGATTTTGATCGTGTCTTCGGCAGTCGTGCCTAATATTGGGTTTAATATTGTCCTGATAATTTTCTTCAAGTCTTCCCCTTTTCCCTCTGGGACCGCTCTAACTCTCAGGTTCTGTCTTCTAGATCTATTCTCCTGGTCCTCCAGTTTATAGAGTATATTTCGCTGTTGGAGATGGAGCTGGGAGATTTGGTCTTTTAGCTCGATTGACTCTTGTTTTTGTTTCTCCTGTTGTTGTTCCAATGTTTCTACTCTTGAAAGAAGATGGCCGAAATCCGTCCTTAGACTATGTATTTCTCCTTTAATTGCGTTTTCCAGTCGCATCAGCATCTTTTCCATGTCCCCCATGGTTGGAATTTGGTCTTCTAGTCTCTGTTCCTCTCTTCTGCTTATCTCTCCGTCCCCCTCTCTGGTCTCTTCCTCTCTAGAGTCCTCTCGCAGGTCCCCCGATATATCCCCCATAGTTGTATTCTGGGCTTTTTTCTCTTCCATTTTTTTCTCAGTTTTTCCTTGTGTAGATTTTGGGGATCCTGTGTTCCTAGAACTTGTTGCTTTGGACATATATTGTTGAATCGAACTTGATGTTGCCCCAGTTCCAGATGTTTTGGGGGCGCCACTTTTTGTTGATCTACTTGACATCCTGGACATATTATTCTTCACTTTTCTGATTCTTTTCCCCAGGTTGCCAGCTTGTTACTCCCTTACTACCACTGGGCCTGGGTTTCCCTTTGTTGGCAGCAGTTGTAAATACCTATATACCTTCTGGTTTACCACTTAGGGTTCACCTGATTCACTCTAGCATCCAGAGGTTTGCACTAGTCCTCTAAGAGGGAGGGGGGGGGGGTAGACCTGTCTCGGGTATCGGAAGTTTTTAGAGGGGGGCGAATAAAGGCTGGGGTTTACTGCCTCCAGTGTCTTCTATATGCAGCTCCTCCTGGTCCCATTTACATTCGTGCCCCCTTCGCAACTTTCTCCCCTTTTTTTTCCCCCAATCTACGTGCACTTCAGCAATGCCAAGCGAAAAAAATAAAAATAAAAAAAAAGTGCAACAAGGGAGCCAGAAAACAATAGAGAAACAAAGGAGATGAAGAAAAAAAAATTGCCACTCATATATGGAACATAGGTGGGATAATCAAGAGATCAAAGACCTTCTTATGCTTCTATTGTTTCCTCTCCTTTTCTCGCAGTTGCCTGATCTCCACCACATATATGTTTACCACACCGTTATGAGAAGGAAAGAGGAGGTACTTCTTGCCTCTTAGAATATTGCTGCAATGTACTCAAAAGTTTACAGACATTTAAGTGGAGGGATTCAGCTTTTGGAGTTTTTTTTTTTTTGACACAGTTTAAGACCATCTTGCAACGGAGTCCTCCCTAATTAACCAGTCCAAGCCACAATGGTACGTTCCCCTCTTTACATGTAAATACCATATATCATGCAGCTCTCATACCTCCTGTCTTCCTGTACCGTGTAGTTCCGAATATATTTCATTTCATAGTTTAAAGTTCCGTGTATACATCAAAAAAAAAAAAAAGCTTTACCTTCCTTCTTCGCTGAGTATACTACCTGCTTGTATCAGCCGGGGGGCCCGTTGTAGCCGGGGGTTTTTAAATACCTTGGAGTTCATAAGAGATGGCCCTGGTGGAGGAGGGGGGGGGGGAGACGGGGCTCACTGCTGGCGTGTACCGCGTGTACCGCGCGCCGTCCTCCGGTTAAGCGGTCTTCCTCGTGTCATGCCGGGTGATTCCGGCTCCGCTTCTACCGATGTCCCTGGGGCGTCTCTGACACGTCTGCTGAGGGTCCTCCGCGGCCTCCAGGTCAGTTGTCTCACCCTCCGGAGGTACAGCGCCTCGTTCCAGCTTCTCGATCCCTGCCGAGTCTCACATTGTCACCGCCCCATCCTCCTCGCGGCCGTCACGTCACGTCCTCACGTGCACGCACACGCCATCCCCCGTATGCTGCAACACTTCATTTTCTTGCAAGTGGATCATTCCAGCGTCCAGCGTGGGATGTCACAGTCCTCCATGAGCAGATGTGTGCACCAGGTTGTCCCTGCAATCCTCAGACGCATGTCCAACCATTTCATCAGACCCACCACTGAGGACCTGTGGCTGAAGGCAATGACAGATTTCTACAGCATTGCCAGATTCCCACGCACTGTGGGGGCCATTGATTGCACACATGTGGCCCTTCAGCCCCCCAGTGCCACAGAGCACATATACCGCAATCAGAAGCATTGGCACTCCATCAACGTACAGGTGATAGCCGATGCCCAACGCCTCATATGGCACGTCCGTGCCAAACACCCCGGGTCCAGCCATGACAGCTTCATATACCGTCAGAGCCCCATCCCAGCAGAATTCGAGCAGAACATGTATGGGGATAGCTGGCTGGTTGGTGAGTGACATGGGTGGCAGGCATGACTATCCCCTCCCATGATGCACACATCACAAGTGGCACATGCACTACTAACATCCTCCTGTTTTTTCCCTTCCAGGTGACTCTGCATATGCACTGGGACCCCATCTAATGACTCCTTTCCGGAACCCCCAAACCAGAGGAGAGAGAAAATACAATGAAGCACACATCAAAACCCGTGCAGTGGTGGAGCAAACATTTGGGCTCCTGAAGTCCCGTTTCCGCTGCCTGGATAAGTCTGGGGGGGCCCTATTGTATTCCTCTACCTTCGTGAGTCAGATCATCGGTGCATGTTGCATTCTGCACAACTTTGCTATGAGAAAAGGCCTGCAGATTGACATACGTGATGACCTGACCCCCGACCCACACAGTCCCCACCTGCCAGAGGCTACCCAGTCTGCTGATGGAAGAGCAGTCAGGAGGGTCCTCGCCGTAGGCATCTTTGGACACTAAACCAAAACATTAATCACACAGACAATGCATGCATGCACACCACTGATGTCCCTAGATCACACACACCACTCCCACATCCACATCACATTGGATTAGCCCAAGTCCAGCATGTAGGACTTGGGAGCAGCAACGCCAGCGTCAAGGCCCCAATGATGTCGCTGTCCATTCATACACCATTCACATGTCATTCATACAGCCGTGGGGATAACTTCTCCACCACGGCCGAGGGTGACACCCCTTACTGGCAGGAGTGCCACCCCCCTCACATTCACAACACCATTCACACTGTCCCCTGCACTCCTGACCGTGTGCATTAAAAATAAAAATAAATATCTCATAACATGAGTAATAAAAGAAAATATAAACTCATAACCTGAGCAAGAAAAAAAAAAAGAAAAATTAACCCCCCAAAAAAAACACCCTCATCTGGGATGACGGGGGCTCCTCCTTGTGGGCACTCTCGGGCTCCTCAGCTGCCTTGGAGGGAGTGGGTGGGGGTGGGGGGGCATCTGGATGAGGCTGATCCCTGGGTGGGCCACTCCTGGCAGCTGTTGGCTGCATGCCCTCCAAGGCCACGGCAATCCGGCTCAGATAGAGGTTGGTCTGGGCCTGCATTCTCAGCTGGCGGGTGACATTATGCTGCTGGTCACGCTGCCGCTGCCTCCCCTCTTCCCGGATGGCAGCTGTGTTGGCGTGGACGTCTGCTGTGAGGTGCCGTACATCAGCCTGCACCTCCCCCAGGCTGGTCACAACGTCCTGCACACCACTGGGCAGCCTGCGACACGGAGCCCAGGCTGTCAGCGAGCCGGTCCAAGTGGCCAGCAATCTCCCCCATCTGCTGGGTTTGCCTGCGTGGTGGTCCATCGCCACCTGGTCCTGGACTAGATCAGACACCCCCTGGTCTTCCGTGTTGCCTTCCTGGGGCCAGGAGAAGGTTGTCCCTGTGGGGATGGAGTCGCCCTTGAGGGGCTACCGAGGATGGGTGAGGGGATGACAGAGGGCCCTGCAGAAGGGGAGGACTCTGACAAAACCAAAATAAACTCCTGCTGAGGAACAGGCTCCCTCCTCAACCATCTCTGCAGAAGTGGTGTGGGCACTCTCCTCCACCTCCACCTCGGTGTCTTCAGCACCCAGGGGCTCGTCCTCAGGATCCCGTTGGGGGGTTGGGGTGGAATGGCCGGCAACAGATGATGGCCCAGCTCCGTCATCTGTGGATGACACAAAGCAGACACATGTTGGTGGTCCCACACACTTGGCACATGTACCCCCCCCCCCACATGCAACACACCAAATAGGGGATAAAAAACACTTACCTGTTCTGGAGCCTTCCTCCATGGAGTCATATCCAGGGACCCCCTCCAACTGCTCCCTGTCTAGGCAGCGGGCGACCACCTCCTCCTCTGTGGTCAGGCTGACCGCACATGGGGGTCCACCACCCGTGCCCCTCTCATGCCTCCTGATGGTGGCCACCTTGCCACGGACCTTGCGCCGCAGGTCGTTAATTTTCTTCTGGATATCACCAGCAGTCCGGGTGGAGTACCCCAACACCATCACCCTGCCCGCAATGGTGTCCAGGATGGCCTGCTTCCTCTCCCGGTTGGTCTTCCGACTTTTCATTCCGTGGAGAAAGTCATTATAAGTCTCCATAGCGGAGATTACCAAAAAGACCTCCTGGGCATTGAAATTCAAGTTTCTCCTCTCTTTGGGGGTAGCGGGAGCAGCCATCTCTGTGCAAAAGTAACTTCCCTGGGGTGGGGGGAAACGGAAATACTTTTGCGCCGGAATGGCGCTTCCGCTGGCGCTTTTATACGCGCAACGGAACACATTGCGCTGACGTTTTACCGTGAAGTGGTGCCGACGGAAGTTGTGAGCATGCGCACAGGGGGCCGAGTGAAGCCTCACTCACTGCGCATGCTCCGTGGATGATGCGCTGAACGTAAGCCTCTGCGCTGGGCTCCGCCCATCATTTACATATGATCACACCCACTTCCACTTGCGTCAGGTTGCGCCAACGCATCTTCGTTACTTACTCGTCGTAGAAAGTAACGGCCAATGGCTTGGTGAATTACTGTAGTATCAAGTCGGAGATGCTGAGTGTTGAAAGATAGAGTGATATTGGTGTTGTGTGTTGAGTGATAGTAGGAGTAGGTAGTTAGTTTTGGGTATAAGGGTGTTGTTTGTATATTAAAGTGGTCAGGATTTTATTATATTTTATAAGTGTCATATAGATGGAGAGTGTGTCAGGCATGGATTTGTGGATGTGGAAGTTAGTTGGGTAGGGTATTACGTGTTATTATCAACATGTGTAATTTTTATGTTAGATTAGCATTTGGTGCTAAATGTTTGCACAGAAAGGTTTTGCATTAATGCAGTGGCTGTGAATTGACGCAAGAGGTCTTGGACTGTGCGTGGTTTTAATAACCTAGATGCGCATTTGGGGGTCACCGTACGTGTGCTGTTTAATAACTGAGATTTGGGGGGGGGTCACGGAGTGTGTGTGTGAATGTATAACCTGAGCGCATTTGGGGTCACCGTACGTGTGCTGTGACATAATAACCTGAGGTTGGGTCACCGTACGTGTGCTGGTATTACCACACCTGAGCGCAGTTAGTGCCACTGTACGTGTGCTGGTAAATACCACCTGAGCACAGATAGTGCCACTGTACGTGTGGTCCTATATACCACCTGAGCGCAGTTAGTGCCACTGTACGTGTGCTGGTATATACCACCTGAGCACAGATAATGCCACTGTACGTGTGCTGGTATATACCACCTGAGCACAGATAGTGCCACTGTACGTGTGCTGGTATATACCACCTGAGCACAGTTAGTGCCACTGTACGTGTGCTGGTATATACCACCTGAGCACAGATAGTGCCACTGTACGTGTGCTCCTATATACCCCACCTGAGCACAGTTAGTGCCACTGTACGTGTGCTGGTATAAAACCACCTGAGCACAGATAGTGCCACTGTACGTGCTCCTATATACCACCTGAGCACAGTTAGTGCCACTGTACGTGTGCTGGTATATACCACCTGAGCACAGATAGTGCCACTGTACGTGTGCTCCTATATACCACCTGAGCGCAGTTAGTGCCACTGTACGTGTGCTCCTATATACCACCTGAGCACAGTTAGTGCCACTGTACGTGTGCTGGTATATACCACCTGAGCACAGTCAGTGCCACTGTACGTGTGCTGGTATAAACCACCTGAGCACAGATAGTGCCACTGTACGTGTGCTGGTATATACCACCTGAGCACAGATAGTGCCACTATACGTGTGCTCCTATATACCACCTGAGCGCAGTTAGTGCCACTGTACGTGTGCTGGTATATACCACCTGAGCACAGATAGTGCCACTGTACGTGTGCTCCTATATACCACCTGAGCGCAGGTAGTGCCACTGTACGTGTGCTGTTATATATCACCTGAGCGCATGTGGTGTCACTCCGCTTGTGCTGTTACATACCACCTGAGCACTTCAATATGTCTGGAAGGAGAACAAAGAGAGGCAGAGAGTCACGAGGGCAAGCAGGCTCTGCATGTAGAGGTAACGCTGGTAGTGGATGTGGTGCATCCTCTTCAGCCCGTGGCCGTGGCCGCTCGCTTCTTTTCGGGAGCTGGCCGTGTTGAACCTCAACATGCAGAGGAATTAATAGAGTGGATGACCAAGCCGTCCTCATCCTCCTCATCCTCTCTCACACAGACAGATCAAAGTTTATCTGGCAAAGCAGCTGCCAAGGCGTCCTCTTCCCTCTGCACAATGGCTTCACACAATACTTCCCTAGTACCACCATGTCCTCCTGAGGAGTCCCCCGAACTGTTTCAACACAGTGTGGGGTACATGCTGCAGGAAGATGCGCAGCGTTTTGAAGACTCCGATGACGGAACACTGATAGAGGAAGGCATTGATGTGAGCCCAGGAGAGGGGTGGCCGAGAGGGACAGCAATTTGTCAGTGATGATGTTCCCCCAGCTGGAGCATACTGCCAGGTTGTTGACAGTGATGAGGAGGGAGGGGATGATGAGGTCACTGACTCTACCCTGGGCCTGATAGGAGGGAGGAGGAGACGAGGCACAGGCACATCTCCAAAGAGGCAGGATGCCCTCCAGGGGTCAGCTTATGGTCACACCCACTGCATTACAGCGCACATCTACGCGCTTGTGCATGGCGCTGCTGTGTCTGACCGTACAGCAAAAGTTCTTTGGTGTGGGCCTTTTTTGAAACATATCCACAAGATCGTACCTTTGCTATTTGCAACTTATGTCGCAAGCGTTTCTCGCATGGCCAAAACATCAACCGCTTGGGTACCACATGCTTGTCCAGACATATGTTTCCCTGCCCCAGCTGCTGCAGCGCCGAAAGAAGTACAATCCCACCCATCCACATGCCCAGCAGTTGAATGCTAGCTTAGCGAAATTGCTAGCACTTCAACTGCTACCTTTTCAGTTGGTAGATTCTGCCCCCTTCCGTGAGTTTGTGCAATGTGCAGTACCTCAGTGGCAAGTACCAAAACGCCACTTTTTCTCACGAAAGGCTATTCCGGCTCTCTACCGGCATGTGGAAGGCAATGTCCATGCCTCGCTGGACAGGGCGGTCAGTGGTAAGGTGCATCTTACTGCCGACTCATGGTCCAGCAGGCATGGACAGGGATGTTACCTGTCTTTTACGGCGCATTGGGTGACTCTGCTGGCAGCTGGAAAGGACGCAGGACAAGGTCCAGTAGTTTTGGAGGTTGTTCCGCCACCACGCCTCCAAAGCACTACTACTGTTTGTGACACACCTCTCTCCTCCACCCCCTCCTCTTCTTCCTCTGTGGCCTCTTCCTGTGGTGACGTTTTCTCCGAACCAGCCGTGCTCCTGTAGGCGTACGAGGGGCTACGCAGGAATGCAGGCCAGGAGATGCCAATGCGGTGCTAGAGCTGGTGTGCTTGGCAGACAGGAGCCACACTGGGGAAGAGGTTTTGTCAGCTCTGCAGGGTCAGGCTGAGAGGTGGTTGACGCCACGCCAGCTAAAGCCTGGAATGGTGGTCAGCGACAATGGCACCAACCTCCTCTCTGCCCTGCGACAGGGAAAACTCACCCCTGTTTTGCGCATGTCCTCAATTTGGTGGTGCAGCGGTTCTTGGGCAGGTACCCGGGATTGCAGGATGTCCTGAAGCAGGCCAGGAAAGTCTGTGTGCATTTCCGGAGGTCATATAATGCCACTGCTCGGCTGACTGACCTACAAAGGGAATACAAACTGCCCAAGAACCGCCTAATTTGTGACATGCCCACCAGATGGAACTCAACGTTGGCCATGCTGCAGCGGCTGCACACGCAGCAACAGGCCATCAATGAGTACCTGTGCCAATATGGCAGCAGAACTGGGTCAGGGGAGCTAGTTTTTTTTTCCCCACGCCAGTGGGCCTTGATCAGGGATGCATGCACTGTCCTGTCACCATTTGAGGAGGCCACGAGGATGGTGAGCAGTGACAGTGCATGCATCAGTGAGACTGTCCCTCTTATTCACATGTTGGAGCACACGCTACGTGGAATAATGGACAGGACCCTTGAGGCAGAACAGAGGGAGAGGGATCATTACTGGCTGGCGACTCTCCTTGATCCACGTTACAAGAGTAAGGTTGCGGACCTTATGTTGCCATCACAGAGGGAGCAGAAGATGAAACTTCTGCGGGAGGCCTTGCAGAAGGGTCTGTGCAATGCGTTCCCAGAACCAGGGGGATTACCAAAACCTGGCTCTGGACAACGTCTTGCTGAGGCTTCGGTGAGTCACAGAAGGGGCGGTGGAGAAGGTGGTCGTCTGACCGATGCGCTCAGGCAGTTTTTTTGTCCGCAGCCCCAAGGTCTGACCGGTTCCAGCAACCATCGCCAGCGTCTGGTTTACATGGTCCGGGAATACCTAGGGGCAAGATCCGACTTGGACACCTTCCCCACCGAAAATCCTCTGGCTTACTGGGTCTTGAGGATGGATCACTGGCCAGAGCTTGCTCAGTACGCAATTGAGCTACTGGCTTGCCCAGCATCCAGTGTTCTTTCAGAACGGACATTCAGTGCTGCTGGAGGCTTTGTCACTGATCACAGGGTGCGCCTCTCCACCGGCTCTGTTGATCGACTGACCTTCATCAAAATGAATCAGGCTTGGATCAACACCAGCTACCAAGCACCTGATGCTGATATTAATGAATAATATATTTTTGTTGAAATGGCGGATCCCTTTTAGACTGCTGATGCTGAGTGACTGTCCTCTTATGCTGCTGATGGAATATCCTTCTCCTCCTCACTTTTCTTGCTGATAGCTAGTAAGAAATGTTGTGTTTCTGGGCTCCGCCACCAGTCCCTAAGGCACAATTTTTCAGCCCCTGTTTAACAGGGGCGCCTAATAACAATTTTTGTTGCAATACTTTGCACGTGGCTCCTTGTTGCGCTCCAATTGGAGTTATTGTGAGGGGTTGCAGTGTTGTGTTGTGCCCAAGGCCCAATTTTTCTGCCCCTGTTTAACAGGGGCGCCTAATAACAATTTTTGATGCAATAATTTGCACGTGGCTCCTTGTTGTTCTCCAATTTGAGTTATTGGGAGGGGTTGCAGTGTTGTGCCCAAGGCACAATTTCTCTGCCCCTGTTTAACACGGGCACCTAATAACAATTTTTGATGCAATAATTTGCACGTGGCTCCTTGTTGCGCTACAATTGGAGTTATTGGGAGGGGTTGCAGTGTTGTGTTGTGCCCAAGGCCCAATTTTCCAGCCCCTGTTTAACAGGGGCGCCTAATAACAATTTTTGATGCAATACTTTGCACGTGGCTCCTTGTTGCGCTCCAATTACAGTATGTTTGAAGGGTGCCCTTTTTTATAAAAATTTTCTTTCACAAAACAATAATGGCCCCCCACCACCGCTAAAATATTCGACATAATGTTGCCACACAGAACTTGCGCAAGTAGCATTAATTACTTTTTTTTTTTTGGTCCTTTCATGTTGTGCAGGGACATCTCTAAACATGTGCCACTACTATAGACACCCAGCAGGTGTGATATTTAAAGGAGTTTTTTTTTTTTTCACTTTAACCACTTAAGGACCGCCGCATGTACATTTACGTCGGCACAATGGCACCGACAGGCACATCAACGTATATATATACGTTGGTGCCTTGGGGGGGATCGGGGGTCCGATCGGACCCCCCCCCCCCCGTACATGCGGCGGTCCGCGCGGCTGCAGGAGCGATCCGACAAGAGGGGGCGGCTATCCGTTTTCACCCGCCCCCTCCGGATCGCTCTCAGCCAATGCGCGCGCCCCCCCGCCCTGTCACTTCCTCCTCCTGTGTAAACACAGGAAGGAGGAAGATATCTGATCTCTCCCTCTGCGTTTGTTTCAAGCGCCGCTGAGGAGAGATCACAACACAGCAAGTAAGTCTGCACCAACAGCACACTTACACACAGACACAAACACATTTAACCCCCGCGATCGCCCCCCCCTCCCCCCTGTCACAGTGTCACTGAATGCAGTAATCATACATGTATGATTACTGTATTTAGTGTCAGTGTGACAGACAGTGTGACAGTCAGTTAGTGTTAGTGTCAGGGTAGCCCCCCCACCCCCCCCCAATAAAGTTTTAACCCCTTGATCACTGCCCTAGTTAACCCTTTCACTCCCTATTGCCAGCATCACTAAGCGATCATTTTTCTGATCGCTGTATTAGTGTCGCTGTTCCCGCTAGGTAGCTAATTTTTTTTTAATGCGATTTTTTTTTTACTACATGTGACATGTGGCTAAATAAATTTTGGCCTAAATGTTTGACTAAAATTTAGTTTATTGTTTTTTTATTATAACAAAAAGTAAAAAATATTGTTTTTTTTTCAAAAATGTCGCTCTATTTTTGTATATAGCGCAAAAAATAAAAATCGCAGAGGCGATCAAATACCACCAAAAGAAAGCTCTATTTGTGGGAAAAAAAGGACGCGAATTTTGTTTGGGAGCAACGTCGCACGACCGCGCAATTGTCTGTTAAAGCGACGCAGTGCCGAATCGCAAAAACCCCTTGGGTCATTTGCCAGCGTATTGGTCCGGGTCTTAAGTGGTTAAGCATCATTAAAATGGCTGCTCCGCAAAAAACGGCCGTTTTTAAAACATTTTTTTCCATTGATACATGTTCCCTGGGGCAAGACCCGGGTTCTGAATGACGTTTTCCAACATTTAATTGAATTTTGGTCTTTAAAATTACCGTTTTTGAATTCGAACGTTCGGGTCCCATAGACTTCAATGGGGTTCGAAATATTCGTGCGAACCCGTGGTCTGTTCGAACGTTCTGGTGAGAACCGAACTCGGGGGTGTTCGGCTCATCCCTAATCCACACATTTTAGGATTAGGGTTGAGCGAACCCGAACTGTAAAGTTCAGGTTCGTACTGGACTTTTGTTTTTTTTGTAAACTAACCTGAACCCAAATAATTTGCTGAAAGTTCGGGTTCGGTGTTCGGCAATGTAATGGCGCGCAGCCAATCACCATTTGTTTTACTCGTGTGACCTAGAAGCCATCGCAGCATGTGCCAGTGCAGCATGTGACCGAGCATGTGACCCAGCCTCTATATAAGCAAGAGGCACATAGCACAGCTTGTCACTCTGCTTTAGCTAGGGTAGGAAAAGGCTGTCGCTGCTCTCAGGGACAGATTTAGACAGATTTAGATAGGATTGTCCTGCTTCAGAACTCAAATTACAATACCCAGCGATCTACATAGCATTAGCTACTTTAGGGAAATGTTGCTGATTGTGCTTATAGGGAGAGAATTAGATAAGAGTCAGTCCTACTTCACAAATCAAATTGCAGCAGCACTGCATATGTTCCTGAGAGATACTCTGCATATTGCACCAGCACTGCATATGTTCCTGTCAGATACTCTGCATATTGCAACAGCACTGCATATGTTACTGTGAGATACTCTGCAAGATACTTTGGGGCAGGGGCCTCTAAACGTTTTAAACTAAGAGCCAGTGTATCATTGGTGTCAGTGGGAGGAATAGTGTCCCATCATTGGTATCATTGGGAGGAATAGTGCCCCATCATTGGTATCAGTGGGAGGAATAGTGTCCCATCATTGGTGTCAGTGGGAGGAATAGTCTCCCATCATTGGTGTCAGTGGGAGGAATAGTGTCCCATCATTGGTATCATTGGGCGGAATAGTGTCCCATCATTGGTATCATTGGGCGGAATAGTGCCCCATCATTGGTATCAGTGGGAGGAATAGTGTCCCATCATTGGTGTCAGTGGGAGAAATATTGCCCCATCATTGGTGTCAGTGGGAGGAATAGTGCCCCATCATTGGTGTCAGTGGGAGGAATAGTGTCCCATCATTGGTGTCAGTGGGAGGAATAGTGTCCCATCATGGGTGTTAGTGGGAGGAATAGTCTCCCATCATTGGTGTCAGTGGGAGAAATAGTGTTCCATCATTGGGAGGAATAGTGCCCCATCATTGGTGTCAGTGGGAGGAATAGTGGCCCATCATTGGTATCATTGGGCGGAATAGTGCCCCATCATTGGTATCAGTGGGAGGAATAGTGTCCCATCATTGGTGTCAGTGGGAGAAATATTGCCCCATCATTGGTATCAGTGGGAGGAATAGTGCCCCATCATTGGTGTCAGTGGGAGGAATAGTGCCCCATCATTGGTGTCAGTGGGAGGAATAGTGGCCCATCATGGGTGTCAGTGGGAGGAATAGTCTCCCATCATTGGTATCAGTGGGAGAAATAGTGTCCCATCATTGGGAGGAATAGTTCCCCATCATTGGTGTCAGTGGGAGGAATAGTGTCCTATCATTGGTATCATTGGGAGGAATAGTGCCCCATCATTGGTATCAGTGGGAGGAATAGTCTCCCATCATTGGTGTCAGTGGGAGGAATCGTGCCCCATCATTGGTGTCAGTGGGAGGAATAGTGTCCCATCAATTGTGTCAGTGGGAGAAATAGTGCCCCATCATTGGTATCAGTGGGAGGAATAGTGCCCCATCATTGGTGTTAGTGGGAGGAATAGTGTCCCATAATTGGTGTCAGTGGGAGGAATAGTGTCCCATCATTGGTATCATTGGGAGGAATAGTGCCCTAGCATTGGTATCAGTGGGAGGAATAGTTTCCCATCATTGGTGTCAGTGGGAGGAATAGTCTCCCATCATTGGTGTCAGTGGGAGGAATAGTGCCACATCATTGGTGTCAGTGGGAGGAATAGTGTCCCATCATTGGTATCATTGGGAGGAATAGTGCCCCATCATTGGTGTCAGTGGGAGGAATAGTGTCCCATCATTGGTGTCAGTGGGAGGAATAGTCTCCCATCATTGGTGTCAGTGGGAGGAATAGTGTCCCATCATTGGTATCATTTGAGGAATAGTGTCCCATTATTAGTATCATTGGGAGGAATAGTGCCCCATCATTGGTATCATTGGGAGGAATAGTGTCCCATCATTGGTATTATTGGGAGGAATAGTGCCCCATCATTGGTATCAGTGGGAGTGCCTCAAAGGTACTGAGGCACTAATGTTGTTGGGTACATTTTCTGATGCAGTTTTTTGTAAGTCAATGAATAATTTTATTTTGACAACTTATTAACCCTCAATTTATTTTTAAAACTCATCTAGTTTACTGTGTCGGCAGCCATAATTATTTTGTTAGCAGCCTGTGCTTGCTCAGTTTTTCATTGCTGTAACCAGTCCATTTTAGTTTCACTTTTAAACTGGTTTCATGTTTCTGTGAAGTAGAGAGACACACCGAACAAAAACAAACAAATCCAGGGCAGTGTTTTGTTTTTAAAATTAATCTGATTGGTTCTGAGGAGTTTTAGACACACAGTAATGACAGCTTGGACCACAGTGAAAAGCTGCCATGAGATTTTTCATAAGGAGCCAGACAAGCAGGAAGTGTGGAGATCAGAGCAGAATTACAACAACTTCAAAGCAAAAACGAACAATAAGGACATGAAACCAGGACTGCAGTAAGGTAAAGGAAGCTATTTAGCTAAAAAAAAAAAATTCCTTTAGTGATCCTTTAACTCTGAAGAATTGCAAGTACATTTTTGCAGGTGGCAGCATTCTATATTGTAAGTGTAGTGCTAACCCCTGTGAGGGCCGCTTAAAGATACTGTACCCCAATGGTTGCCCTGACCTTGCAAGTCTCCTGACCCCTCTAACACCCTGGGTTCAGACATATCAACAAAATAATTATGGCTGCCGACACAGTAAACTAGATGAGTTTTAAAAATAAATAAAGTGATTGATACACTATTCATATGAACAAGCAAATGAACAACTGAAGTCATTTGGAAAGCAATCATTTAGAAGTTTTAACCAATCAAGGTTTATGGCTGCAGGCCAAAAAATAGTAGGGGAATAACCAGCATGGTATCAGACTACTCCCTTTAACCTCCCGATGGCACAGCCCCACTTATCACAACCATTTAATGTAGTCAGGCAGTTGTACCTAAATTATGCAACCTTGGTCTCTAAACATAAGAGAGTTCCTTGATAATATGGGACCAAATAGACGCCCAAAGTTTCTGTCCCTTTTTTGGGGGAGGGGAAGCAAAGGAGTCCTTTTTTCCTGATGAAGATGTCTTGAATTCTCAGCTAGCTCAAGTAAAGGGGCCCAAAGTAATTGTTAGAGCCGGTTCACACTGGGATCCGACTTGAAGTCTCCCCAAGTCGTCCCAAGTCGTGTGGTTGAGAAAATCAATTGAAGTGAATGAGAGCTGTCTTAATACAAACTACTGAAGTCGCTCCGACTTCAGAAAAGGTTCCTGTACTACTTCAATCAGACTTCTAGACAACTTGTAGGCAACTTGTACCCATTGATTTCAACGGAAGTCGCCTCAGAATTCTGATCACTGTCTTAACTGAAGCCACTTTCCAGGAAGAGAACATACATTTCTCAGGCAAACCCCTCCCTCCCCCTCCCTCTCCCAGAGCTGATTGTTTTTTGATTGGCCACTGGAAAGTCTCCTGTCCTGTGGGCGACTTCAAGTAGTGTTGTAAATCGCCCCAGATCACCCTGTGGTTCATGTTGAAGTCATGTTGGAGTTGCCTCTGAAAGTCGTGCTGGAAGTCGTGTCGCCCCAGTGTGAACCGACTCTTAGATACTAACATTCAGCAGTACAGTGGGTGTTATAGATGTCTCCTTATGGAGCTTTAATGAGAAAGGGAAAGTAAAGGTGTCTGCATGCAGTGTGCTTTGGTGCGGCTATTGCCCGCTCACCAGTCTGGGCGATACCAGCTCGAGGAATGACATGAAGATCCTGCTGCAGGCTCCTGCAGATGCTGTACTCAGGAAAACAATGCTTGACCATGCTTTCCTCTAGGCCGTAGCTCAATTGGATCTGCAAGGCAGGTGGCAATGGTGACCCTCCTACTGTCACCGGGTGGTCGGCCAAACAATAGATGCATCTGCACCCGCTCACAGCAAGCTCTCCCCTTGCTGTCTAGGCTGCAGCACCGACTCTTCCCGTCTGTCCAGGTCACTGCTTCCAGATGAAGGCCGTGGTCCCAAGTGGCCTACTCTTCCCTAACACAGGCTATTTATCTCCTCTCCCAGCATTCTGTTCTCTCACACCAGCCGGCTGGAACTTGTAGTCCACAATAGTCTGACTCCAATGCAAACTTGGCTTTCTGGAATACATGTCCCAAGCTCCTTTGTTCTTCTCTCGCAAATCCTCACTCGCTCTGCATTCAGGATGTGGTATTCAGAGTCTGTGCTGAACACTAGAAGGAAACAGTCTCTCTGTGGCAAATGCTGAAGGTGTCCCCTGTCATGGCAGGCAATTTAGCTAGCTCTTTGCTACATAAGTTAGAGGTCTCATATATGTTCTGTTTTTCTCTCTCAGAAACATTTTATTTCAGAATTAAATTTCCTAAAACGATGTTCTATATAAGTGTCTGATTTGCAGTATTTTCATCTAATGCATAGATTTGTATGAACCAGCTTGGTAATGCCTATTATGAATCTTTTCTGTTTCTTTGATATATTCCACATTATCGTTTATACTTTTTTCCTTAATCCTTACTTTCTAGAGAGGTATCACACTGATCTTCTTCCTGTATGGTTTGATCAATATATACAATCAACCTTATCTCCAACTGACCATGACACAATCATGCATTATATAGATTTTCTGTCTTGCTTTCCTCATAAATAAGGGTTTACGGGCACAGTGCAGCAGGAATTGCATGTGCGTACATGAATTACCTGTACCTATACATCTCTGAAGCACAGTGCCTATTGATACCTTTTTAATTAGGAAAAAGTGACATATGAGATTTTGCAGCAAAATTGATTTTCTTTGTTCCACACTTGTATCCTCCTACACAAAGAAGAAATACTGGGTATATGTGCTTGAATTTATTTAAAGGAGTATATAATTGGAAGACAGGAGTCTTCAATGATCTAATATACTTCCTTTCTGTAATACCAGAAATAGGAATGCTGTTATTTTAATATATTCAGGATTATTATATAATGTAGTTCAAAGTTTAACAGCCCTTAGTTGCCAATAAATTTGCAATTTAATATGGGAACTGGTTTTCTACAATTCCACTTGCAATTGATTACTGTTCTGTATCTTCCTTGCATTCTCATGATTCTGTGCTTTGCAACCTCCCTCTTATGCTCTTAAATTAAAAATAATTTCATAAGACAGGATGAGTGGCTGCAATGATGGTTTCTGGCAGTACATGCAGTTCCAAAAATCATATGCCAAAATCAAAAGATGCTCATTAGATAGGCAGTGTTCCCTGGGTTATGTAGTATGCAAATGATATTCATATTTAAAGGGTCACTAAAGGAAAAAAAAATCTTTGCTGAAATGACTGTTTACAGGCTATAGAGACATAAAAGTTAACTGATTCCTTTTCAAAATGATTAAAAATAGATAAAAAACAATCATATAATGTGCCTGCAGGTTAGTTTCACTTTTGAACTGGCTTCATGTTTCTGCAAAGTAGAAATAGACACACAGAACAAAAACAAACAAATCCAGGGCAGTGTTTTGTTTTTAAAATTAATCTTTTTGGTTCTGGGAAGTTTTAGACACACAGTAATGACAGCTTAAACCATCGTGAGAAAGCTCCCAGCACTGTGGTTATAAGGAAACAGACAAGCAGGAAGTGTGGAGAACAGAGCAGGATTACAGCAACTTCAAAGCAAAAACGAACAATAAGGACATGAAACCAGTGCTGCAGTAAGGTAAAGGAAGCTATTTAGCTAAAAAAATATTCCTTTAGTGATCCTTCAATGCAGTACCTCTGATATCACAATTTTATGAATTTCACAATCTGAATAGTTAAAAATAAATTATATAACATTGCTAACCTGAATGATTTTGTTATGTTATATTTGAAAGTAACCATGTAAAAAAATCCTAACTACAAGTCTCTGAAACTGATCTTTGACTTTCTGGTGGTCTGAGTCTACCGCGTGTCATAGTTCCATCCTCTGCATTACTATAGGACACAGCAGTGATGTGGAGGTTAGAGGATAGGACTCTGCCACACCATAGGGGGAACACAAGTGTCCACCAAGTGTTGAATGCTGCAGAGACTGCAACACTGATACGGAGGTTGCAGGTTGGAGATATCACCAACCAGTAGGAAGAGTGTAAAAGCTCTTCTATTGCAGGAATTGTTTAGCTTTTCGGGGGCGACTGAAGCTGCATAAAGCTGCACAGGCATATGTTGTTGACATACAAATCAGTTTGAAACCCAAGATATGTACTTTTAGTGCGGATCAGGTTCATTTAATGTCATATTGTAGTATGATCCTTGTTACTTGTTTTCGCCAACTTATAAATAAATATTTTTCTTATTACGTGAGAACTGTGATTTTAATGGAATTAATTCTATTCAGAACTCCAACAAATTATGCCATAAAAACACTTGATTATATTATGTTAAAATCTGTAAAGTAATACACAAAAATAATATGCAAACACATTTTAAAAGTCCACTTAATGTAATTGTGCGAAGAGATCAGTCCTTCTGATTCAACATTTTGTCAAATAAGCATATATGTCAACATAAAGATATACACTATATTGTCCAAAATATTCGGATGCCTGCCTTTACACGCACATGAAGTTTAATGGCATCCCAGTCCTAGTCTGTAGGGTTCAATATGGAGCTGGCCCACCCTTTGCAGCTGTAACAGCTTCAACTCTTCTGGAAAGGCTGTCCACAAGGTTTAGGAGTGTGTCTATGCGAATGTCTGACCATTCTTCCAGAAGCTCATTTGTGAGGTCCGGCACTGATGTTGGACAAGAAGGCCTGGCTTGTCCAACGGTGTTCTATCGGGATGAGGTCAGACCAGTCAAGTTCTTCCACCCCAAACTCACTCATGTCACCCATGTCTTTATGGGCCTTGCTTTGTGCACTGGTCCAAATCATCTGGTGGAGGGATGATTATGGCATGTTTTTTTTCAGGGGTTGGACTTGGACCTTTAGTTCCAGTGAAGGGAACTCTTAAGACGTCAACATGCCAAGACATTTTGGACAATTGCATGCTCCCAACTTTGTGGGAACAGTTTGGGGATGGCCCTTTCCTGTTCCAAAATGACTGTGGACCAGTGCACAAAGCGAGGTCCATAAAGACATGGATGAGAGAGTTTGTGTTTAATGTTCTTAGTGTGCTTTGTGTTCTGAGAC
Source organism: Rana kukunoris (assembly GCA_029574335.1). NCBI lineage: Eukaryota > Metazoa > Chordata > Amphibia > Anura > Ranidae > Rana > Rana kukunoris. The sequence goes on along the minus strand of CM056049.1, from coordinate 113,786,024 downwards.
ACACTATAGACTGATATGCTTTGTTTATATTTTATGTCTGAGGTTTTAACCACTTTAAGATGAACCCATCCTCTAGACATGTGCACAGAAAAAAAAAATCGTTTTTTTTTGTTCTGTTTCGTATCGTTCCGTTTTTTCATTTTCGTTCGTTTTTCGTAAGACGCCCGTTTTCCTGTTTGTTCCCGTTCGTTTTTCGTATGACGCTAATTTTTCGTATTCCGATCGTTTCGTATTTTCGTTACTGTTTTATTTTCGTACATGCGGGATGGTTCGTTATTCTGTTTAATTCATGTTCGTTACTTGTTAGACAATAATTTTCGTGAATTTTCGTCAATGATTTGCAGTATCTTGAAACCCTTTTCTTTTGCTATTTTCAGTCGTATGTTCATATGACAAAAGATTTGCATTCTGTATTTTAAATTCCTTTTTTCTGTTCGTATTTTGGATTCAAAATACAGCATGCAAATCTTTTGTTATAGATGTCATATGAACAATGAACATAGGACTGAAAACAAACAGAAAAAGGATTGAAACAAAATACAGAATGCAAATCTTTTGTTATAGATGTCATATGAACAATGAACATAGGACTGAAAACAAACAGAAAAAGGATTGAAACAAAATACAGCATGCAAATCTTTTGTTATAGATGTCATATGAACAATGAACATAGGACTGAAAACAAACAGAAAAAGTATTGAAACAAAATACAAAATGCAAATCTTTTGTTATAGATGTCATATGAACAATGAACATAGGACTGAAAACAAACAGAAAAAGGATTGAAACAAAATACAGCATGCAAATCTTTTGTTATAGATGTCATATGAACAATGAACATAGGACTGAAAACAAACAGAAAAAGGATTCAAACAAAATACAGAATGTAAATCTTTTGTTATAGATGTCATTTTTGTTCTTTTGCCGTTTTCGTTTTGTAATTATTTTTTTTCGTCGGATCATTCGTTCGTATTTGCGGTTGTTCGTTATGCGGCTCATTCGTAATCTCGTAGTTTTCGTATTTTGGTGCTGTACACATTATCCTGCGGGTACGAAAATGAACATTTTCGTACGAAAATAACATTCGTACGAACGGGAATGCACATATCTACCATCCTCTATCACCCTAAGCAAAGCAAAATCCCTACCTTACACTGACTGGCTTGCTTAGGTTATGGCTGGCTACAGATTTCTCAAGCACTTGATCATTCCGTCTAATCTTCAGCTCTCCATAGAAAGTAATAATAACCATCCTCCAAGTGCTAACTATTATTTTCAAAGATATTTGAGAATAGGAAGCTATGTATATGCTGCGGAACACTAGAACTGTGGCCTGTGAGCCCTGTCTGGCCCTGGACAAGATGGGTATTGTAAGGTAGGAACTTTGAGGAAGCCAAGGGCTTCCCTTTAAAGGGAATCTACATCGTAAATGTGAAAGCCAGGCAAACAGATACAGCTGAAATACAGTATGTATATAATATAATAGCAATGAAAGCAAAACCAATAACCGATTATTAGGGATGAGCCGAACACCCCCGCGTTCAGTTTGCACCAGAACCTTCAAACGGACTGACCGTTCACTCGAACATTTAGAACCCCATTGATGTCAATTGGACTCGAGTGTTCGAATTTAAAAGTGCTCATTTTAATGCCACATATGCAAGTTATTGTCGGAAAACGTCTTTGAGAACCCAGGTCTTGCCCCAGGGAACATGTATCAATGGAAAAACAAAGTTTTAAAAACGGTCATTTTCTCTGGAGCAGCGATTTTAATGATGCTTAAAGTGAAAAAAAAAATTAAAAATTCCTTTACATATCGTACCTGCTGGGTGTCTATAGTAGTGGCACGTGTGTAGAACTGTCCCTGCACAAAATTCGATTACTATAAGAAAAAGGTTATTTAAAACTGCTTGCGGCTTTAATGTAATGTCTGGTCCCTGCAATATGGATGAAAATCACATAGCATGGGTTTACCCGCCCCCTCCCCCAGGTCATTACAAGGTGGTGCAAGCAAGACAGAGACTGTAGGTTTGTTGTTAAGTAGAATTTTTTTGTAATTTTTAACTGGTACTTCTTTAAAGTGTAGCTTCAGCCATAGAATTTTTTTGAAAACATAGAGAAGGGTTATCACCCATGTAACATTTGTTTTGCTGTCTGTGTGCATCTGTTCAGAAGATTGCACCTCACTTTCTGTCCCAAAGACATTTTTTTTTGTGAAACAAGGATTGTGATAAAGCATCAGTGAACAGGAGACACCTTTTTACAGAAGAGAATTTCCCTTCCTAGGGGTAGATTTCCTCTCACTTCCTGTTGTCTCCTTCCGTTTGCAAGTAGGAGTCGGTTGTAAGTTGGATGTTTTAAAGTAGGGGCCTGTTGTATATACGCTGCAGAAATTTGGGCCCTAGGTGTTGGTGTTGCCACCACACTGCAACCCCCCACAGTTAGTCTTGGTGGGCGCTGGAACGCTCTGCTGTGAAATATTAGATCAAGAATTGTAATTACACGCCCCTGTTGAACAGGGGTAGAAAAATTGGGCCTTAGCCACTGGTGCTGGTGCCGCAACACTGAACCCCCTTCACAGATACTCTAGTTGTAGCGCAGCAAAGAGCCTGCTGCAAACTATTGCATCAAAAATTTAAAATTACACGCCCCTGTTAAACGGGGGCAGAACAATTGGGCCTTAGCCACTGGTGGCAGTGCCCAGAACCAACAATGTTCTTACAAGCTATCAGCAAGATCATTGAGAAGAAGGATATTCAGTCAGCATAACAGGATAGTCACTCAGCATCAGCATAGGCAGTCTCCAAGGGATCTGACATTTCAAAAAAATTATTCAGTTACATCAGCATCAGGTGCTTGATAGCTGGTGGAGATCCAAGCCTGATTCATTTTTATGAAGGTCAGTCGATCGATGAAGTCGGTGGAGAGGCACACCCTGTGATCGGTCACAAAGCCTCCAGCAGCACTGAATGTGCGTTCTGAAAGAACGCTGGATGCAGGACAAGCCAGTAGCTCAATTGCGTACTGTGCAAGCTCTGGCCAGTGATCCATTCTCAAGACCCAGTAAGCCAGAGGATTTTCGGTGGGAAAGGTGTCCAAGTCTGCTCTTGCCCGTAGGTATTCCCGCACCATGTAAAACAGACGCTGGCGATGGTTGCTGGAACCGGTCATACCTTGGGGCTGCGGACTAAAAAATTGTCTGAACACATCAGTCAGACGGCCACCTTCTCCACTGCTCCTTCTTTGACTCACTGAAGCCTCAGCAACACGTTGTCCAGGACCAGGATTTGGTGAATGCAGAAAACAGATACGCCGGCGCAAAGTCAGAGTTATGCCGGCATATCACTGATACACCGGCATAACTCTACCTGAATCTGGCCCTATCTCTCTCTCTCTCTCGCTCTCTCTGTCTGATCTGGAACAAGCCGGGAACACACTACACGAGGCCGCCCTGCAGGCGGCCTTTTATAGTGTGGGGCGTGTGCTAAAGCCCTGAGCCATAATTGGCCAAAGCCACCCTGGCTTTGGCCAATTATGGCTCTCCTTTTTTTGCGCGCTGTGATTGGCCAAGCATGCGGGTCATAGTGCATGCTTGGCCAATCATCAGCGCGCAATGCCGCAGTGAATTATGTGCTCGACTCGAACACAAAGCGCATCCCTACTGATTATGTAAGGATGCAAGGTCAGCAACTGGGACTTAAAGCTAATTTGAAACATTTTATCTTATTGTATTTGTGTATGTTTATGCAAAATTACCAAAAAAAGTTACAATGATTCTAAAAGAAATTAATTGGAGATGACTGGTCAACTCTTAGGCCTCGTACACACGAGGCAATAGATTTGTTCAAAACGGTCTGTCTGACCGATTTGAACAAATCTGTCAGTTTGGATTTTGGTTTGCTCGCGTGTACACACGAGCAAACCAAAATCCCCGCCAGCAGACGGCGCGCTGACGTGGCGGTGACGTTGACGCCGCCACGTCACCGCACCAGGAAGTAAAACACCAGCAGACATGTCGGGCGGACGGGTTCCCACCCGATAGATTTCAAAGCATGCTTTGAAATCTATCGGGTGGCCAAATCCGTCGGCTCGCCCGTACACACGATCGAATCTGTCTGCTGGGACGGTCTAGCAGACCGTTTCCAGCAGACAGATTTGATCGTGTGTACGCGGCCTTACAATCTGAAAAAAGAAAACTAAAAAACCTCCAAGGGTTAGTATTCTCAATAAAAGCTTTACTGCTCATTATTGTAACTAACTCATAATCATGTGTCCTGGACTAATTAATTTTAACTAATAAATACACAAATGTGTCACTGCCTAATGATCTTTTTAAATAGCTTTAATGATTACCGAAAGATAGCTCTTATGATGCATGAAAAGCTTAAATATTGATTATGTGCTCTAAGCATGAATGAATGTGGGATATTATGAGGGTATTATAAGATTATAGACAGGCTTGTGTTAGCTATGAAGTGGAAAATAATAAGAACAAACCAGCTTGGATGGATCTAACAAACCATATTTAGGAGGCTACATAAAACAAGAGAATAAATGTCAGTTCTGTGGTATTCTTTCAGGTGTATATTCATTTTATATACAGTATGTTTTGAGGAAAAAGCACCATACTGTTTGGGATGAGATATATTATGCATTAAAATGCATTAGGGCAGTGGTTCTAAACTCCTGTCCTCAGGACCCACTAACAGGCCAGATTTTCAAGATAACTTAAATACATCACAGGCGATATAATTTGCTGCTTGGTGATACTTTAAATCTGGCCTATTATTGGGTCCTGAGGACAGGAGTTGAGAACCACTGCATTAGGGCATCCCATTTCTTTTGAATGGTCCAGCAGTGCAGCTTAAAGCCTAACTTCAGGTATTTTTTTTTTATTCCCCAGGCAATGTTTTAAAATAAAAAGTAACTCAGGTTGCAAGACGATGCCTTGCCTTTTTCCTACAAGATGTTAGGGCCGATCCTAGGGTCACAGGCGCCTGAGCGCAGAAATATTTTTGGCGCCCCCACATGGGCGTCATCATTTAACTAACTCCTCCCCTTTACAAATGTTTCTATGGCAAAGACTCAACCACAGAGATGCTCCCCCACAAAGTCTTCATTACCCTGGGATCCTTACATGATCTCTTAACTATAAACAAAATACAGGAAGAGAAGCAGAGTACTTTATTGGGACCTGGGGGGGGGGGGCCTCTTAGATGGACACAGAGAGGGCTTCTGTTAGAGAGTCTGTTAGATGTTTGGCCCCCACCTCTGCAGGCTCCTGGGTGCAATGCACCCTGTGCACCCTGCCTAGGATCGGCCCTGCAAGATGTCCTCAGTTATCAAGGTTAAATGATGCCTTTCACTCACACTATATTAATGCAGAGAGCAGAGCTGACAAAATAAAAGACTTGAAGACTGCCCACTGCCAGGAAAAGATCAGAAGAGGCCCAGCATCTTAAGTGACTGACTGCAATGCCGCGAACACATGATCGTTTTTCATGGCGAGAAAAATGCAATTTTTTTAATTGGTCATTAAAAAGGACCATGTGTAGGCTCCAGAGCATTTTTCTCGACATGAAAAATGGGCATTACAAATTTAGAACATGCTCTATTTTTTCTCGTCGTTTTTCACATTGTGAAAAATGGTCGTGTGTAGGCTTTAACGACGGGGAAAAAAAACGTGCATGCTCAGAAGCAAGTTATGAGAAGGGAAATTTGCATAATCAGCCCAAAGGGTGTCGCCAATCGAATGGAACTTCCCCTTTATAGTGCCGTCGTACGTGTTGTACGTCATCCGTCATGTGTACCTGGCATAAGACATTGGAATAAGATCAATATGAGAAAAATTAAGCATGCAATACTGGAATTGGGGGCTTTGGAGTGGGATGAGGGGAAATCTTAAAGGGGTGCCCAGAATTGAGCTTTAAGACAAAGAATAAAATGGACACGACCCACTTTATCATTTTAAAGGATTTTAATTCACATTTTCATACCACAAATTGAAAACAACCAGGTAAAAATGGCCACATACTGAAAAGCATTGACTGTGTATAGCAGATTAAAGGTCACCCAGACAGGACCAGGTAAACATACAATACAGGCAAAAATCATAAGTCAATGAATGTAGTTATAATGTCAATTGGGAAAAACAGGTGTCTTTTGCACAGTGTTAGAAGAGTAAGGAGAAAGGACAGGACATGACCCTCTTTTATTGCAGCACACCACAAAACATATGCATAGTGGGTGGGTTTTTGTGGCTTGGGGTTCTATTCAAAATTAATGGACTATTTTCCTTTGGCTGACCTTGTTTTTGTACTATCTACAGTATAGATTTACATTTTCCATATGCAGTTTCTCTTTGTGTTCTGTAAACTATTCATGCATTATGGGACTAGAAAGTCCTATAGTTTAATAGGCTGTCTCTGCTCTACAACACACTGTTATGCTGCAGAACTGCTCATCAAATGTATTCAACCCTCTCAGAGTCGAACCAATCTTCAAGAAATACAGCCCTGAAGAAGGGAAGGCTATTCCCTGAAAAGTGTTATCTCTACGTATTATTTTATTTTCAATAAGCCATTATAATAAATCATCAAGCAATATGTGTTTCTGGACACCAGGTGTTCTTCTTCAATCACACAAGTATAACCTGGGGTAGGGGGACCATTGTTTTGTTTCATTTAGAAAGGTAGAAGCCCTAGATTCCAATGAAACCTATCACCTGCCACCTACAATTGGTGTACAACCTATTGAAGGTAATTCCCTCTATACCCTTCACATAGAGACCTGCCACCAGACAACCTCCAGCGCCATAAGTCTAGTGCGATCTCCCACCCAAACTTGACAAACCAGTCCGCAGGAACCAGTTACAGGTCATATTATCCATTTCTCTTAACAGAGAATGTTGATGATGATCAACATAACTGTCCAAGTGCCTTAAAATCTTGAAAGCATGGCCTGTTTTGGTTTTTGAAGTATGGAATTTGCTAACATAACCCATTTACACGCCACATAAGTAATATTAGGACAATTATGGACAGCAGAATACAAAGGTGGAGAATTCCTTTATAGGATGTCCTGATCCTCAAAAGACAATTGAATGCTATTATGGATCAAAGAATGAATAGTTCACACTTCAAAACATGAAACAAATGTATTGTGTGCTGCATTTCAATCATTTTATCCAAAACTGATCATCAGTTTCTAGCATCTTGATTGAATTGTCTCATTTCTCACGGAGCACGCCAAGACTTTTAAAGATACATATCTAATTTACAAATATTGTTTAGAATATTCCAGATTTTTCTGTTTTTACACTAAGGACTCCATCATGCATTTAGTCTTTCATTGCATATTTATGTTATATTTACCTGTCCACTATATAAATCTGATTTGTCCTTGTTGTACAACTATGTTTAATTTGTCCGGGTTAACACATAAAAAAGAAAAGTAGAAAAAAAATAAGGTTTTGCATTTAGAGTTAATTTAATACTGGCAAATACAATGAGAAACACATGTTTTGTCCTGTTCTGTCAAAAGCAAAAACAACACATGCAGAGTAAAAAAAACTCATACAGCTAAAACAAGTTTCTACTTCTTTAACATCAATTGCTCTGTAAATAATCATGATCACTAGTATAGTAAGTTTAGGGCATTAGGTTACAGCGGAACAGATGGCTAAACACAATGCTCTTTTTGTTATTGTTTGGTTTTGTTATTGTGCTCTGTTAATGTAATACTTTACTTTCTGGCAAAATGATGATTGCAAATTTACAGTGTTCCTCTTACCGTTAGCAAGTAAATTCCTTTTCTTCTATGTTCTTCAGCGGTAATGCTTTCCCTCTTTGTTTATTAAGGGGAAATAAAGAATTGAAATGTACAAATCTTTTTTTGCATTATATTGACGGTAATACATTTGGAGTGGGTTGGCTTATTCTTAAAGGGACTGCTGTTAGAAATTACAGGGCCCTGTATATCCTTCCTGATGCCCCCCAACCCTGCCTACACCACCCCCAAGGTGCAGCTGAACAGCAGCCCTTGACTTTATCTGCCTACTCCCCTAAAAGGAAAAAAAAGTTCCTCCTCTGCTCCCACCTCATAGGACCCACTGTTCACGTGATGGAGCCCAGGGAAATGTATTTGAAACCCTGGTAAGCAAGTAGGAGAATGAGTCTAGTAAAAATCCATGCATTTATTTAGGCAGAAATTAACAATAAAGTTGCCCCTGTTGTACTAGGTCCAGGTCTCATCAGCTAAACAGCCCCCCCCCCTTCCCATTTAGCTGATGAGGCCTGGGCCTAGTATAACAGGACCAGTTGTTCTGTCCTTTCAGCGGCCCTGAGTGCAATACTAACACTAATTCCGGGTTTCATGAAAACAACCACTCATTGGTTCAAATGCCAGTAATACATGTGAACATATGGTAGTTCTAAGTCAGACAGTATAGTTATACTGTTTCATAGTATGAGATATGTGTGTTTGGCTGCTTCCATCTGAGTTTATTCACGTAGCACCTTCTGCCTAGCAGCACTAAGGTCGCCGGTTCAAATCCCAACCACAGGACTACTTGCCTGAAGTGTGCATGTTTTCCCTGTGCCTGTGTGGGCTTCCTCCCACAATCTGAAGACAGGCTGGTAAGTTAATTGGCTCCTGTGTAAATTGGCCCTAGAATGTCTCTGTATGAATATGAGTTAGGCCGGCCATATACTGAGCGAATTTGTTTCCTGCAACCATGGATTGCAGGAAAGAAATTTGCTCAATTCCCCCATCAACACAGACAGTGTTGAGGTGGGAATCCCTCCTGCAAGGCCATTGTCTTCTCTCGGAGGGGGAAGCCGTTCCCGCCAGGAGAGAACAGTGATTATTGCTAATAGTTATAGCAACCACTAACGATAATCGCAAGAGAATCCAGAAGTCTGGTCGATCGATGGTCGATCAACTTGGTACATTCAGCCTGCTTAGTAACAGTTTGAATCTCAGCCAGTTCCTGCTGAACCGATCAAGATATGACCTGTATTCGGCCGGCCTTATGGACCTTCGATCGTAAGCACCTTGAGGGCAGGGTCCTCTGTGAATGGATAATATACACAGTATCTCAAGTGCCATCTACAGTACCTGTAATAAGATGTTTTGCTTTTTTTTTAATTTTCAGTCCAGGCCAGGGGCCAGATTCCCATAGAATTGCCGCTGGCGTAGCATAAGCCATTTACACTACGTCGCCACAATTTAACAGAGCAAGTGCCGTATTCCCAAAGCACTTGCTCCATAAGTTGCGTCGGCGTAGTGTAAATGGCTCTGCGTATCCCCGCGTAATTCAAAGGGGGCGGCTTGTATTTAAATTCCCCCCCCCCCTGTGTCGATCGAACTGCGCATGCGCCGGCCTCAAAAATAGCCCAGTGCGCATGCTCCAGCTCACGTCGGAAAAAGTGAATGAAACCGACGTGAGCGTCGTTTACGTAAATCCCTATTCGCGAACGACTTAGTAAAACAACGTAACCAACGGAAAAAGACGACACTGACCCGACGCCATACTTAACATGGCAACGACGGAACTTCGTAAGGTTACCCCTCATATAGCAGGGGTAACCTTACGCGTACGGAAACGACGTAAACGACGACGGGGCGGCGTAAAAACGTTTGGGAATCGTCGGATTAGGCTCATTTGCATAGGCAAATGAGAAATCATCGTAAAGGCCACCTAGCGGCCAGCGATGTCATTACATCTACGATCCGACAGTGTAATTGTTTTACACATGTCGGATCTTCACTGTATCTATGCGTAAGTGATTCTAGGAATCACACGCATAGATACCCAGTAAAAAAAACAGATACGACGGTGTTTCCTACGAAACGCCCGCATATCTCTTTTGAGAATCTGGCCCCAGGTCTTTAGATTTCAGTGGTGTAGATGTAGTATATCTAAATTAATAGTAGAGCTAGTTGCCATTGCTTGATTTTAACCACTTCAATGCTGGGCATTTTCACCCCCTTCCTGCCCAGACCAATTTTTCGTTTTCAGCGCTGTCGCACTTTGAATGACAGTTGCGCGGTCATGCAACACTATACCCAAATGATTTTTTTTCCCCCACAAATAGAGCGTTCGTTTGGTGGTATTTGATCACCTCTGTGTTTTTTTTTTGTGCTATAACAAAAGTGGAGTGACAATTTTGGAAAAGTGTCTAAAGCTTTTACAAGCTTTTAGGAGCTTTCACAGGTGTCAAGATCTTAATTTTACAGGTGTCAATTAATTTCATTGGTTAAAATAAATAATTTATTCTGGCAAACTGTTATGTCTTGGGCAGCGTACACACAGAGGGACATGTCCGCTGAAACTGTCCGACTGTACACACCATCGGATCAAAATCCCCGCTGGCAGACAGCGCGGTGACATGGCGGTGACGTTGACGCCGCCACGTCACCGCACCAGGAAGTAAAAAACTTCCATGCTTTAAAATTTGTCCGCCGGTCAGACATGTCCGCTAGCCCATACACACGATCGGATTTGTCCGCTGAACTGGTCCGTCGGACCAGTTTCAGCGGACAAATTCGATCGTGTGTACGCGGCCTTACTGACCCACAGCTGTGGGTCCATTTCTTCTGGTCAGTGGAGACACAACAGGAGTGTGTGACACACAGTGCAGCATGTTCTTTGAAGCACTTCAGCACTTTTTTTGGACTGTTTGCCGCACAGAGCACTTTTAATGACTTTTATACATATACATTTTTGATTGTTTCCGTTGTTTTTTTCACTGGAAACCACATTCTACAATTTCAAGCTCTATATTTTTCATGTACCCATGCAGTGGAGACTGTCTTTATGCTTTTCTTCATGTATGAGAATGTTATCCCAGGAGGCATCAGGTGGGGGGAACCATTCTCACATAGGCATGAAAGCTAGAAGTGCCAGTCCAGGGCCCACTGGAAAGGCATTATATCCTTAAAAAATATATTTTATTATCCCAATGTGTACTAGGAAGGGGGACAGTGAGGAGATGGAAAAACATACGAGGTGTGTCTAAAAAGTTTGGTGAATGGTATTAGAAAACAAACAAAAGGATACAATCACCTTCAAACTAATCACCATCCTTCACAACACACTTTTGGCAATGTTCATAAAGCTTCTGGAAACTGTCAGCAAAGGCCTCTTTAAGAATCAGAGGCAGAACCACAACTTCCATAAAACGTGTACCTTTCATGGCTCTGCTTGTTGATGGCTGAACCGAACATGGTTTATCCTCAGTCGTTTTTATTGCTGGTATGAAAGCATTTGAACCAGTTGTAAACACAGCTTTCCATACACTTGCACCAACATTTAATGCGTCTCTGTAAAAATTTTCCCCAATTGGTAACAAAACTTGATGTTCACTTGCTGCTCCATTGCACTGTAACCTTTCCTCTCATGCTGGCTGCATTCTGTTGGAATATCCATGATAATGATATCCTCCATGAAAGTAAAGCTAATTGCTGCAAACAAGAAGTTTCCAGTGCATCATTTCAATACTCAGCTAAAAGCTTTTGAGCCCAGCAGGGTCGTTGCTAGGTTCCAAAAAGACCATGGGCTTCAGCCTGAAGCCAAGGGGGTTTCGGGCTTGGTCGGTGGAGTGACGCAGGTTGACCTACCTGACAGACATACCCTGACCTACATGTGTGTGTGTACACACACACACACACACACACTGACCTGTCCTGCATACACTGACCTGTCCTGCATACACTGACCTGTCCTGCATATACTGACCTGACCTGCATACACTGACCTGACCTACATACACTGACCTGACCTACATACACTGATCTGACTCACTGACCTACATACACTGACCTGACCCATCTCACTGACTGATCGGGGGCCCGGAGAACGAATCGGCCGGCGCACGACGATAGAGATTACTAGTGACCAGATGATCACCAGTCATCTCTATGACTGTCTGATTCCTGGGCACATTGTGACGTCATGCCCAGGTACCCGGAAGTAAACAAATCCGCAATCGCAAAAAATAAAATATAGATTTTTACATGAAGGAGAGAAGTGCCAGAATAGGCCCGGTGGACAAGTGGTTAATAAATGGAGGATAACAGATGATAGAAGTTCTTTTGATCACACATAGATGAGCATTCCATGTTACCATGTTACAGAGGGGTCAGCACCATGGAAATCGCCGATCAAACAGAAGCCAAGATGGCAGCTTCCTTGGGTGTAGAGGACAGGATGGTGTAGTTCCGCTGTAATAAATGAATAGGGGCTAATAGATGATGGGAGTTGTGACGATCACTCAAAGATGGTCATTGCATGGTACAGAGGGGTCAGAACCATGGCACCTTCTGATCAAACAGAGACTTAGGCGGCGTACACACGATCGGATATATCCGCGGACCATTTCCATGGATATGTCGGTCGCGGACCATTTGACGATGGCATCGGATACACACATCGTCCGATCAAATTCCCCGGGAGTTTGATCGATGGCGTGTACACACCATCGGGTGATCAAATTCCCCGCCGCCGGACGGCGCGGTGACGCCGCCGCGTCACCGCACCAGGAAGTAAAACACTTCCGACGCAGGGCGGTGCGCGAATACATTCGGCAGCGGCGCGGCGGCGGTGGGGGCCCGACATGTCTGCTGGTAAGTGTACTAACCAGCAGACATGTCGGCGCGGACATAATTCGGCGCGGCGCGGCGGCGGTGGGGGCCGATGAACATGTCGGGCGGACAGATCCCCACCAGGGCATGGACCAATCAGATGCTTTGAATCCATCGTCGGGTGAGAGTTAGCCCATGTGTACGCGGCCTAAGATGGCAGCTTCCTTGGGTATAAGGAGAGAAGGGTGTAGTTCCACTGTAAAAACAAGATGGCAGTAATGGAGTTGTGATGATCACGAAGATGGGCAGTCCATGGTACAGAGGGGTCACTATGTGATGCTGGCACATTTAAGGACAAAGGAATGTCAGGAATAATCCTCAGACCGTCCCTGGAATTCTCCAGCATCTATCAGCCATAAGAAGGAGTAATGAGAGGGGGGATCAGAGCTCCCCATTACACACACACCCAGCCATCGTGTGACTCTAATCACAGCCTCCCCCAGCTCCATGCACACACCACTCAGCCGGCTCCCGCGGGAAGATCACACTCACCATGTTGCTGCAGACACCGTGCACACCAGGTAGACACAAACAAACAGCCGCATCTTCGCTCTCTATGGAAACCCCGAAACTTACGCCAGTGAGGAGGAGGCGTGGTTTTGACATCACCGTCGGTCACATGCTAAGTCTTCTTGTTTTACAGGTTGTTTGCTGCCCCTGCTGGCCGTCCTCGAGTACTGCATTAGTCAGGACTCGGCGCTGGCAGCACTCGGCCACCTTCGGCATCAGGTCCTGACTCCCAGACGCTCGGGGCTAGCAATGTGATCGGATGGGGAATAGACTTGGGGCTTTTCGGGGACCCATTCGGGGCTCCAGCCCCCCAAGCCACGCCCTAATGACGCCTCTGGAGCCCAGGCACCCAGGCACTGGAAAGAATTCTGCAAGTCAGTTGGTACTGTATACAAGCTGAAAATGAAGAACGATAGAGGGCGCCACTGGGACTAAATGGGAAACCTCATTTACAATTCATAATGTGGATAGGTACATAACATCGGTGAATATAGGCATCAATAGCTATATTAATGTGATGAATAACAACAATGCTAATTAGAACATATAATAAACAATAAAATGAATCTCAGTGAAATAATAGAAATGAATTCTGGTGTGTTGTGAGTCAAAAAATGAGTCCAAATAAATGTCCCAGAAAAAATTTTGATGAATAGATAAATATCAAAAATCTTCTTAGTGCAGAGTGCAATCTTGATTAGGCGAGGTCTGTGAACAGGTCTGTGATAGGATTGTAGTGTCCTGATTCTGGGGTGTGAGGGAAACCTTCACCAAAAGGATTATTCGTGTTCCACCAAAAGTGTTGGGGAAATACTAAACTCTTACCAGATGATATGACCTCTCTATTAAAGTAGGTCAGATGAGCGGGACAGGATAAGTGCCTGTACACTGATCGCTGGATCACGCTGGAACCTCAGTAGTACTGGGTGTACTCATGTGTGGATGGAAAAATGAATGGAAAAAAAAATTTCCATTCATTTTTCCATCCACACATGAGTACACCCAGTACTACTGAGGTTCCAGCGTGATCCAGCGATCAGTGTACAGGCACTTATCCTGTCCCGCTCATCTGACCTACTTTAATAGAGAGGTCATATCATCTGGTAAGAGTTTAGTATTTCCCAGCACTTTTGTGGAACACGAATAATCCTTTTGGTGAAGGTTTCCTCACACCCCAGAATCAGCACACTACAATCCTATCACAGACCTGTTCACAGACCTCGCCTAATCAAGATTGCACTCTGCACTAAGAAGATTTTTGATATTTATCTATTCATCAAAATTTTTTCTGGGACATTTATTTGGACTCATTTTTTGACTCACAACACACCAGAATTAATTTCTATTATTTCACTGAGATTCATTTTATTGTTTATTATATGTTCTAATTAGCATTGTTGTTATTCATCACATTAATATAGCTATTGATGCCTATATTCACCGATGTTATGTACCTATCCACATTATGAATTATGAGTGAGGTTTCCCATTTAGTCCCAGTGGCGCCCTCTATCGTTCTTCATTTTCACTTATTATAGTTATTCACTATACAACCGAGGAGCAGCACATTATTAATTTATATTGTATTATTTTCACCTAGGTGTAGTTCACCTTTTCTAAGTTTTGGCGCGGAATTATTTCTTTCCCTACTGTATACAAGCTACTGAAAGATGGCAAGCGGTTCAGATGTGAAGTTTGCATATGCAAAGCAAGGACGACTTGTGGCAAGTGCTAAATACAGACAGACCCACAAACAGAGAGATGGAGAAATGGGACAGGAAATATAGACAGGCAAGATCAACTATAAGCTAACTAGTGGAAGATGAGCAGCTTATCCACATAAGAACAGAGAAAACGACCAAAGGTATGTGGACTTTATTACAAACACTGTGTGAGTGTTCAAGCCTCAATAGTACAGTCTTTCTGCTAAGAAAGTAGTACAAGATGAGACTGGAAGGATGCCAGCAAATGTGTGACCACGTGAAAGCTATGCTAGAGATCATAGAGCAGCTGCATGCCATTGGAGAGGATATCAAAGATAGCCATATACTGCTCTTATTAACGCTTTAGAAACCAGACCTGAGCAGGAGCTGGCGCTAGAATGTGTCAAAGAGGAATTTGAAAGAAAGAAAGAAAATACGCACCATGATGACAAAGCACTTAAGATGTACAAAGGCACAAAGCACAACACAGAAAGGAGAGCCTGTTTTCGCTGTAAAAGGACTGGTCACTTAAAAAAGGACTGTTCTATTCAGAAAGCCGAGCAGCGAAAGCTAGAGCTGGGGCGGACTGACCATTAGGGGGGCCCATTAGGGTTGCCAGCCGCAGTAAAACCAGGGACAGTATGTAGACATTTTTTTTTTTAATCCCAAGATTATAGCTACCTTTTCAGTGTGTGTATGTGTATTCTGTGACTGTATACTGTCTGTGTGTATACTGTGTGTGTATATTCTGTGTCTGTGTATACTGTGTATGTATACTTTATGTGTGTATACTGTGTAGCCCCATAATCTATTGCCTGGGGGCCCCATAATCTCTTATTGCCCGGGGCCCCATAATCTCCTATTGCCCAGGGCCCCATGAGCTGTCAGTCCGCCCCTGGAAAGAGTCAAACCAATCACAAAGTAAACTGCAGAGACACCAATAAATGGCACCTTTAAAATGACACAGAGCAGCAAGCCATGTGGCTGGTGCATAGACTCAGGTGCGACAAGCCACATGACTAGCGATGAAACTTTATTCACAAACATTGATTACAGTGCAAAAACAAAATTTTCCAAGTAAACAGGAAAAGAATCACTGCAGAAGGTAAAGGCTAGGGCTTCCTGAACTGTATTACACCACAAGGTGGTAAGCAATAGCACAGTATCCTTGTAAATAAAGTGCTTTATGTTCCAGAACTAGAAGGCAACCTTCTATCAGTGAAACATCTTGCAAACAAGTTAGGTTCCATGGTGATGAATTCAAAATTCGCAATAATAAGTGATTAATCGCAAAAGGAAAACTGGATGATCAGCTATACAGGTTTATCACCACAGACCAGCAAGCCAATATAGCCTCTAATGACCTACACAACAAATGTACTCACTTATGGCACAGGAAGCTGGGGCACAGAAGTCCAGCAGATATATGGGACATTATAGAGAGAGGTTTATCAGAAGATTTGACAATAGCGCCTTGCAAAGTGGTCATGAAATGCAAATGCTGTAGTGAAGCAAAAGACACACGTGCTCCCCTTCCACAGGCATCTCAAAGAAAAACTACCTACCCTCTGCAGCTCATACACAGTGACATATGTGGTCCAATGAAAACTCCCAGATCAGGCGGGAACAGATATCTACTAGGGATGATCCGAACACCCCCCCGTTCGGTTTGCACCAGGACCTGCAAACAGACCAAAAGTTTGTGTGAACTTTAGAACCCCGTTAAAGTCTATGGGACTCGAACATTTGAAATCGAAAGTGCTAATTTTAAAGGCTAATACGCAAGTTATTGTCCTAAAAAGTGTTTGGGACGCGGGTCCTGCCCCAGGGGACATGTATCAATGCAAAAGAAAAATTACACTTTTTGCATGAACAGTTCTAAGCACGGGAAACATGCACTGCTTCACAGGCATACTAAACACACCCCCAGGTACGAAATGTAAAGGAATATTTCACTTTATTGTTTTACTTTAAGCATTATTGAAATCACTGCTCCCAAAAAAACTGCCGTTTTTTTAAAACTTTTTTTGCATTGATACATGTCCCCGGGGGCAGGACCCAGGTCTCCAAACACTTTTTATGACAATAACTTGCATATAAGCCTTTAAAATTGGCACTTTAGATTTCTCCCATAGACTTTTCCAGGGTGTTCTGCGGCTTTTCAAACTTGCTGCGAACACTCCAAATTGTTTGCTGTTCGGCGAACAGGCAATGTTCGAGTCGAACATGAGTTCGACTCGAACTCGAAGCTCATCCATAATATCTACTGACTTTCATTGATGATTATTCCAGGTACACAACTACTTATCTTGTGAAACACAAGAATGAAACATCAGAGAAACTTCAAGAGTTTGTTGCAATGTCTAGCAACAAATTTAAATGGAAACCAGGAATAATACGCACTGAAAATGGGGGAGAATACATAATCAAAGAAGTTGCCTCATATCTGAAGAGACAAGGAATAGTACACCAGACAACCGCACCATACACTCCTGAGCAAAACAGTGTAGCAGAAAGGAAAAATCGCTCTCTTATAGAAATGGCCAGATTCATTTTGTCGGATGCCAACCTACCTCACAAGTACTCACAAGTACTGGGGAGAAAGTATCATGACTGCAACCAACTTCAGAACAGACTACCCTCAAGAGCCATTAAAAGTATTGCATTAAAAATGTGGCATGGATCAAAACCTAGCATAGGGCATATCAAAGTGTAATCCAAGCTGAACAATAGAGCCATAGAGGGCATTCTAGTAGGATACAGTGAGAAAACTAAGGGTTACATAATCCTAGACTGACAAAGTGACAATAAACCATAGTGTTTATTTTGATGAGAGTCCATCACCAGAAACACCGATCCCTGAAAGCTGTGAAGTGAATATACCCAGCAAACCAGAAGAAAAGATTGACCAAAGCGAACCCGTGCAGGAGTCAGAATAAGAGGTCAAGCTCACAATGCCTAAATCAAGTTCCCCACCAGATCCTGCTGAACTGCCTGAAATCAAAAGATCTATTTGGACTACAAAGGTAATACCACCCCGCAAGCTGTCATGCACTGTCAAAAAACAAAGCAGACTTGAACCAACATCCTAGGAAAACATAGAAAAACTGCCAAACGTAAAGCCAATAAATTGAGAAAAGCAGCAGAAGAAAAGTATAAAGTCACTTCAAGAAAATAAAACCTGAACACACACAGAGCTCCCACCTAACTGCAAAATTATAGGAAGTAAGAGGACTTTCAAAGTAAAGTCAGACGCAGAAGGAAATATCCACAAATACAAAGCTAGACTAGTTGCTAAGGGTTACTCCCAGAAATTCAGTGAAGATTACGACCGCCACTTGCACTAGGGAAGGGCATGCAAGTGAAACACCTAGACCAGGGATATGCAATTAGCGGACCTCCAGCTGTTACAGAACTAAGTCCCATGAGGCATAGCAAGACTGACAGCCACTAGCATGACACCCAGAGGCAGAGGCATGATGGGACTTTTGCAACAGCTGGCAGTCTGCTAATCGCATATCCCTGACCTAGACATTAAAACTGCTTTCCTATATGAAGACATTAAGGAAGATCTCTAAATGGATCAACCACCAAGGTTTGAGCAAGGAGACAACCTTGTGTGAAAACTTCATCAACGGTCTTAAACAATCTGCAAGGATGTGGAATGAGAAAGTGAACAAAGTACTTACCAGAGAGGGATTCTCAAGAAGAAAAGCAGACCCCTGTCTCTAATCCAAGAATCAAGAAGAGAGATGGGTATACATCCTTATCTATGTCGATGACATTGTAAGTTTGTAACCCATTTCTTGTTCAAAAAAAAATTATAATTAGATAGTTCACAAGCTGAAAAAACATCAAAGAACTAGGGAACATTAGCCACTATCTGGGAATCCCAATAGAGAGAGAAAAATATGGAAGTTATCTTTTCAACATACCTTAGAAAAACTCGGAAATTCCATTGTTACATAGTTACATATGCACAGAAAATGAAAACCGAAAGATCCGACATAAACAAATGCTTTATTTTCGTTTTGGTTGCGGTCGGATGTGCCTAACCTTAACTCTATTAGTCCAATATTATTCTACATAGAGAAAAGATTCAACATAGAGAGACATAAAGATTCTACATTAAGAGACATGAAGAGTCAAATTTTTTAAGATTCTGTTGAATTTTTTTTTATAGAACATTCGACAGACTATAAGGCCGCGTACACACACAAATCGGATTTGTCTGCTGGGATATACACACGGGTGTACACACGATCAAACCAAAATCCCCGCCGGCAGACAGCGTGGTGACGTGGCGGTGACGTTGACGCCGCCACGTCACCGCACCAGGAAGTAAAAAACTTCCACGCATGCGTCGAATCCATTCGACGCATGCGCAGGCAGATATGTTGGCTGGTTAGTGTACTAACCAGCAGACATGTCAGACGGACGGGTTCCCAGCAGACAGATTTGCCCAAGTTATTGTTGGAAAACGTCTTTGAGAACCCAGGTCTTGCCCCAGGGAACATGTATCAATGGAAAAAAGTAAAAAAAACTGTTGTTTTTTCAGGAGCAGGACTGAAAAAAAGACCGTTTTTAAAACTTTTTTCCATTGACACATGTTCCGTCGGGCAAGACCCGGGTTCTCAAAGACGTTTTCACAGGAAAACTATAGACACCCAGCGGGTACAATATTTAAAGGAATTTTTTCATTTTTTCATTTTTTTTTTAATTAAACATTATTAAAATCACTGGTCCAGTAGCCAATTATCAGCGCGCAATGCCGCAGTGAATTATGGGCGCGAACGACCCGCTTTGTTTGAATTTTGTCGAACGTACAAACAGACAATGTTCGAGTCGAACATACATTCGTATCGAACACGGAGCTCATCACTAAACAGGAAGCTTGATCTAGAACAATGCAGGTAAGTCTGTCTCTGGAATGGGAAACAGGAGCACTAAGTTTTCATGACGGGTTAGTCAGGTTGAAAACAGACACAGTCCATCTAGTTCAACCAAAAAAAAAAATACAATCCCATATACAGGATCCTTCGCCCACAGTTGATCCAGAGTAGGGATGAGCTTTGAGTTCGAGTTGAACTCATGTTCGTCTCGAACATTGCCTGTTCGCCTGTTCGGCAAACAACGAACAATTAGGGGTGTTCGTGGCAAATTCGAAAAGCCGCGGAACACCCTGTTAAAGTCTATGGGAGAAATCTAAAGTGTTAATTTTCAAGGCTAATATGCAAGTTATTGTCCTAAAAAGTGTTTGGGGACCTGGGTTCATTCCCAGGAAATATGTATCAATGCAAAAAAAAGTTTTAACCACTTAAGGACCGCCGCATGTACATATACGTCGGCAGAATGGCACGTACAGGCACATTGGTGTACCTGTACGTCCCGGCCTAGACGCGGATCGGGGTCCGATTGGGACCCCCCCTGGTACATGCGGTGGTTCCCGTGGCTCTGGGAGCGATCTGGGATGAGGGGGCGGCTATTCGTTGTTGTCCACCCCCTCACGATCGCTCCCAGCCAATGCGCGCGCTCCCCCGCCCTCCTCTGCCTGCACTGTAAACACAGGCAGAGGAGGAAGTGATGTCACCGCTCCTCCCGCCAGTATTTTCATCCGGTGGAGGAGAAGAGACATCACAACAGTGAGTACACAAGCACTACACTGACACAGGACACATAGGCACACAAATCCCCCCCCCCAGTCACCCCCCGATCACCCGCCGCCATGTTTTTATAGCGTTAGAAAATTGATGGGGGTTCCTAACACTATAAAAACATGGCGGTGAACCTCAAAAAATAACTAGCTACCTAGCGGCACTAGCGACACTAATACAGCGATCAGAAAAACGATTGCTTAGTGACGCTGGCAATAGGTGGTGAAAGGGTTAACTCTAGGTGCAATCACGGTTAAAACCTTTATTAGGTACCCCCATACGTTTTCTAATAATGGTTTTAACCCCTGATTGCCCCTAGAGTTAACCCTTTCACCCCCTATTGCCTGCGTCACTAAGTGATCGTTTTTCTGATCGCTGTATTAGCGTCGCTAGTGCCGCTAGGTAGCTAGTTATTTTTTGAGGTTCGCCCACCAGATTTTTATAGCGTTAGGTACCCCCATACATTTTCAAATAAAGGTTTTAACCCCTGATTGTCCCTAGAGTTAACCCTTTCACCCCCTATTGCCAGCATCACTAAGCGATCGTTTTTCTGATCGCTGTATTAGCGTTGCTAGTGCCGCTAGGTAGCTAGTTATTTTTGAAGGTTCGCCCGCCAGGTTTTTATAGCGTTAGGTACCCCCATACATTTTCTAATAAAGGTTTTAACCCCTGATTGCCCCTAGAGTTAACCTTTTTACCCCCTATTACCAGCGTCACTAAGCGATCGTTTTTTCGGATCGCTGTATTAGTGCCGCTAGGTAGCTAGTTATTTTTTGAGGTTCGCCCGCCAGGTTTTTATAGCGTTAGGTACCCCCATACATTTTCTAACAAAGGTTTTAACCCCTGATTGCCCCTAGAGTTAACCCTTTCACCCCCTATTGCCAGCGTCACTAAGCGATCGTTTTTCTGATCGCTGTATTAGTGTCGCTAGTGCCGCTAGGTAGCTAGTTAGTGCCAGTAACGCTTACACCCACGCGCAAAGCATACACCCCCCATATGTGGAATTACACCCCAAAATACATTCTGCTGCTTCTCCTGAGTACGGGGATACCACATGTGTGAGACTTTTTGGGAGCCTAGCCACGTACGGGGTCCCGAAACACTGTGCAGGGACCGCCCTGTCTCTCCTCCGCTCTCCACTATGGGGAATCGGATGAATACGGACCGTGTGTCCGTATTCATCCGATCCGATCCTTCAGACGGAAGAAAAATAGGGTTTTCTTCCGTCCGAAAAACCGGATCATTGCGGAGGCGGGTCATTACGGACGTTAGCGGATGCTCATCCGCTAACGGCCGTGATCACATACGATACCATTATAAGTCCGTAAACGGACTTGTAATAAACGGACGAACGGTCCGCCTGTGTGAAATGACGCTAAGGGTGTAAATTTTTGATTTCACTCCTCACTACCTATCACAGTTTCGAAGGCCATAAAATGCCAAAATAGCACAAAAAAAAACAAATGACCCCATTTAGTAAGGTAGATACCCCAAGCTATTTGCTGAGGGGCATCTCGAGTCCATGGAATATTTTATATTTTGACACGAGTTGCGGGAATATGACAAACTGATTTTTTTTGTTGCACAAAGTTGTCACTAAATGATATATTGCTCACACATGCCATGGTTATATGTAGAATTGCACCCCAAAATACATTCTGCTGCTTCTCCTGAGTACGGAGATACCACATGTGTGGGACTTTTTGGGAGCCTAGCCACGTACCGGACCCCGAAAACCAATCACTGCCTTTAAGATTTGTGTGAGTGAAATCAAAAATTTATGTCCTTAGAAATCTTGAAGGCGGTGATTGGTTTTCAGGGTCCCGTATGCAGCTAAGCTCCCAAAAAAGTCCCACATATGTGATATGATCGTACTCAGGAGAAGCAGCACAATGTATTTTGGGGTGCAATTCCACATATAACTATGGCATGTGTGAGAAATTTAGTGACAATGTTTTATAATTTTATTTTTTTTTTATTTTGGTCATTATTCAATCACTTGGGGCAAAAAAAAAAAATATTCCATGGACTTAACATGCCTCTCAGCAAATAGTTTGGGGTGTCTTCTTTCCAAAATTGGGTCATTTGGGGGGGTTGTGTGCCATCTTGGCATTTTATGGCCTTCAAAACTGTGAAAGGTAGTGAGGAGTGAAATCAAAAATGTATGCCCTTAGAAATCTTAAAGGCGGTGCTTGGATTTCGGGACCCCGTACGCGGCTAGGCTCCGCAAAAGTCCCACACACGTGGTATCTCCGTACTCAGGAGAAGCAGCAGAATGTATTTTGGGGTGCAATTGCACATATAACCATGGCATGTGTGAGAAATATATCATTTAGTGACAACTTTGTGCAAAAAAAAATCAGTTTGTCACATTCCCGCAACTTGTGTCAAAATATAAAATATTCCATGGACTCGACATGCCTCTCAGCAAATAGCTTGGGGTGTCTACTTTCCAAAATGGGGTCATTTGGGGGGGTTTTGTGCTATTTTGGCATGTTGTGGCCTTCGAAACTGTGATAGGTAGTGAGGAGTGAAATCAAAAATTTGTGCCCTTAGAAATCCTGAAGTTGGTGCTTGGTTTTCGGGGCCCTGTACGTGGCTAGGCTCCCAAAAAGTCCCAAACATGTGGTATCCCCATACTCAGAAGAAGCAGCAGAATGTATTTTTGGGGTGCAATTCCACATATAACCATGGCATGTGTGAGCAATATATCATTTAGTGACAACTTTTTGTAAAATTTTTTATTTATTTTTTTATCATTATTCAATCACTTGGGACAAAAAAAAAATCAATGTACTCAACATGCCTCTCAGCAGTTTCCTTGGGGTGTCTACTTTTTAAAATGGGGTCATTTGGGGGGGGGGTGTACGGCCCTGCCATTTTAGCACCTCAAGAAATAGGCAGTCATAAAATAAAAGCTGTGTAAATTCCAGAAAATGTACCCTAGATTGTAGAAGCTATAACTTTTGCGAAAACCAATAAATATACGCTTATTGCGGGTTTTTTTTAGCTAAAGCACATAAATGCTGGCCTGAATACATTTTGGCCTAAATGTTTGACTAAAATTTAGTTTATTCGATATTTTTTTACTTTTTGTTATAAGAAAAATCTTTTTTTTTTTTTAATTTACCGTCTTTTTCCGTTTTATATAGCAAAAAATAAAAATCGCAGAGGCAATCAAATACCATCAAAAGACAGCTATATTTGTGGGAATAAAGGGTCGCAAGTTTCGTTTCAGGACAACATTGCATGACCGCGCAATTACCAGTTAAAGGGGGGGTGTAAAGTCAGCATGTGAAAAAGCGCATGTTTCCCGTACATAGAACTGTCCCTGCACAAAGTGTAATTTCTGAAAGAAAAAAAGTCATTTAAAACCGGCTTTGCGGCTATAATGAATTGTCGGCTGAGCATGCACACAGAGGTGCTGACCATGGTCTGCTTCATGTGCGCATGTGCGAGCCGGCCGGCCCTTCATTTGCATGGGGTCACGGCTCATTTCAATGTAACACGCCCACGTCCTTCCCAATTTGAATTACTCCGCCTTACGCCTCTGAAATTACGTTGCACAGGCGCTAATTTCTGCGCGAATCAAACGAAAATACAGTGATTGCGCCGCTACATTGCAGCAGTCTAACGTAAAGGAGGTGCGCTACGCCAGTCAAAAAATGCGCCGATGTACGTGAATCTGGCCCTTTGTTCCCTTATATAGGCACCACATTGGCCCTATGTCAAACCTGTGTAGGGATGATATCCTAATAGTGATCAGTAATGAGAAAAAAACGGGGCACACTGTCCCAAAACAAACCAATCAAGCGCTTTTGGAATAACAAGCCAACAAAATCTAAAATCAATTTAAATTGCCACTTATCAGTGGTAAGCTGCTACCTAAAAATATCTAGATGGTATCAAGAATATTAACATAGGGTAAATTACTAAAAATACAAAGCAATGCTTGAAAATACTTAGCATCCACCAGGCAGCGCTAGTATATATGTCTAGTACAACATATATATAAAGAAATTGATAACCTAGTTTAGTCTGTATTAAATACAAATTTCTACAGAGAAAAAAACTCTCAAATAGGATAAAACAGTAACAGATAGTCCAATTAGTCCCAAGGAGGAAAAAGTATGATCTTGTTGTTGCCAGAAGATCCACCACCAATCGTGTGCAGAGAGAGGAGGGGGGGGGTGTGGATAGCAGCCCCCTCTAAAGAAAGCCTCTTACCAGCAACCAGATAAACAAAAGCCCATAAGATAGCAGGATCCAAGGTGATCTCCTTATATGTCTCCTCACTCCAAATGAGTAGATACTCAATATTCAGCAGATGAAAACAAAGAGAGCGGACATAGTGTAATACTGTTTCAACGTTTAATTAATCTCTGTATATAAATAATCCATATAGATGTACACTTACAAACATTCAAATCTAAACCGGCATGTGGTCACATTCATTGTGGACGTTCTTATTAGATCAAATGGTCGGCGTCTCCTACCGCTCTGTATTAGGCAGGGGGGTGGGTAAAATCCTCTCCACAGATCCTGGCGTCCTTCACTCACGTTACTGGGTTCCGCCCTGACTAGTTTCGTCATTCGACATCATCAAAGGGGTGGAGCCCAGTGCCGTGAGATATCTATTTAACCTCATTGTCCACCAATGAGAGCAGCGGGATGGGGCACACACTCAAATGCTTCGCGCAGACAGTCATCTCCGGTGCGACCGCGTCACCGGAAATGGCGCGCTGTCTACGTCTAACACGTGTGTGGCAATGGGAGCCCGATGTCCAATCACGTTCCTCTCACTCTAGCCAATGGGCGCACGTAAAATGCGGAGGTGTCTGCACAGCTCACATTTCGAAAACAGGTGAAATAAGACTGTGAAATGGCTAAACATGACATCTTATATGCAAATGCTACACACATCCGAAAATTATATCCGGATGCTGTATTAGATGCAATTTTTTACATACATAAAACGGCCGATTTTAAAAAAGGTCGTGTGTTATGCACTATATATGTAATGTCTGATGCAGCACAGACAAAGTGCCAAAGGTGCAGTGTTATCTGCGGAACACCGCTGGAGTGACAAAGTCATACACAACAGCGTCCCCTATCGGCACAAAATTAGATAACACTTTGAAAAACCAATAGCCAAATATACATAAGAAGCCTCAACTGTGACAAAAATATCACAATTAATATGCAAGATATAAAATACTATATCATCCTTCATAGGGATGTATATATGGAAATCAAGCAACTAAATCAAGTATTCCATCTCATGGTCTTAAATGTAAATAACAACCGAACAAGACATTACATTAATTTCAAACTTATAATGAAACAAGGATAAAAACAGAATAAAAACTTAGATATATATATAATCTAAGGTAATGATAGCGAAGGAAAATGGGGACCACAGAGCAAGGTCATATGATCAACCTATGCAAGGATAATATATATGGGAAAATGGAAAAATGTAGATCAATTAAAAATACAAATAAAAATTAAAAATTAAAATCCATTTAATTTAAAATAATCCCTTAACCTGTTAGGTGAATATATTAGATATGTCAGACATCACTGATGTAACAGTTGACGTCAAGTTCGACGTTCAAGCCTGCAGGTGTCAGAGTATTCATTAAATATATCCATCGGGTTTCCCTTTTGGATATTTCCCGGACCAAATTTGATCCCCTCCAGTTTGGAAGAATTCTGTCTATACCCCAGAACTTCAAACAGGATGGATCTCGGTTATGGTGTTTCCTAAAATGGAGTGACACCCCATGATATTTGTAGCCAATTTCAATATTATATAAGTGTTCGGATACACGTTTCTTTAAGGTTCTTTTCGTTCGCCCTACATACATTAAATTGCAGGGACACTGTAGCACATACACCACATGCGTGCTTTTACATGTGATAAACTCGTTAATTTTAAATGCAACATTATTCCCACTGGAGGTAAATTCAGTCAAATTTCTAATGTGAGTAGTCACTCTAGCACAAGTTTTACACCTCCTGCAAGCGAAAAAACCTTTACAGTCCAAAAACAACAGGGGTTTAGCAGGTGGGTTTAAAACCTTTTTGACAACCCTATCTCCAAAATTGGGGGCTTTCCTATATACAAAGGACGGATTGCTGGGTAGAACTAAATTTAAAGTCCTATCCATGCATAATACATGCCAATGTTTTTTAAAGGCCTTCTCAATGTCCTTATATTGATCATTAAAATTAGAAATGAAGCTCCATTCGTGTTTATTGTTCCTTTCAGATACCCGGTTCTCTAAACATGTGTCACGTGGTATACTCCCTATTTCTGTAATGATTTTATCCAACGCAGGCTCTAAAAAACCCGTATGCATGAACCGCTCTTTAATGATTTTAGATTGTGATAGGAAATCGTCATCTGACGTACAATTCCTTCTAATCCTCATCATTTGCCCTTTTGGGATGTTTTTAAGCCAGAGGGGGTGGTGTCCGCTGGTGATTGGCAAGTAGCTATTACGATCTGTTGCTTTAAAATATACATTAGTGACTAATTTCTCACCCTGACGAATGATATTGACATCCAGATAGTGTATTTTATCTTTACTATACTCATATTCTAAAACGATGTTATTGTTGTTTGAATTCAATTCAGCCATTAATGTTTGTAGTGAGCTTTCGCCCCCTTCCCATATGAACACCAAGTCATCGATATACCTTTTATAGAGGAGAAGCTGTTCTCTTTTTTGTGAAAAGACAGCCTTATCCTCCCACTCACCCATAAACAGGTTGGCCAAGCTCGGAGCGAACTTGGCCCCCATAGCTACTCCTTTACGTTGTGAGTAGAACTGTTGGTCATACCAAAAGTAGTTATGGGTTAAACAATAATCGAGGGCTTGTCGTAAAAAAAAAACTTTTTGTTCAAAGGGCAGGTCGTCCCTTTGGCTAAGAGCCCAATTCAAGGACAGTAAGGCATCGTCATGTTGAATGATTGTATATAATGAGGAAACGTCCGCAGTAACAAGAAAAATATCGGATTTGTTGGATAAATCGATGCCGCTAATTATTTGTAGGAGGTTTTTAGTGTCCTTCAAATACGCTTTAGTCTCAACAACACTTGCTTGCAAAAAGGTGTCCAGGTATTGTCCCAATCGGGCAGTTACCGATCCGATGCAATTAACTATCGGGCGGCCTGGTGGATTGAGTGCCTCCTTATGCACCTTAGGCAAGGTGTAAATTGTTGGAATCCTACATGCACTAGGAACTAAAAATGTGGTTTCTTTTTTATTTAAAACTTTACTCGATGCTCCCAAGTCAATTAATTTTTGTAAATCCTTATGAAACCCATTTGTGGGATCGGATTTCAATTTGACATATGTGTTTTCATCTGTTAACATACTGATTAACTGTTTATCATAGAAAGATTTTTCCAAAATCACAACCCCGCCTCCCTTGTCGGCGGGGCGGATGATTATGTCTTTACGTTCTTCTAAAGATCTAAGACCTTCCTGTATATAACGGTGATTAACATACTTCTTTGGGGCAATTTGTTCCAGATCTTTCAAGACAAGATTTTTAAAAACATCCACATGTTGGTTCGCTGTGTTTAGCGGATTAAATAGGGACCTATTCTTTAGGCCACTATCAATACCAATTATGGTGGTGTTTTTTTTAAAAGTTACTGTGGGTCCATTATTCAAAAAATATTTTTTAATGTTAATCTTACGGATATATTTATGGATGTCCATATACACGTCGAATTTATTCAACATATGTTTAGGAGCACACTTTAATCCTGATTGTAAAATATTTAATTCTTTGTGGGTCAACTCAATTTTACTCAAGTTATAAATGCCTATTGGTCCTGTTCCCGTCTTCTTTTTTTGGATTCGCCAGCCTGCTCTGCATCCCCTCCTTCCCTTATTTGTCGGTCCACTGGATACTGATGGTCCCTCTCACTCTGTGGAGGGTTCCACCATCCTGGCTGGGGGGGTGCGAGATTTTGAGGGGCTGGGGGGCCCATAGGGCGATGGCCGTAAGGCCTCTGTATTGGTTGTCCTCGAGAGCCTCTCCTCCCCCTCCCTAAAAAAGGACGAGGAGACTGGTAATTTGTCCATTCACCTTGACTATGCAAAGGTTCAAATCGATTTGAAGTTGACACCTCAGTGTGATAGTCACTATACATTTCTGGACGGTGATATTGAGTGTAATTCGGATTGCCTCCGTTGTTACCTCTGCCTCCTTTCCCTCTACCCCGTTTGGCTTTAAAATGAGGTGGTATAGAACCCCAATTTTGATTTGTTCGCTGTGGGGTGAGGTACTGATTGGGCAAGGGTGCAGGCATTCTTTCTAAGGACCTATGTGCGGGCGTAGGAGGTGGAATCTCCGTATTAACTGTATCAGTGTCTGTTTTAGTTTTAACTTTAGACTGCCATATGTAAATGTTTTCATTGTTAAAGTCGTTAGTATCTCTATGAAACTTTTTCACCTTTTTCTTCTGTGTATCCTTATCTATTTTATCCAATTTCTTGTTAATAGCGTTATTGAAATCTCCCCACTGTTGGGTTTCTTTAATGGGATCCAATTTAGTATTTAAATCCTCAATCAAAGTTTCTAATTTAACCATTTTCCTTCTTTTTCTATTTAAAACTAATTGTTGAAGTTTGAAGCCCACTCCATTAAAAAAGTCAAGCCATTCGGACATTGAAGCTCGATCCTCAAGGCCATCCTGTGGAGTCACTTCCCATCTGAGGCTCCTTACTATAATGTTATCTTTCACGTATTGTTCCATGGTGCATATATCCCACCATGTTCTGACCTGTTTCTCAAGTGCATTTCCGAGAGCTAACAGAATATTTTTATAGTCCTCCTTAATATCTGTAGCTGAGTCAGCAGTGAATAGTGAGCCTACATCAATCTGTCTGTTGGCTAGGAATTTAATCGCTTCCATAGCTGCTTGAATCAAACAAAAAATGTATATCCTAATAGTGATCAGTAATGAGAAAAAAACGGGGCACACTGTCCCAAAACAAACCAATCAAGCGCTTTTGGAATAACAAGCCAACAAAATCTAAAATCAATTTAAATTGCCACTTATCAGTGGTAAGCTGCTACCTAAAAATACCTAGATGGTATCAAGAATATTAACATAGGGTAAATTACTAAAAATACAAAGCAATGCTTGAAAATACTTAGCATCCACCAGGCAGCGCTAGTATATATGTCTAGTACAACATATATATAAAGAAATTGATAACCTAGTTTATTCTGTATTAAATACAAATTTCTACAGAGAAAAAAACTCTCAAATAGGATAAAACAGTAACAGATAGTCCAATTAGTCCCAAGGAGGAAAAAGTATGATCTTGTTGTTGCCAGAAGATCCACCACCAATCGTGTGCAGAGAGAGGAGGGGGGGGGGTGTGGATAGCAGCCCCCTCTAAAGAAAGCCTCTTACCAGCAACCAGATAAACAAAAGCCCATAAGATAGCAGGATCCAAGGCGATCTCCTTATATGTCTCCTCACTCCAAATGAGTAGATACTCAATATTCAGCAGATGAAAACAAAGAGAGCGGACATAGTGTAATACTGTTTCAACGTTTAATTAATCTCTGTATATAAATAATCCATATAGATGTACACTTACAAACATTCAAATCTAAACCGGCATGTGGTCACATTCATTGTGGACGTTCTTATTAGATCAAATGGTCGGCGTCTCCTACTGCTCTGTATTAGGCAGGGGGTGGGTACAATCCTCTCCACAGATCCTGGCGTCCTTTACTCACGTTACTGGGTTCCGCCCTGACTAGTTTTGTCATTCGACATCATCAAAGGGGTGGAGCCCAGTGCCGTGAGATATCTATTTAACCTCATTGTCCACCAATGAGAGCAGCGGGATGGGGCACACACTCAAATGCTTCGCGCAGACAGTCATCTCCGGTGCGACCGCGTCACCGGAAATGGTGCGCTGTCTACGTCTAACACGTGTGCGGCAATGGGAGCCCGATGTCCAATCACGTTCCTCTCACTCTAGCCAATGGGCGCACGTAAAATGCGGAGGTGTCTGCACAGCTCACATTTCGAAAACAGGTGAAATAAGACTGTGAAATGGCTAAACATGACATCTTATATGCAAATGCTACACACATCCGAAAATTATATCCGGATGCTGTATTAGATGCAATTTTTTACATACATAAAACGGCCGATTTTAAAAAAGGTCGTGTGTTATGCACTATATATGTAATGTCTGATGCAGCACAGACAAAGTGCCAAAGGTGCAGTGTTATCTGCGGAACACCGCTGGAGTGACAAAGTCATACACAACAGCGTGTAGGGATGAGCTGTTGTTCGAGTCGAATCTAAGTTCGACCCAAACATTGGGTGTTCGCGACAAATTCGAAAGCCGCGGAACACCCTTTAAAAGTCTATGGGAGAAATCAAAAGTGCTAATTTTAAAGGCTTATATGCATGATATTGTCATTAAAAGTGTTTGGGGACCTGGGACCTGCCCCAGGGGACATGTATCAATGCAAAAGTAATTTAAAGCTACTCACGGCTATAATGAATTGTTGAGTCCCGGCAATACAGATACAAGTCATTTAAGAAAATGGCATGGTTCCCCCCCCCCTCCCCCAGTCCCTTTGGGTCTGGTATGAATATTAAGGGAAATCCTTGCCCGGTGGTTGTGGGGATCTGCGGGCGGGGGGCTTATGGGAATCTGGAAAACCCATTTAACAAAGATCACCCAGATCCCGGCCCCCCCTATGTGAAATGGTAACGGGGTACATTGTACCTCTACTATTTCACAAAAAAAAGTGTAAAAAATTGTAAAAAAAAACACAGGAGACAACTTGGGACAAGTCCTTTAATAAAAAATAAAAATAAAAAAAATATTCCAGCGATTTATTCTCGAGTGGAGGATATGGAAAAAAACACCAACGCAATTGTCCTTCATGTGTGGTTCCCATCGAATGACACTACACCCGCCGTGACCCTGCCCCCCTCTGACGCAAGGGGAAAAATCCACAGGGTTACCCAGTGACATGTACGGTTGACCCCGCCCCCCTGACTCCACGGGAAACCCCTGTGGCATTAGAGGGGGCAGGGTCATCTGTACATGTCACTGGGTAACCCCGCTGCGTTTCCCCATTGTGTCAGAGGGGGCAGGGTCACGTGACGGGTGGCCCCGCCTTCAGCATTTAAGAGCTGTCACGGTGGGTGTAGTGTCATTCGACCAGAACCACCCATGGAGGCAGGTCGTATCAACATTTTCTTTTCTCCTCAGCTCGAGAACGGATGTACATCGCTAGAATTATTTATTTATTAATTTAATAAAGGACTTGTCCTAAGCTGTCTCTTGTGTTTTTTAACATTTTTTAAATCTTTCTTTGTGAAATGGTAGGGGTACAATGTACCCTGTTATCAATTCATATAGGGGGTCGGAATCTGAGGATCAGCTTTGTTAAAGGGGGCTTCCAGATTCCGATAAGCCCCTCATCCGCATACCCCCACAACCACCGGGCAAGGGATGTGGGGATGAGGCCCTTGTCCTCATCAACATGGAGACATCCTTCCCATGTTGAGGGCATGTGGCCTGGTACGATTCAGAAGGGGTTGCTCTCTCGTCCCCCCTCTTTTCCTGCGGCCTGCCACGTTGCGTGCTCGGATAAGGGTCTGGTATGGAGATTTGGGAGGACCCCCACGTAATTTTTTTTATTTTAGCATGGGGTTCCCCTTAAAATCCATTCCAGACCTGAAGGGCCCAGTACGGAATTTGGGGGACCCCTATGCTATTTTTTTTACATTTTGGCTCGGGTCTTCCCTTAATATTCATACCAGACCCAAAAGGCCTGGTAATGGTCTGGGGGGAAACCCATGCAGTTTTTACAATGATTTTTATCTGTATTGCCAGGACCTGACAATTCATTATAACCACAAGTTTTAAATTACTTTTTTTTCTTTTTGCAATATCATTTTGTGCAGAGACTTTACAGGCATACTATAGACACCCCCCAGGTACGAAATTTTAAGGAATATTTCACTTTTATTGTTTCACTTTAGGAATGACTAAAATCACTTTCTAAAACTTTTTTTCATTGATACATGTCCCCTGGGGCAGGACCCAGGTCCCCAAACACTTTTTATGACAATAACTTGCATATTACCCTTTAAAATTAGCACTTTTGATTTTCCACGTTTGTGTCCCATGGGCTTTAACTGTGTTTGAACAAATGTTTTGCCTGTTCGCATGTTCTGCTGCGAACCAAACCGGGGGGTGTTCGAATCATCCCTGATCCTGTGCTACTATTCCCATCATTACTGAGTCCCTAAAAATTAGAAACAATGGCTTTGAAATGACAGAGCTCAATTGTTTTAGGATACATGGGTGGATGCCATCTGGTACAAGTAAAATTATATCTCCATCTCTCTGAAATCCATATTTCTCTTATTAAAAGAAAGGAATTTGCTCACTTTGGAAACCGTAGCTTGGTATTGCATGCTATTATTGAGCTTATGATCTACCGAAGCCCTCAGATCAGAAATTTTACTTTTGGAAATCCTGTAACAATTCCATATGCAAGATGCAAAGGAAGTGAAAACTCCTATGAAACCAGACTATCAAAAGAGCAATGAAGCAGAAAACTTGCTACCCAACAATGACATGTATCACAGAGCAATCTGTACACTACTATATGTTGTCACTGTGACAAGACCAGACATAGCAACAGCTCCCTCTCAGCATGAATGGAACGCAGTAAAAATAGTGATGCAATACCTCAAAGGAACAATTCAGATGAAGTTACGGTTACCAGCAACATCCAATCCAAAACTGGTCGGATATGTGGATGCTGATTGGGCCGGGGACTGCACAGACAAGTGGATTCATCTTTCAGTATGGGGAAGTAACCAAAGGTTGGTCTAGTTGAAAGCAAGCAACTGTCGCTCTATCTTCAACTGAAGTAGAGTACATTGCAGCAGCATATGCATGTCAAGAAGCGATATGGATTTGTCAACTTTTCGTGGACATTGGGATAGACATATCAACATGAATTCCTATTTTTGACAAGACAGCCAGGGATGTATAACGATTACCCAATCAGAAAGGGTCAATCCTAAGACCAAGCACATTGATGTCAAGTATTACCTACTGAGGGACAATCAAGAGCAAGGTGATATTGACGTTCAATACTGCCCGTCTTTGTTGAAAGAACGTCATACTTATATCCAGAAGAAGCTGAATATAATTTGACAAAGCACATGCTGTTGAGAAGGGGTGTTGGAAAAGCAACAGCAAGTAGCTTTATAATGTGAACCATATACTGTATGCATTATACCTATCTATACCTATAGGTGGCACTGTGTATTACATGGTAATGTAATGAGAGGAAGTGTTTGTCTTTCCTCACTGTGTTCTTGTATACTTCTGTTACCTGTTCCATGATAAAGATATCCTCCATGAAAGTAAAGCTAACTGCTGCAAACAAGAAGCTTCCAGCACATCATTTCAATACTCAGCTAGCACATTCCACTGCTCGCAGGATGTTTACCCTAACGGTCACGTGTACTCCATGCTAGATAGTGCTTCTCGATATGTCTCTGGATGGCCATGTGCATGTGCCCGCACCTGGATCATGTTGCCGATGAGATATCAGAAAATGTATCAAACCTTATAGACGCACCTCGTAAAAGAGGATGAAAGGTCAATTTTAGGTTTTTAAGAAAATCAAATGCATCTACAGTATATTCTTCACCAGCATGCGTTTGTTAAAATAAAGGACACTTTCCAACTTGACATACCGTAGAACTTTCACTAGTTTGTGATAAAATCACTGAAACCACAATACAATGCAGATTTTTCTGTTATTGTCTGTTATTTTCTGTTATTTATAGTTCTTGACGATTGCAAAGGAAACGTGTAACCACTTTACACATATGTGGTGGTATTATAAAAATTATCTTTCTGTGAGAGAGCCAAACAAATAAATGAAATAAATAGTGGGTCAAGACCTGTCAATAGCCCATTGGTATATTCCCATGGATTGAGCAATTTGAGCTAAACCACTGCATTCCTTTTTTCATTTGTGTCCCATACTATATTTGGATACATTCAATACAACCCCCAGTGCTATAAAAGATAATATTGCGACATCTTGAAATGTTGGGAATAATAACATGTGGAAA
Source organism: Rana kukunoris (assembly GCA_029574335.1). NCBI lineage: Eukaryota > Metazoa > Chordata > Amphibia > Anura > Ranidae > Rana > Rana kukunoris. The sequence continues at coordinate 113,751,336 of CM056049.1, read as the reverse complement.
GGGTGTGCACTTACAGGGGCACGTTAAAGCTGTCGATAGTGTTGACCAGTTTACTGACATGCTCGCAGCCTATAAACACGCAGTCCTCATTCTTATCTGCAGAAAAATAGGACATCAGCTAAAATATCTATATAGCATTTATAAAACTGTGCATCCGGAAAGTATTCACAGCACTTCACTTTTTCCACATTTTGTTATGTTGTAGTCTAATTCAAGAATGCATTACATTCATTATGTTCCTCAATTTCACAAACGATACCCCATAATGACAATGTGAAAGTAGTTTGATTGAAACCTTTGTAAATTTATTAAAAATAAAAAATGAAATGTATTCACAGCCTTTGCTCAATACTTTGTTGAAGCACCTTTGGCACCAGTTACAGCCTCAAGTCTTTTTGAGCATGATGCTACAAGCTTGGTACACCTATTTTTGGACAGTTTCTCCCATTCGTCTTTGCAGGAGCTCTCAAGCTCCACCAGGTTGGACGCATTGGTGCACAGCCATTTTCAGATCTCTAGAGCAGGTTTTCATGAAGGATGACTTTATACATTGCTGCATTCATCTTTCCCTCTATCCTGACTAGTCTCCCAGTTCCTGCTGCTGAAAAACATTCTCAAAGCATGATGGTGCCACCACCATGCTTTACTGTAAGGTGATATTGGGCAGATGAGGAGCGGTGCTGGTTACCTCCAGGCATGATGCTTGCCATTCAGTCCAAAGAGTTCAATCTTTGTTTTATCAGACCACAGAATTTTATTTCTCATGGACTCCTTCAGGTGCCTTTTGGCACACTTCAGGCAGGCTGTCACGTGCCTTTTACTGAGGAGTGGCTTCCGACTGGCCACTTCACCATACAGGCCACTCGGTCAGAGTGAATATTGGGTTCTTCTCCCTGACAAAAGCACTTTTCCCCCAATCGCTCAATTTGGCCGGGTGGCCCGCTCTAGGAAGAGTCCAGGTGGTTCCAAACTTCTTCTATTTACAGATAATGGAGGCTACTGTGCTTATTGGGACCTTCAATGCTGCAGAAAGTTTTCTGTACCCTTCCCCAGAGCTGTGTAGACATGTGTACTGTTGAAAAATGTGTTAGTTTTTAAGGGAATGTGTTATGATCCAAATTTGAAAATCCCAAAATATGAAAATTTGAAAATTTGAAAATTTGAAAACTTGAAAATTCTAAAATTCTAAAATCAAAAATTTGAAAATTCTGAAATTTGAAATCTGAAAATCTGAAAATTTGAGAATTCAGAAAATTAAGAATGGAAATCTGAAAATTCGAAAGAACGTAAATCTGACATTCGAAAATCCCAAAAATTTAAAAATCCAAAAATAAGAATGAAAATCTGAATATAATAATAACAAACTAATGGAACGTAACAAATTGATAATAATACAAAATAATAATTAAAAGTGTTATCATTATTTATTTTTAGTAATTTGTTACATTCCGTTTGTTTAGATGTAGCGTTCATTATTTTGGATAATTCCTAACTTTGGATAAATTTGTATTCGTTATGTTCACTAATAGCCAAATTTGAAAGGAAATTCCAATACCTATAATTTAATAGTTAGTAATAGTTGTTATTTCAGATTTTCACATTTTTGGGTTTTCAAATATTTGAGTTTTTGGATTTTCGTTCTTATTTTCTTATTTTCATTCTTATTTTCGGATTTTCTCATTTCCAAATTGCCAGAAAAAATAGTTAAATGGGTTTTTCATTAATATGAATATTTCTGAATCAACAAATTTGTCAAATTTTGTCAAAAACTCATTTGTAGCGAAACAAATTGCACATGTCTAGATCTGTGCATCAATACAATCCTGTGTCGGAGGTCTGCAGACAATTCCTTGGACTTCATGGCTTGAAGCCTAGAAGCCGAGTGGGCCGAATCCAAGATGGCAAGCATCATGCAGCCACACACGCCGCTCGTAGAGGACGTGCCGAGATCGCAGCAGCCCCTGGATCCCGCTACTTTGATATACACCCCAAAGACTCCTGTGAGTATTCCTCAGGCTGTGGCACACTCCCCAGCCTCCACAGAACCGCTCATTGGGCAGACTATGGAGGAATTGCTGGACTCTCCCTTGGGGCCTAGCTCTGCCCAGACCTCAGATAGGCCTGATCTTGCTTCCCTGCCACAAACAGCGGTCCTTGAAGTCCCTGATCTTCTCACTCGCCTGACTGCATTATTAGACAAGGGCCTCACACAAACTGCTGCTCAGATTACTGGTGATATTAGGAAAGATTTTCAAATGCTGGGTGCAAGGATGGACACTATTGAAAACAAGCTAGATATGACTGTTTCCAGAACCATACATTATTCTGATCATATTCAGGTCCTCCAGGATCAATTGGATATCACTTTGTCCAGGATTGATGACCTAGAAAACGGGTCCAGGAGAGAAAACTTCCGCATCAGAGGTCTTCCAGAATCGATCATGGACACTGTAACAGTTGTCCAGGACTTTCTCAAGCAATTAATACCAAACATCCCTCCACATGAATTAGAGATTGATCGTGCCCATAGATCTTTGTGCCCTCCGAGAAAGGACTGTCTTCCCAGAGACATTGTGGTGAAACCTCATTTCTTTTCTATCAAAAAAGAGGTGATGAAGCTATTCAAGTCTTTGCTGACTTATCACCAACAATGATACAAAAAAGGAGATCTCTAAAACCTCTTCTAAATGTCCAGTCTCAGCGTGAGATAAAATACAGGTGGGCTTTGCCCTTTGCCCTAAAGTTTCATCTAATGGGGAAAACTGACTCTTTCCATAGCCTCCAGGAGGGTGTACGACTTCTGCTGGATCTACACCTCATTTCACAAGAAGCGATGATGGACTTTGCCAACTCCAATTCTGGTTCTGCAAAATGCCTGTCTCCTATGAGCCCACTTACCGGTGTCTGGAACAAACCTAAAACCAAACAACCCAAGAATGCTAGGCCACATTAATGCTCCGAGGTCCTGGGGCTCCTTATTGTAACTTTTTCCTTTAAGTGATCTTCAAGAATGTGTTTTTTTTTAACTACATATTCTTTTTTCCTTGATCCACTCGGGGATAAATGTTTTTTTTGTTCTACATATATTTTCCTTTTGCTACGAAAAATATCATTTGGATTTTTGCTCAGTTGCCTTTTGTTCTGTTGTACTGCTAATATGTTCTTTTATTAAATAGCTGCTCCCATGCGGATTATTCCAGTTCCCCACACTTTAGCAATTACTTAGCCTCCCCTTTTCTAGGTGACCTGCTGCTGGGGTAGTTCTGCTGTGCCTCCACCTACTCCGTGGATTAGGTTGCCATCCCTTAAGCAGGGTGTGGACATGTTTTGTGATTTTGATAGTGACAGGCTATTTTTTCTCTGTTGCTCCCTCAGGACCTTAAAAGTCCTGAGCTTATCTCTTCTTCCTCATTTTCTCTTACTCTTTCTTACCTTTTTCTCTTTTTCAGTCCTCTACTGGCCTCCAATCAGAAGGTACATCTCTCGGGGTTTGTCTTCTTCCCATGATGCTAAGTCTCACGGCAGAATTCTGAAGGTAGGTGGCGTTTGGTTATTGATAGATCCCACACCTAGGCTCCGTGATGAGAGACACCATACATGACACTCCACAACCCTCAAGGGTTAAACTCGCCTATTAAACGTAAAAAAGTCCTTGACTATATGAAATCCTGCAAAATTGATGATATCCTTCTCCAGGAAACACATTTCCCTGCCAGGTATAAACCCCCATTTATTCATGCCCAGTTCCCTTTATTTTTTTTCTCTAATGCTGAAGATAAAACAAGAGGGCTGGCTGTCCTCTTTTCGAAAAGTTGTAGGTTCTCTTTGAAAGCCGAATATAGGGACAGTGAGGGTAGATTTATTTTAGTTAAAGGAACAATAGATGGTCATTTATATTCATTTGTATCCTATTACGCCCCTAATTCAGGTCAATCTAAATTTTTCCAGACTCTTGAGGACTCTAGATCCCCACCTTGAAGGTACGATTATTTTTGGTGGAGATTCTAATTTTGCTTTCGACAGGAGTGTAGACAAATTTAATCCTACATCGATAGATTATTCTAATTTTTAGCACGCTTATCAATCCTATTCTAGATTAGACCACTGTGAAGAAAATAGACTTTATTCTGGACTCTGTTTGTCTTTTAAGAACCCCTGGACCGATCTGGGTGAAATTTGGATATGTTGGTCTCCCAGATCGGGGCTATCAGGAGATATGTAATGGCAGGTAGACCTTGTGTGGAAGAGGGGTGTTCTAACGCTGGGAAAATTAGGGTGCTCTCTACCTGGAGATAATTGGTTTATTCCTTAAACTGATCTCAATATCTCAATGTGTCATGTAAATGATCTGTAGTCTGTCTTCCAAGAAGTGTTCATTGTGTAAAGTTCTATTGTTTAGCAGGTGAGAAGTTCTAAAACACCTTGTCTGGGCAAAGGACCAGTAATTAACTCATGTGGATTCTACCTGAGACAGCCTTCTGTGTCCTACAATAGGTCTCTTGAAAGGGGTCTCGTTAGTACACCATTGTATGATGATGTGGGAGGAGGATGTAATTGTATATCTGATTACATCAAGTATTTCTTTTGCTGTATATAAGTAACCTGTCTCTCAATAAAGTCATTCTATATCTGGACACCCTTCATGAAGTCTTGGCTCATGCTTGGGGATGGGGAATACTCTAACCATTTGGAAGAATCATCTTGGGAGATGGAAAGAAGGCCGCAGTACCCTAACCACTGCAGGTCTTAACAACTGGTGGCAGCAGTGGGATTGAATGGAACGCATAAAGACAACAAGTGAATGGCCCAGCATTACGAGAGACTGAAGAGGTCTACGCTAAAGGATCTGCTGGAAGCCCGAGGCCAGGTGACAAGCAACAAAAAGAAAGCTACCCTCATAGCAGAACTAATGGAGGGCGACCAAACCAGCAGCATGGCGAATGTCAGCCAGGAGGAAGCCGAGTTCCAAAAGAAGGTGATGTGGAGGCTAAACCTATATGGGCCAAATCCCACACCAGAGATGGTGACGCAAGTCCTGGAGCAGGTGAGCGCAGAACGCAGGGCACAACAGGCAAGCGTAAACCAAGGAGACAGCGCTTCCTCAGCCGGATCTATAAATGGAGGGCAGCGGAGAAAGATTAACTATGCTGCGTTTAAAAGTTTTTCGGATGGAGAAATGGAAATTGACGCATACCTACAAGACTTTGAGCGTCAATGTGCTTTGGAGGGTCTGGAATCAGAGCAATGGGCCGCGATTCTAAGCAGCAAACTCACGGGCCGAGCAGCAGAGGCATACCGAGCAGTTCCTGATACAGCCATACACGACTACGTCAGGGTAAAGGACATTCTGCTAACCAGGTATGCCGTGACCCCAGAGACTTACAGGAAAAAGTTTCGGGCATTACGTAAAGGGGGCCGAGACTCCTACACCGAATGGGCTTTTAGGATGTATCGGGCGGCCCAAACTGGATACAAGGCTGCCAAGCCGCGACGCTAGAGGAGGTGCTACAACTCTTCTTGCTAGAACAATTTTTTGACCACACACCTGCAGACACCAGGTCTGGGTCAGGGACAGGAAGCCGGCCACAATCGAGGAAGCGGCCAAGCTGGCAGACGAGCATCACGAGGGAAGAAGAGGAGAGACTAGTGGAAACCGCCCCCTGGTAAGGTCCAGCACCCCAACGCCTAGTCCTGTGACCTACCACCGACCGATCGCAGGACCACGCACTACACCACCTAATTTTAACCAGAAACCGCCATTGGTATGTCACCAATGCAATCGGCCAGGACACTACAAGATACATTGCCCTCAGCGGAGCAGAGGCAATTGGGAGCGGCCACCACCACCAAGGGCAGCCGCCCATCACTATCAGCATGAACCGCTGGAAGACCACAGCCCTGAAGCTGAGCAATGGACCGTACTACATGAGGTGAACCTAGCACAAACCGAGGGGGACAACCGGGTGCACCACAGACAATGGGTCACAGTAGATGGAAAGGAGGCTGAGGCACTACGAGACTCTGGGGCCACCCTCACTCTGGTGCAACCTCACACCGTATCTGCGAAGGCGCGCACCAACAGGACTGTTGCAGTAAGAGTGGCAGGAGGCGCCATACACAAACTACCCACAGCCCAAGTGCAGCTAAATTGGGGCACCCGAGCCAAGCAGATGGAAGTAGCATTATGTCGGGCCTACCTGCGGAAGTATTGTTGGGGAACGATTTGGGTGCCTAACTTCACAGCTGCTTACCCCAGATCCCGCTGGAACCTGCCCTGTGACTACCAGGACGCAAGCACGCCGAGCTGGACAGACGCACTCTGAGGAACCACAGGTAGGAACCGAAAACCTGTAGTATGCCCTGACCCTATCCCCTTCTGGGGCACTCCACAAGACTTTGGCCAAGCCCAGCAGTCAGATCCCACCTTAGCAGGTTACAGGAAGGCCGTAGGTACCCACCTAAGGAAGGTAATGCTCAAGAGAACTTCCACTGGGACAAGGGACTGCTATATAGGGTCACAGGGGGAGTGGGAAGTGGGACAGCCCAAGTTATAAAAAGACAACTAGTTGTACCCCGCAAATACAGGGCAGAGCTTCTAAAGCTCAGCCATGATATCCCGCTAGCCGGACATCTGGGTATCAAGAAAACTAAGGATCGCCTTACCCAGACGTTCTTCTGGCCAGGGATATCAAAAGACTTGCAGATGTACTGCAGGACATGTGACACGTGTCAAAGGATTGGGAAACGGGGGACCACCCCAAGGCCAAGTTACGGTCCCTACCTATAATAGAGGAACCATTCTCCAGAGTGGCAGTAGACCTGATAGGGCCCCTCAACAAACCCAGCACCTCCGAAGGCGCTACATCCTCACGGTGGTGGACTATGCCACCAGGTACCCTGAGGCGGTGGCGCTCCCCAACATTGAGGCGGAGACAGTAGCAGAAGCTCTAGTCAGGATCTTTTCTCGAGTAGGTTTCCCCAGGGAAATACTCTCAGATCAGGGAACCCAGTTCACGGCAACTGTCACTCAAAAGTTATGGCAGAGCTGCGGGGTGAAACCGTTATTTAGCTTCCCCTACCACCCCCAGACCAGCAGCCTTTGTGAACGATTCAGCGGCACGCTTAAGCAGATGCTCACAGCGTTCACAGAGTCCTGTGGTCAATGGGAGAAATTTCTACCCCATCTCCTGTTTGCCTACCGGGAAGTGCCCCAGGCATCGACCGGGTTCTCCCCCTTCGAACTCCTATACGGAAGAAAAGTCCGGGGACCCCTGGACCTCATACGGGAGCACTGGGAGGGCAACACAGGAGAGGAAGGGATCCCGGTTTTGCCGTACGTGCTGGAGTTCCGGGACCGCCTGCGGGCACTGACCGAATCAGTTCGGGAGAGCCTACAGGCAGCCCAAAACGACAAACAATGGTATGACCGGAGAGCCCGAGATAGGAACCTGGAAGTAGGGCAAAAAGTATTAGCCCTCGGACCATCCAAAAAGGACAAGCTACAGGCAGCGTGGCAGGGGCTATTCAAAGTGGTGGAACGAACGGATTAGCGACACCACCTATATTGTGGCCAAATGTTCGGATGAAAGGAGCAGACAAGCCTTTCATGTGAACATGTTGAAACCGTACTTCGAGCGCTCTGAGGACTGGCCACTATCTGTGCCCGTCCACTGGCGCTAGTGAAGGACTTCCCTTACCCGACCGGCTGGCAGCTAACCAAGGTAACCTAGAGCAAGTTGGGTTGGGAGAGAAACTAAATCTCACCCTGAAACCGAGAACTGCCATGGGGGCATGGCAGAGGTTCAATACCTAGGGCCTAGAGTAGGGTCTGGGAAACAGGGCCCCGAACCCGCGAAAGTAGAGGCCATAGCCAATTGGCCCCAGCCCCACACCAAGACGCAGGTATTGGCGTCCCTAGGCACCACCGGGTATTATACAATCTTCATCCCGGAGTGTACACCCCAGCGAAATTCCTCACCGACCTGACCAAAAGGTCCCCACCCAAGCAGGTAGCCTGGTTCTCGGAGTGTGCATTGGCGTTCCAGGGACTTAAAGACGGCATGGAGCACCCGTGGCATACCTCAGCGGCAAGTTATTACCTTGGAAGGTCAGCTATGCCACCATGGAAACAGAATGCCTGGCTCTAGTATGGGCCTTAAAGAAGCTCCAACCGTACCTTTATGGCCGTGCCTTTACCATTCTCACTGACCACAACCCCCTCATCTGGCTCAACCGAGTCTCTGGAGACAATCCCCGGTTGCTGCGCTGGAGTCTAGCGTTGCTACCTTACAATTTCACACTGCAATACCGCCCGGGCAAGCAGAACGGCAATGCGGATGGACTTTCACGCCAAACCGGCTTGGAAGTATAATTTTGACCCGGACATCCCCTAGCCAACCCGGCAGGGTCTAGGCGGGTATGCCGACCCATGGAACTAAGGGGAGTATTGTGAAGAAAATAGACTTTATTCTGGACTCTGTTTGTCTTTTAAGAACCCCCTGGACCGATCTGGGTGAATTTGGATATGTTGGTCCCCCAGATCGGGGCTATCAGGAGATATGTAATGGCAGGTAGACCTTGTGTGGAAGAGGGGTGTTCTAACGTTGGGAAAATTAGGGTGCTCTCTACCTGGAATAATTGGTTTATTCCTTAAACTGATCTCAATATCTCAATGTGTCATGTAAATGATCTGTAGTCTGTCTTCCAAGAAGTGTTCATTGTGTAAAGTTCTATTGTTTAGCAGGTGAGAAGTTCTAAAACACCTTGTCTGGGCAAAGGACCAGTAATTAACTCATGTGGATTCTACCTGAGACAGCCGTCTGTGTCCTACAATAGGTCTCTTGAAAGGGGTCTCGTTAGTACACCATTGTATGATGATGTGGGAGGAGGATGTAATTGTATATCTGATTACATCAAGTATTTTCTTTTGCTGTATATAAGTAACCTGTCTCTCAATAAAGTCATTCTATATCTGGACACCCTTCATGAAGTCTTGGCTCATGCTTGGGGATGGGGAATACTCTAACCATTTGGAAGAATCATCTTGGGAGATGGAAAGAAGGCCGCAGTACCCTAACCACTGCAGGTCTTAACAACCACCTTTTGGTCTCTAATGCTTTTATTCCTTTTGTTCTTAAATCGTATATTTCTGACACGGTATGTATTTTGTTAATCAGTCTTCCCATCCTAAAAAGAACTTTCACTGGAAACTTAACGAAGCTATTCTTGCTGAACCTGCCATTAAGATTAAAATTGAGAAAGCCATTTCTGAATATTTTTCTTGTAACGACACTGATGATATCCCTGCAAAGTCACTTTGGGCAGCGCATAAGGCCACGATTAGTGTAATTGATTCAAATTTCCACCCAATTAAAAAAATCTAGACGGCTAGCTGTAGAGAACTTTGATAAAGCCTTTATCTCCCTCCAAGCAGATTACAAGAGAAATCCCAATCAGGTGCCTGTCTCCCTGTTAGATAAAGCCAGTCTGGAATTGAACCTAGCGTTAACAGCAAATGCAGAAAAGGCTATTAGATGGAGTGGGATGAGGTATTATCATCAGAGAGACAGGGTAGGCTCTATCCTGGCCTCTAAACTTACGACTAGACCTAGATCGCATGTTTTCCCTAAGATTAAAATAGGGGGTAAGCCCTTGACTTGTGAACCCTATTAGCATAATGAAAGAGTTTCACAGATTTTATGAGGATTTGTATTGCTCCCATGGTACATTAAGCTCCTCGGAGCTGTCAATTTTTTTTGAAAACCTCCCAATCCCTAATCTGTTGACGGAACATATAGATAGACTTGAGGTTCCTTTCTCCACAGAGGAGGTGCTGGAGGTGATTACAAATCTGAAAACAAATTCTTCCCCAGGCCCAGATGGCTTCTTGGTGATTAATTACAAAACTTTTGCGGGCACAGTGGCTCCCTATATGGCTAGATTTTTTAATCATTTGACTAGATGGGCAGCTAAATTCTGCGTTTATAACCGTCATCCCTAAACCTGATAAAGATCCGGCTGAAGTAGGCAATTATAGGCCAATATCTCTGATCAATAAAGAACTGAAAATAATGACTAAAGTGATGGCTAACCACTTGGCTTCCTTCATAAATATTTATGTCCGTAGAGATCAAGTGGGTTTTATCCCAAACAGACAAGGTCCGGATCAAATCCAGAGAGCAATTGATATTGTCTCACTTTTACAATCTGGTTTGGATGGCGGTTCTAAACATGCTGGTATGTTATTGTCACTCGATTTACAAAAAGCGTTTGACTCGGTCTCGTGGTCGTACCTGTTTTCCCTTATAGAGCTTTGGGGTTTTGGTCCTAGATTCATGGGTCTCATTAGGTCACTTTATCCTTCCCTGGTAGCTAGGATACGTTTACAGGGCATTTACTCAGATTCCATTACAATAGCAAGGGGTACTCGTCAAGGTTGCCCGCTGACACCGTTAATTTTTGCTATAGCCATAGAATCCCTGGCGATAGCCATCCGTTCCAACCCCAATATAGCGGGTGTCAAGTGTGGCCCCAACATTCACAAGTGTGGTCTATTTGCGGATGACATTATCCTTTTAATCACTTCCCCCACCACTTCTCTCCCTATAGTATGGAAATTATTGGATGACTTCCACAAATTATCTGGCCCTAAGTCTCAGGCACTTAATATTTCTCTCCAACCTTCTTTGGTGGCCCAGTTGAAAGAAACATTTAATTTTCAATGGTCTGACTCATTTCATTAGATATTTAGGAATAAATCTCAATCCTACTTTTTAACAACTTTACTCTGCTAACTACCCTCCATTGTTCCAGAAATTGGAAGCGGATCTTAAGATCTGGTCTAGTTTCGAACTATCCTGGCTGGGATGGCTTAATTCAACTAAGATGACACTTCTCCCTAGGCTACTTTAGGCTACTTTATTTGTTTCGCTCTCTTCCAAATTTAATTAGAAGGGATCATTTACGTTCCTTCCAAAGCAAAATTGTTAAATTTGTGTGGGGCAGAAAGGGTTATAGACTCTCAAAACATATATTATTCAGGTTGAGGAAGGAAGGTGGTCTGGGTTTACCTCTTCTGGTATTTTCAGGCCACGCGTCTGGCCCAGCTTTCCACAGTGTATTTTAGGATGGCTAAACCAGACTGGGTGGATATGGAGAGACAGGCGGTTCCCTCTTTTAAACTTGATTTTCTCCTTTGGCGCCCCCCAAAAACTTGCCCTCCAATTCTCTCCCCATCCCTCTCCCATTCTTTAGCCTTCTGGGATGAGCTAAAACAGCTTTCCTCTTTAGTTTCTGTTTGCAAACCCTTGGCCCATTTATTTCACAACCCAGACTTTCCCACTGGGATGGATATTAGAGCCTTTAAATGGTGGTTAAATAAGGGGATGCTCCGCATCAGACATTTCTTCACTTCTGCGGGTCCCATCTCCCTTACTAAGTGTATTAAAGATCTAGACCTCCCTGATTCTGAGCGCTTTAGGTTTACACAAATTTCTCATTATCTGCACTCTTTATGGAAGACAAAACCTATTCCACCCCAATTTTCCCCATATGAGCTTTGGTGTGGTCAGGCTACAGAGCAGAGTGGTGGGATCTCAATTATCTATTTGTTACTTGCCCATTCTGATGTGAAACTTACTTACATGACGGCCTGGAAAGCTGATTTACAGGAGGAATGGAATTTGAATACCTGGCACTCAGCCTTTTTTCGCTCCTATAAAGGTATTCTTAATACTTCCCTCTCGGAAGCTTGCCTTAAGATTTTAAACAGACTTCTTCCATGTTGTCATTATGGGGTATTGTTTGTATAATTTTGAGGAAATTTTGAGGAAAAAATGAATTTAATCCATTTTGGAATAAGACTGTAACATAACAAAATGTTGAAATGTGAAGCCCTGTGAATACTTTCTGGATGCACTGTATATCCCTTTAGGTTGGTCTGCCTAGGATGTCTGTTGAGATTTATGTAGCCCTACAGACATTCCAGTCAAATCCTGAATTGAAAATTTTAAAGTGGATCTTTCCATTTAAAAAAAAAATGTACATGGATACATTCCTGGCAGGTAACAATATTCAGCAACAGCATAATAGAAAAAAACAAAAAACAATACATTTACCTTTAAAGGGTTAGACCACTTTTATTTACTTAAAAAAGCCTCCCTATGCATTGCAGTGTCATCAATACATTAATAAGAGAATATATTCAGCGCTGGAAAAAATAAATAAACACAATACTAATGTATGCAAGCCAGCACTAAGGATAATTCATAAAAATTCCCAAATGTAAATATATATAAAAAGAGTGCAGCGCAAAATACAATATAATAGTGACAATTGATAGTAATTAAATTAAATAAATAATAGTGTCCATGTGAAAAGAAAGTTAATGCAATAATGAATCCAGCAGACACAAACGATTTCCAGAGTGGAAGTGAAGAAAAAACACCAAATGATATCCTCCACCAGTGAAAGATGGACTCTCACCTCTCAGCTTTGACCCAAATGGATCTCAAAGCATGATCTGTCTAATCAGAAATCAGCTGAAGCCTCTGTAGGCAGATGAATGGATGGGATAAACACCATAGATCCGGACCCAATGATTTCACAACAGTCACAACATCATATGGGGAAGAAAGGGAAAAATCTAGTGCTCTCCATTTGAATAACTGATTTATTAAAACAATAAAAGATTGCACTCACATGTAAAGACACTCTAAGAGCCGAGTGTCAGCATAGCAGCATGTAACAGCATGTAACGGCGTGATGACCGAACCGTCCTTCTGCAATCTGCGGCGATCGTGGGTGACGTTCTGCGTAGCTCCTCCCCCTGTATGCGTTACATCACGTGGGCGGGACTTCCTCAGCGTGGGTTAAGGGAGCACATCAATACATTAACATACTCTTCTCCATTTACTTTTTCAAATCCTTACATTGTCCTCCCCACTTCAGCCTGCAGATGGCAGAATGAACCAAACAGAATGAAACAAACCAAATTCTGCAAGGCTAAAGGAGAGCAGACTGCACATGCGCTGGTAGGAAATTAAGCCAAGTCCTCATTTGTGAGTTTCTGGGGCTACAAAAGCAAAGTAAAGAGGAACTAAACCATTTATTAACAGTGCTTTAGCACCAGTCAAGTGACTACCCCAGGCTGAGACAACATGATCAACCTGCTGCAGGTAGGAGGAAGCATTTTCTCAGTCTCCTCTCCCCAAATGATCAGACTACAACATTGTATCTCTGTAGCAAGTCACAGCAACAGGGGACTGATCTGTGTAGGGCATTTGTAATAGTCAAGAAATGCATAGACATATAATACATTTATTTGCCTTATTTATGAAACAGAATCTCAGTCCAGGAAGCATTTGCTGGTCCTGGATAATGGCCAAGCAAAGATTGCTCCATCCTTTTGAAGGAAAAGTTATTGTCACGGGGAGTATTGTAAACTTTGTGTGGTATTAAATATTCATGGTACATTTTCATAATGCTTAGCATGGATGCACATAACAGAAAAACAATATTTCTATCATGTTTCCAGGCATGTTTTTACTATGCTTCCAAGACTGTGCACAAGAAGGCACAATGTTCCACATCTGGTTGCACTGCCTAAAACTGAATACATAGTAGAAAGGGATATATTTCTTTATGCAGAGGGTTATGAGCCTCAGTATTAAAGCTGAATTCCAGGAATTCAGCTCCTTTGTAAAATGTGTCTAGAGTGTAATTCCCACCATAGTCATACACCTGTCAGATATAAATAATAGAGATAAGCCCAGTAGATGTCATGCAGGTCCTTGGGCTTAACTCATACTGTGCCTTCACATTTTCCAAAGTCGCTGAATGCCTAGATTTCAGCTTTAAAGGTGACAAACATAATGAAAAAAGAAAATGAACCAATAACTATCCTTCCTAGACACTCACAAACCCTGGTGTTCTGTATAGGCGGCTGCCAAAATTGCAAGAGCTTGGAATACCTCAACAGTACTCTTAACAGCAACTCGTTGATAATGGCCCACAAGAATGTTGCCAACTTTTGCGAATGATGGGAAAACTGTGAGGAGAGCTTTTGGCCGGGGGGTCCCAGCCGACTGGAAAACTGCCCAAAATCCGCTGGACATAAAAAGAGAACCAGTTCTCTTTTTTTCTGCTGGGAAGTCCGGCGGACTTTTGTCCAGCGGTTTTCGGCAGTTTTTCTATGGGAGAAATGCCATGGAGTATACACACAGCCAGGATTCCCGGACAAAGCTCCATCACAGTTTTCCTGTCAGGAAAACCACTCGTGTAGGGGGGAAAGACTGAACTGAGCAGGTTCTCGGTTTTCTCCTCGGGTTTCCCGGTGGTATAAAGTCAGGTGGGAAACCCGATCGTGTGTACGAGGCTTGTGACTGTCTACAATGAATGCCCTCTCAAATGCAATATGTGATCAATCCCCTCTGAACACGTCATTGGAGTCTTTAGAGACCTTTAGGATACCCCCCTTTTTTTCCTCTAATTGTTTTTATTCCTCAAATAAAACTTCAATACTGAATACAAATCTGCATCTTTTCTAAATTGTTCTAAATCTCTGTTTAGAATTGTTATGAAAGTTTTTCCCTGTCCAACATGCAAACACTGATTTATTCTAACATGTTTAATGCCTCAATATGGAATAACAACACCACAAACAGTATTTTATTGTAAAATGCCAATAAAAATGTATTGAAAAAAAAAAGAGAAAATTAATGCAGTCACCTTATCTAACAACTGGTAACCTGCAATATATACATTGTTGTTCTTTTTTTATTTATTAGATATACTTAGCCGCCTAGCCACAGTACATTTACTGTGGGAAAAGGCATCACGGGCAGACTGTATCACATACAGTACATATACGTCATCCAGCTGAGGGGCGCGGACTGGAAAATCATGTGATCGCCCTAGTCACAGTGTCAAAAAGCTTTTATGAATGAATTTCATCCATGATCATCACTGTAACAACAATCAAAGCGTAGATAAAAAAATAATCCCTGTTTACCCCCTCGTAATACAGTGTCACTATGGTGACATTGAACTGTTGGAAGGACAATAGCATGTAATGTAAAGTAATGTGTACTACTTACTGTATGCATTATACCTATCTATCCAGCAGGTGGCACTGTAGTGTGTATTTATGGTAATGTAATCAGAGGAAGTATTATCTATCTCAGTGTATGTAGTTCTATCCTCCTTGTTATCTTCTTTCATGCTGAAAAGATATGTTCTGATATTTCTCCATAGAATTAATGCTGTATGCTGCAAACAAGAAGCTTCCAGTGCATTATATCAATACTCTGCACAATAGGTTATGGGCTCCAGGCACCCAGCAGCACCCAGGCACTGGAAAGAGAACTCTGCAACTCAGTGACTACAGTGAGTATTGTATAAAAGCTACTGAAAGATGGCAAGCAGTTCAGATGGAAAGTTTACAATTCTAAAGCTGAACAATGCCAATTGCCAGCTGTGGAAGTTTAAACTGGAAATGCTTCTTAGCATGGATGACTTGTGACAAGTGCTGAATACAGACAGACCAACACATGGATAGATGGAGGACTAGAACAGGAAGGATAGAGAGACAGAAGCTTACTAGTAGAAGATGACCAGCTTATCTACATAAGAACAGAGAAAGGGTAAAAGGTATGTGGACTACATAAAAAAAAAATGCAGGAGCGTTCAAGCCTCAACAGTAAGCTGTTTTAAGATGATGCTAGAAGAAGGCCAGCATATGTGTGGCCATGGGAAAGCTATGCTAGAAATCATAGCGCAGCTACGTGCCATCAGATAGGACATCAAAGACCATACCATACTGTTGCCCTGCTTCTCTGCAGCCTTACAGAGACATATAGTGCTCTTATTAACGCTTTAGAAACCAGACCAAAGCAGGAGCTGACACTGGAATATGTCAAAGGGAAATTAGTCAATGAATATGACAGAAGGAAAGAAAGTACGCACCATGATGACAAAGCTCTTAAGATGTACAAAAGACACAAAATACAACAAAAAAGAAGAGCCTGTTTTCACTGTAAAAGGACCAGTCACTTAAAAAAGGACTGTTCTATCTAGAAAGTCGAGCAGTGAAAGCTAGAGCCATCCACAAAAGACAACGTTTTTCTAGCGGTAAAAGCATCACCTCAGAGGGTAAAGGCCAGGGCTTCCTGAACTGCATTACACCACAAGGTGAGCAAAGTATCCTTGTTAAGAAAGTGCTGTATGTTGCAGAGCTACAAGGCAGCCTTCTATTAGTGAAAAGTCTTGCAAACAACGGTCTCACAGTTGAGTTCCAGGGTGATGAATGAACAATTCACAATCATAAGCAATTCCCCACAAAAGGAAAACTGGATGATCACCTATACAAGCTCATCACCACAGACCAGCAAGACAATATACCGTATTTATCGGCGTATACTGCGCACTTTTTTCCCCTTAAAATAAGGGGAAAATCGTGGGCGCGCGATATACGCCGATAGCTGCTTCCCACACTCAGTTTGAACTGAGCCGCCGACATATACCGAGTGCAGTACACTCGGGTACATTCGGCCAGGCTCTGCTTCACTCGTGCTCACACATAAATGTCACAGAGAGCGAGCACGAGCGAAGCCGAGCCTGGCCGAATGTACCCGAGTGTACTGCACTCGGTATATGTCAGCGGAGGCGTTCAAACTGAGCGCGGGAAGCGGGGATTCGACTCGCACTGGAGAAGCTAGGAGGACACCACAGAAGCCGAAGATGGACGCCGGACTGGATGATGGACGCCGCGTAAGACACCAAAACGGTAATTACTAAAAGTACTAAAACAATTTTTTACAGGTCCACATCAGGGGTGCGCGCTATACGCCGGAGCGCGCAATACCCCGATAAATACGGTAGTCTTTAATGACCGACACAGCAAATGTATTCACTTATGACACAGGTGGCTGGGGCACAGAAGTCCAGAACCTATACAGGACATTATCAAAAGATTTGACAATATTGTCTTGCAAAGTGCTTATGAAATGCAAGTGTGTATAGAAGCAAAAGACACACATGCTCCCCTTCCACAGGCATCTCAAAGAAAAACTATCCACCCCCTGCAGCTCATACACAGTGATGTATGGGGTCCAATGAAAACTCCCACGTTAGGCAGGAACAGATATCTACTAACTTTCATTGATGATTATTCCAGGTACACAACTACTTATCTGATAAAACACAAGAATGGAACATCAGAGAAACTTCAAGAGTTTGTTGCCATGTCTAGCATCAAATTCCAATGGAAACCAGGAATAATACGCACTGACAATGGAGGAGAATCGTCTGTGCAGCTTCGAGACCCGATAGACAGAAATGGGCCACCTGCACACAGCACATGGCTGCTAAAGCCACAAAAACAAGATGCTTAGTCACAGGCTACAGGTGTCAGTGCCCATCTGAATGAGCCCTTGGAACCTCTGCCAATATTTATATTACTGCCTGTCACTTTCTATATGTTAACATTTCTTTCCTGGTGTCACATTTAAAGAAATAATTAAATTCTCCCAAATGGCGTCACAAACAGAAAAAAAAAATGTTACTTCATTACATTATCTATCTAAAACTATTAGTAATAGCTGGAGCTAGGCTTTAAATGGGAATAATGCTTTGCAACCGTGTTCTCTCTTAGTTGTGGTGCCACATGCCAACTCAATAGGGGAGATTTACTAAAACTGGCGCATGCAAAATCTGGTGCAGACCTACATAGAATCCAATCAGCTTTCATGTTTTATTGTCAAATCTTAATTGAACAAGCTGAAGTTAGAAGCTGATTGGCTACCATGCACAGCTGTAACAGATTCTGAGTGCACCAGTTTTAGTAAATCTCCCCCAATGTGTCTTGTTAAATTAGCTGTGGCTGTGTCACAAAACATCACTGCCATGGCATGTGAACAGCTCCCTCCAGCTTTAGGGTAGAATTTAGGTGGGTGGCAAAACTCCAGCTCAACTGCCTGTTTTTATCCCCAACCTGCCCATGTAAAAGATGCCTTACATAAATAAAATAAAAAAACATGTATATTATGCATCTTATTTTTCCAGTGATAGCTAGCAGTGCTAGATTTTGTACTCTGGCATTGATAACATGGTTCTATTTCAATATCAAACTACTCTTGTTTTACTTTAAAAGGTCATGCACAATAACCTAGTTAGAACTGAGCAACGTCTTGCTGGGTTTCTACAAAATGGAGATGCACACAAAAAAAGCATACTGTCAGCATTCTAATATACGGTATATCATTATATTTCCAATTCATTTATTGCATGCTTTTGCCGATTCTCCCAAGTAAAGCCCTCTGCCATCTGTAAGGCTACAGAAGAATGATTACTTCCTGGAATCCTGTTTTATCACTCCCTTGATTTCTATATACGAAAATGTCAAAGATCACATTCTTCCTGCGAGAAAGATCAATTTAGAAAATGATGGTGGGTGGGTGAATCTGTGTTGGCTGTGAGGGTCATTTACATACTGTATGACTGTGACATTTTCTGTATTTGGGGTAGTTTAACTAACATTGGTAGATTAACCACTTTAGCCCCGGACCATATTGCTGTCCAAAGACCAGAGCACTTTTTGTGATTCGGCACTACGTCGCTTTAACTGACAATTGCGCGGTCATGCGACGTGGCTCCCAAACAAAATTGGCGTCCTTTTTTTCCCACAAATAGAGCTTTCTTTTGGTGGTATTTGATCATCTCTGCGGTTTTTATTTTTTGCGCTATAAACAAAAATAGAGCGACTATTTTGAAAAAAATGCAATATTTTTTACATTTTGCTATAATAAATATCCCCAAAAAAGATTTAAAAAAACATTATTTTTCCTCAGTTTAGGCCGATACGTATTCTTCTACATATTTTTCGTAAAAAAAAAATCGCAATTAGCGTTTATTGATTGGTTTTCGCAAAATTTATAGCGTTTACAAAAAAGGGGGTAGTTTTAAGGCATTTTAATGAATATTTTTTTTTTACTAGTAATGGCGGCGATCAGCATTTTTTTTCGGTACTGCGATATTATGGCGGACACATCGGACACTTTTGACACATTTTTGGGACCATTGGCATTTTTATAGCGATCAATGCTATAAAAATGCATTGGATTACTATAAAAATGCCATTGGCAGTGAAGGGGTTAACACTAGGGGGCGGGGAAGGGGTTAAGTGTGTTCCTATTTGTGTTCTTACTGTGTGGGGGGGGTGGACTCACTAGGGGGAATCATTGATCTTCCGTTCATACATTGTATAAACGGAAGATCAGCGTTTCCCCCCGCTGACAGGAACGAGAGCTGTGTGTTTACACGCACAGCTCCCGTTCCCCGCTCTGTAACGAACGAGCGCGCGTGCCCGGCGGCGATCGCGCCCGCCGGGCACGTGCGCGGGACTCGGGGGCGAGCGGGGGCACGCGCGCGCGCCCCCTAGTGCCCGCGAAAGTGCCGACGTAGAGCTACGGGCTCTCGCGTAGGAGTGCCGACCTGCCGCCGTATAACTGCGGCGGCTGGTCGGCAAGTGGTTAAAGAGTGACTCCACGTTTGTTAAGAAAGAATCAACCCACTGGGTGACGAATGTACATTTCAGGGATTTTAGCAAACATTATATACCTATTTATGCACTGAAGAAATAGCTGTTTATGCCCTTTGCCATTGATTCTGATGTTGAGGGATTGATTTGTTTTTATCACCTGGTGCACTGTTCTGATGAGAAAAGCTGCAGTGTCTGCATCCCTTTAGAGGTATTTCACCCTAAGAGCTGGTTCACACTACTGCGACCTAGGGGCGACTTGTGTCGTCCCAACTCGGGCGACAAGACAAATTACATGGAAGTGAATGAGAGCCGTCTTAATGCACACTACTGAAGTCGCTTCGACTTCAGAAAAGGTTCTTGTACTACTTCTACTTCTAGGCAACTTGTACCCATTGCTTTGAGTGGAAGTTGCCTCCAAAGTCAGATCACTGTCTGAACTGAAGCAACTTTACAGGAAGAAAAAATTGTTTTCTCAGCCAAACCCCTCCCTCCCACAGAGCTGATTATTGTTTAATTGGCCACTGGCAAAGTTGCCTGTCCTGGAGGCGACTTGAAGTTGCCTCAAAGTTGCCTTGAAGTTGCCTCACAAAGTCGTGCCGACTTTTATGTCTCTGTAGTGTGAACCCGGCACTTAGGGAAACTCTGACTAAAACAATTTTTATTTTTTTTCTTGTTCAATAATTTTATTGATTTTTACAATAAGAAAAAACAAGATATAATAAACAACATACCGTATTATAGGATACATATATAATTAGTAAAGACATACCTATGTTAGCATAACTCTAACCAAACTAACAGGAGAGTAAAGAAAAAATCAGGAATAATGAATTTGAGGACCCAATTAAGGGTCGAATATATTAAGGGTAAAGTTTCGTAAAGCATGGCTTCTGACCACCCATCCACCCCAAATGGCCTCAATCTGTGAATGAGTGGGGGCACCGTCAGTAAATGTCAGTAAATGTTGGAGTTATTTAAAGTAATTGATAAGTAAATTATATGATATATAAAAAGGAGTATCTCCTTGCAAATAATAATAATATTTTTTATATTTTACAGAAAATTAAAGTAGCAGCAGACTAAAAACACAAGGGGCCAGATTCTCAGCGGCGATACGCCGGAGTATCTCAGATACCCAGTCGTATCGCCTTTTTTTTTGCCTCGTATCTATGCGCGTGATGCTTAGCATCACTTTTGCATAGATACGCTGCAGCATCCGACAAGTGTAAAACCATTACACTTGCGGATCGTAGGTGTAATGACAACTCCGGCCACTAGGTGGCCTTTACGTTGGTTTCTCATTTGCCTATGCAAATGAGGCTAGTACGCCGATTCCCGATCACTTTTACGCCGCCCCGTCGTCGCGTACGTCGTTTTCGTCCGCGTAAGGTTACCCCAGCTTCTATGTGGAGTAACCTTACGAAGTTCCGTCGGATGCCTTCGGGTGCCGTCGGATGCCATGTTAAGTATGGCGTCGGGTCAGCGTCGGCTTTTTCCATCGCTTACGTCGTTTTACTAACTCGTTTGCGAATAGGGAGTTGCATAAATGACGCTCACGTCGCTTTGACGTCGGTTTCAACGACACTTTCCGACGTGAGCTGGAGCATGCGCACTGGGCTTTTTCCCCGGCTGGCACGGCGCGGGGGCGCGCTTCATTTAAATACAAGCCGCCTCATTTGAATTACGCGGGCTTACGCTGGGCCATTTTCGCTACGCCAACGCAAACGACGGAGCAAATGCTTAGGGAATACGGCACTTGCTCTAGTACGATGCGGCGGCGTAGTGTAAATGGCTTACGCTACGCCGGCGAATTTCTAAGAGAATCTGGCCCAAGGTAATTCACAATATTATTAAATTATACATGTTGTACACCACTGCATAAAAAAGTGCAAGAACAGCTGGAATATAAACCACCTCACTTATCCCGTACATTTATCAAACGCCCCTACCCCCATACATGAAATGAACATTGGGTGTGAACTTTGGTAGGCCTATTATCCCTTAATAACACTGTCATGCTGCTGGTTGCTTTTATATTACTATCCTATGTATTTTATTTTTATATTAAAGCCTCACACCGTGCTTTTTGTCTCTAGTAAATTTGAGTTTAGCCTTGCTATTTAAAAATGTCCAGCTGCTGGCTAACTGTACTTTACTGTATCACCTGTGATCTTTTTATTTTTATTTTTTTTATTGTTTTTTATTGTTTAAAAATATATTATTGAAGTAAAACATGTAAGAAAGCAGTGAACATGCCCCCCCAAGGGGGGTTGTAGTAACAATATTAGCACTTATTCAAAGGCACATTACATCTAAAAAATATAATGTTAGATCAGTGAGTAAGGGCCATAGTGAACTACTGACCAATTGCTATCTGTCAGTCATAGCAGGCATATTTACAATGTTGCCCTTGAAATCGCATGAAAAGATTGTCTCTCCATTGTAGGGTAGTTTAAAATTGACCCATCCCTACTCTACACTGGGAACAAACTGCAAATGCCTGGAGCTGAATGCCATGCCCTTCTGACTGACAAAAGTATTGGGACACCTGTTTTTACACGCGCATGGACTAATGGCAACCCAATCTTGGTCTGTAAAGTTCAATATTGAGTTGGCCCACCCTTTGCAGCTATAACAGCTTCAACTCTTCTGGAAAAGGCTGTCCACAAGGTTTAGGACTGTGTATATGGGAATGTTTGACTATTCTTCTAGAAGTGCATTTGTGAAGTCAAGCTCTGATGTTGGACAGGAAGGCCTGGCTCGAAGTCTCCACTCTAAGCAAAGTCCATAAGCAAGGTCCATAAGTCCTAAACCCAACCCAATAGAACACCTTTGGGATAAATTAAAGCAGAGACAGCAAGCCAGGCCTTCTTGTCCAACATCAGTGTCTGACCTCACAAATGCACTTCTGGAAGAATAGTCAAACATTCCCATAGACACACTCCTAAACCTTGTGGACAGCCTCTGCAGAAGAGTTCAAGCTGTTATAGCTGGAAAGGGTGGGCCAATTCAATATTGAACACTAATGCCACATACACATGATCGGAAATTCAGCCAAGAAAAGTTCGATGTGAGCTTTTGGTTTTGTGCAGGCCCCATCGGACATTTTCTGACGGAATTTCCGACAGCAAAAATGTGAGAGTTGGTTCTCCAATTTTCAGACGGAAATGTTCTTGTCGGAAATTCCAACCATCTGTATGCAATTCCAATACACAAAAATCCTATGCATGCTCGGTATCATCGAACTTCATTTTTCTCGGCTCGTCATAGTGTTGTACGTCACCACGTTCTCGGAATTTCCGACAAGATTTGTGTGACTGTGTGTATGCAACACAAGTTTGAGCTCCAGGGATATGCCAATCAGTGCCCAGGCAGCTGCCAATCAATGCCCAGGCAGCTGCCAATTAGTGTCCACCCCCAATGGCTACCAGTGCCAGTGGCACCAGGGATGCCTATCAGTGCTATCTATCATTGCCCCTTTGGTGTCACATATCAGTGCCCAGCAGTGCCACCTATCAGTGCCCAACAGTGCCGCCTACGAGTGCCACCCATAAGTACCCATCAGTGCAGCCTTTCAGTGCCCACCAGTTCCACCCATGAGTACCCATCAGTGCTGCCTATCAATGCCCATCAGTGCTGCATATTAGTGCCACCCATCAGTGCCACCTACCAGTGCCCATCAGTAATGCCTATCAGTGCCCATCGTCAGTGCCCGTCAGTGCTCATTAGTGCCACCTCATTGGTGCCACCACATCAGTGCCCGTCAGTGCCGCCTTATAAGTGCCCATCAGTGAAGGAGAAAACCCAGGGGTGACAAAACACCACCAAAAGAAAGCTCTATTTGTGGGAACAAAATTATAAAAATTGTGTTTGGGTACAGTGTAGCATGACCGCGCAATTGTCATTCAAAGTGCGACATCGCTGAAAATGAGCTTGGGCAGGAAGAGGGTGTAAGTGCCGGTATTGAAGTGGTTAAGTAACATACAGTGGAATATGTTAGTTAATGTATCCCACTGTATGTTACCTAGTTAATATAAGCCGCTGTTTGCTACCTAAGGAGAAGTCTACTGATATGATAGAAGATTAGATGCCTTTATTGTATTTAATTTTACTGGCAAAATGATACATACGGTCGACACACTCTATCTTCCTGTTATTCTAGTAGTTCTTACCATTCCCTACAATCTGTTTGTGTCATGATACAGGCAACAACAAAACTCTGACCCCCACACAACCCTTTCCCAATGGTTTCTTTATAACTCATGCCCATGTATTCTGTTCTTCATTTTGGTTATTGTGTCAGTGTTATCAACAAAACAAGAATTACTTAATTAAATGTCACAACAGATCTTGCATTGCTTGGATACCATCGTGTGTTGTTTTTCAGTGTGGTAAAATACAAATCACATTGCTATAAAGTTCATAATTTCTGTGGCTTTGTGTCGTGCTCATTAGCCATTGGGTAAAAGCATGATGCAAGAGGAAAGCAAACACCACTGTAAACATACTACCAACATCTGCATATTCTTTAATAAATAACAAAGCATAGACTTAAATATGAAATGTGGAGTTACCGGTACATGTAGATTTAGGATTAACTTTTCCTGTACATAGAAAATGTTTCACTTTCATGTCCGTGACTGATCAAACAATTACACATCAGAAGATGCAATCCTATGATACTAATTAGTGTAGTGAACGCCTTGCATGGATGGAAAAAAAGGCCCCTCGTTTAGACAGTCACTTTATGATCAAAATCCTACAATTAGCAGCTGTTTTCCTTTAGGCTGGCCAAGATTTCCCTTTTTCAAAAAGAAAAAAAACTACAAAATGTAAAAAATATTATAAAAAAAAGCAATAATGTAATAAAAGTTCCATATTATTTCTTGAATTCAAATTAATATATTACCAGTTTACAGGAGTTAACTATCTAATATCTATTGCAGTTGTACAGACATATGCACGCTCAAGGGACAGTTTGATCAGAAGTACAATTAAAATATAAACGAACCCATTCGCAAAAATCGCAAATAATCTTTAACATGCTAATGTCATTTCCAAAAAACTGTAATCATTTCAAAGCTGAAATTTGGGCATCATGGTCACAAGAAATTGTTCAGCATGTAAAAAAGGAGCCTACAGCCTCATCTGCTGGCTGTATAAATGACTACATAATATTCATATCCAATATTTCATATTTACCAGACTAATATGGTTTTAGCCTTGGCCATAGTAAAGAAAGAAACAAACAAAAACTTCTATAAATTCTCTTAAAACTTAATTTTAAGTCTGGTACCCAAAAATAATCCATACAAGGTTTGGAAGTAGGAGCCCCCTTTGCGCATGTTCTGAAACGCTTTACCGCCCCTTTCTTGACGTCACTTCCAGCGTATGCTTTCCACACACACGGCATGTGTGCCACTGTCGTTCTAGAAAAGTGGTGGGCATCTTGACTTGGCAATCTTATCCTCCCTTACAACTGCAGGTCGGCACAGGCAGATGGGGGGGCATTGACAGGAGCCCCGCCAGGAAATTCTTGATATGATTAACACACTAAGGCCCAGATTCACAGAGAATTAGATTCTCGTAGAGTATCAGAAATACACTACGCTGCCGTATTTTACCTGGCTCTACGTGGAATCCAGGTAGATTTTGTCCAGTAAACGACGGCGGCGTAGTGTATTTCTCCCGTCGCAATCCATCTGCGCGAGTAGGGGGCGTGAAGCATTTAAAATAGGCGCGTTCCCGCGGCGATCGAACTGCGCATGCTCCGTTCGCAAATTTCCCGCCATGCATTGCGCGAAAACACGTCGTTACGTCATTCGTTGTTTGAGTAGCGTCGTTTACGGACAATCCTAGTCCCGGACGAGTTACGTCAAAAAAATAAATAAAATAAAAAATCAACGCGTGAACGACGGCCATACTTAACATTGGCTACGTACCGTTAGACCAGCAAAAAGCTGGTCTAACAGTACGTAAAAAAAAATAGACGAAAGCGATTGCGAAGACCACTCGTATCTTCGTGGATCGCCGTAAAAACACATTTGCATATCCCGACGCATGAAAACGACGCGAACTCCTCCCAGCGGCCGCAAATATATCGCAGCGTAGATCCGAAGGCTTACGAAGACGTAAGCCTCTCGGATCGAAGCCCGAAGCCGCCGTATCATGGTTTGAGGATTCAACTAGTGATACGGCGCGCAAAATTTGAAATTACTCCTGTCTAACACCAGTTAGACAGGCGTAATTGCTTTCTGAATCTGGGCCTATATGTCCACTTTGTGTTTTAAACTATGTCCTTTAACCCCTTCATGCTAACGAAACACACATATGCGGCCTCACGGAACTAGGTTTTTTTCTGTGGGGCCGCATATATGTGTTTCTTCCTTTGTGCTAGGAGTGCTCCACAATGCGTACTCCCAGTATAGAGAGCAGGGTCTGATCGAGAGCCCCAGGCCCCGTACTACAAACGAGGTCCAGGTCTCCTGATTCCAGGTCACCTGATCGCTGTGGTAGATTCTGATTTGCTACCACAGTGATCAGTCACTGTGAAGCCTACCCCTGTGTTTTTTTCTTTCTGTGAATGGAGAGATAGATACATTGGGGGTTATTTACGAAAGGCAAATCCACTTTGCACTACAAGTGCAAAGTGCACTTGAAATTGCACTGAAAGTGCAGTCGCTGTAAATTTAAGGGATAGATCTGAAATGAGGGAAAGCTCTGCTGATTTTATCATCCAATCATGTGCAAGCTAAAATGCTGTTTTTTAGTTTCCTTGCATGTCCCCCTCAGATCTACAGCGACTGCACTTCCAAGTGCACTTTCAGTGCAAATTCAAGTGCACTTTGCACTTATAGTGCAAAGTGGATTTGCCTTTAGTAAATAACCCCCATTGTATCTTTGTCTTTCCATGCAGAAAAAAAAATGAAGAAAATAAAATAATAAAAAAATAAAATAAAAATCTAGAAAAAATATCTTGATCAAAGTTTGATCTAGGTCAGTACCAGGGTTAGTGTTTTGGGTTAAGTAAGGGTCAAAGGTTAAGGTCAAAGGTCAGGGTCAGTATATTTTGAGCAGGATTTTCTTTTAACCGATTTAGCCCTGGAAGATTTTACCCCCTTCCTGACCAGAGCACTTTTTACAATTTAGCACTGCGACGCTTTAACTAAAAATTGCAAGGTCGTGCAACGTTGTACCCAAACAAAATTTGCGCCCTTTTTCCCCACAAATAGAGCTTTCTTTTGGTGGTATTTGATCACCTCTGCGGTGTTTGTTTTTTGCACAATAAACAAAAGAACAGCAATAATTTAAAAAAAACACAATATCTTTTACTTTTTTTTATAATACAGTGGGATGGCGAACCTTGGCACCCCAGATGTTTTGGAACTACATTTCCCATGATGCTCACCTACACTGCAGAGTGCAAGAGCATTATGGGAAATGTAGTTCCAAAACATCTGGGGTGCCAAGGTTCGCTCCCCCCGGCGTCCTCCTTTACCCCTGATCCAGGGGAACCAGCAGGTAAGCCAAATTACATTGTGAATGCAGGCGACTGTCCTTCTCAGGACTAGCCACTGCAGCTGACCCAAAATCTCGGCTCTCCCCCTCTCCAGACCTCTCTTCCTATACCCCCACATTACCACCTCTACCATCCCCACTTAAGGCGCCTATTGGCCACATACCTCCCGCAATTCCCGTCGTTTCGGGCGTTTTTCCGCACCTCCGCGCCGGCCTGGGTTCAATCGCGGCAGCCGCGATCTAGGAAAGGCCGCGGTTGAAGCCGCTTCTCACCCCCTGTAACTGTCACAAAAACGACCAATTCGACCCAGAAACCCTCTCATACCTCTGGAAAGGTCCTTCAACTCCCCGACCATCGATCCAGGCCCCCCTCTGTAGCACCGATCTACCCTGGCTGGAAGTTCCACCAGCCTGGATCCTGCTACCTGATCAGCAGCCATTTTGCTACACCCAGCCACACTCTCCCCATTCTTAAACACCAGTACTTCTTGATCCAGGGTTTACCCGATCGCCTCTTTAGGGGTCAGGAAGGAATTTTTTTTCCCTGCCGTGCATATTGGCTTAGCACGGTTAGGGTATTTTTTGCCTTCCTCTGGACCAACCCAGGGCAGAGGATTCAGTTAATCCTTGATCATCCTTCCACTCCCCCCCCCCCCCGGTGTTTGGCAACCATGGTTAAACTGCAATACTCGGCAGAGACTATTTGGGACCTGAGGCGATTTGCCGCAATACTACCAGCCATCACCAAAAAAGCCCTGCGAAATGAGCGACTTCTGAGAATCGATCGGCGATCGACTATCAAAAATCTCAGCCGTTTGCCCCAGCCCCAGCCTAAGCACATATCATGTGCTCTGATCAACACAAGATCGGCAGTAAAACACCGACTTGAAATCCACGATTTCATCCTACAATACGATTTAGACTGTCTCTTTATTACAGAGAGCTGGCTCACAGCCGACTGTAACACCATTCTAGGTGAATTGGTGCCAGAAAACTATCGTATTATAATGGAAAACAGAATAGGGCAAAGAGGCGGAGGACTGGCGGTGATCCATAAGACTCATCTTGCGATCACTAAACCAGTCCTTCAAAACCCTCTTCCGTAAACTCCCAGGAGACCGTCCGGATTTTACTCTGCTATAGACCACCCGGCCCAAAATCGCAGCTGCTCCCATCTTTGACGGACTTTATCTCCACCTATACCCTTAACAGCAAACACCTTTTGCTGCTCGGGGATTTCAACCTCTGGGCCAACTCCCCGCAAGACCCCATTGCCGACGCCTGCATCGACCACCTGGAAGGATTAGGGCTACAACAACTAGTATGTGGGCCCACACATGCCTCAGGTCACGGATCTGGAAATAAAAATCTTGGAAAATGAACCGTTGCCATGGACAGATCACCATGCAATTAGATTCATTATTTCCGATTTTCCCCCCTTAACAAAAACATCAAATCCAGTAACAACACACTGGACTAGATGTCAGAAGAAGCTCCACTCGGAACTCTTCAAAACCACGTTAAGGGAAAAAATAAAACCAATTCAGCCGCATCAAACGGCTGAAGAAACACTGGAGGCCATAAATACAGCCCTATTACAGTCAGCTGACTTAATAGCGCCGAAACGGAAAACCCACATTCGGAAAAATTACTCCAGCTGGTTCAACAGCCAGCTGGCGTTACTGAAGCAAGAGCGCAGAAGGGCGGAAGCAGCCTGGAAAAGACGCTCCTCAGATGAAAACCTTTCCATCTACAAAGCAAGTACCAAAAAATACCACAAAGAAATCTACAAAGCCAAGAAAAAATATTTTTCTGAGGCTATCAACTGCGCCCTCAACCGCCCCCGCGAACTTTTCAAGTTGGTCACTCAGACCATGAAACCAGGATGTCTTGAAGCCCCCAATTCAGACACTCAAGAATTTTGCAGTGAATTATCGGATTACTTCATTAATAAAATTGAGGGGATCCGGCAAAGCATTCAGCAAAACAATTCCCCCCGTAGTCCCCCCCGTAAATATCTACACAACGCCTGCAGTAATTCACCACAACCAGGTAAGTTCAAGCTGGAACCCATTTCTATTGATGCCACAAAAAATATCATCGGTGCTTTGCATAACAGCACAGCGCCTAATGATATCATCCCTACTAAACTGCTGAAGGAGTGTGCTGACATTCTAGCACCTTCCATCACGCAGCTTATTAACCAATCTTTCAGGGAGGGCATAGTGCCCTCTAAGTTGAAGGAGGGCATCATTAGACCCATATTGAAGAAACCCACCCTGGACCCTAAGGATCCACACCACCGCCATCCCATAACAGGCTTAAACGCTCTCTCCAAGGTCATGGAGAAAGCAGTGGTGCAACAGCTGCAACAGCATCTAGATACCCACAACCTACTGGATCCATTTCAATCAGGATTCCGGCCCGGACATGGGACGGAAACAGCATTGCTCAAGATATGGGACGACGTTCTCGAGGCCGCAGATGAAGGAGAATCTTGTCTCCTGGTTCTGTTGGACCTAAGCGCAGCCTTCGACACAGTTGACCATAAGCTTCTACTGACAAGGCTAGCGGAAGTAGCCAAAGTCGCAGAAGGCGATTTATCTTGGTTCTCCTCTTTTTTGGAAAACCGATCTCAAATAGTGAAGTTAGGACCTTTCACTTCTGAGAAACGCACAGTATCGTGCGGAGTCCCTCAAGGATCCCCCCTGTCGCCGGTGTTATTCAACATCTATCTCCGTCCTCTTTTTGATATCATCAGCAGCCAAAAACTGCTCTATCATTCATATGCAGACAACACGCAACTATATTTTCGCATTTGCAATAAAAAGGATCATCACCTCAATCTAGAGACATGCCTCTCTTTGATAGAGGACTGGATGACAAAGAGTTATCTTAAACTCAACGGAGCGAAAACAGAACTTCTCCTGTTTCACGCCAAGCGTAAGAATCAACCTGCTACAACATGGACCCCCCCGCCCATTCTGGGCAAAATCATCTCCCCTAGCGCCAAAGTCAAAAGTCTTGGGGTCATCTTCGACTCCTACATGACAATGGATGCACAAATAGGGTCAGTAGTCAGCGGATCTCACCATCTGCTGCGCCTACTACGCAGACTTACTCCCTTCATCCCCAAAGAAGACATAGCGGTCGTGGTGGGAACAATTGTAAACTCCAGACTGGACTATGCCAATGCCCTTTACCTCGGACTCCCCAAGTACCAAATCGCTCGTCTTCAAGTCGTTCAAAACACGGCCGCTAGACTTGTGACTGGGAAAAAACCTTGGGAATCAATCTCGCCTTCACTGAGATCCCTTCACTGGTTATGTCACGTACCTGGTGGACGAGCCCGACGTGCAAGGAGTGGCTGCCCTTGCTCCTCTGATCCCGGGACCCCCTGGTAGAGTGAACAGGGAGTGCGGGAGTGCAGAGTCGCACGAGCGCCGGTTGCAGCGCAGGTGCTGGGCCGGAAGGCTTCAGAAGACTCTTGGTGCTGCGTAGAGTGGCAAGTATGGACTGTATCCGCTGATGGCAGGTGAAGATGACTGGAGGCACAGGAATCACCAGAGCGGGAGGTGTACCGTAGTCCAATGGAGGTAAGCCCCCAGCAGGAGAGTCTGAGGCCGGCTAGCGGGTCAGGTGCAGGTATAGTAGGCAATGCAGGTCAGGAGTCAGACCGGAGCAACAACAGAGTTGGCAGCAGCGGCAAAGAGGGTAAGGCAAGCGGATCGTCAGGCAGGCAATAGGTCAGGGCAGGCGGAAGGCAAGCGGAGTCAGGAACAGGCCGGGTTGTCTGGAACAGATTCAGGTAAGTAGATACAGATAGTCTCAGGAACTGCTGTAGACCGGACAGCAAGAGGCAAGCGCTGACAGCAAGTTTAAATATCCTCCTTTGGCGCCAGAATGACGTTCGTGCGATGCGCGCGCACCGTTGCCGCGAACGCGCGCGCGCCGCTCCCGTCGCAATGTCGCGATCGCGCTCGCGACCTTGCCGCGAATGCGCGCGTCCCGATCGCGCCAACGCGCCGCTAGCGCCATCTGGTGGCCGAAGTTGTTCATGACATTGCCCCCCTCCAATGGGCAGCCTCCGGATGCCCAACCGGGATATTTCCAGCGGGTGGGAGTCTTTAAATGACTGGATTAGTCTTTCAGCGTGTATATTGTCCTCCGGTTCCCATGAATTCTCCTCGGGTCCGTACCCTTTCCACTTGACGAGGAATTGAACTTGGTTGCGTCTCTTCCTGCAATCCAGGATGGATTCAACCTCAAATTCCTCCTCGCCGTCTATTAGGACCGGCTCCGGCGGACCTGTGTTCCTCTCAGGGAAGGGATCAGCAACGACTGGTTTAAGCAGGGCCACGTGGAAGACCGGGTGGATGCGGAAGGTTTCTGGCAACTCAAGTTCGTAGGCAACCTCATTTATCTTCCTCTTGACAGGAAAAGGGCCCACAAACCTAGGGCCTAGTTTCTTCGAGGGGCATGCAAGCTTTAAATTCAGGGTAGACAAATAAACCTTAGTTCCAGGTTCCAGGTTGAGTTCCCCTCTTCTCTTTCTGTCAAAAATTTCTTTATTACGCTCTTGTGTCTTAGACATTGTCTCCTGCAGAATCTTATTATTTGTGTCGAAGAAGGTCAGAGTTTCCTGGACGGCGGGTACCGAACACTCCGGGACGGAATTGGACAAGAACAAAGGATGGAAGCCGTAATTCGCATAGAAGGGCGATTGTTTGGTGGCAGAGTGGACGGAATTATTGTATGCGAATTCCGCCAGGGGTAGCAGGGACACCCAATCTTCCTGCGAGAAGGAGGAGAAGCAGCGGAGATACTGTTCGAGTGTCTGATTCGTTCTCTCTGTCTGCCCGTTTGATTGCGGATGGTATGCTGATGAGAATGATAGACCAATTTTGAGACTGCTGCAAAGTGCCTTCCAAAACCTTGAGGTGAATTGCACCCCTCGATCAGACACAATATCCACAGGAACACCGTGAAGCCTAACCACTTCCTTGATAAAGGCTTTGGCCGTCTCCGGGGCGGAGGGTGTACCCTTCAGAGGTATAAAGTGTGCCATTTTAGAGAGTCTGTCTACTACCACAAAGACAGTTGTGAAACCCTCTGACGGAGGCAGCTCAACGATGAAATCCATGGAGATCATTCTCCATGGTCTTTCTGGTACCGACAGTGGTTTCAGGAGTCCCCAGGCTCTGAGTTTGCTCCCCTTGTTTCGAATGCACGTGGTGCAAGATTCCACGTAGTCCCTGCAATCTTTCAGGAGCTGGGGCCACCAAAAGGAGCGTTGCAAGAGTTCAGAAGTTTTGTGTACCCCGAAATGGCCCGCCAGCTTGTGGTCATGGCAAGAACTCAGGACGCTGACCCGTAGGTTTTCAGGTACGAAGATCTTGTCCTGATGCCAAAGTAAACCGTCCCTAGATTGTAGTTCCAGACTTGGAGAAGGGGGAATCACAGCAGAGGCTTGCCTGATTTGGGGCAATAGGTCCCTTTGTAGTAGTAGGAAATTTCCTGAAGGCAGGATGGTATCCGGGGGGTTGGAAGACTCAGAACTACCATACATGCGGGATAGAGCGTCAGGCTTAGTATTCTTGGACCCTGGTCTGTAAGTGATGTGAAAGGAAAACCTTGTAAAAAAAAGTGCCCACCTGGCCTGGCGCGGTTTAAGTCTTTTGGCCGCCTTCAAATATTCCAGGTTCTTGTGGTCTGTGTAAATCAAGATTGGGTGCGCCGCGCCTTCCAGGAGGTACCGCCATTCCTCCAAAGCGGCCTTTATTGCCAACAATTCTCGGTCCCCTACATCATAATTTCTCTCGGCTGTTGACAGTTTACGGGAAAAGAAGGCGACAGGGTGTAAGAGAGCCTTGGGGCCCTGTCTTTGAGATAGCACTGCCCCGACCGCCGTTTCGGAAGCATCCACTTCTAAGATGTAGGGCAGGTTTGCATCGGGATGCCTGAGGATGGATGCAGAGGTGAACAGGTCTTTCAGAGCTTCAAAGGCCGCCTGGGCTTCTGGTGTCCAGCGAAACCGGGTAGTTTGTTTAGTTAGGTCGGTTATTGGAGAAATTATGCTGGAGAAGGCCTTGATGAACTTTCTGTAGAAATTCGCAAAGCCGATGAAACGCTGGACGCCCTTCTTATCTATCGGCGCTGGCCAATCACGGATTGCGGAGACCTTCTTGGGATCCATTTCCACCCCCTTTACTGAGATTATGAGCCCCAGGAATTGTATGCTCGAGCGCTCGAACTCGCATTTTTCAGGCTTAGCATAAAGTCCGTGAGTTCGGAGTCGCTCAAGCACGCTTTTGACATGTCCCCGATGTTTCTCCAGGGACGGGGAAAAAATTAAGATGTCGTCCAGATAAACGATTACAAAGAGGTCGAGGAAGTCTCTGAAGATGTCGTTCACAAAGTGTTGGAACGTCGCTGGGGCGTTGCAAAGTCCGAAGGGCATAACTAAATATTCAAAGTGTCCGAAACGGGTACGGAAGGCGGTCTTCCACTCGTCCCCTTCACGTATGCGGACCAAGTTGTAGGCCCCGCGGAGGTCTAATTTAGTAAAGATGACCGCGGCCCCCAGACGTTGGAACAGTTCAGGCACCAGGGGTAGCGGATACCGGTTCTTGATGGTGACTTTGTTGAGTTCCCGATAATCCACACAGGGACGAAGAGAGTGGTCTTTCTTTTCAACAAAGAATATCCCTGCTCCCGCTGGTGATGTGGATGGGCGGATGAATTTCTTTCTTAGACTGTCCTCAATGTAGGTCTTCAAAGTCTCAAGTTCAAGACCCGTTAGGGGAAAGATCCTACCGAAAGGGACTTCGGCCCCCGGGAGAAGTTCAATGGGGCAGTCGTAGGACCTATGGGGCGGAAGGGTCTCTGCTCCCTTCTTACTGAAGACATCTAGGTAGTCATGATAAACTTCAGGGACAGATTGGCGGGTTTCGAGATCAGAGTCCATGCAGAGTAAGGACGGAGGCGGAGATACTACTTGCAGGCAGTGCTGTTGGCAATAAGGAGATTGGAAGCTGATCTCTCCCGTGGTCCAGTTGACCCGTGGGTTGTGGGCCTGTAGCCACGGCAAGCCCAGTATGACAGGGAACAGGGGGGAGTCAATCACATCCAGGCGCAGTAGCTCATGGTGGTTGCCAGCGATGGTGGTGGCTAAAGGCTGGGTTTCCCGGGTGACCGGTCCGGATCTTAATGTGGAGCCATCAGCTAAGTATACAGAGAGTCCAGTAGCCCTAGGGCGAAGAGGGATCTGATGTCTGGAGGCGAAGGCTTGATCCAAGAAACAGCTGCAGGCTCCCGAATCAATAATGGCGCTGACTTGGATAGTCTTGTCTGGAAGCTGGAAGAAAACGGGGACAGCTAGGTGAGTGGAATTGCCTGGGGGAACAGGTAGATGAACAGATGACGTGGACAGACACTTACGGAGCTTTGCGGGACAGGTCCTCACGTAGTGGCCAGCTTCCCCGCAATACAGACACAAGTTGTTGGCTCTACGGCGTTGGCGTTCCTCAGGGGTGAGGGAAGGACGGAGGAGGCCTAATTGCATCGGCTCCGAAGTATCTGGGGCAGATGGAGTTGATAGAGCTGGATTGGAAACGGTCGGTACCCGTGGCAACATCCAGACAGGACGAGATGGGGCCGTGGCCCTTTCAGTTCTGCGCTCCCTCAGACGCCGGTCAATCTGAATGGTCAGGTTAATTAATGCTTCCAAAGTTTCTGGGACTTCCACCCGGGCCAGTTCGTCCTTGAGTGATTCGGACAATCCTAGGCGGAACTGGTAACAGAGAGCCGCATCATTCCACCTTGTATCCGAACTCCATCTGCGGAATTCAGACACGTAGTCCTCAGCTGGCCGGCGACCCTGCTGTAGAGCATGCAGGGCAGCTTCCGCGGAGGCGGTCTGATGAGGATCTTCATATAGTAAGGACATAGCCTGAAAGAAGGTGGTCAGGTCATCAAGTGCAATGTCCTTTTGTTCCATCAGGCGATGGGCCCAGGCCTGCGGTTCACCCGAAAGTAGTGCGATAACAAAACCGACTTTAGTAGCTTCTAGAGAGAAAGTCCGTGGTTGTAGGGCGAAGTAAAGTTCGCAAGCATTGCGGAATGCCCGATATTTGCTACGTTCTCCGGAGAACCTTTCTGGCGTAGGAACCTTTGGTTCGGGTGGTAGCATGATGACAGAGGGAGACGTGGATGTGCCGGAAGCAGCAGAGGTGGAAGCGGGAGCAGACAATGCCTGGACGCGATTTTCCAAACGCGTGTAGCCCTCTTGCAGGGTACGGACTGCTTGGGTCAGTCCGTCCAGGTGGCGACACAGTTCTTGCATAGGATCCACTCCCTGCGCGGGCTCGGTCATGGCTGTCCGGTACTGTCACGTACCTGGTGGACGAGCCCGACGTGCAAGGAGTGGCTGCCCTTGCTCCTCTGATCCCGGGACCCCCTGGTAGAGTGAACAGGGAGTGCGGGAGTGCAGAGTCGCACGAGCGCCGGTTGCAGCGCAGGTGCTGGGCCGGAAGGCTTCAGAAGACTCTTGGTGCTGCGTAGAGTGGCAAGTATGGACTGTATCCGCTGATGGCAGGTGAAGATGACTGGAGGCACAGGAATCACCAGAGCGGGAGGTGTACCGTAGTCCAATGGAGGTAAGCCCCCAGCAGGAGAGTCTGAGGCCGGCTAGCGGGTCAGGTGCAGGTATAGTAGGCAATGCAGGTCAGGAGTCAGACCGGAGCAACAACAGAGTTGGCAGCAGCGGCAAAGAGGGTAAGGCAAGCGGATCGTCAGGCAGGCAATAGGTCAGGGCAGGCGGAAGGCAAGCGGAGTCAGGAACAGGCCGGGTTGTCTGGAACAGATTCAGGTAAGTAGATACAGATAGTCTCAGGAACTGCTGTAGACCGGACAGCAAGAGGCAAGCGCTGACAGCAAGTTTAAATATCCTCCTTTGGCGCCAGAATGACGTTCGTGCGATGCGCGCGCACCGTTGCCGCGAACGCGCGCGCCCGCTCCCGTCGCAATGTCGCGATCGCGCTCGCGACCTTGCCGCGAATGCGCGCGTCCCGATCGCGCCAACGCGCCGCTAGCGCCATCTGGTGGCCGAAGTTGTTCATGACAGGTTACCAGTAAAAGACAGAATCACTTTTAAAGCACTCTGTCTAACGCATAGATGTGTCCATGGGAATGCCCCCCATTATCTATGCGAAAAAATAAAAGCTCACAATCCCAATCGCGTTCTGCGATCCACCAATCAAAATCTGCTCCAGATACCGAAAGCCAACTACAGGGCCAAAGGAGATAGAAGATTTGCGGTCCAAGGTCCCAGACTATGGAACGCTTTACCAACCAGCATTCGGTTGGAGGAGAACCACCTAGCTTTCAGGAGAAAGATCAAGACGCATCTCTTTTGATACCAAAGGAGACTGGAACAACAAGCGCCAAGAGGCGATTCAGTTCGTATGTGCCGCGCTATATAAGTTTTCATTCATTCATGGTAATAAAAATCCCAATTTTCCCCCCAAAAATTTTTTTCTCAGTTTTGCCCGATATGCATTCTTCTACATATTTTTGGTTAAAAAAAAAAAATCGCAATAAGCGTCTACAAAATAGGGGATAAAATTATGGCATTTTTTATTATTATTATTTTTTTTTACTAGTAATGGCGGGACTACGACATTATGGCAGACAGACACATTTTTGGGATCATTGATAATTTTACAGCGAACAGTGCTATAAAAATGCACTCATTACTGTAAAAATGCTCCTGCAGAAAAGGGGTTAACATTAGGGGGCGATCAAGGCTTTAACTGTGTTCCCTCCCTGTGTCCTAACTGAAGGGGAGATGGTACTTACTAGGGGAAATGACAGATCGCTGTTCATATTTTGTGTGAACACAAGATCAGTCATTTCTCTCCTGAAAGAACCAGGATCTGTGTGTTTACACACACCCGATCACAGGTGCCCGCCAGGCACTCGCATTGCTCCGGGGACAAGAAGGGCAATGCGACGTAACATAACGTTGTTTCATGCAGCCATGCCATGCTGCTGCAGTAAATCTGCGACAGCTGGTTCCCAAGTGGTTAATTAGCATCAGGCCTCGTACACACAACTGTTTTCCTCTGCAAAATGTATCAAGAAAAATGCTGGCAGAGCTTTTTTGCCGAGAAAAACGGTCGTGCATATGTTT
Source organism: Rana kukunoris (assembly GCA_029574335.1). NCBI lineage: Eukaryota > Metazoa > Chordata > Amphibia > Anura > Ranidae > Rana > Rana kukunoris. Next base: position 113,714,089 of record CM056049.1, on the reverse strand, counting down.
TACGTCGAGAAAGCTGTCGTGGATCTTGACGATGAAAAAAAGAGAACATGTTCTCTTTTTTCTTGTCTGGAGTCTCAATTTCCTCGTCGTGTTTCTTGTCAGGCTGGTTTACGGCAAGAAACACGTTTGTGTGTATGCTTAGAAACCTGTGCATGCTCAGAATAAAGTATGAGTCGGTAGCGCACCTTCGGTAAAAGTAGCGTTCGTAATGGAGATAGCACATTTGTCACGCTGTAACAGACTGAAAAGCACAAATCGTCTTTTTATTAACACGCAGTAACATGAGATTAGCAAAAACAGCTCCAAGGGTATAGCCAGTGGAATGGAACTTCCCCTTTATAGTGCCTTTGTACGTGTTGTACGTCACCTCGTTTGAGAACGACGAGATTTTGACAGTGTGTATGCAAAAAAAGCTTGTCAAGATTCTCAACAAACCTGACAAGAAACTCGTCGAGGAAAACGATAAAGATTTCATTTACGATGAGATTCTCGGTCGTGTGTACGAGGCCTCAGTGTCAGTTGGCACTATTGCTTTTGGGCTGTACTACGAGTACAAACAACAAATAACATACACATATGTCAATATTGTGGCAATCATCAGGAGCAGGAGAATGTATTTTGGGTTGTTCTTTGGAGGTGGATTATGGTAGTACAAGAAATATACAGCTACATTTAAAAAAAAAAATGTTTTACTTTTTTGGGCCAGTATTCATTTGATAATAAAAAACAAACAAAAAACAGGAGATATCCATAAGTAGTTACTACCAAATGAAAGCCTAATTTGTCCTGAAAAAAAAACAAGTTAAAATCCACCTGGATGCACAAAGTAGTTGTGATGACATGGTTTTACTAACACGTGTCAAAATTGCTAAATTGTGCTTAGGCATTTATATTTGTTTTACCCTTATGCTGCGTACACACGATCAGTTTGTCTGATGAAAACGGTCTGATGGACCGTTTTCATCAGACTAACCGATCGTGTGTGGGCCCCATCGGTTGTTTATCCATCGTTTAAAAAAACTAGGAACTTGTTTTAAAATCATCTGGTGGTTAACTAACCGATAGAAAAAAATGATCGTCTGTGGGTACGTCCATCGGTTAAAAATCCACGCATGCTCAGAATCAAGTCGACGCATGCTCGGAAGCATTGAATTTAATTTTTCTCAGCACGTCATTGTGTTTTACGTCACTGCTTGTTGAAACAATTGTTTATTTAACCGATGGTGTGTAGGCACGCCTGAAGAATGTCAGCTTCATCGGATATCTGATAAAAAAATCAATCAGACCGTTTTCATCGGATTAACCGATCGTGTGTACAGGGCATTAGGTGTAAAGGGGTTAATAAACTGCTGGCATTCTGTACTTACAGGCGCCTTGTTCTTCTCCTTTCGCGCTAGGGCTGCTTCGACTCTTCTGAAGAGCTCCTGTAAAGCTACCTCAAGCTGAGTGACCTCACTACATTCATACAGGACAGGTCCACCAGGCAGAAGTGCCCTGTTCCCTTTCCTCAAAAGGAATCCATGCCAACATTTCCCTTGTTTCCTGAATACTACCATTGCATGGGCTACATACTACACTAGAAAAAGGTTGTTCTTCAGAGCACTATTATTTAATGGACATATATTATTAGTCAATCAAGCATACTCAACGGTACGACAATTGCTATTTGCAAAACTGGATGGGGAAAGAAACCCTTCTCCATAATACTGTCACCTTAAAGTTGTTAAACGTATAAAACCCTTTTGGTATATTCAGATTATAGATAACAGGAGTCATTTTATTTTTTTTACAAAAAATCGAAACATTTTAAACTGAAATTCCAATGTAAAGTGACCAGAGAGACAATGGGCAAATACCAATTGTTCATCTGCATGCACATCTGTTTCACATACCATTGCTTTAGAAATATCCCCCCCCCATGTAATGCTATTTATTTTTCACTTGCTGATGCTTATATGCAGCAAATAAAAGAGTGTAAATAAGTTAAAGGGTCACTAAAGGAAAACATTTTTTTTAGCTAAATAGATTGCTTCACCCTAATGCAGTCCTGGTTTCATGTCCTCATTGTTTGTTTTTGCTGTAATCCTTCTCTGTTCTGCACACTTATTGGTTGTCTATTTTTCTTATGAAAAAAGTACTGGGAGCTTCTCTCTGTGGTCTCTAATCAAGAAGGTGTGATTAATGTGTGTCTAAAACCCCTCAGAACTAATCAGTTTTGTTTTAAAAACAAACACTGCCCTGTATTGGCTCTGTGTCTCTGTCCTTCACAGAAGCATGAAACTAGATGAAAAATGAAACTGAAACTGCAGGCACATTATATGATTGATTTTTATCTAGTTTAATCATTTTTAAAAGGAATCAGTTAAAGGGGTAATTCCCCCAAAAACCTTTTTTTACCATTGATTGAGGCTCGTTATGTCAAGGGGAATCGGGTGTTTTTTTATTAGAAACAAAGCAATACTTACCGTTTTACAGATGCATCGTCTCCGTCGCTTCCGGGTATGATCGTCTGGTCTGGGCGTGCCTATTTGATTGACAGGCTTCCGACGGTCGCATACATCGCGTCACGAGTAGCCAAAAGAAGCCGAGCGACGGTGCGTCTCTATACTGCGCCTGCGCACCGTCGTTCGGCTACTTTCGGAAAATCGTGACGCGATGTATGCGACCTCGGAAGCCTGTCAATCAAATAGGCACGCCTATAGTCGGAGCCCATACCCGGAAGCGTCGGAGACGATGCATCTCTAAAACGGTAAGTACTGCTTCATTTCTAAAAAAAAAAAACCTGATTCCCCTTGACATAACGAGCCTGAATAAATGTTAAAAAAAAGGTTTTTGGGGGAACTACCCCTTTAACTATTATGGCCCAGATTCACAGAGCAATTACGCCTGTCTAACTGGTGTTAGACAGGAGTAATTTCAAATTTTGCGCGCCGTATCACTAGTTTGAATCCTCAAACCATGATACGGCGGCTTCGGGCTTCGATCCGAGAGGCTTACATCCTCGTAAGCCTTCGGATCTACACTGCGATATTTTTGCGGCCGCTGGGAGGAGTTTGCGTCGTTTTCATGCGTCGGGATATGCAAATGAGTTTTTACGGCGATCCACGAAGGTACGAGTGTCCCTCGCAATCGCCTACGTCATTTTTTGGCTACGTAATGTTAGAGGAGCTTTTTGGCCGTCGTTCCCGCGTCGATTTGAAAATATTTTTTTTTTTTAACGTAACTCGTTCGGGAATAGGAATGTACGTAAACGACGCTACTACGACGTGACGACGTGTTTTCGCGCAATGCACGGCGGGAAATTTGCGAACGGAGCATGCGCAGTTCGATCGCCGCCGGAACGCACCTATTTTAAATGCTTCACGCCCCCTACTCGCGCAGATAGATTGCGACGGGAGAAATACACTACGCCGCCGTCGTTTACTGGACAAAATCTACCTGGATTCCACGTAGAGCCAGGTAAAAAGCGGCGTCGTAGAGTATTTCTGATACTCTACGAGAATCAAATTCTCTGTGAATCTGCCCCTATGTCTCTATACCCTGTAAACAGTAATTTCAGCAAAAAAAAAAAAAAAATTCCTTTACAACTCCTTTAACCACATTGTGGACACCACAAAATTTCACAATGGTATATTTCTCTAGAAAATACAGTATTCACAAGACATTGATCATGATTTATATAGTAAAATTTCCTATTAACCTGACACTTGTGACATATTTATAAGTGTCATAAACTTCTATTACGTAAAACAAAACATGTACATTCTATTTCTCTTTGAATTACTTAGGCTGTCAAATGCTATCAATTGCCTATAAAACAAATCATCATTTTTTTATTGCTGGCAGTCTGTGAACAGCAATATCTTAAAGGCACGTCTACAAACAAGATATTATTCTGTATATGGTTATTGTCCAGTGCAGAATATATTATCCAAAGTCTGAAAAGATATAGGACAGCTTATTAGAAATCATACATTGCTATTGTGCCAGAAAGAGAATACAAAAGATCTGCAGAGGCCTGTAGCAACAGAAATAAAAAGCCTCATACAGGACCGTTTCCATCAGTCAATACCGATCGTGTGTGGGGCCCATAGGTTATTTAACCATCGGTTAAAAAAAAGCAAACTTGCTTTAAAATTTAACCGATGGATTGATAACCGATAGGTCAAAACCGATCGTTAGTATGCAAAACCATCGGTAAAAACCCGTGCATGCTCAGAATCAAGTCGACGCATGCTTGGAAGCATTGAACTTCATTTTTTTCAGCACGTCGTTGTGTTTTACGTCACCGCGTTCTGATACGATATTTTTTTTAACTGATGGTGTGTAGGCACATCAGACCATCAGTCAGCTTCATCGGTTAACCTAGGACAACTGTCCTTCAGACCGTTCTCATCGGTTTGACCGATCGTGTGTACGCGGCTTAACAGTGAAGTAAGTCACTGGAAGGATTGTTTTTTTAGCAATGAATTTACAACATTCTGTAAGGAAGGGGTGCCCAACCAGTGGCCCGGGCCCACATGTGTCCCACGGAGCCCTCTGATGGAATAGAAAAAATACTGTTATTAAAGGTAAATTTATTACTAAAATCACAGTGTATATATGGGCATATCTGTTCTGCAGTGGTTACTGGGCTGCTTTCAAACTAATCCGCAGATGCAGAGCAGCGCACCTGCGGGTTACCTGCACTTCTGTTATTACCTGCAAGTTTGGTGAGCTTTCTGAAAGTGCAAAAAAAACTGCAGAATATAATAGAAGTCTATTGTAAAGTGCAGAAAAGCCAAATGTACACTGCGTTGCACCCACTGTGCGGGTAAACCTCAGTGCATCAGTTTGTAAGCAGCCTGACCCAATTGGACCCTCCATTCACCTCTAAGGAGTGGCAGATGTAAACCGACTTGTGTCCTACCTAGAATCTGATCGGGCTGTGTAAATGTCTGCTCTGCATACGCAGAGCAGACATGGACCTGCCATCCGCCTGCTCTACTGATTGTGGCCCGCAACCAGTTACCAAGTCGCTTCAAAAGGTTGACACTTCAAAAGTTTGTGCACCCCAGCTGGGAGGTATCTAAAAAAAGGAGCAGAAGTTTTATTTACAGATGTAGCACTACCCCCGAAGCAGCTGCTGGTTTGTTTTGGGTGACATGTTACCTCGTGGCTCCTCTGCCGTCTAAGGGTGTATGGTGAATGTAGCATTAACGGAATGTCCACTAAAGGTGTCTTTTTCTCTGCTGTTTATTACCCAGCCGGGTAAAAACAATAAAACGTTGTGGTGATAGGAGAGTTGAAGTAAAACGAGAAATAGCAGACTCAGGCGTAGCAATATGGAAACAGTCCTGCTTCCAACAACACTTAGGCCTCGTACACACGAGGGGATATGTCCGCTGAAAACGGTCCGATGGACCGTTTTAGCAGACATCTCCGATCGTGTGTATGGGCTAGCGTACAGATTTGTCCACCCGACAGATTTCAAAGCATGCTTTGAAATCTATCCGGTGGGAATCTGTCCGCCCGACATGTCTGCTGGTTAGTACACTTACCAGCAGACATGTCGTCCCGCACCGCCGCCGCGCCGCCGCCGAATGGATTCGGCGCATGCGCGGAAGTGTTTTACTTCCTGGTGCGGTGACGTGGCGGCGTCAACGTCACCGCCGTGTCACCGCGCTGTCTGCCGGCGGGGAATTTGATCCGATGGTGTGTACACACCATCGGATCAAACTCCAGATCGGACATATCCGATGGAAATGGTCCGCGGACCGTTTTCATCGGATATGTCCGATCGTGTGTACGAGGCCTTAGTCTTCTTCGCCACTCCAGTCGGAGTGGGTATAGCGTACCTGGACAGGCCTCTCTCACTGACCTGGCAGCCAGAGTATCACTCGGAACTTAAAGAAAAATTCTCTGCCACAGACCCTCCTTAAGATTGAGGTAGCGGAGGTAATCCTCCTTGATAGACTTTGGCCTGGATCTCCTTCAGGTAGTTTGCAGGTTACCGACTGACAGGTGACCAACGTCCAGTCTTTCAGTAATCGGTTCCCTTAATCCCCAGTGGATTGTCGAGACCCTATTGGATTGCCAGCCTCTCTTGGCTCTCCTCAGATGGACTCCCCACCGAACAGCTTCCTCTCACTGTAAACTCCCCAGTCGATTACTGGGGCCCCGCCACAGCTTTAAATGTTCCGGACAAACATGGTCCCGGAACCAGGAACACCGCGTGGCACGCACATCCCGGCCTGAAAGGCCATTTCGCTGGGGCACCGTGATGCAGTCACCCTAAAGATGGGTGCCGCACTCAAAAAAGAAAAGAACCCAGACCAATGGCGTCTGTCTCATAAATACCCTCCCCCAACATGCACTGCAAGGAGAAAACCGTCCTGATAAGCTGCTGGTGAAAAGCACCCAAACCTTGACTCCACTGCTGTTACCCATCGTCCTAGGGTGGGAACAGCACCCCAGGAACAACAGAATAGGCCCACAGCACAGCCAGAGACAGAGACCCAATTCAACAGAATAACTGGATCAGAGCCAATTAACTCTCTGATCCCCCTCTAAATTTAAAAAAGCACTGGTACTTGGAAGTAACCAGGCGCTACATACATAGTACATACATAGTAAAATATGCTTAAAATATTCAAATAACAGCGTAGAGACTACAGTATACCAAGTACTGCATGCTTGGGTTCCTGCTTAGTGTCTCTGTTTGTTTAAGAAGATCTTTTGGTAACTTTATTAGTCTGTATGAATGAATTCCTGACATTCAGCAACATGTCACACCAAAATTATCATATTTCAAAAACCATGTGTAGCCCTCTTTTGGGCGTGTTATGAGAAATGACCCTCTCCAAATAGGATATTGAGATAAACCTGTAGGTAAATAAGAGAACCAGAACCTTCGCTAAGTGCATATGCTGGGTTGATAATAAAGTGAAGAGTTCTTCCAACCAGGACAGGGCCTTTAAACCAAAACAAACAATGACATGAAGTACATAAACATACCTCCCAACTTTTGAACCATGCACTGCGGGACAAATAATGTTAAGGTGGTTAAGGAAGTTGGTTGGGGGGGGGGGGTGCTGCCGCCGATCGTCCGACATTAAAATGGTTGATAAGCACGGGGGGGGGGGCTGCCACCGATCGTCCGACATTAAAATAGTTGCTAAGGGAAAGGGTTGCTGCCGCTGATCGTCCGGCATTAAAATAGTTGATAAGGGGGGGTTGCTGCCGCCGATCGTCCGGCATTAATAAAGTGCTGCCTCCTCTTTCTATGTGCTGTGTGGGAAAATGCCCTCTATCGTGGGATTGATGGAAAGAAGTGTCTATGTGGGAAAGTTCTGCAGAATCAGTGCTGGTTGGGAGGTATGCATACATAATACAAAATATATTTACAGGCATTTACAAAATCAGACAGTAGAGGGAAGTGGATCCCTACACATGTATCTTTGATCCATAAAAAGTGGTCCTTGAAGCTGACTCTGACCTTCAGTGAAGAGTCGTCAGGGGGTTCACTGCTTGGAACCAGAAGAGACAGCTGGCCTCCTGATGATGCCAGCAAAAAAAGTGCAGTAAGGCATCTGGCCTGCAATGGCTTTCGACAGATCATAGCAGGACAGCACTCAAATGGGTTAGTATGCAATTTCAGCCTAACAGAGCGGATAAGATAAGAGGGGGTTAATAGAAAATTAACTCTTGAAGTGAAGTTCTTTAAACTCCACTTGGGTGACTTTGTTTAGGCTGAGATGATGTCATCAGTCTACCGTAGGCAGGAGGGAGCATTTCCTCTTCTCTTCCGTAGTAATTAGACTGGAACATTATAACTTTGTCATGAGTCACAATGTAAAAGAACATTTGTGAACAGCGGAAAACTGTACAGGCACCAGGATCTTTATGATTGTGTCATCTCTCAGGGCTTGGTGATGGTGGCAGAAGATATGAATAATGAGTTGTTTTGTTTTTTTCTTTACTTTGCAGTCACAAGTAGTTATGTGATGCATATGAATATTTTTGTTTATTATAGTGGACTTTGCATAAGGTTGTGTTAGCACCGAAAGTTTTTTAGTTTCAGACTCATGCTGATATGGTAGCCACACTTCTTGCATCTGACAAGACCCAGATTTCCTAACCTAGTCCAAATACAATAAAGAGGATAGTTGTTCCAAAAACAGTTTGGCTTGTCAAAAGCAACAATTCACATGAATGTAATAACAAGTGAAAATTATTATCAGAATAAATAGACCAACATAAATATCAAATTCACTGTAAAAAAACTGAGAACCAAGGATATCTGTAAGATATTGGTGTGTTTCAGGCTCTTTTCACTTAAATTTATAGCAGAACTTCTGCCCATTTTTTCCCATTTGAAGATTTACCCTCTACACCTGTGCCAGTGCTGTTTTGAGAAATCCTTTTACTTTAAGTAACAGTCACCAGGACCAATAGATCAAACTTACCGAGGGAACCCAGACAACAACAGAAAACCTGGCAGTGCTTGTTACCCTTCTCCACTGTACCCAAATTGAGTTCTACACTGCTCAAAAAAATTAAAGGAACAGTATACAGGAGTATAGCTTCAAGTCAAACTCCTGGGATACTGATCTGGTCAGTTACGTTGCAGAGGGGGTTGTTAATCAGTTTCAGCTGCTTTGGTATTAATGAAATTACCAACAGGTGTACTAGATGGGCAACAATGAGACAACCCCCCCAAAAAAAGAAGTGGATATTACAAGTGGAGGCCACTGAAATTTCTTTCCCTACTCATCTTTTCTGACATTTTTTTTTACTAGTTTTTCATTTGGTTAGGGTCAGTGTCACTAGTGGTATCAAGAGGTGATACCTGGACTCTATAGAGGTTGCACAGGCAGTCCAACTCCTCCAGGATTCTCCAGGATCAACATCATTATGTGCCAATGCCAGAGCATGGAAGAGATGCCAAGGAGACAAGCAGTTACTCTAGGAGAGCTGGGCAGGGCCGTAAAATGTCCTTAACCCATCAGCTGGACCGGTATCTGCTGCTTTGTGCAAGGAGGAACAGGATAAGCCCTACAAAATGACCTCCATCACGCCATTGGTGTGAATGACCATACAATCAAATAGACTTTATGAGGGTGGCCCGAGGACCCGATGTCCTCTAGTGGGCCCTGTACTCACTGCCTGGCAGCATGGAGCTCGATTAGCATTTGCCATTGAACAACAGAATTGGCAGGTCGGCCACTGGTGCTCTGTGCCTTTTATAGATAAGAGCAGGTTTACCCTCAACACATGTGATAGACGTGAAAGGGTCTGGAGAAGCCACAGAGAGCATTATCCTGCCTGTAACATCGTTTAACATAACCGGATGGTGATGGATCAGTGATGGTCTGGGGGGCATATCGATGTAGGGACATACAGACCTCTACAGGCTAGACAATGACACCCTGACTGCTATTAGATATCAGGATGAAATCCTTGGACCCATTGTCAGACCCTTCGCTGGTGCAGTGGGTCTTGGATTCCTCCTGGTGCATGAAAATGCCTGGCCTCATGTGGCGAGAGCATGCAGCCAATTCCTGGAGGATGAAGGAATTTATACCATTTAATGCCCCTTACACTCTCCTGACCTAAATCCAATAGAACACCATTGGGACATTATGTTTCGGTCTATCTGACCCACCCAAGTTGCACCTCATAAATAAAGAAAGAACTGTGCCAAATAAAGATTAATTTAAATCAATCGTCAAAAAGAAAAATCAGGTAACACCACAGTGCTTTGAATCCGGAATGCCCACCACCGTAGGTAAATTGTCCGCTTAAAAAAATAAACCAAAACGCACAGTCGGCTATGACCTCAGACCCCATGTGGACACCATGGGCACTCCTCCGGTACCTTTATACTTGTAGCTATGTGATAGGCTCCATAGCAATATGGATTAGAAGAAGTAAGAGGACCATACGGTGATATAGTCTAACAAAACATTTATTTATAAAAGGTATCATAATTACATCACAAATAAGTGTAAAAGCATAGAAAAGAGTGCCGGATGGCAATTGCAGAAGCCCTTCCTCGAACAAGCTGCGTGGTGATGTCACTGCGCGTAGGGGCACGCAGTGACGTCACCACGCAGCTCGTTTTGGCTTATTTTTGGTAAGCGGACATTTTACCTACGGTGGTGGGCACTCCGGTTTCCAAGCACTGTGGTGCTACCTGATTGGACTTCCTTGGACTTGTATAATCTATGGTCCTCTGTGACTTTGTATACTGGCACCATTATTCACCCTTGGGATTGCCTTATCTCATTATGCACCTTTATTATATTCCTTTTTGAGGATTGATTCAAATTATTCTTTATTTGGCACAGTTCTTTCTTTATTTATGTACATTTGTGTTTATCCCACCAGTGCTGCTGCCTATGTTTTTTCTGTTTACATAATTTATCTTAGTGCAGTTTTTTTTCTAATTTAAGTTGCACTTTAGTCTGTTCAGAAGCTCAGTACACCATCCATCGTCTCATTAGCATGCCACAATGTTATCAGGCATAAATACAAGCACATGGGGGCCATACAAAATATTGAGGACCATTTTGAGTTGCTGCAATGAATTTTCAGCAAAATGGACTAGCCTGTTGCATGAGTTTTTTTTATTTGATTTTCAGGGGGGGGGGGGGGGGCTTTGAATTCAACCCTCTGTAGGTTGATCATTTTTATTTCCATCAAATGACGTGGCATCCTTTTGTTCCTAATACATTACCCAGTCCATATCAGTATAGATATCCAGCATGATTTTTTTCCCATTAAGGGCTGATGTGTTTTCAAAGTGTTTAATTTTAGCAATGTATATTTCTGTTTTTCAGTCCTGAAATTTACAGAGCTCTGCCACGCGGTACAGCCCTGTATTTCAGAGCAGGAAATCTGATGCAGTTCAGTAACATTCATTTGTCCTTTCCTAAGATTGTGACTTGACAGTAGAGAGAAGTGGATAAGTGGTAGACTGATGAGCTTATCTCTTTGTCACTATGCTCTCTCTTCCAATCAGCAAGCTCCTTGCAGGACAACACAAATGATTGTCTCCTTATGTTGCTGATCTCTCCCCCGGTCTGTGTTCTGCCATGCAGGGACTGCAAGAGACTAAAACAAAGGAAAATTCAGGTACTTATACTGCATGCATTTAAAAAATTTATTTGCAAGTCAACTTAAGTAAACACAGATGTTAAAGAAGATAAGTAGACATGTGCACACTGAAATATTTTGTTTCGTAATTTCGTTTTCGTCCGAAAAATACATTTATTTAGTTACTCCCGAAATTCGTTTTTATTTATTTAGTTTTTCTTTAAAAAAATGCATTCGTCCGAAAATCCAAATTAAGGTCGAATCTGTCTCTATGTCGAATCGTCATGTCTCTCTATGTTGAATCTGTCATTGAAGGCTTATGGTGTCTGTCGAATGTTCTAAAAAAAAAAAGATTTGGCAGAATCTTTAAAAAAAAATAATTGTCTCTTCATGTCTCTCTATGTCGAATCTTCATGTCTCTCTATGTCAAATCTTTTCTCTCTATGTCGAATCTTTTCTCTCTATGTAAAATAATATTGGACTAATAGAGTTAAGGTTAGGCACATTCGACCGCAACAAAAACGAAAATAAAGCATTTGTTTATGTCGAATCTTTCGTTTTTCGTTTCGGACGAAAATGCATTCGGACAAAAACGAATGTACATATCTAAAGATAAGTTACCTTTGTCCAGCTTTTGTAAAAGTCCAGGGTTCAGTAATGAAAGCATAAGACAACAACGTGCACACCTCATTTATTAGTCTTTTGCCAGAAAAAGGGTAAACATCAACATTTGTACCAAAAAAGCTCTATAGACATCCACCGTTTCTGGGGACATTCTCAGGACTGAGGACACTGTCCCCGGACCAAGTCTGTCACCGGTTTTTGTCCCTGGATTGAATTTGAATTTTCCCGCCCCATCCCTCTATACTGTAGATCCCTTTTCAACCTGACCGCAGCGGCATCCACTATCACAGGGATCGGAGCCTTGCTTGCACTTCAGGGTCCTGTTTTGCGGCGGGGAGCAGGCTCAGCTGTAACTTTGAGGCGGCGTACACACGGCCGAGGTTCTCGGCAGAAACCAGCGAGAAGCTCGCTGGGATCCTCATTCTGCCGAGAACCTCGGCCATGTGTACACTCTCGGCGAGCATCCCGTCGGGAAAGCCGACGAGAGAAAATAGAGAGCAGGTTCTCTATTTTCTCGGTGGCCCGTCGCGATTAATAGCTGGTCGCCTTTCCCGACGCGATGGTCGCCGATTCTGACGGCAGGCCGAGAACCTCGACGGGCGGAACGATGTGTTCCGCCTGTCGAGGTTCTCGTACGTGTGTATGCCGCCTAAGGGAGGACATAAGAATCCTGGTCCTCCTGACTCCTGACCTTGATGCACGCTACATTTCCGCGTGATGATGCTCAGTATTAGCAGGAAAGTAGTATGTGTCAACCACCGACCCGTCCTGATTCCAAAGGTTAGTTGTCTGCAGTTATGGCTTATGCAGTAGTAACCAAATAACTTTGACTTAATGTAACAGAATACAAATGACTATTTATTAAGTTACTCCAATTTACTTACATCTAGCTCTTAGACCATCAGGGTCCAGGTATACAGGGTTTAGAAATCTCTATAAATAAGAAGGCTCCTGCAGGGCCGACTAGCGGCACCTCTGATTGGCTGAGAAAGGTTTGCTGACGCTCTAAGCCATTCAGTGACTCACATTCAGAAAACTGGCTTGAAAAAGAGACATACCTTTTTCAAGCCAGTTTAATTAATAAGAGTCACTGGTTGGCTGACTGCTCTCAGCCAATTAGAGGCGCCGCTAGGAGATCGACACTGGAGCACAGACTTTGAGGTTAAACTGTTTGAGAACGGTTTAATCCCATAAGGTAAGACAACGCTCAGTGACCTCCTGACACCATAAGGGCTCATTTCCACTGGCGTTTTTACAGCCACTTTTCTGAGCGTTTTTTGCAGCTTAAAAACGCCTGTCCATGTTAGTCTATGGCTTCATGCCCACCATGACGTTTTTGAGCTGTAGATGGCTAAGCTGCAAAAAAAACGCGGGACCAGTGCGTTCTGAAGCTCCAGCAATAGAGCTGTAAAAACGCCAGACATAAAAAACGCTCAAAAACGCGCATAAACGCGCACAAACGCTCAAAAAAGCGGCCGCGGCATTTTTAAAGCTCCAGCTCCAAAAAAAAAATATTTATTTTTTATTTTTTTCTAAAATAAACATGGACAGGCGTTTTTAAGCTGTAAAAAATGCTCAGAAAAGTGGCTGTAAAAACGCCAGTGGAAATGAAGCCTAAAAGCATTATTCGATTAAGTTGTTACAGTGCCTAACTGTTCCTTTAACATTTAGGCTTCATTTCCACTGGCGTTTTTACAGCCACTTTTCTGAGCGTTTTTTACAGCTTAAAAATGCCTGTCCATGTTTATTTTAGAAATTTTTTATTTTTTTTTTTGGAGCTGGAGCTTTAAAAACGCTGCGGCTGCGTTTTTGAGCGTGTTTGAGCGTTTGTGCATGTTTTTGCGCGTTTATGCGTTTTTTAATGTCTGGCGTTTTTACAGCTCTATTGCTGGAGCTTCAGAACGCACTGGTCCCGCATTTTTTTTGCAGCTTAGCCATCTACAGCTCAAAAACGTCATGGTGGGCATGATGCCATAGACTAACATGGACAGGCGTTTTTAAGCTGCAAAAAACGCTCAGAAAAGTGGCTGTAAAAACGCCAGTGGAAATGAGCCCTTATAGTCTTATATCAGTTAGCTATTAATATTTGATTATTTATGTTTGATTATTTTACTGTTCTGAATTATTAATTTATATTATCTTTAAACCAAAATTCTTTGGTAAGAATAAAATACAAGAAATGCATTGAAAAGTTTTTTCTCTAACTTATCTTCTTAACATAGACATATCCCAAAAAATTCTAAGTAACGGTATCTTTGTTGTTTTTATCTCATGGACGAAATGTGAGAAATAACATATATATCATAAAATCATTCCATAAACACACACCACATACACTGCATATCTCATTTTAAGGAAAATTTGCCAATAAAAAAAAAATATGTCCCCGGATTTAATTTTCAAAATCTGGTCACCTTACTCAGTTTAGAAGAAGAGAGCCACATTTCTGTTTGTGGTAAAGGTTTCAGGCCAAAAACTCACATGAATTTATGACGTAGTTTTGATTCCATCTTGGGCTTACATCTTTGCAGACAGGAACAATGAAAATTAATCGCTGCTCCAGGTAAGTATGATAATCCACCAGAAAGGAAGGGCTGGGTTCTAGCTTTGGCTCGGGTTTGAAGAAGCACAATGTATGTGTAGCGCCCACCCCCCCCCCCCTATTTGGTGGGGTGTTACGCTTAAGTTAGTGGGGAATAGGAGAGTTAAGTTGCTCCCACTCGCAAATTGGTTAAGTTTAGGCAACTGTCAGTTTAGAACTGCTTTCTAGGCCAGTCTGCATGCTAGGGGAGGTGTTTTTACCCCTGGGTGACAGTTGGCGCTGGAAGGGGTTCTGACAGACCCACTTTCTCCCAGCAGCCAATGAGAGGAGGATTTTCCCTCTGGACATGCTGGCGGGAGGGGATATCTGTGGCAGACGCCTGAGAGTAAGACGTTCCAGGTGCGGCATCCACCTTCAGGCTGCGCGCATCCATGGGCCCCGCCATCGAGGCCTGCCTGACAGAAGCTGTGCACCAAGCGGAGCTTCATCCTAACATTGAGAGGGGCCCCAGCCGCTTGCTGGGTCCCAGATCCTAAGCTGGGAGCTGTACGGTGGGGTATTGGCTCGGGAGACCCAAAGGCAGAGGTTGTCCGTGAGGCCTAGGCGAACCACCGGGGATCTGGTCATCACTACATGACAAGTACACTTCAACTGTCCTTTGATGACCCTAGAGAAGTGATTTACTGGGAGGATCCATTATTTCTACCCCTTTGAAAAGTATGGAAATTTCCCAGGCCTGTGGCAGAGGCCCTAATTCCTCAAAGTGACTATTGCAAGTAACCTTTCGGCTGCCAGGCCCAAGTTAAACGTCTGTCTGGGGCACTTTACCCACTCTGACGGGAGTGGCGACGTTTAAGTGTGACTATGCTGAGAGCAAGCTGCTCTCTATAATATCCAAGGCCTGATACTGCAGTTTTCTTCCGCTCATCAACCTTTCTCTATAGTGTGCCATGTTGATGTTGGCCATGTTGGGCCTTGGAATAAAGCTTTGAAAACGTAACCTGATGTCTGGACACTCGCTTTATTCACTTTCTACAAGTATTCACCCCTAGACAAGTGTAATTGGTAACTTAATACGCCGACCCCGAAATCAACCAGCGGCTCCTTTGGGGGTGAGCGCTACATATGTGTGAAACGTTGTCACCTCTTGTCCGTTGTCACAGTCCTGGTGGCACTCTTTCAATAAACCTGTTGGACTGATGTTGGTGTGCAGCTAATTTTTCCTATTTTGTTTACATCTTTGCAACTTGACTTGACAACCTGGTTGTCAGGCTGTTCCTAGAGCTTCAGTAATTTGAATGACAGACAAGTATCCAAATCAGGAAGACACTAAAAAAATTGCACCGCTCCAATTCTGGAGCACACTCCCCCAAACTGGCTGCTGGTTTTAAGAGCATATTCTGCTCGGCACATATGATAAAAGCAAAGCCACACTGTTATAAAGTCTCACCCTAAATTTTAATAAAAAACAGTTGGCTTCTGACATAGTCCCTTTCCTAAGCCATACCCCCTGACATTTTTCACCCCGATTGTACTTATTCGTCTAGGTCAAATCAGGAGTTATGACTTCAGTTGTTTCATGTTTGCTTTAACCGATTGCCGACCAGTTATACCGTGGAAGTATAGTGCAAAAAATTAAAACAGAGTTGATCAAATGCCCCCAAAATAAAGCTCTATTTGTGGGAAAAAAAACACATAAATTTTCTTTGGGTAGAATGTCGCACAACTGCGCAATTGTCAGTTAAAGCAAAATAGCCTGGTCAAAAATGGACAACTCTGCAATCTGCAACAACAAGTTTGTTAAAATGTATCCCTAAAGACGATATATCATATATATTTTTGTCTGTTCTGTACACTGTGGGACAAAGTATATGTAGTACTCCTTAATACTAGCTATGAGGTGCGAACTGCACTCCCTACCCTCCTGTCATGGCCAATCTAACAAAAGCCACAAAGGACACAAATGCTTTATAGAAGGCAACTTGTCTTGGCTCTGAGCACTTTCCTCAAGACAAGGAGGGGTAGGAGGAATGCAGCGGGAAGGGGGCGTGTCTGCATTCCTCTTGTCATTGCTTGTCTTTAGCAAGGGCTCAGAGTTGAGACAAGCTGCCAATATGAAGCATCTATTTCCTTCATAGCTGTTGTTAGATCAGATACAGAAGACGAGTAAGTACTGTAGTACATTTTGGGCCTCATAGCTTGTGGTAGGGAGCTGCAGGCAAAAAGGGAAAATGTACTACATATATTTTCTCCCATAGGGGACAGAACAGTAAAAAAAAAATATATAGATCTTCTTTAAAGTGGAAGCCACCAATTCCTTTATTTTATCCAAAGGAAAAGTATGAGATAAATGGACCTGAAACCTCATTGCCAAGTAAGTGAGCTTGGGAAAATCACAACGTGGCCTATTATTCAGTTGGATGTTATTCTTTCTATTGAATTTAGAACTATTACATGTAAAACATACTGTTCTACTAAACATTGGAAAGGAAACCAATACTGAAAGAAATATAGAAACTGCCATTGCTGACCTACTGAAAATGTTGATTGACCAGGAATGCTTGGCTTCAGAATGTTCTGAATGCATGCTGGTTAGGAAAGTCCGAATGAAGTCAATATTCCTTATTTGTATCCTGACCATTGACTGCAAAGTGCTGAAACCATTGGATCAGCATATCACCAACAGAACTAGTATATAAAGACAAACAATTGGTAATGTCAGCCCTCATACTTTCCCACTGCAGGTTTTTTCTTAAATGGGCAAATGAAGCATTGCACTTACCAGTATCCTTTCTTAATTTAGTTAAAACAAATATTTTCATTGAATAAACCCTTTTAGTTTCTAATGAATTCATCAGATTTGTTATGATGGTAACCAGTCACATTTTAATATACTTGTTCAGTCCAAGCTTTTTCTCTGCTTGCAGAATTTGTTTTGCATCATACTTGGCGCCCTATCCTTCCATGTTGTTTCTGGTTCCTTAGGAAACATTCACTGTAGTGTACACAGTAATATTCCATGTCATATCCCTGTAATTTCTTGTAAGAAAAACTCATTACTTGCCTGAATACAAATTGCAGCAAACTTATAGAACACAAACACGGAAAAAGCATCAAAAGAAAATACATACAAATAAAACATAAATTTTCCATTTAAACTATGTAAAATTGAAGTGTGTATGGCCAGCATCATAGAGAGTCTAATGTTTTCAGGTAAGGTTGCACTAAGGGGGGAAGGAGGTGTGAAGGACAGTCATTGTACAGCAATAAGCACTTTGCAAAACATGTATTAAACAAACATAGCTTCCCCAATGTACATACTTAAATTGTTACTAAACTTACAACAGTAAAATCAGTCTGTATATGCAGTAAAGTTATACTCACCGTGGAACCTAAGGGGTTAATAACACACATTGTGTAAAAAAAGCTGTTTAATCCTGTCTTTTCTGATCCTCCCCGTCTTCAAAAAGTCCCCAAACCATCTCCAGACATTACAGAGCCTTTGGGGCACTCTGCAGTGCACATGCTTAGTTTGGTGTGTATTGCTAGAGATTTTTTTTTTCTTGGTAGGGTGCATGTGATTGGCACAGGGCCAATCACATACCTTACAACTTTTTGAGATGGGAATGAGGAACACCTTTTAGCAAAAGTATGTAGGCATAGGACACACCCCTTGACACGCCCCCTTGAATGAAAATTGTACAAAAAAAAGATTAGTTAAACCCACAAGTGCTTTTTTTTTTACTACTACTACACTGAGAAAAATTATAAACGCAACACTTTTGTGTTTGCCCCTTTTTATCATGAGCTGAACGCAAAGATCTACAACTTTTTCTATGTATACAAAAGGCCAATTTCTCTCAAGTATTGTTCACAAATCTGTCTAAATCTGTGTTAGTGAGCACTTCTCCTTTGCAGAGATAATCCATCCACCTCACAGGTGTGGCATATCAAGATGCTGATTAGACAGCCCGTACACACGATCCGAATATCGGACGACGGATCGTACGACTTTTTTCGCTTAATAATCGCAAGTAAAATAAAATAGGTTATTAAACTCACGAAAATTCTCGTACGACAGGAAAAAAAATCGGAAGTGATGTCACGTGTTGTAATGTATTTGTATTGTATTTTCGGACGACGGCTGTACTGACTAAACGAAAATCGTACGATCTGACATCGTACGAGGAAAATTTTCGCGCTTGTCCGATCGAATAATATCGGATGAACAGTCGTGATCGGCTCTCGAAAGTAGTGTACACACGATCCGAAAATCGTACGATCCATCATCGGACGATCGTTTTCGTCCGATATTTGGATCGTGTGTATGGGCCATTAGGCTGGCCACAATAAGAGACCACTCTTAAATTTGCAGTTTACTGTATTGGGGGAGGGGGGGTCCAGGGGGTCCGAAAACAGTCAGTATCTGGTGTGACCACCATTTGTCTCATACAGTGAAGCACATCTCCTTTGCATAGAGTTGATCAGGTTGTTGATTGTGAAATGTTGGTCCATTCCTCTTGCGCAGACCGGTTCCCGACTGACTCATGTCTATTTACAAGGGCAGAATCCCTCCCCTGCGGGAAACCCTGTACAGGGAGTTAGAACACACATTTAACCCCTAAATTGCCCCCTGGTGTTAACCCCTTACCTACCCTTGACATTTACACAGTAACCATTGCATTTTTATAGCACTGATCACTGTATAAATGTCAACGGTCCCAAAAAATTGACAAAAGGGTCCGATCTGTTCGTCGCAAAGTCGCAATACCGCTAAAACCCGCAGATCACCACCATTACTAGTAAAAAATAAAATAAAAAATGCCATCAATCTTTCCCATAGTTTGAAGACGCTATAACTTTTGCAAAAAACAATAAATACAGTGATAAAGTGCGTTAATACAAGATGATATGCTCAAAAAATTTAAAAATATGCATGAATGACTATCCCTAAAAATACAGTGATATGCGATAATATATGAAACAGTGATAAAGTATTCAGATCAAAGCAGATATTTATCTGATTTTACATATTAAGTAATATTAAGATAATATTAAGATAAGTCCCAAATAATAAAGTGCATGTGCATCAAAAAGTAATAAGATGTGAAAATCAAGTGCTCAAAAAAACAGTTCTTGAAAGTTGTGAACATCCAGGCATCCACCAGGAGTGTGCCCTAGCAGCTCAGCTAAAACAAAGACCACAACAGGTCTAGTAGCGCTTTGGTATAAATATCCTTAACAGCAGTTCACGTTCCGCGCTCCTCTCCTGCATCAAAATATACAGCTGGTCTGACAAGGTTTTAATATATGGATCCTTTATGGACAGCAGGAGCTTCTTCTGCATTCGTAAAAGGTCTTGGTCCTGGGCCAGGAGGATGGTGTCGTCCAAGAAATGATGGAAAAAAAACACGGCCATCTGAGGCTGAAACGGCTGGGCTAAAGGGAGAGGAAAGCTGTTCGCACACCTTGGGGAGCAATCGTGAGGGATAGGGAAGCTGCATGGCTCAATATCAATCATGGAAATAACAATATAGTAAAAAGATAGAGAGATAACAAAAAGACATTAAAGAGACACAAATGAATGTTCAATTAGGAAAGAAAGGAAAACCTGTGACCAAACTCCATAGATGCCATGCTGTCCCAGCTGCTTGATCCAGACTCCATAGCAGGCACACCACAAGAGGATTGCCGTCTATAATTGGAGAACACCAAGGCCCCAAAAGTCCACCAGAAGGGGCTCCCCACCTTTTTGTGCATAAGAACTGTGTTTGGGAGAGGCTGAACCCAAGCGGACTCCGACATAGTCGGCAGGTAAGAGCTTATCCTGAGTGAAATGGTCTGTAAGTGTTGATCTTTGAGGACAAAAAGAGAATGGGGGAGGTAGCTCTCAGTCAAACTTTTATAGAGCTTAACAGGTCCTATGGGTAGATATAGAGGCAGAGCTATATCATATGTATGCTGCCATGTTGGCGTCAGGAAAGTGTTATGCTTTCGTAACCTGTTGGAAAGTTATTTTTTAACCACACTTAGGCCACGTACACACGATGAGACATGTCCGCTCAAACATGTCCGACGGATCGTTTGCAGAGGACATGTCTCATCGGATTTTGGTCCGATGGCGTGTACACACCATCGGACGAAAATCCCCTCGGACTGAGGACGCGGTAACGTGGCGGTGACAGCTTGGTCCTAAGTAGTCTAGGCAGCAATTAGGTAAATGCAAATGGTGTTTGCTTCCCTTCGTACACTAGGAAGGCATACATGTACCATGTGGCTCGGTCACATAATTTGTACACATAATTTGTACACATTCACCCGATAGTGGGATGAAATGCTTCCGCTCATGCGTCGAATCCATTCGACGCATGCGCGGACAGTTATGTCCGCTGGTGAGTGTACTAACCAGCGGACATATCCGACGGAACATGTCTCCGGCGGACAAATTTCAAAGCATGCTTTGAAATTTGTCCGCTGGTAAAACATGTGCGCTAGCCCGTACACACGATCGGATTTGTCTGCTGAAACGGCCCGTCGGGCCAGTTTCAGCAGATAAATTTGATCGTGTGTACGCGGCCTTAATGTAAAGAACCTCCTTTCTTGGGCCTTCGTGCACACTGAAACCATACAGTTTATGTCAAACTCTCTTACGTAATGACAAACCTAGTTGAAACTTTTATTTTTGATATACTGTAAATACTGATATTTAAACATGTTCAAGACCAGAAGGGGCTGTAACTGGTTAACATGAGGTAATCCATTAAATTCCCTAATGCTTACTAAAGGAGCGGGTTCTGCTTCATAGGAAACTGCAGACATTTGTGTTTTACGTTGCATGGGAAATGTCACTTATAGTTACACAAGGTAAGAACATAGACTCAGCTGGTTCCCATAGACAAGCACCCCATGCATAGAAGTAAATGAGCACAGCTGTGGAGTTCAGCCTGTTGCTGATGGAAGACAAAATTAAACAATGTGCTTTCTGTTTCATGGTGATTTGTCCTGAATGATATTTATTTTCAGTTTCCACGTTTTAATATATTATTTTTACTACAGATCAAGGTATCTGATGAATGGTCAAAAAAAGTTGAAAGAAAAAAAGAAAGATACTTTCAGCTTAGGAGGTGTACTGTGCAGCAAGGTATGTGGGTTGTTATTTTGATTAGCTGGTCCTTCCATTAGAGATTAGCTCTGGCATGTTTAGTTGCTCTTCCGAACTCATGTGGTCGAGTGCACAAGGAAGCTATCACTTGTAATGGGCCAATCAACTGTGGCCAAGGCATTCCCTGACCAGCAGCCCCACGTATACCTGCCCCTTGTATATGCATTGCTGTAAAATGGGGAATGCTCCTGCCACAAATGATTGACCCATTAGGCCTCGTACACACGAGGGGATATGTCCGCTGAAACCGGTCCGATGGACCGTTTCAGCAGACATCTCCGCTCGTGTGTATGGGCTAGCGGACAGATTTCTCCACCCGACAGATTTCAAAGCATGCTTTGAAATCCATCCGGTGGAATCTGTCTGCCCGACATGTCTGCTGGTTAGTACACTTACCAGCAGACATGTCGTGCCCCACCGCCACCGCGCCGCCGGCGAATGGATTCGGCGCATGCGCGGAAGTGTTTAACTTCCTGGTGCGGTGACGTGGCGGTGACGTGGCGGCGTCGGTGACGTGGCGGCGTCACGTCACCGCCGCGTCACCGCGCCGTCCGGCGGCGGGGAATTTGATCCGATGGTGTGTACACGCCATCGGATCAAACTCCCGATCGGACATATCCGATGGAAATGGTCCGCGGACCGTTTCCATCGGATATGTCCGATCGTGTGTACGAGGCCTTACAGTTGGCAGCTTCCTGAAGGCAGGATTGTTTTTAAGGCAGGGCAAAAGGGGCAGCTGGCCTTTGCCCCCTCATTGTTTTGGAGCCCAAAGCAGCTGCCTCATAATTGCCAACTTCCCCAGTTTAAATTCCCTTGTCCCTTGAAGTTTTAGTCCCGTGCTGTGTCTCGATATCTTAGTGTAAAGTTATGTTTCTGCTGCCCAGCTCTGCCCTATTGCCATCTACAGATGACTCACCCTGTGTTTACATGTAAATAACCTGCATTAATATGTAAATAGCGGCCGCATTAATATGTAACTAGCCACAGGCAGCAATATTGATATGTAAATAGAGGCGGCATTCTTATATATACAGTATATCATGTCCCCCTGAGGTCATATCTATGTTCACTTCTGCTGAAAGCTGCCCGCTGGGGAGGTAAAGGAGCATGCTTGAAAGTCCTGACTACAACTATAGTCATTAAGCCTAACATCAGCCAGTTCTTCAAAGGTAAGCAAATTGGAGGTGGAACCCTTCTTCAAAAGAACATGTTGCCACAGCACCCTGAATTTGGGCTTCTTGTTAAAGGGAGCTTCCAGATTCCGATAAGCCCCCCACCTGCAGACCCTGACAATCAATGGCCAGGGTGGTCGGGAAGAGGCACTTGTCCTCATCAACATGGGGACAAGGTGCTTTGGAGTGGGAAGCACAGGGCCCCCCCTGCCCCAAAGCACCCACCCCTCTCATGTTGAGGGCATGTGGCCTGGTACAGTTCAGAAGGGGGGGCACTCACTTGTCCCCACCCCCTTTCCTGACCTGCTGGGCTGTGTGCTTGGATAAGGGTCTGGTATGGATTTTGGGGAGGACACCATGCAGTTTTTTTGGTGTGGAGGTTCCCCTCAAAATCCATTACAGACCAAAGGGCCTGGT
Organism: Rana kukunoris; assembly: GCA_029574335.1. Classification (NCBI taxonomy): domain Eukaryota; kingdom Metazoa; phylum Chordata; class Amphibia; order Anura; family Ranidae; genus Rana; species Rana kukunoris. Next base: position 113,691,093 of record CM056049.1, on the reverse strand, counting down.
ATGCTCTTGGAGGCGAAACCCATGCCATTATTTTTTTTTTGTTACATTTTACGTGAAGTTCCCCCTAAAGATGCATACCAGACACATTGCATGGTATTGTCGGGGGATCAAAGTCTGATGCATGTTCATTGAAGTCGGATGCATGTAGGCAGAGCTTTTTTTCCTCCAAAAAATAGGTGCAGGAACTCAACCACGACCCGTTCAGATTTCACAAACAGTAGAAAGGTCTTAAAGGGGCATTAAATACCAGAATTGCATTACATACAGAGTGCAGAGTTCAGGGGGTTACAAAACTCTCACTTGTAAACACATAAACCAGACTTCTGTGTTTACAAGTGATTGTGGTGAGCAGGGTCTGAGCCAGAGGTGGTGGAACTGAGTTCCCCCAAGTTCCCCCTGAAAAAAAGCCCTGCATGTAGGACTTCAAGTCGCAGGGCAAAGTCGAATCCACAGTTGTACGACTGTTGTGTCGTACTAGTGTGAAAGGGGCCTTAAGAAACATTTTCTGAAAGCTATAAAATATCATTAGAGGTAATCTATTTGTATACAGAAAACTCAGAAGACAAATTTCTTCCTAAAGTTTTACACTAAATATTTTAGGCTGTATACCATCTAGTTCCATTCTTTAAGTTGTGATATACTTCAGATGCCCATCATCTTTTACCCTAGATGCATTTACATAAACATCAGCTGAAATATGGAGGATGAGCATATAATATGCAGATTTTTTTCCTCTGGCAAAACTCTTTGCTTGTGCGAGTCTCAAAAGGCCTCCTGTGCTGGTCTAGTAACTTATTGTTTCCCATTTATGAGCTGCATTTGACATTGCACAGTCACTTGTGCTTGCTCATTCCTGACAACAATAGGCTTGTAAATGAACAACCTGCGACTTCATTTCTCAAGTATATTGGTGCAATGTTTCCTAGATAAAATTACACAATGCAGCTTTCTTACAATATAAAAAGAAGTAAATATGGTTGCCCAAAAAATATTTCTTAAAAAACTAAAAAGGTTCTTGTCTTCCAGTGTGTGTTGTTTTTCTTTCCAGAAATCTTTATGGCTCCCAATCCACCTGTCATGTCAATAAACAAAGCCAGAGTAAACTTTGTTCAGTCTATAAAAGAAATACAATGTTTCTATTAAGATGTCAACTATTATGAATATGGACCCTTTAAATATAGTGAATAACAAATTCTTCATAATGCTTAAGCATTATGTGAAATCAATGGTTCTGTCTATTGTTGTATTGATATATTTACCACCAGCCCTAGTGTAAACTGGTGTTACATGTTTAGGTTATAATTAAAGGAAACATGCAGTATTTTTAGCTACAAGTATTTTGCATTATTTTTGCAGTGTTTACCTTTTTTTCATTTTTAATATAACTTTGTAAATTTTCACTTTTTAACTTGTTTGCCCTTCCATATAATTGTTATTGTGGCGCTTATCCCCAAAGGAGCATTTTTTTCTTGGGTTAACTGTTCCCTGTGCCCACGACTCTACAAGTGACACCGCACTTTCTGTCACACATGAGCTGAAGGGGAAATATTTTTTGCAAATATATACAGTACCTCAACAGCTTAAAACAATGGAAATTGTTGTTATTGCACAATTTTTCAGTACTTATAGAAAAATGGCAAATACAATTTTTGACTTGTAACAAACAGGTGAAACATGGAATAACCCTTAAATTCTATTCTAGGGGCAATCCTGCCTAAAGGTGGTAGTATCACAATAACATTCTGTCTATATTAAACCTCTTTCCCTGCTGACCAGCAAGTTGGAGCCAAAATCTAATGTTGAAGCGCTTAGGATATAGTTCCTCCAAAAACGTAGGCAGCACTGTTTCCCTTTTTTCTAGGTGCAGTGGCAGTTGACCAGTGGCCTCTCACCAACTCCTGTGATGGCAGCTGATTTTTTTTCTGTTCCTCATAAGCAGCACACAAAAATCAGCATCTACAGCAGTGGTTCTCAACCTTTCTAATACTAAAATTTCCCAAGTTTTGGGGACCCCTAACGGTAAAATTATTTTCGTAGCGTGGGTTGTCAGCACCCAAGGCAAGACAAGTAATTTACGCCCAAGGACATTTAGCGCTTCCTGAGTCCCTTCTACTCAAACAGTATTAAAGCCCATTATGGTACATTTTATAATGTACCACTCTTTGTTCTCTCTATACTAATTTCTTGTTTTATTTCCCCCATCCCTCTCTCTAGCCGTGTTTCTCGTTCTTTTTCTTTGTTCCTCCCCCTCTTTTCCTCTTCCTTCCATGTATTCTCTATTTTTATTCCTTCTCTTACTCCTTGGTGAGGGGTGGGGGGGGAATGCAATGATTGGCAGTGCTTCTGGTGGGTGGGATCAGTGGCAATTCTCAGGGGGGAATTCTGATCAGCCAACTTAGGAGCTCTTGATCAAGGTCACCTGCTGATCTGAGAACAGTAGTGGGGACTTTTAATGGTAACTATAATCACAGGTAGTGTTACTGTGTCTCCGACTTTGTGGTGTCTCATAGCAATGACACCTATGCCGCAATCAGGAAATAGGGTCTCCTCCAGCCTCTCCCACTTCACATTCCTCATCTTACCAGTCAGCTGACCTCTAGTCTATGCCCCCCAGCCATGTTGGAACTGAATAGGTGGCTGCAAAGAGGCTGACTGGGCGGCCACAGGTTCCAGGAACAGCCCAGCTGGGCAGCCACGGGATCCAGGAACCACCCAGCTGGGCGGCCACGGGATCCAGGAACATCCCAGCTGGACGGCCACAGGCTCCAGGGACAACTCTGTTGAGTAGCCGCAAAAAGGCTGGGAGAGTGATGCGGGCTTCAAGAACAGCCCAGGATTTGGTGACCCCTTGGCAAATCATCATTTGACCCTCGAGGGGGTTCCGATCCCCAGGTTGAGAACCACTGATCTACAGTGTTTTCCCCGACAATCAAACAGTGAGCTGGTGCTAGGGATTGTCTACTGATGAGTCTCTCTCCACCCAGATACAGTAGTAAGCAGCCTGCAAGCAACCTGATACACAGTCACTCAGAATGTCCTTCTTGCTCCCCTCTCTCTTTGCCCTTAAACAATTTTTGTCCCCTTTCCTCTAGAGCTCCAGTGCCTCTGGGATCTGTAGTTCATTCCTCCCAGTGTGTAAAGCAGGCTTATTCTGTGTAAGAACTACATCTCCCACAATGCTCAGTTCTTCCCAACATTCACAGAAGTTGACAGAAGTTCAAACAGGCCACATCCTCTTCTTCTGTGTAGTGGACAGGCTTAAACAGGCTACACAAAGCAGTGTAAAAATTATTTCCTCTTCACAGCTGTGACTCTTCCTCTTTGAGCTTGAGTAGGACAGCAGAAACAGTGAAAATTGACAGTCAGGTCCATGCAGCCACTCCTCTTATGTCAGCGCCGTGGGCCGGGGTAAATTGTAGTAAATGTAGAGATTTGTAGCCTAGTCATGAGAGACAGAGTAGAATAGTCATTTCAGGTTTCTTCCTCTCTGTGTAACTCTTGTTAAGCATTAGATATCAGCCACACATGATGGTGCATTGATTTTAATGAATCAGCCAACTCATAGACTTGTATCTGAGATATAGTAATAGTTAACAACCTCTGTGTAATACAGCAAACAAGCAAGCAAAACTTATGCATACAAGAAGCAAATACGGGTGCCCCATGTATACTTGCCAAACATTTGTGTACACCTAACAATCACACCCATATGTGCTTGTTTGATATCCCATTCGAAATCCAAGGCCAGTATGGATTTAGCCATACATGTAGGGCTTTAACAGCTTCCATTCTTTGCAAACACTTTCCACATGTTTTTGGGACAGGTCTTTGGGAATGTTACATTTAATTGAGTTTTAAAAAAGTACAGCCAGTTCACCCAACACAAAAAATACACACACACACACACACACACACACACACACACACACACACACACACATAGAAGTCCTTTATATATACAGTTCTATACCCACAGTTGATCCAAAGGAAGGCCAAAAAAAACAAAAAAAAACAATAAAGCCTGATTTAATTTGCTCCAGTGGGGGAAAAAGATTCCTTTCTGATCCCCCAACAGGCAATCGGATGTTCCCTGGATCAACTTTACCTATAGACATTAGTATCCAATTATATTATGTGCATTTAGGAAAAAATCCAGTTTTTTTTTTTAAAGCAATCTACTGAGCTAAGGGTGTCCATTTTCACATTTTCACAGCTCTTACTGTGAAGAAGAGTTTCCCCCCAGATGTAAAGAGTGCCCCCTTTTCATCTGTGATCTCCTTAACCACTTGCTTACTGGGCACTTATACCCCCCTCCTGCCCAGGTGATATTTCAGCTTCCGGCACTGCGTCGCTTTAACTGACAATTGCGCGGTCGTGCGACGTGGCTCCCAAACAAAATTGACGTCCTTTTTTCCCCACAAGTTTTCATTTGATCATCTGCGGTTTTTATTTTTTGCGCTATAAACAAAAAAGAGCGACAATTTTGATACAATATTTTTTACTTGTTGCTATAATAAATATCCCAATCTTTTTTTTTCTCAGTTTAGGGCGATGCGTATTCTTCTACATATTTTTGGTAAAAAAAAAAAAAAAAATCGCAATAAGCGTCTGGTTTGCGCAAAATTTATAGTGCCTACAAAATAGGGGACAGAATTATTATTTTTTATTATTTTATTTTTACTAGAAATGGCGGCGATCTGCGATTTTTATTGTGACTGCGACGTTATGGCGGACACATCGGACACTTTTGACACATTTTTGGCGTCATCACATTTATACTGCGATTGGTGCTATAAATATGCACTAATTACAGTATAAATGTGACTGGCATTGAAGGGGTTAACACTAGGGGGTGAGGAAGGGGTTAAATGTATTCCCTGCATAGTGTTCTAACTGTAGGTGGAGGGGGGGTGACTGGGGAGGTGACCGATCTGTGTCTCTATGTACAAGAGACACAGATCCGTCTCCTGCTCTCCAGAGACAGAACGCTGTCTCTATGTAAAACGGCAATGAGAGATGATCTATGAGATCATCTCTCATTGGCCGCACAGATCACATCGCAAACGGCCACTCTGATTGGCCGTTCGCGGCGATCTGTGATTGGCTGTGTCCAAGGGACACGGCCAACACAGTGTTTCCCCGCAGCGCGCTCTGGAGCGCGCGTCGGGAAACAGCTAGTGACAAGCCGTCAATTGACGGCTTGTTGACAAATTAGATTCGCGCTAGAGCCGTCATTCGGCTGTAGCGCGGATCTCAAGTAGTTAAAGTGAATAACTCTACACTAGGTTCATTCATTATATGGACCACTTATTATGTTGATCATCCCCTTCATTTCCTCTAATCTTTCTTCATAGCTGAGCTCCCCCATCTCTCTTATCATTTTGGTTGCTCCTGTCTGAACTTTCCCCAGTTCTCCCATATTATTTTTGTGAACTGGTGCCCAAAACTGAACTGCATATTCTAGATGAGCTCTTACTAATGATTTGTAAATGGGGTAAAACGCAGTTTGGCATTGCATGCTATTATTAACCTTATGATCTACCACAACACACAGATCTTTCTCCGCCATTGATTCCCCCAGTTGTACTCCCCCTAGTATGTATGATGCATGTATATTCTTAGCCTCCAGGTGCATAACTTTACAATTTTCAACATTTGCCACACAATTGGTTGGCTTGTTAGTTGGAGACATCCTGTAAGAATGTTATCTAACTGCATAGTTTGGTGTCATCAGCAAAGACTGAAATGGTACTTTTTTAATCCCAAAGCCTATATTATTTATGAAGATATTAAAAAGTAAGGGTCCCAACACTGAACCTTGGGGTACACCACTGATAACCTTAGACCATTCAGAGTAAGAATGATTAACCACTACTCTCTGAATTTGGTCTTTTAACCAGTTTTATGTCCATTTACAAACTGATCTTTCCAATCCTGTAGACTTTACCTTACACCAGGGATCCTCAAACTATGGCCCTCCAGCTGTTGTAGAACTACACATACCATGAGTCATTGTAACACACTGACATTCACAGAAATGACTAGGCATGATGGGAATTGTAGTTCCTGAACAACTGGAGGGCCGTAGTTTGAAGACCCATGCCTTATGCCGCGTACACACGGTCGTTTTTTGTGATGAAATAAAACAACGTTTTAAAAAACATCATTTAAAATGATCGTGTGTGGGCTAAAACTACGTTTTCCGTCTTCTGAAAAACGACAAAAAAAAATTGAAAATGCGTACATTTTTTATGTCGTTTTTGAAAATGTCCTTTTTTGTATTGTAAAAAATGATCGTGTGTGGGCTAAAACGAAGTTTTAAACAACGTTTTAAACCCGCGCATGCTCAGAAGCAAGTTATGAGACGGGAGCTTAAATGTAACAGAGTGCCGTCCTACGTGCTGTACGTCACTGCGCTTTGCTAGAGCATTTTGAAAAAACAATGGTGTGTGGGCAACATCGTTTTTTATGATGAAGTTGGAAAAACGTAATTTTTCATGGTGGAAAACGTCATTTTTTTCATAACAAAAAGTGATCGTGTGTACGCGGCATTAACACATTAGCTGTGTGTGGGGAACTGTGTCAAATGCTTTTTCAAAATCCAAGTATACCACATCCGCAGCCACAACTTTGTCCAAGGTTTTACTTACCTCTTCAAAAAAATAAATCAGTTTTGTTGACAACTTCTGTCTTTCATGAATCCATGCTGACTTTTGCTTAACAAAAATGTTTTTCCAGCAAGAACTCATCTACTGTATGCGGTCTTTTATTAAACTCTACAGTATCTTCCCAACTATAGAAATTAAACTAACAGGTCTATAGTTACTTGGTAAAGACCTTGACCCCTTTTGAAATATAGACACCACATTGGCTGTCAGAAGTCTACTTGGAGGCCAATGTGCTGAGAGGGCTCCCCTTGCAGCTGAGTGCAGCGTAACCCTGAAGGTGGAATAGGGAATGCAGAGCCCAAAGAAGCAAATTTTGCCGGTGGCTGTGGCCTGATGACTTGATCACCGTGGAGCAGCTGAAGCAAGCTGGAAGCATTGTGTGGCAGGCGTGCTACAAAGGAGTCAGATGTAGAGCAGCCCTCAAAATTTGCACTCGCCTGCTCGCATTTTGCAAGTAAATTTTGAGGGCTGGTGAGTGTGGGCTGCCTGGGAGCAGGGGGTCGAGCAAGGAGAGGAGCCGCCGACTGGTTGTTCAAATCGCGGGGAACATGACAGCTTTCAATTCAATAGCAATTCAATAGCTGTGTTCCCCGCGGCGAGCCGCCATATACAGCCCCTCCCCATTGTCCGGGCACTTTGATAGACAATATATGGCGGCTCGGGGCGGGGAACACAGCTATTGAATTGAAAGCTGTCATGTTCCCCGCACTTTGAACAACCAGGCTGCAGCGGCTCTGGCTCCGGCTCTGGCTCCTCTCTTTATCTCACTCAGCACAGGTAGGCTGCTATGGGGACACTGGCTGCTATGGGGACACTGGCTGCAATGGGGACACTGGCTGCAATGGGGACACTGGCTGCTATGGGGACACTGGCTGCTATGGGGACACTGGCTGCTATGGGGACACTGGCTGCAATGGGGACATTTTGCTGCATTGGGGACACTGACTGCAATGGGGACACTGGCTGCAATGGGGACACTGGCTGCTATGGGGACACTGGCTGCTATGGGGACACTGGCTGCACTGGGGACACTGGCTGCTTTGGGGACACTGGCTGCACTGGGGACACTGGCTGCACTGGGGACACTGGCTGCACTGGGGACACATGGCTGCATTGGGGACAGGTGGCTGCACTGGGGACACATGCTGCATTGGTAGACATGGGCGGGCTGCATTTTTGGGCACAGATAAAGTTGTTGTTAATATTTATTTTTTATAACTTAATTCTGCATAAAACATTTAAGTGTCATTTCATGAGATCATTTATGAGGGTGTGTCTGGGGGCGGGGCAACTGGTGACGAGTATGCCTTGAGACCTGGCTAGTAGCTCAGGACTTGAAATTTTGAGCCCTGATGTAGAGGGTAGCTGGGAAATTCGGTAGGAAAATCAGAAGCCAGGCCAGGGGTCAAACACAGTAAGATCAGTCCTAAAGCAGATTCTGGATTCAGTTAGGGTCACTGGAACAAGCCAAGGTTATTCACAGAAAGACGGGCAGACGTAAAGTTGGTGAGCCAAGTCGGAACCAAGCAGTGGAGCAGGCAGAAGTAGGTCAGAATATAAGCCTGGGGTCAAGCCAGGAGATGAGGATAAGCATGTAGAGGAAGCCGGATTGTTCAACAGGAAGTCCAAGATCAGAATGCAGGAACACAGGTGTAGCGCTCACCCCCGAATGAACCGCTGATAAGTTTGGGACCGGCATGTTGTGTTACCAGTGGTTCTTGTCTAGGGATAATATTGGTGAGGGTGGATACAGAGCAAGTGTCCAGACATCAACTTGAGTTTTCAATGCTTTATTCCAGGGCCCAACACGGCCAACATAAACACAGCATACAATAGAGAAAGGTTGATGAGCAGAGAGAGAACTACAGTATCAGGCCTTGGATATCAAAGAGAGAGCAAGCCTGCTCTCAGCATCATCAAGTTCAAACGTCGCCACTCTCGCCAGAGTGGGTAAAGTGCCCCTGGACAGGCGATTAACTTGAGCCTGGCAGCCGAAGGGCCCCTTTCAAACAAAGCCATTGGGAGGAAACAGGGCCTCTGCCACAGGCCTGGTAAATTTTGAAGTTGTCAGAGTTAGAACTAATGAGTCCTCCCAGTAAGTCCAATTTTAAGGTCACCAATTGACAGCTGAAGTGTACCTGTCATGTGGCGTGGTGACCGGATCCCCGGTGGTTCGTCCAGGCCTCGCGGATAACCTCTGTCTCTGGGTTCTCCCGAGCCAATCCCCCACCGTACAGCTCCCAGCTTAGGATCTGGGACCCAGCAAGCCGCTGGGGCCCCTCTTTGCATCTGAGTGAAGCTCCGCTTGATGCGTAACCTCGGCCAGACGGGCCTAGATAGCGGTGCCCATGGATGCGCGCACCCTGAAGGTGGATGTCGCACCTGGAACTCGGGCCCCGCGTACAACAGAACACTAATGGCGGCTGCCCCAGATATACCCCCACGCCAGCATGCCCAGAGAGGGAACCGCTCCTCTGATTTGCTGCTGGGGGAAGGTGGGTCAGTCAGAACCCCTCTAGCGCCAACTGTCGCCCAGGGGTGATAACACACCCCTGACATGCAGATTGACCCACAAGGCAGTTCCAAACCGGCAGCAGCACCAGTCTAAATAATTTGCGAATGGGAGCAAACCTAACTCTCCCATTCCCCACTAAATTTAGTGTAACGCCCCACAAAATAAGGGGGGGGGCGCTACACAGGGAACACAGGGGAGCTGACTGTAATCCATCAACTCAGGGATCTCAGCAATGGGTTTATATGGGCAGTGGGCGTCAGCATCTATTACAACCTGCGCTTGCGCGCTCCAGTTAGCGATGTCGCGCATCTGCATACGCCCGTTAATGCTGACGTGCATCGGCGTACGCCGATGTGCCTGGAGGTTTGTCTGGTGAAGCCATGATGAGTATTGGCGACATTGCCAGTCCTATGGCCATTTCCCTGACATTGGCCCTTTGCCAATCCAGTAGTATTATGCCAATCATTAAAGAGTGCCTAAAAATTTGAAAAAATGGCTTTGAAATGACAGAGCTCAATTATTTTAGGACCCATGGGTGTATGCCATCTGGTCCAGGTGCCTCATTGACCTTTATTCTGTCTAAATATGTCTGCCCATTCAGCCAGAGGAGCATTTCTGAGGCTAGGTACCAATCTTGGATGAAAATCCTTTGTAATTTTTTTTTTCCTGATTCCTCCCTCTTCTTTCCCTCTTCATCTTTCTTCTATTCTTTTCTATCTCCATTGCTCTTTCACTTTGCCTAACCAAGATTTTGGTCAAAAGACATGATTCTAATAAGATTCTGTTAATATTTTGTTGAGACATTTGAATACAGGGTGTAAGCCATACCTACTTTACCACTAAGAGGCATCATGGCATGTGTTCGGTTCCTGGATCCCTTGGCGCCTACTAGTCTAGAGTACTAGGTACCCTCCGGGCATTTCCCCAGAGACCTAAGCAACGGGTCCCTAACCCCAGACTAGTCAAGTTTTCTCTTGTTTGCTAACCACTTTGAGGGGGATGTGTTACACCCCTAGTTTTATCGGTTTATATTTTTTGGCTGTTAACCCTACCCCATGCATTTGTTTGTTATTGACATATGTCTCGCAATAACCTGTCTGTTGTCATTTTGACTCATTTATATTAATAAACAACTTGAACAAGAAAAGAGCATTCAAATTCATTCCAATGAATGATGTCAGGGTTCTGTGCAGGTCCCTTTGCCTCTCCAGAAGAATCTTAACATACACTGAAAGTGAAACTGGCAGGTTCTGTCAGGTCAGGTTGCTGTTTGTGTCCTCATAGTCGAGATTTCTCTATGTTCCCATGTCTCTAACACAGAAAGTGAGAGGAAAGCTGCACAACGTGAGGGGACATGTCATCTATGCCAGCTGTCCCCACTGCAGATTTCATTTCACTTTTTTCTTCAGTGAAAACTAACATTTGGGATTTTACTTACTTTAGCCTACCAGGACAGGAACGAAGGGTAGATATCTCCAAAGGGGATTCAAACTGCAATACAAATAGAAGTTTTAATGTTTGTAACATTCGTTATTTTGGATATGTTTCTGCTTGGACTTAACATTTAATTATAACGTTTTTTTTTAATGTAAATTATTATTTAGTCAAAAAATACCAACAGGGGATCATTTTTATTAGATCTGTTCATGATTATTTACTTGATATTATTATTAGATAGATAGATAAATAGATAGATAGATAGATAGATAGATAGATAGATAGATAGATAGATAGATAGATAGATAGATAGATAGATAGATAGATAGATAGATCACATACATCGGCGCATATTTATGCGGGTGTAGCGTATCTTCTTTACGCTACACTGGTGCAGCGCAGAGAGGGAAGCATGGAATTCACAAAGCAAATGCTCCCAACGTTGCGCCGGCGTAGCGTATAGTCGTAGGCGTAAGTCAGCGTAAGTCAAAGTAGGTGAAAGTGGGCTGAAGGTGGGCTGGTCCATACCTTTGCATCATGAGTTGCGCCTCCAATATGGGGAATAACTTTACGCCGGACATAGGACTTACGCAAGCCACTTAAATCATGCGCCGGGGCGCAAGTGCGTTCGTGAATCGGTGTATCTCCCTCATTTGCATATTTGAATAGAAAATCAATGAGAGCGACGCATAAGTCCAGCGTAAATATGCACCCACTATACGCCGGCATAGGAAAGTTACGTCAGGTGGATGAAGCCTATTTTTCGACGTATCTAGCTTTGGGGATTGGCGCATAGATACGATGGCACACATTTGTACTTACGTCGGCGTGTCTGCAGATACGTCGGCGCAAGTGCTTTGTTAATCTACCCCATAACCCATACATTCTTCATATCTTCATCTTATATATACAACAGAGCACCTGCAGATTCCACTCCATTCTGTGTTTCAGACATTTCTACTTTCATAGTTCTGCTTTTATCACCTTACTTTATATGTTTTTCATTACGGCTGGCACACATATTATTGTTTTGGGTAAAAAATTTATAATAATGCAATGAGGTGGTTGTTTCCAATAAAATGCTAAAAAAGGCAAAAACAAATGTGTTGAGTGTGTTATGTGTTGACATAGAACAGCCAATAACATTGTACATTATCAACCTGTTTCATTTCCAGTAATGTAAAAAAAAGTGCAGCTCCTCATTTCATGTAAAGAGAATGTTGATTTGCCACACACAAATGGAATGAAAATTGTTTTAATATAGGATATCTAGCAGGGGCCTAGCAGGGGCCTAGCAGGGGCGGACTGACAACTCATGGTGCCCCTGGGCAATAAGAGATTATGGGGGCCCCCAGGCAATATGAGATTATGGGGCCCCCAGGCAATAGATTATGGGGCCACACAGTATACACACACGCATACAGTATACATACACAGTATACACACTGTAACAGGCGCTCTCAGCTGGAACGCATACGGCGCCCGCGTGATGATGACGTGAAACTGCGCTACTCCGCCGGCTCGTTTCAGTGCTTATGCACTGCACCTGTCCCCTGCCTATAAAGGCATTCATCTTAAAAAGAAACCTTGTTCTATTATTGTCAGCCGTGTCGGCCACGCTACAATAAAGGTACCAACGCTCCCCATACTAAATGAAGCCAGACAGCAACATTATGGCCAGCTAGCAAGGACCTTCACTACGTCCAGGCTGCCATCACTGCGGACAACCTAAGAGTTCTTCCTTGCTGACACTCTCCATATAAGAATCCCATTGCTGCTGCAATACTCTGGAAAAACACTCATCCCTGCAAAACGGATAAGTAACAACTACTCCTTTAGAATTACCTGTTCACTTATCGCCATTATGAAATATTGTATTTGACTCTGGCTTAGTGAATACTAGCATACTGCTTGGGACTGACTGTTGTGCCTGTTGGCCATTTGCTGTGTTTTCAACTGAGGGCTGAGGAATATTTTAAAAGGAAATACACTTTTGTAATGGAACGTCCCACACTCCGCTTGAGTGTTCCGTCATATACCGCTTCCTATCAGTCTGGATATAGATATCGGATATTTCAGCTGCTCTCAACACACAATGAGATGAGACTTGTTTGTGTGCTAAACATGGAGTCTTTATTAGAACCAATAATGCAACCTTATACACAGTTTAATGAGGAGGAAACCAGAACATAAATTAACATGAGCTAATTAACTAATCATTTACCCAGACTAGGTGACTCAGATATGACTTTTTAGAGTAGAAGTCACGCCTCCGCTCACCTGCTATACAATACACATTATCATAAGTGTAAACACATGACATCTTCACACAATAGCAGGGTCAATTAGCAGCACAGAGAACAGACAGATAGCTGGAGGTGATGGCATTAGCATCTAAGGCCTCGTACACACCATCGGACATATCCGATGAAAACGGTCCGCGGACCATTTCCATCGGATATGTCCGATCGGGAGTTTGATCCGATGGCGTGTACACACCATCGGATCAAATTCCCCGCCACCGGACGGCGCGGTGACGCGGCGGTGACGTTGACGCCGCCACGTCACCGCACCAGGAAGTTAAACACTTCCGCGCATGCGCCGAATCCATTCGGCGGCGGCGCGGCGGCGGTGGGGGACGACATGTCTGCTGGTAAGTGTACTAACCAGCAGACATGTCGGGCGGACAGATTCCACCGGATGGATTTCAAAGCATGCTTTGAAATCTGTCGGGTGGAGAAATCTGTCCGCTAGCCCATACACACGAGCGGAGATGTCTGCTGAAACGGTCCATCGGACCGTTTTCAGCGGACATATCCCCTCGTGTGTACGAGGCCTAACAGTATGTGTCCCAACATTATGAATGAGTCACTCTTACAAATAAACAGTAAATAGTTCTTTACAGATATCCTGGAATATATTGTGGTTAATAATTACATAATAATCCCCTCTCAGGTAGTCCAAGATATCATTCCTCAGTCATCCTATGCCCCTAGTGGACATAGGATGATTTTAGACATAAGAGGGTCCGGTGATGTCCCTGGTGAGTCTGTCACAACTTTTAATTCCATTACGCTAAAGTTGTCTCTCTTAAGTAATTTGCTATTGCATACAGTATTCCTATTTACTACATGCTTGACATAAGTTCTTACTTGTTTATGGGCTAATGCTCTAAGTTACTGAACATGTTCGCTCTAAACTTTTCTATGCTAAGGGTTGAAGCTAGTTCATACTTACACCCTTAGTGGCCTAATGCACTGCTTTATGTAATAAGTAATATGATGTAGAGAACCCCAAACTCATGTTTGTGTGGAGTGGCGACTGGGGTCCAATACTGATAATCACTTGCATACAGTTGTGCATTGGAATCTCCTAGTGAAACAGATCTTTTAACGCTAGGCTCTGGTCGCATGTTGTAATGCGATCGCCTCTAGAAGCTCAACTCATTCCTTTATGTGAGAGAGAGATGATGTAGAGAACTCCTGTTTGTGTGGAGTGACGCCTGGGGCACAGTACTGAATTCTCACATAGAGAAGTGCATTGAAATCCTTGCTAACTGCAGTTGTGGTTCACTCCCGTTCACCAGAGCTGTTACACACACACAGTATACATACACAGAATACACACACTGAAAAGGTACTGGAGAGGCGGGGCAGATATAATCTTTTGATTTTTAGACCAAAAGGATGTCGGCAAGGGGCATTTCAGGAACATATGTAAAAAAAAGGTTTTTACATACTGTCCCTGATTTTACTGAGGCTGGCAAACCTGATGGGGCCCCCTAGAGGCATGGGGCCCTCGGGCAGTGCCCGAGTGCCCGAATGGTCAGTCTGTCCCTGAGTCCCAGTCCAATAAATTCCAAAGATCTTGCTGTGTCTTCAAATAAAGAGGCAGACCGAGTGTGCCGTATGGCTTTGTAGAAGATGCATCAGCTTTCAGTCTCCAAAGAAATCAAAACTTATATTTTTGGGCAAGAAAGGCAATTTCTTACTCCTAGGCCCCCTCATCTTCCTTGTAACCCTAACCCTAACCATGCCTTACATAAATAAACCCTTTATTAATATAGGGTACTATATCTGCTCTACAGGTCAGCCCTTCCTGCAACAAAACATACTAGAATTGTATTGTACTGCTTTGCTGTTCATACATATTGTTAGGAGTGATTCTGCTTGAGGCAGTACCTAAAATGATTACATTTCTACCTCACTACTCTAAACCAGGGGTAGACAACCTGTTGACCACATGCATGTGTCGGGTCGATCGGGAACACTTCTCTGCTTTGCCGACCCCGCTACTTCTGTGCCAGTCCTTCCCCCAGCCTCCTGTCTCATCCTTCCTCACATGAGAACAGGAGGCTACACAGATTTGGACGGACGATGAAGAGCTGATTAGTTGGCCAATTTAACTTTTGAAGTTAACTGGCAGATGATTGGTTGCTAGAACAAGGAGCGGTCCTAGCAACCAATCACCAGCTTGGTATTATGAAACGTTAACTCCGTCAGCTCGTAGGTAGGAGAAGTAAGTGTTTTTTTACTGTTGTATGTATGTGTGTGTGGGGAAAGGGGGGTGAGGTAAAGGGGGCAGAGGAAACCGCTGGGGGGACAGAGGGCACTATTGTAGGGGGTGGGGGAGAATTACAAAGCAGCAGAGGACATTGCTATGGGGATGGGGAGCAGATGGCACTATTGTGGGGGGGTTACAAAGCAGCAGAGGAGATTGCTATGAGGATGGGGGCAGAGAGCACTATTGTGGGGGGGATTTCAAAGCAGCAGAGGACATTGCTATGGGGATGGGGGGCAGATGGCACTATTGTGTGTGTGTGGGGGGGTGGATTTTAAAGCACCAGAGGACATTACATGAGGATGGGGGGACGGAGAACACCATTGTTGGGGGGGGGGGGATGCCAGAGGACAAGAGGATATTGCTATGAGGGAGGCAGATGGCAGTATTGTGAGTGTGTGTAGGGATGATATCAAAGACATTGGTATGGCACAGAGCGCACTATTGTGGGGGTGAGGGGAAAAGGGCAGAGGCCAGAGGTCGCTACTGGGGGGGGCAGAAGAAACTACTGGGTGGTAATGTGAAGGGGGGCAGAGGACACTGCTATGGGGGGCAGAGGTCAGTATTGTGTATGCGTGTGGGGGGGTGATATCAAAGGAGCAGAGGGCATAGGTATGGGGGAAGAGGGCACTATTGTGGGGGTGAAGGGAAAAGGACAGTGGGCCAGAGGACACTACTGGGGGGGCAGAAGACACTACCGGGGGGTAATGTATGTGAAGGGGGCATAGGACACTGCTATGGGGGCAGAGGACCAGAGGACCAGGGAGGGGTGATGTGAAAGGGGGCAGAGGTCATTGCTGTGTGGGGGGGGGGGGGGTCAGAGGACACTACTGTTGACAGGGCCAGGGCCAGCATAAGGCTGTTTAGACAGCAGCCTTAGAGCACCAGAATATAGGTGGTGTTGGTAAAATCTGAATCCAAAGCCACTCGCAGCTGAGGCTGCAGAAAAAGGGACTGGGGAATATGTCCTTAGTCCCTTTCTCTGTTTCAAAAGTGAGACATCAGGGGTCTGTTTTTTTACCAAAGCCCCCTAACAGGGGTCCTAAAAAATTATGTTGTCAATTTCATTGAAAAAATATGTAAAAGTTAATAAAAAATAAAAACTACTGAGATCATCCACTTCCCTACTGACACTAACCACTTCCCTACTGACTGACACCAACCTCTACCCTATTGACATTGTCCTCTTTTAAGATAGATTTACAGTGACATTTGTTTTATTATATGTTTTTAAGTTTTCCTTACAATTTAGTTAGGCCTTGCTAGTTATTTTCTTAAAAAAAAAAAAAAACAGTAGTCTTTGATCTCTTTCATGTTGTTCAGATAGTTCTCCACCTCTGAAAGGTTGCCTACCCCTGCTCTAAACCAATAAGGACGATTCCAATCACTATATATGGTGGGGGACAAATTCAGAAGCGCAGATTCTTCTGGCTTGAATTGATAATTAGAGTAGGGATTTTTGTGACAATGTCATGTTATGTCACGTGGAATATGAACCAGAAAGAATATATTATTCAACTATGTTCAATGTTATAAAGCACTGCGCAAAGTGTTGGCGCTATATAAATTCTGTATAATAATACTCCATGCAGAACACCTAAAGGAATGTGATTTCCTACTGCAGATGCAAGCAATGGTTTCACTTTATTGCTGTTCTTCCCAAACTCACATACTTATTCTTCACTCTTAGGCCCCGTACACACCATTAAATAAATCTGTTCAAATCGGTCTGACAGACCGATTTGATCAGATTTGTCTGCTGGGCTGTTTTGGTTTGATCGCTGTACACACGATCAAACCAAAATTCCCGCGGCAGACAGCGCTGTGACGTGGCGATGACATTGACACCGCCACGTCACCGCACCAGGAAGTAATGTGCGAGCAGCATGCTTTAAAATCTGTCTACTGGAAAAATCTGTCTGTCCGCCCGTACACACGATCGAATCTGTCTGCTGAAACGGTCTGTCAGACCGTTTCCAGCAGATAGATACGATCGTGTGTACGCAGCCTTATAGGGAAGCATGTAAATCATTACCCTTCTTCCTACAGGCCAGTGATGATTCTGCACCATGTAAGCTTCACATTATGATTTTGCTTACAAAGGACTTGCTTTCTTTACTCCTGGAGGACAATAGGGTTGCAAGGGAAAAATAGGGGGCTGCAGCATCTAATTATTCCAACTGATTTGCCCTTCATGGGTACTTTATGGTTCAGTATTAGTAAGATGTATTCTTTTAAAGGGGTGTTCCAGCCGCAATTTTTTTTTTTTTAAAGTCAGCAGCTACTAACAGTGTAGCTGCTGACTTTAAATAAGGACACTTACCTTGTCCTACTTGCCCGCGCTGATGGCCCCCCCGATGCCGGTCCCACCATCGCTCCGGGTCCCGCGCCGCCATTCACACTATGGGAAACAGGCAGTGAAGCCGTACGGCTTCACTGCCCATTTCCTACTGCGCCTGCTTGAGTCTCACGCTGACTTGTGAATGGGCGGCTGCTCTGTGAGAACACACACAGTTCCCAGAAAGCAGCGCGCCCCATTCACAAGCAGAAGAAGCAGAAGAAAAGACACCGTGAGTATTTTATTTTTATTTTTTCACGTTTTTTTTTTATTAAATTTTTTTAAGCTAGATGGGCAAATGTGGTTTTCCTGGGTGGAACTCTGCTTTAATAACAAAGCTTTCCTGTGTAATAACATTCATTTTAATTGTAATGGTCACTCCTATTAACTTAATTTACCACCCTGTGACCATGTACACTTACATCCACTGCTAATGGAAACAAAATTATGCATAGGATCTTGTATGTTTTTGGGCACAAAATCAATAATCTTTGGGACATTTTTTAGCTGAAAAAACAAAGTACAAGTTTGGAAAATTTCTGCCGAACGAATGATAAATTGAAAGGTTAATGTGTTTCCCGTCTGAACTGTTTGTACTAGGTATATGTAAAAAAATTAACAAAAAATGTATTTTATTTATTTCAACTGAACGATTTATCGGTCATTACATGATGGCACTGTCGTTTGCTCTCACAGTGAATGTTCGTTTTTTGAAAATGGGTTTGGCAGATTTTTCGTATAGTGTATGATCAGCATTAGGGGGAGTAAAGGCATGATATTGTTATGATTAAAAAAATAAATAATTAGTGGGTTTATCCAACATTTTAGGAGCAGATTGTGTACTTTCCCGTGACTGGCACCATGTATTTCAATTACACCACATCCATTTGTTGATCAATTGTGTGAATTAGTAATCAAGAATAAACTGGATGGCCAAGATTCACATACATAAGCGCATATTTATGCTGCCGTAGCGTATCTTCTTTACGTTACGCCGGCGCAACGCAGAGAAGGAAGCATGGAATTCACAAAGAAAATGCTCCCAACGTTGCCCCGGCGTAGGTGGAACTGGGCTGGAAGTGGGCGTGATACATTTAAATGAAGTGTGACCCCATGCAAATGATGGGCTGAGCTTCAGACAAGTACTTAAAATGAACTGCGCATGCATCGTACCTTGGACGCATCCCAGTGCGCATGCTCACAATCACGTCGAAACAACTGGCTAAGATACGTCGAATCACTGTCTACGACGTGAATGTAACCTAACCTAAGCCCTATTCACGTACAACGCAAACTACGCAAAATTAGACGGCGTTCGTTCCCTGGTCCATACCTTTGCATGAGTTGCGCCTCCAATATGGGGAATAACTTTATGCCGGATGTAAACCTTATGCAAATCGCTTAAAACATGCGCTGGGCGCAAGTACGTTCGTGAATCGGCGTATCTCCCTCATTTGCATATTTAAATCGAAAATCAATGGGAGTGCCAAATGCGTCCAGCTATACTATACGCCGGCGTAGGCAAGTTACGTCGGTCCAATGAAGTCAGTTTTTAGGCGTATCTTAGTTCTGTGGGCATGGCGCACAGACTCTATGGCACATATTTACACTTACGCAGCCTATCTCGAGATAGGCTTGGAGTAAGCGCTTTGTGAATCCGAGCCATTGTCTCCAACAAGGGACCTTATCATTTATTGTTCTTAAAGCTAAAAGGTCTGTTTCAACGTATCCAGTGGGGGCTTTATACATTAATCATAGACTTTTTGAAGTAGATACTCTTTACCCCTGTTAAGTGCCGTCCTCTCCCCAGCTTCGCAACCTCACACAGCTTCCTGCATCTGGTAACAGTGCTGAGCAATAACAGCAAAAATTCAACCTAACCAACTACAGACAAGGCTGCAAACTTGTCAGCACGTTCTCCTATCCTCAAAGTTATTTCCTCCAGTGAGACGTTTCCAGGGATGGATTCACCTGGACTGCTTTACTAGTGTTGTTTTTCCTAACTATGGCGAAAGGGAAAGACTAAAGAGCCAGAGAGGTCTAATAAATAAAGTAGATAATTGAAACAATATTTTGGCTATCTAAACTGTAGAGGCCCCTAGTCTGAGACACCCGACATTGTTATGCTGAGTGTAGACCTTTGGCAATAAATCAGTACACAATCTGCTCCTAATCATTTCTGAACCTTATTTTTTTTTTTTACAAAAGAGGAAAACCTAGACTGTAGTGTTTCCAGGAGACTCCTGTTGTAAGATGTAAATATGGTTTCCATATAATTACATTGTACAGTAAAGTCAGTTACATCCCATAAATGTAAACTGTACTTACTACCATGGTATGCTGAATTCTGTTGCATTAGCTCTATTTGATTGCTATCCTCAGTTGTGCTCATAAGTTTACATATCCTGGTGGAATTTACACAAACTTTTCTTTCACTCATGATTAGTGTTTGGCTAAAGCCATTTATTATCAATCAATCAATCAATCAATCAATCAAATAATCGTGTTTACTCATTTTAAATCATAACGGCAACAGAAACTACCCAAATGACCCTGATCAAGTTTACACCCCAGTTCTTAATACCGTGTTTTGCCCCTTTAACATCAATGACAGCTTGAAGTCTTTTGTGCTATTTGTGGATGAGGCTTTTTATATTCTCAGATGGTAAAGCTGCCCATTCCTCTTGGCAAAAAGCCTCCAGTTTCTGTACATTCTTGGGCTGTCTTGCATGAACTGCACTTTTGAGATCTTCCTAGAGTGGCTCAATGATATTGAGGTCAGGAGACTGACATGGCCACTCCAGAACCTTCACTTTATTATGCTGTAGCTAATGGCAGGTTGACTTGGCCTTGTGTTTTGGTTTTGGATCATTGTCATGTTGGAATGTCCAAGTACATCCCATGCACAGCTTCCTGGCTGATGAATGCAAATGTTCCTCCAGTATTTTTTGATAACATACTGCCTTCATCTTGCCATCAATTTTGATCAAATTTCCTGTGCCTTTGTAGCTCACACATCCCCAAAACATCAGTGATCCACAGTAGGAATGGTGTACCTTTTATCATAGGCCTTGTTGACTCTTCTCCAAATGAAGTGTTTATGATTGTGGCCAAAAAGCTAAATTACATGATCATACATCATGGGACACAGAGCCTTAATTAATTAATGGGTTATGCAGTCACCACAGGTGATTGGACACTGGCAAACCCAATTAAAATTGATTTCCTCCCCTATATAACCCCTCCCAAATGGAGAGCACCTAAGTTTTTTAGCCAAAGTTTAAAGGATCAGTAAAGGATTTTTTTTTAATGCTAAATAGCTTGCTTTACCTAATAGCAGTCCTGCTTTCATGTCCTCCGTGTCCGTTTTTTGCTTAGAAGTTGCTATAATCCTTTGCTGAACTCCACACTTCCTGCTTGTCTGGCTCTTTATGAAAAAGCTTTTCATTGTGGTCCATGATCAAGAAGATGTGATTACTATGGGCCAGATTCAGGTAGATTGGCGCATCTTTAGGCGGGTGTAGTGTATAGAATATGCGCTACGCCGACGACGCGCAGAGCAGCGAGCACACTATTCACAATGGACATGCTCCCAACGATGCGCCGGCGTAACGTAATTTCGTCGGCGTAAGGCAGTGGAAGTGGAAGTGGGTGTGACCTTATGCAAACCATCGTCCGAGTGTGGTGCAATGCTTTACGCCTAGCGTATCTAAAACAGTGCATGCGCAGTGACATGGACGTACGATTTGCGTCCCTATGCGCATGCTCACAACTACGCCGGCACAACTTCCTGGGATACGCCGGCCCACCGGCTTACACCGAGCGCATAAATACGCCCAGACATGCGACCGTCTGGCGCAAAAGTACATCCTGCTTTTTTCCCCCCCTGAAGCAAGGCACTTTTGCTGTGCGATGGCGGAAGCTAGGAATGGAGGCAAGGAGAGGAGGAAGAGGAACTTTTCTACGAAGGAGAGGGCTTTTATAGTGGCTGGAATGGCCAAATATGACAAGTTCCTCCATGGTGCCCAAAGTGCCCAGACCAGCAAAGCACGGAAGAGGGAGATTTTGGAGGAGATCACCCTTCAGGTCAATACGGTCGGGCATGAGACCAGGAAGCCAGAGGATATTGGCAAAAAAATGAATGACCTGAGGTGGAAGGTCAAAGACAAGCTGGCACTTATAAGGAGGCACACCAGGGGCACGGGAGGAGGTCATCGCCCAATGACACATCTGTGCGATTGACGGTTGAGGAGGAGGTCATCGCCCAATGCCTGCAGCGGGAGCAGGTGGAGGGCATCAAGGGTTTTGACTCTGGTGACCAGGCCTTGAGTACAGGTAAGTGTGTTTTATCTCCTATCCGGTGTGTAGCATGTGAGGGGGTGGAAGGGAACATGTGCCAAGTGTGTGGGTCCACCAACATGTGAATGTTTTGTGTCATCCACAGATGTGCAGGAGGGAGCTGGGTCATTGTCGGCTGGTGGGCGACCCATGCCATCGCCAGAGGAGTGTGTCAACACCTCTCCTCTAGAGGAAGTGGTGGAGGAGCATGGGGACCTAAAGGATGTTTTGTACCTCGTGGAGGATCCCATCATCCCTGCACCCTCCTCCCCCATCAGGGGAAGCCCCTCACCCTCCTTCTCCATCAGGGAACGCCCCTCAAAGGCCTCCCCTTACACACGGCCTGAAGCCTCTCCTGTCCCCAGGAGAGGCTTCACGCAAAACCAGGGGTGTTCCTAAAGTCCGCCAGAACCGCCACATGGGTGCTGTCGCTGTGGAGATGCAGCGTGTGGCAGACAGCCTGGCATCAACGTCCCAAATCCATGACAGCATCCAGGATGTGAGCTGTAATTGTGCTGCTGTGGTCACCAGCCTTGGGGAGCTGCAGACCACCACAGCAGGCCTCACGGCAGAAGTCAAGACCCTGGCAGTGGCCGTCGAGGCGGAGGGGAGGCAGACAGGCTGCTGCTGGTGGACACGAATGCGGTCCTCACCCGCATTGCCCTGCCATTGGAGTGCAGGCAGCCAGCCAGGGAGAGTCCAGGGGATTCTCCTCCACCTCCTGATTCCCCACCCCCCCCCCACCCTGAGGCTCCCCCCAGGCAGTTAAGGAGCCGGAGCCTTGGCACTAGGCGTAGCCCACGACAGGGCAGATGAGTGCCTTTTTTGATTTTTCTTTTATGCTCACATGATGAGTTTTTTTTTTGTTCTATACTCAGGTTATGAGTTTCTCATATTTTTGTTTTATACTCAGGTTATGAGTTTATTTTGTAGTATCTGCACATGGTGAGGAGTGCAGGCTACAGTGTGACTGGTTTGTGAATGTGGGGGTGGCACTCCTGCCAGTAAGGTTTGTCACCCTGGGTCGTCGGGGAGAAGTTATCTCCACGGCCGTGTGAATGTGGTATGAATGGACAGCGCCATACTTGGGGCCTTGGCGTGGCATTGCTGCTCCCAAGTCCTGCATGGTGGACTTGGGCTAATCCAATGTGACGTGAATGTGGTGTGTGTGATCTAGGGACCACAGTGGTGTGAATGCGTGCATTGTCCATGTGCCATGATGAATGTGTGTGTTTAACGTCCAAAGATGCCTACCACGAGGACCCTCCTAACTGCTCCACACTCAGCAGACGGGGTAGCCTCGGGCGTGGAGGGACTACGTGGTTGGGGGGTCAGGTAATTACATATGTCAATCTGCAGGCCCTTTCTCATGGCGTAGTTGTGCAGCACACAACATGCACCAATGATCTGGCACACAAAGTTTGGGGAATACGGCGATTCACGAACGTACGTGCGCCCAAAGCATGCTACGCGAGGTGCACGTAAATTGTACGTCCTGCGTAAAGTTATTCCCCATATATGAGGCGCAACCCGGCAACAGACAGGCAAAGGTCTGCACCAGAGAACACAGGCCGGTGTATTGGGCATACGTTACGTTCACGGCGTACGTGGTGATCCGGCGTAGCTTAGGCATGTGTGCCGGCGTGGTTGTGAGCATGCGCATAAGGGTGCTGTTTCATGCATCCACGTCACATCTACGTCACGGCGCATGCGCAGTTAGATCACCACGATGCAGGGACAAAAGACAAATGGAGAGACTGCGAGCTGTAACAATTCTTTCTTGAAGACCATGGTGTGCCAAGTCATCATCTAACCTTGCCCTGGGGAGTCTCAATGTGTGTGCCAGTCAGGAGAACTTGGGGAAGCGAGCAGGGAGGTGGGTTGGTGGCAGCCTGGCGGGCTGGTAGACTACTGTAGTGGTAGAACTGAGCTCAGTGTCTACAGGGAGACAGAAGGAGATGCTGTTCACTCCACAATGTGCTAAATTATCCACAAAGGGACCTAGCCTGTAATGGGCTGCTGCTGAGTTGACAAAGATTGCAAATTCCATCCAGATTGTTAAGCAGGTGCTGTACATAGTGAACCAAGTTTGTACAGGAGGAAGGAAGAAGATGAATTATGTTTAAATAGGGAGGAAGTTGTCCCCTTTTTGTTCTGTGTTCTAGACATTTTCAAGTTTGGCATCCCATAATTCGCTACCCCATCCAAGTTATCATACCCTAAAAAAACAACAAAAATAAGCCAATGATTGTTTACTGTGTTTGAGTGAATGAAGAAAATGCTGTGTGACTGGCTGTGCAGCAGTGGGAACCCAGAAATCAGCAACACTTACAGGGGTAGTGCTTTATAAGGGAGGCATCTGGAAAAGACTTCTTCAGCTAGTTAGAAGAAGCCCAATGTTCTCTGGGCTTTATATGAGACATTATTTTGCAAAGTAACAATATACCTAAAAGCGTATGTGAATTTGTATTGTAATAGAAGGCACCAACAGGATTCTTAGAGAACATTATGGAAGTAATTTAGCTACACCAAAATGAGCCAAATTAAAATGAGAACAGCATCTGTTATAATCAGCTTATTTTACCAATCCTAAGCGAGCAGTCAGAGATGAATTATATTTGTTGTTATACCTACCACAGGCTTGATAGTTCACAGTCTGGCATGTAGCTTTTCTTACTTTGTAAAAAGTCTCAAGATAGAAGGTTTACTGCATGCCATCTCCAAGTCTTTTACAAGTTATACTTTACTCACGCTTTGTCTTTTCACAGCTTCTTTAGAACAAGCCAGAAAATATTACTGAGGGAACAATGTTTTACCTCACTTGCCAGATTAAAGCTATAAATTGATTATGGAGTCATTTCTCCAGCATTTAAACCAAAGACTACATAACATAAGTAGTTACATTTAAAATACTTATGGTTTTCTCAATGTTTCTGTTGCTGACACATAAGTAAAGCAGTGCATTACTATACTACTATATTACTATAAGTAAAACAGCAATTATTGTGTAACTAATAAATGATGATGTTCAAAGTGTAGCAACCAGTCATATTTCATATTAATAAAATGCAATGTACAATAAAATGTTCAAGGTAAACATCAATATTGTTTTTTTTTTTTTTATATACCGGTACTTATTTTTTTGTTTTTGCAGTCATAAAAACATAACTGGTAACTATAGTTACAAAAGGCAGCACCTTTGTTCCATACCAAACCCACAACAGTAAAATCAGTCTGCATTGTGTACAGTATAAAGGCTGTTTGATCGTGTCTCTCCGATACTCCTCTTCTTCCACTGTCTCCAAAATAATAACCTGATATTTACAGAGCCAGGAGAAGGGCTGCACATGCTCAGTTTGATGTTTTTTTTTTTTTTTGTTTTTTTATGTCACAATGTAGAGTATAAGTTTTCCTATCATCTGTGCCCAGTCTTGCCACACAGAGTTAATCCAGCTCGGAGCAATCCTCTTTTATTGTTCAGTGAAAATGAACAGAATTCCAGATAAACCTGTCTAAATAAAAAGTCAGTTTCTCTCTTCTTGCTTTGAGTGACAGGTTGTTTACATATCTAGCTTTGACATGTTTACCATATGTTATGTTATGTTTATCCTAACATGAGGTGATTCACAGTATAAAAAGTGAAAAATCCACCCCTCCCCCACATAACACATCCTGGTAATATACAATGAACTTTGGATCACCTCATATTATGATAAACATAACATAACATATGATAAACATGTCCAAGCTAGATATGTAAATAACCTGTCACTCAAAGCAAGAAGAGAGAAACTGACTTTTTATTTAGACAGGTTTTTATCTGGAATTCTGTTAATTTTCACTGAACAATAAAAGAGGATTGTTCCGAGCTGGATTAACTCTGTGTGGCAAGACTGGGCACAGATGATAGGAAATCTTATACTCTACATTGTGACATCAAAAAAATAAATAAAAAATTTGGGTTTACATCCACTTTAATTTTTTTACAAGAAGAGTACATGTAATCAGCAGAGGGGCATTGATCACTGTCCAGACGTGTCCAGACAGCAATTAGGGGAGAATAATAACTCCTCCTACAAGCTTTACTAGGAACTGATACAAGTCATAAGGCTGCTATATACTGCTGATTAGAAAAGGTATTTATCCATTTACTATAATAATTGCATATCCATGTTCTGTGTACTGTGAGAGACCAGATATAGTGAATGCAGGTTCTGGAATTAGTAACACTTTAATAATACTATGTTACAAAATGGTTACATTGGAGAAAGACAGGAAGTCTGAGAAAACTCTGTTCTGATAGACACTTTTGGAACAAGGCGTCTTATAAGTAACATTTGAGAAGCAAGCTTTCGCACTATTGAGTAGGGATAAGAGAAGGAAATTCTGTCTGACTGTTGAAAAGAGTAGAAAATGATTGACTCTTAGGCTAAAAAAAACAAAACAGGGCTTCATTGAGTGAGGTCTAGCAAAGTGTAAAATCAGTTAGCCAGTTACATCAATCCTCTGCTGCTCATCTTATGATGTTTTACTTGTTTTAATACAGTTTTTCGAATAAAGGTAGCTTTTCAGTGAGTGCGGCCATCTGTACTGTAGGGGGTTTTTAAACATAGCCTTCGGCAAGTGGGCACATCAATGACATGTTGCATCAGCATGTGAAGACTCTGTTTGTGAAGGTCTTCAAGTCGATATAACTATACAGTAAATCATTCAAAAGCAACCAATATGTAATTGAGAAGATAAAATATACCCAATAGTATCATGCGTGGGAGAATT
Organism: Rana kukunoris; assembly: GCA_029574335.1. NCBI lineage: Eukaryota > Metazoa > Chordata > Amphibia > Anura > Ranidae > Rana > Rana kukunoris. Next base: position 113,664,461 of record CM056049.1, on the reverse strand, counting down.
AATCTATCATATGGTTCACAGCAACCTTTCAGTTTCTCTGTTGATTTTATTTTATTACCTTCAAGAACCAAAGGTCAGTGGTTTGGGGTGTAATTTGTTGTCATAACAGTGGGATGCACATCTTGGCCTACAGCAGTATTGTCTTTAATAGGTCAATAGACAAAACCTTTTTTTTTTTACTAAAGCAAAAACCTTTTGTCTAGTATTTCTTGCTATACCTTTGGGGAAATTTCAATTAACTTCCTGTCACCATAAGAAAGAGAGAACATGCATTTCCCCATTAAAGAAAAGCTTTTTGTTGTGAACAAGCACAAGTTATCAATGTGAAACCGATTTTCCTGTAACGTCCTTTCTACGTCCTTTGGACCTTTGGCAATAAAGTAACTATTCTTCAGAAGTTCTTCCTTCCATGATGTGCGACCAATTTTCCTTTTCTTCAATTACTATTGACGGCGGTAAACCGGGGCCAGCACCCACGAGGAAATCTTTATCCACAGTCTGAGCGGTGTGACACTCTTTCTATACTTTTCCCCAGCAGGGAGATAGAGAGCAATAGAAACCTTACAGGGGTTGATAATATTTTCCACACTGTACAAAACTTAAAAGTAATTTGACTATAGATACACTTTAAACTCCTTTGGCTTATTGAACTGGCAGAACAATGAAGATCTAAAAATGGTAGTGAGCTACTCCAATCTATTACATTTTCAGCATACTGTAGTCAAATAGTTTGATGTCTTAATTTTTTCAATATAAGTTATTATTGCACATTCCACCTTTTTATTTCTCCTAACTTAAAAGTGTTGTTCTGTCCGAAATTGTAATTTTTAGATAAAATACCACTTTACTGAATGATAAATCACAGAAAAGTGTGCAGCGCTCAGATATACAGTCACTATTTATAAAGCTGTGTGACCAGATTTGAATTATATAAACATTGTACTTGTAAAAATACAAAAAATAATTATAAAAAATTAATCATCACTTGAAAAAACAAATGGAAAAACAAATATAGTGAAATAATGTCCGCCAATGTGAAGGTAAGTGAATACAAAACATATGAAAAAGTGTGGGGTGGTCCATATAGAAAGTTCATATTAAAAAAAATGTATTAGCATCACCGAAAAACATCAAATCTCTACCTTTAGGAGGGTCTGTGGCAGAGACTTCACCCTAAAGTTTCCGAGTGACACTGGCTGCTAGGCTGGTGAGAGAGGCCTATCTAGATGCACTATACCCACTCTGGCTAGAGTGGCGAAGAAAGTTGTCGCTGGAAGCAGGACTGTTTCCGTAATCAGTTACACCTGAATCTGTCACCTTCTATTTCTTCTATCCCTTCACCTTCTCTACTATTTACCATTTTCACCCCGTTTGGTAATAAAAGCACAGAAAAGACATTGGACATTGACTTTATTACAGCTCTCATCCAGTACCCTAGATGGCGGGAAGATAGAGGTAACGTGCCACCCAAATCAAACCAGCAGCTCCTTCGGGGGTAGTTCTACACGTGGGGGCTCGTCCGGGATTGGCTGTTACCTCTGGCAACTGAACTGAGTGATTTATTCTGCCATTGAGAGTCTGAAAAATTGTCGTGGTGTCGGACTGTGCCGGTGAAGAAGGGGTTAAAGTCAAATGCTGACAAGTTCTGGGCGCATGGGCAGCGGAGTGACGTGTCCCAGCAACGTGCTCAGAAAATAACAAAGTGGGAGGAGTTACCCACCCCTGCGTGAGACGTAGGCGAGTTTGGCGCCAAAGGACAGAGTAATTTGCCCACCCACGAAAGAGGATCGTGCAAAACATGTCTGCGTACCCAACGTCATCCAAGAGGCTGAGGCCTATAACGTCCTTTATGGAAGTTAATCAGATGTCTGCCCTCACCGGAAGCTTCCCTGACAGACACCGGAATCTGTATGAAGACACAAGGATGGCTTGTGTTATATACGAGTGGCAGCATGGAGGCACTTGGCGTGTCTTGCCCCAGATGCACAGAGCTGACGATCAGGATTCATCCCTTCATTCGATGTACGAAGTGTGGGGAATATCTTTTTCAAGTGGAGCAACCTACAGAGCCGCCCCACGCTTATCGGGTCGACTGGGTCACAGGGACTGTTACTGCGGAGGAAGTCACTCCCTGGCCCGCTCCCACTACTACTGCCACCGCTGCTGCTACTTTGCCTTTGGTCGCCACGCAGATGGTGTCCCCCACCGTGAGTGACTGTGGGGCCAGTGAGAAAGATGTGCTTGCTGTGAAAGTGGATGCTGCCAAGGAGACTGCATGTATGGCTATGGCACCCACTTGTCTCGCTCTCAAAAAGATGGGATACGTGAAGGGCTTCCACGGCTGTGGTCAAGACCAACCCCTGAGCGTACCCGGACAGGACTCCAGGGAGAATGTTGCCCCTGTCGAGGCCAAGAAGACATCTGGTAAGCAGGGCAGGGACATTAAATCCAAGATTGTTCCCACTTGTTTGCCTGCGGAGGAGTATGCTAGCTCTGAGATTGATTCCTCTTCTGATGCGGACGATGACCATTGGTTCGAGCCGGAGCTGCCCGAGCTGAAGTGGGGCAAAGGGTTCCATGCTGCAACTACCCGCAACTCCCAAGCATGCTCCCCGGAGGACTCAGAGGATATCCTGCGAACAAGTTGGGAGGTCACAGTGAGAAAAGGTAATGACACCAAAGAGACTGCTGTACCTCAAGCTAACGTGTCTGTTTTAAAACGGGCTCATGATGCCCGTGTCATGTCGGGGCTGGGACATTCCCACGCACTGCCAAATCTTGCTCGGGTGCAACGGATCCTCGTGGTGGCCCTTGACTGGATGGAAGTTCCCTTACGTGCCCGACGATCTCATGAAGGAGATCGAAGAGAAGTGGGAGGAATGGTTCAAAGACGCCATCTGGGACTATTGAAATGTGCCGAAGCACGCCTGTAACACTGACTATTCTTTTATTCAGGTTTACCACCGTTTTGAAGGCTGTCTAGAGGAATGGAGCTATGGCCGGCACATATACCATGACCGGGTGGTCATCAAAACCCCGGAAAGATTGATCAGGTCTACTCGGTTACCACGATTGATCATGTGTGGGCCCCACCGATCGTGTGTGGGCCCCATCGTTTTTTTTATCCATCGGTGAAAAAAGAAGGAACTTTTTTTTTTAATTATCTGATGGTTAAAAAACGATAGAAAAAAACGATCGTCTGTGGGCACGTCCATCGGTTAAAAATCCACACATGCTCAGAATCAAGTCGACGCATTCTTGGAAGCATTGAACTTAATTTTTCTGAGCATGTCGATGTGTTTCACCGCGTTCTGACATGATTGTTTTTTTTAACTGATGGTGTGTAGGCAAGACTGATGAAAGTAAGCTTCATCGGATATCTGATGAAAAAATCCATCAAACCGTTTTCATCGGATGAACCGATCGTGTGTACAGGGCATCAGAAGCTAGCGGCGAAAAATGTAGTAGCATTTCCTACTACAGTGATTCCCAGCTTCCACAGGGATCTTCTAGATATGACATGTGCATACGTACATTGGTCAAGGTTAGACCATTGCAACTATACAAAAAATATTCATACTTGCAATTCAGTTGTAACATTTTCTAGCAAATGTAAAAGTTTATTTCTATTTCTATGCCATGTGAGTGTGCATGTGTATGTTATATATTAAGAGTTGACTCATCCTCTTTAAAGCTGTATTGCACAACTTTTCCAAACTATAGGCCGTACGTACATATGGTCACCCAGCCTGTATCCTATTACAAAAGCTGTGTCATAGAGTGTACACTACAAAGCACATAAGGAAAGTGGGGGCGAGCATACTGCTTTGATGACAGCATGTTGCCTATGGTTTTGAAACTCTTCTTTTTTTTTCCCTTTCTCTTTCTGAAAATGTAAAACAAGGTAAGGCTAAGGATAACTAAGGGATCAATATGTAGAATATGGGAAATTGCTGTTTGGTTTTATGATGCTGTTTAAATATATCCAACTATAAAGCATGTGTATAAAACAGCAATTTTTACTAATTTGCTGGTGATTAGCTATAGGTACAACCATATACAGTATTGTGTAATAATTGGTTGATCTGATCGATTTCAGCATCGCTTGCAGAAAGCAGCATTGCAGCATTGCATCTGGGCTTAAGCAAAATTATGAGAATTGGAGTCAACAGAGAAGGCAAGTGTATGGTTAAAGTGTATGTAAAGCCAAAACCTTTCTTTTTTTTCAGTTATAGATAAACTAGGAATGGATTTTCACTTCCTGTCTTGGAGGAGCAATAGGAAATAAGAGGATGCTCTATGAAGTGGAAAGGGATTTGGTGTAATGTTACCGTAACATGCGTCCCAATTAAAAAAAAAAAAAATTCCCTCACCTTTTGTTCTAGTGACAAATGTAACATTGTAGATCTCCTTTAATTTCTGTCTGGGTGACAATGGTTACAATGACAAAGAGAGGAGGTACATTTTGCCAGATTGGAAACAGACAGTTCTGCCCCTCCACCCCAAAGCATCTTGTCTCTATGTTGATAGGGACAGGGGCCTCTTCCCCACAACCCTGTGCTGTGGTTGTGGGGTCGGCGTGCGAGGGGCTTATCAGAATCTAGAAGCCCCCTTTAACAAGGGGGCCCCCAGATCCCAGCCCTCCCCCTATGTGAATGGGTATAGGGTACATTGTACCCGTAGTCAATAATCAAAAAATGGTGTCATAAAGAAAAAAAACACACACAGTTTTTGAAAATTCCTTTATTTAAAAAAAATGTCCCCTGAAGTAGATCCTACGTCAATCACGATGTCCGCCTCACCACCGGCCTTAAAAAAACATCCTGACCAGTTAAAGGCTTCCGTCGAATGCCTTGTCCTCCGTCTGACAGTTCTTAAATAGCTAAAGGGAGGAGTCACCCGGTGATGTCATGGGGTGGATCCACCGCCTTGTCACAGACCAGGAGCATGCTGGGGCGGTGACGTCAAACAGGGTGGAGCCATCCAGTGACGTCACCCCTTTTTTCGGGTCCGGCGGTGCAGCAGACATCATGATTGACATTAGATCTACTTCGGGGGAATTTTATTTTTAAATAAAGGAATTTTCAAAAACTGTGTGTTTTTATTTTGTTTGACACTTATTTTGGTGAATGAGTAGGGATACCCCTACTCATTCACATAGGGTGAGACGGGATCTGGGGGCCCCCTTTGTTTAAGAGGCTTGCTAAAGGGGCCGATAAGGCCGATAAGGTCCTCACCCACAGACCCCTACAAACACAGCCCCCCCCCTGATTTTTAATTGCCGGCATATTTTCTATACATCCAGTTGTCAGCAGGGAACTCGTCCAAGGAGCCTTAAGATTGAATAACATTTTTCATATTATAGTCCCTTTAAAAGTCTCTAGATTTTTCCTCTCATATTCATAAACAGGCATATTTATTTTTGAATTCTTATGCACCCTGCTAGACAGTGCTGAAAGAGGAAAGGGACTAGGCAGGGCTTTTACAGAATTTCCCTGTAGAGTGTAGACAGACCTGTTGGTGTAGCTACACTATATTGCCAAAAGTATTGGGAAGCCTGCCTTTACAAGCACATGAATCTTAATGGCATCCCAGTCTTAGTCCACAGGGTTCAATATTGAGTTGGCCCACCCTTTGCAGCTATAACAGCTTCATCTCTTCTGGGAAGGCTGTCCACAAGTTTTAGGAGTGTGTCTATGGGAATGTTTGACCATTATTCCAGAAGCACATTTGTGTGGTCATACACTAATGTGGACGAGAAGGCCTGTCTCGCATTCGCCGCTCTAATTTATCCCAAAGGTGTTCTATTGGGTTGAGGCCAGGCCAGGCAAGTTCTTACACCCCAAACTCACTCATCCATGTTTTTAAGGATCTTGCTTTGTGCACTGGTGCACAGTCATGTTGGAACAGGAAGGGGCTATGCCCAAACTGTTCCCACAAAGTTGGGAGCATGACATTTCCCAAAATGTCTTGGTATGCTGACGCCTCAAGTGTTCCCTTCACTGGAACTAAGGGGTCAAGCCCAACCCCTGAAAAACAAGCCCACACTATAATCCACCCTCCACCAAATGATTTGGACCAGTGCACAAACAAGGTCCATAAAGACATGGATGAGCAAATTTGGGGTGGAGGAACTTGACTGGCCTGCTAAAAGTCCTGACCTCAATCCGATAGAACACCTTTGGGATGAATTCTATCAGAAATTGGGAGCCAGTCCTTCTTGTCCAACATCAATGCCTGACCTCACAAATGTGCTTCTGGAAAAATAGTCAAACATTTCCATAGACACACTCCTAAACCTTGTGGACAGCCTTCCCAGAAGAGTTATAACTGGTATAGCTACAAAGAGTGGGCCAACTCAATATTGAACCCTACGGGTTAAGACTGGGATGCCATTAAAGTTTATGTGTGAGAGTAAAGGCAGGTATCCCAATACTTTTGACAATATAGGTGTGGCTATTTACTGGCATTCAACCGTGCTGACAACTGTACAGCCCCAGTAGGGGTGACAACACTGCAATCCAATCAAAGAGAGTGTGTATCTGATCATTCTACTGTGAGAATCTTCAGGTAGATACAAAATGTTCCTTGGGGTACTTGGAAAAAACACAGAGCGTTGTCTTACTGGTTTTGACATCCTACGTCACATACATGATTTTTGTTTTTGGTTCTTTAAAGTGACACTATGTTTTGTTTTTTTTAAATAACAAACATGCCATACTTACCTCCACTAAGCAGCTTGTTTTTCACAGTGTGGCCGCGAATACCGTTTTCTGAGCTCTCTCGCTCCTCCTCGCATTAGACAACCCCCTCTGGGAAGCGCTCTCCCAAGGGGGTCACTTTGCGGGCGTGCTCCTGGGTCATGAATTTGCCGCCCTGAGCTGCCGAATGCAGGACTCGGCCCCGCCCCCTGGCGCCCACGTCATTGGATTTGATTAACAGCAGCGGGAGCCAATGGCTGCGCTGCTATAAATCTATCCAATGAAGAGCCAAGAACCCGGGCAAAGACCCAGCATGTTCTCGACGCAGGACTTTCCAGGGCTCAGGTAAGTTAAACAGGGGGGCTGAGGGGCCGGTAATAGTCAGATGTTTTTTCACCTTAATGCATAGGATGATCACTCTACTTCGGTGTGATTTCAAAGCAGCAGATTAGTGCAATTTGCACCTCCAATTTCATTGCAGCTTACGACTTTCTTTTAACAAACATCTATGCAAGTCGCAATGAAATCGGAAAAAAAGTAGTGCAGGAACTTTTTTCAAAGTTGCTGCCACACAAGTTATGGCAATTTGAATGGTTCTATTGCTAGCAATGGGGTGCGAATTTAAAATGCGATTTGGAACTGACAAATCGCACCGGTGTGAGTGAGGGATGATTCTGAAGACTTTCTATGAGATTTGGTTTGCATACCACTTGTGCAAGGCATGATTGCAGGGATTTAACAAGATGTGGTCAGGAAGGAATACAGCAAGTACAACACTATGATTGGACAAATAAAAATTATTTAAAAGTCAACTCCAGTCTCTGTGCTTTACCTTTTCTGACCCTCATGTGGCACCCGCAGGGTGTATTGTATACTTTTTCTGTTTTTACACTTATTGCTAATGGCCTGTACACATGATCAGAAAATCGTACGAAAAATACAGCTTTCGAAGAGATCGTATGATAATCTGATTGTTAGTAGACATGTACATTTGTTTTCGTCCGAATGCATTTTCATCCGAATTTCGGGGATCTTCGTTATCATTTTAACAAATGAAAACGAACGTGCAGAATCCGACATAAAAAAATGCTTTGTTTTCGTTGCTACAACAGTTCGATATAGATAGAAGATTCGACATGATGCTGACAATAGCAATCTGTGTCTATCGAACCTGTGTTCGAATGTGCCTAGCCTTAACTCTATTATTCCAAGATTATTCTACATAGAGAGAAAAGATTTGACATTATAGAGATAGTGTTGGGGTAGACCATTCAACATAAACTAAGAAGATTCGATGAAGCAGCGAAAAAAGGTACAAACGTTGAATCTGCCATTGAAGGCTTATGATGTCTGTCGAAAGTTATAAGAAGATTCGACAAGCAGCTAAACTGTACGACACCGCAATCATACATTTCCGGTCAAATGCTCGGCCCATAGGCTACAGAAGAATTTGAATGTTGGTTGACTAGTAATAATAATAATTAATAAATATAATTATTACTAGTCATACAACATTAGAATTCTACTATAGCTTGTAGACGCAACATTCGACTGGAAATTGATACATCGTACAGTTCAGCTTCTCCGTCAAATCTTCTTAGAACATTCGACAGACACCATAAAGTCCTGTACACACGATCGGTTTGTCCGATGAAAACAGACCGATGGAGTGTTTTTATCGGACAAACTGATCGTGTGTGGTCCCCATGGGTTTGTTTTCAATCAGTGACATTTTTTTTCCTATGGATAAAAAAACAATAGAAAAAACGATCGTCTGTGTGGAAGTCCATCGGTCAAAAATCCACTCATGCTCAGAATCAAGTCGATGCATGCTCGGAAGCATTGAACTTAATTTTTCTTAGCACGTCGTAGTGTTTTACGTCACCGTGTTTGGACATGGTCGGATTTTTGACCGATGGTGTGTAGGCAAGACTGATGAAACTCAGCTTCATCGGATATCCAGCAAAAAAAAATCCATCGGATTAGATTCCATCAGATATCCGTTCGTGTATGTGTGAGGCTTAAGCCTTCAATGACAGATTCAACCTTAATTAATTCAGATTTTCAGACTAATGCATTTTTTAACAAAACTAAATAAATAAAAACGAATTTCGGGAGTAACTTAATAAAAAAAATCAGACGAAAACAAAATTCCAAAACGAAATATTTCAGTGTGCACATGTCTAAATTTGTTGATACAGAGCTTTCAAGAGCCGATCACGACGGTTCATCAGATATTATCAGAGCGGCCAAGCATGAAAAATGTTCTTGCATGATACCAGATCATATGATTTTTGTTTTAATGAGTACAGTTGTCGTTCGAAAATACAATACAAATACAACATATTACATCACTTCCAAATTTGTATTCTGTCATACAAGAAATGTTGTGATTTAGTAACCTCTCCATTTTTGATAAGAGATTTCATGCAAAAAAAAAAAAATGGACGATCATTCATCCGATAATCTCACCTTGTATATAAAAAACCAGGCAATAATCTAAGCCAGTTACATGATGCCACATGGACCTCTTTATCTTTGCCTGTTCTCCAGGCTGGGCAGTCCATAGTGATGCAGAAAGTGGTGCTCATGTTCTCTGCCTGAGTACATTGTGAATGTAGGGCTCCCTGTTGATGCCCCAGGGGGAAGGGCCATGGCACCCTGCATTCACAGAGGAGCCCTTAGTCTCCTAGGATGTGTGATCCTGGGCATCATTCAACCCTGAAGACTGAGGATACCTTGTAGCCAAGAAGTTATTGTGGAGAACAGCTCTGGATTAAGGCTGGATTTACACCATGTCCTGTGCATCCTTGTTCATCATTGCAGGTCCAATCAGGGCTGAATTCAGACCTGAAACGGACCAAAAGAGGCACCAGACCTGCTGCGGAGATACCTGTGTGTGAACTGGCCCTATAGAGAGTCGGTCAAAATCTCCTGCTATTGTGAATTGGATGCGGGTTGGTGTAAACCCAGCTGTAAAGTGGATTTAAACCCACTCTCATCCTTTCTAAACTAATGCTATAGTGCTAATCTATAAGAATATACATGCCTTCTGCATGTATCCTTACCTTTCAAATGTCTCCCCTCTGTCTGTTATGAGACCCGAAAAACTGCAGATTCTGTGTGTGGGTCTGTTGTCTGGAGCTTTAAAAAAAAATGCCTGTCTCCAGGCTAGTGCATGAGATATGTAAATAACCTGATGTTGCAACTGTGATCAGGTGACCTCAGACACACATACCCAATATATCAATCAGATCACTCAAGCTTCTCCTCTGCCCAGCTCTCACTAGATACATCTAACCTAAATCAGATCACTTGTCTGTATATATTCTGCTTTATGTTCTGTGTTTTCACTGCATACATTTACTCAACACACTGAACTGTGAATCACACCCGATGATGAGAAACATCCAGTCAAAACACAGTAAATGCAGCCAATCCTGGGAGAGCTGGAAGGGAGAGGAGGGGGAGAGGGATGTGAATTGTGAACTTTTTACACTTGATGTGCCTCTGCCTCAGGCTAGTGCATGAGATATGTAAATAACCTGCAAGGGGGCGGAATGGACTATGGTTTTTCTCTGTAAGTCCATTTTATTTCACTGAATAATAAAAGAGGATTGCTTAGAGCTGGATTAACTCTGTGTGGCAAGACTGGACACAGATGATAGAAAATCTTATACCTACAGTACCTAGGGGGCATTAAAAAATCTGAACGTTTAGTCTGCAGTTGGGCTTTAGAAGTGCTTTTGTGGCAAATAAATCCAGCTCTGATTTCTATATTTTTATTTTTATGGTAATGTCTTGAGAAATACAACATGCCACGCAGTGTAGAATTATGAAAATAGATATTGTATAGAAAAAACAGAGTGTAGCCCAACAACCGCAAACAATAATAATATTTTGCCAAGATACTGGCCCTAAGCCCTGGGAAAGAGATAACAGAAGTTTCCATTAATTCTTTGAGGGGTTCTGTTTAGTTCCCATGACTCTTTTGCAAATAATGCATACATGCCTAAAAAAAAGTTAACGAAAGTTATCATACCTACGGTAACCTGTGCTAATGTAACCATAATTATTGGACAATATCTGCAGATGCTGTAGGATTCTGTTCGAAAATACTCAACTCTCTGTACCTTAAAGTATTACTAAGCCCAGGACCCTGCATTCAATATAGCTGATCTCCCACAGTACATAGAACATGGAAATGCAATGACTTTGGTAAGTATAAACTGACAAATACCTTTTCTCATCAGCAGTACAGTCTTGCTCAACATTTTGCATAACCTGGCAGAAATTGTGACATTTTGGCATTAATATTGAAAATATGACTGATCATGGCAAAAAAACTGTCTTTTGTTTAAGGATAGCAATCACGTGAAGCCATTTATTATCACATCGTTTTTTTTTACCCTTTTTAAATCATAATGATAGCAAAAATCACCCAAATGGCCCTAATAAAAAGTGTATACCCTGGAATGTTTGGCCTTGGTACAGACACAGAAGGTGGCACACAAAGGTTAAAATGGCAATTAAATAGTAATTTCTCATATTTGTGGCTTTTTGAAACACAATTAGTGCCTGTGTCTAAATAATCAATGAGTTTGTAATCTCTCACATGGATACACTAAGCAGGCTAAACACTGAGCCATGAGAAGGTAGAAAAGAACATTTAAAAAACCTGCGTAATAAGGTAATGAAACTTTTCAAAGATGGAAAAGGATATAAAAAGATATCCAAAGCCTTGAATATGCCAGTCAATACTGTTTAATCACTTATTAAGAAAATTAGGGGCTCTTTTGATACTAAGCCAAGGTCAGGTAGACCAAGAAATATTGCAGCCACAACTGGTGGAAGAATTGTTCAGGATACAAAGAAAAACCCACAGGTAACCCCAGGAGAAATACAGGCTGCTCTCCAAAAAGACGATGTGTTGTTTTTAAGGAGCACAATTTAACGTTACTTGAAAAAAAAAAGAGCTGCATGGTTGAGCTGCCAGAAGGAAGCCATTACTGTGCCGCAAAAAATGCCAATGAGGCATGTCATTGTGTTGTTGGACATATTGTAACTGGGCCTTTTTTGTGGAACTTGTACAGTAAAGGCTTCTTTATGGCAGCTTGACATGCAGCTCTTTTTTGTTCAAGTATCAATTGTAATGTGTTCCTTAAAAACAACCACACCATATTTTTCCAAAGCAGCCTGTATATCTCCTGAGATTACCTGTGGGTTTTTCTTTGTATCCCGAACAGTTCCTGTGGCAATTGTGTCTGAAATCTTTCTTATTAAGTGATTAAACAGTACTGACTGGCGTATTAAAGGCTTTGGAAATCTTTTTATATCCTTTTCCATCTTTGTAAATTTTCATTACCTTGCTACGCAAGTCTTTTGACTGTTCTTTTCTACCTCCTCATATCTTAGTATCCAGCCTACTTAGTGCATACATGTGAGCGCTAACAAACTCATTGACTATTTATACACAGACACTAATTGTGATTTAAAAAGCCACAAATGTGAAAATTTTACTTTTAATTGCCATTTTAACCTGTGTGTACCACCTTCTGTGTCTGTACCAAGGCCAAACATTCTAGGGTATGTAAACTTTTTATTAGGTGATTTTTGTTATCATTATGATTTAAAAAGGATCTAAAAACCTATGTGATAATAAATGGCTTCATGTGATTGCTATCCTTAAACAAAAGACATTTTTTTGCCATGATCAGTCATATTTTCAATATTACGTGCCTTTAAATATTCTGGGTGACTGTTGCAAGTTCGGGTCATGTGTAACATCTCCCTCTGCAAAAGAGTCATATCCTGTGTTCAGGGGTTTAACTATACATCTGCAGAGGACCGGCCCGGGATCCCTCACTTTTGACCTATGGGAGTTTGTTGGTTAGGACACAATGTGATCTCTTCTCTCTACTGCCATCTACTCCCTTAAAAGTGTGCATCTTCAGGGACTCTAGGAATTGAGAACTTAGTTACATATAGTAGGTGAGGTTGGAAAAAGACACACGTTTATCAAGACCAACCTATGTGTGTGATTATATGTCAGTATTACCTTGTAAATCCCTGTATGTTGTGGTTGTTCAGGTGCTTATCTAATAGTTTCTGGAAACCATGAATGCCCCCGCTGAGACCACCGACTGGGGAAGGGTATTCCACATCCTTGCCACTCTTACAGTAAAGAACCCTCTACGTAGTTTAAGGTTAAACCTCTTTTCTTTGCTTTGGACATTAACCATCACAGGTATGGGCCGCACTATGTTGCTATGCACCTTTTTGGAATACCGTCAATGTCATGTTCAGCACTGCAGCCAGTTTTACCTCTGTTAAATTATGCAAGCTAATCACACACATATGTGAAGATTGAGAGATGTATCTGTATTTCTCAAGTACCTCAGTAAAAGAACTTTAAACAAAGAAGATATTGGTGTCCGGTTAACTGCAATGTCTTTAGCCAATGTCTTTCTCACTTTGGTGAATATGATATTGGGACAGTCCTCTGGGTTATGCAGCCTTATGCAGCCCAGTTGTACTGGTTTAACCCTTGCAAAAAAATGAAGTTCAATGCTTCCAAGCATGCGTCAACTTGATTCTGAGCATGCGTGGATTTTTTTCTATCGGTTTTTTAACCATACGAAAATTTTAAAACAGGTTCTATTTTTTTCACCGATGGGAAAAAAACTGATGAGGCCCACACATGATCGGTTTGTCTGATGAAAACGGTCCATCGGTTCGTTTTCATCAGACGAACTGATCGTGTGTACAGGGCATTCAGGTTGGGATTTTTTTTTTTTTCCCTTTTTTCTCTTGACATAGCTACTTCAACAGTATCTCAACCATTTTTAAATATATGTTCCTATAATGTCAAAGGTTTAAATATCGCCTCTAAGAGAGGACAAATTGTATATCAAATGCATAAACTTAAAGTTAATATGCTCTTTCTACAAGAAACGCATTTTCAGACTGACTCCTTTCCCATCTGCCCCAGTGACCATTTCAATCGATGGTTCCATAGTACTAATCCAGAACAAAAGTCCAAGGGAGTATCTATTGCCTTCCATAAGAACTTGCATATTGAATTAATTGATGAGATAGTAGACAATCAGGGAAGGTACAGTGCCTGCCGCCGAGAATGTGTTTTTAGTACGCCAGCATCGCGCTGAATCTCCGCGACAGGCTGCCGACATCTCACACTCGCTGGAATAGTAAAAGCACATTCCAGCGAGTGCGTCATAGAAGCGACGGGGATCCGACGCGGATTCCCGCCAATTCTACACGTGGGCGGAGTTTGTTATGAATCCTGAACGAGAAATCCCCGCCGGATTTTTAAAGAAAAATCCGGCATGGGTTCCCCCCTCAGGAGCATAACGGGCCCTTAGGTCTGTTATGGGTTGTAAGGAGACCCCCTACGCCGAAAAAACGGCGTGGGGGGTCCCCCCACAATCCATAACAGACCCGTATCCAAAGCACGCCGGCCGGCCGGTCAGGAAGGGAGTGGGGGCGAGCGAGCGCCCCCCCCCTCCTGAGCCGTACCGGGCAGCATGCCCTCAACATGGGGGGGTCAGGTGCTCTGGGGCAGGGGGCGCACTGCGGCCCCCCACCCCAGAGCACCCTGTCCCCATGTTGATGGAGGGGGGCGCTTTTATAAAAGCGATCATACATACCCCCCCCCCGGCGGCCAACTAATAAAATATTTCAATACCCTGTGTGTTTTATTTGTGTTTACACTTTTAATTTGCAGGTGAATGAGTAGGGGTACAATGTACCCCATACTCATTCACTTAGGGTGGGGGGCCGGTATCTGGGGGCCCCCTTATTAAAGGGGGCTTCCAGATTCCGATAAGCCTCCCGCCCGCATACCCCGACAACCAACGGCCAGGGTTGTCGGGAAGGGGCCCTGTCCTCATCAACATGGGGACAGGGTGCTCTGGGGTGGGGGGCCGCAGTGCGCCCCCTGCCCCAGAGCACCTGACCCCCCCATGTTGAGGGCATGCTGCCCGGTACGGCTCAGGAGGGGGGGGGCGCTCGCTCGCCCCCACTCCCTTCCTGACCGGCCGGCCGGCGTGCTTTGGATACGGGTCTGTTATGGATTGTGGGGGGACCCCCACGCCGTTTTTTCGGCGTAGGGGGTCTCCTTACAACCCATAACAGACCTAAGGGCCCGTTATGCTCCTGAGGGGGGAACCCATGCCGGATTTTTCTTTAAAAATCCGGCGGGGATTTCTCCTTCAGGATTCATAACAAACTCTGCCCACGTGTAGAATTGGCGGGAATCCGCGTCGGATCCCCGTCGCTTCTATGACGGCTTTGTCTCCATCGCGGCAAGCCAGCTCGGCGCTGGCTCCCACGATGGGGCTCGTAGGTGGTCAATCTCGCCGAGAAAGGGAGCGAGATTGACACAATATCCCAGTCACCTACTGTATGTCTTTGTTAAGTTTTCCCTGTGGGGAATAAAATTTACCGCAGCAAATATATACCTGCCAAACACTAATCAATGTCAAACAGCAATGAAATTCTTGGAAACATTGTTCAGTTTTGGGGAGGGGAGACGTATTTTGGGGGGAGACTTTAACTTACCAATGGACCCACAATTGGACTCCTCCTCATCAAAAACTGCAGTTTCAATGTCTAGGTTAAAAATACTGAAGCATGCTCTCTATGATCATCACCTAATAGATGTATGGAGGATATTACATCCCAAATCTAGAGACTTCACATACTTTTCACCGGTCCATCAGTCATATAGTCGGATTGACTATTTCTTTGTGGATCATATTTGCCTTGATTGGTCACCAATATGTGATATCGGCACAATGGTGTGGTCAGACCATGCTCCACTATTTTTGAAACTTACCATCCCTTCGGTCCCACTTAGAGAATGGACATGGAGATTAAATGACGCATTACTAGATAATGCGGAATGTTCTATGTGTATAAACCAAACTATCTTAAACTTTCTGGCAGACCATACACTAGATTCCACGACACTCCCTACTCAATGGGAGGCCCTGAAAGCAGTCCTGAGAGGAACTTTTATCCAATTAGGGGCCAGAATGAAAAGGAAGCGTTCAGCGGAGATTACGAAGGCAGTCCAACAGCTTAGAAAGGTAGAAACAGAACACAAGCGGGTAAATACGACAGAAACTTTATTGGAAGCAGAAGCAGCGCGAATCAGCTTGCGCAAACCTATACGAATCCTCAGCACGCACACATTCAAGTAAAGTGGCACTACATCAATATAAATTTAGTGATAAATGTGGAAACCTATTAGCCAATTCTTTAAAAACATATCAGAGCCCTACCTTTATCTCAAACCTTCAGAGCCCAAATGGTGAAATAATAACTTCGCCATCATTAATTACGAAAACATTTACCGATTTCTTCCAGTCCTTATATAATATACCTCCATATCAAGCTTTGAATCCGCTGGATAACGAAGCAGACAAGGTAACAACCTATATATCAGATACTTCGTTACCTGTGCTGGAGGAAAACGTTGTAGAAGAACTGGAAACATTGATTACTGAAGAGGAGGTCGCCAAAGCTATTACTAATACCCCGGGAGGTAAAAGCCCTGGCCCAGATGGCTTCACGCCAAAGTTTTATAAACATTTTTCCCCCCTGCTTACCCCATTTTTGACTCGGGTATTTAACTCTATAGCGAATGGATCAACATTTCCGAAACAAACTTTGGAAGCGCACATTTCTCTTATTCCGAAAGCAGATAAAGACCTCTCACTATGCACAAACTATCGACCCATATCCTTAATTGGGGTCGATGTAAAAATTTTCTCTAAAATTATAGCTAGCCGCCTACAACTACTACTACCCCAGCTTATTCATTTAGACCAAGTCGGCTTTGTTAGCGGTCGAGAGGCAAGAGACAATACGCTCAAAACTCAATGCTGACGGACTATGCTCAAACTCAAAGTATTCCTCTATGTTTATTAACTGTCGACGCCGAAAAGGCGTTCGACCGGGTAAGCTGGGCGTTTTTACGAGCCTCCCTTGTACAGATTGGCATGGGTCCACATATGTTAGCAAGGATTATGTCTCTTTACCAATCACCCTCGGCTAGAGTTAGAGTGAATGGGTCGCTGTCCCCAGCTTTCCCTATTTCCAATGGAACGCGCCAAGGGTGCCCTTTATCCCCATTGTTATATGTTATAATAATGGAACACCTTGCAAATGCTTTGAGACAAAATGAAAATATAGCGGGTATCCAAGTAGGTCCCATACATGAAAAATTAGCTCTTTTTGCGGATGACCTTCTAATATTTGTAACAAAACCTCATATTTCCCTTCCATCTATACTTCTGGAATTTCAGAGATTTGGCGAAGTCAGTAACTTTAAGGTTAACTGTAATAAATCAGAACTCCTTAATATATCTATACCGCGAACAAAAATGAAGCGTCTATTAAAGGATTTTTCGTTTAGGTCCTGCTCAGATTCGATTCGGTATTTAGGGATTAACATCCCAGCATCAATGGCACAAATATATTCGTTAAACTACCTCCCATTACTTAATAAAATTCAAAAGATACTAGCATCCTATGCATTTAAGAGACTCTCATGGTTTGGTAGAATCAATACTCTTAAGATGGATATACTTCCTAGACTAATATATTTGTTCCAAACAATCCCAATCCATATCCCAGCTACATATTTTCGTAAAATCCACCAGATCTTTTCTAAGTTTATATGGAATTCATGCCGATCAAGAATTAACTACACTACATTATCTCTTCCAAAAGATAGAGGTGGAGTGGGAGCACCAGACGTATCTATATATCATAAGGCATCTATACTAACACGTATTATCGATTGGTTCCATCATTCAGAATCTAAGTTATGGGTCCAACTGGAAGGGCATATGAGTCCTATAGACTTACGGGCACTTCCATGGACCTCATTTACTCTTAGAAAAGGACATTCAATACCGGTAGATCTTACTAGAGAAACACTGTACATATGGGACCACCTGATACCTAAATATAAAATATCAAAACAACAGTCCTATGACCCCCTTTTTTGGAACGCCAGACTTCTTACCAGCCCTACACTCAATTACGTTTGGTCCTTGGCACAAAGAAGAACATAGAAGAATTGCTCAAGTCTTACAGACTGACTCGGTATCAATAGTAGATTACACATTAACAAGGACTAACCATAATCCGACACAATGGTTGCAGAGACATCAAGCGCTAGGGTACATAAGATCAATTCCATCAAAGCAAGATATCTGTGCTGATCCAACCACATTTGAAACCTTGCTGCTGCAAGAAGAGCCAATAACACACTCAATCTCCGTAATATATTCTATTCTTCTGCTATCATCTCGCTCAAATCTCCCGCCGTACACACGGAAATGGGAAAAAGAACTTCAAGAGAATATAGCTATATCAGAATGGGAAAAAGGATTCACTTGGACCTTTAAGGCGCCAACAGATATAAGAACGCAAGAAAAATCATATAAAGTGATGAGTAGATGGTATAGGTGTCCCTCTACTATGCACCAAATTAACCATGAAATACCTGATATCTGCTGGCGCTGTAAGGAGTCAAAAGGTAATATGATACACATTTGGTGGGAGTGTCCTCAGATAAGAATGTTCTGGAAACAAATCTTCGATCTATATGAAAAATTAGGAGGAAAACCAATTCACGCCTCCCCAAAAATAGCTCTTTTAAATATGATCCCGGGACCTTTAAAGAAAGTAAAAGAAGAGGTGTTCAGGCACTTCATCGCAGCAGCTAGAGTAGTTATCCCTCGATATTGGAAAACAGAGACAATACCTTCCCTGGGGGAATGGGCAAAGGAACTAGAATGTATTAAAGAATTGGAAGGTCTATTGGCATGGGAAATGGGAAGGGAGGAGCAGTTCCTCGATACATGGTCTATATGGTCTGAATTTCGAAAATCAGATGAATTCTATATTTGGGCTACAGGTAACCTTAACGATGTGTAGCCATGAATATTTAATCAATATTATTTATTTACTATTTTTCCTGCACTATTTATATAATATAGTATGGATAGCGTTTTTTTTTTCTTTTCCCTCTTCTTTTTTTTTTTTTTTTTTTCTCTTTTTCTTCTTTATATTGGTCTACTATAGGATGACTCAAATCTAAGTTATGAAGACAAGTAAGAATGTATAATGTAATCAAATTAATATAAGACAATATATTATATGTATGTAATTATGTGAGATGAATATAAAAATAATAAAATAATATTGTAACAAAAAAAGAGATGGTGACGATTCTGAAGAGGAAGTGGTTGACTCTGGTGGCTTTGTTCAGTGGGAGAAGAGGTGTGCTTAGTATCTCTCACCCTGCAGTGTGGTATTTCTCTGGGACCTGCTTTGATACAGGGTTAACCTAGGGACCGGGCCTCAGTAGCCATGGGAGCAAAGCCTTGCATTAGTTCTAAGTGATGCTTTTTGCAAACGGATGCAAGTAGTGAACTCAATTCTGAATAAAAGTATTGATTGGGAAAAAAAAATGTGTCCTCAAAGACACAGAAGACTGGAAAGGTATGGGCATGCTCCGCATCCTTGTCCTGTACAAATGATTCACTTGAAGGAGAGAGAGGAGTCGGTGTCTGTTGGTTCCAGGTGTGAAGGGGTCAAACACATAGGAATGCATGGGAACCAATGTGTGAAGAAATACTAAATGACTTAAGGTTTCTAACCTGCCTTCTAGGGGGTGAACTTCCACTTCCCAATAAATCGTGCTCATGTGTTTTTTTTTGTGACCCAACAAATCTGTGCATTCTTAGGGTACAAGAGTACATGTTTATAAGCATGTCATTGAAAAAATATCTTACAACTGTGCAGTTGTTTCCTAACATTGATCATCATTTGATTTTTGTGGGCATTTAGAGGCAAAGACAACAGGGCCTGTTTTTTCAATTCCTGCTTTTGCTTAAAGTGGTATGTAGCACTACCCCCGTAGGAGCTGCTAGTTAGATTTGAGGTTTTTGCACGTTACCTCTAAGTTCGTTGTCAAGGGAAGAAAGTCTGTAGAAATTGCAATGTCCACACAACATGTAAAACCTTCAACTGTTATATATTTTTTTTGCTGCAGTAAAACTTGTGAAGAGAGTGAAGAGTATAGATAGAAGGGGAAGGTTCAGGTACGCGATACAGCACACAGAAAAAGGTCTAAAGTTCCAGTATTCACCACTCACTCCTGAGTAGGTTTTGCTCACCCGGATAGACCACTCTCACATGGCCTAGCAGCCGGGATGATGCACGAACAGTAGGAGAAGAGCCTCTGCCACAGGCCGTCTGAGAACAAAAGATGGACAGTCAGGGATCCTCTTCCACAAGATTAAGCCCCGAACTTCCAGCCTTGCAGTAAAAGAGCCTTTAAGCTGACCCGGCGAACTGCAAGATAAATACTGTAGAGTTCTGCTTCACTTTATAATGAGGTCACCAGGCCTATCCCGAAACATTAGCTTGCTTTCCTTGGTCTTTGCTTGGTCTCCTCCAGGGCAGGTCTTCCCCTGATTTCCTTTGTTCATTGACGTGAAAAACGACGAGAAAAGTGCTCTATAGCCTACACACGATCGTTTTTAACAACCAATTTAAAAAATTGCATTTTTCTCGTCATGAAAAACGGTCGTGTGGACGTGTCATTACTCCTTTTTTAAGTTACCAACTATCTATCCATAATTATCCTTCAATGCAACACTTTAATTGAACTAATGATATGATTAGAAAACCAAGCAAATTACCTACATTATTTTATTCTCCTGAATAGATAAATGCAGAATAGAGCATTGAATCATACAATTAAAAAATCCTTAATTCCTGATTATATTTCATAATTCTCTGAAGTTTGGAACAGATCTACATGGAGGAGATCATTTCTTTATACAACTTAATGGGTGATAATGGCACCATATAACCATTGCTAATATTCTAATAAAAATTACACTGCCTATAAAAAGCAGGAAAGCGTCTGCTGAAGCGTGCGCATGGACTCATTCACAATTTTAATTCAGGTATAAAAAGAAAGATCAACCTGTTTTTTGAATAGGATTAACTTGTTTATGAATTTCACAAAAGTTACTCACTCTGACATACAAAGGAAGAATTCAGCACTTCTCCGCTTTTAAAGCTCCCGGGGGAAAATTGAATACATTCCCTCAGAAATCATTCCTGAAGTGCTTGCAATAATGTTGGATGCAAAAAGTTGGATGCAAACTTTATACACAATATAAATGGTTCCAAAATGAAGGCGCCTCTTTTCCTTATCCCACTTCATTAGGAAACCTTGGCTATATTACTACATGGTGAAATAGAATGCCTCAATTGTCCTACCACTCCTCAGATACCACAATATTTGTGTGTATGGTATCTGTTTACAACAGTATATGATGAAATTAGTCTCCAAATGCGTATTTAACCACTTCAGCCCCAGAAGAATTGGCTGCTCAATGACCAGAGCATTTTTGGGAATTCGACACTGCGTCGTTTTAACTGATTGCGTGGTTGTGCGATGTTGTACCCAAACAAAATTCCTTTTTTCCCCACAAATAGAGCTTTTTTTTGTGGTATTTTATCACCTCTGGGGTTTTTATTTTTTGAGCTATAAACAAAAAAGTGTGACAATTAAAAAAAAAACATAATATTTTGTACTTTTTGTTGTAATAAATAGCCCCAAGTTTTTTTTTAAAAAAGCAATTTTTTTTCCACGGTTTAGGCTGATATGTATTCTTCTACCTATTTTAGTAATAAAAATGGCAAAAAGCGTATATTGATTGGTTTGCGCAAAAGTTATAGGACCAGATTCACGTACATTGGTGCATATATTGACCGGCGTAGCGCTTCTCCTTTACGTTAGACCGGCTCAATTTAGAGGCACAAGTACCGTATCCTCGTAGTATTTGCGCAGAAATTTGCGCCTGTGCAACGCAATTTCCGAGGCGTAAGGCGGTGTAATTCAAATTGGGAAGGACGTGGGCGTGTTCCATTGAAATGAGCCGTGACCCCATGCAAATGAAGGGCCGGCCGGATTGGGCATGCGTGCATGAAGCAGACTATGGTCAGCACCTCTCTGCGCATGCTCAGAACTCGGCACGGCGCAATCAGTGAGATTGGAACTAGGCCCGGTCAACTTAGTGAGCTACGCACAGTGCTTAAATAGACTGAGAGAAACGCCCTTCCTTTCCCAAGCAGAGCAGATAGGGCAGGGTGAGGTGGAGGTCCTCCCTCACACCCGCTATTGTCACCGGGGGCATGGAGAAGGATGGCAGATTGCCTCCGGGGGGAGGATCTGCCTACTCCCAACTCCTGCAGTCCGGCTCCTCTCTCGAGTTCACGCACAAAAATACACTTAAAAAAAAAAGAATCACTCATGCGGTATATCCTCTCCCGTGCTCTCCTCCGTGCCCTCCTCCTTCTGCGCTCATCTAAAGTCAGTAGTATAGCTATGAGCAAGGATGCCCCTGGCATGTTGGCGTACAGATTGTTGTCCTGTGGCTGCTCAGCTCGTCCCTAACGGTGTTGCTTTAGCTGACATGTAGACGGATTGTCCAATTTTAAACCTGCTTTTATATGGACTAACTTTAGACCGGACGTGCAGCTGATGCGCACAGCGCGTAGCCTGCAATGCACAAACTTACTTTTGTGGATCGGTGTATCTCCCTCATTTGCATATTTGCCTAGCAAATCAATGGTGTGTCTAGTGTATTTTTGCACGCACGATGCGCCGGTCTATCGAAATTACGTCAGTCAAAAAATTCTAGATTTCAGGCGTATATCGTTTTGGGTATACGGCGCATAGATACGCAGGCGCATATTTAAAATTACGCCGCACATAGAGTGAAACGCTGGCTTAAGTGCTTTGTGAATCTGGCCCATAGCGTCTACAAAATAAGGAATAGATTTATGGCGGGCGTTTTGATTTTTTTTTTTTTACTAGTAATGGCCGCGACCTGCGATTTTTATTGGGACTGTGACATTATGGCAGACATATCAGACACTTTTGACACATTTTTGGGATCATTGGCATTTATACAGCGATTGGTGCTATAAAAATGCACTAATTACTGTGTAAATGTCACTGGCAGGGAAGGAGTTAACACTAGGTGGCAATCAAGGGGTTAACTGTGTTCGCTAATGTGTGTTTTTACTGTAGGGGGAGGGTACTCACTATAGGAGATGACAGATCGTGATTCCCAGCTTGTAGGAACTCGCAATCTGCATCTCCTCTCCTCTCAGAACAGGCATGTGTTTGTTTACACACGTCCCTGTTCTTCCTCTCGTGCCCACGATCGCTTGTGGCGGGCTTTCATCGCGACCGCCAGTCATGAGCATTGGCAACCCGCTATCCTGCTTATAGGGACCGACGTACAGCTACGACGGTCCGCAGGAACGAGCCGACCTGCGCTGTATAATGACGGGGGCTGGTTGGCAAGCAGTTAACAAATTATCAACTTGTGCTTTGCCTTGGATTTTTTTTAAATTAAAGTATAACTAGGGCAAAGTTATTTTACATTTTTTTGTTTTTTAAGTTTTGGATAGAGTAGAGAGGCATCATTGCTGTCTGTGCCCCCATTAGGGAGATTCACACTCTGGGCCAGATTCTCGTATCTGGCCGTAAATGACAGCGGGGCGTAGCGTATCGTATTTACACTACGCCACTGCAAGTTTGGAAGCAAGTGCCGTATTCTCAAAGCACTTGCTCCGTAATTTGCGGCGGTGTAGTGTAAATGGCCCGGCGTATCCCCGCGTAATTCAAATTGGCAATGTAGGGAGCGTCTTGTATTTAAATTAAGCGCGCCCCCACGCCGAACGAACTGCGCCTCCACGTCTGTAAACGTAGCCCAGTGCGCATGCTCCAAATCACATCGCAAAAAGTCAATGAAACCGACGTGAACGTCACGCAAAGCCCAATTCGAGAACGAGTTACGCAAACGACGGAAAAAAAAACGCTGTCCCGACGTCTATACTTAACATGGAGTACGCCGAACCTACGCAAGGTTACTTACCCCTCATATAGCAGGGGTAACCTTACGCTCACGCAAACGACGTAAACTACGATGATGGGGCGCAAATACATTCGGGAATACGCGTATCTAGCTCATTTGCATATTCAACGCAGAAATCGACGGAAACGCCACCTAGCAGCCAGCGTAAAATTGCAACTTAGATACAACGGGCCAGATTCAGGTAGAAGTTATGCGGCTTATCTGTAGATAAGCCGCGTAACTTCTAACCTACGTTATCGTATCTGTTTTCTGTATTCAGAAAACAAGGTACGCCGGGATTGAGTTCAGATACGAGCGGCGTAATTGTATTTCGCCGTCGTATCGGAACTGCAATTTTAAAATGGCCGCTAGGGGCGTTCCCACTGATTTACGCCGAGAATATGTAAATCAGCGAGATACGCCAATTCACAATACGCGGGCCCGATGCTGTGACTTAACAACGTTTCCGTAAGAGATACGCAGCGTAAAGAAAAACATGCCCCCTTGGTGACGTATCCTATGTTAAGTATGGCCGTCGTTCCTGCGTCGAATTGAAAAAGTTTCACGTCGTTTGCATAACTCGTCCGTGAATGGGGATTGACGTCATTGACGTTCACGTAGAAAACACCGTCCTAATGTGGAGCATGCACACTGGGATACATTGACGGCCGGCGCATGCGCCTAGTTTAAATACTACAGGCCCCCTACCCGCCCAATTTGAATTCCGCCGGCCCATTTTCGCTACGCCGCCGCAACTTTAGGAGCAAGTGCTTTGTGAATACAGTACTTTCTCCTAAAGTTTCGGCAGAGTAACGTAAATAAGCAAAGTTACGCCAGAATAAAGATTCGCCCATCTACCTGAATCTGGCCCAACGTTGTAAGTGACTTACGCCAGTCGGATCTACGCAAAATCTATGCATAACTGATTCTAAGAATCAGTCGCATAGATACACCGCCTAACAAACAGAGATACGACGGCGTATCTGGAGTTACGCCGTCGTATCTCTTCTGAGAATCTGGCCCTCTCTGTTTGTCTTGTTTACTGTTATCGTTGAAATCTAATTTTGGGTTTACATTGAAACAGTATTAGAGGCAAAATATTCCAATGGGGATACTAGTTCTGGTGATCCTGTTGACACCCAGGGATATCCTCATTTTATAATTATGTTCTTTCACTTCCTGCTTTGTCTATGGAACTGGAAGTGAAGGGAATTCTCCCCTACGGGACACAGATTCCAAAAATCATTGACAGGGGTTATAATTAGGGTTGTCCCGATACCGATACCAGTATCGGTATCGGGACCGATACCGAGTATTTGCGGAAGTACTTGTACTCCTGAAAATACCCCCAATACCTAAATAGAATAATTCCCCCACCCGCCGCATCGAAAGCCGCCGCCGCATGGGTTAAACAGCGTGCAGGAACATCACAGCTTTCATTTGAATAGCTGTAGTGTTCCCGCTGCGTATAGACACTCCCCCTTGCTCGGGATTGGATGGGTGATCGTGATCTGCCCAATCCTGAGCAAGGGGGAGTGTCTATACACGCGTTCAAAACAGCTATTCAAATTAATGCTGTGATGTTGTTCTCCGTGTGGCGGCGGCGGCTTTCGGCGGCTAGGTATGAGGGACATGGCTGGAGGGACATGGCTGGAGGGACATGGCTGCATATGTGGGGAACATGGCTGGGGGGAAATGGCTGCATTTGGGGACACATTTAAAAAAAGTATCGGTATTCGGTATCGGCGACTACTTGAAAAAAAGTATCGGTACTTGTACTCGGTCCTAAAAAAGTGGTAACGGGACAACCCTAGTTATAATCCTACCTTACTTTATCCAAACGAAAAAAAAAAAAAAACACTTTAAGTTTTTAGAATGTAAGGACTTTGGGTTTACTGTATATGCTTTTTTATAGATACAAGGGTGTAACTATAGCCATAGCAGAACATGAAACTGCTATGGGGCCTAGAAACACAGGAGGCCAGAGCTTTATTGCTATAAAATGGTTTATGTAGGTCACAATAGATTTGGATGACGTGAATATATATAAAGTTTGGGAGCCTCTATATGAATGCTACCAAAACATTATTTTGTGAGATGGAGATTAGAGAGATACGGTGCCTTGAAAAAGATTTCACACCCCTTGAAATTTTCCACAGTTTGTCATGTTACAAACAAAAATATGAATGTATTTTATTGGTATTTTATGTGATAGACCAACACAAAGTGGCACATAATTGTGAAGTGGAAGTAAAATGATAAATAAAGTGTGGCGTGCATTTGTATTCAGCCCTCTTTACTCTGATACCCCCTAACTAGTGGAAATTGCCTTCAGAAGTCACCTAATTAGTAAATAGAGTGCACCTGTGTGTAATTTAATCTCAGTATAAATACAGCTTTTCTGTGATGCCCTCAGAGATTTCTTTGAGATCCTTAGTGAACAAAAAAGCATCATGAAGGCAAGGAACATACCAGACAGGTTAGGGATAAAGTTATGGAGAAGTTTACATGGGGCACTGTTCAATCCATCATCGGAAAATGGAAAGTGCATGGCACAACTGCAAACCTACCTAAGACATGGCCGTCCACCTAAACTGACAAGCCGGGCAAGGAGAGCATTCATCAAAGTAGCAGCCAAGAGGCCCATGGTAACTCAGGAGGAGCTCCAGAGATCCACAGATCAGGTGGGAGAATCTTTCCACAGGACATCTATTAGTTGTTCACTCCACAAATCTGGCCTTCATGGAAGAGTGGCAAGAAGAAAGCCATTGTTGAAAGAAAGCCATAAGAAGTATTGTTTGCAGTTTGCGAGAAGCCATGTGGGGGACACAGCAAACATGTGGAAGAAGGTGCTCTGATGAGAATTGAACGCTATGTGTGGTGGAAAACTAAAACTGCACATCACCCTGAACACACACCATCCCCACTGTGAAGCGTGGTGGTGGCAGCATCATGTTGTGGGGGTGCTTTTCTTCAGCAGGGACAGAGAAGCTAGTCAGAGTTGATGGAAGATGGATGGAGCCAAACACAGGGCAATCTTAGAAGAAAACCTGTTAGAGTCTGCAAAAAGACTTGAGACTGGGACAGAGGTCCATCTTCCAGCAGGACAATGAACCTAAACATACAACCAGAGCCGTACATAAATACGGGATGTATGTATATTACCCCTGAAAACCCGGAATTTTGCTCACCAGGTCATCCGACATGTGTACTGGTTGGCACATTCTGCCTTAAAAGTCCCAATTTGGGTAACATTTTTCCACAATTAAGCTGGTAGAGACATACCCAAAAAGACTTGCAGCTGTAATTTCAGCGAAAGGTGGTTCTACAAACTATTGACTCGGGGGGCTGCATACAAATGCACGCCACACTTTTCAGATATTTAATTGTCAAAAATTTTGAAAACCATTTATCTACCTTCCACTTCACAATTATGTGCCATTTTGTGTTTGTCTATCACATAAAATACATTTACGTTTTTGGTTGTAACATGACAAAATGTGAAAATTTTCAAGGGTATGAATACTTTTTCAAGGCACTGTATAGGGCTGCTTAATGTTTTTTTTTTTCCTAAGGTGTCCCAATAATAGAGTTAAAGAGGAGGTACACCCTAGCCCAAATACAAAAAAAAGTAATATCCTTAACACCTGACCATGTATGAAAATTAAAAAGGGGGTTAATATTTGCCATAGTCACAATGTTTCTGGAGCTGCCATTGCGAACATGGCATGTGTACAGTTCTGAGAAGTTGTATGTTCTTTAGGTGGAAGATTGGGAGAGCTAAAAAACCATGGCTTAACCCCCTGTTTTAATTGACCCCTGACACATGATCAGACATGCCCCAGGTCTCTGCCAGGGACCTGGAAAAGAACTGTGGGATTTGTGAGGTAGACATCCCATGAGGCAACAGTGGCCAGGTATGTCATCCTTGGCAAGGATTCAGGAAATGGACATACAATGAGCAAAATTATCATCATGAGCTGAACGCAAAGATCTACAACTTTTTCTATGTACACAAAAGGCCTATTTCTCTCAAATATTGTTCACAAATCTTTATAAATCCGTGTTAGTGAACACTTCTCCTTTGCCCAGATAATCCATCCACCGCACATGTGTGGCATATCAAGATGCTGATTAGACAGCATGATTATTGCACAGGTGTGCTTTAGGCTGACCACAATAAAAGGCCACTCAAAAATTTGCATTTTTATCGCACAATACCTCAGATCTTGCAAGTTTTGAGGGAGCGTGCAATTGTTATGCTGACTGCAGGAATGTCCACCAGAGCTGTTGCCCTTGAACTGAATGTTAATTTCTCTACCATAAGCCTTTTCCAACGGTGTTTCAGAGAATTTGGCAGTACATCCAACCGGCCCCACAACCACAGACCACGTGTAACCACACCAGTTCAGGACCTCCACATCCAACATCATCACCTCCAAGATTGTCTGAGACCAGCCACCTGGACAGCTGCTGCAATCGGTTTGCATAACCAAATAATTTCTGCACAAACTGTCAGAAACCATCGGCATGCTGGTCTTCCTCATCGGTGGGTCTCGATCTGACTGCAGTTTGTCGACGTAATCGTCTTGAGCGGGCAAATGCTCACATTCGATGGCATCTTGCACTTTGGAGAGGTGTTCTTTTCTTCTCTTCACGGATGAATCCTGGTTTTCACTGTACAGGGCAGATGGCAGACAGCATGTGTGGCGTTGTGTGGGTGAGCAGTTTGCTGATGTAAACGTTGTGGATTGAGTGGCCCATGGTGACGGTGGGGTTATGGTATGGGCAGGGTTATGCTATGGACAACAAACACAGGTGCATTTTATTGATGGCCTTTTTAATGCACAAATGTACCGCAACAAGATCCTGAGGCTCATTGTTGTGCCATTTACACACGACCATCACCTCATGTTGCAGCATGAAAATGCACAGCCCCATGTTGCAAGGATCTATACACAAATCCTGGAAGCTGTAAACATCCCAGTTCTTGCATGGCCAGCATACTCACCGAACATGTCACCCATTGATCATGTTTGGGATGCTCTGGATCGATGTATAGGACAGCGTGTTCCAGTTCCTGCCAATATCCAGCAATTTCGCACAGACATTGAAGAGGAATGGACCAACATTCCACAGGCCACAATCACCAACCTGATCAACTTTATGCAAAGGACATGTGCTGCACTGCGTGAGGCAAATGGTGGTCACATCAGATACTGACTGGTTTTCCTCTTGTCCTCCCAGCCATAAAAATTACCCTAATGTGTCATATCCATGGTGTGTTTTGCAAAGCAAACGTCCTACTGTGTGTTATGCAACTAAGTTAGGAGTTTCTAACTTACGAATTTGCAACTTTTGAAATAGGGAGCAGGACAGCCAGATCACAAGACAATTAATTTCTCTAAAGCCCCATACACACTATCAGTTTTCCTGCAGGTTTTTCTCTTCAGGTGTACCAAAACCATCTAATATGAGGTCAAACCTTAATGCCACGTACACACGATCATTTTCCGGCATGAAAAAAACGTAGTTTTAAAAAAATTTCATTTAAAATGATCGTGTGGGCTTCACATCATTGTTCGGGTTCTGAAAAACGAAAAAAAAAATTACGAACATGCTGCATTTTTTAATGACGTTTTAAACAATGTAGTTTTTTGGGTTGTAAAAAATAATCGTGTGCTGTGAAGTTTTTTAGTTCATGCGTAAGGCCCCGTACACACGAGCAAATGAATCTGATCAAATCGGTCTGACAGACCGATTTGGTCAGATTTGTCTGCTGGCTGTTTTGGTTTGATCGCTGTACACATGATCAAACCAAAATCCCCGCCGGCAGACAGCGCGGTGACATGGCGGTGACGTTGACGCCGCCACTTCACCGCACCAGGAAGTAAAACACTTCCGCGCATGCGTCGAATCCATTCAACGCATGTGCGAGCAGATATGTCTGCTGGCTAGTGTACTAACCAGCAGACATATCGGTCCGACGGGTTCCCAGCAGACAGATTTTAAAGCAGGCTTTAAAATCTGTCTGCTGGCCAAATCCGTCGGCTCGCCCGTACACACGATCGAATCTGTCTGCTGAGAGGGTCTGTCAGACCGTTTTCAGTAGATAGATTTGATCGTGTGTACGCGGCCTTAGGGGTTTTTCTATTGACCTATGTCTTGCCAGGTGGTTGGACTTCCACTTTACAGCTCTCTTTAACAAAGCACATTGTGGTAACATGCAATACAAAGTGCACATTAGCACACCACTTGGTACCTGCCATGTGTTGGTGCATGAAATACTGAATTGCAAATGTAATAACTAAAATTATGCTTTCATTTTTTTCACATTAGAAGATTGATATCTTATGTTATTTCCACTGATCACACGAAACTTCCCATTCATGAAGGCTCCCTGCATGTTATATTTAGTGTACTTGCTCCATCTTCTGGTGTGATAATGTTTTTTTTACTATGTTGTGTCTCCTTACGCAACACACTGATGTGAATATTGAAGAAGTAGAATTATTTGCTGAAAACTATAGTAAGTTATGCATAATGAGTACTCAAAGAAAAGACTGAGATTGCTTATGATAGTACAGATGAAAAAATATTTCACTGTAATTACACTCTCTTTTAAACTGTCATCCCCAATGAATTTTGGGATTTGTTTTGCTGTGCTTCAGTTCACAAACTCTGCTCAGTAATAGACCAGTTTATGGGATTTATGACAGAAAAATCTGAAGAAAATCACATTAATTTTCTCACCTGAAATTCAAAGCTTTGTTCATCTGTGAAGATTGTCAGCTTTAACTCGGAAAACCTCATGAAAATGCATATACAGATTATTATGTAATGAAAATGTAGCCGCCATAAACTACCTCTTTTCAAAAGTACTTCAATCAATTTTAACATCAAAATCAGTAACTGGATAAAGTATGGGACAGGGATAGTCTTATTTAAGCTGCGTAATATCATATATTGTGCAGAAAGTTGGAAAACCCCGCAACTAGTAGCCCAGCTATAACATTCTCTATAGGTCTGCATTTTTTTTCCTTTTTGAAGAATATAGTTTTTATTGAAAATTTTAGTGGCACAAAATAAGAAAGGCAGGCATATTAAGCAGAGAATTAGCTGTGTTCTGTCTATCACTTGCATTTCAAGTGTAAGTGGATGCATGGTTTATACAAAGTTGTTGTTCAGGATGGGATGATTATGAACTGCTTCCTACATATTTTGTGGTGTGCCTATTTGGCACCTGGTTAAAAAAGGGTTGCGAGTAAAAAGAGGTCCTTCCATTTCCTGGAAGTTATATAGGGTAGGGTAGAGTAGGACATTAAATGTTGCAGAAGCTTGAGGAGAAAGTTGGGGTTCCTTGGATCTGTGTGACTGATAGTGGTGGACCCATAGAGGTGAAATCTGGTTCCAATGAATCTGTGACTGAAGTCTTCTATAGGTTGACCATGTTCTGGTCCTAGGTTGTTACCACTCTGACTGCAACAAATGCCGACTTTGCTGCCCCCTCCACGCAAACAAAATACCCCCCACCTCCTCCCAAGTCCCGTCTCCTGTTCAAAAACCGTCCTGTCGGCTTATGGAGCGTACTAGGCTGGGACTTTTCTCAGCTGGTCTGTGTTTAGGAGGGGTGAGGTCTCTGTTCGCCTGGGTTTGAGCAGAGGTGCACCTCAGTTGTGTTCGGGCAAGGGGCGTTTGGGAGATACTCTGCACATGCTCAGTTTGGTGTGTATTGTTAGAGAGTTATTTTTTATTATTGGGAGGATGCATGCGATCAACACATGGCCAATCAGCACTTTCCAGACAAAGGGTCAGGGGTCTTGCAACCCCATAGTGCAATCAGGGGGGGGGGACTCCTCCTACAAGCTTTAACCAGACACTGATAGAAGTCACAATACTGCTATATACTGGTGTTGTGAAAAGGTATTTAGCAGTTTATATGTATTAAAATAATTGCATGCCCATGTTCTGTGTACTGTGAGAGACCAGATATAGTAAATTCAGGGTCCTGGGTTGAGTAACACTTTAACAAAGATCCCTTTTCGCTTTCTGTTGTGATTTTATAAACATTGAATAAGCAATCCCTAAAGAAGGGGGGGGGTATATTCCCCAAAACTTGTTGGCTGAATCTGATGCTCTGAGCCATGTTTCAAAAAGTTAGTGAAATTAACTGTACCAGGCACTTTTCAATACACATTCATACACTTGGGTCTGGTATTGATTTTGGATGATCTCATGCCAAAAAAAAAAAAAAAATTGTGTAAGCCCCCCCCCCCCCCCAGAATCCATACCAGACCCTGACAAGTCAAAAAAGTGGGGGTCAAGAGAACAGCTCCCCTCTACCCCTCCCAAACCACACCAGACCACATGCTCTCATGCACCTTGGGGTACATAGTGCAAATAAACACACAATACATTTTTTTGATAAGTCCTTTATTTAAAGAAAAAAAGTCCCCTCAGTGTAGATCCCTCATCAATCATGTCATCCATCCATGTAGGTCCACGTTAATCACAATGAACAACAATCGCTGACCCACATGAAAACCCATTGCTTACCGAAGCTGAACATTTTTGTCAATTTTTCCTACCACTAAAGTAAACAAAGAGGGGGGTTATCTGGTGGTCCCCCCCCCCCCATGGCAAAGGGGAACTGTAATATGGTCCCTGATATAAGAGAAACTTTGATGGGGACTGAAATTTTTTTATGTCATGTTGATTACAAAAAAACTCCTTGTCTTCAGTCTCCAAAACAAAGACAGGCACACATCATTCGCAAGGGTTCCTGCAATGGAACTTTGATGCAACATTCATGTAAATCGAATGTATTTCCACAACCATATAGAAAACACTGTGCTATCCAGAAAACGTGCAGGATTCCATGATTCGTAATGGCACCCCACACACCAGTGGCAGCTGGTGCTCAAAATTTTTGGGGGGCGCAAACGAAAAAAAAAAAAACAATTGTAGCCTAACTGTACCCATCAAATGCAGCCACTGTGCCATCAAACGCAGCCACTGTGCCATGCCATCAAACGCAGCCCTGTGCAATGCAATCAAACGCAACCACTGTGCCATGCCATCAAACGCAGCCACCGTGCCATCAATTGTCACCACTATGCCATGCCATCAAATGCAGTCACTGTGCCATGCCATCAAACACAGCCACTGTGTCACCACTTTGCCATTAATTGTCACCACTATGCCATGCCATCAATTGTCACCACTTTGCCATCAATTGTTACCACTGTGCCATCAATTGTAGCCACTGTGACCCACAATTGTAGCCACTGTGCCCTGCAATTGCAGCCACTGTGCCCCGCAATTGTCGCCACTGTGCCCCGCAATTGTAGCCACTGTGCCCAGTAAAATGCCCCCCTGGCACTTACCTTTCTGGGGTCAGCCATGCTTCTACCGTCCCTTGATGTCCCTCGTCCCGCCCTCGATGACGCTTCAGCCAATCCGTAACCCGCCGGTATGTCCCGAGGATAAGCTTCGGGAAGCTGACTACAGCCAGGGCTGTACTCGGAAAGCCTATCTGGCTCTGATAGGCACTTCATAAAATAATAAAAAAGTATTCAGCGCTGGAAATAAGTAAATAAAATGTAAATAAATATGCAAGCCAGCACTTAGGACAAATTCATAACAAATTCCCAAAATGACTATAAAGTGAAAACAGTGCAGCGCAAATATAAAATAAACTATACATAAATAAATTCATAAAGAAAATTCATATAAAGAATTCATAGAAAATGATTCATATAAAAAGAGAAAAGTCCACGTGAATGAAAGTCCATAAACAGTGACAGATCCAGGAATCCTATCAATAAATCCACATAAAGTGCAAGTGAGAAAGTGGCACCAAAACATATCTTCCACTGTGTGTAAGATGGCCTCTCACTTTAAAGATTCAACATTAAAAGGTCACAAGGCATGTCAATAATAACCAACAGGTCAGGCTGAGACGTCCATGGGATAACTGGTAACAGAGTGGCAGCATAGATCCTTTCAAGATCACTTTCCAGCAGTAACATCCACCATGTAAAATAAAAGAAAGGGGGGATCTACTGCTCTCTGGTATAAAATCATTTATTGGGACACATAAACAGAGGTACACTCACATTTAATGAC
Source organism: Rana kukunoris (assembly GCA_029574335.1). Lineage (NCBI taxonomy): Eukaryota > Metazoa > Chordata > Amphibia > Anura > Ranidae > Rana > Rana kukunoris. The sequence continues at coordinate 113,630,647 of CM056049.1, read as the reverse complement.
ACTCTCAATGCCGAGTGTCAGCTGTAGAAGCGTGTTAGGCAGAAAATACAGTCTGCGGCAATCGTAGGTGACGTCCTGCGTGGCTCCTCCCCCTGAGTTATCCCCCCATGTGACTTTCATTCTCATGGACTTTTCTCTTTTTATATGAATCATTTTCTATGAATTCTTTACATGAATTTTCTTTATGAATCTATTTATGTATAGTTTATTTTATATTTGCGCTGCACTGTTTTCACTTTATAGTCTATGGCCGCGTACACACGATCAGACCGGTCCGATGAGAATGGTCCGACAGACCGTTTTCATCGGGTCACCTCTGAAGTGGCCTGATGGTCTGATGTGCGTACACACCATCAGTCCAAAATCCGATCGGGTCAGAACGCGCTGACGTAGAAGACAACGAAGTGCTGAAAAAACGAAGTTCGATGCTTCCAAGAATGCGTCGACTTGATTCTAAGCATGCGCGGGTTTTTGGTCCGATGCTTTTGCGTACTAACCATCATTTTGGTCCGATGGTCAGGCATCCATCGGACCGATTTTAAAGCAAGTTTTAAAACTTTGGTCCGATGGACAACGGTCCGATAGGCCATACACACGATCGATTTGGTCCGATGAAACTGGCCTTAAGGCTAGTTTCATCGGACCGGTCTGATCGTGTGTACGCGGCCTGATAGGCACTTCCACACAGCCAGCCAGCTGCCATTATTCAGCTGGCTGGCGCTCAACATCCGGCCAGCTGAATAGTGGGCGGCAGCAGCGAAAATATATAGATTCATACAATGCATGAATATATATATTTTAGTGGCTGTGCGAGAGCCAGAGGGGGCGGCGCTCCAGCCACACACTGAAACTTATGATGTGGTTTCTCGCATGAAGAATCAAATGGTGCCGTAGCACATTTTCATTCCAGTCACTGATTTTTTTTCTGAGTGCCAAGTAGGAGGATCTGCCAGCTATACTCAAAACAATCAGTCCCAGCGCTAATATAAGTGATACCTGATGATAAAGCAGTGAGCCAATCACATGAGCTGAATGTTTCTTAGAACACTCAGTACATGAACATCCCCAGCTGCCATGGTTACGAGAAAATTAAATCAGATTTTTTTGCATTTCTAGAAAATCATAGCTATCTTCAAAACAAAATTTAAATTTAAATTTTCAAGAATATTAAATAAAAAGTCCCCTATGCAAAAACTGTAAAACTAAAACCAACATCATTGGGTCGGCAGTTTGAGACACCTGTTCTAAATGGTATAGTTTGCTAAATGTATTGTTTACATGCAAACATGATGATTACATGTTAAATTATAATTCGATAAAACCCCTCAAGCAGCCCCTGAATCATGTATTTTAAAGACGCAATGGAAATAAATTTTGGAGGCGCTTTTGTGATTTCCCTAATTTTTTTATATATGAAGTTGCTTTACAGATGTGGTTTCCAAATAAAGTATTTAATGTTTATATATATTTTTTAATAAAATAGCATTTGCAATGCAAATTATAGAGAATTATGGCTCTCTTGTCTGGCATATTTCTATCTGAAGATCTTTAAGACTCTAGGTTAATTTAAAGCGGAGCTCCACCCGCATTTTTTTTTTTTCAAAGTCGGCAGCTACTAACAGTGTAGCTGCTGACTTTGAATAAGGACACTTACCTGTCCTAGGTGCCGCGCTGACGTCCCCCGCCGATGCCGATCCTCGATCCCGGCACCGCCATCCACGGTCAGGGAAACAGGCAGTGAAGCCGTGCGGCTTCACTGCTCGTTTCCTACTGCGCATGTGCGAGCAGCGCGGCGCTTTGTGAATGGTCCGGCTGCTTTTTGGGATACACACAGTTCCCAGAATGCAGCGCGGCCCATTCACAAGAAGACATCGAGAAGAGGAGAAGAGGAGAAGGGAGAAAACCACACCGCGGATCATGAGGGCAGATTCAGGACTTCCGCATAGCAACAGCTTATTTAGGGTGAGTATTTTTTACTTTTTTTGAAAAAATAAAATAAATCAGGGTGGAGCTCCGCTTTAATATGAAACTAGACCAAATATTTTCTGGAGGAAACGGCAATACAAGAGAAACTAGTATAATTATCACTAGAAGAATTGTATTAAACATAATTTAAATAATTTATACCTAAAATAACACTATCATAAAAATGTAAAATAGATTTTACCTGGTATAAAAACACATACAGTAGATCCAACTTCTTAAAATACACTGTGTATTTTGTAAATAAATTAATTAAAGTGAAAATAAACAATATATTTTTATTCTCCAAAAATAATTCATACACATCCACTACTTAAAGGAGTTGTAAAGGCAGAATTTTTTTTTATCTTAATGCATTCTATGCATTAAGATAATATTTTTTTTATCTAATGAATTCTATGCATTAAAGTGGATGTAAAAACTATGAAGTTTGAGCTGGGCACATATCTCTGTAGTGTTTTCTGATTTCTTGCGTCATGCTGGCAAAGAGGTCGGGTGAAAGATGGAGATCGAGTGCCGAGGAGAATGTTGGTGGCCTTGAAGGAAACCCCTGCCAGGGGGAGCTCTACCTCGGGCTGGAGCTTGGGCTAGCTTTGGAGGATCCTGACAGTATTGCAGTTTGAAAGAAATCTTTTCCTAAAAGACAGCGGGAGCGAGAAGAACATTGTGAGTACATCATGCAGTCAGGGACTTACAAGTGGAGAGACTGCCACCTGTAGCAGGTCTCTCTGGAAGACAGCATTGTGCTTAAATCGTTAATTAACCTTGCCCTGGGAGATGTCCGGAGCAATCAGGCAGGGTGGTGACAAAACAGTTGGGCAGACTGGTGAAGAGATAGTCGGGCAGACTGGTGAAGAGGCAGCTGGGTGGGCTGGAGAATAAGCAGCCAGGTGGGCTGGTGAAGAAGCAGCCAGGTGGGCTGGCATTTCCTGTGGTTAGCAGAACTGGGATCAGTGTCTACAAGGAATTGGAGGTACTCAGGGATGCAGTCTACAACACTTTGTGCTCCTTTCTAAAGGGCTGAGAGTTCCTTGTCTTTAAGGGGCTTTTGCATCTTTTCAATCAGAGACTGTCAGCAGTCAGGAGTAAGACAAATCTGGAGTTGTCCATAGGGTAAAAAAGGAGACAAATCTGGAGTTGCCCATAGGGTAAAGGGGGAGACAAATCTGGAGTTGTCCATAGGGTAAAAGAAGAGACAAATCTGGAGTTGTACATAGGGAGAACGTTGGCCCTGGTTTTATTGCTATCAAGTTGGGCATCCTGTAATTCCTATTCCCCATCCAAGCTATTACCCCATATAAAACATAAAAATCAAGTTCAAAGACTGTTCCTTTGTATAAAATACTGGTTGCCTGGCTATGTAGGAGTGGGAAACCCAGTCATCTGCAATCCCCTGCCAAGGGTAGTTCTATATGCAATATATTGGTAATACCATAATAGCAAGCATTTTTTTGCAAGCTAGTATGGGTAGCCTGTGAGAGATCAGCAAAAAATGTATCCCTGAAAAGGGATCTGGCAAGTGTGTACTTTGTCTTGCACGCTGCATAAGCTGATCCCCTACATGTAAAAATGGATCTTAGCCGTCTTTGGCAGTCTATCAGGAATATGAGCATGTTTTGGCAATCTATGAGCTCTATCAACAAAATATTTCTTGGGGAGAGACTGATGGTGGAAGGTCTGCAATCATACGCTGTATGTACTGCCAAACGTCTGCAGCAGTTATGGAAACTGCAATCGCTCGGAATTTGATATTGTTTCTGTGAGACCTGTCTTCTAAATCTGCTACTTTCAGCTTAATGTTTTGGAGGTCATGGTCCATATCATTATGAGCAATGCATCCACTAGATCATTGTGTGCCTTTGCAAACTCCCCCATTTTATGCTCAATGTAATCTACCCTTTCACCAACTGCTGTAATATCAGATTTATGTTGTTGTATAAAAGAAAGTATATCACTATGAAGAGATCCCCTTAGAGAAGGGGGTCAGCAAGCTATCGATCGCGACAGATCGATTGACCATGGGAAGCCGACAGGTAGATCTTGAACCTCCACTGATAAAATGTTCACTGCAAAGCAGAGAGCAGGAGGCAGCATAGTGTTGGATGGAGGGCGGAAGCCAGAGTTGCCTCAGTGATTGGTTGCTAGGCGGTCCTAGCAACCAATCACTAGCTTGTTATTATGAAGTGTTAACTTCCGGCAGCTCTTGCTCCTGTCTTCCACCCAGCACTATGCTGTCTCCTGATCTCGGCTCTGTTATAAACACACTGTCAGGTAGAAAATGCTACCTACACAGCGCTGTGTGTGTGCGGGGGGGGGGTGATGTAAAGAGGACAGAGAACACTGCTTTCAGAGGACACTTTGGGGGTGGAGGACACTGCTTTATAGAGGTAGAGGATACTATAGTGGTGGGGGGGGGGGGGGTGATGTGAAGAGGGGTAGGGGATACAGTTTTGTTGGTAAATAACATTACTGAGGGGGCAGAGGACACTACAGGGGGTAATGTAAAGGGTAAAAGGGGTAGAGAACACTGCTATGGGGGACAGAGGACACTAGTATTGGGGGTGATGTGTGGGAGGCAGAGAACACTGCTATGGGAGTGATGTGTGGGAGACAGAGGACACTGCTATGGGGCTGATGTGAAGGGGCAGAGGGCACTACTCTGGGGAGGATAAAGTAAAGGAGGGAAGAGGACACTGCTATGGAGAGTGATATGAAAGGGGGCAGAGGACACTGTGGGAGGGGTGAGATAAAGGAGGGCAGAGGACACTACAGTTGGGGGTGATGTGTAGGCGGCAGAGGACACTGCTATGGGGGAGGGGTGATGTGAAGGGGGCAGAGGACACTACAGTGGGAGGGTGATGTGAAGGGGGGAACAGGACACTACAGTTGGGGGTGATGTGTGGGAGGCAGAGGACACTGTTATGGGGGTGATGTGAAGGGGGGCAGAGGGCACTACTGTGGGGGGGGGGTAAAGTTAAGGGGGGCAGAGGACACTGCTATGGAGAGTGATATGAAAGGCAGCAGAGAACACTACTGTGGGTGGGGTGAGGTGAAGGACGGCAGAGGACACTACAGTTAAGGGTGATGTGTAGGAGGCAGAGGACACTGCTATGGGGGGTGATGTGAAGGGGGCAGAGGACACTACTGTGTGAGGGATGATGTAAAGGGGAGGCAGAGGACACTGTTGTGGGGGCAGAGAAAACTGCTATGGAGAGTGATGTGAAGGGGAGCAGAAGTCACTACTGGAGGGTGATGTGAAGGGGGGCAGGGGTTGCTGCCATGGGGGGGTGATGCGACTTGGAAGAAATAAGACACTGCTATGGGGAGTGATGTGAAGGGGAGCAGAGAACACTACTGTCAGGGGGGTGATGTAAAGGGGAGCAGTGGATGCTGCTATGGGGGGTGATGTGAAGGGGGCAGAAGACACTACTGTGGGGGGGGGTGATTTGAAGGGGAGCAGAGGACACTACTGTGAGTGGCAATGTGAAGGGTGGCAGAGGACACTAATATAAGGGGTTGTGCCCCTGCACATACTAGTGAAATATCTGTTGCCCCTGCTGATCCTATCTTTGGCTGGGCTGTTTGTAGGTGACATACGAGCTAAACTATAGGCACAGGCTTTTTGCATAGTGGAAGCTGCTTTTCCCAGAGGATGTAGCGTACAAATCAACCTGCAACAACTTGGCCCCCCCCCCCCGCCCATTCTGGGCAAAATCATCACCCCTAGCGCCAAAGTCAAAAGTCTTGGGGTCATCTTCGACTCCTACATGACAATGGACGCACGAATAGGGTCAGTAGTCAGCGGATCTCACCATCTGCTGTGCCTACTACGCAGACTTACTCCTTTTATTCCCAAGGAAGACACAGCGGTCGTGGTGGGAGCAATTGTAAACTCAAGATTGGACTATGCAAATGCCCTTTACCTCGGACTCCCCAAGTACCAAATCGCTGGTCTACAAGTCGTTCAAAATACGACCGCTAGACTTGTGACTGGGTAAAAACCTTGGGAATCAATCTCACCTTCACTGAGAACCCTTCACTGGTTACCAGTAAAAGACAGAATCACTTTTAAAGCACTCTGTCTAACGCATAGATGTATCCATGGGAATGCTACCCATTATCTATGCGAAAAAATAAAAGCTCATAATCCCAATCGCATTTTGCGATCCACCAATCAAAATCTCCTCCAGATACCGAAAGCCAACTACAAGTCCAAAGGAGAAAGGACATTCGCGGTCCAAGGTCCCAGACTATGGAACGCTTTACCAACCAGCATTCGGTTGGAGGAGAACCACTTAGCATTCAGGAGAAAGATCAAGACTCATCTCTTTTGATACCAAAGGAGACAGGAACAACAAGCGCCCAGAGGCAATTAAGTTTGCATGTGCTGCGCTATATAAGTTTTCATTCATTTATTCATTCATTCATTCATTCATGTACAGGTAGTAAAGAAGTTCTTCCCAATCCTGGGACATCTTGTGCCTCCTGTATCCTGGCTGGACCGAAGAACTTGGGCAGTTTGTGGTCTCCCTCTCTAGTTTTGCACTTTCCCATTTGTCTCTACCTGATCACTGCTGTGTACAGTAGGTGTAGAGCAGAATATACTGATCCTTTACAGTGAGGTGCATATATAAAGGGCTAAAAAAAAATAGAACATTTCCCAGCATGCTTACCAGCTAGCCCTGTCTAATGCAGCGTACACGCGGTCGGAATTTCCGACAAGAAAAGTTCGATGTGAGCTTTTGGTCAGATGTGTAGGCTCCATCTGACTTTTTCTGTCGGAATTTCCAACAGCAAAATTTTGAGAGCCGGTTCTCCATTTTTCCAACAAGAAAAGTTGAACATCATTTTTCTCGGCTCGTCGTAGTGTTGTACGTCACCGCGTTCTTGACGGTCGTAATTTTGTGTGACCATGTGTATGCAACACAAGTTTGAGCCGTCTGAAAAAAATCCACGATTTTCTTGTCAGAATTTCTGATTGTGTGTACGCAGCATAACAGTTCATGTTAAAGACAGAGGATTTAGTTGCACACATTTGCAAATATATGTGAAAGCCACAGTGTCTCATCAATGCTCCTCTGCATACTGTGGTTCTAACTCTATAGTACTGAGAGTCTCTAAGTTGGAGCACATATGGCAGTGGATACATCCAGGGCAGGTTTGCCTGGAGGAAGACCACTTCTCCTTAAAGGTGCCCAGCAAAAGCACAATGGCAGCTGAAAGCAGCTTGCTGGATACCTTCAGCTGCCATTGTACTTTTGCTGAAAGTCCAATATGTCCCTGCAGCTTTAAGGAGATGCTGCTGTGCGTTGGTGCAGTCTGCCTATGGAAGTCCGACTCACCAGAGCTTTAAAGAAATGTGGCAATACACTCTGTCTCCCTTTTAGCCCTCCTAGGATATGATGTAACCCCCCTCTGTGCCGTTTATTCACTAGCAAGTGCCATGACTGACGGCTCCCGCACACATGTGCGGAAGTAAAGTCATGCGACTCCGGCCAGTCACAGAGCCAGAGTCCATGGCCCCCCGGAAGGAAGAGGGGCGAAGATGGATGTGGCCACAAGCGGGGAGAACACGGGCTTCATTTGCAGGTAAGTGCCACATAATGGGTTAGTAAGCGGTGCATACTAGCCCATTATGCTTTTACTTTGCAGGGGAAAGCAGGGGAAAAAAGAGGAAGTAAAACCCATTAGGGTTTATTTCCTCTTTAATGCTAGGGACAGAATGCAAGATATATGCTATTTTTATTTTACTCTTTTTTTTACCTTAATGTCTACTTTATCTTTAACTACAATAAAAAGGACAACTGAGTTAGAATGCAGACTGACAAAAAAGCATGCTTCCATTTTAATATAATTTTTTTTTTTCATCTCGCTTATTTTTTATTTTCCATTTTATTTGATTTTTGGAATACATTTTGGGCTTCATTGCCATCTGGTAAAGGGTAAGTTTCTTTGCACCTTCTATTTCTCTATTCCCATTAAAAGCCAAAATAAATGCTCTGAAAATCTAATCATGTCATATTATTACTACTTGTTCTCAATTTCAAAGAAGGGAATGATATTGTAGATTAGGCAAGGGACATCCTGAGCTTTTGTTCTGTGCTATTTACGTCACATGTAAAATAATTTAAGACCAAAATTAAAAAAATAATAATAATTAAAAGTTCTAATTTCCTTAAAAAGAGCATTACCGTATTTATCGGCGTATATCGCGCATTTTTTTGCCCTGAAAATCGTGGGTGCACGATATACGCCGATACCCGCTTTCCCGCGCCGAGTTTTGAATACTGCGCCGACATATACCCAGAGCAGTACACTCGGGTATATTCGGCCAGTCTCGGCTTCTTCCGCGGTCACGTCCTGGATGTACAGGATGTGAGCGCGACAGTTGCCGAGCCTGCCCGAGTGTACTGTGCTGGGTATATGCTGGCGCAGTATTCAAAACTCGGCGCGGGAAACAAGCGGGGAGGATGCGAGGACGCCGCGAGGACGCCGGACCCGCCGAAGAGGACACCGGACCCGCCGAAGAGGACACCGGACACGCCGAAGAGCACACCGGACCCGCCGCAGAAGGACACCCGAAGCCGCAGAAGGACACCCGATGCCGCAGAAGGACGCCGGACCCGCCGAAGAGGACAACCGAAGCCGCAGAAGGATGCCGGACCCGACGAGGCCGCCGATGGACGCCGCGCAAGACACCAAAACTGTAAGTACAAAAATAACTTTTTTTCCACAGGATTGGGGGTCACTTTAGGGGTGCGCGGTATACGCGGAAGCGCGTTATACCGCGATAAATACGGTAATTCTAAAAATAAAATTAATAATATGAAGAAAAATCTAAATACAGTTGTTAAAGAAACATACTCAAGTTGTAAAAAAATTCTCCTTCTCTTTGATGCAGAACTTAAAGAGGAACTGCAGTCTGCTTGCATAATTTGTAATAATATATCTTTGCCATTCTGAAGCTTCCATCCAACCACTTTGCATATTATTTTAGATATACTGTGATTCTGTTCTTGCCAAATATGCTGCAGAAATCTCCATCCACTAAGTATGGCTACATCCATTTTAACTGTGGGCAGCTGAAGCTGCTGCCTGTTCACTTCCTGGATTTACACAGACACGCAGAGGCACACATCCAGCTCTGCAGCACTGCAGCTCTTATTGGCCCTCCTATGACTCACCCCCTCCCTTCCTGGCAAACTCTCACTAGAGTTAGAGAGAGAGAGAGCTGTGCATGATGTCATAAGCCTAGGCTTTTTACCAGATAAGAAACAGGAAGTGGGCTGTATAAGGTATTTACTGGCAGAAAAAAAAAATGTTTTACTATCCAAATTTAAAACAACAAGGACAGAAGATTTATTAGATGGAAAGATAAAAAATTACTGAAGGTCCGCTTTAAGAGTCCATTCACACTTGTGCAACTTACAAATCGTGCAATTTACATTGCAACTTTTCCTATACGACTTGATAGGACTTTGATGCGACTTTCATGCGAGTTTGATGACTTTGGATAGGTACAACTTTGTTATAACTTTGCTTTGACCAATGTGATTGTTTTGTTTGTGATCCACAAAGTCACTAGACATGTGCAGAACTGAAAATTTTGTTTAGTTTCATCAATTTTTTTTTCTAATAAATTCCAAATTTTCTGAATGATTCAAATTTGAATCAGTCGAAAATTGATCAATCGATTACAATTCTGTGTGAAAAATGGTCAGTGAGCTGTCAGCAGGTTTCCTCACTGACAGCTATTCGTAAAAAAAAAGAATGCCAGCAATGAAAAATAAATGGCATGGATTTTAAAGGGAACCCCACGCTATAAAAAAAGATGTGGAGTCCCCCCAAAAATCCATACCAGACCCTTATCTGAGCATGCAGCATGGCAGGCCAGGAAAAGAGGGGGGACAAGTAAGCGCCCCCCCTCCTAAACCATACCAGACCACATGCTCTCAACATGAGGGGGGTGATTTGTGGCAGGGGGGCTCTGCCCCCGGAGCACCTTTTTCCAATGCTGATGGGGACAAGCGCCCTTCTCCCCACAACCCTGGCCAGTGGTTGTGGGGTCTGCGGGCAAGGGGTTATCGGAATCTGTAAGCCCCCCGTATATATCAGTGCGTTATGTGCCGTTTAACGCAGTACATTTCTCAGTGTTAATGCACACTCAGGGCTGTCTTAATGAGAGGGCACACCTGGGCACTGCCCAAGGCCCCCAGCTGCAGGGGGGGCCCCTGCACTTTCCCCAAAGCAGCTGATCCTTGAGCCCACGCTCCATCAAAATTGGGGGCCCCATGATGGCACTGAGAGTGATAGATACACAGGGGAGGCAGTCTGCCTCCTACGTACATGATGTCTGTTTACCTGCACTGTCATCATTGTAGGGGCCCCAGAGCATTACTTTGCCCAGGGGCCCATGATGCTATTAAGACGGCCCTGTGCACACTCAACACAGTATATTTCAGTGCACATTCAACACCGTACAGTTCAGTACGTTACTGCAAGTTTAACTCCATATATTTAAGTGCGTTATCTCTTGTTTAACGCAGTATCGTTTAATGTGTTACTGCAAGTTTAACGCCATATATTTCAGTGCATTATGTGCCATTTAACACAGTACAGTTCAGTGCTTTACTGCACGTTTAACGCTGTATATTTCAGTGCGTTACATGCAGTTTAACGCAGTACATTTCTGTGTGTTAGTGCGCGCTTAACGCAGTATATTTCAGTGTGTTTCGTGCCATTTAACGCAGTACATAATTGTGCTTTAGCGCATGCTAAACGCAGTATATTTCAGTGCGTTATCTTCCATTTAATGCAGTATAGTTCAGTGCATTACTGCAAGTTTAACGCTGTATATTACAGTCCGTTACATTCCGTTTAATGCAGTACATTTCTGTGTGTTACTGCATGTTTGATGCAGTATATGTATAGTATAGTGTATCAGTGGAGTGTGTCTGTGTAGTAGTGAGTACTCAAGTGCACCAAACACCACTTTCCATTGATTAAAGTGCATCCACGTACACTTTTCCACATCTATATTACATTGAGTTAATAATCACCCCCACATCATGTCTACAAAGAGAGACAGATGTTTCCATGGCACTGTGAGGGGGACAGCAGCGTATGTGTCCACAGGCAAAGGTGGACGTGGTCAGTCCTCAGGCAAGGCATCATTTCCTCTGTTTAATGATGTTGCCTGTGCTATCCAGCCACAGCATGCAAGGGAGGTTGTGGACTGGCTTAATAAACCATCCTCATCCTCCTCCACTGCAGCTGCCAGAGTGGCTAAACCTGCCTCCTTGTCCACAGCTATTCCTGCCATAGCCCCAGCATTAGACATATGCGGGTCATTGCGTTCTGAATTAAAATTCGGATGAATTTTCTCTATTCTGGAATCCGGATGTATCCGAATTTCCAAATTAGAATAGAACCAAATAGAATCCGAAATAACAAAAAAAAATCAACAAAATTAAAATTTGAATCATTTTCAAATAATTTTTGAATACTTTTTGAATGCAAATAGCTTTCATATTCAAATTTGAAAACTTTTCAAATAGTTTTCAAATTTCCAAAGAGCGTAAAATAGAATAGAAAATAAAGGAATAGAATAGAAAAAAATGTATTTTTTTTCTATTCTATTCTTTTATTTTCTATTCTATTTTATTATTTTTGGAAATTGGAAGACTATTCAAATTAGATTCAAATAGTTCAACAAATGAATTAAACAAACTCCGAAAACAAATTAAACTAATGAAACAAGTTTAACTAAACTAATTAATGAAACTAAACAAATTTTTCCTTCTGCACATATCTACCCAGCATCAGGCATGGAGGAGTCAGCTGAGTTATTTGAACACAGCGACAGCCACTTGCGCCTTGATGATGCACAGCCATTATTTAAATCAGTTGTTGGTTGAGGAAGGCAGGAACTTGAGCCTACAGAGAGGGGAGAACACTAGTACACAATTTGGCATTCATGTTCCTCCAGCTGCAGCGTATTGCCAAGTTGTTTCCAGTGGTGGTGAGGATGGAGGAGATAGTTATGTTGAGGTCACTGGGTGCCATATAGAGTAGAGGAGGAAAGTTGGCATAAGGCAGAACCTCAATGAGGCAGCCATCATGGAAAAGTAGAGAGCAGCCACCCTATTCCATCACATTATGGAGCTGTTATCTCTCGTGCACTTCCTTTAGCTGAGCGGTATGTGCCTTTTTTTAGCGACTGATTTAATGTGCATTCAAAAAACGGCACTCGCGAGATGACGTTGGCACATTTAACCCCTCCTCCAGGGCGTCATTAAGGACGTATTTCCGGCTTCACTTACCAGTGACGCAACTTCTGGTATCTGTGGAATGCATGCTGCAGATGCAAACTGGAACTCACTGTCTGTTTCTTCAAGCTGTCTCGTGAGTGGTGTTTTTTGAATGCGCATTAAAGCGGAGCTCCACACTAAAGTGGAACTCCCGCTGATCGGAACCCTCCCCCCGACCGATGTCACCTTTGACACCTTTCAGGGGGGAGGGGGTGCAGATACCTGTCTTAAGACAGGTATTTGCACCCACTTCTGGCCACACAGTCTTGGGCAGACTGCGGGCATGACATCACATCCTGTCCCGTCCCCCCATTGTGTTCTAGGAACACTCGGCTCCCAGTACACTGCGGGTGCCAATCTGCAGGCATAGCGCGACTCGCGCATGCGCCGTAGGAAACCGGGCAGTGAAGCTGGAGCGCTTCACTTCTTGGTTCCCTCACCGAGAATGGCGGGGGGCAGCAGAGTGATAAGCGATAAGCGAAAGTCAGCAGCTGCAGTATTTGTAGCTGCTGGCTTTTAATATTTTTTTCAGTGGACATGCGCTTTAAATCAGTGCCGGCAGTACTTCACTATGTACCTTATTATTTCCTCATTTCTTTTTATGTACTATCAGATCTTCATTCTATAAGCAATTTTTGACCCCTGGACTGAAAAGCTGAGGATCTCTCAGCTCTGGTAAGTGGGGTCACAAGAGGGGAGAATGTTCTCTGGTATTCCTTTCATCCTGGAAAACTTGAATTGTCGTTGGAAGCACTTGGCACTTATCTTATTATCACTATATCAATATTGTGTTCACATTATGTTCACTATACGTTGGCACACATATTCCATTAGCACTGTAAATAATCTGTATATCTCATCATTCAAGGTTTTAGTACCTTTGCAACAGCTGCTGTGGTCTTCTTATAATTTAGTTCACTATTTTTATTCCATTAGCGCAAGTTTTAGTTTGTATTGTTCCTTAGCTCACTGTGTAGAATCTCTTCATTTTTCAATGGGGGTCTAGGTTTGACTGGATTGCCAACCATATATTTCTTGATGTATTTCTGGATCCCTATATGTTTGGAAGTTCTTTATGGGTGCATATTTTAACCCTTTGTCTAATACTCCAATCTCTTCTTGTGTAAGTGGTTGACCGCTCAAATTGAAAATACCCTCTCCTTTCACTCTTTTTTGCTTGTTGTCTTTTCCCTGATCTCCATCCTCTCTTCTTTCTGGACTTCTTCTCGTCCCTCTCTTTTCGTATGCTCTCAATGGTGGATCGATTTCTGTACCGCGTCCTAAAAAAATACATATTGTAGTTAGAATCAGGGTGTTGTGATTGATAGTGTCTATCATCTCTCTATTCTTCATGTCGGTCCCTTTAGGGGAGAATAGTAATTATATGTCGGTATTGGACTGCATTTGTGGGGTCCCTGGGGTGGGCCTCTTCTATCTACTGTATATGCCTGTTATCATAATAAGATGTAGCACTTCTTCACGTTGCCCATGTGCCTCATATAGCAGTCCCCTTGTGTCTCTTTGCTCATACAGTGGTCTATTCCAGTTGTTGTTTCAATTTTTGGGCTTTCTGTTGTTTTTCCAGTAGTGTGTTTGTCTAAATATTGTGGAGTTTGATGACTGTGGTTGCCATTTCTCTCATCATATGTTTTATGTCTTGGAGTTTCAACTCTATGGCCGCGTACACACGATCATCGTTTCATCGGTCTAAACCGACCGTGTGTGGGCCCCATCGATCAGTTATCCTTCGGTCAAAAAAAAGAGAACTTGCTTTAAAATTTAACCGATGGACGCCAAACAATAGGTCAAAACCGATCGTTAGTAGGCACGACCATCGGTTAACAATCCACGCATGCTCAGAATCAAGTCGACGCATGCTTAGAAGCATTGAACTTTGTTTTTTCCAGCACGTTGTTGTGTTAAAACACATAAACGTCACCGCGTTCTAACACGATCATTTATTTTAACCACTGGTGTGTAGGCACATTAGACCATCAGTCAGCTTCATCGGTTAACCGATGAAAACGGTTCTTTGGACCATTCTCATCGGATGGACTGATTGTGTGTACGCAGCCTATTCCTGTCTTTTGGGTGATTATCCTGATACGGTCTGTGTGCCAAATTAGAATCAGATTCTGTATTGGCATATATTGTGGGTGGACTCTAAAGGCTCATACACACGATCGGTTCAAACCGATGAAAACGGACTGAGGTTCGTTTTCATCGGTCCAAACCGATCGTGTGTAGGCCCCATCGGTCCATTATCCTTCGGTCAAAAAACAGATGGCTTGCTTTAAAATTCAACCGATGGACGGCTAACTGATAGGTCAAAACCGATCGTTAGTAATCCATGCATGATCAGAATCAAGTCGACGCATGCTTGGAAGCATTTAACTTCGTTTTTTTCAGCACGTCGTTGTGTTTTACGTCACCGCATTCTGGCATTCTGGTGTGTAGGCACATCAGTCCATCAGTCAGCTTCATGGGTGAAATAATGAAAACGGTCCGTCGGACCATTCTCATCGGATGGACCGATCGGGTGTAAGTGGCTTAACTGATTTTTCCAGTGTAGAGTAGGTAGAGATTGGATCCATTTGTTCCAGCTGAATTTGCCATTGAAAAACTTGATCTGTTTTAAAATCATTAATATCTCTGGTGTATTGTTTGCCTTTTCCTTGTTGGAGTTCTTTATCTTCCTTCATCAGATCCTTGTTTAACCACTTCCATACCGGGCCTATTTTGGCACTTCTCTCCTACATGCATAAATTATAATTGTTTTTGTTATAAAATTACTCAGAACCCCCAAACACTATATATATGGGTTTTTTTTAGCAGACACCCTAGGGAATAAAATGCCAGCCATTTTATCTCTCACAGTATTTGTGTAATAATTTTTCAAACGCCTTTTTTTGGGGAAAAAAACAGTTTTGTGAATTAAAAAATAACAAAACAGTAAAGTTAGCCCAATTTGTTTGTATAATGTGAAATATGAAGTTACGCCGAGTAAATAGATACCTAACATGTCACGCTTTAAAATTGTGCACACTCATGGAATAGCGCCAAATTTCAGTACTTAAAAATCTCCATAGGCGTCGCTTATTTTTTTTTTACAAGTTACAAATTTAGAGTTACAGAGGAGGTCTAGTGCTAGAATTGTTGCTGGAGCTCTAGTGCACGTGACGATACCTCACATGTGTGGTTTGAACGGCGTTTACATATGTGGGCGGGACTTATGTGTGTGTTCACTTCTGAGCGTGACCTAGCGGGGATAGGGGCGTTTAAAAAAATATATATTATTTTATTTTTTATTTTACTAAATTTCTTTTATTTTTACACTTTTTTTTATTTTTTATTACTTTTATTCCTATTACAAGGAATGTAAACATCCCTTGTAATAGGAATAGTTTGTGACAGGTACTCTTTATGGAGAGATGCAGGGTCAATAAGACCCCACATCTCTCCTCCAGGCTGGAAAGCATTAGATCGTGAAAAAAATTTCACAGATCTAATGCTTTCAGCCGCGATTGCTGCTGTGTTTACATTCCAGGACCTGGGCGTGACGTTATGGTGGTCTGGGTTTGGTCTTTTTGAGCCTGGTCATTATGGATTTTTTTTTCTCCATATATATACTTAATCGCATATCGCTAATCGCATCTCATTTAAAGTCCCAACCCTCCATTTTTTTACACCCTTACAGGGATAGAGGCCTGTGGTGGTGCATACCACATGCCTCATACAAAGTCCCAACCCCTCTTTATTTTTCTAATATTAGCCAGGGATGGAGATGCGATTTTCAGGAGTTTAACAGAGTGCCTCCACAGATCTACCACCAACAGTTAATTTATGCATTGTCATTTTTTGACAAGCTGACAAAGTTTGATGTGGTCCGCACCTATTTTGGTGGTATTTTGGTTTGGCAGGCATGTATTGGTTTCACCCCTGTTTTTTTGTCTTTCCAGTGCTCTCATTTGCCAGACCAACTATAGATAGGGGCAGGTCTAGGTTCCCATCTGCTCCCTGTCTATTAATTAGCACACCTGTGCTCCTCCTTTGGAGGCTATAAAAATCATAGTTAGGACTGCAGTTACACAGAGTGCCTTGACGCTTGGCCTGCAGCTTCCCAGGTATTTGCAAATCTCTGCAACTAAACCTCTGTTTTAATTACACACAGTTAGACAGTTTAATTTGGTTTGTGCTTCTTGGTTTGGTATTTTTGAGCCTGGTCATTATGGATTTTTTTTTCTCCATATATATACTTAATCGCATATCGCTAATCGCATCTCATTTAATGTCCCAACCCTCCATTTTTTTACACCCTTACAGGGATGGAGGCCTGTGGTGGTGCATACCACATGCCTCATACAAAGTCCCAACCCCTCTTTATTTTTCTAATAATGGGCGTGACGTCATAACATTGCGCCGGGGCCTCCGACGATCATAGAGATGACTGGTGACCATCTGGTCACCAGTCTACTCTATGGTTTCCATCGGACGCCGGCGGATCGTTTCTCCGGGTCTCCGATGGCAAAGGAGAGCCCGGAGAAGCACCGGATGGCGGCAGGAGGGGAGGCGTCCCCTCCGGCCGCCTATAAGAACTATCAAGCGGTGGAAACGCCGCTATAATCATTCTTATGGTGCAGGGATTTGCCGGCTTAAGAGATGGATATCTGAATGATGCCTGTGGCTGCAGGCATCTTTCAGATATCCCCACTGAAAGTCCAGGACGTCATATGACATCCTTGGGCTGGAAGTGGTTAACCACTTAAGACCCGGACCAATATGCTGCCAAATGACCAAAGGGGTTTTTGCGATTCGGCACTGCGTCGCTTTAACAGACAATTGCGCGGTCGTGCGACGTGGCTCCCAAACAAAATTCGCGTCCTTTTCTTCCCACAAATAGAGCTTTCTTTTGGTGGTATTTGATCACCTCGGCGATTTTTATTTTTTGCGCTATATACAAAAATAGAGCGACATTTTTGAAAAAAAATCAATATTTTTTACTTTTGTTATAAGAAAAATCAATAAACTAAATTTTAGTCAAACATTTAGGCCAAAATTTATTTAGTATATATACGTTGATGTGTCTGTCGGTGCCATTCTGCCGACGTAAATGTACATGCGGCGGTCCTTAAGTGGTTAATTGTGTTGTGAGTGCAATAAACTTGGCTGTCTCTTTGTAAGCTTCTAGTTTCCCGCTTATTTCTCCTATAATTTGATCAATCTTTTCCATCCTCCTGTGTTTTCTTTTCAATAAGATTGTAAGTAGCTTTTATCATTAAAAAACCTAAACCATTCATTAAAAGATTCTTGGTCAACCAGACCATCATTAGGTGGGATATGCCACCTTAACCACTTGTCCACCGCCCACCGTCAAATGACGGCGGGCAGAGGACTCCATTGTCCTGACAGCACGTCATATGACGTGCTGTCTCTTTAAAGCCGCGGGCGGGCGTGCACGTGCCGCTCTGCTGTGATCCCGGTGCGAGTGCCCGGCGGCAACGATCGCCGCCGGGCACATGCGATTGCCCAGTAACTGAGCAGGGATGTGGAGCTCTGTGTGTAAACACAGAGCTCAACGTCCTGTCAGGGAGAGAGGAGACCGTTGCTGTGTCCCTTGTACATAGGGACACAATCGGTCACCTCCCCCAGTCACCCCCCCTCCCCCTACAGTTAGAACACTCATAGGACACATATTTAACCCCTTCCCCGCCCCCTAGTGGTTAACCCCTTCACTGCCAGTCACATTTATACAGTAATCAATGCATATTTATAGCATTGTTCACTGTATAAATGTAAATGGTCACAAAAGTGTCCGAAGTGTCCGCCATAACGTTGCAGTCCCAATAAAAAAATCGCAGATCGCCGCCATTAATAGTAAACAAAAAAATAATAAAAATGCCATAAACTATCCCCTATTTTGTAAACACTATAAATTTTGCGCAAACCAATCGATAAACGCTTATTGCATTTTTTGTTTACCAAAAATATGTAGAAGAATTCGTATCGGCCTAAACTGAGGAAAAAAATATTTTTTATATATATTTTTGGGGATATTTATTATAGCAAAAAGTAAAAAATATTGTTTTTTTTTTCAAAATTTACGCTTTATTTTTGTTTATAGTGCAAAAAATAAAAACCGCAGAGGTGATCAAATACCACCAAAAGACAGATCTATTTGTGGGAAAAAAAGGACGCCAATTTTGTTTGGGAGCCACGTCGCACGACCGCGCAATTGTCAGTTAAAACGACGCAGTGCCGGAAGCTTAAATTTCGTCTGGGCAGGAAAGGGGTGTAGGTGCACAGTAGGCAAGTGGTTAAGCATCTGGGGACTATACTATCTTTCAGGTATCTTTTGAAAGTGGTCGTATCCCACCATAGACTCACTTTTTTTCCATTTTATGGTCTAATTTCCTCATTAGGCTTTCCAAATCTCCATTTTTTGAATTGGTATTAAACAATTAAAAACTTCATCTAGATTCACTTTATATAAAATAAAATACAGGAATGGGTGGGTTGAAATATAGCAAAAAAAGCAAAAAAAAATTATAGAGGATATTCACGTGCTACCAGGAAGAGAAAGGTAAATGCTCAAGTTACTGCAAAAACTGAAATGGTCAATCCATAGCTATAAACAGTAAATGAATTAAGTGAATGTGCTGCACTTCAAGTGATAGTAAACAAATAACATATAAACAATATAAAGTGCAGAGTGCTTAACTTGATGCTGTGGACATAATACAATACAAAAAATGTGAAACAGCAATAAATAAAGTGTTAGTGCCTAAACATTGCTAAAGGATAAAGTCCGAGTAGATAAACGTCTTTAATAAGTAATGGAAAAGAGTGAACAGGTGAGGTACTACAGTCCCTCTGCCACTCTGTGCAAATAAAGCAACATAAACTGTGACTTTTTTCCAGTAAAAAAGTTATAGTGCTGAAATCCCTCTGTGCAAATAAAGCAACGTAAACCGTGACTTTTCTTCAGTGGAATAACACCTCAGTGTAGATTGACCCCTTACCTTACCACCGTAAGGTAACAGCGTGTGTATAAGACAAATGGAATCCAGAGTCCTGCAGTTCATACTAATACATTCTTATAGGTGACATAACATAAAGATCAACTGGGCAACCTTGTATCCTGGGGAGTGGTTCTTATTACGAAAGTATGTATAGGCCTCCTTTGTGCAAATAGATAGCAAGGTGTTATTGAGGTGTTATTCCATTGAAGAAAAGTCACAGTTTACATCGCTTTATTTGCACAGAGGGATTTCAGCTCTATAACTTGTTTTACCAAACAAAAGTCACAGTTTATATAGGTTTGCAGTTGTGCCATACTCTTTACATTTTCGGTGATGGATTGAACAGTGCTCCTTGAGATGTTCAAAGCTTGGGATATTTATTTATAACCTAACCCTACTTTTAACTTCACCATAACTTTATCCCTGACCTGTCTTGTGTGTTCCTTGGCCTTCATGATGCTATGTTTTCACTAAGGTTCTCTAACAAACTCTGAGGAATTCACAGAACAGCTGATTTTATTTACTAATTAGATGACTTCTGAATGCAATTGGTTCCACTAGATTTTAATTCAGGGTATCAGAATAAAGGGGGAAATACACATGCACCCCAGATTTTTTTTTGGTAAAAAAAATTGGAAACCATTTATCATTTTATTTCCACTTCACAATTATGTGCCACTTTTTTTGGGTCTCTATCACATAAAATCCCAATAAAATATATTTATGTTTTTTGTTGTAATGACAAAATGTGGAAAATTTCAAGGTGTATGAATTCTTTTTCAAAAAAGTCTGACATCCGCTCTTTCGGAGTAGAAGACTGTCTCCCCCAGGTTGAGAGGGGGAAAAAAGGGGCACTATCTCATAAACTTTGTAACAAAATTTTAAAATATCATAAACAACACCTATATTTAGGCCTAATATAAATAGGAGGATCAAATATAAACTTGCTAGATACTACCAAGTTTTCTTTACTCGCAGCTCAGGGAAGGGGAGACAGCCAGATCATCACAAAACCAAAACATAAACACCAGGTTTACATGCGTGGGGTTTTTCTTTTGTTTTTCCTTTGTTTACATGTTTGTTTGTTTTTTAAGTGTTGGTTCTGTAGCAATCTGGCCATCTGCCTGGGTCTAAGCTCTCACATCCTTATGTTGTTATTTTCTCAGTCAATATTTTTATTGAAAAGGTATAAGAACATAATACAAATAATTGTCAAGGTGAACAATATGCAAATGACATCTCGCATTTCGTTACAGTAATTAGATATTGCATGACTATACGATAGAAAAGATAGACAGCATGAGATCATGTTGCAATAATGCTACATGTGATGCAAATTGTTCATATCACATTCAATATGTAAAGTTCGTTATAAGCAGCACTGAGGTCCCGACCTTCCGGCGCCCCCTACTGGGAACAAGCTGCGCCAGGAAGAACGGGCCTCGTTAATAGAAACAATACAGGGATAAGACAAGTTTATGTTCTATACAATACCCCATACAGAAAAGTACAGGTTTCAACCAATTGCAATGAATCCCCTAAACAGATGGGGGTTATAAGGTGAGAGCAGAAAACAAATAAAACAAATAAAGGATAGAAAAGGAGAAAGAAAGGGAAGAGAAAGAAATAAGTCGGATGCTACTCGGTCCCATATGAAACATTAATTGGAAAAGTTTGAGCTATACCAGTCCCTCCACGAATTCCAGATGTGGTGTCTGTCAGCTAATTTGTTTTGAGAAGCCTCAAACATGCATTCATAGGTAATATGTAAGTTAGTCGTCCTTATTACGTCCAGGAGTAAACGTGTTTCCACCCTCCTCCAACGCCTCAGCAATTCCAGTCTTGCACTCAGGAGAATGTGGATGACCACACTCCGGAGAGAGGATGGAATGCTATCCATCCCCAATGACAGGATTGCCATACCAGCATCAAAGGGATACTAGTTTTGGCAATCCGTCCTATCAGACTAAACACCTCTGCCCAATATGTCCGTAGTGAGGGGCAGAGCCCTAAGATATGAATCAGAGACCCTCTTTGTCCACAGTTCCTCCAGCATAGGGGCGAGGCCAATTTGTCAAATCCAGCTATCCGAGTAGGGGTCATGTACCACCTGAGTAAAATCTTTTGAGACAATTCCCACAGGTTAGCGCACCTGGAGGCTTTGTAAGTAGACACAATGGCACATTTCCATTGGTCTAATGTATACACAGTTCCCAGGTCAGACTCCCAAGTCCGCATGGACGGTGATTTAATAAAGTCAGTTTTTTGGCCTAAAATGTTATAAAACAAGGAGATACCCTTGATGTTGGTATTGGGGTTGGATAGATAAGTGAACACTCGCCACGGGACCTCGGTACTTATCTCCGCATGCATGTTCAGTAAGTGTGAAATTCGCATATAGGTAAAATATTCTTTGGAACCCAGGTTATATTCAACTTGGAGTGATCGGAAAGATTTAACAGCCGGGCCTACACTTACGTCCGCTACCGTAGACATGCCCAACGATGTCCAGTGTGTAACATATAAGTCTTGTGTAAATAAAGGCGTGATAGGGTGAGAAATTATCTTGGTAGCGGTATCTCCCAGAGGTTCACCCCTCAACCTTTTCCAAGCCCAGATAGAGGCAAGAATAGTAGGCGAGATGTCTATCGGAAGGTTTTTCAGAAATTTACTAGACAATAGAAGGTCATAGCAATTAGAAGTAGGGCATTGTGCGGATTATAGTTCCAGCCACCTAGCAGGAGTCCCACCCGGGAACCAGTGTTTCAGTTGTGCTAGTACGGATGCTACATAGTAGTCCCTGATGTGAACATGGCCCACGCCACCCGCCTTCTTATTTTTAAGTAATTTTTGGAAAGTGCACCTAGCTTTCCGCGCTTGCCATAAGTACCTATTCACCATAGATTGTGCTTTGCGGAAAAACTCGTCGAGAACCTGTATGGGGAGACTTCTAAAAAGGTATATAAGCTGTGGTAGTGCTATCATTTTCATAGCAGATAGTCGTCCTGACCAGGTCGACTCCTTCCAAGTCAAGTCCTGCAAGGTCCTATTAAGAGTATTGAGAAACACATCATAATTGGCCGCCACTAAATCAGTCACTTGGGCTGTCAACTTAACCCCCAGGTACTGTATTCCCTCCGTGCTCCAAGTATAAGGGTAAAGTGTCTTAAGTTGCGTGGACGTAGATACGTCAAGTCCAAGACCTAAGATAAATGATTTGCTGTTGTTGACCTTATAGTATGAGACCTCACTAAACATTTTCAATGCAT
The DNA here is from genome assembly GCA_029574335.1 of Rana kukunoris. Lineage (NCBI taxonomy): Eukaryota > Metazoa > Chordata > Amphibia > Anura > Ranidae > Rana > Rana kukunoris. The sequence continues at coordinate 113,608,066 of CM056049.1, read as the reverse complement.
CATGCGTTGCTGCCAGGGAGGAACCTACCTCAGTCATAATTAATATGATATCATCTGCAAAGAGGTATATAGAATGTGTATTGTTCCCAACTCGGTATCCTGTAATATTTGGATGGGATCTGATATAGGTAGCGAAAGGTTCCATCAATAGGTTAAATATTAGAGGGGACAGGGGGCAGCCCTGCCTAGTTCCATTAGTAATGGCAAAGGGGGTAGAAAGGGCTCCAGACATATGTACTTTAGCTGAAGGTTTGGAATACAGGGCTAATATCGCTGATAGGATTTCGCCTGAAAATCCAAAAGCCTCCAGCACCTTTAACAGGTAATGCCAGTGGATTCGGTCGAAGGCCTTCTCCGCATCTAATGAAAGAAGCAGAGAAGGCCTCTTCTGGACCTGGGCTAGATGAATAATGTTGACCATATGACGAGTAGCGTCGGATGTTTGTTTATGCTTAGTAAAACCGGTCTGGTCCGGGTGTATAAGGGTTGGTAATATATCTACCATTCGAGATGCTATTAGTTTGGCATAAATTTTCAAATCAGTATTTAATAATGATATTGGGCGGAAATTAGAAGGTGAGATAGGTTCCTTCCCTGGCTTAGGCAAGGCGACTATAACCGCCTCCAGCATCTCTGGCGGAAAGGAAGCAGAGGCAGCAGCAGATTGGTATACCTGTAGTAGAAATGGAGAGAGCATATGTCTTAACGATGTATAATACTCTCCACTGAAACCGTCTGGGCCTGGTGACTTGTTCGTGGGGAGCGAACCAATCACTTCTAGAATTTCAGTAATGGTAAATGGTAGATTCAAGGCTTGGAATTGGGCTGAGGTTAATTTAGGCAAGGACAGTTTTCCCAGGAATTGTTCAATACTGTCGGGTGTAGGTTGTACAATCGAGGGGTCATCTTTCAAGTTATATAGGGACTCATAATAGCTACTAAAAGCATTAGCGATTTTTTTGAGGGTGAAATTCTTTTTGATTAGACTTAGGGTGAACAACAAAGGGAATTCTAAGTTTGTACCTATGCCCCCTAAGAGTTTGTGCCAATAGTTTCCCTGCTTTGTTCCCCGAAGAGTAATAATGCATTTTGAGTCTTTTAGACGCCTTTTCAAAGTCTTCGAGAAGAAGAAGGCGTAGGTCGTACCTTAATTTAGCCAATTGATTAGAGGTAGATTGGGACATCTTTTGTTTGTTTAGGGATTCTAGCACAGATATTTGGTCCATTAACTTGGTAACCCGCCGCTGCCTCTGCTTTTTATTTCTCGCCACCTCCTGTATACATATACCCCTTATGTACGCTTTGTGGGCGTTCCACAAGATGGAGGGACTCTGTACTGAGTCCTTATTATCACAGAAAAAATTGTTCAGATGTGCTTCGAGATTGTCTCTTACATCCTTTCGCTGTAGCAGGTAAGTGTTAAGTCTCCACATTCGGCTACTATGAGTAGTAGCAGAGTCTGCAATGGATAGGGTAATAGAGGCGTGGTCAGACCACGTTATATCATTGATGGTTGCGGAGTTCGTTTTAAGCAGGGTTTGTTGATCCACCAAAAAAAGATCAATCCGGGAATACACCCGGTGAGGTGAAGAAAAAAAAGAGAAGTCTCTTTCGGCCGCATGAAGGCAACGCCAAGCATCAAAAACATTCTATCTGTGGATGGACTGCAGTAGAGCCTGGCGGTGGCGGCCAGGTGGAGATGTAGAGTCAAGTGATGGGTCCGGGGTAATGTTGAAGTCGCCACATAGTATTAGGGAGCCCTGGCGGAGATTAGAGACTTTACTCATCAGCTTATTGAAGAAACGCACCTGATGCTTGTTTGGCGAGTAGGCATTAACAATAGTGTAAGTAACAGAGTTCATGTCACAAACAATTATAAGTTATCTGCCCAGTTGGTCTGCAATTACAGTGTGTAGCTTAAAAGCTATTGTGTCCCGGATTGCAACTAGGACTCCCTTAGACTTAGAGTCAGTATTAGCTATAAAGACGTGTGGAAAATTTTGGTGAGAGCATCTAGGTGGTGCTTTAGCATGAAAATGTGTCTCCTGGGCACACAAAACATCGCTGCCATGGGACAGGGCCTCCTGCCACAGGGATTTCCTTTTGACGGGGTGATTAAGTCCCTTGGTGTTTATAGATAAAAATTTAGGGGGCATGGTAATAGAGCAGTGGAAAATGCGCACAATGGGATGTTTCGATCCCTGTAGGTCACTGTCCGCAAATTTAATCTCATCCAGGTGTTTTTATCCTCAGTGTAAGCCAGCAAGGCGGTGGTACAGGGGAGGTACTCACAGTTAGAAGATCGAGGCGCGGGTGCACAATGACGGGCCTCCGTAAGCGCCAGCTCATTCAGGCAGTAAGAGAGGAATTCTGGGGAGTGGTTCAGAGAAGTACGGTCCAATTGTCTCCAGCGTAGGTGGGGTGGAAGGAAAACAGTCACAGGTTCGCAGGCATCCGTGATCCAAGAGAAAGAAAAAGAAAAATAGTAAGTAAACAAAAACAGTCAAAACGTAACTATGGTAACAGACAGGAAGGGCGCGGGCCCTTCGGTGGCAGCAAGTAGCTGCAACTTGCATAGGGGGGTCAAAGTCAACCATGGGAGAGCAGACCAGAACTCAGGGACTAGAATCCTCAGGCTAATTGAGAACCAACGAAATCCCCTTCTTGATTTACATATGTGTTTTAGCATTTTTGGTGGTAACCGACTTCCATCCCTGATCCACATGATGAGGTGTGCTAGTCAGCACTCTTTCATCAGTAGTGTCTGGCAGGAGTCCCCATTCCCTAAGGAGGTCAAGACCTTTCTCCAAGGATGTCACTGCAAATTCACGGTTGTCTTTTGTGATGGACAGCTTAGTGGGATAGCCCCAGCGGTAGATTATTTTATGATTACAGAGTATTTTAGTCACTGAGGTCAGATTCTTCCGTTTTTGTAACGTATATTGGGATAGATCCGCAAAAAAATGTAGGTTTTGAAATCGGTTAGGGATTTGTTCCCGCCTCCTCATAGTGGACATCAATTTGTCCTTGACATAAAAAAAGTGTAGTCTGAGAACGACGTCTCTAGGCACTTGGTCAGGGAGATGCGGGGGTTTTGGTAGTCGGTGAATCCGATCAATCATGACGTCTAAGTCAGTAAGGTCAGGAATAATAGCTTTAAACATGGTGGCTGCATAGCAGGCAAGATCAGGCTGCAGGACAGACTCGGGGATCCCCCTTATTTTCATGTTGTTTTTTCTAGACCTGTCTTTCATGTCAGCCAGCTTCGCCCTGATCCACTCTGAGTCAGCTTCCCTTTCTTCATTAGCGTTGACTAAATCGTTTATTGTGGTGGCATATTCCCCCATTTTAGACTCTGTGCGTTACTCTACTCCCCACCTCTTGAACGTCCCCAGCCAAACGGTGTATACACGCTGTCATGTCTGATTGTAAAGTGCTTCTAAGCGATATAAGCATGTCCTTTAGTACTGTGTCTAGCACAGGTTGATTTTGCGTGGGGTAAGACACAATAGAATCTGGCAGGTCCCGCGTATCATCTCCGGAGTCTGAGGCCTGACTGGCCGTTGGACTCGTGGCTAGGCCCGACCTGCTCTCACCCAGCCTTGGCCTGGATTTTGCGGGGCTGCAGGAGGACGGGGTGTGAGGTGGAGAGGAGGCTGCAGTGGAGGATGGTTTGTAAAGGGATAGATTACCTTTACCAGATGCGTTCGCTGTAGCCCGGCCATGCGGAGATGTGAAGGCCTCGGCGCCATCTTGTCATGAGCTCTCCCCGGCCGGGGAGAAGAAGTCCCTGAGACGTTGGGGTTTTCGGTCCGCCCGACGTTTCCCCTTCATTGTGGTGGTCAGGTCGGCTAGGAGAACCGATACAGACAATCGGAAAGGGTGAGGGTGTTTTGCTGTGTGCCGCTGGTGTCCCTGGTTCAACGGAGCTCCGGAGCTACACGTCCATTCACGCTGCGCGCCAGGCCACGCCCCCCCTTATGTTGTTATTTTCTCTTTATGAGTGGTACAGGCAAACTATAGCTTATGGACAAATGGCCATAATCTTTGGGTCTCATGTCCTCTTCATATATATATATTTTTGTATTTCAGCACAATGGTTTTGCATAGAGCAGCCCCAAACCTCCTCTCCCGGGGTCCCCCACCAGTGCTGTCCAATTTGGCTCCTCTCCATCTCCCCGATAGCAAACCATCTGATATGGTGTGTGAAATCTATAAACACACATAGGGCCCTGCCCCCGGTCCCTCCTCACATAATTTTATTAACAGCAGCAGTAGCCAATGGCTCTCACTGCTGCTGAGTCTCTTGTGAGAAGAGAGAGAGTAGAGAAAAGCTGCTGCAAATTGGCACAGCGATGGATCGCGATCGGTCTCAGGTAAGTGTTTAAGGAGGGGGTGGTTGGGGAGAAATTTTGGAAACTTTTTTTTACCTTAATGCAGACAATGCACTAAGGTCAGAAAAAAACTTTTTGCCATTAGAACGACTTTAAGTATGACTTTGGTTATTTTACTTTGATCATGTTATCAAATGGACCTGCTTCATTTCCACAACATAAAATATGGAAATATATTGCTAAAATAACAATAAGGAAGTAACAGTTATCACTTTCACAACTAATGCACACTTAATCCATAATCAAAAATTGTCAGCTACAAACACATCCACCACTTACCCAGTACATTATTATTAAGACCAGACTCGGTTAGTAATACTTACGAGGAACTAGCACATTTATAATCAGAATATATATATATATATATATATATATATATATATATATATATATATATATTGTGACAGGAAGTCAGGTAAATCTGTGTGTGTTGTCACAGACGGGAGAAACTTTTCTGCCTTGTTTAGACAATACACCAATTACTATTGGGCGTCGGCTGCAGAAAATGGCCAAAGAGCTTAAGGGTGTTGGAAGGCTTCAGCTGTTCAGAATTAACCACTTGACCACTGGGCACTTAAACCCCCTTCCTAACCAGACCAATTTTCAGCTTTCGGTGCTCTCACAATTTGAATGACAATTACTCAGTCATACAACATTCTACCCATTTGAAATTTGGGTCCTTTTTTTCACACAAATAGAGCTTTCTTTTGGTGGTATTTGATCACCTCTGGGTTTTTTATTTTTTGCGCTATAAAAGAAAAACGACTGAAAATTCTGTAAAAAAAAATCTTGTTTCTGTCATATTAGCAGGTTATTTCTCACACACAGCATATGCATACCACAAATTACACCCCAAAACACATTCTGCTATTCCTCCCGAGTATTGCGATACCCCATGTGTGGGACTTTTACACAGCGTGGCCACATACAGAGGCCCAACATGCAGGGAACGCCATCAGGCGTTCTGGAACACCCAGACCAATTCTGACATTTCTCTCCTACATGGAAAAATCATAATTTATTTGCTAGAAAATTACATAGAACCCCAAAACATTATATATGCTTTTTTAGCAAAGACCCTAGAGAATACAATGGCGGCCGTTACAACTTTTTATCTCGCACGGTATTTTCGAAGACATTTTTTAAAAAAAAACTGTTTTGTGCTAAAAAAAAAAAAAACAGTAAAGTTAGCCCAATTTTTTTTCATAATGTGAAAGATGACGTTACGCCGAGTAAATAGATACCCAACATGTCACACTTCAAAATTGCGCACAATCGTGGAATGGCGCCAAACTTCGCTACCTAAAAATCCCCATAGGCGATAGTATTTGGGTATTGCAGAGTATTTGGGTATTGCAGAGTATTTGGGTATTTCAGGGTATCGCACAGGGTATTGCGGTATTGGGGTACTGAGGTATTGGGGCACTGGGGTACTGCAGAGTATTGGGGTACTGCAGAGTATTGGGGTACTGGAGTACTGCAGAGTATTGGGGTACTGGAGTACTGCAGGGTATTGGGGTACTGGGGTACTGCAGAGTATTGGGGTACTGGGGTACTGCAGAGTATTGGGGTACTGGGGTACTGCAGAGTATTGGGGTATTGGGGTACTGCAGAGTACTGCAGAGTATTGGGGTACTGCAGAGTATTGGGGTATTGGGGTACTGCAGGGTACTGCAGAGTATTGGGGTACTGCAGAGTATTGGGGTACTGCAGAGTAGGTACTGGGGTATTGGGGTACTGGGGTATTGCAGCGTATTGGGGTACTGGGGTATTGCAGCGTATTGGGGTACTGGGGCATTGCAGCGTATTGGGGTACTGGGGCATTGCAGAGTACTGGGGTATTGTGGGGTATTGTGGGGTACTGGGGTATTGTGGGGTACTGGGGTAATGCAGGGTACTGGGGTAATGCAGGGTACTGGGGGATTGCAGGGTACTGGGGGATTGCAGGGTACTGGGGGATTGCAGAGCTGGGATGTTTTGAGGGATGGCTGGATCTGTGACTGCATGTGTCACAGATCCAGCCACAGCTCAGCTGCTGGCACCCCGCTCCCCCCCCCTCTCCTCGCACACTGTACCGAACGGTACAGAGAGCAGAGGGAGGAGAGGGAGGAACCGGCATCATCAAATGACGCCGGTTTGTTTACAAGTGATCGCGCCGTCATTTGACGGCGCGATCACGTGGTAAACGGCCGCTATCAGCGGCAATTTACCGTGATCCGTGATCACGGACACTTTCGCGAGCGCGTCCCAGGGGACGCGCAATCGCGAAAGTGAAGGACGACGTCCCAGGGACGTCGTGTCAAAACTACTCGACCGCGCTGCAGCAGTATTTTCGCTATAGCGCGGTCGGCAAGTGGTTAAGCGATTAAAAGCCGCTATAAAGACAGCCTAGGGATGACGACTGATTGCTGGATCCTGTGGCTTTGGGAGTGAAGGAGCAGTCACAAGCACTTCTGAAGAGGTGAGCTGCTGATGGATATTTCTGTGTGAGAAATATCAAAGAGACTTTTTTTGTTTTCTGCTGTAGGACCAGCAGTGTCTGCCCAGCAGTAGGCTGTGCCAGACTCAAGGGCGGATCCAGAGTCTAGTCTCGGGAGGGGCACTGCCAGAAAATAAGGTGTTGCTTACAGAACTCAATTAGGTGTCCGATGTGTCTGCTGCAATGTTGCAGTACCGCTAAAAAATCAATGATTGCCGCCATTACTAGTAAAAAATATTTAAATATAAATGCCATAAATCTATCCCATAGTTTCTAGACGATTGTCAGGGACTGCAGACATGGTACAAGAGATGGTCAGAGACTGCAGACATAGTACAAGAGAAGGTCAGAGAATGCAGACATGGTACAAGAGATGGTCAGAGAATGCAAACATGGTACAAGAGATGGTCAGAGACTGCAGATATAGTACAAGAGATGGTCAGAGAATGCAGACATGGTACAATAGATGGTCAGAAAATGCAGACATGGTGCAAGAGATGGTCAGAGACTGCAGACATGGTACAAGAGAAGGTCAGAGAATGCAGACATGGTACAATAGATGGTCAGAGACTGCAGACATGGTGCAAGAGATGGTCAGAGACTGCAGACATGGTACAAGAGATGGTCAGAGACTGCAGACATGGTACAAGAGATGGTCAGAGACTGCAGACATGGTACAAGAGATGGTCAGAGACTGCAGACATGGTACAAGAGATGGTCAGAGACTGCAGACGTGGTACAACGGATGGTCAGAGACTGTAGATGTGGTACAGGAGATGGTCAGAGACTGCAGACGTGGTACAAGGGATGGTCAGAGACTGCAGGCATGGTACAAGGGATGGTCAGAGACTGCAGGCATGGTACAAGGGATGGTCAGAGACTGAAGACATGGTACAAGAGATCAATGCAGCCTCATCATTGCCCATCATTGCAGCCTCACTGTGCATATGAACGCAGCCCCACCTTTGTATAAAAATTCAGTCCCACTTTTGTTTATTAATGCAGGACCACTTTTGTATATTAATGCAGGACCACTTTTGTTTATTAATGCAGGACCACTTTTGTATATCAATGCAGCCCCACCTTTGTATATCAATGCAGTCCCACCTTTGTATATCAATGCAGTCCCACCTTTGTATATCAATGCAGTCCCACCTTTGTATATCAATGCAGTCCCACCTTTGTATATCAATGCAGTCCCACTGTTGTCTATGAATCCAGTCCCACTTTTCTCTATGAATCCAGCCCCACTTTTGTCTATGAATCCAGGCCCACTTTTGTCTATGAATCCAGTCCCACTTTTGTCTATGAATCCAGTCCCACTTTTGTCTATGAATCCAGTCCCACTTTTGTCTATGAATCCAGTCCCACTTTGTCTATGAATCCAGTCCCACTTTTGTCTATGAATCCAGTCCCACTTGTGTCTATGAATCCAGTCCCACTTTTGTCTATGAATCCAGTCCCACTTTTGTCTATGAATCCAGTCCTACTTTTGTCTATGAATCCAGTCCCACTTTTGTATATACATGCAGCCCCTCTTTTGTCTATTAATGCAGCCCCACTTTTGTCTATTAATGCAGCCACACTGTGCATGGCACTCACCATGGCAGTACTTCGATCACACACAGCAGGTATCTCCTCTCCCGATGTGTGTCATGCAACAAACAGGAGCTGTAGGTCTGTGTTCGGCAGGGCAGTGTGCTCTAGCAAGGTCCCCCCCTAGATGGGGTTGTGTGATAGACAAAACACTGATTCAATCAGTGTTCCATCTCCATCTACTATCACACGAGCAGGTCTAGCACAGGCAGCACAGCCGAACACAGATCCAGCTCTCACACACAGCCAGAGATGCCCGGTGTCATACACGCAGGAGAGAGGGGAGCGCTGCAGTCAGCTACAGCTCAAAGCAGCCTCAGGACAGGCAGCCTACCGGCCCTAGTGATGAGGGAGAGAGAGAGTGAGAGACTCGGCAGCGGGAGCTGCAGGCAGGCCCGGACTGGGACAAAAAATAGGCCTGGGCATTTTAGACTGAGCAGCCCGGGGGGGGGAGAAAGAAAGATAGATAAAGATAAAAAGAAAGAAGGGAAGGAAGGAAGATAGATAGATAGATAGATAAAGAAGGGAAGGAAGATAAAGTAAGAAAGATAGATAAAGATAGAAAGAAAGAAGAGAAGGAAGATAGATAAAGATAGATAGATAGATAGATAGATAGATAGATAGATAGATAGATAGATAGATAGATAGACAATGGCGGTGCGTCTATAGAGGGCGCCGGAGCGCCGCCCCCTCTGGCTCAGCCGCGACAATGGGCACAGTGGCAACAATTAAAGGGCACAGTGGCATCAATTGGCACAGTGGCGACAATTGAAGGGCACAGTGGCTGCGTTTAAAGGCATGGCACAGTGGTGACACTTGATGGCACAGTGGCTGTGTTTGATGGCATGGCACAGTGGCTGTGTTTGATGGCATGGCACAGTGGTGACAATTGATGGCACAGTGGCTGTGTTTGATGGCATGGCACAGTGATGACTATTGATGGCACAGTGGCTGTGTTTGATGGCATGGCACAGAGGTGACAATTGATGGCACAGTGGCTGTGTTTGATGGCATGGCACAGTGGTGACAATTGATGGCACAGTGGCTGCGTTTGATGGCACAGTGGCTGCGTTTGATGGCATTGCACAGTGGTGACAATTGATGGGCCCAGTGGCTGCGTTTAATGGGCACAGTGAGGCTGCAATTGTTTTTTTTGTTTTTTTTTTCATTTGCGCCCTCCAAAAATTTTGAGCACCAGCCGCCACTGTAGATAGATAGATAAATAATAATATATCTAGCTATCTACAGTGGCGGCTGGTGGGGGGGTGCAAACAAAAAAAGAGAAAAAAAGAGAGAGAGAAAAAGAAAGAAAGGTGAAGAGAGCGAGAGAGAAGGGAATGAAGGGCACCCCATACATCAGTGTACAGTACTCTCAGTACTCACTCAGAGGCAGGAGGGACTGACTGGATGGATGGATATCAGACTCCATCTTTCCTTTCTGATTGCTGGGCTTGAATCTTCCCGCCCACATCCCTTAGGCAGCAGAACAGTGTCCGTCGGGAGAGTGGGCGGGGTGGACACGGGAGGAGAAGAAGAGAGGAGGGGGAGGAGTAGAAGCAGCTCCTCTCCTCTAACTGGCCGTGGGAGCAGCAAAGGGAGGGGAGAAGTGTCAGAGCTGGCTATGATACCCCAGCTGATCTCTCTCTATCTGGCGCTATGTTGGTGGTGTACACCCCTGGGGAGACGTGACATGATTGCCTCGGGGGGGCAATTGCCCTGTTGCCCCCCCCCCTGGATCTGCCATTGTCCAGACTCCATAGGTAGGTTCCTGTGTTGGGAAGGTAGACGGCCCAAGTGGCAAGGGTTTATTTTATGTTTTTTTTGTGTATGCTGTTTTGATGCTTGCACGTGTATCCAGCAATATGGAAAAATAAACCATATCATTTGTTTTCAACAATCCTCTACTGCCTTTTTGTACTGTTCAGCGTGTATTGAACCCATCCAGGGGGTCACACACACCCGCTACCAAGCAAATCCCTCACACTATATATATATATATATATATATATATATATATATATATATATATGCAATTCTTATTATTTATGCCACATATTAATGAGTTATTTAAAAGCTAAGGAGCAAAACGTGGTTTCTTAAATTAGAACTATTGTGAAAAATATTGTACTTTAATGACTGTACTGAATAATTCTAATGACAGGATTTACTATACATATTTTATTGTACACACCATTCTATAGAGATTTCTACACATTTCATTGCAGGTCAAGATGACCAGCAATAGAAACCATGATGCAGATCAGGGCAGATACTGCCAAAAGTGTAAATATAGGTACATTTTCCGGGAAAGGAGACTTAGCCTGATAGTCACATTTACTGTGGATTCAGAGGAGCTTCAAGTCCATATTGTAAACAATGCTGTATTGACTATTTTATGCGGGTAGTTCAACGTTTAAGTGCCGGTTCACACAGGGGCAACCTGACTTACAGTGCGAATTTGCAAGGCGACTGAAGCTCGACTCCAGCGCGACTTGAGGCAACTTACAATGCGACTTAAAGTTGCCTCCAGAACAGGCGACTTTGGCTGTGGCCAATCACAGAATAATCAGCTCTGTGGGAGGGAGGGGTTTGCCTGAGTAAACTATTTTCTTTTCCTGTAAAGTTGCTTCAGTTAAGATGGTGATCTGACTTTGGAAGTAACTTCCATTGAAATCTATGGGTACAAGTTGCCTAGAAGTCACCTTGAAGTAGTACAGGAACCTTTTCTGAAGTCGGAGCGACTTCATTAGTGTACATTAAGATGGCTAAAATGGGATTTCTAATGTCAAGCGACTTGGGGCTACTTGAGGTCTGACAAGTCGGATCCCAAGTCACTGTAGTGTGAACCGGCACTAAGGCAAGGGTCAGCGTGTATGCTTTTCATCTGCGGTGGTTTCTAATGCAACACCTACTGTTTGGGATTATCATCACTGGACTCTTTTGGAATTTTGATCCATGTTGTTATGGACTATGGGCCAGATTCAGGTAGAGTTAGGCTGGAGTATCCATTGATCCGCCAGCCTAACTGTCACTTTAAGCCGGCGTTTTTGTTTTCTGTAACCAGAAAACAAGAAACGCCGGGTTGGAGTTCCGATGCGATCGGCGTAATTGAATTTCACCATCGCATCGTTACTTCAACTTAAAAATGGTGTCGGGGGCGTTCCCGCTGATTAACGCTGAAAAAATATGTTAATCAGCGGGAGTCGGAAATTCACGATCTTTTTCGGGCGCGACGCAGTGACTTTACGACGTTTCCGGAAGCCATACACGACGTAAAGATAAACCAGCCCCCTAGTGGAGTATCCTATGTTAAGTATAGGCGTCGTCATCGCGTCGGAAAAAATAAAAATCGCGTCGCTTGCGTAAAACGTTCATGAATGGGGATGTGACGTCATTGACGTTCACTGACAGAATTTGGAGCATGCGCACTGGGATGCATTGACACTCGACGCATGCGCAGTACGTTCGCCGCGGGATCGCGCATAGTTTAAATAATACACGCCCCGTACCCGCCCAATTTGAATTCCGCCGGCTCATTTGCGATGTGCTGCCGCAACTTTAGGAGCAAGTGCTTTATGAATAACAGCACTTGCTCCTAAAATTTCAGCAGAGTAACGTAAATGAGAAGCGTTACTCCAGAGCAAAGATGCTCTCATCTACCTGAATCTGGCCCTATGGGCCAGATTCAGGAACACTTGCGCTGGAGTATTTCGATATGCGCCGCGTAACTGTGATGATGCGCCGTCGTTTCTATGTGCCCGTACCCACCAAACTAGATGCGCCCAATAACGGGTCATTTGCGACCGGCGGAACGTTCCGACGCCAGAGTATCGTCAGCGCTTAATTTCGCTGTGCGCATCAGTCGCGCCCATTGATTTCCCCTGCAAATATGCAAATGAGGGATTTTTCACAATTCACGAACGGATTAGCACCATACGCCGGCTACATGCGCCGCGCGTATCTCGTCCGTCCGGCGCAAAGTTATTTCTACAAAAGGCTGCTTTATCTTTACTCCAGATGGCCACAGGTCAGCAGGAGAGCAGCTACAGCAGCGTTACCGACGATAGGAGCTAGCTGAACAACCACACTTGCAAGGACAACACCTCTGTGTGCCAACATGCCAGGGGCAGTCGTGGTCCTATCACTAGTACTGGGTCCCCCGGAACGAAGGAGGCGGGCACGTGAGAGGATATACCGCACACGTATGAGCCTCTTTGGCATGGGGGATGAGGAGGTACTGGGGTATTGTGGGGTACTGGGGTATTGTGGGGTACTGGGGTAATGCAGGGTACTGGGGTAATGCAGGGTACTGGGGGATTGCAGGGTACTGGGGGATTGCAGGGTACTGGGGGATTGCAGAGCTGGGATGTTTTGAGGGATGGCTGGATCTGTGACTGCATGTGTCACAGATCCAGCCACAGCTCAGCTGCTGGCACCCCGCTCCCCCCCCCCCCTCTCCTCGCACACTGTACCGAACGGTACAGAGAGCAGAGGGAGGAGAGGGAGGAACCGGCATCATCAAATGACGCCGGTTTGTTTACAAGTGATCGCGCCGTCATTTGACGGCGCGATCACGTGGTAAACGGCCGCTATCAGCGGCAATTTACCGTGATCCGTGATCACGGACACTTTCGCGAGCGCGTCCCAGGGGACGCGCAATCGCGAAAGTGAAGGACGACGTCCCAGGGACGTCGTGTCAAAACTACTCGACCGCGCTGCAGCAGTATTTTCGCTATAGCGCGGTCGGCAAGTGGTTAAGCGATTAAAAGCCGCTATAAAGACAGCCTAGGGATGACGACTGATTGCTGGATCCTGTGGCTTTGGGAGTGAAGGAGCAGTCACAAGCACTTCTGAAGAGGTGAGCTGCTGATGGATATTTCTGTGTGAGAAATATCAAAGAGACTTTTTTTGTTTTCTGCTGTAGGACCAGCAGTGTCTGCCCAGCAGTAGGCTGTGCCAGACTCAAGGGCGGATCCAGAGTCTAGTCTCGGGAGGGGCACTGCCAGAAAATAAGGTGTTGCTTACAGAACTCAATTAGGTGTCCGATGTGTCTGCTGCAATGTTGCAGTACCGCTAAAAAATCAATGATTGCCGCCATTACTAGTAAAAAATATTTAAATATAAATGCCATAAATCTATCCCATAGTTTCTAGACGATTGTCAGGGACTGCAGACATGGTACAAGAGATGGTCAGAGACTGCAGACATAGTACAAGAGAAGGTCAGAGAATGCAGACATGGTACAAGAGATGGTCAGAGAATGCAAACATGGTACAAGAGATGGTCAGAGACTGCAGATATAGTACAAGAGATGGTCAGAGAATGCAGACATGGTACAATAGATGGTCAGAAAATGCAGACATGGTGCAAGAGATGGTCAGAGACTGCAGACATGGTACAAGAGAAGGTCAGAGAATGCAGACATGGTACAATAGATGGTCAGAGACTGCAGACATGGTGCAAGAGATGGTCAGAGACTGCAGACATGGTACAAGAGATGGTCAGAGACTGCAGACATGGTACAAGAGATGGTCAGAGACTGCAGACATGGTACAAGAGATGGTCAGAGACTGCAGACATGGTACAAGAGATGGTCAGAGACTGCAGACGTGGTACAACGGATGGTCAGAGACTGTAGATGTGGTACAGGAGATGGTCAGAGACTGCAGACGTGGTACAAGGGATGGTCAGAGACTGCAGGCATGGTACAAGGGATGGTCAGAGACTGCAGGCATGGTACAAGGGATGGTCAGAGACTGAAGACATGGTACAAGAGATCAATGCAGCCTCATCATTGCCCATCATTGCAGCCTCACTGTGCATATGAACGCAGCCCCACCTTTGTATAAAAATTCAGTCCCACTTTTGTTTATTAATGCAGGACCACTTTTGTATATTAATGCAGGACCACTTTTGTTTATTAATGCAGGACCACTTTTGTATATCAATGCAGCCCCACCTTTGTATATCAATGCAGTCCCACCTTTGTATATCAATGCAGTCCCACCTTTGTATATCAATGCAGTCCCACCTTTGTATATCAATGCAGTCCCACCTTTGTATATCAATGCAGTCCCACTGTTGTCTATGAATCCAGTCCCACTTTTCTCTATGAATCCAGCCCCACTTTTGTCTATGAATCCAGGCCCACTTTTGTCTATGAATCCAGTCCCACTTTTGTCTATGAATCCAGTCCCACTTTTGTCTATGAATCCAGTCCCACTTTTGTCTATGAATCCAGTCCCACCTTTGTCTATGAATCCAGTCCCACTTTTGTCTATGAATCCAGTCCCACTTGTGTCTATGAATCCAGTCCCACTTTTGTCTATGAATCCAGTCCCACTTTTGTCTATGAATCCAGTCCTACTTTTGTCTATGAATCCAGTCCCACTTTTGTATATACATGCAGCCCCTCTTTTGTCTATTAATGCAGCCCCACTTTTGTCTATTAATGCAGCCACACTGTGCATGGCACTCACCATGGCAGTACTTCGATCACACACAGCAGGTATCTCCTCTCCCGATGTGTGTCATGCAACAAACAGGAGCTGTAGGTCTGTGTTCGGCAGGGCAGTGTGCTCTAGCAAGGTCCCCCCCTAGATGGGGTTGTGTGATAGACAAAACACTGATTCAATCAGTGTTCCATCTCCATCTACTATCACACGAGCAGGTCTAGCACAGGCAGCACAGCCGAACACAGATCCAGCTCTCACACACAGCCAGAGATGCCCGGTGTCATACACGCAGGAGAGAGGGGAGCGCTGCAGTCAGCTACAGCTCAAAGCAGCCTCAGGACAGGCAGCCTACCGGCCCTAGTGATGAGGGAGAGAGAGAGTGAGAGACTCGGCAGCGGGAGCTGCAGGCAGGCCCGGACTGGGACAAAAAATAGGCCTGGGCATTTTAGACTGAGCAGCCCGGGGGGGGGAGAAAGAAAGATAGATAAAGATAAAAAGAAAGAAGGGAAGGAAGGAAGATAGATAGATAGATAGATAAAGAAGGGAAGGAAGATAAAGTAAGAAAGATAGATAAAGATAGAAAGAAAGAAGAGAAGGAAGATAGATAAAGATAGATAGATAGATAGATAGATAGATAGATAGATAGATAGATAGATAGATAGATAGATAGATAGACAATGGCGGTGCGTCTATAGAGGGCGCCGGAGCGCCGCCCCCTCTGGCTCAGCCGCGACAATGGGCACAGTGGCAACAATTAAAGGGCACAGTGGCATCAATTGGCACAGTGGCGACAATTGAAGGGCACAGTGGCTGCGTTTAAAGGCATGGCACAGTGGTGACACTTGATGGCACAGTGGCTGTGTTTGATGGCATGGCACAGTGGCTGTGTTTGATGGCATGGCACAGTGGTGACAATTGATGGCACAGTGGCTGTGTTTGATGGCATGGCACAGTGATGACTATTGATGGCACAGTGGCTGTGTTTGATGGCATGGCACAGAGGTGACAATTGATGGCACAGTGGCTGTGTTTGATGGCATGGCACAGTGGTGACAATTGATGGCACAGTGGCTGCGTTTGATGGCACAGTGGCTGCGTTTGATGGCATTGCACAGTGGTGACAATTGATGGGCCCAGTGGCTGCGTTTAATGGGCACAGTGAGGCTGCAATTGTTTTTTTTGTTTTTTTTTTCATTTGCGCCCTCCAAAAATTTTGAGCACCAGCCGCCACTGTAGATAGATAGATAAATAATAATATATCTAGCTATCTACAGTGGCGGCTGGTGGGGGGGTGCAAACAAAAAAAGAGAAAAAAAGAGAGAGAGAAAAAGAAAGAAAGGTGAAGAGAGCGAGAGAGAAGGGAATGAAGGGCACCCCATACATCAGTGTACAGTACTCTCAGTACTCACTCAGAGGCAGGAGGGACTGACTGGATGGATGGATATCAGACTCCATCTTTCCTTTCTGATTGCTGGGCTTGAATCTTCCCGCCCACATCCCTTAGGCAGCAGAACAGTGTCCGTCGGGAGAGTGGGCGGGGTGGACACGGGAGGAGAAGAAGAGAGGAGGGGGAGGAGTAGAAGCAGCTCCTCTCCTCTAACTGGCCGTGGGAGCAGCAAAGGGAGGGGAGAAGTGTCAGAGCTGGCTATGATACCCCAGCTGATCTCTCTCTATCTGGCGCTATGTTGGTGGTGTACACCCCTGGGGAGACGTGACATGATTGCCTCGGGGGGGCAATTGCCCTGTTGCCCCCCCCCCTGGATCTGCCATTGTCCAGACTCCATAGGTAGGTTCCTGTGTTGGGAAGGTAGACGGCCCAAGTGGCAAGGGTTTATTTTATGTTTTGTTTTGTGTATGCTGTTTTGATGCTTGCACGTGTATCCAGCAATATGGAAAAATAAACCATATCATTTGTTTTCAACAATCCTCTACTGCCTTTTTGTACTGTTCAGCGTGTATTGAACCCATCCAGGGGGTCACACACACCCGCTACCAAGCAAATCCCTCACACTATATATATATATATATATATATATATATATATATGCAATTCTTATTATTTATGCCACATATTAATGAGTTATTTAAAAGCTAAGGAGCAAAACGTGGTTTCTTAAATTAGAACTATTGTGAAAAATATTGTACTTTAATGACTGTACTGAATAATTCTAATGACAGGATTTACTATACATATTTTATTGTACACACCATTCTATAGAGATTTCTACACATTTCATTGCAGGTCAAGATGACCAGCAATAGAAACCATGATGCAGATCAGGGCAGATACTGCCAAAAGTGTAAATATAGGTACATTTTCCGGGAAAGGAGACTTAGCCTGATAGTCACATTTACTGTGGATTCAGAGGAGCTTCAAGTCCATATTGTAAACAATGCTGTATTGACTATTTTATGCGGGTAGTTCAACGTTTAAGTGCCGGTTCACACAGGGGCAACCTGACTTACAGTGCGAATTTGCAAGGCGACTGAAGCTCGACTCCAGCGCGACTTGAGGCAACTTACAATGCGACTTAAAGTTGCCTCCAGAACAGGCGACTTTGGCTGTGGCCAATCACAGAATAATCAGCTCTGTGGGAGGGAGGGGTTTGCCTGAGTAAACTATTTTCTTTTCCTGTAAAGTTGCTTCAGTTAAGATGGTGATCTGACTTTGGAAGTAACTTCCATTGAAATCTATGGGTACAAGTTGCCTAGAAGTCACCTTGAAGTAGTACAGGAACCTTTTCTGAAGTCGGAGCGACTTCATTAGTGTACATTAAGATGGCTAAAATGGGATTTCTAATGTCAAGCGACTTGGGGCTACTTGAGGTCTGACAAGTCGGATCCCAAGTCACTGTAGTGTGAACCGGCACTAAGGCAAGGGTCAGCGTGTATGCTTTTCATCTGCGGTGGTTTCTAATGCAACACCTACTGTTTGGGATTATCATCACTGGACTCTTTTGGAATTTTGATCCATGTTGTTATGGACTATGGGCCAGATTCAGGTAGAGTTAGGCTGGAGTATCCATTGATCCGCCAGCCTAACTGTCACTTTAAGCCGGCGTTTTTGTTTTCTGTAACCAGAAAACAAGAAACGCCGGGTTGGAGTTCCGATGCGATCGGCGTAATTGAATTTCACCATCGCATCGTTACTTCAACTTAAAAATGGTGTCGGGGGCGTTCCCGCTGATTAACGCTGAAAAAATATGTTAATCAGCGGGAGTCGGAAATTCACGATCTTTTTCGGGCGCGACGCAGTGACTTTACGACGTTTCCGGAAGCCATACACGACGTAAAGATAAACCAGCCCCCTAGTGGAGTATCCTATGTTAAGTATAGGCGTCGTCATCGCGTCGGAAAAAATAAAAATCGCGTCGCTTGCGTAAAACGTTCATGAATGGGGATGTGACGTCATTGACGTTCACTGACAGAATTTGGAGCATGCGCACTGGGATGCATTGACACTCGACGCATGCGCAGTACGTTCGCCGCGGGATCGCGCATAGTTTAAATAATACACGCCCCGTACCCGCCCAATTTGAATTCCGCCGGCTCATTTGCGATGTGCTGCCGCAACTTTAGGAGCAAGTGCTTTATGAATAACAGCACTTGCTCCTAAAATTTCAGCAGAGTAACGTAAATGAGAAGCGTTACTCCAGAGCAAAGATGCTCTCATCTACCTGAATCTGGCCCTATGGGCCAGATTCAGGAACACTTGCGCTGGAGTATTTCGATATGCGCCGCGTAACTGTGATGATGCGCCGTCGTTTCTATGTGCCCGTACCCACCAAACTAGATGCGCCCAATAACGGGTCATTTGCGACCGGCGGAACGTTCCGACGCCAGAGTATCGTCAGCGCTTAATTTCGCTGTGCGCATCAGTCGCGCCCATTGATTTCCCCTGCAAATATGCAAATGAGGGATTTTTCACAATTCACGAACGGATTAGCACCATACGCCGGCTACATGCGCCGCGCGTATCTCGTCCGTCCGGCGCAAAGTTATTTCTACAAAAGGCTGCTTTATCTTTACTCCAGATGGCCACAGGTCAGCAGGAGAGCAGCTACAGCAGCGTTACCGACGATAGGAGCTAGCTGAACAACCACACTTGCAAGGACAACACCTCTGTGTGCCAACATGCCAGGGGCAGTCGTGGTCCTATCACTAGTACTGGGTCCCCCGGAACGAAGGAGGCGGGCACGTGAGAGGATATACCGCACACGTATGAGCCTCTTTGGCATGGGGGATGAGGAGGTGTATCGCCTCTTCAGATTCAGCCCAGATGCAATACTTGAACTAACCACAACCCTGCAGGGTGACATCACCAGCAAGACACACCGCTCACAAGCAGTGCAGCCACTGGTGAAGGTCCTGGCAACACTTCATTTCCTTGCAAGTGGATCATTCCAGCGTACAAGTGGAGTGGTGGCTGGGATGTCACAGTCCTCCATAAGCAGATGTGTGCACCAGGTTGTCCCTGCAATCCTCAGACGCATGTCCAACCAGTTCATCAGACCCACCACTGAGGAGCTGCGGCTGAAGGCAATGACAGATTTCTACAGCATTGCCAGATTCCCACGCACCATCGGGGCCATTGATTGCACACATGTGGCCCTACAGCCCCCCAGTGCCACAGAGCACATATACCGCAATCGGAAGCATTGGCATTCCATCAACGTACAGGTGATAGCCGATGCCCAGCGCCTCATATGGCACGTCCGTGCCAAACACCCCGGGTCCAGCCATGACAGCTTCATATACCGTCAGAGTCCCATCCCAGCAGAATTCGAGCAGAACATGTATGGGGACAGCTGGCTGGTTGGTGAGTGACATGGGTGGCAGGCATGACTATCCCCTCCCGTGATGCACAACAGAAGTCGCACATGCATGACTAACATCCTCCTGTATTTTCCCTTACAGGTGACTCTGCATATGCACTGGGACCCCATCTAATGACTCCTTTCCGGAACCCCCAAACCAGAGGAGAGAGAAAATACAATGAAGCACACATCAAAACCCGTGCAGTGGTGGAGCAAACATTTGGGCTCCTGAAGTCCCGTTTCCGCTGCCTGGATAAGTCCGGGGGGACCCTATTGTATTCCCCTACCTTTGTGTGTCAGATCATCGGTGCATGTTGTATTCTGCACAACTTTGCTATGAGAAAAGGCCTGCAGATTGACATACGTGATGACCTGACCCCCGACCCACACAGTCCCCACCTGCCAGAGGACACCCAGTCTGCTGATGGAAGAGCAGTCAGGAGGGTCCTCGCCGTAGGCATCTTTGGACACTAAACCAAAACATTAATCACACAGACAATGCACACGTGTACACCACTGATGTCCCTAGATCACACACACCACATGCACATCGCATTGGATTAGCCCAAGTCCAGCATGTAGGAGTTGGGAGCAGCAACGCCAGCGTCAAGGCCCCAATGATGTCACTGTCCATTCATACACCTTTCACACGTCATTCATTCAGCCGTGGGGTTAACTTCACCACCACGGCCGAGGGTGACACCCCTTACTGTCAGGAGTGCCACCCTCTCACATTCACACACCATTCACACTGTCCCCTGCACTCCTGACCGTGTGCAGTACAAAATAAACAAAAATATCTCATAACCTGAGAACAAAAATAAACAAAAACTCATATCCTGAGTATAAAAAAAAATATTCTAAAATAAACAAAAACTCATATCCTGAGTATAAACAAAAATATTCAAAAATAAACAAAAACTCATGTCCTGAGTATAAACAAAAATATATAACAACCAAAAAATCAAAAAACCCTCATCTGGGATGACGGGGGCTCCTCCTTGGGGGCACTCTCGGGCTCCTCAGCTGCCTGGAGGGAGTGGGTGGTGGTGGGGGTGGGGGGGCATCAGGAGGAGGCTGATCCCCGGGTGGGCCACTCCTGGGAGCTGTTGGCTGCATGCCCTCCAATGCCACAGCAATACGGCTCAGATACAGGTTTGTCTGGGCCTGCATCCTTAGCTGGCGGGTGATCTGATGCCGCTGGTCACGTTGCCGCTGCCTCCCCTCTTCCCGGATGGCAGCTGCGTTGTCTCGAACAGCTGCTGTCAGGTGCCGGATATCAGCCTGCACCTCCCCCAGGCTGGTCACAACGCCCTGCACACGACTGGGCAGCTGTGACATGGAGCCCAGGCTGTCTGCGACCCTGTCTAAGTGGCCAGCCATCTCCCCCATTTGCTGGGTCTGTTTGGCGTGGTCCAACACTACCTGGTCCTGGACCAGATCAAACACCCCCCTGGTCTTCCGGGTCGCCTTCCTGGGGGCAGAAGAAGGTTGTCCCCGTGGGGATGGAGTCGCCCTTGAGGGGCTACCTAGGATGGGGGAGGGGATCACAGAGGGCCCTGCAGAGGAGGAGGACTCCTCCAACATTAAAATAAACTCCTGTTCAGGGACAGGCTCCTCCACAACCACCTCTGCTGAAGTGGTGTGGGTACTCTCCTCCTCCACCTCGGTGTCTCCAGCACCCAGGGCCTCGTCATCAGCATCCCGTTGGGAGGTTGGCGTGGACTGGCCGGTAAGCGATGATGGCCCAGCTCCGTCATCTGTGGATGACACAAAGCAGACACATGTTGGTGGTCCCACACACTTGGCACATGTACCCCCCCCCCCACATGCAACACACCAAAAAGGGGGTAAAAATCACTTACCTGTCCTGGAGCCTTCCTCTACGGAGTCATAGCCAGGGACCCCCTCCAACTGCTCCCTGTCCAGGCAGCGGGCGACCACCTCCTCCTCCGCGGTCAGGGTGACAGGACATGGGGGACCACCACCTGTGCCCCTCTCATGGCTCCTAATGGTGGCCACCTTGCCCCTCACCTTGCGCCGCAGGTCGTTTATTTTTTTTTGAATATCGCCTGCAGTCCAGGTGGAGTACCCCAGCACATTGACCCTGGCAGCTATGGTGTCCAGGATGCCCTGCTTCCTCTCCCGGCTGGTCTTCCTGCTTTTTTTCCCGTGGAGGAAATCATTAAACGTCTCCATAGCCGAGATTATCACAGAGACCTCCTGGGCATTAAAGTTGAGGTTCCTCCTCTCTTTGGGGGTAGCGGGAGCAGCCATTACAGTGCAAAAGTATCTTCCCTGGGGTGGGGGGAAACGGATATACTTTTGCGCCGGAATGGCGTTTCCGCCTGCGCTTTTAAGCGCCCAACGGAAGGCATTGCGCTGACGTTTCCCGTGAAGTGGTGCCGACGGAAGTTGTGAGCATGCGCACAAGGGGGCGAGTGGAGCCGCACTCACTGCGCATGCTCCGTGGAGGATGCGCTGAACGTAAGCCTCTGCGCTGGGCTCCGCCCATCATTTACATGTGATCACACCCACTTCCACTTGCGTCGGGTTACGCCAGCGCATTATCGTTACTCTGGCGCAAGTTTACGCGCAACTGCTATGTGAATAACAGTACTTGCGCCGAAAGGGTCTTCAGAGTAACGTAAATGAGAAGCGTTACTCCAGAGGAAAGATACTCTCATCTACCTGAATCTGGCCCTATATATCTATCTTTACCATTGCATTTAAATAACACACTGTGCACTTGGTGTTTTTGTTCTTTTAAAGCGCTGCAGTTTATTGATATTTTTATTTGGTTTTCCAGGAAACTTTTGTGCTAGATTATTATATTAGTAATTATTTCATTTATATATCTATTAGTCTCTAAACAAGCGCAGATATTTTGTGTTTTCTTCTACTACAGTAAAATAGCCTGCATCCATTGCTAAGCCAGTATCTGAACTGTTATATCCCAGGGGTAAGTGTTTGGACCTGGAACACCTTCTGGTGTCACTGTGGTCTTTGTATCTGAAGCATGCAGTTCATGTATCCACCAGAAGTCAGCAGGTTCCAGGAATTCATTTTCACTAGATGCTGGTTGCAGGGAGGGTATTTAGTTCCCCCTCTAGAATCTCTGCATTTTATCTGTGTGTGTACTCTTTTTTTGCTGTTTTTAAAAGCCTGTGATCTTGATCCTACTACCTGTACCTGCTCCCTGTAAACCCCCTGATCTTGATCCTGCTGCCTGTACCTTCTCCCTGTGAACCTCTTGATCGTGATCATGCTGCCTGTACCCACTTCCAATGAACCTTGTGATCTTATCCTGCAACCTGTACCTGCCACAGTGAAGCTAGCCTCCATTCTGGCCCTTTTCCTGACCTTTACCCACTGTTCCTTGCACATCCCCCCCATGCTTGGCCCTGCTTTACCTTATTTTGTCTTATACCCTGTTTGCATAAATTTGTTATATAGTTAGTTAGATAGTGAGGTGGTCTGCACTAGGGATGAGCTTCGAGTTTGAGTAGAACTCATGTTCGACTCGAACATTGCCTGTTCGCCGAACAGCGAACTATTTGGGGTGTTCGCGGCAAGTTCGTGTGAACTTTAGGACCCTGTTAAAGTCTATGGGACGTTTGAAATCTAAAGTGCTAATTTTAAAGGCTAATATGCAAGTTATTGTAATAAAAAGTGTTTGGGGACCTGTATCCTGCCCCAGGGGACATGTATCAATGCAAAAAAAGTTTTAAAACTGCAGTTTTTTTGGCAGCAGTGATTTTAATAATTTCTTTAAGTGAAACAATAAAAGTATTCCTTTAAATTTCGTACCTGGGGGGGGGGGGGTGTATTGTATGCCTGTAAAGTAGCGCTTGTTTCCCATGCTTAGAACTGTCCCTGCACAAAGTGTCATTTCTGAAGGAAAAAAAGTAATTTAAAATCACTCGCAGCTATAATGAATTGTCGGCTCCCGGCAATACAGAGAAAAGTCACAACAAGCTCCCCCTGGGGATGCACACTGGTCATCACAAAAAGCTGATTGCTTACCAGCGTTACCGGCTTCTCCCCTACTATAATAGGCTTCTACCTGCGCCTATTACTGTGTGATGCTGCCGTTTTTCATGCCCCCAGTTCATTCAATTAACTAATTTTTACTACCGTGAGCTTTTGTCAGCTTCCCCGGCTTAAGCCATTCTTCTCTGGGGGGGCGCGACCGATATTGGGTCACTCCAGGCCATCTGCTATTATAGATCCTCCTGAAGAAGCGGTACAACACCGCGAAACCGGTAGAGGTTGCAGATCGGCTCCACGCATCTGACCCATATGGTTTTGGTTTTCACTAAATACCTGATATTGTGTCCGAATTGTGGGCCCTGTACCATTGTTTTATGTATTTTTGTATTGTTTTATATGTAATAAATATACTTTTTTTATCTGATACATGCCCTTTTATAAGTACCTTGAAAATCCCAATCAATCAAACTACTGTTATTGTTACAAACAACTCCATCTTTGATTCATTATGCACATCACATTGTCCAAGAAGGCCTGGCATTGCCTACGCATTCAACATCAGACTGTAGTCTTTCTGCAATGATCTTTTCGAGCAGCAAAATATTTTTTGCTGGTACACCTCCCATGCAGGTTGAATTGCAATCTCTTTCTGATTGTAGACAGGTTGCACTTGCATACTCCCTAAGGAGGTGTTAGTTATTGACATCTAATCTGAGACATTTAATGAAAATGTTAATGGATTTGAATAAGTGGCAAATTTTTGGGGTGTAATTCATTGAGATATTGACAGCACAGCATGGATCTCCAAATTGGTGTCCAAAGATTTTTTAAATCAATCATATCACAGCAAAGAACTGCCATTTTTCGAAGGTGGGCGATTAATTCCACGATTTCCTAATTTACCATAAAGTAACATGATTGTTTCTACACAACCATTATCAGTAAAACTATTTAACAGATCCCATGCATACAATTGTCTGAATATAAAGTTGTCTGTGCTGCCCATAGAGACCAATCAGAGTATTTTTTATTGCTTTATTTAAATTTTAATTCATAAAAGAGAGAATCTGATCTTGTGCAACTATTCCATCCATTTTTACCGGCTTTCATGCATGTGGCCCACTGTATTTAATAAAACTGAGAGGAAAAACATGTCTTGTTTGTACTAATCTGCCATAAATGATACTACAGTATATTACTTTTTTGGGCCCCAAACTAACAACTGGACATTGTTTGTTAGAGAACATGGCCAAAAATGCTGTCATTGCACCCTCCAACATCCCATTTTCCAGCTACAACAAACAGATCCTTTCTATACTCTGACAGTAACATTATAAAAAATACTTCTTGGCATTTCTAAAAGGTCACAAAACGAGAAGTTATGGAATAATGTGATTCATATTTAGGGAATTGTAATGACTAACTCAGACTATAGCTGTTATCATGACTGCCAAATGCTGACCAGGAGGCTAGGGAGCCAAGGGTAGAATTTAGCTTCACAAGAAACTGGAGCACTTCACTCTTGTCTCTGATGTGCTTTGTCTTCTGCACTGTTTATGTAGCTCGAAGCTTATGCTTACATACATAATTTAGACAATCCTCCTCTTAAATATGTACAGTGTTTTGGAAAAGTATTCATACCCCTTGAAATTGTATTCATACCCCTTGAAATTTTCCACATTTCATGTTATATTACAACCAAAAACATATATGTATTTTATTTGGATTTTATTTCATAGACCAACACAAAGTGGTACATAATTGTGGAAGGAAAATGATAAATTGTTTTCAATTTATTTTACAAATAAATATGCGGAAAGTGTGGTATGTATTTGTATTCAGCCCAGTCAATACTTAGTAAAGCCACCTTTCAGCTTACAGCTGCAAGTCTTTTTGGCGATGTCTCTACCAGCTTTGCACATCAAGAGTGACATTTTTTCCCAGTCTTCTTTACCAAATAGCTCAAGCTCTGTCAGTTTGGATGAAGAGCATCTGTGAAAAGCAATTTTCAAGTTTTGCCATAGATTCTCTATTATTATTATTATTATTATACAGGATTTATATAGCGCCAGTTTACGCAGTGCTTTACAATATTAAAAGGGAGACAATACAGTTGTAATACAATAAAATACAAGAGGATTAGGAGGGCCCTGCTCAGAGGAGCTTACAATATAATAGGATGGGAATAAGCTGATGGAAGTGGTAAAAGATTAGTTGGAGATGTGAAAGGCATCCCTGAAGAGAGGAGTTATTGCCGGACAGCGAGTTCCAAATGATGGGAGACGAGCATGTGAGGAGGAGACGAGAGAGCTTGAGAGTAGGAGGTTTTGAGAAGATCGGAGAGGATGGTTCGGGTGATGTTTGGAGACAAGATTGGTGATGTAGCTTGAGGCAGAGTTGTGGATGGCTTTGTATGTTGTGGTTAGTAATTCAAATTTAATTTGATGGGCGATCGGGAGCCAGTGTAAGGATTGGAGGAAAGGGTTAGCAGAAACTGAGCAGTTGGTAAGGTGGATAAGTCTGGCAGCAGCATTCATGATAGACTGAAGAGGGGAGCCCATGGAGAAGCAGGGCAATGAGAAGGGAGTTGCAGTAGTTGAGGCGAGAGATAACAAGAGAGTGAATGAGGAGCTTGGTGGTTTCATTTGTTAAAAAGGGGTGAATTCTACAAACTTTTGATAACGATTGGACTTGAGGCTGAAATGACAAGTCAGAGTCTAGGATTACACCTAGTATCCTGGTGTGAGGGGAAGAAATGATGGTTGCATTGTTGATTTTGATGGAAAAGTCATGGAGGGGGGCACGGGCAGGGGGGAATATTAGTAACTCCGTTTTAGAGAGATTTTGTTTAAGAAAGTGGTGCGACATCCATGCTGAGATGTCAGTTAGTAAGTTAGTAATGGGAGAGGAGCCTGAAGGAGTGAGGTGAGGAGTAGACAGATAGATTTGGGTGTCATTGGCGTATAAGTGGTATTGGAAGCCGTGGGCGGTTATCAAGGGACCAAGGGATGAGGTGTAGATAGAGAAGAGAAGGATTCCAAGAAAAGAGCCTTGGGGTACCCATACAGAATGGGGCAATGTTGAGGAGGAGACA
This sequence comes from Rana kukunoris, assembly GCA_029574335.1. Lineage (NCBI taxonomy): Eukaryota > Metazoa > Chordata > Amphibia > Anura > Ranidae > Rana > Rana kukunoris. The sequence continues at coordinate 113,581,238 of CM056049.1, read as the reverse complement.
GAGTTGTAGGTAACTCTGAAGCGCTGTGATAGATAGGCAGAGAACCAGGAGAGTGCAGAATCTTGGAGGCTAAGGGAATGTAGTTTATTGAGAAGGAGCGGTGGGCAATGGTATAAAAGGCTGCAGAGAGGTCAAGAAGGAGTATGGAGTACTGGCTGTTGGTTTTGAATTCAAGTCTGGACCTTCCAATACATGGATATGCTTTGATTTAAACCATTCCATTGTAACTCTGGTTGTATGTTTAGGGTCGTTGTCATGCTGGAAGATGAACCTCTGCCCCAGTCTCAGGTCTTTTGCAGACCCTAAGGCCTCGTACACATGATAGGTTAAATAGAGGACAACGGTCTGATGGACCGTTTTCAATGGATAAAACCGATCGTGTGTGGGCCCCATAGGTTATTTAACCATCGGTTAAAAAAAACCAACTTGCATTAAATTTAACCGATGGATTCCTAACCAATAGGTCAAAACCGATCATTAGTAGGCACGACCATCGGTTAAAAATCCATGCATACTCAGAATCAAGTCGACGCATGCTTGGAAGCATTGAACATAATTTTGTTCAGCACGTCGTTGTGTTTTACGTCACTGCGTTCTGACACGATCGGTTATTTAACCGATGGTGTGTGGGCGCGATGGACCATCAGTCAGCTTCATCGGTTAACCGATGACAACGGTCCTTCAGACCGTTCTCATCGGATGGACTGATCGTGTGTACGCAGCTTAACAGGTTTTCTTCTAAGGCCGCGTACACACGATCAGTATGTGTATGACCTAGCGAACAGGTTTTTCAAGCAGACAAATTTCAAAGCATGCTTTGAAATTTGTCCGCTGGAAACCTGTCCGTCGGACATGTCCGCTGGTTAGTACGCCTAACCAGCGGACATAAATCTCCCACATGCGTCGAATGGATTCGACGCATGCGTGGAAGTATTTTACTTCCTGGATTGGTGACGTGGCGGCGTCAACGTCACCGCCACGTCACCGCATTATCTGTCCGAGGGGATTTTGGTCTGATGGTGTACACGCCATCAGACCAAATATCCAAGGAGACATGTCCGCTGGAAACGGTCTGTCTCCTCATCTGTACGCGGCCTAAGATTTCCTGTATTTGGCTCCATCCATCTTTCCATCAACTTATGTTTTTGGTTATAACATAAAAAAATGTGGAAAATTGTAGGGGGTATGAATACTTTTTTAAGGCATTGGGTATACAGTATAATGTGATATATATCTTTCAAGAAGAAGGTGCATATAATATAGGCCTGCAATGCACTTCCCGGCACCAGAGAACAATGTATCACCAATTATTAAGCAAAATAGGAAAGATGTATATGATATAGAAAACTATATATATGATATTAAATCATATCCAAAAGGTTTTGGACTACAGATGTGAGCACATGGCTTTTTGTCGACATATTGGTTTGATCTTTGATAGTCTGTCAAGTTCAGTGAAGTCTCCCATATCCTTGGACACAGATTCACCAGCACCTACCCAGTATTTGTCCCGGGGAAGCTAATATCTAGTAAAACGTGTCGACGAGCAAGTGTCGAGGTGGTGTTGGATCAAATTCTTCTAATTAATATGATTAACCCCTGCAATCCTTGGAGTGGAGATAGAAGTGTGTGTAAGGAGAAGCTGTGTTCAATGCTCCATCTTATCAGCTCTGTGGTGAGTTTGAACCCCAGAGGGGGAGTGTGACCCACGTTTGTGGTGAAGACTGTGGATTGGTGTAGGGTGCACTACCATCTTTCCTAGGATCACCTATCACCATAGAACTTTTATCTCTCTTCTTAGATATTTAAGAGATTTTGGACTTTATCCATTATTATAGCGCTGTTTATCATTTGGACTTCAGTTCTGTGATTTTGATACTTTGTTTATATATATATATATATATATATATATATATATATATATATATATATATATATATATACACAGTATACTGGGCCAGTGTAAATATGCAACTAAGATACGACAGCGTAAGAGACTTACGCCGCTCGTATCTTAGCTAAATTGTTTTTTATAAAATATCACGAATATTCGATATTAATGAATATTCGCGAATATTCGCGAAATATCGCGAAATCGAATATGGCGTATTCACTAATTCACTAATAAGCAGGAGCTTCGTGGTGAAGGGGGCGGCGGTGAAAACGTCTAGAAATCCGGGGTGGGATGTGCGACCCTCACCCCGGTAGAAAACGTCGGAAGCCCGCTGCCCTCCCTCCATAAGCAGGAGCTTCGTGGTGAAGGGGGCGGCGGCGGAAGACAGCGATGAGAAGCCCGCCACGTCCAAGTCCTGGATGGGATGTGCGACCCTCATCCAGGCAGAAAAATTCGAAGGGGGCGGCAAAACAGCGACGAGAAGGCCTGGCCCCCGCGGAGGAGCCAGGCAGAAGCAGACAAAGCCCGCGGGTGGTGCCCAGCGGCGGAAGACAGCGACGAGAAGCCCGGAGAGTGGCGCCCTCCGGCGGAAGACGGCGAAAGAAGCCCTGGCCCCAGGAGGAGCCAGGCAGAAGCGGAGAAGCCCGGGTTGGGGCGACACCCCCGTTGTTCTCCGCTGTTTTCATGGGCCCCCCCCCGGGAAGGCGGCGGCGAAGACCGCGGGGGGGGTAGGTGTACCCCCCCGGTGGAAGACAGCCATCAGCCTGCGGGAGGCAGGAGCCCCCCGCAGAAGGCGGCGGCGGCGAAGACCGAGGAGGGGTTTCGCCCCCCGTTCTCCGCCATGTTCCGCCGCCCCCCCCCCCCGGATGTGAAAGAGCTTAATTTGGGGTGGGGGTGGGGGCCTGGCCGAACATGACGGAGAGCATCGGTGGGTGTCTCTCTCCCTGGCGGAAGGCGGCGGCGAAGACCGCGGGGGGGGTAGGTGTACCCCCCCGGCGGAAGACAGCCATCAGCCCGCGGGAGGCAGGAGCCCCCCGCAGAAGGCGGCGAAGACCGAGGAGGGGTTTCGCCCCCCGTTCTCCGCCATGTTCCGCCGCCCCCCCCCCGGATGTGAAAGAGCTTAATTTGGGGTGGGGGCCTGGCCGAATATGGCGGAGAGCATCGGTGGGTGTCCCCCCCCCCTCCCGGCGGAAGGCGGCGGCGGCGAAGACCGGTGCGGGGCTGGAGCCCCCCCCCCCGGCAGAAAACGTCTAGAAAACGAGGAGAGGCTCCGCCCCCCGTTCTCCGCTGTTTTCGGCCGGCCCCCCGGATGTAAAAGAGCTTATTTTGGGGTGGGGGCCTGGCTGAACATGGCGGAGAGCATTGGTGGGTGTCGTCCCCCCGGCAGAAAACGGCGAAGCCCGGGGCCCAATGGGCTGGTGGTGGGGGGTCCCGGCAGAAGACCCCCCAGAGATGACTAATAAATTATTTTATTCTGTGTGGATTATTTGTGTTTACACTTTTCCACCCGGTGAATGGGTAGGTGTACGATGTACCCCATACTCATTCACATAGGGTGGGGGGCCAGAATCTGGGGGCCCCCTTATTATAGGGGACTCTCAGATTCTGATAAGCCCCCCACCCGCATACCCCGACAACCAACGGCCAGGGTTGTCGGGAAGAGGCTCTTGTCCCTATCGACATGGGGACAAGAGTGCTTTGGGGTGGGGGGGGCAGTGCCTCGTCCCCACCCCCATTCCTGTCCGGCCAGACTGCGTGCCTGGGAGAAGTGTTTGGTCTGGATCTGAGGGGGAACCCCACGCCGTTTTTGGCGTGGGTTTAACCCCTTATGTTCCAGATCAAATCTAAGAGCCTGTTGTGCACCTGGAGGGGGACCCCCACGCCGTTTTATTTTTTTAAATTTGGTGTGGAGTTCCCCTTTATCCCGGTCCTGTCAGGGAGGGAATGCCTGCTCGTCTGTCCATACAATGTATGAACAGCGATCTGTCATTTCCCCTAGACAGTCCCACCCCCTTTACAGTTAGAACACACCCAGGTAACATAATCAACCCCTTCCTCGCCCCTAGTGTTAACCCCTTCCCTGCCAGTGACATTTTTATAGTAAGCAATGCATTTGTATACCATTGCTCGCTAGAAAAATGCCAAAGCTCACAAAAATGTGTCCGCCACAATGTCGCAGTAGCCAGAAAAATCAATGATCGCCACCATTACTAGTAAAACAAAAATATATTCCTAAAAAACCCATAAGACCAACCCCTACTTATGAAAAAAAGTGAGGTAAATTGCGCTAATCAATATATGCGCAAATCAAATAAAGTAAAAGGTGCACGTGAAATGCAAACTAAACATAAATGGAGCTGCGGTTTAAACTGTGTCATATAAACAGAATAGCAATGTGAGAAAAATAAAAATAAACCGCGCTAATGACCAATAAACATAAAATGCATTAAATAATATGTGGACCACACCGATGAATTAATGTGATATATGCAAGGTTGAAAAAACAATCCAAAAAACAAAAACAAACATTATTGAGTGTCCATAAAACACAAAAAGGGGCCTTTGTAGTCCAAAGTGAGAGGGCTAGCAAGGTTCCATACACAACCAATTGTGAATAATAAATTATAAACAACAAAAGTCCAGAGGAAATAAAACGTAACATCCACCCTGGTGAAGCCGAATCCCAATATGAGTCAGCAGGATATTGGTTAACACTGATGTGACATGCAGCTGAAGACCTCCACCACACACATATGCAAGTCTGCTTACCAAATGTAAATGGTCCCTGGCTGAGAGGAGACCAAAACAGCAGACAGGATCAAACAGCTGGGCTCGGTGAGAGAGTGAAACAATTCAGCTTGGGTCATCCGACAGTGGCTCCAATAACAATGGTCACATTAATGTAAAAGGAGACAAGAATGCCTCGATAGTGTAAAATCACTTAACATTTATTGTACAAAATAATGAAGAAATACACTCACATTTTGCAGTAAAAGAAAGGCCTTAAACCTGCAGCATCCGGCCGGTCAGCATGCAGGTAACCCCATGTAGTATCGAGTAGTCCAAGGGTGATGACAGTGTGCCACTCGGTACGCCCTGACTAGTTTCGTGGTTAAAACACTTTTTCAAAGGGCACGGGTGGCCACTGCAACACCCCTGGTATTTATACTAAAACTGAAGACAGACAGGCCCCCAGCTGGAGAAACCAAGCCTCTACTTCAGAACCAATTAAAATCCTCCATTACCAGTCTTAAAGACCAAGCCTCACTCTGGAGTTGGTCAATGCAGTTAGAGCACAAGCAAAGGAGGAAAACCAAGCCTCTCTTTGGGATTGACAGGCCCCCAGCTGGAGAAACCAAGCCTCTACTTCAGAACAAATTAAAATCCTCCATTACCAGTCTTAAAGACCAAGCCTCACTCTGGAGTTGGCCAATGCAGTTAGAGCACAAGCAAAGGAGGAAAACCAAGCCTGTCTTTGGGATTGACGGAAGCTAATGTGTCACTATAACCAACCAAAGCGTGCTCTAATATGCAGTGGACAAAATGGATATTGCAGAGTATTGAGTCCAACCAGGCCACATTCAATGCAGACATGTCCTATGAGTGGATGGAAACAATCCTGGTAGGTGATGAAAAAAACATTCTGGGCTGACTCAGATTCAGATAGATTTTATCATGGATCTGTTAGGCTTTGCAGCTAAACAAACACAAATCTCCTGCGCTCCGGTATCTCTTGCTATGGGGTGGTGTGATCCAATTACACGGTATCTTCCAGAGTCTTGCAGCCCTCCTCAGAATCATGGGAATTCATGAAACTAGGAGCAGAAAGAAAAAAGAACGGAGGGCGCACCGACCTAGTGTGATACCGTTTGGGTAACTTTTATTAAAATATTAAAATCAATCATTATACTCACAATTTGAGTTTTAAAATAGAGCCTTGAAAGACAGCACAGCAACAGGACACAGCAACACTAGCAGACTATGATAGTCACTTGGGTCTACAATCGATATTTTCAGAGCTGACGCGTTTCAGGGGCGTACCCCTTTCTTCAGAGCTTGGTGGTCTGTCGCTTTGCAGCTAGCCATAATTACTTTTATTTCGACCACCAGTTCTACAGACAGGATAGGGGGGTCGCCATGGGGGCTAAGTATGCCCCCAGTCTGGCCAATTTATTTATGGCCAAGTGGGAGGAGGACGTCGTCGATGCCTGCCGGAGACCTGAAGTAGTGCTCCGGGCTAGGTATATCGACGACGTCCTCCTCCTCTGGGATGGTAGTGAGTCTGATCTAAGAGAATTCATGTCAGAATTGAATAATAACTCCAGGGGTATTGTCTTTGGGTTTGAGGCAAGTAGGGATGAGATCAATTTTCTTGATCTCAAGATCTCAATTAGAGACAACAGGTTCATCACCAGTACTTTCTTTAAATCTACGGATCGCAACTCCTATATCCCACTTGATAGTTGTCATTTACCGGCCTGGCTGAAGGCTGTCCCTCAAGGTCTGTTTACACGCCTTAGGCGTAATTGTACGGACCTAGAGTCCTTTGAGAGTCAAGCTATAACACTCTCCAATCGCTTTATTGAAAAAGGCTATGACAGCTCTGTATTGTCTCAACTAATTAAAGATACTAAAGCAATGGACCGAGGACAACTTTTGGGCGACCGCACTAGGACCGATAAGATGGAGGACTTCACTGCTCCCTTCGTGACCACTTTCTCTGTCCAACACCACCAGATTAAGAGACTGTTCCGGAATGTCTCCATGCTACTCCCTTCTACACTGTTCACACAGGTCAGGGGGAGAGCCCCTGGACACTGTGTAGCTTGCCTTTCGACATACCTGTTGGCAAACTGATTATTGCTTCTGACACTGTTTACCATGCACCATATTGTTTGTTTGTAGCATAGCGGTTGCGACCGCGACTTTACTATTTCGACTGTTATTAATGATATAAAGTATATCTTGTACTGTATCACTTTCCCAATAAAAACTATTTGGAAAAAAAAAAGATTAAGAGACTGATAGAAAAACATTGGCACATTTTGACTACAGATCTCGTGTTGGCTCCGGCTTTACCCGAGAGAGCCAGGATTATATTTAAGGGAGCTTCTACATTGGGTAACCAAATAGCTCCCACTGTTTCTGATCCCCCTGAGGGAGCTAGATCCTTTTTTGGGAACCTGACCGGATACCATAAGTGCCGGAATTGTCAGGTCTGTACACTTAACAGCTGTCGGGATAGAAAAATTTGCTCTTTCCGGTCCACCAAAACGGGTCGTTCCTACGATGTGGAGCCTTTCATTACGTGTTCTACTAAAGGAGTTGTCTACCTGATCCAGTGCCCTTGCGGTCTTCAATATGTGGGGAGGACCAAAAGGGCACTGAAGGTTAGACTGAACGAACATATTGCTAAGATAAGGAAAGGCTTTGAAAAACACTCAGTGTCTCGCCAGTATGATTTGGTGCATAACAAAGATCCCTCTAACACCTTGTTTATCGGGATAGATAAATATCGGCCCCATTGGAGGGGGAGTGCCATGGTTCGCGAAATTTCAAAACTTGAAATGGCGTGGATATATTGTCTCAAATCTTACATACCACATGGACTGAACATTGATACTGATATCAATGCTTTTATCAGTAATGCTTAGCCAGTTGAATGATGGTCCTAGCCTTCTTAAACAATTTTTAAATAACTTTTATATTTTCTTTTTTTTTTTTTTCTCCTCATGTGTTGTGTGGAAGTAATGGGTTAATTTTTTTTCTTTCATTTTGGATAGAGTTGGGGGGGGGGGGTTAGAAGCTCTGTCAGTTTATTTTGTATTATCCCTGTCCGTTTGGGGAGATTGGCCTTCACTTCCTGCCCCATAGCCAAACAGGAAGTGATCGAAAAACTAGGCAAATTAAGGGACTCCTGTGCCCCCCCCCCCCCCACAGAACTTGTGTGTTTCCCCTGAAAATTCCTGGGTGGGTCATAAAAAAACAGGGTGTGGCTTTGACAGGAAGGTTGGGTCATTTTTCTATTAGGGGGTGCCAAAATTTGGTCAGGCCTAGGGCAGCACAAAACCTAAATATCCTACTGCATATTAGGGCTTATTTAGACAGGATCCAATTTACAGCATGTTTTTAGATTGTGGGAGGAAACCCGCACAGGGAGAACATGCAAACTCCAGGCAGATAGTGTCACGGGCGGGATTCGAACCAGCAACCCTTTTGCTGCTAGGTGAACATGCTACACTCTACACCACTGTGCTGAACGAACATGATCGCAGCTGAAAGCCTGAGATGTTTTGTTTTTTTGTTTGTTTTTTACCAATTCCATGCTTTCCAGCCTGGAGGACAGATGTGGGGTCTAATTGACCCCGCCTCTCTCTATAAAGAGGACCTGTCACACACTAGTCCTATTACAAGGGATGTTTACATTCCTTGTAATAGGAAGAAAAGTGAAAAATAATACAAAAAAAGGGACAAACAAGTGCAAAAATGAAAATATTAAGTGAAAAAAAGGAATTTAAATGCTCCTGTCCCTAGTAGCTCGCACTCAGAAGCGAACATGCATGCAAGTCCCACCCACATATGTAAACATCCTTCAAACCCCACATGTGAGGTATCATAGCGTGCGTTAGAGAGAGCAATAATTTTAGCACTAGACCTCCTCTGTAACTCAAAAGTGGTAACCTGAAAAAAAAGTCAAGCGTCGCCTATAGAGATTTTTAATAACGAAGTTTAGCGCCATTCCATGAGTGTGCGCAATATGAAAGCGTGACAAGTTAGGTATCTATTTACTCGGTGTAACATCATCTTTCACCTTATCCCTAATAATTGGGCTAGCTTTACTGCTTTCTTATTTTGTCATGCATGAAACCGTTTTTTTTTTGAAAGCCAAAAAAAAACAAAACCGTTTGAAAATTTTTGGCGCAAATACCATTGGAAATTTGTAAGAAAAAATGGCCGCCACTTTATTCCCTAGGGTGTTTGTTAATAAAATATATATAATGTTTGGGGGTCCTGAGTAATTTTCAAGGAAGAAAATATAATTGTTACATGAAGGAGAGAAGTGCCAGAATAGGCGCGGTATGGAAGTGGTTAAAGTGCAACAATAAAAGTTAAAAATTCCTTGAAATTTCGTACCATGGGGGGGAATCAGGGCCGCCATCAGGAATTATGGGGCCCCTTACACAGCTTCAGGCATGTGCCCCCTGGAGCAGAGAACATGGGGGGGGGTGCTGCCGCCTGACATTGAGAAGGGGGGGGCTGCCGCAATTTGATAATCGAGGGGTTCCTTTACAAAAAAATAAATATAAAAAAAAGGGGGGTAGCCATCCGGGGGCCCTGGGGACCTCTGGGCCCTTTAATAAAAATAAACCTCTGGGCCCTTTAATGAAAAAAAAAAAAAAAAATATATATATATATATATATATATATATATATATATATATATAAAAAAGGGGGCTGCCTTGGGAGCTCTGGGCCCTTTAAGAAAAAATAACTAAAAAAATATCTAAACAAAAATAACATGGGGTGGGAGCTGTGGTGGCTCAACGTGAATGGCACTGCGCTGACAAGCCGTTCACCTCTGCGGCCAAGGGTTCGGATCCCGGTCTCGGCTACATGTGAATTGAGTTTGGTGGTCTCAGCCCGGCTCCCGGTGGGTGTGCTATGCAAGGTACGCCTGTACTTAGTACGCCCACCCCCCCCCAAAAAAAAAACACCACACTTGCACGCACACGAACGCACTTTGGCCATGAGGTCTCCTAAAATAAAGAGAGGCGAAGGACCTACAGGGCTGGCTGGGTGGGCTAGACTCCCTCATAGGCAAGCTCTTAGGAGTGTGCTGCAAGTGCATCAGAGGGGGGCGTGGTCACATGTCAGAGGGCGGGCAATTCAATTGGAAGCTTGTGCGCGGCTTCTTCTTTGCCAGAGTCGCCGCTTCCAATAGAATTGCCCGCTTTCTGGAAGATGTGACCACGCCCCCTCTGACGCACATGCAGCACACGGGGACTTTCCTAAGAGCTTGCCCGTGGCGTCAGAGGGGGGCGTGGTCCGGCAGACAGCAGGGATTTCAATTGGAAGCGGCGGCTCCGGCGAAGAAGAACAAGAAGAAGAAGAAGATGCGGACGAGAAGAACAGCGGGAGGAGAAGAAGATGGAAGAACACGCCGGTCAAGATGCGGGAATAGAAGACCCAAGACAGAAGCAGAGGAAGAAGAAGATGGAAGAAGAAACCCGAAGAAAAGAAGAAGAAAGAAGATAATAAAAGACTTGTCAAAAACCGGCTCTTGTCGTTTTTAACCATTTACATTTTTTTTTGTGAAATGGTAGAGGTACAAGGTACCCCATTACCATTTCACACAGGGGGGGGCCGGGATCTGGGGGGCCCCTTTGTTAAAGGGGTCTTCCAGATTTTGATAAGCCTCCTGCCCGCAGACCCCCACAACCACCGGGCAAGGGTTGTGGGGAAGAGACCCTTGTCCTCATCAACATGGGGACAAGGTGTTTTAGGGGGTACCCCAAAACACCCTCCCAATGTTGAGGTCATGTGGCCTGGTGCGGTTCAGGAGAGGGGGGGGCCGCGCTCTGTCCCCCCTCTTTTCTGCGGCCGGCCAGGTCAACGTGCTCGGATAAGGGGTCTGGTGTGGATTTTAGGGGGGACTCCACGCCATTTTTTTTTTAAATTTGGGGTGGAGTTCCCCTTAAATTCCACACCAGACCTGAAGGGTCTGGTTATGGATATTTGGGGGGAACCCCACGTCATTTTTTTTTAAATTGACGGCAGGGTTCCCCTTAATATCCATACCAGACCTAAAGGGTCTGGTTATTGAATTTGGGGGGACCCCCACGCTTTTTTTTTTCGTTTTTTTTAAGAATGAATTCTCCTGCAATTGCCGGGAGCCGACAATTCATTATTGCCGCGAGTCAGTTTTAAATGGCTTTTTTGCTTTGAAAAATGTAATTTTGTGCAGAGACATTTCTAACCACGGGAAACATGCGCTTTTTCACATGCTGACATTAGAGCCCCCCCCCCCCCCCATAGTACGAAATTTAAAGAAATATTACACTTTTATTGTTGCACTTTTAGCATTATTAAAATCACTGCTCCCGAAAAAAACGGCCGTTTTAAAAAATAAAAAAAACATTGGTACATGTCCCCTGGGGCAGGACTGAGGTCCCCAAACACTTTTTTTGTACAAAACTTGCAGATTAGCCTTTAAAATTAACAAATAAGATTTCCCCCCATAGACTTTAACAGGGATTCGGCGGCGGCTTTACTAATCAATTGCATCGCGCTGCTGCTGCGGCCGGTTCATGCGCCTAATTAAGACTTCACCCAGCGCACGTATTAAGGCATGTACCGGCGCAGCGCAGCTTCAATAGTAAATCACCCCCAAGATGTCGCTAATGCTCAATGATATGCTATGCTATGTATTCTCTATGATGTGTTGTATTTCCTATCCACAGTGATCTACTTGTTGTTGTTTTTTTCCTGCCTGTGTGTTCTTCTTACCATGTGCAGTGACATCTTTGCCTGTGTGGTTATGTTCCAATAAAGAAGCCAGTTCCTTTTACTACACAACATCTGATCTGAATTTACCCGGCTGCACCTATCAATCGTACTTTGCAACAAAATAACAGTACATCCATTAATATAGTCATTCCAGACATACAAGTTAGCAACTTGACATAGGCCCCTCTCTATTAATTTGTTTTTGGATAAAGATTTACCCTATAAATCATCCACAAACGGTTAAAATTGCCCATTGTCTCTCCTCCCCTTACGCTCAGCATCATCTGAGGTTGTTATTCTATGCTCTCTGCTATCTAAAAGAAATAAAGTACAACAGTCTTGCTTTTCTAGATGTAAGCTCTACTGCAAATATATTTTGTTTCCTGTATGTGAACTCCCCCCAGGATGCAGTGCTCCTGTCACCTGACATGGAATACAATGTAAATTTCAAACATCTGACACAACACCAATATTATTCTTCTGTTGACACTCAGAGAAACATGGTGGAATGGAAGTTCAGAGAAGGTGACTATAAGTGAGTCAGGGGTGGACTAGTAAGACACCTTTTGGGATCAGAATCTGGTACAGCTGTGCATGGCAACCAATCAGCTTCAAACTTCAGATTGTTCAATTAAGCTTTGACAAAAAAAAAAAAAAATGAAAGCTGGTTGGTTTCTTTGCAGAGAAAAATAATAACATGGTCGTAGCACTTAACTGCTTACTTAATTAAACAACTTCACTTTAAAAGCCAAATGTTAGTGCAGTTACAATTAGCACATTTGAAATGTCTTGCTCTTCTTTCTGATTTGTTGTTAAAATTGCAAAAGCTTCCCTATTAAAACATCCAGTTGATGCAAATATAAGAATTGTTGTTCCTTCTGGTACTGAAAACAAAGCTTTGTGTAGACTATAGAAGATAGGCCAAACCACTCTACATCACTACCTGATAGCAGAAGCCAGAGGTTCAATCCTCCAGCAGTCATACCAAAGTTATTTTTCTGTAGATTTATTGATACTTTGATTCTTGAACATACATATTTTAATGTATATTCTGCAGTTTTAGTGTGCTCATTGTATTGTTTTATAATGTTATTCTATCGGAAGAGTAATTGCTAGACTTTGTTTGCAGCTGCACACATTATAGCAAGCTGCAAGTGAAAATCAGTAGATCCAAAATTATAGGCAGCTCTAAATATTTGCAAACTTAATTTTTACAGCAAATCTTGGTCCTACACCCTTTAAGCTTCAAAGCCTTTCTGTTGGTCAGTGAGGCAGAACATTATATTAAAGAACCAACAGGGAGTCTTAGGAGTGGATAGAGCCAAGTTTACTGTTTACAGTAAAAGTTGAGATTTGCACATCAATTTATCTGCCGGCATTTCTAAATTGTTTTAGCATGCACTTTTACAGAGATGAAATCTTTGCTTATTTAATTATTCATCATAAGCACAGTTAATTTAAGTTTCATATAAACTTTCACATGAAGTATATCTAAAGCCATTTTTTGTTTTGGATAGAGGGGTAAGGGGTGAAATTGCATGTCAGGATTTTACTGCTGCCTATGTCCCTACTAGGGAGATTCACACTCTCTATTTGTCACATTGACCACTATCATCTGATCTGATAGTGAATGATAATTTAAAGTATTCAGTTGACATCAGAAGAGGAAGAGAAATGGATGGAATTTTACAATGGTGACAGATTTTCCCTCTCTTCCTGTGTCTAAAACAGTGTATCTCAACTCCAGTCCTCACGGTGCCCCAGGTCACGTTTTCAGGCTTTCTGTTATTTTGCACAGGTGATTTGATAAGTTTCACTGCCTTAGTAATTACCATCGCCGTTTCGTCTGAGCAACATCCTGAAAACATGACCTGTTGGGACATCTTGAGGACTGGAGTTGAGAAACACTGGTCTAAAAGACAGATGGTGAATGGTGATTTTCTCAATATTGCAAAAAACCCTTAGGCCTCGTACAGACGACCGAGGAACTCATCGTAAATGAAACATCGTTTTCCTCGACGAGTTCCTTGTTAGGCTTGTTCGAGAATCTTGACAAGCTTTCTTTGCGTACACACTGTCAAGACAAAATCTCATCCTTCTCGAACATGGTGACGTACAACACGTATGACGGCACTATAAAGGGGAAGTTTGAATCCACTGGTGCCACCCTTGAGGCTGCTTTTGCTAATCTCATATTACTGCATGTTAAGTAAAGTTTGGTGAGAGACAATTCACGCTTTTCAGTCTGTTACAGCGTGACAAATGTGCTATCTCCATTACAAACCCTACTTTTACCGAAGGCACGCTCCCATATCATACTTTATTCTGAGCATGCGATGAATTTAAATACATTATATTGTAATTTCAAAACTTATTTACAATACTTGCAGCTTCTATTAAAATGATTGGTAAACCTGCGATGAATATAGCAGTTTGGGTCCTTGTTATTATAGGGTTACAACATTTTGTTCCTGATTCCCAATTATGGTCCTGCATTGTCACCTTGTCACACACAATATGCATGCTTAGCCCACTATCTGAAAAATCTAAACTGATAAATGGTATGCAGTCTTTGCTGGAGTACATTAAGACAGAAAGTGGCTGCAAAGAACCTGAAGAAGATTCAACCAAGAATTAAAATAAAGGTAAAAGTGCATTTAGAATCTGTTTGCATACTTTGGCACTTTTTGGGGGGGAGTGGTACAGGTACCAACCCCACTTCTGGCAATCTGTGTGGAAGTTCGGGGCCCCCCTTCAATTCACCTCCCTGCTGATTTTTATGGGGGTAGACTGGAGCTTCCCTTTAAGTTAAGGGTTACATCTTTAAATACTTTAAATAAGTTAATTGGATTGAATATATTTTACATTAAAATTACACAGTTTAAATGATTTTCTATATAGCTGTGTCATTTCATGGCTCACTATATATTTTGATTTCTAAAATATTTAAAAGGAAATTGGCAGAGTATCAAATAATGTAGCAATAGCGGTTGAAAGATATTTAGAGAACACAAGAACAGCTTAATGACTTTTTGAAAACAGAAGTATACAATAGCCATAGATATGCAGCAAATATGATACTTGTGTATGTTTTTAGTATAAATTTAATCTGCAGTGTTCAAATTGTTATAACTCACTATTCTCTTGACAAATGTAGAAACAGAATAAAGGTGACTAACTTACCCAACACAAAGAGCTTCTGTTCAATGAGGAGAAGAAGACTACATGGCCAATAAATCATTTGTCTGAATTGAACCGTTCATTCTCATTTATTAGACAAGTGCTTTAGAAAAGCAATTTTTTTTCCTACTTGTATGTACAATATGTGCTCTATTAGAGTCTTGTTCAGCTATAAAGACGTGATTTGGCTGGATGAAAATGGGTCAGGAGTAATAAATAAAATCATTTATCTTTCTTTAAAGCTTGAGGGTAGATTAATATAAGGTTTTCTCAGCTCTATCCTCATCCATAGCCTATGACAAAGTGAAACTTAAAAGGTCAGTCTACTCTCTTCTCATAGGAGTCTTTCTTTGTGACCATTCATTGAATGGATGCAATATCAAAGAATCAAAAAAAGTTCCTAGTGGTTAAAAGTACAATGTGTGTGGTTGAGAGTGGTTGAGAGTTCAGTAGTCATTGGAAGGTAATGTATAGTCCAGTGTACTTAGCAGAGTCATTTTTTGTACTTGGTGTGCTATTGTATTGGCAGCAGTTAGTTGCAAAGTTTGCCAGTCCACCCAAATCTGACATGTTATTTGTACTGGTGTACTCTCGTAGGAGTAGGGATTAAAAAAAGTTTTAATTGCCATTAAATATTTATCAAAAATTTTGAGATTTGGGCAAAATTGTGGTGAAATGCATTAGCGTCAACAGGGAAGGCAGTGTTTTAAGCAGTTATTTTAACCTTATTATTTTATGATTTTTGTTTCAGAGAAAGAAAAAAAACATAGAGAGATTAAAGCAATAACATTCAAATGCACACAAAAGAAAAAAACACAAATAAAATCATTCAATGGAATAAACTAACCTAAATACATTGCCTCAAACCACTCACCTAATTTGTATAGTGTGACCCCCAAATGAGCCCCTGAATATAAGGTCTCTATGTAATTGTAAATTAAACATTTGGCTCACCCAGCACTTACTGACACACCTTGGGCTTTTTACTATTTGTTTGAACAGGAAAAACCTGAGAAAAGACAACTAGTATGTCAAAGAGCACACACACAATGATAGGGAATGATAGCTAAGCACTAGCGATGCTCTTTTCTAGCAATCTGCTACTGTATGGGTAGTCTATGCTTAGTACCAAGAGGAAAATTAATTTAAAATATAGTGGCTAAACAGTCCCTTTCTCACTGGCCAGTGGTAAATGAGATAAGCACCTTGGCCAGCATTAAGAAATAACACAGTCTCAACAGAAAATAAAGTCAGCTTGCTGAAGTTTGATCTCTTATCAGCCCTACGATCACTCCCAGAATCTCTATGCGTTCACACAGGCTCTGTACAGTATTATTTAAGACATCAGCAGGCGGAGGAGAGGCTCTATCATGCAGTCCAGTCACACAAGGTGTGTGCCAAATGCCTCACGCCTTCCTAGGGTGTAGACTCATGATTTCCAAGTCAAAGCTCTAAACAGTGGTTTGTCCTTTAGCTTTCTGGAAATGCCCTTGGGCAACAGCCACTTGCAACCTTGTCCTTGGCACACTTGGTTGCTCTCTCCAGCAGATAAATTCCCAACATACTCAGGGGCCATCTCCAAAAGTGGAGTACCTTGCAGATAGGCATCTCAGTCCCTGCCCACACCCCTTTATCCACTCACCACATGTTTCCGCATTACTCTGCCACATCCCTCTCCTCTCTCTTTAAAAAGCACCAGACAATGCAAAAATTGCTGCTCTCGGTGGTCTCTTTGAATGTTTAATCTTTAAGATGCTACTGCATAGGTACACACAAGGCCAAGGCAATAAGCAAAAAAAGCCACAGCAACTTTAGTCCTGGCTATATTATTAAAGGCTAAGTTCACTTTTCCCTAAAAAATTATAAATTTGCATATTTTTTGAAGAAAAAAAATGCATTTATAGATGTTTTCCTGCATGCACTGCCTAGAGCTATCTGCCCATACATTTGTACGGGCAGAGTGTTCTGAGCTGTAAGCAATGTGAATGAGCTATAAGCGTGCTGATCAGCATGCTTACAGTTCATTAATACTACAAGCCCATCTGCCATGGTGGAAGACAGGACTGTGGTTTAAATATAAAAAAGCTAGTAACGGGGAAGGGGAGGGGCGGAACGGGGAATTGGAGAAGGATAAGGAAATACAAAGGGGTTGCACTTACATGGGCCGCATCCATGTATATATTATTCAAAAAGAACGGAAAAAAAATAGCTAAGATAGATATTGATGGACGGACTTTGATGCCAAGGAAGTAGGTTAAAAATATAAATTTTAATGTCACCAAATTAATACAGAAAAAAAAGCACATGATAAAATACAAAAATAATAATACATATACGTGGATGGACCACTGTATACAAAATCCTTAAAGTCGCTGAGGACGTTTCGCCGTGGGGCTTCTTCAGGACGGTTAGTAAGGATTTTGTGGAAAGATGTATAATCAGAAAACAAGTAGTTATATAGCCGACGATCCTGTAATGAATGCATCTGGAGGCACGCACAGCAGGCGGATACTCAAATGGCCTGGTCGGAACTTGCTTCAAAAGTTCTCAGACCTTTTTAAAGATCTTCAATTGACAATAAAGTCAGAATAGGGGTATCTTTCGAGTTTGTGTTAGGCGTCACACTACTATCGACCTCCACTCGATGATGAATGGCCCTGGAGCCAGGACCAGCTTCCACTGGCCGGACTGGAAGCCCTCCAGATATATTAGACAACCACTGTGCACGTTTCTATTTTAAGCTTCAAAGTTTGAGCCAAACTCTCAGATGGTTGTCCAGAGATAAGGCCAGTGTCCCAGGGTGTACATCTGTGTGACACATCCATGTATATGTATTATCATTTTTGTATGTTATGTGCTTTTTTTTCTGTATTAATTTGGTGACATTAAAATTTATATTTTTAACCTACTTCCTTGGCCTCAAAGTCCGACCATCAATATCTATCTTAGCTATTGTTTTTTCTGTTCTTTTTGAAGGACTGTGGTTTATTCATTCACAGATTCCAGTAAATTTGCCCACACAGCCTTGCCAATTTCACAATGTGACAGCGGGTGCAGGGAGTACTACCCCATAGGGGGAAAGGAATGCTGAAAAGCAACATACCTAAATATGGGTGCAATATGTAACATGTTATTAAAGGTGAACCCATTCTCTAAAGTAAAATATAGCTGTTTTTCAAAGTAGATTTCACTTACTGTATTTATTGGAGTATAACACTCACTTTTTTACCCTGAAAATAGACTGTAAACTGTGCATGCGTGTTATACGCAGGGGGCTGTGGAAAGTTTTTTTCCTGAAACTTCCCTCTTAGGCCTTGTATACACAATCAGTCCAAACCGATGAAAACGGACTGAAGTTCATTTTCACCGGTTCAAAGATGGATGGTCTGATGGTCTGATGTGTGTACACACCATCAGTTCAAAAACTGATCGTGTCAGAACGCGGTGACGTAAAACACTATGACATGCTGAAAAAAACGAAGTTCAATGCTTCCAAGCATGCGTCGACTTGATTCTGCAAAATGTCATCAATGGCGAAATAAATTTACCAGAACTCACTTTGCATATCAATAACTATTGTCTCCATTTTCCAGCCATACTTTCCATGTTCTCCATTTCTCCTGGCTTACGCTCCTCCTTCAGGTTGAATGACACCCAGCATCATTCAACCTACTTCCTGTCCAGGACATCATTCACATACCCCCAGGTACATCCCATTGCCAAAGCGAGCAGCAGTGACTATTTTCTCTATTTGCCTCTGTCCACTCACTGTACAAGTGTAGTAAGTACACAGAAGCATAGTGTATGTATTGTGTAATTTGCAAAGCAGACATATTCACTTATTATGTTGCAAAATCATTTGTCATTTCACACTCTTTTCTGCTAATAGGGGCTACTCGGTTTCTAACAATTAATTTCAGAGTACCCCAAAATGGGCATCACGATTTACCTTAAGACCCCTTTCACACTGGGACAGTTCGGGCGTTAGCGCTTAAGCGCTGCAAGTTTTAGCAGCACTTTACCGCTGTTATAGTGGCGCTATTTGGCCGATAGCAGGGGGGTTTACCTCCGTTAACGGCCGAAGAAAGAATTAATAGCGCCCATGTTGCACTTTGCAGGCCCTTTGGCAGTGCTGCCCATTTTGGGAGTGGTGTATACACCGCTCCCACACCGTCCCAAAGATGCTGCTTGCAGGACATTTTTTCCTGTCCTGCAAGCAACCACCCCAGTGTAAAATCACTCAGGCTTTTAACACTGGGGTGGCTTGAAAGGCACATTTCAGGCACTTTACAGGTGCTATTTTTAGCCCTAAAATGCCTGAAAGTGCCCCAGTGTAAAAGGGGTCTTATGGATTGGTTACTTAAGGCCTGATTCACACCTATGCAGGTTGCAGTTTACATATTGCAGCTGCATTTTGCGTTTTTCAATACATGCTTTTCATCCATTGATGTCTATGGAACCAAAAGCCAGAAAAAAGTGCCTGGCCCTTTCCATAAAATGCACACATGTGAACTACACCCATAGGAAACCATGTTAAATAGACTATAGCGTGTTTCTACAAAACTGAAAATGCACTGGAAAATGCATAAGTGTGACCCAGGCCTTAAAGGAGAAAAATGTGCCAGCCTGCAGTGCGAGTGACAGAAATGTTATCCATCATAGTCTGAGAAGAAGGAGATCGTGAGAACTTCCTGGAAGGTGGCAACTGAGGAAGAATTTTCACAGAGACATCCTGATGGATTCTCATGGTCTAAATCCTGTTTTTTCAGGGCTTAGAGGACAGCACAGAAAAACAGGAGCAGTTCACACTTGATTTTCTGTCTGCCTAAGAGGACTGAGGGGATCTGATCACTGGATTGTAAGTGTCACACTGTTCCTTGTGCTACAGTGACTGTCCAACAGAATTCTAGTGTTGCATTCATTTTCTATCACATCATCAGGTTCTAGTGGGAAAGACTACATTTAATTGTCAAAGCTACATACAGACAATAAGAGTGGACCCCCATAAATGCACTTTGGAAGTATAGTTCCAGCACTCGGTAGGTTGCGCTTGCCTTTACTACTGCTCATTGCTGCACTTGAGATGGCCTCGCTACTGCTTATGCTGATCTGGATGGCAAATGTCGTCTTATGCCTAGTCCTTACTATTAATCCCTTTGTATGCTAAATTGTGTTACCATTGTTAATCAATTGTATTCCTAGTTACCAACCCTTTTGGGTGACAATATATTTTTATTTGTATTTATATATAAGTTTGCCTTTGCTACCTGGTTTAGTGCCAGTTTTCTTCAATCTACTGTTTGATATTAAGTGTTACCTTTGGTGATTTCCTGTAATATTGTATGTTTGTACACTCAACCTGTTGTGTCAGAGGGGCTGAGGTTCTTGAAAACGTTGAGGCAAAAAACAAAGGGCACATCCTATCCAGCGACTCCTATAGGCATAGCCCTACATATATGAGTTTGCTTAGCTACAGAAGGGAAAGTGAACTGTTATATTACATTTGTTGATACTCTAATGCAGATACATTGGGCCAGATTCAGGTACATCTGCGCATTATTGGACCGGCGTAGCGCACCGCCTTTACGTTAGACTGGCGCAATGTAGCGGCGCAATCACCCTATTCTCGTCGCTTTTACGCAGAAATTAGAGTAATCCAAATTGGGAAGGATGTGAGCGTGTTACATTGAAATGAGCCGTGACCCCCATGCAAATGAATGGCCGGCCGGCTCGCGCATGCGCGCTTGAGGCAGAGCATGTCAGCACCTCTGTGCGCATGCTCACAACTCGGGAACAGCGCAATCAGTGAAATTGGAAGTGGACTAGGGCAAAATCATGAACTACGCAGACAGCATAAATAGACAGACACAAACGTCCTTCCTTTGCAAAAGTACATCCCTTTGTATCCCTCCCTATACAGCAAGGTGCTTTTGTTCTGTTGTTGCGTTGTGGTTTGTCTTTGTGATATTTGTGGACTGTGTGATCTTGTGTTTGTTAGAAGATATTTGTAAGTGATTTTTGGTGACTGCTTGTGAGAGTTTTTGGTTGTTAGTTTTTTGTTCGTTTGTTTTCTTGCTTGATTTTTCCTGCTTGTTTTCTTGCTTGATTTTTGCTGCTTGTTTTTGTAACTGATTTTTCCTGCTTGTTTTTGTGACTGATTTTTCCTGCTTGTTTTTGTGCGTGATTTTTGCTGACTGTTTGGGAGTGAGTTTTTGTCTGAGTATGACGGAGAGAAAGAAGAAGCTAAATTTTACTTTGGGGGAGAAACGAATTCTTGCCCGGGCCATTTCCGATTATGGGCGTTACCTCCACGGCCCGGACAGTGCCAACACCACCCCGGCCAGGAGGAGAGAGATTTTGGAACCCCAATTTAAAGTAACTAAAGACATAGGGGTTGTTATACTAAATCTGGACAGTGTAAAATCTGGTGCAGCTGTGTATGGTAGCCACTCAACTTCTAACTTCAGCTTGCTCATTAAAAGTGGATGTAAACCTGATTTGTGAAATTTGACCCATGTAGTGTTTTCATATCTCTTTCCAAAGCACTAAGTCCTGTGTCTTTCTGCTGCTCCATTCTCTTGTTATCAGCATGATAACTTCTGACAGGTTCTCCATCAACCAAGATAAAACCTGTCTAAAATTTGAGTCGTGGGAGGTTGCTATAAACAGATTAGCAGAGAGCTTGTCTTGTCACGGCACAGCTCTGCACATTCCTTCCTTCCTCTGCCTATGTGAAGTGGGGGGTGTGTGCCTTTCCTCCAATCAGCTTTATTGTCTGTATTCCAAGAATCCACTCCCAGTGCTGAACAGGAAGAGGAAATCTCTAAGGCCGCGTACACATGATCAGACTGGTCCGATGAAACTGGTCTGAAGACCAGTTTCATCGGACCAATTAGATGGTGTGTACGGCCCATCGGACCGTTGTCCGTCAGACGAAAGTTTTAAAACTTGCTTTAAAATCTGTCCGATGGACACCTGTCCGTCGGACAGATTCAATGGTTAGTAAGCCAAAGCATCGGACCAAAAACCTGTGCATGCTCAGAATCAAGTCGACGCATGCTTGGAAGCATTGAACTTATTTTTTTCAGCACGTCGGTGTGTTCTACGTCACCGCGTTCTGGTCTGATCGGATTTTTGGTCCGATGGTGTGTACACACATCAGACCATCAGACACTTCATCCTGGTCCGATGAAAACGGTCCGTCGGACCAGTTTCATTGGACCAGTCTGATCGTGTGTACGTGGCCTAAGGCCCTGTACACATGATCAGAGTTTGATGAGACTTGTCCGACGAACCGTTTTCATCAGACAACTCTGAACTTGTCTGACGTGCGTACACACCATCGGACCAAAATCCGATCCGACCAGAACGCGGTGACGTAGAAAACACAACGACGTGAGGAAAAATGCTTCAATGCTTCCAAGCATGCGTCGACTTGATTCTTAGCATGCGCGGGTTTGTGGGCCGATGCTTTTGTGTACTAACCATTGAACCTGTTCGATGGACAGGTTTCCATCGGACAGGTTTTAAAGCATGTTTTAAAACTTTTGTTTGACGGACAACGGTCCGATAGGCCGTACACACCATCGAACTGGTCCGATGAAACTGGTCTGCAGACAGTTCATCGGACATGTTCGATCGTGTGTACGCGGCCTAACACGTTGTGCACTTTCTAAGGGATATATAAAGTTGAAGACAGCAGATATGCATGTAAAACTTATAAAGGAAGATTTGTTTTATCCCTGTGCATCTTCTAAAGCTGTTCACTTCACTGAGTATATGTGAGGGTTTACATCCACTTTAAGCTTTGACAATAAAAAATGGAAGCTAATTGGCTACATGTGAAACTACACTAGATTTTGAAACCCCAATCTGTTTGCATTGTCTTAAACATACAAATCCTAGGCTGGGTTCACACTATGTGCATCATGCAGCACAGCAGGGGGTCCGGTGCGCCCCCCGTTCACCATTTCAGGTCTAAATTAGGTCCAAATCTTTGCCTTAATTTGGACCTGACACAAAGCCAAAGATACACAGGACTCTGCTGTGCACTCTGCGGCCGCCCCAGAGATGTGTGAATCGGCTCTATTGAGAGCCGATCGCAGTCTCCTGCCATGCGAATTGGTTGCGGAGAAACCCACATCCAATTCACATAAGTGTGAACCCAGCCTCAATCAAACTGAAAAAAAAAAAACTTTGGAGAAGGAGTGTTTCAACCAGATTAGTTTCTTGTAGGAAACAAAGTCAAATCATATGTGATATCAATTGTTAAAAAAAAAAAAAAACAATGATACAATGGCCTTGATATATCAGAAGACTGAATTTAGCGCTAAACATTGCTTAGAAATCTGGTAATCAAAATAGTATGTTTTAAAAAAAACTTTACTTTGAAGAGCCTTATGATCACACAGTGCTTACTCAAACCTCTAAGTTTACACAATCACTGAGTTCATGGCTTCTAGAGTAGCAATAAACAAAAGGGTCATTTGGTAAGTATAAACTTCCTCAATTATTTACGCCATTAAGATGCACGCCTGTGGACAACTGCACCTCTATGTGGCTTAATGGATAAAAGCAAGCATTTAAATGACTACAACAGCATTGTTTTGTTTTATATACTTGCCAGGGAAGTTCATTTCACTTTTCCTGACTTTTCCAGAATCTAAGGAACCCGGAATTTTTTTTTGTTCTTAAAAAAAATAACATGTGCTAACTAAGTCCAGTTTTTCCCTGCAAATTGTATACATTGTCACATGTGCACAACATATGGGCAACAACACAATGAATTTGTTCCATCCTACGCTGGCAAAAATTAACTATAAAGGTTCCTTAGCAAATGTCTTCTAGGCAGTAACTTCTAAGTGTTGGCAATCAATGAATCACTGCTCCATGTATACACACAGAATGTAAATCATTCTTTCTCTTTTTTTGACATTTTCCCTGAAATATATCTATAAGGCCCCATACACATGACAGGACAGACCGATTTGAACAAATCTGTCTGCCGGGGACGTATTGGTTTAATCGTGCAGACGGCGCGCTAACGTGGCGGTGACGTTGACGCCGCCACGTCACCGCACCAGGAAGTAAAACACTTCTGCGCATGCGTCGAAACCATTTGACGCGTGTGCGAAAAGACATGTCTGCTGGTTAGCATACTAACCAGCAGACATGTCGGGCGGACGGGTTCCCAGCCAACAGATTTGAAAGCATGCTTTCAAATCTGTCGGCTGGCCAAATCCGTCGGCTTGCCCGTACACACGATCGAATCTGTCTGCTGGGACGGTCTGACAGACCGTTTCCAGTAGACAGATTTGATCGTGTGTACGCGACCTAAGAAGTAATAATGTAAATATCTGGCCTGAGAATTATTAAATTTGCCATTTTTTATATTTAATAGTTGGCAATCCTCCATGGCATGCTGATATTATTCCTATTATACAGTGAATGCAAGACACTGTAGTTACCCACAATGCCCTGCACTCAAGTATATCCTAATGCCGCGTACACACGATCATTTTTCGGCATGAAAAAAATGTTTTTTTTTCGTCACGTAGAAAAAACAAAGTTTTTCCAACTTCATCATTAAAACGGCGTTGCCCACACACCATTGTTTTAAAAAAATGCTCTAGCAAAGCATGGTGACGTACAACACGTACGACGGCAGTATAATTGGGAAGTTCCATGCGGATGACGCCACCCTTGGGGCTGCTTTAGCTGATTCCATGCCAGTAAAAGATGATTTGCGCTTTTCTGTCTGTTACAGTGTGATGAATGTGCTTACTCCATTATAAACGGTAGTTTTACAAGAACTTGCTTCTGAGCATGCGCAGGTTTTTAACGTCGTTTTAGCCCACACACGATAATTTTTTACAAACCGAAAAACTACATTGTTTAAAACGTCGTTAAAAAATGCAGCATGTTCGTAAAAAAGAATTGTCGTTTTTCAGAACCCCAAAAATTATGTGAAGCCCACACATGATCATTTTAAATGACATTTTTTTTAAAACAATGTTTTTTTCATGCCGAAAAATGATCGTGTATACGCAACATAAGTCTTGAGGGTTGAATGGCGCTGAACGTCACTCAACCTGAAAGACTGATGAAATGTTGTAGGGGAGATATTGACACAGACTGAAGGTGGGTATTGCAGCCTGAGCTTCTTTTTTTTAAATATTACATCTGTAAGATATTTTTTAATTAAAAACATTTAGCTTGAAGATGGCCTTTAAGGGCTCTACTATTGCAAAGAAAGCAGGTAAGTGTTAAATTTTATGTAGTCATTTTAAAAGCTGATTATTATGATGATATTCTTCACTTGTGAGAAAAAAAGGAATGTGAACCCTTCAACCTGCGCACCCTGATCAACTCACTGTATAATAAAGTATATAAAATGTATTGTATAGAGAAAAAAAAAACATATACAATTATAGATAAATACATATATTTATCCATTATTGTATACGTGTATTTTTTTTTTTTTTGTATGTGTATTTGATTATTTGAGCGTGGTATGAAAATCTCTATTGTTTTTCTCCTTTCACTTTTTCAATATTCTTCACTTGAATAACTTCTTTTGACTTTACATGTTGTACCTGCACCACTTAAAAATATTAAAGGCTATTTTTTTTTTTTTTGGAAGGTCAGCATAGGCAACCTTCTTATATAGTCCCTCTAAGTACAGTTGTCCTTTAAACTGATATTAAACATTTAGGAGGCAGAGGTACTCCCAAGAACTTCTCAGAAATAAATTTAGGTGTGCATGTATTTCAATTACATATACTATAGCAGTGGTCTCCAAACTGCAGCTCCTTGCTTTCCTTTGGAGTATTTTTCTGCCTATTGAGACAAGACACTATTCCTCCCACTGACACCAACAATGAACGTAATTCCTGCTTCTGACATCAACGATGGGGCACTATATCTCCCGTTGACGCCAATTATGGGGCACTATTTCTCAAACTGACACCAACAACGGGACACTATTCCTTCCGCCAATACCAGAGATGCATTTTTCATCCACACTGACGCCAATACAATTTCAGCTCCCAATGGCCACAGTTTGGCCCCCCTGAAGTTTGAAGTGCCGTAAACTGGCCTTTTTGTTCAGAACGTTTGGAGACCCCTGTACTATAGGTAATGGTAGGTGAACCAGCAATGTTAACAGAGCCCCAGCATTGAGCCTGTTCCACCAACACAAAAGCCCACTCACATATGATTGTGCTGGTTGGTAGTCATTGTCTAGTGTCTACTTGTAGAGGCCACTTTTTTTGGGCTTACAAGAACAAGAGTCTCATCTCGTGTCACCCACAGAAAGTGCCTCCTGAGAAAAGATGCTTACCTTGGCACCAGTGGCGGCTGGTGTTCCAAATTTGGGGGGGGGGGGCGCAAACGAAAAAAAAAAAAAAAATTGCAGCCTTACTGTGCCCATAAAATGCAGCCACTGTGCCCATCAAACGCAGCCACTGTGCCATTAATTGTCACCACTGTGCCATGCCATCAAACGCAGCCACTGTGCCATGCCATCAAATGCAGTCACTGTGCCATCAATTGTCACCACTCTGCCATGCCATTAAACGCAGCCACTGTGCCATCTATTATCACCACTGTGCCATGCCATCAAACACAGCCACTGTGCCATTAATTGTCACCACTGTGCCATGCCATCAATAGCAGCCACTGTGCCATGCCTTTAAACGCAGCCACTGTGCCATCAATTGTCACCACTGTGCCATGCCATCAAACGCAGTCACTGTGCCATGCCATCAAACACAGCCACTGTGCAATCAATTGTCACCACTGTGCCATGCCATCAAACGCAGCCATCCAACCACCTCGGAGCTTTATATTATAACCTGCTGGGACTGACGTCACTTACGGTTTTCAAATCCCGGCTGGAAGTAACACTAGTATTATTAGTAATGCTCCCGGCGCCCATAGGAAGCTATTCAGCACTTTGCAATGCACCCATAAGGCAGGATAAAAGCCCGCAAATGAAACGCCATGTCTGCAATTTAAAGATTGCATTGACGTGGCGCTTCATAGGGCAATGGTGGCTGGCACTCAATCTTATGTTATTTCATTAAAGGACATTTTTTTTTTCTTAAAGGGGCCATTTTTTTGTGCCTACAGGTGGGGGGGCAGCGTCCGGGTGCCCCTATGGGCGGGCCGCCACTGCTTGGCACTGACAGCATCAACAGAAGTAGTTTAGGGCATTCAACTTTCCTCTCTTTGCTACAATGCCAGTTTCCAAAGTGAGAGTGAAAGAATTCCGAAAATCTGTCTAGTCATACTACTCAGAATTGGTTAAGGCTACAAATAAAAGAATTAGCTAGTAAAATATATATTGACTTTGGCTTTAGCAATTCCACTATTTTACTGCAGATATATGATACAAAGATAACTGAAAAGGAAAAGGAAAAGGGAGTCATAAACAGGAGCTCTTAATGACAAATCGGTGGCCTGACCTTAGTTCAAAACTTCTCTTGATTTGCAGAGTCTGAACACTTTTTCTTCCGAAGCTCCCCAGGTCATTCACATCATGGAAGTTTGTGTGATTTAACTGTATTTTGATTGCAGTTCCAGGAAAAGATCACATCTTAGTCTTAGAATTAAAACCCCCAATGTGCTTTTTTTCCTTTGCTTTATTCTACATTACCAGTCAAGGATATTTACTGCTCTCTTTTTCCTTCCACACATCTGTATATTGTTACAGCAAGCTGGCAGAAAATCAAGGTCCTTTTAATTTACAATACAATATTAACAGAGTGTGATGTCATTGAATCAATTCTGCTTGATCTTTTCACAATATAAATCATGTTTATCCAATTAGCGCTTGTGATAAACAATGATGTGGCTTTTATAGGCCACTTACATAAGGGAAGGAAGAAATAATGTATAAATTATACGTGAAATGATGTGTGTCCTGCCCATAATTATGCAGTAGTAGGGGCATTGTAATAGCCATAGCTTTGTGAAATACTTTGGAATCAATGTTAATGGGCAAACCACGTGCTTTGTGTGGTGTTCAATGCTGTATATAACACTTTACAAAAAAAGTGACTATTTATTCATAAACACTATTAAAAACATTTGCAATTTTTTTAAGTGCAATAAAGTTCCTGCCATGGGAACAGACACCTTCCTTTTCACAGCTGACTGCCTATCCCACTAACACTCTAAGCAACCTCTGATAAACCTACTTGGGTCAAGTGGGGGTCATGATTCTCCCAATAAAAGCAAGAAATATGGCAAATCTTTTTACCACACTTGGTATGATTGGTTTAAAGCAAAGTTTTATTTTTCCCCCTGAAAGGCCTCATTTCCATCTCAAAAAGTTGGGAGGTATAAAAAAAAAACTGCTTACAGTTTGGACATAAGTTTGGACACTTCCAGTCCAATCATTTTGTTGACTTTCTAAAGCCTAGTTTACAATAGCACTATCCCCCTGAAGAGGGATTCATGGTGGATTAATACCTGTTTAACCCCTAAAAGATACCCCATAACCATGTACATTGCAGGTGGAGGCAGCGCACTCCCATTGGATAGTTCCTTCAAAACACAGACATGCCTCAGTGCTCACTATTTCTCACATGCAGTAATATGGAAATTATTCAATCGATGCTGCTCTCCTTGAGCAGGGAAACTCCAAAACACTACAACGAAGAAAAAGGAGGACATAAAAGCCTTCAACACCATAGTCAGTTTATTAAAAAGCCAAAAAATGGTGGACATGTTTAATGATACCGGTTCTTTTTCTAAACCTTTTTCTTACATTGTGCTTTTCCTATTAAGATTCAAGATTGGATACATGACTATGACTTTAGTAGTACTCTATACCTTATTGACAATAATAGACATTACAGTACTATATCCGTATACTTGTAATTGCAAATACTGGAAGAACAACATTGTGCTCATGTATAATGTTTTGTTCATGTTTAATGTCATCTTTAAAATCAATAAAAATTATTGAAGAAAAAGCCCAAAAACATACTCACAAACATGAAAAGATAAAAAGCCCATCAAATTACAACTCCAGCATGGTGGATAACCAAAAATCTGTAGTTGAGTGAGTGAGTGAGTGAGTGAGTGAGTGAGTGAGTGAGTGAGAGAGAGAGAGAACTTGTATAGTGCTGCATATGCAAACTGAATTGCCTCAAGGCTATTTTTGGCCTTCAGAATAGATGGGTTTTGAGTTTGTTTTTTTCTGAAAGCCTGATGATTCCCTTCCATTCGGATGCTGGTTGGTAAAGCGTTCCATAGTCGAGGTCCTTGGACTGCAAATCGTCATTCTCCTTTGGACTTGTATCGGGCTTGGGTATTTGGAGTAGATTTTGATTGGTAGATCGGAGGACGCGGTTTGGGTTATGACATTTCAATTTTTCACATAGATATTGCGGTGCACTGTTTTGTACACATTTGTGCGTCAGGCAGAGTGCCTTAAATGTGATTCAATCTTTTATGGGCAGCCAGTGAAGGGACCTAAGGGAGGGAGAGATTGATTCCCATGTTTTTTTTCCTGTTACTAGTCGTGCCGCCGTTTTCTGGAGTTGATTATGGTTCCCACCACGACTGCTATGTCTTCTTTTGGGATAAATGGAATACGTCTACGTAGTAGGCGCAGCAGATGGTGGGATCCGCTGACTACTGAACTTATTTGTGCATCCATTGTCATGTCGGAGTCAAAAGTGCTAGGAGTGATGGTTTGTCTCAAAATGAACGGGGGCATCCATGTTGTTATAGTGAGTCTTTTCTGGTTGGCGTGAAACAGAAGGAGTTCTGTTTTTGAGCCATTGAGTTTAAGATAACTATCCGTCATCCAATTCTCTATAAGAGTAAGGCATTTCTCTAGTCCGAGATAATGATCCTTTTGTTGCTGATACAGAAATAGAGTTGGGTGTCATCCGCGTAGGAATGGTAGAGTAGATTCTGATTACTGACGAGTTCGAGGAGGGGGCGGAGATAAATATTTAATAGTACGGGTGACAAGGGTGACCCCTAAGGGACTCCGCATGACACCAATGCGTTTTTCAGAAGTGAAAGGACCTAGTTTCACTATCTGTGATCGG
Source organism: Rana kukunoris (assembly GCA_029574335.1). Taxonomy (NCBI): domain Eukaryota; kingdom Metazoa; phylum Chordata; class Amphibia; order Anura; family Ranidae; genus Rana; species Rana kukunoris. The sequence continues at coordinate 113,551,586 of CM056049.1, read as the reverse complement.
TTTTCCAAAAAGGAGGAGAATCAGGGTAGATCCGAGTCTGCCACTCTAGCTACTTCAGCTAGGCAGGGCAGCAGCAATTTGTGGTCTACTGTATCAAAAGCTGCCAAATTTTAAGAAGTGCTGTTTCCGTTCCATGACCAGGACGGAAACCCGATTGAAATGGATCCAGTAGTTTGTAGGTATCTAAATGGTGTTTTAGCTGTTGTACTACTGCTTTCTCCATTACCTTGGAGAAGATGTTTAGACCTGTTATGGGTCGCCAATGGTTTGGGTCTTTGGGGTCGAGCCCTGTTTTTTTAAAGATGGGTTTGATTATTCCCTTGTTTTAGGGAGGTCGGCACCATGCCTTCCTTAAAAGATTGGTTTATGTGGTGTGTGCGATAGCCGGTGACAAAATATCGGCACATTCTTTCAACAGTTTAGTGGGAATGATATCATTAGGTGGTGTACTGTCGCGCAGGGCACCAACGATATTTTTGGTGGTGCCGATAGAGATTGCTTTTAGTGTGAATTTCATAGATTGTGGCATATTTGTATTAATATTGCCTTTTTGGTTTAAATGGGGGTGGGTAGAGGTTCTTTTTTGCTGAATAATTTCACGGATATTTTCAATTTTGTTAATAAAATAATCCGATAATTTGTTGCAAAAATTTTGTGATTCAAAATTCGGAGCCTCTAAGCAGGCTGGATTCATAGAGAAAATAAAAAAGTTGCGCTAATTTAAGAAAAAACTGTAAGATACAATAAACCAGTGCAAACACAATTTGGGAAAATGACAATAATAAACATGCTGTGAGCAAACTAAATGGTTATGGAAGAACCACAATATTATGTAAAGTCCAACAAAGTGTTTTCATTCAGTGTTCTCCCCAGTGAGAAAATGATCCACAACGCGATATTGGAAAGAGTGATGACAGAAAGAACCTCCACCATGGTCACACACTGATTCTTACCAGAATTCAATGATCTCTAAATTATAGGAGATCAGAGACAGCGTAGACAAATGATATCCTTTGGAGGGTGTCAGCAGCCCAAGAAGTTAGCACTGATAAGTTGCCTCAAACATTACCACAGTATACAGTATTTGTAGAGAGAAAGGAAGCTTGCATTGCATAAAACCTTTGGATAATTTATTAGTAAAAAGCAAGATGTACACTTGCATCAACGATAAAAGCAAAGAGCGTGTAGAAATAACAATGTGCAGCCCGTATCTTCCAGGTCTGATCATGTGATGCGGTGATGTCAGAACGTCGCCTCCCAGCATTTCGTCTCGATGGGGATGTAGTCACGGGATACATGGTCTGAGCAACTAAATTGAAGAGTTTGCGGGAAAGGTTGTGGGCTTTGGCGAGGATATCAGAAAAATTATCTTTTTTTGCTTTAAAGATTTCTTTGTGATATTTCTTGGTGATTAATTTGTAAATTATGTGGTTTCCCTCTGTTGAGTTTCTTCTCCAGGCTGCTTCCGCTCTTCTGCGCTCTTGTTTCAGCAACGTGAGATCGTTATTGAACCAACCGGAGTTGTTTTTCCGGATAAGTGTTTTGCGTTTCGGAGCTACTATGTCTGCTGTCTGTAGTAGAGCTTTGTTGATTGAATTGAACATTTCCGCTGCTGTTTGACATTGTTCTGTTGTTTTTATCTTGTTCCATAATGTACTTTTGTAGAGTTCCGAATGGAGCTTCTTCTGGGATCTTGTCCAGTGTGTTGTTGACGGGTTTGTCGTTTTTCTTAAGAGGGCGTTTATAGTGTTTTTGAATTTGATTGCATGGTGATCTGTCCAGGGTAGGGGCTCATTTTTTTCAGTGTGTTGATATCCATATCTTGTTTGAAGATAAGATCTAGAGTATGACCTGAAACATGTGTGGGTCCACGTATCAGTTGCTGCAGACCTAATCCTTCCAAGTGGTCAATGCTGCGTTTTTGGTCCAGGTGGTCTATAGCAGATTAGTATGTGAACGTTGTCCTGGGGATTTGTTTGCAGTTGCAGAGTGAGGGTTTCCATGAATGGTAGTGAGCTCTGTAGATCAGGTTTGGTGAGTGAGAGGTGAGCCTTGTAGATCACTGCCAGGCCTCCTCTTCTTTACCCTACTCAGTTCTCGGTTAAGATACCATAATTCTCTGGCACCAGTTCTCCTAGAATGGTGTTACAGTCTGACGTTAGCCAGCTTTCTGTGATGAAGAGGCAGTTAATGTTGTGTTGAATGATGAAATTGTGGGTTTCCTGTCTGCGCTTTACTGCGGATCTTGTGTTGATCGAGGTGTATGATAAGTGTTGTAGCTGAAATGTAGGCGTACTATTTTTGACAGTCGGATGTCGATTGGTTCTTAACAGTTGCTCTTTCTGTAGTACTTTTTTTGTGGCATCTGGTAATGTTGCAGGGGTTGTCCTTAGACCCCAAATGGTCTTTACTGAGTATTTCATGTTACCCATGATAGCAGATACACTGATGATGATGACGCTGTAGATGGTGGCTAATTCTAGTGACTCTGGTAAGTAGCGATAAATGATCCCCCAAACTAACCCCCTAGTTGATCCAGAGGAAGGTGAAAAACCCCTGCCAAGCCAGGCCAATCAGCTGCGGTGGGGGAGAAAATTCCTTCCTGATCCCTCATGGGCGATCGGGTAAACCCTGGATCAACTCACTATGGTGGCCAAGGCTTGGGTCCTTACCTGTTGTGGTGGATGGTTGGGAAAATATGATGCATTTTGGGAGACAAGCCTGCTTCCTCAGACCTAAACCTTTATGTTTTTTGGCTTTTTAATGAACTGAATATGGCGTTGAAGGTACTAGACGTTTGTGCCCTCCTTTTTCTTCCTATTGTCCCATTGGATAGTGTTTAGTGGGCGGTACCCACCAAACACAACATCGAGATTCAATTTCCTCACTGCAGTGAGGCATTGTGGCTGTGGCATGTTTGCTCCCCCCCCCCTAGACGTTTGTGCCCTCCTTTTTCTTCCTATTGTCCCATTGGATAGTGTTTAGTGGGCGGTACCCACCAAACACAACATCGAGATTCAATTTCCTCACTGCAGTGAGGCATTGTGGCTGTGGCATGTTTGCTCCCCCCCCCCCTAGACGTTTGTGCCCTCCTTTTTCTTCCCATTGTCCCATTGGATAGTGTTTAGTGGGCGGTACCCACCAAACACAACATCGAGATTCAATTTCCTCACTGCAGTGAGGCATTGTGGCTGTGGCATGTTTGCTCCCCCCCCCCCCCCTAGACGTTTGTGCCCTCCTTTTTCTTCCCATTGTCCCATTGGATAGTGTTTAGTGGGCGGTACCCACCAAACACAACATGGAGATTCAATTTTGTCACTGCAGTGAGGCATTGTGGCTGTGGCATGTTTGCTTCCCCCCCCAACCCCCCCCCCCCCCACACACACACACACACCTTCTTTTAGCTGCCTGTGCATCTAAAGAGAGAACGGCCAAGGAGGTGGTAAAAACACAGCTCAACTGCATGTCCGCTGTCGTCATCCCCCCCAACTGCAAGCCTATACAAGCTAAGGTGAAAATAAGTTAGCCAAAGCTAAAGACATAAACATGATATGCCTCTGCAAATTTTATTGCATAATATTGTTTTCTAAATTGAATGGATTAGGAGGGAAGCATAAAAACAGCAAACATTTGGCCAACCTTACAGATAATCAACTGTTATTGTATATTGTAAGGTCTCAGAACATAACAACATTTTTAGGCTTTAATCCAAATGAAGTGAAGACTGTTCCAGATCATAATAAATTATTTGACCTTTGACCTTTGGATTTGATGACAAAGTGATGGAAAACTGCGTAAAACTAGAGAAAAGGCACTTAGGCCAAATTTAGCAGTGTCAGTGAACTTAACAATAATAATGTCTCATTTGCATACCTGAATAATTTTTAAGGGTACAGAAGGTTTTTATTTGGCACACTGCTTTAATAGAGATCACATGATTGGAATGGGTTTCGATAATCACTGTGGACCCCACTTGTCATTAACAGCGCGGATTAAGAGCCAGCAGCCGTGCAAACTATCCGCTATATGTTCTCAGAGCGAAGGACATTTATAAACCTCTCCCCAGAAGGGGGTATCTATTATGGTTTCTGGCTGTGTGAAACCTTCCAGTGCAGGAAATAGGGAGGATTATATTTTGTATCAATAATTACTGTAAGCAGGTGTGCTACAGTCTGTGGAGAGACTGAAGCTAAAATCCAGGTATTTTTAAAACATGAGCCAAACATACCTAAATATCAAAATATAAATTATTTTATAAACAATACATTTTAAAATTTAAACTTTAAAGTTAAAGTGGCATTTGCGGTCTACTGAATTTTATTGAAAAGATGTAGCACTCTCCTAGATAAGCTGTAAGTAAGGTTATTTAGCAGCCTTGTTTTTTGGCTCTGCTGTAATTAGCAGAACAGCATGTGATTGCTATCGTCTGCTCAGGGCTCTGCAGGCTACAGTTTAATTGCTTTTCCCTGTCTTCTGGAGGATTCCAGATTGTAGTGGGTAGGAGAGTCAAATCAGTAGTCTTAATATTTATGCAGCACCAGCCAATCCCTGGGGATGGTTGCTCAGATGGTGGTTGGGGAGTGCCTAAATAATTTGGAGCCTCAGAGAGCAAGGTTCTTCCTAAGGAGAAGTTATTTCCAGCCAGAAGCCCTGCTGTCCTTCTAGGCACATCAGATGAAGATGCTGCTTGTCTCATCAAGGTCCCAGCAGGGGGGCTAGTCTGCTGAAAATTCCTTTTAAGCTAAGACAGGGGTTTCACTGGGTATCCGGTCTGGAAGATTCACTGAGAAGACTGTCTGCCGGAGGTTGGAGGGAGACATCCAATTCCCCAGGACACTATGAGTACAGACCTGAGAGAAGAACCCTTTTGACTGTTCCTGCTGTTAACCCCTGGTGCACTAATAGTCAGGTTTGCCTGTGACCCATGGTTAGTTAGTGCTCTGCTCAGGCTTAGTCTTAGTGGGCAGTAGTATGGATGTGCCGGCAAGGAATGGAGCTCGTCCCAGCTCCTGTGATCACTAAAGGGAGGAAAAGCAAAAGTCCCTGCTGGTGCCGCACATTTATGAAATCCTGTGGTAGGTATGAGAGAGACAACCACAGGCCACTGGGAGCCCAGGCTTAGGGTGTCTCTCTTATACCTACCACAGGATTCTGTGGATGTGTGGCACCAGGGACCTTTCCTTTCCTCCCTTCAGTAAGGTTTACCTGGCCTAGAACATTAGTTATGGTGTCACGGTACTATCCACTTGATGTCCCACTGCTTAACCCCTTGGTGCCGGCCGCATGCAAATATGCGACCCTTTAGTGGATGGGCCTTGGCACTGGGTGGCTGCATATTTGCATGAATTAGTGTCAATACAGATGTGCCGAGAGCGCGCACCCTGTGCGGTCCCGCCTCAGTTACTGGCAGCTAATGTAAAGTTCCCAATCGCAAGCTTTCCGATCATGTGATCATGTTTATTAAGTCCCACCTACCAGCATCCTAAACCTCTTAGGCCGCGTACACACGATCGGTCCAAACCATTAAAAATGGACTTAAGCCCAGTTTCATCGGTCCAAACCGACCGTGTGTACGGCCCATCGGTCTGTTGTACGTCGGACCAAAGTTTTAAAACTTGCTTTAAAATCGGACCGATGGACGCCTGACCATCAGTCTAAACCGATGGTTAGTACGCAAAAGCATCAGTCCAAAAACCCGCGCATGCTCAGAATCAGGTCGACGCATGCTTGGAAGCATTAAACTTCATTTTTTTCACCACGTCGTTGTGTTTTACGTCACCGCGTACTGACACGATCGGTTTTTGAACTGATGGTGTGTACGCACATCAGACCATCAGACCATCAGTCTGTGAACCGATGAAAACGGTCCGTCGGACCATTTTCATCGGGTTGGACCGATCGTGTGTACGCAGCCTTAAAGGTTAAGGGACTGTTCTAAAAGGTAGCTGCAAAGGGAAAAGTGTCCTTAAATTCCTGTTCAGTGTTCTTGAGTATCCCACGGCTTACCTAAGCCCCATCCAAGTTCATCTGCAATAAACTATAAAAAGGCAACCCCTACACTGCTTATGAAGCCAGAGGAGGGAATGTTGCTGTTTCTTACACTTGTGGGAGAAGAACCTTGAACCAAAATTGGCGGCCTTTGCGCGGCGTTAGCAATACACTATATTTGTATTTCCTAAACATGACGTACATACAGGAGAGCTTTTCTGAACTATATGTGCTCACCAAGGGTAGGGAGGGATACCTAAAGCATTAACAGAAAAGTCTGCAAGAAATTCTGTGAATGTGTTTGGAGCTGTCAGTATGTGCTCACTGCTCACTGCACATGCCATATTTTAAATTTTTACATCCTATCATTAATGTAAAAATCAGTCTTTGATGGGCTACAATTGCATTACACATTTGTTATTTAATCTGCATTTTATATCCTTTAATTACAACATTTTTATTGAAAGCTGAAAGAAATGTGGTTATATAATTAGCCTGCAACATTATGTTAATCAAATGTTATCAGTAAATAGTCTGTAATCAGCATCACTACGTGGTGTACCATGCAAAACAGAAACGTACCACCATTTGGCACACTTAACCTTGACACTATTTAGCATTTTGACAATAGAATTGAATAATATACAGTAAACTGTAATAACCTTGTTTTGCAAGTAGAACTATTTGACTTAAACCCTAAATTATGTTTGGAATGCAAAATAAATGATATTGTTGTCCTTAGAAGTCAAATCCAAAGTTACAGGGACATTTAGTCAGCCAAAGGTTAAAGCGTAACTAATCCCAAAGACAAAAATGTAGCTTACATATTGTTGGATGTGGTGGCTGCATTTGTTTTCTTTTTGTCAAGCTTTTACATTTTTATATATTTTTCAGATTATATGATTGTGGTTGCAAGTTAGAAAATCACTTGATTCCCCCACCAACACAGCAACTGTAGAAACTAACTCTGGCCAATAAAAAATTTGAAGCATGTTTGAAATAATTTTCCACAGCCTGTACTGTAGCAGAATAGAATGAATTCACTAATAAACAAGAGAAAATCTGAGCCCAGAAAATTAGTAAGGCTTTCTTCCTCTCCGAGGAGGCTCCATCCAGGCCAGATGACAGTAAACAGACAGAAAAGTGTTCATTACAAAGACATTGAGTTACTGCAGGATCTCCAGGTGCTGCAAAAACATTTTATGGAAATATAAATAAGGTTTAGGTGACCTTGTCACCATTGTTGTATGTCTGGACACCATAGGGGTTATTTACGAAAGGCAAATCCACTTTGCACTACAAATGCAAACTATGGGCCAGATTCAGAACGTATTTACGTCGGCGTATCTAGAGATACGCCGAGTAAATACTAAGAATAGCCGGCGTATCTTTTTTCTGTATTCAGAAAACAAGATACGCCAGAATTCAGCTAAGATACGAGCGGCGTAAGTCTGTTACACCGTCGTATATTAGTTGCATATTTACGCTGGCCGCTAGGTGGCGCTTCCGTCGATTTACGCGTCGAATATGTAAATTAGGGAGATACGCCGATTCACGAACGTACTTGCGGCAGGGCGTCGTAGTTTACGTCATTTACGTAAGCGTTAGTCTGGCGTAAAGTTACCCCTGCTATATGAGGCGCAGCCAATGTTAACTATGGACGCCGGGACAGCGTCGAATTGTGGGTCGTTTACGTTGTTTGCGTAAATCGTTCGGGAATGGGGCTGTACGTAAGTTACGTTCACGTCGTTTACATTGACTACTTGCGATGTGATTTCACGCATGCGCACTGGGATACGTGCACGGACGGCGCATGCGCCGTTTAGTAAATACGTAAATTGCGTGGGGTCATGATTCGTTTATATGAATCATGCCCCCTACATGACTAATTTGAATTCGACACCCTTACGCCGGCCACTTTACGATACGCCGCCGCAAATTACGGAGCAAGTGGTTTCTGAATAAGGCACTTGCCCATAAAACTTCCAGTGGCGTAGCGTAAAGAGCATACGCTACGCCGCCGCATAGATACACAATTGTATCTGAATCTGGCCCAAAAAGTGCAAAGTACACGTTAAAATTGCACTGAAAGTGCACTTGGAATTTCAGTCGCTGTAAATCTGAGGGGTAGCTCGGAAATGAGGGGAAGATAAAATGCTGTTTTTTATTTTTCTTGCATGTCCCCCTTGGATGTACAGTGACTGCACTTCCAAGTGCACTTTCAGTGCAATTTCAAGTGCACTTTGCACTTGTAGTGCAAAGTGGATTTGCCTTTCGTAAATAACCCCCCATGTGTATTCTTCATAAACTTTCCCCATGCAGTCCCTGCAGGAATATTTAGATGGCAGTTTCCAGTGTAGCAATCAACAGTGAACTTTAATTTCAAATTAGAATCAGTTGTCAAGCCCCCCTTCAAGGCACATAGATGAACCCGCACGATTTCAAAGCCATGTTCATGGGGGCTTTGGGACAAGATTTCAAAGCTGCATATCAGTCTGACTTCGGAGGCAACTTGAAAGACATCTACGTTTGAAGTCTCCAAAAGTAGTGCACAAACTACTTTTTGAAATCGATGCAGCGCCGCAAAGACGGCTTCACACCGATCGGGATGTTCCTATTGCCAGCAATAGGCTCCGATTTGACATGAAATTCGACCTGTCAAATTGCATGTCAAATCTCGCCCATGTGAACAAGGGATCACTGTTATCTACTTCACCTTTTCCTGCATTGCAGTAAGCCTTCACACCAGTCTCCACACCTGGCCTTGCTTACAGACTTTAAAGCGGTCAAGGTGGTACCAGATGAAAACATTCTGTTAGCCACTAGTCTGTCTACCCAAGTCTAGATTTCAGTGATACTGGACTCTGTTTCCGCTTCTGTTAGAAGTTAATGTATTAAAACTAGGGCACTCTGAATCTGGTACAGATGTACAGTACATGGTTCCCCATAAGCTTCTAAATTCAGCTTGTTTAATTAAGCTTTGACATAAAAATAAAAAACAGGAAGCTGATTGGTTTCTAAGTAGAGCTGCACCAGATTTTGCCTTCTCCAGTTTTAGTAAATCAACCCCAGTCTGTATCTGCTCTGATACTGTGTCTGTTTATAGCTGTTACTTGGACCATTTTCCTGAAACCTGAAGCATTTTATTGTCTGCCCTGCCTGCTTGGTGACAGTCATCAATTGAGTTGCACCTTAGTGAAGACCTAATGTCACAGGGTTATGCTTTAAATGGCACCTCCTAGAGACACAGGGTTCACAAATTATGAAATGAGCTAAAATGATAAGTTCACCTTTCATAACATGTAACATCCATATTCAGGGTGTAACGTGTAACATGTTATGAATGCAGTGGCTCTGCCCATCCAGCCACGCCCCTTTATTCACAGTCCTCCGTGAATGGAAAACTACAAGGTCTGGCAGCCTTTGCAGCTGTTTGCTTGTAGTTTTCAATTAACTACCACGGTGCTGTGAGAGCTGTGGTAGTTCATTGAGTCTTCCTGTCAGAATGTATCAGCTTGCTTGTATGAGGTACAAGATAGATACACTGACAGATCTACAGGAGAGCCACATGGCATAAACAATCTACTGATGACTGGTGCAATGCTTTGCAGGATCCTGCAACAAAACATAATAATTGCACTTTTTTTTTTTTTTTTTTACCTGCAAAAAAAATGAACACATCTGTATTTTAAGCGGAAAAATGTAATAATGCGCAAAACCCTATAGGACTGGAATTTGAAATCTCTGTTGGGATGTTGGAAACACAGTCTAGAGTGCATTTTTGAAATGCAGGTGGTATAAGTACATGAAATGGATTTGGTATCGGCTGACTGCGGTCTCTGTACATCAAGGCTACAGCGTGGAAAGTAGCAGCAAAAGGAGTCAATCAGTTTATTTGCTGACAAGAAGCATGCTGAAAGGAGAAGAAAGAGTGACAGAGATCAGCACACCACTGTGCTGCTTCTCCTTTCACTGTCCAGTCACAGGCTGAGAAAGATGATTTGGGCTCAAAAATAGTGGTTGGCTGATGATGGCCATTATGCCGCGTACACACGATTGGGTTGTCTGAGACCGGTCTGATGGACCATTTTCATCATACCAAACCGATCGTGTGTGGGCCCCATCGGTTATTTTATCCATCGGTTAAAAAAAATGAAACTTGTTTTAAATTTAACCGATGGATACCTAACCGATAGAAAAAAAACGATCGTCTGTAGGCACGTCCATCAGTTAAAAATCCACGCATGCTCAGAATAAAGTCGACGCATGCTTGAAAGCATTAAACTTCATTTTTTTCAGCACGTCGTTGTGTTTTACGCCACGGCGTTCTGAAACTATCGTTTTTTTTAACCGATGGTGTGTAGGCACTACTGACCATCAGTCAGCTTTATCGGATAACTGATGGAAAAATTCATCAAACCGCTCTCATCAGATTGACCAATCGTGTGTACAGGGCATTAGACTAAGGACATATAGTGGTTGATTTACTAAAACTGGAGAGTGCAAAATCTGGTGCAGCTCTGAATTAAAACCAGTCAGCTTCCAGTTTCTTTTTTTTTTATGTAGCTTAATTAAACAAATTGAAGTTACCAACTGATTGGCTACCAAGCACAGCTGCAGCAGATTTTGCACACTCCTATTTTGTCATGTGTCAACCAAAAAGGTAAATGTTTTTTTATTATTATTAATCAGGATTTATATAGCGCCAACAGTTTACGCAGCGCTTTACAATATAAAAGGGAGACAATACAGTTATAATACAATAAAATACAAGAGGGTTAAGAAGGTTCTGCTCAGAAGAGCTTACAATCTAATAGGGTAGGGCAGGTGGTACAAAAGGTTGTAACTGTGGGGAATGATCTGTTGAAAGTGGTAAAAGATTAGTTGTAGATGTGATTGGCTTCCGTGAAGAGATGAGTTTTCAGGGATCGCCTGAAGGTAGCAAGAGTAGGGGATACCCGGACAGGTTGAGGTAGCAAGTTCCAGAGGATGGGAGAGGCTCTGGAGAAATCCTGGAGATGAGCATGGGAAGAGGAGACGAGGGAGCTTGAGAGTAGGAGGTCTTGAGAAAAACAGAGGACAGTTCGGGTGTTATTTGGAGACAAGATTGGTGATGTAGCTTGGGGCAGAGTTGTGAATGGCTTTGTAAGTTCTGCAGGTGTGGAATGGGGCAATTACAATGCAAAAGAGAGGAGTGGCTCCGCAGGTGCCACGCTTGCGGCTCCGCAGCTTCGCGGGTGCAGCGTTTGCCGTTCCGCGGGTGGGCATCTCCGCAGGTGACAGTACTGGTGGCTGACAGGTGACATTTGCTGACAGGTGATGTGGCAAGTGGACAATCCGCAATGTGTGGCAGAGGTGAGGTGACAATCCGCATCTGTTGATAGGTGACGTGGCAAGTGGACAATCCACAATGTGTGGCAGGTGACGTGGCAAGTGGACAATCTTCAATGTGTTGCAGGTGATGTGGCAAGGGACAATACGCAATGTGTGGCAGGTGACGTGGCAAGTGACAATCCGCACTTGGTGGCAGGTGACGTGGCAAGCGACACGCTCAGGGCTCCCACTGATTCTGCATTATGGTAAGTTAAACTAATTTATTTTACATTACAATGTAATAGTAGAAATAATGCGGTTCAATCATCCTGATACCATAACAAATATGGCAGTGCCCCTCCCGAGACTAGACTCTGGATCCACCCCTGATGTTGTGGTTAGTATTTTAAATTTAATTCGCTGGGCCATTTGGAGCCAGTATAGGGATTGAAGGGTTGGCAGACATTGAGTGGTTGGTAAGGTGGATAAGTCTGGCAGCAGCATTCATGATAGACTGAAGAGGGGAGAGCCTATGAAAAGGCAACCAATCAGAAGGGAGTTGCAATAATCAAGGCGAGAGATAACCAGGGAGTGAATGAGGGGCTTGGTGGTTTAATTTGTTAAAAAAGGGCACATTTTAGAGATGTTACGGAGGTGAATTCTACAAACTTTTTATTGGGATTTTATGTGATAGACCAACACAAAGTGTTGCACATTATTAAGCACATTATTGTCAAGTGGAAGGAAAATTATAAATGGTTTTCAATTTTCTTTTACAAATAAATATCTGAAATGTGTGGCGTGCATTAGTATTCAGCACCCTTTACTCTGATACCTCTAACTAAAATCTAGTGGAACCAATTGCCTTCAGAAGTCACCTAATTAGTAAAGAGAGTCCACCTGTATGTAATTTAATCTCAGTGAAAATGCAGCTGTTCTGTGAAGCCCTCAGAGGTTTGTTAGAGAACCTTAGTGAACAAACAGCATCACGAAGGCCAAAGAACACACCAGATAGGTCAGGGATAATGTTATGGAGAAATTAAAAACAGGGTTAGGTTATAAAAAAATATCCCCAAGCTTTGAACATCTCACAGAGCACTGTTCAATCTATCATCCGAAAATGGAAAGAGTATGGCACAACTGCAAACCTACCAAGACAAGGCCGCCCACCTAAACCGAAAAGCCGGACAAGGAGATCCACAGCTCAGGTGGGAGAATCTGTCCAAAGGACAACTATTAGTCGTGCACTCCACAAAACTGGCCTTTATGGAAAGGGGTAAGAAGAAAGTCATTGTTGAAAGAAAGCCATAAAAAGTCCTGTTTGCAGTTTGTGAGAAGCCATGTGGGGAACATTGCAAACATGTGGAAGAAGGTGCTCTGGTCAGATGAGACCAAAATTTTACTTTTTGGCCTAAAAGCAAAACGCTATGAGTGGCAGAAAACTAACACTACACATTACCCTGATTACACCATCCCCACTGTGAAACATGGTGGTGGCAGCATCATGTTGTGGGGATGCTTTTCTTTATCAGGGACGGGGAAGGTTGTCAGATTTGATAGGAAGTTGAATGGAGCCAAATACAGGGAAGTCTTAGAAGAACCTGTTAGAACAGGGGTGCCCAACCTTTTGAAGAGCAAGGGCCACTTAAGCGACTTGGTAACCAGTCGCGGGCCACAATGAGCGGAGCGGGTGGATGGCAGCCCACTCGGCTCTATAGAGCACACTCTCTTTTTGTTGAGATTGGATTGGGGGTAGGCGTTTGTAAACGGACACAATTCCATTTACATCTTCCACTCCTTAGAGGTGAGAGGAGAGTCCGATTTGGTCAGACTGACCATGTGAGAGGGGCCTAAGGCTGCCTTCACACTGATGCATGGTTGTTAACCCGCATCACCGGTGCAGCACAGTTCAGCTGTGGCTTTTCTGCAGGTTAGCTGCACTTTTCCATAGACTTCTATTACATCCTGTAGGTGTGGTGCACTTTCAAAAAGCTCACCAAACTCGCAGGTAATAGAAGTCTATGGCTCAGTGCGTTTAACCCACAGGTGCACTTCTCTGAACCTGCAGATCAGTTTGAATTTAGCACACTAATCACTGCAGAACAGATATGCCCATATATACCCTGTGATTCTAGTAATAAACGTACCTTTAAGTAAGCAGCAGGAGGTCGTGGGCCACATCAGAGGGCTCTGCGGGCCACATGTGGCCCCCGAGCCACTAGTTGGGCACAGTGGTGTCTCCAGCTTTCACATTTAGGGGGGGCACATGGGGGGACAGGGACAAAAGTAGGGGGGCCAACTATAAAATGCAATTATATATATACTGTATATCTCCTGGGGCCCTTTACTACGATCCCACAATGGGCTCTTTTACATGTTCTGCAGTGAGCTCTCTTCCTACTATACTGGGGCCCCCCAGGGTGGCAGAAAACAAGAGACATGTCACCAGCACACCAATTAAATATAAGGGTCCAAAGCAGTGGGAGAACTTTCAGGGTTGCAAAGGTTGTCTTGCCACCGAGCCCTGGTGTTCTGCCACTGTGGGGTTCCCCAGCTGTCCTGTCCCTGCTATTGACAGCGCTGGTCTGGTATCTGTCTCCTTGGCAGCGGCGGCAATCCATTAGGACCTAGTGCTGGTGACATTATAGGTGCATGCAGGGGAAGGCTGGCACTATTGGTTATGGAGAGCTGAGCCCCCAGCTGGTCAACTAGCAGCAGTAATGCTGTATAACCTGCTCTGTTGACATGCTGATCGGGATGTGATCCAGGTGATGCTCCCAGTCAGATCTAATAAATACAGTATTTATTAGCATCAAGAGTACAACCACATATATATATATATATATATATTAGGGCTGTGCAAATTAACTTTTAATTAATGGATTAATCTTTAATTTTTTTGATCGATCAAAATATTTTTGATCGATTAAAATTCTTTGGATTGGTACTCACCTCTCCGCCGCCTTCTGGGCCTTCAGGGAGTTCCGTCGGAAATCCAGTAACGTCACGGACACCGGCGGGGCTTGCAGTGTCCATCTGAAGGGCTCCTTTGCTGTGCCTTCATATCTGCATATAGGCGGGACCTTACTATCTGCCACACGCAAGGGCTGTTACACTTCCCTCTATCAACCTGGAATTCTACAACCATCCACTGGGATATGTGATAGTTCCCTTCATGGGACATCTACATGCCGACGGACTGATGTTAACCTCTCCTCATCTGGATTCAGCAGTGGTATCATTGTACACATTTTTACACCAGTATCATACTTGGCTACATGTTTTTATGACTGCTTTTGGAACCGTTTGGTATTTCTCGCACCATTTTTACAGTTTATGTAGCTACATCGATTTTTATCTCCAGTGCAATATTTATTTTGTTACCTACTTGAAGATTATAAAAGTTTTAATGCTATTCCCATCGAGTGCTGCCTTTGTGTGTTTTTTGTATCCTATCTATTTTTCCAGTGGTTGGGAGCTGCACTGGGAATCAGCCGGCAAGGAGATCAGCTAAAAGTAGTTGGGTCTGTATGTGCATTATAATTAATCAAAATTAGTCGATTAATCGATTAAAATAAAAAACGATTAATCGAACACAAAATTTTTGATCAGTAACAGCCCTAATATATATATATATGGGCTTTGATCAATAAAATCACTGATATTTAACACTAGGATTTGACTGGGAGCATCACCTGGATTGCATCATGATCAGCATGTCAGAGAAGGCTCCACTGCTGCTAAGCAACCTGCAGGGAGCTCAACTGTCTACAACCAATAGAGATGGGCTCGGGTGTGTTTGAAATCCCATATGCCCAATCCCGCCAGGAAGCCGACACTCCACAGTGCTAATCACAGCCAGTGAGACAGTCCTGATCTGTGCAGCTTCGGACCGAGAAATGTCTCTCAGCCTGTGATTAGCGCTGTGCAGTGTGGGCCTTTCTGGCAGGCTCTGGCATGTGGATTTTTGAACATGCTAAGCCCATCTCTAACAACAAATTGTGCTGGCCCAATTTGCTGCCGCCACTGCCAAGGAGACAGAGACCAGCGCTGTGAATAGCCGGGACAGGACACCAATGATGGTTGTTCCAGCACTGGTCCACACTGGGAGCATTCCCCATCCACCTATAATGTGTAGATGGGGGAATAGGATCATTTCTTTTTTTTTTTTCCATTCAACCTAATAGTTGAATGAAAAAAAGTGATCAATGTATGGGCTGTCTAAGAGCTAAGACCAGCCATAGACAGTTTAAATCTCAGCTGGTTCAGCAGGAACTGGCTGATATTTGAACCATTAATAAACAGATTCTCTTATGATTATCACTAGTGGTTGCTGTATAGTCACTAGTGATATCACTGTTTGTCGGGAAAATACAATTGCTGGGCAGGAGGGATATTCCCGTCAGCACTGTCTGTTTTGACGGGGGAATCATGAAAGTTTCTTTCCTGCAATCTGTGGATGTAGGAAATAAATTTGCACTGTATATTACCTGCCTAACTGAAAGTGAAAGTGTAACAGAATGGCCCGTGACACCCAGAGACTTTTGAAGGATGGGGGGTACTCCTGTGCCAGCATCACTAATGACTCTTGGGTCTAGGGTCATCCTGTGCCCCTTTTGGGCATAGGGTGACTGAGAAATTATAATGATAAATTACATGGGATGGGACATTACTGATAATTCATGTTTTGCAGGATATCTTTAAATATTACAAGTTGTTAAAGTCTGACTCCGACAGGTCAATAGAGTGTTTTCATTCAATGTGGGGGACACATGCTTTTGAGGTGTTAATTGAGTCTGCTCCTAGACATTCCATTGTGTGATGCTAATACTGTTTTGTGTCCATTGTGCTAATTAGGTCTGCTCCTAAGACCTGTTCATTGTGTATACTAATGACACTTAAGATGTGGAATGTGACTTGTCAAGCTGTAGTAATTAACCCCTCTAAATGCGGAGCCAGACCATCTGGGTAATGAGTAGTAATTAACTCATCGGAATGTCATTATCTAAAAGAATGCGTATGAAGCCCCCCCATTGTGTGATGTGTGGGTGGAGTGTGTTTTTGTCTCTGTGATTAACTGTAACATGCTTGTACTGTATATAAGAAAGCTAAGTTACCATTAAAGGATTCATTCATTCATTTTGGAACCAGTACCAGAGCTTGTGTTGTCTCGGTTATTCTGGGAAATTAAATGCGTCGTGTCTGATGTCTGTTGGATAAGCTGTCGTGGGGCAATGGAATGGAATATCGTAAACGGTGGTGACCGTTACAGAAAAGTAAATTGTGAATGTCTTGAAAGAACAGGAGAGGGGAGGGAGACAGATGGGGGAGAGAAGGGATGGAGATAATGCGGTTCAGTGATTACAGTGTACTGCAGTCTGCAGTGCACACACTTACCCACGGTCCAGGTTAGAATCTCAGGCATCATTCACACACATGCTGCTGATTTTCTTATTTCCTGAACACACATCCCCTCTCTTCAGATACAGCACACGAGATAGTGTGGGCGGGACTGAAAGGAGGAGGAGGAGGAGCTGTATTCCTCCCTGCTCATATGTGAGGAGAGTGGGGGGGGGAGATGGCTGGGCTGTAAAAGAGTTTCATAGACTGACTTTTGGCTCAGCTTGCAGTCACCATTCTCGGAATTTACAGGCTGATTCTCCTGTCCTAAGGACGGGAGAAATCAGTCTGTTTTTTCAGTAACTGAGATGAAGGCTTGGGCCCCCCCTCCCCCACAGTGCTCATGGAGTCCTTTCTGCAACTCGCTCTTCTCCGTGCCAATGAGGATGCAGGGGAAGGAGCAGATCGGGCGGCTGTGGTTGAGTGAATGCTTGCATTATGCAGTGTCAGCGAGCAGAGGGAGGGGGGAGGAATGCCCCGCAGAGCTGACTGGGGATGCTCTTCCTCTCAGGAGAGACTGTTACGCCAGAGGCGGCCCGAGAAAAAAAAAAAGAAGCAAATTTTTTTTTGGGGGGGGGGCACATGGTGGGGCACAGCATAATGTTGGGGGGTCAGGGCCCCCTCTGGCCCCCCTAGAGTCACCTCTGGTTGGGCACCCCTGTGTTAGAGTCTGCAAAAGACTTGAGACTGGGGTGAAGGTTCACCTTCCAGCAGGACAACAACTCTAAACATACAGCCAGAGCTACAATGGAAGGGTTTAGAGCAAAGCATATTCAAGTGTTAGAATGGCCCAGGCAAAGTCCAGACCTAAATCCAATTGAGAATCTGTGGCAAGACTAGAACATTGCTCTCCATCCAATCTGACAGAGCTTGAGCTATTATGCAAAGAATAATGGGAAAAAATGTCACTCTCTAGATGTGCAAAGCTGGTAGAGACATCCCCAAAGGCTGTAAATTGCAGCAAAATGTGGTTCTACAAAGTATTGACTCTGAATTCAAATGCACGCCACACTTTTCACAAATTTTTGAAAACCATTTATCATTTTCCTTCCACTTCACAATTATGTGCCACTTTGTGTTCGTCTATCACATAAAATCCTAATAAATACATTTACATTTTTGATTGTAACATGATAAATTGTGGAATATTTCAAGGGGTATAATAACTTTTTCAAGACACATATCCATCGAAATGCTTACTTTTTGATAACACAAAACAAAATTGGCTAATGTTTATTATGTTATCAGTTTATTGGTTATATAGCATCATTCTGAGGGCAACCTTATTCAAGTTGGTATTTCCAGTCTGAAAAAGGGGCAACTGCAGTTTCTCTGGTCTGTTTCTAGAGCAGATAGAAGACAATCTTACAACTGTTAGCCAAACGTGTTGAACATGCTTCAAAGGCCAAGAAAATCTAAAATCTGATCCAACTACATCTTGAGAGTCAGCGTATCATTTTACATCACCCCAGATGCTCCCAATCTGTGAATTAGAATTCAGCAATCAAACGTTGTGCGTTCACATAAATCTATGATCATTTTGGAAACGTACTTTGTGTTCTTTCTTTTTACAAGTGCACATAAAGTACACAGTGTTGCCATCCTGAAAATTATAGTCACAAAGAAATATATTATAATATGGCAAAACAAGTTCAGCCCTACATCAAGATGCCTGTTGCTTCTTCCAATCTACTTCTCCTAACAACTACAAGCATCCCATCTTACCCTTGCAGTTGTTTAATTGATTTGATTGTGGGAAAAGCGCTGTGATCCAAAACCATGGTGACTCCTAAATGACCCAAATTACTTTTTGGTGTCTGTTTTTTCGGTATATTCAGCAGAATGTTTGGAATTACTAGACAATTTACATTTATAATAACCAGGGCTGACTTTTCAAGGGATGAAAAACATAAATTGGAGATTTTGCTCTTGTATCCAAGCTGGCTGAATCGTTTTATCCTTTTACCTTCAAGCCCTGTACACGCGACCGGTTTTCCTGCCAGGAAAACTGCCAGGAGAGCTTTTGGCCAGGAAAACCACCCGTGTGTATGCTTCCTCGCATTTTTTCCCGTCGGGAAAACAGAGAACCTGCTCTCTATTTTCCCATCGGGATTCCCAGCGTTTTTTTTCCCGCCATATCTACTACTTTCCTATGGGAAACACTGTGAGGCAGTGCCAATGGAGGATACACACGGCTGGGATTCCCGGCCAAAGCTCCATGGCAGTTTTCCTGCCGGGTTCTCGGCTTTCCCCTCGTTTTTTGGCTGACTTTTTACCGCCAAGAAAACCAAGAGTGTGTACAGGGCTTGAAAGTATATTTTGCCATCTCCAGAAAAAATGTTGCTTGCCACATTAGGATGTGACAAGCATTCATTTGTGAATTCTCCTCAGTTTTATTTACTGTTGTCGGACATTCTTCATTTCATTCTTTATTTCATCTTACACATGTTATGGTCATTTATACCTATATATATATATATATATATATATATATATATATATGTTGTATATTCCCTCCTAGATTCTTCATGAATTCTGGTTACATTATCATTTTGCACTATTTTTGAAATTTTTATAGGTCGTTTATACTATATTGCACTATTTGGTTCCTTATATGTTGGTGCTGGTTACTTACAAGTTACCATTTGTACCTTTTATCTTGCCCATATTGCACTATATATGTGGTTAATACCTTATATTTTCACATGATTGGTTCATCACCATATGTGACTTTGAAGCAGGGTACTCTACTCTTTTCACATATAGCGCTACACTTTATTATTTACATTAGGATGTGTACCTATTGTAGCAGTTAAGGGACCTGTATTGAACACCTTCAAGCTCCTTTATTACTTTATTACTTTACTTTAATGTGTAGTAACATACATGGAGGTATGCACATGAATACACACAGTGACTATGCTGTAACAAATACCATTTCATATTATTCTTTCTTATGCAGAAGCAATGGCCAAGATTGAAACAGTTCTGGACAATGGTAGCTGAATTGGTTAAACCAATCACAGGTATATCCCTTGGGAAAGACCCGGCTGTACTCTTACTACATGATACCTCAATACCAATTAAGAGATACAAAAACTCACTCGTAAAACATCTCCTTATGGCAGCAAGGGCATGTATACCGGCACTATGGAAGAGTACCACCTCTCCAACTAGATCACATTGGCTTACTAGGGTAACAGAAATCCAACAAATGGAAAATCTTACTATGATAATGAAAAAACAAGAGGAGAAATACTGGAAAGTCTGAACCCCCTATTTTATTTACAGGGAACAGATAGAATAATGGCCCGTACACACGATCGGAATTTCCGATGGACTTGGGATAAACTCAGACGGATTTTTCAGACGGAATTCCATACAAGCTGTCTTGCATGCACAATGTCACACCAAATTCCGACCGTCAAGAACGTGGTGATGTACAACACTACGACAAGTCGAGAAAAATTAGGTTCAATGCTTCCGAGCATGCGTCGACTTGTTTCTGAGCATGCGTGTTTTTTTCTCTATCGGAGGTCCATACAGACGAAAGGAATTTCTGATAGAAATGTTTTCCGTCGGAAAAAAAGAGAACGTGTCAATCGAAATTTCCGAAGGAAAAACTCCGATGTGGCACACACGATCGGAATATCCGATGAAAAAATTCCGTCTGACTTTTTCCATCAGAAATTCCGATCATGTGTACGCGCCATTAGAAAGAGAACATTCTCTTTTTTTCTGACGGAAATTCCGTTTGTCTGTTTGAAACTCTGACAGAGAAAAAAACATGCATGCTCAGAATCAAGTCGATGCATGCTCGGAAGCATCGAGCTTACGTTTTCTCGACTCGTCATAGTGTTGTACATTGCCGCATTCTTGACGATCAGAATTTGGTGTGACAGTGTGTATGAAAGACAGCTTGAACAGAATTCCGTCGGATAAATCTGTCAGAGTTTATCCCGACAAAAAATCCAATCTTTTGTACAGGGAATAGGTTTCCCTAACCACTTGGCAGTAATGGAAGCATCAATATAACATGTAGCTAATAGTGAAAAGAGGGGCAAATGGATAACTATGTTTGGGGGAAATTTTTTATTTATTTTTTCTCTTTTTTTTCTTCTTCTGTTTGTTATAATTTTGGCCTTGGCCAGGATGCTACCTGGTTAAGGAAAATATAAAGGGAAAAATGGTGTGATCTTCAAGGGAACTGTGTTTGAAGACTATACAATTTCTGATAACATAGTATAGTAGAACTTGTTAACCATGAAGTGGGCAAGAGCTATGTTAAATGATATGTCATGGATGTGAGATGTTTTTTTCTTGTGGAATTAGCACACAAAAATAAAGAATTTATAGAAAAAAAAAGAAATTATGTGTATACTACTTACAGTTATGGGTAAACATTATATTTCCTAGCAAATTAATTTTGACAATGGCCTGTATGCAACAGGGACACATTAAAAGTTACTTAGCTTCTGTTATAGCTGGTTCATGATTTCCTTAGTAAACAGGCTGTGGGTATTAATGGTTGAAGGAACTATAGTTGTAGTGGAGCTTCAGTGTTGGAGTCTTCACCTGGTGCAAGCCTTTTAAATTTGGAAAGCTTGTAGCCCTTCCCACAAGTTAGTAGGCTTTACCACTATTACAGAAGTTTCTATTACAGAAAAGTGTAGTTTCTCTCCTGGTACATTGTTTTAAGTAGAAATTTGACGTTTAATATTGTAGGCCTGTAATTCACAGTAATAACAAACTTAAATCTGTCCAAACAAGAGTCTAGTAGACATTCCGGGTATGATAAAGTTTGAAACACAAAATCATAAATTATAATATAATAAATAATTATAAAAAATAATAATATAATAATAAGAAAATTTATTTTCACACGATTCACTATCGCTCAATTCTGCAAGTGTTTTAACCACTTCCATACCAGGCACTTACGCACCTTCCCGCCCAAGCCAATTTTCAGCTTTTAGCGCTGTCGCACTTTGAATGAAAATTGCGCGGTCATGCTACACTGTACCCAAACAAAATTGCCGTCCTTTTTTCCCCACAAATAGAGCTTTCTTTTGGTGGTATTTGATCACCTCTGCGGTTTTTATTTTTTGCGCAACAACTAATAAAAGACTGAAAATGTAGAAAAAAATTGTTTTTTTATTTTTTTCTGTTAACTTTTTTGTAAATAAGTATGTTTTCTCTTTCAATTACGGGCACTTATATGGCGGCACTGATGGGCACTGATGAGGTGGTACTGATGGGCACCGATGAGGTGGCACTGATGGGCACTGATAGGCGGCGCTGGTATGCGGCACTGATGGGCACTCATAGGTGGCACTGATGGGCACTCATAGGTGGCACTGATGGGCACTCATAGGCGGCACTGATGGGCACTCATAGGCGGCACTGATGGGCACTCATGGGCAGCACTGGGAACTCATAGGCGGCACAGAATGGCACTCATGGGTGGCACTTATGGGTGGCACTGATGGGTACTTATGGGTGGCACAGATGGGCACTAATAGATGGGCACTGGGCATGGATTGGCACTGGGGGTGGCACTGAAGAACACTGTGGGGTGGCATTGATGGACTTTGAGGGGTGGCACTGATGTATATGTTGCCAGTCAGTGCCCATGTGTGGGCACTGATTGGCATCTTTCTTTTTTTTTTACCTGTTTTTTTTTTTAAATCCTGTTTTTTATTAATTTTTTTGCGTTTTTTTAATTTGTTTTGCCCTGCCAGTGTGGGCATCCCTGGTGGTCTAGTGTGGGCATCCCTGGTGTCCAGTGTGGGCATACGAGGGGGGGCTGTGCTGATAAACAATCAGCACGAACCCCCCCTGATTACTATGTAAATGTGACTGGCAGGGAAGTGGTTAACACTAGGGGGCGAGCAAGGGGTTACATATGTTCCCTGGGAGTGATTCTTACTGTAGGAGGAGGGGAATCAAAAGGGGAGGATATTGATATGTTTTCCTCTGTACTGGGAACACACATCGGTCTCCTCTCCTCTGACAGGACATGGATCTGTGTGTTTACAAACACAGAACCATGGTCCTGCCGTGATTGCGGGAAATCGCGGGTGCCCGGCGGACATCGCGGCCGCCGGGCACGCGCACCACACCCTAGTGGCCCGAGAAGTTTAGGACGTCATATGACGTCCACCCGGAAGGAGGGAGGGTTCCAGCCGAAATGCAGAAATATAGAGGCTAAATAGAAAGTTTAGTGCAGTATACCACTTTTGCTAGTAAAATAGTACATTTTGTATAGCATTGTACATACCAGACCAAAAAGAGGGACAACTGAGGGACAGATGGATTTGGCCTCAAAAGAGGGCCAATCCCTCCAAATGGAAGACTGATGGGAGCTATGAGTGCATGTTCCTGTTCCATTCTTTAAAAGACATAGACATCAATTTTGAAATGCTCTTAGACCATGCTGGGTTAAAAAAAGGAAACCTACATGAATGGCTGCGCTTAACCCCTGGACAAATGAAAAGTGGAAATGCACCAAATAAATCATTTTTATCACTAAATGGCCACATAAGCTTCTTTTTCCTATAGCTCTACTGTTTGTATTATTCCAGACTTTTCCTTCCTTAATAGAGTGTTCAAAGGGGGTCCTATCTCGTATTGATAAAGACAAGGAAATGTAGCCTTTGGAAGGAGAGGTGAGTGAGTGGAACACTACAACATATCTGAGTCTTTCCTTTGGAAAATAAAAGATATGATTATTAGTATGGGAAGTGTTTAAATTTAGAATACTCTAACTTAAGACACTTTAATTAAGAACATATAGAGATACCAACGGAACGGAAGGCTAGACAGGAATACGTCTTTAAACTGGCCTATTTTTAGGCGATTTCCTGAAAGTAATGTTATCTGATTGAGAAAACAGGCACTACGGCTATTACTGATTAATCACATAATCATAAAGTATTTGAGAGAATTGAAATGCTAAAGATGATGCAGTCATCCATTCTAATAAGTTAGGATCCATTAGGTGTGTTATAGCAAGATTTTCCATATGAATTGAGGATTATATCACTTGCGGAAGGTAAATGATATATGAGACACCCAGCATTTTTCATTTTTTCCTTTAAACCTACACTTTCCTATACTTAATAAGGTATACAGTCGTGGCCAAAAGTTTTGAGAATGACACAAATATTAATTTTCACAAAGTCCGCTGCTTCAGTGTTTATGATGGCAATTTACATATACTCCAGAATATTATGAAGAGTGATCAGATGAATTGCAATTAATTGCAAAGTCCCTCTTTGCCATTAAAATGAACTTAATCCCATAAAAAAACATTTCCACTGCATTTGTGAAGAAGGATTCAGGGTGCCCAAGAAAGTCCAGCAAGTGCCAGGACCATCTCCACTGTGATTCAGCTGCAGGGTCAGGGCACCACCAATGCAGAGCTTGCTCAGGAATGGCAGCAGGCAGGTGTGAGTGCATCTGCTCGCACAGTGAGGCAAAGACTTTTGGAGAATGGCCTGGTTTCTAAAAGGGCAGCAAAGAAGCCACTTCTCTCAAGGAAAAACATCAGGGACAGACTGATATTCTGAAAAAGGTTCAGGAATTGGACTGCTGAGGACTGGGGTAAAGTAATTTTCTCTGATGAATCCCCTTTCCAATTGTAATACTCTGCAGTACCCGCGCACAATACTCTGCAGTACCCCCGCACAATACTCTGCAATACCCCGCACAATACTCTGCAGTACCCCCGCACAATACTCTGCAGTACCCCCACACAATACTCTGCAATACCCCCGCACAATACTCTGCAGTACCCCCGGGACAATACTCTGCAGTACCCCCGCACAATACTCTGCAGTACCCCCTGCGTAATACCCCTGCACAATACTCTGCAATACCCCCGCTCAATACTCTGCAATACCCCCGCACAATACTCTGCATTACCCCCGGCACAATACTCTGCAATACCCCAGCACAATACTCTGCAATACCCCCGGCACAATACTCTGCAATACCCCCGCACAATACTCTGCAATACCCCCGGCACAATACTCTGCAATACCCCCGGCACAATACTCTGCAATACCCCCGGCACAATACTCTGCAATACCCCCGGCACAATACTCTGCAATACCCCCGGCACAATACTCTGCAATACCCCTGGCACAATACTCTGCAATACCCCTGGCAAAATACTTTGCAATACCCCCGGCACAATACTCTGCAATACCCCCCGGCACAATACTCTGCAATACCCCCCGGCACAATACTCTGCAATACCCCCCGCACAATACTCTGCAATACTCCCTGCGCAATACTCCCTGCGCAATATTCTGCGATCGTTATTTTTTCATGCTTCCCAGCCTAGAGGTGAGATGTGGGGTCTTATTGACCCCATATCTCACTGTAAAGAGGACCTGTCATGCTATATTCCTATTACAAGGGATGTTTACATTCCTTGTAATAGGAATAAACGTAATCAAAACATTTATTTTTGGGGAAAAACATGTCAAACTAAAATAAATAAAGTAAAATGAACAATAATAAAAAAGAATAATTACAGCGCCCCTGTACCCGTGTGCTTGTATACAGACGCGACCACACGCGCAAGTCCCGCCCACATATGAAAACGGTGTTCAAACCACACATGTGAGTTATCGCTGCGAACGTTAGAGCGAGAGCAATCATTTTGGCCCTAGACCTCCTCTCCAACTAAAAAGATGTAACCAGTAAAAACATTTAAAGCGTCGCCTATGGGGATTTTTAAGTAGCAAAGTTTGGCGCCATTCCACAAGCGTGTGCAATATTGAAGGGTGACATGTTGGGTATCTATTTACTCGGCGTAACTTCATCTTTTATATTATGCAAAAACATTGGGCTAACTTTACTGTTTTTTTTTTAAAGCACAAAACTGTTTTATTTAAAAAAAAAACATGTTAGAAAACTGCTGTGCAAATACCATGCGCGATAAACCATGCAACGACCGCCCTTGTATTCTCTAAGGTCTTTGCTAAAAAAGAATATATAATGTTTTGGGGTTCTATGTAATTTTCTAGCAAATAAATGATGATTTTTACATGTAGGAGAAAAGAGTCAGATTTGGTCTGGGTGTTCCAGAACGCCTGATGGTGCTCCCTGCATGTTGGGCCTCTGTATGTGGCCACGCTGTGTAAAAGTCTCACACATGTGGTATCACCATACTCGGGAGGAATAGCAGAATGTGTTTTGAGGTGTAATTTGTGGTATGCATATGCTGTGTGTGAGAAATAACCCGCTAATATGAAAATGTTGTGGAAAAAAAATAAAAATAAAGAAATCTTGATTTTGCAAAGAATTGTGGGAAAAAAGTTACAACTTCAAAAAACTCACAATGCCTCTTTCTAAAAACCTTGGAACGTCTTCTTTCCAAAAAGGGGTCATTTGGGGGGTATTTGTACTTTTCTGGCATGTTAGGGTCTCAAGAAATGAGAGAGGCTGTCAGTACATCAGATGTGATCAAACTGATACATTTTCAGTAATTGGTACCATAGCTTGTAGACCCTATCACCCAGACTAAATAATATCCAATTTGTTTTTGTTTTGTTACCGAAGATATGTAGCAGTATACATTTTAGGCCAAATTTATAAAGAAAAATCACTTTTTTGCTAAATTTTATAATAGAAATGAAGAAAAATTCATTTTTTTACAAAATTTTCGTTCTTTTTTCATTTATAGCGAAAAAAATAAAAACCGCAGAGGTGATCAAATACCACCAAAAGAAAGCTCTATTTGTGGGAAAAAAAGGACAAAAATGTCATTTGGTTACAGTGTTGTATGACTGAGTTACTGTCATTCAAACTGTGAGAGCACCGAAAGCTGAAAATTGGTCTGGTTATTAAGGGGGTTTAAGTGCCCAGTGGTCAACCACTTCATTACCCTGCATATGACGTCCGCAAGACGAATCTCCAATCCTAGGGGGGTCGTCATTTGATGTCTGAGCTTGCCGGCTGTCTAAGGGGCACGTTGCTCAGGACCCGATGCGCGTACCTGGCGGCCACGATGTCCGCCAGGCACCCACTGTTGCATGTAAACACGGCAGGATCCACATCCAGTCAGGTGAGAGGAGACCGATGGTGTGTTCCCAGTACAGAGGCACATCGACCGGTCTCCTTCCCTTGTGAGTCCTCACCCCCTACAGTTAAAATCACTCCCTAGGAAACATAATTAACCCCTTGATCGCCCCCTAGTGTTAACCCATTCTCTGCCAGTCATATTTACACAGTAATCAATGTATTTTTATAGCACTTTTGCTGTATAAATGTGAATGGTCCCAAATATGTGTCAAAAGTGTCCGATATGTATGTCACAGTCACAATAAAAATCACAGATCGCCGCCATTACAAAAAAAAATGACATAAATCTATCTCCTATTTTGTAGACAATAACTTTGCGAAAACCAATCAATATACGCTTATTGCAATTTTTTTTACCAAAAATATGTAGCAGAATACATATTGGCCTAAACTAAGGAAAACATTTGATATTTTTTTTTTAAATGGGGATATTTAGTATAGCAAAAAGTAAAAAATATTGTGTTTTTTTCAAAATTGTCGCTCTTTTGTTTCTATTAAAAAAAAAAATACCACCAAAGGAAAGCTCTATTTGTGGGGAAAAAAATTCATTTGGGTACAATGTCGTATGACTGCACAATTGTCATTCAAAGTGCGACAGCGCTGAAAACTAAAACTTGGTCTGGGCAGGAATGGGGGGTGAAAATGCCCTGTATTGAAGTGGTTAAACTTACAGTATTTGTTGTAAATGGTTTTAATTTTACCCCCATATGGTAATGTTGCTATTGTGAATGATATACACTCTTACTCCAGGTAATAACTTGTTTTATTTCAACTGAATAAATAGCATTTGTATTGAAAGTCAGATTTATGTAAAGTGCTCTTTGCAGTATTGTGTAACCTAGAGAGAAGAAATAAAACAGCACAGATGTGAAATATAGATAGGTAATCAATAAAACCACAAAAGGTCTCTTTGATTTACTAGTATAATTTGGATTTTTAATGTAAGAATAGCCAAAGATTTATTTTTAATGTATACCATTGCTTACTTATAAATTATATATTTTTTTTTTTGTTTTTTTACACGTGGTCTAAATTATTCATACCAAACCTGTAGGTTTCAAATATTATTTTTAAATCAAGATTTATATTTTAGAACATTCTATTTTTATGTTTTGCTAATAAAATGCTGGAAATAAATGGGAGATGTTGGCACACAGTTCCTCACAAAAGAGCCAATTCTTTAACATTCCGTCCTCGTCCCCTGGTTACTTCAAATATTCTTTCAAACTGAATTACAAGCCTGACAGTCTGTGAACAAAGATTAGCTTTATCCTGCGAGAAAGTTCCTTCTCCAAGCAACTGTATGTATTCACATAATCATATGTACGTAGTGACTTCCTTGGTTGAGACTGGAGAAATTCTTCTGTTTTGTCTTCTTTTTTTTTTCTTTCTTTTTTTTTAATTCTTTTTGGAAAATACACAGAATTCTCTGTCTGAGGTCCCAGGAATGAGGCAGTGTCCTTGCAGTTTTATGTTGGTTTTTATGTTTGCAACAAAACAAAATTCAGACTGTGTATAACCTTCCCTGGAAGATATTTGGCCTCATTTATTATATTGTCTAAATTTGAAATGTCTGTTTTACATCAAAACAACCTACCTTTAAAAAGTTAGTTTATTCATTTTTTATTTGAAACAGCTAACAATTTGGGGTGTTTGCGGCAAATTAGAAAAGCCGCAGAACACCCTGGAAAAGTCTATGGTAAAAATCTAAAGTGCTATTTTTAAAGGCTTATATGCAAGTTATTGTCATAAAAAGTGTTTGGGGACCTGGGTCCTGTCCCAGGGGACATGTATCAATGCAAAAAAATGTTTTTAAAACGCCCATTTTTTTGGGAGCAGTGATTTTAATAATGCTTAAAGTGAAACAATAAAAGTGAAATAGTCCTTTAATCTTTGTACCTGGGGGTGTAAAGTATGCCTGTAAAGTAGTGCTTGTTTCTCGTGCTTAGAACTGTCCCTGCACAAAGTGTCATTTCTGAAGAATAAAAAAGTAATTTAACCACTAAAGGACATATACGCCGGCAGAATGGCACGGCTGAGCACATGCACGTACCTGTACATTCTCTTTAAGTGCCCAGCCGTGGGTCGCGGGTAATAAAACCTTATGGGTGTGACCATAGTGTGGAGAAACCACATGGCCAAGGAGGACATAGAACTGAGAGGAGGGACAGCAGGCAGGGAAAAAGAACATGGTGGAAGTGTGGCGTCCCAATCTAGTAGCTACAACAAGGACTCAGAGAATTAATTATTATCAAAGAAGGCACTATGGATATGGAGCACCACTTTTCCTTCTATTTGCTGTTCTAATATAGGCACTATTTGATTTAGCGCAAATTGTGCCTGCCTTAGATGAGAAAGTGTGAAAAAGCAAGAAGCCTCTGACAATATAATAAAGAACCACTCTGATTGGTTCTTGATTATTACTGTGAACCCAAGCCACCAGTGACAACCGGGATTGAGAGCCAACATCCGTGCAAAGTTTCAGCTGCTAACTGCGGCTGCGGGACCCGCGGACCCGATAGCCGCTGGAGTCCTGCGATCGGTCCCCGGAGCTGAAGAACGAGGAGGGGTGTGTGTAAACACAGCTTCCCCGTTCTTCACTGTGGCGCTGTCATTGATCGTGTGTTCCCTGATATAGGGAAGCACGGTCAATGACATCACACATCCAGCCCCGCTCCCCTACAGTTAGAAACACATATGAGCTCACACTTAACCCCTTCAGAGTCCCCTTGTGGTTAACTCCCAAACTGCAATTGTCATTTTCACAGTAAACAATGCATTTTTATAGCATTTTTTGCTGAGAAAATGACAATTGTCCCAAAAATGTGTCAAAATTGTCCGATGTATCCGCCATAATGTCGTGGTCATGAAAAAAATCACTGATCGTCGCCATTAGTAGTAAAAAAATTATATTAATAAAAATGCAATAAAACTATCCCCTATTTTGTAAACACTGTACATTTTGCGCAAACCAATCGATAAACGCTTATTGCAATTTTTTTACCAAAAATAGGTAGAAGAATACATATCAGCCTAAACTGAGGAAAAAAAATGTGTTTTTATATATTTTTGGGGGATATTTATTATAGCAAAAAGGAAAAAATATTGAATTTTTTTTTAAATTGTCACTCTATTTTTGTTTATAGCGCAAAAAAAAAAAAGCGCAGAGGTGATCAAATACCACCAAAAGAAAAAAAGGACGCCGATTTTGCTTGGGAGCCACGTCGCACAACCGCGCAATTGTCAGTTAAAGCGACGCAGTGCCGAATCGCAAAAACTGGCTAGGTCCTTTACCTGCATTTTGGTCCGGGTCTTAAGTGGTTAAATTCACTGCCCCCCCAAAAAAACTTTTTTCGTATTGATACATGTCCCCAAACATGTTTTAGGACAATAACTTGCATATTAGCCTTTAAAATTAGCACTTTAGATTTCAAACTTTCGAATCCCAATGGGGTTCTAAAGGGGTTCTAAAGATCACACAAACTTTCGGTCTGTTCGCAGGTTCTGGTGCAAACCGAACGGGGGGGGGGGGGTGTTCGGCTCATCCCTAATGACAATTAAAGGGTACCTAAACCCAAGAACAAAAATGTAATACATTGCAGACCTTAAATTATGTGGCTGCATTAGTAATCGTTCTTCAATCTTTTTTTCTTTAGTTTCTTCCTTTGCCAACATTTACTGTATTTATGCAGTGTTGTCACCATGAAGCAGAACTACAAATAGCTCATCTTCTCTTCTTTTCAAATACATGAAGGGGAGGTGTTCTGTTGTCCTTGGAGAGAACTAAGAAAAATGCTAATGTCAATACAGGCAGAGAATACACAGCAGGTTATCAGTTGCCAGTCATCTGGCAGCGTCAACAGGGTTCTTTGTATGTATTTAACAGATGTAACAAAATGCTTGCAATAGTATTTAACAGACCAATAGGGAACAAATGAGAGGATTTTACCCTTATGTGCATGAAAAGTGCATTAGTAACTATTTGGAATATCCATCTGGAAGAAAAAAGGTTACTGCTTTCTTAAATTCCAGGTTTGTAGAAGAAACTGAAGCCTGGCCAGCTCATCCTGATCCCAATTTAAGAATGTACCAAGATACTAAACTTTTGAAGCCTAACACAGACCAACCAGGTCTTTATTGTTAATGGTACTGTACAGTTCATGGGTTTTTGTTGGTGGAATAAGTGATATATAATACATAGCTCCCAACTGTCCCTGATTTCGAGGGACTGTCCCTCATTT
Organism: Rana kukunoris; assembly: GCA_029574335.1. Classification (NCBI taxonomy): domain Eukaryota; kingdom Metazoa; phylum Chordata; class Amphibia; order Anura; family Ranidae; genus Rana; species Rana kukunoris. Next base: position 113,520,549 of record CM056049.1, on the reverse strand, counting down.
GGAGCAATGTACTTCTGTCCATCTTTCCTCCTTATTTGTCCCTCATTTTGGACTGATCTATATAGTTGTATATAAAACACACTTTTTATCTTTCAAAAGGTATTTCCCAGTGCTAAACCTTTCATCCAATTTTTTAATTGCTGCATTTGTAAATTTCAAAAGCCAATATAAAGAAATAGCAGTGGTAAAAAAAGCACTTGGGTTTAACTACTGTAATCTTTTTTTTATATAATTCTCCTTTGAGGGTGTGTGTCCTATGCCTATATACTTTTGCTAATTGGTGTCCCTCATTCCAATTTTAAAAAGTTGGGAGGTATAGATATATCCAAGGTCATAAGGCATACTGTTTCAAATAATTTACCAGTAAGAATTGTTGCACAGTGTTGCCGATTTGAGCCTATCCAAAGTAGAAAGTCACCAGCACTCCATGAAGTTTTCCTTTCCCTGATTTATTTTGAAAAATTGTAACCACATGAATTGCAAGCTGATGTTTCAGGGGCGTTAAGGATCTATGCCTTAGGCCACATACACACGATCAGACCAAACCGATGAGACTGGTCCGACGGACCGTTTTCATCGGACCACCGCTGAAGTGGTCTGATGGTCTGATGTGCATACACACCATCAGTCCAAAATCCCATCGGGCCAGAACGTGGTGACGTAGAACACAACGACGTGCTGAAAAAATGAAGTTCAATGCTTCCAAGCATGCGTCGACTTGATTCTGAGCATGCGCAGGTTTTTGGTCCGATGCTTTTGTGTACTAACCATCGTTTTGGTCCGACGAACAGGTGTCCATCGGACAGATTTCAAAGCAAGTTTTAAAACTTTGGTCCGATGGACAGCGGTCCGATGGGCCGTATACACGATCAATTTGGTCCGATGAAACTGGTCTTCAGGCCAGTTTCATCGGACCGGTCTGATCGTGTGTACGCGGCCTTAAGGCAAGGAAGGGCCCCTGCAATGAGTACCCTACATTTGTACAGGTCATGGGCTGTATGTATAAAGTGCAACATCTGTAAAGTAGACTATACAGATTTGACCTTGTCTTGTGTAGCACTCTCATGGTAGTCTGGAGCACAAAGCCCAGAGTTTTTGTCAAGAAGGAGAAGATCCCAGCCTGGGAGGGGTGTCTGCCTTCCTGGCTGAATTGCTGAAGGCACGTCATGCTCATCAGGATCCCAGCCATTGCTGAGAGGGTCTGCTCAGCCACAAAACACTTTCAGGGATCAGGAGGGGGGACAGCCTGTCTGCTGGAATTGAAGAGGAGAGGAAAATTCCAAGCAGGAAGGGCATTGTGAGTGCTGACCCAGCGGGGAGAGAGAATTCCAGTGACTGTTTGCTTTTATCACCCCTGCTACTCAAAGTACAAGGCTTGCCTGGGCTGAGACATTTCTATAGGTGCCCCAGTGATGTCCACCTAATGTCCCACTGCTTAAGGGACTGTCCAGCAGAGCAACTACTCGTTGTTCCAGTTAGTAAAGTAGAGTATCCCACAGCTCTCTGAATCCAGGTTAATGCTGCAATAAAACTTCAAAAAAGTCATCCCTTATGGACCTAAATCAGTGTGTGAAGTTGCTGTTTGCCTGGCTTCTGCACTAACGGGAATAGAACCTGGGAACTTTAACTAGCAGCCCTAGTTTAGAGCTGCGCTACACTTGCGTGAAAAAGGTTTAACAAGAAAGGAAGTCGAAGCACAATTTTTTGATGATCCATTCAGAAAAACACTGCTTTGAAAGTCTAAAGCAAAATAATATTTGCATACAAAGTTTGGGCTATATAAAAATTGCGCACACTGCTTTTCCCAAAATGAAAGCGTAGAGTACATTTTATAGATCAACAGGTATTTGGCATTCCTAGAAACTCATTGGGGAAGTAATAAAAAGTGTCCAAGAGAAGTTCTATCTTAACTGGGACTGTTTCCATAGCAGGCCAGTTGGCTTCTATCTTGTCTTTTTTTACGGACAGCATAAAAAATGAAAATTTAAAGCCGATTGTCTCAGACTCTATTTATTAATCGTTCCCACTATCTCCAACTGTCATAAGCAATTAATCATGTAGTAACACTGATCAGTGTGTTAAAGGGGTTGCATTGATTCAAGTTTTTATAGTGCATGGGATGCATTAAGGTGAAAAAACACCCTGCACTCTCCGGCCCCCCAGCCCCCCGTTTTACTTACCTGAGCCCCGAATCTCTGTGGGCGCGATCCAACAATGCTTTCCCCCAGCTTGAGGCGGCTCTTCAATGGATGATTGATAGCAGCGCAGCCATTGGCTCATGCTGCTGTCAATCAAATCAATGAATTTATAGTAGATGGAGAGCATGTGGGGTCAGGGTCATTAGTTGTAAGTTGGAGATTTCAATTAAAAAGTCTTAATTTTGCTATGTTGCAGCAGTAACATCTTACTAGCCATGTGGAGCATCATGGCCACCTCTCTGGGATTGGGGAACTGAACATATTCATTTTAGTCATGTTCTCCCACATTAAAACAGACTTCCCACTAAGGAAGACAGAGCAGATAGGTGAGGTATATCACCTCTCCACATCCAGCCTCCCCAATGGAAAATAAATCAAGATGCACCACCTCTGTCCAGTATGCAGCAAATGTTGTTAGAACGCCTAGATATTTTGTAGAAGAGTTTTTGTATTTAACTACTAAATAAAAAAAACTCTTCTTTCTCCATTTGCTAGTAAAATGTTTTCTGTAACACTACATTATGCACATATGCAGTGCAGTATATTCTCCTGGCATCTGTAGGATACTGAATAGTCAAATCTAGTGCTAGGAGGAGGACGCAACTCCTTCAAACATGTGTGATAGTTGAGTCATGATGGGCCAACCAATTAGTAAAAGAAAAAGATGCCAACAGCAAGTGAGGCTTCAGAGAAGATGTTGATGACAGCTGTAGAGCAGTTGGAGTATGAAGATGTTTAAGGGGAACAGGTCAGATGTTGGTTTATCATTGTGCTGCAAGACACAATACTGTATTGCAAGCGTCTTCAATCCCAACTCCTTTAGATCTGCTTTTAAAATGATCTAGGAGTTCTACCTAAAGCCTACAACAAATGGTCACCCATCAGCTTTGAGAATTCTTCAGCTCCTGCATTTAACTAACTTTGCCATTATCCTCAACAGAACTGGTAGAATAGTCTACTAAGCACCGGAAGTCCTCAGAATCCCAATTGTCTCCTATTATGCACACTCGGTTTAGGGTAGCGTCCATTTTAAATCTACCTCCAACAGTCCAAAGTTCTGATCAGCAGTGGCAGCCCGTAATGCAGGATGCATGGGTGCCCCCCATCCATGCATCCGGCCCCCTAATCTACATGTGGGGCAAAGGACGCATGGATTCTAATCATGTTTTTTTGTTTTGTTTTTTTGAAGCATGTGGTTAGAGCCAGAGATCTATTAGACTTCAAAAAATGGTGGGCTTGGGGCGCAGGGCATTGCGCTCCGAGCTCACCCAGTTGCGTCACGATAGTGAATGAATATTCGCTATCGTCTTCCTGATTCTCCTCCAGCCCAATCAGGAAGCGGGTCGTGAGGCCGTTACCTGATTGGCCAAAAGGAAAAACATTTCAATTGGTGAAGGAGAGAGGAGACGAATGGCGGAAGGCGCTGTGATGCAGAGGGGGAGACGCTGGGGACGCTGTCCCCCATCACCCAAAGGGAAGCATTGTCCACCCCATAGATGGAGTAAGTGCCGGGCTGGTAACCGAGCAACCAACCAGACCGGGGGGTGCGGTGCGGGTGATCTGACCAACCAGGGGGGGGTGGCTGTTGTTGTACTGTTTGCCGCTATTATTGCTCTTGGAAATATCACATTTTAATACATTTTATTTTGAGAGTGTCCGCCTAGCTCCTTATGACAAGAATAAATATTTCTTGATAGGAAAATAAGAAAACAAACCACTTCCACTAAAAAAATATTGGTTAAAATATCTTTCAGTGAACAATAACCTCTAAATATCTTTCGACCACATAAGTGTATTATACATATGTTTTCTACATAGTTTCCCACACTGTTTCCAACCATCAATTATGAGAGAATTCTCTAGATGCTGCTCGAATGTCTTTTAATTTCAGCATATGTCACTATTACATTTCCTGATTATTCCCTGTATTTGCTTTTTCTACCATTTGCCGATTATGATGATTCAAAGTCTATTTTTCTTTTCATGCATTTTCATTTGGCTTTTATAAATACACAACATTTTTTTATCATTCTAACAAGATTTTATCCAAGTTTTGTAATGCTTAAACCTTCTGCTTGGTATTATCTGTTTTTTGTACACCACTAAGAACTCATACACAAGGGTGCTCATTAACCACTTCAGCCCCAGAGAATTTTTTGCGATTCTGTACTGCGTCATTATGGCTGACAATTGCACGCAACCTTGTACCCAAACAAAATTGAAGTCCTTTCTTCCCACAAATAGAGCTTTTTGTTAGTTTTTGCTCACTTCTTGCATTTTTTGTTGCGCTATAAATAAAAAAAGAGCGACAATTTTGAAAAAAAAAAACAATATTTTTTTTATTTTGCTATAATAAATATCTGCAAAAATATATATAAAATAAAATTCTCCAACAGTTTAGGCAGATATGTATTCTTCTACATATTTAAAAAAAAATACACAATAAGCTTATATTAATTGGTTTGCGCAAAAGTTATAGCATCTACAAAATAGGGGATAGATTTATGCCATTTTTATTATTTTATTTTGTACTCGTAATGGCGGCAATCTGTGATTTTTATCGGGACTGCCACATTATGGTGAACAATTCGAACAATTTTGACACTATTTTTGGACCATTGTCATTTATACAGCGATCAGAGCTACAAATAGCCACTGATTACTGTATAAATGACACTGGCAGGGAAGGGGTTAAACACTAGGGGGTAATCAAGTGGTTAGGTGTGTCCTGGGGATGTGTTCTAACTGGCAGGGAAATGACACAGGCAGGGAAGGGGGTTAAACACTAGGGGGCAATCAAGTGGTTAAGTGTGTCCTAGGGATGTGTTCTAACTGTAGGGGGGATGGTCTCACTACAACATGATAGAGATCACTGCTCACGATGACAGGGAGCAGTAGATCTGTGTTTGATAGTAGGGAGATTGTAGGGAGAGCTGGGAGCAGGGTCAAGAGTCAAGCTAGTAGGTATACATGGGTAACAGTCAGGAGCAGAAGCATAGAGCAGAAACAGGAACAAGTCCAAGTCATACACAGGAAGTAAGGCAGCAGCAGAGTCAGGAGAGTAAGCTGAGGGTATACACTGGTGAACAGGTAGAAGCAGTGTCGGTAGAACAAGCCAAGGGTCAGGAGCCAGAAATGGAGATAAAACAGGTCAGGTGAACCGTGATGGTAAAAGGGAATCCAACAAAAGCATAACACAGGAACACACCGGGAGCTAAAACTCACCCAACAACTTGTGGACCAGACTCCTGACTTTAAATAGGCCACTGGACACCAGGATCTGTCACACATTGCATGTCCCACGGGTTTGTGCATCAATAGTCACAGCCACGAATGCATTCGCACTGTCAACCACCTAAGTGCCCGTAATTTGCGATACTGCTCAGTATAGGCAGATGTGCCAGTTCTGCTGCCAATCCTTCTCTGACACTCCGGTTCACTTTTTTGGTAATGAACTGCCACCAGAATGCAGGACAGGCCTGCACTTAGATTTTATATTATTTATTAAGCCCCATACACACTATTAGTTTTCCTGCAGGTTTTTCTCTTTAGGTTTACCAAAACCATCTAATATGAGGTCAAACCTTAATGCCGCGTACACACGATCGGTCAAGTCGTGAGAACGGTTTGATGGACCATTTTCATCAGACCAAATCGATCGTGTGTGGGCCCCATCAGTTATTTATCCATCGACTAAAAAATGTAAAACTTGTTTTAAAATTAACAGATGGATACCTAACCGATAGAAGAAAAAAAATCCATGCATGCTCAGAATCAAGTCGGCGCATGCTTAGAAGCATTGAACTTCATTATTTTCAGCACGTCGTTGTGTTTTACATCACCGTGTTCTGACAGAATCGTTTTTTTAACCGATGGTGTGTAGGCACAACTGACCATCAGTCAGCTTCATCGGATAACTGATGGAAAAATCCATCAGCCCTTTCTCATTGGATTGACTGATCGTATGTACAGGGCATAAGAGTTTCAATTTGTATGCAATCAGGCAGGCCCTTGCACTACATAGTTTTGGTAAACCTGAAGAGAAAAGCCTGCAGGGAAACTGATAGGGCCAGATTCAGGTAGATGGGAGTATCTTTCCTCTGGAGTAACGCTTCTCATTTACGTTACTCTGAAGACCCTTTCAGCGCAAGTACTGTTATTCACATAGCAATTGCGCGTAAACTTGCGCCAGAGTAACGATAATGCGCTGGCGTAACCCGACGCAAGTGTAAGTGGGTGTGATCATATGTAAATGATGGGCGGAGCCCAGCGCAGAGGCTTACGTTCAGCGCATCATCCACGGAGCATGCGCAGTGAGTGCGGCTCCACTCGCCCCCTTGTGCGCATGCTCACAACTTCCGTCGGCACCACTTCACGGGAAACGTCAGCGCAATGCGTTCCGCTGGGCGCTTAAAAGCGCAGGCGGAAACGCCATTCCGGCGCAAAAGTATATCCGTTTCCCCCCACCCCAGGGAAGATACTTTTGCTCTGTAATGGCTGCTCCCGCTACCCCCAGAGAGAGGAGGAACCTTAATTTTAATTCCCAGGAGGTCTCGGTTATCATCTCAGCGATGGAGTCTGTGAATGATTTGCTTCATGGGAAAAAAAGCCGCAAGACCAGCCGGGAGAGGAAGCAGGGCATCCTGGAGTCCATTGCTGCCAGGGTGAATGTCTTGGGGTACTCCACCCGGACTGCTGGGGACATTCAGAAAAAGATCAACGACTTGCGGCGCAAGGTCAAGGGCAAGGTGGCCACCATCAGGAGGCATGAGAGTGGCACAGGTGGTGGTCCCCCATGTCCTGTCACCCTGACCGCGGAGGAGGAGGTGGTCGCACGCTGCCTGGAGAGGGAGCAGGTGGAGGGGGTCCCAGGCTATGACTCCATGGAGGAAGGCTCCAGGACAGGTAAGTGTTTTTTATCCCCTATTTTATTTGTTGCATTTGGGGGGGGAGGGTACATGTGCCAAGTGTGTGGGACCACCAATATGTGTCTGCTTTGTGTCATCCACAGATGACGGAGCTGGGCCATCATCGGTCAGCGTCCATTCCACCCCATCCCCCCCACGCCATCGTGTGCCCGAGCCCCTGGGTGGTGAAGAGGTGGTGGAGGAGAGTGGCCACACCACACCTGCCGAGGTGGTTGTGGAGGAGCCTGCTGTGGCAGAGCAGGACTTTACTTTAGTTTTGGAGGTCTCCTCCCCTTCTCCTGGGCCATCTGTTATCCCCTCCCCCATCCTTGGAAGCCCCTCAAGGGCGACTCCATCCCCCCGGGGACAACCATTTTCTGGCCCCAGGAAGGCGACCCAGAAGACCAGGGGGGTGTCTGATGTTGTCCAGGACCAGTTGGCGAGGGATCACGCCAGACAGACTGAACAAATGGGGGCCATAGTTGGGCATTTGGAGAAAGTGTCTGACAGCCTGGGCTCCGTTGCCCAGATAAGCAACGCAGTCCAGGATGTAAGTTGCAACTGCGCTGCAGTGGTGACCAGTTTGGGGGAGGTGCATGGTGATATTACGCAACTCACTGCAGCCGTCCAGGCCAACACTGCTGCCATCCAGGGTAACAGTGCTGCCATCCCGGGACCAGGGGAGGCTGAGTCGGCGGGCCCAGCATTACCAGGTCACCCGTCAGCTCCGGATGCAGGCCCAGACGAACTCATACCTCGGCCGGATAGCCATGGCCTTGGAGGGCATGCAGGCCACACCTGCCAGGAGTGGCCCACCTGGGGATCAGCCACCTCCAGATGCCCCCCCACCCCACCCACTCCATCCAGGCAGCTGAGGAGGCAGAGAGGGGCCCCCAGAAGAAGCCCCCGGCATCCCCGATGAGGCTTTTTTTTTTATTGGTTTCTATGATTTTTTTTAAATACTCAGGTTATGAGTTTTTGTTTATTTTGTATTATTTATTTTATACTCAGGTTATGAGTTTTTGTTTATTGATTTTCTCAGGTTATGAGATTTTGTATTTCTTTTTTTACTGCACACGGTCAGGAGTGCAGGGGACAGTGTGAATGGTGTGTGAATGTGAGAGGGTGGCACTCCTGACAGTAAGGGGTGTCACCCTCGGCCGTGGTGGTGAAGTTAACCCCACGGCTGTATGAATGATGTGTGAAAGGTGTATGAATGGACAGTGACATCATTGGGGCCTTGACGCTGGCGTTGCTGCTCCCAACTCCTACATGCTGGACTTGGGCTAATCCAATGCGATGTGCATGTGGTGTGTGTGATCTAGTGACATCAGTGGTGTACACGCGTGCACTGTCTGTGTAATTAATGTTTTGGTTTAGTGTCCAAAGATGCCTACAGCGAGGACCCTCCTGACTGCTCTTCCATCAGCAGACTGGGTGTCCTCTGGCAGGTGGGGACTGTGTGGGTCGGGGGTCAGGTCATCACGCATGTCAATCTGCAGGCCTTTTCTCATAGCAAAGTTGTGCAGAATGCTACATGCACCGATGATCTGACACACAAAGGTAGGGGAATACAATAGGGTCCCCCCAGACTTATCCAGGCAGCGGAAACGGGACTTCAGGAGCCCAAATGTTTGCTCCACCACTCCACGTGTTTTGATGTGTGCTTCATTGTATTTTCTCTCTCCTCTGGTTTGGGGGTTCCGGAAAGGAGTCATTAGATGGGGTCCCAATGCATATGCAGAGTCATCTGTAAGGGAAAAGACAGGAGAATGTTAGTCATGCATGTGCCACTTCTGTTGTGCATCACGGGAGGGGATAGTCATGCCTGACTCCCTTGTCACTCACCAACCAGCCAGCTGTCCCCATACATGTTCTGGTTAAATTCTGCTGGGATGGGGCTCTGATTGTATATGAAACTGTCATGGCTGGACCCGGGGTGTTTGGCACGGACGTGCCATATGAGGCGTTGGGCATCGGCTATCACCTGTACGTTGATGGAATGCCAATGCTTCCGATTGCGGTATATGTGCTCTGTGGCACTGGGGGGCTGGAGTGCCACATGTGTGCAATCAATGGCCCCCACAGTGCGTGGGAATCTGGCAATGTTGTAGAAACCTGTCATTGCCTTTTGCCGCAGCTCCTCAGTGGTGGGTCTGATGAACTGGTTGGACATGCGTCTGAGGATTGCAGGGACAACCTGGTGCACACATCTGCTTATGGAGGACTGTGACATCCCAGCCACCACTCCACTTGTACGCTGGAATGATCCACTGGCAAGGAAATGAAGTGTTGCCAGTACCTTCACCAGTGGCTGCACTGCTTGTGAGCGGTGTGTCTTGCTGGTGATGTCATCCTGAAGGGGGCCTCTGGGGACACTAATGTAAGGAAGGGGGCCTCTGGGGACACTAATGTAAGAGGGGGGCTCTCTGGGGGCCCTGATGTAGGGGGAGACTCTCTGGGGACCCTGATGTAGGGAGAGACTCTCTGGGGACCCTGATGTAGGGGGAGACTCTCTGGGGACCCTGATGTAGGGGGAGACTCTCTGGGGACTAATGTAAGGAAGGGGGCCTCTGGGGACTCTAATGTAAGAGAGGGGGGCTTCTGGGGACACTAATGTAAGGATGGGGGCCTCTGGGGACACTAATGTAAGAGAGGGGGGGCTTCTGGGGACACTAATGTAAGGAAGGGGTCCTCTGGGGACACTAATTTAAGAGAGGGGGCTTCTGGGGACACTAATGTAAGGAAGGGGGCCTCTGGGGACACTAATGTAAGAGAGGGGGGGCTTCTGGGGACACTAATGTAAGAGGGGGGGCTTCTGGGGACACTAATTGAAAGGGGGGCTTCTGGGCACACTAATGTAAGGGGGGGCTTCTGGGGACACTAATGTAAGAGGGGGGCTTCTGGGGACACTAATGTAAGAGGGGGGCTTCTGGGGACACTAATGTAAGGGGGGGCTTCTGGGTACACTAATGTAAGGAAGGGGGCTTCTGGGGACACTAATGTAAGGAAAGGGGCCTCTGGGGGACACTAATGTAAGGAAGGGGGCCTCTGGGGACACTAATGTAAGAGAGGGGGGGCTTCTGGGGACACTAATGTAAGAGGGGGGCTTCTGGGGACACTAATGTAAGAGGGGGGGCTTCTGGGGACACTAATGTAAGGGGGGGCTTCTGGGGACACTAATGTAAGAGGGGGGGCTTCTGGGGACACTAATGTAAGGGGGGGCTTCTGGGGACACAAATGTAAGGAAGGGGGCCTCTGGGGACACTAATGTAAGGAAGGGGGCCTCTGGGGACACTAATGTAAGAGGGGGGCTCTCTGGGGGCCCTGATGTAGGGGGAGACTCTCTGGGGACCCTGATGTAGGGGGAGACTCTCTGGGGACCCTGATGTAGGGGGAGACTCTCTGGGGACCCTGATGTAGGGGGAGACTCTCTGGGGACCCTGATGTAGGGGGAGACTCTCTGGGGACCCTGATGTAGGGGGAGATTCTCTGGGGACCCTGGTGTAAGGGGGGACTCTCTGGGGACCTTGATGTAGGGGGAGACTCTCTGGGGACCCTGGTGTAAGGTGAGACTCTCTGGGGACCCTGGTGTAAGGGGGGCTCTCTGGTGACCCTGATGTAAGGGGAGACTCTCTGGGGACCCTGTTGTAAGGTGGGGTTCTCTGGGGACACTAATGTAAGAGGGGAGACTCTATGGGGACACTAATGTAAGAGGGGAGGCTCTCTGGGGACCCTGGTGTAAGGGGGGCTCTCTGGGAATCCTGATGTAGGGGGAGACTCTCTGGGGACCCTGATGTAGGGGGAGACTCTCTGGGGGCCCTGGTGTAGGGGGGGCTCTCTGGGGATCCTGATGTAGGGGGAGACTTTCTGGGGACCCTGGTGTAGGGGGAGACTCTCTGGGGGCCCTAATGTATGGGGAGACTCTCTGGGGGCCCTGATGTAGGGGGAGACTCTCTGGGGACACTAATGTAAGAGGGGAGGCTCTCTGGGGACACTAATTTAAGAGGGGAGACCCTCTGGGGACACTAATGTAAGAGGGGAGGCTCTCTGGGGACCCTGATGTAAGGAGGGACTTTCTTGGGACACTAATGTAGGAGGAGAGGCTCTCTGGGGACACTAATGTAGGAGGGGAGGCTCTCTGGGGACACTAATGTAAGAGGGGAGACTCTCTGGGGACACTAATGTAAGAGGGGAGGCTCTCTGGGGACCCTGATGTAAGGAGGGACTTTCTGGGGACACTAATGTAGGAGGGGAGGCTCTCTGGGGACACTAATGTAAGGGGAGGTTCTTTGGGGACACTAATGTAAGGGGAGGTTCTCTAGGGACCCTTATGTAAGGGGAGGTTCTCTGAGGACACTAATGTAAGGGGAGGTTCTCTGGAGACCCTGATGTAAGGGGAGGTTCTCTGGGGACCCTAATGCAGGGGAAGGCTCTCTGGGGACCCTGATGTAAGGAGGGACTTTCTGGGGACACTAATGTAGGAGGGGAGGCTCTCTGGGGACACTAATGTAAGGGGAGGTTCTTTGGGGTGATACATGAGGGGGGTGGTGCCGGTGGTACTTGAGGGGGGTGGCATCCTCTCCCGCCACCACCCGTGCCTTTTACTGATCCCATCCCCCTACAGCCGCACCACTGATCTCATCCCTATCCCCCTATTACTTCTACAACAGAGGTGGTGGGGGATAGTGATGAGATCAGTAAGAGGCACAGGTGGTGGTGGGAGAGGATGGCACTGCCAGAACCAGAATTGTTTTACTTTGTTGTACAGTGCAAAAGTATCAAAATCAGTCTTTTCGGGGGGGGGGCCTTCATGATTTCTTGCACCGGGGCCCTGAAGTCTCTAGTTACGCTACTGGTCCCATTCAACTCTATGGGAAAGGGTTTTTCTTTAAAGTCCCATTCAACTCTATGGGAAATACATGTTACTTCATAACTTCCAAACGGCCGTTTTTGTTTCAAGTCCCATGCAAGTATATGGGACTGTGGTCTCTTCATCACAGCTCAGCCACAGCTACTAATGTCATCACAGGTCCTTCAACCACAATCTCTTCATCACAGCTCAGACACACCTACCGATTTCATCACAGGTCCTTTTACCACAATCTCTTCATCACAGTTTAGCCACACCTACTGATGTCATCACAGGTCTTTTTACCACAATCTCTTCATCACAGCTTAGCCACACCTATCTCTTCATCACAGCTTAGCCACACCTACTAATGTCATCACAGGTCCTTTAACCACAGTTTTTTTTTTATCACAGCTCAGCTACACCTTACTCCACAAGCTCTGCACTGCATCTTCAGGTCAGTATGTGGGCTGGCTTGCAAACCATGCTCATGCCACTAACCATGCCCTCTCCACACCCCTCCCACAAGCCACACCCCTTCTAATTTCTGCCCTTTTTTATGAGGGCTACCTCAGTAACTTTTTCAATTTTATGTTGAAAAATGTGATACAGTACATTTCAATTGTGACTTGCAAGTTTATTAACATTTTTGTTTGTGGATTATTTTAAAGTGTGAAAATGCCTCGAAGAAAAAGTAAAGCTATAGGCCAAGTGCAAGCTAAGGCAAAAAAATAAAAAATACAGCGTAGGCTAGAAACTCCTGTGGAGCGCAGTACAAGACTCACAGCACTGCGAAATAGAGCACAAGCTTCAAGAGATTCAGAAACCTAACAACAGCGTGACATTAGACTTCTGGATATGAGGGAGAGAGCTACTACTTCTAGAGCTTCAGAAACCGAACAACAGCGTGACATTAGACTTCTGGATATGAGGGAGAGAGCTACTACTTCTAGAGCTTCAGAAACCGAACAACAGCGTGACATTAGACTTCTGGATATGAGGGAGAGAGCTACTACTTCTAGAGCTTCAGAAACCGAACAACAGCGTGACATTAGACTTCAGGATAAGAGGGAGAGAGCTAATGCTTCTAGAGCTTCAGAAACCGAGCAACAGCGTGAGATTCGACTTCAGAATAAGAGAAGGAAAGCCAAAATGACAAGGGCTGCAGAGAATTTTGGCTTACTGTTTGAAGGATTTAACTACGACCGACAAAAGGTCTACTCACAACATGCCAGTGTTACCATTGGAAAAAAGGACATAATTTGTAATTTCTGTCAAGCCAAGAAATTCAAGGCAGTCCATTTGGTACTGCGGAGTTGATTTAAGATCACCATGTTTTTCACATGGGCAACTTTATGTAGCGTGCTCCAGAGTGGGTTCCCCAAATAATTTGTTCATTTTAGAAAATGCGGGAGAAACTAAGAATATAGTATACAAACAAGTATTGCAATAATATGTCAGTTGAGTTAACCGCACTTTTTAAAGGTCTGTGAGTTGGTACTAATCTGCTTCATTGTACCATATTTTGCTCTGTTTCAACATTCACAAACTGAAAAGGAAAATGTTATAAAAGTTATGAAATACAATACTCTTTAATCAAATAGTAAATATTCATATTTTTATCTGTCAAATTTCTAAAATTAAACATTGTGTTATTTATTATTTATTTATTTATATTTATATAACTATGATTTTCCTCCCCAAAAGGTTAAGATAGGAAGACCGGGCAACGCCGTGTATTCAGCTAGTACTTTAATAAATGAGTACCCCAGGTTTTTCACAGTGTGCACTGAAAAAATAATCTTAACGTGGTTGTAATGCCTCAGTGCCTACTAAGGAAAAAAGAAACAGTAGACATTTTATGAATGTAACCTTTAAAAAAAAAAAAAAATGCCTACTATATATCTTTTTTTTTTTTTTTATGCATAGGTCATGTGATCACATTTTCTTCCACAAGCCTCTTATGGAGCAGCTAGTGGACATGATTCTATGTTCTGTACTGCTGCATGGTTTGACAGTGAGGCTAGGGTTGGAAGCTTCTGTCAATGAACAGTACAAGCCTAGTGGGAGTAGGGGGTAGAGTGGATGCAGAATGGACTATGGAAGATAAAGGCACTATGCGCCTGTACCTCTGCACAGTAAGCAATGTGATTTAAAAATGAACATGGAAGCACGTATGGGTTTCAATGCTTTGCGTAGTCAGCAGTGGCGGCCCGCCCATAGGGGGCGCCTGGGCGCCGCCCCCCCCCAAGCTTTAAAAATTTTTTTTTTAAAACCGTCACTTCAAGAGGGTCCGGGCGCCGGACACACGGCAGTCTATGGGAAGCTTCCCAGCTTGCAATCAGCTGATTGCAAGCTGGGAAGCTGATTTGCCTGTGTTTAGGGCATGTGCAGGGCGCAAGCTGTGCGCCCGCACACACTCCCACCTGCCACTGATTTGTCCCCGGCTTCTGCTCTAAGATTTTTATTGGCCAGACCGGAGGGTGATTGGGCGGTGCTTTGTCGCGTCACTTTCAGCTTTCCGGCACTGGGGCTCACTGACTATGTGACTTGTGGAGTACAGTCAGCAACTATCCGGGACCGGGACCCTCTGATGAAGGCTAGGAGCTGATCACAGTGGCAGGCTGCAGCGGATGGATGGACACAGAGCTGGCAGTGTACCACTACCAGAGAGCACCAGGTGAGTGCCGGGATCGGAGAGGATTCCTCACCTTCCCTATTTGCTGTTGGCGGTATCAAGGCATGTGTTTCTCTCTCCTCACCATCATGCTTCCGGGTAGCTTCCCCCTCCTCGGTCTCCTCTGCAGAGCAGCAAACCGAGTGATGTGTGACTGTTTCAGTGAGTACTGTGTCTGTGTGTCCTGCCGTGATCCTGGCCCCCCTCCCCCACCTCTGGAGGGGGGGGGCTGCTGAGTGTTGTGGTTCCTGGCAGCTGTGGGGAGTTTCTCCACCACCTTCTCTGCATCTCCTTCCGGGCAACGGCGGATCCAGGGGGGGGGCAACGGGGCAATTGCCCCCCCCGAGGCAATCATGTCACATTGGCTTTAAAAAAAAAAAAAAAAAAAAAAAAATTTTTTTTTTTTTTTTTTTTTTTTTTTTTTAGGGGTCCGGAGGTCCCCAGGGGCCCGGAGGCCACCAGGGCCCCAGATGGCAAACCCCTCTTTTTTTTATTTATTTTTTTATAAAAAAAAAAAAAGTTTTAACATATTTTTCTTTTATTTTTTATTAAAGGGCCAATTTTTTTTCTTTTATTTTTTTTATAAGTCCAGAGGTCCCCAGGGTCCCGGAGGCCGCCAGGGCCCCGTATGGCAACCCCCCTTTTTTTATTTATTTTAATAAAAAATATATATTTTATTTTTTTATTAACCTCCCTGGCGTTATGATTCTGTCTGGAATTTTGTACCAAAAGCGTTGCAATTGTTTTGCAAGGAAATGTGGTGTTATGTATTATAGGCCTGCAATTCTTAGTAAGTACTTACTTAAATCTATCTAAACAAGAGTCTAATAGGCATCCCGGGTATGATTTTTTATTTTTTTTTATTAAAAATTATAATATAATAAATAATTATAAAAAATTATAATAAATAATAATATAATTATAGTAAAAATTATTCAATAATGTAATCACATCAAAATCACTGAAATTTGCTCAGTTGCAGAATTTTTGCTGTCATTATTTTTTTTTTTATGACGAATTTCCCCACAAATCGCTATCGCTAAATTCTGCAAGTGATTATAATTTATTATCGCTGTTTTTTAGCTGCTCTAAAAAATTTTTGCCATAAAGGGACACTTTTGGTTGCTATGGGCAATCTACAGTTTGCAGGGAGAAAGAAAAGTTTTTATTATATAAAAGAACATGTAGGGCACTGGGCAGACCACTAGGGACATGGGGGGTGTGTATTTTTTTACATACAGTACTGTAATCTATAAGATTACATTGTACTGTATGTATAGTGTTTGTTTACATTTTTGAATTTGGCGCCGTTCTCCGTCCCCATGCGTCGTAACGTCGCAGGGAACGGAGCTCGGCGGCACACGGGGACGCTGTGTGAATCGAGCGAGCACCCGCTCGCTCACACAGCGGGGATGCATCGCTGGATCCACGGAGAAGGTAAGTAAACTCTCTCTGGATTCTGCGAGGCGAGCCCGTGTAGCAGCAAATTTTTACCCCGTGTCAGACACGGGAAAAACGCCAGGGAGGTTAAAGGGCCATTTTTTTTTTTAGGGGTCTGGAGGTCCCCAGGGGCCCGGAGATCCCCAGGGCCCCAGATGACCACCCCCCTTTTTTTATTAAATTTGTATATATATATATATATATAAAATTATTATTATTATTATTGTTAGTATTATTATTAAAGGGCACAGAGGTCCCCAGGGCCCCCGGAGGACAACCCTCCTTTTTTATATTTTTTTTTAATTTTTTTTATATTTTATTTATTTTTTTCTCTTTTTTTATATATAGATATATTTTTATTAAAGGGCTCAGAGGTCCCCAGGGCTCCATGTGTCAAACCCCCTTTTTTTAATAAATGTTTTTTTTTTTATTTGTTTTATATATTGTTTTATTTATTTTTTATAACTTTTTTTTAATCATTTTTTTTAAACTGCTTTGCGGTGCCTGCAGCTGCTGCTGCCGAGTCTGTCACTCTCTCTCTCTCATCACCAGGGCTGGTAGGCTGCCTGTCCTGAGGCTGCTTTGAGCTGTTGTTGACTGCAGCACTCCCCTCTCTCCTGCTGACATCGGGCATCTCTGGCTGTGTGTGAGCTGGATCTGTGTTCGGCTGTGCTGCCTGTGCTAGACCTGCTCGTGTGATAGTAGATGGGGATGGAACACTGATTGAACCAGTGTCAGGGATTCTAAATAGACCAGTACTGTGTGCCTACACAGAGGAGACCAACACTGTATGCAGTGAAATAAAAGGTGTTTATTTACAAGGTGAACAAAACAGGTGAAGACAAACAGTGCACAAATAACAACAAAGCATAAATAAGTGAAGGGGAAATGCCGTAATCATAAACCAAAAGCCAAGCCGAGGTCATATACCAGGAGATCACAGAAGAAGCTGCAGACAGGGAATGGGCAGGAAGGGAATGTCCAGGAGAGGGATCAGGTCAGGTCGTATCAGATCAGAAGTCAAGAAAGGGGACAGCAGGCTCAGGGTCAGATATCAGGCTCAGGATCAGGTTAGTAGACAGATACCAGGGCGAGGAGTGATTACACACGCCGGGTATTATAGAGGCGTGCTGATTGCATTCAGGTCACACCTGAACGCAGGAAGGGCTGTGTGCTCCATACTGCCAAGACCTTTCCTGACAATCAGTGTTTTGTCTATCACACAAGCCTGTCTAGGGGGGACCTTGCTAGAGCACACTGGCCTACCGAACACAGACCTTCAGCTCCTGTTTGTTCCATGACACACGTCGGGAGAGGAGATGCCTGCTGTGTGTGATTGAGGCAATGCCATGGTGAGTGCCGTGCACAGTGTGGCTGCATTCATAGACAAAAGGGGGGCTGCATTGATAGACAAAAGTGGGACTGCATTGATAGACAAAAGTGGGACTGCATTGATAGACAAAAGTGGGGATGCATTGATATGCAAAAGTGGGGATGCATTGATATGCAAAAGTTGGGTTGCATTGATATGCAAAAGTGGGGGTGCATTGATATACAAAAGTGGGGCTGCATTGATATACAAAGGTGGGGCTGCGTTCATATACACAGTGAGGATGCAATGATCTCTTGTACCATGTCTTCAGTCTCTGACCATCCCTTGTACCACGTCTGCAGTCTCTGACCATCTCTTGTACCACGTCTGCAGTCTCTGACCATCCCTTGTACCACGTCTGCAGTCTCTGACCATCCCTTGTACCACGTCTGCAGTCTCTGACCATCCCTTGTACCACGTCTGCAGTCTCTGACCATCCCTTGTACCACGTCTGCAGTCTCTCACCATCCCTTGTACCACGTCTGCAGTTTCTGACCATGTCTTGTACCACGTCTGCAGTTTCTGACCATCTCTTGTACCACGTCTGCAGTCTCTGACCATCCCTTGTACCATGTATGCAGTCTCTCACCATCCCTTGTACCACGTCTGCAGTTTCTGACCATGTCTTGTACCACGTCTGCAGTCTCTGACCATCTCTTGTACCATGTCTGCAGTTTCTGACCATCTCTTGTACCATGTCTGCAGTCTCTGACCATCTCTTGTACCATGTCTGCAGTCTCTGACCATTTCCTTGTACCACGTCTGCAGTCTCTGACTATCTCCTTGTACCACGTCTGCAGTCTCTGACCATCTCCTGTACCACGTCTGCAGTCTCTGACCATCTCCTTGTACCACGTCTGCAGTCTCTGACCATCTCCTCTACCACGTCTGCAGTCTCTGACCATCCCTTGTACCATGCCTGCAGTCTCTGACAATCCCTTGTACCACTTCTGCAGTCTCTCACCATCTCCTGTACCATGTCTGCAGTCTCTCACCATCTCTTGTACCACGTCTGCAGTCTCTGACCATCTCTTGTACCACGTCTGCAGTCTCTGACCATCTCTTGTACCACGTCTGCAGTCTCTGACCATCTCTTGTACCACGTCTGCAGTCTCTGACCATCTCTTGTACCATGTCTGCAGTCTCTGACCATCTCTTGTACCATATCTGCATTCTCTGACCATCTCTTGTACCATGTCTGCAGTCTCTGATCATCTCTTATACCATGTCTGCAGTCTCTGACCATTTCCTTGTACCACGTCTGCAGTCTCTGACCATCTCCTGTACTATGTCTGCAGTCTCTGACCATCTCTTGTACCACGTCTGCAGTCCCTGACAATCGTCTACAAACCATGGGATAGATTTATGGCATTCATATTTAAATATTTTTTACTAGTAATGGCGGGGATCATTGATTTTTTAGCAGTACTGCAACATTGCAGCGGACACATCGGACACCTAATTGAGTTCTGTAAGCAACACCTTATTTTCTGTCAGTGCCCCCCCCGAGACTAGACTCTGGATCCGCCCTTGCTTCCGGGTAGCTTCCCCCCCCTCAACCTCCTCTGCAGAGCAGCAAACTGAGTGGAGTGTGTGTGACTGTTCCACCCAATGAGTATCGGGTGTCCTGCGGACTCCTGCCGTGATCCTGGCCCCCCTCCCCCACCTCTGGAGGGGGGGGGGCTGTTGAGTGTTGTGGTTCCTGGCAGTGACTGGCAGCTGTGAGGGGTTTCTCCACCACCTTCTCTGCATCTCCTTCCGGGTAGCTTCCCCCTCCTCAACCTCCTCTGCAGAGCAGCAAACTGAGTGGAGTGTGTGTGACTGTTCCACCCAGTGAGTATTGTGTGTCCTGCCGTGATCCTGGCCCCCCTCCCCCACCTCTGGTAACTTTTCTCAGCTGCTGAAGAGCTTCATGGGGGGGGGGGCTGCTGAATGTTGTGGTTGGTTCATGGCAGTGACTGGCAGCTGTGGGGGGTTTCTCCACCCTAAACCCCCCCCCTCTGCATCTCCACCCTAAACACCATGCCTCCCTGCATCTCCACCCTAAACACCCCCTGCACCTCCACCCTAAACACCCCGCCTCCCCGCATCTCCACCCTAAACACCCCCCCGCATCTCCACCCTAAACACCCCCCCGCATCTCCACCCTAAACACCCCCCCCCGCATCTCCACCCTAAACACCCCCCCGCATCTCCACCCTAAACACCCCCCGCACCTCCACCCTAAACACCCCACCTTCCTGCATCTCCACCCTAAACACCCCCCGCATCTCCACCCTAAACACCCCCCGCACCTCCACCCTAAACACCCTGCCTCCCTGCATCTCCACCCTAAACACCCCCCCGCATCTCCACCTTAAACCCCCCCCCCGCATCTCCACCCTAAACACCCGCCTCCCTGCATCTCCACCCTAAACACACCCCCTGCACCTCCACCCTAAACACCTCCCCTGCATCTCCACCCTAAATGTCCCCCCCCACATCTCCACCCTAAATGTCCCCCCCCCACATCTCCACCCTAAATGTCCCCCCCCCCACATCTCCACCTTAAATGTCCCCCCTCTGCATCTCCACCCTAAACACCGACCCTGCATCTCCACCCTAAACACCGACCTTGCATCTCCACCCTAAACACCGACCCTGCATCTCCACCCTAAACACCGACCCTGCATCTCCACCCTAAACACCGACCCTGCATCTCCACCCTAAACACCCCCCTCCCTGCCTCTCCATCCTAAACACCTGCCTCTCCACCCTAAACAAATAACCTCTCTTCCTGACTCTCCACCCTAACCAAATAATCTCTCTGTGTTTAATGATGGGGTTACTAGGAGGAAGGGGTCCTGTGTAATGATGGGGAGAGGGATGGTGGTAGGGGGGATTGGTTTAGTTTAACCATGCCCCTTAAGCCCCTTCCACTGATAACAGTCTGGCCACACCCACTTTTTGGCATGACATGCCACATGTTTACAGTTGGGAGGTATGAATTCTGTCCTGTGATGCTGAGCTGTATACTCTGTCCTGTGATGCTGAGGTGTATACTCTGTCCCGTGATGCCCGGGTTGTATACTCTGTCCTGTGATGCTGGGGTTGTATACTTTGTCCTGTGATGCTGGGGCTGTATACTCTGTCCTGTGATGCTGGGGCTGTATACTTTGTCCTGTGATGTTGGGGCTGTATACTCTGTCCTGTGATGCTGAGGTGTATACTCTGTCCTGTGATGCTGAGGTGTATACTCTGTCCTGTGATGCTGAGGTGTATACTCTGTCCTGTGATGCTGGGGCTGTATACTCTGTTCTATGATGCTGGGGCTGTATACTCTGTTCTGTGATGCTGGGGCTGTATTCTCTGTCCTGTGATGTTGGGGTTGTATACTCTGTCCCGTGATGCTGGGGTTGTATACTCTGTCCCGTGATGCTGGGGTTGTATACTCTGTCCCGTGATGCTTGGGCTGTATACTCTGTCCCGTGAGGCTGGGGCTGTATACTCTGTCCTGTGAGGCTGGGGCTGTATACTCTGTCCTGTGAGGCTGGGGCTGTATACTCTGTTCTGTGATGCTGGGGCTGTATTCTCTGTCCTGTGATGTTGGGGTTGTATACTCTGTCCCGTGATGCTGGGGTTGTATACTCTGTCCCGTGATGCTGGGGTTGTATACTCTGTCCCGTGAGGCTGGGGCTGTATACTCTGTCCTGTGAGGCTGGGGCTGTATACTCTGTCCTGTGAGGGTGGGGCTGTATACTCTGTTCTGTGAGGCTGGGGCTGTATACTCTGTCCTGTGATGCTGGGGCTGTATACTGTGTCCTGTGATGCTGAGCTGTATACTCCTGACACTATGGGTGGTAGTTAGTGGAATAGAGGGGACGGAGTGGGTGAATTATATAAGGGGTGGGGCTTATGAGAAGTGGGATGGGCCAAAAGGGAGGGGTGGGGTCTGTCGCCCCCCCATCCTAAAACTTCACCAGCCGCTACTGGTAGTTAGTTTAGAACACGGAAGAAGGGGGACTGGCAGGATAAACCAAAGTAAGAATAATTAAAGTGACACTAAAAGCTAAAATTATATATATTACGATATCAATCACACTACATTAAATATTCTTTTCCCTTGTATCCATGTGGCAGTTTCCAAACTTTTGGGATAAGTGACATGTAGAAGAACCCTTAAAAGCTACCATTGGCAAAGCCAAAGAAGTTAGGAGGCCTTGGTACTGAGTAGTATGAGTAGTACACATTGACATGAAGCGCAAACTGTACCTGTATATGGACATAGACCATATTACCAAAATTATTGGGACACCTGCCTTTACACGCAGGTGAACTTTAATGGCATCCCAGTCTTAGCCCAGGTTCACACTGGGTACGATTTGCTGCGATTTGAGATGCGATTTCACATGTGAAATTGCATCTCAAATCGGCGGCATGTGCCGGCAATTGTCGGCAATGAGACCGTCCTAATCGGTGCGACGCCGCATCTGCGGCGCTGCACCGATTTCAAAAAGTAGTTCCTGTACTACTTTTTGCGATTTCGGGCCGCGATTTACATTGACATCTGTGCAGAAACCTGCACAGATGTCTCCTAAAACGTGGCCGAAATCGGGACTGCCAGCGGGAGTGAAATTGTGCGAGTTCAGCTGAACTCGCACGATTTCACTCCCGCAGCCCAGTGTGAACCAGGGCTTAGTCCGTAGGGTTCAATATTGAGTTGGCCCACCCTTTGCAACTATAACAGCTTCAACTCTTCTGGGAAGGCTGTGTATAAGGTTTAGGAGTGTGTCTATGGCAGTTTTTCTCAACTCCAGTTCTCAAGGTGTCCCAACAGGTCATGTTTTTAAGGTTTTCCATTATTTTGCACAGGTGATTTAATCAGTTTCACTGCCTCTTTATGTATCTTGCTTTGTGCACTGATCCAAATCATTTGGTGGAGGGGGGATTATTATGTGGGGTTGTTTTTCAGGGGTTGGGCTTGGCCCCTTAGTTCCAGTGAAGGGAACTCTTAAGGTGTCAGCAAACCATGAGATTTTGTACAATTTTATGCTCCCAACTTTGTGGAAACAGTTTGGAGATGGAACCTTCCTGCTTCAACACGACTGCACACCAGTGCACAAAGCAAGGTCCATAAAGACAAGGGTGACTGAGTTTGGGGTGGGTGAACTTGGACTGGCCTGCACAGAGTCCTAAACTCAACCCGATAGAACACTTTTGGAATGAATTAGAGTGGAGACTGCTAGCCAGGCCTTCCCGTCCAAAATCAGTGCCTAACCTCACAAATGTGCTTCTGAAAGAATGGTCAAACATTCCCTAAACCTTGTGGACAGCCTTCCCAGAAGAGTTAAAGCTGTTATTGCTGCAAAGGGTGGGCCAACTCAATATTGAACCCAACACACTAAGACTAGGATGCCATTACAGTTCATGTGCATGTAAAGGCAAGAGTCACGATACTTTTAGTAATATTGTGTATATAATAAACAGTTAGCTGTTAATACAACAATGTCTCTATACAGACAGTAGGCTGCTTAACCACTTGCTTACTGGGCACATAAACCCCCTTCGTTCCCAGGCGAAATTTCAGCTTCCGGCACTGCGTCACTTTAACTGACATTTGCGCGGTCGTGCAACGTGGCTCCCAAACAAAATTGGCGTCCTTTTTTCCCCACAAATAGAGCTTTATTTTGGTGGTAATTGATCGCCCGTGCGTTTTTTATTTTTTGCGTTATAAACAAAAAAAGAGCGACAATTTAAATATATATATATATATATATTATTTGTTGCTATAATAAATATCCCAATTTTTTTTTTTATATATTTTTTTTTCTCAGTTAAGGCCGATACGTATTCTTCTACGTATTTTTGTAAAAAAAAAAAAAAAAATCGCAATAAGTGACTGCTTTGCGCAAAAGTTCTAGCACCTACAAAATAGGGGACAGAATTATGATTTTTTTTAATATATTTTTTTTACTAGTAATGGCGGCGATCTGCGATTTTTATTGGGACTGCGACATCACGGCGGACACATTGGACACTTTTGACACATTTTTACAGCGACCAGTGCTATAAATATGCACTAATTACTGTATAAATGTGACTGGCATTGAAGGGGTTAACACTAGGGGGTGAGGAAGGGGTTAAATGTGTATCCTGGGTGTGTTCTAACTGTGTGGGGGGAGGGGGGTGACTGGGGGAGGTGACCGATGCTGTGTCCCTATGTACAAGGGACACAGATCGGTCTCCTCTCTCCCTGACAGGACGTGGAGCTCTGTGTTTACACACAGAGCTCCAAGTTCCTGCTATGTCACCGCCGATCGCATGTATCTGGCGGACACCGCGGCCGCCGGGTACACGCATCGAATCCTCGGCGATGCGACGGCACTGTTTTTCCCCGCTGCGCGCCACCCAGTGGCGCGTGCGGGGAATACAACAACATTGACATCCAAAGACGTGACCCTGGCAGCTCAGGTCAGCGCTGTTGATGTCTTTTGTCAATAGCGCGGATCTGAACTGGTTAAACAACCAGTCAGCTTTAGTGATATTAGTGCACACCTTATACAGTCTTGTTTGAGAATAAATTGGCCATTCAAAATAGTTAATAGATATTCTGCATACACTTCAATGGCATATGTGATCATGACCTAGTATATCAGGCCCAGCAAGTCAACCAGTTATGGTGAGCAACACGACAATTCCTATGTGCGTTTAAAAGTATAATTAGTGAATTGTTTTTAGTGTACCTTCACATCAATATGTAATACCTGTTTAATGCACACCTTTGTACTTCTGCACATTGCAGATTACCCTTTCTTTGCAGTCAACATCATAAAACTCTATCCGTGACATTTTTTATGACATTTTTTTCTATTGATTAGACTCTAGTATCCTCTTGAGTAGGTTATGATGACAGGTATGATACAGTAGAGCCTGATTTGTTATAGTGTATCCTGAATTTCTTTGGAAGAGTGCTGGCACTACAGGGATTAAATGATTGTGCCTTGACATCCCTCATATTTAATATCTCCTTGATGATAATGACTTTTGCTGCACACTAATCAAAAAAATAAATCCAGGACACCTAGGTTCTTA
Organism: Rana kukunoris; assembly: GCA_029574335.1. Lineage (NCBI taxonomy): Eukaryota > Metazoa > Chordata > Amphibia > Anura > Ranidae > Rana > Rana kukunoris. The sequence continues at coordinate 113,496,032 of CM056049.1, read as the reverse complement.
TGACACCTAAACGGTGAATATTTATAGCATTTGCCCTTGGATTTTATGGCTGATAAAAAATGGCCCAAATGGAACAAATGCGTTTTGTTTTTTAAAAACAACTTTTTTATTTGACTTTTGTCTGTTTTTTAAATCTTCCGTTAAAGTAATTATTAGCTATGAAATACAGTATAAGCTGGTACTGTCAAAAAATCTTATTCAAACAGAAAAGGGCAGCGTATACAGCTACCAGCCATAGAAACCCATAAGATTTCAGTTTTTTTGTAGTCTGATCAGTGAAAAGTATATTTTGATTTGATGCTTTGGTATTATTATTATTATGATTATTTGATGTTTTGGTAACTCTGTTTTATATTTTTAACATTTTTGAGCTGGTCCAATAATACAATAAGACTATTGCAGTTTACTTACCAGGGGTGGCCCATCAATTAATTTGCGCACGGGCACACAGGCACACAGGCTCCACCCCGCCATCTATCACTGCCTCCCTTATCCATGCGTCCGGCCCCTTGCAGGACACCGGATGCATGAATTACAATGGCGTGGGTGTTTTTTTTTTTTAAGCACCTGATTAGAGCCTGAGGGTTCAAAACAGGGTGGGCTTGGGGCACAGAGAATGCGAATGGAGCCCACCCAGGTGTGTTACAACAGCGAATGAATATTCGCTATTGTAACGCTGATCCTCATGCCAGTGGGTTTTGAGACCCGTGACCCGATTGGCAGAAAGGACAGGCGATCCTATTGGATGCTTAGGAGGAGGGAAGGAGCCACACGCTGGAAGCCGCTGTGATGAAGGAGAGAACACAGAGCCACTCTGCCCGCCACTCGCTGCCCATCTAGATGGGGTTAGTGCCGGACTGACCGGCAGACAGCCGGGAAGGGGGGTGACGCCGCCCACTAGGGGGGGTGGTTGTTTGCCGCTACTCCCGCACAAAAAAACACTGGCTGCCACTGTTACTTACTGATACTAGACTACTGATGGGATAGGTTCAATTAAGATCAGCATTTGATTGACAACACTAGTCTTCAGTTGAATCACATACAAAAAAGTATATTTTATGTCATTGTTATTATTATATAATAAACTGCAAACTTTAAGAAGAAAAAGTCTTGAAATGGTCTCTCGAAAAAATAAATGAGAAATTTAATATAGAGGTCAGTTTAGCAGTTCACATGACATAAGAAAACATATCATCATAATTCAAGCCATGTGTTTACTAGACAGTAGAAAGTTCAAATTACGGGGCTGTATTTATGGATCCTGTCACAGGATCCTCCTCTGACCAGTTAGTCGTGGAAAGAATCACATCATAATATTAACGCGCGCGGTGAATATAGATTAACGGGAGGATATTTCCTATATGTTGGCATTTCAGGGACAGCTCGGAGCTCCTGCAAAAGACCAGAGGTGATTTCCCATCGGGCTCATAAAATGTCATACGCCCTCAGTTGCTCGTAGACTATGAAGCTTGCTGGTGGTTTTATGGCTCGTTATGCCTCTCACTAAACTTTTATATCCACTCTACTCTATAGATCGAAAGTAAATTTGTTTTATGTAATATAATTATCTATCAATATTATGCACCTGTACAGAATGCAGCTAACCACATGCCACTTTTCTACGTGTGAATAGTTAACATAGATGGCATTGTGAATCATGTGCATAAAGAAAGTTAATAAGATCATTAAAGTCATGAGTTTACCTGTTCTCTCCTTTCTGCTTGTAATTTTATTTAAATGTTATAGGGCCTGAGTGCTGTCTTTGATTATTTTGTCTACCTTTACGCTACATATAGCACCTTAATGCATGTATGTGTAGGGAAGAATGCCTATAGGGAAGTATACCACAATTAATAATAATATAAGGAAATAAGTAGTGCCTTCATAGTAGAAACCTCAACACCATCTTATAAGTTAAAGCATATCTGTCGCGGAACCCGTCACACTCTGCTTGACTGCTTCTGTTAGTACACCGCTTCCTCCAGTCTGGACCTTTATATATTAGATATTACAGCCACATATTGTAACTAAGAACCAGTTATGACTAGCTCAGTTACAAAACTGCAACATGGAATGTTTTATTCGACAAGGATACAGGCTTTTTATACATTTAAAAAGTAGGTTCCCCCCTCCTGATCATATTACCTTAACAATACAAACTGTAACCAGAAACATAAATTAACATGAGCTAATTAACTAGTCATTTAACCAGCCTAGGTGACTCAGAGGTTGTCTCCTAGCTCTCAAACTACATCACACATTATCATAAGTCTAAACACAGGACACCTTCACACAATAGCAGGAGACCACCAGTAGCAGACTCTGTCTCCTACATTGTACAGAGGCCAATGTATAGCTCAGAATTAAATAAACCAGGGATAGTCTTTGTATATTTCCTGGAAGATATTGTGGATAAATATTACTATCCAATCTGAAGTAATCTAAACCACATTCTTAATGTCCATTAGTAGCTGTCCATCATTTTCTCGGTCACCCTGTGCCAATAATAGACACAGGGTCACTTATTCTGGGTCCCAAAGGCCCCCTACCCAAAGTGACTAGACTGAATAGAATAGGGATGTATTAAACCTCTTTCAATTTTCTTTTGCTATGCATTTTACAATTGGTAAGATCTACATAATTTGTCCTGTTGCTCATTGTCACCGGGACATAAAGTGATGGGAAATCCACATTTTTACAGTTTACTGGATCAGGAGGTGAAGGGATTACTCCTTTATGGGTGACAACTAGGGATGAGCTTCATGTTCGAGTTGAACGTATGTTCGACTCGAACATCGTATGTTCGATCGTTCGTCAAAATACGAACAAAACGGGTCATTTGCACCAAATTCAATTGAGGCACCACGGCCCATAATTCAATCTGGCATTGCGTGCTGATGATTGGCCAAGCATGCACTATGACCCGCATGCTTGGCCAATCACAGCGCCATCAGTACAGAAAGCCGTAATTGGCCAAAGCCAGAGTGGCTTTGGCCAATTATGGCTCAGGGCTTTAGTACACGCCCCACACTATAAAAGGCCGCCTGCAGAGCGGCCTCCTGTAGTGTGTTGCGGCGCTGGTTAGATATCAGTCACAGAGAGAGAGAGTGTGTCTTTTTTTTCTAGCTAGATAGAGCAGGCAGGCTAGTCAGTTAAATTTACAGTGTGTAGAGGATATATATACATCCCAGGTGTTGTACATATATTTATACACTGTATAGTTTAGCTAGATCAGTTCTTCCTAATTTACTGGCAGGTAGTTGATTGTGCTAGCTGCAGTATTCTCACGTGGTGTATTGCCTGTGTCCTCTGCAGTGTGCACCATAAAGCTACACAGGCATATTATAGACACCCAGCAGGTACAATATTTAAACTCATTTTTCATATTTTTTTTTTATTTAAGCATCATGATGCTTAAATAAAAAAAAGAAAAAAAAAAGGAAAAATTCTTTTATAGTATGCCTGTGAAAACGTCTTTGAGAACCCGCGTCTTGCCCCAGGGAACATGTATCAATGGAATTGTTTTTAAAAAATTGTCGTTTTTTCTGGAGCAGTGATTTTAATGATGATGCATCAATAAAATCACTGCTTCAGAAAAAAATACAGTTTTAAAAACTTTTTTCCATTGATACATGTTCCCTGGGGCAAGACCCGGGTTCTCAAAGACATTTTCCGACAATAACTTGCATATGGGGCTTTAAAATTAGCACTTTTGAATTTGAACGTTCGAGTCCCATAGATGTCAATGGGGTTTTAAAAGTTTGCGCGAACGTTCGGTCCGTTCGAAGGTTCTGGTGCGAACCGAACTCGGGGGTGTTCGGATCATCACTAGTGACAACTCCCTAATAGGATTTATTTTAAAAAAAATAGTCGCCTACTCTATAAAAAAACAAAACAAAAAAAACAGTTTGGCAATTGATACACTTCAAAGGAAAATTACGCCTCTAAATTTAACTCCCAATGTAGGTATACGTGTGTAGTACAGTACATACTGTATGTTTTTTACTATCTAGGCCAAGGCTTTAGCGTTACTTACAATTCTACTTCCTCCACTCCTCTTCCTTTCCCTGTTGGGGTCCCCCAAGGTTCTGTTCTTGGACCCCCCTATTTTCAATCTACACCTCCTCCCTGGGTCAGCTTATAGCCTCCCACGGCTTCCAATACCATCTCTACGCTGACGACACTCAAATCTATTTCTCTGCCCCTCAACTCGCCCCTTCATTCTCCTCACGTTTTACTAATTTACTATCAGACATATCAGTTTGGATGTCACACCATATCCTCAAACTCAACCTATCCAAAACCAAACTCATAATTTTTCCTCCCCCACGTGCCTCTTCCCCTGAACTCTCTGTCAAAATTGATGGCACAACCATAAGCCCATCCCCACATGCCAAGGTCCTAGGAGTAGTCCTGGACTCTGAACTCTCCTTCAAGCCCCACGTCCAATCACTGTCCAAATCTTGCCGCCTCAACCTCTGCAACATCTCCAAAATACGTCCCTTTCTAACCAATGACACAACAAAGCTCTTAATTCACTCCCTGGTCATCTCTTGCCTCGATTACTGCAAATCCCTTCTCATTGGCTTACCGCTGCATACACTATCTCCCCTTCAGTCCATCATGAATGCTGCTGCCAGACTCATCCACCTTACCAACCGCTCTGTCTCTGCTGCTCCTTTCTGTCAATCCCTCCACTGGCTTCCGCTCGCCCAACAAATTAAATTCAAAATACTAACAATTACCTACAAAGCCATCCACAACTCTGACCCCAGCTACATCAATGACCTAGTTTCTAAATACCAACCTAATCGTTCTCTTCGTCCTTCTCAAGACCTCCTGCTCTCTAGCTCTCTCATCACCTCCTCCCATGCTCGTCTCCAGGACTTTTTCAGAGCCTCTCCAAGCCTATGGAACTCCTTACCCCAATCTGTCCGTCTATCTCCTTCTCTATTAGCTTTTAGAGGATCCCTGAAAACCCTCCTCTTCAGAGAAGCCTATTCTACCCACATCTAACAACTGTATTTTAATTTTGTCCATCTGATCACCCCCCACATCTACTACAATTTGTTCCACTTGACCCTCCCTTCTAGATTGTAAGCTCTAACGAGCAGGGCCCTCTGATCCCTCCTGTATTAAATTGTATTGTAACTGTACTGTCTTCCCTGATGTAAAGTGCTGCGCAAACTGTTGGCGCTATATAAATCCTGTATGATAATAATAATAATAAAAAGGGTGTACAACTCAATTTCATTATGGGCCTTATGAGCATTATAGTTGCACTCACACTAGCTGATAATGAAATACTTAGAACGATGCCCTGAATCAGCGCAAACACACTGAGTACACAGCCCACATCTTTCACCGGAGTTACTTCAGAGTTCACGGGCTCCAGAGCTGTGATTGGCCAGAGCCGCACCAGCGGGCCACTTCTTCAATGCGCATGCACCGATGACGTCGGCAGCACCGTTTATAGAGAAAATCTCCAAAACTGTGCAAGTTTAGGAGATATTTACAGGTCCTACAGGTAAGCCTTATTATATAGGCACAAGTGGTGTAACAGATTTTACAACCACTTTAAGTATGGCAGTGTGAATAGGAACCTACTGGGAGGGAGTACATTTCTTGCCTTAGCTTTCCTGGGCACAATATCACAACATTGCTTGTACAATGTAATCCGTCATGTTTGTACATCTCTGAATTAAGTTAAAAGGAGGTCTTTTGGTTGCTGAATTGTTTGCCAGCAATCAGTAGTGTTGCTCACGAATATTCGCATTGCGAATATTCGCTACGAATATTGCATATTCGAGTATTCGCGAATAACTCGAATATCGCGGCGAATATTCGCTATTTCGAATATTCGTATTTTTTCAAATTTCGCAATCAATTTCGCAATCAATTTCGCATTCGCACTAGCGAAATTTCACATTAGCGAAATTTCCCAATTTTTCTTTTTTATATATATCTAAAAAATATATATAAAAAAAAAATAGCGAAATTTCGCATTAGCGAAATTTCGCAATTTTTTTTTTTTTTATATATATATATAAAAAAAATATATATAAAAAAAATATATATAAAAAAAAAATTTTTTTTTTTTATAAAATATCACGAATATTCGATATTAACGAATATTCGCGAATATTCTTCGAAATATTCGCGAAATATCGCGAAATCGAATATGGCGTATTCCGCTCATCACTAGCAATCAGTATCTTTCACAGGTGCCCTAACCCCATTTGTTTCTTAAGAGGGATCTCACAGTATGACACAAAGTGTAAATAGGGAACAGGTCTAAGAGACCTTAGTCAACATTGTTGACTAAAGTTAACTAAACATTGTAATAAATGCAATGAATTATAATGTATGTGGGTTTTAATTTTACTAACCTTTTAGTCTTGGTTCACACCTGAGGTGCTGTTAAGAAGATGCATGGGAACTGGGAACCACACAGCACTATGCGGTTTCTTTGCATTTTTGGAAAAGATGCAGGGCATTTTGCTTGCATTTTCTGTAGGTATAGCAGCCCATTCAAATGAAAAGCTGATGTGCCCACACATATGCGGCCACCAGGAAACCAGCATAGTGTAAATCTATGCTAAGACACTTGTAATTGTTTGCTTTAGAACATTGTATACAATATTTGAGGTTTGCCTTTAATGTGTTTATTTGTACTCCAGAACAGGAAGTGGGTGCCTGGATCTGCCACATGTGTGAGACGCTCCTTTTATTCCAGTGTACCATCAACTTAAATATATTACTATATGAATTGTCATCAGTGCCGAATATGCTAATAAAAAACACGGGCCTACTGTGAGACGTGTCCTGACATGACTTCTCACAGCTTCCAGGACATACATATGATATTGATACATCCAGGCCTTAAATAAATGCTTTGTTTAAAGAAATGCAATATCTTCTTGGTGTAAAGGTTTTTACTTTGAACCGGTTTTGGCACAGGTCTTCGGCTTCTCTTCAATAGGAAGTTTTCGTTTTCACATTATTGTTTTAGTTTTACCTATAAGAGTATGTTGTTCCAAACCAATCCATTTATATAGATTTTTCTTTGCTCATGTTTATGGATAATTTTGTGGGTTAGCATAGGACACTATTATTCTCACATGTCTTCAGTCTTTGGCAAACTATGAAATGTCAGCTGTATTTATATATTTTTCCAGCTATAAGATTTTGGGTGTACTAAATGCACATCAACATAATTTCGGTGGTGATGACATTGTACAGAGACCTACACATTTTTGAGGTTTCTATGGTGAGAACAAGGTGGTCTCAGGGGTAGACGTGCTCAGTTTAACAATGTATTTGCCAGTTTAGTAAATCTGAAAGACCTCTATTTTCAAAACCGTTCTGCCATTAAGTTATGACCCAAAGATGGGTATTGTTACCTGTTGTTGCACTGCCATTCCACTCACTGCAGTTTGTAGGGATTTGCTGCCCTCCACTGTCTGCATTTGTAAATGCCTGGGCTGGCGATATAATATGTATGCACTTCCTGTCTCTGGGTTGTTGGGTAGAAGGAGGAGGTGGAAAGAGAAAGAGAAAGACTGAGACATATGCACGGTCCATGGGAGAGCTTTTACTGAACCCAGAGCAGAATGCAGGGCTTTACTATTGATTGGTTAAACTAGATTGACTTGTGGTTTTTTTTCAGCCAGACTAACTATGTAACTACATATTTTCGCTATAGATTTTAGTTATATATATATATTTATATATATATATATATATATATATATATATATATATATATATTGTAACAGGAAGTCAGTTAAATGTGTGTGTGTGTGTGTGTTGTCACAGACGGGAGATACATTTCTGCCTTGTTTAGACAATTCACCAATTACTATTAGGTGTCGGCTGCAGAAATAGCCAGAAAGGTTTAGGGCAGTGAAAAGCTTCAGCTGTTCAGAATGAAGCAAATTAAGGCCTCTATAAGACATCCAAAAGGATAACTACTGATTGCTGCATCCTGAGGCTTTTTAAATTAAGGAGCAGTCAGAAAGACTTCTGAAAGAGGTGAGGTGATGTTGATTTTTCTGTGTGATAAAAATCAAAAAGACTATTGTTTTTCTGCTGTCTAACCAGCAGTGTCTGCCCAGCAGTAGGCTGTGCCAGACTCCATAGGTAGGTTCCTGTGTTTTGAAGGTAGACGCCCCAAGTGGCAAGGGTTTATTTTATGTTTTGTTTTGTTTATGCTGTTTTGATTCTTGCACTTGTATCCAGCAATATGGAAGAATAAACCATATCCTTTGTTTTCATTTACCATCCTCACCTGCCTTTCTGTATAGTTCATACCATGCCTAATAACCCACACTACACAGGAAGGATGTCGACCTTTGGAGGTCAGGGATGGCGCTACAAAAATATATCTGAAACTGAAATACAGATATTGTAAGTCATTAACATTTTACATCAAAACAGAATGCTTTACGACAAACTTTTGCTCAATTTGACAGACCAGTCAAATAAAATAACTGATTCTTTTACGAACAATGCCATATGAAATGTATAGAATATTGTTTTCTAATCCTTTCCACTGCAATTGTGGGCCACTGTCCTGTATTCATGGCTAGTATTAGTAAGGGTGAAGCTCTGTATTAGTATTAAATCATATGCTATATTGTAGAATGGAGATTTTACAATATGTTAGAGGTTCTCACAGTGGAGACTACAGAGCACAGAATAATTTATAGGAACAAATAATTTACAATGTGATGACACTGGTGACACTATCAGATGGAATAGATAATAACAAATGAATAAGAGTCAGAGGCCTAGTTCAGGCCTTTGCCTTTTCCCACCGTTTCATCCTGTTAAAAGAATGACTTACTAATAACTTTCAGCTGACATAGAATTAGCTACATTTATAAAAACAAGACAGTAAGGAAACATCGGAATAGGTTATGCTTCACTAGAATGTACTTGATGGTACAGTGTGTTCATATATCAAATATAATCAGAGTAAATAAAAAACATATGCTGCAAATTAAAATTCCACAATATTGTATGTGTTCCCCCGTCATTGCCAATCCCCCACATCATGCATATTATGACTCTATTAATATTAAATAAAATCTGCTGGGATGTATATCCTGCCTATAACAATACACCAATCAATGGCTATCCTCCCTATATCAATGCCCCAATCAACGTTCTTCCTACCCCAAAAAAAGTATGGCCCAGATTCACAGAGAGTTGGGCTCACATTATGCCGCCGTAACGCAAATGATGTACGCTACGCCGACGCAGCGTGGAGAGGCAAGCACTGCATTCAGCAAGCTATTTCTCCCAACGCTGCGTCAGTGTGGTGTAGGTTTCTAAGGCGCAGGCCGGCGTAGGTGGAAGTGGGAGTGAGCATGCAAATGATGGTCCGATCATGGTGCAGTGTTTTACGCCTGGCGTATCACAAACTGCGAATGTGCCGTAAACGTAGCCGTGACGTGAACGCATGAAACAGCACCCTTATGCGCATGCTCACAACCATGCCAGGACAAATGCCTAAGCTACGCCGGATCACCACGTATGCCGTGAACGTAACGTACGCCCAATACGCCGGCCTGTGTTCTCTGGTGCAGACCTTTGCATGTCTATTGCTGGGTTGCGCCTCATCTATGGGGAATAACTTTACGCCGGACGTAAAACTTACACGCACCTCGCATAGCATGCGCCGGGCGCACGTACGTTCGTGAATCACCGTATTTCCCTAATTTGCATATTTGAATGCCTAATCAATGGGAGCAGCAACATGCGTCCAGACGAAAAGTGTGCCCACGCTACGCCGGCGTATATAAGCTACGTCGGCGTAGGGTGGCCAGTTTTTAGGCATATGTTGGTTTGTGGGCCCGGCGCACAGATACGCCGGCGCACATTTGCACTTACTGGCGCAAATTTCCACTTATGTCGGCGTAAGTGCTTTGTAAAACTGGGCCTATGCATCTACAGTATATGCAACGTATATCTTGCCTGTATCAGCCCTATTACAATGCATATACTATAAGAAAACTGATCACATGAGTCTCCAAAAAGATAATTTAGTAAATATAAAAGTAGAAAATTAAGTGGAAGATAACTACAACTACAAGTCTAACTACAGCTGATCTTAGAAACATTCCATTCCCCTTCTTCTTACCTATCCTGTATACCCTGTAAAAGAAAAAAAAAGATCAGTGTACTTCCCTTTTTTTAATCCTGTCCTTTCCAATCACATGATGCAAGGGAAGGTAGGGAGCACCGAGAATGGATGGACCATGAAAGTTTATACATGATGTTACCATTGTTATGACTCCAGGACTCCAGGTCAACGCCATTTACTATAGATCGATGCCAGAGGGACACATCAGAAGATACACACTTACCCACAGCAACAGGTTAGATTCACCACTGGGACATCCTAAAAAATAGAGCCTGGTACAAACCAGTGCCAGATGATCTCATCACAAAATATAACCAACAATATAATGACACTATACAGGCTGCCCTCTCCAAAGGCTTGATCACCAAAACCATTTTCGATGGGATACAGGTTCCGTACCCAAAAACTCCAACGTTTTACTCTTTGCCCAAGACTCATAAAGATCTTAACAATCCACCAGGACGCCCTATAGTCTCCAGTAGGGTTGTCCCGATACCACTTTTTTAGGACCGAGTACAAGTACCGATACTTTTTTTCATGTACTCGCCGATACCGAATACCGATACTTTTTAAATGCAGCCACGTGTCCCCAAATGTAGCCATGTCCCTCTGAGTTCAGCCATGGTCCCTTTGAGTTCAGCCATGGTCCCTCTGAGTTCAGCCATGGTCCCTCCACCCCGCACTAAAAAAAAAAAAAGTATTCTATTTAGGTATCGGGAGTATTCGCGCGAGTACAAGTACTAGCGCAAATACTCGGTATCGGTCCCGATACCGATACTAGTATCGGTATCGGGACAACCCTAGTCTCCAGGATTGGCTCGAAGACCGAACAAGCTAGCAAGTTCATAGATGAGTATTTGAGACCACATGTCAACACAATGCCTTCGTACATCCAAGACACACCAGACCTACTTAGTGCATTGGATGGACTTACTGTGCCCTTAGGCTGCTTCCTAGTCTCAATTGATGTGGAAGCTTTATATTCGTCCATCTCGCACACCAAGGGACTAGAAGTGATAACGAAATTTCTTGCGGAGAGAGGTCCAAAATCTTGCAATTTGAATGCATTTGTCTGCAAACTTTTGGCTCATATCCTAACCAAAAATGTTTTTTATTTTGATGGGTCCCACTTCCTCCAGGAACAGGGTGTCGCTATGGGCACATGCTGCGCACCGTCCTATGCAAACCTGTACCTGGGGGGGTGAACTTTTTCAAGCGAGGCTTTCACTGACCTACTACTATGTGTATTAGGCTGGTATCGTTATATAGACGATATTCTACTTCTATGGACAGGATCACTGGAAAATCTACATATATTCATGCAGATGGTTGGAAGGAATAATTATAACTTGAAATTTACTATGCAATTTAGTCAAATTTCACTAGCCTTTCTTGATATAACAATATATATCAGTGAAGAAGGCCTTATTAATACATCTGTTCTGGAAACCCACCGCCGGCAGCACCATCCTGCATCCTGCCAGTGCTCACCCCCACTCGTTAGTTCAGAGTATACCCTTTGGGCAATATCTACGCCTCCGACGAAATTGTTCGGATGATAGAAAATTCAAGTACAAAGCAGATCTTCTATATATGACTTGGATCTAGAGGATACAGCAAAAGTTGCCTTAAAAAAGCCTTTGCGAAAGCGAGTGACAAGCCTAGAAACGACCTGCTAGCGAAAATAATTAAACAAACTAGTTCCAATGGAACAAGGTTTATCACTACATATTCAAACCAACATGCTGAGATCCGTGCAATCATGGACCAACACTGGCATCTACTTACATCTGATCCAGTACTCACCAAACATGTAGGACCTAAGCCTGAGATCACTTATAGACGCGCGAGATCCATCCGCGATCGTTTAGTCAAAAGCAAATTTTGCAGGACAAGTGACATGACGTTGGACCATCCCAGGCTATCTAAGTGTGGTGACTGTAACTATTGTGAATTCATACTAGCAGGCACCCATGTTTTGCTACCTAACGGCCAGAATCACAGGATTAAACAACATATAACCTGTCAGAGCAAGGGAGTGGTGTATTTAATTCTATGCCAATGTGGCAGTTTCTACGTTGGGAAAACCATCCGTCACTTCTGGAAACGCATTAAAGATCATATATATTATGCTACAAGTGGTTTACTTAATACCACCATGGGTTACCACGTAGCTTTTAGACACAAGTATGAACCCTGTGTATTTAAATTTACTGCTTTGGAAGGTGTCCATAAGGACTCCAGGGGAGGTAATTTTGACCAGCGGGTGCTTCAGTGCGAGACACGCTGGACAAGCTTTGAGCTAATACCTTTCCTGACTTAAATGATGCTTTGAGCTTCAAGCCTTTCCTAACGACATGAGCCAACGTGTGTAATCTCCTCTTTCTCCCTTCTGTTCCCCTGTCCCACCAGTCCCCCTTCCCAGACTGACCTGTCACAAGTTTATACTATTATATCCTATTGGACATAAGTCATGCTCTAGTGTTCACTACATATAACGCATTGTTGCGAATGTGGTGAACGCTGAGTATGCTATGTCCACTATCCATGCATGTGTTACTAGGAAAGAAATAGAGGATTGTTGGTTACAAAATGCGGGACATATTGTAACGTGAGAGAAAAAGTTCCTAATTTTCCCCAATACTTGTATATGTATGTACAAACTATGTATAATGTATCTTTTTATTTTTAATCTTGTTAATGAGGCAACCGAATATTTTGTTTTTATAGCAAATAATTGTATTTCTTTGTACTTGCTTTTAATCCAATTTGCGGCTGGCATATTTTGTTGAGTCTCTGCATATACCAATGAATTTGTCTTATATACTCAGTAAACACATTGGTGTTCAATTTCGGACTTGCCATCTTCTGATTATTTTGAGGTAGTACAACTGTAGAGGACTTATATAACTCTTTGTGTACTTTGATTATTGATTTTGTTTTTTATTTAAATGAGAGCCTGCCCTGGCTGCTGAGTGTGTGTCCCTCTCCACTTGGAGGTTGAACTGTTGCATCTGCTGCTTGGATGGCTGTCCTGCCCACCAGGCACCTTGTGCGCTCCTGTGTCGTCTGCGGTGGTGTGTTTCTCTCCTCCATGTGGGCGGAGCTCGCTCGGGTGGAGCTTGTGTATGGCGTCGCACTGGTCCTTCCCAGCCGACGCCGCTGCGTCATCACGCTATCTGCATTGCAGTCGGCTGCAAAGTTTATGCACCGTCAATCAGCCCTGGCGACTCCTTATGACGTCAGCACGCTGTAACTACGCAGCGGCCGCCTTGCTAAACGCCTCTCTCCTCCCCATCTCCCTATATAAGCCAATACTATGTCAGCTGGCTGTTGTATAGCACAGGCTATGCCCCGGGACACACGATATTCCTCTACCAATGAGGTAAGCACCTGTACTGTCCATTTATTACAATCTCTACCCTGCTTTACTTCAGCCATCTTTACCTGGTTTAAATCTATTCTTGTTTACTAACTTTTCCAGGTTTAACCTATAAAGGCTCTTTTCCATAACGGATGATACAGTCTGGCTGCCCAATCTGGATACATTTCCTAATGTGGCCCTGCTCTCCGTTTTCTTGGTCCTGGCTATTTTGATACTATGGCTACTTGCTAGGTAATTGTGTCATTTTATCGCTGATTTTTAACACTATAGGCATGTATACATGATAATCACAGATTCTCTCTTAAGTTCTATTGCTTTTTGTAGATTTACTGTTCCATTACGGATCAGATGTGTTTCTGGTGTTATTCAAAATTATCTCTCTATGATTGGGTAGGCTGATTTCTCTTCCCTTTTTGCTTTTTATATTGTTGTCTATATTGCTTTTTACATTAGTTATGCGTCCATACAATGGATTTTCTCTTCTTCTTTTTCAGCTGTACAAGTTCTTTCTCCTATTAGCCACGTATAACTTTTCTTGATATACCTACGAGTATAAGCATCCGTGATACACTGGATGTTTGATAACCATTCCGGTATTGGTGGAGACTCTATTTTATATGCTTGCTATTATTGTTTTATTCATTAAAATCATTGGGCCAGATTCAGAGAGCCGTAACTCCTGTCTAACTGGTGTTAGACTGGAGTACTTTCAAATTACGTGCGTTTTTTAGCTAGTCTGAAACCTCAAACCATGAATAGACGGCTGTGGGCTTCAATTCGACTGGCTTACGTGTTCGTACGCCTTCGGATCTACGCTGCAATAAAATTGCGGCCACTGGGTGGACTTCCCGTCGTTTTCCGCGTCGGGGTATGCTAATGAGCTTTTGCCGGCGATCCCCGAAATTAAGATCTTCAATCGCAATCTCTTACGGCATCTTTAGTCATCTTTTTTTTGCGTGACACTATACCAGCTTTTTGCTGCTCTAATATTAGACAGCCCATGTTAAGTATGGCCGTCGTTCCCGCGTCGAATTCCAACGTTTTCTGACGTCTTTTATTATTTTTTACGTAAGTCGTCCGGGAATAGGAATGTCCATAAACGACGCTACTCAAACAAAAAATTACGTAACGACGTGATTTCGCGCAATGCACGGCGGGAAATTTCTGAACGGAGCATGCGCAGTTCGATAGCCGCGGGGACGCGCCTAATTAAAATGCTTCACGCCCCCTAATCGCGTATTCCGATTACGCGGCGAGAAATAGACTACGCCGCCGTATCGTACGGGCAAGAATCTACCAGAATTCGATGTAGAGCCTGGTAAAATACGACAGCGTAGAGTATTTCGATTACGCAGCGCAAATTTAAGTGTACCTGAATCTGGCCCATTGTCTGTCAAATGTTATAATTAAGCCTATAGCATCTACAAAGACTCTGGGCCAGATTCTCTAAGAATTCCGGCGGCGTAGCGTAAGCCAGTTACACTACGCCGCCGCATCGTACTAGAGCAAGTGCTTTATTCTCTAAGCACTTGCTCCGTAGGTTTCGCCTGCGTTGCGTAAATCGCGCAGCGTAAACCCGCGCAATTCAAATGGGGCGGCTTGTATTTAAATTAAGCGCGCCCCCGTGTCGAATGAACTGCGCATGCGCCGGCCGGGGAAAAAGCCCAGTGCGCATGCACCAGCTCACGTCGGAAAGCGTTGTTGAAACCGACGTCAAAACGACGTGAGCGTCATTTACGCAACTCCCTATTCGCGAACGAGTTAGTAAAACGACGTAAGCGACGGAAAAAGCCGACGCTGACCCGACACCATACTCAACATGGCATCCGACGGGACCCGACGGCATTAAACGGTACTTCGTAAGGTTACTCCACATAGAAGCTGGGGTAACCTTATGCGAACAAAAACGACGTACGCGACGACGGGGCGGCGTACTACCGCATTTGCATATGCAAATGCGAAAACAACGTAAAGGCCACCTAGTGGCCAGAGTTGTCATTACACCTACGATCCGCAAGTGTAATGGTTTTACACTTGTCGGATGTAGAAGCGTATCTATGCAAAAGTGATGCTTAGCATCACGCGCATAGATACGAGACAAAAAAAACGGCGATACGACGGGGTATCTGAGATACTCCGTCGTAACGCCGCTGAGAATCTGGCCCTTTCTGCTCAGGGCAAGCCAGTAATACTTCTTATATAACGTAGGCTGGGTGCAGAAAATAATATATAAGAGAAATTATTGGAACGAGAATGTTATTTGCCTGTGAGACTCTTACCTGTTTCACAGTATTTAAAGCATATTATGTGAGTAAAGTGACTGGCGCATATGTGTGCTGTCTATACATTGAGTAGGCTCAGATTTATTTAACCGTGCTCTGAGGAAGAGGCCAAGACCCTGCTTGTTCCTCTAGGTGGTGGGACACATTGAGAACTTGAAGCTAACCTATTATGACAAGCTTTGATGTATCTCTTAGTTTGTGAATATATTTCATCAATATTTTTTTTAAATAAAAGCTGTTTTGGGGATAATGTTCTATGCTGGTGCGCCCTCTGTTTGTTTTATGGTTAACATTTTTGGTGCAAATGGCCCACAATGACCATTTTACGCTCTGCACTGCTTGTGCTGTCTTGTTCCTCTTCTTGGGATGCCCCAGGTGTTTCACAATCCTAGCATACATCCCTGTAGGAGGTCCAGGAGAAAGGAGAGGAGAATGCCATAAAGATAAACAGGAGGAGAGAGACAAGGTCACCAAATAAATACAAACGCAAAAGGCAAAAATAAAATGTAACATATTGTGGCTTACCAATTCTCAGATATGGTGGCGGCTTTATTTTTTTCTTTATTTTCACCTAGTGATCCTGCCATTAGGTCTAATATTGTTTAACTTCCCTTAAAAGACAAAACTGTCCTGTGGCAGTTGGTGGGAGGGGGCTGAGATAAACCCTTAAAAGGTCCGTACACACGATCGGATTTTCCGATTGGAATTGTGTGATGACAGGCTGTTGTCGGAAAATCTGACTGTTTGTATGCTCCATCGGACAATTGTTGTCAGATTTTCCGGCAACAATTGTTGGATAGCATGCTTTAAAAAAAATTGACAACAAATGTGTCTTGTCGGATTAGGTGATTGTGTGTACACAAGACCTTCGGAAAAAAATCAAAAGTACAAACACGCATGCTCAGAAGCAATGCTCACCATAACACAACATTAGCAGAAGTTGCCCAAAGGGCGGCGCTAAAGAGCTGAAAACCCACATAGTTTCATGTTTGCCTAAAAATTGGCCCTAGTATATGAATGTGAGTTAGGGACCTTAGATTTTAAGCTCCTTGAGGGTAGGGACTGATGTGAATGTACATTGTATATGTAAAGCGCTGTGTAAATTGACGGCGCTATATAAGTACCTAAATAATAATAATAATAATGTTTGTTGGCTGACAATTCTTTGCCGTTTGTATGCAATACAAGTTCACGGCCAACGCCCTTCGGACAAAAGTCCTACGCTTTGTCCAATGAAAATCCGATTGTGTGTACGAGGCTTTACACTGCCCTCTCCCCAGAATGACAATGCTGCTGTCCAAAAGGTGTCTCTGTTGCTCCTCCATCTGAGAGGAGTGGAGACACCCTAGGACAGGAAGTGTGTTACTGCCCAGCGTCCCAGGAAAAAATAAAGCTTGGCAGCACAAGGAAGTGTGACAGTTATTAATTGCATGCCTTGAAAGGAACTGTTTTGGGAAAAAGTTAAATGCATTTGTGTTATGAATTGGTAAGCTGCAACATTTTTGTTTTTGGGTTTAATACGGTTTTAATTATCACCTTTTAAACCATTAACCACTTCCCTACGGCCGTACGACTATATGCGGCCGCAGGGTGGTTCTAAATCTCCGGGCTGCCGTGTTTTCACGGCAGCCTCTTTCTTTGTTCCCAGCGCACGCTCCAGAGCGCGCATCGGGGAACTTGTGTACTGGCCGTGTCCCTTGGACACAGCCAATCACAAATCGCCGCGAACGGCCAATCAGAGTGGCCGTTTGCGATGCGATCTGATGGGCCAATGAGAGATGATCTCATATGTAAACATATGAGATCATTTCTCATTGCCGGCTCTCACAATGACAGCGTCATGTCACTGGAGAGAGCAGACCGATCTGTGTTCCTTATACATAGGGACACAGATCGGTCACCCCCCCCCAGTCACCCCCCCTCCCCCCACAGTTAGAACACAATGCAGGATACACATTAACCCCTTCCTCACCCCCTAGTGTTAACCCCTTCCCTGCCAGTCACATTTATACAGTAATTAGTGCATATTTATAGCACTGATTGCAGTATAAATGTGAATGGTGCCAAAAATTTGTCAAAAGTGTCCGATGTGTCCGCCATGATGTCGCAGTCGCAATAAAAATCGCAGATCGCCGCCATTACTAGTAAAAAAATAAATAATAAAAAATAATAATTCTGTCCCTTATTTTGTAGGCGCTATAAATTTTGCGCAAACCAGTCGCTTATTGCGTTTTTTTGTTTTTTTTTTACCAAAAATATGTAGAAGAATACGTATCGCCCTAAACTGAATTTTTTTTTTTAATTGGGCTATTTTTTTATAGCAACAAGTAAAAAATATTGTATTTTTTTTTCAAAATTGCCGTCGTTTTTTGTTTATAGCGCAAAAAATAAAAACCGCAGAGGTGACCAACTACCACCAAAAGAAAGCTCTATTTGTGGGGAAAAAAGGACGCCAATTTTGTTTGGGAGCCATATCGCACGACCGCGCAATTGTCAGTTAAAGCGACACAGTGCCGCAAGCTGAAATTTCACCTGGTCAGGAAGGGGGTTTACATGCCCAGTAAGGAAGTGGTTAAAACAAGTAAAAATGATACCTAGAATATCAGTGAGGCACTACAGACATGCAAATTTCTTCTATCTCAACTACCCACCATAAAATTGCTACGATCGCTATGTTTCATTGACAAAATCTGTATAAAAGTGGTGTTTTGTGGCCTCGAGCATCTCAACTCTCTATATAAATGACTCAGTTTTATATCCATTCACTTTCTACTTTACTTTTGTGCATGTCCCTGTTTTTCCCCCCAATAACAGTACTTGAATCCATTTCTTGGTAATAAAAGAGTTTTAGCTTTCACTATAAAATGAGAAAGACTAATTCAACAATGTCAGTGCATCCGAAAAGGACAGAAAGTTCTATCACTTGCATGCTACTGCCATCTAGTGGTGTCCCTATGAAAGGCAAACGCTTCAAATGCAAAACCAGCTGAAATGTCATTACTGTATATTATTAAATAGGTTTCACTGAATACAAAGTCTCATTCATCACAATTTTTTTTATTTAAAGCTGAACTCTGGGCAAATATAACAGACACAAATGAATGAAGCTCTGTTATTATTAATGCCCTGTTCGCACTAGTGCAATTTTTCATTCATCTGTCATCGCACTGCATTGCACGACAATGTTGCCGTTTTTTAGAACCACTTGAAGACCAGGCCTTTTTCTGACACGTTTTGTAAAAAACATTATTTTTTTTTTAACAGAGATCCTATAAAATAAAATGGTGGGTTTTGCAATTTGTTATATCACACGGTATTAGCGAAGCAGTTTTTTAACGCAGATTTTTGGAGAAAAAATACGATTTGAAGGAATTTTAATGCACAGAAGCACAATATAATCTCTTTTTTTTTTTTAGGGCTGTGCAAATTAACTTTTATTTAATCGATTAATCTTTAATTTTTTTTGATCGATTAAAATCTTTTTGATCGATTAAAATTCTTTTGATTGGTACTCACCTCTCCGCTGGCTTCTGGGCCTTCAGGGAAATCCGTCGGAGATTGAGTAATGTCATGGACACCGGCGGGGCTTGCCATGTCCATCTAAAGGGCTCCTTTGCTGTGCTTTCATATCTGCATACCGGCGGGACCTTACTACCTGCCACACGCAAGGGCTGTTAGGCGGCGTACACACGACCGAGGTTCTCGCTGGAAACCAGCGAGAACCTCGCTGGAAGCTGCATTCCAGCGAGGACCTCGGCCGTGTGTATGCTCTCGGCGAGCATCCCGTCGGGAATCCCGTCGAGCAGAAATAGAGAGCACGCTCTCTATTTGCTCGACGGCCCGCCTGGATGAATGGCTGGTTGCCATTCCCGACGGGCGGGTCGCCGATTTCGACGGCCAGCAGAGAACCTCGATGGGCGGAACGATGTGTTCTGCCCATCGAGGTTCTCTGCCGTGTGTACGCGGCCTTACACTTCCCTCTAACACTTCCCTCTATCAACCTGGGATTCTACAGCCATCCACTGGGAGTTGTGATAGTTCCCTTCACGGGACTTCTAAATGCCGACGGACTGATATTAACCTCTCCTCATCTGGATTCAGCAGTGATATCATTGTACACATTTTTATACCAGTATTATACTTAGCTACATGTTTTTATGACTGCTTTTGGTACCGTTTGGTATTACTCGCACCATTTTTACAGTTTATGTAGCTACATCGATTTTATCTCCAGTGCAATATTTATTTGGTTACCTACTTGAAAACTATAAAAGTTTTAATGCTATTCCCATCGGGCGCTGCCTTCGCGTGTTTTTTGTATCCTGCTATCCATTTTTCCAGTGGTTGGTAGCTGCACTGGGAATCAGCCTGCAAGAGATCAGCTAAAAGTAGTTGGATCTGTATGTGCGTTATAATTAATCGAAATTATTCGATTAAAAAATAAAACGATTAATCGAACACAAAAAATTTGATCAGTAACAGCCCTACTTTTTTTTTTTTTAAATATGAAAGATGATGTTACGCAGAGTAAATAGATACCTAACATGTCACGCTTTAAAATTGCGAACACACATGGAATGGCGAGAAACTAAAATCTCCATAGGTAACGTTTAAAAGCCTTTACAGGTTACCAGTTTTGAATTACAGAGGAGGTCATGTGCTAGAATTGCTAGTATTGACATTTGCGGCAATACCTCACATGTCGGGTGCGATCATCATTTATGTATACTTAAGGGACCAACACATGTGCTCGCCTTTGCACAGGGGGACAGGGGGTGCGTTTAAAAAAAATATTTCTTAACTTTTTATACTGTTTCTCTACTTTTTTGAGCAATTTATTGCTGTCACAGGGAATGTAAGCATCCCCTGTGACAGCAATAGGCAGTGACAGGTACTCTTTATGGAAAGATCTGTGTTATATTAGACCACACTTTTCCTTAGTGTGATCAGATGCTTTCATCTGGGGAAACTGGAACTAATGAAAATGTTTGTCACTTCCGCTTTCCTATTCCATAGAGCTCATTGGGGCACAATACTGCAGCTACAGGCATCAAACGGTATAACCACTTGAAGTCCATGAAACAGTATAAATGGAAGGGATTTGGATGCAAGTAGTTAAATACAAGGGGCCAGATTCATAGAGCGATTACGCCTGTCTATCTCGCGTTAGACTGGAGTACTTTCGAATTACGCGCGTTTTTTCACTACTCTGAAACCTCAAACCATGAAAATACGGCTGCGGGCTTCAATTCGACTGGCTTACGTGTTAGTACGCCTTCGGATCTACGCTGCAATAAATTTGCGGCCACTGGGTGGACTTCCCGTCGTTTTCCGTGTCGGGGTATGCTAATGAGCTTTTGCCGGCGATCCCAGAAATTACGATCTTCAATCGCAATCTCTTACGGCATCTTTAGTCATCTTTATGCTGCGTAAAACTATACCAGCTTTTAGCTGGTCTAATATTAGACAGCCCATGTTAAGTATGGCCATCGTTCCCGCGTCGAATTTCAACGTTTTCCGACGTCTTTTATTATTTTTTACGTAAGTCGTCCGGGAATAGGAATGACCGTAAACGACGCTACTCAAAAAAAAAAAGACGTAACGACGTGATTTAGCGCAATGCACGGCGGGAAATTTCTGAACGGAGCATGCGCAGTTCGATCGCTGCGGGAACGCGCCTAATTTAAATGCTTCACGCCCCCTAATCGCGTATTTCGATTACGCGGCGAGAAATAGACTACGCCGCCATATTGTAGGGGCAAAAATCTACCATAATTCGTCGTAGAGCCTGGTAAAATGCGGCTGCGTAGCGTATCTCGGATACGCTGCGCAAATGTACGTGTACCTGAATCTGGCCCAAGCAGTTTAAGTATTTATTTGAATTTGACCTGGTATATCAGCCTATTACAGTCCCTCTACAGCAGAGCTGGGTGTGAGAGCAAGAAGCAGTAAATGGAGCCAATCAGTTTATATGCTGGCAAGAATCGTGCTGATAGGAGGAGAAAGTGACAGACAGATGAGCTCATCACTGTGCTGCTTCTCCTTTCACTGTGCAGTAACTGCCTGGAGACTTGGGTTCAGAGGATGTGGGGTGAATCATGCTGGTCATCAGACATGGGGCATCTAGTGACAGAAAAAGAGTATTGTGGAGAAAATCTCTGGATTGAAGATTAATACTGTGGCAAAACCTGTTTTTGCTATTTTATCTTTTAATAGGCTATTCATTATTATTTTTATTTTTTTGGCTGGAGATCTGATTTAATAAGATTAACTGATAACACTTAATCTAAATATTAGTAAGAAGTATATACAATAAATGTTATAGTCTTAAAGGAAAATAATAAACATGCTATACTTACCTCCCTGTCTTCTGGGGTCCCTTGGCGGCTGTCTCGGCTCCTCCTCGCAAGAGCTTTCCACCAGTGGAAAGCTTTTGCGGGCGCGCTCCTGTGATACAGCGGCGGGCATAACCGTCGACTGTATCACTCGGCCCCACCCCCTAGGATGCATTAAGATGAAAAAACATTTACCTTTACAACCCCTTTAATCTACATGCTGGATCAATCATATATTTTTTACTATTGAGGGTGCTGCTGCAGCAGGAATGAGACTCCTCCTAGTGAAAAACAGCTTCTCGCAAGGAAGTGGCAGTCAAAAAAAGGTGCCATAATCCATGATACCATAAGAAAACTGTATATGATTTAGCCCTTTAGGGTCTATCTGTTTTTACTGCTCCTTTAATTAAAATTAACATTTGGGGAGCCATTACATTTTTTTATTTTGGTGCCTATCTGCATGGGTTGAGATAATGCCAAGGTGTGAATGGGGCCTTAAGCTTGGGTCTTCCATATGCAGGTAGTAATGTCTGTTGTAGTACATTTAGG
Organism: Rana kukunoris; assembly: GCA_029574335.1. NCBI lineage: Eukaryota > Metazoa > Chordata > Amphibia > Anura > Ranidae > Rana > Rana kukunoris. The sequence goes on along the minus strand of CM056049.1, from coordinate 113,473,331 downwards.
GCTCAATGCTTGCCTCCACCTTTGCTACATCCCCTCCTCCTATCCTACACTGCCATTTTTAAAAGATGTAATGAGTAGCTAGTTTTTTAGTTCCTCGTTCTTTGCCGGCCCACAGATGATGGTGCTTCTGATCTCGTACATGTGCCATACAAGATCAGAATGGCTTGTTATAGAACAGGGGTCTCCAAAATTTCTAAGCAAAGGGCCACTTTACTGTTCATCAGACTTTAGGGGGGCAGGCTGTGGCCATAGGGAGTAGAAAAAGTCCCAGCATCAGTTGGAGTAAACCATGCCCCATCTTCGATGTCAGTGAGAGAAATTGTGCCCCATCACTTGTGTCATTGGGAGAAGTTATGCCCCAATCGTTGGTGTCTTTGGTAGAAATTGTGCCCCATCATTCGGCCCCATTGTTGAATTGTGCCCCATCTTTGGTGTCAATGGGCCCAATTGTTGGTGTCATTATGAGAAACTGTGCCCCTTTGTTGGTGTCAGTGAATAAATTAATTCCCCAAGGGCTGGATAAAAGCAAGCAAAGGGCTGAATCCAGCCCCCAGGCCACAGTTTGGAGACCACTGTTACAGAACAATAAAAAAAAAGTCGCTCTAGATCATGTTCAGCTAATGCACATGTGTCATTGATGGGCTGGCCATCGGAGAAACCAGTCACTGATGATGTCATCTTTTAAAAGACTGAGACTGTTGCACTGTTGCAGTCCACTAAAGGCACTGGGATTTTCAAAGACATCCATGTCAAGGAAAATGCCAGGATGGGCTCTCACCTCATTGAGGTATACCTAGGCAGCCACACTACAGTAGTTAGCTTAGGAAATGGACATTGTTCATATTGAATTGTTATGCTCAGGGCCGCTGATAAGGCAGTACAGCCAGCCCCCCTGTACTGGGCCCAGGCCTCATCAGTTTTAAAAGGGGGGCCGAGGGCCAGCATTACTGACTTATTTCTGACACACCTGTGTGCCCCTTTTCTGAATGAATGAATGAATGAAAACTTATATAGCGCGGCACATGCAAAGTAAATCGCCTCTGGGCGCTTGTTGTTCCTGTCTCCTTTGAGATCAAAAGAGATGCGTCTTGATCTTTCTCCTGAAGACTAAGTAGTTCTCCTCCAGCCGAATGCTGGCTGGTAAGGCGTTCCATAGTCTGGGACCTTGAACAGCGAATCTCCTGTCTCCTTTGGACTTGTATCTGGCTTTCGGTATCTGAAGCCGATTTTGATTGGTGGATCGTAGATCGTGGATTTTCTCTGTAGTGCTGCAGTTTTCCCTCCTCTTTTCTCCTGTTGGCAGCTGCTGAGGGCACACAGGCGGGTTATTGGGTTATTTCAGGATGGTGAGCAGGGGGGGGGGGGGGACTCTTGGTTTTCTTGTATTCTTTGGCCTGCTGGGAGAGCCTATATATTTGGGTGGTGTTCTGTGACACCCAGACTGCCATCTGGGTGGACGTGTCCCATCTGCCATGGGCTGCTCGGTCGGAGATTGGGCCTTTCCCGGGGGCATCTGGCTACCAGGCTGTGCAAAGGGACTATCCCAAAGTAAGAGTGTAGTGCAGGGTTGGGGCTGCGGCTTGCAGTCCTACCAAAAAATAAAGGTTCTGTCAGACAGAGAACCTGTCGTGGTAGAAGGTAGAAGGGAAGCTGTCTCCACTAAGGGACCAACCACCTTTACCAGGGACCACAGTGAGTAACTGAAGCAAGTACCGGAGCAGTATTCTCACCGAATGGGCACGGTGCAGAATCAGGAAACTTCAGGCGGTGATCAAGTTAAGGACCCAACCAGCGGAGGTGATGCTAACAGAGCAGCCTTGTGTGTCAAGCTAGGAACCGAGCTGGTCAGCAAGGGTGAAGCTTGAAGGTATCCGAAGTGCCAAGCTAGGGACCCAGCAGGGAAGTGTGGGTGACACTTGAGTGAGATACCAGGGAAACTAGGGAGAATCAGAGACTCAGTGAGAGACTAGGAGCTGAGGGGGCTGAAGGACTACAAGTAGAAGTTGTAGTAAAGCTGAGTGAACTGTTACGTTTGAATTAGTAACTGTTGAGTACTGTAGTCAGAGGGGACAGCAAACCTGCAAGTGCAGAAGTGGCACCTTGCTGGGGCCTTTCTCTATTCGACTGTCCTTCTCAGAGTCTGCTTATTGAAATTGCAACTACCTAAGGGTGTCCTAGCCCCAACCCTCTTCCCCTTTCAAAATATAAAAGAACTGTTAAAATAAATAAAACCTCTTTTACATCCAAGAAGTGTCTGGTGTCCAATGACTTTTACCACCTTTGCACCCACTATGCCTCACAACCCACTATGTATTGAAGGATGTCAGCGGTCTGTGGCCTCAAAGGTTCTCAATAGACTGGAAGAGGTTAGAGATTCTGCTACACAAGATTTTTGAAAAATAAACCAAATACACTAAATGCTGCAGCAGATAAGCTGCCAGGGGATAAGCTGTTCTCCACAATGTGCACTCCTGCACAGCCCAGACCAGCCCTTGCAGTTCCTCACAAGCACACCCACCCATTGAAAACCAAAATACAGTTTTGGACAGAGTTGGGTGTTACAAGATAACTCCAACTTTGTGAACATGTTTCATGTTACATCCATATTTAGGGCATAACATAAACCAGGGTCAGCATGACAGGCCCCCCACCCCCAAATTGGCCCCTACCCTTTTACAGGATTGCAGGGTTTTTGTGAATGAAAGCACGACAAGTTCCAGCTTCTACAGATTGTAGCTCGTATTGGTGCACAGGTTCAGTGATGTCACTGCATTTGTCGCCCACTGATACTTCCTCCAGCTCCATACTTTAAAGCGTAATGTCACCCAAAAGGGGAAGTTCTGCCTCCCCCCACATGCTGCCACATTTGGAAGAAATATTTTGGTGGGGGGAAGAGGGGGGCGAGAGAGGGTACCTGGTTTTGATAGGTACTGTACCAACTCCCACTTCCAGTTGGATTGCTACAGCAGATCCACCAAACGTTCTAACCCACCCCCTTCTGGGAATTGTCACGGGTATCAGCATGGCTTGCAAATGCGCAGGGGAACGCTGGCTGTGTACTCGTAAGGAGTCCCAGCTGGCTGACCCAGTTAACATGCCTGTGGCAGGGACCTGAAGAGCGAGGAAGAACCGAGGATGTATCCTTGGACAGGTGAGTGTCTGTTTAATAAAAGTCAGCAGTTACAGTTTTCATAGCTGTTGACTTTCAATTTTTACACAAGTGATTGAAGCTTCCCTTTAAGGTTAATAGCTTTGTATGTACCAGGGGATAGAGGAAGAGTCTGCAGGAGCCACAGCATTGCACCCAAGATCCACTGATTATGCGTACAGGCTCAAATGTGTGTGTGTGTGTGTGTGTATATATATTATATATTTTTTTTTGCATAATGGGGGAATCTCCTTTAACCACTTGCTTACTGGGCACTTACACCCCCCTCCTGCCCAGGTGAAATTTCAGCTTCCGGCACTGCGTCGCTTTAACTGACAATTGCGCGGTCGTGCGACGTGGCTCCCAAACAAAATTTACGTCCTTTTTTCCCCACAAGTAGAGCTTTCTTTTGGTGGTATTTGATCGCCTGTGCGATTTTTATTTTTTGCGCTATAAACAAAAAAGTGCGACAATTTTGAAGAAAAATACAATATTTTTTACTTGTTGCTATAATAAATATCCCAATTAAAAAAAAAAAAACACATTTTTTTTTCTCAGTTTAGGGCGATACGTATTCTTCTACATATTTTTGGTAAAAAAAAAAAAAAAAAAATCGCAATAAGCGACTGGTTTGCGCAAAAGTTATAGCGCTTACAAAATAGGGGAGAGAATTATTATTTTTTATTATTTTTTTTTTACTAGAAATGGCGGCGATCTGCGATTTTTATTGTTACTGCGACGTTATGGCGGACACATCGGACACTTTTGACACATTTTTGGCGCCATTCACATTTATACTGCGATCAGTGCTATAAATATGCACTAATTACAGTATAAATGTGACTGGCATTGAAGGGGTTAACACTAGGGGGTGAGGAAGGGGTTAAATGTGTATGCTAGGTGTGTTCTAACTGTAGGGGGAGGGGGGGGTGACTGGGGGGGTGACCGATCTGTGTCCCTATGTAGGAAGGAACACAGATCGGGCTCCTCCCTTCCAGAGACAGGACATTGTCTCTGTGTCAGCCGGCAATGAGAGATGATCTATGAGAGATCATCTCTCATTCGCCCACAGATCGCATTGCAAACGGCCGCTCTGATTGGCCGTTTGCCTCGATCTGTGATTGGCCGTGTCCAAGGGACACGGACAACACAGGGCTTCCCCGCAGCGCGCTGTACAGCGCGCGCTGGGAACGCCAGAAAGACATGCCGTCAAATGACGGCATGTTGGATATTGAGGTCCGCGCTGTTGCCGTCATCCGACGGTAGCGCGGGCCTCAAGTGGTTAAGGTCCTCGTAGACATTAAGGGGTAGATTCACGTACAGAGGCGTATCTTTGTGCGGGCGTAGCGTATCCTCTTTACGCTACGCCGCCACAACTTAGAGAGGCAAGTTCCATATTCACAAAGCACTTGCGTCCTAAGTTACGGCGGCGTAGCGTAAATTGTCCGGCAAAAGCCCCCGTAATTCAAAGTAGGCTTGGAGTGGGCGTGTTGTATGGTAATCAACCATGACTCCACGTAAAAGACGTTTCTAACGAACGGCGCATGCACTGACCGTGGACGTATCCCAGTGCGCATTCTCAAAATTACGCCGCAAATACTCATTGGTTTCGTGAACGTAACTTACGCAAAGCCCTATTTGCGAACCTTTTACGTAAACGACGTAAAATTTGACGCTGTCCCGACGTCCATACTTAACATTGCGTACGCCTCATATAGCAGGGGTAACTTTACGCCGGACATGCGCTTACGCAAACGACGTAAAAAAATGCGACCGGGAGCAAGTACGTTCATGAATCGGCTCATTTGCATATTCTAGCGTAAATCGACGGAAGCGCCGCCTAGCGGCCAGCGTAAATATGCAACTAAGATACGACGGCGTAAGAGACTTACGCCGGTCAGGTCTTAGCAAAATTCCGGTGTATCTTTCCTTCTGAATACAGAAAAAAGATACGCCGGCACATCCTAGAAGTTATGCAGCGTATCTCGAGATACGCCAACGTAACTTCTTTGAGAATTTGGCCCTAAATGGCTTTCTCCCAATGGGCCAGATTCTCAAAAGAGATACGACGGTGTATCGCAGGAAACACCGTCGTATCTCTGTTTTTTTTTACTGGGTATCTATGCGTGTGATTCCTAGAATCACTTACGCATAGATACAGTGAAGATCCGACAGGTGTAAAACACTTACACCGTCGGATCGTAGATGTAATGACTTTCCTGGCCGCTAGGTGGCCTTTACGTTGTTTTCTAATTTGCCTATGCAAATGAGCCTAATACGCCGATTCCCGAACGTTTTTACGCCGCCCCGTCGTCGTTTACGTCGTTTCTGTAAGTGTAAACCTACCCCTGCTATATGAGGGGTAGGCTTACGAAGTTCCGTCGTATGCCATGTTAAGTATGGCGTCGGGTCAGCGTCGTCGTTTTACTGTCGGTTAAGTCGTTCGCGAATAGGGCATTGCGTAAGTGACGATCACGTCTTTTTCACGTCGTTCAACGACGTTTTCCGACGTGAGCTGGAGCATGCACACTGGGCTTTTTTCCCGGCCGGCGCATGTGCAGTTCGATCGTAGCGGGGGCGCGCTTAATTTAAATACAAGCCGCCCTCTTTGAATTACGCGGGGATACGCAGGGCCATTTACACTACGCCTCCGCAAACTACGGAGCAAGTGCTTTGGGAATACGGCACTTGCTCCATTAAGTTGCGGCGGCGTAGTGTAAATGGCTTACGCTACGCCGCCGCAGATTATATGTGAATCTGGCCCAATATGTCTATTTTCAATCAACCTAAGCAACATTCTAAGGTTTATGAGCTACCCTCAGGGACCACCAGCTGAGGCCAACCATGAGAAATGAAATGGGTCGTGTTTAGGGACAAATACACAAATACTGTTGAATCATGACTGTAGGTCTGACTGTACTGTAGTGTCTATAGCCAGCTTTAATTGGAACACAATTTAAATGTGAATATTGAGATTAACTGAAACAAAAAACATGAGGTCTTTGTCAGACTTGATTGCCTTTACTGTTAATGACTCACAGCCTAACACATCCACTACATACATTGGCCAACAATTATTCAACATGTTTTGGTGACAGAACGCTCTGCAGTTTCACAAGAGTGCTCTAGGGTCGCGGGTCTCTGGAGGGACTGTGTTGCACAAGAGTTTATTTTATAATGCCTTTATCGGGGGGAGTCATTTCTTGGAAACTGTGTTTAATGTGAAATCAAAATAACAGAAATACACAAAGGGAAACAATGGTGAATTATAGAGCTAATGAGAAACAGATGCACACTGCTGAATGCTTAGTCTACAGAACTCGGGCTGTCTTAGTTCATAGAACTCTTGTCCACAGCCTCTGAGGGGCTCCCTCTCGTCTTCTATATAATTGTCTTTTGTTTTAGGGAAATAGGTGGCAGAACATTTCCTCTGGTAATGTCTGTCCATAGATTTTAGATGGACCAGCATGTGGAGAGCATAAGCGAGGACTAATAGAAGGATGAGTGACATGACTAGGCCCATAAGAATAGCTGGTGAAAAGTAAGTTGTACAGTCTTTGGCATAGGAAAACTCTCCTTCTTCAATGTTAAATCCTTGTATCTGCAATACAAAATATGCATCAAACTCATATCTTCATACATGCACTGGTCACACATGATCTTACAGTAAATGTATGATTTTAGGGTGTCTGCTGCTGTGTATACATGAAAAATCTTCTCTATATGCCACACCTAAGCACATGTACATTAGGAAGAAACAAGATGTAATAGGAGCTAACTGCATATGTGGTTTCCACACCGCTCAACTTTCTGAGATGGGAAAGAGGGACACCTATTAGCAAACATATTAAGCATGGGACACATCCCCTGCCACACACCCTTAACTACTTCAGCCCCATAAGGTTTTACCCCCTTCATGACCCGGGCATTTTTTTCTGATACATCACTGCATTACTTCAACTGACAATTGCACGTGATATTTATACAGCGATCATAGCTAAAAATATGTATTGATGGGCAGGGAGGCTGCAATGATGGGCACAGTGAGGCTGCATTGATGGGCACAGTGAGGCTGCATTGATGGGCACAGTGAGGCTGCATTGATGGGCACAGTAAAACTGCATTGATGGGCACCTTAAATCTGCAATGACGGGCACAACGAAACAGCAATGATGAGCCTGGTGAAGCTGCAATGATGGGGGTGAGGCTACAATGATAGGCACAGTAAGACTGCGATGATGGGCACAGTGAGGCTGCAGTGATGGGCACGGTGAGGCTGCAATGGTGGGCATGGTGAGGCTACAATGATGGTCACAGTGAGTCTGCAATGATGGTCACAGTGAGACTGCAATGATGGACAGGGTAAGGATGCATTGATGGGCAGTGAGGTTGCATTGATGGGTAAATTGAGGCTGCATTGATGGGCACAGTGAGGCTGCATTGATGGGCACATTGAGGCTGCATTGATGGGTACAGTAAGGCTACATTCATTTGCAGGGAGGCTGCAATGATGGGCACAGTGAGGCTGCATTGATGGGCACAGTGAGGCTGCAATGATGGGCACAGTGAGGCTTCAATGATGGGCACGGTGAGGCTGCATTGATAGACAGTGAGGCTACATTGATGGGCAGTGAGGCTACATGTATGGGTACAGTGGGGCTACATTGATGGGTACAGGGAGACTGCAATGATGGGCACAGCGAGGCTGCAATAATGGGCACATCGAGGCTGATTGGGCTGGCACAGAGGCTGCAATGATGGGCACAGTAAAGCTGCATTAATGGGCACAGTAAGGCTGCATTGATGGGCACAGTGAGGCTGCATTGATGAGCACAGTGAGGCTGCATTTAATGAGCACATCCTGTACCATGCCCACAGCCTCTGACATCTCCAGTACCATGCTGGCATTCTCTGAAATATCCTGTACCATGCCCATGGCCTCTGACATCTCCTGTCTCATGTCTGCAGCCTCTGACATATTGACATCTCCTGTGCCATGCCTGCAGCGCAGCCTCTAACTATCTCTTATCTTATATCATGTCTGCAGTCTCTGAGGGGGAGTCTGGAGAGGAGTCAAGAGTGGGAGCACCACCAGGAAGGGGGTTATGGGAGAAGTCAGACGTGTGTGGACTGTAGAGAGAAGACTATAGAATAAAACCAGAGCCACCAAGCTGGAGCCAACTGACTGATCCCTGCACGGTGCACTTGGAGAGGAGGCCAGTCTAAGGGGTGGGGGGAGGTCACTGACGTGAGGGGGAAGTGAATACAATAATGTTAGGGGGCACTGATATAAAGGTTTCCCCCTTATATAAGTAACCCACCCCCCTTTACCTTAGTGTATTCTTTCTGTAGAAGGTGGTCTCTGGTCACCCCTACATTCCCAGAGTCCCAGGTGTCCTCCTTCATGATTGCTCCACTATTAACTGGATTTTTTTATTTTATATACCGGTATATATATATATATATATATATATATATATATATATACATATATATATATATATATATATCCCTAGCCTTATGTGCTTTCATATCTGTCTATCTATATATAATACATGCACGGTTTTCCCTTTTATGAACAAGAAAATAATGATGTTATGCTGTTGGACTATGGGGCTGGTATGAAATTAATTCCAGGGCTGGCATAATATTACAATTTTTAAAAATTCACAAATGAAATGAAAACACCAAAAGACAACCCCTAAAACAAATGTAAGTCTTGAATCAAAAAAGAAAAAAAAACATAAAGGCCCCATGTAATAAAAACCAGTATACCCCAAATAACACCCCTAAACAAAAGCACATATTTTTTACGGGAAGTCTTGAAGCTAATAAAAGTTTGCTATGAATGGGACCACAGAAAATAGTGACCACTTGGCTCAAATCACCACAAGAAAAAAATTGAAAGACAAAACAGACTTTCAATAATAAGAACAAAAAAAAATGCAATAAAAGGGGTTGATTGGCCAAAAAGCTAGCAATTCAAATTAAAATAAATGTTCCCAACAGACGCTAATCTCTTCTTTATGCAGTCTGTCAGCCTTCTCTATTCTTTCCTTACAGTAGCTTCCAATTCACTGAAACTATGGCTGCTCTGTGACCTCCTTTTATAGTGAAGGGTCTGCCTTATCTAAAAGGCCCCTTATTGGCCCTTGCCTGATTGCTTAAAGATTTTAAAAAAAAAAAACTATCCAAAGAAAATCTTCACAAAAATTTGCAGGGGCCACAAATTTTCAACCAGCAGAATTAGCCACAAACCAATGACAGATGACCCTGCCCCTTTGTTTATTTACCGTCGGCACTGGGAATGGGAGCTGTCAGTCGGCGGTGCCTAGAGATGCTAAATAAACAAAGGGGTGTGGCCACCTGCTGTCATCAGTGACTGTGTCCCCTTGTTTATTTACTGTTGGTGGGAACAGGACATGTCAGACCCTGATGCTGGGAGGCAAGCGGTGGGTGCAGACCAGTGTTTTTTTTATTATTATTTGGTTTGCCGTTTATTTTGATTAACGCTGGAATTACTTTGGGGGGAAATTGTTTTTGTTTGTCTTTTTAATAAAGAACTGGTCAAAAATTGTGGTCTTTTTTTGACACTTTGTTTGGTGAATGAGTGGGGGTACAATGTACCCCATACTCATTCGCATGTGGGGGGGTGGCGATCTGGGGCACCCTTGTTATCAAGCTCTTATCTGAATTTGACTCATTTGTTTAATTCGGATACTTCAAACATCCAAATGAAGCAAATTTATTTTGTAACAAAATTCATTACTGTTGTATTCAGAAATTTGGACACATCTGAATTTGAGAATTTTGTGCAAATTTTGATTCGGAATGAAACGAACCACACATGGCAGGATCTCCAGTTAATAAACTTTGCAACAGATTCACACAAAATGATTTTCTTATGAAAACCTTATACAGTGAAGCATGATGGCACACATAGGCCTAGATTCACGTAGGGCGGCGTAACTATGAGCGGGCGTAGCATATCGTATTTACGCTACGCCGCCGCAACTTAGGACGCAAGTGCAGTATTCTCAAAGCACTTGCGTCCTAAGTTACGGCGGCGTAGCGTAAATGTGTCGGCGTAAGCGCGCCTAATTCAAATGGGGAAGAGGTGGGCGTGTTTTATGCAAAATAATCGTGACCCCACGTAATTGACGCTTTTAACGAACGGCGCATGCACCACCCGTGGACGTATCCCAGTGCGCATGCGTCGGATAGAATGCCTAAGATACGTCGCACACTGCCTACGACGTGAACGTAACTTACTCACAGCCCTATTCGAGTACGACTTACGCAAATGACGTAAAAAGATACGCTTGTTCTGACGTCCATACCTTGCATGGGCTGCGCCACCTAGAGAGCAGCTTTATCTTAACGCCGGCATATGTCTTACGTCAACGGCGTAACTAATTGCGACGGGCGCACGTATGTTCGAGAATCAGCGTATCTAGCTCATTTGCATATTCGACACGGAATTCAACGGAAGCGCCACCAAGCGGCCAGCGTAAATATGCACCCAAGATACGACGGCGTAGGAGACTTACGCCGCTCGTATCTTGGCCGAATTTATGCATAACTGATTCTGAGAATCAGGCGCGCATATACGACGGCGCAGATTCGGACTTACAAAGGCGTACGTGGAGATACGCTGGCGTAAGTCTTTGAGAATCTGGCCCATACTGAAAAAGACATTCAAGGTTTACATACACATTGATTTGTTGAATGAATAAATACAATGTACATACATTGTACTTTTTTTATCGTCCTGGAGTTTAGGTTTAAACAAAAGCAGGTAAGGATCTGCAATAAATGCTGCTTAAAGTCTTCCAATGTATATAGATGACCTAAAAGGGCTTCACTGTTACATAGTTACATAGTTACATAGTTAGTCAGGTTGAAAAAAGACACAAGTCCATCCAGTTCAACCATAAAAAAATAAAAATAAAAAATAAAAATAAAACACAGTACATCCCATACACCCAACTCCATACCCACAGTTGATCCAGAGGAAGGCAAAAAACCCCAGCAGAGCATGATCCAATTTGCTACCGGAGGGGAAAAAAGTCCTTCCTGATCCCCCGAGAGGCAATCAGATTTACCCCAGATCTACTTTACCTACAAAACTTAGTACTCAGTTATATTATGTGCATTTGGGAAAGAATCCAGGCCCTTCTTAAAGCAATCTACTGAGCTGGCCAGAACCACCTCTGGAGGGAGTCTGTTCCACATTTTCACAGCTCTTACTGTGAAGAAACCTTTCCGTATTTGGAGGTGAAATCTCTTTTCCTCCAGACGTAAAGAGTGCCCCCTTGTCCCCAGTGTTGACCTTAAAGTGAATAACTCAACACCAAGTTCATTCTCTTATATATTTGTACATGTTGATCATATCCCCCCTTATTCTCCTCTTCTCAAGAGTGAATAAATTCAGTTCCTCTAATCTTTCCTCATAGCTGAGCTCCTCCATGCCTCTTATCAGTTTAGTTGCCCTTCTTTGCACTTTCTCCAGTTGTCCGATATCCTTTTTGAGAACTGGTGCCCAAAACTGGACTGCATATTCCAGATGAGGTCTTACTAATGATTTGTACAGGGGCAAAATGATATCTCTATCTCTGGAGTCCATACCTCTCTTAATACAAGAAAGGACTTTGCTCGCTTTGGAAACCGCAGCTTGGCATTGCATGCCATTATTGAGCTTATGATCAACTAAAACCCCCAGATCCTTCTCCACTACAGATCCCCCCAGTTGAACTCCCCCTAGCATGTATGATGCATGCATATTCTTAGCCCCCAAGGGCATAACTTTACATTTATCAACATTAAACCTCATCTGCCACATAGTCGCCAATTAGACAGAGCATTGAGGTCGGCTTGTAAATTGGAGACATCCTGCAAGGACGTTATTCCACTGCATAGCTTGGTATCATCTGCAAAGACAGAAATGTTACTTTGGATCTCAGACCCAATATCATTTATAAATATATTGAAAAGTAAGGGACCCAACACTGAACCTTGGGGTACACCGCTGATAACCTTGGACCATTCAGAGTAAGAATCATTAACCACAACTCTCCGAATCCTGTCTTTCAGCAAGTTTTCTATCCATTTACAAACTGATATATCTAATCCTGTAGACCTTACCTTACACATGAGCCGTGTGTGGGGAACTGTATCGAACGCTTTTGAAAAATCCAAGTATACCACGTCCACTGCCACGCTTCTGTCCAGGGTTTTAATTACCACTTCATAAAAGGAAATCAGGTTTGTCTGACAACTTCTGTCTTTCATGAATCCATGCTGTCTGCTGCTTAAATAGTTTGTTTCCAGCAAGAACTCATCCATGTGGTCTTTTATTAAACGTTCCAGTATCTTCCCAACTATAGAAGTTAAACTAACAGGTCTATAGTTACTTGGTAAAGACTTTGTTCCCTTTTTAAATATAGGCACCACATTGGCTCTACGCCAATCCAGTGGTACTATTCCTGTCATTAATGAGTCCCTAAATATTAGATACAGTGGCTTTGAAATTTCAGAGCTCAATTCTTTTAGGATCCGTGGGTGGATGCCATCTGGTCCAGGTGCTTTATCCACCTTTATTCTGTCTAAATATTTCTGGACCATATCACTTTTGAGCCATTGTGGATTTGGGGCTGTGTCACTCCCACCCCCGTTATGGACATGAGCTCCCCCATTCTCCATTGTATAAACAGAGCTGAAAAAAGCATTTAATAAATTTGCCTTCTCTATGTCCTCAGTCACCCACTCTAGATTATTTTGTAAAGGGCCTACATGCTCAGACTTGACCTTTTTACTATTAATATATTTAAAGAATTTTTTGGGGGTTTGTCCTACTATCTTTTGCAATCTGTCGTTCATTTTGAATTTTTGCATCCTTGATTTCCTTTTTACATATTCTATTATATTCTTTGTAACATTTAAACGACACTAGTGTTCCTTCATTTTTATATTTTTTAAAAGCTATTTTCCTATTGTTTATAGCTTTTTTAACTTTGACCGTGAGCCACATAGGTTTTATCTTTAGCCTTTTAAACTTATTGCCCATGGGAATATACTTTGCAGTGAGGTTCCAAAGAGTCTTTCTGAAGAATTCCCATTTCTGTTCTGTGTTCATCTGTGCCAATATTCCCACCCAGTCCAAGCCCTGGAGAGCAGTCCTCATGCTTTGAAAATTTGCTCTCTTGAAATTAAGTGTTTTTATCTTTCCTGTATGTATTTCTTGCTTATAGTTAATATTAAATGAAATCATGTTATGATCACTGCTACCCAGGTGTTCCTTTATCTGAACATTAGTAATAAGATCTGCATGGTTTGAGATTACCAAGTCCAACAGAGCATCATTCCTAGTTGGGGCCTCAATAAATTGGACCATAAAATTGTCCTGCAATAGGTTTTTAAATTTTTGTCCTTTAACTGTGAATGAATGAATGAATGAAGAACTTGTATAGCGCAGCACATGCGAAATAAATCGCCTCTGGGCGCTTGTTGTTCCTTTCTCCTTTGAGATCAAAAGAGATGCGTCTTGATCTTTCGCCTGAAGACCAGGTAGTTCTCCTCCAGTCGAATGCTGGCTGGTAAGGCGTTCCATAGTCTGGGACCTTGGACAGCGAATCTCCTGTCTCCTTTGGACTTGTATCTGGCTTTCGGTATCTGAAGCCGATTTTGGTTATTGGATCGTAGAATACGATTGGGATTGTAAATTTTTAATTTTTCGCATAGATAATGGGGAGCATTCCCATGGATACATCTATGCGTTAGACAGAGTGCTTTAAAGGTGATTCTGTCTTTGACTGGTAGCCAGTGAAGGGATCTCAACGAGGGTGAGATTGATTCCCAGGGTTTTTTCCCAGTCACAAGTCTGGCGGCCGTATTTTGAACGACTTGAAGACGAGTGATTTGGTACTTGGGAAGTCCGAGGTAAAGGGCATTTGCATAGTCCAATCTGGAGTTTACAATCGCTCCCACCACGACCGCTATGTCTTTCTTGGGAATAAAAGGCGTGAGTCTGCGTAGTAGGCGCAGCAGATAGTGAGATCCGCTGACTACTGCCCCTATTTGTGCGTTCATTGTCATGTCGGCGTCAAAAATGACCCCCAGACTTTTGACTTTGGCGCTAGGGGTGATGACTTTGCCCAGAATGGGCGGGGGGATCCAGGTTGTTATCGATTGATTGCTACGCTTGGCGTGAAACAGGAGAAGTTCTGTTTTCGCTCCGTTGAGTTTGAGATAACTCTTTGTCATCCAGTCCTCTATCAAAGAGAGGCATGTCTCTAGATTGAGGTGGTGATCCTTTTTATTGCAAATGCGGAAGTACAGTTGCGTGTCGTCTGCGTAAGAGTGATATAGCAGTTTTTGGCTGCTGATGATATCAAAAAGAGGACGTACATAGATGTTGAATAACATCGGCGACAGGGGAGATCCTTGAGGGACCCCGCACGATAATGTGCGTTGTTTAGAAGTGAAGGGTCCTAGCTTCACTATTTGCGATCGGTTTTCCAAAAAAGAGGAGAACCAAGATAGATCGCTTTCTGCGACTTTGGCTATTTTAGCCAGCCGAGTCAATAACAGCCTGTGATCAACTGTATCAAAGGCTGCGCTTAGGTCCAGCAGAACCAGAAGAGAAGATTCTCCTTCGTCTGCGGCCTCGAGAACGTCGTCCCATATCTTAAGCAATGCTGTTTCCGTCCCGTGTCCGGGACGGAATCCCGATTGCAATGGGTCGAGTAAGTTGTGGGTATCTAGATGCTGTTGCAGCTGCTGTACCACTGCCTTCTCCATTACCTTGGAGAGAACATTTAGGCCTGTTATGGGGCGCCAGTTAAGTGGATCCTTAGGATCCAGGGTGGCTTTCTTCAAGATGGGTTGAATGAACTGTCCCAGAAATTCCATTATTCCAGTCAATCCCTGGGTAGTTAAAATCCCCCATTATTATCACCGTCCCAGCCCTTGCAGCCCTTTCCATCTGTGCAAGGAGCCGAGTCTCCACCTCCTCATTAACATTGGGTGGTCTATAACAAACTCCAATGATTAACTTTGAACTACGCACATCTGTATGCAGTTCCACCCATAATGCTTCAACTTCATTACACTCTCCATCAACCAGGTCCTCTTTCACGCTTGCTTTGAGGTCGCTTCTCACATAGAGACAGACACCTCCACCTTTCCTTTTTACCCTGTCTTTCCGAAAGAGAGCATAGCCAGGAATATTAATAGCCCAGTCATGTGAGGAATGAAGCCAAGTTTCAGCAATACCGATTACATCATAGCTCTCCTCATGCACCAGAGCTTCCAACTCACCTGTTTTGCTTGGAAGGCTTCTGGCATTAATGAACAAACACTTAAATGTATTGTTACATTTTTCGCTGGTGTTTTTCATATAATTTTTAATAGTGCAAATGGCACTATAATTTCCAATGGCTGTTTGCAACATGGGAACTTTCTTGTCACCTGCCATAACCCCACCTCCATCTATCCACATTCCACTCTCCATTAATGTCTGACCCCTAACTGACCTGTGTGCCCGATGTAATTCTAGTTCACCCACCCCCCTTAAGTCTAATTTAAATACTCCTCCAGCATTCCCCTAAATCTCTCCCCCAGCACAGCAGACCCCCTTCCATTCAAGTGCAAACCATCTTTAGCATATAGGTTGCACCCCAATGAAAAGTCATCCCAGTGCTCTAGAAACCCAAATCCCTCCTTCCTACACCAGGTCTTTAGCCATGCATTCAGCTCTCTAATCTCCCCCTGCCTTTCCTGTGTTGCGCATGGCACAGGCAATATTTCAGAGAATATCACCTTGGAGGTTAAAGCCTTTGACTGGAATCACTCTCGTTACAAAGGTACAAAATATTTATAATCACAATGGAGTTAAGCTGCCCACAGGCACAGTGGATTCCGATCATCTAAGCTGGCTAAAATGACTGCATGTCTTTGGACACTCACTGACCTCTCCAGACATCACCTGGCAAACTATTACTTGTGGGAAGAATCAATCAGCTGATTTCCCAGCTTTCTCTTGAACTAATGGCTGTCTTTCTGCTTTCATCCTTCCTTCTTCAAACCAAAAACATGACCACCAAGAGCATTTAATATATGTGTTTTCTGAAAAATATTTCAGTGAGCAGACTGAACCTGAACTTCTGAACGCAGTCTTATGTCTGTAAATAGTCATACTGAGCAGATTACCCTCCAGCCAGGGGCGGACTGACCATTGAGGCACTCGGCACTGCCCGAGGGCCCCATGCCACTAGGGGGCCCCATCAGGGTTGCCAGGCTCAGTAAAACCAGGGAAAGTATGTAAAAATATGTGTTTTTTTTACATCTGTCCCTGATATGTCTGAAACCGACATGCTTTTAATGTGAAAATCTCAAGTTTTTAGCTGCCCTGCCTCTGCACTTCCTCCTGGCGTGGCAACCATCTGTAAGCCCGGGGGCCCCATAATCTTCTATTGCCCGGGGCCCCATGAGTTGTCAGTTCGCCCCTGCCTCCAGCTGTCCATTTTCCAATGTAGGTTACAAAATGTTGCTATAAGTTTGCTATAGGCCAGTGATGGCGAACCTTGGCACCCCAGATGTTTTGGAACTACATTTCCCATGATGCTCAACTACACTGCAGAGTCCATGAGCAAGGTATTCCATCACTGCTATAGGCAATTGTCCTGATGAGCCATTTGCCTATTTTTGCAAATCAGCTACAGGTATAACTAATCTACACATACAGTATGTCCCATTGTGCAGTAGGATAGAACAAAGCTTTCAGATTGGCAATTAGGGATGAGCTTTGGCGCGTTCGCACACTCCACGTTCAGAGCCCGCCAGGAAGTCGACAGGCTCTGCACGTGGAGTGTGCGAACATCCCACATCCCTATTGGCAATCATCAAAGGTCATGTCACCGCCTGAATACTACAGCAGCATTTCAGGTACTAAAAGACTTGAAAGCTGTAGCAGAACTGTCTGCCATTTGTAACATGATCAATCTGAATCCCCCAAAGCTTTTAGCTTGTACAAAAAAGTACAACAAGCTGTTCTTTTATTTGTCTCATTCTAAATACACTGGTGCAATGGTTAAAATAAATCTTAAATGTCTGTAAAGCTAACCATCATTTTATTACCTGAAAATCCAGGAAGGTGACATCCCAGAGTGCCGAGCTGTTATCTTCAGAGCTGGGAAATAACAGAGAATCGTATTTCTGTAGGCTGCTCACATGCTGACAGTGGTAAGAATAGCTGATTGGAGCAAAGATTTTGATGCTGTTGAATGTCGCTTGCACACTATGGTTGAAGAGGATCTGAATGCTTTGCAATTGATACCAATTTTGGACTGTAAGTTTGTAGTAATTTTTCACCAGTAAAAGTCTTAAAAGATAATAGAAAACAAAATTGTTGAATAAGGGGATCAAATAAAATATTAAAAGGTACCATATTATATTGGACAAGGATCTGAACACCCCTGAGCCCATCCCTACTTCCTGGTAGGATAGCTCAGGCTGGTTCAGACTAGTATTTGAATTCGCCTGAGCTCATCTCTGATAGCCAATAGATACACAATTGGTTACAAGAATAAAAAACGATATCTGCATTTGTTAAATCAGTCTTTTGAAAGACACAAACAATCTGCCAAATGCCTGTTTTCACAAATACTGATCTAGTTATTTATTCATATAACCAAGTGTGTCTATTGTCTATCAGAGATGAGCTCAGACGAATTCAAATACAAGTCTGAACCTGCCTTAGCTATCCTACCAGCAAGTAGGGATGGGCTGAGGTGTGTTCAGATCCTAGTCCCAACCCACCTGAGCAATCCCGCCAGGAAGCCGTCACCGCACACCACCAATCATAGGCAGTGAGGCATTTCCCAGCCCGCAGCTGCACATACACACACCTTGACTAGGCTTCTGGTGATTGGCAGTGTCAGTGTGCAGTGATGGCTAATGGCAGAATTGCTAAGGTGGGTTGGGATTAGGATCCAAACATGCCTGAGCCCATTCCTACCAGGAAGCCATAACTTCACACCACGATCATAACTGGCTTCCTCTCCTTTTATACATGCAGCTGCGAGGTGGTGAATCCTGCTGTCCATTAAAGCCTGCTTTAAAATCTGTCTGCTGGGAACCCGTCGGACCGATATGTCTGCTGGTTAGTACGCTAACCAGCAGACATATCTGCCCGCACATGCATCGAATGGATTTGACGCATGCGCGGAAATGTATTACTTCCTGATGCGGTGACGTGGCGGTGACGTTGACACCGCCACGTCACCGCTCTGTCTGCCGGCGGGGATTTTGGTTTGATCGTGTGTACAGCGATCAAACCAAAACAGCCAGCAAACAAATCTGACCAAATCGGTCTGTCAGAGCGATTTGATCAAATTCATTTGCTCGTGTGTACGTGGCCTCAGACTTTCAAAATTCGACCCATGTCTGCTTGTCCATCTAACACTTCCCACCCCCCTAGACTGACAATGCTGCTGTTTGCTGTGCCTCTTATCTATCCAGAGTGGGGGGAACTGTAATACAGGGGGTGAAAACAAAGGGCAAACTGAATGAATGAAGCTACCACATTTAATGATTGGTATTTTAGATTATATAATATATTACATTTTTGGTTTTGAGTTTAATACCACTTTAACTTTATACCTTGGGATTTTAACGTTATACCTTGAGATCTACTTATGAAAACAGAAAGGTCTGCAAAATGTTTTCACCTAAAATGGGCTTATCGTGAAATACAAGAAATTGTTAAATAAAAATGAAAGAAGACAGCTTTACACGTGGGAGAAGAGTCACAATATAAAACAAAATTGGGGCAGTTAACATTAGTTGGCAGTAAAATGTCATAGCAAGCTTTTCCAGCAATAAAGCCCAAGAAATACTAATTTGAATTTATATCAAAGTAATTAAATATTGAGTTGTTATAAGATTGGCATAAACAGTATTGTCAAGTCCAATAATAATATTGCAGCATCAGAACCATGCAAAACAAAACTGGCAGTTAGCTGCTCATTAAAGCTTGCTGTGTTACAACTGAAATCACTTGAAGGAAAATGTCAAGAACATATGATGAATATTGCCTAAAATTCTTCTCTAGTAAATATATATATATATATATATATATTGCTAGTTTATAGATCAAAAACAAATCCTCAAGCTTCTGTTAAATTTCTGTTTCTTCAGTTGCTAAGGCAGAATTTGTACTCAGTTACTCAGTTACTTGCTACCATTGGAGCAAGGATTACAACCTTTCCCATTCCCACGGGGCTGAGCTGCTACTTTAGTAGCATGCTGAATTGAAAATGCTTCCCAATATATAGGAATAAGTGAGAAAGCTCTTAATCTGCATAAGGGATGGTGATGGTATCATAGATTCGGCCTGATGATGTCTGATGCTGTTCCTGCACTAAACCAAGGGGACTAGCAGAATTTGTCAACGTTGTGGACCTGTCTGCAAAGAACCTCCACCATGCTTCAATGTTGCCTACATTTTTCTTCACCCCGGTTCTTATGTTTTCATGCACAGGACATGGAAATAAGGCTAAGCGACTCAAATATGCACAGAAACATAGGAAATGGGGAGCAGAAAATGGCAACAGGTGCTCTGGACTAATGAATCAACATTTTTAAAATTTGGTTGTAGCAGGAGGTAGTTTGTTTGCTGAAGGGCTGGAGAGCGGTGCAATAATGAATGTCTACTGGCAACAGTGAAGCATGGTGGAGGTTCCTTGCAAGTTTGGGGCTGCATTTTTGCAAATGGAGTTGGAGATTTGGTCAGGGTCAATGGGTCAATGGTGTCCTCAATGAGGAAATATACAGGCAGATACTTATCCATCATGCAGTACCATAAGGGAGGATTGTGACTGGCCCCAAATGTATGTGGTTGTTGGGGTCTGTGGGCAGGGGGTTAATCATAATTTGGAAATTCCACCCCCCCCATGTGAATGAGTATGGGGTACTTTTTTGGTTAATGGGTGCTCACTCGTTCCCCCTCCCATTAACTGACCTGTCGGGCAGCATGATTAGATAAGGGTCTGTTATGGATTTTTGGGTGACCCCACGCCATTTTTATTTTAAATTTTGACATGGGGTTCCCCCTTAAAATGCAGACTAGAAGGGGAGACCCCACACCGTTTTTTCTTTTTTTAACGGTTTTCTACTGCCGGAAATGGTACTAAAGGTCATTTCATAATTTTTTTCTTTAGAAATGTCAGTGTTGCTGCAGCAGGTTCTATCAACCGTACAGATGCAACACTTTACAGGCAAACTAAGGGGACCTCAAGGCACTATATTTAAATTACATTTCATTTTTATTGTTGCACATCAATAAAATCACTGCTCCTGTGAAAATAAAATGTAAAACTTGTTTTGCATTGATACATGTCCCCCAGGGCATTACCCGGGCCCCCATACCAATTTTTTGGCCAAGTACTTGCATATAAGCTTTCAAAATGTGTATTTTTAATTTTTCATGTTTGGGTTCACCGTTCCGGTCAGAACTTTTTCTCGGTTCAGAAGTTCTGGTGCGAACCGAGCAGGGAGCCCCTCTACTATAATTAATAGTCATTTTTGATTCTACATCCCTAAACTGTTTTCCAGTGTTCCATAAAAAAAAGCTATAAACAAGGGAGGGAGCAAAAGGAGAACCCCAATTTATGTCGCCCCATAAGGTATTTCTTACACATGGATCTTATATTAAAATATCTGATAAATTACAACAAAAGTATCAGAAATTGGAAATAATCATAATTATTATTGTAAGCATTATTAGCAGTGTATGTATGTTTTTTTTCATAATGATTGATTGAGTCAGGGCCATCTTAATAGCATCATGGGCCCCTGGGCAAAGTAATGCACTGGGGCATCTACCAGCTTGCCCCAATTTACACACCTACTTTCAAGAAATAAAGTATAAATAGTTCATAGAATTAAACATATATTCATTAGTACTTTTAATAAAATCGATTTTACAAAAAGAAAACATTCCATAAATCAAAGTCTAGTCAAAAACAAAGGGCACACTGCAAGGGGGAATGCAAAAGGGCACAGTACAGGGGGGATCAGGAGGGCATAGTATAGGTTCTGGGATGCTTCCCGGGACACGACCATATGAAGACAGTTTAATAAAAAGCATGACTGTCCCAGCAAATCTGGGTCAGTTGGCAAGTACTGTATGATGTAATGCAAGGTTATTGTGGGGGCCTCCCATGTACCCAGGGTCCCCAATGTACCCGGGACCCCTGTGCAGTACCCAGGAGTGCCCTTGCATTAAGATGGCCCTGGATTGAATATCTAAAGTATTATACCAACATTAACATTATTATTATTACCAATAATACTTTTGTTCTATACTTTTCCTATTTAAAATTGTGCTGGAAAACTTACCTTAAAGTAAGTCCTCTCGTATGTGCAGCCTTATGAAATGTCAATGAAAGTCTAGAAATAGAAAAAAAACATGAATTTTAATACATAGCTTAGTCATGGCAACCATCAATTTCATTTTTTTTACCTTCGCAAAGCCCTGAAAGACAAGCCTGTAACTTTGTTAAGATAGCAAGTCAGAGAACAGCTGTTGTTCATGTAGTCCATGGTACATTATTATAATGGAATCTCCTTCATAAACATACCCAACGTGTTGGCCCAAACAACTGTTTTTAACAATAAAATTACATTGTGTATTTCTTGCTGATAAGGAATGAAAATCATTATCATTTTCTGTGGTTGACATCATATTCCAAGTAAAAACAAAGCATTTACAGCCGTGCATTGGAAAAAGATGTCCTTTTTACATTACATACCACAGTGAGGCTTGACCCACTACAGGGTCATAAAACCACTGCATTATAGTTAATTTCAGTAATGCACGTGTTATCGCAGTTTGCTGTATTGACATTTATTTTAGCTTGACTTGGTGTGTTTTTATGCATTTAAAGCACTTTTGACTTTTATGTTGCTATGTTAAAAACACACAAAAAACTATGCTAGAAAACATTGCAGTGCAGCCAAAAGCCAATTAGAGACTCACTCTAAATAGCAGAGGGCCAGATTCAGGTACACTTAAATTTGCGCTGCGTAATCGAAATACTCTATGCTGCCGTATTTTACCAGGCTCTACATCGAATTCTGGTAGATTTTTGCCCGTACGCTACGGCGGCGTAGTCTATTTCTCGCCGCGTAATCGAAATACGCGTTTAGGGGGCGTGAAGCATTTAAATTAGGCGCGTCCCCGCAGCGATCGAACTGCGCATGCTCCGTTCAGAAATTTCCCGCCGTGCATTGCGTGAAATCACGTTGTTACGTCATTTTTTGTTTGAGTAGCGTCGTTTACGGACATTCCTATTCCCGGACTACTTACGTAAAAAATAATAAAAGACGTCGGAAAACGTTGAAATTCGACGCGGGAACGACGGCCATACTTAACATGGGCTGTCTAATATTAGAGCAGCAAAAAGCTGGTATAGTGTTACGCAAAAAAAAAGATGACTAAAGATGCCGTAAGAGATTGCGATTGAAGATCGTAATTTCGGGGATCGCCGGCAAAAGCTCATTAGCATACCCCGACACGGAAAAGGACGGGAAGTCCACCCAGTGGCCGCAATTTTATTGCAGCGTAGATCCGAAGGCGTACGAACACGTAATCCAGTCGAATTGAAGCCCGCAGCCGTCTATTCATGGTTTGAGGTTTCAGACTAGCTAAAAAACGCAACGTAATTTGAAAGTACTCCAGTCTAACACCAGTTAGACAGGAGTTACGGCTCTCTGAATCTGGCCCAGAGTTTTTAAAACATTATAGCATATCACAAATTCATATTATAGAATGAATGATAAGCTGCTTATATTCTTTCAATCACACGCCATAGCAAATAAAGGGGTTGTAATGGTCTGTTTTTTATTTTCTAAATAGTTTCCTTTAAGCTAGTGCATTGTTGAGTCACTTACCTTTTCCTTTCGATTTCCCTTATACATGTTTTTTCTTTGTTTTTTTTTATCTGAATTTCTCGCTTCCTGTTCCTCCTCAGTAAGCTGTTCTGGCTGACTAACCCCCAGCCGGAACGGCTCGGATGATGGGGGCAAGCTTACTGAGGAGAAACAGGAAGTGAGAAATTCAGACAAAGATAAAAAAAATTGAAGGGAAATCGAAGGAAAAGGTAAGTGAACCAACAATGCACTAGCTTAAAGGAACCTATTTAGAAAATAAAAAACAACCCTTTAAAATCTGGTTGAAATTACCTGAAAATTGTTATCTGTGTAGCCAGCATTAGATTTTAGAAGGTTAATTATTTAAAGGGCCATTCAAGGCAAAAGATAAAATCGACTGCCAATGCTATCCAGGACATATTTTAACTGTGTTTAAGTTATCCAACATACTGAATTAATATTTCATCCGAGATAGATAGAAAAGGCAATTATCATTATAAAAATTAAAGGAGCTAAGCGGACAGGTTGGGTCCCTTGAGCCAAGTGAAAGTGAAAGTTAGGGCACTACAATAAAAGCCTTGGCTTTTGGACATAACTCTGGGAGAAACACTCTTGTACATGCAATATGAAACCCGTAATTACATTTTTTTTTTTTAAAGAATCGTAAAATTGTTTTCTAAAATCATGTCACATGATCTGCCTGCTTTGCTTCCAAATGATTAAAATGCTGAAGCCTAGGAGTAAGGATCACTGCAGAAGCTCAAATAATCACATGACACAGGAAGGAAATATATTCTGCAAAACACTCCTTAGGCATGACACAGCTGGTACCATGTTGTCAATCAGCTTCTATGGTCAGAGAGTTTGCTATAAAACACAATTCATGCGAAAGCACAATACATTGGGGAATTTTTCAAATATGGAGCAGCTGTCAGAATCCCAAAGAGAAATTGCTGCCATGCTGCTGCGGCAACCAATCAGCTTCTATCTTTAATTTTTAGAACTAAACTGAACAAACTAAAGATAGGAGCCAATTGGCTGCCATGCACAGCTTCCCCAGATTTCCCTCATTGTATATATTTGTATGAGTTAAGTACTTTATTAACCGTTTATGTGCTATGGTTTTCAATACCTTTCAACAATAGAATCTGAAGGTGGCATTTACAAAAGTACTAAAAAGGTCATATAAAATGTTGTTAAAGGGTCAATAAAGGATACAATTTTTGCTAAAATGACTGTTTACAGGGTATAGAGACATAAAAGTTAACTGATTCCTTAAAAATTATTAAATATGCCTGCAGTTTAGTTTCACTTATAAACTGGTTTCATGTTTCTGTGAAGTAGAGAGACACACAGAACAATAACAAACAAATCCAGGGCAGTGTTTTGTTTTTAAAATGAATCTGATTGGTTCTGAGGAGTTTTAGACACACAGTAATGACAGCTTGGACCACAGTGAAAAGCTGCCATGAGATTTTTCATAAGGAGCCAGACAAGCAGGAAGTGTGGAGATCAGAGCAGAATTACAGCAACTTCAAAGCAAAAAACAAACAAAGAGGACATGAAACCTGGACTGCAGTAAGGTAAAGGAAGCTATTTAGCTAAAAAAATCAAATTCCTTTAGTGATCCTTTAAGTGAATATCACACACAGTATACTCTATTACCTGTCCTATTGTTGCAATTTGCAAAATCATATAATATGTACCGTATTATAAAATTGTCATAGTGAACCTGTATTATTGCTCTATGATACATGAATACATAATTTTATATTTACATACCATATAACCAATAATATCATAAACATATGAATAAAACTATACCCTTTGTGGCTGGGAACACTTTGCGCCAACATGATTGTTCTAATTCTAATCACAAAGTATTAACTAAAGCCCTGTACACACGATCGGTTTGTCTGATGAAAACAGACCGATTGACTGTTTTCATTAGACAAGTGTGTGGGCCCCATCGGTTTGTTTTCCATCGGTGGAAAAAAATAGAACATGTTTTAAATTTTCCTACGGATAACAAACTGCTAGAAAAAGACGATCGTCTGTGTGGAAGTCCATCGGTCAAAAATCCACACATGCTCAGAATAAAGTCGACGCATGCTCAAAAGCATTGAACTTCTTTTTTCTCAGCATGTCGTAGTGTTTTACGTCACCGCGTTTTGGCACGCTCAGATTTTTGACTGATGGTGTGTAGGCAATACTGATGAAAGTCAGCTTCATCGGATATCCGATGCAAAAATCCATCGGATTAGATTCCATCAGATACCCAATCGTGTGTACAGGGCTTAAGTTTCAGGAACGTGGTTATAGACCTCTGTTGAATACAAGTACATTTACTATGATGGATTTACTGAAATTTACCATCACTACTGGTAACATTCACTGGCCCAGATTCAGATAGAATTAGATTATCGTAGAGTATCAGAAATACACTACGCCGCCGTTTTTTACCTGGCTCTACGTGGAATCCAGGTAGATTTTGTCCAGTAAACGACGGCGGCGTAGTGTATTTCTCCCGTCGCAATCCATCTACGCGAGTAGGGGGCGTGAAGCATTTAAAATAGGCGCGTTCCCGCGGTGATCGAACTGCGCATGCTCCGTTCGCAAATTTCCCGCCGTGCATTGCGCGAAATCACGTCGTTACATAATTTTTTCTTGAGTAGCGTCGTTTACGGAGATTCCTATTCCCGAACGAGTTACGTAAAAAAAAAAAAATTTAAATTCGACGCGGGAACGACGGCCATACTTAACATGGGCTACGCACCGTTAGACCAGCAAAAAGCTGGTCTAACAGTACGTATAAAAAAATAGACGAAAGCGATTGCGAAGACCGCTCGTATCTTCGTGGATCGCCGTAAAAACTAATTTGCATATCCGGACGCATGAAAACGACGCGAACTCCTCCCAGCGGCCGCAAAAATATAGAAGACGTAAGCCTCTCGGATCGAAGCCCGAAGCCGCCGTATCATGGTTTGAGGATTCAAACTAGTGATACGGCGCGCAAAATTTGAAATGACTCCTGTCTAACACCAGTTAGACAGGCGTAATTGCTCTGTGAATCTGGGCCACTGTGTTTAAGCCTTGATGAATGTGATGGCTGTGAACAATCAAACCAGTGAATGTGTAGTGAATGTTTAATTTACAGCAGGAGTATTTAAGTATTGAGTATTTGAGAGCATTTGAGTACAATAAGTACAATTTAAATGTGTTATTCGATTCAAGAACAATTCCTACTTGCTTACGTGGTATTTTCTTCATTACAGCTCGAGTCCTCCATGTCCACAGAATCATACAAGCTTAAGTTCGTATTTGTCAGATCCAGCTGAGTCTGCTTCTTGAATCTGATTATTATTCTCTTAAATCCAAAAAGCACACAAGTTGTGCCGTCTATGGTGACATTGACAGTGTTCCTGGCATGCACGTTATTTTCATGGTTCGCTCCCTTGGTCATTGTCTCCTTTGTTATTATGTTGTAATATAATTCCTGTATTATAAAATAATATTTATTACCAGCAAGGTGTCAAATATATGAGCAGATCCCCACATCGCCAATTACACCCCCCCCCCCCCCCCCCCCCCAAAAAAAAAAAGATGTCACTTCAAACATGTAAAAGGAAAATGCTTGTTGTAAATGAGTCGATCTATCTATGAATATAGTACACTAGCCCACCTTTTGCAGCCCTGTATGGTGGAACTGTAAATCTTGTTCTGTGTTGTGGATGTCGGGATACCCTGAAAAGACAACAGAGGATACTTTAAAAAAAGAGCTTAATCAATTTGACAATTAGCCACAATTTATTTAAAGCTAAACTCCAGGCACACATCAACATACATTAAGTCACAGAAATAAAAACAGTTTACCTGCAAAAAAAATTATATTTGTTTTCATCCAGTTTTGAGATTTACACAGCCCTGCCACATAGCACAGCCAACCTGGTAACCTACATGTTTTTCTGCTGCAGTTAAGCAACACAGTTTGTTTGCCTCCGGGCAAACATATACATACACCATTGAAATACATACGTATATATATGGGAACTGTTTACCATCCAAAGGATTTGTATTCCTTTCCATGCACATGTGAATGAAAAACACCTGTTTGGCCCTTTGTGTTGTCCCATCCCTCTTCCTATCTAAGACAGTGCTGCTGTACAAAGAATTCCAAGTAAAAATCAGGTATTTACAGCATTGCATGTAGTAACATGTTTCATTTATTTAATTTCAACTTTCAGAAAATGTAGTTAGTTAAAGTGGTTGTAAACCCACTTTGACAACTTGCACCTAAAGGTAAGCCTAGATTAAAGCTTACCTGTAGGTGCAAGAAATATCTCCTTAACCTACACGGTTAAGGAGAATATTTGCGGGAAAACCCTGCATCGATGTCTACGGTGCATGCGCCGTAGACGACGGCGCAGGCACACTAAGCGTCCCGGTATAATGAATGGGATCATGCCAGGATTATGCCGGTCCCATGCACATGTGCGGGAGTGACGTCATCGCTGCTCCGGCCAATCACAACGCTGGAGCGGCGATACCAGGAAGAAGCTCTTAGGGGACATGGCGGCAGCGGCAGAGGGGAACGAGGAGCACTTCCGGGGGAGCACTTTGATTTCAGGTAAGTGCCACATAATGAGCTATGTCAAGGGCATGTCCAGGGCTGGGAGCAAGGGGAGCAGAGATAGTGTAACAGGATACAAAGAATGTCGGAAAAGCAACAGAAAGTTATTTAAAACCAACAATACTGTATGCATTATGCCTACTGTATCTATGCAGCAGGTGGTGTTGTGGTATTATAGTGTATAGTTCTTATACTCTATGATATAACAGGATGTATTGTCTATCTACGCTCAATGCACTCATTTGTGTTCTCTTCCTGTCTGTCTCCATGATGATAAAAGGCATGTAATATATTTCTCCATAAAAGTAAAACCGTTTGCTGTATCCAAGAAGCTTTCAAAGCATGATTTCAATACTCAGCTAATAGGCTATAGGCCCAGGCACCCAGGCATTGGAGAATAACCAGAACAAGAGATGGAACTCACAATGCCTAAATCAAGTTCCCCACCAGATCCTGCTGAACTGCATGAAGTCAGAAGATCTACTCAGACTATAAGGGGGATACCACCCTGCAAGCTATCATGCACTGTCAAAACACACAGCACACTTGAACCAACATCCTGGGGAGACAAAAAAACTGCCAAAATGTGAAGCCAATAAATAGAGAAAAGCAGCAGAAGAATTAAAGTCACTTCAAGAAAATAAAACCTGAACACTCACAAAGCTCCCACCTGACTGCAAAACTATAGGAAGTAAGTGGACTTTCAAAGTAAAGTCAGCCGTAGAAGGGAATATCCACAAATACAACACCAGACTATGTTGCCAAGGGTTCAGTGAAGATTACAATGAAACATTCACTCCCGTCGTAAAACACTCCACCATCACAGAGCTTCTTAGCATTGTTGCCAGGAAGGGCATGCAAGTGAAACACCTAGACTGCTTTGCTATATGGAGACATTAAGGAAGATCTCGAGATGGAGCAACCACCAGGGTTTGCACAATGAGACAACCTCATGTGTAAACTTCCAAAGAGCATCTACGGTCTTAAGCAATCTGCAAGGATGTGGAATGAGAAAGTGAACAAAGTACTTGTCAGAGAGGAATTTTCAAGAAGTAAGGAGTCTTGTAGAATGGGCGAATTATCATTTTATCTCTGGAGTGAATCCACTTTCTAATGCATGCTAATATTCTGTTGGCTTTGCTTGCAGCAGCTTGGCATTGCATGCCATTGCTGAGCCTATCATCTACTAAGGTCCTTTTCCATCCTTGATTCCCCCAGAGGTTCTTCCCCTAGTGAGTAGCTTGTGTTCCTATTTTAGCACCCAAATGCATTACCTTACATATTTCAACATTAAACCTCATTTGCCATGTAGTTGCCAACCCCATTATTTTATTTAGGTCTTCTTGTAAGGTTTCCACATCCTGCGCAGAAGTTATTGCGCTGCTTAGCTTTGTATTATCCGCAAATACTGAGATTAAACACTTGCTTACTGGGCACATATACCCCCTTTCTGCCCAGACGAAATTTCAGCTTTCAGCACTGCGACGCTTTAAATTAAAAAATTGCGTGGTCATGCGACGTGCCTCCCAAACAAAATTGACGTCCTTTTTTTCCCCACAAATAGAGCTTTATTTTGATGGTATTTGATCACCTCCGCGGTTTTTATTTTTTGCGCTATAAACAAAAAAATTGTGACAATTTAAAAAAAAAAAATATATATTTTAAGCATATTTCTTATTTTATTTACGAATATAGTAAGTAAGTGGCTCAGGGTCAGGACTCTGGAGGGCAATACATTAGAATAGGTGATGAACACATAACAATTGACTCTCACAGTGATACTGACAGCAGTGTGCAGCAGCAAAGATCACAGACACAACACGCCCCCTCCTGAGTCACAGTGACGGTCTCTCTCCATGCCAGGTGGTCCCTTCAGTCCCCCCCCCAGTCCAAATGGAACTGTCAGTCCCACTCCCAGCTTGCCTTAATCCAGTCCTGCAAACCCGCACAAGAGGCTCCGACCACTCTCTTGTATCATGACATCACACAACATGCTCAGGCACTGCCTCCACCAGATCCACCCCCCCCCCCCCCCCCCGCCGACACTGACCAAACACAAGTCATTGACATATTTTTTACTGGCAACCTTTTTCTCTTAATGGCTTTTACTGGCAGGAGAAAGGTGACCTTTTTTTACTGGCTGCCAGTAAAAATAATGACGGTTGGCAACACTGAAGGCACCCCTGAATTAGAAGGTTGGTGGGAAACGTTCTTGTTTAAAGGTTGAAGGCACTGCAGCTTTTTAATTATTTGTATAATTAGAGATGGGCTCAGGCAAGGTCAGATGCTAGTCTGCACCCACCTGAGCAAGCCCACCAGAAAGCTGTCACTGTACTGGACCAATCATAAGCAACCAAGGAATTTCCAGCTCTGCAGCCAAAAGTAGGAACGCCTGTTGTATAAGTGCAGGCACTGAATGGGTAATGTCCTGGGCCACAGATGATTGGCCTACACAAATGACAGCTTCCTGATGGGCAAGCACACAAAAGTTTGGATCCTAGTCCGAACACTCCAGCTCATCACTAGTGGTAATGAAGGTTTGCTAAAATCCTTGAAATGTATGAAGTCCATATGGTTGGGATCGTTTTTCCCTCAATAAAGATATTTACACTTTAGGATAGGCTACATAGACTCATAATATGAAGCATTTGCCAAAATAGTTTACAAACAAAACACTAGGCTAGTCTGGATTTTTGGGGATTTCTCTACATATTGCACTTACCATAACTCCAAGATAATTCTTTACCTGAAGTTGACTGTAAATTATACCTGTCAAAAAAAAAAGAATACAATCACAAATATACGGTATATATTATGTGCTGTGTAAAAAGTGAATAATACTGCTCTAACCCAATGGTAAAACTTGGAAAGCTGCTACATACAAATGTGACAAAGATTGGTGTACAAGTAAAAAAAGTTGAGTAATATTCAAATAATCAAATGTTGCTATACACATGAAGGTAGGTCATAAAGTGTGAAAACATAACATATATAAATATTACTCATATATGGAAGATTATGGGAAATGTCCAAATGAATGAACCAATCCATGCAGTCAACACATAAAGTCCAGTATAAAATAGTTGTTGCTCAGAAGTGAAGCACAGTGATATAGTGAACACATGGAAACATCGAGGTGTTGAATCTTCAATCAAAATAATGGGGTATGTGCTCTTACCAGAGATGGTGCAGTCTTCCACAACGATCATGGGAACCCAGGCGTTTCCAGGAGCAGCTTCCAGGGGTCTTGTAGGTGACATACGACCCTGTTGAAGTCTACTTAGACGAAACGCGTTGGATTTTGGCTTATTGCTCCCCATATTGCTCCTTTTTATTTTTGTGATCATACATTTTTATTACTACGGATGCCAATTGTTTTTTATTCAATAAAACCTATCCTTTTTGATCTATACCATGTGGAGCCCTACTTTTTTTCTCTTTACATCTTCCTCAATGAGAGTTTTTGTTTTGGCCCTTATATCTGGCTGTTTCAACTCTGGTTTCTTAACCGTACAGTCACCTACAAGACCCTTGGAAGCTGCTCCTGGAAACACCTGGGTTCCCATGATCGTTGTGGAAGACTGCCCATCTTGGCTCTCTCTGTTCAATTGACTTGTTGTCATTGACATGAGTCCACCATCTCCGGTAAGAGTACATACCCCATTATTTTGATTGAGGATTTAACACCTCAATGTTTGCATATGTTCACTATATCACTGTGCTTCACTTTTGAGCAACAACTACCGTATTTATCGGCGTACAACCCGCGCCGGCATATAACACGCACCGCAATTTTAAGAGGGAAGTTTCAGGAATAAAAAAATATTTTTAAAATAAACAATTTTGAAGCAAATTAAGGGTCAGTGACCATCAATGTTCATCTGCAGCTCAAATAAAGTCCTCAATGCAGCCTGATCAATGCAGCACAAATAAAGTCCTCAATGCAGCCTAATCAATGCAGCACAAATAAAGTCCTCAATGCAGCACAAATAAAGTCCTCATTGCAGCCTGATTGCTGTCAATAATGCCTTTTTGAACTAATATCATTTGCAGTCTCACCATCTCCCACACCAGCAGCCTGAATCAGGAAATCACTGAGCCGTCATCTCCTCTGCACTCGGCTCTCACGTTACACACACAGTCCTGCCTCCGCCATCGCCATTGGACCAGCTCCTGTGATAGGCAGAACACTGGTCCAATGGCAGTGGCGGAGGCAGGACTGTGTGTGTGTAAAGTGAAAGCAGAGGAGCCGAACGGAGAGGAGATGACAGCTCTGAGGTACACTATTGGCGTATAACATGCACCCCTGCTTTGTCCCCGATTTTCAGTTGCGTGTTATACGCCTGAAAAATACGGTATTTTTTTTACTGGACTTTATGTGTTCACTACATGGATTGGTTCGTTCAGTTGGACATTTACCACAATCTTCCATATATGAGTTATATTAATATTGTTACGGGAGTCACTTTTGGGCACAGATTGAGCCAGGAAATAAGGGACATATCTTGGATTGTTTTAACATGGGACTGTAATCCAAAATATATTCAGAATATCTTGAAATATACTGGTTGTTGATTCTGAACTCAACAGGTTAATTGAAAGATGTTAATTGAAAGATGTTATCACCTCCAGCTACCTGGCTGTAGTGTACGATAAAAGCTTGCTGTGATTGCATTCTATTGTCTATTGTACTATGCTAATTACACTGTATTGTGTGAAAGTTCTATTGATGATAGATATGTGTTGGCAGTCTGAAAGGTCAGATGTCTGACTTTTCAGGTGTAGTGGATTAGCATGTAATCTACGTCTACAAAGGAATGTGTATTGTGTAGCAGGTGAGAATAACTTATCGCGGAGTCAGAACGTCTGGGTAATGATTAGTAATTAGTTCATGTAGATTATCTGAATATCATTATCTACAGGAATGTGTATTGAGCACACATTGTGTCATGTTGTGGGTGGAGTTAAGCCATTGTTTCTTGGGGCTTCTAACTGTATATAACAAGCCTGAGTTTACCATTAAAGTATTCATTAATTTGGAACCAAAGACAGAGCTGTGTGTGTGTCTCGTTTCTGGGGAAAACCCATATGGATTGTGTCTGCTGGTTTGTGGAGTGTTGTATGAGCTGTCGTGGGTTGGTGGAATGGAATATTGTAAACGGCGTTAACCCCTGACCGTTTCAATTGTTGGCTAGCAGTGAGATGATTCCACAGCCTTAAAGGACGGCTACCCTCAAGGACTTCTTGGAGAAACCACGGCAGACCGGCCAGCAACCGTAAGATGATGGACATGATCACAGAACTAGTCCAAATGGATGGAGCTGAAAGACCTAACTTAATGGAAAGGCCCAGCATAACAGACAGGACACCCGAGGAGGAAAGTTTTGATCGGGCTGTTAAACTAAGACTGGCACACTATGGTCCTAACCCTCCACCGTTTAGCACTACATTTTCCATTTACCCTATATTATGTGCTACCTAATGAGTAATCAGGGTATACAGAAGCTTCAGATTCAGATGTTTAGCCCCCTCCACGTATTTGTTTTACTTTGTTCGAATAAACCCTTATTTTAAAGACACTGTTGTTTAAGGCTGGGTTCACACCTATGTGAATTGAATGTGGGTTTCCCCGCATCCAATTCACTTAGCAGGAGAATGTGACCGGCCCTCTATGGGGCAGTACCAGAGCGCACTGCACAGAAACGCTGTGCGCCTTTGGCTCAGTTTCAGAGCCAAATTTAGGCAAAGATTCTATGCGAAAATAGGATCTCCATCCATCTGGATTTCTTGGACAGGATCGGATTGGATAGCAGCGGGTGTCAGCGGACATGTCACCGCTGGCATCCACCGCCCCATATGATTAAACAGAACGTCCAACCTGGTCTGCTTGAAAAACTGACAAGCGGACCTGATCGGAAAGCCTGTGTGAAAGGGGCCTTATTGTCAAAGCTTAATTGAACAAGCCGAAGTTAGAAGCTGATTGGTAAATATGCACAGCTGTACCAGATTCTGTGTGCACCAGTTTTAGTAAATCACCCCCCTTGCATTAAATCTTTAACATTGTTATAACAGTAGGATGTGTTTTTCTTAGTGGACTTTTCTGCAATTGAAAAATTTTACAAAACACCAGTAGTAACATAACCTGAGAAAACCTGCAACATGCATTACTCAGCTTTACAAATATGACATCTGTTCAACATAAATCTATTTTCCCTCCTAAAGCAAACTGCTGAAATAAAACACTTTCCCTGGAACTTATCAAGACTGGCGAAAGACAGATTTTTAGGAAAAAGGTGTATCTCATGCATTCTAAGTGGCAAAGCATGCACCAAATTCATATATCTGTCCAAGAACTCCTACTTCAATTTGGAGCATGATGTGTCACTTTTAGAATGTACACAATACATATTCACAATATCTGTCTGCACCAGTTTCTCTCTCTGTTGATCAACTTCTGTACAACTTTGTGGATGACATGGATGAGCAAGTTTGGGATGGAGGAACTTGACTGGCCTGACCTCAAACCGATAGAACACCTTTGGGATGAATTAGAGAAGTGACTGCAAGCCAGGCCTTCTCGTCCAACATCAGTGCCTGGCCTCACAAATGTGCTTCTGGAAGAATGGTCAAACATTCCCATAGACACACTCCTAAACCTTGTGGACAGCCTTCAAGAGTTGAAGCTGTTATAGCTGCAAAGGGTAGGCTAATTCAACATTGAACCCTACGGACTAAAGCCTTGTACACACAATCGGATTTCCATCAGACAAAGCTGTGGAATTTTGTGCAAAGGGTGTTGGCCGTGAACTTTTATTGCATACAAATGGCAAAGCATTGTTGGCCAACATACACAAAACTACGTGTTTTTTCAGCTCTTTAGCTTTGGGCAACTTTTGCTAATGCTGTCTTATGGTTAGCGTTGGTTCGGAGCATGCGTGTTTGTACTTTTGTATTTTTTTCCGACATTGTGTATAATGGATAATCCGACATCACACATTTGTTGTCGGAAAATTTTAAAGCATGCTATCTCACATTTGTTGTCGGAAATTCCGACAACAATTGTCTGATGACGCGTACAAACGTTTGGATTATCCGACAACATCCTGCCATCACACAACTCCCGTTGGAGAATCTGATCGTGTGTACGAGGCTTTAGACTGGGATGCCATTAAAGTTTATGTGCGTGTAAAGGCAAGTGTCCCAATACTTTTGGAAAAATAGTGTATATTTCTGATTTAACGACTTCAACCCCCTTAATGACTGGGCCATTTTTGCGATACAGCACTGCGTCGCTTTAACTGACAATTGCACGTTGTGTGACGCTGTACCCAAACAAAACTTTTTCCCACAAATAGAGCTTTCTTTTTGTGGTATTTGATCACCTCTGCAGTTATTATTTTTTGCACTATAAACAAAGAGCGAATTTTTTTGAAAAAAAACAACATATCTATTCATCAGTTTAGGCCGAAATATATAAAAAAAACGCAATGGGCGTATACTGATTGTAGATACAATACATTTTGTGCAAACCAAACTATATATATAACTATAGGATAGATTTAGGGACTTTTATTTATTTTTTATTGATTTTACTAGTAATGGCGGCGATCTGTGGTTTTTAGCAGGACTGCGACATTGCGGCTGACAAATCTCAACCCAAATTACACTTTTTGGGGACCAGTTAAATTGATCAGTGCTATAAAAATGCAGTGATCAATGTAAAAATTACACTGGCGGGAAAGGGGTTAACAGTAGGGGCAGATCAAGGGGTTAACTGTGTTCCCTTGGTGTGTTCCAACTGTAGCAGGGAAGAGCTGGCAAGGACATGCCATGACATCACTGGGAACAGTAGATCTCTCTCATGTGTCCTGTCAGAATAGGGATCTGCCTTTTTTTACAAAGGCAGATCCCCATTCTGCCTCTGTACAAAGTATCGAGTCCGCCCGACCCACGGGCACGCTACCGCTCGCTAATGCTCCGGCGCGAGTCGAAGTACAGCTGAGGCGATTTGTGTAGGAGAGCCAATCTGCTGCCGTATATAGACGGCAGCTGGTCGACTAGTGGTTAATACAGTAAGTATGCTAAGCTCATTACAATAATAATGTTAAAACAATGGTGCAATTGCCCTTTAAGTCTCAATATAAAAATAATCTGATTATATTAAACATGTAGCCGCAAAGAGGAAACAATTTACACTGGATTGCTGCACACATCTGGGAAAAATACACAAAGACACCAAAATTCAAGTAGGAATATGCTTGCCTCATATAAAGTTCAGCTTAGAGGGAAGGTAGATGAGCTATTTTTAAATACTCTATGGCCTTATTCACATAGGTATACCTAGATGTACACCTGTGCAAAGGTGTTCCATGCATCCACGTGCAGGCAGTCTCATTCATGTCTTATTTTTTATTCTTGTTTTGAAAATTACTTTTTATTTAATTTCATAACATACAAACAACAATAACATAGAGCGAAACAACCACTGGTTACAGAGTAAAAAAAAACATACCAGTATAAAACAACAAGAGGCATAGAAAAAACAACAAAAACAGTGAGTAGGGAGAAAAAAAACAAAAACAGGCACTCCATGCTCGTGGGGACACACCTCCCCCTCTACCTTCTGACCACCTCTTCTCCACCTCTATGTTTTTATTTGTACTTTTTTCATGGTTTCTGCGGTAGGTTTCACCTACTCTGCCTCTTGTCTTTACCCCCATATATGGGGGGCTTCTTAGAAAATGGAAAAGAAGGGGGCGAGCCCATGGGGCACTGACATCTCACTTCATCACGCCTTAGGCACACATATAGGGCCAGATTCAGGTAGATGCGCGCATATTTTCGCCAGCGTATCGCAGCGCATATACGCTGCGCTGACGCAAACTAGCGAGTGAAGTACAGTATTCACCAAGCGCATGTCCGTTACTTTGCGCCGGAGTAATGGAAATGCGCTGGCGTAACCCGACGCAAGTGGAAGTGGGTGTGATCATATGTAAATGATGGGCGGAGCCCAGCGCAGAGGCTTACGTTCAGCGCATCATCCACGGAGCATGCGCAGTGAGTGAGGCTTCACTCGGCCCCCTGTGCGCATGCTCACAACTTCCGTCGGCACCACTTCATGGTAAACGTCAGCGCAACGTTTAAAAGCGCTAGCGGAAGCGCCATTCCGGCGCAAAAGTATTTCCGTTTCCCCCCACCCCAGGGAAGTTACTTTTGCTAAGAGATGGCTGCTCCCGTCCCCCCCAAAGAGAGGAGGAACCTAAATTACAATTCCCAGGAGGTCTCAGTTATAATATCCGCTATGGAGACTTATAATGACTTCCTTCACGGCAAAAAAAGTCGGAAGACCAGCCGGGATAGGAAGCAAGCCATCCTGGAGACCATTGCTGGCAGGGTGAATGTTTTGGGGTACTCCACCCGGACTGCTGGCGATATTAAAAAAAAAAAAAATTACCTGCGGCGCAAGGTCCGTGGCAAGGTGGCCACCATCAGCAGGCATGAGAGGGGCACGGGGGGTGGACCCCCATGTGCGGTCAGCCTGACCGCGGAGGAGGAGGTGGTCGCCCGCTGCCTGGAGAGGAAGCAGTTGGAGGGGGTACCAGGCTATGATTCTATGGAGGAAGGCTCCAGGACAGGTAAGTGTTTTTTATCCCCTATTTGGTGTGTTGCATGTGGGGGGGGGGGTACATGTGCCAAGTGTGTGGGACCACCAACATGTGTCTGCTTTGTGTCATCCACAGATGACGGAGCTGGGCCATCATCTGTCGGCGGCCAGTCCACCCCAACCCCCCAACAGGATCCTGAGGCCGAGACCCTGGGTGTTGAAGAGACCGAGGTGGAGGAGAGTGCCCACACCTCACCTGCTGAGGTGGTTGAGAAGCAGCCTGTTATTCCTGAGCAGGACTTTATTTTGTTTTTGGAGGAGTCCTCCCCTTCTGCAGGGCCCTCTGTAATACCCTCCCCCATCCTCGGAAGCCCCTCAAGGGCGACTCCATCCCCACGGGGACAACCATCTCCTGGCCCCAGGAAGGCAACCCGGAAGACCAGGGGGGTGTCTGATCTGGTCCAGGACCAGGTGGCGATGGACCACGCCAGGCAGACCCAGCAGATGGGGGAGATTGCTGGGCACCTGGACCGGGTCGCTGACAGCCTGGGCTCCGTTTTGCAGCTGACCAGTGCTGTGCATGACGTTGTGACCAGGCTGGGGGAGGTGAAGGCTGATGTTAAACACCTCACTGCAGCCGTCCACGCCAACACAGCTGCCATCCGGGTAGAGGGGAGGCAGAGGCAGCGTGACCAGCGGCATCATGTCACCCGCCAGCTGAGGATGCAGGCCCAGACTAATCACTTTCTGAGCCGGATTGCCGTGGCCTTGGAGGGCATGCAGCCAAGAGCTGCCAGGAGTGGCCCACCCGGGGATCAGCCTCCTCCAGATGCCCCCCCACCCCCACCCACTCCCTCCAGGCAGCTGAGGAGCCCGAGAGTGCCCACAAGAAGGAGCCCCTGTCAGCCCAGATGAGGGTTTTTGTTTTTTTTTGTATATTGCTCAGATTATGAGTATTTTATTATTTTTGTTTATTGCTCAGGTTATGAGTATTTTATTATTTTTGTTTATTGCTCAGGTTATGAGATATTTATTTTATTTTTAACTGCACACGGTCAGGAGTGCAGGGGACAGTGTGAATGGTGTGTGAATGTGAGGGGGTGCCACTCCTGCCAGTAAGGGGTGTCACCCTCGGCCGTGGTGGAGAAGTTATCCCCACGGCTGTGTGAATGACGTGTGAATGGTGTATGAATGGACAGCGACATCATTGGGGCCTTGACGCAGGCGTTGCTGCTCCCAAATCCTACATGCTGGACTTGGGCTAATCCAATGTGATGTGGATGTGGTGTGTGTGATCTAGGGACATCAGTGGTGTGCATGCGTGCATTGTCTGTGTGATTAATGTTTTGGTTTAGTGTCCAAAGATGCCTACGGCGAGGACCCTCCTGACTGCTCTTCCATCAGCAGACTGTGTAGCCTCTGGCAGGTGGGGACTGTGTGGGTCGGGGGTCAGGTCATCACGTATGTCAATCTGCAGGCCTTTTCTCATGGCAAAGTTGTGCAGAATGCAACATGCACCGATGATCTGACACACGAAGGTAGGGGAATACAATAGGGTCCCCCCGGACTTATCCAGGCATCGGAAACGGGACTTCAGGAGCCCAAATGTTTGCTCCACCACTGCACGAGTTTTGATATGTGCTTCATTGTATCTTCTCTCTCCTCTGGTTTGGGGGTTCCGGAAAGGAGTCATTAGATGGGGTCCCAGTGCATATGCAGAGTCACCTGGAAGGGAAAAGACAGGAGGATGTTAGTCATGCATGTGCCCCTTGTGATGTGTGCATCATGGGAGGGGATAGTCATGCCTGCCACCCATGTCACTCACCAACCAGCCAGCTGTCCCCATACACGTTCTGTTCGAATTCTGCTGGGATGGGACTCTGATTGTATATGAAGCTGTCATGGCTGGATCCGGGGTGTTTGGCACAGACGTGCCATATGAGGCATTGGGCATCGGCTATCACCTGTAGGTTGATGGAATGCCAATGCTTCCGATTGCGGTATATGTGCTCTGTGGCACTGGGGGGCTGTAGGGCCACATGTGTGCAATCAATGGCCCCCACTGTGTGTGGGAATCTGGCAATGCGGTAGAAATCTGTCATTGTCTTCAGCCGCAGCTCCTCAGTGGTTGGTCTGATGAACTGGTTGGACATGCGGTATATCCTCTCACATGCCCGCCTCCTCCGTACCAGGGGACCCAGTACTAGTGCTAGGACCGCGACTGCCCCTGGCATGTTGGCACACAGAGGTGTTGTCCTTGCAAGTGTGGTTGTTCAGCTTGCTATTTTCGTCGGTAACCCTGCTGCTGTAGCTGCACTCCTGCTGACCTGAGGCAGTCCGGAGTAAAGATAAAGCAGCTATTTGTAGAAATAACTTTGCGACGGACGGACGAGATACGCGCGGCGCATGTAGCCAGCGTATGGTGCTAATCCGTTCGCGAATTGGGAAATCTCCCTCATTTGCATATTTGCAAGGCAAATCAATAGGCGCGACGGATGCGACAAGCGAAAATATGCGCTAACGATACTCTGGCTAGGGAAAGTTAAGCCGATCGGAAATGGCCCATTTTCTGGCGCATCTAGGTTGGTGGGTACGGCCACATAGATACTACGGCGCATCTTTACAGTTACGCGGCGCATATCGATATACTCCAGCGCAAGTCTTGCTGAATCTAGCCCATAATCTCCTCAGAGACGGAGGATTTTCTGTCAACAACAGATACTCAGTACTGATGGGTTTCCCGGGCAGATACAAGGTGCAAGAGAGACAATGTATAGATACACTATAATGCTTGTGCCTCCCATGATATACATCACTATCAGCATTACTGTTCTGTTTGATATGCTATTTTATCTCGAGTTCTGTTTATGTGATGATATCCTGCCATTTGTATTGCTCTGTAACATGTCGGCCCATGTGGGCGTCTTCCCTGTGTTAAATAAACAACAAAAAACTAACAAAAAAAATCCAAAAAGGTCAATAACACAGCCCTAGTATAGATTTGCCTAGATAGATGTGCACATTATATTGCCTTCCTGCCGGAGGTGTGTTTCATAGCAATTCAGTGTAGTGACCCTCTGCTGAATACTACAGGTGCATAATCTGGTGCAGCTCTCCATAGAAACCAAACAGC
Source organism: Rana kukunoris (assembly GCA_029574335.1). NCBI lineage: Eukaryota > Metazoa > Chordata > Amphibia > Anura > Ranidae > Rana > Rana kukunoris. Next base: position 113,432,884 of record CM056049.1, on the reverse strand, counting down.
TTCCAAGTTTTAGTGTCGATTCTCACTGACCGCTGGAATGAAATTGTGCGAGTTCAGCTGAACTTGCGTGATTTTATTCCTGCATGTCAGTCCCGACTTCGGGGGCAATTCCAGCAAAATCTGTGCACAGATGTCTATGGAAATCACACCCGAAGTCGCCAAAAGTAGTACAGAAACTACTTTTGGGGATAGATGCGGCACTACAAATGCAGCATCGCACCGATTCGGACAGTGCCATTGCCGGCAATTGCTGCCGATTTGGCATGCCATTTCACATGTCAAATGGCATGCTAAATCACTCCAATGTGAACCAGGGATAATTATCAGACCTTCTTTGAACAAGCTGAAGATAGAAACTGATTGGCTACCATGCACAGCTGCACCATTTTTTGCACTCTCCAGTTTTAGTAAATCAACCCCACTGCATCCAAAAAAAACACCACAAAAAGAATGTTAAATGCAGTCTCCAAATTGCCATATGTACTGCTCAATTAAAGTTGTGTTCCAAATGCAGTAAAACAGCAGCCTTCCACATGAGCCTTCACAAATTTACTCTGATTTCTATCAGTGTCGGGGCTCTTAAATCAGTGTATCACAACAGAACTAAATTAAAGTTCTGCAAGGAAAAAAAAAGAAGCTGGTAAAGAAACAAGTCGTGACTAGGGTTGAGCGAACTCGAACTGTAAAGTGTGGGTTCGTACCGAACTTTAGTTTTTTTTGACCCGGACCCGAACCCAAACAATTTTCTGAAAGTTCGGGTTTGGGTTCGGTGTTCGGCTATGTAACGGCACGCTGCAGGGCAGCCAATCAGCATTTCTTTTACTTGTGTGACTTGGAAGACATCACAGACATGCCTACTAATGGCATGGCTGTGATTGGCCAGTGCAGCATGTGACCGAGCATGTGACCCAGCCTCTATATAAGCTAGAGGCATGCAGCACAGCTTGTCACTCTGCTTTAGCTAGGGTAGGGAAAGGCTGCCGCTGCTCTCAGGGACAGATTTAGATAGGATTTTCCTGCTTCAGAAATCGAATTACAATACTCAGCGATCGATCTACATAGCATTAACTACATGGGAAAGGTTCCTGATTGTGCTTATAGGGAGAGAATTAGTTAGGAGTCAGTCCTACTTCACAAATCTAATAGCAGCAGCACTGCATATGTTCCTGTCACATACTCTGCATATTGCACCAGCAATGCATATGTTAATGTGAGATACTCTGCATATTACACCAGCACTGCATATGTTCCTGTCAGATACTCTGCATATTGCACCAGCACTGCATATGTTCCTGTAACATACTCTGCATTAGCTACTGTAGGGAAAGGTTCCTGATTGTGCTTATAGGGAGAGAATAAGTTAGGAGTCAGTCCTACTTCACAAATCTAATTGCACCAGAATAGTGTCCCATCATTGGTATCATTGGCAGAAATAGTGTCCCATCGTTGGTTTCATTGGCAGGAATAGTGTCCCATCATTAGTGTCAGTGGAAGAAATAGTGCCGCATTATTGGTATCAATGGGTGGAATAGTGTCCCATCATTGGTATCATTGGCAGGAAGAGTGTCCCATCATTTTTGTCAGTGGGAGTAATAGTGCCCCATCATTGGTATCATTGGCAGGAATAGTGTCCCATCAATAGTGTCAGTGGGAGAAATAGTGCCGCATCATTGGTATCAGTGGATGGAATAGTCTCCCATCATTGGTATCATTGGGAGGAGTAGTGTCCCATCATTCGTGTCAGTGGGAGAAATAGTGCCGCATCATTGGTATCAGTGGGAGGAATAGTGTCCCATCTTTTGTGTCAGTGGGAGAAATAGTGCCCCATCATTAGTATCAGTGGGAGGAATAGTGTCCCATCGTTGGTTTCATTGGCAGGAATAGTGTCCCATCATTAGTGTCAGTGGAAGAAATAGTGCCACATCATTGGTATCAGTGGGAGGAATAGTGTCCCATCATTGGTATCATTGGCAGGAATAGTGTCCCATCATTTGTGTCAGTGGGAGTAATAGTGCCCCATCATTGGTATCATTGGCAGGAATAGTGTCCATTCATTAGTGTCAGTGGGAGAAATAGTGCCGCATCATTGGTATCAGTGGATGGAATAGTCTCCCATCATTGGTATCATTGGGAGGAGTAGTGTCCCATCATTCGTGTCAGTGGGATAAATAGTGCCGCATCATTGGTATCAGTGGGAGGAATAGTGTCCCATCATTTGTGGCAGTGGGATAAATAGTGCCACATCATTGGTATCAGTGGGAGGAATAGTCTCCCATCATTGGTATCATTGGGAGGAATGGTGTCCCATCATTCGTGTCAGTGGGAGAAATAGTGCCGCATCATTGGTATCAGTGGGAGGAATAGTGTCCCATCATTTGTGTCAGTGGGAGAAATTGTGCCGCATCATTGGTGTCAGTGGGAGAAATAGTCTCCCATCATTGGTATCATTGGGAGGAACAGTGTCCCATCATTTGTGTCAGTGGGAAAAATAGTGCCTTATCATTTGTGTTAGTGGGAGAAATAGTGCTTCATCATTTGTGTCAGTGGGAGGAATAGTGTCCAATCATTGGGGAAGGTTCCTGCTTGTCAAGATTATATTTTTCTTAAGTTATTTTCCTATCCACATTTGATTGCAGAGTACTTGCCATGCCATTTGCAGCCCTCTAGCCCTTTCCCATTTTAGAGACATTTTAATAGTCAAAAATTTGAGTCCCCATTGACTTCAATGGGGTTCGGGTTCGGGTCAAGTTTCGGAGCCCGAACCCAGACTTTTTTCCGAACTTCGGTCGAACTCAAACATCCAGGTGTTCGCTCAACTCTAGTCGTGACCTGTCAAATTCACCATGGCTTGAAATTCATGAATGGGTGAGCTACGGCTTGCATAGTGAACTGTGAGTATTCCAGTCCTGGCACGTGTGGGTGTGGGGTGAGTCCTAAAGCTGTTATACATTTTACAATTGTCTTATTCAATTTCCTTTAGATTTACCTTCAACTATGTAATGCAAGGGCCTGCTTGATTCCATGTGAATCGAAAGTGTTTAGGTTTGACCTCATATTATATGGTTTTGGTAAATCTAAATGAAAATTGTTCAAGAAAATTGTATAATGTATTATTATTATACAGCATTTATGCGCAGTTTGCGCAGCGCTTTACAACATCAGGGAAGACCGTGCAGTCACAATACAATTCAATACAGGAGGGATCAGAGGGCCCTGCTCGTTAGAGCTTACCAGGGGTCAAGTTCTGGGGAAAAAAGTGTGGGAACTCCCACCCAAGATCCACTCCCCCACCCAAAAAAAAAAATGATACACTCATACAGTATGCATAATTTCTAAACCGCATGTTTTTTTTTTCCGAACCACTGTACCTTAGTATTCCTTTATGTTACTGGCCGCTTCCTGTATATGGATTCATCGGGTAGTGTGCAGGTATTCCGTCACTTCCTCGATGCCGAATGTCTCCTGGGAGCTTTTGTCATTGTTCCCAGGAGACATTGCGGAGGTCTGCCGCGAGTTATCGCGGGATTTAGAAAGAACTTCTTCTGGGAACAATGACAAAAGCTCCCAGGAGACATTGCGGCATCGAGGAAGTGACGGAATACCCGCACACTACCTGATGAATCCATATACAGGAAGTGGCCAGTAACATAAAGGATTACTAAGGTTCGCCTGCCCCTGAAAGTGACTCGAGCTGGGCATCGCCGCTTAGTGAAGGATTGGCTCGGACGGCTGGGCTGCTCTAGTCCTGCAAAGGGAACTGAGTTCCTGCTGTGAAAATAGTGCAGGAACTTCGTTCCCACGCGTCCCCTGGAGCTTACAGTCTAGAAGGGAGGGTCAAGTAAAAAAAAAAAGGGTAGTAGCTGTGGGGGGTGATCAGGTAAGTAAGACTGCTGATCAGGTAAGTAAGACTAATGTATGATAAGCCTTAGTCCTGTGTATGCGTCAACTGTAAAAAGCATACACAGGGCCCATACATCGCTGCTTCTGGCAGTTCTGGGAACTGAGTGGTTGGGGTGAGGAGCAGTTGAGCACATAATGCAGGGGAAGGGAGCATTGAAATGAAGCTTGTTTTGCACCTACATGGGCCAAGCCCATACTCATTATAAAAGCTCAACTCTAGGATGAAATGTTTCCCTTATGGTGTGGATGACCCAGCACTGCAAAAGCTAAATGCTTGTTTACGTCTAGGGGACAGAAAAAGCAGTCTTACTTACCTGATCATCCACTCCCCCGGCACTCACCGCGCTCCACTACACTTCAGCGGTGAATTGTGCCTTGGCACCCCCACATCTAATGTAGGACTATAGGCTCTGCACTGGTCTTCATGACATTAGAGGCCCTGAGAATTAAATTAAAGGTATTCCATGCCACCTTACAGTAGATCTCCCATGAAAACACTGGTTTCTCATGTGTGTGTCAGTACAGGTTACTCCTACATACTTGCTTCTCTAACCTCCACCTAAACCTTAGCACCAAAAATTTTTAAACTGGAACTGCCTTTTATATAACGATCACATAAATATTCCTAAAATAAGCATAATAAATCTAATAACTGGCAATGTTTTTTTTTTAAACATGCATTAAAAGATGAAGACCAAAAACATTTCTGAAGAAAAAAAAAGATTTATTTATAAGCTGACACTGCTGGAGTTCCTGGGGGTGGCAGTCGCAGACGGTGGAAGACAAATGGTATAAGACGTTGGAAGACGAATGGTATAAGCTGTGGCCTGTGGAATGATTTACAGCTTGGAATCTGGTAGACATGTGCAGGCTGGAATATTTTGTTTCGTATTTTCGTTTTCGTCCAGAAAATAAATTTAATTAGTTACTCCCGAAAATCGTTTTGATTTATTTAGTTTTCGTCGGGAAAGTTTTCGTCCGAAAACGACGATTTTCGATGACTTTGTCAAATTAAACGACGGGAATTCGAAAATCGTCGTTCTGAATACAGGGAATATACCTATTCCCTGTATTCAGAACGACGATTTTCGATGACTTTGTGAAATTGAACGACGGAAATTCGACAAAGCATCGAAAATCGTCGGATCTGAACTAAAACGAAAATAAAGCATTTTTTATGTCGGATCAGTTTTCGTTTCTTGCGCTTTCGTTTTTGTTCGTTAAAACGATAACGAAAATACCAGATTTTCAGACAAAAATGCATTCTAACAAAAACGAATGCACATGTCTAGAATCTGGCATGTAATCATAATGTGATTACTATCACTACCCTAGACCAGTGTTCGTGGAGGGGTTTGATTTGAGGATTGAAGTTTACTAGGTGGTTGTATTTCTCAAAGCAATTAAGAATATCAATCTTCAGTGTATTTCTGTAGAATAGATGGACAGCCTTCAGATTAGGAAGTAAGGAATTTAAAAACATTTGTTCTTCATCTTGAATAGGGGCAGGATTTTCTCACCGACTGATTAACAAATCTTTTAAATCTACAGGTAAATGGACGCTTTCCCTTTCTTCTGTTTCCTTTGTCTTTGTCTTTTTTAACCACTGTTGCTGAACTTGAGTTGTCGTTATCATAAATTCTTCTTTCTATTGTTTAGGAATAATATCTTCATCAAGAAGTAACCCTACAAAATTATTGCTTTGTTAGTTCACATTTAAATTCAGATTTTATAAACATTTTTATTAGTGCAGTTTATATACATGGTTAAAGCAATTCAATCACATATGATGCATGACACAATATTGTAGAGGTAATTAAAACAAATGTGCAAATTAGTTAAACTTTATATATTTTGTATTTTCACAGTACAAGAAAAATCTTTTGCGGCCAGGCAGTATGTAATGGTATGTTGCTGGATATAATCGGTGGATTGTGGCATACCCAAGCACTTTCATATTAGTGATAGATTCCTTGTAATACAAACCTAACATTATAAATTTAATTTAAAAAAATTGTATTGCTCCTTTCCTACAGTCCCAATTTGTGCTGCTGTGACACATGAAAGCCGTTCTTTTAAAGCGGAGTTCTGCCCCAACCCCAGCAACAAATTACAAGTCAGTAGCTACACATACTGTAGCTGCTGACTTTTAATATTAGGACACTTACCTGTCCTGGAATACAGCGGTGTCAGCACTGCAGCTGATGGAAGGCTCTCAGGTGCTGCAGCCGAAATCCATAGTAAGGGAACCCTTTTCTGCTCCACAGAAGTGCTACACTTTCTGAATGACCCAGCCGCGGGGGAAGGAGAAGAACTGATCGTGCCGTGGCGCAGTCTCCTGAAAGTGGGGACAGGTACCTGTCCAGGGCAGCCATTTTGCCCCCCCCCCCCAGGCCTGAGCACCAACATTTCCCTGGGCCCGCCCAATGGCTGTCTCACAGATTCCACCCACTGGCCATCCCACTGAGGCCTTAAGACCCCTTTCACACTGAGGCATTTTTCTAGCATCTGTAAAGCGCCTAAAAAAACGGCTCCCCTGCAGCCTGAGGTCTTTCACACTGAGGCGATGCGCTGGCAGGACGTTAAAATTTGAAATGAATGGGCAGCGCCAACCGAACTGCTGGCAAAGCACCCTTAGTGCACCCACTTTTATTTTAACACTCCTACAATTTAACATATGAAAATGAAAAGTGTATTCCAATAAATCAGTGCTTTCAAGATTTAACATAGTTACATTGTCAGGTTGATAAAAGACACAAGTCCATCAAGTTAAAAAATAAATAAAATGAAAGTATACAATCCCATATATCCAATTCTATACCCAAAGTTGATCCAGAGGAAGGCGAAAAACCTCAGCAGAGCATGATCCAATTTGCTACAGCAGGGGAAAAAATTCCTTCCTGATCCCCTGAGAGGCAATCGGATTTTCCCCGGATCAACTTTACCTATAAATGTCAGTACCCAGTTATATATTAAAGGAACACTAAAGGTTTGTTTTTTATTAGATCAATTGATTGCTGTAAGCTAGAGCATTTAAATATCACTTATCTCGTTTTTCCTTTTGACCTCCAGAAATCCAGGTTTGAAAATGCCATTTCCTGTCTCTCCTCTTCTTGCTTTCCACCAGCACCTGCATGGTGGAAAGCAGAATGTGCTCACCCCCTCCCTATGACTACAGCCCTGCGTGAAGATGCTCTCTTAAACCTCACAGGCATGGAGGCTAAGCCTAATGGGAACTGTAGTTCCCATTAGGCAGTGATGTAGCAAGAATGAATGCGCACCGCAAACCAGGAAGTCAGTGAGAATAACGATTCAGGAGTGAATAAAACAGCTCGATTTCAACAGGATCAAACTAGTTATAATGCAAAACATTACTTTTTACTTTATCAGCTACTGTCAGACTTTAATTTAAGAGGAAAATATTTTTGTCTTTACAACCCCTTTAACGATAAAGAATTATGTTTTGGTCAAAATATGAAGCCTGCCACCATAACAAGATAGACTCTTTTGAGCAGGACCATACTGCCCTACCTTTTCAAAGAGACAGCCCAGTCCAAAAAATAGACAGCCCCATATATTCAACAAAGAGGCATTCAAATCCAGCAAACAGATATCCTCATATATTCAGCAGAGAGGCAGCCCAAACCAGCAAAGACATCCCTATATATTTATATTCATTCATTCATTCATTCATTCACTGGACTCCTCATCACTGGACCCCTCATCCATGGAGGAGCTTTGCAGCTGTACACCAGGATTATTGAATTAAAAAGTCCCTTCACAGTCCCCCTTTCTTGCAACCCCATGCTCTTCACAGTCCCCCATTTTTTTGCACCCCATCCCCTTCACAGTTCCTCTTTCTTGCACCTTCATCTCCTTCACAGTCCCCCTTTCTTGCACCCCATCTCCTTCACAGTCCCCTGTTCTTGCACCCCATATCCTTCACAGCCCTCATTCTTTGCACCCCCATCTCCTTCACAGTCCCCCTTTCTTGCACCCCCATCCCCTTCACAGTCCCCCTTTCTTGCACCCCATACCCTTCACAGCCCCAATTCTTTGCAACCCCATCCGCTTCACAGCCCTATTCTTGCACCCCATCCCCTTCACAGCACCTATTCTTTGAACCCCATCCCCTTCACAGTCCCCAATCTTTGTACCCCTTCACAGCCCCCATTCTTTGCACCCCATCCCCTTCACAACCCCCATTCTTGCGCCCCGTCCCCTTCACAGCACCCATTCTTGCACCCCATCCCCTTCAGAGTCCTCATTCTTTGCACACCAGCCTCCGAGTCCTCCCTTTACATTACATTTCTCTCTGCCAATCACAGCCTTCCCTCTAACCTTACCTTAAACAGCAGGTGATAGGGAGAAAGCACAGAATGTCCGCACAGTCGGCGGTAGCTGCCAAACTTTTCATGTTAACTGGCAGATGACTTATCAAATCATCTGCCTCTTAACATAAAAAGTTTGGCAGCTACCGCCCACTGGGCGGACATGCTGTGCCTTCTCCCTATTACCTGCTGTGTAAGATGGAATGCAGTGGCCATGATGGTGGTGGGAAGGTGGAGAGGGGGAAGGAATGGAGATATAGCCCAGGCTGCTAAGTGGTGGGGCCACGGTCCAAACAGGACTGACGTTCACGGACCGCGGTCTGTCATTCCGAGCAGCCTGCGGAAAGTGAAGTCCAGGACAGGAGCCTCTCATGGGGCCCTCAAGCAGTGCCCAAATATAAGTCTGCCCCTGAGTCCGGGCCCCTCAGGATGATCAGGCCCCGTACATGTGTGTGGGCTGAACCCCCTGATGGCGGCCCTGTAACTTTCAAAAACAGGTATCAGCTCCCAAATATAAGTCTGCCCCTGAGTCCGGGCCCCTCAGGATGCTCTGGCCCCGTACATGTGTGTGGGCTGAACCCCCTGATGGCGGCCCTGTAACTTTCAAAAACAGGTATCAGCTCCCGCCCCCCCCCCCCCCCGAAAGGTGCCAAATGTGGCACCAGAGGGGGAGGCTGATAATCTGAGCTTCCACTTTTGGGTGGAACTCCACTTTAACATATAAAGCATTCATACAAGTTCCTGCTGCCCCCACCATGCAATGCCTATTACTACTGAGGACAAGTCACCAGGTATGAGAACTGTCTAATCTATTATTATAGATTTTAAGAAGTGATCTGCCTGAAACGTGAGAAGTCGGCACTCAGGCCATTTGTTTTTTGGGAGCATTTAGCCCGAAATGTTAGTACCACTCAGTGCACCATCCAGCCACAGCAGATGTCACTCTGTTATATAGAGTTGTACCGGCTGGATGGTGTTCCTGTGCCTTCCGCCACCATAAAAATGCCAGGATCTCATGCACATGGGCTAAACGGTTTAAAGTAATTTACAATCAGTTGCAGAACAGAACATTTGACTATAGGGATGGCCAATTAAAACATTTTAGTACACATTAATGAACCCAATGCATAAAAAATAGTCCTTGAGCCAGTATATATATATTTGAGAAAAAATTGTCTTTGAAACAGCCAGAAATGAGGACATATTATTCTAACAAAAAACAAGCAGTAATTTTAAAGTATAGTGACCCAGGCAGATTTCTGTCTGATTTACTAAAATACGCACACAGCACAACTAGAAGATGGCAATTTCATGTTCATGTACCCAAAACTCACACTTAGGCCCCATACACACGAGCAGACAGATTTGTTCAAATCTGTCCGTCCGACAGATTTGAACAAATCTGTCTGCTGGGATTTTGGTTTGCTCGCATGTACACACGAGCAAACCAAAATCCCCGCCAGCAGAGAGCGCGCTGACGTGTCGGTGACGTGGCGGTGACGTTGACACCGCCACGTCACCGCACCAGGAAGTAAAACACTTCCGCGCATGCGCCGAATCCATTCGGCGGCGGTGCGGGACGACATGTCTGCTGGTAAGTGTACTAACCAGCAGACATGTCGGGCGGACGGATTCCCACCCGATAGATTTCAAAGCATGCTTTGAAATCTGTCGGGTGGCCAAATCCGTCGGCTCGGCCGTACACACGATCGAATCTGTCTGCTGAAACGGTCCAGCGGACCGTTTCCAGTGGACAGATTTGATCGTGTGTACGAGGCCTAAGAGTTACGCACAAGGGTATCAATATTTTGCTATACCTACCCAATGTCATTTTTTATTTAGCCAAACTCTTAAGAATGGCATAGGAAATTGTTCTTTACCAAATCCCATTGCAACCAAAACAGTCCTTCATAATTCTGGTTTTAACCCGCCCGCCATATAGTAAAATGACTGGCACAAGGTGGCTCTGCCGTTCTGGGATGTTGTCATATGATGGTGGCGGCGATCTGCAGCATGCTGTGTCCCTGGGACACACCTCACTCCCCAATCTCAGTAAAGAGCCGATGACGAGGCTCTTTACCCATGTGATCAGTTGTGTCCAATCACAGCTGATCACATGTAAACCAGAAAATGCCCGTTATCGGCTTTCTTTTCCCTCACACAGACAGTGAGGAGAGGAAAGATGAACAGTGGCATTTCCTCACAGAGGAGATATGCATGGATAATCAGGGCACTGAATATCAGTACAGCTCCAACAGTGCCCAGCAGTGATGCAAGTCAGTGCCCAGTAGCAATGGCAATCAGTACTCATTAGTGATGACAATCAGTGCCCATCAGTGATGGCAGTCAGAGCTGCCTTTCATAGCCCATCAGTGCCTGCCCCTCAGTGTCGTCAATCAGTGGCATCTATCAGCGTCTATTAGTGCCTCCTCATCAGTGCCACCTCATCAGTGCCCTTCAGTGCCGTCTCATCAGCACACATCAGTGAAGGAGAACAATTGCTTATTTACAAAATTTTCGAACGGAAACTAAGAGACTTTTTCTGCCCAATCCCATTACCCAACTTTTAAAATGCTTTTGCACACCGCAAATCAATAATGACTACAATGCCTGGCTAGCTCAAAGCTAGCACAGCACTTTTCTCATCCAGTGCTGCTACAGAGAAAAATGACCATACACTGAACCAGACAGATATAGTGATACTCTATGGCCAAGCCTGAAGCATACAAGGGAATTCAAATGAAATAGAGCATTAGAGGAGAAAAACACTGTTCTGACCCTTGCATAGCTCCTAACTATACCTCAATTAGAGGGACTGTCCCTCTAAGGTAAAGTAGAGAGGAACAAAAGGCACTCATAGGTTTAACCAATAATTTTCAAGTTTATTAGTTCTTAGTGGTCCACATAAATGGGGTACTTCCTTTGCCTACATAGCATTTGCTGTCATCTTAGAAAGTTAGGTAGTATAGAAGGCTGGGCAGTCTAAACTGCAATTTCTGCCTTTTTGTGACATGCATAACCATTTACAAATCTGGTACAATAAAGCCTCGTACACACCATCGGATTTTCATCAGACAAAACGTAGGACTTTTGTTCGAAGGGCGTTGGCCAGGAACTTGTATTGCATACAAACGGCAAAGAATTGCCGGCCAACAAACACGAAACTACATGTTTTTTTATCTCTTTAGCGCCACCCTTTGGGCAACTTCTGCTAATGTTGTGTTATGGTGAGCATTGCTTCTGAGCATGCGTCTTTGTTCTTTGGAGTTTTGTCCGATGAACTTGTGTACAGATGATCGGAAAATCCGACAACACACATTTGTTGGCGGACAATTTTAAAGCATGCTATCCCACATTTGTTGGTGGAAAATCTGACAATTGTGCGATGGAGAATACAAACGGTCAGATTTTCTGACAACAGCCTGTCATCACACAATTCTCGTTGGATAATCCAATCGGCTGTACAAGGCTTTACTCTTTAAGTTTTGATATGCTACAAAGTATTATCTACTTAAATTCATATTGATTCCAAAAATATGGAGTGAACACCAGTATTAAGATCCAGAGAGAAAAAGTATTTCAATCAGCATAACCTTCCCCACATATTTATAATCAATTAATTAACGTTTAGCACTTGGTTAAGCAAAAATCAATAGATTGCTGTATATAATACCAATTTATCTTTCGGCGATTCTTGTTGGCCAAAAAAATTATAATTCATAGTGGCAGTCATTTTGAAAACAAGCAAACAACCAATGTTCAGATGGTATCAAATGACATTTTCTATTGGTGGAATTGGACAAAAGATTATGATCATTATTTTAAATGCTTAACAAACATTCTCCTAATTTGTTAATTGTTTCCTAATTATTAAGCATGCTTGGTCATTTATTTTCCTTGGTATTATGCTAAAACCTATTTTCAAAGTCAGCCCTGATAAATTCCACTCTCATTCTGATGGGCATTTCTGATTGTTTCAGGAGTTCTGTGCTTTTGCTCATTTTACTGCTGGAAAATTGATAAACGGCACAATAAACACTTTGGGCCAGATTCACATACACTTAATATTGCGCTGCATAATCGAAATACTCTACGCTGCCGTATTTCACCAGGCTCTACACCGAATCCTGGTAGATATTTGCCCGTACGCTACGGCGGCGTAGTCTATTTCTCGCCGCGTAATCGAAATACGCGATTGGGGGGCGTGAAGCATTTAAATTAAGCGCATCCCCGCGGCGATCAAACTGCGCATGCTCCGTTCAGAAATTTCCCGCCGTGCATTGCACGAAATCACGTCGTTACGTCATTCGTTGTTTGAGTAGCGTCGTTTACGAACATTCCTATTCCCGGACGACTTACGTAAAAAATGATAAAAGACGTCGGAAAACGTAGAAATTCAACGCGGGAACGACGGCCATACTTAACATGGGCTGTCTAATATTAGACCAGCAAAAAGCTGGTATAGTGTTACGTAAAAAAAAGATGACTAAAGGTGCCATAAGAGATTGCGATTGAAGATCGTAATTTCTGGGATCGCCGGCAAAAGCTCATTAGCATACCCCGACGCGGAAAACGACGGGAAGTCCACCCAGTGGCCGCAATTTTATTGCAGCGTAGATCCGAAGGCGTACGAACACGTAATCCAGTCGAATTGAAGCCCGCAGCCGTCTATTCATGGTTTGAGGTTTCCGACTAGCTAAAAAACGTGCGTAATTTGAAATTACTCCAGTCTAACACCAGTTAGACAGGCGTAATGGCTCTGTGAATCTGGCCCCTTGTTACTGGAGAAATATTTATTTATTTAATACTTCCCTCTTTAATAAAAATCCCATTACTGTTTATTACTATTCTGCAACTTTACCCATTATTACCACCAATATGACCCCTTCTTAACCCACTCCTCATACATGCCTTTGGCCTTCAGTAGGAGTGGGACTTCCTGTCCCACTTCTGCTTCCGCCGAGGGGCTGGTTAGGCGATTAAGCTTAATCGCCTATCCCTGTAGGCGATCACATGGGACACTGACAAGTCCCATGCGATATCAGTAGTACGGCTCGCGCATGCGCAGTGGGTGCTGAAGCCGAAGGCTGTCACGGCTGGGTGCCCACAGACAGGATAGACGTTCGGCGCGTCACTTACTACACTTTTTGTAGCTGCTGACTTTTAATAAACACCATTTTTGGCTGGAACACCCCTTTAACAATCATATTCCTGTTTATTACTATTCTGTTACCTTCTGCTTCATTAACAATCTTATTATAGTATATTACTATTGAGCTACGTTCCCCTTTATTAACAAACTGATTTTTTTTTACTATTGAGAAGCCTTCCCCTTTATTAACAAATCTTTTACTGATAAAGATTCTAGAGGCACATTACTCTTTATTAACAATCCTATTATTGTTTAATAATATTGAGGTATTTTAACTTTTATTAACAGTTAAATGACTGCTTATTTATAATGTATTATTGCCTCTATTAACAATTATATTGCAGTTTATCAGTATTGTTATACTTTCCCCAGTAATAATACATTTTACTGCAATTTACTATTACCGATAAGTTGATTTCCCTTAAAGTGGTAGTGAATTCTCATTTTTAACTCGTACCTTGTCCTTTAGGGCCCACTAACAGGCCAGGTTTGCAAGATATCTGAAATACATCACAGGTGATATCATTTGCTGCTCAGACTCAGTATTCTAGTCTGCATCTTCCCAAGGTAATATATTAAATCTGGCCTGTAATGGGCCCTGAGGACAGGGTTGATGACCACTTGTTTAGGAGATATTTGCATAGGCTCCAGCTGATGAAGTCACTGCAAATGCACAGGGTGCTTTGCATGCAGAGCACACTGAGTATACTATGAATGCAGAGAGCACCGTGCTGCAGTATTCGCAGTAAAGACGTCATCGTGGCCCAGCCGTTCAAATAGCTGGAGAGTGAAAACACAGAAGAAAGACCGGGCAAAGATGATAACACCAGTAGCAGTGACAGTGCAGCACTAAAGGGATGTCATTCTGTACTAGTACATGATGCATACTAGCACATTATGGCATAAACATGCAGGGGCACAATGTAAAAAAATTAATGTTGAGTTAAGTACCGCTTTAATCAACAATCCTAGTAAGGTTTTTTTTTTTTTAAAGTGGATCTTTCATGAAAAATGCTTGTGGGCCTGATTCCCTGTTAGCCCCCACCCTTCATATAAATTAGATGAGAAAAAACCTTAAGGCTGGGTTCACACTTGTGCGGTGCATATTTCAGCTCTTTTATCTCTGCAGATAGATAAGGGAAGTGTTCAGCAGATTAGCTCAGTTTTTGTGGCGAATTTGGAGACCTGGGAGAAGTTCCGAGTGAGAGGAGAGTGGGGGAAGAAATGTATTGAGCTGAATGAGAGAAATTCCTGAAGAGAACTGAACACATCTGCAAATCAGCTGCGTACCCATAGAAGATAATGGGACTGAATTTGCACCTGAGCCACACCGCAAGGCCTCCGCAACGCATACGGATTTCCGGCAATGCGCAGTGCGAATGCATCGCACATATGTGAACCAGCCTCATTGAAAACAATGTATTTAGAAATGTTCTGCGTTTTGGATGCGGTTGAAAACGCAACCAATTCGCATAGGTGTGAACCCAGCCTAAAGGTGTTGTAAAGGTACAAGTTTTTTTACCTTAATGCATCCTATGCATTAAGGTAAAAAAACATCTCACAGCACCGCCCCCCCCCCCCCCCCACGAGCCCCCGTTGTACTTACCTGACCATTCGAATCTCCCGGGCACGTCCACGTCGTCCTCTTCGGTTCCCAGCCCGGCCGTCAATCAGAGCGGATGACGCGGCGCACCGGGGGGCGGAGCCGAGTGATACAGTCGGCGGCTATGGCCGCCACTGTATCACGGAAGCGCGCTCGCAAAAGCTTTCCACCGTGCGAGCGCCCTCGCATGAAGATGGAAAGCTTTTGCGAGGAGGAGCCCAGACAGCCGCCGAGGGACCCCAGAAGACAGCTTTCCGGGCCACTCTGTGCAAAACGAACTGCACAGTGAAGGGAGGAATAACATGTTTGTTATTTTATTTTTTAAAAAGCCCTGACTTTAGTGTGCCTTTAAGGCTGCATTCACAGCTCAGAGTTTTCAGCTCATAAAACAGCCCAAAAAATGCCTGGCTTTTGAAATCAGAAAACAAATACTCCTGCGCATGAGTGGATTGTCTAACAATTAATGGTCCATAGCAATGACGATAGCAATACCACTGGCCTTGCTGCCCTTCATGGATGGGGATACTCTAGTAGCAAACAAAAAAAGAACAACAAAGGCACACCAGCCTAGTGTATTACCATTTTACCAAATATATTAAAATAGGCTGGGCTCTGATGAAGAAGCTTTGTGCTTTGAAATGCGTCAGCCGGCAGTGACCCTCTTCACTTCCTCCATGACCATTTGGAGTGTGGATCGGGATCTACATGCTGCAGCCTTTATGGAATAAGCTTCTTATTGCAAATCTTTCTACCACAGTTGTGAGTAGGTTTTTTACATTGTATTTTAATAAATTTGCTAAAACAGTAATACACTAGGCCAGTGTTTTTCAACTCCAGTCCTCAAGGCACACCAACAGGTCAAGTTTTCAGGATTTCCCTCAGATGAAATGGCTGTGGTGATTACTAAGGCAGTGAAACTGATCAAATCACCTGTGCAAAATAATGGAAAGCCTGAAAACATGACCTGTTGGTGTGCCTTGTGGACTGAAGTTGAAAAACACTGCACTAGGCTGATGCGCTTTTTTTGTTCTTTTTTTGTTCATTATCAATGGCACCTGTTCACATCTGAGCGTTTTGTCACCTGAACCAAAACACCTGAAAAATGCCTTAGCCTGGGTTCACACTGATGCGAATTTACAGCGGGTTTGATGGGTTTAGGAACGCACAGATTTGCAGGTCATGTAAAAAGCATAGGGTTGCTTAAATGGGATTTTGCTTGTTGCTTCCATGGCTTTGGTCCACATCTATGCATTGCGAATTTGGTGCAAGAAAAAAAAAGGATCCTGTGCATGTTGACTGTTGGTGCGATGTAAAGTCCTATGGTGCAGTGCACAATTTTATCTTCATAGGCTTGAATAGAACTTGCAGTAAACTAGCAGCAAACAGTTCACATCTCTGCAAATTGTTCACTGTCTGCCTCCCGAAATTTGCGGCAAAATTACAGTAAATTTTCGGTCTAATCACTGTAAATCCGTACCTGTTCACCTCAAAACAGGGCAGTATTCCAACATGATAACGACCCCAAACACACCTCCAAGATGACAAATGCCTTGCTAAAGAAGCTGAGAGTAAAGGTGATGGACTGACCAAGCATTTCTCCAGACCTAAACTCTATTGAGTATCTGTGGGGCATCCTGACACGAAAGGTGGAGGTGTGAGGTCTACTCACTTTTGTTGCCAGCGGTTTAGACATTAATGGTTGTGTGTTGAGTTATTTTGAGGGGACAACAAATTTACACTGTTATACAAGCTGTACACTCACTACTTTCATTGTAGCAAAGTGTCATTTCTTCAGCGTTGTCACATGAAAAGAAATATTAAAATATTTACAAAATGTGAGGGATGTACTCACTTTTGTGAGATACTGTAAATCATATACAGTGGGTATAGAAAAGAATCACCCTCCTTTTTCCCCTTACTATTTGTAGTAAGACTCGTAAACATGCATTTTTTCTCTGCAAGAACCAGCAAGGAAACTGCTGGCTTTCTTGCCGAGTAAACTGTGCGTGTGCACGAAGCTGCGATTTCTCGTCAAGAAAACTGCCCAAAATCTTGACGAAAAAAATAGAGAACCTGCTCTCTATTTTCTCATCGTGATTCTCGGCATTGTTTTCCTGCCGAGAAACCCGAAAGTGTGTATACTTACCTGTCGCCGTGGAAACCCGTGCATGCTCGAAATGACTTTGATGCGTGCGCGGTAGCTTCCAAGGGCAGTGTAGGGTGCAGTAAGATGGCGGCGATGGCATAGAATGTGACTAGCGCATGCTCATCGTACTCGATGCCGTCACCACATTCTTGCCATTCAAAAGAACAGTGTTTTTTTTTTTAATGGAGTGTCTGTACACTCGGCCGGCAAGATTCTTGCCAAGAATCTCGTCAGGAAAAACGTTTTTTTCCTGACGAGATTCTGGCCTGTGTGTACAGTGCTTTAGGCACAAGCAGTGGGAGTAAACCAGAGGCTTCCGAAGCTGGTTGATGTCTTAATAACATTGAGCCATGGGTTTTAAGGGTTGCTGTGTGACTTATAAGGGATCATAACTGACATGCAGGCATTTGGAGCTGCTGGTTTTTGGAGCTTTACTTTACAGGTCCCTATACAGAAGGTTAAACAGTGGTTAGCGAATCTACAAAGTAATGTAAAGTTTACATACCTTTGTAATTTTTTTCATCGCTGTCCAGTCTGTCCCAGTTCTTAAACACAGCGCTGCACACATCTTCCCAGAGGGGTCTTTTACAAACTAGTTTGAATAAATTGGAGATTTGAGATCATAAAGTTCCGGTCTGGCTTGGATCTCAGCGATTAACTGGTCTGCATCTAGATGGACACGTGAATAGGCCATTTTGTTAATGGCTGCAGTTTAACTTGTTTCCAGAATGTTCTAGGTGGTTGCAGATTACCTAGGAGACTTGATATTCTGTTATTAGCAGATTAAACCATGTATTGTTAAAATGTTGGTAGAGTTCCTGGATTGGGGAAAGTTCAACTGATATAAATTATATTGATGCCGATAAAACAGTTGCACATTTGCTTGCCTCCCAGCTTCTTCACATGGTTGGCAATTAGTTGAATGCCAATAAACTGCCTGAATGTCAGCAGAAACGTTGGACTGTCTGTTGACTTTTAGCTTCATTATGGAACAGCATGCAGTATAAGCCTACTGCTTTTTGGGTATATTCTTGAAGTGTCTTCTCCACATTTTTAGAAATGGAACCTAACCAGGGAGTAAACCCTTGTGACGAGGTTATCAAATTAAGTTAAAAATAACCTAATAACGCTTTAAAACTAGAAAAATGTCTCTCAAAAGGTGACCAATGACAAAAACTATTTGAAATAACTCAAATATAATCATATATTCATTTACATCTAGAGAAGTCTTTAAAATGAATTTTAGGTTGTGTAACAAAAAATTTATTTCATTAAGCTAAAGTGGACTAAATAAATCTGTTGAATCTGATCTCCGAGATGTGTAGAATGAGACGTAATTAAAGCTGTTCACCGAGCTAATAAGGTGCCAGAGAAAGTGTATGGATCAGGTATAAAAAAAACTTGGTTAGAGTGGGGTGGCAATACTTATTTTCCCTGCCTGATATAAGGCTAGAGCAGATAGCTTTGTCCCATGCCAACTCAACGTTTTTAAGGGTATGTCCAAACAAATTAAGATTTAGCAAATTTGGGTTGATGGTGGTATATATAATAACTTGATGGCTTTATAAAGACCAAACTCAGATTGCAGAGAAGAAATCTTCCACTTAAAATCCCTTAACATGTCATATATTATTTAGCTTACTGATCAGTAGTATCATCATTTCCAGCTGGATTATTTACAGACATATTTGGAAAAAATGCAATGAAAGGGTATTAGCATTAACATTAGCACACTTGCCATAAATCTGAGCCAAATATGAAGACATAGAAGACTCTAAAACTTTTGAACCACCAGTTAATGCAAAAAAGTATATACCGTATTTATCGGGGTATTGTGTGCACCCGCGTATAGCGCACACCCCCAACCTAGAAGGAAAATTTCAGAAAAAAAATACTTACGGTTTGAATGCCCCTCGTCGGTGTCTTGCTCGGCTTCATTGGTAAAAAGGCTAGGAAGCGGGACCCGGCGTGACCGCGAGGGGAGCCGAGCCTGGCCGATTGTACCCGAGTGTACTGCGCTCAGTATATGTCGGCGGCGGCTTCAAACACAGCGCGGGAAGCGGGGATCGGCCTGATTATAAGGGGAAAAAAATGCGCAGGTATACGCCGAAAAATACGGTAAGTCACTGACCTGGATCAAGTAGACAGCAAGTGAAGTCAGAACCGCATAACTTTTCTAAGTCAGTGACTCAAAAAGTAATGCTGGCCATACACTCTACGAAAAATCGTCCGAACTAATTTTCGAAAAACAAACGTTCGGTCGTGAGCGCAAACTATATTGCCATCATGACCAATAAATCGTTCAGTGGGCATGAATAAAAAAAAAAATTGGTTCATTTTTTTTTAAATATACCTAGTGCAGAAAGTTCGGAAGGGAAACACATTAACCTTCCGATTTATCGTTCGTTCGGCAGAAAATTTCCAAACTTGGAACTGTCTAAACGACCGAATTTCGGCCGATTTTTCAGATAGTGTATGGCCAGCATTATGTACTAACTAAATCCAATTGAGAATCTGTGACGAGACTTGCTGCTGACAGACGCTCTCCATCCAATCTGACAGAGTTTAAGCTATTTTGCAAGGAAGAATTGGCAAAAATGTCATGCCTCGTACACACAACCGTTTTCCTCAGCTAAAACCATCAAGAGAACTGCTGGCAGAGCTTTTTTGCCGAGGTAAACGGTCACGTGTATGTTTTTCGTCGAGAAAACTGTTGTGGATCTCGACGAGAAAAAAAGAGAACATGCTCTCTTTTTTTTTCGTCGGGAGTCTCAATTTTCTGATCGTTGTTATTGTCGGGCTGGTTTACAACGAGAAACACGTTCGTGTGTATGCTTAAAAACCTGCGCATGCTCAGAATAAAGTATGAGACGGGAGCGCACCTTCAGTAAAAGTAGCGTTCGTAATGGAGATAGCACATTCGTCACGCTGTAACAGACTGAAAATCGCAAATTGTCACTCACCAAACTTTTACTTAACAGGCGGTAACATGAGATTAGCAAAAGCAGCCCCAAGGGTGGAGCCAGTGGAATCAAACTTCCTCTTTATGGTGTTGTCGTACGTGTTGTACGTCACCGCGCTTGAGAACGACGAGATTTTGTCTTGACAGTGTGTATGCAAACAAAGCTTGACAAGAACCTCGTCGAGAAAAACAATGTTTCTTTTACATCGAGATTCTCGGTCATGTGTACACGGCTTTACTCTCTAGATGTGCAAATCATGGTAGAGACGTCCCCAAAAAGACTTAGGCCTCGTACACACGAGGCAATCTATTTGTTCAAATCGGTCGGACCGACCGATTTGAACAAATCTGTCTGATAGGATTTTAGTTTGCTCGCGTGTACTACAAAGTATTGACTCGGGGCACCAGGAAGTAAAACACTATGCAAATCCATTCGGCGGCGGTGCAGGACGACATGTCTGCTGGTAAGTGTACTAACCAGCAGACATGTCGGGCGGACGGATTCCCACCCGATAGATTTCAAAGCATGCTTTGAAATCTGTCGGGTGGCCAAATTCGTCGGCTCGGCTGTACACACGATCGAATCTGTCTGCTGGGACGGTCTAGCAGACCGTTTCCAGCAGACAGATTTGATTGTGTGTACGAGGCCTTACAGCTTTAATTGCAGCAAAAGGTGGTTCTACAAAGTATTGACTCGGGGGCTAAATACAAAGGCACTTCATACTTTTCAGATATTTATTGATAAAACATTTTGAAAATCATTTATCATTTTCCTTCCACTTCATAATTTTGTGCCACTTTGTGTTGATCTATCATATAAAATCTTAATAAAATACATTTACGTTTTTGGTTGTACATTTCAATGGTTATGAATACATTTTCAAGGCACTGTATTTGCTTACTGGCAAATAGTTTAGGCACTGCCCCACACTTAATAAATAGCAATAAATTGAAATACACGAGAACAGCATTTTATATATTTGTATACCTAGTCTACCAGCAGATGGTGCAGCAGAAACACAATATGCAATAGCTGAGCAAAAGTGTGGGTCTTATCCAAATCACCCTAATCGCTACACCGAATCTGGTTAGGAAGGCTTATTAGTGCTATTAAGTGTCAAGTCCTCCTTAATAGGCTGTGTTATCCATTAAGCAGGTTGGTTTTGTAGCTTATCTTATTCCTGAACTAGAAACCCCTTAAGAAAGAGAGGATTTATTTTATTAACATGTATTATTATAATACTAATGGATAGGACAGTAGATAGAAATGTAAACTAAATATACATTTTAAGTGGCAAATGAAAGCATGATATAAACGAATGTTCTGGATTGGTTTGTCCTTCCTTATCTCCTGCATCTGCACAGCAGTGACGTAGTCTAAAGTCGCTTGTACATTCTACAGTTCGTAGATTCCACAAGTTAGCAAAATCTGCAATGTTTTTATTGCCCAATTAGTAAGTGGCATTTAGTAAATAAATTCAAGTTATTCTTAAAGTAGAACTATGGGTAAAAAAATAATTTCTTTTACAAAAGTATTTTATTTGTAGAATTTTTTTTATTCAACAGGTTAGTTTGACATTGTGATGGTTACAGCAAGCATAACATAACAGAAAATATCCCAATAGAGGGACACAATAAGAATAATACATATTTTTCCAATATAGAATAAATTGTTGTATTGAGCCCATGATGAGGAGCACTTAATGCTCCAAATTGTTCCATATGTTGGACTAAAAACTGGAGGTCCCGACTGACAAAAAAAAAAAAAGAGGGTTCATATGTACATAGGTCAGTGGTTCTCAACCTGGGGGTCGGGACCCCCTCGGTGGTCGAATGACGACTTGCCAGGGGTCAACAAACCCTAGGCTGTTCCTGAAGCCCGCACCGCTCTTCCAGCCTTTTCGCAACCACCCAGCGGGGCTGTCCCTGGAGCCCACGGTCCACCCACTTAGCCTCTTTGCAGCCGCCCATTCAGTTCACGGCATGGGTGGGAGGCAGAGACTAGAGGTCAGCTGACTGGTGAGAAATGTGAAGTGGGAGGGGCTGAAGGAGACCCTGTCTCCTGATTTTGGTATAGGTGTTTATTGCTGCAAGACACCACAAAGTCAGAGACACAGTGAGTAACACTATCTGTGATTAGAGTTGCCATTAAAAGTCCCCAGTACAGTTCTCAGATCAGCAGATGACCTTGATCAATAGCACCTAAATTGGCTGGTCAGAAACCCCACCAGCCACTGACAATGATCCCACCCCCCACCAGCATTGCCACTCACCCCAACTCCCTGACCAGCACTGCTACTCATTCCCCCCCCCCCCCACCAAGGAGTAAGAGAAGGAATACAAATAGAGAATACATGGAAGGGAGAGGAAAAGAGGGGGAGGAACAAAGAAAAAGGGAGAGAAAGAATTAGGGAAAGAAAAAAAAAAGACGGCCTGGGAGGGCTGGGGAAAAAAAACAAGAAATTAGAATAGAGAGAGATGAAAGGGAAAGAAAGGAGAACAACGAGTAAGAGTGGTACATCCTAAAATTTATCATAAGGGGTTTTAATATTGTGCAAGTGGAAGGGACTCAAGGAGCACTAAATGTCCATGGGTTAGGGGAGCACATTACTTGTCTTACTTTGCTGACAACCCACGCTACGAAAATAATTTTACTGGGGTTCCCACAACTTGGGAAATTGTATCTAGGGGTCACGGCACAAGAAAGGTTTGAGAACCACTGATATAGGTGAACTGTATACAAGTTACAAAATGTCAATCACTACAACCATCTTCACCAAACCCACACCTAGCGGGCAGGTGTAGTAAAAATAGAAATGACATCAAAAGGAAAAGTGTTCCAAACAGAAGCTAAGGAATAAGAGAGAAAAACAGAGAAAAGAAAGGGGAAAAAGAAGGAGTCCAACAGGGGGAAGGACCAGAAGAACCATAAGGCCTGGTTCACACCTATGCATTTTTTGTGGCTTTTGTCATTTTGCACATTTGTACTACAGAACGTGTTCCATAGGAAACCATGTTAAATGGACTGTAGAGCAAATCTGCAAAATTAAAAAAGCACTAAAACTGCATAGGTGTGAATCCAGCCTATAGGCAGGGTTATAACCACTTTTTTTCCGCCATCTGTGTCCCATTACGTAGATTTCCTGTTCAAAAGCCAAACAGGAAGTGAGAAGAAATTCCTGCAAATTAAGAGAATTCCTTGGGGACCCCTATGTTACCAGAAACTAGTGTCCTCATCGGAAGGTTTCCCCTCTATTACTTTTCTGGGGACACTCCCAACATTTTTGATTTTCTTTCAATGATAATGGTAAACAGGACAATTCTCCTAAACACAGACACAAAGTTATACTTTAGGCCTGGTTCACACCTATGCATTTTTCTAGTACGTTTTTCGTTTTGCAGAAACACACTACAGTACATTAAACATGGTTTCCTATGGGTCATGTTCACATCTGTGCATTTAATGTAAAGGGCCAGGGACCAGCAGGTTGTGTTTTTGGTTCCATAGGCTTGAAAGGATCAAAAATGTGTATTGAAAAATGCAAAATGCACCTGGAATATGCAAACTGCAACGTGCATAGGTGTGAACCAGACCTTAAAGTAAAGTGTATGGCAGGGCAGAAAAAATGAAATGCAGTACAGCTCTATAACACATGCACATTTCTCCGTGTTTTATCTGCTTAACCCCTTGGCATAAAGAAATTGCAACTGCCACATTTTTTTTTTTTTTTTTTACAGAACCTCTGCTTTGAGAAAATATATTTAATTGTTTGGGGGTGTAACTAATTTTTTAGCAAAAAATAAATCTTATTTTAGCAGAAAAGTGGTTAAAGCCCCTGCCAAGTACAGAAAAATAATAAATACAGAGGGCCAGATTCTCTTAGAATTTCGCTTGCGTATCGTAAGCCATTTGCACTACGCCGCCGCATCGTACTAGAGCAGGTGCCGTATTCTCTAACCATTTGCTCCGTCGTTTGCGTTGGCGTAGCGAAAATGGCCCAGCGTAAGCCCGCACAATTCAAATGAGGCGGTTTGTATTTAAATTAAGCACGCCCCCGCGTCGAACGAACTGCGCATGCGCCGGCCGGAGAAAAAGACCAGTGCGCATGCTCTAGCTCACGTCAGAAAGCGTCGTTGAAACCGACGTCAAAACGACGTGATCGTCACTACGCAATGCTCCTATTCGCGAAATGAGTTAGTAAAACAACGTAAGCGACGGAAAAAGCCGACGCTGACCCGACGCCATACTTAACATGGCATCCGACGGCACCCGACGGCATCCGACGGTACTTCGTAAGGTTACTCCACATAGAAGCTGGGGTAACCTTACGCGGACGAAAACGACGTACGCGACGACGGGGCGGCGTAAATACGATCGGGAATCGGCGTACTAGCCTCATTTGCATATGCAAATGAGAAAACAACGTAAAGGCCACCTAGTGGCCGGAGTTGTCATTAAAACCTACGATCCGCAAGTGTAATGGTTTTACACTTGTCGGATGTTGAAGCGTATCTATGCCAAAGTGATGCTAAGCATCACGCGCATAGATACGAGGCAAAAAAAACGGCGATACGACGGGGTATCTGAGATACTCCGTCGTATCGCCGCTGAGAATCTGGCCCAGAGTGTTGCTCTACCCGTAGCTAGTGTCTATACAAACATAACTATATAAATATCAGTAACTATTCATAAATATGTGCATCATGGTTTCATTGCAAATATTTACATGCAAACACCATACAGTGAATTTTAACGCACAAAAATAAAATAGATGAAAAAAGTCTGCCTCCAAAGGTATGCATGAAATTAACTGACATATATGTTGGAGGAGGAGATCATCACCTGTTTTGTTTTACATAAGGATTTTGTCTTTATGGCTTAATTCATACCTCTATTAGACCCCTTTCACATTGAGGAGTTTTTCAGGCGGTACAGCGCTAAAAATAACGCAGCTATACTGCCTGAAAAACTCCTGCCCCAGCAACCTCAATGTGAAAGCCCGAGGGCTTTCACACTGAGGCGATGCGCTGGCGGGAGAAAAAAAAAATCTCCTGTCAGCAGCATCTTTGGAGCGGTGAGAGGAGCGGCATGTATACCGCTCCTTCCCATTGAAAACAATGGGAGACCGCGGCAATACCGCCCACAATGCGCCTAGTTGTATTTATACAACTTGGCGATGTCCGCCAAGCACCCGCGATCGGCGGTTACACAGACAAGGACGTGGATCTGTGTGTGTGTGTAAACACACAGATCCACGTCCTTTCAGGGACTGGAAAGTAATTTCAAGGGTTCCTCCATGTTAAAAAGGTTGAGAAAGACTGATGTAGACCATCACTGAACACCATGAATGACCACTACATGGGTGACCACTGTCGCTAGACCATTTCTAGAGCCAAGGAAAAACCACCACTACAGCCTCTAATAAATGAAGATCATCATCTCCACGACAAGCAAGAAGTAAACACAACCAAGAGTGATATTAGTATGACATGAACACTATTACCATGTGTTGGTATATATATATAATATAAGCAAAATTAGTTAACCTAAACAATAAATGAGAATTGTTGGCCATCAATGCTACATCCATCTCTCCCCAAATACTCAAACCCTTACCATCTACATGCCCTACCCCTTCCAATTAAAAGTGGGGCAGCTAGGCAGAAAAGTATGATTGAAATGTGATTGGTTGTTTGATCCAACATGGCAGTGTGCCTGGCTGATGTCAGATAAATACTGTACACATGGGGATGTTAGACTGATCTATACTGTGATGTACTCATGTAAGAGGCTTTCCTTTAGGATAATCACCTTAGAAGTCTCAGCATCATGCTTCTATGTGATCATGGAATTCTGACGAACCTCTAAGGCCTCGTACACACGATCAAATCTGTCCGCTGGAAACGGTCCGCTGGACCGTTTCAGCAGACAGATTCGACGTGTGTACGGCCGACAGATTTGGCCACCCGACAGATTCAAAGCTGCTTTGAAATCTATCGGGTGGGATCCGTCCGCCCGAATGTCTGCTGGTTAGTACACTTACCAGCAGACATGTCGTCCCGCACCGCCGCCGCACCGCCGCCGAATGGATCGGCGCATCGCGGAAGTGTTTTACTTCCTGGTGCGGTGACGTGGCGGCGTCACGTCACCGCCACGTCACCGACACGTCAGCGCGCTTCTGCTGCGGGGATTTTGGTTTGCTGTGTGTACACGCGAGCAAACCAAAATCCCAGCAGACAGATTTGTTCAAATCTGTCGGACGGACAGATTTGAACAAATCTGTCTGCTCGTGTGTGAGAGGCCACATTTACTTAGCCTACAACAGAAGGATTCCTTTCTATTAATAGGTATTCATCTGAAACCAGGATCATTGGCTCTGTGTATTGATGCCTATGCCTAAGGCCGCGTACACACGATCGAACATGTCCGCTAAAACTGGTCCGCCGACCAGTGTTAGCGGACATATCCGATTGTGTGTACGACCTAGAGGACAGGTTTTTCCAGCGGACAAATTTCAAAGCATGTTTTGAAATTTGTCCGCTGGAAACCTGTCCGTCGGACATGTCCGCTGGTTAGTACGCTAACCAGCGGACATAAATCTCCCACATGCGTCGAATGAATTCGACGCATGCGTCAAAGTATTTTACTTCCTGGGTTGGTGACGTGGCGGCGTCAACGTCACTGCCACGTCACAGCGTTATCCGTCCGAGGGGATTTTGGTCCGATGGTGTGTACACGCCATCAGACCAAATATCCGAGGAGAAAAGTGTGGTGTGCATTTGTATTCAGCACCCCTGAGTCAATACTTTGTAGAACCACCTTTCACTGCAATTAGAGCTGCAAGTCTTTTTGGGGATGTCTCTACCAAATTTGCACATCAAGAGAGTGAAATTTTTTCCCATTTTCTTTGCAAAATAGCTCAAGCTCTGTCAGATTGGATGGAAAGCATCTGTGAACTCAAAAAATGTGAATATTGTGAAACTGATATATGAGGTAGACTCATTACATGCAAAGCAAGATAGTTCGGGATTTGTCATAATTGTGATGATCATGGCTTACAGCTTATGAAAACCTCAAATCCACAATCTCAGAAAATTTTAATATTGTGAAAAGGTGCAATATTCTGGGCTCAAAGTGTCCCACTCTAATCAGCCAATTAAGCCATAACACCTGCAAAGGGTTTCTTAGCCTTTAAATGGTCTCTCAGGCGGCGTACACACGACCGAGGTTCTCGCTAGAAACCAGCGAGAACCTCGCTGGAAGCTGCATTCCAGCGAGAACCTCGGCCGTGTGTACGCTCTCGGCGAGCATCCCGTCGGGAATGCCGTCGAGCAGAAATAGAGAGCATGTTCTCTATTTGCTCGACGGCCCGCCTGGATGAATGGCTGGTTGCCATTCCCGACGGGCGGGTCGCCGAATCTGACGGCTGGCAGAGAACCTCGACGTGCGGAACGATGTGTTCTGCCCGTCGAGGTTCTCTGCCGTGTGTACGCGGCTTCAGTTTGGTTCAGTAGGAATAACAATCATGGGAAAGACTGCTGACCTGCCAGTTGTGCATAAAACCATCATTGACACCCTCCATAGGGAGGGAAAGTCTAAAAAGGTAATTGCAAAAGAAGTTGTATGTTCTCAAAGTGCTGTATAGCTGTAAAGCACATAATTCAAAAGTTATGTGGAGGGGAAAAGTGTGGAAGAAAAAGGTGAACAAGCAGCAGGGATTACCACAGCTTGGAGAGGATTGTCAGGAAAGGCCATTCAAAAGTGTTGGGGACTTTCACAAGGAGTGGACTGAGGCTGGAATCAGTGCATCAAGAGCCACCACACACAGATGGATCCTGTATATGGGCTTCAAATGTCGTATTCCATGTCGTATGTCAAGCCACTCCTGAACAACAAACAACGTCAGAAACGTCTTACCTGGGTTAAAAAAAAAACCAGACCTGGTCTGTTGCTCAGTAGTCCAAGTCCTCTTTTCTAAAGAGAGCAAATTTTGCATCTCAGTTGGAAACCAAGGACCCAGAGTATGGAGGAAGAATTGATAGACACACACTGCAAGATGCTTGAAGTCCAGTGTGAAGTTTCCACAGTCTGTGTTGATTTGGGGAGCCATGTCATATGCTGGTGTTGGTCCACTGTACTTCATTAATAAGTCCAGGGTCAATGCAGCCGTCTACCAGGAGATTTTGGAGCACTTCTGCAGATGAGCCCTATGGGGATGCTGGCTTCATTTTCCAGCAGGACTTGGCACTTGCCCTCACTGCCAACAGCACCAAAACCTGGTTCAATGACCATGGGATTACTGTGCTTGGATGGCCACCCGAACTCGCCTGACCTGAACCCAATAGACAATCCATGGGCCATTGCCAAGAGAAAGATGTGAGACATGAGACCGAACAATGCAGAATAGCTGAAGGCCGCTTTTGAAGCATCCTGGTCTTCCATAACACCTCAGCAGTGCCACAGGCTGATAGCTTCCATGCCATACCGCATTGAGGCAGTGAATTGCTGCAAAAGGGGCCCAAACCAAGTACTAAGTACATATGCATGCTTATACTTTTGAGAGGTCCGATATTGTTCTTATGTACAATCCTTGTTTTATTAATTGCATGCAATATTCAAATTTTCTGAGATTGTGGATTTGGGGTTTTCATGAGCTGTAAGCCATAATCATCACAATTATGACAAATCACGGCTTGAACTATCTTGCTTTGCATGTAATGGGTGTAGCGCCCCCTTACTTTCAGTGTGGGCACTACGCTAAAGTTAGTGGGTGAATGGGAGAGTTACTTTGCTCCCATTCCTTATTTGTTAAATTGCAGGCTGCTGCTGTTTCACAACTGTCCTAAGGGCCGGTCTGTGGCCCAGAGGTGTGATTACACCCCTGGGCGACAGTTGGCGCTAGAGGGGTTCTGACAGAGTAACTTTTCCCCAGTAGCCAATTAGAGGAGTTCTTCCCTCGCTGGGCATGCTGGGGAGGGGTATATCTGTGGCAGCTGCCGCATGTTCTGGGTTGGTGGTCGGTTTCTCTTCTCTGCACGGGGTCCACGTTCCAGGTGCGGCATCCACCTTCAGGGTGCGTGCATCCACGCACCCCGTCCGTATGGCCCACCTGGCCAGAACCTGGGTCCCCAACCTTACTGAGAAGATCCCAGGCTGTGTGCCGTTTGGTGGGGGATTTGCTCAATCCGAATTGTTCTCTTGAGTACTGAAGTACTGCGCCTGTGGCAGAGGCCCGAGCCAGGTCTGTCATAGAGACCAGTTCCTCCCAGCAATTTAAAAAGTGACATTCCGGCTGCCAGGCTTATAGCAGGAGTCTGTCCGGAGGCACTTCATCCACTCCCTCCTGAGTGACGACGAACTGTATCTACTACTACCGAGCGCGAACACTGCTCTGTGTTATATCCAGGCCTGATACCGCACTGTTCTCTATTGCTTCATCAACCTTTTCTATCCCCTGTTGATGTTGGCCGTTGTTGGGCCCTGGAATAAAGCATTTGAAAATCCATTTGGTGACTGGACATTCGCTCACTGCTACTACCCCTAGACACATCACAAGGTAACTTAATATGCCGAATCCCAAACAACAACCAGCGGCTCCTCAGGTGGTAGCGCTACATGAGACTATATCATATATTGGTTTCACGTTTTAAGTTGCATTAGTGAAATAAATTAACTTTTGCACGATATTCAAATTTTTCAGGTTTCACCTGTATTTAGGTCTGAACTTTGACTGGGCAATTCTAAGGCCTCGTACACACGATGAGATATGTCCGCTCAAACTTGTCCGACGGACAGTTTAGAGCGGACATGTCTCATCGGATTTCGGTCCGATGGCGTGTACACACCATCGGATCAAAATCCCCGCCGGCAGACAGCGTGTGGCGGCGGTGTGTTGACGCCGCCACGTCACCGCTACGTACCGCACCAGGAAGTAAACACTTCCGCGCGCATGCGTCGGATCCATTCACAGGATACGACGCATGTGCGGGAAGATATGTCCGCTGGTTTCCCGTACTAACCAGCGGACATATCCGACGGACAGGTTTGTAGCGGAAAAATTTCAAAGCATGCTTTGAAATTTGTTCGATGGACAAACCTGTCCGCTAGCCCGTACACACGATCGGATTTGTCTGCTGAAACGGTCCATCGGACCGTTTTCAGCGGACAAATTTGATCGTGTGTACGCGGCCTAAGGCGGCGTACAGACGATCGGACATATCCGATGAAAACGGTCCGCGGACCGTTTCCATCGGATATGTCCGATCGGGAGTTTGATCCGATGGCGTGTACACACCATCGGATCAAATTCCCCGCCGCCGGACGGCGCGGTGACGTAGTGGTGACGCGGCGGTGACGTTGACGCCGCCGCGTCACCGCCACGTCACCGCACCAGGAAGTAAAACACTTCCGCGCATGCGCCGAATCCATTCGGCAGCGGCGCGGCGGCGGTGGGGGCCGACATGTCTGCTGGTAAGTGTACTAACCAGCAGACATGTCGGGCGGACAGATTCCCACCGGATAGATTTCAAAGCATGCTTTGAAATCTGTCGGGTGGAGAAATCTGTCCGCTAGCCCATACACACGAGCGGAGATGTCTGCTGAAACGGTCCATCGGACCGTTTTCAGCGGACATATCCCCTCGTGTGTACGAGGCCTAACACATGAATATGCTTTGATCGAAACTGTTCCATTGTGGCTGTATGCTTAGGGTCGTTATCCTGCTGGAAGGTGAACCTCCGCCCCAATCTCAAGACTTTTGCAGACTCTAACTGGTTTCCTTGTAAGATTGCCCTGTATTTGGCTCATCTATCTTTCCATCAACTCTGACCAGCTTCCGTGTCCCTACTGAAGAAAAGCATCCCCGTGTTTCACGGTGGGAATGGTGTGTTCAGGGTAATTTGCAGTGTTAGATTTCCCCCATACATAGCGTTTTGCTTTTAGGCCAGTTTAATTTTGGTCTCATCTGACCAGAGCACCTTATTCCACATGTTTGCCGTGTCCCCCACATGGTTTCTCACAAACAGGCAAACAGGACCTTC
Source organism: Rana kukunoris (assembly GCA_029574335.1). Lineage (NCBI taxonomy): Eukaryota > Metazoa > Chordata > Amphibia > Anura > Ranidae > Rana > Rana kukunoris. Next base: position 113,401,750 of record CM056049.1, on the reverse strand, counting down.
TTCTTCCTGCTCTTTCCATAAAGGCCAAATTTGTGAAGTGCACGACTAAAAGTTGTCCTGTGGACAGATTTTTCACCTAAGCCGGTGATCTCTGCAGATCCTCCAGAGTTACCATGGGCCTCTTGGCTGCTTCTTTGCTTCTCCTTTCCTGGCCTGTCAGTTTATTTGGATGGCCAAGTCTTGGTAGGTTTGAAGTTGTGCCATACTCTTACCATTTACGGATGATGGTTGGACAGTGCTCTGTGAGATGTTCAAATCTTGGGAATTTTTTTAATAACCTAACACCTACTTTAAACTTCTTCACAACTTTATCCCTGACCTGTCTGGTGTGTTCCTTGACGTTCATGATGCTGTTTGTTCACTAAGGATCTCTAAGAAACCTCTGAGGGCTTCACAAAACAGCTGTATTTATACTAAGATGCATTAACACACATGTGGACAATTTACTAATTGTAGGCATTTACTTCCAATAGATTTTAGTTAGGGGTATCAGAGTAAATGGGGCTGAATACAAATGCACGCCACACTTTTAACATATCTATTTGTAAAAAAAAAAAAAAAACAAAATTGGCGTATAGAGCTTTTCACCTACGCTATAAACAAAAAAGGACGACAATATTATTTTTTACTTGTTGCTAAGAAATATACTCTGAGAGTCTCTCCCCTCTTTGTTGGTGAGTGTGATTGAACTTGTACGAGAGATCTGAGATCGTCTCAACTCTTCTGTATAAAGTCCATAACAACACATTGGCCCATCTTTCTTCGCGGTGATCTGTGATTGGCTGTGTCCAAGGGACACAGCCAGTACACAAGTTCCCCGCTGCGCGCTCTGGAGCGCGCGCTGGGAACGAGGAAAGGGGCTGCCGTGAAAACACGGCAGCCCGGAGATTTAGAGCCACCCTGCGGCCGTATATACTCGTACGGCCGTAGGGAAGTGGTTAACATATATATTTGTAAAAAAAAAAAAAAAACATTTATAGTTTTCCTACTTGAGAAATATATTCAAGAAATATACTCTGAGAGTCTCTCCCCTCTTTGTTGGTGAGTGTGATTGAACTTGTACGAGAGATCTGAGATCGTCTCAACTCTTTCGAATACAGCATACAAAGCTTTTATGTAGTCCATAGCAACACAATCTTTCTTTCCCATTCTCAAGTTCCAGATCACTTCAGCTGCTGGGCTCCTAATGCCGCGTACACACGATCACTTTATGTGATAAAAAAAACAACGTTTTTAAAAACGTCAATTTAAATGACCGTGTGTGGGGGAAAACGTTGTTTTATGTTTGTGAAAAACGAAAAAAAAAAATTGAAGCATGCTTCAATTTTTTGTGTCGTTTTTCAAAACGTCGTTTTTTGTTTCACAAAAAATCACTGTGTGTAGCAAAAAACGTAGTTTAAAATGAAGTTTTTCAACCCGCGCATGCCCAGAAGCTAGTTATGAAGCGAGCTTCAATGGAAAAGAGTGGTGAACGTAACCTCGCTTTGCTAGAGCATTGTGAAAAAACGATGGTGTGTAGGCAACATCGTCTTTGAAAATTGAAGTTTCAAAAACGTCGTTTTTTACTTCACAGAAAACGTCGTTTTTTTTCATCGCATAAAGTGATGGTGTGTGCATAAGGCTCTCACTCAACTGCTGTCGCTTTACAGCTTCACAATTATGTGCCACTTTGTGTTGGTCTATCACATAAAATTCCAATAAAATACATTTACGTTTTTGGTTGTAACATGACAAAATTATGGAAAATTTCAAGGGGTGTGAATGCTTTTTCAAGGCATTGTATATCATCACTATTCCACAGATGACAGATATACATGTATGAAACACCAGGATATAATGTATCCACGTTTACATCACTGGTGCACTATTTAATTAAAAGAGTTACTAAAACTGGAGAGTGTGAAATCTGGTGCAGCTCTGCATAGAAACCAATCGGCTTCCAGGTTTTATTATCAAAGCTTAACTGAACAAGCTGAAGTTAGACGCTAATCGACTACCATGCAGAGCTGCACCAGATTCTGTGTGCTCCGGTTTTAGTAAATGAATCCCGATGTCAGCATTAAACAACAACTGAATGGATGCCACAAGCTCTCCACACTTACTTGCTCTCACATGTCTATTAAGCAGGTTTAAACAGCTGCTAATTAAAACTGTGCTGGATATGCAGTGGCAAACATACTAAAGCTTTTATCCGTTATTGACCCAAAGTCGTCTTAATAGAAGATTAAACAAATCACATGTCCACTCTGCCCTATATGCAGAGCTCTGACTCTCTGCGGCGTCTACTTCTATCATCACATATTCCAATAACCTTGTGAACTGTAACATTGCACAAAGAAGGAAGGGATGAGACCTAAGCTAATGCAGCAATAAGAACCATTACATATATCAGTTGGGGCTACATTCAGAAACTGTTACAAATGAAGCAAAACTTATAAAATATTCAATGATTCGGGAACATCGCTGTCCTTTAATCCGAGATCATACAGTTCTACTTTAATTAAATGAAACTACCGGCAGGCAATGACGAAGATCTAATATATCTGCTAGATGCAGTAAAACAGTTCACATAGGCACGTTCACAAGTCTTTACACTCTTCTCTTATTACAAATCTAATATCTTCCATAGCCTCAGTGCAGGACACAAGATCACAAGATGAATTCTGTTGCTCACCTGTCCTCCAGGCCTGCGGATACCCATGCAATGGAGCAGAAAATTCCCATCCCGATAATAGCTACAATAAAACAGAGCCTATTCCTTTCCATTGAAGAAGAGCTGATCTTGTCAGATCCCGTACATTTGTTAATCTGTGGTTGCAGAATGAAAGAAGTGACCTTCCCATCACGTGTGACATAATACACACCAATAGGAGGCAGTGTGTGACATGGAACTTCTCATCCTCATTAGTGCTACCTCCATACTTCCTCATAGCTACACTGAATTCACTTAGCACTTTTCAGTCCCACTTCTCTTCTGCCATTATCATTGTGTTAATCTTTAATTATCTTTACGGAATTAATTGCTCTTCTTAGACAGAGGGAAACGTGGTAATTTTTTTTATTATTCTCTATCTGTTACATATCTTGGTTAGGTTGCCCATGCTTTATCAGGATTTGTAAGTGATCCATCACTTGCAACAATCAGGTAATAACAGTTTCAAAACCAAAATGTAAATAGGCAGTGCAAGCATCAGAAGTGCTCAGTATTGATTTATCTGCAAAAAGAAAATTTGTGGGAGATCGACAATGGCTGTTTTTTTATTTTTTACGCAATAGCTAATTGCCTGCCAAGTCTAGACTTTGGTCTAAATAAGGAAAACTCCTAAAAAATCCAAATCCTTATCCGAGCACGCAACCTGGCAGGCTACAGAAAAAGAGGGGGGACGAGAGAGCACCCCCCCCTCCTGAACCGTACCAGGCCACATGCCCTCAACATGGGGAGGATGTCCCCATGTTGATGGGGACAAGGGCCTCATCCCCACAACCCTTGCCCGGTGGTTTGCGGGGGTTTGCGGGTGGGGGGCTTATCGCAATCTGGAAGCCCCCTTTAACAAAGGTGATCCCCGCCCCCCTCTGACACATCACGGGAAACCGCCCGGAAACACCCATTGCGTTAGAGGGGACGGGTTCACCCGTCCACATCACGGGTGGCCCGCCCTTGGTTATTTAAGAGCTGTCAGACGGGTCACGCGTCATTCAGCTGGGCACCTCTAATAGAGGCTGTATCATTAGTGGAGGCGGGCCTGGGTCATAGAAGGATTACAGCGCTGGATTTTTTATTAAAGGGCTTGTCCCAAGCTTTGTGTGTGTGTTTTTTACCTTTTTTGGGTGAAATGGTAGGGGTACAATGTACCCTGTTACCAATTCACATTTGGGGGCCAGCATCTGGGGGTCCTCTTTGTTAAAGGGGCTTCCAGAGTCCGATAAGTCCCCCTCCTGCCGCTCTCTCCTCCTCCCCTCTTTTCCTGCAGCCTGCCAGGTTGCATGTTCAGATAAGGGTATTTTTGTGGGCGCCATTTTTTTTCCGCAAAGGGTTCCCCTTAAAATCCATACCAGACCTGAAGGATTTTGGGGGGAACCCCTACACCAATTTTTTGGTGCAGGGTTCCCCTTAATATCCATACCAGACATGGTAACATCCATACCAGACATGGTAATGGAATTTGGGGGGACCTCAACACATTTTTTTTTTATTATTCATATTAGACCCAAAGGGCCTGGTAATGGACTGGGGGGGAACCCATGTTGTTTTTTCCAATGACTTATCTGTATTGCCAGGACCTGACAATTCATTATAGCCACAAGTAGTTTTAAATGTCTTTTTTCCTTTAGAAATTTAATTTTGTGCAGGGACTGTTATAAACATGGGAAACATGCGCTACTTTACAGGCGTACTATAGACACCCCCCAAGTACGACATTCAAAGGAATATTTCACTTTTATTGTTTCACTTTAAGCATTTTTTTTTACTTTTTTTTGCATTGATACATGTCCCCTGGGTCAGGACCCAGGTCCCCAAACACTTTTCATGACAATAACTTGCATATTAACCTTTAAATTTAACACTTTTGATTTCTCCCATAGACTTTTAAAGGGTGTTCCGCGGGTTTCGAATTTGACGTAAACACCCCAAATCGTTCGCTATTGGGCGAATGGGAGAACAGCCAATGTTCGAGTCCAACACATGTTCGACCCGAGCATAAAGCTCATCCCTACTCTTAAGATGTGTGCAAATCTTGTCGCCAACTACAAAAAACATTTGACCTCTTGGATTGCCAACAAGGGTTTTGCCACCAAGTACTAAGTCATGTTTTGCAAAGGGGTCAATTACTTATTTCACTCATTAAAATGCAAATCAATTTATAACTTTTTTTGAAATGTGTTTTTTCTGGATTTTTTTTGTTGTTGTTATTCTGTCTCTCATTGTTAAAAAAAAAAACCTATGATTAAAATTATAGACTGATCACTTCTTTGTCAGTGGGCAAACATACAAAATTAGCAGGGGATTAAATACTTTTTTCTCCCACTGTATTACAGTATTATCTGAAAATTAATCATTCCTGATGTACTGGTGGCCTATCTCATATCTTGAGGCCTGAAAATGCCAGAATAGTATAAATATTCCCCAAATGACCCCTTATTGGAAAGTAGACAGATCAATGTATTTAGTAAGAGGCATGGCGAGTTTTTGAAGTTGTACTTTTTTTGTCACAGGTTTTTGGATTGTTTTTTTTTCTTTGACATACTGTCACCAGTAGAGTCATCATAAAACTGGTGTGACGGTGATCAGAGACACTGACTGGTGACAGCATGTAAAAAGAAAGTAAAAAGAAAGAATTACATTTTTTAACACTGTAACAGGTAATAGCAACTGTTACAGACACAGCTACACATGAAACAGTATGATATGTAACTGCATTTTTTTTCAGAGCTATATGTTGAAATATTTGGATTTCACTAATGGGCAATCATAAATGCCCTATGATGACATGGTGTCTTTGCAGAAGTTTATTCATATGCTGTATATATGTAACATCAATGTTTACCCAATATTACTTTATAACGTTGTTAATTCTGTATTTTTAAGATATTCTCAAATTTACATGCTTTTTGTGGTGCTTTAAAGGCCCTTACGATGCGGGGTTTCCTGCGAAACGCGTAGGCCATATCCTTGACACCTTACACCAGGACCCGCATACCCTGGATCAAAGAAACAGTAAACTGTATTTCTTCTCACACTGTAATATCCACTGGATGGAAAATAAAGCTTTTCTATATTTATACTCCATCGAGGCACATTTCAAGTCCCACCTTACCCTATTTAGATTAGAATGTTGTATTCTTTAGGGACGGTGCCTCTGTGGAGGTATATTTGTTTCACGCCTACCCCCACCCTTATACAGTAATAGCAACACTGTACTATTCTGGGTAAGTGATCACAATTTTTTACACACATTATGATTGCATGATCACATTATGATTCCACTGAATTTCACCACTGGATAAAAGCAACCATGTTTACTGAATGAAACTGATTCATTCAGTGTATATTGTTGTGATTAGCTGTGATTGGCCATGTCTGTACCATGTGATCACTGTGCCCAATCCACAGCTAGCAACACAATTGTACACAATGGATGACAAGAAAGGAAGCCATTCCATTATTTACAATTGTCCTGTGATCTGCTGTGATTGGTTACAGCGATCACATATCTTTTTTGAAACTATTTTAAATCAGTTCAGATAAGTGAATGGGGAGAGGGAATGTGTGCTGTGGAACTGTGTGTTACTACTTAGCCCTGCACTCTGCATCATTTATGCCTGACCTATGCACTCTGCATTACTTGCTTCTGACCTTCAATTAACTTACTACTCACCCCTACACTCTGCGTTACTTACTACTGACCTCTGCACCCTGCATTACTTACTCCTGACCCCTGCAGTCTGTGTGACTTACTCCTCAATCCTGCATTTTGCTTTACTTACTACTGACCCCTGTACACTGCATTACTTACTACTGACCTCCATAGCTCCCAACTGTCCCTGATTTTGAGGGACTGTCCCTGATTTGGAGCAATGTCCCCCTGTCCCTCTTTTCTCCTAATTTTTCCCTCATTTTGGTCTGATCTATATAGTTGTATATAAAAAACAAATTTTATCTTTAAAATAGTTTCCTAGTGCCAAACCTTTCATCCAATTTGTAAATTGCTGCATTTTTATATTTTAAAAGCCAATGTAAAGAAATAGTAGTTTTTTTTTAAAAAAAAAAAGCTCTTATGAATTTAATTAACTTTTTTTGGTTAATTCTCCTTAAGGAGGTGTGGTAGGAGGTGTGTCCTATACCAACATACGTTCGTAAGTAGGTGTCCCTCATTCCCATCTCAAAATGTTGGGAGGTATGGACCTCCACACTCTACATTGTGTTATTCCTCACTCCTGTATCTGTGGTACTACTGACCGACCCTGTACTCTGTGTTACTTATTATTGACTGCTGCCAGGCAAGAACTCAGCTCAGTCCGTGTTACCGACTCTTGTCTTGACCCCTGAACTCTGTGCTATTTACTACTGATCTCTAGGGATGAGCTGAACACCTCCTGGTTCGGTTTGCAGAACGTGCGAACGGACCGAAAGTTTGCACAAACTTTCGAACACCGTTAAAGTCTATGGGACTCGAACGGGAGAAATCAAAAGTGCGCATTTTAAAGGCTAATTTGCAAGTTATTGTCCTAAAAAGGGTTTGGGGACCTAAGTCCTGCCCCAGGGGACACGTATCAATACAAAAAAAGTTTTAAAAACTGCAATTTTTTCAGGAGCAGTGATTTTAATGATGCTTAAAGTGAAAAAATAAAAGTGAAATATTCTTTAATGTAATGTCGGTTCCTGGCAATATGGATGAAAATCATTCAGAAAAACAGCATGGGTACCTCTCCCCCAGCCCATTACCAGGCCCTTTGGGTCTTGTATGGATATTAAGGGGAACCCTGCACCCAAATTAAAAAAAGAAAAGGCGTGGGGCCCCCAGACCCTCTACACTCTGAACAGCAGTATACAGGCAGGTCCAAACAAGACAGGGACTGTAGGTTTGTTCTTAAGTTGATAATCACCCCTGTAACATTTGTTTTGCTGTCTGTGCCCCTGTTCAGAAGATTTTACCTCGCTTTCTGGCCCAATGACAATTGGATTTTGAAAATTTGGGGTTATTAGGGAAACAAGGATTGGTGATAAAGCATCAGTGGAGACACCTTTTTCCCATATTAACTTTTACAATAGAGAATTTTCCTTCCTAGGGGTAGATTTCCTCTCACTTCCTGTTGTCCCCCTCCGTTTGTAAATCGGATGTTTGAAAGTAGAGGCCTGTCCTATATACTCTGCAGAAATTTGGGCCTTAGGTGTTGGTGGTACCAGAACATTGTAAGCCCACACAGTTGCTCTTGGTGGGCGCTGGAACGTGCCCTGTTGTGAAATATTAGATCAAGAATTGTAATTACATGCACCTGTATGAACAGGGTCAGAAAAATTGGGCCTTTGGAGGTGGTGTGGTGGTGTTGCCAAAACACTGCAACCCCTCACAGATACTCTAGTTGGAGCGCAGGAACTAGCCCTGCTGGTTAATATTATAGCAAAAATTGTATTGTAATTACATGCCCCTGTTAAACAGGGGCAGAAAAATTGGGCCTTAGGCACTGGTGCTGGTGCACAACACTGCAACCCTCACAGACACTCTAGTTGGAGCGCAGGAATCAGCCCTGCTGCAAAGTATTACAGCAAAAAATTTAAATTACACACCCCTGTTAAACAGGGGCAGGAAAATTGGGCCTTAGACACTGGTAATGGTGCCACAGCACTGCAACCCCTCACAGATACTTTAGTTGGAGCGCAGGGACAAGCCCTGCTGCAAAGTATTACAGCAAAAACTGTAATTAAATACCCCTGTTAAACAGGGGCAGAAAAATTGGGCCTTAGCCACTGGAACCCAGAAAATGTTCTTACAAGCTATCAACATGAACATTGAGGGGGAAGAGGATAGTCATTCAGCATAACAGGATAGTGACTCAGCATTAGCATAGGCAGTCTTAAATGGATCTCACATTCATAAAAAAAAAAAAAATAAATATTTAGTTACATCAGCATCAGGTTCTTGGTAGCTGGTGATCCAAGACGGAGTCATTTTTATAAAGCTGGGCCGATCGACCAAGTCGATGGACAGGCACACTAAATGTGCATTCCAAAAGAGGCCAGTAGCTCAATTGCATACTGTGCAAGCTCTGACCAGTGATCCATCCTCAAGACCCAGTAACCCAGAGGATTATCGGTTGGAAAGGTCTCCAAGTCTGATCTTGCCCCTAGGTATTCCTGCACCATGTAAATCAGACGCTGGCGGTGGTTGCTGGGACCGATCAGACCTTGGGGCTGCAGACTAAAAAATTGTCTGAACGCATCGGTCAGATGACTACCTTCTCCACCACTCCTTCTGTGACTGACCAAAGCTCAGCAACACGTTGTCCAGGACCAGGAATTTGTACCCTCCCAGGCTCTGGAAATGCGTTGCACAAACCTTTCTGCAAGGCCTCCCGAAGATGTTTCATCCACTGCGATGGCTAGATAAGGTTCGCAACCTTACCCTTGTAACGTGGATCAACGAGTGTTGCCAGCCAGTAATGATCTCGCTCCTTGATACCACGAATCTGAGGATACTTTCACAGACTTTGCAGGATCAGGGAGGCCATGCAGCATAGATTTGCAGAGGCATTTGGTCCGGAGTCCTCTGGGTCACTAAGGACGACATGATCCCAACCACATACAAGTCCATGGGTTTCTGGGGACTGTAAACGATCCCTTGAAGACTGCTGCTAATGCTGAGTGCTAGGCTCCACCTCCATGCTGACACAATCCTCTTCCTCCTCCTCTGTCTGTTTGATCGGTGGGCCAGCAGGAATACTGTCTGGATAAAGGAGGCCTTGACAGGTAAGGAAGTCCTCCTCTTCCTCCCTCTGTTCTGCCTCAAGTGCCCTGTCCATTATTCCATGCATCATGTGCTCCAACAGGTAAACCATCCTCGTGGACTCCTCATATAGTGGTATGAGAGTGCACGCATCCTTGATCATGAGCCACTGGCGTGTTGAAAAAAATCCAATCTCCCCTGACCCTGTCCTAGTGCCATAGTCGCACATGTACTCATTGATGCCCTATGTTGCATGTGCAGCCACTGCAGCATGGCCAACGTTGAGTTGAGGTGGGCATTTCACAGATTAGGTGGTTCTTGGGCAGGTTGTATTCCTTTTGGAGGTCAGCTAGCTGAGCACTGGCATTATATGACCAGTGGAAATGCACACAGACTTTCCTGGCCTGCCTCAGGAGATCCTGTAAGCCTGGGTACCTGCACAAGAACCGCTGCACCACCAAGTTAACGAAAAAAGAGGAAAGGTCTGGAGTCCCCAGTGACACACTTCCATCCCTGTTACATATAGTCCCGGGACTTTAAATGAAGTGGGCAACGTTTCCGCCAGTAAAGATAACAGTAATTGTATAGTATATAATTTATTAAAGTAAAATTGTTTACATGCGTAAAGTAAAATTGTTACATACATAGATAACACCAACAATTGCCAATTGAAACGATACATAAACAATAAATATTAGTACACAAGTATAATAGTGGACAGAGTACACGGGCATCGTACTACCCGACTAGCCTAGTTTCGCAAGATCCAGCTTGCTCTTCAGGGGAGTGTAACACTGTACCTAGGATAAAAAAGTATATATGTTTGGCAATCTGGCATAGTATTAGTTGTAGTAGTATTATACCTATGCCATGCCTGTTCTCCGTTTGGCCCCTGGAGGGGTTCCTTTTTGACTCCGCCCCCTCAGCTCCCGGGTGAGGCACCTGCTGCTGCCGTCTTGGGGCCGCACACTTGTAACCATGGTCAAGCTCAGTGGTGAGTACGGGCCCCCACAACCCCTCCGGCCCTGTGCCGTTACCACTGAGGTGCCACACATTCCACAAAATCATGAAAGGGGGCAGAGTCTACCAGCTGAAAAGGCAGTAGTTAGAGTGCTAGCAATTTAGCAGTGCCCACCAGTGCCACCTACCAGTGTCGACCAGTGAAACCTAACAATGCAAATCGGTGCTACCTATCAGTGCCCACCAGTGCCACCTACCAGTGCACACCAGTGCCACCTATCAGTGTCACCTACCAGTGCCCTTCAGTGCCGCTTATCAGTGCCACCTATCAATGCCCACTATTTCCGCCTCATCAGTGACCATCAGTTATCAGTGCCGCCTCATGAACGCAGATTAATGAACAAACAAAAAATCCTGTTTGCAAAATTTTACAACAAATTATTAAACTGATTTTATTTTTGTTTTCGATATTTTCCGTATTTTATTTTTTAGCAATAAAAAAAAAAAACAAAACAACAGTGATTAAAGCGGATGTCCGCTCCAAAAAAAAATATTAAAAGCCAGCAGCTACAAATACTGCAGCTGCTGACTTTTAATATTAGGACACTTACCTGTCCTTGAGTCCAGAGACGTCCGCAGCAGAGGACGAGCGATCGCTCGTCACTCTGCTGCCCCCCGCCATCCACGGTGAGGGAACCAGGAAGTGAAGCGCTCCGGCTTCACTGCCCGGTTCCCTAAGGCGCATGCGCGAGTCGCTCTGCACCCGCCGATTGGCTCCCGCTGTGTGCTGGGAGCCGAGTGTTCTCAGCACACAACAGGGGGGGGGGGGCGACGGGAGGTGACGATATGCCCGCATTCTGCCCAAGAATGCTAGTCCAGAAGTGGGTGCTAATACCTGTCTTTAGAGGCAGGACAAAGGGGCGGAGCAATGCATAATGGCCTCACCCATCCCCGACATCAGAGCTTCGATTTGACAGCTACATTCACTCTCATTGTGGCCGTAACCCCCGCCAGCTTTCCCACCAATCCCTGCTGTGCTGGATGGATGTTCACGCTGCTAAAGTCCCTGTACACCAAGACTGCGGGACAAAGCTTGAAATGTGGGAAAGTATGGCTCCAGCCCTAAACTAGTGTGAGAAATATCTTAGCTACATGCGCCACAAAAACGAGTGCAATAATCGGTGTACCGGTACAGCCGAGCCACCTTGCTGCAGTACATCTGCATCAGTTGGTCGACAAGTGGTTAAAGTAGTATTAAGGTGATATTAAGGCAAAATAAAAATGAACAAACATGTCATACTTACCTGCAGCCCAGATCCTCTTCTTCTTGGGTCCCCCGCAGGAGCTCCTGGCCCCTCCCTCCCGAGCCGATGCTCTGCGTGTCTATTGAGACATGAAGCCGTGGCTTAACCATGCCCCCTCCCTCTCCTCATTGGCTCATTGTCTGTGATTGCCATTGGCTCCTGTGGCTGTTTTAGCCAATGAGGAGGGAGAGTCCCTGGACAGCTAAGGCTCTTGTGCACATCGCTGAATGGAGAGGGAGCTCAGGTATACATTGGGGTCCTGAACACAGTTTTTTTTACTCTCATCAATAGAATGTATGAAGGTAAAAAACGTCAGCCTTTAGAACCATTTTAAAGTATAACTAAAGATAAATGTTTTCTTTAGTTTTGGATAGAGTGGAGAGGGATTAGATCACCTGTCAGTTTTTATTGCTGTCTGTGTTCCGGTTAGGGAGATTCACCCTCTCTATTTGTCCCCCATTACAAGCTGCTTGCTCTGGGAGCACTCGTCAGGAGGGAGAGGCCAGGGGAATGTACTGTTAGTATCAAAAGTGAAAGTCACTAGAAAAGTAATAGAGGGGAAATCTTCCAATGGGGACACTAGTTCTGAATTGCCTTAGTTGGCAGGAATTTCCCCTCACTTCCTGTTTGGCTGTGGGGCAGGAAGTGAAGGGAAATCTCCCCAATTAGATACAAATGGCAAAAATAAATGTGACTGGGTTATAACCCCTCCTTACTTTATCCAAAATGTAAAGAAAATCCCAAATGTTATGTTGACATCAAAACAGTAATAGAGGGGAAATCATCCAATGGGGACACTTCTTCTGGTGACACTCCGGATTTTCTCACTTCCTGTTTGGCTATGGGACAGGACGTGATGTGAAATACAATGGGGAAAAAAACAAAGTGAAAGAAAAAAGGTTTTGCCGTTAGTTCTTTAACAATGCTGCTGTGCTCCTTCATCCAGAGTGGGGGGGGGGGGGCTCTAATACAGGAGATGTGTTACTGGCCAGATCACCAAGTGGAAACAGAGGAGGAAAAAAGACTAACAAAAAAAAAAGACAACTAATGCAGCCACTTCATCCAATGACTAAGCTGCAATTTAATACCGCTTTAATATCGAACATCAGTCCCTTTTCCCACCAACACTACAACACGCGTGTACAGCTTTAGGATGTGTGCTGACATGTAATACAAAGTATTTTGATGATTTTCCTTTGATTTCAGCTGAAAACACATGATCAGGATAAGATCCATAGGTGTGAATGCAGCCTAGGACTGACCATACACTATATATAACAATGTGATTGTACAATCTCCCTTATGTCTACCCCCAAGCATGAACTACAAGACGATGCCATGCTGCCATCCACCTCCAGACATCTGTCATGGGTTTCTGGGGAACATACACCTTGTCCCCTGCCACCTAGAGCTATTACAGAGGGAGTGCGGCGGGGGAGGGGCCCTGGCATCCATGGCTCATACAATACACAGGAGAAGAATAAATACAGCACACTCAATAGGCAGCACAGACATACCACCGAGGCCGCACAGTGGGCGGGGTCACCACTAGGTCCCCATCCTCAAAGCATGCCGGGAAGTGTAGTTCTTTGGTCGGCTAGGTCAGCTATGTGCCTGAGCCGCGCTGTTCTAATGGTGTTAGTTTAATAAATAAAGCAGCTGATAGATTTATTCATAAAGTCATACAACCCGAGAGTTCCAAATATTCTTCCAGGTCCATCCACAAGGAAGTAATAGCGGTGTAAGCTGTGTTCTAGATCAGGCATAGACGAGGGCAGCCTGAACGGGGTCCTGGCAGTGGCTGTGTGTCTCGGTGCCTTCTGGGAGACTGCCTTTCCGCAATCGGCCCTGGGACAGGCAAGATGGGTGAGTGAGGCTGTGTGGGGAGAAGGCGGCTTCTGGGACCGGGGAGAGCGGCGGGCGGAGCGGGACTGAGTTCACTGACATCCCCTACAGCTGACAGAGGCGGCCCGGGGCTCCTCCGGCCGGGAGAGGTGCGAGGGGGGCGGCGAGTGAGGAGAACACGAGGCCGCGGTGTGCCGAGACAGGGCGCCATGACAGGCCCGGATGTGTCTGTACAACCACACCGCTGCCTGTGTATGGGGGGGACACCCCGGAAGATTGGGGACACTGAGCACCCCACTACTGGAGGAAACAATCATCCGTGTGTGTTATACACTATTATCATACAACCTGATAATTGTACTATGATCACACACTACAACCGGATTGTACAATACACAGTATGCACCCTAATTGTACAATGATCACACACACTACAACCGGATTGTACAATGATCATACACACTGTACAACCTGATTATACAATACACAGTATGCACCCTAATTGTACAATGATCGTACACACTGTACAACCTGATTGTACAATTTTTAGCTACCAATGACTGTAGTGCCAGGCCATGTCTAATTGGACAATTCTGTTCCCATTAAAGTGGCGTTTTTCGCAATTATTATTTTGTCTCTTGATATTGCTGCAGTGATATTTTAAAATCCAATTGTTTGGGGGAAAAAACTTTATTAAATTCTAGTGCACACAATATAATACCCAATTTTTGGAAAAATATTAAAGCTGTTACGCAGAGTGAATGGATACCTAACGCGCTTTAAGATTGCGCACACCTGTGGAACGGTGCATATCTAACGACAGTATCTAATAGGTGATGCTTTAAAAGCTTTTACAGGTTACCAGTTTAGATGTACACAGGTCTGGTGGTAGAATTATTAGTTGTAACTACTTCCCTGTAATCGGCTGAGATCTTGTCCTGCCCGGAGAAGAGATGTGATGTCTCTGACCCCACATCTCCCCATAAAGAGCACCCGTTGTCCACTGTTCCTATTACAAGGGATGGTTACATTCCGGGTAATGGTAATAAAGGTGATCACTTTTTTTTTTTTTTTTAAGGAAAGTGTAAAAATAAATGAAAAAATTTAAACCGCTTGCACACAGAAGCGAACACATACGCAAGTCCTGGCCACATATGTAAATGGCATTTAAACCACATGTGAGGTATTGCCACAAGCTGTAGATCGAGAGCAATAATTCTAGCCCAAGGCCTTCTCTAAACTGGTAACCTGTAAATCACTTTTAAAGTGTTGCCTATGGAGATTAAGTACCAAGGTTTGGTGCCATTACACGACTGTACAAATTTGCAAGCATGACATGTTGGATTCTTTTTTTTTTTACTCGGCGTAACGTCTTTCACATTATATAAGAAAATTGGGCTAAGTTTAGTGTTTTTAATTCATGAAACTTTTTTCAAAAACACATTTGAAAAATTGTTGGAGCAGGGGCTCTTCTCCCTGTACCTGCTCTGACTTTTTGAAGTGTCTGTGAGGCTCCACCTACACAGCCACATTATTCACATTCCTGTGAATGGACTACAACTACCATCGGACACCACCGTAAACTGCTTGTAGTTCTGAATTGACTACCAGAGTCTGATGACCACACGTGTGTTTTATTCACAAGCTCTGCAGGGCTTGTCTGCAGAATCCTAACATTGCACCCCAATCCACTGATTACAGGTGAAATGCTTTGCAGTCTACTGCAGGAAAAAGTGTTCATTCTGCAAAAATGCATGCACATATTTTTCCGGAAAGCTCAACTTATCCTTGACGGCATCATTAAAGGGGTGTTCCAGCCAAATGTAATGTTAAGTCAGCAGCTACAAAAAGTGTGTAGCTGCTGGCTTTTAATAAACATTCACTTACCTTCTCCACGTTCAGCGACGCGCCAGGCCGGGGCTCCGCTCGTCTCCAAATGTGGCATGTAAGGGGGTGTGGAGTGGATTAAGCGGAAGTTCAATTTTTGGGTGGAACTCCGCTTTAACAAAGCTAGCCTTACACTATTTTGTTTAGTGTGGATGAATGAATCTCCAACTATACCGACTGCATTTTGACATCTACCCTGCTGGTTGTCAAAATAACCCGTGCAATGACTGCATCTGATTGGATACAGCCGTTGTCAAATTTTCCAGCAGGGTCAACAAACATCAGTGCTTGGCTGGCAAGATCACCCGCTAATGCTGGCTATAAAAGGGGGAAAATGGCTCAGCTCCAGAGGATTAAGGTTACCTTAACTCCTCACACCAGTCTCCTCTGCTCAGAGTATCGGGTGGTCCCTCGCACACACACTTTGGTTGTTTTTAGTTTTGGAAGATTCCTGTGATGCACTAATCTCCCAAATCTTCTCAAGTCTGCAGCCATTATGAAGGGAGTCCCATTGTCCATACTTGTGTTTTAGTGTTTTCTAGGAATGCAACAGAAGTGGGACTGAGGGGAGCTAATGAATCCAGCTGGAGTGGAAGAGATGTCGTGTGGGGGGTTTGAATTGGTTGACTTTGCCTGTAGTTGACACATTTTTGGGTGATTGTGCTCTGGGACCTATTTAGACAAGTCTGTTTATCGGTTACTTGTATCTAATTTACAAATGTCTAAAGTACACTTTTTTTTTTTTTTTAAATACAGGCAAGTGCCGTGGTCTTCGTACAGCAAGAAAGCTCCGTAACCACCGACGTGAGCAAAAATGGCACGACAAGCAGTACAAGAAGGCCCACTTGGGGACTGCCCTAAAGGCTAACCCCTTTGGAGGTGCTTCCCATGCTAAAGGAATCGTCCTGGAAAAAGTGTAAGTTATGAAACATCGTTTAAACCTAAACTACATTTTTACCGAAGTGTAACTACATTGGTAACAACTGATCCTACTACTGACATATCTGCTAAAGACTGTTGGCTACGGCTTTGCCTGTTCCTGTCATCTCATAAGTGAGCGCTACTGAATTGCGCAGAGCAGTATCTTCTACTTGTTTTGCCGCTGTTATACAAAGTCCTGGTTCCTATGATAGACCGCACACTGGTCCAATGCTGGGACATGTGACTTCTATCATAAGAGGTGGGACTTTAACACCTGCAGCCGAGTAAACTGGAGATCCCCGATCTGTGTAATCTGGCGGCTCTATTCTCCATGCACTGGTGAGTCTGCATTGATGGGCACTTTTTTTTTTCTCTTCCCTGTAAACTTCCCTCCTAAAATGTTGTTGTTATATGCTCATAAATATGGCACCTTCTAAACATTAAAAAGAACAGATGCTGCTCCTAATTATTCCAAAATGGGCACATGCCCCTTTGTTAATCAGAAGTGGCTGTGTCTCTGTTCTGCCATGTCTGACAGGCAGCACAGAGCATGGAAGCTGGAGCTATGTGCTCTTGAGCTCTGCCATCCTGCTCAGAACTGGAGGGAGGAGGCATGTGGTTACCCTGCAGGTTCTGCTTATGTAGTCGATGTGAAAGCAGAGAGCAGGATGTGAGCTGTTTACTGACAGCTCACATCTCATAGAACAGGTCACACCTGGTGGGCATCGTTGGCAGTTTGCTTGGTCCCTCTGTTGTCCAATCGGATTTTAGACCTGCCCTGAATTTCTTTTTTTCTCTGAAATAGAAACTGGTGTGGGTAGCACAGACCTTGAAACGGGTCTATCTGCTTGTCAGAAGTGGTATGTGCCACATTAGTTTGGTTGAGGAAGTTTAGTTAATTCCCCAGAGCTGGTTTACATACTAATATATCATGGCACACATTTGCTTCCAATTCATCTCCACTGTTGGAACGTAATCATTTAAAATGTGATAAACTGACATTGGAAAGTAACCAGTAAATATATTCTATCCCAGAAATGCGGTCTGCTTTCTCTCGCTTCACATTGGTGTGGTTGTAAGTTTTGGGCTATAAAGTCATTGCATTGGCTTTTAAAAACTCAGACTAAAGTACATTTTCAGCACACATTTACAAACATTCTTGCAGATTTCCCCCTCAAATTCAACTGGTAATAAGGTTGTCTGTCACCAATATAAAAACCTAAATCTCATGCTCTTTATGCTAATGTTTATAATAGGAATTTTAGGGAAGGGATGCGCACACTGCAACTTTCCTCATTGGAAGAGTAGCGCAAGTGTATCAGCTGATTGCACACACTTCATTCAGGAACCAGACTTCCAGGGACATGGTATAACATAAATCCTTTTCTGCTACAAAGATTAAAACCCTTGCAAAGTACATAGATCACCAATACAGGGGTGTGTTTGTTTTTTAAAGAAAAGTTTATGGTGTTTCATCTTTTATTTGATGCAATGGATCTGATTTGCATATTCTAACTAAACCCTCATTATTATTTTTTACAGTGGCGTTGAGGCTAAACAGCCAAACTCTGCCATCAGGAAGTGCGTCAGAGTGCAGTTGATCAAGAACGGCAAGAAAATTACAGCTTTTGTACCAAATGACGGTTGTCTGAACTTTATTGAGGTAAATTCTGCTGATGCCCATGTCATTCCAAGAGGATTTGGCAGGTCTAGGGCACCTGACTAATTTTTAGAGACGGATCTAGTACCTGAGCCTACATGTGATATACATTATACATGTGCTGCAGTCTACTAGCAAAATATGCTTCATTTACTTTGCCCCAGTGAAATGTGTTTGGGGTAGGTTAAAAACTCTTCCATAACTTGGCACAACTGAAAATCTTCAAACACTGCTCACTTTTAATAAAGTGTGTGTGTTGCCTCTACTGTTGTGCCTCCTCTTCTTGCTCTGATGTCGAAAGGGAGATATGGCAGGCTGGGGCAACAACCTACTATAAGTGTGGAGGGGGGGGGGGGGTTTTCCTAGAGTTGGAAAAGGGGTCTTAAATAGCCTTTTTTTTTTTTTTTTTTCTTTTTTTTTTTTTTCAATGGTGAGATGTACAAATGCATTTAATCTAGTATTCATTGGCTTTGGGAAAGCCCCAAACAATCTTTATTTTTTGTATATTGCTTTGAGATGTACAAGCTTATTTATTGAGAATTCATGTGTGCAGGGAGTGCTCTGTTGCTGTTAAAGACTTGCGTTATTAACCACTTCAGTACAAGGCACTTATAAACCTTCCTGCCCAGACCAATTTTTCAGCGGTGTCGTGTTTTTTTTTTTTTAATGAAATTGTGCAGTCATGCGATGCTGTACCCAAACAATTTGTATCTTTTTTTTTCCCCCTTACAAATAGAGCTTTCTTTTGGTGTTTGATCACCACTGGGGTTTTTAATTTTTGCGTTGCAAAAGACCAACAAAGGAAAACATGTCTTCGTTTCTGTTACAAAACATTGTAAATGGGTACGTTTTTTTCTCTTTCGCTGATGGGCACTGATTGGCATCTCTGGTGGTCATGGGTGGGCATCATCAATGGGTCTGCACTGATTATCATTTTTCTGGCAATCAAGTGGTTAGACCCCCCCCCCCCCCCCCACTTCTGGTGTCTAAAAACAACGTAAAGATCTCTCTCGTGGTACACAGTTGGCAAAAACTCTACTCTATCAAAAAGCTGATATGCTTTTAACCACTAGAGGTCCGCGCTATTGACAGAATACGTCAACAGCGCGGACCTGAGGCGCTGGGGTCACGTCTTTGGACGTGATGTATTTGTAATTCCCCGTGCGCGCCACAGGGTGGCGCGCGGCGGGGTAAAACAGTCCTGTCGCATCACCGAGGATTCGATGCGTGTACACGTGATCTGCGGTGACAGAGCAGGGACGTGGAGCTGTGTGTGTAAACACAGACCTCCACATCCTGTCAGGGAAAGGAGACAGATGCGGTTTCCCTTGTACATAGGGACACGGCATTGGTCACCTCCCCCAGTCACCCCCCTCCCCCCACACAGTTAGAACACACCCAGGCAATACATTTAACCCCTTCCTCACCCCCCTAGTGTTAACCCCTTCAATGCCAGTCACATTTATACAATAATTAGTGCATATTTATAGCACTGGTCGCTGTGTAAATGTGAATGGCGCCAAAAATGTGTCAAAAGTGTCCGCTGTGTCGCCGCAATATCGCAGTCCCAACAAAAATCGCAGATCGCCGCCATTACTAGTAAAAAAAAATATTTAAAAAAAAATCATTATTCTGTCCCCTATTTTGTAGGCGCTATAACTTTTGTGCAAAGCAGTCACTTATTGTGATTTTTTTTTTTTTTTTTTAACAAAAATACGTAGAATATGTATCGGCCCTAACTGAGAAAAAAAAATATTAATAAAAAATTGGGATATTTATTATAGTAAATATATATATATATATATATATATATATTTTTTTTTTTAAATTGTCGCTCTTTTTTTGTTTATAACGCAAAAATAAAAACTGCACAGGCGATCAAATACCACCAAAAGAAAGCTCTATTTGTGGGGAAAAAAAGGACGCCAATTTTGTTTGGGAGCCACGTCGCACGACCGCGCAATTGTCAGTTAAAGCGACGCAGTGCCGGAAGCTGAAATTTCGCCTGGGCACGAAGGGAGTTTATGTGGTTAAAGAGGAACTTCACTCCCTTAATAATTTCCTTACAACAGATGGTTGAAGGGAAGGACTCAGGCAGAAGCTGAGGTGCATGGATGGTTCTGGGTTGCTCAGAAGAACCTTTACAGATACTCCTTTTGTTCCTGGGATAAGCTTGATTGTTTAATTTATAAACTTGCTGGTGATTGGTAATATTGGAGTTTGGGTGAGCCATTTACTTTGATAATTGGCAGCTGTGCCTACACAATTCCTAACATCTGTTCTTTCATGTGTGTCTGTATGGGATGCTCCAGTCTCTAACCATTATACACACAATTGTTTCTAACCCTGGAATGGTGTGTGTGTGTGTGTAATTTTAACCTACTTTTTTATGAAACCATAGTTCCTAACAGAAATTTTATATTGCAAAAGGGGGACCAAAAGTTCTAGGCAAAAGTTTGTAATTGCATTTTGAGGAACTGTAACATTTGTAAACTGTCTGCTTTTCTCTTTAGGAAAACGATGAAGTGTTGGTTGCTGGATTTGGTCGTGCTGGTCATGCCGTTGGTGACATTCCTGGTGTGCGATTCAAGGTTGTCAAAGTAGCCAATGTTTCCCTGTTGGCCTTGTACAAAGGCAAGAAGGAGAGGCCAAGATCATAAATGTTTGTTATTGTTTAATAAACCTCATTCACAACTTAACTTGTCTAAGTCTCCACCATTATCACTTTAAAGTTGACAGTATTCAACGCAATTGACTAAAAAAATTTAAGAGCTCATCCAGGAATTGCAGCATTTTAACATTTGTTGGCCTTTAAGGGGTTAAGTTGGTAAGGTGAATGCCACCTTGTGGATTCAGTTGTTTTTTTTTTTTTTGAGTGCAGGGAATATAGCCATTACCATACTCCTGACAGCGCCACCCCTTACCTCTTGCTATTCACGTTGAGACTGCATTATGTAAACCCATTCACAAAATACAAAGTATTCTGTAAATGGTGGAGAGGGCAGGGGTGGACAGACATGATGCTATTTAGCAGTTTGCTTCTCTCCTGTCAGGTGCTGGGAGTATAAGCATAGTTTGTAAACATGTAAATTTTGAAAGGTGGTGTACAAATAGTTGGACTTAAACATTTTAAAGTGCTGCAATTGGAGTTTTGCTTTAAAATGGATCTGATCTAGGAATAGTGGTCTGCTTTATTGGAAATATCTGGAAATGTTAATTGTGCCTTAGCAGTACCCTGAAAATTTTTTTTTTTTTTTTTGGTCTTAGAATTTCTGGTGAAGAAAAGTGCATTTCTAGTACTTGCGCACGCCTGTGACATCAGCCCAGTAGCCATATATCTGGTGTGAGATCTAAATTACTATTGCCTCTTTACTGCTAGTCTTGTGAGATTTGGCACTACTACTGTTTTGCCGCGTACACACGATCATTTTTGTGATGAAAAAAAATGACGTTTTCTGTGAAGTAAATAACAACGTTTTTGAAACGTCACTTTTCAAAGACGATGTTGCATACACACCATTGTTTTTTTCACAAAAAGCGAGGTTACGTTCACCACTCTTTTCCATTGAAGCTCGCTTCATAACTAGCTTCTGGGCATGCGCAGGTTGAAAAACGTCGTTTTAAACGACGTTTTTGCTACACACGGTGACTTTTTGTGAAACAAAAAACAACCTTTTGAAAAACGACACAAAAAATTCAAGCATGTTGGAATTTTTTTTGGTCACTTTTTTGAAGACAAAAAACAACGTTTTGCCCACACACGATCAATTTAAATGACGTTTTAAAAAACGTCGTTTTTTTTCATCGCAAAAAAACGACCGTGTGTACGCGGCATTACTGTTTGCAGGAGTAAATTCAAGGACCTGTAGTGCAAGAGAACGGATTCATCCATTCTATGGATGTGTGCTTTCCTGCTTATTTCACCACCAGTCATGGAGGGGGGACTTTTGACTACATTTCTTAGCTAGCTACCTCCAGACAGTGAAAAACAAGCCAGTAGGTAACTGGTAAAAAAAAGATGGGCCTATAATGAGCAGAGTACTAAATAAACAGCCATTAACGATCAGTGTTTGATGGGGGAATCTCTCGTGCAGAGCCATTGTTTATCCTACTGAACAGATTGCTACTAATGGCTACTATAGCCTCTAGCAATAATGCCATGTGAAATCTAATTAGGCTGGTTGTACCCACGTTTGACCAATCAACGTGGCTACATTCAGCCTGCTCATACATGGTTCGAATCGTCTATGGCTGGCCTTGGCAGAAAGTCAATGACTGAGTTGTCATTGGGATTGTTTAACTCTGCAGTTACCACTTTACACACAAGCAATAACTGCCACAACCTGAAAATTGCATAGTTCACCATCTGCCCTATCAGTGCTCATCAGTAGATATCAGACAGGAAGCTAAACCACTTATAAACTGAGGCAATACTGATATTTATCACATAAATTAAAAAAATGCATTTGTTTTGCTAGAAAATTTGAAGCCTCCCCCCACCATTTTCTGAAACTCAAATAAGTTGGTGGGAGATGCAATTTTGCCATAACATTTTGTGCAGCGGTTTATCAAATTTTCAGGTAAAAGCATTTTGATGAATTTGAGTGCACACTATAGTACACCATTTTTTATTTTTGTAAAACATTAGACCTTTTGACACTTAAGGGGTGGGTCTGTTAGCACAGTGGTAATTAACATTGTCTTCATGGCCCACTAACAGGTCAGATTTTATGTATTACCTTGGGGAGATGCAGACTAGAATACTGCAGTCGCTGAGCAGCAAATTATATCACCTGTGATGTATTTCAGTGGTCTTGCAAATCTGGCCTGTTGGTGGGCCCTGAGGACAGGGTTGACCACTGGGTTAGCGGTAAAGCGCCGCTAGTTTTAGCTACGCTTTACGGCCACTAGTGGGGTGCTCTTAACCCCCACTAAGGGCTTAAGCAAAGGTTAAAAGCACCCATGTTGTGTCGCTTTGAAAGCGCTGCCCATTTATTTAAATAGGCAGGGGCAGTGTAGAGCGCTCCCTCTCTGCCCCAAAAATGCTTAAATTGTGTATGCCTGTGGAATGGCAACAAGCCATTACAGTACCAAAAAAGTCTTCATTAGTGACACTATCGGTTATTTTTAGTTGCACAGTTCTAGCACAAGCATTATTGCTATCATTCAGACGTTGTAATGATCCTCCCACATGTGTTGGTCATACTAACACAATCCACCTGGAGCGGTAACTTTCATTCTCCCACATGTTGTGCTATGACAATCCACATGACCTTCTTTTAAGGTTATGCTCTTCATGAGGGGTGAAGCCTGGACACGTAATAGGCTTGGCAATGTGGATACGGTATGAAAGGATTTTTCATGAACCAAAATGACATATGGAATCTGCAAGATCTGTCATTGGTTCTCTCGGACAAGGGGAATTTCTGGCATTAGGGAACATGGACGTCTACACATTTGCCATATTACTTCACAATATGCTTTCTATAGTTTTTGGAGGGTGACCAACTCTTCCAATTTGTAGCCCTACCATTTGAATCCTTACAGAAGATACCATGACTCTACAGAAGAAGCAGGCCAAGTATTTGTGTCACACTGTACGTAGATGACCACCTGGTTAAGGAGGACTCTGCGGTAACTGTTTGCCAAAAGGACGATTCAGTTCCTTTCACCCTTTTGGCTGGCTAATCGACTTCTCTAAAGCCTGGTATTCACGGTCTGGATCAACAAATGGTCAAATAGCCTGCCTGACCGAAACCATTTGAAAGGCTTTCTTTCTTTAAATGGGCATGCTGGAAAACCAGCATCTGATCAGTGCTGGCATGAAAGTGCAAGCGGTGGAGGGAGGGGGGCAGTTCCCATGTTGGTACAGCAAACTCCTCACACCATTTTTATTTTTTTCCTCTACCATTTAGCATGCTTTCTTTAATGGTGGGGAAAAAGACATGATGGTATGTACCAGGCTTAAAGGTAATCCCCCCCTAAATAGCTTTCTTTACCTTAGTGCAGTCCTCCTTCAGTTGCCTCATCCTTCAATTTTGCTTTTAAATGTCCTTTCTTCAGAGAAATCCTCACTTCCTGTTCTTCTGTCTGTAACTACATGCAGTAATGTGAGGCTTTTCTCCCCGGTGTGGAGAAAATAGGATTTTTGTACTCACCGTAAAATCCATTTCTCTGAGTTCATGAACGGACACAGCAGCATTGACCCTAGGGTTATATATCCTTCCTTTTCAGGAGAGACTAGGCAGAAAAACAGCACTTCAAGCGTTAAAACACTTCCTTAGTACAGCACCTCCCGGGTCCCCTGGGTATATCCCACTCTGGCTCAAGCAGCTCCAGTTTGTAATAAGCAGTACAAACAAAAAAGAGAGGTGGGTGCTGTGTCCGTCCATGAACTCGGAGAAATGAATTTTATGTACGGTGAGTACAAAAATCCTATTTTCTCCAGTCATCTTCCAGGACGGTACACCTGAGACGACAGTCCCACCTGACAGGTAACACAATCAACAGAGTTTAAAAGGCTCCACCCTTCCCTCTGTCCCTCTAGTTATTGATTGTGTTTCCCACAGGATGGCAGCGAACAATTTTTTCTAAAGAGACTAAGGTCTGGGACCAAGGTCGTCCCCCTCGAGTCCTGACCAAAGGCAGTCAGTGGAGGCTGCAGTGTCAGATAAAAAAAAAAAGCTCCAGCTTTACCTCAGGGGGCCCCCCTTCTATATTATTCTCAGGGGGTGAAGGTACAGATGGACTCCCTGAGAATACTGGGGGTGTTTGACACAGTGGGCTGTCTACATCCCTAGTGACCATCCATCTCACTCTCTCCTCCTACCTGACAGTGGTGGATGGGGAGGAGGAGCTGCTTAGGATGTCCCCGATTTAGGGAGAGAGTCTCAGATGATGGCACAGAGGTAAAAGCTTTCCCGGCATCCTGTATTGCCTAGTGCGCATGTCCGGAAGTGTCAGACGGTGCAGCTTATTGGCGTCACTTCCGTTGCGCCTGGGCTACAATAAGCTGGCGGCGAGCGGCGTCTCACACGCTCAGCAGCGGTAAAAGGAGCAGGGGTCCGCGGTCAAACGCCCCCCCATCCTGCACAAGCGATCCTTCCCTATGGTGGGCAAGCAGACAGCAGCATGGACAAGGAGGATGGACCGATACCAGCTTCTCAAGTCGTCACAGGGTGAGTGACTCCGCTGGGGGGGGGGTGAATTTTTGGGGTGGCCCTATTAACACAATACCCCACAGAAATAGCCATGGGTAACAGGTCTTTTTTCTTTTACTGTTTGTTTCAGAGATTGAAAGCCCAGCCCAGGAGACCCCCAGCAGGTCTAAAGGCAAATCCTCAGGCAAATCTAGACGCTGTGGTTATTGTGGGGATAAACTCCAACAAGACTATGTGTAACCCTTGTGCTCTAAATGTATATTCAAATTAGCAAGCAAGGAGACAGCGCAAACAATGAAGGAGTGCAGAGCGCTGCAGGCTGAAATGCTGGCTACGCTTCAATCCTTCAAATCCTCGGTAGCTAGCAGGGAAGTAGCTTCCGTTGGTAGGGAAAGCTCCCCCTCCCTAGTAGAGACTCAGACTAATGTTACGGGGGAGTCTCGGGGACCACTAACCTACTCGGACGTAGAGTTAGAACTCTCGAATCAGGGTTCCAGAGAGGAAGGGGAGGATTCTGACCACAGTAGTCTTGAGGATACTAAGCCTGGGGGGCCATCTGTTTTCAGCAGAGGATATGGAGGATCTCCTCAACGCTATCAACATCTCTGAGGACATCCAATTACCCCCCCCCCCCCCCCCCCCAAAGTCTCAGTACAAGACGAGCTTTACAGGGGGCTCAGTAAATCCCAAATTCCTTTCCTGTGCACCAATTTCATTAAGACATTATTCTAAGACAGGGGTCTCCAAACTATGGCCCTCCAGTGGTTCAGGATCTACAATTCCCATCATGCCTAGTCATGTCTGTGAATGTCAGAGTATTACAATGCCTCATGGGAAGTGTAGTTCTGCAACAGCTGGAGGGCCGTAGTTTGAAGATCCCTGTTCTAAGAGAATGGAAGGATCCTGAGCGCAAGGTTTTGAGGCTAAAAACGTGGAAGCGCAGGTGCCCCTTTAAAATGCAAGAGGAAGACAGATTTTTTAAAGTTCCGTGTCTGGATGCTTCTTTGGCTCAAGTATCCAAACACTTGGATCTATCCTTGGAAGATTCCGGTAACATTCGGGATCCGATGGATAAAAAAAATCTGAAACTTTGCTATGCAGGGCGTGGGATGCCAATGCAGCTGCTATGGCCCCTGCATTGGCCTCTGCGTGTGTCGCTAGAAATGCGGATGCATGGCTCCGCAAACTAATGGACCACGTAGCACAGGACAGTAAAACCAAAGAGGTATTAGACTCTCTGGAAAATGGTTGGAAAGGCAGTTGCCTACCTAGCAGATGCTGCTGTGGAAACGGTCAGAACCACCACCAAATCAGCAGCTCTTTTGAATTCCACCAGAAGAGCCCTTTGGGTTAAGACATGGGATGGGGATTTTACATATAAGTCTCGCCTTTGCGGTATTCCCTTTTGAGGGATCCCTGCTCTTTGGCTCTGATTTGGAGCAGGTACTGTCTCATTCCACAGAAAAAGGAAAGAAGTTCCCTGACAAATCCAAAAAAGAAAGGGAAGAAATTTTTTCGTGGTCCCACTTCAAAAAAACTTTTTCAGGGAAAGGAGGCAAAGAAAAAGTGGGGATTTGGGAAAGGCAAGGAGAACGGTGGGATCCTTTTTTCCGGAGCTACTTCTTCCAACAAAGAAACCAAGTGACGCTAGCATAACAGTTGGCGGAAGGCTCTCGTGGTTTCAAGAAGGAGTCTTTCATAACTTTGGACCTAAAGGATGCTTACCTGCATGTTCCCATTTTTCCGAAACATCAGAAGTTCCTGAGGTTTGCAGTACAGACGAAACAGTGTGTCCGACATTGGCAATTCAAGGCTCTCCCCTTTGGCCTAGCGGCCAGCCCAAGAATTTTTGCCAAGATTCTGGCTGTGGTGGTATCATTCCTACACCTCCAGGGGATAGCCTTGATCCAATACTTGGATGATATGCTGATTTTCAGTCCGGCCCTGGAACAACTCCAGGCAGACAGAGACAAGGTCCTGTCCACGCTAGACTATCTGGGGTGGCTAATTGGCAAAGAGAAATCTTCCCTAGGCCCTGCACAGTCCAAGGTGTTTCTAGGGTACCGGATGGGCTCAGTGAACCAAAGGATCTTTCTACCAGAAGAAAAATCTCAAAAGTGCAAAGAGCAGTCTCTGCCTTGCTTAGTACCAGAGAGGTCTCTCTAAGGACCATGATGCGAGTGTTTCGGGGCTTATTCCTTCTCTCCTCCTGGGACGGGGGAAGATAATCCCTGGACTTAACAGTGTCCCTCTCAGCAGAGGCAAGGAACTCCCTAGACTGGTGGCTCAGCGCAGACAATCTGTCAGAAGGGCGCTCCTGGACCCAACAGAATCCATTGATTCTGAGCACAGACGCAAGCGCCTGGGGAGCGCATATTGGAGATCTCTTTGCCCAGGGACCTTGGGACCGGGAACAGAGCAAAGCCTCCTCCAATTTCAGGGAGCTGTTGGCTGTCGGGAAAGCCCTAAACTTCTTCAAGGATCGGGTCCTAGGAAGAGAAGTACAAATTCTATCGGACAATGCAGTAGCTGTGTCCTACCTAAATTATCAAGGGAAAACAAGGTCCAGCAGGCTGATGAAACTGACCCAGGAGATCCTGGGGGACATGGAGAAAAAGATTCTCTTAGTTTCGGCGATACATGTAAAGGGGTCCCTAAATATTCAGGCAGACTTCCTCAGCAGGCAGTCCGGAGAGTGGGAGCTAAACAACAAGGTTTTCTCTCTGGTAAGCCAACACTTTGGCAGACCAGAAGTAGACTTATTTGCCTGCAACAAGAACAGGAAGGTCCACAAGTACTTCTCCCTTACCAGAGAACAGGACGCCTATGGGATAGATGCCCTAGCACAGAAATGGGAGTTCACCCTAGCTTATGCCTTTCCTCCTCTGGCTCTCATCCCCAGGGTTCTACAGAAGCTATCCAGGTCGAAGGGATACCTTATCCTGATCGCACCCTGGTGGCTGAAGCAAGCTTGGTTCCCCACACTGAGAAGGTGGTCAATGGCTCCTCCGTTACATCTCCCGTCCAGACACGATCTCCTCTCCCAGGGACCAGTGTTGCATCCTGATTCGGGTTTCCTTTCCCTGACGACATGGTGTTTGAGAGGGAGATCCTCAGGGGATGCTCGGAAAAAGTGATTGACACACTCTTGCAGGGTAGGAAGCCAGTCACAAGAAAAATGTATGCTAAGGGTTGGAAGAAATTTTGTCGCTGGGCCCAGCTTAGAGAAGGTTCTCTCCAAAGAGTCCCCATGGTCCTGGATTTCCTTCAAGAAGGAGTTGATCAGGGCTTAGCAGTGAGTACACTAAGGGTCCAGGTGGCAGCCTTGTCAGTATTTTTACCAGTGGGTTCAAGGCTAGCCTCTGGTCAAAAATGGTTTTTGAAAGCCAGGGAAAGGGTAACACCGGTAAAGACGATCAGGTTTCCACCTTGGGATTTATCCCTGGTACTAGATGCTCTAACCAAAGAGCCTTTTGAGCCAGCGGCTCAAATTTCTGTTAAATTCCTTTTACTTAAGATAACCTTTCTTCTAGCAATCAGGACAGCCAGAAGGGTTAGTGATTTACAAGCTCTGACGATAAAAGATCCTTTGTTGTTGCTCCTGGAGGATAGGGTAATCCTCAGACAGGACCTGTTATATTTACCAAATGTGACTTCTGAATTCCACAGGTCACAGGAGATTGTCCTCCCCTCTTTTTGTCAGAACCCAAAAAATGACAAGGAGGCAAGGTTTCATTTATTAGATCAGTGTTTTTCAACTCCAGTCCTCAAGGCACACCAACAGGTCATGTTTTCAGGCTTTCCATTATTTTGCACAGGTGATTTGATCAGTTTCACTGCCTTAGTAATCACCACAGCCATTTCATCTGAGGGAAATCCTGAAAACTTGACCTGTTGGTGTGCCTTGAGGACTGGAGTTGAAAAACACTGTATTAAATGTTAGAAGGTGTCTTCTAACCTATTTAGATAGATAGAGTGAGTGAGTTTAGGAGATCAAATCATTTGTTGATTAATTTTTTCCAGTCAAAAGAAAGGGCTTCAAGCCTCTAAGCCTATGATAGCCAGGTGGATTAAACAGACTATTGCAATAGCTTATGAACAGTCAGGGAAACCTGTTCCAGAACATATTAAAGCTCACTCAACCAGATCTCTGGCGACCTCCTGGGCAGAGAAGGTAGGCGCTTCAATTGATCAGATCTGCAAAGCAGCAACTTGGAAGAGCCAAAATACATTCCTGAGGCACTACAGAGTGGAGCTGTTGTCCCCTCAGGACTTGGCATTCGGCAGGAAGGTCCTACAGGCAGTGATCCCACCCTAAGGTAGGCCTGAACTTCTTGCTCATCATCTCAGGTGTGCCATCCTGGAAGATGACTGGAGAAAAGTACCAGCTACACTTACCGGTAATGAATTTTCTAGGAAATCTTCCAGGACGGCAGGTCTACTTCCCACCCTTTAATGTTGGTGATGTTTGTATTCACAGAGGGTACCCTCTGACACTAATGTGGGTATATACTTTACCATAACTGAGGGACAGAGGGAAGGGTGGGGCCTTTTAAACTCTGTTGCTGATTGTGTTTCCTGTCAGGTGGGACCGTCATCTCAGGTGCGCCGTCCTGGAAGATTTCCTATAAAATCCGTTACCGGTAAGTGTAACTAGTACTTTTCTCTTCCGTTCATGGACGGACACAGCAGCATTGACCTTAGGGACGTCCCCAAGCAGTGTCAAGAAAATTTCGGAAAACAACACAGCAAACCAAGCTTCACCCCAAACAAAACTGGAGTTTCTCAACGGAGGAACTCCAACCTTAAACTGCCGCCTGTAAAACATTGCGGCCAAAAGAAGGCATCCAAAGATGCACTCACATCCACCTTGTAAAATTTTAAGAAGGTGTGGATTGACGACCAGGTCGCTACCTTACACACCTGTAAAACGGACGCTTGATGGTGGAAAGCCCAAGAGGCACCAATCGCCCTGGTTGAATGCGCCGTAACCTGAAAGGGAGGTGCCCGCACCTAGAAATGGTGGCCCACGAGACCGCCAGACCCTTTTTAGGACCAGTCACCGACACGAACAGCGAGTCCGACTTCCGAAACTGAGCCGTAGCAGACAAGTACACCTGTAGGGCCCGAACCACATCCAAGGAATACAAAGTGGCCTCCTTCGGGTTTTTTGTCTGAGGACATACGGATGGTAAAACAATGTCCTCATTAATGTGAAAAGCCGAAACGACCTTTAGAAGAAATGACTCCTGCGGCCGCAGCACCACCTTATCCTTATGGATGACCAAGTAGACAAGACAAGGCCGCCAGTTCAGATACCCGTCTGACCGAGGTAATTGTCACCAAAAAAAACACCTTCTGAGACAGAGTCAACAAGGTGATCTTCCAAATTTCCTCAAACGGAGCCTCTTGAAGCACCGAGAGAGCTAAATTCAAGTCCCATGGAGGCAGTGGAGGACGCACAGGAGGGGCCACATGCTGAACCCCCTGAACAAACGTACGCACCAGGGAGTGCGCCGCCAAGGGTCGCCGAAAGTAAACAGCTAGAGCCGAAATCTGACTCTTAAACGTACTTAAGGCGAGAGCCTGATCCACTCCAGGCTGTAAGAACAGCAGAATCTGGGACATCACGTATGTACGGGGGTGCCATTTCATCTCTTCACACACAGAGATGTAGGCCTTCCACGTACGATGGTAAATCTTTCATGAAGTAGACTTCCGTGCTCGTAGCATGGTAGAGATCACCGAGCCCCACAGGCCACGGTCCTTCAGCATCTGGCTCTTAACAGCCACGCCGTTAAAGCCAGCGACTGAAGATCTTCTCTCAGGGGTAGACACCAAGGGAAGTCTGCCACCAGGTCCGCGTAGCAGGGACGGCGCGGCCAATCTGGGGCGATCAGGATTGTTGGAATCCCCTCAGCTTCCACTCTGCGCAGCAGGCGAGGGAGAAACTTCAGAGAAGGGAAGGCGTAGATTAGGCGATAGTGACCCCATGGCGCCACTAACGCGTCCACCCACGGGTTCTTTGACCTGGCCACAAACCGTGACACCTTCCGATTGAGACAGGACACCAGAAGGTCCACGTCTGGAGTGTCCCATTTTTGGCACAGACTCTGAAACACCTCAAAGTTTAGTGACCATTCTCCTTGGTCTAGTGTTTGGCGACTTAGGTAGTCGGCTTGCCAGTTCAGCACCCCCAGAATGTGTACGGCCGACAGAGCCGGAACGTACCTTTTGGCCCACCGGAGGATGAGCGCGACTTCCGTCGCTGCAGCCGAGCTCCGTGTGCCTCCCTGATGATTGACGTACGCCACGGCCGTGGCATTGTTGGACTGGATCCTGACCGGTCGGTCCTGCAGACCCAGGGACCACTTGGCGAGGCACAACTTGATCGCTCGGAGCTCCATTACATTGATTGTAAG
This sequence comes from Rana kukunoris, assembly GCA_029574335.1. NCBI lineage: Eukaryota > Metazoa > Chordata > Amphibia > Anura > Ranidae > Rana > Rana kukunoris. The sequence continues at coordinate 113,370,148 of CM056049.1, read as the reverse complement.
GCAGGACTCCTCTTGAATCCAGCACCCCTGGGCTGACTGGGCACCCCAGACACCCCCCAACTGGAGAGGCTGGCATCCGTCGTGACCACTGTCCAATGGCACGGCAGAAACGACTTCCCGGTCCGAAGTACCGGAGACGTCAGCCACCACACTGGGGAGGACTTGATCAGTCGACTCACCCGAATCTGGTAATCCAGAGACGAAGGGAGCTTGTCCCAACGTGACAGAATCTCTTTCTGTAACACTCGGGTGTGGAATTGGGCATACGGAACTACTTCGAAAGAGGCTACCATCTGACCCAGAACCCTCATGCAAAAGCGAAGCGACGACAATTTCTGGGTCACCAACCGCTGCACCGCAGATTGTAGTGTCTGAAGTTTTTCCGTTGGGAGAAAAACTCTCACCTCCGAGGAATCCAGGACTAACCCCAGGTATTCTAGCCGCTATGACGGTACCAATACTGAGTTCTGGACATTCAGTAGCCAGCTGAATTCTCGGAGGGTCTGGCAGGTGATAGACACATCCTCTTCTAATTCTGAGCTTGAGGAAGCTCTCAGGAGAAGGTCGTCGTCCAGGTATCCTACGATATCGATCCCGCGCTGCCTCAGCAAGGCCAGAATCGGAGCGAGCACCTTGGTGAAGACCCGTGGTGCCGAGGCCAGGCCGAACGGGGGGGCCACAAATTTAAAGTGGTCCTCTCCGATCGCAAATCGCAGAAATCTCTGATGCTTTGCGCATATGGGGATATGCAGGTATGCGTCCATGATGTCCAAGGACGCCATAAAATCCCCCCGATGGAGCGCTGCCACTACCGAGCGAACCGACTCCATTCTAAATTTTTGCACTTTGACAAAACTATTGAGGACCAGGATTGGACGGACCTCTTCCTTGTTGGGGACTACAAACAGATTGGAGTAAAAACCCTGAAACCGTTCCATTGAGGGAACTGGCACAATCACTCCCCTGACCAGTAGATGCTGGACAGCCCCTAACAGATCCTTCCGGCGATCCAGAGGAAGCTGGAGGTTGGAAGGAAAAAATCTGTTTGGTGGACAAGAGAGAAAGTCTATCTTGTTCCCCAAGGAAACTACTTTGCAAACACAACGGTCAGAAAAATAGAGACCTCCACCAATCCGCGAAGCTGCTCCCCCACCCAAGACGCGGGCAGACCTTCATGCGAAAGCAGGTTTGTCTACAGGCTTGTTGGGCTTGCGGTACCAGGTACGGTTCCGCCCTGCACCTTGAAAACTTTCCTGCCGCTATTGGCGGGCGAAAAAAACGCTTGGGGGGTAGTAAAGGAGGGCCCTTGCTTACGGCGAGGCTCCTTACCCTTCCCAGATTGTGGGAGCAGCGTGCTCATACTGCCTGTGGCATCCTTTATGATGTCATCCAGGGACGCCCCGAAAAGCTGTTCACCATTAAAGGGTAAATCCACCAAGGCCTTTTTTGAAGACTGGTCTGCAGACCAACACTTCAGCCATACAAGGCGGCGTAGTACCACTGCGGAGGCCCTAGAAAGCAAGGGGAGCATATAGCTGACTCACAGACAAACTTTAGGCCTTGCACTAACTGGTCAGCCAGGTCCACACAGGTCTCAGAAGCATTCTGCGCCTGCAGCAATGCCTTTGCCCATTCAGTAAGTGTCTGCGACACCAGAGCCCCGCCAAAACCGGTCTCGCCGCCAACCCACTACGGTGCGGGCCTCAGCTCTCCTATCTGCGGGATCCTTAAAGCCCCTTCCACAGGCAACGTGATGGCCTTGTTCAGTCTGGACACAGGGGGGTCCACTGACGGAGGAGAAATCCACTTTTTTTAAAAAGTCCTCCTCAAAAGGGTAACGGACCGCAAAGTATTTTGGAGCAGCAAAAACTTTCTGCGGCTTATCCCATTCCTTGTACAACAGCTTGTCCAGATATGGAACACAAGGAAACACTTTTGCAGTGTGGGGTGGCTTGCTGAACCCAAAAGGGAACGGCATATCCGATGCCTCCGCCAAATCCTCAAGTTTTTCCCGCACAGCAGTGATAAGAGCTCCAACAAACGCCTTATCATGCGCTGACCCTGAAGCAGAGTCATCCTCACTGTCCGTGTTGGCTAAGCCTGCATCATCCGACATGACAAAACCAGAGCCAGACGCAGTAGCAGGGCCTGGTTCTGTGTCAGAGCCATCCCCAAAAGCAGGCGCAGGAGGGGGCGCTTTTTACCCCCCCTTCTGGCCACTTGTAGCTTCAATCCTGGTGATAAACGCCTCAAGAACTGCCTTCATAGCCTCTACAGAGGCCGCAGGGGCACTAAACGTTAACTCAGGCATGGTTGGGGTAGAAGCCTCTGGTTCAGACTCCATGCTGACCCACCTCTATGCCGCCCTAGTACTGAAAGGCAGAGACCCAAAGGCCGGCCGCAAAACAGAGAGCAGGGGGCTCGCCATCCGACCAGGCTTTAGTGCTAGCTGAAGCGCTGAGAGTGCCGTCTGTGCTGCGCCGTCCCTCAGGAAGCAATTTGCTGGCTTTTGCACTGTTAATCCAGGCACTAGAGGCCAAGACTTTCTCAAGATGGCCGCCAAAATGCAGAAAAAAGCATGCGGGCCACAAGAAAGTGCCCGCCGATATATAAAAACTGTGACTCCGGCAAAATGGCAGCCATACACGTGTTTAAAAACCAGTAACACACAGCAGAACACAGCCCAGCACACACAGCAACCCCAGTACAATAAAAAAAATAGTACCTCATAGCAGCACAGCCCCCAGTAGTAACAGAGCCCCAGGCGGACCCCCTCCCCCCTTACAACTGCCACCCAGAATGGGGAAAGAGAGAGAGAGGAAAGCAGGGCAGACCCTCATTCGACCTCCCCAGGAAAGCACCAGCCACACCACCCTGCCAGGGCAAGGGGACACTACTTACCCATCCTGCGACCACTGGCTGGAGGCATTCCAGACAGACCCAACATCCGCAGCAGATACGGCATGGCTGTCGGCCCGGCACACTGTGACAAGGCCATAGAGACCGGTCATATGTGTGCCCTGGAACATGTAGTTCACCGGCCACCCCTGGAGCAACGGGGCATGTCGTGGATGGCCCAGCTTATAGCTAAAGGCCTCCACACGCTCGATGACCGAACATGGGGGGACTACAAGGATCGAGGATCCAGCCTGTCACCCAGTCGGCAGTTGATTGTAGATCCCAGGATCCAAAAATGCAGGAAAAAATCAAAGAAAAGCGAAAAAATCGCAAAAAGACTGCAGAGCACATGGACTCCAGAAAGGCCATGTCTTCTCCTAACGCTAGGCAGAAAAAAACTGGAGCTGCTTGAGCCAGAGAGTTGGATATACCCGGGGGACTCGCCCCCTGGGGGGTGCTGTACTAAGGAAAGTGTTTTAACACTTGAAGTGCTGTTTTTTCTGCCTAGTCTCTTCTGAAAGGAAGGATATATAACCCTAAGGTCAATGCTGCTGTGTCTGTCCATGAACGGAAGAGAAAGCCTCTTGATGGGGCGAGCAGGCCGCGAGTCTGGACGCTCTCCTACTTTGTCCTGACACTCCTGCTCGCTCCCTCAGGAGGCTTTCTTCACACCTGGGAGAAAGTGTCGCATTACTGTGTGGAGTTACAGACAGAAGAACAGAAAGTGAGGATTTCTCAGAAGAAATAAGGACATTTAAAAGCAAAATCGAAGGATGAGGTAAGTGAAGGAGGACTGCACTAAGGTAAGGGAAGCTATTTAGGGGGGAAAAAAAGGTACCTTTACAACCCCTTTAAGCTAGTGTATTGTTACCTTTTCCTTCAATTTCCCTTCTAAATGTTTTTATTTTCTTTGTCTGAATTTCTCACTTCCTGTTCCTCAGTAAGCTGTTCCGGCTGACTAACCCCCAGCCAGAACAGCTCTGTCATGATAGAAGATCCAGCAATTCTGCCATCAGTGGCAACGTCAGGAGAAACCAGTCCCGATGCATGCGCATTGGTGCGCGTCCATGTGCACGATGCGTGCGTCCATGTGCGCGGCGGGAGCGTGCGTGCTGACGGCGTTTTGGCGCCAAGGAGTGCTATTTAAGCTGTCTGGTCCCTCAGCATCTTGCTGACCAGTCTACAGTGTTTCCTGAAAGAACCTGCACCTGCTACCTGTCTGATTACTGTTTACCTGACCCGGCTTCCTGTGCCTGCAGCCTGCCCTTGACCCCGGCTTGATCTGACCACCGATTCTGCCTAACCCCTGGCTCTGTTACCCGCCTGCCTGACATACCGACCCGGTCTGGACTTGATTAACCCCTTCGGATCTGTTCCGGTCTTCTGATCTGCTACCTGATCCAGTGTGTGCCAATCCCTTGGCTCTTAAACAGCAAGCGCTACAACACTGTTCCTGTGTTCTGTGGTTTCCTGCCAGGACCCCATCAGCACCTGTCTACTTCCTCTTCCGGTCCGCCACCAGCTTACCACCAGGCGCTTGTGCCCCTCTAGACTCGGGACCCTCTGTCTGCTCTACCAGGGGCTCCTGAGTCAGAGGCTTACGAGAGGCTGCTCCCTGCACATTGGGCTCCACAACCAGGTACGTGACAGTACTGGTCAGCCATGTCCGAGCCCACGCAGGGAGAGTCTCCCATGGAGGACTTAGGGCGCCATCTGGATGGCCTTACCGCGGCTGTAAGGAACTTACAAGAAGGATATGCAGTCTGGAGGGACGTGTTCAAACTCTGGCTGCAGCAGCACCTGCAGCATCTGGAACCCCGGCCGCCCCCTCTGTAGTGATGTTGCCACCGGAACCCAGAGTTTCCACCCCGGAAAGATTTTCTGGTGATCGCAGCAAATACAGAGCTTTTCGCAATGCCTGCAAACTTTTCTTCGCTCTGCAACCCAGAACTTTTTCACTTGAAACCACAAAGGTGGGCTTTATAATTTCGCTGTTATCTGGCGAACCTCAAACTTGGGTACATCGTCTCCTGGAGCGCAAGGAAGAAAGCCTTAATCGCCTCCGCACCTTCTTCCAAGCCATGGACCTCATTTATGAGGATACCCAATTAGCAGCCACTGCTGAATCGGCATTATGTGCATTACAACAGGGGCGCAGGGCAGTAGAGGACTATGGGGCTGAATTTAGACAGTGGTGTTCCGATACCAACTGGAACGATGCTGCCCTGCGTCACAAATTCCGCATGAGCCTTTCAGAAACTTTAAAGGATGAACTGGCCTGAGTGGGCATCCCCGCAACGCTCGAAGCCCTCATCCTTCTCGTAGAGGGGGGGCAATGTCATGATAGAAGATCCAGCAATTCTGCCATCAGTGGCAACGTCAGGAGAAACCAGTCCCGAAGCATGCGCATTGGCGCACGTTTGCGCGCGTCCATGTGCACGATGCGCGCGTCCGTGTGCGCGGAGCGCGCGCGCTGACGGCGTTTTGGCACCAAGGAGTGCTATTTAAGCTGTCTGGTCCCTCAGCATCTTGCTGACCAGTCTACAGTGTTTCCTGAAAGAACCTGCACCTGCTACCTGTCTGATTACTGTTTACCTGACCCGGCTTCCTGTGACCTACCTCTGCTTGCAGCCTGCCCTTGACCCCGGCTTGATCTGACCACCAATTCTGCTTAACCCCTGGCTCTGTTACCCGCCTGCCTGACATACCGACCCGGTCTGGACTTGATTAACCCCTTCGGATCTGTTCCGGTCTTCTGATCTGCCACCTGATCCAGTGTGTGCCAATCCCTTGGCTCTTAAACAGCAAGCGCTACAACACTGTTCCTGTGTTCTGTGGTTTCCTGCCAGGACCCCTTCAGCACCTGTCTACTTCCTCTTCCGGTCCGCCACCAGCTTACCACCAGGCGCTTGTGCCCCTCTAGACTCGGGACCCTCTGTCTGCTCTACCAGGGGCTCCTGAGTCAGAGGCTTACGAGAGGCCGCTCCCTGCACATTGGGCTCCACAACCAGATACGTGACAAGCTCGGATGATGGTGGAAAGCTTACTGAGGAGAAACAATGCACTAGCTTAAAGGATCCTATATAGAAAAAAAAAAAACCTTTACAACCCCCAGATGGAGTACTGCCACTACAAAGCGAATTGATTCCATCCTGAAGTTCTGAACTTTTACAAAGACATTGAGGTGGACAAGAAAGAAATTCTATCTTGTACACTAAAGAAACCACTTTGCAAACCCATTGGTTGGAAAGCAGGGAGGTTCACTGAGCTGCAAACTGGCAAAGACGCCCCCCACCCGGGAGTTGGGCTTAAAGGGCAAGTCCGCCAGAGCCTTCTTGGTAGAACTACCGCGGATACTCAAGCTCTGGAGATCAAAAGAGGAGCAGCATCCAGGGCTGCATCGCAGACATATTTGAGGCCATGCACTAACTGGTCAGCGAGTTCCATGCAGCCTGGAGGAGCCTGATGCTCCTCTAACTCCCGGTGCAATAACTTTGCCCATTCAATTAGAGTCTTTGACACCAGAGCCGTGGCTAAAATAGGCCACAATGCTGATTCCAGCATGGTGAATAAGGAGCGGCCCACCGCCTCAGACCTCCTATCTGCTGGATCCTTAAATGCAGCAGACCCCTCCACCGGAATCTTGGTCATTTTGTTGAACCTAGAAACTGGGGCGGTCCACAATCGGGGGAGATGCCCATTTTTTCAAAAGGGTAACGGACTGCCATGTGCTTTGGGACTAAAAAGATCCTCTGCGGCCGTTCTCATTCATTGTCTATGAACTTGTCAAAATAAGCCACATAAGGAAAAACTTTAGCAATGCGGGCCAGCTTATGGGACCCAAGAGGGACAGACACCTCAGCAGATGCCCCAGCCGTATCCTCCAGCTTGAGGGTTTCCCGCACTGCGGTGATACTGTAAGTGCTACAACAAGTGCCTTATCCTGCGCTGACCCGGACATAAAGTCACCCTCACTGTCTGAATCGTCCTGGTCCACATCCCCTGATACCTTTAGAACAGGGGTCCTGTGTCACAGCCAGGACCGAGTCTGGGTCAGGGCTATCCCCAGAGGATGATGGGGGAGGGGGCGTTTTTTTACCCCCCTTGCGCCCGCACACCGCTTCCACCCTGGCAACAAATGACTCCAGCACTGCCAACAAAGTGTCCACAGGAACCGCAGGTTCTGACGCCATGCTAACCCGCTATTTGACAGCCTCAGGCCTATAGTCAAATATAAGGAATGCTTGAAAGTGGCCCACCCTCCGCGCTGCGACTGACCAGAGGACTCACCACCCTGACTAGAACTGTTCAGCGCTGCGTCCTGCTCCTATTCCACAGAGTGTGTGATTATCTGCGTGTCTGTAAGGTAAACTGCGCTGTTTGCGCCATCTCAGAAGCCATAAGAACACTAGAGGCCAAGAAACCTACACAAAAATGCCCGCCTCACTTTATAAGGAGCGCAAGCGTCCGGAAAATGGCCGCCCGCTGTGAATGCCTGTGCCATAGCGCGGCTACAAGAAAATGGCCGCCCGCTGTATTGCTATATAGCAGCGCGGCTACAGGAAAATGGCGTTTAAGCGAAAAATGACACTGAAGGATAATGAGGCAGACAAGAAGGCCACACAACGTAGTGGCCCCTAAATGGCGCTCCCCCATGGCAGACCACCCACACAGAGAGCGGACCCAGACACCCCAGCAGTTCTGGAAACAAAAGGAAAATGCTAGTATTCCAGCAAGTCCATACTAGGAGTGCCATGATATTGCACCATGCTATATTATAACGGTAAAAAAGTACTATAAACTTACCTTAATTCAAATTAATTTGTTGCCTAAAGATTGAATTTTTATGTATCATTAGGACTGAAATAGCCAGGAGCCTCACTACAGAAAAGATAAAATAAAATTGTTGCCGCAAGAGCACATACAGTGTTGCTCATCTTACTTTAAAAAAGTAATTAGTTACAGTTACAAATTACTTCTCCGAAAAAGTAATTGCGTTATTGACTCAGTTACTACATTGAAAAAGTAATTAGTTACTCAGCAAACTAGTAACTGACTTTTTTTTTTTATATTCTACAATGCAATTACGTTCTCATCACTGGAGATCCATTCACGCCTCTATGTTCTTGGACACGTGTGAAAAAAGGCGCCATAACACACTTTACAAATATGCGCGAGGCTCACTGCTAAAATAAAAAACTGACTGTCATATACTGTTGCGCAATGAATGTGCAGAAGAAAACACAAAAAAGTGACACATTGTGTTGCGCAGGTGTGACTGCAGCCTTACTGTACAAGACTTTTTTCTTCTTCATTGCCTTATAATAATTATGTATGGTGGGAGGAATAGACTGTAAGCTCCTTTGTCACAGATACTGATGTTCTGGTACTCTGTGGATGAGTTTTGATGAGACGTTTATAAGCGCCCGTTTCGGCTTGTACATCAAGGAACCTCCGCCAACCATAAGATTCACCAGCAGAGGCAGCGAAGCACCGCGCGCCATACGGCTACCTAGCTGGATAGTTAGTGTGCGGTCCCCGCCTGCACCGGTGTAGGAGAAGTCCTGTGTTGTTCCTCGCAGCGCCATAGAGCTGGCTGTTGGTGTGACGGGGGAAGGAGAAGAAGGGATTTGGTCGGTACTGTGAGGGGGGGAGGGCCTACGGTGGAGGAGACCTTCTGCTTTGTGTACACAGGGGGGCTCTACTGAGGGCAGTTCATCCGCTGAGGGGCCTGTGTGGTACCCCCGTGACGCAGAAGCAATTACTCTGCTGCCATCTAGTGGCGGTAGATGTAATTGCGGTAACGCCGCCCAAGTAATGGGAACGGCGTTACCATGAGGAGAAGAGTAATCAGTTAGATTACTCGTTACCTTCAAAAGTAACTGCATTAAGTAACGGCGTTTACTTTAACGCAGTTACTGACAACACTGAGCACATAGGATACATATATAAATGAAAAAGATTGCATATGAATACCTTAAAAAAAGATTTTGAGTAAGCTCACAATGCATTCAAAAATCTCCCATGTGCTGTAGTAATCTGCATCCAGATAGACACCACAACTTCCCTGTGTGCGAGGTAAACAGGGCAACTCCACTCCCAAATAGCATCTGGCTAAACACATACACCGCGCATACGCACCCGGCAACTACTGGCGTGCTCTGGGTGCAAGAAAAGGGCGGAAGTACTGTGAAGATGACATCAGATGGAAGATGTCTCTTAGATTGCCGTTGGAGGATATAGTGTTTTCCTCCTGTCCCTGAATTGGGACAAAGTGAGCCAATCCCCAATGGCTTGGGCGGCCGCATATTCCCCAACGCCGCCCAGACCTTAACACCAGCAGGGGATGGAGCGCTGTTAATTACTAGAGCTGCTGCACTGAAGATGGGAGCGACTAAACACAGACTAATTAGATGCATGCCAAAAAGGCATGCTGTAAAAAAACATGATAATGATGTCAATACTAAAACATGTACAATTATATAGCAAAAGCGGTGAGCATGGCAAGAAGCATTACCACAACTCTGCTTAACAAAGTATACTGTCATTAAATTAATAATGCTGTTCTTTTGACGAAAACATTGAGCAGATCTTAAAAAACACACAGCTAAACCCCTAATCTCCAATATGTAAGGGGCTATAATATATTTGATATAATCACGACTACTGGATAGATAGGGGGTATGTACTGCTTGATAGCATCCTAGGTCTAGTGAGTGGGGCATCCCGTAATAGAAAATTGATAAACAAGGCCCCAGGAACCAAATGGCAACCCCACCGGTCCTTCATAAGAAGGGCCGGTATGATAGAACCTCATTGATTCCCGGTGGCATCGTTGCTTCAAGACACTCAATCCAGAGGGTCTCCTGGAGAATACATTTATCCCAATTTCCGCCACGTTGGTCTTGATGTTTTAGCTCTAAGACGCTTCAAGACGCTCAATCCAGAGGGTCTCCTTCTGGAGGATACGTTTATCCCAATTTTCGCTACGTGGGTCTTGACATATTAGCTCTAAAATAATACATTTAACCATAGAGGTATCAAACCTATGGTAAACACCCAGGTGTCGACTCACTGGTGTAATCATTTTGGCGTATTGGGAATAGTATATGTGATCGTATATGCGTTGTTTTAGTTGGCAAATTGTTTTCCCAACGTAAAAAAGCCCCACACCTACAAGTCATGAGATTAAACTACCCCTTCTGTATTGCAAGTAGCATGAAATTGAGGACGGAAAATCTCACCATTTGGCAACTGAATGCGTGAAACTGTTTGTACCTATGGGCAGTATGTACATTGCCCACATGTAAAAAAATGCCTCAGACTTGAGTCTGGTTATCATGATTGGGTCTATATTCACTTGTGGTTAATTTTTTGCCTAAGGACGAGATTTTCCGAAAAACTATTTCAGGTGTTTCTCTGACATACTTGCCAAGCGTTGAATCCTCGCTAAGCAAGTGCCAGTGTCGTTCCAAATAATTTCGTAATGATTTGTGTTGAGCTGAATATTTTGTAATGAACTTTGTGGTCTGTTGGTTTTAGTTGATTTTTGGACTGGGAAACAGTAAAGATACTCTCTCCCTTCCAATGGCTTTGTATAACCGTGTTTTCGCAGCTGTGTGCGAAGTTCATTGGCCTGCTGCCTGAACTCGGCCTCCTGCGTAGAATTTCTGCGCAGGCTAATGTACTGCGCATATGGGATGCTATGGACGAGGGACATAGGATGTCCACTGCTAGCATGCAACAGGGTGTTTCCTGCTGTGCTTTTGCGATATAATTTGGTAACTATATTATCAAGAGAATCTCTGTATATAGTTAAGCCAAAAAAAAGATTTTGGATGCCATTCAAAAATAAATTTTAAATTAAACTTATTGGTATTAAGTTCTAAAAATGTATTTAAAGATGATATTCAGAACTCTTCAAAACTACATTAGGGAACAAAATAAAAACAATCCAACTACATCAAACAGCCACAGAAACACTGAATGCCATCAACACAGCTCTACTACAGTCAGCCGACTTAGTAGCGCCCAAACGTAAAAACTGCATCCGGAAAAACAACTCCAGCTGGTTCAACGACCAGCGGTCGTTGTAAAAGCAAGAGCGCAGAAGAGCGGAAGCAGCTTGGAAAAGAAGCTCTTCAGAGGAAAACCACACCATCTATAAGGTAATAACAAAAAAATACCACAAAGAAATCTTTAAAGCCCAAAAAAATCATTTTTCCAATATCATCACTAATGCCCTAAACCGCCCCCGCGAACTCTTCAATTTAGTCAACCAGACAATGAATCCAGTGTGTCTTGAAGCCCCTAATTCTGATACTCAAGAATTTTGCAACGAATTATCGGATTATTTTGTTAACAAAATCTGTGAAAGTATTCAGCAAAACAGTACCCCCTTCAACCTCCCCCTTAATCATACGCCCAATACCCACATAAATTTGCCGCAATCAACGAAGTTCACTCTAAAACCCATCTCCATTGATGCCACTAAAAATATCATCGGTACCCTGCGAAATAGCACAGCGCCTAATGATATCATCCCCACCAAACTGCTGAAGGAATGTGCCAATATTCTGGCGCCGCCTATCACACAGCTTATAAACCACTCATTCAAGTAAGGCATGGTGCCCACCCGGTTGAAACAAGGCATAATCAAACCTATTCTAAAGAAACCCACCCTCGACCCCAAAGACCCAAACCACCGTCGTCCCATAACAGGCCTAAACATCTTCTCCAAGGTAATGGAAAAATTAGTGGTACAACAGCTGCAACAGCATTTAGATACCCATAATTTGCTCGATCCATTTCAATCGGGTTTCCGTCCCAGGCACGGGACAGAAACAGCACTGCTCAAAATATGGGATGATGCCCTTGAGGCCGCAGACAAAAGAGAATCTTGTCTTCTAGTACTGTTGGACCTAAGCGCAGCTTTTGACACGGTAGACCAAAAACTATTACTGACTCGGCTAGCTGAAGTAGCCAGAGTCGTGGAACGTGATCTATCCTGGTTCTCCTCCTTTTTGGAAAATCGATCACACATAGTGAAATTGGGACCTTTCACTTCTGAAAAACGCACAGTGTCATGCAGAGTCCCTCAGGGATCCCCTCTGTTTGAAATCATCAGTAGCCAAAAGTTACTTTACCACTCTTATGCAGATGACACACAACTGTACTTTCGCATCTGCAACAAAAAGGATCATTATCTTGGTCTAGAGAAATGCCTTTCTTTGATAATTTATTTATTTGAAAATTGGATGACAAAGAGTTATCTTAAACTCAACGGTTCGAAAACAGAACTTCTCCTGTTTCACGCCAATCAAAAGAATCATCCCGCAACAACATGGTCACCCCCGCCCATTCTGGGCAAAATCATCACTCCTAGCACCAAAGTCAAAAGTCTTTGAGTCATCTTTGATACCTACATGACAATGGATGCACAAATAGGGTCAGTAGTCAGCGGATCGCACTATCTGCTGTGCCTACTACGCAGACTTATTCCATTTATCCCAAAAGAAGACATACCGTGTTTCCCCGAAAATAAGACGTACTCCGAAAATAAGCCGTAGCCGGATTTCGACACAAGATCGAAATATAAGACACCCCTCCGAAAATAAGACGTAGCGATGTAGTGTCGAATCTCCGAAAATAAGACGTGGCGAATCTCCGATAATAAGACGTAGTGTCGTATGCGTAACGGCGCGGCGCGGAGCGGGAAACAACACGTGATAGGCGTACAGTACTGTACTGGAACTGAAGTGAGGAGAAGAACGCTGTGTAAAGCTGTAAAGCTTCTCCCAGCACTGACCAGCAAACCCCTCTCTCACCCCACACAAACACCAGGGGATAGGGGGAAAAGCTGCTACTGAGCCCAAAGAGATCACCCCAGCTCCACTTTGCTCCACATCAGCTTTGCTGGCCTATCTTTCTGTACAGCCAGACAAGATGAGTGCAAAGAGAAGAAGTTGGATATCCGAATGGTCCAAAAATGGCGTGCAGAATACGATAATCTCAGTCTACAGGTGGACAGAGGAAATGCTAAGAAGCGCAAGTGTGGTTCAGGTAGGCAACCTTTATTTTCTGTAATAAAAATAAGACACCCCCCGAAAATAAGCCATAGTGTGATTTCTTGAGGAAAAAAAAATATAAGACTGTTGTCAACTCCAGACTTGTCAACTCAATTGTCAACTCCAGACTTGACTATGCAAAAAAAACATGGGAATCAATCTCACCTTCGCTGAGAACCCTTCACTGATTGCCAGTAAAAGACAGAATTACTTTCAAAGCACTCTGTCTGACGCATAAGTGTATTCAAGGAAATGCACCCCAATATCTATGCGAAAAACTAAAAGCTTACAGCCCCAATCGCGTACTGCGATCCACCAACCAAAATCCAGATACAAGTCCAAAAGAGAAAGAAGATTTGCAGTCCAAGGCCCTAGACTATGGAACGCTTTACCAACCCAGAGGCGATTTAGTTCGCATGAGTTTCTCACTCACTCACTCATATTGTCACTGTCCAAATAATGGAAATATTGTCAATATATGGCACATGGCCTGGTCCAGGTATTAACGGAACACCTTACTTGAAAAAATCTCCCACTCCCTCCCCCCCAGGTACAGGTTCGCGTACGCCGGTGCGCATCACGTGCCCATGGCGACGCCCTGCACCTGGAGGTAGTGGGAGCTAAGAAAAGAAAAACAATTGTGATTGAGTATAAACGATAAAAACTGAATAATAAATGACTGGAATTTCCACTGTCTATGGTCTTGTTCCATTAGAAATGTTTTGACAATTTTGAGGCCTAATTCATGGGGTATACTTGAATACAGAGCCTCTACGTCGATAGTGACAAAAAAGGCATTTGATGGAATAGTGAGACCATCCAGTTTTCTAAAAAGAACAGACATATCTCTCATGTACGAAGGAAGTCTCATAACATGAGGCATTAAAAAGATGTCTACAAACCTACTCGTATTTTCCGTCAGGGACCCTATACTAGGCAGAAAAAAACTGAGCTGCTAACTGCAGTGAGAGGGGGTTATGACCAGAGGGACCGTCCCCTGGGCAGGGCTGGTTAAGCTCTGCTAAAAGATTCATGTTAACTGTCAACATTCTGCCTAGTCCTCTCCTAATGGATGGAACATAACCCTACATTAAAAGAGTATAAGGAAGCTGTGTCCGTCCATGGGCAAAAGAGAAACATACATTTTGTCAGGGTATGTAAACTTATGAGCACAACTGTATAACTATCCGCTTGCCGATCGTATAACTTGGTTATATGGTGGCAGAGTGGCTTTCCTGTGCTGGATCATGTACCTAGTACGTGATCTGGCACTTTCGGATAGGGGGTGCACTCTGCCGACACCGTGGCTGTGCTGTGATTTGTAAATAAGAAAAAGTTCCGTTCTGACGAGGAAAGTGATGGATTTTGTGTCCCTGAAAAGTAGGGAATAAAATCCATTTCTTCCCTTAGTAAAAGCAGCACACATAGTAAACACAGACACTAGTTAGACACACATTTTAACCCTGTGATCGTCCTAGATCAGGGATCCTCAAACTACGGCCCTCCAGCTGTTGTGGAACTACACATCCCATGAGGCATTGTAAAACTCTGACATTCACAGACATGACTAGGCATGATGGGAATTGTAGTTCCTGAACAACTGGAGGGCCGTAGTTTGAAGACCCATGTCCTAGATGTTTAACCTCTTCTCAGCCAGTGTCATTAGTACAGCGAGAGTGCATATTTTTAGCACTGATTACTTTATTAGTTTTACTGGTTCCCACAATGTGTCAGTCAGTGCAACTGTCCACCGCAATATCTCAGTCCCGATATAGGTCGCTGATTACCACTATTACTAGTATAAAAATCCCAGTATATACCACAGTTTGTAGACGCTATAACTTTTGCGCAAACAAATCAATATGCATTTATTGGGATTTTTTTTTACTAAAAAATAAATTAGATTTTTTTTACAGGATGTTTTATAGCAGAACAAATTTTTATTTTTATTTTTTTACAAAACTGTCGGTGTTTTTTTTGTTTTGTTTACAGCACAAACAATTAAAACTGCAGTGATCAAATACCAAAAGAAAGCTCTATTTGTGGGAAAAAAAATAACCAAAAATTAATTTGGGTACAGTGTCGCATGACCACGTAATTTTTAACCACTAAACGATCGCCCACTGTATATATATACGTTGGCACTTTAAAGATGCATATCTCGGTAACTGCAGCAGCTACTGCTGCTGCTGCCACAACCGAGTAATGGACGGAGGGGGCCCCTCCCGCCGTCCATCCTGCGCCCTCCGGCGCTTACTGGAGCCATCAGTAGCTGCGGAGGCGGTTGGGTCCTTCACATTGCTGGGTATGTATATGAGTAAGGGCAAGATGGCCCCCACCTGTCTCCATACCATAGCAGGGCGGAGGTGACGTCAAAACGTCACTTCCTCCCACACCTCTTAAAGGGACATTTTTTTTGTCATTTTTTCAAATGACAACAACATTTTTTTTTATTGCATTTAAATATGTCCAAATATGAGATCTGAGGTCTTTTTGACCCCAGATCTCATATTTAAGAGGACCTGTCATGTTTTGTTTTATTCCTTGTAATAGGAATAATAGTGACTCAAATGCTTAATTTTTTTAAAAACATTTTTAAAATCAATAAAATAAACTTAAATAAATAAGAAAAAAATGTTTAAAGCGCCCCGTCCCGACGAGCTCATGCACAGAAGCAAACGCATACGTGAGCAGCTCCCACATATAAAAACAGTGTTCAAACCACACATGTGAGATATTGCCGCGATCGTTAGACCTTTGTAACTCAAAACATGCAACCTGTAGAATATGTAGAATATTTTAAACTTTGCCTATGGAGATTTTTAAGGGCAAAAGCTTGATGCCATTCCACGAGCGGGCGCAATTTGGAAGCGTGACATGTTGGGTATCAATTTACTCAGCGTAACATTATCTTTTACAATATAAAAAAAAATGGGCTAACTTTACTGTTGTCTTATTTTTTAATTAAAAAAGGTGGGTTTTTTCCAAAAAAAAGGGCGCTTGTAAGAGCAAATACGGTGTGACAAAAAGTATTGCAATGACCACCATTTTATTCTCTAGGGTGTTTTTTTTATAATGTTTGGGGGTTCTAAGTAATTTTTTAACAAAAAAAAATGTTTTTAACTTGTAAACACCGAGTCTAAAAAACAGGCTCGCTCCTTAAAGAGGAGGTTTGCCCTAAATATACCCTCTCCCATGCGATACAGCATACTGGCGTCAGCGCCAGTATGCTGTTTTTTTTTTTTAAATCGCCCACTTACCGTGAAATCTTTCATTTTTATTTCTTTCCCCCCGTGGTGGATGGCGCTTGTATAGCGCGTCACAGCTTATGAAAATACCCGATTCAGGACTCGGGTATTTCCGGCGCAATGCGGCGCCTGCGCACAGACTTAGGAGCTGACTGCGCAGGCGCCGTATTTCTCCGAGTCCTATTTCGGCTTTTTAGCCATAGGACTCGGAGAAATACGGCGCCTGCGCCGTCAGCTCCTAGGTCTGTGCGCAGGCGCCGCATTGCCCCGGAAATACCCGAGTCCTAAATCGGGTATTTTCGGAAGCTTTGACAAGCTGTATAGGCGCCAGCCACAGCGGGGGAAAGAAATAGGGATTAAAGTTTTCACAGTAAGTGGGGGATTTAAAAAAAAAAACAGCATACTGGCGCTGACGCCAGTATGCTGGATCACATGGGAGAGGGTATATTTTAGCGTGAACCTCCGCTTTAAGTGGTTAAAGTAATGCAGTGCCTCATCGAAAAAAAAATCCTGGTTATAAAGGGGGGTAAATCTTCCAGAGGCCAAGTGGCTGTTTACTCACACAACCCATCAGTGGAGCAATGATGTCTTACTTCTTATCCCCGTAAATATAACCTTCCTTTAATATAGGATTGTGACAGTTTGTATTTCTCATATGGCGTGTCAGAGGCCATACTGCCTGGGATGCTTGGAATCTTTAGATCTGGCTTTATAAAGGTTTAGGGACAAGCTGTACGTTCAAGAGTCATATTTATGCTGAAATAAATAAACCTTTATAAAGCCAGATCTAAAGATTCCAAGCATCCCAGGCAGTATGGCCTCTGACACGCCATGTGAGAAATACAAACTGTCACAATCCTATATTAAAGGCAGGTTATATTTACATTGATAAGGAAGTAAATGTGGAGTTTTTACTAAGAAATAACCGTGACAAGGTAAAGAAGTATACACTTTACAGATATGAAAATCCTAGGTGTTAAAATAAAAAAAATACTAAATCCACAAAGCTGCAAGTAAAATCAAAAAACAGCTATCAGATCAGATTACAAGTCACCTAAAATGGATGAAAGACCGTAACCTGCAGCCTATGATGAGCTGTTACTAAAAATCATTAAAATCATCAAAAAGGCCACATACATACATTTATTGTAGGCCTATACCTATAAATGTGTCAAATGCTTGGTAAATGTATCCGTAAATAATTTATTCCCATCATTTATAATAGAGGGAACATGGAAGCAGGTGAACCACTAGCGTATTAAACTGTATCTTTAGACAGTTTTAACACAGGAAGACTCATTTGAAACCCAGAGAAGACAAGTAGGGATGCACACTACTAGTTCACAATACCCATGGGGAGAAAAGAGAAACACAACTGCTTTTAATTTAGGCTCCATGCACACTGGAATAAAAAACGTTGCTTCTACAGGAGTTTTGTGTTCTGCCTGTAGAAGCAACTCAATGTTATTCTTTGTGTCCATACACATTAGGACATTTACAGGCATATTTTTGAGAACAACGTTTAGAGGCAGGGAAAAAAAACCTTCTCATTCGCGTTTCTGATTGGAGCTCACTGGCAGAAAAAATGTAAAACTCTCCCAAACGCATCTAAACTTTGTACAAAAAATGCTTTTTCCTGACGCCAGCATGGCAGCATACTAGTGATAGAGCTCCGCCTCTTGACCCCTCCCCCAGGACCAGTGATTAGCATAAATGACAGCATGGTTAGTCGCCACCCCATTCTTCTTTTTTTCCTCATAGCTCCACGCCAGTGATGAAGTAAGGAGTTTTATGTCCCCCCACTCTGCCGCTGAGCAGTAGCCGTCTGGGTTCAAGCCTCTCCCAGTGAGAACTTGGGCTGCTAACATTGCGCTAAATAGTCTGAGAAATCCTCATCTGTGTGGTCTTGAAGGGGTCCCTGCAGTGTTTTCTCTTTAGGAACGAAATCTGCCATATGTTAGCATGACTTGGTTACAGAGCTTTTGGGGGGGGGGGGGGGGGCAGCATGTCATTTTCTCTCTGTGGTCAGCAGACTGTGTCTTTACCTTACCTTTGTCTTTCTTTTCTCAAGCATTTCCTTCTCGGGTGAGGAGAGTGGGTAAAGCTGTACTGTGGGTGTTTTAGTGGCTCCCTATAGGCATGAGGTGGCCGCCCAGCGCTGTATTTACCGGCCTAGGACAGCCTTATAATGTCATTGGGCTGCGCCTGGTTCACACATATGCACTGGTCGAATATGCCATGTTTGTTTTGGGCAAAGTAATTAATTTTGCTCACAGCAACAAGGAGAAGCCTGGGGGCGGGTTCTGCCAATCCCGGGTTAGTTTAAATTCATCAGTAGGCTGCAGTAGAGTGGCCAACATACAGCCTCTCGTCTGTGGCTCCTGACTTTGAAGTCCTTTCTGGATCCAGAACCAGCATCCTTCTCTGACGCCATCTACTGGTAAGAAAGTTTTCTGTTTAAAAAAAAAAAAGGAGTTTTTTAGATAATGTCTAATATTATACAATTTTATATAAAGGAATGTATTATTTTGGTTGTGATCTGTTTGCCTGATTATAGTTAGATTCTTTATTTTTTTGCTTTTGTACCGTGTAAAAAAGAAAAAGGGGGACAAATTTTAGCGATCTCCACTATTCTGTCTTTCTTTCAGCTGTCTCTTTTGTACGCTGGCCGTCCCTTATTCTCTATTGCCATGACCCTCAATACTTAAGGTAGGGGGACCACCAGTTGGTAAGTTTTCAGGTGACCCTTAAAAAGAGTGCCCTCTAATGCGGTTTGCTTTGATTCATTTCAGCCCAGCATGCTCACGCTCTCGGAGTCCAAGAACAAGAGAGGACAGACGCTCTTCAAAAGAGCGTAGCGCTAGGCATCGCTCCCGCTCAAAGAAAAAATCCAAGAGAGCGCGTCGCTCCTCCTCTTCTCCAGAGCAATACAGGCGTCCCAACAAGAAATCATGCTGGGCCTGTGGCGCCGTTCCCCTGTCCAACAAGTTGGTGTGCAAAAAACTGTCTTGAAGAGTTTGCAGGGGACAGGGAACAGGACATTGCGCAAGTCATTACTAAAAAAAAGTAGTACGAGATTCCATGTCTGAGTTTACATCAGACCAGCCACCCACACAAGGGGTTCCACTGGAAGACCAACCAGGGACTTCAGCAAGCAGTATGGCTATACCCAGTGGGGTGTCCTTACAGTCTACTCAGCCTGCAGAGAAGGACCCAGAACAACTTGGGTTCAGTTTTTCCCTTGTAGAACCCTTCATTTTGGCCATAAAGCAGGCAATCGCATGGGAAGAGGAGGAAGTGCCAAACAAGGCAAAATCCTATTACCCTTTTCTACAAAAAAGACAAGCCTACTTTCCATTCATGGATGAAATCAAAGGCGTCCTAAAGCAGGAGTGGCAAAAACCAGATAAAAGGTTTTCCCTCAACCGTATGCAGAAATGATATCCTCTACAGGAAATAGAGGGAATCTCACTTGACTCACCACCTACGGTCGATGCGGCAGTTGTCCGCTTGGCAAAAAACGTGACTTTACCTATGGAGGACTCATCCTATTTCAAGGACTTAATGGACAGGAAAATAGACTTAGACCTTAGGAAAGCCTATCAAGCAGCAGGGGCAGCCTGCCGTCCAGCTATAACTCTCACTTCAGTAGCTAGCGCTCTGAAAGTTTGGACTCAGAACGTTGAGTCAGCAGTGAAGGAGGGAGCGCCAAGGGCAGATATTGTCCGATCCCTGCAGGAACTGAAAGTGTCAGACGATTTTATAGGGCAAGCAGCAATAGACACGGTCAAATGCTCTGTCAGGGCTATGCTGCACACAGTAACAGCAAAGAGGGCCCTATGGCTAAAACCATGGTCGGCGGATCCTTCTTCGAAACAGTCCTGGTGTAAGATACCTTATGATGGCAAATGCCTCTTTGGTTCTAAGATGGAGGCGGCCATCTCGAGAATGTCAGGGGGAAAGTCTGGTCTACTCCCGCAAAACAAGAAACAATGAAAATCAAAGCCTTTTTTCAACAGGTCTCACTCCTATAGATCCAGAGACTCAAGATTCTCACGCCAGTCCAGGGCCCCGACTGGCAGCTGGAAGGGGACACAATCATCTTTCCCCAGAGCTCACAGGCAGAAGACACCGAGTGTCCCGCAGAATACTAGTAAGTCCTTTTGATGGTGCGCAGCCCCAGATGCTTCCAGTAGGGGCCAGACTGGCACACTTTGCAGACATCTGGGGAAAAAAAACTCTACAGACGCATGGGTAAGATCCACGATCTCACAGGGCCATTCCTGGAGGTTTTTCAGCACACCCCCCCCCCTCCAGATCGGTTCTTACCCGCCAAAATTCCAGACACGCAACAGAAAGCAGCTGTCCTTCTGAAATACATTCATTCCCCCCAAGAACAGAATGTAGTGATGCCGGTTCCCTTCTCAGAAAGGTACTCAGGGTTTTACTCCACCCTATATATGGTACGCAAGAAGGACGGAGGGTGGCGCCCAGTCATCGACTTGAAGGGCCTAAATCGCTTTATTCTGTTGGAATAAATCAAAATGGAGTCCATTCACACCATCATTCAAACCATACAGCCGGGCGACTGGATGCTCTCTATAGACTTGCAAGACGCATACCTCCATATCCTAATCTTACCAACCATCCAGAGGTATCTAAGATTTGCAGTCGGTCAGACGCATTTGCAGTTTACAAGCCTTCCATTTGGTCTGTGCACGTCCCCGAGAACCTTCACGAAGGTCCTCATATTCTACTACTGGTAAGAAGTCCGGAAGAGTTGTGAACACACAGAGAGATCCTCGTCCACACTCTACAGAAGTTTGGGTGGATCATCAACTTCAAAAAGAGCCATCTCATTCCAACTCAACAGTTGGTATATCTGGGGGCACTGTTCGACACAGAGAAGGCATCCGTGTCTGTTCCGCTAGAGAAAGTGAAGGTGATCAGGAAGAGAATTCTAGATGTAGCAACTTCCACTCGCCTTTCAGCCTCTCGATGCCTCAGTCTTCTAGGCACCATGTCATCGTGCATTCCAATGGTCCCATGGGCTCACTGGCATCTTCGCCAGTTTCAGCTAGGCTTCCTGTCACAGTGGAGGAAGCAGAGCTTGATACAACTAATAACGATATAAGGAGCCTCCAGTGGTGGCTGAGGGCGGAATCCTTAGAGAAGTCACAACCCTTGGGTCCTCTAAGTAGGACCATTGTTACGACCGATGCCAGCGAAGCAGGCTGGGGGCACACTGCGAAGGTCAGTCAGTCCAAGGCAGGTGGAGCTTCCCCTCCAGAGGGTTGGTCTTCAACGTGCTGGAGATTCGAGCAGCATTTATGGCTCTCCGAACTTTACACCACAGGATCAGGAATTGTCCAGTCACCTTACAAATGGACAACAGGGCCGCAGTAGCCTATATTCAACACCAAGGAGGAACTCGCAGCAACATGCTGATGATGGAAGTAGAGCCCATAATGGCCTGGGCAGAAATACACCTTCAGTCTCTCAGAGCAGGTTGAACATACCGCCTCTCACAGAGATTCCCAGATCAGTCGGAATGGGCATTACATCCCAGAGTATTTTCTCATCTGGTCCACAAGTGGGGTCTTCCACAAGTCGACCTCTTTGCTTCTCACAACAACAGCAAACTTCAGAGATTCCTATCCAGATTTCCACATCCCCAGGCGGAGGGAACAGATGCACTGGTCACACCCTGGAACTGCAGCCTGGCTTACGGCCCTTCCTCCAACAACCCTAATCATGAGGTTTCTATTGAGACTATTGAGAGAGCAGGTGACAGTCAAAGCCATCTTCCCGTTCTGGCCACGGAGGCCTTGGTTCCCCTTAGCGATACACCTCAGCAAACAAAACCCAATTCCCCTGCCAGTATTTCCGCACCTACTAGTACAAGACAGGTTCCTGCATCCGAACATACGCAGGCTGGATCTTCGGGCTTGGCTGTTGAGAGGGGGAGGCTGGAGGACTTAGGATGCTCCAATGAAGTTATTACCACGTTATTAAAGGCCAGAAAATCCACTGCTA
Source organism: Rana kukunoris (assembly GCA_029574335.1). Lineage (NCBI taxonomy): Eukaryota > Metazoa > Chordata > Amphibia > Anura > Ranidae > Rana > Rana kukunoris. The sequence goes on along the minus strand of CM056049.1, from coordinate 113,347,899 downwards.
ATAAAGTCTACAACAAAATCTGGGACAGATTCACACTCTTACTAACTGAGAGAGGTCTCGATCCTGCTACCCAACCTCTATCAGTGGTGTTGGATTTTCTTCAATCAGGCCTAGACATGGGCCTAAGCCTCAGTTCATTAAAGGTGCAAATATGTGCGATCTCGGCAATAACAAAACTAAAATGGACGGAGGAACCGCTAATCAAACAGTTCTTAAAAGCAGTTGTCAAAATTCGCCCTCCAAGTTAAAGAATCTTTCCTCAATGGGATCTGTCGGTTCTACTGGATTTTCTTTCAACCCATCCTTTTGCTCCAACTGAGAGTTGTTCCCTTTGGGACATAACATACAAGGCAGTTTTTAACAGCAATTACCTCTGGTAGGAGAGTGTCGGAGCTTCAGGACCTGGGAGCTTCAGAGTGGCATATAAGATTCTTCCCAGATCGGGTCAAACTTAGACCGGTCAATCATTTCATTCCGAAGGTGGCAACACCCTTCCACCAGACTGGTATTTGGGCCTTACCCAACTTTCCAGAAGAAAGTTCAGGAATCCTGCACGAATTGGATGTCTCCAGAACATTAAAGAATTACCTTTCTGTTACTGCACCATTTAGGTCTTCAGAGAAACTCTTTATAATCCCAACTGGAAGGTTCAGGGGGAAAGAGGCCACTGCAAGAACCTTGGCAGCTTGGATCGTCAAACTCATACACAGAGCGTACAGAGCGAGGGGTGGCGATCTTCCTACAGTGGTGACTGCACACTCCACCGGGGCGGTGGCAGCATCCTGGGCAGCTCATTCAAATGTGTCTATAGAAACCATCTGCAGTACAGCATCTTGGTCTTCACAAAATACGTTCCTAAGACATTATAGAATCGATCCAGGCGCTGTATCGTCTGTAGATTTCGGAAGGCGGACTATCCAGTCTTCTGTTATGATTTAAAATAAATTTTGATTTGTCAAACATTACCCACCCTGTCAGCTAGTTATTTATCACTAGTATGCTGCCATTTTGGTGTCAGGAAAACGGAAAATTGTATCAAATACTTACCGTTTTCCTTTCCTGACGCCAAACCATGACAGCATATGAGCCCACCCATGTGCGTTCCGGTGTGTGGCTTGTTATAAAGAATGGGGTGGCGGCTAACCATGCCTTCATTTATGCTATTCACTGGTCCTGGGGGAGGGGTCAAGAGGCGGAGCTCTATCACTAGTATGCTGCCATGGTTTGGTGTCAGGAAAGGAAAATTACGGTAAGTATTTGATACAATTTTCCGTTATATGGACGTTTTTAATGGATAAAAACACGCTGGCGCCTGCGTTTTTGAGCGTTTTTCAGTGTTTCACGTTTTTTCCCGCCAAAAAAAAACGGCACTTTGAACGCAAATTTCGGGCGTTCAGAAAAAAGCCAATAAACTCCAAAGCTCATTAACACTGAAAAATGCCCAGGTGTGCATGGGCACATAGGCTAACATAGAGTTCAGTTTATGGGCTTTAAAAAAAAAAGCCAAAACGCCAATAAACTGTTTATCAGCGTCAGTGTGCATGGAGCTTTAGAACTTGCAGAAGTACTTGTATATTAAAACTGATACCTTCAAGTTGTATTGACTTTGAAAAAGGTTCCTGCACTACTTTTTTTGCAATTTAATTACAACTTGCATTGACTTCTGTTTTAAGGTCCAAACCACACCAATCCGCGGCTTTAAAATCACGCTGAAGTAGCATGATTTCAAAGCCGCACTAGTGTGAACCAGGGCTTACAGTTTTTCATAATTATAACATTTAGGTGGAGTCGTGCCACTTGAGGCTGCCTAGCAGCAGATTACTGTATGGAGGGTATAGAGGGAATTGCTTCCAATGGATTAAATCCCAATTGTAGGTGGTGGGTGATAGACTCAGTTGGGGGTCTAGGGCTGCTACCTTTCTGATAACGACAAAGGGGGTGTTATGTGGGTGATTGGAAAGGAGTGCCGATGTAAAAAAAAAAAAAAAAATCTCACTTGACGATTTTAGATTTTTATAGATTATTGACGATAAAAGTATTCAAGTAAAGCAAATGCATTTTGGAGGGATTACACCCCCATTCCTCAGGGCTGTATTTGTGGGAGAATGGTTACACTCTGAGAGAAATTTATATGTATATATATATATATATATATATATATATATATATATATATATACATACATATACAGTATATATATATATATATATATATATATATATATACACAGCCCTCAAAATTTCCACTCGCCTGCTAGCATTTGGCGAGTGGATTTCATCTGGGGGCGAGTGATGACATGGCTGCATGACCAATCTCCCTCCAATCCCCCCCCCCCTCCCCCCCCTGGTGTATTGGCGAACATGGCATGTAGGCAATATTCTGCCGAGACCATTTGGAGTTTGAGGCAATGCGCCGCAATACTGCCAGCCATCACCAGAAAGGCCCTAAGAACTGAGCGACTATGGAGAACCAATCATAGATCGACGGTCAGACATTTCAGCCATTTACCCCAGCTCAAGCACATATCATGTGCTCTGATCAATACTAGATCGGCAGTAAAACACCGACTAGAAATCCGCGACTTCATTCAACAAAAGGATCTAGACTGTCTTTTTATTACAGAGAGCTGGCTCACAGCCGACTGTAACACCATTCTAGGAGAATTGGTGCCAGAAAATTACCGTATCATAACGGAAAACAGAATAGGGCAAAGAGGAGGCGGCCTGGCGGTGATCCACAAGACTCATCTTACGATCACCAAACCAGTCCGCCAAAACCCTCTTCCATTCATGGAAACCCTTACTCTGCAACTGCAAGCAAATTCAAAGGAGACCGTCCACATTCTGCTCTGCTATAGGCCGCCCGGCCCAAAATCGCAGCTGCTATCATCTTGGACGGATTTCTTCTCCACTTATACCCTCAACAGCAAACAACTTTTGCTGCTCGGGGATTTCAATCTCTGGGCCAACTCCTCACAAGACCCCATTGCCGACGCCTGTATTGACCACCTGGAAGGATTAGGATTGCAGCAACTAGTATGTGGGCCTACACATGCTTCAGGTCACACACTCGATCTTATTTTCAGACAAGCTCTGGAAATAAAAATTAGGGAAAATGAAAAATTGCCATGGACAGACCACCATGCAATTATATTCAGTATTTCCACCATCCCCCCTGCAACAAAAACATCAAATCCAGTGACAACACACTGGACTAGATGTCAGAAGAAGCTCCACTCGGAACTCTTCAAAACGACTTTAAGGAAAAAAATAGAAACAACTCAGCCGCAGCAAACGGCCGTTGAAACATTGGAAGCCATAAACTCGGCCATGCTACAGTCAGCCGACTTGGTAGCGCCGAAACGAATAACCCGCATTCGGAAAAACAACCGCAGCTGGTTTAACAACAAGCTGTCGTTACTGAAGCAAGAACGCAGAAGGGCAGAATCTGCCTGGAAAAGATGTTCTTCAGAGCTAAACCTGTCCACCTACAAGGCGACTACAAGGAAATACCACAAAGGAATTTTCCAAGCCAAGAAAAATTATTTTTCGGAGGCTATCAACGGTGCCCAAAACCGCCCCCGCGAACTCTTCAAGATGGTCACCCAGACCATGAAACCAGGATGCATTGAAGCCCCCAGTTCGGACACACAAGAATTTTGCAATGAGCTATCGGATTATTTCGTTAATAAAATCGAGGCAATCCGTGAAAGCATTCAGCAAAATTTTTCTCCCCTCAGCCCCCCCTGTAGCCTCTCACACAGCACCCATAGTAATTCTCCGATATCAGGTAAGTTCACCCTGGAACCCATCTCCATCGAGTCCACTAAGAATGTCATTTGTACTCTGCGCAATGGCGCAGCACCAAATGACATTATCCCCACAAAACTGCTGAAGGAATGCGCCGACATCCTGGCTCCTCCCATCACGCAGCTTATCAACCAGTCTTTCTTGGAGGGCATAGTGCCCTCACAGTTGAAAGAGGGTGTAATCCAACCCATCCTGAAGAAACCCTCCCTGGACCCCAAGGACCCACTCCACCGCCGTCCCATAACAAGCCTCAACGTATTCTCTAAGATAATGGAAAAAGTAGTGGTACAACAGCTGCAACAGCATCTAGAGACCTACAAGCTACTTGACCCATTGCAATCAGGGTTCCGTCCCGGACATGGGACGGAAACAGCATTACTGAAAGTATGGGACGATGTTCTCAAGGCCGCAGACGAAGGAGAATCTTGTCTTCTAGTTCTGTTGGACCTAAGTGCAGCTTTTGACACTGTAGACCACAATCTGTTACTGACTCGGCTTTCTGAAGTAGCCAGGGTCGCAGAAGGCGATTTATCTTGGTTCTCCTCTTTTTTGGAAAACCGATCGCAAACAGTGAATCTAGGACCTTTTACGTCTGAAAAACGCACAGTAACATGCGGAGTCCCTCAAGGATCGCCTCTGTCACCAGTGCTGTTTAACATTTATCTTCGTCCTCTTTTTGAGATTATTAGCAGCCAAAATCTGCTTTATCACTCTTATGCAGATGACACGCAACTGTATTTCCGCATCTGCAATAGACAGGATCACCGCCTCAATCTAGAGACATGCCTCTCTTTGATAGAGGACTGGATGACAAAGAGTTATCTTAAACTCAATGGAGCGAAAACAGAACTTCTTCTGTTTCACGTCAAGCGAAGGAATCAACCCTCAACAGCGTGGACCCCCCCGCCTATTTTGGGCAAGCTCATCACCCCTAGCGCCAAAGTCAAAAGCCTAGGGGTCATTTTTGACTCCTTTATGACAATGGACGCACAAATAGGGTCAGTGGTCAGCGGATCTCACCATCTACTGCGCCTACTACGCAGACTCACTCCGTTCATCCCTAAAGAAGATTTAGCGGTCGTGGTGGGAGCAGTTGTAAACTCCAGGCTGGATTATGCAAATGCCCTTTACCTCGGTCTCCCCAAATACAAATCGCTCGTCTGCAAGTCGTTCAGAATACGGCCGCCAGACTTGTGACTGGGAAAAAACCCTGGGAATCCATCTCACCTTCACTGAGAGCCCTTCATTGGCTGCCAGTTAAAGACAGAATCGCTTTTAAAGCTCTCTGTCTTACGCATAGATGTGTCCATGAGAATGCCCCCCTTTACTTATGCGAATTAATAAAAGCGCATAATCCAAATCGCGTTTTGCGATCCACGAATCAGAACCTACTCCAGGTTCCGAAAGCCAACTTCAAGTCCAAAGGAGAAAGAAGATTTGCGATCCAGGGTCCCAGACTATGGAACGCTTTACCAACCAGCATTCGGTTGGAGGAGAACCACCTAGCATTTAGGAAAAAGGTCAAGACTTTTCTCTTTTGATATCAAAGGAGACAGGAACAACAAGCGCCCAGAGGCGATTCAGTTCGCATGTGCCGCGCTATATAAGTTCTCATTCATTCATTCATTCATTCAATCTGTACCTACACTTATAGCCCCAATTTGATTGGCGGCCGAAGAGGAAAGGTGCATGCTCGGGAAAAGTAGTCTGGTGAGCCCCGCACAGGCAGAGCAGTACGCAGGTACTCTACTTACAATTCTCATTAAGCCAAGGGACCTAACAGTATGACCTCTCTGAACCTGCCCCCCCCCCCTGATCAATGTAGCTGGAGAGCAGGGAGCAGGAAGTAATGAGTGAGGTGGAGGATTGCGAAAATGACCACTCAGGGTGTCCCAGGTAGGCAGTGCAGCGATCACTGAAAGATGCCCTGACATGAGAGCGGCAGCCTTCCAGTTTGTGCAGTTTTCTTCTCCTTGTGCTCTATGTAAGCGTCCAGCAGTTCAGCCTGAGCACTTCGAGTAGACTGGTCTCAATGTGTACTGTGCTATGGTGTCAGTGTGCGCTGTGCTATGGTGTCAATGGCTGTGCAGTTGTGTGGATCTCAGCGCTGGATTGTAGTCCCTCCCGCTGTGCTGCAGCTCCTTTCCTCACTGCCAGCCTGAATAAAAGGGGGAAGTGGGGACATGCAAGCGTGGAGCCGCACACACAGGCTCGTGATGATGAGATGAATGGGAGAGAGAGAGAGAGAGAGAGGGGTTGGATGTATGGGAGTTGCAGAGGAGAAAGCAAGACAATGGGGAAGAGACCCAGTTCTAGTGCCCTGTCCCTCTGGTCTGCCCCCAGTGCCCTGTCCCTCTGGTCTGACCCCAGTGCCCTGTCCCTCTGGTCTGACCCCAGTGCCCTGTCCCTCTGGTCTGACCCCAGTGCCCTGTCCCTCTGGTCTGCCCCCAGTGCCCTGTCCCATTTTGTTAAAGTTGTTGTTGGTAATATTTAATTTTGTAACTTGATTCTGCATAAAACATTTAACAGTGTCATTGCATGAGATAATCTACAAAGGGCATGTTTACGGGTGCAATTAGGCGCAGGGCAGTGTATGAATTAGGTGGGGCAACTGGTGGCGAGTAACTCTTGAGGCCTGGCTGATGAGATGAATGGGAGAGAGAGAAGGAGAGAGAGGGGTTGGATGTATGGGAGTTGCAGAGGAGAAAGCAAGACAATGGGGAAGAGACCCAGTTCTAGTGCCCTGTCCCTCTGGTCTGCCCCCAGTGCCCTGTCCCTCTGGTCTGACCCCAGTGCCCTGTCCCTCTGGTCTGACCCCAGTGCCCTGTCCCTCTGGTCTGACCCCAGTGCCCTGTCCCTCTGGTCTGACCCCAGTGCCCTGTCCCATTTTGTTAAAGTTGTTGTTGGTAATATTTAATTTTGTAACTTGATTCTGCATAAAACATTTAACAGTGTCATTGCATGAAATAATCTACAAAGGGCATGTTTACGGGTGCAATTAGGCGCAGGGCAGTGTATGAATTAGGTGGGGCAACTGGTGGCGAGTAACTCTTGAGGCCTGGCTAGTAGCTCAGGACTTGAAATTTTGAGCCCTGTATATATATATATATATATATTAAATCAGCAGCTCTGCAGTATGCTGGGATTGTGAAGCAGAGACAACCTTGACAAGCCTGACAGTTTTTAGACATCGGGCACTCCTCTCCAGACACCCAAGTAATAATTATATAGAAACAGTAATAATTTTTTATCACTCTAACAGTATAAGGAACATCCATGGTGCATTATAGTCAAGGTGGAATATGTGCAACTTTCCAAAGATCCATAAGAATTGCTGCATGGTATAAACACAGCCAGGCCACAACAATGAGAAGACTCTGTATTTGAGGTATGTCTTATATTTAACAAGAGGCCTTTTTTTTTTTTTGAGTAACGTTACACTTTAAGGTACCTATTGGATCCATCTTCACCCACAACCTTTCCAGTTTTTGACAGAAGACAGCCATCAGCCATATTGGATATCCTGGTTAACAGCTGTTGATCCCCAAAACATACTGTACATGATCTAATGATGCAAGTATGCATGGTTATCCACTAGTAAAAAAAAGGTCATTTGGCAGTCAAATAAAGGAGACATGCGATCATGTCTCTGTGGGCGGCTTTGCTCTACAAGTAGCAGCAAATGTGATAACCTATAAACATTTTATGACCAATAATTATGCAGCACTGAATTCTATTGAATTAACCTAATTTGTATTTAATCTGTAAATGTTTACACAGCATCTCCCAATGAATATATCATAATGGACATGTTTGCATGGCCTTGCAGCACACATCTAAACATCTGTTGTGCTTCATTTGGGTTCAGTCCAATGTCTGTAAAAAAAAAGTCAGATTGGCCAAGTGTTTATTACAGCTCTGTGTGTAGTTCTCTGTATACGCATCCACAGCACTCTATCAATAGGCTGTAAGATAATAACCAGTGCATTATGGTGTACAGTAGAAACTGATTTCCCAGGAGTTGGGTTCAGGCGTGGAAGGATAAGCAGACTCTTCAGTGTACAACATAGAGGGCCACCCTGGAACGAACAATGGGGTAATGTTAGGATATGTACAAAATGTACAAGAACAAACAGAATGTAGCTTTATACAGTAAAGCCAATATAGAAAAGGAATATGTCTCGTATTCTGCAATGGTAAACAATATCCAAAGGAAACTGGTTTATTATTTCCATATGATCTGGCAAAACAACTTCCCAGGCTTTGCCAAGATAACTTCAGAGGAAAGCGTTGCAGCTCTCAGCAAAAGCAATAAATCTAATTTAATCTATTCTCTTATGTTTACACTTCTACTCAGAAAGTCTATCAATTAGGCTAATAGGACTTAAAACTTGTTAAGGCTAAGGTAAGAGAATGCCGATCAATAGTCTATAAAACAAACTGCAACAAAGTGTTTTCTGCAAAAAGAACACATGTAATGTCTACTAGAACACTTAAAATTAAAAAGCAAATCAAACAACAAAATCTGTTATTTGACAAGTAGCAAGAAAACCAAAATTATCAAGTGACATTTAATAGTAAATTACAAGTGATAATTAATTAAATGCTTAAAGTGGAGGTTCACCCTCCAAAACATTTCTAGCAGGGCATGTAGCCCACCCACCCGACCGGCAGTATCCCTGTGTTTTTTTTTTCTGTAGATACCTTTTTACGGTCTTTCTTCCGATCCGGCGGTACTGGGCGTTTACAATCACAGGCTGTGATTGACGACCCCTCAGCCCGGTGCATACATCGCGTCACAAGATGCCGAAGGAACCCGAACGTTGGTGCGCAGGCACCGTATAGGGCCGCACCGATGTTCGGGTTCCTTCGGCATCTCGTGACGTGCTGTATGCGCCGGGCTGAGGAGACGTCAATCACAGCCGCCGGATCGGAAGAAAGACCGTAAAAAGGTATCTACAGAAAAAAATAATTTTTTTTTGAAGGGTGAACCTCCACTTTAAGCTCGGTACACAGGGGTCGAATAATCAGGCGGTATCAGCCAGTTCAATAGAAACCAGGGGAGAAGGGGGGCTAAATCAAACAATAGAAAAGTGAAAAAACGTTATGCATTACCCTGTGTATTAGAAAGAAATATGTGCAAAAAATAATACGCCAAGAAAATAAATGACACTAACAAAGTAAACCAATGTTTTTGCAAAGGGAAAGGCACACAGGCAACGGGGGTTATTTACAAAAGGCAAATCCACTTTGCACTACAAGTGCAAACTACGAGTACTTGTAGTGCAAAGTAGATTTGCCTTTTGTAAAAAAAAAAACAATGGGCCAGATTCAGGTAGATGCGCGCATCTTTTCGCCAGCGTAGCGCAACGCATATACGCTGCGCTGACGCAAACTAGCGAGTGAAGTACAGCATTCACCAAGCGCATGGCCGTTACTTTGCGACGGAGTAACGAAGATGCGTTGGCGCAACCCGACGCAAGTGGAAGTAGGTGTGATCATATGTAAATGATGGGCGGAGCCCAGCGCAGAGGCTTACGTTCAGCGCAAAATCCACGGAGGATGCGCAGTGAGTGAGGCTTCACTCGGCCCCCTGTGCGCATGCTCACAACTTCCGTCGGCACCACTTCACGGGAAACGTCAGCGCAATGTGTTCCGTCGCGCGTATAAAAGCGCCAGCGGAAGCGCCATTCCGGCGCAAAAGTATTTCTGTTTCCCCCCACCCCAGGGAAGTTACTTTTGCTCTGTAATGGCTGCTCCCGCTCCCCCCAAAGAGAGGAGGAACCTCAATTTCAATGCCCAGGAGGTCTCTGTGGTCATCTCCGCTATGGAGACTTATAACGATTTTCTCCACGGAAAGAAAAGTCGGAAGACCAGCCGGGAGAGGAAGCAGGCCATCCTGGACACCATTGCTGGCAGGGAGAATGTGTTGGGGTACTCCACCCGGACTGCTGGTGATATCCAGAAAAAAATAAATGACCTGCGGCGCAAGGTCCGTGGCAAGGTGGCCACCATTCGGACCCATGAGCGGGGCACAGGTGGTGGACCCCCATGTCCGGTCAGCCTGACCACAGAGGAGGAGGTAGTCGCCCGCTGCCTGGAGAGGGAGCAGTTGGAGGGGGTACCAGGCTATGATTCTATGGAGGAAGGCTCCAGGACAGGTAAGTGTTTTTTATCCCCTATTTGGTGTGTTGCATGTGGGGGGGGGGAGGGTACATGTGCCAAGTGTGTGGGACCACCAACATGTGTCTGCTTTGTGTCATCCACAGATGACGAAGCTGGGCCATCATCTGTTGCCGGCCATTCCACCCCAACCCCCCAACGGGATCCTGAGGATGAGCCCCTGGGTGCTGAAGACACCGAGGTGGAGGAGAGTGCCCACACCACTTCTGCAGAGATGGTTGAGGAGGAGCCTGTTCCTCAGCAGGAGTTTATTTTGGTTTTATCAGAGTCCTCCCCTTCTGCAGGCCCCTCTGTCATCCCCTCACCCATCCTCGGTAGCCCCTCAAGGGCGACTCCATCCCCACGGGGACAACCTTCTCCTGGCCCCAGGAAGGCGACCCGTAAGACCAGGGGGGTGTCTAATCTGGTCCAGGACCAGGTGGCGATGGACCACGCCCGGCAAACCCAGTAGATGGGGGAGATTGCTAGCCACTTGGACCGGCTCGCTGACAGCCTGGGCTCCGTATCGCAGCTGCCCAGTGGTGTGCAGGACGTTGTGACCAGCCTGGGGGAGGTGCAGGCTGATGTACGGCACCTCACAGCAGCCGTCCACGCCAACACAGCTGCCATCCGGGAAGAGGGGAGGCAGCGGCATAATATCACCCGCCAGCTGAGAATGCAGGCCCAGACCAATCTCTATCTGAGCCGGATTGCCGTGGCCTTGGAGGGCATGCAGCCAACAGCTGCCAGGAGTGGCCCACCCAGGGATCAGCCTCCTCCAGATGCCCCCCCACCCACTCCCTCCAGGCAGCTGAGGAGCCCGAGAGTGCCCACAAGGAGGAGCCCCCGTCATCCCAGATGAGGGATTTTTTTTGGGGGGTTAATTTTTATTTTTTTATTCTTGCTCAGGTTATGAGTTTATATTTTATTTTATTACTCAGGTTATGAGTTTATATTTTATTTTATTACTCAGGTTATGAGTTTATATTTTATTACTCAGGTTATGAGATATTTATTTTATTTTTAACTGCACACGGTCAGGAGTGCAGGGGACAGTGTGAATGGTGTGTGAATGTGAGGGGGTGGCACTCCTGCCAGTAAGGGGTGTCACCCTCGGCCGTGGTGAAGTTATCCCCACGGCTGTATGAATGACGTGTGAAAGGTGTATGAATGGACAGCGACATCATTGGGGCCTTGACGCTGGCGTTGCTGCTCCCAAGTCCTACATGCTGGACTTGGGCTAATCCAATGTGATGTGGATGTGGTGTGTGTGATCTAGGAACATCAGTGGTGTGCATGCATGCATTGTCTGTGTGATTAATGTTTTGGTTTAGTGTCCAAAGATGCCTACGGCGAGGACCCTCCTGACTGCTCTTCCATCAGCAGACTGTGTAGCCTCTGGCAGGTGGGGACTGTGTAAGTCGGGGGTGAGGTCATCACGCATGTCAATCTGCAGGCCTTTTCTCATAGCAAAGTTGTGCAGAATGCAACATGCACCGATGATCTGACACACGAAGGTAGGGGAATACAATAGGGTCCCCCCGGACTTATCCAGCCAGCAGAAACGGGACTTCAGGAGCCCAAATGTTTGCTCCACCACTCCACGGGTTTTGATGTGTGCTTCATTGTATTTTCTCTCTCCTCTGGTTTGGGGGTTCCGGAAAGGAGTCATTAGATGGGGTCCCAGTGCATATGCAGAGTCACCTGTAAGGGAAAAGACAGGAGGATGTTAGTCATGCATGTGGCCCTTGTGATGTGTGCATCATGGGAGGGGATAGTCATGCCTGCCACCCATGTCACTCACCAACCAGCCAGCTGTCACCATACATGTTCTGCTCGAATTCTGCTGGGATGGGGCTCTGACGGTATATGAAGCTGTCATGGCTGGATCTGGGGTGTTTGGCACGGACGTGCCATATGAGGCGTTGGGCATCGGCTATCACCTGTACGTTGATGGAATGCCAATGCTTCCGATTGCGGTATATGTGCTCTGTGGCACTGGGGGGCTGGAGTGCCACATGTGTGCAATCAATGGCCCCCACAGTGCGTGGGAATCTGGCAATGCTGTAGAAATCTGTCATTGTCTTCAGCCGCAGCTTCTCAGTGGTTGGTCTGATGAACTGGTTGGACATGCGTCTGAGGATTGCGGGGACAACCTGGTGCACACATCTGCTCATGGTGGACTGTGACATCCCAGCCACCACTCCACTTGTACGCTGGAATGATCCACTGGCAAGGAAATGAAGTGTTGCCAGTAACTTCACCAGTGGCTGCACTGCTTGTGAGCGGTGTGTCTTGCTGGTGATGTCATCCTGCAGGGTTGTGGTTAGTTCAAGTATTGCATCAGGGCTGAATCTGAAGAGGCGATACACCTCCTCATCCCCCATGCCAAAGAGGCTCATGCGCGTGCGGTATATCCTCTCACGTGCCCGCCTCCTCCGTACCGGGGGACCCAGTACTAGTGCTAGGACCGCGACTGCCCCTGGCATGTTGGCACACAGAGGTGTTGTCCTTGCATGTGTGGTTGTTCAGCTTGCTAGTTTTGTCGGTAACGCTGCTGCTGGACGAGATACGCGCGGCGCATGTAGCCAGCGTATGGTGCTAATCCGTTCGCGAATCGGGAAATCTCCCTCATTTGCATATTTGCAGGGGAAATCAATAGGCGCGACTGATGCGCCAAGCGAAATTATGCGCTGACGAGACTCTGGTGTCGGAAAGTTAAGCCGGTCGGGGAAAGCCCGTTTTCTGTCGCATCTAGTTTGGTGGGTACGGCCACATAGATACGACGGCGCATCTTCACAGTTACGCGGCGCATATCGAAATACTCCAGCGCAAGTCTTGCTGAATCTGGCCCAATATGTCTATAAGAAACCAAGGGATTAAACCTGCCAACACCTGTAGTGTCGCTACATACACAATCAAAATGCAAAATAAAAAATGGAGTGGCGCTAAGCCTAGGTTCACACTGGAGTGGGTTAGAAATCGGGCGAGTTCAGCTGAACTCGCCCAATTTCTAACCTGGCAATGCAGTCTGACTTCAGCGGCAATTTAAAGAGAAAAGAGAATGGAGGGCGCACCGACCTAGTGTGATACTGTAACACGATTTTTATTTAAAATACTAAAATCAATGATTATACTCACAAAATGAGTTAAAAAACAAGCCTTGAAAGACAGTTCAACAGCGCCAGCAGAACAGGACGGTTGCTTCAGTCCAAGGGTATCTTAACCGATATTGAAGCTAGGCTTACGCGTTTCGGGGGCGTACCCCTTTCCTCAGAGCCCCGGTGGTCTGCACTGCTCCCTCACTGTACAGCTTGTCAGAATATATCGCTGTACAGTGAGGGAGCAGTGCAGACCACCGGGGCTCTGAGGAAAGGGGTACGCCCCCGAAACGCGTAAGCCTAGCTTCAATATCGGTTAAGATACCCTTGGACTGAAGCAACTGTCCTGTTCTGCTGGCGCTGTTGAACTGTCTTTCAAGGCTTGTTTTTTAACTCATTTTGTGAGTATAATCATTGATTTTAGTATTTTAAATAAAAATCGTGTTACAGTATCACACTAGGTCGGTGCACCCTCCATTCTCTTTTCTCTTTTAGTTCCTTTTGAATTCCCACGATTCTGAGGAGGGCTGCAAGACTCTGGAAGATACTTTTTAATTGAACTGTATGACCCCCACAAGTAAGAAATACCGGAGCGCAGGAGAATCATCATTGTTTTGCCATTCAGCGGCAATTTGACAGACATTTGTGCAGGCTCCTGTACAGATGTATTATACAAATCACCAACATGAAGCGTATGACATTGAGTCTTGAGGTGAGAGGCCATTGCACTTAGTGCACTTAGGGTTCAGATTCGTTAATGAAAAAAATTATTTTTTTTACAGCCGCCTGAATTAAACTATAAAATAATCTTTATTTAACCAATTGAGCTCTGGAAGGTTTTGCCCCCTTTTTGACTAGGGCATTTGTTGCTTTTCAGCAATGTGATACTTTAACTGGCAATTGCGCGGTCATGCAATACTTTACGCAAATTACATTTTTATAAAAAAAAAAATCACACAAATAGAGATTTATTCTGGTGCCATTTAATCACCACTTTTTTTGCAATATAAATGAAAAAAGGCCAAACATAAAAAAAAATTATATATATATATATATATTTGCTACTTCCAGTTTTAAAACATATCCAATATCAGGGTTCGACAAACCCCCGGGCGCCAGGTGGCATTGGCACCTATAATTAGCAGCCTGGCTCCTGGGCTAGACTGCGGCAGATGTCGTGTCCCCATGCGGCTCCCTGGACTAAGATGTCGCGCCGGCCGGCAATTGAGGCTGCGGCTTTGCAGCCTGCTGGAGTGAGATGCACCGCTCGCTCTGTTAACTGAGGGCATTCCCCTACATTGCTTACACTGGCAGGGGATATTGCGCCCTCTTCTGGTGGCCAGATCTCACAGAGCGCTACAGATTGGGGCATTGCATGTCATATGACCAGAAGCATGTCACAACCAGGAGGTGTCTGCATACAGTGTGCAACGAGGAGTAGAAGGGGAGTACAGCCCATAGTTGCGGCAAGCTCTCTTTGACAGATGCTGCTTATCACAGCAGCAGACCTAGCCGATGGAGCCAGGCAGGCAACTCTATTCTGACCAGGGGATGGGATGTACTGAGGGCCCAGGGTAAGTGGAGGGGGGGTACACTTGCCACTGTGGGGACAGCAGCTTCTATATACAAACACTGTGCCGGCGGTGTATGTATTTAAAATCTCCAAAGCTCTTCTCTCTTTACGTCTCCTGCACTGTGAGATCTCGGAGTCTCTGACTCAACCCCTTCCCTCCCCCTTCCTCCGATCACCAGTGCAGTGTGCTGAGGGAGGCGGAGCTCACTGTAGCTACTGGCCGGGATGTCTGCTCACATTACAGGGAGGAGGTGAGATTTTGTTTTTTTTTGTTGTAGTAAAGTCTCTTTGGAAGAAAGGCTGCCAAAGTTTCTGTAGGATTTGACTTGTAGGTATTGCATTGATAGGGAGACACAGAGGATGAAGAGACAGCAAGTGTGGCAGATATCTCCCAAACTGGCACACAGCCCTAGCTATATAAACATCTCCAACCACTCTGTCCATATAATGTGAAGGTAATTTATGGACAGGGAGTGTGGGGCAGCTGGTTGGAATATCTTCAGTTACATTTACATGCCCCTCCCCCTCAAAGATGGAAAATGTTTTCCAGAATTAATTTTTGTTTCTTTTTCATTCAAATTTATTTAAATTTTCAGTTTGCACTGTCTTCCTGCCATGCCACAGCTGCCACACAGCTGAAGGCCCCTTTCACATGGGCTGTCCGATCAGGCTTGTCTTCAGTTTTTCAGACGGACCTGATTAGACCCTCCAGTCTCCTCTATAGAGCTGTGGATGTCCACTGACACCCGTCGCCATCCGATTCGATTCTGTCCACCACAAACAGATGGATGGTGGTCCTATTTTCTGGATCAGATGAAAATGGACAGGCGGTCCGTTTCCATTCGATTGCCCCAGACAGAAGAGCGTGATTGTGTCCAAGTTCGCTCTGCATAGTGGAGAGGACACAGACCTGTCATCCGCCTGCTCAGCTGGGATTGGCGGAGAGATCCCCCACTGAACAAGCTGATGCCGCTTGGTGGACGTGCCCGTGTGCAAAACTGGCTCCTAACTTTTTTATCTGGCTCCTAGATTCAAAACAAATTTGTCAAGTCCTGTCCAATATAATCACATTTCGTCATAAATTTAAACCAAAATATATTTTGCTACATGTCTTTGGTAAAAAGCCCAATAACTGTATATTAATTGGCTTGTGTGAAAGCTATAGTGTCTACAAACTATGGCATATACAGTATATCTGAAAATTGTTTTTTTTTTACACTTTGCTGTTACAATGAAGATCGTAAGAACAGTCAAAGTTTTTAACTGTCTTCATAACAGATGCGATCACTAGTTATCTGTGATTGGCTGCAGCTAATCACATTGTACAGGGTTCTGTGATTGACTCAGGTACCATGTGGTAGCAGTGGGCCAATCACAGCATAGGAAAAACAGTTGTTATGATTCATTTTTTTTCTTTGACATTGTGATGATGTGATAGCATAGTGTTCACATGATCATCGGGCCTCGAGTACCAGGATCCGCAATCCACTGTGCTCCCCTTAGCCTGAGCGAGCAAAATCACGTACTTGATTTTGCCTCCATGTGCCGCCCAGCTGCAGTATATGTACTGTGGCCGGTCGGCAAATGCTTATTTTAGCCATGTGAATGTTATTTTAAAATCCTATTGGACTGTCACTTTTTCAAAAATTGACGACCTTAAATAATAAAAATCTTACAGTCATTTATTTTGATAATTACAGCAAGGAAAGTCTAGTTTAATCCACACTTCCCCTTTACACCCACAGCTACAGTTCATACATACACTTTAATAAAGAATACTGGAAAAGTATTAGCAACAAGTCAGCCTAAAGCTTACAATTTCTATGTAGCCATTTGTGAACTGTCTCCACATAACCTAAACAAGTTATAAATGTATATTAAATGTGACCACATGGGGAAAGCTGCAATCATAGAAACTATTTGCACAGAAGCAGCAATCTGACATGCCGATCTAGAACCTGCTGCCAACATATACCTTGCAATGAAATACTATATTTTGACAGAAGTTAACTTTTCCAGGCTAAATAACTCTGAAGTGGTGTCTGGAACTAAAGTGCAGCCTTCATCCCAATGACCCCAGACTCCTGTGAAGCACCTTGATTTTTTTCCCCTCTGTAAATTTCATTAGGTTAAATTGTGGGCTCTTCAAGTATAAGGCTGAAAATGTAATTATCACTGAGCTGCTCTTCAGATATGCTGCCAGTCATTCCTGGAGTTATATGCTTGTAATCTGCAGCATCTCTTCTACTATTTCAAAGACTGGTGAAGGAATGTGGCATGACTGTAACAAAGAGGAATATAAAATCAGGCTTATTTAATAAGCCAAACAGCAAAAAGTAGAGCAACCAATAGCACCCAATCAAAATTCATTGATTTACATTAAACTCAAATCTGATGGTTTAATAGAGAGCTAATATACTCTTTACAGCATCCCTGTTTTATTAAATAAAACATTATCATTTTAGATTAAAAAACTAGCCAACAATTTGGATAATTGTCAAAAATAATTGAGGTTGAATTACCTGCGCTTCATGGCCACATCCTTATGTAACTTCGATGTTTCCTCCTATATGATGGGACTTTAAAGGCTCAAAGAGTATGACATAAGTCATAAGACACATTGATATACACCAGCATAGATCATGTGTATGCTCTACTCATCTGCTCCTTCTCTTCCCTGTTGGTACCAGGTGGTCCCAGTGTATGCCTACCTGGCCCCCTCGGCTTTTGAGGCCCACATCCAACGCCCCTTTTACATCCAGTGGGACCAGGATGTACTACTGATGAGATGCCATTGCTCATTTCTTTTATGGTTTTATTGATGTGATCCTTTTGAACCTCAGTTTTGGGAACACTTTGCATATGAACACATTCTTACTATATAAGATGCCTGTACATATACATATATTTTAATATTATATGATTTTCATCCTGTAAACTATATCTACATTTACTTCAGAACTATCCCAGAGGAAGAAGTCAAGTGACAGCGAAAACGCCTTGGATATGTCCATGCATTCTTCATATGTAGCTACTAATCAGCCTTTCTGTAAAATTACAATACCCTTTATTTATATTGTGCATCGCATCTTTTGACACAATTTGCTACTGTGTTGTATGTAAACTCATTTGGAAAATAAATAACCTTTTTTTAGGTATACATGTTTACACTCTGAGCCTTTAAAGTCCCATCATATAGGGGGAAACCACAATTTTAATCATGTTCTATAATAAACTTGCAATAAAACAAAAGGAATTACATTTTCAGTGCAACTAACAGCAAAACTTTATTTTAATTTTTTTTTCCGTTTTGGATAGAGCCGAGAGGAATTACAATGGATAAACTGAGGAAATGTTCAGTGAAAATTGAATTCTAAAATGATCAACAAATCCAGAGATATAAGCAGTCCCCTTCTGTCTCCCTACTGGTCCTTTAAAGGGAACCCTGTATGTCAGGGGTCTCAAACTCAAATTACCTGAGGGCCACAAGACAAGTTTTCATATCCCATGGGGGGCCGCATGCAAACTTTCCAACTTCAAAAACAGTACTGGTGTCAGCGAACGCATTATTAACCCCCCAGCACTGGTGTGAGCGGACGCATTATTAACCCTGACCACTACACTGCACACTGACTACTACACTTGCATACTGACCACTCACCATCAGAGTACAGCACATGGCACATCACCGTACAGGACATGGCACATCAGGGTACATGGGGCACAATCAGAGCACATCAGAGCACACACAAGCACACCAGGGCACATGGGGCATATCAGGGCACATACAAGCACACCAGGGCACATGAGAGCACATCAGGGCACAGCACATCAGGACAGGGCACATGGCACATCAGGGTAAAGGACAGGGCACATGAAACAGCACTTCAGGGTACAAAGCCCAGCACATCAGGGTACCCTAATGTGCTGGGCTTTGTACCCAGATGTGCTGTTTCATGTGCCCTGTACCCTGATGTGCCATGTGCCCTGATGTGCTGGGCTTTGTACCCTGATGTGCTGTTTCATGTGCCCTGTACCCTGATGTGCCATGTGCTCTGTCCTGATGTGCTGTGCCCTGATGTGCCATGTCCTGATGTGATGTGCTTTCATGTGCCCCATGTTCCCTGGTGTGCTCCATGTTCCCTGATTGTGCTCTCATGTGCCCCATGGCACATCAGGGTACATGGGGCATATCAGGGCACATGGGAGCACATCAGGGCACAATCAGGGAACATGGGGCACATCAGGACAGGGCACATGGCACATCAGGGCACAGGGTACCCTGATGTACATAGCCCAGCACATCAGGGTACATGGGGCACAATCAGAGCCCATCAGGGCACATGAGAGCACATCAGGGCACATGAGAGCACATCAGGGCACATGGGAGCACATCAGGGCACATGAAAGCACATCAGGGCACATGAGAGAACATCAGGGCACATGGGAGCACAAGAGGGCACATGAGAGCACATCAGGGCACATGGGAGCACAATCAGGGCACATGAGAGCACAGGTCAGCATTTACCTGTTGTTTTCTTCAAAGGCAGAGTAGCGCAGGAAGCGTCTGTCATAAGTTCACTTGTCTCTCATGTCACGCTGCTACTCCCTGGTGGCCCCTCTCCTCTCGTCCATCTCAGATGATGTCACAAGCAACTGGGGATGGGCGAGAAGAGAGGGGGGCCACCGGGGAGTAGCAGCGCCAGCGTGACATGAGAAGTGAACTTATGACAGACGCTTCCTGCGCTACTCTGCATCTACACTTCCGCGGCACCCCCCCCCCCATTTAAAACCGGTCTGCGGGCCGGTACTTTGAGACCCCTGCTGTATGTATATACAAGCTCTAATTATCTGCTATCCTCTGCCATTAATATAAAACACTAAATTAAAGGGAAAATATCTTATAAAATTACCTAAGAAAAATGTAAAAAAAAATGTTCATTTATACATCATGTTAATTTAAACAGCATTTCTTTCTCGTACATCACGGGACACAGAGCGGCATATTCATTACTATATGGGTTATATGGAGTACCTTCAGGTGTGGACACTGGCAATCTCAAACAGGAAGTCCCCTCCCTATATAACCCCCTCCCCTAGAGGGAGTCCCTCAGTTTTTTCGCCAGTGTCTTAGGTGTTGGTCACGGAATAGCTTTGCTCCACATCCTTGGGATTAAGGGCGGGCTAACCGGATCTGTCCAAGGAGCCTCAGTGCCAAAGTGGACAGTACCCGGGC
This sequence comes from Rana kukunoris, assembly GCA_029574335.1. Classification (NCBI taxonomy): domain Eukaryota; kingdom Metazoa; phylum Chordata; class Amphibia; order Anura; family Ranidae; genus Rana; species Rana kukunoris. The sequence continues at coordinate 113,328,018 of CM056049.1, read as the reverse complement.
CCCAAGCCGTGGGGTTTTGCCTATAATGCTCCTCTTTGGAGGGCTGGACCCTGGGCCCAGGACTTGGAGTTGTAAAAACCATAAGTTCCTGTTTGCCAGGGTGCTATATAGGTCCAGGACAGTGGGTACCTTCATAGGACCCCAGGGCCTGAAGGTCTACTACGCTACCCACGGAGATGGGAGAAGATTGGATCAGTTTGCTGGACAAACATCCTGCAGCATGGAGCAGGTAAGGGGGAGCCTGCGGGACTTGGTTCGACAGCAGGCTCTCCGGGGTAACCTAAAAAGGGGGATAGCCTAAGTATGCTCTGCATGGGCAACCTTGCTCACTATGTCTAAAGAGACAGGATGACACCCTTTCTCCCCCATCACTAGGTCCCCCTGTCTAAATATGTGTTGCTAGCTAAACCTGCTGTTTCTTCCTAGGGCTAGTAAGGATCCCTAGGGGCCTTTGGAGAGTCCTACCTGGCCGGGGGTTTGAATCTGCCGCCTGTTTCTGCGTTCCTGGATCTCCAGCAGCGCGGCTCCTCCATGTTCCTCCTGTTTCCGGCATACGCGCGCGCGCACGTCTTATTGACGTTTTTCGCGCCGTTCAGACAGGAGGGCGGGGGGGGGGGCGTGCCTGCGGCGTCATACAGGGGCGTGCCTTTGTGCTGTTATAGACAGCAGGCATTGTCAGTGCTCAGTCTGAGGCTGATTTTCAGAGAGAGAGGACGCAGAGCGGCAGAACAGTGACTCCCGGTGGCGGAAGAGGGGTAGTACATGTGGACTTTGTTCCAATGCCTTTTTTGTTAAGCCAAGAAATCCCCTTTTTTTGCAGCAGGTTGGAGGCTGGCAAACTTAGTTTGGGGTCACTGTATGTTGTCAAAAGTAAATATATAATATATATTTAAAAAAAAAAAAAAAAAAAAAAAAAACATACGGGATCCCATCAGTTTTTGGGCATTAGTGATCTATTGTCCCCTAAACTCTGGTTTTGTACTCCTGCCCACTACAGTCTGTTGTGTGGGCGGAGTCCCTCGATTTTGTATTATGGCTTCCAAAGGTTCGGGGTCAAAGGGTACAAAAAAGACCAAAAAACAAAAGGGTTCCCTTTCTGATTCTGATATGCCGATACTTTCCCCGCAACTTATTAACATAAAAAGTGCCTTGGATGAGCCATTAAGGGGATCTGGTGCGGAGGCTGGCCCAGATCAGCCCAGCCCTGTGTTTATCACAGAGGAGATGCTAGCCGTATCCCTAGGGGGGCTAGAAGAGAGAATAGCAGCATTGATCGCTAGAGCTATTCCTGGTAAGAAACGGGTTAGATCCCCATCACCAAGAGGTGTATCCTCAGATGCTGAGATTCTCTCTCCGGAGGAATTGGAATCACAGGAGGATCAACTAGACCTGAACCAAGAGGGTTCAGGGATTGAGGGGTCTGCCTCGGAGGAACCATTTTCAGACTCCCAGACAGAAAGACTGTGGATACAGTCTTTGACGGACATGGTCCGCTCGGCATTTAGTTTACCGTTGCCAGAGCCTCAGGTTCCTCCGGTATCCTCTCTGGGCTCTTTGAAAGCAGTTTTTCCAGTCCATCCTCTTTTGGAGGAATTGATCTTTCGGGATTGGGTACGCCCGGACAGGATTTTTCTGCCACCGAAAAGATTTGCGGTCATTTACCCCATGGAGGAAAAATTCTCCAAGAGGTGGAGGCTCCCAGTAGTGGATGCAGCCATCTCATGTGTGAATAAATCACTAACTTGCCCTGGGAAAACATACATATGTTTAAAGATCCGGTTGATAAAAGGTTAGAGACACTTTTAAAAGCATCCTTTGCTACGGCAGGAGCAGTGGTACAGCCAGCTGTGGCTGCGATTGGTGTTTGTCGGGCGTTAAAAGACCAGACAAAGGAAATGTTAAAGGACATGCCTACCCAACAAGCAGAAGAGTTTTCTGACATTCCCAGAGCTCTGTGTTTTGCTGTAGATGCTATAAAAGATTCCATCCAGCAGGCCTCTCGTTTATCACTATTTTTGGTGCACATGAGAAGGCTCTTATGGTTGAAGAACTGGGCGGCGGAGCCCCCATGCAAAAAGCTTCTGGCAGGGTTTCCCTTCCATGGAGGACGACTCTTCGGAGAGGATCTGGATAAATATATTCAGACTATTTCAAATGGCAAGAGTACCCTTTTACCGGTCAAAAAGACATTCCGGGCGCCTACATTTAAAAGGCAGCTCTTTCCTGTCTCGGGGCCCTCAAATTCCAGGCAGTATCGACGGCCGCCTGCACGATCCAACGTTAACGGTAGATCGCAGGGACAGGCCCCTGGGGGTAAGAGGCCGTGGTATCGCAAGCCGACAAAGACAGCCCCTAAGTCTGCCTTATGAAGGGGCGCCCCCACTCTCGCGGGTGGGGGGAAGGCTTCGTTTCTTCTCAGAAGTTTGGGAAGCCAAGATCCCCGACAAATGGGTCCGGGCATCTGTAACCACAGGTTACAGACTGGAGTTTCTAAGGTATCCTCCGCCTCATTTTCAGGAATCAAGGCTACCAAGGGATCCAGCAAGGAAGGCCTCAATGCTGGCAGCTTTGGATCACCTGCTTTGCCAGGACGTAATTATAGAAGTGCCAGCCCAAGAGCAAGGGCTAGGTTTCTATTCCAATCTCTTTGTCATACCAAAGCCCAACGGCGATGTCAGGCCAATCTTGGACCTAAAGAGGTTAAACGGTTTCCTAAGGGTTCGTTCCTTCCGGATGGAATCCATCCGGTCAGCAGCCGCCGCGCTTCAGAAGGACGATTTTCTGGCCTCCATAGACATAAAGGATGCTTACCTTCATGTACCAATCTTTCAGTCGCATCAAAGATTTTTACGCTTCGCGGTGGGGCAGCGACACTTCCAATTCAGGGCGCTCCCCTTCGGGCTGGCCACGGCCCCCCGGGTATTCACGAAGATCCTAGCCCCAGTTCTGGCCAATTTAAGGGTCCAGGGGGTCACAGTCCTAGCATACTTGGACGACCTTTTAATCATAGATCACTCACGGTCGGGTCTGCAAAAGGCAGTAAACCTCACGGTTCGGTACCTCGAAGAATTCGGCTGGGTCCTAAACCGGGGAAAGTCAGCGTTCCAGCCTACAAAGCAGTTGGAATACCTCGGCATGAGGTTAGACACAGAACAGCAAAAGGTGTTCCTGCCCCTGGTAAAGATCGAAGCTATCAAGGAGTTGGTTCAGTTGGTTCTAAACAAGAAAAAACCAACTATTCGCCTAGGTATGCGAGTACTAGGCAAGCTAGTGGCCACGTTCGAGGCAGTACCATACGCTCAGATCCACACTCGCGTCCTACAGGCAGCCATTCTAGCAGCCTGGGGCAAGAGGGCACATGCCTTAGAGTCCACTTTGACGCTATCATCAAGGGTCCGACAAAGCCTGGCCTGGTGGTTGAACCCCCAGAATCTTCTAAAGGGAAAATCCTTCAGCCCTGTTGTCTGGAAGGTAGTTACCACAGACGCCAGCCTGGCAGGCTGGGGGGGGGGGCGGTCTTCGAGGGGTTCTCTCGCCAGGGAACTTGGGTGAAAGCAGAGAGGCAGCTCCCCATCAATATCTTGGAGATCAGAGCTGCTCGCCTAGCCCTTCTGGCATGGACCTCCAGATTAAAGGGGTTCCCGGTGAGAATCCAGTCAGACAATGCCACGGCGGTGGCATACATAAACCACCAAGGGGGAACCAGGAGTCAGGCCGCTCAGAGGGAGGTGAGCTTGATTTTTCAGTGGGCAGAGGATTCATGTACCCTGCATTTCGGGCGATATTCATTCCCGGAGTGGACAACCTGCAGGCAGACTTCTTAAGTCGCCAGAGTCTGTTGCCAGGGGAGTGGTCTCTGCATCCCCAGGTCTTTCAGACAATCTGCCAGAGGTGGGGAATGCCGGACGTAGATATAATGGCATCCAGGTTCAACAAGAAACTAGACAGGTTCGTGTCTCGAGCGAGGGATCCTATGGCCTGCGGAACCGATGCGTTGGTTTGCCCTTGGCATCAATTCAAACTTCTATATGCATTCCCTCTGCTACAGTTACTCCCTCGCCTGTTGCGCAGGATCAGAGTGGAGCACAAGCCAGTCATTCTAGTAGCTCCGGCTTGGCCCCGGAGGACTTGGTACTCACTAGTCCTGAAGATGGCAGTGGGAGACCCTTGGACTCTTCCTCTACAACCAGACCTACTCTCACAAGGCCCGATCCTCCACCCTACATTACAGCGTCTAAATTTGACGGCCTGGAGGCTGAATCCCTGATTCTCAGGGGTAGAGGTCTGTCTAGGCAGGTAATTCCTACCCTGATTAGGGCTAGAAAGCCGGTCTCCAGGGTGATTTATTACAGGGTGTGGAGGAACTACGTAGGCTGGTGTGAATCCAAAAGATGGAATTCCCGCAAATATACTATTGATAGGGTGTTAAGTTTTCTCCAGCTAGGAGTGGATAAAGGCCTGGCACTAAGCACAATCAAGGGACAGATCTCAGCTCTGTCAGTGTGGTTTCAGAGGCCGCTGGCCACCCACTCGCTGGTAAAGACCTTCATACAGGGGGTCTTGCGTATTAATCCTCCTGTCAAGTCACCAATTTGTCCATGGGACTTAAATCTTGTCCTGTCCACTTTACAGAAACAACCCTTTGAGCCGTTGGCTGAGATTCCTTTAGTCTTACTGACAAGAAAGTTGGTTTTCTTGGTCGCCATAGTTTCGGCCAGGAGAGTGTCAGAATTAGCAGCCTTATCGTGTAAGGAACCATATCTCGTTCTGCATAAGGACAGGGCAGTTCTCCGGCCCCATCCTTCCTTTCTACCAAAGGTTATATCCAAATTTCACTTAAACCAGGATTTGGTACTTCCATCCTTCTTTCCAAAACCTACATCTAGAAAGGAGGGGTTGCTGCATACCTTGGATATTGTCCGGGCCATGAAGGCCTATCTTAAAGCTACAGAAAAAATCCGGAAGACAGATGTATTATTCGTTCTACCAGATGGCCCCAAGAAGGGGCAGGCAGCTGCAAAATCCACCATCTCGAGATGGATTAGACAATTAATCATTCAAGCCTACGGTTTGAAGAGGTTGCCTCCTCCGTTGTCGGTAAAGGCCCATTCTACCAGGGCCATGGGCGCCTCTTGGGCAGCACACCATCAGATCTCTATGGCTCAGATATGCAAGGCGGCAACGTGGTCATCAGTCCACACGTTTACAAGGTTTTATCAACTAGACGTGAGAAGGAATGCGGATTCAGCCTTTGGACAGGCAGTACTACAGGCTGCAGTTTGAAATCCTCGGGATCAGAAGCACCCTTGGTTAAAAAAAAAAAAAAAGAAGTTTTTTCTTGACTAAGTTGGAATTATTATTATTATTTGAGTTTACCTCTAAATTGAATCCTTCTTTGGAAGATGTCTCCCTCCCCTCATTAAAGCATTGCTTTCGGACATCCCATATAGTAATGAATATGCCGCTCTGTGTCCCGTGATGTACGAGAAAGAAAAAGGGATTTTTAAATACAGCTTACCTGTAAAATCCTTTTCTTGGAGTACATCACGGGACACAGAGCTCCCACCCCTCTTTTGGGTGACCATTTTGGGAGGCATACTGCTTGCTACAAAACTGAGGGACTCCCTCTAGGGGAGGGGGTTATATAGGGAGGGGACTTCCTGTTTGAGATTGCCAGTGTCCACACCTGAAGGTACTCCATATAACCCATATAGTAATGAATATGCCGCTCTGTGTCCCGTGATGTACTCCAAGAAAAGGATTTTACAGGTAAGCTGTATTTAAAAATCCCTTTTTCTGACTACAATGGAAAATGTTTATACGAAAAAAAACACAAATTTGTCTGCGAGTCTGAGAACTACATCGTACTTGCATTCTCTCTCCTTAAGTGGTATTCATAAAAGCATTTTTTACAACAATTACATATTGAACTTTACATACAAAACATATACAGTAAAATAGATGTACCTTTATACAGTTTTTCCAAAACTTAATGGTAAAGATATTCCTACAACAGGTCCTACTGTACTTAACCAGGTTGTGATATAATTTCCTTCTCTGAAAAATAAAAATGATATAATATCACTATCAATATATACACAACACAGGCACCACGCCCGACAACCAAACCATCCTCAGAAGCTGATTTATGAAACTTGCAGAAACAACCAATCAGTAGCAAGTTTTTGTTCTGCAATTTGTCAAGGAAAAGACAGTTTTAATGGGATTGTTTGGCACAAAAATACTTGTTCTAAGTTAAAAATGACATTTTTTAAATGAAAATATTTCAGCACAGTAGACATAGTGGGGTAGATTTACTAAAACTGAAGAGTGCAAAATCTGGTGAAGCTCTGCATCGAAACCAATCATATTCCAGGTTTTGTCAAAGCTTAATTGAACAAAATGAAGTTGGAAGGTGATTAGCTACCATGTACAGCTGCACCAGATTTTTGCATGCTCCAGTTTTAGGAAATCCCTTCCCCACCAAAATGTTCAAGGGTTGTCAACATTTTCCTAAAAGTTAACTATCAATCCATACTAAATCTAGATGGTAAATTCAAGATATTGGCCATGTGACCTCAAAAGAAAGAACATGAAACAAAACTTCATAAACTACCTTCCTGAAGTATACACTGCTTATTTTTAGGAAAATACAGGTTTAAATGTCACAGTTTCCATCATAAATCCAACTTCCATCATTAGTCCTTGTCGGTGCAAGATATGGAAAACATGTTTTTCATGGGTTTCCAAGTTACAAAGGAGTCTACTCCTTAAAATGAATGACTAGACATGTTATGTTAGGGGCTAAAATGAGCGAGAAAGCCTCCCACCTAATTAATTTAGAAACGCAGTAGAGCTTTTCTAAAAGAGAAGGTATTTGCAGATCTCAGTTCAAAGACATCTAAAAAATAGGAGGCGTATTCCTAATTTTAGTATAGAGGGTGGGTACTTGTAAATCATTACTTTATTTTACTGTAGCCACTGGTTTATAGTAAAGATACAACTTTAATATTATTGAGCCATTTGTTCCAAACTGTATACAATGGGTTAGGGCTAATTGGTAATCATCAGTGTGGTGTAATATAACAATGGCACCTAAAGTGTATAACAGTGGAAAATACTGCGCAGGTCTAATGAAAATAAAAATTGGATTGGTGGCAAAACCAAACGATTTTACATAAAGATAAACGTGAATGCTGCTGCAGCACAAATGTCAGATGAACAAAATATAAACAGTAAATTGGGTGTGCTGCGCTGCTAAAATTAATACATCAATAGTGAAGGTGATAACAAGATGTGCATTGAGTGCAAAAAAATTGTATATAAAAAACCAACACCAAGTTTTCCAATGTATGACAAAATCATATAAGAAAACAAACTGAATTGACAAAGTTCGTAAAAAGCTCCAGGGAAAAATCAAAGTTCAGTGAGTTCAGAGAAATATCCCAAGTAGGGGATTGAGATACTGCAGGACAGAAGAGAGCCTCCACCTCCACCTCTTATAGTAAATCTGCTTACCAGATAGATAATAATCGTGAGCATCAACAGCACAGCAGGCTGGATTGCCTTAACGGGTATTAAAGTGGAATCCTGTGTGTATCTCCAATCTTGGTCTCAATGCGGCTGGATCCCAGAAAAACAATCACTCCCAGAGTGTAGCCAAGGGAAGAGAAAGGAAGCCAACATAGAGTAGTAACGTTTTAAAAGTTTAATAAAAGAAATTCGATTGCACTTACAAAAAACGAATCCTTTGGAAGCATATAAATAGTAAGCCGGCCGGCTCTCACAATCCGCCCGTCCTTCCGGATGGTCGTGAGGATAAAAACAATGGTGTCGTCAGCACGCCATTCCTCCCTATGCCGTTTCGTCCAATAGCAGACTTCATCCAGGGGCACCATCCGGAAGGACGGGCGGATTGTGAGAGCCGGCCGGCTTACTATTTATATGCTTCCAAAGGATTCGTTTTTTGTAAGTGCAATCGAATTTCTTTTATTAAACTTTTAAAACGTTACTACTCTATGTTGGCTTCCTTTCTCTTCCCTTGGCTACACTCTGGGAGTGATTGTTTTTCTGGGATCCAGCCGCATTGAGACCAAGATTGGAGATACACACAGGATTCCACTTTAATACCCGTTAAGGCAATCCAGCCTGCTGTGCTGTTGATGCTCACGATGTTGATGCTCACGATTATTATCTATCTGGTAAGCAGATTTACTATAAGAGGTGGAGGTGGAGGCTCTCTTCTGTCCTGCAGTATCTCAATCCCCTACTTGGGATATTTCTCTGAACTCACTGAACTTTGATTTTTCCCTGGAGCTTTTTACGAACTTTGTCAATTCAGTTTGTTTTCTTATATGATTTTGTCATACATTGGAACACTTGGTGTTGGTTTTTTATATACAATTTTTTTGCACTCAATGCACATTTTGTTATCACCTTCACTATTGATGTATTAATTTTAGCAGCGCAGCACACCCAATTTACTGTTTATATTTTGTTCACCTAAAGTGTATGTAAAAGCAATTTTTATTTTTTTATTTTGGATAGAGCAGGGAAGTGTTAAATCCTCTGCCAGCTTATTTTTTTTTTTTTTTTTGTCTGTCTCTAATTAGAGAAAGGCAACATGAAGTATTAGGATATCTCTAGAAGGTGAGAGGAATTCCACTCATAAGCTTCCCACACATGGATCAAAATTCTGGCATCCAGCAGGGACCAATCAAATTTCAGTCCATGTATGGGCACTATGGTTGTACTGAAGTTCATTTACCAATCTACTTCTGTACAACCGCCCTGCTGGAAGATTTCCTCCTGATTGGTGCTATAGGCTGTGTATTATGACTGTGGGGAAGGCTCCCCACTTACAGAATACAATAGGATGGGATTCTCCCATTCATCTCAAAAATGGAAAATTTGACTAATATATGGGATGTTTCCATTAAAAATATGTAATTTTCCATTAAAAGATTTCATTGCCTTCTGTTCAAGTGACAAAAAAAATAAGTACACATTATTTCTGCTAAAATATGTAATTTTTTTCAAAAGGTGAATTTAGCTTTTATGTTTGTCTTAAATGAGTAGGTTTTTATATTTTATTTTTTTCCTCCATCCAAACAACACGATTTGAAATTCAGAGAGGATAACTAGATTATGGTTAAAAAGCAAAATAAATGAAAACCCATTACAAAAATAGTGGGAAGCACAGTCCTGCAAGGAGAAGATATTTTCATTGCATACTGTATAAAAGTCTAAAACTGGTGTTTAAAGAATGTACAGTGATATTCTGTATATATACTGAAAACACACATATTAATTTTAATTTATATTAGGATATTATATAACAAAGTACAAAAGCAGTGCATATTACAAAAGGTTTATTATTTTCTGTGTTTTAAATGAAAACAGCAGTTTATACCTTTACTGTTCATACTGAAAATGTTAGAGGCCATCATAGAGTTCCAAAATAAGTGTATGCTCTTAGGTTTTAATACACCAGTATTTACTTTCTTCAGATTATAAATGCATGACACACATTTATAGTATATGGGTTGTAATTTGTGAGGTTTCTCACCTGTTTGAGGCTCCTTTAACAGAGGACATGAATTCATTGGTCCGACATGGGTGAAGCATAAAAAATGGCTGTCCAAGTATTGGATGTTCCTAAAGAGAATATGCCTGTTATTATTTTATGTATTAAACTTAATCTCATTTAGTATTATTGTTTCTGAGAATCAGTGGGTTCAGATGTGTATAACAAATTGGAATGGAGAAAGTACAAAGTCGAAGTATTGTTTATACCTACCAGACAAATGTTCGCTTCCAATTATAAAGCTGCAGTAAAGATATTTTTAAAGAATCTCAGAAAACCCAACACTAATAGAACTGTGCAAGTTTTTCACAAATACATAAGTCACTTAGTGACTCTCCCGTTCAAGGGCAGATGGTTTTACTTAAAGTGGTTGTATCTGTAGTGTTTACATATCGCTCTCCAAAACTCTAATGCCGCGTACACACGGTCGTTTTTTGCGATGAAAAAAAACGACGTTTTCTGTGAAGTAAAAAACGACGTTTTTGAAACGTCACTTTTCAAAGACAATTTTGCATACACACCATCGTTTTTTTCACAAAAAGCGAGGTTACGTTCACCACTCTTTTCCATTGAAGCTCGCTTCATAACTAGCTTCTGGGCATGCGCGGGTTGAAAAACGTCGTTTTAAACGACGTTTTTGCTACACACGGTGACTTTTGTGAAACAAAAAACGACGTTTTGAAAAACGACACAAAAAATTCAAGCATGTTGGAATTTTTTTTTGGTCGTTTTTTTTAAGACAAAAAACGACGTTTTGCCCACACACGATCAATTTAAATGACGTTTTAAAAAACAACGTTTTTTTTCATCGCAAAAAACGACCGTGTGTACGCGGCATTAGGCCTCGTACACACGATCAAATCTGTCTGCTGGACCGTCCTAGCAGACAGATTCGATCGTGTGTACGGCCGAGCCGACGGATTTGGCCACCCGACAGATTTCAAAGCATGCTTTGAAATCTATCGGATGGGAATCCGTCCGCCCGACATGTCTGCTGGTTAGTACACTTACCAGCAGACATGTCGTCCCGCATAGCCGCTGAATGGATTCGGCGCATGCACGGAAGTGTTTTACTTCCTGGTGCGGTGACGTGGCGGCGTCAACGTCACCGCCACGTCACCGACACGTCAGCGCGCCGTCTGCTGGCGGGGATTTTGGTTTGCTCGTCTGTACACGCGAGCAAACCAAAATCCTATCAGACAGATTTGTTCAAATCGGTCGGTCCGACCGATTTGAACAAATAGATTGCCTCGTGTGTATGAGGCCTAAGGCCCCGTACACACGATCAAATCTGTCTGCTGGGATGTATTGGTTTGATCGTGTACACACAATCAAACCAAAATCCCCGCCGGCAGACTGCGCGCTGACGTGTCACCGCACCAGGAAGTGAATTACTTCCACGCATGCGTTGAATCCATTCGATGCATGTGCGAGAAGATATGTCTGCTGGTTAGCGTACTAACCAGCAGACATATCGGGCCGACGGGTTCCCAGCCGACAGATTTGAAAGCATGCTTTCAAATCTGTCGGCTGGCCAAATCCGTCGGCTCGCCCGTACACACGATCGAATCTGTCTGCTGGGACGGTCGGGCCGACTGTTTCCAGCAGATAGATTTGATCGTGTGTACGCGGCCTTAGTGTCGTTTCTCTCTGGTGCTTAGTTTCTCTGCAATCAGCATGAGTCACTTCTGATGCCGCGTACACACGACCATTTTTAATGTCATGGAAAAAACACATTTTTCTCAACGTGATTCTTGTCAAGCCTGCCTTGCATACACACGACCGTGAAAAAAAAAAATGCTCGAGAAAATCGCGGTGACTATAAAGGGGAAGTTCCATTCGATTGGTGACACGCTTTTGGCTGATTGTTCAAATTTACCTTCTCATAACCTGCTTCTGAGTATGCACATTTTTTCCCCGTCGTTAAAGCCTACACACGACCGTTTTTCACAGTGTCAAAAATGACGAGAAAAAATAGAGCATTTTCTAAATTTCTAATGCCCATTTTTCACGTAGAGAAAAATGCTTTGGAGCCTACATACGGTCGTTTTTAATGGCCAATTTCAAAAATTCAATTTTTCTCATCATGAAAAATGGTCGTGTGTACGCGGCATAAGACGTTTTTCCAACACATGAGATACATTTGTGCCGGGAGGGGGAGCTCAGAACGGAGCTTGTCTATTCAGAACACAGTTCTGCTATGTGTGGAGGGGAGTGTGTGCCTTTCCTTCAATCAGCTCTCACACACTGTAACTGCAGTCTCTCCACCCCCTGCGATGTGCTCCTGGCAGATAAAGAAAGTTTTTTTTAACACAATCTGCCTTTTTGAAGGGGTGTAGACAAGAGAAGACTACAGATAAACAAGTAAAACTTATGTAGGGAGATTTGTTTCATCTCTGTTTTATCTGAGGCTCTTTATTTCACTGGGTATATGAGAGGGTTTACCACCACTTTAAGCATTGATAAATAAATCCTTAGGCTTGGTGGTAGGATGAGTGTGTTTTCCTGAGAACTGTAATTATTAGGTTATGGTTAGGAATGGTGCTGTGCATGAAGGACTTTTGAGACCCTGATGATGTTGACAGATGGATGTTTTGAGGTGGCTAACGGAAAACTCCCAATCACTGCTTGCGATCGGAAGCTTTCCGATCATGTGACCAGGCAGGTGCCGGTTCCAAGGGGTTAATGAAGGTGATAAAGTGTAAATAAAGTGTCGCGCTAAACAAACATGGACAGTGCATATACTGACGTATAGATGCAACACATGATAAGCAATACAAAAATAAATAAATAATACAATAATTCATGCACCAAGTGTAAATGTCCACACAGTGAGTGAAAACAAAAGTCCACTGGAATTAACTGTATAAGAGTATAGTTCCAATAGAAAGTGATGATAGTATCGAACACGTTTCAATACGACTCCAATGTGAAAAAACCCTCCACCGATGATGATGCAGGCTTACCGGAAATGTCAAACTCAGGCAAACATATGTTTCATGAGTCAGACAAGCTTGTAGTAAACAGGTGTCCTAGGGGTCTCTCCAGAAGCAGAAAAGGCAACCACTAGTAGCCAAACTGGCATAGGTATCATAGACAACTTGAGGGTATATAACTGATTCTCGACAGTACTCGCAGTCACAAATACAGGAAAGGAAGAAGAAAGAGCAACATAGTGTAATACTGTAACTAAAATTAAAATGGAATAGGCAGATGCACTTACAATTGAAGCAGTACACAGCGCATATAAATACAGATGGCGGCAGTAGAGTCGTCCCGACGCGTTTCGTGTTAGTACACGTTGTCAAGGGGTCAATGAATGTGATACCCAACACGTTTCACAATTGAGTGAATCTTCCTTCTTCAAGGTTTAAATGTACAGAGGGGGATTGCTTCAGCAGTTTAATGTACAGCTGCTGCAGCAAATGTCTACATACATGCCTTCATTTTTGTTATTACAGTCTCTACTGAATGGGACTGCGATGCCTACCATAATGTATATTAGATTGCTTCCTTTCTATCCCATTAAATCAAGGCTTTAATAACAGAAACACAGACAAGCACTTTAACTTTTGCTGCAGCAGCTTTATTTTTACTCCGTTTTGTGTACATTCAATCGCTAAAGACGCGTGATGATGCTACCCCCAATAAAATAAGCTACACATTCTAAGTGTAAAAACAGCAAATTACTCACTAGGTTGTCAGCAGCTAGAAAGTTGTATTGGTCAGTTGAGACCGCTTAATGACCTATGATACCCTAATAAAATATGGCTGATGACCATGAAGGAAAAGGTTCATGGAACTTAATAGTTCACAGAGAGTTAAAAAGCTGCACCAAATGTGGGTGATAAATATGCAGGGGCAGATTCACAGAGAAATGGATTATCGTAGCGTAGCAGAAATACGCTACGCCGCCGTTTTTTACCTTGCTCTACGTGGAATTCAGGTAGATTTTCTACGGTAAACGACGGCGGCGTAGTGTATTTCTCCCGTCGCAATCCATATAGACGAGTAGGGGGCGTGAAACATTTAAATTAGGCGCGTTCCCGCGGCGATCGATCTGCGCATGCTCCGTTCGCAAATTTCCCGCCGTGCATTGCGCGAAATCACGTCGTGACGTCATTCGTTGTTTATGTAGCGTACTTTACGGGCGATCCACGTCCCGACGAGTTACGTAAATAAAAAAAAAAATTAAATAAATTCGAAGCGGGAACGACGGCCATACTTAACATGGGCTACGTAAAGTTAGAGCAGCAAAAAGCTGCTCTAACTTTACGTATAAAAAAATAGACGAAAACGACTGCGCCGCTCGCTCGTTTGTTCGTGAATCCCCGTAAAAACACATTAGCATATCCCGACGCATTAAAACGACGCGAACTCCTCCCAGCCGCCGCAAATAGATGGCAGCGTAGATCCGAAGGCTTACGAAGACGTAAGCCTCTCGGATCGAAGCCCGAAGCCGGCGTATCATGGTTTGAGAATTCAAACTAGTGATACGCCGCGGGAAATTTGAAATTACTCCTGTCTAACACCAGTTAGACAGGCGTAATTGTTTTGTGAATCTGCCCCGCAGACTCCAACCAGTATTTACACACAGGAGACACTTGCTACACTTCAGATTAGGAGTACAGGTTCACTTTAAATTATTTCAGCTGGTATTTTGTAATTATTCACAGTCAACTTACCGTATTTTTCGCTCTATAAGACGCACCTGACCATAAGACGCACCTAGGTTTTAGAAGAGGAAAACAAGAAAAAAAATATTCTTAACCAAATAGTGTACTAAAATATTTACCAGTGCCAATGAAATGCAGCCTGACCTGTGCCAAAGAAATGCAGCCTGACCATTGCCATTGGCACTGTGTAGCACTCCTCTTACCTTAACTATGGATACTGTAGCTGTGGCTGGCTCCCACGTCCTCTGTGGCTGACTAGCACCCTGGCCCTGCTGTGGATGGGTCACAGTGGCTGGCTGGCTGCTATGTGTGGGTGAGTCATCCTATGTGGATGGCTGGCACCCTGGCTCTGCTGTGGGTGGGTCACTGTATGTGGCTGGCTGGCAGCACCCTGCTGTGGGTGGCTGGCCTGGCTCTCTGCTGTGGGTCAGTGGTGAGTGGCTGGCATGGTGCACCCTGCTGCGGGTGGCTTGTCTGGCTCCCTGCTGTGGGTCAGTGGGTGGCTGGCATGGTGCACCCTGCTGTGGGTGGCTGGTTTGCATGGTACACTCTGCTGCGGGTGGCTGGCTCCCTACTCTGAGTCAGTGAGTGGGTGGCTGGCATGATGCACCCTGCTGTGGCTGACAGAGGGGCACTGATAGAGGTGGGGTGGCTGACAGTGGTGGGGTGGCTGACAGTGGTGGGGTGGCTGACAGGGGTGGGGTGGCTGACAGGGGTGGGGTGGCTGACAGGGGTGGGGTGGCTGACAGGGGTGGGGTGGCTGACAGGGGTGGGGTGGGGTGGCTGACTGGGGTGGGGTGGGGTGGCTGACTGGGGTGGGGTGGCTGACAGGGGTGGGGTGGGGTGGCTGACTGGGGTGGGGTGGCTGACAGGGGTGGGGTGGGGTGGCTGACTGGGGTGGCGTGGGGTGGGGTGGCTGACTGGGGTGGGGTGGCTGGGGTGACAAGGGGCGGGGTGGGGTGGCTGACTGGGGTGGGGTGGCTGGGGTGACAAGGGGCGGGGTGGGGTGGCTGACTGGGGTGGGGTGGCTGGGGTGACAAGGGGCGGGGTGGGGTGGCTGACTGGGGTGGGGTGGCTGGGGTGACAAGGGGCGGGGTGGGGTGGCTGACTGGGGTGGGGTGGCTGGGGTGACAAGGGGTGGGGTGGCTGGGGTGACAAGGGGCGGGGTGGGGTGGCTGGGGTGACAAGGGGCGGGGTGGGGTGGCTGGGGTGACAAGGGGCGGGGTGGGGTGGCTGGGGTGACAAGGGGCGGGGTGGGGTGGCTGACTGGGGTGGGGTGGCTGGGGTGACAAGGGGCGGGGTGGGGTGGCTGACTGGGGTGGGGTGGCTGGGGTGACAAGGGGCGGGGTGGGGTGGCTGACTGGGGTGGGGTGGCTGGGGTGACAAGGGGCGGGGTGGGGTGGCTGACTGGGGTGGGGTGGCTGGGGTGACAAGGGGCGGGGTGGCTGACTGGGGTGGGGTGGCTGGGGTGACAAGGGGTGGGGTGGCTGACTGGGGTGGGGTGGCTGGGGTGACAAGGGGCGGGGTGGGGTGGCTGACTGGGGTGGGGTGGCTGGGGTGACAAGGGGCGGGGTGGGGTGGCTGACTGGGGTGGGGTGGCTGGGGTGACAAGGGGCGGGGTGGGGTGGCTGAGTGAGGTGGGATGGCTGACTGGGTGGGATGGCTGACTGGGTGGGATGGCTGACTGGGTGGGGTGGCTGACTGGGTGGGGTGGCTGACTGGGTGGGGTGGATGACTGGGGTGGGGTGGCTGACTGGGGTGGGGTGGCTGACTGACTGGGGTGGGTGGGTATGTTGGCTGACTGGGGTGGGGTGGTTGACTGGGGTGACGTGTGGTGGGGTGGGATGGCTGACTGGGGTAGGGTGGCTGACAGACAGAGGGGGAAGGGTGCTGACAAAGGGGTGAGCTGAAAGAGATAAGTGGGCTGACAGTGATCAGAGGGAGACCTCAGGAGACACACAGCACGCCAGGCAGAGAGGCGGGACTCACACATGCAGCTGGTCCGGTCGCCAAATCTGACGGAACAGCACGATCCCTCAGACCAGCCCCGCCTCCACATGTTAAACGCTCTGCCACGGCCAATCACAAATGACATCTATCGGCCAATCACAGGGCGCTCGTCGCCCATCGCTAAGCACGGCTCGCAGTGGAACATTTCCAACAGAACACTGTCCCCCACACAACATCCTCCACCACTGCCAGCAACCCGCTCGGTGCTGTGTTTTTTCCCCTGCATGAGAAAGTTGCAGAGCCCCCCACCCGTTCTCTCACGGCCTCTCGGTGTAGTGACAATTGCAGGGGCAGACTGACCACAAGCTGTAGAACAACGGCAGTGACAGGAGGCGTTGCCAGCGGCGGCGGGGGGCGGTGCCTAATGTACATTCGCTCTATAAGACGCATAGAGGTTTTTCCCCATATTTTTAAGGGAAAAAAGTGCGTCTTATAGTCCGAAAAATACGGTACTTGATAATAACTTTAATTTATTATTCTGTGATAAAAAAAAGTTCTCGGAATGTAAGCAGTCTGTAGTTATATCTTATTTTTATCCTATATAGAATGTTCATAGCTTTGAAAAAAGTCTAGTCATACTGTACATGGAATGTTCAGTTGATGCAATTAGTTTGGGTCAAATCAGGCAATGCATACATTAAATCCTCAGTGATAATGAGCACATCTAAATTTTAAAAGTGCTCTTTATGCACACAAAGATTTTCCAACTTTATAAAAAATCTCTTTAGTTGTTCAGAAACAGCCCAGGCCAATTTTTATCTTTCAGCGCTGTCACATTTTGAATGACAATTGCACGGTCATGCAACAAATTAAATTGTGATCATTTTTCCCCCCCACAAATAGAGCTCTCTTATGGTGGTATTTAATCCTCTCTGTGTTTTTTATTTTTTTGTACTATAAACAAAAAAGACTGATAATTTTGAAAAAAAAAAACACAATTTATTACTATTTGCTATAATAAATATCCATATAACAAAAAACAACAACTTTTTTTTCCTCAGTTTAGGGTGATACATATTCGTCTACATATTTTTGGTAAAATAAAATAGCAATAAGTGTATATTGATTAGCTTGCGCAAAAGTTATAGGCCCGGATTCACAAAGCACTTACGCCAACGTAAATCACTTTATGCCGACGTAGTGCAAATGTGCACCCGGCGTATGTGCAACGCATGTTGCTTCTCCCATTGATTAGGCATTCAAATATTAAATGAGGGAAATACGGCGATTCATGAACGTACGTGTGCCGGACGCATGCTATGCGATGTTTGCATAAGATTTACGTCCGGCGTAAAGTTATTCCCCATAGATGAGGCACAACCCATCAATCGACATGCAAAGGTCTGCCCCAGAGAACAAAGGCCGGTATATTGGGCGTATGTTATGTAGTGCGTACGTAGTGATCCAGCGTAGCTTAGGCAGTTGTGCCGGCGTAGTTGTGAGAATGTGCATAAGGGTGCAGTTTCATGCGTCCACATCACAACTACGTCACGGCGCATGCGCAGTTCGTGATACGCCGGGTGTAAAACACTGCACAATGCTCAGACCATCATTTGCATTGGGTCACTCCCACTTACGCTGGCCTGTGCCTTCGAAAATACGCTACGCTGGCATATCTTGGTGAGCAATAGCTTGCTGAATACAGTGCATGCCTCTCTGCGCCGGCGTAGCATATTGTGTGTGCGCTACGCCGGCGTAGATGTGCGCCCACTCTCTGTGAATCCGGGCCATAGTGTCAAACTAGGGGATAGATTTATGTCATTCTTCTTATTTTTTTCAGCACTAATGGCGGCGATCTGCGATTTTTATCGTGACTGTAACATTATGGCAGACATATCGGACACTTTTGACAATATTTTGAGACCACTGACATTTATAAAGCAATCAGTGCTATAAAAATGCACTGATTACTTTAAAAATGTCACTGGCAGGGAAGGGGTTAACACTAGGGGACGATCAAGGGGTTAAATGTGTGTCCTAGGGAGTGATTCTAACTTCTGGGGGCAAGGGACTGATGGAGGAGAGAAGACCGATCAGTGTTTCTATTTTCAAGGAACATATGATTTTTTTTTATTTTATTATATTTTTGTTCAGATTTTATTAATGAAGAACATTTATTTTGCAGTTTTCTCAGGTTTTAGGAAATTATTCTAATCTTTTTTAATGCCTCCTATGTATATATATATATATATATATTTTTTTTTTCCAAAACATTTTATTGAGGTGTTTTAAGACAACATACAGAAATGCATATAGGATGTACAAAATGGGAATTACAGTTGGGAACAGGCGATCAGGTACGTTATGCAGAACAGAGGAACTTCAGTGTCACATTAATTAGCATTACCGCCAAAACTTAAACCATAAAACGTAATATCTGTGGCCCATTAGAGGAAATATTAGGAGCGTGACGGCAAGCATTAAGGGTAGGGTCCCTCACCCAATACCACTAGGGGAGGTGATGATACTAAAATCTGCTGGAGTCCCTATGATTTGACCTCCATCCCACCCACCCCAACCGGGATCTATCTGTGGGTGGGTGAGGAGGCCCGTGGAGAATAGCGACAAAGGGTTATACGCAGGGCTCCCATATCAAGACTAACGAACCCTCTAGTGGGTGTAGGAGGTCCAACCCGTACGAGATGGAGGGACAAGGAGACCTGTAACAGTACCCGAGGTCGTGATATACCAATAACAGGGTCGCTCAACATGGACCATTGTGTGTTGGCGCGTCGGTAGGAGGGATATCCCGACCCAAAGAGTCCCTGTCGTGGATCCAGCAAGCCCATGCGTGTCGTGTGCTTGGTGTATAAGTCGCTCCATTTCTTCGATCTTGCACACTCTAGCATGCCAATCCTCAAGTGTTGGGGGCAAAACGGTTTTCCAGCGTAATGGAATGCATTGAGTGGCCGCATTTATGAGGTGCAAGGCGAGAGATTTGTGGTATTGGGATCTCGACAGGGGGGTGTGATGCAAGAGATATTGAGCCGGGGTGAAATCTACTCCTAGTGTCGTGATATTGACTAAGCGATCCTGTACCTCTCTCCAAAATGGTTGCAAGCGGGGGCACTCCCACCATATGTGGAGGAGTATACCTGTGGCTGAGCCACATCTCCAGCAATCTGGGGGAACGGCTGGGTAGATTCTGTGTAGTTTATCGGGGGTTCGATACCAACCATGTTCCCACACCCTTTCCCAGTCAGCATCCAATAGTCCCTCATCTAGGTCATTATCCCAGTGCGTTTGGGCAGTCGTGCGGGGTTGTGCATGCAAAGTCAGCATGGCGTAAATTGAGGAAACCAAGTGCCGTTGGGGACCCTGCAAGTTACAAAGTTGTTCTAGGGGGGTAAAGGGTCTATACCAAACAGAGGGCGTGGGGTCGGTTTGGAGAAAATGTCTGATTTGTAAAAATTTGAAGAAGGGCAATGAAAGTTGTGGGAACGCAGCGACCATCTCAGAGTGGGTGTACAGAGTTGCATTCCGGAAAAAGAGGTGTGCCCTTATCTGCGGGGATTGTGGGTCAGTCGTATTATCAGTCGGCCTAATGCCTGCCGGAAAGTCAGGGTTGTGTAGTAGCGGGGTCATGGGGCCTGGTGAGGGAGTTGTCCCGTGGGACCGGTACATTGCCCTAAAGGTCTGTAGGGTGGGGCCAATCATGGGGTGTGCCGTGCATTCCTTAGGGGTCGCAAGGGTACTGATCCAGGGGAGGTGGGCAATCGGGAAGTTAAGGAAAGCATTTTCTATTCCAACCCACGCCCTATTGTCTGCGTGAAGGTGCCAATCAACTAGTCTCACAAGTAGACATGCCTTGTGGTACAAGGCCATGTCTGGAATGCCCAGGCCTCCCTTTTGTTTGGGAAGTATGAGTTTGTCCCAGCTCAATCTAGGGGACCGGCCGGCCCATAAGAAGGTCCTGCAGATCCCCTTGATGGAGGTAAAAAAGGCTGACGGCAGTTTAATAGGGATCGCTTGCAGAAGGTATAAAATTCGGGGAAGCAAATTCATTTTAAGTATGGCCGCTCTGCCAAACCAGGAGAAATGACCCTGACGCCATCGGAGTAGATCCTCTCTAATCGTGTGCAAAATTGGCAGAAAATTAGCCTTATAAAGATCATTCAGATTGGCCGTAATTTTAATTCCTAAATATTGGATGCTGTTCACGTCCCATCGGAAGGGGAAGTTGTTCTTGCACTGGGTGACCTCTGCATCGAGAAGGGAGACATTAAGCGCGGATGATTTGTCAAAATTAATTTTAAAATTAGAGATACTATGGAATAGGCGGAATTCCTGAAGAAGGTTCGGGATTGTGACAGCAGGGTTGGAAAGGAATAGTAGTATGTCGTCCGTGTACGCAGCTACTTTGCATTGCTTACCGGGGACAGCAATGCCTTGGATATTGGGGTTAGCTCTGAGTTTGTGGAGGAACGGTTCCAATGTGATAATGAAGACGATAGGCGATAGTGGGCATCCCTGCCGGGTACCGTTCGCAATAGAGAAGGCGTCCGATAGGTGGCCATTGACTCTGATTCTCGCCGTGGGGACCGAGTATAAGGCCATGATCATCTGGGTAAAGCGTGGCGAGAGTCCTAGCACGCTAAGACCCTTCTCAGCGTCCAGGGAGAGAAAGAAACCTTTGTTACGATAAGAGGTCAGCCAATGGTGGATGTTTAGGGCCTTGGTGGTGTTGTCCCTGGCTTCCCGCCCAGGGACAAAACCAACCTGATCCGAGGAGATGATGCAAGGGAGGAGTGGTAATAGTCGATTAGCTAGGATTTTGGCGTACAGCTTTACGTCCACGTTCAACAGCGAAATTGGGCGATAGTTTGGAATGGCGCGAGGGAGACATTAAAATCCCCTCCCACCACTAAGGTACCCGATTGGAACGAGGTTAGTTGGTAGAGTATTGTGCAGAAGTAAGGGACTTGTTGGGAATTTGGGGCGTATATATTAGCTATCGTGATTTTCCGGCCGTGTAGCGTGCCCTTCACAAAGATGTATCGGCCCTGAGGGTCCCTTTGCACGTCCGTAACGTGAAAAGGGCAGAGCCATGATATCAACACCGACACCCCCTTCGACTTCGACTTCGCCAAGTCGTTGGCGGCATGGTAGACTATTGGAAAATTCCGATCGTGTAGTCTGGGGACATTGTCGGATCGGAAATGTGTTTCTTGGATGAGTGCTATGTGGGGTTTCTCTTTCCAGAGCAAGTGAAGGAGACGGGCATGTTTTTCAGGCGTGTTGAGACCTCGGAGCGTTTTGAGAGTACAGCTTGAATTTGGACATGTGGGAAGCACCTTCCGGATCGTGGGATGGAACTGCGTCCCTGGTCGCCATCTCGTTGGGAGGGGAGGTAGGGCCCCCCTTTGGGGGAAACCGGGCAGTTGCCAACTATTGATACAGGGGGCAATATGTGTAATTCTTAGTATCTCGGAGGGTAGTACCACAATATGTATGTAATATTATACCGATTAAGTGGCAGGACGGAGTCCCTTTACTTATAGTGTGTAACCAAGGAAATCAGAACGGTACAGGGTGCACCGTACCCCCAGGCCCTAAAAGTGGAGCCCAAGGGCACTATACACCACTGTTGGGGGGGTTGACCTAACCCAGAACAGAATCTAAAATAATAGCATGTGCCACAGAAAACAGATCAATATGAACATCCAAAGAAGAAAACCAAAACAAAAAAAAACACACAATGCGGAACACAAACAATAGCACGTGGCAGTGAGCCACCCCAGAACGGTCCTGGAACTAAACTTCTATCTATAGGAGGTAATTTCGGTAGAAGCTAAACCTCAATATTTAACAGAGAACCCGGGCCCTTGTGGGGAATGTGGTGGCTCTATTGGCAGAATAAAGGCATAAATACATGACACATATATGTCTCCCCGCTATAGCTTAGGTTGTGGCAATGCATACCTTGGGATGGAGCACACCCCGGGCCACCCCCACCCACCCGCTGTGGCATCCCACATCACGTAGTATGCAGCCAACCATAAGAGGGTGGGGAGGGAGAACCTAGCTTCTGAGACCTCTCAACCTGCCGGAGGAAGAAGACCTGAGGGTGGGGATGCATCCCACCACTAATTTGAGTACTACAGATACCTCAATCGAGACGTACCACGCTCAGCGATATATGATCGGCATGAGCGCTTACCCCCAGTTCAGTCAAGTCCGTCACCGAAATATATGCAGCCAGTAGGATAGTAGGATACCCACAGGGGGGCAGCGGTCGGTGACTCCTCCAATGTCCAAGTGCGGCTTGCAGTCCTAGGGGGTGAGCTATACAGGAAAAGGAACCACAGTTATGGGAAGGGTAGCAGGGGAATGGACCCCTCGTGGAACCATGAGTCTCAAATCCTCTGTTAACGGTACATATCAGCACTTGCCTTATCTTCATCGGCGAATGATCATTGGGTGCTGTGGGTAGACGGCGATGATGCCCCATAACTGGGGGCAGGCGCAGAGAGAGACGAACAGTATCGCTGCCCGATCGTGCGGGAGATGAGAGGAAAAGGGCGCCTCTGTCTTGGAGGCTGCCAAGCAGAAAGGGAATTTCCACTTATATTTGATATCCCGCTCCCTAAGCACCTCCAGTAAGGGCCTGAGGTCTAGGCGGTGTTGCAAGGTGATCCCCGAGAGGTCCTGGTAGATCTGCAATTGAGCGTTGCCATGTGAAAGTCTCTGCCCCCGGGCGAGTTGCAGAATTTCCTCCTTTAGGCCGAAGTCTACCAGGCAGCAAACCACGTCTCTGGGAGGGTCAGTGTCTCTACCCCTAGGGCGGAGGGCCCGGTGTATTCTCTCCATTTCGATCCGGGACTGGGGGGGTCTGCCAAGAATTCTGTTAAAAATCGCAGTGACCTCCTGTTTTACACCCTCTCCTTCGATGGTCTCTGGGAGTCCTCTTACCCTCAGGTTATGGCGGCGCCCCCTGTTGTCCAGGTCCTCCAAGTGTCTGTTCACATCCCTCAGCTGAAGGGTGTGATCATCCATCTTTCTGGTGGAGCGATGGAGGACATGGTCATGTCCTTCCACCACCCGTTCAGTCATTGCGACCCTGTCAGATAGGGCCCTGATGTCAATCCGGAGTTCAGCAACAGCCGCCGTTAGGGCCGCTAAGAGGGTGTCCTTAATGTCTTCCGCAATTGCCCTGAGGTCCATAATATTAAGCTGGGGTAGCGGAGACGGGTTTGGCATTCCCTGCCCAGATAGCATCGGAGGCAGGGAGGTAGCCAGCGGTGTCAGCAGAACGGCATCAGGGGGTGCCGCGGGAGGGAGCAGTACTGGGCCCTGTGAGGCAGATTGGCGGGAGGGCGCCATGTTTCCCCGGGAGGTGCGGAACATCTCAGGTATGTTGTGGCCTTAAGGTCCGGTGTTTTCCCGCGGCGAACGGGAGCGGGAGGTCGAGGATTGCCTCGACGAAGTGCCCATGGTCTCTTCAGGACAAAAACTGGTAAGAAACCTCAGCTTATGGAGCTAATCCATCCTGGGGTGGCTGGAGCACCGAGCTTAAGCGTCCATCTTCCTGCACACCTAGGCCACGCCCCCTCGGAACATATGATAAGTTCTCCTCTCCCCTAACAGAATGTGGATCCACGTCCCTGCTCTGTGATGAGCAATCTTGGGTGCCCGGCAGACATCGCGGCCGCCAAGAGCACCTGCATCGGTTACCCAGTGATGCAATGTCATATGACGGCCGCCCGGGGGGACAAAGAGTTCCTGTGGCCATCATATTACAATATGGCGGTAGGCAAATGGTTAAAATAGATTTTTTTTCATAGTTAGAGGGGTACATGTCAGCATGACCATTATCATTTAAACCTAAATGTAGCTATAAAACCATAAAAATCAGCAAAAGGGACACAACTTACAGTTAGTAGGATGTGTCCCTTGTGCCGATTCGGTAGAAATCTTCCTATGCCCTATCCTCTGTGAATGGAAAGAGCAGAGCTATCAATCATCTGCTGACCCCTATTCATAGATCCAGTGTCGTTCATTGAAACTGTAATATGGCTTCTATGAATGATGGATCTAGTAGGCAAGGAGTTGAGCTCCTGACTACCCCAATTGCACTGGAAGATTACGGCAGGCCTAAGAATGGTGGTAGGACAGAGGACAATTTATACAGAAAGATGAAGAATCAACACAAGAGACACATAATAGTAATTGGAAGTTATGTCCCATGTGCTAATTCTTATGTTTTTAGTATATGTTTTCTTGTCAGATTTTTTTTTTACAATTTAATGTTTAAATATTTATTACAATTCTTTCTTGTTGTATTATTATTATAATTTTTTTTTTTTATCAGCTCCGTTGGGAGATATCAGGGGTCTAAATGCACCTCTAAAGGCCCCTGACATCTCCCCTTTGAAACAGATAAAGGGAATAAGGACACTGATTCCCCAGTCCCTTTCTCTGTACCCTCTGCTGCACCGAAGATGAAAGAACAGGAGACAGTGGCTCGTTTACATTCATAAACTGAAGCAGAGTAAACACAGTTTACAATGCTCAGTTATGAATGGACAGAGTCAGTGATCACTGACTCTGTGCATTCAGAATAGGATGGAGCTGGAAAATTACATATTTACTGGCTCCTTCCTCCACTCTCTATCCTGACAGATCTGGGGCATGGGGGACTGGCGGAGGACAGAGGGGCGGAGGAGCACACGGAGGGGGACTGAAGGAGCGCACATAGGGGGAATGGAGGGGGACCAGAGGAGCAAGAAGGAGCACACGGAGGGGGAATGGATGAGCACATGGAGGAGGACCAGAGGAGCATGGAGAAGCACACGGAGGGAAACCGGAGGAGCACATAGAGGGGGACCGGAGGAGCACATAGAGGGGGACCGGAGGAGCACATAGAGGGGGACCGGAGGAGCACATAGAGGGGGCCTGGAGGAGCACATAGAGGGGGACCGGAGGAGCGCACAGAGCGGGACTGGAGGAACGCACGGAGCGGGACTGGAGGAGCGCACGGAGCGGGACTAGAGGAGCGCACAGTGCGGGACTGGAGGAGCGCACGGAGCGGGACTGGAGGAGCGCACGGAGAGGGACTGGAGGAGTGCACGGAGCAGGATTGGAGGAGCGCACGGAGGAACGAAGAAGCACACGAGGGGGGACGGGACTGGAGGAGCACACAGAGGGGGACTGGAGGAGGACACAGAGGAGGAGATAGAGTGGGAAAACAGGGGCATGGAGGAGGACACAGAGGGCAGTCAGGGATGATCGGTGGGGGAAGATACAAGCACTGATTCCCCATATAGATTTCAATAAAGCAGCTGAAAGCCATGGGGGGGGGGGGGTGCGTTTGTCAGCTGCTTTATTGAAATCTATACAGTCAACCTGTTATTTTCTGTAATGCTACATCATTTACCATATTAGACAATAGAATTAATATTGTGTTACTGTGAATGATGTAAACAGGAAACCATGAGGAGTCGCCTTCCCAGAACTCGAAGTAAGGCATTTTTTTAAATTGTATATTGAAATAGGGGACAGACTGGTAATGCTGCCTTTAATTATGTGGAAAATAACACAAATTCTATTTTTTTTTTATATAGGAAGCAATGAAGGTGAGGGGGACCCAGTAGGGAGTATAATCTGGCAATTTGGCATTGCTTCTGTAATATAACAGATAAACCGGCTTCACCTCTTGAAAAAAGCTTTGTGAATTGAGAAGTGGGAGAGAAATATTTCCAGGGAATAGACAAAAGACTCACTTCACAAAGTTAACACACAAGGATAAGCATACTTATTTTTAAAAAGTGAAATTAAATTAAAGATCTGTCCGTGTTAAAGTTTTGTCACTTGAGCATAATGGATGCTAATATCGACAGAGAGCCCACTAGCATGTTATACGTGTTATTGCAGCTTCATCATCGGCCCCAAGTATGAAAAGATAGTAAAGAGTTAAAAATTTGTATCTAATCATGAATGTATAATATGTAAAACATGAAGATGTTTATCCTCTAGAATAGTCATCCGTTTCTCATAATTTAATCTCCAGCTGAGACCCTGACAGTATATTCCCAGTTGGTCTTAATCAACTTTTTTGAACACTGAATTTGGCTGAGAAAGTCAATTAAATTAGGTTGAATGTTTTCAAAGTTTGAGTATCACAACATGCATAAAAACCCATAAAACAATCAACATTCAATTCAAACTTGGTAAATACAGCATAGCTCCACCTTGTTAAGAACAATCTTATTGTTAGACAGAGTAGTCAATAAATCCATTTGGTAATGAGTCTTAATTTACTATCTGTGTCATCATTGCTGTAAAAGTGACTGATTGTTTATTGTCGTGAGCAGAATAACAAAAATACATGTATTATCAAGCTGATATGCGTGTGAGTGCAGGGCATCATGGCAGCCACAATTGGGGCACACATCATTAGAGACAAGTTATTGGCATCTATTGCCCCATTATTGTTATTTTTTATCATCTTTAATGGCATTGATCTGCCACACTGGTCAAAATGACTAATGAATCTAATAAAGGTATCCTATTCACAGTGCTAGGACAATTCACACCAGTGGCGGCTGGTGCTCAAAAATTTTGGGGGGTGCAAACGAAGAAAAAAAATTGCAGCCTCACTGTGCACATCAAATGCAGCCACTGTGCCGTGCCATCAAACGCAGCGACTGTGCCATCAATTTGCACCACTGTGCCATGCCATTAAATGCAGCCACTGTGCCATGCCATTAAACGCAGCCACTGTGCCATGCCATCAAATGCAGCCACTGTGCCATCAATTGTCACCACTGTGCCATACCATCAAACGCAGCCACTGTGCCATGCCATCAAATGCAGTCACTGTGCCATGCCATCAAACGCAGCCACTGTGCCATCAATTGTCACCACTGTGCCATGCCATCAAATGCAGCCACTGTGCCATGCCATCAAACACAGCCACTGTGCAATCAATTGTTACCACTGTGCCCTTTAACCACTTAACGCCCGCTGCACGACTATGTACGTACACAGAATGGCACGTACGGACAGATGGGTGTACATGTACGTCCCTGCCTTCTAGCGGGTCGGGGGTCCGATCGGGACCCCCTCCGCTGCGTGCGGCGGGCGGCTTACCTTAGGGAGCGATCCGTGCTGAGGGGGCGGTTGCTCGATTCTGTCCGCCCCCTGACACTGTCCACTACCCCACTGACACCGTCCACTACCCCACTGACACCGACCACTACCCCACTGACACCGACCACTACCCCACTGACACTGACCACTACCCCACTGACACTGACCACTACCCCACTGACACCGACCGATAAAAAAATAAATATCAAAAATTGTAAAAAAATATATAAAAAAATAAGAGATAATAAAATTAAATCGAAAACAAAACAAAAAAACAACTGACACAACAACCGCAACAATACTGACACGGTCCAGAGCCCCAAGACCACTGACACTGACCACTACCCCACTGACACCGACCACTACCCCACTGACATCGTCCACTACCCCATGCCCCCACCCCCTTTCCCAAAGCACTGTGAAAAAATATATTTAAAAAATAAAACCACACCCTCTCATGAATAGTACAAAAATAAATTGTAAAAAAAAATAAGTAAAAAAATGTAATTGTAAAAATGTATATAAATAAAAAAAATCCACTGGTCCCAAAAAAACTTTTGGAAAAAAAAATATAAAATTGTAAAATAAAAAAATGTATCTGACACTGTCCACTATCCTGGCACCATCCTGCACGTACTACCCACCACTGTACACTCTGCATTCCTGTGATTCGCACCGCACTGCTGTTCAGATCACATGCGATGTCTGTGCGATGCAATTTCAGTCATACAAACTGTATGGCTGAAATTGCATCTCATTTTGACCAAACACGCACAGGACCCTTTTTTGGTACACACCAGAATCGCATGGGTGTTCACACCTTTGCGATCCGATTCATGTAATAACTGTCAGTTCGCCGTGTGATATGCAAGCTGAAATGGGGGTGTCATTACCATTGTATCACACTCCCCAGCAGTTTGCATATGGCCGTGCGAGTGGGGGTGCGATTGGGAACCCGCAGTGGATTAGCAGGGTTCCCGAATCGCACCAGTGTGAACCTAGCCTTGGTGGGAGCAGTCAGGTGACATTTGTAGGCTGTATGCTTTGAGGCTCGGTTCACACTGGTGCGATTCGGGAACCCTGCAAATCCACTGTGGGTTCCCAAATCGCACCCCGACTCGCACGGCAGTTCACACTGCCATATGCAAACTCCCGGGGAGTGTCATACAATGGTAATGACACCCCCATTTCAGCTTGCATATCACACTGCGAACCGACAGTTTGGACATGAATCGGATCGCATAGGTGTGAACACCCATGCGATTCTGGTGTGGACCAAAAAAGGGGTCCTGTGCGTGTTTGGTCAAAATGAGATGCAATTTCAGCCATACAGTTTGTATGACTGAAATTGCATCGCACAGACATCGCATGTGATCTGAACAGCAGTGCGGTGCGAATCACTTGCGATCTCGCACAGCGCACTAATGTGAACCAGCCCTAAGTTCATTCAGCCTGGGTGCAAATATAAACCGTGAGAAATCCACCCCTCCCCCACATAACACATCCTGGTCACATAGGAATTTAGCATATGTGATCAGGTGACCTCAGACACACACATTTCAATATACTGTAACAATAATAAGAAGAAGATCACTCAAGCTTGGACTAAATACATCTACCCTAATCACTTGTCTATGTATATTCTGATGGCTGTTCACTGGAGCATTTCATCATGACATTGAACTCTGGCTGGCCTCATGTTTTGAAACATTTAGTCAAAACACAGGACAAGCAGACAATTATGTTATAGCTAGAAGGCAGGGGAGAGGAGGGAAGGGGGGGGGGGTGATGTGCATTGTGCACTGTTTACAGAAACTGTGCATGGTCTGAAGGCTAGTGCACGAGATATGTAAATAACCTGTAACTCAAAGCATGGGGGCTGAACAGACTTTGCTTTTTACAGGGAAGTCCGT
The DNA here is from genome assembly GCA_029574335.1 of Rana kukunoris. Lineage (NCBI taxonomy): Eukaryota > Metazoa > Chordata > Amphibia > Anura > Ranidae > Rana > Rana kukunoris. Next base: position 113,298,742 of record CM056049.1, on the reverse strand, counting down.
TTTATTCCACTGAACAATAAAAAGAGGATTGCTCAGCACTGGATTAACTTTGTGTGGCAAGACTGGGCACAGATGATAGGAAATCTTATTCTCTACATTGTGACATCAAAAGAAAAAAAAAATTTGGGGGTTTACATCCACTTTAAGGTGAACTCTGGGATAAGCAAATATTGTCTAAATGCAAGCATCATGTGTGTTCTTATTTATCTCTTGGTGAGCTTTGTGTATTTCTTCCAGATCTGTTCAGTAATCTAGTGTGAAACTTTACCTCTGTGCAAGAGTTTCCTGTTATAAAGACCAGTCACTGCTGTTCTCTCTCCTTGTGCAGAGTAACTGGTCTTGTCTCCGCCCCCTCCTGAAGTTTTCTGCAGGTAGCCTGTAGTGGGTGGAGCCTGATAGACCCATCCCACAGCTCTATTCTTTGCACAGGCTATGTACAACACAGTAATTTCCAACAACAAATGTTTGATGGGAGCTTGTTGTCGAAAATTCTGACCGTGTGTAGGCTTCATCGAACATTTGCTGTAGAAATTTTCGATAACAACAATTTGAGAGCTGGTTCTCAAATTTTCTGATAACAAAATCCATTCTCGTAAATTCCGATCGTGTGTGAACAATTCCGACACACAAATTCCACGCATGCTCTGAATCAAGTACGAGACGGAAGCGATCGGTCTCGTAAAACTCGTGTTCGTAATAGAGATAGCACATTCGTCACGCTGTAACAGACTAAAAAGCACAAGGCTGAAAGGCGCAATTTGTCTCACACCAAACTTCTACTAACATGACTGGTATTTGAACTTCAACTTTAATACTGCCGTTGTACATCTTGTACGTCACTGCATTCCTGGGGTTCAGAATTTCGGACAACATTTGTGCGACCGTGTGTATGCAAGACAAGTTTAAAACAAACATCCGTCGGGAAAAAAAACACACTGCTACATCATAAGAAGGTAATAACTGGATTGGTAAAGGCATTTGATGCATGCAAAGTGGATTTGTACTATTTGCAGCTATTGGAAACATATTTAAAAGAAAGGTTTCTTTTTTTGCCCATTTTTCACTTTTAAGGTAAACGTCACGGCAAAGAAAAAATGTACATATTCATTACATCTCTGGAAGACATGCACATTCCCCTTTGTTTTTTGTCCTTTTCCCCATGTTTTTTTATCTAATCTCCTCATTTTCATTATAGACTGATAACAGATCCAGACAATCTATGCCTGTTGATGCTGGACATCTGGATGAAGGTACCTCTTTTACAATTTGATTTGGAAGAACTGAAGGACACTCTATCTGTGCAATGCAGTAGCAGTGCTATGGGCTTGATTGTGTTATTCAAATCTGAAGAAATATCTAGCCTTGAGGGACAATATCATGTTGCCTGGTACTTTGATCTATAGAGCCCTTTTTCAATAAACACAAAATTCCCCCAAAAAAATGAACCTAGCAGAATAGTCAACGTTTTCCGCTAAATAGTACAGAGCAACTGAATGATTATACCACCATCTGCTGTTCACAGCACAACATCTCCACCTCCGAGAACAAGCATCTTCCAATACAAAAAGGCAAAAATCTGTGCATGAAGTCCAGTACATGTAGAGGTGGCTGGAGGTTACTAGGTGGATAAAAGTGGATAGCACTCATGGATCTATATAGACTACTGGAAAGTATGCTCATTTCCCTAGTTTACCAGCAATAAAAGTAGACTGGATTGTAGGGATTATGGGCCAGATTCAGGTACACTTAATTTTGCGCTGCGTAATCGAAATACTCTACGCTGCCGTATTTTACCAGGCTCTAAATGGAATTCTGGTAGTTTTTTGCCCGTACGCTACGGCGGCGTAGTCTATTTCTCGCCGTGTAATCGAATTACGCGTTTAGGGGGCGTGAAGCATTTAAATTAGGCGCGTCCCCGCGGCGATCGAACTGCGCATGCTCCGTTCAGAAATTTCCCGCCGTGCATTGCGCGAAATCACGTCGTTACGTCATTCGTTGTTTGAGTAGCGTCGTTTACGAACATTCCTATTCCCGGACGTTTTACGTCAAAAAAAATAAAAGACGTCGGAAAACGTAGAAATTCGACGCGGGAACGACGGCCATACTTAACATGGGCTGTCTAATATTAGAGCAGCAAAAAGCTGGTATAGTGTTACGCAAAAAAAAGATGACTAAAGGTGCCGTAAGAGATTGCGAATGAAGATCGTAATTTCTGGGATCGCCGGCAAAAGCTCATTAGCATACCCCGACGCAGAAAACGACGTGAAGTCCACCCAGTGGCCGCAATTTTATTGCAGCGTAGATCCGAAGGCGTACGAACACGTAATCCAGTCGAATTGAAGCCCGCAGCCATCTATTCATGGTTTGAGCTTTCCGACTAGCTAAAAAATGCGCGTAATTTGAAATTACTCCAGTCTAACACCAGTTAGACAGGAGTTACGGCTCTCTGAATCTGGCCCTATGTTTTGTAGCATTATAGCCTTGATAATTAATAGACAGAAAAATAAGTAGAGCTTAACTGCTGTGTGAACAAGGTAAAAAAAAAAGGCATAATTATATAGATTGAATGATATGATAATAATTGTTTATTCTAATAAAAATGGATAAGCAAAATTGTGATTTTTTTTCCATAAAAATTGAGAGATGTCGGCAAATTTTTGACTATTTGTCAAAATGCATTGGAGTCAAAGAGGATGGTGAAATAAAAGTACAACTAAAAGGCAAAACTTTTTTCTAATTTTGGATAGAGTAAGGAGTCAGGTGGCGTACACACGACCGAGGTTCTTGCTGGAAACCAGCGAGAACTTCGCTGGAAGCTGCATTCCAGCGAGGACCTCGGCCGTGTGTACACGGAGCGCTCGCCCCGCCTGTCGGGAATCCCGTCGAGCGAAAAGAGAGCACGCTCTCTTTTTGCTCGACGGCCCGCATGGATGAATGGCTGGTTGCCATTTCCGACGGGCGGGTCGCCGATTTCGACGGCCGGCAGAGAACCTCGACGGGCGGAACGATGTGTTCTGCCCGTCGAGGTTCTCTGCCGTGTGTACGCGGCCTCAGTTTTTTCCATCTGTGTCCTATAAGCCCTCGTTCACATTGAATGCGACTTCATCTAAATTTGCATGATTTCAAAGCTGCACGTCAGCAGCTTTGTCTGGACGAAGTTGCACTGACGTCAGCACGTCAGTGCAACTTCAGGTGCGACTTGGAAGACACCTGTGCGGCTTCATGCACAGATGTCTATGCAAGTCAAACCCAAAATTGCCAAAAGTAGTGCAGGAACTACTTTTTTAAATCGATGCGGCACCACAAAGTCAGCATTGCACCGATTATTTTTTTTCCCAAATACACTTTTATTTAGAGTTATAAGGCCGAGTTCACACCTATGCAAATTGAATTTGTGTTTCCCCGCATTCAATTAACATAGCAAGAGAATGTGACTGGCTGCCGGTGAACGGTGTCCAGGAAAAATGCGCGCCGTTTTAGATTCGATTTCAGCCCAAAATTCGGGCTAAAATCGGACCTGAACCCATGAACCAGCACGCATTGGACCCCTGCTGTGCACCGCTTGCGGCGGCAGTGTGGTCCTGGCCTATAGGTTTCCAAACAAGGAATTAAAATAAAAAAGTGAAATACAAATTAAAAAATCACCATAAATCAGCAGTGGTCAAATTGTCCCACCATACAGACCGATTTGAACAGTGCCATTGCTCACAATAGGGTACGACTTGTCATGCGCTCCAATTGAACAAGGGCACATGGAGATTTCCCTTGACTTCTGGTCCTATACCCACAACAGGAAGTAAGTGATTCACCAGAGCAAGTATCCAAGTACCCCAGCTGGAAGATTCCCTTTCTGTTCTGTACTGTTCTGGTGCCAACCCCAAATTTGGCTTTTTTTTTTGCTTTCACTCTCGGTGAAACCGTAAGCCAGACAAATAGTGAGAGCAAAAGGAGGGTGAACCTCCCTAATAGAAATGCAGGGAGTAATAAAAATCTAACAGATATCCAAATACCTTTCCACTACCCAAAACTAAAAACATTTTGCCTTTAGTTATACTCTAAGGCCGTGTCTGTGTCTGCTGAGACGGTCTGTCAGACCGTTTTCAGCAGATAGATTTGATTGTGTGTACGCGGCCTAAGGAGGATTTTAATCTTGTTTTACACTTAACCACCTCAACACACTTTCTCTCTTTTCCTGCCCAGGCCAGTTTTCAGTTTTTAGTGCTGTTCACACTTTGAATGACAATTACTCAGGCACACTTTCCTTTGACAGTATTCAATCACTTAAGGACCGGAAGATTTTCCCCCTTAATGACCAGGCCATTTTTTGCAGTACAGCACTGTGTCCCTTTAACTGACAATTGTAGTCGTCAGACGCTGTGCCCAAACAAAATTGACGTTCTTTTTTCCCCTCAAATAGAGCTTTCTTTTAGTGGTATTTGATCACCTCTGCGTTTTTTTTTTGTGCTACAAACAAAAGAAGACTGACAGTCTTTTGCTATAATAAAAAATCCCCCCCCCACCCCCCAAAAAAATCATATATACCATATATATTTTTTTTTTACTAGTAATGGCTGAATTTTGATTTTTAGTGGGAGTAAGACATTGCGGCTGACAGATCGGAGACTTTTTTTTGTGACCAGTGACCTTTACAAAGAAAAAAGTGTTTTTCTAAATTTTCTGTATTTTGTGTGTTTTTTTTTTTTAAACTGTGGTGATTAACCACTTGCCGACCCACCGGCATCATTATACTGCTGTAGGTCGTTCCCGTGGTAGCTGTATGTCGGTCCGTTTTACAGCAGGCGTGCGCATGGGGAAGCTGATGCACATGGCCGGCGGCCGCAATGTCTACCAGCCACTCGCACTCACTTCACAGAGAGCCAGAACGGGGGATCTGTCAATGTAAACAAGCAGATCCCCATTTTGTCAGGGAAGTACCGAATGATTGTCTAGTGATTAGGAAAAGTGATCTCTCTGTACTCCCACTCAGTCCACTCCCCCCACAGTTAGAAACCCCTCCCAGAGAACACATGTAACCCCTTGTTCGCCCCCTAGTGTTAACCCCCTTCCCTGCCAGTGTCATTTATACAGTAATCACTGCATTTTTTATAGCACTGATTGTTGTATAAATATCACTGGTCTTAAAAACTTGTCAAAAGTCTCTGATCTGTCTGCCGCAATATCGGAGTCCTGCTAAAAATCTCTGATTAGTAAAAAAAAAAAAATGCCATAAATCTATCCCCTATTTTGTAGATGCTATAACTTTTGCGCAAACCAATCAATATACCAAAAATAGGTAGAAGACTACACCTTGGCCTAAACTGATGAAGAAATTCTTTTTTGTTTTTTTATTTTGGTATATTTATTAGAGCAAAAAGTAACAAATATTGTTTTTTGTTTATACTGCAAAAAATTTTAACCGCAGAGGTGATTAAATACCACTAAAGGAAAGCTCTATTTGGAAAAAAAAGGACATACATTTTGTTTGGGTACAGCATTGCACGACCGCGCAATTGTCAGTTAAAGTGATACAGCGCCGCATCGCAAAAAATGGCCTGGAAGCTGAAGTAGTTAAAGAGAGAGAAAAAAAAAAGTAAAAAACGCAAAATGCATGAAAACTGCATGAAAAAACACATGGAAAACGAGGGTTTAAAAATGCACTGCAAAAAAAAGCAAGCGCAACCGCTTAGATGTGAACCTAGACTTAGGGGGTTATTTATGAAAGGCAAGTCCACTTTGCACTGCAAGTGCACTTGGAGGTGCAGTCACTGTAGATCTGAGGGGAAGATCTGAAATGAGGGGAAGTTCTGCTGATTTTATTATCCAGTCATGTGCAAGCTAAAATGCTGTTTTTTTATTTTCCTTGCATGTCTCCCTCATATCTACAGCGACTGCACTTCCAAGTGCACTTTTAGTGCAAAGTGGATTTTACTTTCGTAAATAAACCCCTTAGGCCTCGTACACACGATAGGTTAGCCAGAGGACAGCGGTCTGATGGACTGTTTTCATCAGTCAAAACCCATCGTGTGTAGGCCCCATAGGTTATTTATCCTTAGGTTAAAAAAAAGCCAACTTGCTTTAAAATTAACCTATGGACTTGTAACCGATAGGTCAAAACCGATCGTTAGTAGGCACGACCATCGGTTAAAAATCCACGCATGCTCAGAATCAAGTCGACGCATGCATGGAAGCATTTTTTTCAGCACGTCGTCGTGTTTTACGTCACCGCATTTTGATACGATCGGTTTTTTAACTGATGGTGTGTAGGCACATCAGACCATCAGTCGCCTTCAGACCGTTCTCATCGGATGGACTGATTGTGTGTACAAGGCTTTAGTGTCCATCAGGTGAAGTTGTGACTAAGGTACTAATGCTGCTGAAAAGACGGGTCTCCCAAAAAGACAATACAGTGTATAGAAGTTTATATTTGTTTTCATAAGCATACCAAAGTATATAGAACTGAGCCACCAAATAGTTAAGAGGTAAAATAAATCTAAGGGGAACAGAATTGGACAAGAACACACCAGGGAGATCATGAAGTAAAACCTTCTGTGGGCCTCTTTTATGAACTCTGACTTTTAGTTATTTCCATATATTCTCTATTGCAGGCATGTTCAAAGTCCGGCAGTCCCGGGTCCCCCCTGGTTATCTAAACATATATATCTTTTGTGGCCCCCAACGATCTCCCAGCCCAGGGGCGACAAAAGATTTATAGGCTGGCTGCCTCGGAGGGAGGAGGCGGGATGAGTGCCGTGCACACAGGAGGAGTATTTCCTGTTTACACAGCAGCCTCTGTAATAGGGAGTCCCGTCTCCGGCACAGCCATTGGACGACTGTTCTGTCCATCAAAGAAGGCGGGACTTTCTCTTAAAGAGACTGCTGTGTAAACAGGACATTTCCTGTAGGATATCTTTGGCGCTCGTCCTGCCCCCTTTATGTGCCCTTTAAGGCTGCACTGATGGCAATGGTGAGTGCATTCCTGGAAATTCTCGGTGCCGCGTTCCTGGCAATGGTGAGTGCATTCCTAGCAATAGTGGGTGCATTCCTGGCAATGGTGAGTGCATTCCTGGAAATAGTGAATGCATTCCTGGCAATGGTGGGTGCTGCATTCCTGGCAATGGTGAGTGCTGCATTCATGGCAATTGGGGGTCTGCAGATGGGCACTAACACTTATTTTGCTTTACAGTTCTTTATTTAAAATATTTTAGTTTTTTTTCCTGACACTTCCCTCTTAAAGTGAAGGTGCCTGTTATACGCCAATAAATGCGGTATATTTAAATAATACGCCTGAGCTCATCTCTTTACTCTCATACAGCCACAAAGGCAAGAGAAATTATTGTTGGGCAGTGTATTAGAGCTTGAACAAACACACTTAAGGCCCATACACACGATTGGACTTTTTGACAACAATTGTCCGATGGACCTGTTTTAGCGGACAATCCGACCGTGTGTACGCTTCAGCGGACACATTTTTTCGATATTTCATAGGACTTTCATGTTCACTGTGAGAACAGACAAACTTTCCGGCAACAAATGTCCTACGTCTGCTAATCCGATCGTGTGGACTAAAGTCCAAAGTACAAACACACATGCTCAGAACCAATGCTAAAGATCAGACAACAATAGCAGAAGTTGTCCAAAGGGTGGCGGTAAAGAGCAGAAAAAACACGTAGTATGTCTATTACGTCACTACGTTTGTGTTTGTTGACTGAAAAAGTCCTCCCGTGTGTATGCATACCAAGTTCACGGCCAACGCCCATTCGGAGCAAAATCCATGGAAAAGTCTGTTGGAAGTCCGATTGTGTGTATGAGGCTTAAGACCGAATTTTAATGGTTCAAAGAATGTCAGGCAAAATGGTCAGCCCTTGCGGATGTTCACTTTATAAAATCTGCCTCTCTTTGAAAAAAGTTTGGACACCCCTGCTCTATTCAAATAAGGTGATTGGCCAGGCCATTATAGCAGCTTTATTCTCTTTCTTTGAAACCAATTGTGTTTCCTTAGCTTTGTGTTTGGGATCATTGTCTTACTGAAACGTCCACCCTGGTTTAATCTTCCTTATCAGCAGGAGAAGCCCTGCAAAACTATGTAATTGGTGGGTGGGTCTCTTTGCCAAAGCTCAGTGGTCTTCCTCATCCTGGTAGATGACAGCAGATTTTTATCAAAAATTCATTTTTTTCCATTCAGCCTACCTTCAATAATATGAAGTTTGGCTGTACCGTATGCTGAAAAACAGTCCCACGCCAAACTTCACTGTTGGTGTGGGGGTGTTTTTGGGGTGATGTGCAGTGCTATTTGACCTCCAAACATGGTGTTTATAATGGTATCCAAAGAGTTCAATTTTGATGTCATCTGACCAAACTATATTCTCCCGGTATTTCACAGGCTTGTTTAACCCCCCTGGTGGTATTACCGAGTCTGGCTCAGGGTGGAATTTCAGAACCAAAAGCGGTAACCCAGAGCCAGACTCGGGATCCCCTTGCAGTGTCCACAGGCAGGGAATTACTTACCTTGTCCCTGGATCCTGCAATGCCTCCCCGTTGTGTGATCGAGCTGTGTCCTCGCTTGATTCACACAGTGCCTGTGTGCCGCCAAGCTCCGTTCCCTGCGACGTTACGATGCACAGGGGCAGAAATCGGCGCCAAATTCTAAAAAGTAAATAAACACATTACATACAGTATACTGTAATCTTATAGATTACAGTAATGTTTGAAAATACACACCCCCTTTGTCCGTAGTGGTCTGCCCTGTGTCCTACATACACATTTATATAATAAAAACAATTTTTTTCTGCCTGGAAACTGGAGATTGTCCATAGCAACCAAAATGTGTCCCTGTATGTCCAAAGTGGTTTTAGACCAGCTAGAAAACAGCGATAATATATTAGAATCACTTGCAGAATTGAGCGATATCGATTTGTGGGGTAATTCGTCATCAAACAATAAAAGTAATGACAGCGACAATTTTGCAACTGAGCAATTTTCAGTGTTTTTGATTTAAATACATTATTAAATAATTTTTATTATAAATACATTATTATTTGTTATAATTATTTATAGTTATTTATTATATTATAATTTATGATTTTGTTTTACAAACTTTATCATACCCGAGATGTCTACTAGACTCTTGTTTGGTCAGATTTAAGTGAGTTTTTCCTAAGAATTACAGGCCTACAATATAAAACACCAAATTTCCATGTAAAATAATTGTACCGCTTTCAGCACCTAAAATCTGAAATAATCATACACCCAGGGAGGTTAAATATTGTGCAGCAAATGTTTAACAAGCTTTAACATGCTTTTTCTTCAGCAATGGAGTCTTGCTGAGCGTGCATACAGGCCATGACGGTTGAGTGCATTATATAGTTAGTTACATAGTAGGTTACTCCTTGTTTTATTTGAAACAATTGTACCCGCTAATTCCAAGGGGCCAGATTCAGATACACTTAATATTGCGCTGCGTAATCGAAATACTCTACGCTGCCGTATTTTACCAGGCTCTACACCGAATTCTGGTAGATTTTTGCCCGTACGCTACGGCGGCGTAGTCTATTTCTCGCCGCGTAATCGAAATACGCGATAAGGGGGCGTGATGCATTTAAATTAAGCGCGTCCCCGCGGCGATCGAACTGCGCATTCTCCGTTCAGAAATTTCCCGCCGTGCATTGCGCGAAATCACGTCGTTACGTCATTCGTTCGAGTAGCGTCGTATACGAACATTCCTATGCCCGGACGACTTACGTAAAAAATAATAAAAGACGTCGGAAAACGTAAAAAGAAGGATTTTTAATAAACAGCTTACCTGTAAAATCCTTTTCTTGAAGTACATCACGGGACACAGAGCGCATAGCCATTACACTTGGGTTATATGGGTACCTTCAGGTGTGGACACTGGTGTAATCAATTTCACAGGAAGTTTCCTCCCTATATAACCCCCTCCCACTGGGAGTGCTTCAGTTTTGTAGCAAGCAATTCTCCCGAGGTTACACAATGTTCCCCAAAAGAGGAGTGGGAGCTCTGTGTCCTGTGATGTACTTCAAGAAAAGGATTTTACAGGTAAGCTGTTTATTAAAAATCCTTCTTTCTTTATCGTACATCACGGGACACAGAGCGCATAGCCATTACACTTGGGATGTCCTAAAGCAATGCTCTATGAAGGGAGGGAGACCGTAAGGCCAAGAATAGCCAAATAAAAACATTGTCAGGAGAAAAAATAGCTCCACCAACAGAAAAACAAGGGGGCGTGAACCGGGCCAGAGGATTCTATACTGCTGCCCATAGGACCGCCTGCCCAAAAGCTGCGTCCGTACCCTTTGCAACGTCCAACTTATAAAATTTAGTAAACGTATGTACGGAAGACCAGGTTGCCGCCTTGCAAACCTGTGCCATAGAGATCTGATGGTGTGCCGCCCAGGAGGCACTCATGGCCCTCGTAGAATGGGCTTTAACTGATAAGGGAGGTGGAACGCGCTTCAGACCATAGGCCTGAAAAATCAGCTGCTTAATCCACCTAGCCAAGGAAGACTTGGCAGCCGGCTGACCCTTCTTGGGGCCATCGGGAAGAACAAAAAGCACATCTGTTTTCTGAATCTTCTCTGTAGCCTTGAGATAGACCCTCATGGCTCGAACCACGTCCAAAGTATGAAGCCGTCTTTCCTCTCTGGACTGGGGAGTAGGAAAGAAGGATGGTAGGACTAGGTCCTGATTCAAGTGAAAACTGGATATGACCTTAGGAAGGAAAGAAGGTTGAGGCCGCAGAACCACTCTGTCCTTATGCAGAATAAGGTATGGCTCCCTGCATGACAAGGCTGCCAGCTCGGAAACCCTTCTGGCTGAAGCCATAGCCACCAAGAAAACCAACTTTCGGGTTAGTAGCACCAGAGGGATTTCTGTCAGAGGTTCAAACGGCTGCCTTTGTAAAGCTGACAAGACCAGATTTAAATTCCAGGGGCAGAGGGGAGCTCTAATAGGGGGATTCACATGCAAGACCCCCTGCAAGAAGGTTTTCATAAGCGAATGGGTGGCCAAGGGTCTTTGAAACCATATTGATAAAGCCGACACCTGCCCCTTTAGAGTACTAAGAGCCAACCCTTTGTCAACGCCAACCTGGAGGAATCGCAAGATCCTGTCAATAAAAAACTTTCGAGGATGCCATCTTTGAGACTCGCACCACTCCACATAGGTTCTCCAGACTCTGTAATAAATATTTCTGGAGACCGGTTTCCTAGCCTGAATCAACGTAGATATGACCTGATCTGAGAGGCCTCTGCCCTTAAGAATTAGGGATTCAGCCGCCAAGCCGTCAAATTTAGCTGCTGTGAAGCAGGATGGCAGATTGGGCCCTGAGACAGCAGATCTGGGCGCAGGGGGAGCGGCCACGGCGCCCCGACTGACATCTTCACGATGAGTGCGTACCAAGCCCTCCTGGGCCAGGCTGGGGCCACCAGGATCACAGGCCTGCGCTCCACCCGGATTCTCCGTAGAAGGCGGGGAATCATCTGCAGTGGAGGGAACGCATACAGAAGAGCAAACTGGTGCCAAGGGCCAACCAACGCATCGGTCCCGTAGGCCGAGGGATCCCTGGCTCGGGATATGAATTTGTTCAACTTTTTGTTGGATCTCGTTGCCATAATGTCCACATCTGGGACTCCGAATCTTTGGCAAATCTCTTGGAATACCTGGGGGTGAAGAGACCACTCCCCCGGGAGCAACTGTTGACGACTCAAAAAATCTGCTTGAGAATTGTCTATCCCTGGGATGAACACCGCCGAGATGCAGGGTACATGGGCTTCGGCCCATGAGAAAATCAGGTTTACTTCTCTTTGTGCTGCTGGGCTCTTCGTGCCCCCCTGGTGGTTTATGTATGCCACTGCTGTGGCGTTGTCGGACTGTATCCTTACTGGCAGACCCTGAAGGGGGAGAGTCCAGGCGATCAGGGCCAGCCGAGCAGCTCTGATCTCCAAGATATTGATGGGAAGCAGTTTTTCTGCCTTCGACCACTGCCCTTGCTGGGTCTGTTCTTCTAGAACTGCCCCCCAACCTGACAGGCTGGCATCCGTGGATACTATCTTCCACGTGATGGGGCAAAAGGATTTCCCTTTTGACAAATTTTGAGGGACCAGCCACCAAGACAGGCTGCGCCGGACCTTCGGGGAGAGCACTAACGGACGATCTAACGCCTGAATGGACTTGTTCCAAGCAGAGAGAATAGCTGCCTGAAGATATCTGGTATGGATCTGGGCGTAGGGCACTGCCTCGAAGGCGGCCACCATCTTCCCCAGCAGTCGCATACATAGGCGAATAGTCGGCCTCTTCTTGCCTAAGATCACTTGAACTGCTTGAGCTATTGATCTGATCTTTGCTTGAGGTAAAATTATCCTCTGGCAGTCTGTATCTAGCCGAAGGCCTAGATATTCCAACTGCTTTGTGGGTTTCAATACCGATTTTTCTAGGTTTACAATCCACCCGAATTCCTCTAGATGCTGAACTGTGCGACCTACTGCCTGATTGAGGCTGGACGCTGAGCTGTCGATAACCAGAAGATCGTCCAAGTATGCCAAGACCAAAATGCCTTCTGTCCTTAGGACGGCTAGCACCGGGGCTAACACCTTTGTGAATACCCGTGGAGCTGTTGCCAACCCGAAAGGGAGGGCTACGAACTGGTAATGGCGGTGATCTATCATAAAACGAAGAAACCTGTGATGTGCCGGGTAGATCGGCACGTGCAGATACGCATCTTTTATGTCTATAGATGCTAGCAAGTCGTCTTGATGTAGGCTGGCTGCCACCGAACGTATGGTCTCCATACGAAAGGTCTGAATGTTTAGAAAGCGATTTAGGCGTTTCAGGTCTAAGATAGGCCTGACGTCGCCATTGGGCTTTGGTGTTATGAAAAGGTTGGAGTAGAATCCCAGACCCCATTCCTGGGTTGGTACTTCTACAATTACCCCTTGGAGCAAGAGACGATCCAATGCTTTTACAAGAGAGGCCCTCTTTAATGGGTCGCTTGGAAGACTTGACCCCTGAAAATGAGGGGGGGGGACTTCCCGAAACTCTAGCTTGTAGCCCGTGGTTACCACGGATCTTACCCAAGAGTCAGGAATTCTGGCCTTCCACACTTCGGAGAAAAACCGAAGCCTTCCCCCCACCCAAGAGAGTGGGGGCGCCCCTTCATGAATCTGACTTGAGGACTGGTTTAATCGGCTTGCGAGACCATGGCCTCTTGCCTGTCGTGGCTTGTACTTGTGGGCGGCTATTAAATGCTGAACGCCCAGGAGGCCGTCGATACTGACGGGAAGTTGAAGGGGCCGAGCCTGCGAAGGCCTGTCGCTTAAATGCGGGCCCACGCGATCTTTTCTTGACAGGCAAGAAAGAACTTTTACCACTTGATATGGTCTGGATATATTTATCTAGGTCTTCACCGAATAGTCTCCCACCATGAAAGGGAAATCCTGCTAAAAGCTTTTTGCAGGGTGCCTCTGCTGACCAGTTTTTTAGCCACAAAAGGCGACGCATATGAACCAACAGCAGAGATAAACGGGACGCCTGTTGAACGGAGTCCTTAATAGCATCTACTGCAAAGCAGAGAGCTCTTGGGAGGTCAGCCAATTCACGAGCTTGCTGAGCCGGTATGTCCCTTAATATCTGTTTAGTCTGATCCTTTAAAGCCTGACAAACGCCAATGGCTGCCACTGCTGGCTGAACCACGGCACCTACTGTGGTAAAAGAAGCCTTCAGTAGGGTCTCCAATTTTTTGTCGACTGGATCTTTAAACACCTGGACATTTTCCACCGGACAGGTCAGGGATTTATTTACGCAGGAAATGGCTGCGTCCACGGTAGGGAGTGCCCTTTTCTTTGCAAATTCTTCTTCCATAGGATAGAGAATGGTGAACCTTTTAGGAGGGATAAAAATCCTATCAGGTCGAGCCCAATCCTGAAAAATCACGCTCTCCAGAAGGGGGTGAACCGGGAAAGACGCACCACTCAATGGTGCCTTCAAGGAACCTAAAGAGGATACCGCGGGGGCTAATTGTTCTGACACTGGAAGTTTAAAAGCAGTGCGAACCATATCCGTCAGAGACTGGATCCACAGACGCTCTGCTTGAGAAGCCGAAAAAATTTTTTTATCTATAGTGGAATCTTTAATGTCTGACCCGTCAGGACTCAGGTCCTCTGCATCCGAACACACCGTTCTAGGTGACGGGGATCTAGCCCGTTTGCCACCCGGCAAAGAGCGGGCAATTAAAGCAGTTAACCTTTTCTCTAGCCCACCCAGGGTGGATTCTAGCATTTCTTCCGTAACATAAACGGGAATGGGTTGATTGGGGGCCGCCTCTGCCCCTAGCACCCTCAATGGCTCCTGCACGATGCTGTTCGGTGGTCTATCTGGTGAGGGTGGGAACACTGGAGCCTGGCCCAAATCCTCTGACCCCGTTGGAGACCCCTTTACTTTTTTGGCACCTTTTGCAGCCTTAGCTGGTCCTGATCCCTTGGGAGCCATTGCACAAACCTTGAGACACCCCTACAGCCAACACCCAACTGTTGTAGCTAGAAGTGAAACATTAATAAGGACAGGCTATGGTAAAAAAAAATCTAAATTTTCATACGCCTGAGAAGGCGGCAATACCGAGGAAAGTCCTGTGAGTATTGCCACACCAATGCCCGTTAGCTGGAGTCCAAGGTTGCACCGACTCAGATACTGCCAGATCTAAGGCTGAGTCCCTTTAAGAAAAAAATCTTTTTTTTTTTTCTGGTCAGTGTGGACTTTTAAGTCCAGACCTGAAGATCCACAAACCACCACTGGGTGTCACTGTTAGCCAGAACTGGCTCAGCTGCGCGCTCTATGTCCTCACTCTCCACTGCTCTCAGGAGGGAATGACCAGCCAGGAAATGCTTTTTTGCTTTATCTGAGACCTGACGCTGCTGGCCCGCCCCCCCCACGCTGAAACCAACATGGAGGAAGCAGAGAGCAGAGGAGAAGCCTGGACCAGCGCTAGTAACACAGACACCCGGTAAGCCACTAATCTTTGTAGTGCACACATAGAGGAAGCTGTCCCCCTAGGCTTCCTAGGAAACAGGAGTTTTGTAGGCACTTCCTCTCTATACACGTGGGGCTGCAGTAACAGGCAAATCTGGGGGGAGTAGCAAAATACATATCTTTAAAAGCATATATATATCTACATGTTATCTGGGTAAACATTAGTACATCCCATCCTGCCTCAAAAGACATAGTGGAGATAGTGGCTGATGCACAAGCATACCATTAGCCAACCCAGAACCCCCAGGGGGATACCTACTGTCGAACCAAGTCCCGCAGGTTCCCTCTTACCTGCTCCACGCCGCAGGGTATTGCAAAATGCAAAATGCAAAATGCAAGAGGCCCAGCCTTCCCCCATCTCCGTGGGTATTGTCTTGGACCTTCAGGGACCGGGGTCCTGTGTTAAGGAACCCACACCCCTGGACCTATATAGCATCCTGGCATCAGTAGCGTTTAGTTCTTGGAAGAGACTAAGGCACTGGAGCCCAGAATCCAGCCCTCCAAGGAGAGGCATTATAGGCAAAAACCCCACTCCAGCAGGGCCCGGGTACCGTACACCTTGGCTTTGAAGCACTTCGGACGGATCCGGCTAGCTATCCTGGGTCCCGAGACATCCGAGGGACAGCTAGACGTGACCAACACCTAAGACACTGGCGAAAAAACTGAAGCACTCCCAGTGGGAGGGGGTTATATAGGGAGGAAACTTCCTGTGAAATTGATTACACCAGTGTCCACACCTGAAGGTACCCATATAACCCAAGTGTAATGGCTATGCGCTCTGTGTCCCGTGATGTACGATAAAGAAAATTTGACGCGGGTACGACGGCCATACTTAACATGGGCTGTCTGATATTAGACCAGCAAAAAGCTGGTATAGTGTTACGCAAAAAAAAGATGACTAAAGGTGCCGTAAGAGATTGCGAATGAAGATCGTAATTTCTGGGATCGCCGGCAAAAGCTCATTAGCATACCCCGACACGGAAAACGACGGGAAGTCCACCCAGTGGCCGTAATTTTATTGCAGCATAGATCCGAAGGCGTACGAACACGTAATACAGTCTAATTAAAGCCCGCAGCCGTCTATTCATGGTTTGAGGTTTCAGACTAGCTAAAAAACGTGCGTAATTTAAAATTACTCCAGTCTAACACCAGTTAGACAGGCATAATGGCTCTGTGAATCT
This sequence comes from Rana kukunoris, assembly GCA_029574335.1. NCBI lineage: Eukaryota > Metazoa > Chordata > Amphibia > Anura > Ranidae > Rana > Rana kukunoris. The sequence continues at coordinate 113,282,525 of CM056049.1, read as the reverse complement.
GGCCCAAGGTCTTTTTAAAGCTCTCCACAAGTGGTCCTTGGCTCTTGGACAACTCTTCTATTAATTATTATCACTCCTCTTTAAAAAAAACTTGGGAGGAGCAACTGGTCACAGCCGGTTTATGGTAAAATTATGTTCTTTCCACTTCCGGGTTATGGCCCCAACAGTGCTCACTGGAACATTCAGAAGTTTAGAAATCCTTCTGTAACCTATGCCATCAGTATGTTTTGCAACAATGAGATTGCGAAGACCATGAGAGAGTTCTTTGCATTTACCCATCATGAGATGTGACACCTTGGTAATGAGACACCTTTTTTTAGGCCATCAGTCGAGACTGAACCAGCTGATATCAATTTGCACTGCAGGATTGCTTTCTAATTACTGATAGATTTCAGCTGGTGTCTTGGCTTTCCATGCCTTTTTGCACCTCCCTTTCTTAATGTGTTCAAAACTTTTCCCTGTGTGATTCCATTTTATTACACATAATTTAAAGTGGATGTAAACCTGATTTAAAAATAAAATAAAGACATCTACCCAGGACAGTAGAGGATGCCAATTTCCAGCTAATCCAGCTTTAATAAATCCTCTTGTCTTTTTGTAGTAAGATAAAAAAAGAAGACGACGCACAGATAAGTTTGTGTCGCCACATACCCCACTGCTGTGACAGACTTCTGATTTCTTTATCTCATGAATGAGCAAATGTCTACAATTCCAGATTCACATATTTTCTTCTCCAGCTCTCCCAGGATTGGCTGCTTCACACCTCAGAATGATTGGGCATACTGAAGTCAAGTGGAGTCTTTCCTGAGTTTTGACCGGATGTTACTCAAAACTGTCAGGAATAGCAGAGTAGAAGAGTGTAGAGATAAGCGGGGAGTCTTGTGACATCACAACTCCGCCCACCGAACTTTGGCAAAGAGACCCACCCACTGATTCCAGAGGTTTGCAGGGCTTCTCCTGCTGAAGAGGGGGGGCATTTGCAATGTAGGGATACATGCAGGAGGCACATTAATACTGTGTCATTCGTTTATACTGGGTGAGTGGTGGGTTTACATCCAAATATCGTGTCAAGAAATAGTATAAAACTTTAAACCATTTAACAAAACAAGAGAAATATTAGGATTCCAAAAGGGAAACCTGCAAGAATAAGGTACGGTAGGTATGTTACGATGAGCTACCTAATGTTAAGCAGAAAGGTTTGAGTGCTCTGGATTTTTTGCTCAAATAAATACATTTCGTCCAGTACTGAAATATCAATAAGTTATCCAAGAATTTCCTGGTAAATTTGGTTATACAGTTATTTTTTATAGCAAATATACGCTCAAGTGCACAGTTCTTATTGACTTCTTTCATAATGTCAGTGATCCCCAGTATAAGAGAGGATCGCCTCAATCTGTCACAGATACGCACGCCCACGGTGACTAGCTAACCACAACGTGGTTCTGTGACTGTGGGGAATAAGGGCACACTTATACTGAGCAAGACTGGCTGTGATTCATCTGTGGCCTCCACTAGAGGGAGACTTCACTCCAAGCTAGCTGACCACACTCAGGCAGCTACAAATCTTACATACAATCTGGTGCACTCTAAGTGGAGCAGTCTAGCAATTATCACACACTATTAGGGTTTCTCCAGCTATCCTGCAAGCTAGAACCCTGGTGTTAATCACTCTTCCCACTGTCTACACACCAGACACACAACCAATGATAGCCTGCCACCATCCAACAGTTTGTCCGCAGACTGGTCTGTTGGGTCCGACACACACACACAGTTCTCCGTCAGATCTGTTAGCTTACAAGCTGCATGCAATCTGCCAACACGCAGTGCAATTGCATACCAATTGACACGTAACTTAGACCGAGTACTTAGGCACCAAAATACAACAATCTCTCCAGAGATATGAGTCCTAGCTTAGTACACAGAAGTCCCTTATTAATTTTATCATTTAATATGCCGAAAGTGGGCAGTGCATAAAAAAATATACTAAGGGAAAAAAAAGATACAAAAAAGACACTGTGTTTTACGTCACTTGATACGTTCTGATACGATCGTTTTTTTTAACTGATGGTGTGTAGGCACATCAGACCATCAGTCAGCTTCATCGGTTAACCTGTCTTTCAGACCGTTCTCATCGGATGGACTGATCGTATGTACAAGGCTTTACTCATCCTATTTTCACCACTGCATTTAAAGCTTCACTTACCTTCTGTTCAGGTCTGTAGATTTTTTTTTTTTTTAGGGTGCACCCCAGTTTTCTACGCTAATCAACCTTTGCTTAGTGCACACTTAAGTATATGAACTCAACAAAAACCCATTGCCTTGCTGCTTACTGCATTTGTATTAACCGAATTTGCAGTAAAGTGCCAAAACCCTATATAGGAGCATAGATAAACACATGCATGTTCATATTTATGTGTGTATTTATTGGCGTTGCCAACACCACTTTTTTAGTGGATAAAGTGTCTGCGTGTTATAGAAAAAAGAAAAAAGTGTAGCGCCAAAACTATATAGATGTAGGAAAAACCATAAATGGCCAGGGTGATGTAGCTACCAGCCAAAATACAGTAAGACCTAAGTGCAGCCTTCGTGAAGAAGATCATAGAAAATCTATAGGCTATGAAACACCAGCTGTTGAGCTGGGTGAAACAAATAACAATATTCAATTTTTTTTAAACACAAACTGAAGGTTATGTGAAAAGTGTTGCAACAAAGTAAGTGCAGCTGAAAACAAATGCAAGAGGTCCTGAAAACAGCAAAAAAAAGGGGGGAGGGGGGATATCATATCTAGGTGTAGGTTTGAGGATGTTGATATTCCAGTTTCCCCAAAACACAATAAGACTGATTGTTCATTCAGTTTGAAACACCTCATCCATATACATGGGCAATCCTTTCCCTCAGAAACAGGTCATCTTCCCAGGACATTCCTTGGCATATATATATTAAGGTACTCTTACCGACTTTTGTTGACCCACGGCTCACCGTATGGTGGGTAGGTCTTCAAAGCTTGTATAGGCTAGCCGCCCTCCGATCATCCCAATGGATAAATCGATGTCCCAGGTTGTGATGCTGTAGGCAGATCCCAAAAGGAGAGCAGGTATCGCTGGCCTCAGGAACGTCAGACAGAACAGTGAAGATGTGAGACTCCGTAATTTTCAACGTGCGCAACTAGGTATGTTGTATACCTTCTCACCTGCCCTTGTGGAAAACAGTACGTGGGTCGTACCATACGGAACTTTTCCACACGGGCAGGTGAACACATCACCAAAATCCTGGCTGGCTTTTCCAAACATACAGTGCCCAGACATTATTTGGAACACCATAACAAAAAGGTTGAAGGTACTTTGTTCCAAATCATAGATCATTTTGTGCCTCATTGGCGTGGCGAACCTTGGACTCGAGGTGTATCCAAACTTGAGGTGTTCTGGATATACCAGCTCAAATGTTACGCGCCCCACGGCCTCAATGTGGAGTGGGACGTGAATTCATTTATAAACCAGTCCTGAAATTTCACCAACAGGGAGAACATTTTTGTCTTCCTTTATATCCCTTTTTTGTAATTTGGATGGTGGGGAAGCTCTGCTGCAGGAACAAGTGATTTATATCTACCCACACTTGATATGTTCTCTGTCCTATTGATGTCAATTCATCATGTTCTAATGACATCCAATTTTTGTCTCCTTTAATATCCCCCCTTTTTTTAAATTTGGATGGTGGGGAAGCTCTGCTGCATGATTTGATATTTAAGGAGGGACCTCCACACTTGATTTGTTCTCTGTCCTATTGATGTCAATTCATCATGCCTAATTGCTGGATGTATTATATAGAAATATCTTTAATATTACCCTTTTTGAATTTTTGGGTAGTGGGGAAGCTCTGCGGCATGATTTTTTATCTACCCACACCTGACTTGTTCTCTGTCCTATTGATGTCAATTCATCATGCATAATTGCTGGATGTATTGTATAGAATTGTGGCATCTTTAATATCCCCAGGGCCTTTTTTTTGAATTTTTTTGAATTTTTGGGTAGTAATGTGGAAGCTCTGCTGAATGGTTATATTCCTCTGTATCCACCGTAGTAATCACACCTTATATGTTTTTTGCAGAACATATGAGAACTGATGTTATTTCATCATGCCTAGTTGAACTAACAAGTGGATGTATTATATAGAGCTGGTAACATTAGGGTATTCAGTATCATTTACTGTTATGGAAGAATTACATCTGTGGTTTCCCCTGTGGGTCACACACGCCCAGGGCCCCAGAGTCAAGTTCTGAGCTCCGTTGGATAGCCGTCTCACCATAGGGAAGAGTTTTTTGGCTACAGCTAAAACACCTTGCCCATGAATCCCTATTAGACACCTAGATGGAGCGCATACGCCATCACGCTGAGGCGTCGGATGACACGCATGCCGCAGCGTTGTGTGATCTGCGCTTCCATCATCGCCGCCTTCCTGTGTTGAGGGGCTGTCAGTGTTGTGCTGGAGGCTCTGGTTGGCCGGGATGAGCGAGGCGGGGTGTCTTTGTCCCGCACCCTCACATTGGACAGAGGGAGTCACAAGGTATGACGGGAGGAGGAACTCACAATGCTCACAGGGAGGAGTGTGATTGGCTTCCATATTTGTGTTTCCTGTTTTTCCATTTCCTGTTGGATGGAACACAGGGAGGAAGCAACAGCAGTGAGACGCATGCCTGATGGACGTTGTGTGAACAGGTGTTGATCACAGGTATGGCAATCAGGGGGCTATTTAATGGCACAGGTGATGATGGGGTTTAGTTCCATAACCCAGTAGATGTCTGTGAAGACGAAACCGGTCGGTTAACTGGACTCTTATCACCACTATTGCGTTACTACCAAGATTTTTGCTTGCTGTGGTTTCCTTGATGTGCAGTGTGGAACTTTTTATCTTTTGGGGTTTTTTTGCTTTTATATTTTGGTACATGGACCTTATCCTTGCTTTGAATTTTTAATGACAGATTTGCAGATCTCTTTGCTGTGTCAATACTTTTTGATCAGCAGGCTTTTAATAAATTTCTACACGATGAGGAGGTGTTCTCGCCCTCTTTTTTTCATATCTCCCATGAAATACGGAGTCTCACATCTTCACTGTTCTGTCTGACGTTCCTGAGGCCAGCGATACCTGCTCTCCTTTTGGAGATCTGCCTACAGCATCACAACCTGGGACATCGATTTACCCATTGGGATGATCGGAGGGCGGCTAGCCTATACAAGCTTTGAAGACCTACCCACCATGTACGGTGAGGAGTGTGGGTCAACAAAAGTCGGTAAGAGTACCTTAATATATATATATATGCCAAGGAATGTCCTGGGAAGGGTATGACAGTGGGCTGTTTCTGAGGGAGTGTGGAAGGATGACAGTGCCCATGTATATGGATGAGGTGTTTCAAACTGAATGAACAATCAGTCTGTTTTGGGGTCAAACTGGAATATCAACATCCTCAAACCCACACCTATTCCGAGACAGGCCTAGTCCCCCCTTGTTTTTGCTGTTTTCAGGACCTCTTGCATTTGTTTTCAGCTGCACTTACTTTGTTGCAACACTTTTCACATTACCTTCAGTTTGTGTTTTTGAATATTGTTATTTGTTTCACCCAGCTCAACAGCTGGTGTTTCATAGCCTATAGTCTATGATCTTCTTCACGAAGGCTGCACCTTAGGTCTTACTGTATTTTGGCTGGTAGCTACATCACCCTGGCCATTTATGGTTTTTCCTACATCTATATAGTTTTGGCGCTACACTTTTTTTCTTTTTTCTACGCTAATCAACCTTTGCTTAGTGCACACTTAAGTATATGGACTCAACAAAAACCCATTGGCCTTGCTGCTTACTGTATTTGTATTAACCGATTTGCAGTAAAGTGCCAAAACCCTTATAATAGGAGCATAGATAAACACATGCATGTTCATATTTATGTTGTGTATTTATTGGCGTTGAACACTCACTTTTTTACCCTGAAAATAGAGGGTAAACTGTGTCTGCGTGTTATACGCCAGGGGCTGTGGACGTCTTTTTTCCTGAAACTTCCCTCTTAAAGTTAGGGTGCGTGTTATACGCCGACAAATACAGTATTTTTTTACAATCCTAAAATAATAAATCTCAATACAAATCTTATATCATCCATAAGCGTACACAAGATTCTAATTTAAATAAAACACTAAAGGCATAATCAAGATCAATAATTAAAAATCTTTTATATACGGTCTTATGCTTTAGGCTCAATTCAAAAAGGGAAAAGAACAGGATAAGGATCTTTATTTTTTTTAAAAAGAGAAGGTTATTTTAAGCTGGAAATTACAATTGCATGGCTGAGAATAAACATCCTTGTGTAAAGCATTGTAAATTGAACAAATTCTATCATATCTAGTTAGCAGAAATTTGGATTTTATAATAGAATAATAAGAAACACAATAAGACCATTCTCTGTGTAATTTCATGATGAAACCTCTAGATGGCATTGGGGTTACAGTCTACCCAGCTCATGGAGCTTGTCACAATGTAGTGTTAAATATTATAGTCTCATAGTCACCATACAACATCATAAAAAGTCATGATAATTACAGATAAATACCACCAAACTAAGGAACGATAGAATGGTAACAGAAAATAGCATAAGCCTCACATAGCATTAAAAATCTTGATAAAATCCTTTGTTCCCAGCAGAGCTCCCAAATGGACTGTCAGTGTAAATCATGTTAAACACAAAATAGGTACAATAATAAAGAAGGAGAAATACTCCAACTATGATCTGTAAAGCAAGTAAAAAAGTAGACCCTCTAATAAACAATGTATGTACCCTTGGTATATGTATGGGCCAGATCTCTGGTCATTATGTCTGATGTGCCTGAAAGCCTCTATACCATAGAATATGATAACAAATGTGCATAGCTAATTTGTACACACATACTAGGGTCAGTTTAGACAGGGTCCAATTAGCCTCTCAGCAGGTCTGTGGTGTGTGAGAAGAAACCAGTGTACCTAGAGAAAACCACACAGGGAGAACATGCAAACTCCATGCAGCTAGTGTCCTGGCTAAGATTGAAACCAAAAATCCCAGTGCTGCCAGGAACAAGTGATAACCACCAAGCCAGTGTGCTGTCCTGTCTAATGAACAGTAAAGCATTGAGTTCTTTTTTGTTCAACCAGCTGGTTGAATGCAAAAAACTCACAGATCACTACATCAACACAAGCAATGCTGATGCAGGGATCTGCAGGGATCTCTCTCACTGTGACTTTGTATTCTGAAGGAGGGACCTTCCCCCGCCAGAATACACAAATCAGCCCTGGCTGCAAGTGCTAATAGAATGCCGGTTGTCGACAGAAGCTAGCCATTAGACTGCCCTCTGGCCACCCACTGGAATTCTAATTTTACAGCCTGATGGGGCTGTACACATGCCCCGGCCGTGACAATTTTAAACTGGTTGTAAAGGAAAACGTTTTTTCACCTGTTCCTTTCTATGTATTAAGGTGAAAAAACTTCTGAACATACCGGCCCCCCGTTATACTTACCTGACCCCTCGAAAGTCCCGCGCTCGGCCCCGAAATCCTCTTCGCCGAGTGGTGTCTGCTCTTAATGGCTTGGCGGCCTCTTCTTTGCTGGTGGTGCGTCTTTTGAGGCATTTGGTCTTGTTGTGTCTTCATTTGAATGCTTTTGTCTACGCAGTCCACATCCCGGGGGTGTCTAACAGGATCGCGGATGCTTTATCTCGTTCGCAGTGGACGGAGTTTTGCTTGTTGGCCCCGGGGGCGGAGCAGCAGGGGACGCCCTGTCCACCAGGCCTGTGGGATGTGGTGTCGGAGCCGTAGACCAGCTGATTCGGGACTCGGTGAGCAAAGCTACCTGGTGTGCGTATGAGGGTGCTTGGGAAAAGTGGAAGGCGTTGCTCGCCGAGATTGGTGGCCTGGGTTCGGGTGTAGATTTGGTGACTGTGGTCGTTTATTTTGTGGTGCGGAACTTCGTTCGGGGGGTTTCGGCGGCGTCGGTGGCTCGCAAGCTGGCAGTTCTAGCATTCTGGTTCAAACTGTCCGGCTGGGAGGATGCGACTAAAGCCTTCCTGGTGCGGCAGGCTATGAGGGGATATCGGAGGGGCCGGAGGTCAGTGTATTACCGCCGGCCCGTCTCCTTCCAGGTGTTGAGGGCCGTCCTTGCGGCTCTTTCCTCGGTTTGCTCGAGTTTCTATGAGCAGCTGCTGTTTCGGGCTGCTTTTCTGCTGGCCTTCTTTGGCGCCTTGTGGCTGGGTGAGCTGGTGAGTCCCTCCAGATTGTCGGGCGGGGGCGTGTTGTGGGAGGACGTTCTCTTCGGGGTGGATTCGGTGCGTGTGGTTATTCGTCGTTCTAAGACGGACCAGTTGGGCCGGGGAGCGACTTTGGTGTTGATCAGGGGCGAGCGGGGCATGTGTCTAGTGGAGGCGCTATCGGCGTTTTCAGCGGCTCGCCCGGGATCGGGGGCCCCTTCTTGATTCACGAGGATGGCTCTTGCCTGTCACGCTTTCAAATTATGGCAGTCCTTCCGAAAATGTTTGCGGTGGGCGGGTTTCGACCCGGGACAGTATGGGTGCCACTCGTTCCGCATTGGAGCGGCTACGAGGCTGCGCGTTGGGGGCTGGACGATGCTGCGGTCCGGCACATTGGCAGATGGGAATCCAACCGTTTTCGGCTGTATGTTAGGCCGCATTTGCTGTAATTTGGGGTTCTTTCTTTAAAGTCGTCCTTTCGGGGCGGGGTCGGGCTCTCTCTCTAATTTTCACGTTTCTGCTGTGTGTCTTGTGTGTCTCTGTGTTGTGGTCGGTTGTTTGTACCGTTCTGTGTCTGTTCTCTTTACAGGTCGTAGATGCCTCGTGTAGATCCTGGGGCACTCCTACGTGTACTGGGGGGCCAGGAGGGCCGAGGTTAGGCCGGAGGCCAGGCAGTTGGGCATTCCTCGGGAGGTTGGGGATGTTCGTTGGATTGGAGTACGAGGCATGATGTGGGGTGGGGTAGTGCCCGAAGCTCTTAGGTATGCTCACTTGGACAGGCCCCCGGACATCTTGGTTGTTCATGCTGGGGGCAATGACCTTGGGGTCAGGGCCTCCAGGGAGCTCATCCGGGACGTGCGGTCCGATTTCCTGCACCTGCGGAGGGAATTCCTGGAAGCTCTGTTGGTATGGTCAGACATCGTGGCTCGCACCGTCTGGCGTGAGTAAGTGAATAAAGAGGTGGGCAAGTTTTTTGTGCGCAATGGGGGTTTGGTGGTGCGTCATCTCGACCTGGAGGAGGAGACTTGGCGCTTCTTGTGAGGCGATGGCGTTCACTTGAATGCGGTTGGGATTGACTTGTGGTTCCTGGGGCTGGAGGATGGTGTCCGCAGGACTTTTCGGGTGTGGCGGGGCGCTCAGGTGTAAGGTGTCACACCGTGGCGCCGTGGCGTTTTTTGGGGTCCTTGTTGGTAATGTAAATGGTCATGTAGTAAGCGGTGGGGAACCATCTTTGGTATGGGATCCCCGAGTGGTATTCACTGGTTAGTCAAAACAGGGAATCCTGGTATTTGTACTATCTGATGTTTTATGTTTACGTTTTCGCTTGTTTTAAAATGGTTGTTAACTTTGTTAATAAAAGGCTGTGCGCGGCCAATTTTACCCCATGTACTTGTCTGTAGTTCTTTGAGGGTGGTATCAAAGGGGGGGAGGTATTGGGGTACTTAGGGTCACGTGGAGTGAGGAGGTAGCTCTTAACTACACCAGTCAAGAAACCCCCCGTAGCTGGACAGGAACCGTATCAGAGGAGGGGGGTCATGACGGGGTGTTAAGGCAGCTGGGCAAGTAGGGGGTTAAAGTTCTGGCTTTGCCTTCAGTTTAAGCTGATTGGTTGAGGCAGGGGTGTGTAGTGGGCGGAGCTTAGGAAGGGTAAGCTGCTGTGGGGGTGGGTTTTCCACATTCGCCTCAGGACAGCAGGGAGCGAACTCCCGCCCTCCCGCCCCTTGTTGGTGGTTTGGTGTAGGTGTTTTTTGGGGTCCTTGTTGGTAATGTAAATGGTCATGTAGTAAGCGGTGGGGAACCATCTTTGGTATGGGATGCCTGAGTGGTATTCACTGGTTAGTTAATGGTGAGGGAGTAAGCCCCCTGGGTGGTTGATCTTTGGTATGGGGCTGGGGTGGCATGCCTGAGTGGTATTCACTCAAAACAAGGTTAGTTAATGGTGTTTTCGCTTGTTTTAGGGAGTAAGCCCCCTTTTACCCCATGGGTGTTCTTTGTTATCAAAGAGGTAAGCTGGGTTTAACTACACCAGGCCCTGAGTCAGAGGAGGGGGGTATAGAAATAGTAGGGGGTTAAAGTTCGGCTGGGGTGGCAGGGGTGTGTAGTGGGGGGAGCTTAGGAAGGGTAAGCTGCTGTGGGGGTGGGTTTTCCAGCTAGGACAGCAGGGAGCGAACTGGTTGTTGGTGGTTTGGTGTACGTTTTTTGGAGTCTTGTTGGTAATGTAAATGGTCAACGGTGGGGAACCATCTTTGGAATGGGTGGTATTCTATGGTTGTGGGTGGTTGATGTTGCCGTCAGGGGCTGGGGTGGCACCTAGGTGGTACAAAACATGGTTGTAGGAATCCAAGGAATGGTATTTGTACTATCTGATGTTTTATGTTTACGTTTTCGCTTGTTTTAAAATGGTTGTTAACTTTGTTAATAAAAGGCTGTGCGCGGCCAATTTTACCCCAAGTACTTGTCTGTAGTTCTTTGAGGGTGCTATCAAAGAAGGGGAGGTATTGGGGTACTTAGGGTCAGATGGAGTGAGGAGTAGTGTTGATCAAGAATATTCGCATTGCGAATATTCGTTACGAATATTGCATATTCGAGTATTCGCGAATAACTCGAATATCGAGGTGAATATTCGCTATTGCGAATATTCGTATTTTTTCAAATTTATTTTTAAAACAGATCACATCCTAGTGATCTCCATCGACGTCTAAAAGCATTGCTGGTATGATTAGAGACCCTGGGCCGAGTAGCTGAGGCGATCCTTTTATGTTGCCGAATATTCGCAATGCGAATATTCGTATTACGAATATTCGCGAATACTTTCTCTGCCCTTCTTTTGCATCAGAGCCAATCAGAGTTCTCCTACCACAGTGGTCAGAGGTTAGCAACCTCCATAGCAACCAATAGGAACCTGCCTGCACGACCATTATATAAGATCACTCCCAGCAGTATTTCAGTGCAGATTCACAAGGTGGCTAGAGAGAGTGGAGTGTTTCATTGCGAATATTCGGCAACATAAAAGGATCGCCTCAGCTACTCGGCCCAGGGTCTTAATCATACCGCGAGACGTCGAGGGAGATCACTAGGATGTGATCTGTTTTAAAAATAAATTTGAAAAAATAGCGAATATTCACCGCGATATTCGAGTTATTCGCAATCCATTTCGCATTCGCATTAGCGAAATTTCGCAAAAAAATTTTTTTGATAAAATATCACGAATATTCGATATTAACGAATATTTCACGAATATTCTTCTATATATTCGTGAAATATCGCAAAATCGAATATGGCGTATTCCGCTCAACACTAGTGAGGAGGTAGCTCTTAACTACACCAGTCATGTAATTTACCACTGCGTATACACCCACAAATGTGACTCTATAGTCACATGGACTGCACAGATAAAAAAAAGGAGAAAATTAACAGGTTAGAAGGGATCTGAAATCTAGCATGCTCTGTAGAGGACACCAGCTGGTCTACAAAATCTCAACCTGCGGTGAGGACACAGAGAAGATGTAAGGGACAGCTGAAGGCAGGATCAACCAGGTAAAGTTTACTCTACACAAAACAAATGCTTTAGTGGCTTTGTGAGTATGAACACTCAAAATGTTCATAATTCGGGTTTAACTACTTGCCGACCAGCCGCCGCAGTTATACGGCAGCAGGTCGGCTCCCCTGCGCGAGGTCACGTAGATCTACGTCACCTCGCGAATCAGCCACTAGGGGCGCGTGCACGCTGCCGGATGTGCATGTGCGCCCCAAGCTCACCCCTGATCCCGACACGTGCGCCTGGCGATGAACAGCGATTTTTAATTTCCCCTAGTCAGTCCCACCCCCTTCAGTTAGAACACACCCAGAGAACATGATTAACACCTTCCTCGCCCCCTAGTGTTAGGCCCTTCACTGCCTGTGGCATTTTTACTGTAATCCATATGCATTTTTATAGCACTGATCGCTATAAAAATGCCAATGGTCCCAAAAATGTGTCCAAAGTGTCCGCCATAATGTCGCAGTACCGATAAAAATCACTGATCACCCCCATTACTAGTAAAAAAAAAATATTAATAAAAATGCAATAAAACTATCACCTATTTTGTAAACGCTATGGCCCAGATTCATAGAGAATTAGATTCTCGTAGCGTATCAGAAATACACTACGCCGCCGTTTTTTACCTGGCTCTACGTGGAATCCAGGTAGATTTTGTCCAGTAAACGACGGCGGCGTAGTGTATTTCTCCCGTCGCAATCCATCTACGCGAGTAGGGGGCGTGAAGGATTTAAAATAGGCGCGTTCCCGCGGCGATCGAACTGCGCATGCTTCGTTCGCAAATTTCCCGCCGTGCATTGCGCGAAATCACGTCGTTACGTCATTCGTTGTTTGAGTAGCGTCGTTTACGGACATTTCTATTCCCGAACGAGTTACGTAAAAAAAAAATATATATATATAAATTTGACGCGGGAACGACGGCCATATTTAACATGGGCTACGCACCGTTAGACCAGCAAAAAGCTGGTCTAACAGTACGTAAAAAAAAACAGACGTAAGCGATTGCGAAGACCGCTCGTATCTTCGTGGATCGCCGTAAAAACACATTTGCATATCCGGACGCATCAAAACGACGCGAACTCCTCCCAGTGGCCGCAAAAATATCGCAGCGTAGATCCGAAGGCTTACGAAAACGTAAGCCTCTCGGATCGAAGCCCGAAGCCGCCGTATCATGGTTTGAGGATTCAAACTAGTGATACGGCGCGCGAAATTTGAAATTACTCCTGTCTAACACCAGTTAGACAGGCGTAATTGCTTTATGAATCTGGGCCTATAACTTTTGCTCAAACCAATTAATAAACACTTATTGCGATTTTTTTGAACGAAAAATATGTAGAAGAATACGTATCGGCCTAAACTGAGGAAAAAAAATGTTTTTTTTTATATATTTTTTTGAGGGATATTTATTATAGCAAAAAGTAAAAAATATTATTTTTTGTCAAAATTGTCGCTCTATTTTTGTTTATAGCGCATAAACTAAAAACCGCAGACGTGATCAAATACCACCAAAAGAAAGCTCTATTTGTGGGAAAAAAAGGCTGCCAATTTTGTTTGGGAGCCACGTCGCACGATTGCGCAATTGTCAGTTAAAGCGACGTAGTGCCGAATTGCAAAAAGTGACCCGGTCATTGACCAGCAATATGGTCCGGGCTGAAGTGGTTAATGACACCTTGAGGCAAAACTTTTTATTAATCTAGGGAGGGTTATAACCCTGTCAGTTTTATTGTTGCCATCTATGTCCCATTGGGGAGAACTTTTTCAATTTTTTGTGCCATTATCAAAACAGGAACTGAGTGTCACCAGAACCCGTTGGAAGATTTCCCCTCCACTTATTCCTGTTCTGGTGACAACCCAAAATGTTGCGTTTTCTTTCACTTTCGGTGATAACTGTAAACAGGACAAACAGAGAGGGAGAATCTCTCTAACAAAGTCACAGGCAGCAATAAAGTTTTGCCTTTAGTTCTACTTTAAGTTGTGCCCTGCTACAGGCCAAGAGCACCCTCACATTTCACTCTTCCTTTCCACAGCTATGATATTCCCTCCACTTCCACACTCTTTGTAGTCCCTTATATTTCAACACTTTTCATTAAACCTGCAGTACTAAATGGGGTTAGTGCGCCTCAATTTTTTTAATATATTTTAATATTTCTCCAGCTCCGGAACACAAAATCCGTCAGACGCTGGCTCTTTCATGGCACACTGCAGGGCCTATTCTGGGACAGAGGCAAGAGTTTTGTATGGGCATTAACAGGAAAATCATTCTCATGACAGACATCTCACTTCAGCATGTGCTGCTCAGCTACATGAAGAGTGTCAAGTGCTTCACAGCAGATTCACTGGCTGAAAATACCTTTTTTATTCCCTTCTTACATTTCCCTGGACTCACACATTTTACTATTCCTGTAAAGAGCAGGGCGGAAATGGAAGCCATGCTTGAAACATCTAAAGATGTGATACATTTCCAGACTAGGAGGATCTGGAGATAACCTGCTACCTTCACTGGAGATAAAAAAAGACAATGGCCCAGATTCACGTACATCGGCGCATTATTGGACCGGCGTAGCGCACCGCCATTACGTTAGACTTGCGCCATCTAGCCGCGTAATCCCCCGATTCACGTAGCTTTTGCGCAGGAAATTGCGCAAGCGTAAGATTTTTTCCAGAGGCGTAAGGAGGAGTAATACAAATTGGGAGGGACGTGGGCGTGTTACATTGAAATGAGCCGTGACCCCATGCAAATGAAGGGCCGGCCGGCTCGCGCATGCGCGCTTGAAGGAGACCATGGTCAGCTCCGATGTGCGCATGCTCACAACTCGGGAGCGGCGCAATCAGTGAAATTGGAAATGGACTAGGGCAACTTTATGAACTACGCAGACAGCATAAATAGACAGACACAAATGCACTTCCTTTGCAAAAATACATCCCTTTGTATCCCTCCCTCTACAGCAAGGTGCTTTTGTTTGTTTGTGACGTGTCTTTGAGATATTTGAGGACTGTTTTGCAGAGTGATTTTTGTCTTTTATGTGTTTTCTTTGTTGTTATTTTGTTTAAATTATATTTTTGCTGGGCATTTTTTATTTTTGCTCGTCATTTATTTAATTTTTTTGGTTCTGTTTGTGTATGATTTTGGAATGTGGGGGTGATATTCCTGCGGGAAAAGGGGTGTCACCCTCATTTGTGGTGGAGAAGTGATCCCCAGGTCTGTGTGAATGGTGTATGAATGTACAGTGACATAATTGGAGCCATGGCATGGCGTTGCAGCTCACAAGTCCTGCATGGTGGACTGGTGCCAATCCAATGTGATGAGGATGTGGGGTGTGTGTGCTAGGGACCACAGTGGTGTGCATGCATGCATTCTCATTGTGCCATGATTAATGTGTGTGTTTAACGTGCAAAGATGCATAATGTGAGCTGCCATGAGATGGGGTCATGAGATGGGGTACCAGTGCATATGCAGAGTCACCTTGAAGGGAAAAGACAGGAGGATGTTAGTCATGCATGTGCCACTTGTGAGGTGTGCATCACGGGAGGGGATAGTCATGCCTGCCACCCATGTCACTCACCAACCAGCCAGCTGTCCCCATACATGTTCTGTTCGAAATCTGTGGGGATGGGGCTCTGATTGTATATGTAGCTGTCATGGGTGTCATGGGTGGTGCCATGTGTTGGGCTGGTGATGTCCTCCTGCAAGGTTGTGGTAATTCCATGATGGCATGAGGGGTGAATCTGAAGATGCGAGACACCTCAGAATCACTCATGCCAAAGATGTCTATGCGTGTGTGATATATCAAGTGAAGAGTGAGGGGCTTGTATCAGATAAGAATATTGTATTAGATTAGATTAAATTGTAAATTTTATATAAGCAAATAAAAAAAAAAAAAAAACATCTCCCGTGCCCTCCTTAGTGTCATCCTCCGTGCCCTCCTCCTTCTTTGTTCATCTAAAGTCAGTAGTATAGCTATGCGCGACGATGCCCCTGGCATGTTGGCATACAGATTGTTGGGCAACACGTGTGACTGCTGAACTCCTCACTAACAGTGTTGCTTTATCTGACAAGTAGACTTTTTTTCATTTTTTAGACCAGCTTTTAGGTGCTCTAACTTTAGACAGGACATTTTGCTGTTGCGCACATCGCGTAGCCTGCGCAGCAACTGCGTTTTTTTGTGGATCCCCGCAACTCCCTCATTAGCATATTTGACTAGCAAATCAATGGTGTGTCTAGCGCATTTTTGCGCGGACGGATGCGTCTGTCTAACGAAATTACGCCGGACAAAAAAAAGTAGATTTCTGGCGTAATTCGTTTTCTGAATCGCGCGCATCTAAACGCACGCGCACATTTAGACTTACGCACGCGCAACACCAGTTACGCAGGCGTAATCGCTCTGTGAATCTGGGCCAATGGATTGGGGAAGGCTGTTCAAACTCTGTGCATTTAAATACATCAAACTACAATTAACAATACAAAATTAACCACTTGAAGATTTAACCTTCTGAAAAATGTACCCCCCTTCATGACCAGGCCACTTTTTGCAATACGGCACTGTGTTACTTTAACTGACAACTGCCCAGTAATGCAACAACCCAAATAAAGTCCCCCCCCCAAAAAAAAAAACAGAGCTTTCTTTTTATATTTCAATGTATTTTTAATAAAGAAAAACAAGTTCCGAAGTAGACAGACACATTGGTTGCCAGAGCTTTCTTTTGATGATATTTGATCACCACTGGATTTATTGCACCATAAACAAAAAAAAGAGGACTGACAAAAAAAAAAATATATATATATATATATATATATATATGTGTATAAAAACATTGAAAAAAATTGAATTTCTTCATAAATTTAGGCCAATATGTACTCTTCTGCATGTTTTTGTTAAAAAATAAATAAAATAATCACCATTAATTGGTTTACGTGACCGTTTTAGCATCTACAAACTATAGGATATACAGTATAATGGAATTTTTATTTACAGTATTTATTTTTTACTAGTAATGGTGGAGATATCAGCAACTTATATGGAGACTGCGATATTGCGGTGGATAATCGAACACTAACTGACACTTTTAACACTGTCACTTTGACACTGGGAACCAGTGGCTCTAATACAGTGATCAGTGCTAAAAATATGCATGGTCACTGTACTAATGACACTGGCTGGGAAGGGGTTAAACATCTAAAACAATCAAAGGGTTAAATGTGTGCCAAGCCAGTGTTTTGGTGTGCTGATTTTACTAGGGGATTTTACTAGGGGAAGAAATGCATTCTAGTCCCTTTGCAGGAACACAGAATCCATTCATTCACCCCCTGTCAGAACAGCGATCCACCTTGTTTACATGGGCAGATTGCTGTTCTGTGTTCTTTACCGACAGTTGACGTGTGCCTGGCACCTGCAGACAGGCTTCTGCTGTGAATATTCACTGCACAAGCAGCGCGCCCCCTACAGGCAGAAATGCCAAATCAGCTACAAAAAATATAGGGCAGTCAGCAAGTGGTTAATATGGCTTTTCTGGATTAATACTAAACATGCAAGGTCTAATTATCTGTGAAGCCACACCCCTAATTAAAAAGTGAAATCTATAAGAAGACTTGAAGTAAAAATGTAGAAAAATACTTTGACTTTTTTTCTGCTTCTTATATGCATTGGTGTCATCACTGGACCTCGTGGAGGCTTCCTAGAAAATATTTTTCAAAATCCCATGAGAAGCCCCAGTGCCAATATGTTTGCCTAGGTGAGCCCATCAGAAGCTGGAATTTAGGGTATTTTTTAATTTTTTGTTTCAATTGCTTTACTTTATATAGCTTCCACCTAGTATTTTTATTCAGGAGTTGAGGGCAAGATCAGCTTTACGAAATAGAGTGCATTGTCTACTTCAATTATTTGAAATGCACCCTTTGTCAACAAAAATGCATGTAATGCCCTGTACACACGATCGGTTCATCCGATGAAAGCGGTCTGATGGATTTTTTCATCAGATATCCGATGAAGCCGACTGATGGTCAGTCGTGCCTACACACCATCGGTTAAAAAAACTATCGTTTCAGAACGCGGTGACGTAAAACACCACAACGTGCTGAGAAAAATTAAGTTCATTGCTTCTGAGCATGCGTCGACTTGATTCTGAGCATGTGTAATTCGTGTACCGGGGTGGGCTCTCCAAGATACAGCGAAGTCACGAACGAGGAAAACAACTTTGACACCAGTAGTTTGGAAGATTGCTCTCCATATGCAATGTCTCTTTAAGAAGCAGGATACTTAAACTGATTATAGCAGTACTTTTGGCCTGATACACTGTAATGACCCTGACTAACTAACTACAGGCCTAATCTTTAGGCGCCAAACATCACCAGGTGGTGCGTGCACGATATTACTGACCCGGGTCTTGAAACTGTAGTCGATGATGTCTTCCAACCGATTAACGAAAAGTCCTTTTAGAAACCATGAGGTACTGCAGGTGAGGTAGTTTGCCGTGTCTCAACTCCTATCAGCCTTCCTGAAAAACTATCCCTTTTTCCTCCGGACAGGCTCTGTACTGGACGGTGATTACTCAGCTGCCGTTCCTGAAGCTCTAGGATGTACGGTTTCCCCTGGATACGACCAGATTCAGTTTTCACACAGTCCCACAAAACAAGTCTGCTCCATCACTTCCTGAATCTCCTTCCCCAGAGAACAGCTCCACCCCTTCCTCAAAAAAAAAAAAAAAAACTTGCAGTCTGTCAGCAGTGTGTAGAAACAGTGCGGTCAAAACTCAGAATGGCAATTATACACAAAGAGTGAACAATAAAACTCAGAAAGGCAATTATACACAAAGAGTAAACAATGGGATCTGCTTCCCAATCTCACATGCCACCCCACTAGAAGTTGTCGTCCTCGGCAACTTTTCCTATATAAACTCATCCTGGGCATAGCTCTGTGGGGGCACACCAGCATTGGGCCTTGTTGACTTTCTTAGAGAAAGGGACTCAGAAGTACTGGGGACATCAGGCATATCTGTCAGGGGAGGAGCTACTACTGGTTCAGCACTCTCTCTGGGTGGCAAACCTGCCTCAGCCGAGGCCTCGTTGGGTACCTGGGCAGGAAAAACCCACCATTTCTCCTCCTCTTCCTCCTCCTCCTCTGTACTCTGAGCATGAGAAGGCATCTCCTCCACACACACTGGTTCGTCAAAATTACAGCGTCTTAACATATTACGGTGCAAGTTTCGTGAGGGTCCCCCAGTCCCCACTGGCTCTACCTCATAGACTGGAATAGCAGGGTCTAACCTCCCTTTCACCGTGTATGGGACTGCCTCCCACCGCCCATCCAACTTCCCAGATGGCCGTTTGGCTTTGACCATCACCCGATCACCCGGGGCATACCCATCCCTCTGCACTGGTCTCGTGTTGGGGTGTACCACTTGCCCCAGGCGCTCCCCTACAACCTTGTGGATAGTTCTCAGCCGGCGGTGGTGTTCTTGCACCCATGCAGTGGTACTTCTTGGTGGTGGCTCCATCGGGTCGGCATGTGAAGGTCTTCAATCTCCCGCCCAGCTCTCCCAAACATAAGCATATGGGGAGAGTATCCAGTGGTACTGTGTACCCTGTTGTTATAGGCCCACATTAATTCAGGTAGGTATTCGGGCCACTGAGCCTTTTGGCTATCCTCCAGAGTCCGCAGCATCTGGAGCAAGGTGCGGTTAAAGCGTTCGCACGCCCCGTTTCCTTGCGGATGATACGGGGTGGTGCGGGAGCGTTCGATCCCATACAGCTGGTACAGTTCATACATTAGAGTACCCTGGAAACACGCTCCCTGGTCAGAATGTATTCTCTGTGGGCAACCGAACACCTGAATAAAGTGTTTGCAGACCGCTTTAGCGGCTGACTCTGCTGTCTGGTCCCTGGTGGGTACAGCCACTGCATACTTGGTGAAGTGATCTGTCATGACTAGACAGTATGAGTGTCCCGAGGTAGAATACCCAATCTGCACATAGTCAATCATCAGAAGCTCCAGGGGCGCTGAGGTCCGGATGGTCTGGACAGGGGCCCGCTGTTCAGTACTCTTACTCAACCCGCAGGGTCGACACTTAAGACATGCCTTGGCCACAATGTCAGCCAGATCCGGACAATAAACCAGCCGTTGGAGCCACTTGAATGTTTTGTCGCTCCCGAAATGAGCTCCCCTTTCATGGGCTTCCATGGCGGCTTCCGGTCCCAATGACATGGGGATGACAATCTGTTGTCGGTACTGCAGCTCTGTCTGTAAGTATATGGTCCGGCACAGGATTCCCTGGGTAATGGTCAACTTATCCCACTGTCTCAACAACTTTTGGCCCTCTGGGGTCAGTCTGGCTCGCTCTTCTGGCCGTGGCTAGATCTTAGCCCGAACCGATGCCTTCACTTTCCACAAGTCCGGGCAGCCATTCTGGATTCTCTCCCAGTTGGCCAATGTCTTTCCCAGCACCAGGGACATCCCGGACGCCACCCCACTTGAATGTGCCATGTCCTGGAATAGGGGTCATCGACCCAGGTCAGGCGTTTCAGTGTCCTCCAGCTCCTCGTCGGTACTCTGATCCGACAACCCTACAGGGACTCGGGAGAGTGTATCAGTGTTGCTGTTCTCCCTACCTGACCGAAACTTGATTGTGTTCAATGGCGGAAGCACACCCGAAGTCCTCATCATGACGTGAAAATGCCTCTTGAAATTCCCAGAGGGTGTCTTCCAGCAACTTTTGTTGTCCGGGAGTCAGAGTCTTGCAGTCCACCCCCATTCGGTCCATGATCACTCGACCATTCCACTCCATCGTCGGGGCCTCCCTTTGTTGAACCTCTATAGCATAGGTCCAGGCTGATCTCCTATCAGGCTGTAGCGTGAAACTCTGTCATCGAGAGACATCCCCTTCGGACACATAGACTTTGGCCAGCAGGGTGTTTCCGGGAATGGTCAGCTCACCGTCTTCAACATTGAGGCAGCGTACAGGAACACACCGATCTTTCACAATGGCGAGGGTCCGGGCTACCAGTGGGCGAGTCTGTTTCCTCTTGATAAGAGGGCTCAATCAGGACCTCAAGTCCATTCAGTCGTCATCCAGCCCCCACTGGCAGCATCAAGATTCGCTCTTGTCGAGCTGGAATCTTCACCGGGGTCCTCCGTGGCACCTTCACATCTCCAATGGGCCGACCGGACATGTTACTCTTTTGCAGGCTACAGCTCCTCACCATCTGTTGTAAAACTTTCTGGGTCGGCCGGTGTGTGGTGGCCCGTTGCCAATACTTCGGCCCTTCTTTGGCATAGAGTTGATGGTCTAGATCCCTCAGTACATTCATCCCCAGGGTCACGTCCATTCCTTCCCGAGACGGATGGTCCACCAGCACGACCCCCTTCTTGCCGATGTCTTGCCCAAACAATCGGACCCGCATCCATACTATCCCTCGGACGTCCATCTCTCGGTTATCGGCAGCCGTCAGCCTGATGACGCTCCCGTCTTCGGGCTCCATCATATGCCGGAAGTGCCTTTCTAAGAACTCCAGGGGCATAAGGGTGCACTCTGACCCTGTATCAACTATGCAGCGTACCTTCTGGCCTTCCAACTCGGCTTCCATAATAGGGCTGCTGGCATACAGGTCATGTTCCTTACGCATAGGGCCTAGCTTCTGGTGTACCGCCGCAGCACGCCCCCCTACTGCGGCAGTCGGAAGTTTAACGCCGGTTAGGATTTCATTTGTTCTGGGCACTCTCTGGCTATATGGCCGTACTGTCGACAAGCCCAACAGAGGGGTCCTCTTTTGACGTGCCCCCGCACCTGAGTTATCCTGGATGGAGTGGTGTGGTGCACTGGGGTCATTTCCAGGGGCCAGGGCGATCTTGACTTTATCTGGGACACTTCCAGCCGGAGTTCTTTCAATTCTGTCCGCAGGGCCTGGACCGTATCCTTTAAGGAATCAGAGTCTTCAGATGCAGACTGACGTCCCGTAGCTCACTACTCTCGCTGTCACAGGCATGTGCTCTTCCTCTCTCTCCACGGCGGCTAGGTAGACACTGTAGAATGTCATGTCGGCCGCCGTCCGGGTCATCTCTTGCAGCTTGTCCTGTAAGAACTTGTTTGAGAGCCCTACTATGAACTGATCTCTTAGTAGCCGGTCCAACTCCCGGAAGGCTCCCATGGCCTCTGGGTCCCGCCGCTGTATTTCATTGAGTGTCTCCTGTAGGGCATTAGAGTACTGCATCAGGGTCTCACCCTCTCACTGTGGTCGGTTGAAGAAGTGGCTTCGCAGCTGCACTACTTTAGCACGGCCCCCTAGTGCCCTCTCCAGCAGGGAGAATATTTTCTCTAGGGTGTCCCTCTCGGATTCGGGCCTAACCATCACTGCCCGTCTAATGTCACCCTCAAGAGCTCCCAACGCAACCTCTGCCTGTAGCTCAGGGGTCAGGTTACACATTCTAACTGCACTCCGCACCCTTTCAGTCCAGTCCTGCAATGTCGTGTTTTGGCCGTCATACTTTGGCAGATGACGCAGCAGCGCAACTACGGGGATGTATCCTACTGGGGCGGGCATGGAATTGGGGGCAAGCTGGCCTTGTGCTGGTACAATCTGAGCTGGGTTCTGATCTGGTGCCACTGGCGCCAGGGGAAGGTCTCCCGCTGCGTTCCCGTCCATAACGGTCGCTGTATCCTGCCGACTACGCCAAGTTGTAAGTCGTGTATCGGGGTGGGCTCTCCAAGATACAGCAAAGTCACGAACGAGGAAAACAACTTTGACACCAGCGTTTGTGAAACAGATCTTTTCTTTTACTGTAACAAGGTATTAAACCGAAAACCACAAAATTAACACAGCAATAAGGTTACATACACCCAGCCGTAGCTGAGAACCCCTGTGCTGCACAGCAAGATGCCCCTGGGTGGATACCGAGGCAATTTGCCGCAATTTGCCTATTAGAGGATACAAATAGGACTGTCCCTCCTTACCTTTTATTACCCTTATCAGAACGCGAACGATTGCTTAGGGCCGGGGTCATCTGCGGTACAGCACAGCAGCTTACAAACTTATCACTTCTATGCAATAATTCTCCCCTTCCTTTTGCATAACCGGTATGATAACACGTGTGTAAGTTTTTCTTCCTTAGTGAAGACACTAAACAGGTTTGTAGTTTGGAAGATTGCTCTCCATATGCAATGTCTCTTTAAGAAGCAGGATACTTAAACTGATTATAGCAGTACTTTTGGCCTGATACACTGTAATGACCCTGACTAACTAACTACAGGACTAATCTTTAGGCGCCAAACATCAATAGGTGGTGCATGCACGATATTACTGACCCGGGGTCTTGAAACTGTAGTCGATGATGTCTTCCAACCGATTAACGAAAAGTCCTTTTAGAAACCATGAGGTACTGCAGGTGAAGTAGTTTGCCGTGTCTCAACTCCTATCAGCCTTCCTGAAAAACGATCCCTTTTTCCTCCGGACAGGCTTTGTACTGGACGA
Source organism: Rana kukunoris (assembly GCA_029574335.1). NCBI lineage: Eukaryota > Metazoa > Chordata > Amphibia > Anura > Ranidae > Rana > Rana kukunoris. The sequence continues at coordinate 113,259,277 of CM056049.1, read as the reverse complement.
TGATTACTCAGCTGCCATTCCTGAAGCTCTAGGATGTACGGTTTCCCCTGGATACGACCAGATTCAGTTTTCACACAGTCCCCCCCTAGCCGGAGAGGCTGGCATCAATCGAGACCACTGTCCAATGGCATGGCAGAAACGACTTCCTGGTCCGAAGTACCGGAGACGTTAGCCACCACACCAGGGAGGACTTGACCAGTCGACTCACCCGAATCTTGTAATCCAGAGACGAAGAGAGCTTGTCCCAATGTGACGGAATCTCCTTCTGTAACACAAGGGTGTGGAATTGGGCATACGGTACTGCCTCGAAAGAGGCCACCATTAGACCCAGAACCCTCATGCAGAATCGAAGTGATGACCACTTCTGGGTCGTCAACCCCTGCACCGCAGACTGTAGTGTCTGAAGTTTTTCCGGTGGGAGGAAAACTCTGGCCTCCGAGGAATCCAGGACTAACCCCAGGTATTCCAGTCGCTGAGACGGTACCAACACTGACTTCTGGACATTCAGAAGCCAGCCGAATTCTCGGAGGGTTTGACAGGTGATGGACACATCCTCTTCTAACTCTGAGCTTGAGGAAGCTCTCAGGAGAAGGTCATCCAGGTATCCTACGATAGTGATCCCACGCTGCCTTAGCAGGGCTAGAATCGGGGCGAGCACCTTGGTGAAGACCCTTGGTGCAGAGGCCAGTCCGAACAGGAGGGCCACAAATTGAAAGTGGTCCTCTCTGATCGCAAACCGCAGAAATCTCTGGTGATTTGTGCATATGGGAACATGCAGGTATGCGTCCATGACGTCCAAGGACGCCATAAAGTCTCCCTGATGAAGCACTGCCACTACCGAGCGAAATTAATTTTTGCACCTTGACAAAGCAATTGAGGGCCTTGAGGTCCTGGATTGGACGGACCCCTTCCTTCTTGGGGACTACAAACAGATTGGAGTAAAACCCCTGAAACCGTTCAATCGAGGGAACCAGCACAATCACTCCCCTGGCCAGTAGATCCTAGACAGCCCCAGACAGATCCTTCCGGCGAACCGGAGGAAGTTGGAGGTTGGAAGGAAAAAATCAGTTTGGTGGACAAGAAAGAAACTCTATCTTGTACCCAGAGGAAACTACCTCGCAATCCCAACAGTCGGAAAGAAGAGACCTCCACCAAGCCGCGAATTGGTAAAGCCAGCCCCCCGGAAAGCAGGTTTGTCCGCAGGCTTGTTAGGCTTGCGGTACCAGGTGCGCTTCTGCCCTGTTGCGGGTGCCTTAGCACCTTGAAAACTTTTTCCTGCCGCACTTGACAGGCGAAAAAAACGCTTAGGGGTAGTAAAGGAGGGACCTTGCTTACGGCGAGGCTCCTTACCCTTCCCAGATTGTGGGAGCAGTGTGCTCTTACCACCTGTGGCATCCTTTATTATGTCATCCAGGGACGCCCCAAAAAGCCGTTCACCCTTAAAGGGTAAATCCACCAAAGACTTTTTTGAAGACTGGTCCGCAGACCAACACTTAAGCCACACAAGGCGGCGTAGTACCACCACGTAGGCGGAGGCCCTAGAAAGCAAGGGGAGCGTATCCAGGGCCGACTTACAGACAGACTTTAGGCCTTGTACCAACTGGTCAGCCAGGTCCATGCAGGCCTCAGAAGCATTCTGCGCCTCCAGCTCCTGCAGCAAGACCTTTGCCCGTTCCGTAAGTGTCTGCGACACCAGAGCCCCCCCCCCCCCCAAAACCGGTCTCACTGCCGAACCCACTACTGTGAACATAGAGCGGGCCACAGCCTCAGCTCTCCTATCTACGGGGTCCGTAAAGGCGGGAGCCCCTTCCACAGGCAACGTTGGCACAGCAAAAACTTTCTGCGGCTTATCCCATTCCTTGTACAACAGTTTGTCCAGATTTGGAACACAAGGGACACAAAAGGGACCAGCACATCCGATGCCTCTGCCAAATCCTCACGTTTTTGAGTATCTCGCACCGCAGTGATAAGAGCTCCAATAAACACCTTGTCATGCGCTGACCCTGAAGCAAAGTCATCCTCACTGTCTGTGTGGGCTAAGCCTGCGTCATCTGACATGACAGAACCAGAGCCAGATGCAATAGCAGGGTCTGGTTCCGTGTCAGAGCCATCCCCAGAAGCCAGCGCAGGGAGGGGGCGCTTTTTACCCCCCTTCTGGCCACTTGTCACTTCAACCCTGGCAAGAAACGCCTCAAGGACTGCCGTCATAGCCTCTATAGAGGCGGCAGGGGCACTAAGGGTTAACTTAGGCATGGTTGGGGTAGAAGCCTCTGGTTCAGACTCCATGTTGACCCACGCTTATGCCTCCTTAGTACTGCAAGGCAGACACCCACCGGCACCCTCCCGGCTGCAGAACAGAGAGCAGGGGCAACTCACCACCCGACCCGGTCTAGCGGTAGCTGAAGCGCTGAGGAGAGCTGAGAAGTGCTGGCTGCACTGCGCTGTCTCTCAGGAAGTGATTTGCTGCGCTATTTCAGTCACTAGAGGCCAAGACTTTTCCAAGATGGCCGCCGTATGCAGGAAAAAAACAGCATGCGGGCCACAAGAAAATGGCCGCCGACCTATGCATACCGCGTCCGCGGCAAAATGGCGGCCATACACGTGTTTAAAAATACAGTGACACAGCAGAAAAAACACAGCCAGCCATACAGTGACTCCTCCAACAAAAAACAACAGCACCTCACAGCACACGGTCCCCCGGTAGTGACAGAAACCCCCAGGAGGGCAGCCACCACCCAGCATGGGGAAGGAGGGAGAGAAAGGGAGAGAGGAAAGCAGGGTGGACCTTAATTCGATCTCCCCAGGAAAGCACGAGCCAAACCACCTTTCCAGGGCAAGGGGACACTACTTACCCGTCCTGCGACACCTGGCTGGAGGCATTCCGGATAGAACCAACGTCCGCTAAACGGCATGGCTGTCGGCCAGACACACTGTGACAAAGCCATAGAGACCGGTCATATGTGTGCCCTGAAACATGTAGTTCCCCGGCCACCCCTGGAGCAACGGGGCATGTCGTGGATGACCCAGAGCTGAGCTGAGGGCCGGCACACGCTCGATGGCCGAGCATGGGGGGACTACAAGGATCAAGATCCAGCCTGTCACCCAGTCGGCAGTTGATAGTAGATCTCAGGATCCAAAAATGCAGGAACAAAACAAATAAAAGTACATGGACTCCAGAAGGCCATGTCTACTCCTGACGCTAGGCAGAAAAAAAACTGGAGCTGCTGAGTCAGAGAGTGGGTTATACCCAGGGGACCACGCCCCCTGGGAGGAGCTGTACTGAGGAAAGTGCTGTTTTCTGCCTAGTCTTTCCTGGAAGGAAGGATACAATACCCTAAGATCAATGCTGCTGTGTCCATCCATGAACGGAAGAGAAAGTGCCCTTTTCCTGGTGTCAGTGGTAGGAATAATTCCCCACTGCTGGAAAGTGGAAAGAATGGTGCCTTTTTGGTGGTGTCAGTAGCGGGAATGGTGCCTCATATTAAATTGGAGGAAAAGTGCCTTATATCAGTCACAAGAACAGTGCCCCAAGGGCCGGATGAATGCAAACAAAGTGTCACACAGTGGCGTCACTATGGGGGTTCAGATCACCATCAAGTAGCACTGTGGCAGGCTGGGGGGGGGGGAGAGCTGTGACAACCTTCTCAGTGCCCTACTGCTTGTCTTGTTGTCACTCCATGTTTACCGCACCAAGTCCACTGGGGCCATGGTTTGGAGACTACCGATTTAGGTCAGGAGACTAGTGAACAGTGGCGGAGACAGCGGCTCTGAAACTAAGGTTTGATAGGGGAGGGGGGTTAGGGGGTTGAAGAAGAGGGTTGTTGGCACAGTTTACTTTGAGAGCAGTGGAAGGGATTTAATAGAAAAATTAGATTTAAAAGTCCACTTGTCCTTTAAATAAATCTATAAATCATTCCAAATGATTGTAAAACCCTTATTGCTACTTTGCCGTATAACCAATCCCAAGGCAACTATCTACTTATACGCAAACTGCGCTTGTATATCCATAATCTGTTATCTAGATGTGCTGTTTGCTATGTCTTTTTTCCCTGCTTCTCGGTAATCCTGTGTAAATTCGGAGCTTGTGTTTGCAAACAATGCACAGTTTAAGCATCGCTCTCCTGATAGCGCCAGGCACTTTATTAACTTGTTACCCTTTCGCAGTGTCATCTTTAAAAACAGGAGCCATGCTTTCCACTGATATCCATTCAGAGGCAACAATAAATACAATTACATTTTCTTGTCTGTTCTGATTTCAGCACAGCCTGTGTACATCTTTCCAGGTGCAGAAAATTGATGTTGCTACAAGCTATCAAGGAATACCCAAGGAGACTCGCAGAGACATTTCAAAGTTTTGCTAAGCAGCTGTGTGCTTGTAATTGATTTTGTGCAATTTAAAACAGATGCAGATAAAGGGAAAGCTGGATGGTAGTATGCAGCCGGATGAATGAGAAGAGGAGGCTGATGTTACAGAGCGTTTCAATCACTCCTGCTAAGTGTATTGTTCATCTGAAGTACCATCAATGCGGGCATTAGTGAAATTAGTGCTACCGTGAGAGACATTGTTGCGAATTCATTTAAAATCAGATTCAGTAAACTGTACAGGTAAATGCTTTTAAAGGAGTTCTTCTTTTAAAGAAGACGACTGGTCTAATGGAAATGCAAAATAATGTTTTAAAACTGTAAAAAAAAACAACAAAAAAAACACAAAATATAACCAATTACTAATTTTCTCCCTTGTTTTGATGTGAATATGCAAATTTCGAAACTGACATAGTGAAAAGGTTTTGTGTCCCTACCCCTGCTATAACATCATGCTGACAGACATGTGACAAAACAGAAGTAACACACATACAAAAATGTTTAAAATTCTTCAACAAGTGTGTGACAGTTGGAGACATGAGGACACCTCACAATTTTAATCTTACAAATGTAGTCAGCCTATTAAAGCAATAGAGAAGCTGACATTTATGCCTTGTACACACGATCGGTTTTTCCGGCGGTAAAAATTCAGACTTTTTCCCCCTACACACAGCCGGGTTTTCCGACAGGAAAACTGCCATGAGAGCTTTGGTCGGGAAACCCGGCCGCGTGTATGCTCCACCGCAGGTTTCCCCCATAGGGAAACTGCCGGCTTAAAAACTGCCGAGAACACCGGCGGGAAAAAAGAGAACATGTTCTCTTTTTCCCGCCGGTTTTCCTGTCAAGAAAACTGTGATAGAGCATACACACGGCCGGGATTTTTGGCCAAAAGCTCTCATGGCAGTTTTCATGCCAGGAAAACAGGTCGTGTGTACGAGGCATTAGAATGGATTTACACCTATGCAGTTTTAGTGCTTTTTGCATTTTGCACATTTGCACTATAGAACGTGTTCCATAAGAAACCATGTTACATGGACTGTAGTGCAAATCTTCAAAATGCAAAAAGCACTAAAACTGCATAGGTGTAAATCCAGCCTTATGACCTACTGCAAATGTTAGCTGCCTGGTCAAAAACAAGCATGCAGAAAGTAAATTGTAATACTTCTAAATGCCCAGGGGGCGGAAAGGATTAGTGATCATGTGATTGACTGTCATAGTGGTCACATGACCGTGAGCTAGTCTGGATAGCTACCAATCTTTAGTTTAGACCAAGGGTCTCCAGACTCTCTAAACCAGGGATCCTCAAACTATGGCCCTCCAGGTGTTGTAGAACTACACATCCCATGAGGCTTTTGTAACACACTGACATTCACAGACATGACTAGGCATTATGGGAAATGTAGTTCCTGAACAACTGGAGGGCCGTAGTTTGAAGACCCATGCTCTAAACGAAGGGCCGGTTTATTGACCTTCAGACTTTAGGAGGGCCAGACTGAAGTGGAAATTTTCCTGGCATCAGTGGGAGTAAACCTTGCCACATTTAGTACTACGAGGAGTAATAGTGTCCCATTGTTGGTATCATAGGAAGGAATAGTGCCCCATTATTGGTGTCAGATGGCAGAATAGTGTGCCAAGAACTGGATAAGGGCAAGCAAAGGGCTGAATCTTGTCCCCAGGCCGCAGTTTGGAGACCACTGGTTTAGGCTACTTCTACACTGAGGTGTTTTTAGCTAAAGAGCTAAAAATAGCGCCAGTAAAGTGCCTGAAAAAGGCCTCCCCTGCAGCCCCAGTGTGAATGCCCGAGTGCTTTCACACTGGGGATGAGGGAAAATTCTGGACAGCCACACTCCAAAAATTAGCCCTTATTCCTAAAAAACAAACAAATCAAAAATACATGCCACAGCAGAATGGTCAGCTCTTCTGTCCATTCTGCTGTGGCATGTATTTTTGATTCGATTTTTTACAAATAAAGACTTATTTTTGGAGTGTGACTGTCCAGAATTTTCTCTCATCCTCATTGCTTTATGCATTGCCAGCACCTGTGGCTTCAAATCCAGAGGAGAGGTTCATTTCCACTTGACCTGCTTAGATCGGTGATTCCCCCTTTCCTGCTTTCACACTGCGGCGGTGTGCTTACAGGACATCAGAAAAAGTCCTGCAAGCAGCATCTTTCGGACGGTGCGGTAAATACATCGCTCCTTCACCGCCCCTGCCATTGGAATCTATGGGCAATGCTGCCGAAGGACCTGCAAAGCACTTCTGAGCTTTATGGCCGCTATTAACCCGTTATTTGGCCACTAGTGGGGAAAAAAAGTGCCCAGCTAGTGGCCGAAAAGCGCCGCTAAAATTTACGAGACTTTACTGCTAACGCCCCACCGCCTCAGTGTGAAACTAGCCTAAGACCAAAAGCTGTCTTTGAGAGCTGGGCCTCTGTGTTGGCAGCACACTCTCAGCAGAGGAATGATCGACAGCCCAGCAATAAAAGTGAGCAGTAACTTCAAATTGAGTCGCCACCGGTATAGAAACAGAGGGGAACTCTTCCAGTGGTGAAACTTGTTCCCCTCACTACTGTCTAAAAGAGAATTCCCCCCAAAATTAAAAAGATATTTTCCAAACCAAAACTGCAAAAATATGTGAAACTGCTCGGAAAAAAGACAACAATTATGTGCAATGAAAAGCAGCTCGCACACAATGAGATATTTTAACATACAGTACGACCAAAATAAGGTACAAAAAGTGCTGCACTAATCAGAAAATGATGCAAATGTAAGTCTAAATAATTGTATAATGTGCAAACAATCCAAATATGAAAGATGTCAAGTACTAATAAATTCAATATTTCAACCAATAATAGGGTAATCCAATCAGAATAAAATACATTCATAAATAAATAAATAAATATGCTATGTGCCAAACAAAAAATGAAACTAAAAAACCTTCAAATTGAGCATAAATAAAGACTTTTTAAGACCAAAAAATAAACAAAAATTTCTTGCGTGCATTCCAAATGAACCTCCGCCACCATGCCAAAAGGCTTAACAAAAAATATTTGAAGTCATATAACACATAGATCAACCACTGCTCCTCACTGGAAAATATCTCCTCTGACCAAAGGGATGGAAACACAAAGCATATGAACTGGGTACTCCTCCCTCCTTCTCAGCCGCCATCATCACATTTATTTTTAAAAGGATATAGTGTAAAACCCACTGCATGGTTTGTTAGAAAATAAGTAAAAATCACTCAAATATATCAATAAGTCTCAGCGCTGTACAAAAAAATGATCATGCAGGAGAACACGGGGACACTTCAGGGTATGTGGTGACGTCACTGCGTTCAGCTCCGACCTATGCATTTCTTCAGTTGAAATCATCGAGACTCCTGATTTTTTTTTATTTGGACTTTAACACTTTTTTTTATTTATTTATTCTCATTTTTATTTGTTTGGCACATAATACATTATTATTGTTTTATTATATACTAATTGGATTATCTTATTATTAGTTGAAATATTGTTTTTTAGTACTTGGACATCTTTCATATTTGGATTGCTTGCACATTGTACAATTTTTTAGACTCACATTCGCATCACTTTTTTGACTATCGTTGCACTTTTTTACAGTGGGATGAAAACTAAGCCCATTTAATACATTCTAATAAGCTGAAGAGAGTACACTACTAACTAAGGCCCCTTTCACACTGATCAGCTGTTTACCTGTGCATCAAAAGTCCTGGATTTTGGGAGTATTGATTGTTATGTTATTATTTATAACATCATGTGTGATCATGATCATTGCATGCCATGATGAAAAGACAAAACAGAAATGAGTAAAAAAAAATACTTTTTTTTAGTGTACTTTGTTTTACAGAAAAATGTAGGCAGTACATTTTCTTTGGGTTTTTCTTCTTTTTTTTAATGTTTTTTACTGTTGTATGTTAAAAAAAATAAAACCGTAGACAGACATTTGTGTGGTGTCTCTTTAAATGTTATACGTTGCTATTTTTTTCTATTGCCAAATAAATCAAAACTCATAAAAACTCATAAAATAATCCCCGAAAAAGATAAAATTATTTAAAACACATTGAAAAAAAAATCAGTAAAGGGCCATTTAAAGCCCTTCAAGACAACCAACACCACCTTAAACCAGTGTGATTTTCACCTTTCCCATCAACTCCAATGCATGTAGCAAAGAACATTCTGTAGATTTTGCTGAAATTTTGGAAAGCAAAATTGATCCATTTTATTGAATACTAGATTGTAAATATGGTAATACACCCCTGATGCACTTTTAGTATGTTGCAACCTTGTCTGTTGCTCTTATTTTTTTAAGCAGAAAAGGACAAGACACTTTACCTGCTGTGTGATTGTTTCCCAAGGTCCATGCAGAAGTCGAGGCTTATAGCAATCATGAACTCTCTCCCATATTTCTTCCAGTGTCAGAGGTCTTCCATCTACATGGATTGAACAAGAGAGGAAGACACTGTGATAAACTGACATCATGAAAATAACATACAGTATTATATTTTAAAAGGGGTTTTGCACTTTCTGCAAAGGCATTACCAGAATTTATGATGCAGCCAAGAACTACATTTTAAGTTTTCAGCTACTTATATCCAAAACATAACACAATAATCATATCAGAAAACAGTCCTTTCTATAGAAAAAAAAAATATCAGGCAGGAACACATGAACACATTAAAAATGTGGACTCTCCTTTGTAGTACTTTGGTTTTCCTATGTCGATATATTATATAACAGCTCCAAGCCTCTTTTTTTATTTTTATTTTAATTCAGAACCCCCAGCACTCCTATTAGACATGTACAGGTCAGTTCACTAAAGGTTATCACATGCAATATTTATGTTTTTTTTTTTTTGTTGATAATAAGAGTCATAAAAGAGTCAAATTGTCAGAGTAAAATATCAAAATTTGGTGTAAATTTTGCAAAATTCGGTAAATATGTGCGATAAATTCAGCAAATTTGGCAACTATGTGTGGTAAATATTACAAAAAATTTGAAAGAAATCATTGTGGTTGTAAACCTTAATTTTTTAAAAAAAAAATAATAATAACAAACATGCCTATACTTACAGTACCTGCTTTGTGCAATGGTTTTACACAGAGCAGCTTCATCCTCTTCTTCTGGGTGCCCCGTAGGCGCTCCACGTACATCCTCTTCAGCGGGTGCCCCTAGGGAAAGCTGCTTTGCCTGGGGGCACCTGTGCTGGAGCCAATAACCTCTGCTGCTATCAATCTGTCCAAGGAGGAGGAAGACAGCGGCTGGAACATCGCTAGCTAAATCGGGTTCAGGTAAGAAAAAGGGGGGTCTGGGGGGTATTCTGCATAGAATGCATTAAGGTGAAAAACCTTAAAGCGGAGGTTCACCCAAAAGTGAACCTCTATTTTTCGGAACACCCCCCCCCCCCCTCAGGTGTCACATTTGACACCTTTTAAGGGGGAGGGGGTGCAGATAGCTGTATAAAACAGGTATTTGCACCACTTCCGGGTATAGACTCCGGCGGGAGACCGACCCCTCCGTGTCAGAAACCCCCCCCCCCGTTGTGTTCTGGGAAACACATTTGGCTCCTAGAACACAACAGGGACCAGTGGGAACTGCACATCGCGACTCGCGCATGCGCAGTAAGTAGGGAACCGGGCAGTGAAGACGCAGCGCTTCACTTCCCGATTCCCTTATCGAGGATGTCGGCGGGGGAAGCCGAGATCCGAGGTGCCGCTCAGCTTTGGCTGCCGACATCGTGGGCGACTTGGACAGGTAAGTGTTCATTTTTTAAAAGTCAGCAGCTGCTGTATTTGTAGCTGCTGGCTTTTTAAAAAAAAAATTCAGGTGAACCCCCGCTTTAAAGCTTTAGAACCAATTTAATGTCATTTTACAAAAAATAACAATAAGGGGAACTCTTATTGGTGGAGGGGGGGGGGTACTTACTTACTGGTCAATAAGTTAAAAGAAAACAATGTATAACCTTAGCTCAGAAATTTAAATACATTGCAACATTGCACTAGAGCAGTGGTTTTCTACCTGGGGGTCGAATGATGATTTGCCAGGGGTCACCAAATCCTGGGCTGTGTCTGGAGCCCATGGCTGCTCATTCAGCCTCTTTGCAGCTGCCCATTCAGTTCACGGCATGGCTGGGGGGCTAAGACTAGAGGTCAGCTGACTGGTGAGGAATGTGAAGTGGGATGGGCTGGAGGAGACCCTATCTCCTGATTTTGGCATAGGTGTCCCTGCTATGAGACACCATGAAGTAGGAAAGACAGTGAAACCGGAGACACGGTAAGTAACACTACCTGTGATTATAGTTGCCATTAAAAGTCCCCATTACAGTTCTCAGATCAAGAGATGACCTTGTTCAAAAGTTGGCTGATCAGAACTCCTCCCAACACTGCCACTGATCCCCCCCCCCCCCCCAGCACTACCACTCATCCCCTCATGCAGCACTACCACTCATCCCAACTTCCCGTCAGCACCACCAGTATTCCCATTTCCCACCCCCCCACCAAGCAGTAAGAGAAGGAGTAAAAATAGAGAATACATAGAAGGGAGGGTATAAGAGGGGGAGGCACAAAGAAAAGGGGGGAGAAAGAATAAGAGAAAGAACAAGAAAAACAGCTAGAGAGATGGATAGGGGGAAAAAAATAGCATAGAGAGAGAAAAAAAAGAAAAAGAAAGGAGAACAAAGAATGAGTGGTACATCCTAAAATGTACCAAAAGGGGTTTTAATAATGTACGAGTGGAAGGGACTCAGGGAGCGCTAAATTTCCATGGGTTAGGGGCGCAAATTACTTGGCTTGCCTTGGATGCTGACAACCCACACTACGAAAATAATTTTACTGTTAGGGGTCCCCAAAAGAAATTTTATCAAGGGGTCACGGCACGAGAAGGGTTGAGAACCACTGTACTAGAGGGAGATCATTCTGTGCATGAAGGCACACTAAGAATGTTTTCATAGTTTCATAATATCTTCTGATAGTGTTAGCCTAAGAAAACAAATGCAATAAAATGTAAACAAATAACAATACATTTAATGCAGATATCCATGCAGTTTTTAGAGTGATTGTAAAGGTTCCGAGACCCAAGAGAGCTTCTGCAATGGATCAGGACCAAGCTTCAAGTAAGTAAGGGAGAAGCTGAGGAGGGAGCTGCGCACTGAAGATTTTTTACCTTCATGTATAGAATGCATAAAGGTAAAAAACCTTCAGGCTTTAGAAGGAACTTTAATTATTAAAGCGGAGCTCCAGCCGCGATCTTTTTTTTTTTTTTTTTTTTAAAGTCAGCAGCTACTAACAGTGTAGCTCATGGGTCTTCAAACTACGGACCTCCAGTTGTTCAGGAACTACAATTCCCATAATGCCTAGTCATGTCTGTGAATGTCAGTGTGTTACAATGCCTCATGGGATGTGTAGTTCTACAACATCTGGAGGGCCGTAGTTTGAGGATCCCTGGTGTAGCTGCTGACTTTAAATAAGGACACTTACCTTGTCCTACTTGCCCGCGCTGATGGGCCCCCCGATGCCTGTCCCACGATCGCTCGGGGTCCCGCGCCACCATTCACACTATGGGAAACAGGCAGTGAAGCCGTACGGCTTCAATGCCCATTTCCTACTGCGCCTGCGTGAGTCTCACGCTGGCTTGTGAATGGGCGGCTGCTCTCTGAGAACACACACAGTTCCCAGAAAGCAGCGCGCCCCATTCACAAGCAGAAGGACAAGAAGAAAAGGCACCGCGGAGTGGAAGAGGCAGATTACGGACTTCCGCATAGCAACAGGTATTTCGGGTGAGTATTTTTTTTTTTTTCAGGTTTTTTATTTTTTATTTTTTTTAAACAACATGGGAAAATGTTGTTTTCCTGGGTGGAGCTCCGCTTTAAGTATATTGACCCCGTCATGTGCTGTAACAAACGCCATAAATCATTATCTTCTTCTCTTCATTAGTTTTGTTTGTTAGTTTTGTCAGCGTTGCATAAGAAACTAGAAAGGAAATGCACAAAAGTGAAAAAAAAAAAATATATGTAAATTTTTTTGCCAAAAACTTTGCCGTGCTTAATAACAGAAAGCTTTGAGCTACAAAACGGTTAGGTGCAAATATAATCAGCGAATGCTAACATTAGAAGAACCATGTTTTTCATTACATGTATAATTTTTAAATATAATGTAAACAGACATAGCTACGGTACTCTTAACATACAAAGGCTGTGTAGCAATGCCTCACAGTGTTTGTGCTTTTGTTGATAGGGCTTATCTCTCAGACAAAATAACAGAAAATCGAACATTAAATACTTACCACCATTTCCTTTCCTGACAGGCTCCGTGGCAGCACACCTGGGTCCCCGCCCTATCCCACTATTAGAACCCTAATGGCCCGTACACACGATTCGAATATCGGACAAAACCGGTCGTCCGAGGAAGAATCGTACGATTTTCGGATCGTGTGTATACTACTTTCGAGAGCCGGTCACGACAGTTCATCTGATATTATTAGATCGGACCAGCACGAAAATTTTCCTTGTACGATACCAGATCGTACCATTTTCGTTTAGTCAGTATAGTTGTCGTCCGAAAATACAATACAAAAATACATTACAACACATTGGCCCAGATTTACGTACCTGGGCGCATCTTTGTGCGGGCGTAGCGTATCTTCTTTACGCTATGCTGCCGCAACTTAGAGAGGCAAGTGCGGTATACACAAAGCACTTGCGTCCTAAGTTACGGCGGCGTAGCGTAAATGGGCCGGCGTAAGCCCGCGTAATTCAAAGTAGGCTGGTAGTGGGCGTGTTGTATTATAATGAACCGTGACACCATGCAAATGAGGGGCCGATTGAACGGCGCATGCGCCGTCCGTGAACGTATCCCTGTGCGCATACTCAGAATTATGCCGGCTAGAATACCTAAGATACGTTGAACACTGCATACGACGTGAACGTAACTTACGCCCAGGCGCATTCACGTACGCCTTACGTAAATTCGACGGCTGTTCCGACGTCCATACCTTAACATGGGCTGCACCTCACATAGCAGGGGTAACTTTACACCGGACGTACGCCTTAAGTAAACGGCGTATCTTATAGCGACGGGCGTATCTACGTTCGTGAATCGGCGTATCTTGCTCATTTGCATATTTATAATGGGAACGCCGAATGCATCCAGCGTAACTATGCGCCCACGATATCTTGCTTTGTGGATCAGAGTAAAGATGCGACGGCACACATTTGAAATTACGGCGGCGTATCTGGAGATACGCCGGTGTAAAGCCTTTGTGGATCTGGGCCAATTTTTTTTTTTATGTCTTACGAAATTTTTCAGGACTTTTTTACCCTATTGATACCCGAGTTACTTCTGGGTATTGTGGCTCCAGCACTGTGATTGGCCCCGGAGCCGCGATGAAGTCACTCCAGCGCATGAAAATATCTCCTAAACCGTGTAGGTTTAGGAGATATTTGTTGCACCTACAGGTAAGCCTTAATCTAGGCTTACCTGTAGGTTAAAGTGGTCTGTATGGGTTTACAACCACTTTAAGAGGGAGAGACTGTTTCTGTATGTAAGCCATGGCTGTTGTATTGTCTATCTTAATTAGCACAGATTTGCCTTGGATTAGATGCTTGAAGGCTAGGAGAGTCTGAAACAACTTCAAGATGTTGGAGATCACTTGTGTACAACGAGCTTGTTGGGTTCTTCCTGAATAGGTGCCCCCGGCTACAGCCAGCAATATTGATCATTGTATTCTGCAGGCGGGGAAGACTCCATGATCATCTCCCTCTCTGCCCGCAATCTCCTTCTCTGCCAATTCTCTCCAGTCCATGATCACCTCTCTCTCTGTCTACTTTCTCTACACTTTCCTGTCCAGGATCATCTTCCTGTCTGCCCACACTCCCTAAACTCTCCAGTCCATGATCACCTCCCTCTGTACCTATTCTCTCTACACTCTCCAGCCCAGGATCATCTCCCTCTTTGCCTACTCCTCTACATTTTACAGTCCTGGCTCAGCTCCCTTTATGCCAACTTTCTAAACTCTCCAGTCCAGGATCATTTCCTTTTCTGCCCACTCTCTGTACATACTTGAGTCCAGTAAAGCATAATTTCCTACTCTTTGCCTATTCTACTCTTTTCCTACTCTCTCTATTCTATTCGGTCCAAGATCATCTCCTTCTCTGGCTACTCTCTCTACACTCTCCAGTCCAGGAGTATCTCCCTCTTTTTCCACTCTCTCTACAATCTCTATACCAGGATGAGCTCACTCTCTATTAACTCTCTCCAGTCAAGGACCATCTCCCTCTCTGCCTACTCTATCTACACTCTGCAGTCCAGGATAATCTCATTCTCTTCTTACTCTCTCCAGACTGTGTATTTTAGGATCATCTTCTTCTCAGTTTACTCTCCAGTGCAGGCCAACTTTCTCTCTGACTACTCTCTCTACACTCTCCAGTGCAGGATCATCTCTCTCTCTGCCCACTCTCTTTAAATTTTCTAGTCCAGGATCATGTTTCTCTCTGCCTACTTTCTCTGCCCTCTCCAGTCCAGGATCATCTCCATCTCTGCCTACTCTCTACACTTCCTAGTCCAGGATCAGCTCCCTCTCTGTACACTCTTTACACTCTCCTGTCCAAAATCAGCTTTCTCTTTGCCTACTCTCTCCCAGTACATTCTCCAATCCAGGATCATCACCCTCTCTGCCCACTCTCTCTACAGTCTCCAGTCCAGTGTTCAGCTCCCTCTCTGCCTGCTCTCTCTCTCCACACTCTCCTGTCCAATATCAGCCCTCTCTCTGTACTTTCCAATCCACGATAATCTCTTTCTCTGCTCACTCTCTCTATGCTCTCCAGTCCAGAATCATCAACCTCTCTGCCTACTCTCTCTACACCCTCCAGTCTAGGATCAGCTCCCTCTCTGCCTACTCTCTCTACACTCTCCAGTCTAGGATCCCTCTCTGCCTACTCTCTCTACACTCTCCAGTCTAGGATCAGCTCCCTCTCTGCCTACTGTCTCTACACTCTCCAGTCTAGGATCAGCTCCCTCTCTGCCTACTCTCTCTACACTCTCCAGTCCAGGCTTAACCTCCTCTTTGCACTCATATTGCACTCTTTACACCCTCCAGTCCAGGATTTGCTTTCTCTTTCTCTCTCTGCATTCTCTCTATACACTCTCCAATCTGGGATTATCTCTCTGCCCACTCTCTCTACACTTTGCCATCCAGCATCAACTCCCTTTCTGCCTACTCTCCCCACACTCTCAAATGGTCAAAATGTGTTTTTCATTGTGTTCACTGTAATGCATCCAACTACTACAATGATTCTTTGCTTCCACAGCATTCCACAGGTATGAAATTTGTACTGGATACTTACATTGGCCCACGCTGGACCAATGTAATTATGCAAAAAATCCACACCTGGAGTTCAGCTTTCAGTCCACCTTCAGAGTCGGTTCACACTGGGGCGACACGACTTCCAGCGCGACTTTCCGAGGCGACTCAGACACGACTTGAGCATGAACCACAGGGCGATCTGGGGAGATTTACAACACGACTTGAAGTCATCTCCAAGACAGGAGACATTCCAGTGGCCAATAAAACAACAATCAGCTCTGGGAGAGGGAAGGGGAGGGAGAGGTTTGCCTAAGAAATGTATGTTATCTTATCTGGAAAGTAGCTAGTGATCAGACTTCTGAGGCGACAAGTCGGATTGAAGTCGTACAGGAATCTTTTCTGAAGTCGGAGCGACATGAGTAGTGTGTAATAACACCGCTCCCATTCACTAACATTGTTTTTCTCTAGTCGGATCCCAAGTCGCCCCAGTGTGAACCGACTCTCAGGGTAGCCTGCATGTTACAGTGCAAGCTAGTATCAGTGTTGACTGTGGTAGCAAGTGGTGTGATGCATGTTTTTCTTAACTTTATTTGAAGTGTGTTGTGCTGCTGTGCGGTTACATGTGGTGCCATACAGTGTGCTGCAGAAAAATGCAGATATGCTGCATGTTTCTGCATTGCATATCACACCAGTGTTATGGTGTGAATGGGACATATGAAAAACAACTTTTTTCTATGTGCCCTAGCCGTGACCTATGTTTATCCAGTTTGGAAAAACGTAGCTCACTGCACATAGTGTGAATGAGCTTTCAGTCTGCCTGCCATGGATTATGTTTTGAGTAAATGAAGTGCCTTTTTTCTAACATTCGCCTTACAGTGTTTTCTGTATACCTTCACAAGCTGGCTTCCCTTCTTGCCTGAAGTTTCCCTTTCACATAATGAGACAGGTGGTAGAAATCTGAACTTATTTCTAAAAATCCAACCTACACCATTTGTTTGCTCCTGCACACCGGGAAACAAGATTTATTTCACTTTTGATGTGAAATTGGCACTTGCCTTTACCTCAGCAGGTACATGTTTTACAAAATAAAATTCAAAGCCAGTCAGTCAGCACCTGTCATAACAAGGAGCTCTCGCCATTTCTCTAAAGTGAGCTTGCTGCACCCTTTTGGCCTCCAGATGTCTATAATTAAATCTATGTGTAAACATTAATGTTGTGCATCTTCCACGGGGAGTCTCACTTGCCACACTGGAAAGGTGTAAGCTGGGAAGAAGCAAAGCTTGCTGAGCTGTACAAGCAGTGAACAGACGGGAGGAACAATTGCTGGAGTGTACGGTAAGTGGAGCTGTTGGCACACAATAGACGACAGGCGCAGGTTTCCGGAATCTACATACAAGCAGTCATGTCTCAACACCTCTGACTCCCCAATGCTGACAAGCTAAACAACTTGTTTTGTCTCTGGGAGCTTTTCACTCATGATTAACTGCTTCTAGTGTATACTAATTATATGAAAGACTCCCACTTACATCAAATTTGAGCTTTCTACACTTTTTTACCTATTTTATCATGCTTTTAAATATTATTAATTGTATTCTTATTTACTATACATCTGGCTGTTGGGTTAATCCCTTAAGGTTTTTTATTTTTTTTATATTAACTCTTAAGCCTCGTACACACGATCAGTCCATCCGATGAGAATGGTCCGAAGGTTTTGACCTATCGGTTAGGCCTCCATCGGTTAAATTTTAAAGCAAGTTGTCTTTCTTTTAACCGAAGGTTAAATAACTATTGGGCCCACACACTATCTGTTTTGACCGATGAAAACGGTCCATCAGACCGTTGTCCTCTGGCTATCCTATCGTGTGTAAAAGGCCTTACTGTTTGAGAGTAGAATGAGAAAGAAAGACCTTTATATTGTAATTTAATATTTGTTAATATAACTTAAATACCAGGTTTGCACAGAAAACTGATGTATGAACGCTAGATCTTCCTGGCAGGATAAAAAAACAAGTATGGTCTGTATAGTACCCACATACATATGCATATAAAAATCAGGGGCAGCCTGTCCATTGTGGGCACATGGCCCCTATGCATGCGCCCGGCCCCTTTCAGGACGCTGGGCACAGTTATGCCTATGGGGGGGGGGGGGTGGGCGGAGGTGTGTTATTTGAAGCACCTGATTAGAGCCATAGGCTTCAAATAGGGTGGGCTCAGAGCACAGAGCATTGCGTCCGGAGCCCACCCAAGTGTGTTGCAACAGCGAAAGAGCATTAGTTGTTGCAACACTGATCCTCCTGGTCATGATACCCATCACCTGATTGGCTGAAAGGATAGGCGATTGTACTGGATGACTAGGAAGAGGAGATGAGAGCTGGAAGCTGCCATGGAGGGTAGGACTGCTGCACGCTGCCCACCACCCACCACGATTGGGCCGACCGCAAACAGGGGGTGTCATCAGCATGTGCGGTGTGTAGTGTCCCTGTGCTGGTGTCATAGATCGGCTGGACTGGTCTCCCTCATTCCTCCAGCAGCAGTTCCCGGTTTCTGGCTGTCAGTTCGGGTGTATAGATGGGGGGGGGGGGGATAGGAGCACACACCAGCCCGTTAGTACGGGGAGCCAGGACTGACCGGCAAACAGCGCGGGGGGTTGTTTGCTGCCCCCCCCCCAAAAAAAACACCAGCCACTACTGGTAAAGATCTACCTTTTCAAGGGAGCGGTATGATTCACGCATGTGCTAGCGCAGAAAATACTGACCACTAATGCAGAGTTCTGTATTTACTGACCTAGAAACAAGATATACCTGTGCTCAGATCCCAATAGCTTGTGCATGCATATAATATACCAGGTGCTAAAGAGGTGTAACCACATAAACACAAAAAAATACTAGATGAATCTTCTGCATACTGCTATACCCCTTCAAGCAAACTTTACAATATAAAAATTGGGATATTTAGTTTACCCATATTGCAATACATGTTTAAGCTGGCCCACCTTGTCAAAGTAATCCCTCCTTAGCTCTTTAGCACCTGGTAGAATATCTGCATGTACAAACTAATCTGAGCACAGGTATATCTTGTTTCTATTTTATTGCAGGTAAGTAGCCAGACCTAAACCGTATAGCTTTCCCACATTTTGTGTCTGTTTGCCCCAGGTTGCCATTGTGTCCACAGTAGCATTTGCAGTGGCAAAGCAGAGTAGGACTGGCTAAATAGTGATTACTTTGATGCAGTTGGCCAGCTTAAACATACAGTATGGCCCGGATTCACATACATCGGCGCATCTTTATGCTGCCGTAGCGTATCTTCTTTACGCTACGCCGGCGCAACGCAGAGAGGGAAGCATGGAATTTACAAAGCAAATGCTCCCAAAGTTGCGCCGGCGTAGCGTATAGTCGTAGGTGTAAGGCAGCGTAAGTGGAAGTGGGCTGCAAGTGGGTGTGATACACTGGGCTGAGCTTCAGACAAGTACTTAAAATGAACAGCGCATGCGTCGTACCTTGGACGTATCCCAGTGCGCATGCTCACAATCACGTCGAAACAACTGGCTAAGATACGTCGAATCACTGCCTACGACGTGAACGTAACCTACGCCCAGCCCTATTCACGTACTACGTAAACGACGTAAAATTCGACGGCGTTCGTTCCCTGGTCCATACCTTTACATGAGTTGCGCCTCCAATATGGGAAATAACTTTATGCCGGACGTAACCCTTACGCAAACCGCTGAAAACATGCACCAGGCGCAAGTACGTTCGTGAATCGGCGTATCTCCCTCATTTGCATATTTGCATCGGAAATCAATGGGAGTGCCAAATGCGTCCAGCGTAACAATGCGTCCACTATACGCCGGCGTAGGCAAGTTACGTCGGTCGGATGAAGTCAGTTTTTAGGCGTATCTTAGTTCTGTGGGCACGGTGCACAGATACGACGGCGCATATTTACACTTTTACGCGGCGTATCTCAAGATACGTCGGCGTAAGTGCTTTGTGAATCCGGCCTATGTGTATGTACAGTACAGACCAAAAGTTTGGACACACCTTCTCATTCCAAGAGTTTTCATGACTATGAAAATTGTAGATTCACACTGAAGGCATCAAAACTATGAATTAACACATGTGGGATTATATACATAGCAAAAAAGTGTGAAACAACTGAAAATATGTCAAGTTCTTCAAAGTAGCCACCTTTTGCTTTCATTACTGCTTTGCACACTCTTGGCATTCTCTTGATTAGCTTCAAGAGGTAGTCACCTGAAATGGTCTTCCAACAGTCTTGAAGGAGTTCCCAGAGATGCTTAGCACTTGTTAGCCCTTTTGCCTTCACTCTGCGGTCCAGCTCACCCCAAACCATCTCAATTGGGTTCAGGTCCGGTGACTGTGGAGGCCAGGTCATCTGGCGCAGCACCCCATCACTCTCCTTCTTGGTCAAATAGCCCTTACACAGCCTGGAGGTGTATTTGGGGTCATTGTCCTTGTAACGGTCACCACCGTTTACAACCTTCCATCCACCCACGACAAGCTTATCTGACACACTGCGACAATCCGGCATACACGATCCATATCAATTCCCATAAACAAGACGAGACTCAAGCTCTGCACTTGCTTCCAAGATATGACAATTTATTGGTATTTTCTCAGCTTCTTATACAGTCTCAAGCATAATGCAGTTAGTCACAGGAGAATGTAGTCTCCACCCCCCTTCACACCATGGGGGGCTTCAATCACACTCTAAAAGGCATTCAGGTAAGCTAACCATGTAGACTTGTCGGCACCGCATCTTCAATAGTGTTCAATTAACCTTGAATAATACACAGACATCTAGTTGAATAAGTTATCTAGACAGCTTTATCACACAATGGCAGAGTCTTGTGAGAGTGGGTGCAATCAACACCTTCAACGGAATGTCTTTACAGTGAATAGCCAACACCTTAAGATATTCCAATAGCATATTATACAAAGGTATGACTCACTGTCTGGTTGACCTGGTGATGTCATCATGAACTCCTTGTGATATCTCAGTCCTAAAATGAAGTATTAATAATGTCCCATCTGTAATATATGAATTATGATTCTTTGTCACCCTATGGCCCTAGTGGACATAAGGTGACCCTAGACATAGGAATATCTCAGTCTGTCACGGTGCATTCCGTTTAAAAATAAATGATGGTCCAACCAAACGCAAACCGGATGGATTAGCATGCCGCTGCAAGATGCTGTGGTAGCCATGCTGGTTCAGTATGCCTTTAATTTTGAATAAATCCCCAACAGTGTTACCGGCAAAGCACCCCCACACCATCACACCTCCTCCTCCATGCTTCACGGTGGGAACCAGGCATGTAGAGTCCATCCGTTCACCTTTTCTGCGTCGCACAAAGACACGGTGGTTGGAACCAAAGATCTCAAATTTGGACTCATCAGACCAAAGCACAGATTTCCACTTGTCTAATGTCCATTCCTTGTGTTCTTTATCCCAAACAAGTCTCTTCTGCTTGTTGCCTTTCTTTAGCAGTGGTTTCCTAGCATATATTCTACCATGAAGGCCTTATTCACACAGTCTCCTCTTAACAGTTGTTCTAGAGATGTGTCTGCTGCAAAAGGTGGCTACTTTGAAGAACCTAGAATATGACATATTTTTTCAGTTGTTTCACACTTTTTTGTTATGTATATAATTCCACATGTGTTAATTCATAGTTTTGATGCCTTCAGTGTGACTACAATTTCCATAGTCATGAAAATAAAGAAAACTCTTGGAATGAGAAGGTGTGTCCAAACTTTTGGTCTGTACTGTATACAAAAGCTGTTTGATGTCTTCAATAGGCAGGTGATGACTTAAACCCTTATGCCTACCTCTCTTTGGGTAAGATTATCCTCCTTGTTACTTCTGATTGGGCTGACAGAATAATGGGGGCCATATAGCTGAAGCCTTAAACTGTTGATTTAGCCTAGACATAGACCCCATTAGAAGAATAAGTATGCAGTTATAATAATTATATATGTTACATCTCAGACGGTATTATGTGAGCGCCATATTATAAGAAGATTGTATTTGCCTTAAGGAGTGGTGCTGTATACAATGCTATGCATTTGTTTATGTAGTCTTTATTTCTATTTTATTATGGCAATTGTAAAAACTTGAAATAAAAACCATTGAAACGGAAAAAAAAAATTAAATTTAAAAAATCTTTACAATTACTTTAAGCTGATCGTCACAACAATCAGATAACTTTCTCTCATGCACCCCCAGCCCCCCATTCCCCACTACAAACATGTAAATCAACACTTTTTTCATATTTTTTCCCTCCTAGCTTTTATTTTTTTGGTTTCTCTTTGTCCCCTGTCTCCATTCTCACCAAGGTGAGAATGATT
The DNA here is from genome assembly GCA_029574335.1 of Rana kukunoris. Lineage (NCBI taxonomy): Eukaryota > Metazoa > Chordata > Amphibia > Anura > Ranidae > Rana > Rana kukunoris. The sequence continues at coordinate 113,237,233 of CM056049.1, read as the reverse complement.
TTCCATCCCAGCCTCTTGAGATATTCATGTCAGATTTCCAAGGTGGCATTGGCTTTTATAAAGCAGATGAAGGTGGGTAGCCCCAATGGCACATCATCAAATGGGGTGGCTACAATAACACAGAACAGAAAGCTGGTCCCCAATGACATCCAGGTTTCCGGTAGTAGTGGATCACAGCAAAACAGCGCTGGATTTTCTAGGTGTGTGAGTTTGTTTAACAATGTAAGAGGTGGGTAAAAAATAGGATTTTTGAAAACAACTTACCTGTAAAATCCTTTTCTTGGACATAAATCACGGGACACAGAGCCTTAATTACTTAATGGGTTATGTAGTCACCACAGGTGATTGGACACTGGTTAACCCAATTAAAATTGAGTTCCTCCCCTATATAGCCCCTCACAAATGGAGAGTGCCTCAGTTTTGCAGCAAAGCAATAAGTGTTCCACGTTTAACTCCAAAGAGGGGTGGGAGCTCTGTGTCCCATGATGTATTTCCAAGAAAAGGATTTTACAGGTAAGCTGTATTAAAAAATCCTATTTTCTTGATCATACATCACGGGACATAGAGCCTTAATTACTTAATGGGATGTCCCATAGCAATGCTAAAATTGATGGGAGGGAGACACAGATCGGAAATAAGACCGCCATCGGGCCAGAGGATCTATACTGCTGCCTGCAGCACACTACGCCAAAAGGCGGCATCCTCATACCCTCTTACATCTGGTAGAACTTAGTAAATGTATGGACCAAAGACCAAATAGCAGCCATACAGATCTAAGCCATGGAGGCCTGGTGATGCACTGCCCATGAATCACCAACTGCTCTAGCCGAGTGCTCCTTCACCTGAAAAGGAGGAATTTTCTTTTCTAACCATAGGCCTGAATAATGACTTGTCGAATCCAATCTGTAATGTGATTTCGATGCTGCCTGGCCCTCCCCTGGGCCATGGCAGAATAAACAGACAATCAGTCTGAGCCGTAGCTTGCAGATAAACTTTCACCACTCTTACAACATCTATAGAGTGTAGACCTTCTTCCTCCGCAGATTGCGGATCTGGAAAAAAAGACAGTAGGACTGAATCTTGATTCAGATGAAATCCTGAAACCACCTTAGGTAAAAAAAGTCGGGTGAGGACACAGCACCACCCTGTCATCATGAATAATCATATACGGTTCTTTACAGAAAGAGTCGCCAATTCCCTTGCCAAGGATATGGCTACAAGAAAAAAACTGTTTCTTTGTCAATAAGAAGCATGGTGTAATGGTTCAAAAGGTAGCTTCTGTAAAACAGATAATACCAAATTCAAATCCCATGGGCACACAGGAGACTTAACCAGCAGATTCAAGCGTGGTGCTCCCTGAACAAGGCCCAGACTAGGGAATGAGAGGCAAGCGGCTTTTGAAAGAATACCGACAAGGCCAAGATCTGGCCCTTGATAGTACTCAAGGCCAACTTCATATTTAAACCCAACTGAAGAAGGGCAAGAATCCTATTAATGGCATAATTCCTAGGATGCCACCTTTTGGGTTCACACCAGGAAACATATACATTTCAGATTCTGTAGTAGATGAGCCTGTAGGCCGGCTTTCTAGCATTAACCAGAGTGGATTGGACTGGACCTGAGAGCCCATGTTTCCTCAGAATGTGGGTCTCAGACACTTCGGGCATTGGGTAGGGATCAGGCCTGCAATTGTTTGACTGATAATCGCTGGCCCTCGTTGGCCTCCTTGACTGACCATAGTGGACGGTTTGGGCTTCCCTTCTGGAAGGCAATGAGATTGCATCATTTCCTCCACTCGATACCTAAGCCAGGATACCATAACTGTGACCTGACAGCGTTCTAGGACTACTGTAGAGGGGAGGGGGTAGTGCCCAACGTTCTACCCAAAACCTATGATATGCTCAACTCCCCTGCAGAACAACCTGAGTTGCAATTTTTACAAAAATGGAAAACAGAGTTGCAATGCTCGTTCACTAATGCCCTGAAGCAATCAATTATCGTGTTCTCTCTTAAAGGAGTTGTAAAGGAAAAAAAATGTTTGCTGAAACTACTGTTTACAGGGTATAGAGTCATAATAGTTAAATGATTCCTTTTAAAAATGATTAAAAATAGATAAGGATCAATCATATAATGTGCCTGCACTTTCAGTTTCGTTTTTCATCTAGTTTCATGCTTGTGTGAAGGATAGAGACCCAGAGCCAATACAGGGCAGTGTTTGTGAGAATTTCAAAAAGGGATGGACAGCCGCACTCCAGGGGAACTTTTTTGGCTGTATCCTGTGATGCATGTACTGTATTTTACCAATAAAGACAACTTTTCAAGTTCCCCTGGAGTGCGGCTGTCCATCCCTTTTTGAAATTCTCACATTTGCCTAGTGCATTGCCGGCACCTTGGTTTCCTGGGAGGTTCCTCAATTGCTTACAAGACCCACCTGGAGCGGTGACTCTTCTCTCTGTTCGGCAGGCCAGTGTTTGTTTTTAAAATAAAACTGATTGGTTCTGAGAAGTTTTAGACACACAGTAATCACACCTTCTTGATTAGAGACCACAGAGAGAAGCTCCCAGTACTTTTTTTATAAGGAAACAGACAACCAGGATATGTGCAGAACAGAGAAGGATTACAGCAAAAATGAACAATGAGGACATGAAACCAGGACTGCATTAGGGTAAAGGAAGCTATTTAACTAAAAAAAATCCTTTAGTGACCCTTTAAGACTTCAATTTGCACAAAGATTTAGGAGCTTAATTATAAGATCCTGACCCGATGGTACTACACCCCCAGCCGACTACATAAGTTCTTTAGAAGTGGAATGCAAGCCTTGGCCGCATTTAGGAGCTGTCTCACAATCGATTTTTTGTACCTCCGAGCAGGAAGCGTAGTGGCATGAAGCAAGATAACGGCTGGGTCATTCTTAATTTGATTCCCAGCCACCACAGACAGATGCTGGAGGTGACAGGTAGAGAAAGGGACTTTCCTCCACCTCTTCTGGTCTTGGCCTCTACTGCAGCAATACTGGGCGACAGTCCGTACTGTCACTCAAAAATTCACAAACCATCAAATTAAGAATGACCCAGCCGTTATCTTGCTTCATGCCACTACGCTTCCTGCTCGGAGGTGCAAAAAATTGATTGCGAGACAGCTCCTAAATGCGGCCCAGGCTTGCATTCCACTTCTATGGAAGAAAACGTATCCTCCAACCGCGGGGATGTGGTTGCGTAGAGTGGAGAAGATCAGGAGACTGGAGGACCTAGTCTGTTCAGCTCAAAACAAACAAGAGCAAAACTCCCGGGCATGGCTGCTCTGGACCATGTTCATATACTCCGAAGAAGGGGTGGCTTTGTTAGCCACTTGAGCGACAGCATAGGACAAATAGGGTGGCTGTTACAATTCTCCTACGTGGGCCAAGCCCCTCAGGTTTCCCCCCCCCCCCCATCCAATTTCCAACTTCTTCTTTCTTTCTGCTTCACTATGTTTTTCTTTTTTCCATCTTCCTTACTCATTTGTTTCAGTTATAGGGCCTCAAAGAATGCTAATTGATGTATTGATGATCAAGGTCTGGGCATTGTGATCAGGCCGGGAGCGGTGTGGATGTAGGATAACTTAGGCTCTCCAGGCGAGACTCCCGTGATTGGGCATTCTATATAATCACAGACGGCCTTATAACTTCCTATCACGCCAATATTACTGTTCATGTTGTGCTTCCTAGGTACCTGTGAACGTCAGTTACTGTATTTCGTACTGTAGTGTACTTTCTCTGTATGCTTTTTCTTCTGTTTCTTTTCCTTTTTGAAAAACAATAAAACATATATTTGAAAAAAAAAGAATGTGGGTCTCAACAGCCAAACCGTAAATTTAGACTTTGTAAGGCAAGATGGAATAATAGACCCTGCGATAGTAGGTCCGAGCGTAGTGGAAGAACCCAAGGTCTACCTACTGCCATCCTTACGATTTCTACCAACCAGTGTCTCCTGGGCCAAGCCAAGGTGATCAAAGTCACCAGCTTTCCTTCCCTCTGGACTCGTGGAAGAAGCGGAACTGGAGGGAACGCATAATCAGAGAATAACGATCCCATGAGATTGTCAGGGCATCTGACCCTTGTCCAGCTTTGCGTTGAACCGGGAAGCCAACAGGTCCGCATCTGAGGTACCCTATTTCTGACATATGATTTGAAATATGTCAAGGTGTATAGACCATTCTCATGGACTCAGCTGCTGGCGGGTTAAAAAAAATCCGCCTGCCAATTTTTTACCCCTGAAATGAAGACTGCAAACAGGCGAGGATTTGCCTTTCTGCCCAGGCCAGGATGTGATTCACCTCTTTTTGGACATCCAGACTTCTGGTGCCTCCTTGGTGATTGATATAGGCCACAGCTGTAGCATTGTCGGACTGAATTCCCCTGTAGTTCCCCTGTAGTTTGTAAGACCAGACTCTGAGGACCAGATGAATTGCCCGAATCTTCAGAATGTTGATGGGTAGGAGCTTTTCAGCTTCGGACCACTTCCCCTGGGCAGATGCTTCTTCTAGAACTGCCCCCCCCCCCCCCAGCCAGAAAAACTGGCATCTGTGGTTACCAAATTCCAGGTAACCGGAGTGAAGGATTTTCCTTCTAACATATTTTGGGGGAGCAACCACCAACTGAGGTGAACCTTTGGAGATTAGATCATAGGAATGTTCAGGGCCTAAACATCTTTGTCCCAAGCTGACAGAATTCTACCCTGTAACGGCCTTGAGTGAAACTGGGCATAAGAAACAGCCTCAAATGAGGCTACCATCTTTCGCAATAATCTCATGCATAGATGAATGGAAGGCCTTCTCTTTGCCTTTATCACTCGGACCAAGTCTCCTATGGCCTTTGCCTTTAACTTGGGAAGTAATGCCTGGCTTCGGGACTTGTCTATAATCATGCCCAAGTACTCCAGCCTTCTTTAAGGCTGCAAGGAGGATTTCCCCAGATTGAGGACACAGCCTAGGTACTCTAAATACTCCACTGTGCTGTCCAGGCGTGCAGCGGACTGATCTATGATCAAACAGATCGTCCAGATAGGCTGTTACTGCTATGTTTTGTGCCCTTAGCTTTGCCAGGGTCGGGGCCGGTATTTTTGAGGTGCTGTAGCCAGCCCGAAAGGAAGGGGCACAAACTGAATCCTTTGGTGAGCGGGAATATTGGTACATGTAGATATGCATTTCTGATGTCTATTGATGCCAGGAATTCTCCACCCTGAAGGGTGGAAACAACTGAACGAACAGACTTCATGCGAAAGGAGCGAATGTTCAGAAACTGATTCAGGCCTTTCAGATCCAGGATAGATCTGATATCCCCGTTTGGTTTTGGAACCGTGAAAGGTTTAAGTAAAACCCTGATCCCTGATCCTCTGGGGCTAACTCCATGATCACCCCTTGGGACAACAGGTGTTCCAAGGCCAACAGCAAAGGTCTTCTTTTTTCTGGATCTTTGGCAACTCTTGATCTCAGAAAACGGGGTGATGGAAGTTCTCTGAATTCTAGCTTGTAGCCTGAGGATACTGTGGAGATGACCCACTTGTCCCTTTGTTCCGCCAGGCGTTTGCAAATTGCAGCAGCCTTCCCCCCATTCGGCCAAGCGGGGGTATCCCTTCATAGGGAAGTTTTGGGGTTCTGCTTAGACTTTGGACCCCAAGTCCTTTTCTGCCCTTGGGCTTGGCTCTGGGCCTCTCCCCTAGTGTTAGACTGGGCAGGCCAACGCCACCGCCTGAAGAATGAGGTTCCAGGGGCTGGAGAAAAGAGAACGCTTCAATGAAGGGCGTTTACTCTTCTTTTTAACCGGCAACAGAGTAGACTTGCCTCCGGTAAACTTTTGGATGTATTTATCCAAGTCATCCCCAAACAAGCATCCTTCCCCAAAGGGGAACGCTGCCAAGTATCTTTTGCAAGAAAGTACAAGAAGGTCCTCATAAACCTCAATCTCCTTTGTAGGGAGGTGGTTAATCATCTGCTTCATTTGTTTCTTGAGGAACTGACATACACCAATGGCTGCAACTGCCGGTTGTACTACAGCCCCAGCCATGGAAGAGGAGGCTTTTAATAGGGACTCCAGCTTTTTATCAGTTGGATCCTTAAAACCCTGAGTATTGTCTATATGACAGGTCAGACTTTTGTTAGCACAAGAAACAGCTGCATCTATAGCAGGTACCCCCCATTTCTTAGTGAAACCTTCCTCCATAGGATAAAGGAGGTAAAACTGTTTAGGAGAACAAACAGTTTATCTGGGTGAACCCAGTCATCCTATATCAGTTTATTCAGCAAGGGATGAACTGCAAAGGAGCATGCAGCCTGCGGGGACTTCCGAGATCCCCAAAAGAGGAAACAAAGGACATAGAAGCTTCAACAGGAGGCAATTTGTAAGTGCCATGCACCATCTCTGCATAATATTACACCTGCATTTTTAACGACAGAGGTAGCAGGAATCCTCTCATCCTCTGACTGCAGACTGCACATGATCCTCATCTCCAGAGAGGGATTTTTCACTCTCAGAAGGCTCAGCTGATAAGAGAGCCAGAGCAAATGAGGGGGGTCTACCCTGTTTTGTTTTCTGCTATTTTTTAATAGTAGCAATCCTTCTAGGCCATCCAAAGCAACTATAATGCATCCTCAGTGACGTATACAGAAGCTGCCATAGGAGAACCTGAAAAACCAGACAGGGGCTCATCCTGTGAGGCTGCTATCAGGCTGACAGAGGGGGATGGTAAACTGCAGGCAAGCTCAGATTTCTTAGCCATAAGCGGGGATCTTTTGATGCCTTTTTACCAGCCCTTGCACCTCTTCTCGGGGACATAGTCGGTACTGTAAGCAAAGGTACTATCCACAAAAAATGCAATCAAGACTATTGGAGAATACAAACAAAACAAATAAATAGTAGCACTAAAGGTTATACCAAGTGACATAAACACTGTGTATATAGATCAGGGGTCCTCAAACTACGGCCCGCGGGCCACATCAGTGTTAAATGTTATCAGTGTTACCACCTCATGGATTCTTTGCAAAAGATGTGGCAGAAGCTGAAACAGGGGAAAATACATTAAATAAGGGAGAACTGATCCTTAAAGGGGTTGTAAAGACAAAAATATTTTCCTCTTAAATTAAAGTCTGACAGTAGCAGATAAAGTAAAAAGTTATATTTTGCATTATAACTAGTTTGATACCTGTTGAAATCGAGCTGTTTTATTCACTTCTGTCACTCCTGAATCGTTATTCTCACTGACTTCCTGGTTTGTGGTGCGCGTTCATTCTTGCTACATCACGGCCTAATGGGAACTCCAGTTCCCATTAGACTTAGCCTCCATGCCTGTGAGGCATAAAAGAGCATCTTCACGCAGGGCTGTAGTCATAGGGAGGGGGTGAGCACATTCTGCTTTCCACCATGCAAAACAACTCAGGTGCTGGTGGAAAGCAAGAAGAGGAGTGACAGGAAATGGCATTTTCAAACCTGGATTACTGTGTTTTGGAGGTCAAAAGGAAAAACAAGGTAAGTGATATTTAAATGCTCTAGCTTACAGCAATCAATTGATCTAATAAAAAACGAACCTTTAGTGTTCCTTTAAGGTGTTACCAGTACATCAACCCCTTTTGGCAGTGGGACTCTCGGACACACCAGTCCCAACCTGTTGTAGAACTTGAAATCTAGTAGATTCCCCTGCAGAGTTCCCCTTGCCACTATTCTATCCCTGGAATATGTATTGTCGATAGAGACAGCACTTATACTATCCCAGACATAATGTGGTGCACCTCCCTGAGTCGCTTGACCTCTGGTGCCTCCCTGGTGGTTGATATATATGCCTGCAGAGGCAGAGGCATTTTCGGATTGAACTTACAACTGGTTTGTCCTATAATCCAGAGCAAGGCGTACTGGGCAAAAATTTCAAGATATTGATGTACAGTATTCTCTAATGTGGAGACCAAGCCCCCTGAACTGTAGCCAGCCTCAAATCAACTTGGAGAGACTGGCATCAGTGGTTATTATTCCCTAAATACCCAAAAAGGAAAATATCAACCACCAATATTTGCTTTGCAACACCCTGGAAACAGAGCCTTGCATCAATCCGATGCTTGAATCTTCAAGTTCCAGACAGAAAGAATGACCCTCTACCAAGACCTGGAGTAGGACAGTATGTAGGAAACGTGCTTTAACCTAAACACAGCTTCCTCCTGTAGAAATATCAAAGGAAACCCTGGAATCAACTGCTTCCTGAGCAAAGGCATGATGAGCAGAGGTGGCAGGTCAAGTTAAAGGGGTGGAGAGGATGGATGGAGGTTTGGGGAGCAGAGGTTAGCAGGGGTTTTAGGATGCAAAGGTTTACTGACAGGGTGGATAAAGATGCAAGTCGTATGTAGGGCAGCCCAATTATTTCAATGGGCTGCTCTATGCGCTAGAAATGTGAAAGAAAGTCCTTAATGCTTTTTCAAAATCACACGGTTGCACAGCACATGTCAGCAGATGAGTGAGGGTGTCATTAACAATTAATGGCACTGCTGTGTATCTGCTAAAGGTCAGCACGTTTCTGTGGTGTCAGAAAAGCGATTTTGCATGCGTTCCTGACACACACGATTGTAAACGCAGGCTAAATGTCCCAGTTACATTGGTGGTCAGTGTAAATCCCTCCTTACATTGGTGGTTACTGTGAAGGCTCCTATTACATTAGTGGTCAATGTAAATCCCCTTTACATTGGTGGTCATTGTAAGTCTTCTCATTACATTGGGGTTTGGTGTACAATCCTTTTAGTTACACTAGTGGCCAGTGTGAAGGTCCCCCTCCTTACATTGGTAGTTACGGTGAATGTTTCTATTACATTAGTGGTCAGTGTTGAAACTACTCTTTATATTGGTAGTCGTTAAAAAGAAATCAGCATTGCCATTGACCACACCCTCCCCCAGCACTGCCATTAATCCCAGGAGTTCTAGGATCCCTAGGAGTTTTCTGTCTATTGATGGGTCCCCTCACCACCCCAGTCCATGGCGTGCAAGCAAGTGGAGAGCAAAATTGCATGGGGGGGGGGGTTTGGGCGCGCAAGAAAATGTTTGCACAGGGTCCAATCAATATTAAAGATGGCCCTGTGTATAACCCAAGTAGTTATTATAATAGCCGTCTCTGTGTCCTGTGATGTGCGATAAAGAAAGAACATTTATCGCTGCGGGGGAAGGGGGCACTGGCGTAGCAAGGGGGGCAGGGGGTGCTGTTGCCCCGGGCGAGACATTTAGGGGGGCGACTTTCCGTGCCTCCTCCTTATTTTTAATTTCCCGTGTCACCGACACGGATGTCCAGACCGGCCAGGCGACCACCATGTTTAATGTCCAGCGCTCTGTGATTGGGCATATGGGGGTCATGTGAGGCATGGGGCTGGAAGTCCCGCCTCCGCACATGACCGCCATACACCCAATCACAGAGCGCCGGGAAACTCTAAACATGGCGGCGGGAGATGTCAGGCACTGAAAGTGTGAGCCGCCGTGGCCGCTGTTTTCCCCTCCGCTCTGGTACTCTGCTCTGTGGTACGGCGCTGTGTGGAGGGAGTTGCACCATGGAGCGGGCTGCGGGTGGACGGTGCTGGCGGGGATGGGAGTCGGGACTCCGAAGCAGTTCTGCACATCCAGTGCTGGGGTCCTGTCCATCCTGAGGAGAGTCCTGGAGTCTCTGGAGAAGAGCAGACAGAGGTAAGGAGGACTCGGAGGATGGATTTTCACCAAGCTGGGGGGAGGGGGTGCGAGTATTGCTGGAAGTAGGACTCCTACCTTAGGAGTTAGGTGGGTCTGTGTAGTAGGTCAGTGTAGGTGTAAGGTCAGTGTCAGTGTATGTGTCAGTGTAGGGGTCAGGTCAGTGTAGGGGTCAGGTCAGTGTAGGGGTCAGGTCAGTGTAGGGGTCAGGTCAGTGTAGGAGTCAGGTCAGTGTAGGGGTCAGGTCAGTGTAGGGGTCAGGTCAGTGTAGGGGTCAGGTCAGTGTAGGTGTCAGGTCAGTGTAGGGGTCAGGTCAGTGTAGGGGTCAGGTCAGTGTAGGGGTCAGGTCAGTGTAGGGGTCAGTGTAAGGGTCAGGTCAGTGTAGGTGTCGGGGGTCATTACCGGTTGAACTTTCACATATACACGATCGGCGGCTCTATAGCCTGCCAATTGTGTATATGTGCTGGCTGCGTGCCCCCCCCTACCCCCTCCAGTATTGCTGCCGCCCCCCCTCCTGACCCCTCACCTTCAATCCCCGGATCCGCTGCCCCATCTGCGGCCCAGGACCGGCTCGGGAAGGTATCAGGAGGTAAGATGGGAGGAAGACCAGCATCTTCCTTGCTGATCCTTGCTGATCTCCCTCCAGGCTGTGAATGCAGAAGTGATGTGTATTACATCCGCATTCACCTGTCAGTCATCTGGCTGCTATAGCCAGAGAGAAGAAGCAGATCTGTGCTTCATCAGTTTCTTTTGGGGTCCCCAGGTGACATTAGGGGTCCTGGAGACCCCTAATGTCTCCATAAAGAGGACCTGTCAGTGTACCTGTGCTATTATATGGGGGATTTGTATCCCCCTATTTAATAGCAATGACATAAAGTGTAAAAAAACATAAAAAGAGTGAAAAAAAATATAAGTAAATATAAAAAAAGTTTAAAAAAAAAGGTACAAAATGTTTAAGTCCCCCACGTTTACGCACATATAAACGTGGATGTTTATATAAGGGGGGGGGGGGGGAATTCCGCCCATAACTCTGGTTACGCCACTGGAAGGGGGGAATGAAGTTTAGCTTGCACACAGAAGGCAATAGAAAAGCTCAAGTTGTTGATGGGTGTCTGAGAATTACACTCACATGGCAGTTCTGCATTTGACCTGCTTTGTGTTGCCATGGTTTTCTTTTTTTTTTTTTAAGATATTTTTATTGATTTTTTTTTACAAAAACCAACAATACAACACATACAGAAACAAAACTTAACACAGAACATACATCAGTAACAATTTGCTCCTTAATCGCTCTATACCATTATCAACAGCATACTTATAAAGAAGTCAAAAATCAGAGTAGCAAAGTACATACAACAAAGTATAAAGATAATGTTACCACTTTGTGGAACTGCATGGTAAGGTCACTTCTAGCAAAGGGAGACTGCACCACCAACACCCCTTTCTACAGCTGTATAGGAGATAGGGTCAGGGGACTAGCCAGCCACCTGCCCCAGATCTTATCAAAGGACTTATTTATTTTCCTAATTTCAAAAGTGAGCTTGTAGAGCGGGAGGGCGTCATTGACTAGTTTCAACCATAGGCCCCTAGTCGGGGTCGCCGCTCCCTTCCAGGTCAACAGGATAGATTTCTTAGCATAGAAATATAGGATTCTAAGTAATTTTTTGACCCGGGTGGGAACAGCGAGGTCACCAAAGACCCCCAACAGACAGTGTTTAGGGTCCAGTATATTGGGGAGTCCCAAGGCAGAGGAGAGGAAGGATCCTATATCTCTCCAGAAGTCTCGTATAGCTGGGCAACTCCAAAAGCAGTGGATAAAATCAGCCACGTGCCCACATCCGCGGAAACAATCCGCCGAGGCCAGTATTCCCATTCTGTGCATCCTGGCTGGGGTCAAGTGTGATTGGTGAAAATTTTTTAATTGAATTACCCTGTCTCTGGAGGCTATAACAGAGGACTTAAAAGTATCACAGAACTCAGTCCAGTCATCTTCTGTCATGGTAATATCTAAGGATTCCCACTTGCTCTGCGCTGCTTTAAATCTAGGATTAGAGTTCACCGTTAGGGCTAAGTAATAGGTAGAAATTAGTTTTGTCCGGTCCGGTGAACGCAAAAGCTTTTCTAGGTCAGGAATCGCAAGTGGATTGTTCAAGGAGCCAAACTGGGCTCGCGCGGCATGTCTTAACTGGTAATAAAAGAATAAATAATTGGGGGGAAGGTTAAAGTCGTCTCTTAACTGGGGAAAGGACTTAAAGCCTTCTGGGGTATATAAGTGGCATAGGTACTTAATCCCCTTAGATATCCATCTCTGAGGGTCAGGTAAAGAATTAAATTCCGGAAGTGATATATTGAACCATAGCGGATTATTTGGAGAGGTCACCCAGGAACCCGGGGCATGTTTGAGAGTCACTGTTTTAAACAGGGACAGTGATGTTTTCAACACAGTCAGTCCCGGTCCTGGGGGGGTGCGCCCGCGGTAGACAATGTTGTGTAATGTCTCGAACAATGTGACCATAGCCCCTTCAGTGGTAGTACACGCATTATTGGAGTCAGGGTGTAACCAGTCATGAACAATTACCAGTTGGGAAGCTTGGTAATAAAGGTAGAAGTCAGGGAAAGCCAGTCCTGCCAAATGGGAGGGTAGTCTAAGTGTTTCCAGTGCTACTCTAGGGGTCTTACCGTTCCACAGGAATGTTATACAGATCGAGTCGATGCTCTTAAACAATGCTTTAGGGATTTTGCATGGGGCATTAGCTAGGACATACAGTAATTTAGGTAGGTATATCATCTTTAAGACATTGGCCCTTCCCATCAGATCCAGGGGTAAGTCTGTCCACTGTTTAATCTGAGTCTGCAGCTGTAGTAGCACAGGGCTTAGATTATTGGCAATGTACAGGGACAGAGGTAACTGGACCACAACTCCCAGATATCTAAACGACGTGGCCACCATCAATTTAGAGTCTGAGTGGATTTGAGGAGTAGGTGATTGATCTACGGGATAGATAATGGATTTCTCCAAATTCACTCTGAATCCCGAGAAGTCCCTGAAATCAGACACCATTTTCAACACATTAGCTAGTGAGTCCTGGGCATCTGCCAAATACACCAGCGTATCATCAGCATATACAGTGCAGAAAACAAGTATTTGAACACCCTGCTATTTTGCAAGTTCTCCCACTTGGAAATCATGGAGGGGTCTGAAATTGTCATTGTAGGTGCATGTCCACTGTGAGAGACATAATCAAAATGTATTTTTCCAGAAATCACAATTTATGATTTTTTAACTATTTATTTGTATGATACAGCTGCAAAGAAGTATTTGAACACCTGTCTATCAGCTAGAATTCTGACCCTCAAAGACCTGTTAGTCTGCCTTTAAAATGTCCACCTCCACTCCATTTATTATCCTAAATTAGATGCACCTGTTTGAGGTCATTAGCTGCATAAAGACACCTGTCCACCCCATACAATCAGTAAGAATCCAACTACTAACATGGCCAAGACCAAAGAGCTGTCTAAAGACACTAGAGACAAAATTGTACACCTACACAAGGCTGGAAAGGGCTACGGGGAAATTGCCAAGCAGCTTGGTGAAAAAAGGTCCACTGTTGGAGCAATCATTAGAAAATGGAAGAAGCTAAACATGACTGTCAATCTCCCTCGGACTGGGGCTCCATGCAAAATCTCACCTCGTGGGGTCTCAATGATCCTAAGAAAGGTGAGAAATCAGCCCAGGACTACACGGGAGGAGCTGGTCAATGACCTTAAAAGAGCTGGGACCACCGTTTCCAAGGTTACTGTTGGTAATACACTAAGACGTCATGGTTTAAAATCATGCATGGCACGGAAGGTTCCCCTGCTTAAACCAGTACATGTCAAGGCCCGTCTTAAGTTTGCCAATGACCATTTGGATGATCCAGAGGAGTCATGAGAGAAAGTCATATGGTCAGATGAGACCAAAATAGAACTTTTTGGTCATAATTCCACTAACCGTGTTTGGAGGAAGAAGAATGATGAGTACCATCCCAAGAACACCATCCCTACTGTGAAGCATGGGGGTGGTAGCATCATGCTTTGGGGGTGTTTTTCTGCATGAGGGACAGGGCTACTGCACTGTATTAAGGAGAGGATGACCAGGGCCATGTATTGCGAGATTTTGGGCAACAACCTCCTCCCCTCAGTTAGAGCTTTGAAGATGGGTCGAGGCTGGGTCTTCCAACATGACAATGACCCGAAGCACACAGCCAGGATAACCAAGGAGTGGCTCTGTAAGAAGCATATCAAGGTTCTGGCGTGGCCTAGCCAGTCTCCAGACCTAAACCCAATAGAGAATCTTTGGAGGGAGCTCAAACTCTGTGTTTCTCAGCGACAGCCCAGAAACCTGACTGATCTAGAGAAGATCTGTGTGGAGGAGTGGGCCAAAATCCCTCCTCCAGTGTGTGCAAACCTGGTGAAAAACTACAAGAAACGTTTGACCTCTGTTATTGCAAACAAAGGCTACTGTACCAAATATTAACATTGATTCTCTCAGGTGTTCAAATACTTATTTGCAGCTGTATCATACAAATAAATAGTTAAAAAAATCATACATTGTGATTTCTGGATTTTTTTTTTTGATTATGTCTCTCACAGTGGACATGCACCTACGATGACAATTTTAAACCCCTCCATGATTTCCAAGTGGGAGAACTTGCAAAATAGCAGGGTGTTCAAATACTTATTTTCTGCACTGTAGTGAGATTCGCTACTCTATACCATTAATGGGCAGTCCCCTAAGAAGTGGGGAGATGCGTATCCTAATAGCGAGGGGTTCCATGGCCAAGGCAAAAAGCAGGGGCGACAGCGGACACCCCTGCCTAGTTCCCCTAGTAATTTGGAAGGTCTCTGTTATTTGCGAGTTGATACGAATACGAGCAAGCGGCATGGTATAGAGGAGTCTAATCCAGGCAACCATACGAGGGCCAAAACCATACCTCTGCAAGACCCGGAACAGGTATGGCCATTCCACACTGTCAAAGGCCTTGCAAGTGTCCAGGGACACCACGACCCTAGTCGGGGGGCATTCGTGCACATATGTCAAGTTATGAAACAGTCTACGTATGTTCATTCTGGTTGACCTGCCCGGGATAAAACCCCCCTGATCACTCCCCACCAAGCGAGCAATCACTTTGTTCAGGCGATTCGCCAGGGCTTTAGCTAGAATTTTCGCATCCACATTTATGAGGGATATAGGGCGGTATGAATCACACTTCAACGGGTCTTTTCTGGGTTTAAGGAGTAGAACAATCAAAGCTTCCCTCATCGAGGGGGGTAGCACCCCCTCCTTAAATGCTGCATTATAAGTCTTAAGTAGTAGGGGGGCAAGAAGATGCTGGAACTGCCTATACCATTCCACTGGGAACCCGTCCAATCCTGGAGATTTATGAGCCGGCATCTGTGAAATTGCAAGCGACAGTTCTTCCACAGATAGCGGCTCATCCAGCTCCTCCTGTACCCTGTCTGTCAGTTTTGGAAGGGGTACCTGGGTCAAGTAATCATCAAGCTGCGTGTTGGAGTAGTCAGCCCTGGAGGTGTAAAGGTCACGGTAAAAGGAAAGAAAGGCCTCTGTTATTGCCATGGTTTTCTTTGGATGCAACTAGGGTTACCACCTCGTTCCTTTAAAATCGAACACATATGAACTACCCAGGTTCTGTGGTTGATTAAGATGGTAATTAAACTCACTTGGTGCCTTATCTGCATTATCTGCATTGAATTGACCTCAGAACCTGTGTAATCAATATGTGTTTGGGTTTAAAGGGATGACGTGGGAATCCTAGATGCAACATACCCCACAGAGGTGAGTTTGAACTGCAGGCAAATTTTTGGTCAAATACTGTGTTTGAAAAGAACGCTCATTAACATGAGCAGCAATAGACATTTTGCATTCAATCCTGAATACACAGGCTTTATTTTTTCATCTTGATGATCCTCATCATCAAGATGCCCTTCTTGTCCAAATAAGTTAATGTGAATGCAAAAGCAACTCCTAGCACCTAATGCCGCGTACACACGATCATTTTTTGGCATGAGAAAAAAAAAGTTTTTCGTCATGTACTGTATGTAGCACTTACTCCCGAAGGAGCTGCTGGTTAGAATTGGGATGGCATGTTACCTCATGGCTCTGGTGAAGTGTCTAGGTGAACGATGAAATGCAATAGCAGTAAAGGAATGTCCGCAAATAGGAAGTCTCTTAATATGTGCTCTTTATTACCCAGCCGGGTAAAACAGTTAACAGGTGATGGGAAGGATAGACAAAGGTTGGAAGAAGAACAGCAGATTCAGGCCTTGGATATGGAAACAATCCTGTCTCTGACAACAATCAGTTTTCTTTCGCCACTCCAGCCTCAGTGGGTATAGCGTACCTGGACAGGTCTCTCTCACCGACCTGGCAGCCAGAGTATAATTCGGAACTTAAGAAGGATGTCTCTTCCACAGACTCTTCTTGGTGACCGTCAGAAAATCGCCTCTGGAACGCCTCCTGAGTAAAGTTCTGCCTGAACCTTCCTTCAAGGTCACCCAGGTACCCACCAAGAGAGGAATCAATCCCTCAGTGTCCAGTACCTTGATCCCCGATGGTTCGCCTCAATACTGTTGGACCGCCAGCCTCTCAATGGCGCTCCTCAACTGGACTCCCCACCGAACAGCCAAACTTGCTTGGGATCTTTAGAGGTGAGAACCCAGCTAGGCTCCGGAACCAAGTGCACAGCGTAGCACCCACGCCCCAGCCAGGTAGGCCATAACGCTCGGGGCGCGGTGATGTGGTCACCCTAAAGGTGGGTGCCACACTCCCGAGAGAACAGACCTGACTAAAATGGCATTTGCCTCATAAGTACCCTCTCCCAGCATGCCCAGCGAGGCCCAGGCCTCCCGATTGGCTGCTTGGAGAGAACACTCGAACCTCAACATCCACTGCTGCCACCTGTCATCCTGGGGTGGAACAACACCCCAGGCACAGCAGAATGAGCCCACAGCACAGCCGAGCTGAAACAGAGAGCCTTACAATAATCAGAATTGAGATTGGAGTCACTTACACTCTGATCAGCCCCTTAAATTTACTAGCACCCGTACTTGGAAGTACATGGGCGCTACATGTAGAAAAAATGACGGTTTTCCAACTTCATCATTAACTACTTGCCAACCAGCTGCCGCAGTTCTACGGCGGCAGGTCGGCTCCCCTGCGCGAGAGCCCGTAGCTCTACGTCGGCTTTCGAATCGGCCACTGACTCCTGTGCGTCCCTGACTCCTGTGTGCGCGCCCTGTCAGGGGAGAAATGCCTGACCGTCTGTTCATACAATGTATGAACAGTGATCAGTCATTTCCCCTAGTGAGGCCACCCCCCCTACAGTTAGAACACACCCAGGGAACATACTTAACCCCTTCCCCGCCACCTAGTGTTAACCCCTTCCCTGCCAGTGGCATTTTTATAGCACTGATCACTATAAAAATGCCAATGGTCCCAAAAATGTATCAAAAGTGTCCCAAGTGTCCACCATAATTTCGCAGTACCGGAAAAAAAATCACTGATCGCCGCCATTACTAGTAAAAAAAAAAAATTTCAAGTCGAAAAGTGATCGTGTGTACGCGGCATTACAGCGCAATGAATGTGCTTACTCCATTATGAACGGTAGTTTTACCAGAACGAGCGCTCCCCTCTCATAACTTGCTTCTGAGCATGCGCGGGTTTTTAACGTCATTTTAGCCCACACACGATCATTTTTTACAACCCGAAAAACTACATAGTTTAAAACGTTGTTAAAAAATGCAGCATGTTCACAAAAAAAATTGTCGTTTTTCAGAACCCAAAAAATGATGTGAAACCCACACACGATCATTTTAAATGACATTTTTCAAAAACAACAGTTTTTTCATGCCGAAAAATGATCGTGTATACGCGGCATCAGAAGCAGCTCAAGTCTACTCCATGAGTAACTAAATTCAAAGCAATTCAGAAGTACCTAAAATCATGCACCAATTTGATTTACTTTTGAGTCTGATGTCTGTGTACATTGACCTTTAAAGGGTCAGTCCACTCAAAAAGTGATATTTCAGTTATAAGTCTAGTGTGGTATCACCCCTGGACTTTATATATGCCTTTGGACATCCAATGGCAAGATTTGAATTATTTGCCATTGACAGCCTTTACACTCTAGTGTTTTATAAAGTGCTGCACAAACTGTTGGCGCTTTATAAATGATGTATAAATGATACTCGGGTATTAGGATTAACTGGGCCAAATCAATACTTTTCCCCCTAGATGAGGGAGCCATCAGCGGAGCGGCCTCACCCCCCCCCCCCCGCGTTGGGTGGAGGAGTTCCGCTACCTGGGGGTCATGGTAACAAACGGCCACTCAGATTTAATTGGGAAAAATCTGATGCCTGCCCTGTCAACTCTCAGATCCAAATGCTTGGCATGGGTGAATTTGCCCCTCAACTTACTAGGTCGCATTATGTTACCCAAATTTAATTAACTGTTTAGGAACTGTCCGGTGTAGATCCCTGTTGCATTTTTTAAAGAAATAGACAAATGTATAGGATCCTTTAAAAACTCTTATGTAAATCCATGCTAAGGTGTCAGGTATGGGCTGCTGCCTCCCTGTAGTACCCCAGTGAAGAGGCCTGAATAGTATTGATATTTAGAAAAGGGTTAAGTGGCGCTGCCCTCTCCTCGGGTATAGATGAGGGTTGGAGTAAATATATCAATCCCAGGAGTTAATAATGGATGTCGGCTACCCTGTATGTGGGCAGACTCACATAAAGGTGTGAGCTCCCTTAAGGTGTCCAGTGTCACCATCAAGGTTAATAAAAAACCCTTGGGGCGTTGGGTTACCCTGTCGCTGGTATGCGCTAGAGCATACCAGCAACAGGGTAACCCATCCATTATTAACTCCTGGGATTGATATATTTATTCCAACCCCCATCAATACCAGAGGAGAGGGCAGCGCCACTTAATCCTATTCTAAATATCAGTAGTAGAGGATCCTTTATTTGGAGTTGAGCGATCCCAAGATTGGCCTGCTCCAAGCTCTGGCTGTCTGCCCACCTGGGAGGACTAGCCCTTCCCAACTTTATTGGGCAGCAGTTCTGGTGACAGTCCAGTGGTGGTATCAGGGATCTAAATCTAACGTGGCGGTCTGTCTGACACCGGGACCGACTAGAGTGACATGGCGAGTGTGGAGCATTCGATCAGGGGCACGCTCCTAGGAGTAGGACGTGCGTTCCCATAGCTCCAGGCAGGCAGGTTCCCCAGCCCCTTGCTGCATGTAACAACTACAGCTCCCAGGACCAGCTACTCTTATTCCTCCCCTTGGGCCCCCTCTCTCTCTGCAGACATCATCTCCAGGGAGTCTAACAGGTAAGCCCCTGTTCTCAGAGCTATCCATCTCCCCTGGGACCGTTGGTGGCTATCCTTTTCAGGACAAGCCGCTGCAACGGCCTAATTACTGCAGCTCACCCCCTCTACTTTACCCCCAAATTGCCATCCCTAATCAAGGCATCCCCCCGCCACCTCCCTGCCTCAGTTTTTCCATCATTTTCCGCCGTTTCCCAGACATCCGCTCCAGCCTGTGGCAGATTCGCGGCGGCCGCGTTTTACGAAAGACCGCGGCTTCACCCGCGGCCTAGCGGCGCACCATACCCACACCCAGCAATCACCTCCAAAACTGCCCAGAAAACCCCCCTACCTCAGGAGGACCCCACCCTCTCCCGGTTACCAACCAGCCTTCCCCTGCATTACCGATCCACCCAGCTGACAGCCCCCAGCCTGGGTCCTGTTTCTTGATCGGCGGCCATCTTGGTACACCCCAGCAACGGGGGTATCTCTCACCCCCACTCCCTCCTTCACAACCCAATAGCACTTGATCCAGAGTTTCGTCCGATCGCCCTTCAGGGGTCAGGAAGGAATTTTTTTCCTGCCCCAGCACATTGGCACAGCACGGCCAGTTTTTTTTTGCCTTCCTCTGGACCAAGCAGGGAGAGAGGATTTAGCGAATCTTCCCTCCATCGCCATTGAAAACCTTCCCTCCCCTCCCCGATGCTTGGCGACTATGGTTAATCTGCGATATTCTGCAGAAACCATTTGGGGTCTGAGGCGATTTGCCGCAATATTACCAGCCGACACCAAAAAAGCCCTAAGAATTGAGTAACTATTGAGAATCGATCGACGATCGACTGTCAAAAATGTCAGCCATTTACCCCAGCCTAAGCACATATCATGTGCTTTGATCAACACAAGATCGGCAGTAAAACACTGACTAGAAATCTATGATTTCATTCTACAATACGACTTAGACTACCTCTTTATTACAGAAAGCTGTCTCACAGCTGACTGTAACACCATTCTAGGAGAACTGGTGCCAAAAAACTATCGTATTATAACTGAAAACAGAGTGGGGAAAAGAGGAGGAGGCCTGGCGGTGATCAACAAGACTCACCTCACGATCACTAAACCAGTCCTTCAAAACCCTCTTCCATTCATGGAAACCCTCACTCTGCAACTGCAAACAAATCCCCAGGAGACCGTCCGTATTCTACTCTGTTATAGACCACCGGGTCCAAAATCGCAGCTTCTACCATCATTGACAGAGTTTATCTTCACTTACACCCTGTGACAGGAAGTCAGGTAAATCTGTGTGTGTGTTGTCCCAGACGGGAGATTCTTTTCTGCCTTGTTTAGACAATACACCAATTACTATTAGGCGTCGGCTGCAGAGATGGCCAGAGAGGTTTGGGGCGTTAAAAGGTTTCAGCTGTTCAGAATTAAGCAATTAAAGCCCCTATAAAGACAGCCTAAGCATAATAACTGATTGCTGGATCCTGAGGCTTTGTGAGTGAAGGAGCAGTCACAAGCACTTCTGAAGAGGTGAGGTGCTGATGGATATTTCTGTGTGAGAAATATTAAAGAGACTTTTTTGTTGTTTTCTGCTGTAGGACCAGCAGTGTCTGTGCAGCAGTAGGCTGTGCCAGACTCAATAGGTAGGTTCCTGTGTTGGGAAGGTAGACGCCCCAAGTGGCAAGGGTTTATTTTATGTTTTGTTTTGTTTATGCTGTTTTGATGCTTGCACGTGTATCCCGCAAGATGGAAAAATAAACCATATCATTTCTTTTCAGTCATCCTCAAGTGCCTTTTTGTACAGTTCAACGTGTAGTGAACCCATCCAGGGGGTCACACACACCTGCTACCGAGTTAATCCCTCACACTTGGTGGAGTGCCGCGGGCAGTTAAAGTAAAACCAAAATGGAGGAGATGCTGAAACAGCTGATTATAGCAAATGCAGCTCACCAAGAGAACATTGCAGCTCAACAACAGGCTTACCAAGAGAGCCTTGCAGCTCACCAAAAGAGCATTGCAGCTCAACGACAGGCTCACCAAGAGAGCATTGCAGCTCACCGAGAGAGAATGGCAGGTTGGGAACAGAGACACCAGCAGCAAATGGAGGCCATTGTGAAACTATTTGAGAGAACAGAGGAAAAGGATAGCAAGCCCTCTCTGATTGAGAATCCAGAGGACCATAATGCTATGGAGGTTACCACATCTGTTGTTGAGATGGAATCATCACCGGAGTGTAGTACTTCACCAGAGGAACAAGAAGTGGAGCCAGAGGAGTGTGCCCTGGCAGAGCCTGAAACTCCCGAAGTAAAGGAGCCACCATTAGTAGTAGAAGAGTCTGTAGAGCCTGTGGAAAGCAATGTTGTGAATGGTGTTCCAGAGGTCAAACCAGACGAGATCAAACCAAAAGAGAAAGACCCTCATGTACAAGAAGATGCTGAGGAGGTCCCGGCTGTCCCCGCAGTAGCAGCTCCTATGAAGCTGAATCGACGGTCTGACAGTTCTGCTAAATACAGTAGAGAACCTTTAGAAAATACTTTGAAGAAACTTGATGATCCAGCTACCAAAGCTGTTACCTTGGAACTGGAACCCAACAAGTTTAAGGAAAAGATTTTGGATTGCTCCAGATCTTTTCGCAAGGCCAAGTTGCTGCTTTGCCATATGAAGTATTTCCATGGCGTTGACAGGTCAGAGCAGGATCAGAGTCCTGTCACGAGGCATATGCAGACAAGAGGCTCTTTAGCTCACGAAAAGGCCAGTCAGCAAAGCTCAAAGAGAAGACGCACCACAAACAGTTAAAATTCCCACCGACCGTCCCTAAAAGACAAAAGCAAGGAGAACTTAATCCAGTAGTCTCATCGCAAGCCAGACAAGCTGTCTGAAAGTGTTAAAGAAAAAGTAAGAGAAAAATTCA
This sequence comes from Rana kukunoris, assembly GCA_029574335.1. NCBI lineage: Eukaryota > Metazoa > Chordata > Amphibia > Anura > Ranidae > Rana > Rana kukunoris. The sequence goes on along the minus strand of CM056049.1, from coordinate 113,215,273 downwards.
AAGATTTCTTGAGTCTGAAGTCAAAGAAAAAAAACAAGAAAAAGAAAGCAAAGTCAGAGCTGTCTGGTAGTGAAGAGAACATAGAGGTTTCTAAGGAGCTCTCACCCAAAAAATTACAACCTTCAAAGCTCAACAGTGATTATAAGGCCCCCGTGTTCCGGTAAAAGCAGCGATCATGGATGCTGTCCATATACAAGACTAAGTGATAAGGAGATGCTCAGCGATTCTTGCACGGAAAGCTTACTTTGGAGTGATGAGGATTACAACGAAGAGATCGTTGTCATGCATGCTGATGGTTTTCTAAATGTTGGCCGCCAGAGAAGCAAGAACAGCTCTGCCAAGCAAAATTATGATGGACAGTATGGATAAGAATGCTATGGATGCAAATATGGGCGAACTGTTAGATCTCTGCTCAGGAAAGTTTAAGGAATCACAATCCAACACCAGCCAGCCTGATGCAAATGGCTCCAAGATAGGGGTTATGGATGAGTTGCTAGGACTCTGCTCTGAAAAATTTGTCTGTCAAGATGATGGTCCAAATCAAGAATCTTTTAGTTGTACAAAGGCTCATGCTGAAAATTAGAAATGTGACCTAACGAATTAAGCAGTTGCTCTCTGTTCCGGTTCTTTCACCAACAGAGAAAATGAATAAAATGAGGCCGGGCTTAAGGATTTCCATCTTCTACCATGTGCTGATTCTGACAGCGAAGAGCTTGTAGAAGTTGAAAGTGGTGCAGAAGATGAGGAGGAGGCAATTCTTAGAAAGCTAAATCTGAAGGACTTTATGGAAAATGAAGCTGAACTTTCTGGAAGTGATGTTGAAAGTGAAATCCCTGACCGCTTCAGGGCAAATGAAGTGGCTGAAGTAAAGGAAGTAGGGGTTTGCACATCTTCAGTTCTCAGTCAGTTGCTTGATGGAAATAAAGCTGAAAAACTTAATTCTGACACTGCACTAAATGATGTAGAAAAAGTGTGTCCAATATCCACTGAGCCTTGTGAATATAGTAAGGCAGGGGATATTCATGACTTTCCCATAATTGATGATCAGCAGAGCAGGGTCATTGAGGAATCTGAATTGCAAGAAATATGCACCCAGACTGAAGCTATTTTTTCCTCTGTGAATTATTTGCATGTTGAAGAGCAGTGTGTTAATTTGTATGTTAATGAAATCAGATTTGAATGTAAAGGTAATGTCACATGCTATGAAAACCAGTCTTTAGAAAGTGTTCTGTCAGAGCAAGTAACGCAGGATAATACTTTGGACTTGACTACCAAGATTCCTCGGGAAGTAAAATCTATTTTTCAAAGTGTAGAATCTGTAATGGCAGGTGAGCCCTCTGAACGTTGTGAAACCTCCATCACTGAAGTGGTCAGAGAGGCTAAATATACTAAATTAATGGATGCGTTTTCCAAATGTCTCGAAACGAATGAAGAATATGAGAATTTGTGTCCAATAGTCGATGGTTTAAAAAAAAACAAATACTAAAACATTTTTGGGAGACTTTGAGGCAAAGATAGTTGAACAACTAGCCATAAACATAAGTTCAAAAGTGATTGTAGCTGCTAGACAAGAAAGGTTGTCTAGCTCAGTTAATGATGTGTCCGATAGCAGTTGTCAAGTTCTTGGTGAGAATAGGGATGTGCGAACAAGTGATGCACAGAGTAAGCAGTTGGTTCAAGAAAGTGACGAGGATTCAGTTTCACCTTACCTTGGGTTTAATAGATTTTCACCATACTTGTGAGTCTGAACTATCACAAAGTAAGAAACTTGGAAATACAGAATTGACAAATAATGATTTCCGTCTAGGGCACCAAGAAAAACCGCCTAGTACATCAGTTTATCAGAGGTCTTCTGCGTCAGACTTTAGTCCAGTTCATAGAAGAACAGATTTTTTTGGGTGTCACCATGCTTTGGAGGATTCCAGTATTGGATTGGATTGTTTGCATCTGAAGAGGGCATCCACATGGATGATCCATTGCAGACCACAGTGTTGTCAGCTCTTGGTGTTGGTTATGACTCGCTGAGTTCTTCAGGGATTGAGCTATTGAGGGAAACCTTTGTGTCCATTGAAAAAACAATTAAGGTTTTGCATGGTTTACAACTGAAAATGAGTATATAACAAAGCAAGGAACACCCTGTTATGTACCTCAGCCGAAAGTTGAAGACCAATAGGAGAATAAATAGGTTGTTCCTGGCCCTTCAGGAACTTAGTTTTGTCGTAACGCATCGCCCCGGTCTTAAAATGGGGAATGCAGATGGTTTGTCCCGAGTGCATCCCGAGTGCATGCGTGCCTGGCAACCTGTGTCCCAACCCTAGGGTTGAAACAAGAGGGGGGGGGGTATGTGACAGGAAGTCAGGTAAATCTGTGTGTGTTGTCCCAGATGGGAGATTCTTTTCTGCCTTGTTTAGACAATACACCAATTACTATTAGGCATCGGCTGCAGAGATGGCCAGAGAGGTTTGGGGCATTGAAAGGTTTCAGCTGTTCAGAATTAAGCAATTAAAGCCCCTATAAAGACAGCCTAAGTATAACGACTGATTGCTGGATCCTGAGGCTTTGTGAGTGAAGGAGCAGTCACAAGCACTTCTGAAGAGGTGATGTGCTGATGGATATTTCTGTGTGAGAAATATCAAAGAGACTTTTTTGTTGTTTTCTGCTGTAGGACCAGCCGTGTCTGTGCTTTAGAAACACTGGATGCCATAAACACAGCCCTATTACAGTCAGCCGACTTAATAGCGCCAAAACTCAAAACCTGCATCCGAAAAAAACAACCCTGGCTGGTTTAACAACCAGCTGTCGTCACTGAAGCAAGAGCGCAGAAGGGCGGAAGCCGCATGGAAAAGAAGCTCTTCAGAGAAAAACCTCACCATCTACAAGGCAATAACAAAAAAATACCACAAAGAAATCTTCAAAGCCAAAAAAAATCACTTTTCCAAAGCCATCACCAACGCCCTAAACAACCCCCGCAAACTCTTCAAGCTGGTCACTCAGACCATGAATCCAGGCTGTCTTGAAGCCCCCAATTCAGATACCCAAGAATTCTGCAATGAATTATCGGATTACTTCATTAACAAAATTGAGAGAATCCGGGAAAGCATTCAGCAAAACAATACCCCCCTCAACCCCCCCTCAATCATTCACACAATACCCATAGAAATTCACCACAATCAACAAAGTTTACTATGGAACCCATCTCCATCGATGCCACTAAAAATATCATCGGTACTTTGCGAAACAGCACAGCGCCTAATGATATCATCTCCACCAAACTGTTGAAGGAATGTGCCGACATCCTGGCACCTCCTATCATGCAGCTTATAAACCAGTCATTCAAGGAAGGCATAATGCCCTCCCAGTTGAAAGAGGGCACAATCCAACCCATCTTGAAGAAACCCACCCTAGACCCCAAGGACCCAATTCACCGCTGTCCCATAACAGGCCTAAATGTTCTCTCCAAGGTAATGGAGAAAGTAGTGGTACAACAGCATCTAGATACCCATAATCTACTTGATCCATTTCAATCGGGTTTACGTCCCGGACACGGGACGGAAACAGCATTGCTCAAAATATGGGATGACGTCCTCGAGGCCACAGACGAAGGAGAATCTTGTCTTCTGGTTCTGTTGGACCTAAGCGCAGCTTTTTCGACACGGTAAATCACAAACTATTACTGACTCGGCTAGCTGAAGTAGCCAGAGTCGCAGAAGGTGATTTATCATGGTTCTCCTCTTTTCTGGAAAACCGATCACAAATAGTGAAATTGGGACCTTTCACTTCTGAAAATCCACAGTGTCATGCGGAGACCCTCAGGGGTCCCCTCTGTCACCAGTGCTGTTCAACATCTATCTTCGTCCTCTCTTTGAAATCATCAGTAGCCAAAAACTGCTTTATCACTCATATGCAGACGACACACAACTGTATTTCCGCATCTGCAACAAAAAGGATCATCATCTCAGTCTAGAGACATGCCTCTCTTTGATAGAAAACTGGATGACAAAGAGTTATCTTAAACTCAACAGTTCCAAAACAGAACTTCTTCTGTTTTACGCCAGTCGTAAGAATCAACTGGCAACAACTTGGACACCCCCGCCCATTCTGGGCCAAATCATCACCCCTAGCTCCAAAGTCAAAAGTCTCGGGGTCGTCTTCGACACCTACATGACAATGGACGCACAAATAGGGTCAGTAGTCAGCGGATCTCACCATCTGCTGCGCCTACTATGCAGACTTATTCCATTTATTCCTAAAAAATACATAGCAGTCGTGGTGGGAACAATTGTGAACTCCAGACTGGACTATGCAAATGCCCTTTACCTCGGACTCCCAAAGTACCAAATCTCTCGTCTGCAAGTCATTCAGAATACGGCCACCAGACTTGTGACTGGGAAAAAACCATGGGAATCAATCTCACCTTCGCTGAGATCCCTTCACTGGTTGCCAGTAAAAGACAGAATTGCTTTTAAAGCACTCTGTCTAACGCATAAGTGCATCCATGGGAAGGCCCCCCAATATCTATGCGAAAAGATGAAAGCTCACAACTCCAATCGCGTTCTGCGATCCACCAACCAAAATCTCCTCCAGATACCCAAAGCCAAATTCAAGTCCAAAGGAGAAGATTTGCGCTCCAAGGTCCCAGACTGGAACGCTTTACCAACCAGCATTCAGTTGGAGGAAAACCACCTGGCCTTCAGAAGAAAGATCAAAACTCATCTCTTTTGATGTTAAGAGAGACAGGAACAACAAGCGCCCAGAGGCGATTTTGTTTGCATGTGCCGCGCTATATAAGTTTTTCATTCATTCAAATACGAAAAAGTATGGGCCCCCTGGACTTCTGCCTAGTACACTAGGAAGGACTGAATTTCCTAGCATAGATACTAGTCACTATATGCTGCTAGATAGCTGTTTGGATTGTAACTACTGTGTAATTATTTTCCTATGACTGAACTTTTGCTGCATGTTTTGCTGCACACAGTTTCTTGACCTGTACATGCACGAATACTTCTTTATGCAATGCTCTGTACTGTACCAATGGACATGCTGTTTAATTCACCTATATAACAACAATAAAGCACCTTTGTTTTGTTTAAAAAAAAAATCTTTTTACAATTCTCCAGTATCTTGCAGTTTCACAAAGATAGGCTTTACCCTGAACACCAGTTGTTTTAAGGTAAAGGCTGGGCAGGCTGGTCACCCAACTTTGAAATAATAACAAGGCTTGGATTGCCTGAGACAGAAGCGGGACCTCCCCTCTTAAACTAGAATATACTGTATATTGGCATGGGGATTAGAGTGACATTTGTGCCCCGATGACGTCAGTTATGACAAAATGCATAGGGCGGAGCTAACGCACGTGACGTTACCACACTTGTCTGTACTGGTAAACATTTGGATTATTTACAACATTGTCCAGGAATGTACTCTGCATAAAAGCTCTTATCTGTATAAGCACTTGTCTATTTTACATTATGTGGGTCTCCCTATTCCTATTTTATTTATGAATATCGTGGAAACACATGGATGGTATTCATTCAACATACATTGGAGAGTTTGTGATACCATAGGATTCCTATCACATGGAGTCTGGTGAACCACCATTATGATGAGATTTCAGCTTACAGGCTAATTCAACTCAGTAATAATTTAAGTAGTGCCTCGTACACACGACCTGTTTTTCTGTTGGAAAAACTGCCATGGCAGCTTTGGCTGGGAAAACTTGCTGTGTGGATGCTCCATGGCAGTTTTCCCGACAGGAAAACCACTGGGAATCCTGGAGGGAAAAATGAGAACATGTTTTCCTTTTTCCTGCCCGGATTACCGGCGGTCTTTTTCCCGACAGTTTTCCTATGGAGCATACACACGACCGGGATTCCCGGCCAAAGCTCTCATGGCAGTTTTCCTGCTAGGAAAACTGGCCATGTGTAGGGGGAAAAAGCTGCCAAGCAGGTTCTCGGCTTTCCCCTTGTGTACAACAAGTGATATTGTTTGCGCTGTGGTGGTGATGCCTAAAGGGTGATGGGAAAGGGGAAGTGAAGTAGTAAACTAGGTGAATACAATAAGTGACAAAAATGTATAAATATATAGAAAAAATTCTATAAAACACAATGTGAACAAAGTAACAGTAAATAACAGTGACCGTGTCATCTATAAAGATGTGTGGTGGACATAATAGAATGCATGGTCAAACTCAGTCCTGCAGACAAAACCAAATAAAAGAAGAGAGTCCAACTTAATCATGCAACTCGGTGCAGCAAGTGAAATCTGGTGTGAAGTCAAAAGGAGATGTTCCAGCAGCCAAATGAGTGAAGGTGCAATGGAGGATTCCAAAACGTGCAGCCCACACCTCTAGTGATCCTATCAGCTTACCTCAAGGCTATCTGATATAGCCAGAAAGATAGGGCATCAAACTCTTGATGAATGGAAGCCTCAAAGTCCTGTCACCACTGGAGGGATTCCTGCTAGCAATCAAAAGATGTGCACTTACACAGAGTGGTGAAAGGGGGTGCCTATCTCCACGAGCAGCATGCTCGTCAGGTGCTGCTCTGCTGCCGCTGTTTGGCTAGATGTTGATCCGCCGATACTCAAACGATTGTGTTTGAAACAAAAATAGGAGGGCACATCGCATAATACCGCAAAATAAAGATTTAATAAACAAAGCACAAAATAAAAACTCACATAAAGTCAGCTGAGGCGGTCATACATCCACGAGCAGCGAGCTCGTCTACCGTCCGTCAGGTGTAAAGGGTCCAGTGCTCCAATCCCGACGCGTATTCGTCACACCACGTGACTTCATCAGGGGATAGCACTTGGATACTGGTCTGAGTTTAAATAGGGTCTGCGGAATAGGACGCCCGGCGGCCATTTTCCCGAAGTCAGCATGCAATTCAGCTAAGGACAGCAAGCACTCCTCCTCGTACCGTCCCACCCAGGTGGCATCTAATCAGAGATGTCGTTAGGTCTCACAATGGGAGGCGTCCTGGTCTAGGCAGACCCGAATACAAACCAGACTCAGAATTAACATAATATATAAAAAAAAGGTGTGTAAAACGGAATGATAAAATATGGATGATTTAAACCACAAACACGCTCAGACACCCTCCATGGGATCCCAGCATGTCTAAATGGTAAACAGAGCCAAACTGAAAAATAGTAAAAATGCTTTTAATAGAGGGTTGTGGGGGAAAAAACCCCCCAATGGACATCCTCATTGGGTGTAATGATGGATGGCAGGGATGATAGGAGATACAAAAAATAATACATAATAGTAAAATATGGGATAAAATATAAAAGGTAAAAAGTAAAAAATCTGTGAAATCAGATTAAGAATATACACATATATGCAAGTGACATACACATATATATATGGATATATACACATAGAGGGGAGCACTCTCCCTCTGCTCAGGGAAAATTCTAACAGTCCTCTACTGATGTAGAAAAGTAGTATGTATCGAGTAAAAAAACCGAACAGAGCACTGTACACAGCTGCACCCGACACACGGCTAACAAAGACCTACATGGAATGGTAAAGGACAGATCATGGCTAGGGATGAATGGAGCTAGGGAATATAACCTGGAAAGTCAAGAGGAAGGGGTCCTAGAAGTCACTCAGGAAGCAGTTAAGGTCGAACTCAATATTGAGTCCTTTGGGCCTGAGAGTATCCATACAAAAGATATATTTGGATTCGAGCTGGCTCAGGGACCTAACTTTGTGACCCCCTCGCCATGGTCTGGAATAAGGAACTATCCCCCAAAATTTAAGCTGTGATGGATCTTTCCGATGAACTTTGGCAAAGTGACGTGATACACTGTGGTTAGTGAACCCGCTTTCTATATTCTTAACGTGTTCTTTAATGCGGATTCGCAGAAGCCGCTTAGTATGGCCAATATATTGAAGGCCACAGCTGCATTCTAGGGCATAGACTGCACCATCTGTGTTATATCCAATAAAGTTTCTTACTTCATATTGTGTGTCATTGCTATTAGACTTGAATGTAGTGACTTTAATATTTGGTCGTTTAGTATGTATGCAAGAGTAACATCTTTTACAAGGGTAAAATCCTTTGCCAGTAAAGAAAGAAAACAATTTCTTCAGGGGATCTATCACACTCTTGACCAGTTGGTCCCGCAAAGTGGGGGCCCTTTTATAGATGAAGCTCGGTTTGTCTGGTAATAGGGCTCGAAGGTCCTTGTCAGTCTTCAGAATATGCCAGTGACGTTGAATAACCTTTTCTATCTTCTTAAACTGAACGCTGTATTCCATCATCACAGGTACCAAATCCTTCCTAATTGCCGGCTTCTTGTTTTCCAGAAGGTTGCTTCTTGGTAACTTAGATACTTCATCTATTTTTTCCTTGATATACGTATCGTTATATCCCTTTTCAATAAATCTGTCGCCAATTTTTTTGGCCTGAACTTGAAACTCGTCTAGCCTGGTACAGTTGCGTCTTAGACGTACCAGCTGGCCCTTAGGTATATTGAAGAGCCAGTTTTTATGGTGGCAACTAGTGATGGGGAGGTAGCTATTGCGGTCTACGTTTTTAAAGAAAGTCCTTGTGTCAAAAGTCCCATTATTCCTAGAAATTTCTAAGTCCAGGAAGGGTATGGTATGTCCTATCTGCCATGTCAATACGATATTTTTGGAGTTGATGTTCAAACTCTCAAAAAAGGCAACAAGGGATTGGTGGTCTCCTTTCCATAAGATAAAGATATCGTCGATATACCTTTTATATAGCAAAAGGTCAGTAGGCTGGTTGGTGAAAATCGACTCCTCTTCCCATTTAGACATGAAGAGACCCGCGACGCTGGGTGCGAATTTTGCCCCCATTGCCACCCCGGTCATTTGCTGGTAATATTGATTCTTGTACCAGAGGTGGCTATGTTTGAGACAGAAGTCCAAGCATTTGATAATGTACTTCCTCTGTACACATGGGAGCTCTGTATAGTTGCGAAGCCCCCATTTGGTGGAATCGCAGGCTAGATGATGGGGAATGATGGTGTAGAGTGACGATACGTCTGCTGTTGCCATCAAAAGTGGTCCGGCCTCATTCGTCTCGTCCAGAAGTTGCAGCATGTCTTTCGTATCCTTAAGATAAGCGCGTGTATTCTGGACGGCCGGTTGAAGAAACCCAAGTCTAGCTGTGATGGAATCTATCCCGTTCACTATAGGTCTAAAGGGAGGGTTATCTTTATCTTTGTGGATCTTGGGTAGGGCATAGATGATGGGGGTTCTGCAAGCCTCGGGGATCAGATATTTAGCCTCTTTTTTGTCAAGGACTCCCTTCTTCTGACCCAAATGTACTACTTGTTCAAGTTCTTTTTTCCATTTGAAAATCGGATTTTTGGACATGGGGCAGTAGGTCTCAGAGTCATCAAGCAATTTCATCATGCCTGTGTGGTATTGTTCAGTGGTTAATAGAACAATCCCTCCACCCTTATCCGAGGGCCTAATCACAAGGTCTTTCTTTGCTCTGAGTTTTTTGATCCCAATTTTCATGGATGTAGGTTCCTCAATTTTTTTGAAAGTGAGGTTTTTAATTTCTTCTGTTACCATATGTCTGAATACCTCTATGTGTTTACCATCTTTTACCTTGGGATTAAAAGTGGATTTATTCCTTAACTGACTGTGCACCACGGAATTGGTTTCCCTTATAATGGGCTTAGCAGGTATATCTTTGAGATACTTTTTAATGTTAAGTTTCCTAATGTATCGCTCTAAGTTGATATAGGTCTGGAATTTATCCAAGTTTCTGACCGGTGCATACTTAAGCCCTTTATCCAGTACCAGAATTTCTTCTTGGGTCAGAGGTGTGTCAGTAAGGTTAAAAATCCCTTCCCCAATTATTCTTTTTTTCTCCTGTTTTCTCTTTCCTGCTCTGCACCCTCTTTTCTTGGAGGGCTTCTTTGCTTGGTCTCCTCTGTTTTCCTTGGTGGATGATATATCATATCCCGGTCTAAAAAAGACCTGCTGTATCCTTGCTCGCGATAATACTCTGGAATTCTTCTATCATCTCTATAGTAGTCCCGTTGTTCTCTTGGAGGACCATATTGATTATAGGTGTACCCTGGACTCCTCTCTCTAGGTCTGAGGAGTGGAGGTGGTGGACCATATCTAGCTCCTTGTCCATAATAAGGGTCAGGATCTGGGCTCCGTCTATAGGGTCTCTGATCATATTGTTGGTCACTCCTATATTCTTTGTTTCCATGGTCTCCATTCGCATATTCGGAGAAAAAAAAAAGAATAATTGGGGAAGGGATTTTTAACCTTACTGACACACCTCTGACCCAAGAAGAAATTCTGGTACTGGATAAAGGGCTAAAGTTTACACCGGTCAGAAACTTGGATAAATTTCAGACCTATATCAACTTAGAGCGATACATTAGGAAACTTAACATTAAAAAGTATCTCAAAGATATACCTGCTAAGCCCATTATAAGGGAAACCAATTCCGTGGTGCACAGTCAGTTAAGGAATAAATCCACTTTTAATCCCAAGGTAAAAGATGGTAAACACATAGAGGTATTCAGACATATGGTAACAGAAGAAATTAAAAACCTCACTTTCAAAAAAATTGAGGAACCTACATCCATGAAAATTGGGATCAAAAAACTCAGAGCAAAGAAAGACCTTGTGATTAGGCCCTCGGATAAGGGTGGAGGGATTGTTCTATTAACCACTGAACAATACCACACAGGCATGATGAAATTGCTTGATGACTCTGAGACCTACTGCCCCATGTCCAAAAATCCGATTTTCAAATGGAAAAAAGAACTTGAACAAGTAGTACATTTGGGTCTGAAGAAGGGAGTCCTTGACAAAAAAGAGGCTAGATATCTGATCCCCGAGGCTTGCAGAACCCCCATCATCTATGCCCTACCCAAGATCCACAAAGATAAAGATAACCCTCCCTTTAGACCTATAGTGAACGGGATAGATTCCATCACAGCCAGACTTGGGCAATATGTAGACCGGTTTCTTCAACCGGCCGTCCAGAATACACGCGCTTATCTTAAGGATACGAAAGACATGCTGCAACTTCTGGACGAGATGAATGAGGCCGGACCACTTTTGATGGCAACAGCAGACGTATCGTCACTCTACACCATCATTCCCCATCATCTAGCCTGCGATTCCACCAAATGGGGGCTTCGCAACTATACAGAGCTCCCATGTGTACAGAGGAAGTACATTATCAAATGCTTGGACTTCTGTCTTAAACATAGCCACCTCTGGTACAAGAATCAATATTACCAGCAAAAGACCGGGGTGGCAATGGGGGCAAAATTCGCACCCAGCGTCGCGGGTCTCTTCATGTCTAAATGGGAAGAGGAGTCGATTTTCACCAACCAGCCTACTGACCTTTTGCTATATAAAAGGTATATCGATGATATCTTTATCTTATGGAAAGGAGACCACCAGTCCCTTGTTGCCTTTTTTGAGAGTTTGAACATCAACTCCAAAAATATCGTATTGACATGGCAGATAGGACATACCATACCCTTCCTGGACTTAGAAATTTCTAGGAATAATGGGACTTTTGACACAAGGACTTTCTTTAAAAAACGTAGACCGCAATAGCTACCTCCCCATCACTAGTTGCCACCATAAAAACTGGCTCTTCAATATACCTAAGGGCCAGCTGGTACGTCTAAGACGCAACTGTACCAGGCTAGACGAGTTTCAAGTTCAGGCCAAAAAAATTGGCGACAGATTTATTGAAAAGGGATATAACGATACGTATATCAAGGAAAAAATAGATGAAGTATCTAAGTTACCAAGAAGCAACCTTCTGGAAAACAAGAAGCCGGCAATTAGGAAGGATTTGGTACCTGTGATGATGGAATACAGCGTTCAGTTTAAGAAGATAGAAAAGGTTATTCAACGTCACTGGCATATTCTGAAGGCTGACAAGGACCTTCGAGCCCTATTACCAGACAAACCGAGCTTCATCTATAAAAGGGCCCCCACTTTGCGGGACCAACTGGTCAAGAGTGTGATAGATCCCCCGAAGAAATTGTTTTCTTTCTTTACTGGCAAAGGATTTTACCCTTGTAAAAGATGTTACTCTTGCATACATACTAAACGACCAAATATTAAAGTCACTACATTCAAGTCTAATAGCAATGACACACAATATGAAGTAAGAGACTTTATTGGATATAACACAGAGGGTGCAGTCTATGCCCTAGAATGCAGCTGTGGCCTTCAATATATTGGCCGTACTAAGCGGCTTCTGCGAATCCGCATTAAAGAACACGTTAAGAATATAGAAAGCGGGTTCACTAACCACAGTGTATCACGTCACTTTGCCAAAGTTCATCGGAAAGATCCATCACAGCTTAAATTTTGGGGGATAGTTCCTTATTCCAGACCATGGCGAGGGGGCCACAAAGTTAGGTCCCTGAGCCAGCTCGAATCCAAATATATCTTTTGTATGGATACTCTCAGGCCCAAAGGACTCAATATTGAGTTCGACCTTAACTGCTTCCTAAGTGACTTCTAGGACCCCTTCCTCTTGACTTTCCAGGTTATATTCCCTAGCTCCATTCATCCCTAGCCATGATCTGTCCTTTACCATTCCATGTAGGTCTTTGTTAGCCGTGTGTCGGGTGCAGCTGTGTACAGTGCTCTGTTCGTTTTTTTTTACTCGATACATACTACTTTTCTACATCAGTAGAGGACTGTTAGAATTTTCCCTGAGCAGAGGGAGAGTGCTCCCCTCTATGTGTATATATCCATATATATATGTGTATGTCACTTGCATATATGTGTATATTCTTAATCTGATTTCACAGATTTTTTACTTTTTACCTTTTATATTTTATCCCATATTTTACTATTATGTATTATTTTTTGTATCTCCTATCATCCCTGCCATCCATCATTACACCCAATGAGGATGTCCATTGGGGTTTTTTTTCCCCCACAACCCTCTATTAGAGGCATTTTTACTATTTTTCAGTTTGGCTCTGTTTACCATTTAGACATGCTGGGATCCCATGGAGGGTGTCTGAGCGTGTTTGTGGTTTAAATCATCCATATTTTATCATTCCGTTTTACACACCTTTTTTTTATATATTATGTTAATTCTGAGTCTGGTTTGTATTCGGGTCTGCCTAGACCAGGACGCCTCCCATTGTGAGACCTAACGACATCTCTGATTAGATGCCACCTGGGTGGGACGGTACGAGGAGGAGTGCTTGCTGTCCTTAGCTGAATTGCATGCTGACTTCGGGAAAATGGCCGCCGGGCGTCCTATTCCGCAGACCCTATTTAAACTCAGACCAGTATCCAAGTGCTATCCCCTGATGAAGTCACGTGGTGTGACGAATACGCGTCGGGATTGGAGCACTGGACCCTTTACACCTGACGGACGGTAGACGAGCTCGCTGCTCGTGGATGTATGACCGCCTCAGCTGACTTTATGTGAGTTTTTATTTTGTGCTTTGTTTATTAAATCTTTATTTTGCGGTATTATGCGATGTGCCCTCCTATTTTTGTTTCAAACACCATCGTTTGAGTATCGGCGGATCAACATCTAGCCAAACAGCGGCAGCAGAGCAGCACCTGACGAGCTCGCTGCTCGTGGAGATAGGCACCCCCTTTCACCACTCTGTGTAAGTGCACATCTTTTGATTGCTAGCAGGAATCCCTCCAGTGGTGACAGGACTTTGAGGCTTCCATTCATCAAGAGTTTGATGCCCTATCTTTCTGGCTATATCAGATAGCCTTGAGGTAAGCTGATAGGATCACTAGAGGTGTGGGCTGCACGTTTTGGAATCCTCCATTGCACCTTCACTCATTTGGCTGCTGGAACATCTCCTTTTGACTTCACACCAGATTTCACTTGCTGCACCGAGTTGCATGATTAAGTTGGACTCTCTTCTTTTATTTGGTTTTGTCTGCAGGACTGAGTTTGACCATGCATTCTATTATGTCCACCACACATCTTTATAGATGACACGGTCACTGTTATTTACTGTTACTTTGTTCACATTGTGTTTTATAGAATTTTTTCTATATATTTATACATTTTTGTCACTTATTGTATTCACCTAGTTTACTACTTCACTTCCCCTTTCCCATCACCCTTTAGGCATCACCACCACAGCGCAAACAATATCACTTGTTGTATACCTTTTATTGTCCATTTGGATAGACCTATTCTTTGTTTGCTGCAGTATACCTCCCGTGCCCCTTTCCCACGGCCCCTTTCCCACGGTCCAATCCCTTTTCACCCATTTCAGCGCAGGAGTTTCACCTATCACTTTCCCCTTGTGTGTATGTGTATTTCCCGATCATGTCTACGGGGCATAAGTGTCCAGTTTCAAAAGAGGTGACTGTGCATTTGGTGATCACAAGTACTAGTTCAACATAACATTTTCAACAGCAGAGTGGTTTCTTTGCACACAATTGGGACTGCTATACCGTTTACATGTATATGCTTTTTTTATATCTGTCTCTGTTTTTTATATTTTTTGGATTGCACTATTAGTTTGATTATTCCTTTTTTTCTAATAGCAGCATTCACAGCAATACCTACAAAGTGGCAATTTACTTTTGATTTTGTTACACAGTTTGTCTGACTGTTTGTTTGCCAGCAGCAAATTTTTGCACCTACCAGAGCAATATTTTTTATGTTTTTTAGTTGTTTTAAAGAGGTTGTAAGGACAAAAATATTTTCCTCTTAAATTAATATCTGACAGTAGCTGATAAAGTAAAAAGTAATGTTTTGCATTATAACTAGTTTGATACCTGTTGAAATCGAGCTGTTTTATTCACCTCCGTCACTCCTGAATCGTTATTCTCACTGACTTCCTGGTTTGCGGTGCGCATTCATTCTTGCTACATCACGACCTAATGGGAACTACAGTTCCCATTAGGCTTAGCCTCCATGCCTGTGAGGGATAAGAGATCATCTTCACGCAGGGCTGTAGTCATAGGGAGGGGGTGAGCACATTCTGCTTTCCACCATGCAAAATTGTTTAGGTGGTGGTGGAAAGCAAGAAGAGGAGAGACAGGAAATGGCATTTTCAAACCTGGATTACTGTATTTTGGAGGTCAAAAGGAAAAACGAGGTAAGTGATATTTAAATGCTCTAGCTTACAGCAATCAATTGATCTAATAAACAACAACTTTAGTGTTCCTTTAGGCTTCACTGAGAGTAGTTTTACCTGCTAAACAACGATTACTATGTATAGCCATCTTGAGATTTACACAGCTTTGCTCCACAGCACAACCCAGTCTAGCAGAGGAGGGGACCTGATCTTTTTCTATTGCAATCCCACTTTCACATACAGGTCCCCTCCCAACCCCACCCCTATGACTGGACAGTGAAAAGAGAAGCAGCATACTGATGCGCTCATCTCTCTGCCATTCTGCTTTATCCTCCAATCAGCATGGTTCTTGCAATTCAGCATGCATGTGCAGTTTCTCAGCTTTTTTTTCTTTTGGTGGTATTTGATCACCTCTTCATTTTAAAAATACATATAATATATATATATATACACACACACACACATATATATATATTAGCACTGAGTATAAGTTATAAATATATAATTCATGCTCAGAATATATATATATATATGTCCAAATTTTTGGCTGAACTCAGACCTTAAACAAACCAGAAGACACATAGGACAGGACACAGGGCTCCACAGCCGTCCTGGAGCTGTGTGAACTGGCTCCACTGAGAGCCGGTCACAGTCTCCTGACATGCAAATTGGATGCGGAGGAAGGCCACATCTAATTCGCACCAGTTTGAACCCAGCCTTAGAGAATACATGTACTGTAATGCATATACTAGGAACCATATGACAATGCATATTGTAAAGAAACGTTTTTCTGTTGTCTGTAGCTATCAAATTAGATGTACCATTCAATAAGTAGGTCAAAAAAGAAGTAAAAAGGTTGTGGGTAATAATAAAGCAAGGGGGTTGAGATTAATATTAGCAGTAGTAATAGAAGATAACTAATACCCAAGAAGCTGGCTCTGAAGTAGAGTACAGGGACTTGGTAGCTGATGGAGTACAGGACGTGATATTCGTAGTGAATCACTTCTGTTTCCTGAGCTTCCTGTGGTATAACCAAGCTCTCATCCTCTTCCTCGTGGAAACCCTGCAAAACAGAATGAAGAATATATTCAATTACGTTCATTC
This sequence comes from Rana kukunoris, assembly GCA_029574335.1. Classification (NCBI taxonomy): domain Eukaryota; kingdom Metazoa; phylum Chordata; class Amphibia; order Anura; family Ranidae; genus Rana; species Rana kukunoris. The sequence goes on along the minus strand of CM056049.1, from coordinate 113,199,112 downwards.
AGAAGCATTTTCCTGACATATCATAAGCACAGCGTGATTTCAGCATCCCCATGAATTCCAGGAAAAAACTATTGATTTTTCAGCATAGCAAAAAAAAAGGAATTTACACAACTGACAGTGTTTACTTGGTGAGCTGTATGTTTTGCTAGGATATTTGCAACATGATGACTATGCAGGGGTGGATTTATATTACGGGAGCCTACATGCAATGCAACAAATGAAATTGTCCTGCAAGACATTTAGGAACCGAGAAGCCTAATGCCCGGTTCCTTCCGCCCAGTCTATGTCTGGATAATTAAAATCCCCCATTATAACACTTCCCATCCTTGTTGCTAATCCAACTTGTGATAGGAGATCCGTCTCCCCCTCATCCCCCAGGATAATGGGGCCTATAGCATACTCCCAGGTTAATGGGACCTATAGCATACTCCCAGTATTATTTTCCCCTTAGCTTCATCCCTTTGGAGCTCTACCCATAAGGATTCCACCTTCTCCCTAGCTTCCTTAGTAATGTCATCTCTCACATTCACTTGTACATTATTCTTGATATATAGGCATACGCTGCCGCCTTTTTTACCCTCTCTATCCCTGCGATAAAGGGTATACCCTTGAATAGCTGCCAGCTGTTGAACCAGGTCTCTGAAAATCCCACAAAATCCAAATCCTCCTCGTACAACAGTATCTCTAGTTCACCCATCTTGTCTGCCGGGCTCCTGGCTTTGGTGAACATGCCACATAGTTTAGACCGCTATTATACTATCCTCTTATTGGGTGTTTCGAGATTGCAACTAGGACTTGTTACTAAACTTACCTTACCTAATGCCCCCAATACTATCCTCTGGAATATGTTTTGTGCTGACTATCTCTACCTCTGCCCCCCCCCCCCCCCGCCTACTTTAAGTTTAAGGCCTCGTACAGGCCTTTGAACAAATCTGTCTGCTGGGATTTTGGTTTGCTCGCGTGTACACACGAGCAAACCAAAATCCCCGCCAGCAGAGAGCGCGCTGACGTGTCGGTGACGTGGCGGTGACGTTGACGCCGCCACGTCACCGCACCAGGAAGTAAAACACTTCCGCGCATGCGCCGAATCCATTCGGCGGCGGTGCGGGACGACATGTCTGCTGGTAAGTGTACTAACCAGCAGACATGTCGGGCGGACGGATTGCCACCCGATAGATTTCAAAGCATGCTTTGAAATCTGTCGGGTGGCCAAATCCGTCGGCTCGGCCGTACACACGATCGAATCTGTCTCCTGAAACGGTCCAGCGGACCGTTTCCAGCGGACAGATTTGATCGTGTGTACGAGGCCTTAGTCTTGCTTGCTTTGGGAGCACAAAAAAAATCCCCAGAACACAACATACCACCAGATACCAATAGAATGAGATTGGACAAGTATGACAGAATGGACCAACTCTAGATTGGGGTGACGAGTGATTCCCCTGCAAATTCTCTGTTGGTCTTTCCCGTTTGGACATGTGGAGTTGCATGTGCTTGAGTAAGATGGGTGTTTTTAACAGAGTGACCCAAAAAACTAAATTTAGGTGCCGCTCAGGAAGAGAGGTAAAGTCCAACAAGACCACTGTGAGTGCAGCTAGGGACTGGTAGCTTGTTCCTCATTATTAAGCTCCAAGGGACGGAGTGAAACGAGTTGAAGGTGTAGCCTGGTTGGAGTATGGGCTGAGGCTGCCATTCATCTTACTTTATGCACATGGGTCTGCTTTGTGATGTGCAGCTTATGGAGCTTTTCCTTTGACATTGTTTTTAACAGAGGCATCTGAAATTCACCCGCCAAGTTTTCCTGAGGAAGCAAATGCTGCTCCTGAAACATGTAGTAATATCTTCTTTGGCTAACCAATGTTACAATCATACAATACAATGTACAGTGCCTTGCAAAAGTATTCCTCCCTTTGGCTTTTGACCTATTTTGTTACATTACAGCCTTTAGTTCAATGTTTTTTTAATCTGAATTATATGTGATGGATCCAAACACAATAGTCTAAGTTGGTATAGTAAAATAGATACATAAAACTATTTCTCAGAAATAAAAAAAATTATAATTGGCATGTGCGTATGTTATGAAGCCCATAAAAAGCTCTGGTACAACCAATTACCTTCAAAAATCACATAATTAGTGAAATGATGTCCACCTGTGTGCAATAAAATTGTCACATGATCTGTCATTACATATACACACCTTTTTGAAAGGCCCCAAAGGCTGCAACACCTAAGCAAGAGGCACAACTAACCAAACACTGCCATGAAGACCAAGAAACTCTCCAAACAAGAAAGCGACAATGTTGTTGAGAAGTACAAGTCAGGGTTAGTTTATAAAAAACATATCCAAATCTTTGATGATACCTAGGAGCACCATCAAATCTATCATTACCAAATGGAAAGAAAATGGCACTTAACAGCAAACCTGCCAAGAGACGGCCACACACCAAAACTCACGGACTGGGTAAGGAGGGCATTAATCCGAGAGGCAGCACAGAGACCTAAGGTTACCCTGGAGGAGCTGCAGAGTTCCACAGAACAGACTGGAGTATCTGTACATAGGACGTCAATAAGACGTACGCTCCATAGAGTTGGGCTTTATGGCAGTGGCCAGAAGAAAGCCATTACATTCAGCAAAAAACAAAATGGCACGTTTTGAGTTTGCAAAAAGGCACGTGGGAGACTCACAAAATGTATGGCGGAAGGTGCTCTGAGCTGATGAGACTAAAATTGAACTTTTTGGCCATCAAAGAAAATTATATGTCTGGCGCAAACCCAACACATCACATCTGACTTTTAATAAACATAAAAAAGGCTGGAACTCCCCTTTAAGTTGAATCTGTTTGCAAGTTGGAACTTTCTTTTAAGTGTAGCTCCAGCCAAAAAATCAATTTTTAAGCTTTTTGGATAGCATAGGTAAGGGTCATCACCCCTGTAACATTTGTTTTGCTATCTGTGCCCATGTTCATGAAGATTTCACCTCACTTTCTGTCCCAATGACAAATGGATTTAGAAAATTTTGGGTTATTAGGGAAACAAGGATTGGTGATAAAGTTTCAGTGGAGACACCTTTTTCCCATGTTAAATTAGAGAATTTCCCTTCCTATGGGTAGATTTCCTCTCACTTCCTGTTGTCTCCCTCCGTTTGTAAGTAGGAGTCATTTGTAAGTAGGGGACCACCTGTATACTTAAAGGGATGCTGGAGGTGCAAGGTTTCTGAATGCAACACTAGAACTGATCATGTAGTCAGGATAAACGTGGCAGTGCCATTATTAGGCCCCAGTGAAGCCTAGGTCCTGTTAATTTGTTTTAATGGCCGAAGGTTAAGCAACATATTTCCAAACTAATCACTATGGGCCAGATTCTCATACATTTTCGCTGGCGTAGCGTAAGCCATTTACACTACGCCACCGCAACTTAACAGAGCAAGTGCCGTATTCTCCATGCACTTGCTCCGACGTTTGCGGAGGCGTAGTGTAAATGGCCCAGCGTAAGGCCGCGTAATTCAAAGGGGGCGGCTTGTATTTACATTAGGCGCGCCCCCGCGCCGATCGAACTGCGCATGCGCCGGCCGGGGAAAAAGCCCAGTGCGCATGCTACAGCTCACGTCGGAAGGCGCCATTGAAACCGACGTCAAAATGACGTGATCGTCACTTATGCAATGCCCTATTCGCGAACGACTTAGTAAAACGACGTAACCGACGGAAAAATCCGACGCTGACCCGACGCCATACTTAACATGGCATCCGATGGCACTGCGTAAGGTTACCCCTCATATTAGCAGGGGTAACCTTACGTGGACGAAAACGACGTAAGCGACGACGGGGCGGCGTAAAAGCTTCGGGAATCGGAGTAGTATCCTCATTTGCATAGGCAAATGAGAAAACAATGTTAAGGCCACCTAGTGGCCGGAGTTGTCATTACATCTACGATCCGCAAGTGTAATACAATTACACTTGTCGGATCTTCACCCGTATCTATGCCAAAGTGATTCTAGGAATCACTCGCATAGATACCCAGGAAAAAAAACGGCGATACGACGGGGTATCTGAGATACCCCGTCGTAGCACCTCTGAGAATCTGGCCCTATATTTTTTTGTCCTTTAAAAAATTATATATCTTTTAGACCCCTTTCACATTGGGTTGGTTTTCAGGCGCTTTAGCTCTAGAAATAGCCTCTGCATAGCGCCTGAAAAACGCATTCCATTCATTGCAGTGTGTCTTTACACACTGGGGCCGTGCGCTGACCAAAACATGCATTTTTTCTATAGTTTCTAGTGGTTGAGCTGTATAGATTACTAAATTAAACCTAGGACGGCATTTTTTAGTTTCTTAAGCAGAGAAGCCTGCTAGTATGCAAATAATGATCTTTTTTTCGAAAGCACCTACCCAAAGTAATTTCTTACCTGTGCCCTCCATGCTTTAAAATGATTGAAAGATGTCCGCCCGTCCCCCCCAGCCATGACATGTTGCTGTTTATATTCTTCTGTGGGCCTTGTGTTAGACATATGTGATTATCAACAGTCAAAAGGAGCTTGTCATGTGGCCCCCACACTGTAGTTTTTGCAGCAGGTGTAGCGGAACTCCATTCTGCCACCTCCGACTCTCACCCTCAGCTCCCACTTCCCGCTGTCACGTGTGAACACAGAAGCCTTCTGTGTTTATAAGGGGCAGATTTGCTCAGCGGTTCCAGAATCTAACAGATATGCACTCATGGCTGGGATAAAATTCCAGAGTGAGGGAGAACAATCTCCCTGCAAGACATGCTGCCTACACAGGGAGCTACTAGAGCTAGACCAGGAAGGAAAGAGTTATGCAAGGAAGCTTTGGGTCGACTGTGTGCACTGTGAAGTAGCACACCCATAAACGCTGCACTCTGTACATAGCACACCTCTGAATTCTGTACATGGCGCACCCCTGAACTCTGCACTCCTTACACAGCGCACCCCAGAACTCTGCACTCCTTACGCAGCGCACCCCTAAAAGCATTTCTGAACCCTGCAATCTGTAGACATTGCAGTTCTGGACTATGTACGTAGCACACCCATAAACCTTACATTCTGTACATAGAGCACCCTTGAACCCTGTACTTTGTACATAACAAACTCCTGAACTCTGCACTCTGTACATAGTGTAATCCTGTGTCAGGCACCACGAATCAGGCAGAGACAGAAAATTATGTTAAAATCACAACTTTTATGTAATAGTAAAATTGTACAAATCAGCAACAGAAGCCAGGGTTAGGAAGCCAAAACAAGAAATCAGACTAGCCGGAATCAGCTTAGTCAGGAGTCAAAGATTAAGATTAGGAAACCAGAAGAAATGTCAGCCAGGCAAAGTCAAACAGGAACACAGCAGAGAGACACAGTGGATTGTTGACCAAGGCAAAGGCACCATAGGAATGACCTCAGCAGTTTATGGATGGGTTCACACTGCTGTGCAAAGCGGCTCACAGCAGGGGTCCGGTGCGTCCCTGTTCTCCGTTTTAGAGATGAATCAGGCCCAAATTTTTGGTTGGATTCTGACCTGAAGACACACAGGACTCTTCTGAAAACCGCTCCGCTGCCGTCCCAGAGATGTGTGATCCGGCTCCATTTAGAGCCGGTAACAGTCTCCTGACCTGTGATTTGGATGCGGGGGAAACCCACATTCAATTTGCACTAGTGTGAACCCAGCCTTAGTAGCCAAGGGGCTGGCTCTAGGCTGGACTAATGAGGCGGGTAATGGTAACAAGGTGAGTCATTGTGGAAGCAATGAGTGGCTGGTAATTATCAGACAGCTGAGCAGCCTGAGCACTGAGAAAAGTTCTGCTAAAACTCCAGCCCTGACATCCTGAACTCTGCACTCTGTACACAGCTCACCCCTGAACTCTGCACTCTGTGGAAAGTGTACTCCTGAACCCTGCACCCTGTACATAGCACACTTCTAAACTCTGCAATCTGTAGACAGAGCACCCCTGAACTCTGTACGCAGCACACCCATAAACCTTGTTTTCTGTACATAGCACACCCTTGAACCCTGCACTTTTCACATAATGAACACCTGAACTATGCACTCTGTACGTAGCATAATCCTGAACTCTACACGCTGTGCATAGCGTACACATGAACTCTGCACGCTGTGCATAGCGTTCGCATAAACTCTGCAGGCTGTACATAGCGTACACATGAACTCTGCATGCTGTGCATAGCATAATCGTGAACTCTGCACTCTATATGTAATGCACTCCTGATCCCTGCAATTTGTACGTAGCGCATCCCAGATACAACTGGCCCTGTAATGGCAACCAAACTGCTGATGCTGCCGACGATTAAATTGAGTTTAGCACTCCTGTCATAAGCCAAAGCTTTTCAACTGTACTCAATTTAGCCATTTTCCAATAATTGAGGTTACGTCCTTATTCTAATGAAAAAAAGTCATGTTTTCTACTATAATTTCAAAGCTAGCTAACAAGGTGCATGGTGGTAGTTCACGGCAGAGAATTACATTTAATACAATAATTTGAATTTACAGTGTTCCCTAACACCCCAGAGTTAATTAAGTCTAATCACTTTTTACATACATAGTTCCTTCTAACAATCATTTCCTACAGAGCGACTTATATACTTACATTGAGTATAGATGACTTCAAGTCGCTATATAAACAGCCTTATATCATTACCGTACGTGACCTGGCTGCTCTTTCACCATGCACAGCCAGCAATCAAGTGCAAACTATAATAGTCAAGTAGAACCTACTGCTGACACTGTGTTCAGAGTCCATCATTAGGACAGTAATTTCACTCTGCAGGTGAGAAATAGATATAATTGGCAGCTGACACGAGGCACACTCAACATATTTAACTCGCTGCCCATAAAAAGGACCTGGGGAGAGAACCACTGGTAAAAACAGCACTTTAAGTAAAATCAATGCACTTACTATTTAATCTGAAATTGATAAGGGTTTGCAAATACTAAATCTAGAGGCTAATATCTTACAGGCAGACACAGTAGCCTATAGCAACCAAGAAAAGGCACGTTTCATTAATCAGAGCATGATAAGCTGCTGAACACGGAAGTGATGAGCTGCCAGTATTTGCAGCAATCTACTGTTCTCCTTTTTCAATAAGTCTATAGTAAAATAGGATTCATTTATAGTTTTATCCATTAACAAATGTAGAAGTGTACTAAGAATGCACAAAATTATGCTTTTAACCCTTTCACTTTAGGCCCGAAGATTCGTTAAAACCCCCAAACATTATATATTTTCTGAAGGCAGACACCACAAAGAATAAAATGGTGGTAGTTCCAATTTTTTATGTCACATGATATTTGCACAACAGTTTATCAAGCCCAAAATTTCAGTAAAGTTAATTTTAGGGCTAACACATACAATATTTTGCAATTTTTTGGGGGGTAAAATACAAAAGATAGGCCAAGGTAAATAGAAGAAGAGATTGAGGGAAATAGATAGCCAAAATGTCAGGCTTTAATTTTGCGTGCGCAAAATGACAATATATTTCAGTACCCTATATTTTTCATAAGCGACACTTTAACCACTTTCCACCCAGCCTATAACAAGATGACGACTGGGGGTGCCTCTCGTTGATCCCGGTGGACGTCACAGCCGATGACTGATCAGTGTACCGGTGTTCCATCAAAATAGCCAATTCATCCAATTGTGTCACTTCCAGTTACTGTAAACCGTCAGTAACTGGAGATTTCAATGAATTTCTGTTTTGACACAATACCGGCAACCGCTTACACTCCGGTTCATGGTATTATATTGTTAGTCTGCTCTGATACTAACCAACAAAATGGCCACCTCCGTGGCAGCGACAACTTTTTTCTCTTTAGCCACTGTTGTGTCAAAACAGCAAAGTCTTTGTGTACCACATTTTCCGGTGTTGTGTCAAAACGGCAAGTCATCTAAATCTTTAAGATGGTTTACAGTAACCGGAAGTGACGTAATTGGAGATCTTGATGAATGTACTATTTTGGCAGAACAGCGGCTCACTTTCAGTTACGTGTGACCGCTGTGACCAATCATAGCAGGTCACATGACAGTTGTATACAATGAATGACTTACTTTCATGTCATATTGTGTAAAACTGTGTTGCTAGCTGTAATTGGTCACAGTGATCACATGATACAGACAGGGCCAATCACAGTCCATCTGTGCCATGTGATTAGCTCTAGCCAATCACAGCTAATCAAAACAAAACAGACTGAATGAATGTTTCATTCAGTAAAATGCTTTGTTATAGCAATGTAATTCACTCCTATAAGCAAACATAATTTGTAAAAAATAAAATAAAAATTCCCGATCACTTCCCCAGAGTAGTACAATGTTACTATGGTAAAATTATATTGTTCTGGTTACAGTATCTTAAAAAATGTCTTAAAAAAAATATATATATATATATATATATATATATATATATATATATATATATATATATATAAAATTGCCACACCAGTCAGTGTCCCCGATCACTGCCACACCAGTTATATGATAATGCTGTACTGCACTGGTCACCATATGTAAACCTCAAAAAACTTGCCATGCATCTTACTAAATACATTGGACTGGACAGTATATACTATAGTTTGTGGACTATAACTTAGACTTTAAATTAGACTAAATCAGAGCTTTTTTTCTCAGAAAATAGGTGCAGGAACTCAACCACGACCCCGTTCAGATTTCACAAACAGTAGGAGGGTCTTAAAGGGGCATTGAATGCCAGGATTGCATTACATACAGAATGCAGAGTTCAGGTCATTACACACAGAGTGCAGAGCTGTCACTTGTAAACACAGAAACCGGACTTCTGTGTTTACAAGTGATTGTGGTGAGCAGGCACCAAAGGGTCTGAGCCAGAGGTGGTGGAACTGAGTTCCCCCAAGTTCCCCCTGAAAAAAAAGCCCTAGTCTAAATAACATACACTGATTTGGGCTATTTTCACCAAAGAAATGTAACAGAATACACTTTGACCTACATTTATGAAGAACAATTATTTAGTTACAAAATTTTAACAGAAACTAAGAAAAACACGTTTTTATTTTTTTTCCCAAATTTTCAATCCTTTTTAGTTTATTTAACAAAAAGTAAAAAACCCAGGGGTAATTAAATACCACCAAAAGAAAGCTTGAGTTGTATGAACAAAGTTATACAATTTTAGAAGGGAGGTTTAAGGCCGCGTACACACGATCAAATCTATCTGCTGAAAACTGTCTGACAGACCGTCTCAGCAGACAGATTCGATCGTGTGTACGGGCGAGCAGATGGATTTGTCCAGCAGACAGATTTTAAAGCCTGCTTTAAAATCTGTCTGCTGGGAACCCATCGGACCGATATGTCTGCTAGTTGGTACGCTAACCAGCAGACATATCTGCCCGCACATGCGTCGAATGGATTCAACGCATGCGCGGAAGTGTTTTACTTCATGGTGCGGTGACGTGGTGGCGTCAACGTCACCGCCACATCACTGCGCTGTCTGCCAGCGGGGATTTTGGTTTGATCGTGTGTACAGCGATCAAACCAAAACAGCCAGCAGACAAATCTGATCAAATCGGTCTGTCAGACCGATTTGAACAGATTCATTTGCTCGTGTGTACGGGGCCTAAGTGTTTGGGGGTAACTTTATTTTTTTACTTTCACGAAAACTTTATTTACAGTATATTACATAGGAGACAAAAAGCCTACATGCTATAATATTCTTAAGACACTCAGTTTTCAGGCATTTTAGCGCTGTAAAGTGCCTGAAAACTGCCTCCCATGCCTTCCCAGTAAGAAAGCCTGAGTGTTTTTTTTTTAAAGTCCTGCAAGCAGCATCTTTGGGGTGGTGTTGGAGCGCTGCTACACTGCCCCTGCCCATTGGAATGCAACCTACCAGTGCCCACCAATGCAGCCTACCAGTGCCCACCAAAGCAGCCTACCATTGACCACCAATGCAGCCTACCAGTGCCCATCAATGCAGCCCACCAGTGCCCACCAATGCAGTTACCCAGTGCCCACCAATACAGCCTACCAGTGCCCACCAATGCATCCTACTAGTGCCCATCAATGCAGCCTACCAGTGCCCATCATTACAGCCTTCCAGTGCCCATCAATGCAGCGAACCATTGCTCACCAATGCAGCCTACCAGTGCCCACCACCAATGCAGCCTACCAGTGCCCACCACATGCAGCCTACAAGCGCCTGGATGGATTAAACATTTAGTGGTGATCTCCCGCTGTGTGACAGTTGGTGCTTGGATTTTAATATATCAGTGGTCACAGTAACAAAGTCCCGTCACTTAGACTGGCTCCTATGATACATGTCACACTTATTCATTTGGATCAGTGTTCTGTCTATCATAGGAGACGGGACTTTGTTACAGTGGCCGCCGAACATTTCAGACCTAAGCTCCATGACACAGTGGGAGATTCCCGCTGTGTGTGACATAAAACAAGGAGAGGAGGAAGGAGGTGAGGACTCTGGCACTTGAGCTTTGGCACCCGTCCAGGATTGGCCCCACTGCAGCCACAGCTCAAAGCAGCCCCAGGACCACATGTGGGACAGCAGAGCCCAGGAAGCTTAGCAGGGAGGAAGGGGTTGCACCAAGGAAGAACACACTCCAGGAGTCACAGATCCCGTGCCTGGACAGCTGCCGGATCGTTAAAATTTGAAATCTGATCGTCAGCTTGTGGAGTATGTTTAAAATCCCCTGCAAGTCTTACAGTGGTGTCAGTAAAAGGGTAAAATGACTGAACATAAAGTAACTATTGCAGTGGGTCCCCCTCTGCACTTCAGAGGTTAAGTGCTCATTTTGTCTAGGGATGAAGAATAGGGTGAATTACTGTACTTACCTTGTTCATTGCTCTCCTAGCATCTGGTGCTCTCCTTTGCCATCCAACACTCCTAGGATGTAGAAAGGCCTTTGGCGTCCTCAGGTACAACATGGGACTTCTTGTCCCACATTATACAAGATGATGTCTTACAGCTGCGCCCATCAGGTAGAAAAGTGAAACGGATTAAGCCCTGGTTCACACTGGTGCTGCCTTGGAATTGTGCTACAGATCAGTGCGATTTGTACCTCCGATTTCACTGTGGCTTGCAACTTCATTTAATAGAAGTCAATGCAAGTCACATTGAAAACAAGTAGTGCAGGAGCCCTTTTCAAAGTCGCTATGACAAGTGATATAGAACTGTCAAATCGCATGACATATCGAACCGATGTGAACCAGGGCTTAGAGATATACAATCATACTTTAAATGGCATTTTAAAATGGACAAGTTATAGAATAAAATATATACTTTTTTATCTGTGAAAAATCGCTACCGTATGTTTTGTATATTCATTTTTTATCACTTTGGGAAAAATATATATGCTTTATTATTCTATAGTAACAATATTTTTTAAACTAACTAATTAAAGAAGAAAAAAGATTACTTATTTTTAGTTTTGTTACTTTTTTTAAAATTTATATACAGACTGCATAAAAAATAATATCAATTTTTGCAAGACAATATCAACAAAATAAAGCCTTGTTTGTCTGATATACATTTTACAGTATATTACTTTGTTATCTTAGGTAATACATGGAATAAAAGAAAATCAGTCCAAAATAAATATAATATGTAGATGGTATGATGACTCCAAAACTTCTTTTAAAATTCTTCACCCAAGTGACATATAGCACACCAACTTGTGAGAAATCCCTTAACCGAGTGCGGATGGCTACTCTCACCTTAGCAAATGACCACTGTGTTACCAGATGGTCGAACAAGCAGGTATGACAATCAAAGAAAACCAGGGAGCAGGATGGAGATCACTTCCTCATAGTTCAGCCATATAATGAATCCAGACATGAAAAGAAGAGACCACAGATCTAAGTGCTTTCCGCTGGGTAAAAAACTATTTATTTAGCATAAAAAGGGGCTACTCACATTTAGCCAAAGGGTTTCAGGCATGTATGGTTACAGGCATCTAAACTTGGAGGCTCTCAGGACAGCAGCGAGCGACACGCCGTAGACTCCTAACCCCTGGACGCGTTGCGTTATTCAACTTCCGCCCTGCTGAGGAAGTTGAATAACGCAACGCGTCCAGGATATACAGGTACTCCTCGGTTAACAACCAGGTTCTGTTCCAAAGACCAGGTTGTAAAACGAATTAGTCGTTAATTGAGGAGCCACAAAAAATCTTAACTACTGCAATGTATTGTAAAAAAAAAGGTCTAAACACAAAACTCCAGCTCAATAATGTTGTTTTACACAATACAGAACACAAATGAAAATTCTGTACTGTACTGTACAATACAATGATGTATAGTATGTTGTTCAGTTGAGGAGAGCTGGTCGTAAGCCTGAGTGGTCGTTAACCACTTAAGGACCGCCTAACGCCGATATACGTTGGCAGAATGGCAAGGCTGGGCACAGGCACGCTCACGACCTGGTCCAAAGCTCTGTGACCGTGGGACCTGCGGACCTGATCACCGCCGGTGTCCCGCGATCGGGTCACACGAGCTGAAGAACAGGGAGAGGTGAGTGTAAACACACCTTCCCCTTCTTCTCTGTGGCAGTGTCACTGATTGTCTGTTCCCTGTTATAGGGAACGACGATCAGTGAAGTCATACGTCCAGCCACGCCCCCTACAGTAAGAATCACTCCCTTAGGGCACACTTAACTCCTTAGCGCCCTCTAGTGGTAAACCCGTTCACTGCCATTGTCATTTTCACAGTAACAGTGCATTTTATAGCACTTTTCGCTGTGAAAATGACAATGGTGTCAAAAGTGTCCGCCATAATGTCGCAGTCATGAAAAAAATTGCTGATCGCCACCATTAATAGTAAAAAAAAAAATATTAATAACAATTTTATAAAACTATCCCCTATTTTCTAAACGCTATAACTTTTGGGCAAACCAATCAATAAACCCTTATTGCGATTTTTTTACCAAAAATAAGTAAAAGAATACGTATTGGCCTAAACTGAGGAATTTTTTTTTTTTTATATATATATATTTTTTGGGGATATTTATTATAGCAAAAAGTTAAAAATATTGAATTTTTTTCAAGGTTGTCGCTCTATTTTTGTTTATAGTGCAAAAAATAAAAACCGCAGAGGTGATTAAATACCACCAAAAGAAAGCTCTATTTGTGGGAAAAAAGGACGCCAGTTTTGTTTGGGAGCCACGTCGAACGACCGCGCAATTGTCAGTTAAAGCCACGCAGTGCCGAATCGCAAAAATGGGCCAGGTCCTTTACCTGCATAATGGTCCGGGTCTTAAGTGGTTAAACAGGTAAGTTGTCAAACGAGGAGTATCTGTATAAAACTCAGATAACAGCAGATCCTATAATTAAAATGTACTCACACTGCACAAATTGCAATTTTTTTGCATGCTGCATAGTAAGCCCTCACTCACATTGGAGCGACTTATCATGTGATTTTATATGCAAGCTTAGCACAAAACAGGTGTTGCAAAGTACAAGGAAGGTACAGAGGATATGATTTTGCTGAACCATGGAAGGATTCAATAGACTCTGAAAGAAGACAAACAAAACATACCCCATTTTCCTCTGGTATTTACTAATTCTTGCCTGTGTGCGAGCAGGTTTAATTCTCATAATTTTTCGAAGTGCCTTATTAGCCATATGTGTTGTGTACTAGCCAAAGACAAAAAGTAGTACATAGAAAAGCTATATTTTAAAATGTGTCCAGCATTCAGGCATAGAAAAACAGTTCTGCAAGTTTCAAAGAAGCAGCCCCCACCATATGACCGTTGGGCTCCAAAAGAAGAAGGGTCTGCTGAAACCTCCATAATAACAGCCAAGTGGTGGCTTAGTATCTGGGTTTTCTGGTGGTGCTTCTTATCATAAATCTATTCATTATTAGAGAAGCATCAAATTCTACTTTTATGGCTGAGTGATCTTTTGATTCTTCTTTACCTGGAACAAGCATATAACAAGTGGAGGAAGAACTCATAAGAATGGCAGCCAGTCAACTGGTATTTTAAATTACCAGAGTATTATGCCCTGTACACACGCTCGGAATTTCCATTCAAAAATAGTTGGATGGCTTTTCCGACGGAATTCCGCTCAAACTTGACTTGCATACACACGGTCACACAAAAGTTCTCTGAACTTTTGAGCGTTAAGAATGCGGTGACGTACAACACTACGACGAGGCGAGAAAAATAAGTTCAATGCTTCCGAGCATGCGTCAAATTGTTTCCGAGCATGCATGTTTTCTTTCCGTCTGAACTGCAGACAAACAGATTTTCCAATAGGAATTTTTCCGGTTGAAAAAATTGAGAACCTGCTCTCAAACTTTTCCTGGTGGAAATTCCAACAGCAAAAGTCTGATGTAGCATATACACGGTCGGAATTTCCGATGAAAAACTCACATCAGACTTTTGCTGGCGGAAATTCCGCTTGTGTGTTCAGGGCATTAAACTAAATTCTCTACATATTCAAGGCTGCCCACCTCTCCTCTAAGGCCTGTACATTACATGTATGGTCTAGGTATGGGAAGATTTTCATACAGCAGTAGAAAGGGATTAGAACCCTTCGCTACGTTTCCTGGATCCTTAGTCCCTTAGGGACTTCATGGACTACTCTGAAAGTAATTATACATAATGGGCCAGATTCAGGTAGGAGCGGCGTATCTCCACTCCGGCGTAGCGTATGCTGTTTACACTAAGCCGCCGCAACTTTTACGGGCAAGTGCTGTATTTACAAAGCACTTGCCTGTAAAGTTGCGGCGGCGTAGCGTAAATGGCCCGTCGTAAGTCAAATTGGGCGGGTAGAGGGCGTGTATTATTTAAATTACGCGCAATGCCGCGCCAAACGTACTGCGCATGCGCCGGCCGTGAATTTATCCCAGTGCCCATGATCCAAATCACAATGCAAATACTCAATGAAAACGTTGTGAACGTCACTTACGCAAAGCCCTATTCGCGAACGTTTTACATAAACAACGGGGAAAAAAAGCCGGCATGCCGTCCATACTTAACATTGGCTGCGCCTCATACAGCAGGGGTAACATTACGCCGGACCTACGCTTAAGCAAACGACGTAAAAGAAATGCGCCGGCCGGGCGTACTTCCGGGAATCGGCATATTAGGCTAATTTGCATAGTTTAGACGGGAACGCCACCTAGAGAGGCTGCGTCTGATTCTCAGGAGGGCTCAGACGCAGAGATACGACGGCGTATCTGGTGATAAGCTGTTGTATCTCTTTACTGAAACTAGCCCAATATCTATTGCAGTAGATACTCAAATCTTCATGGCTAAAAAACATAGCCTGTAGTGCAGGGGTGTCCAAACTTTTTTCAAAGAGGGCCAGATTTGATGAAGTGAACATGCTCGAGGGCCGACCATTTTGCCTGACATTCTTTGAACCATTAAAATTCAGTCTAAGTGTGTTTGTTCGAGCAACTAATACACAATGTCCAACAGGAATTCTCCAGCCTTTGTGGCTGTGTGTGTGAAGAGATGAGCTTGGGCGTATTGTTTGGATATACGGTATTTATTGGCCTATAACACACACCTTCACTTTAAGAGGGAAGTTTCAGGGAAAAAAAACAAACAAAAACATTTTAAATAACTGTGAATCAAAATAAGTGTCAGTGCCCATCTGCAGACCCCCAATTGCTAAGAATGCAGCACCCACCATTGCCAGGAATGCAGCACCCACCATTGCCAGGAATGCAGCACCCACCATTGCCAAGAATGCAGCACCCATCATTGCTGGGAATGCACTCATTATTGCCGGGAATGCAGCACCTATCATTGCTGGGAATGCAGCACCTATCATTGCCAGGAATGCACTCACCATTTCCAGGAATGATCAGCAGTACCCAGGAGTCCATCTGCAGCCAGTGTGCCCAAGTGTCCATCTGCAGCCAGTGTGCCCAAGTGTCCATCTGCAGCCAGTGTGCCCAAGTGTCCATCTGCAGCCAGTGTGCCCAAGTGTCCATCTGCAGCCAGCGTGCCCAAGTGTCCATCTGCAGCCAGCGTGCCCAAGTGTCCATCTGCAGTCAGTGTGCCCAAGTGTCCATCTGCAGCCAGCATGCTCAAGTGTAAATGTGCAGCCAGTGTGCCCAAGTGCCCATCTGCAGCCAGCATGCTCAAGTGTAAATGTGCAGCCAGTGTGCCCAAGTGTCCATCTGCAGCCAGCATGCTCAAGTGTAAATGTGCAGCCAGCTTTTAAATTTTGTCGCCGAGATGTCCTGTGTATTCGGCGGTATTCAGCTCCTCTCGCAGTCCCGCCCCTTGGCCCGGCTTCTATGATGGACATAACGCACGTCCAATGGCGGGAATGGGGCATGACTACGAGTGGAGCCGAGCCTAGCCGAGTACACAGTATAGTCGGCTCGGGCTATTTTGGCGGTGCTCGCTCCTCCTCACCCACAAGCAGCAGGGATCGGGCGATAAATACAGTATATCTTTTGTGGCCCTGGCGCTGGGAGATCTCCGGGGGCCACAAAAGATATATATGTGTAGATAACCAGGTGGGCCGTTCAAAACCGGACCGCGGGCCGTGATTGGCTTGCGGGCCAGACTTTGGACATGCCTGCTGTAGTGTATCAGATTAGCACTTCTACTACTTGGCACTACTTGGAAGGTACAGTATACAATTAAGATCATTTCACTTACAAGTTTATTACCTGACTTGTTACATTTCGTATGTAAGGAGATCAGATACATTATACATATAGATACAGCTACAGTGTAAGAGATCACATTGAGAATTAGGCAGGTAATTAGACCAATGCTTCCATAATCAATTACAGGTTTATTGATGTTAATAACGTAGGTTATGGAGTAAATGCTTTTATCTCACCACTGTTCTGAGTAAGAAATTGGCTATATGAAGCTCTTGTTTACTTCATAAGCAGCTACATGCTAGACAATCCCAAGGTCAGCCATAATGATTGCTCAGCACTGCAATGACCTCCCGCATTCTCCACAATTCTACTCCTTCGTGCAGAAAGTCAAGTGCTCTCTTCAAATCAGTTCACAGTGGATTGAAGATGATTTGAATTGTATGCAAGAAAAACAAAACACATTGGATTCACCAGCTTTAAAATGCCAATTCAAAGTGGGTAATATTTTAAGATTGGAAGAGGTCAACTTGGGTAAATTTACTTGTAAATCTATTTGCCGACTGCTGTTTTTCTTTTTGTCTAAAACAAAAAAAATGAGGTTTAATCTTTCATCATAAAAATAGGGAGCGGGTATATGTTTTAAAAAAAAAAAATTGAATAAATGAGTATTTTTATATAAAGCTGTTTCAGCATTGTACGTCTATACAAGTGGTTCTCAACCTGGGGGTCGAACCCCCTTGGGGGTCAAATGATGATTTGCCAGGGGGTCACCCAATCCTGGGCTGTTCCTGGAGCCTGCAGCCACCCCCATTCAGTTCACGGCATGGCTAGGGGGCAAAGACTAGAAGTCAGCTGACGTGAGGAATGTGAAGTGGGAGAGGCTGGAGGAGACCCCATCTCCTGATTTCAGCAAAGGTGTCACTGCTATGAGACACCACAAAGTCTCAGACACCGTGAATACAGAGTAACACTACCTGTGATTATAGTTGCCATTAAAAGTCCCCACTACAGTTCTCAGATCAGCAGATGACCTTGATTAAGAGCACCTAAGTTGACTGATCAGAACTCCCCTCAGCACTGCCACTGATCCTATTAACCCCACCCCCCACCAAGAAATAAGAGAAGGGAAAAAAATAGAGACTACATGGAAGGGAGAGACAAAAAGGGGAAGGAACAAAGAAAAAGGGCTAGAGAGAGGGATGGGGAAAAAAGGGGAAAGAAAGGAGAACAAACAGAAAAAGGGGTACATCCTCAAATATACCATAAGGGGTTTTAATACTGTATGAGTGGAAGGGACTCAGGGAGCGCTAAATGTCCGTGGGTTAGGGGCACAAATTACTTGCCTTGGATGCTGAAAACCCACGCTACGAAAATTATTTTACTGTTAGGGGTCCCCGCAACTTGGGGAATTTTATCAAGGGGTCACGGCACTAGAAAGGTTGAGAACCACTGGTCTATACTGTACCAAGAAAGACCAAAGTTGCCTCAATTCTTTAATGTATCGGAACGGTACTGTCTGACCTCAGTTTGTAAAGCGCTGCACAAAATGTTGGCGCTATATACAGTAAATCCTGTATAATAATAATAGCTGTCATGCTGTAAACATGGGCCTATGATGGAGACTACAAGTGTATGTTATAACTAACATTGCAGAGGCATGGCTCATTGTTGTCACAGTTGGAAAAGCCTCTCTGAAAAATGCAAGAATTTAAAAAGGAAATTAAGCAGCGGCCTTAGGAGATCAGCAGCACTGAGATCCAATAAAAAGATGAGGAAAAGTTAAAAACAATATTTAAATTTTAAAAAATGGCAGTGGTTTATGATACACAAATATTTGGCAAACTAAATGTCTTTCAGTTAAGGGTTTACATCAAGTAAACCTAAATTGTAAATTCTTACACCAAACAAGGCCATGTGACACATGGTAGAGCTATGGGTTCAAGAAAAATACAGGATTTTGTTACAGCAAAGTTAGGAGTTTCCTGTTTACACTACTCTTTCAATAACTTTAGGAGACAACATCTCTACATTCCAGTTAAATCCATTGCAATTGCAGTGGCAGCCAAACAATATGACTCACGCTACAAAGAACAATGGGCTGTCTCAATAAAAATTAAAAAAACGCCAGAGGTTTTGAAAAGTCAAGAGAAAAATCTCATAGCCTGGGGACTGCTGTGTACTGCCGAAAACCACAAACACCAAAACACATCATTACATTTTCACTATGGCATCCTAGGGGGCATCCTCCAAAAGAAGGGGCTACGCTTTTCATGACCATCATTCGGGTTTTTACATAAGGGCTGAAATAAAATGGAGCTGGGTCCATAAGAAGATTTATTACATTAAGTAAACACTCGGCTTCCTCTTTCTGCTAAAACAGGAACAAGATGTACATTGCCTTATAATGAGCACAACATGAACATTTAATGCATAACAAAATAATTCAAAGAAGGCTTATAGAATATGTGACCTTCACTTATATTTGCTATGTAAATGAATAAAAGTGACTAACAAAAGTAAATGAAAAGTGGAGTTTTTGAGTGGGAGGGCAGCTAGAACCTTTGTCTGTTTTCTATTGTTGCCTGAGTCCCTACTGGAGACCCTCTTTTGCTGAAAATGTTGTCACCAGAACAGGAAGGGAGGAAAATGTGCTCAAAGGGGCCACCAAGAGAAATAACAGCAGTCCTAAAAAAAAAAATTCATATCCAGTATTATCTAGAGCTAGAGTTGAATTTTAAACAAAACCTCCACTTGATCTATCATATAACGGTTAAAGGGATTGTAAACCCTCATGGTTTTTCACCTCAATGCATCCATTGCAATCACTAGGAACAATAGATCTCTGTCATGTCTCATGTCAGAATGGGGATCCGCCTTGTTTAAGGCAGATCCCCCCTTTGTCTCTGTACTAGGCGATTGCGGGTCGCTGGCTGACATTGAGTCCACCTGACCTTTGGGCACAATCCCGCCTACTATCGGAAAGTGGTCAGCAAGTAGTTAATGCAAAGAATGCATTAAGTTAAAAAAAACTTCTGCCTTTAGAACATCTTTAACCGATATGCATCGGCTCTATGACAGGTGCACAGGGACAGGGGCACGGCTCAAGAGGCAAAGCCTGTGCATCCAGTGCTGTGAACTCGTTCATGCATACCTATCAATCTCGGCTGTGCAGGTGAGTCTGTGCAGCCGATATATCACTTATTGCCTACACACTAGTATAAAACAAATTAAACACACAGTTATTCGTGCAGTACGGGGCTCTGTGCTTCTGTCAATGACTCTATATTCTTTTTCCCTTAACCTGCTGCCTACTTACCTCATCCTGCGACTGGAACATTTGTGGGGAGATCATGCAGATCCTGCAGACAAATTACACAGTACCAAGATCCTGCCATCTAAAAAAAAAAAAAAAATCTTCCACTTTTAAGGACTCACAGTTTAAGCAATGTATATCAACTATACATAACCTTATATTAAATTAGACATTCCTAAGTGTGACCAGTAGTACAACAGAAAAAAACATAGAAATAGAAAAAATAAAAAAGAGTGTGCCTCATAATTCTGTCCAAATATCTTCATAGCATATTGATGTCAGAGGACAGCACTATCAGCACTCATCTGTATGTCATTACAGAGCACTGCGCTGAGCATGTCCTTGGCAAAGTGCTGTATATGCTCAGCATGTCCCTGGCAAAGTACTCCACAAGCTCAGCATGTCCCTGGCAGACTGCCTCCATGTATTTAGTATGTATGCGGAAGAAGGGCCATGTGCTCATTAAGTCCTTGGCAGGGTGCCCATTATGCCCAGCATGCTCCTGGACAACTGCTTCATTTGTTATTTACATTTCTAGCTTTCTAGTATTTAAAGTAGATATAAACCCATCATTAAAATCTTATATGTGCTAAAATATGCTTTTAATATTTTTAAATCTGCAACTTTGTTAAAAAAATAATACCACGGTATCCTGCCATAAATGTCATCATTCAAGCAATAGTATGAGGCAACAACTGTCCCCCAATTGTGCTCCTGCATTGTCACTCTGTGACACGCTGAGAATAAAGCTGGGTACACATTTTGTCTGGTCCCCTTAGAAACTCACATATACTGCTATCTCACATATACGGCAGCCTTTCTTCCATATTCCCCTTAGAAAAAAACTTTCGACATTCTTTCAGACATACAATGACAAAAATATCTATTTGATCCCCTGCAGATTTTGTAAGTTTGACCAAAAAGAAATAAAGGGTCTATAATTGTTAACATGTGTGTATTTTAAACCAAAATACAGAAAAAAAAATATGATACAAATGTTATAAATTATGTTTCAGTTCAGTGAGTAAAATAAGTATTTGATCCCCTACCAACCAACAATAATTCTGGCTAATAATTCTGGCTCCCACAGACTGGCCACAGTATTGCCCCGTACACACGATCACTTTTTGTGATGAAAAAAAATGTAATTTTTCTTCATGAAAAAAAAACAAAATTTTTCCAACTTCATCATTAAAATTTTTTGGAAAATTATGATCAAAACGACGGCACTCTAAAGGGGAATTTCTATTTGCCTTGAGGCTGCTTTTAGCTGGTTACTTGTTAGTAAAAGACGATTCCTGCTTTTTTGTCTGTTACAGCGTGATGAATGTGCTTACTCCATTATGAATGGTAGTTTTACCTCCCGTCTCCTAACTTGCTTCTGGGCATGTGCGGGTTTAAAACGTAATTTTTGCCCACACACGATCATTTTTTATGACACAAAAAATTACATTTTAAAAAATGACATAAAAAATTCAAGCATGTTCGAATTTTTTTTTGGTCGTTTTTTAGAAGACATACAATTACATTTTGCCCCCACACGGTCATTTTAAATTACATTTTTAAAAATTTCATTTTTTTTCATCACAAAAAGTGATCGTGTGTACGTGGCATAAGTGCTCATGTAGTACACAGATTAGTCTTGTCAATTTAAGAAGGTGCTCCTAATGACAACTCCTTATGTGTATAAAAGACAGCTGTCCACAGAAACTCTTTCTTCTATTCAAACCTCACCATCATGGGCAAGACCAAACAGCTGTCAAAAAACATCAGGAACAAGATTGTAGAACTGCACAAGGCTGTTTAAGAAGCTTGGTGAGAAGGAGACAACTGCTGGAGCGATTATTCGCAATTGGAAGAAATACAAAATAACCAGCAATCACCCTCGGTCTGGCGCTCAATGCAAGATTTCGCCTCATGGGGTAAGGATAATCATGAGAAAATTGAGGGATAAGCCCAGAACTACAATGGAAGAGCTTGTGAATGATCTCAAAACAAACCATTGGTAACACAATACGGCGTAACGGATTATAATCCTACAGTGCTTGCAAGATCCCCCTACTCCAGGAGGCGCATGTACAGGCACCTCTGAAGTCTGCCAATGAACATCTAATGATTTAGAGAAGCATTGGGAGAAAGTGCTGTGGTCAGATGAAATCAAAATTAAGCTCTTTGGCATTAACTCGACTCGCCATGTTTGGAGAAGGAAAAATGCTGACTATGACCCTAAGAACACCATCCCTACAGTCAAAAACAGAGGTGCAAACACTATGCTTTGGGGCTGTTTCTCTGTTAAAAGTTCAGGCCGATTTGCACTGAGGGGCTAATGAACAGGGCCGTGTATTGTAAAATCTTGGATGAGAACCTCCTTCCCACTTCCAGAACAGTGAAGATGGGTTGTGGATGGGTCTTCCAGCATGACAATGACCCAAGACATACCGCCAAGGCAACAAAGCAGTGGTTAAAGAAGAAGCACATTAAGGTCATGGAATGGCATAGCCAGTCTCCAGACCTTAATCCTATAGAAAATCTATGGAGGGAGCTGAAACTTCGAGTTGCCAAGCAAC
This sequence comes from Rana kukunoris, assembly GCA_029574335.1. Classification (NCBI taxonomy): domain Eukaryota; kingdom Metazoa; phylum Chordata; class Amphibia; order Anura; family Ranidae; genus Rana; species Rana kukunoris. The sequence continues at coordinate 113,176,668 of CM056049.1, read as the reverse complement.
AGCCAAGAAACCTTAAGGATTTAGAGAAGATCTGTAAAGAAGAGCAGATCATTTCTTGGGGAAAAAAAAGAAGAGTGGACCAAAATCCCTCCTGAGATGTGTTCACACCTGGTCACCAACTACGAGAAACGTCTTACCTCTGTGCTAGCCAAGAAGGGTTTCTCCACCAAGTGCCAAGTGATAAAAATTGGAGAAAACTGTGCTAAATTATAAAAATATATACTGTATAAATAAGCAGCAGCTCAAAGTGAGATACACACAAAAAATTAAAAAATTGTATTAGGAAGGAGCTGTACTAAATAAATTAACAAAGTTGTGATAAACAATAATCAGTCCATGAAACACAGATGGAAGTGAATAAACTTGGTGATCTCAAAACAGCTTTCAACACCGCTACAGACTTGTGAACCTCCACCACATAAAGTGTGTGTTTACCGGAAGGCAAGCTATCATAATCATGCGGCTATCAACCCAGCTAGGGCCTTTATCCAAGAGGTATTGAGATGCCAGCTCACAGACAGGTACTTGATATGATAGGGCAGCAACACTCGACATTTGACCAAGAAGACTCAATTACTTAGTAGTCATGGACATAGACGAGGCAGTTTACCAAAAAAAGAAAGGAGCTCACTATAGTGTAAATGGAATCACACAGGTTTATTAAAAATAGAAAATTACACTTATGAGAAGTGAAAAGTAAAACATCAAGGTAAAAAGACGGCGGGCTTGCGAACACCCGTCCACTTGAGATCACAACGCAATGACGTCAGCACGGGAGTGGACAGGTGTTTGTAAGCCAGCCGGCTTTTTACCTTGATGTTTTACTTTTAATTTCTCATAAGTGTAATTTTCTATTTTTAATAAACCTGTACGATACGATTTACACTATCGTGAGCTTCTTGTGAGATACTATGTATATATTGTGACAGGGTACACGACTCTATGTATGTCAGTGAGAGATTGGTAAGGGCAGCTTTCTTGGAAAGAGTTAAGCCTGGCCCAACAGCTAAACCTCCTCTCTCTATTAATTAGCCTACACCTGATAGTGACTGGGGAGAGTAAGAGCTCAATGTGAGATCCAGGCTGCGCTGGATGGACAGACTGGATGGACAGACTCATTTTTGTTTGTTTATACTGGAGGCTGGAATAGCCGGATGTAGATGTAGTGAGGGACAGTACTGTTTAGTTAGCCTGCTAAGTTGGAGTAGGCCTTTTTATTTGTATTATTTTTGTTGGATGCAATACAGCCGTATATATTGCTATTTCTGTTTAAAGACCAGTGACGTTGCTACGCTGCATTTATCGCTATTTTTGCTAAAAACCAAGCGACTTTGTCACAACATATATATATATATATATATATATATATATATATATATATATATATACACTGTTTTAAAAAAAGAAAGGAACACTTGTTAATCAGAGTATAGCATCAAGTCAAGTAAACTCCTGGGATATTGATCTGGTCAGTTAAAATTATTGTTATACTTACCTGCTCTTTGCGGTGAATTTGCACAGAGCAGCCCAGATCTTCCTCTTCTCGGGTCCCTCCTAGGTGTTTCTGGCCCCTCCCTCCTTCGAGTGCCCCCCACAGCAAGCAGCTATTCAAACACAGATCGACTCTTCGGCTCCGCCCCTCAATCTCCTGATTGGCTAACCGAGTTTGATTGACAGCAGCGGGAGCTGCTGTGTCTAAGGAGGGAGAGTCCTGGACTGGTTAGGCACCCATGCAACATCGTTGGATAGAGATGGGCTCAGGTACAGATTACAGGGGCTGCAACACACAGGTTTTTTTTTCTTAATGCATACTGTGGCCAGTCTGTGGGAGCCAGAATTAATAGCCTTTATAAGCAGAGGGAACTTAACAATAGGTGCACTAGATGGGCAACAATGAGACAACTGCCAAAACAGAATGTTTTTCACTAGTTTTGCATTTGGCTAGGGTCAGTGTCATTACTGGTAGCATGAGGCGATACCTGGACCCTATAGCGGTTGCACAGGCAGTCCAACTGCTCCAGGATGGCACATCAATATTCATTTGCCTGAAGGCTTGCTGTGTCTCCCAGCACAGTCTTAAGAACATTGAGGAGATTCCAGGAGACAGGCAGTTAATCTAGAAGAGCTGGACATGGCCGTAGAAGTTCCGTAACCACTTTCTTACTGGGCATTCAAACCCCCCTCCTGCCCAGACCAAATTTTCAGCTTTCAGCGCTGACACACTTTGAATGACAATTGCTTGGTCATACAACACTGTGCCCAAGTGAAAATTTTATATATTTTTTCCCACAAATAGATCTTTCTTTTGGTGGTATTTGATCACCTCTGCGGTTTTTATTTTTTGTTAAAAAGAAATACAGGTTTAAAAAAAAGAATTATATTTTTTTATAACATTTTGCAAACCGGTAATTTTTCTCCTTCATTGATGTACGCTGATGATGCTGCACTGATAGGCACTGATGGGCTGTACTGATGGCCAACGATAAGGCGGCACTGGTGGGCACTGATGGGCAGCACGGGTGGGCACTGAGAGGTGGCACTGATGGGTGGCACTGAAGGGCATTGATAGGTGTCACTGGTGGGCACTGAGAAATAGCACTAAAAAGTGGCCATGATAGGTGGCACTGATAGCTGGCAGTGATGGGCACTGATGGGTGGCAGTGATAAGCACTGCTAGGCAGCACTGCTAGGTGGCACGGAGGAGGCATTGATAGGTGGCACTTGTGGGCATTTATAGGTGGCACTTGTGGGCATTGATAGGTGGCACATGTGGGCACTGTGGGAAATTGCAGGTGGCACTAGCAGGGGGTACTGGCAGGGGTTACTGGTGGCAAATGCCTCCTTCCTCTTGGGACCGATGTCCCTTTCACATAAGCCGGTAATCGTCTTTTTTTTCTCCTCACACTATTAGCTTGAGGACAAAAAAAAATGATTACCAGCTTTTGTTTACATCACGTGATCAGCTGTCATTGGCTGACAGCCGATCACATGGTAAGAGGCCGGGAACGGCCCCTTACTCGGATCCGTGATCACCCAAGTCTCAGCGACTTGGGTGATCACAGCGTGCAAGGAGAGCATGCGAAGGGGACGGCGTCTATTGATGTCCTCCCGGCATTTGTGGTCCGCGCTGTAGCCATCATTCGACTATGGTGTGGGCGCCAAGTGGTTAACCCATCAGCAGGAACGGTATCTGCTCCTTTGTGCAACGAGGAACAGGATGAGCACTGCCAGAGCCCTACAAAATTACCTCCAGCAGGACACTGGTGTGAATGACTCTGACCAAACATTTAGAAACAGACTTCAAAGTCCTCTAGCGGGCCCTGTGCTCACTGCCCATCACCATGGAGCTCGATTGGCATTTGCCATTGAACACTAGAATTGCTAGGTCCGCCACTGGTGAGCTGTGATTTTTTACAGATGAGAGCAGGTTCACCCTGAGTATATGTGACAGATGTGAGAGGGTCTGGAGAAGCCGCGGAGAACGTTATGCTGCCTGTAACATCGTTCAGTGGGGGTCAGTGATGGTCTGGGGAGGAATATTCATGGAGGGACTCACAGACCTCTACAGGCAAGACAATGTTACCCTGACTGCCATTAGGGATCGAGATGAAATCCTTGGACTCATTGTCAGACCCTACGCTGGTGCAGTGGGTCCTGGGTTCCTCCTGGTGTACGACAATGCCCGGCCTCATGTGACGGAGTATATAGCCAGTTCCTGGAGGATGAAGAAACTGATACCATTGAATGGCCCCCACACTCACCTGACCTAAATCCAATAGAACACCTCTGTTTCGGTCCACCTACGGTCGCCAAGTTGCATCTCAGTCTGTTCAGGAGTTCAGTGATGCTCTGGCCCAGATCTGAGAGGAAATACCCAGGACACCATCCGTTGTCTCAATGTGTCCCCAACATTACCAGGCGTTCATACAAGCACGTAGGGGCCATACAAACTACTGAGTACCATTTTGAGTTGCTAAATTTTCATTTCTATTCAATGGACTAGCCCGCTGCATAATTTTTTCACTTTGATTTTTGGGGTGTCTTTGAATTCAGCCCTATGTAGGTTGATAATTATCATCAAACGACATTGCATATATTTGTTCCTAACAAATTACCCATTCCATATCAGTATATATATACAGCATGATATTTTTCCCCATTGAGATCTGATGTGTTTTCAAGGTGTTCCTTCACTTTTTTTGAGCAGTGTGTATTTTTTAACCACTTAAGCCCCAGACCAATATGCTGCTAAATGCCCAAAGGCGTTTTTACAATTCGGCACTGGCTCACTTTAACAGACAATTGCGCGATCGTGCGACATGGCTCCCAAACAAAATTGGCGTCCTTTTTTCCCCACAAATATAGCTTTCTTTTGGTGGTATTTGATCACCTCTGCGGTTTTTATTTGTTGCGCTATAAACAAAAATAGAGCAACAATTTTGAAAAAAATGCAATATTTTTTACTTTTTGCTATAATAAATATCCCCCAAAAACATATATACAATTTTTTTTCCTCAGTTTAAGGCGATACGTATTCTTCTAGCTATTTTTGGTAAAAAAAATCGCAATAAGCGTTTATCGATTGGTTTGCGCAAAATTTATAGCGTTTACAAAATAGGGGATAGTTTTATTGCATTTTTATTATTTTATTTTTTTTACTTCATAATGCTGCCGATCAGCGATTTTTTTCGTGACTGCGACATTATGGCGGACACTTCGGACAATTTTGACATTTTTGGGAAGTGAAGGGGCCAGATTCAGATACACTTAATATTGCGCTGCGTAATCGAAATACTCTACGCTGCCGTATTTCACCAGGCTCTACACCGAATCCTGGTAGATTTTTGCCCGTACGCTACAGCGGCGTAGTCTATTTCTCGCCGCGTAATCGAAATACGCGATTGGGTGGCGTGAAGCATTTAAATTAAGCGCGTCCCCGCGCCGATCGAACTGCACATGCTCCGTTCAGAAATTTCCCGCCGTGCATTGCGCGAAATCACGTCGTTACGTCATTCGTTGTTTGAGTAGCGTCGTTTACGAACATTAAACGTAGAAATTCGACGCGGGAACGACGGCCATACTTAACATGGGCTGTCTAATATTAGACCAGCAAAAAGCTGGTATAGTGTTACGCAAAAAAAAGATGACTAAAGGTGCCGTAAGAGATTGCGAATGAAGATCGTAATTTCGGGGATCGCCGGCAAAAGCTCATTAGCATACCCCGACGCAGAAAACGACGGGAAGTCCACCCAGTGGCCGCAATTTTATTGCAGCGTAGATCCAAAGGCGTACTAACACGTAATCCAGTCGAATTGAAGCCCGCAGCCGTCTATTCATGGTTTGAGGTTTCCGACTAGCTAGAAAACGCGCGTAATTTGAAATTACTCCAGTCTAACACCAGTTAGACAGGTGTAATGGCTCTGTGAATCTGGCCCAAGGTGCGTGTTATACGCCAATAAATATAGTATATCCAAATAACACACAGAGCTCATCTCTTTACTCACACACAGCCACAAAGGCAAGAGAATTATTTTTGGGCAGTGTATTAGTACTCAAACAAACACAGACCGAATTGTAATGGTTCAAGAATGTCAGGCAAAATGGTCGACCCTTGAGCATGTTCACTTCATCAAATCTGGCCCTATTTGAAAAAAGTTTGGACACCCCTGCTCTATGGGATGGATACCAGACAGCTTTTTTTATCTAGAGCAGTGGTCTCCAAACTGCCTCCCGGGGGCCAGATGCAGCCCTTTGCTTACCTGAACCCGGCCCTTGGAGCCCTTCCTCCTACTGATACAAGACACAATTCTGCCAATTGACATCAACAATGGGGCACCATTTCTCCCACTGACATTAACAATGGGGCACTTTTCCTCCCAATGATACCAAATGGGGCAATGTTTGCTCCCCCCGCTAAAGAGGCATGACCCCATGCAAATGATGGGCCGGGCACCAGACAAGTACTTAAAATGAACTGCGCATGTGCCGTTAACGTAACCTACACTCAGCCCGACCCACGTTGGCCCATATTCACAGACGTCCAACGTACAATACGTAGGCTTGTGTTCCCTGATCCATACCTTTGCATGGGTTGCGCCTCATCTATGGGGAATAACTTTACACCGGACGTAAAACGTACGCAAACCGCGTATATCATGCACCGCACGCAAGTACGTTAGTGAATCGCCGTATTGCCCTCATTTGCATATGTAAACGCCTAATCAATGGGAGAAGCAACATACGTCCAGACCATATTTGGGCCCACTAATGGAACACAAAAAGTGTAGTGCTGAAATTATGTAAGAAATAAACATATAACGCTGCAAAGCATCATAAAAAATTGAATGAAATAATATATATAATACATGAGGCGTCACATAAATTAATCACCAAGTGTTCAAACGATCATATCAATAGATATGAATAGGAAATAAATATCAAAATGATTGATTCAAAGTGTCCAAACAAACGTAATGATAAGTGAAGGAGATTTTGATAGCAGATCCACCACCAAAGAAAAATGGGAGGCTTACCGGAAAGCGTGGACTCAGCTAAGTTTACACTTAATGAGTCACTAAAGCTTAATGTGATGGTATCCGGACATCAACCTTCCATTGGGAAACAGGGATGGGTTTTGAATAAAGACCAACTCTTCATGCAATAGATGAGAGACCAAAAGTTGTAGTAGTACCAGGACCAATACATATGACTCGTCAATTCTTTACAAGGGATCCAGAATGCTCAGATGCAACAATTGTGGGAGGAAAGAAATGGATGCAGACATAGTGTAATAACGTATAAACTTTTTACTGGAATACACAAGATACAATTGGTTGCACTCACATTTCAGCAGACATATCAGAAGCATGTAAAAACGTCTAGCAGTAAAGTCAGCAGAAGACCCGACGCGTTTCGATCAAACGATCATCATCTGGGGTGATTAATTTATGTGACGCCTCACGTATTATATATATTATTTCATTCAATTTTTTATGATGCTTTGCAGCGTTATATGTTTATTTCTCACATAATTTCAGCGCTACACTTTTTGTGTTCCATTTGTTTTCTGTTGCAGAATTGATCCAATTCTGTGGTGTTGGCAGCTAATTTATGTTTAGTTATGTAGCGCGGTATTATATACACACTTGTATATATATTTTCATATTTGGGCCCACGCCACACCGGCGATAGTAAGAAACGTCGGGCGCATATTTACGCTATGCCGGGAAAAGGTGAGTTACGTTGGCGTAAGTGCTTTGTGAATCCGGGCCTTTGTCTTCTTCATGCACTGATGCACTTTGGGTCTCATGCACAGTGGAAGCTTTACAGCTGCTGTTTTTGGCTTCAGATGTTTTTTCTGTAACCAAAAAACTACCCAGTATGCTATCCTATGTGTCCATGCATGCTCTAAGTTTGAAAAAAAAAGCTTAAAAACGCTGAAAAACTTGACTATTTAGCATTTATCAGCGTTTTTGAACCATAAGCTTTCGTGGGAGTATAATTTTGTTTAAAAAAAAGTAAAAAAACGCTAAAGCTTTTTACAGCTAACGCTACTGACTTTTTTTTATAACGCCCAGTGTGCATGAGGCCTTATAGTTGATAGCTGGGAATATTAACTACTTTTTAGGATTAATAATTATGGACTAGCACATTTTGATGTCTTATTTGTGCACTACTTATTTATTAATATCCCTTTGTAATTGGGCACAATACACATTTTACAAATTTCTGGCATCTATACACATATGGTTTTACCAGGAATAGTTTTATGAGGTAAATAATTTATCTTTTTAGCGATGCACTTTCTTTTTTGATTTATTGTCTGACAGGGTGGTCACCTGTTTAGTGCCAGCTGCTCTTTGTTTGATAACTTGTTTAGTGTTAAGAGCTCACTTTATCCTTTTAATTTTTTTATGTAAAAAATTAGGCATTTCAAAAAATACTGTATGCCAAAATAAAACATGCAATAATAATTCAGAGTATGATAATACACTATACTTCTCCTATAATAATGTTTTTTGACAACAAAAAGAAAATAAATATCTAATAGAATTTCATCAGGCCTAAAATTTACATTGTCAACCTTGATTATATGACAAGTTAACTTAATAGGCCCACTTAGTGCAGAAACATTCCTGGCAGCAAAACATATCTAACTAGAACCAGACCTTACAAATACAACAACTCATTTTGGGCATCTGGATTTTCTCCACTTAGAAAAATATTTTCCAGTTAGAAAAATAATCTTTACTTTCTCTGTTTGGCTGTTCGTAGTCAATATGTTCGATAACTGCAGAAAAGTGAATGTATGTATCGGCATATAACACGCACTGTCGTATAACATGCACCTACATTTTAAAAATTTCAGGAAAAAACGGTTTTAACTAAACAACTTTGAATTACAAAAAGGGGCAGTGCTCATCAATGCAGCCTGATCATTGCCCATTTGCAGCACATCTCACCAATGCAGCCTTATAAATGTGGCATGATCAATGCCCATCTCATCATGCAGCCTTATCAATGCCCATCTCATCATGCAGCCGTATCAATGCCCATCTCATCATGCAGCCTTATCAATGCCCATCTCATAATGCAGCCTTATCAATGTCCCTTTTTAGCCTGAATGCAACCTTACCATTAATGCATCCTGGACAGTGCATGAAATCACAGAGCGGTCATCTCCTGTTTGGCTCTCTCACTCGGCTTTTACTCGGCAGTCACACAGATACACACAGTCCAGCCTTCGCCATCGGCATTGGACCAGCTCCTGTGATAGACAGAACACTGGTCCAATGCCAGTGGCGGAGGCGGGACTGTGTGTGTGACGTGAGAGCCGAACAGGAGATGACATCTCGTGAATTCCAGCTGTTCAGCTCTCACTCGGCAGTCATACACAGTCCCGCCTCCGCCATCGGCATTGGACCAGCTCCTGTGATAGACAGAACACTGGTCCAATGACAGTGGCGGAGGCGGGACTGTGTGTGTGTGACGTGAGAGCCGAACAGGGCAAAGTACACAGCACTTGTAGGGAAGTGTAGGGAAGCGTTCTTATGTACACTGCCTGTGAAGTTGTTTACATTCATGCCTAGTTATAACCATAGAGTTCTTGATTATAAACTGATTCTTCCTGTTAAGGGGTTATTTCCTGCCCTTGCTTAAAAAGGTCAAGAAACCCCTAAAGGTTGGATGTCTTACATGAAGTGAAGGAAGAGAGAGGCCAGACACATGCTTTACAAGCCAGGAGGTGCTGCGGGCTGATTTTATCCATCCAGCCATCCATCCATCTATCCCTCCAGGCTGAAGAGGGACAATACAATAGGAAAGTTTTACAGGACTGTGTAGCTCACTGTTTGTTATATTACTGTCACTCCTTTGTGAGCAATGCTGTGTGCGAATCAGAGATATCGGTTAGAGGCTTTTCTGATTCACTGAAACTTTCTATTTGCATACAATATACTTGGGCTATTCTCAAGTGTATGAGAGAAAAGCTCATTTAATTATAACCCACCAAGTCACTGGTTTGTGTTGAAGTGTATATCTGCCACTTCATTATTTAAAGCAACAGTGTCCTTTTTTGGTCTGGGGGGTTCTTAGCTAGTATTAGCCTAGGGAACGGTAAAAAGCTCAGGGTAGCGACAGGATAGGCTTCCAATGGCCACTTAGATAGGTAGTGGTCCGGTCGCATTGATAGCCTATAGTCAGGTTAAGGACCAAGAGATAGGCTAGATAGGCCTGATTTGTGTTCATCTGAACAAGCCTCCCTAGGAAGCCACCACTCCACAGATGCATCAGCTTTCATCCTATCAAGCCAGATTGTGTTAAGGCTTGCAAGCCAGCTCATCAGGGGCCCCTGCAACCAAACTGTAACACAGGGCCTAATTGGAGGTATTGGTGTTAATGGCCTTTATTTATATATCCAGATATATAGATACATATATACACTGTTCTTCTAAGATGTAAGTAAAAATCTTTGCTGGGTGTATTAGTACTACTGCTGTCATTTATTTTGGGTGAGCTACTAGTTATTGTCCTAGAAAGGGATCATCTCTACATATGCCGGAGATCTGTTCTAGGTGGAGACACTGCCAATTATATATTCATAGTCCACTCTACCTTTAGCAAAGGCCCTGGCTCATTTAGTTAGTCTGTGTGGAGAGGGCAACTTCATATGACCCCTCCCCCCATAACAGGGCTACAGAAGAAAATCGTAGCATTTGGTGGGAGCCTTTGCAATCATTGGGAGAATAAATAAACTCCATACAGACAGTAATCCATGGGCGTCCGCTCCATAGGGCAAGGGGGGCAATTGACCCCCCCCCCCCTGGAAAATCGAGAAGGTGTTGAAGAGTCTCGCGGCTGTGGGCTGTCTGAGCAGTCCCGGGCTGGATGTCACACAGACACAGGGAGCAGAGTGAAGCCACCTCCCCCTCCAGTGTTTATATGTACACAGGGAACCTGCTGTGCCCATGCCGTGTTGATGGCTGATCTGAAGTACTGAATGGGATGGGGGGGGGGGGTTCGTCTGTGCTGAAGGGGGGGTTTGTGCTGAATGGGGGTCAATCTGTGCTGAATGGAGGGGTCTGTGCAGAATGGAGGGGTCTGTGCACTGCTTTACCATCGTTTTAGCTGCGCTATTTGGCCACTAGCAGGGTGCTTTTAAATGCGACTGTGTATTGCAGCTGCGGAAGTGCCCCCCCCCCGAAAAAATTTCAGCAGACGCCCATGCAGTAATCTGATGGAACTGAACTCAATACACCAGCACTGCAAGGCACAAGGCAGGGATGCTACTTACTTGGCTTTTTGTACTAACAATGTTATGTAACGCATCTGTAGTGTTTCTATTATTATGTAACTGAAACATGTTTGTTTAAAACCCAGTTCCAGATTCTTATTTATTTTTTATTGAATATAGTAAAGTCTTTATTAATACTGTCTATGTCATAGTTAGTGGTGGCGCCATCCCCCTAATCCATGCGCCTGACCCCTAATCTACATTCAGGATGCATAGATTTTAATGCTACTTTTCAAGAACATAAGAGCCTTAGACTCGAATTGGTTTAAAAAAACAGTGGGCTCAGGGCGCAGTGTCTTCCTGATTCTCCTCCCAGCCAATCAGGAGGTGATGAGACCTGAGACTTCTGATTGTCCGTCTCCCGTGCGGGGGGGGGGGGGGGGGGTGTAATCTCGGCCTTCCCGTACATCTCCCTCCCCCACTAAAATATGGAGCACCAGCCGCCACTGGTCATAGTGAAAGTATGCAGTATCTTTAGGCACTCCAGGTGAGTTATCCCTTTTTTATTCTACCCAAAACACACTGGGGAGGATTTACTAAAACTGGTGCACACAGAATCTGGTGCCAACGCTGACACTAACCCTAATGCTAACACTTACACTAAAGCTGGCCATACACTATGCAAATTCTAATCAGGTTCTGAGTGGTTGGGAACCACTGCTTTAAATATGTATCAGTGACCTGGCATTTATGACAGCAAATTCCCAAAAAATGGCCTGTTGTGGGTGCTTGAGGACTGAGGTTGGCAAACACTGCCCTAAGGCAATCGGCTATTCTGTGGATCAACTATCTGTTTTTTTTCTTATAAATGTTGATAGAGAGTTTACATATTGGTAGAGTTGAGCGGACACCTGGATGTTTGGGTTCAACGGGTTCGGCCGAACTTCTGAAAAAAGTCTGGGTTCGGGACCCGAACTTGACCCCAAACCCCATTGAAGCCAATGAGGACCCAAATTTTTAACTACTAAAATGTCTCTAAAAAAGTAATGGAAAGGGCTAAAGGGCTGCAAATGGCAGCAAAATGTTGGCAAGAGCATGGCAAGTACTCTGCAAACAAATGTGGATAGGGAAATAACTTAAAATACATAAAAATTAAAAATAAATAATCTTGACCTAGGAGGAGGAGGTCCTTATGGAGTAGGAGGTTGAGGTGGCGGTCGATGTGGCAGTGTAGGTGGAAGCGGCGGTGGAGAAGGACGAGGTAGCCAACGCAGATTTTGTTTTTAATTTATTTATTTTTTAAATTAGGGTACACCCCAAAAGAGTGAGAAAGATCAGAAATATAAGAATGACTGGGTAAGGCCGGTATACGTGTCTATTCTGCACAAGGTACGGACAAGTCCTCTGGAATCCATGCCTGGTTCATTTTAATGAACGTGAGCTTGTCCACATTGGCTCTGGACAGGCAGCTGCGCTTGTCTGTGATAACGCCCCCTGCCGTGCTAAATACACGTTCAGATGATACACTGGCTGCAGGGCAGGCCAGCACCTCCAAGGCGTAAAGGGCAAGCTCAGACCAATTTGTACCCAATTTGGAGACCCAGAAATTTAAGGGGGCAGACCCGTCATTCAATACGTGTAGGCGTGTGCACACATACTACTCCACCATGTTGGTGAAATGCTGCCTCCTGCTAAAACGTTCCATATCAGCTGGTGGTGCTGTTTGTTGTGGGGTGCTGACAAAGCTTTTCCATATTTCGGCCATGCTAACCCTGCCTTCTGAGGTGCTGGCGGTGCCCCAGCTGCGTTGGCGACCTCTTCCTCTGCCTTCGCCTTATGCTTCCACTGTGCCCCCGCTGTCAGGTGGGAATTCCACCAGCAGCGCGTCTACCAGCGTGCGCTTGTACTCGCGCATCTTGCAATCACGTTCCAGTGAGGGAATTAAGGACGGTATATTGTCCTTGTAACGGGGCCAGGAATTTAGAAATGCTGTCATTCAGGGCCAGGGATCGCGGGTGGGTAGGGGGGTACTTCCTCTTCCGCTCCAGTGTTTGGGAGATAGAGAGCTGAACGCTTCCATGGGACATTGTTGAGATGTTTGGTGACCCAGGTGGTAGTGTTGCTTGCCTATCCTCTGATTGCGGAGTGGCAGGTGCCACTGTCACTACAGAGGTGGATGAAGAGGCCGAGACTGAAGCAGAAGAGGAAGCAGGAGGAGCCAGAGACCTTTCTTGTTTTTTGAGGTGTCTACTCCACTGCAGCTCATGCTTTGCACTTAGATGCCTGGTCATTCAGGTTGTGCTCAGGTTGAGAACGTTTATGCCTCGCTTCACAGCATGCAAACCACTTGTGTCTTGTCATCAGCATATTGTGTGAAGAACAGCCATGCTAGGGAACTCCTTGGACCTGGCTTTGGTGTGCTCGGTCCCTTGCTGCGTTGGGCAGTAGCAGGCGTACTGTCTAGGGGACGGACGCTCTGCTTTTGCACCCTCTTCCTCCGAACTACACAGGTCACCTGAGTGACGTTGATTCCATGAGGGGTCGAGGACCTCATCGTCCTCCACATCTGCTTCCACCCAGTCTTCACCACTGCCCTCCTTGTCGGTCTGCACAATTGTGAAAGCAGCAGCAGTTGGCAACTCTGTTTCTTCATCATCCGAGATGTGCTGTGATGGTCCCCCCATGTACTCATCTTGAAACATAAGTGGTTGGGCATCGGTACACGCAATCTCTTCCACTTCTGGGGCAGGGCTAGGTGGATGGCCCTGGGAAAACATGCTAACAGAGTCATCAAAAAGCAGAAGAGACTGCTGCATGATTTGGGGCTTAGACTGCTTGGCTGATTTGCAAGGGGGTGAGGTGAAAGACTGATGGACATCGGCTGCAGGTGCCAACTCTGATCTTTCAGCACAAGACTAGTTGGGAGACAATGTGAAGGAACTGGAGGCACCGTCAGCAACACAATCTACTATCGCCTGTTCTGCTCCTGGCCTCAACATTCGTAGAGCCGGATTAGGCCCCACCAAATACCGCTGCAGGCTCTGTCGCCTACTCGCACCTGAGGAAGGTGTTTCACTTGTGCGTGTAGCTGGCACACATTGACCACGTCCTCTCCCTGTAACAGGAGCTGCACCAGCAGCACCACGACCAGGGCCACGTCCCTTATTTGACGTTCTCCTCCTATTTCTCAAATGTAGGATCTTGCCCTAAATGGGTGTTTTTTGAATAGCACAATAGAAGAACAGTAGCAAAAGTGTTTATCTCACACGTACAGATATGGAGGAAACGCAGCAAACACTGGAGGAAACACTGCAAAATATTTTGTTTGCCCTAAATGGGTGTTTTTTGAATAGCACAATAGAAGAACACTAGCTAAAGTGTTTATCTCAGGCCCCGTACACACGGCCGAGATTCTCGGCAGAAACCAGCGAGAAGCTCGTGGGGATCCTCATTCTGCCGAGAACCTCGGCCGTGTGTACGGATTCGGCGAGCCCAGCCCGTTGGGAAACCCGTCGAGCAAATAGAGAGCAGGTTCTCTATTTGCTCGACGGCCCGTCTGGATTAATGGCTCGTCGCCTTTCCCGACGGGCTGGTCGCCGAATCTGACGGCCGGCCGAGAACCTCGACGGGCGGAACGATGTGTTCCGCCTGTCGAGGTTCTCGTACGTGTGTACGGGGCTTCACACGTACAGATATGGAGGAAACACAGCAAACACTGGAGAAAAAACTGCAAAATATTGTTTTTGCCCTAAATGGGTGTTTTTTGCCTTAAATGGGTGTTTTTTGAATAGCACAATAGAAGAACACTAGCTAAAGTGTTTATCTCACACATACAGATATGGAGGAAACACTGCCATTTTAAATTTTTTGCCCTAAATGGATGTTTTTTGAATAGCACAATAGAAGAAAAGTATCTTGCAGAGTATCTCACAGTAACATATGCAGTGCTGGTGTAATTAGATTTTAGAAGCAGGACAGACTCCTACATATTTCTCTCCCTACGAGCACAAGCAGGAACCTTCCCCTAAAGTATCTTGCAGAGTATCTCACAGTAACATATGCAGTGCTGGTGTAATTCGATTTTTGAAGCAGGACAGACTCCTATATATTTCTCTCCCTACAAGCACAAGCAGGAACCTTCCCCTAAAGCAGTGGTTCTCAACCTTTCTAGTGCCGTGACCCCTTGATAAAATTCCCCAAGTTGCGGGGACCCCTAACAATAAAATTATTTTCGTAGCGTGGGTTTTCAGCATCCAAGGCAAGTAATTTGTGCCCCTAACCCACGGACATTTAGCGCTCCCTGAGTCCCTTCCACTCATACAGTATTAAAACCCCTTATGGTACATTTGAGGATGTACCCCTTTTTCTCTTTGTTCTCCTTTCTTTCCCCTTTTTTCCCCATCCCTCTCTCTAGCCCTTTTTCTTTGTTCCTTCCCCTATTTTTCTCTCCCTTCCATGTAGTCTCTATTTTTTCCCTTCTCTTATTTCTTGGTGGGGGGTGGGGTTAATAGGATCAGTGGCAGTGCTGAGGGGAGTTCTGATCAGTCAAATTAGGTGCTCTTAATCAAGGTCATCTGCTGATCTGAGAACTGTAGTGGGGACTTTTAATGGCAACTATAATCACAGGTAGTGTTACTCCGTATTCACGGTGTCTGAGACTTTGTGGTGTCTCATAGCAGTGACACCTATGCTGAAATCAGGAGATAGGGTCTCCTCCAGCCTCTCCCACTTTACATTCCTCACGTCAGCTGACTTCTAGTCTTTGCCCCCTAGCCATGCCGTGAACTGAATGGGCAGCTGCAGGCTCCAGGAACAGCTCAGGATTGGGTGACCCCCTGGCAAATCATCATTTGACCCCCAGGTTGAGAACCACTGCCCTAAAGTATCTTGCAGAGTTTCTCACAGTAACATATGCAGTGCTGGTGTAATTAGGTTTTAGAAGCAGGACAGACTCCTATATATTTCTCTTCCTACAAGCACAAGCAGGAACCTTCCCCTAAAGTATCTTGCAGAGTATCTCACAGTAACATATGCAGTGCTGGTGTAATTAGGTTTTCTGAAGCAGGACAGACTCCTATATATTTCTCTCCCTACAAGCACAAGCAGGAACCTTTCCCTAAAGTAACTATCCAATGCTATGTAGATCGCTGCGTAATGTGATTTCTGAAGCAGGACAGTCTGACTCCTATCTAATTCTCTCCCTCAGAAGAGCAGCAGCAGCAGCCTTTCCCTACCCTATCTAAAGCAGAGTGACGAGCTGTGCTGTGTGCCTTTAGCTTATATAGAGGCTGGGTCACATGCTGCACTGGCCAATCACAGCCATGCCATTAGTAGGCATGGCTGTGATGGCTTCTAGGTCACACGGGTAAAACAAATGGTGATTGGCTGCCGTGCAGCGCGCCATTACATTGCCAAACACCGAACCCGAACTTACAGTAAATTGTTTGGGTTCGGGTCCGGGTACAAAAAATCCAAAAGTCCGGTACGAACCCGAACTTTGTAGTTCGGGTTCGCTCAACCCTACATATTGGTTATTTGGACCCTTTTGAATTTTTTCTTGGTGCACATGGTCTGGATGTAGCACAAATAAGCTCACTCATAGACCCATGTAGGTGATTGCTGAATGTGCCCAGGCATTGTGCTTTTAAACATCTCAAATAACCTTTATACCTTCCGCATGGATCATATCTAATAAGTTCTGCAAGCTATTAAGTGCCACATCAGGATGTACCATACACAAGGCCAGGAGTCTCCACTTATTTATGCATTCATTAAAAGGATTAACATATTCATGCTGTGCAGTTCTTATTTATGGGATGAATTACCTTATTCTATTCAATCTATAAGTCTCTACAATTGTGTCATTGTGCCTCTACAATAGGGTTTCATGGGACATTTATAACATTTAAATCAAGACCCTGGACTGTACGAGTTATGCTTGAAATTATTACATATAGGTAAGTACAATATATGAATCTTTTGTGGTGTATCAGATCAGATGTATTTGTCAGATTTAATTAAACTAAGCTTGTAGGAACCTGCTGTGATGTATTTTTTTGTTGACTGTTAAGAGGTTTATATGAATTAAAAATGTCATCATTTTTATTATTTATTGGTGTTTATGGATTAAGTAATTTTTTTTGTGCCAGAACTTGATATATATTTATATGTCCAAAAAGTTTACGGCCCAACATGAAAGGAGTCACTTTGCCTGCTGATGGATCACTCTAAACTAGGGGTACCCAACCTTTTGAAGAGTGAGGGCCACTTAAGCGGCCATAACTGGTCGCTGGCCACAATGAGCAGAGCGAGCAGGTGACAGGTCTGTGTCCACTCTGCAAATGCAAAGCGGACACAGACACAGCCCACTCTACTGTATGGGCCCTCTGATCTGAACCGCTCAGATGGACGGAGACATATGTCCTTCTGTTTTTTCAGCAGATCGGATTGGAGGTAGGCCAGTATAACGGGATACAAGTCTGTTTACATCTGCCGCTCTATAGAGTTGAATGGAGGGTCTAATTGGGTCAGACTGATTGAGTGAAAGGGACTTAGGACTGCTTTCACACTGATGCTCTGTGGTTTACCCACACCACGGGTGCAGCTCAGTGCACCTGTGGCTTCCTGCGGGTTAGCTGCTATAGAATTCTATTATATCCTGCAGGTGTAGTGCACTTTCTGAAAGCGCACCAAACCCGCAGGTAAAAACATAAGTCTATGGCTCACTGCACCTGCGGACCAGTTTGAAAGCAGCCCAGTAACCACTGCAGAACAGATATGCCCAGGGCTGTCTTAATGAGAGGGCACACCTGGGCACTGCCCAGGGGCCCCAGCTGCATGGGGGGCCCCTGCACTTTCCCCAAAACAGCTGGTCCTTGAGCCCACTCTGCCCTGAAATTGGGGGCCCCATGATGGCACTGAGAGTAATAGATACACAGGGAAGGCAGTCTGCCTCCTACCTACTTGATGTCTGTTTACCTGCACTGTCATCATTGTAGGGGCCCCAGAGCATTACTTTGCACAGGGGCCCATGATGCTATTAAGACAGCCCTGGATATGCCCATACATACACTGTGATTTTAGTAATAAACATACCTTTAATAACAGTCTTACATTCAGGTATCGTTGGCTGTTGCTACCCGAGGCAGAGCGCATTTGGTATCACTCCACCTGTAACAGAAGCCAATGCTATGCAGAAAGCATTGGCTTTTGCGGCTCAGCTTCGCACCAGTTTGCTTTCTTTACCCCTGGCTCCATTCACAACACTAATGCTCTGGAATGACGGGATGGACATCTTGCTTGCCATCCCAGAACAGGAGGTCGTGGGCCACATCAGAGGGCTCAGTGGGCCACATGTTTGGGCACCCCTGCTCTAAACCTTCTTTTTCCACTTTCTCCATTTTCAGAGGGTGCCAGCTGTGTGCAAGGAGTGCTGAACATCTGGAAGAGTGGCTTGGAGATGTGATAACGTTTCATGTCTTTGTGGTCACCCCTGCATTTGGGCTGTGAACTTTTGGGACACATATGTATTGTGAAAAGTTGGGAAATGTGTAACTCATTGGTAGAGCCAAACACACCAGAAGTACGTTATAGGTTTTTTTATGCCCTATTTTGGTTAAAAAAAAAAAAGTTCACACAAATAGTTTCCCACACAGGGGGTTCTTACCATTAATGCAACAAAACATATAATTCAGCCTTGTGGCTCTCTTTGCAGCTTCACTGCTCAGGCCTTATGCCTTGGTCCTCCAATCCATCAAACACAAAATGCTGTACCTTTGTCAGCTTGCCTGTTTTTTCCTGCAGCTTCCAGCTTTTACATACTCACAGGCTTGGGCCTTCGTTTGTGACCTGGACAGCATGGTGCGACGTGCACCTCACAACACCGTTCACACACTGACCCCCTCAGGAGGGTGGGGCTACTGAACTCTAAGACCCCTTTCACACTGCAGGCGCTATTGCGCTAAAAATAGCGCCTGTAAACCGACCTGAAACATAGGCTGCTGTTTCTCCAGTATAAAAGCCAGAGTGCTTTTACACTGGAGTGGTGCACTAGCAGGACGGAAAAAAAAGTCCTGCTAGCCGCATCTTTGAAGCGGTGAAGGAGTGATGTGTATACTGCTCCTGCTCATTTAAATCAATGGGACACTGTGGCTATACCGCCGGCAATTGTGGGCAGTTTTAACCCTTTCTCGGTAGCTAGCGGGGGGTAAAGCCCCCCCCCGCTAGCGGCCGAATAGCGTTATGAAATTAGCGGTAAAGCACCGCTAAAAAAAGCGGCACTTTACCACCACCGCACCTCCCGACTCCAGTGTGAAAAGGGCCTAACTCTGGCTCTTACATGAATGCACACACCTGCATCATCAGTGTGCTTGTTTCCCAGAAACCCTGGCCCAGACTGCCATTTTAAACAGTGGTACGGGCTCCACCTGCCACTATATACAGTTGTGAAAAATAGAGGAAAAGTTGCGCTACTAGAATGCTAAAATAAAAAATGTAAAAGCAGCCTACATCAACGATAAGACAAATCGAAATAAACATATAAAAATAGAAAATGTGGCGCTATAAAGACACACCCATTGCACACGAATGCGGGAGTATGTCTCTTAACCAAAATGTATAAATTGTGATATACAATATATTGTGAAACATAAACATATAGTAATGAATGTAGGTAGATACACAAACAATAGTCCTATGAAAGACCATATGTGGTGAAGGTGGGACACCTTAAAGCCTGCAAAGACCTAAAGTAAGTCCGGGTGATATTAGCAATGTAATTCTAAAAGGAGTCCGATGAGGGCATTCACGGTGGGAGCTGACAATCCAATGGAGGAGAGCAGAGGATCAAACATACATTCCAGGGTAATCAGGAGAATTAGACACTCTTACCGGATACGGTGGACACACTGACCGGTGGTAGTATGTCAAAAGGGCAAAAGATAGATCCTCAGCCTGGTATGGTTCATTATGGTTCATTAAAATAATGTACAAAGTACAAGCCAGATGAGAGAGCAGGTACAGGTGATCACATAAATGAAGCGTGGTGAATGGATATGTGGCTGCAGGCCATGTACCCTACATGTACCCTACATGTTTCGAGCTATAGGGCAATGCCCCAGTTAAAGAGCCCTATAGCTCGAAACATGTAGGGTACATGGCCTGCAGCCACATATCCATTCACCAAGCTTCATTTATGTGATCACCTGTACCTGCTCTCTCATTTGGCTTGTACTTTGTACATTATTTTAATTATTTTTATGGTATTGTTATATACCTGCTTTTATTAAAGCCGCCATACCCTATCACTTGGGTTTTAACCGCACTATGTGGAGCCTCCCTTTATTTTTTCCATGTGCTTCCATATGACTCCAAACTTCATGAGGAACTTCCCTGCTATCCTGGAAGGGTGAGACCAAAGAATTTTGGGATTCCTGTAGATGCCTCCGGATGTGCCTTACATGAACCATACCAGGCTGAGGATCTATCTTTTGCCCTTTTGATATACTACCACCGGTCAGTGTGTCCACCGTATCCAGTAAGAGTGTCTAATTCTCCTGATTACCCTGGAATGTATGTTTGATCCTCTGCTCTCCTCCATTGGATTGTCAGCTCCCACCGTGAATGCCCTCATCGGACTCCTTTTAGAATTACATTGCTAATATCACCCAGACTTACTTTAGGTCTTTGCAGGCTTTACGGTGTCCCACCTTCACCACATATGGTCTTTCATAGGACTATTGTTTGTGTATCTACCTACATTCATTACTATATGTTTATGTTTCACACTATATACAGTTGTCTTTATAAGTTTACAGCCCATGAAACAGCTCATGATCCAAAGCACACAATGTCATCTGTAAAACATGGTGAAGGCAGTGTGATGGCTTGGGCATGCATGGCTTTCAATGGCACTGGGTCAATGGTGTTTATTGCTGATGTGACAGAAGACAGAAGCAGCCGGCTGAATTCTGTAGTGTTTAGAGATATATTATCAGTCCAGATTTATCCAAATGCAGCAAAGTTTGTTGGACGGCGCTTCACAGTACAGATGGACAGTGATCCAAAACTCATTGCAAAAGCAACAGGAGCTTTTGAGGGAAAAGAAGTAGAATATTCTGCAATGGCCAACTCAGGCACCTAATCTCACCCTATTTGAGCATGCATTTCACTTGCTGAAGGCAAAATGAGAGAGAGAGAGAGAGAGACTGAGAGAGAGAGAGAGACTGAGAGAAAAAGAGACAGAGAGAGAGAGAGAGAGACAGACAGAGAGACAGACAGAGAGAGAGAGAGAGACAGACAGAGAGACAGACAGAGAGAGAGAGACAGAGAGACAGAGAGAGGCAGAGAGAGAGAGACTGAGAGAGACTGAGAGAGACAGAGAGAGAGACTAAGAGACTGAGAGAGAGAGAGAGAGAGAGAGAGAGAGAGACAGAGAGAGAGACTGAGAGAGACAGAGAGAGAGACAGAGAGAGACTATTTAAGAAATAGCATTAAATAGGGGACCTATATGAGAGTAACACACATGCAATGGTTATTTTATAAATGCTTAGCTAATGATAATAATGTTAATAACTCTGGTAGTAGTAATGCAGCGATTGCTGAAATTAAAAGATAGTTAGTATAGAAGGGATATATCCAAGGACTTATTGTGACTAATAAATATGAAAGGGATTGTTGAAAGAAATCAGTTTCTTCCAAATATTAGCTAAAAAGCTTTTTCTAGCACATGCTGATACATGTTGTAAGCACATTTGTGTGTTCTTGCACACAAAGCACAAAAATCCACAGGTTTATTTTCTGTCTAAT
This sequence comes from Rana kukunoris, assembly GCA_029574335.1. Taxonomy (NCBI): domain Eukaryota; kingdom Metazoa; phylum Chordata; class Amphibia; order Anura; family Ranidae; genus Rana; species Rana kukunoris. The sequence continues at coordinate 113,155,130 of CM056049.1, read as the reverse complement.
CGACTGCCATGGCGATCAGAAATACACAAACCTCAGCTTTGAAAAAAACGCACTACCACTTGGTATCGCTTTAGATAACCTTGCTGATAGAAGTTAGGAGACACAATGCTTTACCAGCCCACAGGGTCATCCTGGGTAAATGAGATGCACAGGATCTCATACTGGACAAAAGACACTGGGAGAATTGGACCGCATTCATGATTACATCATACATGAAAAGGCTTTAGGATGGCATTATGCAAGAATGAATAAAAATGTATGTATTAAAAAAATGCTGCATTATTTGTAACCTAAACCTGGCAATTCAGACTGAATAAACAGAGATATTTTTATGTAATTGATCAATAGACATTGCACACTGAAATATTTTGTTTTGGAATTTCGTTTTCATCCGAAAAATACATTTAGTTACTCCCGAAATCTGTTTTTATTTATTTTGTTTCACTAAAAAATGCATTCGTCCAAAAATCCGAATTAATTAAGGTTGAATCTGTCATTGAAGGCTTATGGTGTCTGTCGAATGATTCGACGGAGCGGCTAAACTTTACTAGGCCTCAATCGTACATTTCCACTCAAATGTTGCGCCTACAAGCTATAGAAGAATTCGAATGTTGTATGACATTAGTAATAATTATATTTATAAATTATTATTACTAGTCAACCAACATTCAAATTCTTATATAGCCTATGGGCCGAGCATTTGACCGGAAATTAACGATTGCAGCGTTGTACAGTTTAGCTGCTTGTCAAATTCACAGATTCAACGTTTGTATTTTCGCTGCTTCGTCGAATCTTCGTTGTTCATGTCGAATAGTCTATCCCAACGCTGTCTCTATAATGTCAAATCTTTTCTCTCTATGTCGAATCTTTCCTTCCTATGTAGAATAATCTTGGACTAATAGAGTTAAGGTTAGGCACATTCGACCACAGGTTCAATACACACAGATTGCTATTGTCAATGTCATGTCGAATCTCCTATCTATATCGAACTGTTGTAGCAACGAAAACGAAAATAAAAGCATGTCGGATTTTCCGGATTCTTCACGTTCGTTTTAGTTTGTTAAGACGATAACGAAAATACCTGAAATTCGGACGAAAATGCAGTCGGACGAAAATGAATGCACATGTCTAGTGATCAATAGATTCAGAAATATAGGCAGGTGAAGCTATGTGCAAACCATTACTTATCTTTTAAGAGGTAAGTACACCTATAAAAAAACGCCAGTATGCTGGATGGGATGGGAGAAAGTGGTTTTAAGGGTGAACCCCCTCTTTAACATTGGGGAGATTGTGCTTGGAGAGTGCAAAATCTGGTGCAGCTGTGCATGGTAGCCAATCGGCTTCTACCTTCAGTTGGTTCAATTAGGCTTTGAGAAAAAAAAACGGAAGTTGATTGGTTTCTATGGAGAGCTTCATCAGATTTTGTGCTCCTCAGTTTCAGTAAATTAACCCCATTGCGTCGCTTGAAGCTTTGCACTCAAAGTTTGAGAAAGTATAGGAGATTTTTGGGGCAGAGCTGCATGTTTTTGACCCCTTCTTTAGACTTCAGTGAGAGTGTATGAAAGATGTTTGAAAATGCACATCTTTTTTTCTCGATGGTTAAAGTGGTTGTGAACCCTATTCATGAAATCAGACCTCCTGGGTAAATATATCTGTAGTGTTTACTTATCTCTCTCCAAAGCCCTAAGTGCTATGTATTTCTGCGGCTCCGTTCCTCTGTTATCATCATGATTACTTCTGACAAGTTCTCTGACACACGAGCAGATCGAAATTTGTGTCGGGGAGGGAGCTAAGCAGAGAGCTTGTCTATTCAGACTGTAGCTCTGCATGTTTTTTTATTCCTGCATGTTTTTTGTATGCTCAAACTCCACACCCATTGCTAAAGAATGAAACACGGTTTCTAAAACAATGTTCACTTTCTAAATAGTGTAGAAAGCTGAAGACAGCGGCTATAAAAGTGAAACTTATGTAGGAAGATGTATTTCACTTCTGTGTATCATCTGAGGCTGTTCACTTTACTAGTATATGTAAGGGTTTACATCCACTTTGAGGCTGGGTTCACACTTATGCTAATGCAGATTTTCCTGAATCCAATTTGCATTAGAGGGGAGTGTGCCCGGCTCTCAATGGAGCCAGTTCTCGGAGTGGATTGCACAGGGTTCCTGTGCTTCCTTGGCTCAGTTTTAGGTCTGAATTCAGGCACAAATTTGGGCCAGATTCATCCCTGAACAGATCACAGGGAGGCAGCAGACCCCTACTGTAAGCTGCATCTGTATTAAGTGTGAACCCAGCCTAAAAAAGACATTAAAACCTGAAAACATCAAAAAAGGTGTGTAAGAACATGCAAAAAAAAAATGCTCCAAAATCATCTGAAAATCCTCATACTCAAGTGTAAATGGGGGGGCTAAAAATCAAGCCTGGTCCTGCCCTGCTTACAGTCCAATCTCCTCTACTGGCTTTGGGTGGGCTCAATAAGCAATAAAGAGGCTTGGGGATTAGCAAGGCTGAGTTCATGTCATCTTCTACAGGAAAAAAAAGTCTGAAACTCCATGCAAATGGCTAAACAGTACATGCCTGATACTAAAGGGGCTGTTACTCTTATTTTGAAATTGACCATTACAGAATCGTTTTACAATGTAATTTCTGTTTCTAGATTGCTTATTTTGATATTTACAATGGGTATAATGAATGACCTTTACATACTACATGCCCACCACATCAGAGCTCCTAGTTGCTTTGTATTCACAATTTATGTTACTACGTTACATGTGTAGCACTACCCCCTAAGGAGCTGCTGAATATTTTTGGGTCCTGCTGTTACTCTACCTTTCAACCCCAGTGCTGAGTCCATTGCTATAATGGGAAATGCACAACAGATGTGAGCACCAGTCACTTTAGTATTTTTTTTCCAATGCTTTAATAAAAGAACTTTGAAGTAGCAGTGGGATAGAGGGTTTGGGGAGGTTTCAGATACCTTTAGCAGATCACTGATGGATTCCTCAGATCCAAAGGACAAAACAGCTTCCTTTCAGCAGATCTTGAATAGCTGGATATGCCTCTCACACAGACCTAGCCACAGGAATGAATTCTAGATAATCCTCTCTGTAGGATTTTGTAGCCAGTAGTTAGTTAATTGTAGAGCAGCTTCACAGTACCAGAAACTTTAAGCCGACCTGACAGTACTGTGAGGGTAGATTGGCCTAGGTGCATCCTCCAAACGAGTCACCAGGCCCTCTTGAGAGACCAGCCTTCATCCTGGCTCTCTCCAGCAAGGGTCCTCCCCTGGATCTCCGCAGCTTGGCTTGGCATCTTCCATGTAGGCAAGACAGCATAGGACCATCTCCGGATTAGTGGGCCCCAGGCTTCTGGGCCTACTTGCAGAACTTGCAGAAACACAGCCTTGGGCCAACAGGTCCCAAGGTCAGAAGAGAGCTAGCACATGGTGTCTGTCCCATAAATACCCTCTCCCAGAATGCACAGCACCCAAAAACCTCCTACTGGGCTGTTTCTGGAAAAAGAATATTCATTGCAAATTAACTGTGTTGTAATTCTCATGCTGGCCTGTGGTATCAGTGACTGGCAACAGTGAAAATGGCACAACTCAATCAAATTCAAGACAGAAACCAAATAAACTTTGTACAATCAATCTGAGCTATGTACAGCTCAGCCAAAATCTAAATTGACAACATAGCCCCTTATCTTTAGGAACAGGGAGCTACACAGGTATTAATACTTTCTACCAAATTGTAGATTTATTTATTGCATTTTCCTAGGTTCTACCTAGGATATTGGAACGGGTAGGCCATTACATTATTAATAGGTCATATAAAAGAGGGGGAGAAGCAGCAGAAAGGAGGAGAGCATACCCCAAATTAAAATTAATATTTTTGGGGAAAAAAATGATATACATAAAAAAAATTATATTGTATGTCGTTAAAAGGAGAATTCCCTGCTGTGGAGTTGTTATTTAATATCAGGAGTAATGGTTTGCTCACAATAATGGCATAATTTTTGTGGAAGAATAGCTATTAGACATGTGCGTTCTCGTTTGTAACAAATGGATTTTCGTCCGAATTTGTTAGTATTCGTATCAATTCGAACATCCGAAAAGCTGAAAGACCCAAAATACGAAAATTACGGAATTACGAATAAGCAAAATAACGAACAAGCGAAAATACGAACGTATGATTGGACAACCTTACTAAAATACGAAACACCGAAAAAGCAAAAGAACAAAAATGACATCTATAACGAACGATTTGCATTCCATATTTTAAATATGTCTGTTCGTATTTTCATTCGTATGTTCGTATTTTCAGTTGTGTGTTTTGTAAATCCGTTTCTTTATCTGTTGTAAATTTGTGTACTTGTATCGTTCTTTCGAATGGGCAGTGTAGTTAGTAAGTGATTTATCTTACATAATATCTTAGCCAATCAGCTTAACTCTTTTGTGCTGAGTCACATTGTACAGTGTAAAGCCTCGTACACACGATTAGACTTCAAAAAAACGTTTCCGTGGATTTTTGTCTGAAGGGAGTTGGCCAGACTTTTGAAACCCAAAAAGTGTGTCCGATAGAGCATACACACGGTCAGATTTTTTGGAAAACGCTCATTTTGACGTTTGTTGGCAAAAAGTCAGAGCGTGTGTACAGGGCTTAAGAGAAAGTATATCTTAATATGGATTAGCCGCGTGTTGCTATGTATTTACAAAAGTACAAAATTACGAATCCATTAAACAAAATATATTATCTAACAAAATTACGAATTTCGAATCAACGAAAATAAATTAGACAGAATTACGAATCATTCAGCATAAACGAAAATAAAACTGTTACGAAAATACGAACGGGTCCGAATAGGAAAACTTGCGTCTTACGTAATACGAACGGGTCCGAATAGGAAAACTTGAGTCTTACGAAATTACGAATCGATGTCAACACAGAGTTCTCGGCCATGAATATACACAGCCAATCAGCAGGTTCTGGCTGGGAATCATTGGCCAGGACTTGCTGACAGGCTCCCACTGTGTAGATTGAAATCACTGCTGAAGCCAGCCGGGGAATGGGGGGCACTAAACTGGGAAATATGCAGTAACCTACCAGCATTGTACTGCGCAAGAGCGGTCATTAAGTGGTTAAGGAGTGCCTCATTTTATCATTTATTTTTTTGTAATACAGTGGAACCTTGGTTTAAGAGTAACGCGATTAACAAGCGTTTTAAAAGACGAGCAAATAAAAAAATAATAATCCTGACTCAGTTTGTGAGTGTTGTCTCACATAACAAGCAGAATTCAAGCTAAAGGGGTGTGCAGCACCGCATTTGGCCAGAGGTGCAGGGGTGCCGGTAACACTCAGGACGATCCGGAGCCATTCAGAAATACGCAGAAACACTCAAATACTCAGTTTCTGAGTGTTTCCAAGCCTCTCCTAAGGGTTTCCGAGATCAGCCGAGGTGTTCCCGAGTATTTCCAAGGCGCCCCCCCCCAACCTCTGGCCACATGCGGTGTCGCATGCAATGCAGAACAAATTATCTTTGTTTCCATTGACTTCTATGGGGAAACGCGCATTGGTATGCGAGTGCTTTGAATTACAAGCATTCTCCTGCAACGGATTATGCTCCTATTCCAAAGCTCCACTGTAGTGCAGTTTTTTGTATAAATAATAGCGCAGGGCTTTTATACTAAATTAAGAAAAAAATAGTGCAACTGATCTTGCAAAGTGCACAGCCTATTTGCCTTTAGTAAATCAACCCCTAAGTCATTGCTGGTCTCTTCTGGGTGCTGCTTGAGCAACTTGCCTAAAAGTGGCATTAGGGTTAAAAAATAAAAATAAAATAAACATGTCATACTTTCGTGCTCCGTGCAGTTGGTTTTGCATAGAGCAGCCCAGATCCTCCTCTTCTCAAAGTTCCCTAATGGCGCTCCAGGCTCCTCCCCCTTGGCCAGTGCCCCCAAAGCCAGCACTTCTCATTGGCTCACTGGCTGTGATTGACAGCAGTGGGTGCCAACAGCACCCGCTGCTGTCTCAGCCAATGAGGAGAGAAAGTCCCAGTACAGCAGAGTGCCTTGTGCACATCGCTGGATTGAGATGCGGCTCAGGTGAGTATTAGGCCCCGTACACACGGCCGAGGTTCTCGCTGAAAATCAGCGAGAACCTCGCTGGAATGCACATTCCAGCGAGGACCTCGGCCGTGTGTACGGTCTCAGCGAGCTTCCCGTCGGGAAGCTCGTCGAGCCGAAAAAGAGAGCACGCTCTCTATTTTCTCGACGGCCCGCCTGGAAGAATGGCTGGTTGCCATTCCCGACGGGCGGGTCGCCGAATTCGACGGCCGGGAGAGAACCTCGACGGGCGGAACGATGTGTTCTGCCCGTCGAGGTTCTCTGCCGTGTGTACGGCGCCTTAGGGTCAGTTGACACCAGATGCAGTTCCATGCGCTTTTTTTCTGCACTAAAAATGCATGCACAGTGTTTTCCATGTATTCCAATGGCTCTAGTTCACACCATTCACTTAGTTTCCAGTGCAGAAACTGACTGGAAACTGAATGCATGGTGTGAACTAGAGCCCTTGGAATACATGGAAAACACTGTGCATGCATTTTGTGCAGAAAACTGCATCTGGTGTGAACTGACCCTTAGGGGGGCTGTGGGGGGAGCAGTGAAGAGAAGGTTTTTTTACTTTTATGCATAGAATGCATGAAGGTAAAAAACTTTCAGCCTTTGAAACTACTTTAAGTATACTGACCGGAGGGGCCCTCATTTGGCTTCTCTGCCATTTAGAGAACCTTTGTATTATTTTCAACAAATACAAAGCATTCTCTGATTGGACAAGGCAGACAGAATGCTTTTTATTCATTAAAAAAAATAGAAGGCGTTTTCAGAATGGTGGAGGTGCAAAGTGAACGATCGCCTGTGTTCAGAGGAGAGATGGCAAGTTGCTTGAGCAGCACCTGGATGAGCCCAGTACTGACCATAGTATAGGCTACTACCATGGTAGGGGCAAGTGCCTCCTCCGGCAGGGCTGGGTGCTGCCTATAGGCAAGTGTACATATAAATGGGGGGTGCTGCGCTGCATGTCCCAGGGTCGGGAGTCAAAGATTTATTTCCTCTCCTCTTCTCGGACTGCTGGCTGTGTGTGCTCTGCCTAGACATGTGTAAGAGGCCCAGCTCTTCCTTCTAGATAGGGTCCTCGAGAACACCCACCAAATGGGGCGCCAGCCTCATCTGAGCTGCTTGGCATGTACAGCTGTTGTTGGAGCCTTCCATCTGCCTTTTCTGGGGTTAGTAATCCATTTAATTCTCTCTAATGTCACCTGAAGCTTGCAATATAGAAATTGATTGGAGGGGAGTTCTCCATACTAATGATTGTGTGTGTATGGGGGGTGTAATGTATCTGGGTGTAATATGTGTGTATTTGGATGTAATGGATCTGGGTGTATGGGGGTGTAATGTATATGTACTTTGTCTGCAGTCTCTGACCATATCCTGTATTACGTCTGCAGTCTCTGACAGTGATGACATTGTGAAAAAGGCGTGGAGCATGGTAGAGCTGCATGATTAATCGTTAAGAATTGTTATTGCGGTTCTTTCCCCGTTGTGATCTTGACAAAGGGTTTCCTGATCTTCCCAATCTTTGGTATGCAGAGAATTTTCTCTCTGCTCTCAGCTGTCAAAAGTCAAAGTCTGGGCAGTCTGCCAAGTTTTAAAACATTCTATCATTGGAATGTTAAGTCTAAACATTGTATCAATTTGTCTTTTATGTCAAAGGAATAGACTTCTGTATGTAAATTAGGAAAGTTTAACCACTTAAACACCAAACCTTTTTCTGACCGTTTTTTTTTTTTGCTAGAAAATTACTTAGAACCCCCAAACATTATATATATATATATATATATATATATATATATATATATATATATATATATATATATATATATATATATATACAGTGCCTCGTGAAAGTATTCGGCCCCCTTGAACTTTGCGACCTTTTGCCACATTTCAGGCTTCAAACATAAAGATATAAAACTGTAATTTTTTGTGAAGAATCAACAACAAGTGGGAAACAATCATGAAGTGGAACGAAATTTATTGGATATTTCAAACTTTCTTAACAAATAAAAAACTTAAAAAATGGGGCGTGCGAATATATTCAGCCCCTTTACTTTCAGTGCAGCAAACACTCTCCAGAAGTTCAGTGAAAATCACGTCACCGCACCAGGAAGTAAAACACTTCCGTGCATGCGTCAAATCCATTTGACGCATGTGCGGGCTGATATGTCTGCTGGTTAGCGTACTAACCAGCAGACATATCGGTCCGATGGGTTCCCAGCAGGCTTTAAAATCTGTCTGCTGGCCAAATCCATCGGCTCGCCCGTCTGTACACACGATCGAATCTGTCTGCTGAGACGGTCTGTCAGACCGTTTTCAGCAGATAGATTTGATCGTGTGTACGCGGCCTCAGAGGTCCGTTTAAAGCACAGAGAGCATCATGAAGAACAAGGAACACACCAGGCAGGTCAGAGATACTGTTGCGGAGAAGTTTAAAGCTGGATTTGGATACAAAAATATTTTCCAAGCTTTAAACATCCCAAGGAGCACTGTGCAAGCGATAATCTTGAAATGGAAGGAGTATCAGACCACTGCAAATCTACAAAGACCTGGCCATCCCTCTAAACTTTCAGCTCATACAAGGAGAAGACTGATCAGAGATGCAGCCAAGAGGCCCATGATCACTCTGGATGAACTGCAGAGATCTACAGCTGAGATGGGAGACTCTGTCCATAGGACAACAATCCGTCGTATACTGCACTAATCTGGCCTTTATGGAAGAGTGGCAAGAAGAAAGCCATTTCTTAAAGATATCCATAAAAAGTGTTGTTTAAAGTTTGCCACAAGCCACCTGGGAGACACACCAAACATGTGGAAGAAGGTGCTCTGGTCAGATGAAACCAAAATTTTACTTTTTGGCAACAATGCAAAACATCATGTTTGGCGTAAAAGCAACACAGCTCATCACCCTGAACACACCATCCCCACTGTGAAACATGGTGGTGGCAGCATCATGGTTTGGGCCTGCTTTTCTTCAGCAGGGACAGGGAAGATGGTTAAAATTGATGGGAAGGTGGATGGAGCCAAATACAGGACCATTCTGGAAGAAAACCTGATGGAGTCTGCAAAAGACCTGAGACTGGGACGGAGATTTGTCTTCCAACAAGACAATGATCCAAAACATAAAGCAAAATCTACAATGGAATGGTTCACAAATAAACATATCCAGATGTTAGAATGGCCAAGTCAAAGTCCAGACCTGAATCCAATCGAGAATCTGTGGAAAGAACTGAAAACTGCTGTTCACAAACGCTCTCCATCCAACCTCACTGAGCTCGAGCTGTTTTGCAGGGAGGAATGGGCAAACATTTCAGTCTCTCGATGTGCAAAACTGATAGAGACATACCCCAAGCGACTTACAGCTGTAATTGCAGCAAAAGGTGCCGCTACGAAGTATTAACTTAAGGGGACTAAATAATTTTGCACGCCCAATTTTTCAGTTTTTTATTTGTTAAAAAAGTTTGAAATATCATTCCACTTCATGATTGTGTCCCACTTGTTGTTGATTCTTCACAAAAAAATTACAGTTTTATATATTTATGTTTGAAGCCTGAAATGTGGCAAAAGGTCGCAAAGTTCAAGGGGGCCGAATACTTTCGCAAGGCACTGTATATGTGTGTGTATATATATATGTATATATATATATATTTTTTTTTAGTAGAGACCCTAGAGCAGGGGTGCCCAAGCAGTGGCCCGCTGAGCCTTCTGATGTGGGCTGTGACCTCGTGCTCTGGGATGGAATAGAACTGTTACTACAGATCAGTTTATTACTAAAATCACGGGCCCAGATTCACAGAGCAATTACGCCTGTCTAACTGGTGTTAGACAGGAGTAATTTCAAATTTCGCGCGCCGTATCACTAGTTTGAATCCTCAAACCATGATACGGCGGCTTCGGGCTTCGATCCGAGAGGCTTACGTCTTCGTAAGCCTTCGGATCTACGCTGCGATATTTTTGCGGCCGCTGGGAGGAGTCCGCGTCGTTTTCAGCGTCGGGATATGCAAATGACTTTACGGCGATCCACGAAGATACGAGTGGTCTTCGCAATCGCTTACGTCATTTTTTTGCTACGTACTGTTAGACCAGCTATTTGCTGGTCTAACGGTGCGTAGCCCATGTTAAGTATGGCCGTCTTTCGCACGTCGAATTTAATTTATTTTTATTTTTTTACGTAACTCGTTCGGGAATAGGAATGTCCGTAAACGACTCTACTCAAACAACGAATGACGTAACGACGTGATTTTGCGCAATGCACGGCGGGAAATTTGTAAAACGGAGCATGCGCAGTTCGATCGCCGCGGGAACGCACCTATTTTAAATGATTCACGCCCCCTACTCGCGTAGATGGCTTGCGCCGGGAGAAATACACTACGCCGCCGTAGTTTACAGGACAAAATCTACCTGGATTCCACGTAGAGCCAGGTAAAATACGGCGGCGTAGTGTATTTCTGATACTCTACGCGAATCTAATTGTATGTGAATCTGGGCCACAGTGTATATATGAGCTTATCTGTTCTGCAGTGTTTTCTGGTCTGCTTTCAAACTAATCCGCAGGTGCCGAGCAGTTTACCTGCAGGTTACCTGCACTGAGCCATAGACTTCTGTTATTACATGCGAGTTTGGTGAGCTTTCTGAAAGTGCACCAAACCTGCAGAATATAATAGAAGTCTATTGCAAAGTGCACGAAAGCTAAAGGGTACACTGTGTTGCATTTGCGGTGTCGGTAAACTGCAGCGCATCAGTGTGAAAGCAGCCTTGGGGACCCTTTCACATGGTCAGTCCGACCAATTGCACCCTCCATTCACCTCTAAGGCCGCGTACACACGATTAGTCCATCCGACGAGAACGGTCTGAAGGACCGTTTTCATCGATTAACCGCCGAAGCCGACTGACAGTCTGATGTGCCTGCACACCATCGGTTAAAAAAACGATCGTGTCAGAATGCGGTGACGTAAAACACAGGACGTGCTGAAAAAAACAAAGTTCGATGCTTCCAAGCATGCATCGACTTGATTCTGAACATGCGCGGCCTTTTGACCGATGCCTTTGCATACTAACGATCGGTTTTGACCCATCGGTCAGGTGTCTATTGGTTCAATTTTAAAGCAAGTTCTCTGTTTTTGGACCGAAGGACAACTGACCGATGGGGCCCACACACGATCGGTTTGGACCGATGAAACTGAACTTCAGTTTGTTTTCATCGGTTTTGACCGATCGTGTGTACGCGGCCTCAGTAGTAGCAGACATAAACGGACTTGTGCCCTATCTCTAATCCGATCCGCTAAAAAGTATAGTGGGCTGTGTCCTTGTCTGCTCTACATATGCAGAGTGGACAAGGACATGCCACCCGCTCCGCTCATTGTGGCCTGCGATCAGTTACCAAGTCGCTTAAGTGGCCCTCGCTCTTTAAAAGGTTGGGCATCCCTGCCCTAGAGAAAAAAATGGTGGTTGATGCAATATTTTTGTCACACTGTATTTGCGCAGCAGTCTTTCAAATGCAAGTTTGGAAAAAAATTCAATTTGACAAAAAACAATAAAGTTAGCTCAAATTGTTTTAAAATCCACTCTTTTAAAGTATAATGTGAAAGATTTTACGCCGCGAGAATCGTGAGAGAATCGTGATCTTTATTCTAAGCAAAAAAATTGTGATTCTCATTTTGGCCAGAATCGTGCAGCTCTAGAGCATGGGTGACCTTAAAATGATGCCCCTCCCCCTGAAAAAAGTTCTGCAGACGCCCATGGCTACTACTGGGAATTTCAGTATCCCCAGTGACCCTCTAGATGTGAGATATGAATAATTTGATGTAACCGAGCTGGATCAAAAGATCATTCCTGTAGTTCAGCTTCAAGGTATTATCTTTTGTTACTTTTGTTATTTTGACAAAAAAATACTGTTCTAAACATCTTTTTTAGTGCTAATGATAGATAAGGAAACGATTATTATTCCAACCACCAGTGACAATGTTTTGGCCAGCACACGCTCAGTCGGCAGACATCACAAGTCGCAGTTAATAGAACATTCTGTAGTGGTTTATCTTCCATCTCTCCCCCAGATAACAGATGAGTCGCTTAGCGTTCTATTTTATGCATCCATCCTAGACATCATCATGGATTCATCCTCCGAGGACTGGTTGTACAGTCATTACCCCATCTCATTCAGGAGAAAAGAAAACAATTTCAGATTGAACATTACAGCAAGGTACTGATGAAGAAACATGACTCATGTCCTCATATTTCTATTGATTGACTGTCACTACTGAGCACCGCTCGTGTCTCACTCCGAGTTAATCTAAGAAACATCAATAGAAAATGTGAAAGTAACAAATCTAGGGCTGCAGTTTTACATTAGGCTATGCTCTGCTGCACCTGGTACAAACATGTCGTGTCCAAAAGTAAGGCAATGTGTCATTATTTACTGCATGATGGCTTATATTAACTTACCATAGGCATCAACAACTAGGATAATAAATGCCATCAAAACAATGTGATGTACAAGGGTCTGCCAAAGTATTTACCCTATGTGAGGTTCCAGAGATTGACAATTGCTGAGTTTAGCTTGTGTATTCATTTATACTTGGCATAAAAACAATACAAAAAAAAAAAAGAAATACAAAAAAAAGGAACAAAATGCAATTTTAAAAACATAAACTGAGCCTTAAAGTGCATTTACAAAAAGAAGGTAAAAGCATTATTTGTCTGCGACCCAACCATTGGGAATCCACCACTCACAAGACACTTAGAAAATAACAACTTTGGAGTGCTTGCCTGACTAAAGCCCAACAATCACAATCCAAACCCTGCTTTAAAAAGAACCATTTTTTTTCTGTTGCTCACAGCCTGCTCCACATCTTCAAATTCTTTTTATTTTTTTGTAACTTCCTGTTAACCACTTAAGGACCGGACCAATATGCTGCTAAATGACCCAAGGGGTTTTTACAATTGGGCACTGCTTCGCTTTAACAGACAATTGCGCGGTCGTGCGACATGGCTCCCAAACAAAATTTGCGTCCTTTTCTTCCCACAAATAGAGCTTTCTTTTGGTGGTATTTGATCGTCTCTGCAATTTTTATTTTTTGCGCTATATACAAAAATAGGGTGACATTTTTGAAAAAAAATATATTTTTTACTTTTTGTTATAAGAAAAATCAAATAAACAAAATTTTAGTCAAACATTTAGGCCAAAATTTATTCAACCACATGTCTTTAGTAAAAAAAAAATCACAATAAAAAAAAAAATAGCTACCTAGCGGGAACAGCGACACTAATACAGCGATCAGAAAAATGATCGCTTAGTGACACTGGCAATAGGGGGTGAAAGGGTTAACTAGGGTGGTGATCAAGGGGTTAAAACTTTATTAGGGGGGTACAGGGGCTACCCTGGACCTAACACTAACTGCCTGTCACACTGACACTAAATGCAGTGATCAGTACATATATGATCACTGCATTCAGTGACACTGTGACAGGGGGGTGGGGGGGGTGATCGCAAGGGGTTAAATGTGCCTATGTGTACTGGTGTCAGTGTAGTGTTGTGCAAGACTCACTGTGTGATGTGATCTCTCCTCAGCGGTGGTTGAAAATACCGCCGAGAGCAGAGATCACATCACTTCCCTCTTCCTGTGTTTACACAGGAGGAGGAAGTACACTGTAGGGGGAGCGCGCGGATAGGCTGAGAGCGAACAGCCGCCCCCTCGTCCCGGATCGCTCCTGAAGCCATGGGAACCGCCGCATGTACCGGGGGGGGGGGTCCCGATCAGTACCCCGACCCACGTCTAGGCAGGCACTTACAGGTACGTTGATGTGCCTGTCCGTGCCATTCTGCCGACGTAAATGTACATAAGTGGTTAAGGACCGCCTAACACCGATATACGTCAGCAGAATGACACGGCTGGGCACAGGCACATACAGGTACATTGCCCTTTAAGTGTCCAGCCGTGGGTCGCCCGCGAGACCCGATCGCCGCCGGTGTCCCGCGATCGGGTCACAGGAGCTGAAGAGTCTAAACACACCTTCCCCGTTTTTCTCTGTGGCAGTGTCACTGATCGTCTGTTCCCTCTTATAGGGAACGACGATCAGTGACGTCACACGTTTTTGCGCAAACCAATCAATAAATGCTTATTGCAATTTTTTTACCAGAAATACAGGGAGTGCAGAATTATTAGGCAAATTAGTATTTTGACCACATCATCCTCTTTATGCATGTTGTCTTGCTCCAAGCTGTATAGGCTCGAAAGCCTACTACCAATTAAGCATATTAGGTGATGTGCATCTCTGTAATGAGAAGGGGTGTGGTCTAATGACATCAACACTCTATATCAGGTGTGCATAATTATTAGGCAACTTACTTTCTTTTGGCAAAATGGGTCAAAAGAAGGACTTGACAGGCTCAGAAAAGTCAAAAATAGTGAGATATCTTGCAGAGGGATGCAGCACTCTTAAAATTGCAAAGCTTCTGAAGCGTGATCATCGAACAATCAAGCATTTCATTCAAAATAGTCAACAGGGTCGCAAGAAGCGTGTGGAAAAACCAATGCGCAAAATAACTGCCCATGAACTGAGAAAAGTCAAGCGTGCAGCTGCCAAGATGCCACTTGCCACCAGTTTGGCCATATTTCAGAGCTGCAACATCACTGGAGTGCCCAAAAGCACAAGGTATGCAATACTCAGAGACATGGCCAAGGTAAGAAAGGCTGAAAGACGACCACCACTGAACAAGACACACAAGCTGAAACGTCAAGACTGGGCCAAGAACTATCTCAAGACTGATTTTTCTAAGGTTTTATGGACTGATGAAATGAGAGTGAGTCTTGATGGGCCAGATGAATGGGCCCGTGGCTGGATTGGTAAAGGGCAGAGAGCTCCAGTCCCACTCAGACGCCAGCAAGGTGGAGGTGGAGTACTGGTTTGGGCTGGTATCATCAAAGATGAGCTTGTGGGGCCTTTTCAGGTTGAGGATGGAGTCAAGCTCAACTCCCAGTCCTACTGCCAGTTTCTGGAAGACACCTTCTTCAAGCAGTGGTACAGGAAGAAGTCTGCATCCTTCAAGAAAAACATGATTTTCATGCAGGACAATGCTCCATCACACGCATCCAAGTAATCCACAGCGTGGCTGGCAAGAAAGGGTATAAAAGAAGAAAAACTAATGACATGGCCTCCTTGTTCACCTGATCTGAACCCCATTGAGAACCTGTGGTCCATCATCAAATGTGAGATTTACAAGGAGGGAAAACAGTACACCTCTCTGAACAGTGTCTGGGAGGCTGTGGTTTCTGCTGCACGGAATGTTGATGGTGAACAGATCAAAACACTGACAGAATCCATGGATGGCAGGCTGCATGAGTGTCCTTGCAAAGAAAGGTGGCTATATTGGTGACTGATTTGTTTTTGTTTTATTTTTGAATGTCAGAAATGTATATTTGTGAATGTTGAGAAGTTATATTGGTTTCACTGGTAAAAATAAATAATTGAAATGGGTATATATTTGTTTTTTGTTAAGTTGCCTAATAATTATGCACAGTAATAGTCACCTGCACACACAGATATCCCCCTAAAATAGCTAAAACTAAAAACAAACTAAAAACTACTTCCAAAAATATTCAGCTTTGATATTAATGAGTTTTTTGGGTTCATTGAGAACATGGTTGTTGTTCAATAATAAAATTAATTCTCAAAAATACAACTTGCCTAAAAATTCTGCACTCCCTGTAAGTAGAAGAATACGTATCGGCCTAAACTGAGGAAAAAAAATGTTTTATATATATATTTTTTGGGGATATTTATTATAGCAAAAAGTAAAAAATATTGAATTTTTTTCAAAGTTCGCTCTATTTTTGTTTATAGTGCAAAAAAAAAAAAAAAAACGCAGAGGTGATCAAATACCACCAAAAGAAAGCTCTATTTGTGGGGAATTTTTTTTTGTTTGGGAGCCACGTTGCAATTGTCAGTTAAAGCAACGCAGTGCCGAATCGCAAAAAGGGGCTAGGTCCTTTACCTGCATAATGGTCTGGGTCTTAAGTGGTTAAAGGGTGGCTACATTTGTTCCCCACTGTCTCATTGCATGTAGGTATAGCCACCCTCTCTTGCTCACTCCTGAGATGGGCTATGGACTATGGGGATTAGCAGTTTGCATAAAGCAGACCACAAGTGCACTGCTTGTTTCAAACATATAGAAGTGAGGGGAAAAAGAGGTTTGGGAGTTCACAGGAGACATTATAAGAAGGCAGAAAAACACATGAAAGAAATGATTTAATTAACCACTTCAGTGCCAGAAAATGTACCCCCCCCCCCCCCCATTTATGACCAAACTATTTTTTGTGATACGCCACTGCATTACTTTAACTGACAATTGCGCAGTCATGCGACACTGTACATAAATAAAATGCATGTCCATTTTCTCTCACAAATAAAGCTTTCTTTGGTGGTATTTGATCACCTCTATGTTTTTTATTTTTTGCGCTTTTTTACTTTCTATTATACAACCTATCCAATAAAAAAATGTAAAAAATCGAATTTCTTCATCAATATGTATTCTGCTAATTGTAAGAGAAGAAAAAAAACGGCTTCACATCCAGAGATTACGATTGCCTTTTATTGTTCACAATGATGACACCAAAGACACCAAAATGAAGTTTCATAGACGCGTTTCACACATACATTTTTTGCTTAATCATTCTGCTACGTATTTGTGGTAGAAAAAAAAAATACGTAGCGTATATTGATTGGTTTATGCAAAAGTTATAGCCTTTACAATTACTGGATTTTTTTGTTCAGATCAGGGCGGGACTGCAATATTGTGGTGGACAAATTGGACACTAACTGACACTTTTTGAGAACCAGTGACACTAATACAGCGATCAGTGCTAAAAAATATGCACTGTCACTGTACTAATGACACTGGCTTGGAAGAGGTTAACATCAGGGGCGATGTGTGGGAGGTGCTTTTACTTGGGAAAGGCATGGATTCTTGTGCCTGCTTTGCAGGAACACAGGATCCATGGCTTCCCTACTGACAGAACAGCGATCTGCCTTATTTACTGCGCTGAATGATTGGCGGGTGTCGGCAGACATGCAGATCAGCTTCTGCTGTGTATAATCACAGCGGGAGTGGGCCGCTAGTGGCACGCTTGCGTGCTCCCAACCCGGAAATGTTGGATCACATACTAGGCACGAGATTTGGCGCAGAAGTGCCACCTTGCTGCCATATATATGAGTTATACGGTCAGCAAGCGGTTAAATATCTTCAACTATCAGACTCTTTGGTCATATACTATAAATACTGTAGATATGAACATAGGAGAGACAGTACATCCTGGACTTGAAAGAATATGTAAACCCAACATTTCATATTCCTGATATGTGCCTGCTGTACCATGTACTTGTATAAAAAAAGTATCCTGTTCTCTTTGTATTGCTTTCTTTGTGTGAAAAAAAACCTGGTGTTCCTGCCAGTTCCTCTGCTTTACTATTAAAAACTGACTACACTAGGCATGAGCGCACAGCATGGTCAGTTTTACAGCCATGCTGGGAACTCAGCCTGCTCTGCTCTAATGATCAGACATGTGCTGACTCCCCCCCCCCCCAAACAGCCATTCACTGGAAAGAAAGGTGTGCTGCTGTTTCTCCTCCCTCACCTCTCTGTGCTGAATGTAATCAGAAAAAAGGTATTTGTAATGTTTTGTACACACTGTACTGTATATACGCAAATGTTTTGCCTTTCATTTCTATTTTAAACCAAATAGAATGTTTTACAAGATGAGGAATTACAATCAATCTAACTGCCCAATTTATCTCCTGGGGTCTTCATTAGATGGAGGAGATGGTCTTAAATAACATCCTTCAGCCATATCTCTGAGTGGTGATTGGTGCACAGTTTTGTTCTTATTAATGTACTTTATCTCCCAGCATAGGCTACATTCCAACTCTTTAAATCCATTAATAGAACATTTTGGCCACAAAGCCATATTTTTGCATTCACTTCCAGAGAGTGTAGAGTGTATTTGTTAGCAATCCATAACAAAACCAATTTCACTGACACAGATAATCAGCTCTGTAAGGTTACAATGCAACAAGATGGGACATTGGAATAGATTTGCAGGAGGTCAGGGAAGTCATCTTTTAAGCTCTCCCTGCAGCTTCCTTATAAATTTGGTTTGATTTACTTATTGTAGTAACAGTCAATCAAACATATACTTTAGGGGATATAAAACAGAATTTGAGGAGAAATCAAAGAGCGCTTCAATGCAAGATCATTGCTTTCCCCTCAGAGGAGCAGCCAAGAAGGAAAAGAAAAAGAAGAAATGTCACATTCAAGATGTAGTGTGTATGTTTCTCAGACACAACTTCCAACAGCAAACAATTCAAGGAACAACAATAGCTTCTAGTAGAGCATGATCCATATCTCTTATCAATCTGCCCTGGCTGCTTATAAAGGACCCATCACCAATCCATGACGACATATTAAAGGGGACATCTGTATTTAAATGCAGGTTACTTAGTAGAGTAGGGCGAATGGTTCAGGCTGAGCAAAAGTTTGGTCCTCAACATCGCCTGTTCGCTCGTTTGGCGAACACCTGAATGTGTGGCGCTGCACATTGCATTCTAGGGCCCTAATTGGATGAAGCCTTACCAATTAGGGCACAGAGCACTGTCAGAGCCCTGATTGGACAAAGTGATGATGACTTTGTCCATTAACCACTTCAGCCCCAGAAGGATTTACCCCCTTTCTGACCAGAGCATTTTTTGCGATTCTGTACTGCGTCACTTTAGCTGACAATTGCGCGGTAGTGCGTTGTTGTACCCAAACAACATTTTTCACAAATAGAGCTTTCTTTTGGTGGTATTTGATCGCCTCTGTGAACATTTAGATTTTTACATGAAGGAGAGAAGTCCCAGAATAGGCCCGGTAGACAAGTGGTTAATATTAATATATATAAATTTGTATTAATGTGCATAACGAAGCCAAGAAAAGATGGAAAAATCTCCAAAATGCATCAAATTACAGATTAGACATTCTTATAATATGTCAAAGAAAATTAGATTTTATTTCCATCATTTACACTTTCAAATTTACAGAAAACAAAAAAAAAATGGCATCTGCAAAAGTTTGCTCACCCTGCAGAATTTATAGCATGCACTGCCTCCCTTTGCAAAACTGAGACCTGCCAGTGTCATGGATTGTTCTCAATCATCGTCTGGGAAGACCAGGTGATGTCAATCTCAATGGTTTTAAATGCCCAGACTCATCTGACCTTGCCCCAATCAGCACCATGGGTTCTTCTAAGCAGTTGTCTAGAAAACTGAAACTGAAAATAGTTGACCCTCACAAAGCTTGAGAAGGCTATAAGAAGATAGCAAAGCTTTTTCAGATGTCAATATCCTCTGTTCGGAATGTAATTAAGAAATGGCAGTCATCAGGAACAGTGGAAGTTGAAGCAAGATCTGGAAGACCAAGAAAAATATCAGACAGAACAGCTCGCAGGATTGTGAGAAAAACAATTCAAAACCCAAGTTTGACTGCACGATCCCTCCAGAAAGATCTGGCAGACACTGGAGTTGTGGTACACTATTCCACTATAAAGAGATACTTGTACAAATATGGTCTTCATGGAAGAGTCATCAGAAGAAAACCTCTTCTACGTCCTCACCACAAAAATCAGTGTTTGAACTCTGCAAATGAACATATAGACAAGCCTGATGCATTTTGGAAACAAGTTCTGTGGACTGATGAGGTTAAAATATAACTTTTTGGCTGGAAATTGGAATGAGCAAAGGTAAGTTTGGAGAAGAAAGGGCACAGAATTTAATGAAAAGAACCTCTGTCCAACTGTTAAGCATGGGGGTGGATCAATCATGCTTTGGGGTTGTATTACAGCCAGTGGCACAGGGAACATTTCACGAGTAGAAGGAAAAATGGATTCAAAACATTTCAGCAAATTTTGGATGGTAACTTGATGCCATCTGTGAAAAAGCTGAAGTTAAAGAGAGGATGGCTTCTACAAATGGATAATGATCCTAAACACACCTCAAAATCCACGGGGGATTACATCAAGAGGCGTAAACTGAAGGTTTTGCCATGGCCTTCACAATCTCCTGACCTCAACATAATTGAAAATCTATGAATAGACCTTAAAAGAGCAGTGCATGACAGACAGCTCAGAAATCTCAAAGAACTGGAAGGAAGAATGGGCAAAGATACCTCAAACAAGAATTTAAAGACTCTTCTTGGCTGGCTACAAAAAGCGTTTACAAGCTGTGATACTTGCCAAAGGGGGCAGTATAAGATATTAACTCTGCAGGGTGCCCAAACTTTTACAGATGCCATTTTTTGTTTTCTGTTATTTTGAAAGTGTAAATGATGGAAATAAAATCTAACTTTTTTTGACATATTATAAGAATATCTAATCTGTAATTTGATGCCTTTTGGAGATTTTTCCATCTTTCCTTGGCTTTGTTATGCACATTAATACAATTTTTTATCTGGGGTGCCCAAACTTTCGATCCCCACTGTGTGTGTATATATATATATATATATATATATATATATATATATATATATATTTAACCTCTTTCCGACCAGCCGCCGCAGTTATACGGCGGCAGGTCGGCTCTCCTGCGCGAGAGCCCGTCATGCTACGTAGGGACTTTCGCGGCCACTAGGGGGCGCGTGCGCGCCGCCGGCGGCCCGCGCGCCCCCCGCTCACCCCCGAGTCCCGCGCGCGTGCCCGACGGGCGCGATCGCCGCCGGGCACGTGCGCTCGTTCGTTACAGAGCGGGGAACGAGAGCTGTGCGTGTAAACACACAGCTCTCGTTCCTGTCAGCGGGGGAAACGCTGATCTTCCGTTCATACAATGTATGAACAGAAGATCAGTGATTTCCCCTAGTGAGTCCACCCCCCCCCCCCACACAGTTAGAACACAAATAGGAACAAGTGATATAAACAAAAAAGTGTAGCGCTAAAATTATGTGAAAATTAAATATGTCATACAGTGAAGTATCATATGAGTTGTAAGGAGTGACAAATCAAAAATATACATTTAGAATGTGACATTGAAGCCCAAAATTAATTCAAAAAATTGGTCGTACTATACGGGCCTTTTCCGTACGGGTAGGTGAACATGTTGCCAAAATTTTTGGTGGGAGCACCAAACATACTGTCCCACAACACTATAGAGATTGTCATCTACGCAATCCCACAGGTACTCAATTTTTGATAATTGATAAATATGTACCACCTTGGAGGGGAGGAGCCAAATTGAGGGGTGTTTCCCAACTTGAGGTATATTGGATTTATGAACTGCGTACGTATGTCCCACATGGCCTTAATGTCGAGTGGGACATAAACGCCTTCATTAACAAATCCTGAAGTTTTTTAGATATATTTTTGTGCCTTTGCGTCATTTTGACTTTAAGACATGTTAATTCAATATTTATATTTTCTAGCCAATTTTATTATTTCTTAGTGTTTCAATTTACTTGAATTTTATGGTGACACTATTGTCAAGTGTGCATTATTCATTTATGCCATTTGTTAATATTATGAGGCTCTGTACAAGATTTACATGTTTACACTTGCAGGTTATTCTCTTTTTCCTGCACGTGTTTTATTTTATATACCATATATTCCCCTGATATGGATATCACATAGTTGGAATTTTATTCCTTCTATAGTCTCCACATGCCCCGTTTTGTTTGCTTGCAGGTGTGGCGAGTAGTTTGTTATCACGTTCTGTGATGACAGTCTCCGGCCCCAGTATCCTAGACAGTGTCACGTGACCTCTCTGTGTTTAACACGTACGATGTTGCGCTCCAGCCTCTCTTTCCGGTGTGAGGCTTGAGGCGCACAGCGTCGAGTGGTATACGGCTAGACGCACTTCCTGTCACCAGCTTGATGCGCTTACCTATGATACGCAGCAGAATGTCCGCGTGATCGACGTTGCGTTCCAGCCTGGTCCTTTGAGGCGAGGCTTGGAGCGCACGCCGACAATGTCCATATCCACCTGGCAATCAATTACCAATCGATTGAAGCTGGAGCCGCGATCGTGGTAAGGGGGCATAGGTATATATTGTGGTTAGCCACAGCAGTAAGTCAGCACCCCAGATGATGATCTTTGGATCGAAACGCGTCGGGTTTCCAGCTGACTCTACTGCTTAACTGTATGATGCCTTGATTTGTCCACTTAAATGTGAGTGACAAACAAAACAAAGACAGCGCCAAAACCGTAGTAAGACAGTATAAACACACAGAAAGGGGGTATAACCAAATGGTGCTAATACATGAATGTACCCTGAATAGTAAAGGGTTGAGTGAATGAGCTGCTAGAAGAATAGACACATCAGGAGTGATGTGAAATGAGGAAGACAAACCAAAAAAATTCTTCAGAAAAGCGCTAAGGCACAGACAAATGCAGGAAGTCCCATAATCATGCAAATGTAAATTTATTTAAAAAAAAAAAAAAAAAGGGGGGATAGTCTGATGAACAATATATATGTTTCCGAGAGTCCCAGCTTTGTGATGCAAAATATATAATATGCAGTATGAATGATCCCAATACATATGCTTCACTTGACCATAGTGCACAGCGTGATAGTGGACACAGAAAAACACTCCTATGGAGTGAATGTCTTTCCCTCAGGCATACAGTCTCACTGTGGGAGGAAAGGATCCAATGCTGGATGGCATCAAAGGATGTCTATACGATTGCTCTTACCATGTCCCAGATGGAAGGACGGATTTTCAAGAGAGTGATGGCGATGGAACGGCCAGGGGTGAGGGGGTAATCACCTGTGCTCTGTGAATAGTCTAGACGCGCGCTCCGTTCAAGCCATACAGGACGTCTCACTGACGCTGAACAGGAGGGGTAGAGACACAACACAGGAGGAACTGATGCTGGATTGGATGGAGGCTTAGCAGGCTGGGTCCGTGTGAACGTAGTGGGAGGGATCCCAGAGTTGTAAACAGCAAACGGAATGTCAGTGGATCTGTGAAGATCTGTGGAGTCTGCTGATCTGCGATGCAACAACGAACTGGAACTCAGGGCTTGGGGCAGCTACAAACTTGGACGACATGTATCGGGTCTTAACCCTTCATCAGGTCATAAGGATGTAGCAGTATAGGGACTATTTAAAGGAAACTGATGCGTGTGGGATGAGACATAGCAGGGCAATTATATGCTTAGAAAACTATGCTAACAACAACAGCAGATGCATCCTAATAAAAACATTTTGATAACACACATTAATAAAATAGAGGGGGCAGTGGACAGGGATGGGAAGGATGAGGATATTGGTAAAATGTATTGTGTATATATATATTAAAAAATGTTTGTAAATAAAAACAGTGTTATAACACACAAACTGAATAGTTAATAAAATCACTAGATAGAGAGGAAAATGGATTCTATGAGAATATATTTGTTATACTATATGTCATAAATAAAAATAGATATAAAATATAAATGAATATGTATATATATGTATATATATATATATAAAAACAGAGAGTGGGAACCGGAAAGGAATTCTTATAAAAGATTACTGATTTCAAGCCCCTCGTTGAGGCCATTGGGGGATAAAGATGATAATTTAAATATCCAAAAGGATTCTCGTTTACATAGTCGGACAAATCTCTCATTGTCAGTGAGCGTGCCCTCAGGTATATGTTCTATAGCCAGTACTTTTAGATGTTTAAAATTTTTATCATGGTTGCATTTAAAATGTCTTGGTACGCTATGTTCTTCTGCGCCTTTGTCTATTAGACGACGGTGATCCCCGATGCGTTTCCGTAAGGTTCGTATGGTACGGCCGACATATAGCATCTTGCAGGGACAGATGAGAACATAAATCACGTATTGGGTTGAACATGTAATGAATTGGTTAATTTGATACACTTGGCCTGCTCTGTCAGAGAACGAGGATTTCCCATGTTCTATGAATTGGCAGGTCAAACATCCACGTTTTTTGCATTGAAATATGCCAATACGGTTATCAAAATGTGCCGTGTTATTCAATGGCTGGTCTTTCTTTTTGAGTTTGCTTGGTGCCAGAATATTTTTCAAGGTACGATTTCTTTTAAAAATGATTTGAGGGACAGGTGGTAATATGGGACCTAACCTTGGGTCCATCCATATACATATATATACATATTCATTTATATTTTATATCTATTTTTATTTATGACATATAGTATAACAAATATATTCTCATAGAATCCATTTTCCTCTCTATCTAGTGATTTTATTAACTATTCAGTTTGTGTGTTATAACACTGTTTTTATTTACAAACATTTTTTAATATATAGCATATAATTGCCCTGCTATGTCTCATCCCACACGCATCAGTTTCCTTTAAATAGTCCCTATACTGCTACATCCTTATGACCTGATGAAGGGTTAAGACCCGATACATGTCGTCCAAGTTTGTAGCTGCCCCAAGCCCTGAGTTCCAGTTCGTTGTTGCATCGCAGATCAGCAGACTCCACAGATCTTCACAGATCCACTGACATTCCGTTTGCTGTTTACAACTCTGGGATCCCTCCCACTACGTTCACACGGACCCAGCCTGCTAAGCCTCCATCCAATCCAGCATCAGTTCCTCCTGTGTTGTGTCTCTACCCCTCCTGTTCAGCGTCAGTGAGACGTCCTGTATGGCTTGAACGGAGCGCGCGTCTAGACTATTCACAGAGCACAGGTGATTACCCCCTCACCCCTGGCCGTTCCATCGCCATCACTCTCTTGAAAATCCGTCCTTCCATCTGGGACATGGTAAGAGCAATCGTATAGACATCCTTTGATGCCATCCAGCATTGGATCCTTTCCTCCCACAGTGAGACTGTATGCCTGAGGGAAAGACATTCACTCCATAGGAGTGTTTTTCTGTGTCCACTATCACGCTGTGCACTATGGTCAAGTGAAGCATATGTATTGGGATCATTCATACTGCATATTATATATTTTGCATCACAAAGCTGTGACTCTCGGAAACATATATATTGTTCATCAGACTATCCCCCCTTTTTTTTTAAATAAATTTACATTTGCATGATTATGGGACTTCCTGCATTTGTCTGTGCCTTAGCGCTTTTCTGAAGAATTTTTTTGGTTTGTCTTAAATGTGAGTGTAACCTTTTATGCTTTGAAACTTTTTAGTAAAGATTTTAAACGGTATCACACTATGTCCACATTTATTTCTCCCTCCCCTGGCTGTTAAATATTGAGCTCTTTGGATCCCAATTAAAGAGCCTAAGTTCCATGTATGCTGATCCTGGCACCATATATTATCTCTTGGCTCCCATTCATCATATGAAGAGTCGATCCGCTTTGAGATTTTGTCCACATCTTATCATTGGGAGGTCTACTGCCTGGCTGTCATCATAACACATGCCTTAGTGACTCATTAAGTGTACGCTTAGCTGAGTCCACACTTTCCGGTAAGCCCCCTCAATAATCTTGGTGGTGGATCTACTATCAACACTTTTTTCATTGTTGTCACATTTATTTGGACACTCAGATTGGACACTTCTTTTCACTTTTTTGAATTAATTTTGGGCTTCAATGTCACATTCTAAATGTATATTTTTGATTTGTCACTCCTTACAACTCATATGATACTTCACTGTATGACATATTTAATTTTCACATAATTTTAGCGCTACACTTTTTTGTTTATATCACTTGTTTCTGTGCAGAATTGATCCAATTCTGTAGTGTTTGGCAGCTTTTTTTTTTCTTTATTGGGTAGCGCGGTGTTATATGTACTAGTGTGTATATATATATTTTCTACACAAATAGGAACACACGTAACCCCTTCCCTGCCCCCTAGTGTTAACCCCTTCACTGCCAATGGCATTTTTATAGTAATCCAATGCATTTTTATAGCATTGATCGCTATAAAAATGCCAATGGTCCCAAAAATGTGTCAAAAGTGTCCGATGTGTCCGCCATAATATCGCAGTACCGAAAAAAAACGCTGATCACCGCCATTACTAGTAAAAAAAATATATTAATAAAAATGCCATAAAACTACCCCCTTTTTTGTAAACGCTATAAATTTTGCGCAAACCAATCAAAAAACGCTAATTGCGATTTTTTTTTACGAAAAATATGTAGACGAATACGTATCGGCCTAAACTGAGGAAAAAAAAGTTTTTTTATATCTTTTTTGGGGATTTTTATTATAGCAAAATGTAAAAAATATTGCACTTTTTTCAAAATAGTCGCTCTATTTTTGTTTATAGCGCAAAAAATAAAAACCACAGAGATGATCAAATACCACCAAAAGAAAGCTCTATTTGTGGGGAAAAAAGGACGCCAATTTTGTTTGGGAACCACGTCGCACGACCGCGCAATTGTCAGTTAAAGCGACGCAGTGCCGAATCACAAAAAGTGCTCTGGTCTTTGGACAGCAATATGGTCCGGGGCTAAAGTGGTTAAATTCCTTGTTTGTAATAAAAAAAAAATGCAAAACTGAAATTTGAAAATAACTTTACCATGCTTTGTACAAGAAACATATGTTGGTGTTATTTTAAATATGACAAAATGTAAAATAAAATGTATATATATATATTTTTATCTTAATATCACTTTTTAAACACAGTGGTCAAACTAAAAAAAGAAAAACGTTATTTTGCCTTTAGATGTGCAAGACAACATTGCCTAAATAAAGGATAGTTTGTCCCCAAAAATCAATGTATGTATTTGTAACGGAATGCACCGTGACAGACTGAGATATTCCTATGTCTAGGGTCACCTTATGTCCACTAGGGCCATAGGGTGACAAAGAATCATAATTCATATGTTACAGAAGACATTAATAAGGGACATTAATAATAATTCATGTTTGCAGGATGTCTTCAAATATCAAAAGCTGTTAGCTATGCAATCTGGGCACACATGCTTTTGAAAGGTGTTAATTCAGGTCAGCCAGCCAGTGAGTCATACCTTTGTATAATATGCTATTGAAATATCTGAAGGTGTGGATTGCACCCACTCTCACAAGACTCTGCCATTGTGTGATAAAGCTGTATAGATAACTTATTCAACTAGATGTCTGTGTTATTATTCAAGGTTAATTGAACCCTATTGAAGATACGGTGCCGACCGGTCTACATGGTTAGCTTACCTGAATGCCTTTTATAGTGTGATTGAAGCCCCCCATGGTGTGAAGGGGGGTGGAGATTGCATTGTCCTGTGATTAACTGCATTATGCTTGAGACTGTATAAGAAGCTGAGAAAATACTAATAAATTGTCATATCTTTGGAAGCAAGAACGGAGCTCTGTCTCGTCTTATTCTGGGAAAGGATATGGATCGTGTATGCAATATTGTCGGAGTGTGTCAGATAAGCTTGTCGTGGTTGGATGGAAAGTCGTAAGCGGTGGTGACCGTTACATTGGTGGCAGCGGTGGGATGATTCCATCTTCAGAAGGACGGCTACAAGGACACATGACAATGGAGACGCTGTATGAACGGATGAAGCTCTCTTCCCTCATGGACTTACTGGAGAGCCGGGGCAGACCGGCCAGCAACCGTAAGAAAAGGGACATTATCGCAGAACTTGTCGAAATGAATAGAGCTAAGAGGCCCAGCATAACAGACAGGACACCCGAGGAAGAATTTTTTGATCGGGCTGTTAAACATGGACTGGCACAATATGGTCCTAATCCTCCGCCGGAGATTATAGACCGGGTTATAGCGGCTGTGGATGCCACCTTGCGACAGCGAAGAAGTGCTGCAGCAGCTGAAGAGAGAGGAGAGGTGCAGATACCAGTCTCCATGGAAGAGGAATTCCAAAGAAGGTTACAAGAGATGCGGATACAGCATAGAGGACCAGTATCAGAGGAGGTCCTGTTGGGATGGTCGGATGTGATTCGATGCCAACTCTGGAAGGAAGCGTTAGCTCTGGAGCAGCAACACCAAGGAAAGGTCCTGCCCTCCATCTATGCAAGGTACTGGCCGCAGTATGACGTACGAATGCTGTTGTTGGGGGAACAACCGAAGCAGGAGTGGATAGCAGAGTTAAGCAGGCTGATCCGGGCAGAGATGCAGCTGGATGAGAGCTACAGAGCCCTCCGGTGGTATGTAGCCCAAGAGTGCCCGTGGTCAGCGGATGACAGCCCCACAGAAGGCTATGACTACGATGGCCTGGGATTGTTGTATTGGAGGATGTCCAGTGATCCCGACTTTGGGGATGATCGGGAGTGGCGCTTGGAGGACATAATGGAGCACAGAGAGGAAAAATTAAACATCTCGGGAGGCCACTGGTCACAGGAAGATTTGGAATTTCTGGCCATTCGGGAATGGGAGCTGGAGGTCGCCTACAGACAGCTGCTAGACTCGGCTCAGCAGCAGGGTGGGGATCCCATTGCCTGGGACTATGAGGAAAGTTCAGATGACAACTGTGAACTCCTGGCTGATGAATCGGCAGTGGAAAATATGGAGATTTTCATCCCTAAAGCCGAAGCGGATGGTGTGGAGTTCCAGGGAGCCGGACGGTTGGCCCCCCTCTCCAGCAACGAGCTGAGGTGGTAAAGCTTTTACCCCCAGCTGAATCACTGGCAACAGAGCAGGGTACCCCAAGCCTCTGCTCCCAACTAGCAGAAGAGGGGGACCCTGTGGTAGTGGATGGGGCTGTGGTCTCCACCCACAGCAACACAGCGGAAGAGCTGGCAACAGAACAGAGGGTCACGGACCTCTGCTCTCCACTAACGGAAGAGGGGGACACTGTGGTAGTGGATGGGACTGTGGTCTCCACTCACAGCAACTCAGCGGAAGAGCTGGCAACAGAGCAGAGTGTCATAGGCCTCTGCTCCTCGCTAACAGAAGAGGGGGTTCCTGGGGTAGTGGATGGGACTTCAGTCTCCACTGGCACAACCCCAGAAAATGGTACAGGACTGGGACAGGAGGATGTCTGCTTTGCTTTGCAAGCACCGGGGGGTTTTCACCAAGCACCAGTGGATGGGACTTTAGTCTCCACTGGTATACCCCAGGAAGGGGGGGCAGTTGGCCCAGACCCCCAACAGCATGATGGACTGAGCCCAGCTACCCTGCCTTCTCCCCAGCGGCAGGCGTGTTCTCTGAGAGAGGCAGAGGTTGGCGGGTGAGTAATGCTCAGTTTGGAGCCATTTATTTGGGGTACAGTATGGATACCAGCATTGGAGGACGGGAACTACTGACAGACTCCGGAGTCAACCCGTTTGGGGTTACCACCTGTGTCCGTCTCCCACCGAAAGGGGAGAGATGTAACGGAATGCACCGTGACAGACTGAGATATTCCTATGTCTAGGGTCACCTTATGTCCACTAGGGCCATAGGGTGACAAAGAATCATAATTCATATGTTACAGAAGACATTAATAAGGGACATTAATAATAATTCATGTTTGCAGGATGTCTTCAAATATCAAAAGCTGTTAGCTATGCAATCTGGGCACACATGCTTTTGAAAGGTGTTAATTCAGGTCAGCCAGCCAGTGAGTCATACCTTTGTATAATATGCTATTGAAATATCTGAAGGTGTGGATTGCACCCACTCTCACAAGACTCTGCCAGTGTGTGATAAAGCTGTATAGATAACTTATTCAACTAGATGTCTGTGTTATTATTCAAGGTTAATTGAACCCTATTGAAGATACGGTGCCGACCTTTCTACATGGTTAGCTTACCTGAATGCCTTTTAGAGTGTGATTGAAGCCCCCCATGGTGTGAAGGGGGGTGGAGATTGCATTGTCCTGTGATTAACTGCATTATGCTTGAGACTGTATAAGAAGCTGAGAAAATACTAATAAATTGTCATATCTTTGGAAGCAAGAACGGAGCTCTGTCTCGTCTTATTCTGGGAAAGGATATGGATCGTGTATGCAATATTGTCGGAGTGTGTCAGATAAGCTTGTCGTGGTTGGATGGAAAGTCGTAAGCGGTGGTGACCGTTACAGTATTACTTTGTTATCCAAAGTAATCACAAAATTATTATCGAATAAACAGGCCATGGACATGGAAAAATTGCTCAGGTCCATAAAGGGTATAAAGGTATGAGAGCTGAAGTGGTTAAAGGATAAGTTCACTTTTTTTTAAATTAGTAAATGCACATTGTTTTACAGGTAATTTTTTTTTTTGGAGGAGGAGTCTGGAAAGCATTGTCACAAAGACAGGAAGACTCAACGAACGACTCAAGCGCTCAACAGCCCCCTTGAAGTTAATTGAGAACTACAAGACACAAAGGTAGTAGTTCAGTGATACACAGGGATCTGTGACTTAATGACACAGCTGTGTCGGTTGCGCACTTTTTTAAATAGTGACAGCAGCTACAGGGAGAAGACTCCCGGCCTGCTGTCACAAAGTGTGTGGGGACCATTTGCAGGATCGGAAACATGTTGTATGTTCCACCCTATAAACAGGTGGTGGAACATGTAACATGTTCCCAAAGGTGAACTAATCCTTTAATCTCCTCCATTCCTCTCTACTATATACTCCATTCCTGCGCTCCCACGCCAGTTCACTTAAGAAATACTTACAAGCTATGGATGAGTATATAGTTACATAGTTAGTCAGGCTGAAAAAAGACACCCAGTCCATCCAGTTCAGCCATAAAAAATAAATAAAAAATATCATACAATTCCATATACCCAATTGTATACCCACAGTTGATCCAGAGGAGGGCGAAAAACCCCAGCAGAGCACAATCAAATTTGCTACAGCAGGGGGAAAAAATTCCTTCCCAATCCCCAGAGAGGCAATCGGATTTCCCCGGATCAAATTTACCTATAAATGTTAGTACCCAGTTATATTATGTAAATTTAGGAAATCATTCAGGCCTTTCTTAAAGCAATCTACTGAGCTGGCCAGAACCACCTCTGGAGGGAGTCTGTTCCACATTTTTACAGCTCTGACTGTGAAGAAACCTTTCCGTATTTGGAGGTGAAATCTCTTTTCTTCCTAGATGTAAAGTGTGCCCCCTTGTCCTCTGTGTTGACCATAAAGTGAATAACTCAACACCAAGTTGGACCCCTTATATATTTGTACATGTTGATCATTTCCCCCCTTATCTCCTCTTCTTAAGAGTGAATAAATTCAGTTCCTCTAATCTTTCCTCATAGCTGAGCTCCTCCATGCCTCTTATCAGTTTGGTTGCCCTTCTCTGCACTTTCTCCAGTTCCCCGATAACCTTTTTGAGAACTGGTGCCCAAAACTGAACTGCATATTTGTTTGCTAGGCACATAGGAAGTCCACAAGCCTGTGTCCAGTGACAGAGTGGGGTTGATGTACTAAAACTGGAGCCTGTAAAATCAGGTGCAGCTGTGCATAGAAACCAATCAGCATCCAGGTTTTATTGTCAAAGCTTAACTGAACAAGCTGAAGTTAGAAGAGAGCAAGAGAAAAATGTGTATAAGTATAAGCTATTGTGGATGCCGACATTAAAGGGGTTGTAAAGGTTCCTTTTTTATTTTCTAAATAGGTTCCTTTAAGCTTGTGCATTGTTGGTTCACTTACATTCCTTTGATTTCCCTTCTAAATGTTTTTTTTTCTTTGTCTGAATTTCTCACTTCCTGTTTCTCCTCAGTAAGCTTGCCCCCATCATCCGAGACGTTCTGGCTGGGGGTTAGTCACCCAGAACAGCTTACTGAGGAGGAACAGGAAGTGAGAAATTCAGATAAAGAAAACAACAAAGAAAAAGAAGGGTAATCGAAGGAAAGGGTAAGTGAACCAACAATGCACTAGCTTAAAGGAACCTATTTAGAAAATAAAAACAAACCTTTACAACCTCTTTAACCCCTTAAGGACCGCTGCATGTACATTTACGTCGGCAGAATGGCACGTACAGGCACATTGGCGTACCTGTACGTCCCTGCCTAGACGTGGGTCGGGGGTCTGATCGGACCCCCCCCCTCCCGGTACTTGCGGTGGTCCCCGTGGCTTCAGGAGCGATCCAGGACGAGGGGGCGGCTGTTCGTTTTTGTCCGCCACCTCCGGATCGCTCCCAGCCAATGCGCGCACAATCCCCGGCCCTCTTCCTGTGTAAACACAGGAAGGGGTAAGTGATGTAATCTCTCCTCTCTGCGGCATTTTCAACCACCGCTGAGGAGAGAAGACATCACAAGTGAGTCTGCACAACACTACACTGACACCAGGACATGTAGGCACATTAACCCCCCCCCCCCCGATTACCCCCCCCCCCCCCGCCCCCCTGTCACAGTGTCACTGAATGCAGTGATCATATATTTACTGATCACTGCATTTAGTGTCAGTGTGAGAGTGTGACAGGCAGTTAGTGTTAGGTCCAGGTTAGCCCCCTTCCCCCCCCCCCTGATAAAGGTTTAACCCCTTGATCACCGCCCTAGTTAACCCTTTCACCCCTATTGCCAGTGTCACTAAGCGATCATTTTTCTGATCGCTGTATTAGTGTCACTGTTGCCGCTAGGTAGCTATTTTTTTTTATTGCGATTTTTTTTTTACTAAAGACATGTGGCATTATTACTAAAGACATGTGACATTATTCGATTTTTCTTATAAGAAAAAGTAAAAAATATTGGCCCAGATTCACGTACATCGGCGCATTATTGGACCGGCGTAGCGCACCGCCTTTACGTTAGACTTGCGCCATCTAGCCGCGTAATCCCCCGATTCACGTAGCTTTTGCGCAGGAAATTGCGCAAGCGTAAGGTTTTTTCCAGAGGCGTAAGGAGGAGTAATACAAATTGGGAGGGACGTGGGCGTGTTACATTGAAATGAGCCGTGACCCCATGCAAATGAAGGGCCGGCCGGCTCGCGCATGCGCGCGTGAAGGAGACCATGTCAGCTCCGCTGTGCGCATGCTCACAACTCGGGAGCGGCGCAATCAGTGAAATTGGAAATGGACTAGGGCAACGTTGTGAACTACGCAGACAGCATAAATAGACACACAAACGCACTTGCATTGCAAAAGTACATCCCTTTGTGTCCCTTCCCATTGAACCAAGTGCTTTTGTTCCTGTTGTTCGTTGCAGTGTGTCTTGTAGTTGTCAGATTAGTGTTCTGTGTGATCAAGTGCTTGTTGGTATATTTGTGAAAGTGTTTTTGATAAGTGTTTGAGAGACTGTTTGTTTGATTGATATATTTTTGTTCGTTTGTTTTCTTGCTTTATTTTTTATTTTTATTTTTTTGGTGACTGTTTCTTGCTGAGTGCTAGTGTGATTTTTGGGTGTTCGTTTTCTCTTTGTGTGTGTTCTTGCCTGATTGGTTGTGCTTGTATTTGTGACTGATTTTTGGAGACTGGTAGTGAGTTTGTTTGGAAGTATGACTGAGAGAAAAAGAAAGCTTAATTTTACTGTGGGGGAAAAAAGAATTCTTGCCCGGGCCATTAGCGAGTATGGGCGTTTTCTCCACGGCCCGCAGAGTGCCACCACCACCCCGGCCAGGAGGAAGGAGATATTGGATAGGATCACGGAGCAGGTGAATTCATCGGGGGAGGGGGAGACACGGACCCGGTCTGGGATCGAAAAAAAAATAAATGATCTCCGCGTCTCGTGAAAAAAAAACTGGCCGCAATGCATGCCCATGCCAGGGGCACAGGAGGGGGCCCACCATGCCGTATTAGGCTTACAGCGAAGGAGCATGTGGTGGCCCTGACCTTTCACCGGCATGAAGTGGAGGGCCTGCCAGGCTTTGACACAAGTCCGGTCCCCGCGGTGCCAGGTAAGGTTTTTTGTTCTATCAGGTGTGTAGCATGTGTGGGGGAGGGGGTGAAAGGGAATATGTGGCAAGTGTGTGGATCCTCCAACCTGTGAATGGTTTGTGTCATCCACAGATGTGCAGGAGGGTGCAGGGCCATATGGCCTGACCGCTCCAACACCAGGACAGCAGCCTAATGAGGCCCCCCCAACAAGGCCACAGTCCGCGGAGGAGGTTCGAGAGGAGGAGGACGATCATGAGGAGGAGGACGATCATGAGGAGGAGGAGTCAGGCACTGGACGAGTGGTTTGTGCGGACTCTTCCCCTCTGGCTGGCAGAAGCCTGCCCTCCCTAAGGGGGAGCCCCCCCCCTCCTCCCCCAACATGGCTCCCCTCACAAGGGCCTCCCCTTCTCCCCGCCCACAACCATCAGCTGGAGGCAGGATGTCATCCCAGAGCACCAGGGGGGCGCCCAATCTCCTGCCCGCCAGTCTGCGAAGGGACCAGGCCCTCCAGACCCGCCATCTGGGACAGCTCTGCCAGACTTTTGGGCGGGTGGAGGAGAGCCTGTCCTCCATGAAGGATACGCTGGGTAACCTGGACTCCCACTCCCGGGCTTTCACAACCTGCCTAAATGAACTGCAGACTACAGCAGCAGGCGTTGGGCAGGATGTGAGGGCCCTTACCCAGGCTATCCAGGCCAACACGGCAACACTTGGTGCTTCCCTGGACAGAATTGCCGTGGCCTTGGAGGGCAGGCCGCCAGGTGGGCAGATATCAGGGGCTGCTCCTCCTTCCCCGGCTTTGCCCCTCCCCCATGAGTCTCCCCTGAGGGGCCGGGGCCGTGGCCGGGGGCGCCCCAGGCGTGGCTCACGCAGAGGGCAATAATTTTTTTTCCCCCTTTTTTTTTTTGCTGACATTTTTTGCATTTTTTTTTTTTTTTTTGCTGACATTTTTTGCATTTTTTTTTGCTGACATTTTTTTTAAATTTTGGGTTGTGCATGCTGTTTGAATGTGGGGGTGACATTCCTGCTGGAAAAGGGGTGTCATCCTCAATTTTGGTGGAGAAGGGTTCCCCAGGACCAGGGAGAAGTGATCCTCAGGTCCGTGTGATTGGTGTATGAATGTTCAGTGACATAATTGGAGCCTTGACGTGGCGTTACTGCTCACCAGTCCTGCATGGTGGACTGGTGCCAATCCAATTTGATGAGGATGTGGGGTGTGTGTGCTAGGGACCACAGTGGTGTGCATGCATGCATTCTCATTGTGCCATGATTAATGTGTGTGTTTAACGTGCAAAGATGCCCAATATGAGCTGTCTCCTGACTGCTCTTCCCTCAGAAGACGGGGTATCCTCGGTTAGGGGTTGATTGTCTGGTTGGGGGGTCAGGTCATCACGTAGCTCAACCTGCAGACCCTTCCTCACTGCGAGATTGTGCAGCATGCAACGATGATATGGCACACGAAGTTTGGGGAATACAACAGTGTACCCCCAGACTTATCCAGGCATCGGAAACGTGACTTCAGGAGGCCAAAGGTGCGCTCCACCACTGCACGGGTTTTGATGTGTGCTTGATTGTATCTTTCCTCCCCTGGGGTTTGGGGGTTCCGGATAGGAGTCATGAGATGGGGTCCCAGTGCATATGCAGAGTCACCTGGAAGGGAAAAGACAGGAAAATGTTAGTCATGCATGTGCCACTTGTGAGGTGTGCATCACGGGAGGGGATAGTCATGCCTGACTCCCATGTCACTCACCAACCAGCCAGGTGTTCCCATACACGTTCTGATCGAATTCCATTCGGATGTGGCATTGATTGTAGATGTAGCTGTCATGGGTGGATCCGGGGTGTTTGGCACGGACGTGCCATATGAGGCCTTGGGCATCAACTATCACCTGTACGTTGATGGAGTGCCAATTCTTCCGATTGCGGTACATGTGCTCTGTCTCATGGGGGGGCTGGAGTGGCACATGTGTGCAATCAATGGCCCCGATGGTGCGTGGGAATCTGGCAATTCTGTCGAAATCTGTCATTGCCTTCAGCCGCAGGTCCTCAGTGGTGGGTTTGATGATTTGGTTGGCCAAGCGTGTGAGTATTGCAGGGACAACCTGGTGCACACATCTGCTCACGGAGGATTGTGACATCCCAGCCACCACTCCACTTGTACGCTGAAAAGAGCCACTGGCAAGGACATGGAGTGTTGCCAGTACCTTGACCAGTGGCTGCACTGGATGTGAGCGTTGTGTTGGGCTGGTGATGTCCTCCTGCAGGGTTTTGGTTAATTCCAGGATGGCATGAGGGGGGAATCTGAAGATGCGATACACCTCAGAATCACTCATGCCAAAGAGGTCTATGTGTGTGCGGTATACCCTCTCCCGTGCCATCCTCCGTGCCATCCTCTGTGCCCTCCTCCTTCTTTGGTCATCTAAATTCACTAGTGCAGCTATGAGCGACGATGCCCCTGGCATGTTGGCAGTCAAATTGTAGTGCAACACGTGTGTGTGGTCTGCTCCTCAGTAACGGTGTTGCTTTCTGTGAGATGTAGACGTTTTTTCAAAATTTAGACCAGCTTTTAGGTGCTCTAACTTTAGACAGGACATTTTGCTGTTGCGCACATCGCGTAGCCTGCGCAGCAACTGCGTTTTTTTGTGGATCCCCGCAACTCCCTCATTAGCATATTTGACTAGCAAATCAATGGTGTGTCTAGCGCATTTTTGCGCGGATAGATGCGTCTGTCTAACGAAATTACGCCGGACAAAAAAAAGTAGATTTCTGGCGTAATTCGTTTTCTGAATCGCGCGCATCTAAACGCACGCGCACATTTAGACTTACGCACGCGCAACACCAGTTGTGCAGGCGTAATCGCTCTGTGAATCTGGGCCATTGTTTTTTTTTTCAAAAATGTCGCTCTATTTTTGTATATAGCGCAAAAAATAAAAATCGCAAAGGCGATCAAATACCATGAAAAGAAAGCACTATTTGTGGGAAGAAAAGGACGCAAATTTTGTTTGGGAGTCACGTCGCACGACCGCGCAATTGTTTGTTAAAGCGACGCAGTGCCGAATTGTAAAAACGCCTCTGGGCATTTAGCAGCATATTGGTCCGGTCCTTAAGTGGTTAAAGTGAATGTGTTGCTTTGCCTTGCAATAAATATGTTAAAACACCAAAAATTGATCCTATATGATACAAACTGTCCTTAAAAAGTCCCTTGATAATGGGTTTACTTCTAGAATGTACATCTGTTATTTAGTCCTTGTCTTGCAATCTTCCAATAGGCAGCAAATCAAAGCTTCAACGTTTATCTGTACATGAGGAATAAGACAAAACCCTCTGAATTTTTGTATCACCACACCTGACGTTACCTTTCTGTTATGACTTTATGAACCATTAGGCCCCTTTCACACCTGCGGACCGTATGTCCGCTTTTTCATCCATCCGTTTGCGGATGAAAAAGGGACATACATTGGTCCCTATGAGATTGCGGGTGTCAGCGGATGAACATCCGCTGACACCCCCGATCTTGTCTGCCTCTGCAAAGATCCGATTTTGCAGATGGAAGAAAACCCTATTTTTCCTTCTGTCTGCGGATCGGATGAATACGGACATAGGGTCCGTGTTCATCCGATCCCCCCATAGGGGAGAGCGGAGAAAAGACAGGGCGGTCCCTACACAGTGTGCGGGGACCACCCTGTCATTCGCCGGTTCAGCCGGGATCTACGGAGCAATCCCCGCTGAGCATACAGAGGCGGATCATTACTGATCTGCACCGTGTGAAAGGGGCCTTAGACTATTGAGTACTGTATTCCTGTATTCATTGTAATCCATATGATTGAAATTGTGGCCCTCTTTGAACATAAATAAATATCCATTAGCCTACAAGAACCCTGTAACAGCAGAACGTTCAACATTCGAAAAAAATACTTTTAATTGGCTGTATATATTCATATTGTAGCAATCATGTTTTTATCCAGTTTAATGGTTATGGCAGAATTGTGAAGTTCCCAGGCACATCCATGTTACAAGTTCCCACTGGTCTTGATCTTTGCCTGAATCCTGTTTTGTACACTTTGGTCCTATGGAAGTGCACAATATTATTCTTGTAGATATATTGCAATGACAGTGTGCTGACTTATACTGTACTTAGTTCCTTATAGGCTTCAGAATTTTTCAGTCATTAAAATTCAAAAGTATGCAAGGAACTATTTAAGTCTCACAGTGGCAGTATAGAAACAGTAGGGATCAATGATTCTACAACCTCCAAAATTTTCAAAGCTCAGCACAACATGTGGTCCCAGCAGTACAACCGGAGGCGCATAGAAATGGTTATCTCTTAACTTAAGTATAGTGGAATGGACTAAAAACTCACATCCACAGTAACAGCAGAAGTTTTCTCATCCTCTTCTTCGCTCTTCTTCCATTGGCTGCTCTCTGAACTAACAGATCTTGTCTGGTAGCAAGTTTTACTCAAGTATCCATCATCACTTCCCTGCATCTAAAAATCACAAGACATAAAAAGTGTCAAAAACATTTTTACATACTGATACCTTTGCATTTATGTTTTGGCTGGCTATACATACACATTAGGTGCCTCAATGCTAGCCTACTGTACAGATACAAAGATTTCATTTTATAGATGAGTACTAGAAGATAAAATATTGCAAAACACACATACTGTATATACAAAGATTTATTTTTCTGACATATGAGATATTCCTATATACACATGGTCTACACATATACATTCAGGCCGAAAAACGATTGTGTGTACAAGGCCAGGCCCTTCGCTACAGGACAGGCAAGGCAAACAATTGCTTGGGACCCCGAGCTGGCCGGGGGCCCCCAACTTCCCTATCCCATGCTGTAGCGTGGCCGAGCTCCTCCTGTCAGTCCGGCCGAGTACCGCACGGTACAGGAGATTCAGTCTCCTGTTCACGGCCGGACTGACAGGAAGTGCTCACTTGCTGTCAGTCCGGCCGGGAACAGGACACTGAATCTCCTGTACCGCTCGGGACCCGGCAGTCACGTACCAAAAGGGGGCGGGCCACAAACTGGGGGTTGTCAGGTCGGCGCCCCCCCCCCCCTCCGTGACTGAAGCAGATGCAGGGAGACTCGAGGCAACTATTGTGATTCCTCTCACGGTCTGAGCGTCCAGGTCAGCCTGAGGTACTGAATTGGGGAGGGGGGTCTCTGCACTGAGGGGATCTTGCACTGGGGGGTGTCTCTGCACTGGGGGTGTCTCTGCACTGGGGGGGTCTCTGCACTGGGGGGGTTAGCACTGAGGAGGGTCTCTGTACTGAGGGGGTTTGCACTGAAGGGGATCTCTGCACTGAGGGGGGTGTGAACTGAAGGGGGGTCTGCACTGAAAAGAGTCTGTGTAACATGCAGAGGGTCCAGAGCTATGGGGGCTGTGTAATGTAAAGGGGCCCAGAGGTGCAGGGTGCTGTGTAATGTAAAGGGGTCCTGAGGTGCAAAGTGCTGTGTAATGTAAAGGGGTCTAGAGGTGCAGGGGTGTCTCTGCACTGGGGGGCGTTTGCATTGAGGGGGGCCTCCATATTCATTTTGCTTGGGGCTCCCTAATTCCTTCAAACAGCCCTGTACAAGGCATAAGGGTTGGCAAAACTAAAAATGACATATATGATGAAGTCTGTCACTATCAGACTGCATCATATAGTGCTTTCTCTACTGTATTTTCCCCCTTCCTATACTGGTATTACAACGCTGTCCGTTCTGCAATGAATTTACACAGAACTGTTGTCACCCTGGGTGACAGGGTAGTTTTAGATGGAAATAACCTACTGCAGAGTTCCCCAACCCCCAGTGCCAGGCTCTGGTCTGCTGGGGGCCGGGCCACAAATGGCGAGGAGTGGGCAGCAGGTGAGCGAGCAAGCACAACCTGCACTTTTACCCTCCAATTACCAGAGGGTGCCCGCTCCCCTTCTCCTTGCACCATTTTCCAGCTGGAAAACTAATTTACAGTGACCACAGTAGCCCTCATAACACTGACCGCCCCGCCTACAGCACCTGACAGCGCTCAGTCCCCGCCTAGACCACTGCAGATTAAAGCAGAGTTCCAGTCTGTAAAACATTTTTTTTAAATAAAAGTCAGCTGTTGCAAATACTGCAGCTGCTGACTTTTAATATAAAATAGAAACTTACCTGACCAGGGATCCCGCAATGTCAGCACCCCAAGCCCATTCGTTAATTTGTAGTAAGGGAAACAGGAAGTGAAGCCTTGCAGCTTTACAACCTGTTTCCTAGTGCGCATGTGCACTAGTTTGCGCTGTGCTTTCTGAATAGTCTGGCCGTCCTCTGGGACCTCTGTGTGTCCCAGAAGGCAACCGGGGAATGAGGGGTCGGAAATGTTGTAGATCGCTAAGCAGCGATCTTACCCTGAAGTGGAAGCGGGTACCAGTCAAAATCAGGTGCCTGCTCCCCTCTCCCCTCAAAATGTGTCAAATGTGCCAGTGAAGAGGGGGAGGGTGTGAACAAGCAGAACCTCTTTTGGGTGGTGCTCCGCTTTAAAAGATGCTCCTGCTCACACTGCGGGACTTCCAGTGAATTCATATAATTTGTGGAATTGTTTTCTATGCAAGATTTACCCTCACTCCTCCCCTCCAGGTGACAGACTGCACCCTCAATTTTCGCTCACTAATTTATAGTTTACCAATGATAAACTATAAACTAATTACTGAATATAGAAACATTCACTGTAGGAATTAGCAAATACCTTATGTGTACATAGGCTCTGTACAATATGTACATATGTCACCAATATAGAGAGATATATACAGTCACTAAACAGGTGCAAATGGGTCTACGTTGTGTGTCTTTCTTACCCACTAAAACATCCTCCTATTTTAACAGCAAAATTAGGAAAGCCAAGCTTAGGTGATAAAACTGAGTGTGTACTAAGGTCAAGGCCCCTATAAGAATTATGCCAGGTTCAGGGACACCGAGGTGGCATAAGAAAAGGTAGAGTGACCTTTATGCATGATAAGATTTTTACAGGAAACATATGCTGGGAAGTGTTGGAGTGAGGTGTTAGGCCTTGTACACAAGATCAGTCCATCCGATGAGAACGGGCCGAAGGACTGTTTTCATCGGTTAACCGGTGAAGCTGACTGATGGTCTGATGTGCCTACACACTATTGGTTAAAAAAACGATCGTGTTAGAACGCGGTGACGTTTACGTGTTTTAACACAACAACGTGCTGAAAAAAACGAAGTTCAATGCTTCCAAGCATGGGTCAACTTGATTCTGAGCATCGGTTTTGACCTATCAGTCAGCCGTCCATCGGTTCAATTTTAAAGCAAGTTCTATTTTTTTGGACTGAAGGATAACTGACCGATGGGGACTACACACGATCGGTTTGGACCGATGAAACGGTCCTTCAGTCCATTTTCATCAGTTTGGACAGATCGTGTGTACAGGGCTTCAGAGTTTGCTTTACTCTCGAGTACTCTCACCACCCGCACCCCCCATTCCGGTCTGGCGGATGGGTGGTCTTCGGCAAGGCCGGGCCGGGAGGTTGGGGACTGCTGCATTACTGGTCTGGGACACACCCCACTTAGAAATACATAAGGGCATCAAAAATGGCGCTGTAGGTCCAGGACTTTGCTGGGACAAACATTTGCAATGACAAAGGTATTAGTTGGTGCTTACCTATGCCATGTCTGATATCTTCAAAGAACTTAAAAAGACTCCTTTTAGTCTAAGGCCACGTACACACGATCGAACATGTCTGCTGAAACTGGTCCACAGACCA
This sequence comes from Rana kukunoris, assembly GCA_029574335.1. Lineage (NCBI taxonomy): Eukaryota > Metazoa > Chordata > Amphibia > Anura > Ranidae > Rana > Rana kukunoris. The sequence continues at coordinate 113,113,622 of CM056049.1, read as the reverse complement.
GTTTCAGCGGACATGTTCGATCGTGTGTACGGCCTATCGGACCGTTTTCCAGCAGACAAAAGTTTCCAAACATGCTTAGAAACCTGTCCGCTGGAAACCTGTCCGTCAGACATGTTCGATGGTTAGTACACGAAATCATCAGACCAAAATCCCGCGCATGCTCAGAATCAAGTCGACGCATGCTTGGAAGCATTGAACTTAGTTTTTTTATCACGTCGTTGTGTTCTACGTCACCGCGTTCTGGTCCCAGGGGATTTTGGTCCGATGGTGTGTACGCACCTCAGACCAACAGACCACTTCAGCCTGGTCCGATGAAAACAGTCCGTCGGACATGTTTCCTCGGACATGTCTGATCGTGTTTACAGGGCCCAAATGTACAGACATAGCTGCATGTATGAAAGACTCCAGCATCAGTGATGTATCTCTGCTAGTGATGAGCGGAATACGCCATATTCGATTTCACGATATTTCGCGAAATTTGGCTATTTTTTTTTTATATATATTTTTTTTATATATATATATATATTTTATATATATATAAAAAAAAAAATTGCGAAATTTCGCTATTTTTTTTATATATATATTTTTTTATATATATAAAAAAAAAAATTGCGAAATTTCGCTAATGCGAAATTTCGCTAGTGCGAATGCGAAATTGATTGCGAAATTGATTGCGAAATTTAAAAAATACGAATATTTGAAATAGCGAATATTCGCCGCGATATTTGAGTTATTCGCGAATACTCGAATATGCAATATTCGTAGCGAATATTCGCAATGCGAATATTCGTGAGCAACACTAATCTCTGCCAACATCAACGCTTGGCCATTCACAATATACAGCCAGTGATGATGCTGCATCCATGGTTTTGTGTAGATGGAGCAGAGACATAACACCACCACTTGTGTCTATCATACACACCGCCAACAGGTGGAGGGTAAAAGTACAGCGGGTATTGAACAATCTGTCGAAACAGAAATTAATCTTTAAGTTTTTTTAAAATAAAGAAAAAACAAACAAATGAAGCTAAATTCCTACTAATAGAAAGAGTTCCATTCAGTCTCTCTTCTACGGAAAATGGAAAAAAAAGTTTGGCTGGAGTTAAACTTTAAATTTAGAGCAAAAACAACAGATGGTATATTTACATCTTCCACAGGTCCTAAACTACAATGATCTAACGCTAGAGTCATACTGTTCGCAAACAACATGACACTGAACATATTACAAAATAACACAGCTGTCTAGATTTAGTTTTTGATTTCTCTTACTCTAAAAAGTCATACCTTGAAGGGCTATAAATTAAAAATAAGCAAAAAAAAGAGAGAAAATTTGGAAAACTGCTGTCATATATGTATAATATTAATATGTCTTTTTATGGTAATGTGTCAAAAATGATTGTTTACTCTCTAAGGCTGAGCTTATTTTTCTGCAGGCAGGAGCAGGTAGAAGATGGCGGAGCCTAAAACTGGTCATACATGTTGCATTCTGATTGTACAATCTCATTTACGTCTGGCAACAACTATACAGTGCAATGGCATGCCTGACTGAATACAGAAAGAATGGACTGTTTAGGTACGCCCTTACATTACCTAATTTTGGTAAGTCTTAAAGGGGTTGTAAAGGGTCCGTCCCCCCCTAAATAGCTTCCTTTACCTTTGTGCAGTCCACCTTCACTTACCTCATCCTTTGATTTTGCTTTTAAATGTCCTTATTTCTTCTGAGAAATCCTCACTTCCTATTCTTCTGTCTGTAACTCCACACAGTAGTGCAAGGCTTTCTCCCTGGTGTGGAGAAAGCCTCTTGAGGGGGGAGAGGGCGAGCAGGAGGGTCAGGACACACTCTACTTTGCAGATAGAGAAAAGAGCTGTGTGTTAGTGGGTGTCCTGACACTCCTGCTCGCCCCCTCCCCCTGAAGAGGCTTTCGCCACACAAGGGAGAAGGCCTTGCATTACGGTGTGTAGTTACAGACAGAAGAACAGGAAGTGAGAATTTCTCAGAAGAAATAAGGACATTTAAAAGCAAAATCGAATGATGAGGTAAGTGAAGGAGGACTGCACCAAGGTAAAGGAAGCTATTTAGGGAAAAATGTTTTACCTTTACAACCCCTTTAAGTTGTATTTCCACTTTTGCAACCAAATTTGGGATAACTCCTACTTTATATTTGTTACATGCTCAAAGTCGCTTAATGTTACTTTTAAAACTCTAAAAAAAATCTGCTTATATTTTTATTTTCTACAAAATCATAGTTAGGGTTACCTTCCATGTCATTTTAAGGTGGGGGATATGGGAAGTTATGTTTACCATGATTAATCTGTCTGTACTGTGCTGGCAGTTTTTGATATGAGCTGTAAACTAGATTCACACACTATCTGTCCTAACAAAGAGTTAGGCCTCGTACACACGAGGCAATCTATTTGTTCAAATCGGTCGGACCGACCGATTTGAACAAATCTGTCTGATAGGATTTTGGTTTCCTCGCGTGTACACACGAGCAAACCAAAATCCCCGCCAGCAGAGAGCGCGCTGACGTGTCGGTGACGTGGCGGTGACGTTGACGCCGCCACGTCACCGCACCAGGAAGTAAAACACTGTCGCGCATGCGCCGAATCCATTCGGCGGCGGTGCGGGACGACATGTCTGCTGGTAAGTGTACTAACCAGCAGACATGTCGGGCGGACGGATTCCCCACCCGATAGATTTCAAAGCATGCTTTGAAATCTGTCGGGTGGCCAAATCCGTCGGCTCGGCCGTACACACGATCGAATCTGTCTGATTTGATCGTGTGTACGAGGCCTTAATGTCATTTATGACTAAAGCCTACCAGGGCTTAAATGTGTTGACATTCTTCTGTGTATCGGTTTCTTTTACTCCTGATGGATTTCTAAGAATGAAAATTTCATGAGCATTGGACACCATGTTGCCAATATTTTCCTTTAGATGTTCTGTTTGACAGCGTGTTCGGCTGTGGCTTGGGCACAGGTTTGGCTCTTCCATTTCTGTTGCAAGTTTGAGGGGTTGCAGCATCATATTTTTGTATCATACTTGTGATTGATGTCAGGCCTTGGGTTCTACACTGTATGTTAACACCCTTCAAAAAACTGTCCCTGCTCTGCATATTTCCATCTATTCAACACAATATACAGTTTACATACCCTGACAGAATTTATGATTTTTTGGCAATTTTTCAGAGAATATGAATGATAACACAAAAACTTTTCTCTCACTCATGGTTAGTGTTTGGCTGAAGTCATTTATTATCAATTAGCTGTGTTTACTCCTTTTAAATCATAATGGCAACAGAAACTACCCAAATGACCCTGATCAAAAGTTTACATACCCCAGTTATTAATACCGTGTATTGCCCCCTTTAACATCAATGCAGCTTGAAGTATTTTGTGGTATTTGTGGATGAGGCTCTTTATCTTCTCAGGTGGTAAAGCTGCCCATTCCTCTTGGCAAAAAGCCTCCAGTTCCTGTAAATTCTTGGGTTGTTTTGCATGAACTGCACATTTGAGATCTCCCCAGAGTGGCTCAATGATATTGAGGTCAGGAGACTGAGGTGGCCACTCCAGAACCTTCACTTTATTCTGCTGTAGCCAATGACAGGTTGACTTGGCCTTGTGTTTTGGTTTATTGTCATGTTGGAATGTTCAGTACTTCCTTGCTGATGAATGCAATCCTCCAGTATTTTTTGATAACATACTGCCTTCATCTTGCCATCAATTTTACCAAATTTCCTGTGCCTGTGTAGCTCACACATCCCCAAAACATCAGCGATCCACCTCCATGTTTCACAGTAAGAATGGTGTAACTTTCATCATAGGCCTTGTTGACTCCTCTCCAGATGAAGCATTTATAGTTGTAGCCAAAAAGATACATTTTGGTCTCATCACTCAAAATGACTTTGTGCCAGAAGGTTTGAGGCTTGTCTCTGTGCTGTTTGGTGTATTGTAAGCAGGATACTTTGTGGCTTTCTTCTGGTGACTTGCCCATCTTTCTTCAAGTGCCTCCTTATTGTGTATCTTGAAACAGCGATACCACATGTTTTCAGAGAGTCCTGTATTTCACCTGAAGTTATTTGTGGGTTTGTCATTTCCTCCCGAACAATTTTTCTGGCAGTTGTAGCTGAAATATTAGTTGGTCTACCTGACCGCGGTTTGGATTCAACAGAACCCCTCATTTTTCACTTCTTGATTAGAGTTTAAACACTGCTGATTGGCATTCTAAATTCCTTCGATATCTTTTTATCAGTGGCGGCTGGTGCTCAAAATTTTTGGGGAGGCGCAAATGAAAAAAAAAAATTCAGCCTCACTGTGCCTATTAAACGCAGCCGCTGTGCCAATTGTCACCACTGTGCCATGCCATTAAACACAGCCACTGTGCCATGCCATCAAACGCAGTCACTGTGCCATCAATTGTCACCACTGTGCCATCCCATCAAATGCAGTCACTGTGCCATCAATTGTCATCACTGTGCCATGCCAAGCGCAGCCGCTGTGCCATCAATTGTCACCACTGTGCCATGCCATCAAACGCAGTCACTGTGCCATCAATTGTCACCACTGTGCCATGCCATTAAACGCAGTCACTGTGCCATCAATTGTCACCACTGTGCCATCCCATCAAATGCAGTCACTGTGCCATCAATTGTCATCACTGTGCCATGCCAAACGCAGCCGCTGTGCCATCAATTGTCACCACTGTGCCATGCTATTAAACGCAGCCGCTGTGCCATCAATTGTCACCACTGTGCCATGCCATCAAACGCAGCCACTGTGCCATCAATTGTCACCACTGTGCCATGCCATCAAATGCAGTCACTGTGCCATCAATTGTCATCACTGTGCCATGCCAAACGCAGCCGCTGTGCCATCAATTGTCACCACTGTGCCATGCCATCAAACGCAGTCACTGTGCCATCAATTGTCACCACTGTGCCATGCCATTAAATGCAGCCACTGTGCCATGCCATCAAACTCAGTCACTGTGCCATCAATTGTCACCACTGTGCCATCCCATCAAATGCAGTCACTGTGCCATCAATTGTCATCACTGTGCCATGCCAAACGCAGCCGCTGTGCCATCAATTGTCACCACTGTGCCATGCCATCAAACGCAGTCACTGTGCCATCAATTGTCACCACTGTGCCATGCCATTAAACGCAGTCACTGTGCCATCAATTGTCACCACTGTGCCATCCCATCAAAAGCAGTCACTGTGCCATCAATTGTCATCACTGTGCCATGCCAAACGCAGCCGCTGTGCCATCAATTGTCACCACTGTGCCATGCTATTAAACGCAGCCGCTGTGCCATCAATTGTCACCACTGTGCCATGCCATCAAACGCAGCCACTGTGCCATCAATTGTCACCACTGTGCCATGCCATCAAATGCAGTCACTGTGCCATCAATTGTCACCACTGTGCCATGCCAAACGCAGCCGCTGTGCCATCAATTGTCACCACTGTGCCATGCTATTAAACGCAGCCGCTGTGCCATCAATTGTCACCACTGTGCCATGCCATCAAACGCAGACACTGTGCCATCAATTTTCACCACTGTGCCATGCCATCAAACGCAGCCACTGTGCTAATTGTCACCACTGTGCCCATTGTTGCCACTGAGCATGTCACTGTGCTGTGTCATTTAATTGTTGCCACTGTGCCCATTGTTGTCACTGTGCTGTGCCCTTTGTCACCTCTGTGCCCATTGTTGTCACTGTACTGTGCCCTTTGTCGCCTCTGTGCCCATTGTTGTCACTGTGCTGTCTGTGCTGTGCCCTTTTATTGATGCCACTGTGCCCTTTGCCGCTCTCTGTCCCCTTTGCCGCCCTCTGTGCCCATTGTCGCCCCTTTCCCTGTAAAATGAACTTACCTGAAGCTTCCATGTCCTCCCTCGATTTCTTGTCCCGTTTGGTGACGCTTCAGCCAATCAGGTTCCTGATAACCAGAATCCGGGAACCCGATTGGCTGAAACGGCTGTCAGTCTTACCCAAGGAACGCAGGTTGGCTGCGCTCCGAGGATAGACTTCTGAGAGCCGGAGGGCTGTACTTGAAAAGACTATCAGAGCCGCTGGCTTTGATAGGCAGTTCCCCTCAGCCAGCTGCCGCTATTCAGGTAGCCCTCTGTCCGGTTATAGGAATAGACCAGGCAGCTGGCAAGCAACAATAACATACATTTGTGCATATATGCACGAATGTGTGTTATTTGCGAGAGGGGGTGGCACTGCAGCGCTCTCTATAGACGGCCGCCAGAATTGCGGTTAAAATGTAAAAATGACATTTTACCCGTTCTTTTTTTTTTTGTGACTGCGGGAGGGGGCGTCCCTTTATAATTAGACCTTTTGTATTTTTTTAAAAAGTTAACCTGCCTACTCTCAAGCAACATTTTTGGGTTGATTAAAAACACATAGGCAAGTATGAACTGTAAAACAAAATGACCATTTATTCTGGTAAAGAATAGAAATAAAATAAATAGAAGGCAGCAGTGAAGAACAGCAAGTCCTATGAAGAACGACATGAAAAACAGAAACAAGTGAACAGGAACGCACTGTAAAACAAATACGACCTGACCACACGCCCTGAAAGACAAGTTACGAATCCACAAGCACAAACTGAACCGCAGATAATGATCTGAAAGCACAAAGACTGAAAAGCGTGAATTGTCTTTCATGCTAACTAACTAACTAACTAACACGCTGCAACACGAGATTAACAAAAGCAGCCCCAAGGGTGGTGCCAATGGAATGGAACTTCCTCTTTATAGTGCCGTCGTAAGTGTTGTACGTCACCGCGTTTGAGAACGACAAGATTTTGTCTTGGCAGTGTGTATGCAAAGAAAGCTTGACAAGATTCTCGACAAGCCTGACAAGAAACTCGTCGAGGAAAACAACGTTTAATTTACGACGAGATTCTCGGTCGTGTGCACAAGGCATTAGAGCGAGAGAAATAATTCTAGCACTAGACCTTCTCTGTAACTCAAAACATGCAACCTGTAAAACATTTTAAACATCGCCTATAGAGATTTTTAAGGGTTAAAGGTTTTGTCGCCATTCCACGAGCGGGCGCAACTTTGAAGCGTGACATGCTGGGTATCAATTTACTCGGTGTAACATTATCTTTCACAATATGAATAAATTAGACTAACTTTACTGTTGTCTTATTTTTTAACTAAAAAAAAAAAAAATTCCCCAAAAAAGTGCACTTGTAAGACCGTTGCGCAAATACGATGTGACAAAAAATATTGCAACAACTGCCATTTTATTCTCTAGGGTGTTAGAAAAAATATATATATAATAGGGCTGTGCAAATTAACTTTTAATTCATCGATTAATCTTTAATTTTTTTGATCGATCAAAATCTTTTTGATTAATTAAAAATTTTTTGATTAGTAGTACTCACCTCTCCGCCGGCTTCTGGGCCTTCAGGGAGTTCCGTAGAAGATCCAGTGACGTCATGGACACCGGCGGGGCTTGCCGTGTCTATCTGAAGGACTCCTTTGCTGTGCCTTCATATCTGCATGCCGGCGGGACCTTACTATCTGCCACACACAAGGCCTGGTACACTTCTCTCTATCACTTTCCTCTATCAACCTGGGATTCTACAGCTATTCACTGGGAGTTGTGATAGTTCCCTTCATGGGACATCTACATGCCGAAGGACTGATGTTAACCTCTCCTCATCTGGATTCAGCAGTGCCATCGTTGTACACATTTTTTTACCAGTATCATACTTAGCTACATGTTTTTATGACTGCTTTTGGCACCGTTTGGTATTACTCGCACCATTTTTACAGTTTATGTAGTTAATGTAGCTACATCGATTTTATCTCCAGTGCAATATTTATTTTGTTACCTACTTGAAGACTATAAAAGTTTTAATGCTATTCCCATCGAGCGCTGCCTTTGTGTGTTTTTTGTATCCTGCTCTCCATTCTTCCAGTGGTTGGAGCTGGACTGGGAATCAGCCTGCAAGGAGATCAGCTAAAAGTAGTTGGATCTGTATGTGCGTTATAATTAATCGAAATTAGTCGATTAATCGATTAAAAAAAAACGATTAATCGAACACAAAAATTTTGATCAGTAACAGCCCTAATATATAATGTTTGGGGGGTTCTAAGTAATATTTTTAAATTGTAAACAGCAAATCTCAGAAAGAGGCTCGGTCCTTAAGTGGTTAATGAGAGTTGATAATTCAAGTTTTTTTAATCTGCATTTTTACAAATAATATCTGGCGATCCCGCTATGACGGTCTTTGTGCAGATACTTCCTGTTCCTCTCTCTCAATGCATTGTTACCCTTTTAGATGGACTTCCAGTAGGGCTGTGCCAGTGCTCATTGCACAGGCATGGTCCACCATTCCATCAGGAAGCCTACCCTGAACAATGATGTTCAGCTGCCACTGAAGTGTGAACATACGAACAGACAGGGGCTGAAAAGAGGCTGCAGGGGATCAGCAGCAAGAAGATGCAACAAATAATAACAAAAACTATTTTCTTTAAAAAAGTTGGCAATTGTTTTTGGGGTAGTTGGGGTTTACATCTGCTTTAAGGAGATTGTACATTCAAACAGAAATACGAGTATGTAAGGCCAATATTAGGCTCATTACTATAAGTATATTCCTAACACGAGCTGCGTTAGGTTACATTTTCCTTTTAGTCTGTGCTTAAGTTTCCTTCACCGCACATCAGTAAAAAAATATATAGAAGTAATAAAAAATTATCTTCTGCAGCTTCTGTGCCACTCCATAATCTTATCTATTATATATCTGTTATAATCTCTTATTGTACTGACATTCATTGTCAGATAAAATGGAAAGTTAAAACTGGGTTGTCTGCCTGACAAAATTCACTTAAATATGGACTGATAAAGCGCTGAGAAAAAGACGGTAGTATTTATAGATTAAATTAGTTGACATCAAACTGAGTATTTGTGAACATGAACTGTCCAAACACGGCGGTACTACAAAGATTTCCTCTTACATACTCTAAAAACTGTCTAGCCATTGTAAGGCACACTTTAACCTTTTCAAAAGAACATTTTGTGAACGTGTGCCCTTCATCTGTCCTCCACAACTAATTGGCCATTTGGACAATATAAATGGCTTAGGGCTGGTCATCTTGGTTGCAGTGGCATATCCTTATTTTAGGTCTTGTGGCAGATGAGACGACAGTAAAACTGAAGCCTTGGCATGATATTCAATGGATAAAAAATGTTGGGTCAATGTCTATCCATAATTACAATAAACCATATATACCATATACAATGCCTTGAAAAAATATTCATATTTTATTGGGATTTTAATGCGATAGACCAACACAAAGTGGCACATAATTGTGAAATGTAAGGAAAATTATAAATGGTTTTCAAAATATTTAACAAATAAATATCTGAAAAGTGTGGCATTCATTTGTATTGTATACAGCAGGGTTGCCCAACCTTTAAAAGAGCGAGGGCCACTTAAGCATCTTGGTAACCAGTCGTGGGCCACAATGAGCGGAGCGGGCAGATGACAAGTCACAACTACTCTATAGGCCCTCCGATCCGATCTGCCCAAATGGAAGGGGACAAATTCCCTTCTGTTTTTTTTCTTTAGTGGATCGGATTGGAGTTAGGCGGACATAAACGGACAAAAGTCTGTTTACATTTTTCGCTCTGTAAAGGTGAATTGAGGGTTTCGTTTTCTCAGGCTGATTGTGTGAAAAGGGCCTAAGACTGTTTTCACACTAATGTGCTGAGTTTTACCCACACTGCGGGTGCAGCGTATTGCACCTGTGTCTATAATGCGTGTTAGCTGTACTTTGCCATAGATTCCGCCTGTGGCAAAAACCGGCCCTGTAGAGGAAGCATCGGCTTATGGGGCTCTGCTCCACAGCCAGTTTCTTCCTCTACCACTAGCTTCATTCACAACACTGATGCTGTGGTATGGCAGGTCGGCAACCTGCAATCTGGGCTTGCCAACCTGCCATTCCAGAGCAGGAGGTAGCGGGCCACATCAGGGGGCTCTGCGGGCCACATGGGGCCCCCGGGCCACAGGTTGGCCACCCCTGGTATACAGAGTCAATACTTTGTAGAATCACCTTTCGCTGCAATTACAGCTGCAAGTCTTTTTGGGGATGTCTCTACCAGCTTTGCACATCTAGAGAGTGAACATTTTGCCCATTCTTCTTTGCAAAACAGCTCAAGCTCTGTCAGACTGGATTGAGAACGTCTGTGAACAGCAGTTTTCATGTCTTGCCACGATTTTCAATTGGATTTAGGTCTGGAATTTGACTGGGCCATTCTAACACATGAATATGCTTTGATCTAAATCATCCCATTGTAGCTTTGGCTGTATGTTTAGGGTCATTGTCCTGCTGAAAGGTGAACCTCTGCCCCACTCTCAGGTCTTTTGCAGACTCTGAGGCCCTGTACACACAATCAGTCCAAACTGATGAAAACGGACTGAAGTTCAGTTTCACCAGTTCACAGGCTGATGGTCTGATGTGCGTACACACCGATCATGTCAGAACACGGTGACGTAAAACACAACGACGTGCAGAAAAAAATGATGTTCAATGCTTCCAAGCATGCGTCGACTTGATTCTGAGCATGTGCGGGTTTTCAACCGATGCTTTTGCGTACTAACCATCGGTTTTGACCGATCCGTAGGTTTCCATCAGTCCAATTTTAAAGAAAGTTTTAAAACTTTGGACTGAAGGACAAAAGACTGATGGGCCATACACACGGTCGGTTTGGACTGATGAAACTGAACTTCAGTCCGTTTTCATCAGTTTGGACTGATCGTGTGTACAGGGCCTAACAGGTTTCCTTCTAAGATTTCCATGTATTTGGCTCCATCCATCTTCCCATCAACTCTGACCCGCTTCCCTGTCCCTGCTGAAGAAAAGCATCATGTGTTCAGGGTGATGTGCAGTGTTAGTTTTCCACCACACATAGCGTTTTGCTTTTAGGCCTGAAAGTTCAATTTGGTCTCATCTGACCAGAGCACCTTCTTTCATATGTTTGCTGTGTCCCCACATGGCTTCTCACAAACTGCAAACGGGGCTTCTTATGGCTTTCTTTCAACAATTGTTTTCTTCTTGCCACTCTTCCAAAAAAAGGCCAGATTTTTGAAGTGCACAACTAATAGCTGTCTTGTGGAAAGATTCTCCCACCTGAGCTGTGGATCTCTGCAGCTCCTTCATAGTTACCATGGGCCTCTTGGCTGCTTCTCAAGATAAGTGCTCTCCTTGCCTGGCCTGTCAGTTTTGGTGGGTGGCCATGTCTTGGTAGGTTTGCAGTTGTGTCATGCTCTTTCCATTTTCAGATGAAGAACTGAAGCTCCGTGAGATGTTCAAAGCTTGTGATATTTTTTTATAACCTAACCCTGCTATAAACTTCTCTACAACTTCATCCCTGACTTGTCTAGGTGTGTTACTTGGCCTTCATGATGCTGTTTGTGCAATAAGGTTCTCTAACAAACCTCTGAGGGCTTTACAGAACAGCTGTATTTATACTGAGATCAAATTACACACAGATGGACTCTATTTACTAATTAGGTGACTTCTAAAGGCAATTGGTTCCACTAGATTTTAGTTAGGGGTATCAGAGTAAAGGGGATGAATAAAAATGCACGCCACACTTTTAAAATATTTATTTGTAAACAAAAATGGAAAACCATTTATCATTTTCCTTTGACTTCCCAATTATGGGCCAGATTCAGGTAGATGGGAGCATCTTTGCTCTGGAGTAACGCTTCTCATTTACGTTACGCTGCCGAAATTTTAGGAGCAAGTGCTGTTATTCATGAAGCACTTGCTCCTAAAGTTGCGGCAGCGCATCGCAAATGAGTCGGCGGAATTCAAATTGGGTGGGTACGGGGGGTGTATTATTTAAACTAAGCGCGACCCCGCGGCGAACGTACTGCGCATGCGTCGAGTGGCAATACATCCCAGTGCGCATGCTCCAAATTCTGTCAGTGAACGTCAATGACGTCACATCCCCATTCATGAAAGTTTTATGCAAACGACGCGATTTTTTTTTTTCCGACGCGATGACGACGCCTATACTTAACATAGGATACTCCACTAGGGGGCTGCTTTATCTTTACGCCGCGTATCGCTTACGGAAACGTCGGAAAGTCACTGCGTCGCGCCCGAATACGATCGTGAATTGCCGATTCCCGCTGATTAACATATTTTTTCAGCGTAAATCAGCGGGAACGCCCCCGGCGCCATTTTTAAATTAAAGTTGCGATGCGATGGCGAAATTCAATTGCGCCGATCGCATCGGAACACCAACCCGGCGTTTCTTGTTTTCTGGTTACAGAAAACAGAAACGCCGGGTTAAAGTGACAGTTAGGCTGGAGTATCACAGATACTCCAGCCTAACTCTACCTGAATCTGGCCCTATGTGGCACTTTTGCCCTGTACACACGATAGGTTAGTCTGATGGATTTTTCCATCAGTTATCCGATGAAGCTGACTGATGACTGATGATCAGTCGTGCCTACACACCATCAGTTAAAAAAACAATCATGTCAGAACGCGGTGACCTAAAACACGACATGCTGAAAAAAATGAAGTTCAATGCTTCTGAGCATGCGTGGATTTTTAACCGATGGACGTACCCACAGACGATCGTTTTTTTCTATAGGTTTTTTATCCATCAGATAATTTTAAAACAAGTTCCTATTTTTTTGACTGATGGATAAAAAACCGATGGGGCCCACACACGATTAGGTTAGTCTGATGAAAACGTTCCATCAGACTCTTTTTTTTTTTTAGACTAACCTATTCTGTGTACAATCACATAAAATCCCAATAAAATACATTTACCTTTTTGGTTGTAACATGACAAAATGTGGAAAATTTCAAGGGGTATGAATACTTTTTCAAGGCACTGTAATAGTCTCAATACTTATTGAAAACGTACAAAAATATTAATATTAATAAAGATTAATCGTTAATTTCTTTGATCGATTAAAATTATTTTGATCGAGGACATTCTCGCCCATAAGAAAGGCCGCGGCTTCGGCCTAGCACCGGAGCCGCGGCCACCTTGGTCCACCCGGCGGCAGCCAAGTAGCGGCGCGCTGACATCATCATCACCCGCCCACCTGCTTGTGTACTCTGCAGACGGGTCTGCCTGCCTGATGTATATTCTGGTAAGAGAGGACAACCGTCCTGTGTGTGGTTACTGTAACAATATGGGGGCAGACGTGTATATTCTTGCAGTATGGGGACAGATGTGTATATTCTTGCAGTATGGGGGCAGATGTGTATATTCTTGCAGTATGGGGGCAGATGTGTATATTACAGTATGGGGATGTATATATATATATATATACACAATCGAGTGATTGTATATAGTGTATACCACATTTAACACTGACTAATGCAGAGTTGCAATGCAAGGAGATCAGCTTAAAGTAGTTGGATCTGTATGTGCGTTATAATTAATCGAAATTAGTCAATTAATCGATTAAAAAAAATATAAAATTAATCGAACACGAAAATTTTAATCAGTAACAGCCCTATTATCTATGTACAGTTGCATTGTCCATACTATATGTGATGTAAGTTTTCAATAGGTATTGAGAATATTATATGGATATACATTGCCCCAACATTTTGTATCCATCTAGATATTGCTATAAGCGCCGGAAGAAGAGATTAGTCACGAAACATGTCAAGCTGGACAGAAGCTAGAGGCCAGAGGCTGCTGCAACTCCCTGAGCAAGTGACAATATCAAGTCTGTTCACATGCCATTCAAAAGCTACATCGGGGGGGGCCCAGAGTACCATATAGAGGGGAGATCTATTTTATTATTATCTATGTATAGTTGCATTATCCATACTATATGTGAAATAAAGACAGTTGACTTTTAATCAAGTTGTAGCTACATTGCCTTCAAAGTAAATTTTCCTTTGTGGTAATGGTAATTTTAGATTGTGGCTGAAATTTAGGATGTGGCACAGATTTACAATCATATGTCCAGCGATTCCCCCGTGGTGACAGTATACCCTCTTTTGATAAGATGTCTTAGTTGACCCTGAAGAGCTGTTATTGGACAAAGTATTGGCAACTGGATGAGGTTTATCTAAAGAGTTGGGCAAGTCAGGCCCCAAGGTCAAGAAATACTAAGGACCAGATCCACAAAACTTTTAATTTCAAATCTGCGCTGGCGTATCTTTACGCCGATTCTCAAAGGCAGATACGTCTAAAAAATAGGCTTCCTCCACCGATGTAACTTGCTTACGCCGGGGTATAATTGTGTGCAATTATACACTGGCCGCTAGGGGCGCTTCCGTCGTTTTACATTACGAATATGCAAATGAGCTAGATACGCCGATTCACGAACGTACTTGCGTCCGGCGCATTTTTTTACATCGTTTGCGTAAGCATATGTCTGGCGTAAAGTTACCCCTGCTATATAAAGGCGTACGCAATGTTAAGTATGCACGTCGGGACAGCGTCAAATTTTTCACGTTTTACGTCGTTTGCGTAACTCTTCCGTGAATGGGGCTGGGAGTAAATTACATTCACATCGAAACCAATGAGTCTCAGTGGCGTAATTTGGAGCATGCGCACTGGGATACGTTCACGGACGGCGCATGCGCCGTTAGTAAAAAACGTCATTTACGTGGGGTCACACTTGATTTAAATAAAACAGGCCCACATCAAACACATTTGAATTAGGCGGGCTTACGCCGGCCCATTAACGCTACGCTGCCGTAACTTGGGACGCAAGTGCTTTGTGAATACGGCACTTGCCTCTCTAATTTGCCGCGGCATAGCGTAAAGAAGATAAGATACGCCGATCTTTGTGAATCTGGCCCTAAATACCTAAATTCATTTTCCTCATGTATGAACTATGAATGCACAAGGAGGAGAATCCTTTTAGGAATTTGTTTAGATATGATCAGTTGACCATTGGTGCTGTGCACTGGCCTGGAACTGATACTTATTAACCAAACAGTACACACAAAAATGGAATTGACACTCCGGTAAGCTATCTTTTGACATATTTGCAAAGATCTGTATTTTGACTCTGCTGTAAACATGACTGTAAAAATCTACCAATGAGATTAAAAAAAGGACACGCTTGTTCTATATCAAGTCTGTTTACCATTTAATAGCTATGTCGGGGGGCCCAGATAACCATATACAGGGCAGATCTATTTTATTATTAGTATCTATGTATAGTTTCATAATCCGTACAATATGTATTTTAATTACATGTGAAATAAAAACAGTTGACTTTTAATCAATTTGTAGCTACGGTGCCTTCAAAGTCCATTTTCCTTTGTGGTCATTTCTATTGCAGGCCTCTATCATTAGACTAATGCAGTTTGGGAAACAGGCATTTATCACATATTGGGGTACTTAAGTCTTCTGTAAAAAATGTATTCTTGATCAGCAGCTGCATCCAATGGGCCAGCCGGTGTATTTCGACAGCAGACAGTCCCCACTGCCAAAATACAATGTCTCAAGGGGGAGGATTCCTTTATCCACCATGCTTGTGTGTGGATGGAGGAACCTATTCCCTTTGTTTTATTTTTTAGAAAAAAATGATCCATCTATGGCCAACTTTATTCTGAGAAGCACACAGATGAGGGATTTATATCTAATAAAGGTAATGACAAATATTTTGACTACACCTAGGCAATACTTGCTCAATTCAAAGATGATACATTAATTTCTATTGTTCAACCAGCACAGAATATAACAATAAAAACCTAAACAGGCTGAGACAGAAAGGAGAGAGGTGCCTCTAAAACTCCCTTTCACAATGGTGCCGCCCATAGCGTAGGCGGTAAAATAGCAGTAAAACGCTGCTATTTTCCTGTTGGATTTGCTGTGCATTACAGCCGCTAGAGGAGCGTTTTTAACCCCCGCTAGCAGCCCAGAAAGTGTTAATACCGCCAGCAATGTGCTGCTACAGCGGCGTATTGCCGGCTTTATGGCAGCACCGCCTATTGATTTCAATGGGCTGGAGCACATTAGCAGCAGCGAGTTCAATGCTCCCAATGCGCTCCAAAGAAGCTGCTGGCAAGACTTTTTCGGACGCCCTGCCAGCGCACCGCTCCAGTGTGAAAGCCCTCGGGCTTTCACACTGGAGTGTGAGGAGCAGCTTTTAATGGCGGATTGCAGGCGTTATTTTTAACGCTATAGCGTCCCCAAAATGCCCTCAGTGTAAAAGGGGTCTTAGGCCGCGTACACACGATCAAATCTGTCTGCTGGAAACGGTCTGCCAGACTGTTTCAGCAGACAGATTCGATCGTGTGTACGGGCAAACAGACGGATTTGGCCAGCGGACAGATTTGAAAGCATGCTTTCAAATCTGTCGGCTGGGAACCCATCCGCCCGACATGTCTGCTGGTTAGTATGCTTTGGACGCATGGTTTCGACGCATGCGCGGAAGTGTTTTACTTCCTGGTGCAGTGACGTGGCGGCGTCAACGTCACCGCCACGTCAGCACGCTGTCTGCCGGCGGTGATTTTGGTTTGATCGTGTGTACACGATCAAACCAATACGTCCCCAGCAGACAGATCTGTTCAAATCGGTCTATCCGACCGATTTGAACAGATACATTTACTCGTCTGTACGGGGCCTAAGTGTCAAGCCCTGTACACACAGGCCAGAATCTCATCAGGAAAAAAACGTTGTTTTTCCTAACGAGATTCTTGGCAAGAATCTCTTGCCGCCCGAGTGTACAGACACTCCTTTCGAAAGAACCACGGTTCTTTTGAAAGGCAAGAACACGTGCCAGTACTCTGTATATGCTGGCTGCAGCCGTGGCTCTCTTCTTCCTCGCATTCAGGAATTTAGCCGTGCAGGTGGGAGGATTCGGGAAAGAGGCTTGAGGTGCGTGGGATATAGGGCATGGTGACGACACTGGACCTGTGCGACGCGTTTCCAGAGCTTGAAAAAGGAGCACGACTGCCGCTACATCCGCAGTGCGCACGTTAACAAATGTGGTGCACAGGTCCAATGACATCACGGAGGACTGTCTAGAGACTGCCATTTATGTATAAGCATTGCTCATTCCTTTCCCAGCACTTCGTAGGGCACTTTGTTTGATTTGTCCTAGTTGTGGACTGTTTTTTACATCAACCCTTAGAGATTTGCCCTACTTTCCTTTGTATCACTGTATATTTTATGTTTTTGTACAATGAATGTCATAAGGTGTTCATATTATGAACACTGGCTTGCGCCTTCCTAATTTTTGCTTTAAAAAGGTTTTGGATGTTAAGAGAGAGGGCTGAAGGCCTTAACTTTGGTGCTAATCAGTTGGGATGTCCTATTTGCATCCCCCTCTGATCAGCTATTTTATAATGGCTACACTGCAGTTCCAATCCTGACAGTTTATTAGCAACACTGGCTTTCTTTAGCAATATCATATTTTTGAAAACTACTAATTTCTATGGCAAAGGCATTCAGGCTTAAAAAACCCTAAAAATTAAGGGATTCTGAAGGCAGTTGGTGTCTAGTCCTGGTAGCCTTGAAGCATGCTAGAATGCATGGGAAGCAGGGGCGGACTGACAACTCATGGGGCCCCCGGGCAATAGAAGATTATGGGGCCCCCGGGCTTACAGATGGCCACCAAGCCAGGAGGCAGTGCAGAGGCGGGGCAGCTAAAATCTTGGGATTTTCACATCAAAAGCATGTTGGTTTTGGACATATCAGGGACAGATGTAAAAAAAAAGATTTTTACATACTGTCCCTGGTTTTACTGAGCCTGTCAACCCTGATGGGGCCCCCTAGTGGTATGGGGCCCTCGGGCAGTGCCCGAAGGCCTCAATGGTCAGTCCGCCCCTGATGGGAAGGATGGGGTGCGTGTCATATGTATAACATTGCTTCTGACATTGTCACATAAGACCCGCTGTTGTAGGAAACCGAGCGGTTTGACATTAGTTTGACACTCTATGACAGAGGTGTAGTCCCTGAAACGTTAGAGGATAGCCTCCTCTGTTTTGTATGACATGGATTGCTGCCTCATACTTTACTATTCTATGTTTGCACACATATTATGATAGAGTTTATATTATGTTGTGCTACAAGTTGTTGTCGTCTGTAATGCTTCAATATTATGTACAGTTAATACAGTGCAGGTTTCACAATTTTGTAAGTTGCCCTTTGGCAAATGTTATAGTAGAGCTTCTCAATTATGTTGAATCTCGCTTTCTTCTTTTCATAATACCGCTTTTTGTGATCTATATGTTAATACTGTATTGACAGTTTCCACTGTATTGTGGTGCAGATATATTTTATATCTGATAATGTCTAAAAAATGTTCACATACTCTACACATATTAAATGAATGTGAAGACATTTTGGTGTATTATTATGTTCTCTATAAAATGCGGTTGGAGAACATGCCATGGCATGTCTTAGATGAATGAACAGAAAGAGCATACGATTGTGGAGGTGAATCTTAGTTTTCATTTGATCAAAAGTTGATAAGATCTCATTAGATACAATATATAATAGAATTTTGACTTGGAGGCTCAGAGTGGCAGAAATAGAAACAAAATGTGTGAAGCTTCAAGCAAAACTGATGAATTTCCAGGACCTATATAAAGAGGTAAAATGTTCCAATACAAGAACATTTATATATATATATATATATATTTTACATCAAAGCTCCCTTGGTATGCAGTATAATAGTGATAATGTGGTGAGAACTATCCCGAGTAAGCAACAGGTCTACATAAACAATAACACAATGGGGGTTATACCAACTAAAGGCTTTATTTTTTTTGTTTTGGGGGGGGGGGGGGGGGGGGGGGTTGGTGAACCTGCCAGCAAGGGCTTTTCATTTTTAAGAGATTAACGCAACCTAATGCCGAGTACACACGACCGTTATTCATGTCATGGAAAATAAAAATAAATATTCTCCTCCCAAGCCTGCCTTGCATACACACGATCGTGAAAAAAAATGCTCGAGCAAAGCACGGTGACGTACAACACGTACAACGGCACTATAAAGGGGAAGTTCCATTGGAATGGCGCCATCCTTTGGGGTGCTTTTGCTGATTTCGTGTTACCGCATGTTAGTAAAAGTTTGGTGAGAGACGATTTGCCCTTTTCAGTCTTCGTGCTTTTCAGTCTGTTACAGCGTGACGAATGTGCTATCTCCATTACAAACGCTTTACCAGAACGAGCGCTCCCGTCTCATAACTTGCTTCTGAGCATGCGCATTTTTTCCCCTTCGTTAAATCGCACACACGACCATTTTTCACAACGTAAAAAAAAAGACGAGAAACAATAGAGCAGGTTCTAAATTTTTGACGCCCATTTTTCTCGTTGAGAAAAATGCTCTGGAGCCCACACATGACCGTTTTTCACGACCAATTTAAAATAAAACATTTCGTAATGAAAAACGTTCATGTGTACGCGACATAAGAATGTTAATGCAACCTTAACAGTGTTGCATAAAGACTGTGTGGTGCCATGGCAGGGAGGAGACCCCGGGGTTCAAGTAAAAGAGATTAAAACAGGAGATGTTTCTAAAGGTCTACGTCCCTAGATATAGAAAAGATTCAACTTAAAGTGGAACTTCTGCTGTTCAGACCCCCCCCCCCCCCCCCGGTGTCACATTTCAGGGGAGGGTGTGCACCCACTCCCTGGCATAGATAGCTGTAGAGTCTGCGGGTATCTACGCCACTCCCCTCATTGCTGTCTTCTGGGGGACGCACAGGTCCCAGAAGACAGCAGGGACCATTCGGATTGGGCAGCGCAACTCACACATCACATGCGTAGGGAACCAGGAAGTGATTCCCTTACCAAAGATGGTGGCGGCAGCATCCAGGGACCGAGAAATGGGTCGGCCTGGACAGGTAAGTGTCCTTATTTTAAAAGAAGTCAGCAGCTGCAGTATTTATAGCTGCTGATTTAAAAAAAAATTGGCAGACCTCCGCTTTAAACACATAGGCAAGTACTAGTAATTTTAAGAAACTGGTAGTTTCTTATATTGGGGGTTAGTGACACAATAAGTTAGTTTTACTAAAAGTTCAAAAGTGTATGGAGAAAAACCAGGACGGCCGCACTCCAAAAAATGTTCCTTTATAATAAAACAGATCACAACATCAACATGTCAGCAAAAAACTGAAAAGATCTGACGTGTTTCACACCAAAATACAGTGCTTATTCATAGCTATGAATAAGCACTGTATTTTGGTGTGAAACGCGTCAGCTCTTTTCTGTTTTTTGCTGTGACATGTTGATGTTGTGATCTGTTTTATTATAAAGGAACATTTTTTGGAGTGTGCGGCCATCCTGGTTTTTCTCCATACAATTTTGCATACTATTGCAGTGCCTGCACCCAGGGGTTGGATCCTACCTTTCAGCTTTGGCTCCTTGGGACCTCTGAGTGGTTAACTTTTTCTCTCATCTTATACTGGACTTTACTAAAAGTTCAGTTGTAAGGCAAAGAAGGACAAGCCAGTCATTTGCCATGGCCATTTAATAAGAAGAGAGAGAGATAATTTGTTACAATGTTTTTTTTTTTTGCTTGAGGTGATTGTAGCCATATTAGTGCACATTTTTTTGTTTCAATGTATTTATTGGTTTTAAGCCACAATGTAAGAAATCAAGCATATAGGTCGCCTTTGCAGGGGCTAAGGAATGATCAGGTATTACACAGGAATCCAAAAGGAATACAAACATAACAATCATAGTTAAACTTTCTTCCTGTCATTATGGAATAACCATTCACGACCCATTTTCAATGCCCTGGCTGAGGGAAGGAGGTTCTCACCCGAAGATTTGACAGAACACGGCCCTGTCCTTCCTGCCCCTTGATGTGGTGAAGTTGTCCCGTCCCCTTAGCAGGAAAAAATACCCCCAAAGCATAATGTTTCCACCTCCATGTTTGACAGTGGAGATGGTGTTCTTGGGGTCATAGGCAGCATTCGCCGTCCTACAAACACAAGTTGAGTTGATGTCAAAGAGCTTGATTTTGGTCTCATCTGACCACAACACTTTCACCCAGTTCTCCTCTGAATCATTCAGATATTCATTGGCAAACTTCAGCTGGGCCTGTACATGTTCTTTCTTGAGCAGGGGGACCTTGAGGGTGCTGCAGGATTTCAATCCTTCACATCGTAGTGTGTTACCAATTGTTTTCTTGGTGACTATGGTCCCAGCTGCCTTGAGATTATTGATAAGATTCTCATGTGAAGTTTTGGGCTGATTCCTCACAGTTTTCATGATCATTGAATCTCCATGAGGTAAGACCTTGCATGGAGCCCCAGATCAAGGAAGATTGACGGTTATTTTGGGTTCACACTATACTACACGACAGCAGTACAACTTTCATCCTACTTTGCTCTGCGACATCTGTCCTACATTCATCCTACATTCATCCTACATTGGTCCTACATCCATCCGACTTTCATGAACAGAATACTACTTTGAACCACTTTGTGATAGACTGACTTGTTCTTTGACCAATCAAAACAATCCCAGAGTGAGATAAATTCCTTTTACTGGTGCTGTAATCACATGTCGGATGTCTGATAAGGACAAGGCTCCTACTTTGGTCCGACTTCAATGATATTCAATGGGCTGAAGTAGGATGAATGTCGGAGCAAAGTAGTACAGGGAGTGTTTTCAAAGTCGGACAGACTTGTGTCGGATCAGTTAAGACGGCTCTCATAGGGAAACATTGATTTTCACACGTCATGCGACATGAGCTCCCAATGTAGGAGCGTTGTCGGAACAAGTGTGAACCCAGCCTAAGGAGAGTGCTCCTAATCTCAGCTCATTACCTGTATGGAAGACACATGGGAGCCAGAAATCTTGCTGACTGATAAGGGATCAAATACTTATTTCACTCATTAAAATGCAACTCAATTTATAACTTTTTTTAAATGCGTTTTTCTGGATAGATGTTGTTTTTTTCTCTCACTGTTAAAATAAACCTACTATTAAAATTATAGAATGATTTTTTCTTTGTCAGCGGGCAAACGTATAAAATCAGCAGGGGAGCAAATACTTTTTTCCCTCGCTGTAGGACATTTAGGACAGTTGGAAGTCAACCATAAAGTGCTGGGAACAAATGTGAATTTCACTGTAAACACCTATGGCCCCCACCCAAATTATCCCTAAGGCCGCGTACACACGATCAAATCTATCTGCTGGAAACGGTCTGACAGACCGTCTCAGCAGACAGATTCGATCGTGTGTACGGGCGAGCCGACGGATTTGGCAAGCAGACAGATTTTAAAGCCTGCTTTAAAATCTGTCTGCTGGGAACCCGTCGGACCAATATGTCTGCTGGTTAGTACGCTAACCAGCAGACATATCTGCCCGCACATGCGTCGAATGGATTCGACGCATGCCCAGAAGTGTTTTACTTCCTGGTGCGGTGACGTGGCGGTGTCAACGTCACGTCACCGCGCTGTCTGCCCGCGGGGATTTTGGTTTTATCGTGTGTACAGCGATCAAACCAAAACAGCCAGCAGACATATCTGTTCAAATCGGTCTGTCAGACCGATTTGAACGGATATATTTGGTCGTGTGTACGCGGCCTAACACTTTACTTATCCATCTCTTTTACCTTAAAGGGGTTGTAAAGGTTCATAATGCATTCTATGCATTAAGGTGAAAAAAATCCTGGCAGTCACCGGCCCTTTTTGCTTACCTGAGCCAGTTCACCTGCTCTGCATGTCCCCGGCGTCATATTCTCCACATAGTACAAGCGTTGTTTGGATAGATTGATAGCAGCGCAGCCATTGGCTCCCGCTGCTGTCAATCAAATCAAATGACGCGGGCGCCAAGGGTGGGGCAGAGTCATACACTCGGCGTCTATGGATGCCGAGTGTATGACACTGGAGCGCGCCCACAAACTAACACCTCGGGAGTTAGCTTCCCAGAAGAGGTTATCTGTTGTGTGGAAAAGACGCGAGAGCCGCCGAGGGACCCCAGAAGAGGATGTTTGAGGCCAAAACGATCTGCACAGTGGAGGTAAGTATGACTTGTTCATTTTTTTTTTTTTTTATCAAACCTTTAGTATCCCTTTTTAAACTTAACCTACTCTTTCCAATTTAAACCTAACCTTCACACAACAATGAAAATAAACCATGAGTACAGACTATCAAAAACACTCAGTTCTTCATGACATCCCCAGGCTTAATTTAAACCTTCTCCTAATTTAAACCCTTAACCCAACCTAAAGTAACCCTGTCACCACCACAGGGTTAATTAAAAGAAATGCCAGCCCTCTACATGTATCTGTCTCTCAGACCTTGTATTGAAAGGGTGCTCATTAACTGCTCCCCAGGCTGTACAACTATTCTACACTTCCAGGTCTTTGAATAGCTGCTCCCCCTGCCGCACAAAGTAGTTCCTTCTGCTGGCTCTTATGCCAGTACAGGACAAACATGCCAGAGGAAGAAACCACTGCATACGGTGGGGGGCAGGTATTTGTCCCTTCCCGAAGGGTGTAATACCTGCACCAGCTGGGGAGCAAGGAACCGTTACAAGGTGATTACAGGTGGGCTTCTTTTACAGGGGTCACCTTACTCCTTCACCCCTAATGCTAAATTAACCTCAAAAACAAAACCATCCTCTCAACCACAGTCAATCTGTACCATTGCTGAAATTGTGATGCGTATTACTCCATATCTCATAAAACAGTTGCACGATTGTGCACTCCATAGTAGCATTACAAAATTGC
The DNA here is from genome assembly GCA_029574335.1 of Rana kukunoris. Taxonomy (NCBI): domain Eukaryota; kingdom Metazoa; phylum Chordata; class Amphibia; order Anura; family Ranidae; genus Rana; species Rana kukunoris. Next base: position 113,089,953 of record CM056049.1, on the reverse strand, counting down.
ACAGCCACAACTTAGATTTCAAGTGTTAAAGTGACACAAAACTCTGTTTTTCAAAAGAAATTATATTCAAGTATGTACTGTATTCTTAAAGCGGCGTTCCAGCAGTGTTTTTTTTTTAAAGTCAGCAGCTACAAACACTGTAGCTGCTGACTTATAATAAGGACACTTACCTGTCCAGGGAGCCTGTGATGTCGCCCCCTCGAGGCCGATCCGTCCTTCGGATCGTGTGCTGCCGCCTTCCTCACTAATGGAAACAGACAGTGGAGGGTTGTGGCTTCACTGCCTATTTCCTACAGCGCATGTGCGAGTCGCGCGGCACTTTGTGAATGGATGGCTGTCTTCTGGGACACAAATAGGTCCCAGAAGACAGAACGCTCAATTCCCCAGAAGACAGAAGAGTGCCGCGGTATATGACGTGGCAGATTAGGAAGACTGCCTAGCAACAGGCATTTTGGGTAAGTAAAAAAATGTATTTTTTTCAAATGTTTTTTAAAAAAAATTAAACAGAGTATTTATGTAATCTTTTTTTTTTTTTTGGATGGACCTCCACTTTAACTCAAAAGGGACCTATTGCTCTCAGCTTCCTCTAAAGTTCCAAATTCAGATTTTTTTGCTGCTGACTTCTGATCTGACTTCCTGTTAGAGGATGACTACCTTCCTTCTCCATGGTAACTTTGTATGTAGGAACGTAGTCACCCTCTTTTGCTCGCCCCCAAGATAAACTATAGACTATGGGAGTTGTAGTGTGCATAGAGCAGTGCGCATGACCAAAACTAACATGCACTGCTGATTCCAAACAGAAATGAGGGGAAAAGGAGAGGGTTGAGAGCTCGCAGAGGATATTACAAGGTGGCAAAAAAAACCATAGTAAATTAAAAATAATTACAGGGCCAGTAGTGGATGAATATGCCTTATTTTTGGAGAATAGGGATATTATTTATTGTCATTTCAAAATTGGCAGACAAACGCTTTTCCAAACAAGGGCTGTGTTGACAAAGTCTGTTATGTCATGTCAAAACAGGCGCTATTGATCACTTAGCACCTGCTATTTAGAAGAACACCTAATAAAACCGATTTACAATGCTGAAAAACATAGTAGAAAAATATTAACTTTCATTGTAAAATATTTCAAAAGAAATAATACCAGTCAGGTAACTGCTGTCACAAGTAGAAGAGAGCTGGGACATGCAAGAATTCACTAATTATTAGGCTAAATTGCATGTTTCCACCAAATCTGTCAGTGTTCATCTTACAATGGAATACAAAATTCACTCTGGGTTGCAGCCAAATTATTTATTTCTCAGTTATTTATTACTTCCTGCAACTTTATTGCCTTAAAAAAAAAAAAAAAAAAGACACAGACATAAAAAGTGCTAATTGTCCAGTACTAGCAGCATGAGCTTTAGAGTGTTATATTTTTTCAACTGAAATATTTCTGTCTACTAAATGAACACTATTTTAACCTCTTCTGTTAAAAAAATGAACACTATTTTAGTCGACTGAAATACGACTAAAACTAAAACAATTGAGATTACAAAAATATGACTTAAACTAAAATGGCATTTTAGTCAAAAGACTAAAACTAAAAATAAATCGAAAATGTACATCAAAATTAACACTACTCTGCTGGCCATTTCTAAATCAGCAACACAATTCCATTCAGAGGCTATAATAATTGCACATTTAAAGGGTCACAGGGTATAGAGACATAAAAGTTAACTGATTTATTTTAAAAATGATTAAAAATAGATAAAAATCAATCATATAATGTGCCTCTAGTTTCACTTTCGTTTTTAAACTTGCTTCACGTTTCTGTGAATTAGAGAGACACACAGAACAAAAACAAACAAAATGAATCTGATTGGTTCTGAGGAGTTTTAGGCCGCGTACACACGATCGAATTTGTCCGCTGAAAACGGTCCGATGGACCGTTTTAGCAGACAAATCCGATCGTGTGTACGGGCTAGCGGACAGGTTTGTCCATCGGACAAATTTCAAAGCATGCTTTGAAATTTGTCCGCTACAAACCTGTCCGTCGGATATGTCCACTGGTTAGTACGGGAAACCAGCGGACATATCCTCCCGCACATGCGTCGTATCCTGTGAATGGATCCGACGCATGCGCGCGGAAGTGTTTACTTCCTTGTGCGTGATGTAGCGGTGACGTGGCGGCGTCAACGTCACCGCCGCGTCACCACGCTGTCTGCCGGCGGGGATTTTGATCCGATGGTGTGTACACGCCATCGGACCGAAATCCGATGAGACATGTCCGCTCTAAACTGTCCGTCGGACAAGTTTGAGCCTGACATATCTCATCGTGTGTACGAGGCCTTAGACACACAGTAATGACAGCTTGGACCACAGTGAAAAGCTGCCATGAGATTTTTTATAAGGAGCCAGACAAGCAGGACGTGTGGAGATCGGAGCAGAATTACAGCAACTTCAAAGCAAAAACAAACAATGAGGACATGAAACCAGGACTGCAGTAAGGTAAAGGAAGCTATTTAGCTAAAAAAAAATTCCTTTAGTGATCCTTTAAGGTTAAACATGTATTGCAATATTCCACTGCCGCATAAGGATAAGTAAAGGGCATCTACTAAGCTGCTGAAAGAGAAAAAAAAATAAGAAAAAGGCTTTTCCTATATTTTTTCTTAGTATTTAATGTTAGTAATATATTCAGGTAATATTTGCAATGGTATTACAGCCAATAGAGATTAACGTTTTTTGTTGTTTTTTTGTATTTTAAAGTTGCACTTCTGTTTGTCAAAAAGCAATATTTTTAGTTTTTTTATGAAACATTATATTATATATCACAATGGCTGTAGTGCATGTTCAAACCTTACCATAAATGATAACATATTATCTAGGGTTGTACCGATACCGATACTACTATCGGTATCGGTAACGATACCGAGCATTTGCCCCAGTACTTGTACTCAGGCAAATGCTCAGATGCTTCACCCGATACCTGGACAGTAAGGGTTATCAGTGCGGTGGGGGAGTTACAAGCACTGATCACCGCTGACTGTCCCCGTATCCTCCTCCAGCCCCCCTCCATTCTGCTGCTGTCCCCTTCCATGCTGCTGTCTCCCTCCGTGTCCCCCTCCATACTGCCATCTCCCTCTGTGTCCCCCTCCATGCTGCCGTCTCCCTCAGTGCTGCCGTGTCTTTTTCCATGCTTTGTGTCCCCCTCCGTGCTGCCGTGTTCCCCCTCAGTTCTGCCGTGTGCTGTGCTGCCATGTCTCCCTTTGTGCTGCCATGTCTCCTTCCGTGCTGCTGTGTACCTTCATGCTGCTGCCGTGTCCCCCCCTGTGCTGCCGTGTCCCCCCCCCCATGCTGCCGTGTCCCCCTTCGTGCTGCCGTGTCCCCCTTCGTGCTGCCGTGTCCCCCTTCGTGCTGCCGTGTCCCCCTTCGTGCTGCCGTGTCCCCCTTCGTGCTGCCGTGTCCCCCTTCGTGCTGCCGTGTCCCCCTTCGTGCTGCCGTGTCCCCCTCCGTGCTGCCGTGTCCACCCTCATGCTGCCGTGTCCCTCTTCATGCTGCCGTGTCCTTCTCTGTGCTGCCTTGTCCCCCTCTGTGCTCCTCCTCCTCCCCCTTGATCTGTCAGGATGGAGAGCGGAGGTAGGAGCCAGTAAATCTGGCTCCTACCTTTTCCGAATGTACAGAGTCACATGAGATTTAAAAAAAGTATCGTCAATCGGTATCGGCGAGTACTTGATAAAAAGTATTGGTACTTGTCCTTGGTCCTAAAAAAGTGGTATCGGGACAACCCTAATATTAATATATTTTTACTCCAGGAGTATATAATTTGTTTGGAAATTCTAGGGAAATGTTTAAATAATGCATTACAATTTAACTAAACCCACTAGATATTAGTTGACTAAAATTAATGAGATGTTTAGTCGACTAAAATATGACTACAACTAAAATAAATTCAGATGACTAAAATACGACTAAAACTAAAATGTCATTTTAGTCATAAGACTATGACTAAATCGCAATTTGCTGCCAAAATTAACACTGGTTTTAGAATGTCCTAGTAATGGCTGAATTAAATAAATATACTCTACAGCATTGTGATCTTACTTCCCAAATGGCATGTCCTCTTTAGGACATGTAGCCACCCTGGCCTAAGCAGGGATGACTAGCTGAATTTAGTCCTGCTGGGTCGTAGTCATCCCAAGCTGATTTATAGTCTATTTTGTAATTAGATTTCCCCCCTAAATCCAATACTGCTGCCGTTTCTATCTGCTGCCACTAGATGTAACTGGTATCTCTGGCAATAGAGTAAGGTGCCACATTAAGGCCTCATCCACATGGGCATGCTACAGCGATCACCCGTGCGAGGGCCATGTCTATCCACATGAGGGTGCACAGGTGTTTGATGCATCCCCGTGCAGGCAGTTCCATTCATGTCAATTAGGACACAGCTGATGCACCCAATTTGACATCTGTGTGTGTGCCGGTGCACAGCCCAGAACACACACTGTCTGCATTCCGGGTCATGGGGTCATTCACCTGTAAATAAGGGCTAAGATATGGATATATATGCTCACTTTGGCCAACCAGTAAAAGGATTATTGCCACTGGTGCATGCTGGGGGAAAGCATATATATTTGGAGTGGATATTGTGAGCATTCTCCTCCCTTTGGGCTGCTGCCTTGAGAGGATGTATAATGTAAAGCTGTGTGACTAGGCCTGTAGCCTTGGAGGCCTCTGCATGTGCTTAGTGCAAATGCCTGGGAACAAAAGAAGCCTGCTTGTCCAGTATACTCCTTCTGATGGGGGGTCCTGTGCGCAGGTAACCTCACAGAGGATAGGAGTCTGGAAGGAGAAGTGATGCCTGGGAAGGAGTACCAAAGGTGACTCTGCTGATGGAGATCCTAAAGAAAAGGAACTTGCAGAGCGCCTGGGAAAGCATCAAGAGGATTATTATGGTTCCTAATTCTGTTTCTCCTGGAAAAGGTACAGGTTGACGTTTTCAGCCTAAAAGCCACTTTTGCCTGTACTAAGGTCTATGGACTACTTTCGCATCAGCAACAAAAAGGATCATTATCTCGGACTAGAGAAATGCCTTACTTTGGTAGAAAATTGGAGAGTTACCTTAAACTCAATGGCTCAAAAACAGAATTGCTTCTGCTTCACGCCAATTGAAAGAGACTTGCCATGACAACATGGACACCCCCGCCCATTTTGGGACAAACCATCACCCCCAGCACCAAAGTCAAATGTCTCTGAGTAATTTTTGACACCGACATGTCATTGGATGCACATATAAGCTCAGAAGCTCAGTAGTCAGCGGATCCCACAATCTGCTGCACCTGCTACGCAGACTCATCTCCTTTATCCCAAAAGTAGACATAGCAGTCGTAGTAGGAACAATAATCAACTCCAGACTCGACTATGCCCATGCACTTTACCTAGGATTTCCAAAATACCAAATTGCCCGTCTACAAGCCGTCCAGAATATGGCGGCACGACTAGTAACAGGAAAAAACCCTGGAAATCAATCTTTCCCTCCCTGAGATCCCTTCACTGGTTGCCAGTAAAAGACGGAATTACGTTTAAGGCACACTGTCTGACGCACAAATGTGTTCAAAGAGATGCCCCCCAATATCTATGTGAAAAAATAAAAAGTCACAACCCCAATCGTGTTCTCCGTTCTACTAACCAAAATCTACTCCAGGTACCCAAGGCCAGATATAAGTCCAAAGGAGAACGAAGATTTGAAGTTCAAGAACCTAGACTGTGGAACGCTCTACCGACCAGTATCCAAACGGAAGTGAATCACCAGGCCTTAAGGAAAAAACTTAAAACCCATCTATTCTGAAGGCAAAATATAGTAGGAAACGGATACCAAGCGCCCTGAGGCAATTCAGTTCGCATGTGTCGCACTATACAAGTTTCTCACTCATCTCATTGGATGCAGCTGCTCGGCCAACAATTTTGTGCCTTTGACTTTTTTAATGAAAGGATGTCTGGCATGAGACAGGGCTACTAATTTTGGCTGCCAAAGGCACCTGCAGAACTTCGTACAGTGTGTATCCAGTTTTGGTTACAATACACACTGCAAATTGCCAAATCACCAATTTAATTTGCTGAACACAATTTCTGAAACAATGTTTAAGGGCTCGTTCACACTGCCTGCACACACTAAAGCTTTGGGGTTAGTTTACTAAAACTGGAGAGTGCAAAATCTGGTGCAGCTGTACATGGTAGCCAATCGGCTTCTTACTTCAGTTTGTCCAATTAAAGGGGCTGTAAAGCTTTGTCTTTTATTCTCTAAATAGGTTCCTTTAAGCTAGTTGGTTCACTTACCTTTTCCTTCGATTTCCCTTCTAAATGTTTTTTTTCTTTGTTTGAATTTCTCACTTTCTGTTTCTCCTCAGTAAGCTTTCCACCATCATCCGAGCGGTGGAAAGTCATTTAGAACAGCTTACTGAACACCTCACTGAGGAGGAACAGGAAGTGAAAGATTCAGACAAAGAAAACAAAGAAAAAAAACATTTAGAAGGGAAATCGAAGGAAAAAGTAAGTGAACCAACAATGCACTAGCTTAAAGGAACCTATTTAGAAAATAAAAAACAAACCTTTACAACCCCCCTTTAAGCTTTGACAAAAAAAAAAAAAAACCTGCAAGCTGATTCATTTCTATGCAGAGCTGCACCAGATTTTGCACTCTCCAGGATTAGTAAATCAACCCCTCTGTGTTAGCACAGGGGCAGCTTTCTGTTTTCGGCTGCAGTGAGCCATGGTGAGGGGGAAGTTTGAACCGTTTTTTTTTTTTTAAACTTTATTTGAAGTGCACAAAGTTACACTTCATTTGTGTCTCCACACAGCTGCATGGTGTATTGCAGTGCTGTGTGTTGGCATACAGGGGTTGATTTACTAAAGGGAAGAAGACAGCGCAATTTGCAAGGTGCTGTTGCACTCTGCAAGTGCAGTTGCTCCAGAGCTTAAATGAGCAGAAATTCTGCTGTCTTCCATTATCCAATCATGCACAAGGAATGTTTTATTTTTTTCCCCCTTATACGTGATTGGGTATTCTTTGCAAAGTTAAGCCTTACCTTATATACTAAGCTCAGGAGCAACTGCAAAGTGCACAGTCTATTTGCCATTAGTAAATCAACCCCACAGTGCCTACCTGTATTCTGTGGTAATATGCTACAAAATGTTCACTGTACAGTACCTACCAGCCGCAGTGTGAAAGGGGCACATAGAAAACAATTGTTTTCTATGTGCCCTAGCAGTGACTGGCATCTATCAAGTGCAGTAAAACACCAGTCACATCTGAATGAGCTCTAAAAATACAATGTGAGCAGAATGCATCAGAAAAGGTGGCAAAATAGCACCAAATGACCCATTTGACCAGTTATAAATAGTCCCATTTGTTTTTAGCTGTAGATGTTTTTGATTATCCTTTTGGACGATGGACAAGTAAACAGTAGTTACTAAATGAAGTGATGAAAGAATAACTTCTTTTGGTAGTGTAAGTACAAGGCATATGTCATGCAGACTGCGGAGAATGCTGACTTACAGCATACAAGGCAATTATATAATGTATAGACTGTGACTCATGCACACATTACCTGGACATGTTTCCATTCCCAGCCATCTCCTACACTTTGGGAATGTTTCACAAACTCTAAACAGAAGTATCGGAATTTCTCTTCCCCTAGGACAATGTTGTCTTTGTTTTCAGGATCCATCCTCGGACAACCTAAGGTTGGAAAATGGAGAAAGGTGAATACAATTTTGGACATCCCCGTTCTGCAAAATTATCCAATTTTCTCCTTTTTCATAGTTTCCTACAAATCAAGCAGAAAGGCTGTGTAATATGGAACATGTTATGGCAATCACTTTAACTGATAACATGTGGCGTTCTGCTTTTAGAGGAAAAATAATGTTGCTCCTTTCCTTCCACAATTTCCATTATTGCAAAATTAAATTCATGCAGCTCATAAAGTCAAGAATGATCTATAAAATATGTGAAAAATACTCAACAAGTCCAACAGCAGAAATTGTAGGCTTCCAACCATGGCTAGGTTTTGGGTGGAACCATTAACTATGGAACCCCACAAGTCTGGGGCACATAAATGATCGGGTTTATTTACTAAAGGCAAGTCAGCTTCTCGCTTTGCAAGGAAATCTTCTCCAGAGCTTAGTGAATAAGGTAAAATCTGATGACTTCCATAATCCAATCAAGTGCAAGGAAAAATGCATTTTTTTTTTCTTACATGTGGTTGGGTAGTCTTTGCAAAGTAACATTTTACCACATTCTTGGAAAAATGTTAATGATAGTAATGATATAAAAGTGAAGGGCGCTGCTTCCATAGCCAGAAGAACTGTCCTTATAGATCTGCAACCCAATCATCTGCCAAATGAATGGATTTCTGGAGAAAACACAAAGAAAATCATGCTCCAGGACCAAACAAGCACCCAACAGCAAAACTATAACTCATGATGGCGAAACCTTGAAGCCATCACACTTCACTAACCCAGAACCTCTGTCCTCCAACGACGAAACCAATCTGGATCAAAGCCACATGTAAATAGCATCTGTAGTCTACTACCTAACTAAACAAAACTGCTTCAATCCCTCACCCCCCACCCCGAAAAGAGACAAATGTAGCACCGATGGGGGGGAGGATTCAGATAAGTGGAGCGTCCACTCTTGGGTGGAACTCCGCTTTAAACCAACAATCCAGAATGCAGTAAATAAAGTGGTGTTTAAGGGTATTTAATCTCTGTGACATGACTAAGGCTGAAATAGACGGTTCCAATAATTAATGGGCAGGCTGAATGTACCAAGTTGATGCCAAGCTGCTATAGCCACTTGTGATAATCATTGTCATTTCCCGGCATGGACAGCTTCCTATACCCACCCCCAGCCCCTTGCCAAGAGAAGACAATTGCTTAGTAGGAGGAATTCCCCAAAAACACTGTCTGTGTTGATGGGGGAATCGTGTGAATTTCTTTCCTGTAACCCGTGGTTGCAGGAAAGAAGTTTGCACCGTCTATGGCCTGTCTTACTTGCACAAGCTCATAAATTGATTGACGCCAAAGAACGGATCTCAACACTGGAGGATGAGGCTAAAAAAACAAACACCATTATGGATGTGACTGAAAACCAGGTATGCATACTGGCAAACATGTTTGAAGACTTAGAAAATGAGTCACAAAGCAAAAACCTGTGTATAATAGGCTTGCCAGAATCCTATCCACCAGGCCTGCTAATGGCCATCTACTCGCATAACATCCCCAAACTTCTGGGACTTACTTTACCCTATGTAGTAGAAAGGGCGCACATATTTTGACCCACTAACCCAGAAAGAAAGACTTATTACTTCATCATCATACGATACATTCATTATACAGTACTCATTCTCAGTGCCGATCCTGACCTCCCTGGGGCCCTAAGCAAAATTAGATGTCACATTAAAGTTGAGAAGGGGGGGCGGGGTGTTCTGCTGTCGGAAATGACAGATGGGGTGGGTTCTGGCTTCTTACCTCTTCTCTTATGCAGCCAGTGAGTTGAGAAGCAGTGTGAGGGGCTGAAAATGACTTCTCACCACCAGGCGGGGCCTCTAGTAATTTGGGGGGCCCTCCGCAGCTTTGTGGGGCCCTAAGCAGCTTGCATAGTGAGCCTATAGGGCGGATCGGCCCTGCTCATTCTATAGCAATATTACAGGCATTCTGGGCAGGTAAAGGACATTTACTTGAAGGCCACACATTTCTGATATTTGCTGATTATTCAGCTGTATAAACACACAAATTAAAGTTCTTTCAACAAGTCGGCAAGGCCCTTTACAAAAAGAAAAAAAAAATTACTTTGGCATATTCTGCAACACTCCACTTGCAAACCTATGATGGACAGCTGCGTACCTTTCAGCACCCAGTAAAGGCACAACATTTTATACAGCAGCTACTACAGAATATTCATCAAAATGATCCATTGATCTTCAAAGAGAAAAAATCTCCTATCAACTATCTCCACACAAGATGAACATTGAATGATTCTTCAACAACGTGAGAAGGCTAATCATGTTACTCTTTAACATTTCTTCCAAAAGGATAGAGAAGTTTTCCTGCATAAAGATAACCTTTCCCTCTATGCAGGAGACACCATTCTCCTTGGTTGCAATAGACATAACCCATTAAAACACAGTTATATATCAGACAGGAGGCTCATATCTTATGCATTATCTTTCTTTACTAATGCTCATAGCAGAAATACAGTGAAACGTTCAAATAACCTAAAAACTTAAAAACTACAACTCCCAGCAGGCCCTGGGCTCAGTTAGCCCCTCCCCAATCATAGATTGCATATAAGGGCCTGCCTGAGGTAAACTAGTCCTCCTTCTTTCTGCTCATGGCAGCTTTCAGATGAGTACCTTTTACTATTGTTTTTTATTGGAGTGCAGCTGTCTCTGTGTGAGGCGGTGGGAGTGAGGGGGGACTCCTCACCCCCTCTCCTGCTGGCGTCACATGGTGACATATTCATTTGTATTCATTTGTATTCATTTCTAGCTGAAATACCATTTTATACCTGCTTTTGGTACATTACTTCCGTTTGTGCGTATGGTCGTTTGGGCACCTCACTGTGCCTCCTGTTGTGCGGACGCCTGCTGCCGATGCCGCATTCCCTCCTCTCTCTCCTCTCTCTCTTTGCGCCTGTGTCCCCCCCGCGTATCGAGCGCCGTCGCTTAGACGCCGCCATCTTCCCTTCTTCCCCATTACCTCGGCGCGCTCCGGGGGCGGAGCCTTTCGGCTCCCTCGAGGACAGCCAATCACAGCTCAACAGGACGTAGTCTCGCGAGACTTCGTCCCAGAGCACAGGGATCGCGGGCTTTCTTCCTCACGGCGGCCAGTGCGACGCTGACTGAGAAAGGAGAGGAGCCTGTCCACCATCTCCCTCAGGTTTTTTTTTTCTTCTGGGCACTTTAGGGTACTATTAGTGCACTCGGATCGCGATTTACATCGCAATCTTTACAATCCTTGTCCCTGTCTTCTCCAGCACTGCGGAATTTATTCCGGCTGGGGGTTTTCCCTTTCCTACATCACACTGCCATATAGCATTACTGTGTAATAATGGCTGAGGAACATCTAACTACCCCCCCTAGAGGAGAGGGCTTTTCTCTTGAATCTGTTCAATTCATGTCAGCCAAACAAATACAAGACTTGATCAATAGGTCAGTTCAGACGGCTCTGGCCTCGGCCATCCCGCCTGCAGGTTCACACCTTGCAATGCCTAACCAGCCCGCCCCCCCACCCCAAAGTGGCGAACCACCAAGTAAAAGGGGGAAAGTTACACGTAAACTGAAACATACTTTGGCGGCACCCGACTCCCCGACAGGGGAAGTAAATAATATATTGCAGGCAGTTCCTTCCTCGGTCTGCCAACCCCAGCATCTAACAGACTCTGATCGACCCCTGGGCCTCAGGGAGTTAACAAACGAGAGGCATAAATCCTCTAAAAGGAACAAACCCGACTCTTACATTGACTCCTCCGACGAGGACTCACCAGACATGTTAGAGGATAAAGAGTCTGACGGCTATGAGTCCGATGACAGTAACAAAGATGCTGGGGATACGGCGTTTATTCCCAACGCCACCCCTGCCACGCAGGGTGAAGTGGTCCTTGACGCCCTGGGGGAACCTTTTTTCCACCCTGACGCCATCTCCCACCCGAGATCAGGCGAATGGTCCCCCCTCCCTCAAGTTTCCCAATACGTGGAACTTTGGGTCAGGAAATCCCTAGACAGATCAGCCCGAAATAAGCTACGATCTGAATGCCCTAGACCCTTCATCCCCAATAAGGTGGTGGCTACTCCAGAAGTAGACCCCATCCTCGCCAAATATCTGGCGAAGTCAGCTAAACTCCCCAAAAAAGGGATCGAACGTTCCTTTAAACTAATCCAGGAACGCATTTTAGACCTGATAGGCCCTTTGACAAAAATTCTCAACCTATCCGAACAGGCGGCCGCCTCAGGCCAATCTGTGGACTTAATCCAGCTACGCGGATGGGCCCAGAGGGCTATCTGCCTAGCAGGCACAGCCAACACCTCCTGTTCAGTGGAGAGACGCCGCTCCATCCTGATGCGGCTAGACCCCCAACTCTCCCACCTAGCCGAAACCGAACCCGGTCCCTCAGCAGTGGGCATGTTGTTTGGGGACAACTTAATGAAAGACATTAATAGATTTGTGGGCCTGTTCACAGGACTCGACAAAGCACAGACTTCCCTAAAAAGATCAGGGGCGAATAGAGTTTTTTCCAGGGCCGGCAGAAGTAGAGGCCGATCTGCCGGCCGCCTACCCTCCTATAGGCCACAGGGCAGATATACCCAATACCAACAGGCTCCTCCTTCCTACTCCGCCCCGGTGGCGCAACCAGCACCGTTTTTCCCACCCCGAGGCAGACCCTGGCGTGGACGTGGCGGACGCGGCTATCCCCGTTCCCGTCCCCCTACCGGTGAGTATACCTTACACTCCGCACTCACACATTCCTGTGGGGGGTCGCCTGAGGTATTTTACCCACGCCTGGTCTGCGATTACGGCAGACCCGTGGATACTACAGACTGTCACAGGGTTTCTAATAGAGCTCCTATCACCACCAGTCCTAGACACCTTACCTCCTCCTATCAGATTTGCTTACCAAAACGTTGTCCTCATAGACAACGAGATGTCAGAACTCAGGGCCAAGCATGCAATCCTAGAGGTAGAAAACTCATCCCCGGGGTTCTTGAGCAATCTCTTCCTGGTACAGAAAAAAGGGGGTGGTTTCCGTCCCGTGATAAACCTCAGGGACCTAAATCAACATGTCTGCTACAGACATTTCAAGATGGAGGGTATTCACTTCCTCCGAGATCTCTTGCAACCGGGAGACTGGTTGGTGAAGGTAGACCTGAAAGACGCCTACCTCACCGTTCCGATCCACCCAGAGTCACAACACCTCCTCCGCTTCCTATGGAGAGATCGAACGTGGCAGTTTACCTGCCTCCCATTCGGCCTGTCATCAGCACCTTGGTGTTTCACCAAACTGATGAAACCCGTGGTGGCATCACTTCGGAGCAGAGGGGTACGTCTGATCATTTATCTAGACGACCTCCTCATCATGGCCCACTCCAAAAATCTAGCCTCCCTTCATATGTCATGGGCGGTCTCATTGTTACAGAACCTGGGCTTCTTAATCAACCTAGAGAAGTCGATCCTGGTCCCGGCCCAGGAGATGGAGTTCTTAGGTTTCCTGGTAGACACCAATCTATCTGTCCTCCGTCTCCCAAAATCCAAGTTGGCCCTCATACGCAAGGAAATCAGAGCGGTTTCCGCAAGGGTCCTTATCCTTAAGAGTCTGGCCCGCTTAGTGGGACTGCTAGCGTCCTCCATCCAGGCCATCTTCCCGGCACCTCTTCACTACAGGGCCCTTCAGAGACTCAAGATTATGCACTTGCGTCAGGGCCTCAGGTACGCGGACGAGATTCAACTTTGCCCGGAGGCCACGGAGGAGCTACATTGGTGGCTCCGACACGCCGTCGAATGGAACGGCAAGACCATTTTCAATTCCGGTCCCGACATCATCATAGAGTCGGACGCGAGTCGTCGCGGCTGGGGAGCTGCTGCGGGGAGGCTTCCACGGGTGGGACATGGTCCACCTCAGAAGCAGAGCTACACATCAATGCCTTGGAACTTCTGGCGGCTTACTTTGCAGTCAAGAGCTTCTTACCACACGCATCCAACTGTTGTGTGTTGTTCCGCATGGACAATGTGGCAGCGGTTCAATACGTCAACCGCTTGGGTGGCACCAGATCCAGGATCCTGGCAGACCTTGCGAAGGAATTCTGGCACTTCTGCCTTTCACGCAACATTGTCCCTATCGCGGAGTATATTCCGGGGGTCTCCAACACGGTGGCCGACTGGAATTCACGTCACCTTGCCGATTCCAGCGACTGGCGATGGACCGTTCTGTATTCCTTCGCTTAAGTCGGCTTTGGGGCCCTTTATCTGTGGATCTCTTTGCTTCCCGTCTCAACCATCAGTTACCCCGCTTCTTCAGCTGGAGGCCGGACCCGGAAGCCTCCGCGGTAGACGCTTTCCGTCTCATTTGGCCGGGAGGAACGCACTACGCATTTCCCCCCTTCCAAATGATCTCCAGAGTTCTCCTCCAGGCGGCGAACCAACGAGCGACGGTCGTGCTAGTCACACCTTGGTGGCCGACACAACCTTGGTTCCCTCTCCTCCTGGGAATGGCCGTGGATTTCCCCAGGCTGATTCCCCACTTCCCACACCTGCTGACCAACCCCACCAGGGGCCCTCATCCCCTGATCACGGAAGGCAACCTCCACCTTCTGGCATGGTTGATCTCGGGGTCCCGGACACGGATAGCAGCCTTTCAAGAGCAGCTAAGGATCTCCTCGCCGTGGCCTGGGCCCCTGGGACTAGATCAGCTTACCGATACGCCTGGCACCTCTGGGTGCGTTGGTGTGATCAACGGCAGGTCGATCCCATACATGCCCCTGTGTCCATAGTGGTGAACTATTTGGCGGATTCCTTTGAGTCCGGCAAGTCTTATAGTCCATCAACATTTACCGTTCGGCTATCTCGGCGTATCATGTCCCGATAGACTCCCTACCTGTGGGGAAACACCCTCTGGTATGTAGGCTGCTAAGGGGTATTAGATTCAATCGCCCACCTAGGCCTAGATATCAGACAACCTGGGACGTCTCCAAGTTACTCGGCATTTTTGCATCATGGGAGGAAACGACGCCCTCCCCCTTAAACTATTGTCATACAAATTGACTGTGTACTTTGTCTAGTTTCCATCAAGCACGTCTCAGATGTGAGAGCGTTAGACATTTCTAGACGACAATTCTCACCTCAAGGGGTCAACTTCTCGGTGGTCCGTAGGACCAAAACGGGTATCCACTCGGTCTTTTACCCGTTCTTTCCCGCACATCCCCAACTCTGCGTGGTACGCTGCCTACAGGCATACGAAGCGCGGACAACTACCCTCCGTTCTCCGAACTTCTCTCAGCTCCTAATCTCGTATGTAAAACCTCATCATCCAGTCTCTTCCGCTAATTAGCGCGATGGGTACGATCAGCCATGGAGATGGCGGGCATAGACACCTCCCTGTTCGGGGCTCACTCTTCTAGGGGTGCTATGGCACAAAAATCGTCTCCTCTGGAGGCTCTCTCTCTGACTTGCTCCTGGCGGCTGATTGGTCTTCCGAGACAACCTTCCGCCATTTTTATTTCAGACAGGGGGACCACATATCCATGTCAATTCTGTGATTATTATCTGTATGTATATAACGTTAACACTGCTTGTTAGCTTTGAACTTGAAAATATGAGCCTCCTGTCTGATATATAAATTGGATTTTCCTAGCTTGTGACGGAAAATATTAGTTATATGAAGACAGGAGGCGATACCCCTCCCTTCCCTACCCTATTACCATTCTGGTTTCTTTCAGGATACTGAACGCTACGATCATGTCCTGAAGACGGCTGATCGGACGGCTGCGGAGGTTTGAAGTTCCTATAGTCCCCGTTGGGATGAAGTTGATCCACGTTCGGATATGTTCCCTGTTGGTTTTCCCCAGACTCGGATGCCTGGTTCCGGCCGAGGAGTTCCAGACGACGACGGAGATGTCCGGGTGGAGTTCCTGCTCCTGGTTATGGTGCTTAGCATCAAGAAAGAGGACTAGTTTACCTCAGGCAGGCCCTTATATGCAATCTATGATTGGGGAGGGGCTAACTGAGCCCAGGGCCTGCTGGGAGTTGTAGTTTTTAAGTTTTTAGGTTATTTGAACGTTTCACTGTATTTCTGCTATGAGCATTAGTAAAGAAAGATAATGCATAAGATACTCGCCTCCTGTCTTCATATAACTAATATTTTCCGTCACAAGCTAGGAAAATCTCAATTTTTTCACAACCTTACAGAACGAGATTACTAACAGTTTTCTCATGCCCAAAATTCATTAGCAAAATTGAACGACTTTTTCATATCACATAAACTATGACATTATATACATACAACTGATGCCGCGTACACACGATCACTTTTTGTGATGAAAAAAAACAATGTTTTCAAAAACGTCATTTAAAATGATCGTGTGTGTGGGCAAAACGTCGTTTTATGTCTTCAAAAAAACTATCAAAATTTTTTTCGAACATGCTTGAATTTTTTATGTCGTTTTTCAAAATGTAATTTGTTGTGTCATAAAAAATGACGTTTTTAAACCCGCGCATGCTCAGAAGCAAGTTATGAGACGGCGCTTCAATGGAACAGAGTGCCGTCGAACGTGGTGTACGTCACCACGCTTTGCTAGAGCATTTTGGAAAAACGATGGTGTGTATGCAATGTCGTTTTGGAAAATTAAGTTTGAAAAACGTAGTTTTGTTACGTCACATAAAACGTCGTTTTTTTTCATCACAAAAAGTGATTGTGTGTACGCGGCATGAGACACATTGGAGTGATTTGTCATGCGATTTGAGAGAAAAATCTGAGGACGACCCATACCTCCAGACCCCATGTTGTTAATATTTAGCTTCTGGGAGGCTCCTCAAAATCCCCAAGCACCTCCATGAAATATGGACTGGGTTCATATCTACCTTTAACCACTTCAGGTCCGCGCTATTAACAAAATACGTGAACAGCGCGGACCTGAGGCGCCGGGGTCACGTCTTTGGACGTGATTTGGTTGTAATTCCCCATGCGCGCCACAGGGTGGTGCGCGGCGGGGAAAAACAGTCCCGACGCATCACCGAGGATCCGAGGTACCCGGCGGCCGCGATGTCGCGACACGCGATCGTCGGTGAGAGAGCAGGGACGTGGAGCTCTGAGTGTAAACACAGAGCTTCACGTCCTGTCAGTGAGGTGACAGATGCTGTTTCTCTTGTACATAGGGAGACAGCATCGGTCACCTCCCCCAGTCACCCCCCTCCCCCCATACAGTTAGAAACACACCCAGGCAATACATTTAACCCCTTCCTCACCCCCTAGTGTTAACCCCTTCAATGCCAGTCACAGTTATACAGTAATTAGTGCATTTTTAAAGCACTGGTCGCTGTATAAATGTGAATGGCGCCAAAAATGTGTCAAAAGTGTCCGATGTGTCCGTCGCAATATCGCAGTCCCAATAAAAATCGCAGATCGCCGCCATTACTAGTAAAAAAAAATATAAAAAAAAAATCATAATTATGTCCCCTATTTTGTAGGTGCTATAACTTTTGCGCAAAGCAGTCACGTATTGTGATTTTTTTTTTTTTTTTACAAAAATACGTAGAAGAATACGTATCGGCCTTAACTGAGAAAAAAAATAAAAAAAAAATGGGATATTTATTATAGCAACAAGTAAAAAATATATATATATTTTTAAATTGTCGCTCTTTTTTTCATTATAACGCAAAAAATAAAAACCGCACAGGCGATCAAATACCACCAAAAGAAAGGTCTATTTGTGGGGAAAAAAGGGACGTCAATTTTGTTTGGGTGCCACGTCGCACGACCGCGCAATTGTCAGTTAAAGCGACGTAGTGCCGGAAGCTGAAATTTCGCCTGGGCACGAAGGGGGTTTATGTGCCCAGTAAGCAAGTGGTTAACCACTTCAGTCCCCGCATATTGTCAATTGACGGCAGCTTAGTGGACCTGAATATCCAAGCTGCCGTCATCGGCGCGCGCGCGCACCCGGCGCGTCCCCGAGATGCCGATACGCGTGCCTGGCGGTCGCGATGTCCGCCAGGTACCCGCTGATCGGCAGTTTTGGAGCAGGGACGTGAAGCTCTGTGTGTAAACACAGAGCTCCACGTCCTGTCAGTGAGAGGAGACAGATGCTGTTTCTCTTGTACATAGGGAGACAGCATCGGTCACCTCCCCCAGTCACCCCCCTCCCCCCACACAGTTAGAACACACCCAGGACTCACATTTAACCCCTTCCTCACCCCCTAGTGTTAACCCCTTCACTGCCAGTCACATTTATACAGTAATTATTGTGTTTTTATAGCACTGATCGCTGTATAAATGTGAATGGTCCCAAAAATGTGTCAAAAGTGTCCGATGTGTCCGTCGCAATATCGCAGTCCTGACAAAATTCGCAGATCGCTGTATTACTAGTAAAAAAAAAAAAAAAAAGAAAAAAAGAAAATTGTCAGAATTCTATCCCTTATTTCCTAGCCACTATAACCTTTGCGCAAACCAATTACTATACGCTTATTGCGATTGTTTTTTTTACCAAAAATATGTAGAATACATATCGGCCTAAACTGAGAAAAAAAATATATTTTTTTAAAAAAAATTGATTTTTATTATAGCAAAAAGTAAAAAATATTGTGTGTTTTTTTTTCAAAATTGTCGCTCTTTTTTGTTTATAGCGCAAAAAAAAAAAAAAACGCAGAGGTGATCAAATACCACCAAAAGAAAGCTCAATTTGTGGGGGAAAAAAGGACGTCAATTTTGTTTGTAAGGCACGTGGCACGACCGCACAATTTTAATTTAAAGCGACGCAGTGCTGAAAGCTGAAATTTCGCCTGGGCAGTAAGCAAGTGGTTAACAGACAGATGGTGCACCCTACAAGAATAGCTATCACATGATTCTCCCCCCCACCCCCCAAACTAATGCCCTGTACACACGATCAGTTTGTCTGACGAAAACGGACTGATGGACTGTTTTCATCGGACGAACCGATCATGTGTGGGCCCCATCAGTTTTTTTCCCATCGGTGAAAAAAAATAGAACCTGTTTTAAAATTTTCGTATGGTTAAAAAACCGACAGAAAAAAAACGATTGTCTGTGGGGTAATCCAATCAAGTCGATGCATGCTCGGAAGCATTAAACTTAATTTTTCTCAGCACGTTGTTGTGTTTTACATCACAGCGTTGGACACGATCTGATTTTTAACCGATGGTGTGTAGGCAAGACTGATAAAAGTCAGCTTCATCGGATATCTGATGAAAAAATCCATCGGTTTGTTTTCATCAGACGAACCGATCGTGTGTACAGGGCATTACAAGAGTGCAAAGTGACCTATAAGATTTACTTCATTTTAAAAGTAAAATAAAAAAACTGGCATCAGGGAGTGGTGAAAATAGAGAATCTCAAATCAAAACGATTTTTCAAATGCTGCCTACTATTTATTGACAAAACGTTGAATTCTTCGGAAAGATAAACCATTCTCTCTACCTTCATATTCACTACTAGAACAGTACTATCGAGATGTTTAGGAGATAGAGGTCAGAGGTCAAGAAATTATAACTAAAAACAAAACTCACATGCGTTCTCAACCAATTTCTTTAACAACACCCCTCCCTCCCCTTCTTCTTATTTTATTTCCCCCCCCCCCCCTAAGTCTTCCTGTGATCTCTAGGTTAAGGTGCTACTCTATTATTGGTTTGTGCAACGGTCTTTTCTTACTATACCATATATCAATGCTGGATTTCTATTGTCCTTACTGGTGCACACAATAAAAAAAAAACTCAAGCAATTGACCATTAATAAGCCCACACATTAAGTTAATGTAAAAACAGAAGTTGGGTTACACATAAAACACTTTTCTTTCAAAATTTCATAATGAGAAAAAAACAAGCTAACAACATGTTAAGCTAGTTGATTGTCATTAGGTTGAATGTTTGAGCTTGGACACTTACTGAATGCATTCATTTAAAGTTATACATACATCTTACACTAATATACCTATTATTTACAGGTAACATAGTTACCTGTAAGTAGTTGAGGTTAAAAAAAAGACACAAGACCATCAAGTCCAACCTATGTGTGTGATTATATGTCAGTATTACACTGTATATTCCTGTACGTTGTAGTCGTTGGTGCTTATCTGATAGTTTTTTTAAACTATTGATGGCCCCCACTGAAACCACCGCCTTTGCAAGGGAATGCCACGTCCTTGCCACTCTAATAGTAAAGAACCCTCTACATAGTTTAAAGTTAAACCTCTTCTTCTAATTTTAATGAGTGGCCACGTGTCTTATTAAACTCCCTTCCGCAAAAAAAGTTTTATCTCTATTGTGGGGTCACCAGTACGATATTTGTAAATTGAAATGATATCCCTTCTCAAGCTTCTCTTCTCCAGAGAGAATAAGTTCAGTGCTTATAACCTTTCCTCATAACGAATATCCTCCAGACCCTTTATTAGCTTTGTTGCCCTCCTTTGTACTCTCTCCATTTCCAGTACATCCTTCCTGAGGACTGGTGCCCAGAACTGGACAGAATACTCCAGGTGTGGCCAGACCAGAGTCTTGTAATTATTGTTTTATCTCTGGAGTTATTCGCCTTTTTAATGCATGCCAATATTCTGTTTGTTTTGTTAGCAGCAGCTTGGCATTGCATGCCATTGCTGAGCCTATCATCTACTAGGACCCCCAGGTCCTTTTTGCATCCTAGATTCCCCATGAGGTTCTTCTCCCAGAGTATATATTGCATTCATATTGTTGCCACCCAAACGCATTATTTTCCCACCCCCCATTAATTTGTTCAGATTTTCTTGCAAGGTTTCCACATCCTGCGGAGAAGTTATTGCCCTGCTTAGCTTAGTATCATCCGCAAATACAGAGATTGAACTGTTTACTACATCCTCCAGGTCGTTTATGAACAAATTAAATATGATTGGTCCTAGCACAGAACGCCGGGGGACCCCACTATCCACCCCTGACCATTCCGAGTGCTTCCCATTTATCACCACCCTCTAAACTTGCCCTTGTAGCCAGTTTTCAATCCATGTACTCACCCTATGGTCCATGCCAACGGACCTTATTTTGTACAGTAAACATTTAAACAGTAAACATTTATGGGGAACGGTGTCAAAAGCTTTTGCAAAATCCAGATACACCACATCTACGGGCCTTCCTTTATCTAGATGGCAGCTCACCTCCTCATAGAAGATAATAGATTGATTTGGAAAGAACGATTCTTCATGAATCCATGCTGATTACTGCTAATGATACTGTTTGACAAACTTTCCACCATTAGGGCCAGTTCCCACTGGTGTGATGTCTGAGATCGATGTGATTCGCACCACACTGCAGTGCAAATCACATGCGATCTCTGTGCGATGCGATTTCAGCCATAAAGATTGTATGCCTGAATTTACCACCCAATGCGATCTGACTCCTGTCTGCGTTTGCAGTTTGCGTTGTGATATGCAAACTGATTTGGGGGGTGTCATTAACTTTTAACTGACACTTCCAGCTGTTTGCATCGGGCAGTGTGAACTGCTTCCTTGAGACAAGCAATGCAGTGGATTTGCAGGGTTCCTGCATTGCAGCAGTGTAAACCGGCCCTTAAGGGCAATCAGCTACTTCTTGTAAATGCAAATCTACAGAAAAAGACTCAAATTGCACGTGTTTTAGTAAGCAATTACAAAATAAACATGTACTTGCTGGCAGACATGTGAAACAAAGTGGTTATTTGTCATTTGCTGTATATTTTTGTATTTTTATAACTTTGATCTTTGTGATTCACCAAATTTTAATACAATTTAAAAAAAAAGCTGATTTCAATTACCTTGTCACATCTTTTTGTTACTTTGATCTGCTATCTGAGCTTCTAGTAGAAAAAAAAAGTCAGCACCTAAGTGTTTATTTCTTTTTTTAAAGTAATGAATTAAGATAGGGCACAGGTTTGCAGTTTGCTTCGGATAACTGTTGTGGTTGGATCTCAATAGCTGTATACTAACCATCAGCTTATTGTACCATCGCCTCAAAATATATTTTTTTTGTCCGATTTTCTGATCGTGTTTACGGGCCTTAAAGTGTTACTAAACCCACAACAGTAAAATCAGTGTGTATATGCAGTAAAGCAGTGGTCATCAACCCTGATCTCAGGACCCACTAAGGCTCCATTCACATCTGAGCGACAAAACACCGGTCGCCCGTCGCGCTTGTCGCTCGAGATGTGAAATAACATTGCGGTCTATGGAGATGGTTCACATCTCCACGCCTGTCGCCTGAAAAAAAGTCCCGGACCCTTTTTTTCAGGCGACATTGGCGTTCGCTCATAGACCGCAATGTTAAAGAAAGAAAAAAAAAAAAAGTTTAATCTACAGGCGGCAAGATAAGCCGCGTACGCGGCGTATCGTGTCGCCTAGGTGTGAATGCAGCCTTACAGGCCAGGTTTGTAAGATAACTGAAATACATCACAAGTGATATCATTTGCTGCTCAGTGATTGCAGTATTCTAGTCTGCATCTCCCCAAGGTAATACATACAATCTGGCCTGTTAGTGGGCCCTGAGGGACAGGGGTTGATGACCGATGCAGTAAGGCATGCTTGTTATACTCACCTAAGGGGTTACTCCTTTGCATTATGTATAAAGACTGTTTGATCCTGTCTTTCTGATCTTCCTCTTCTTCCACTGTCTCCAAAAATAACCTGAGATTTACAGAGTCAGGGGACAGGCTGCACATGCTCAGTTTGGTGTGTATTGCTAGAAAGTATTTTTTTTCTTGGGAGGGGACATGTGATCAGCACAGGGACAATCAGAACTGTCCAGACATGTCCAGACAGAGGATCAGGGGAGAATGATAACTCTTCCTACAAGTTTTACTAGGAACTGATAGAAATCATAAGACTGCTATATACTGTTGATGAAAAGGTATTTATCAGTTTATATTTACTAAAATAATTGAATTTCCATGTTCTATGTACTGTGGGAGAGCAGATATAGTGAATGCAGGGTCCTGGGTTTAGTAGAGCTGGGTGGTGTTTGCAGGGCCATCTGATTCAGCAGGAGGGCCACTCAGGTTTAGAAGATATATCCTCTGGTGTTCAGCTTTATAAATGTTCTGAATTGTATATAGTGTAGGAAAGCTAGGACCAATGTACATGGGTGTATAGACCCATGGAAAGAATAAACTTTTTCATTTGAGGAGTTAATGGGAGGGATTTATTAATTATATGAGATGAGAGAGCTACAGCACTTAAGCAACTATAATGCTTTAAAATGTGAAATGGCGTGTTTTTTTCCTCATTTTAACAATCTAAGACAGACAATAAAAGAGAACCTCTGACTGGTTGCTATGGTTACTGCACATGTGAATGTGACATTCTTTCCAACACTATCTATATTTCCGTTGCATATCTCAATTTATTTCAGTGGTTAAAGAAAATAATTCACTGCCAATATATAAACTACAGTAGATACTTTTGGATTTTAACACTGACAAACCCTCATTGTGAGGCTCATTACCAGTATAACATTTTGATGATACAAACAGGAACCAAGTATTAGTTTGTGCGAAAAAATATGACAATTTACCATTCCAAATTATAGTTGCTGGTTGTTATGAGTAATGTTATTAGATTGTCTTCAAACCCGTTCAGTATCCACCATCCATCTCTGCCAATTCCTCCACTGGCTTCCCATTGCCCAACGAATAAAATTCAAAACACTAACAATAATATACAAAGCTATTTATAACTATGCCCCGAGCTATTGCATCAATCTTATCTCCAAATATCACCCAATCCGTCCTCTCCGCTCCTCTTAAGACCTCCTGCTCTCTAGTTCCATTGTCTCCTCCACCCATGCTCATCTCCAGAACTTCTCCAGAGGCCTTTCCTATCCTCTGGAATTCACTACCCCAATCTGTCCAGTTATCTCCTACTCTGTTCACTTTTAGGCGATCCCTGTAATAAGATTTTTTTAATGGAATCCTTTCCTGCCTTCAGCTAATAACTGAATCTTCTATTTCTCCCATCAGTTCATCCCTCCCAGTTATTATCTTTTGTTCCACCAGCCCCTCCCTATTAGATTGTATGCTCCCAGGAGCAGAGCCCTCCTCAGGCCGCGTACACACGACCAAATAAATCCGATTAAATCGGTCTGACAGACCGTTTTGATCGGATTTGTCTGCTGGGATATATTGGTTTGATCGTGTACACACGATCAAACCTAAATCCCCGCCGGCAGACAGCGCGGTGAGGTGTCGGTGACGTTGACGCCGCCACGTCACCGCACCAGGAAGTAAAAAACTTCCACGCATGCCTCGAATCCATTCGACGCATTTGCGGGCAGATATGTCCGCTGGTTAGTGTACTAACCAACAGACATGTCGGACGGACGGGTTCCCAGCAGACAGATTTTAAAGCATGCTTTAAAATTTGTCTGCTGGAAAAACCTGTCTGTCTGTCCGCCCGTACACACGATCAAATTTGTCTGCTGAAACGGTCCGTCGGAACGTTTCCAGCAGATAAATTTGATCGTGTGTACGCGGCCGATATATACTGTAAATCCTGTATAATAATAATAAATGCGACTTATTACCTACAGCAAGACATAGAACCAATGACAACTGGGCTTGTTCAAGATTCCGAATGATCAGTCTGAAGGTAGGCCAGCAGTTTACATACACCTGACAAAGTAAGGGGTCATTGCACTGCATGGAGTTTAGGGTAAAAAGACTTATGCCTTGTACACACGATCGGTTGGTCTAATGAAAACGGACCGATTGACCGTTTTCATCGGACGAACCGATAGTGTGTGGGCCCCATCAGTTTTTTTCCCATCGGTGAAAAAAAATAGAACCTGTTTTACATTTTTCGTATGGTTAAAAAAACGATAGAAAAAAACGATCGTCTGTGGGGAAGTCCATTGGTCAAAAATCCACGCATGCTCAGAATCAAGTCGACGCATGTTCGGAAGCATTGGACTTAATTTTTCTCAGCTCGTCGTTGTGTTTTACATCGCCACGTTGGACGCAATGGGATTTTTAACCGATGGTGTGTAGGCAAGACTGATAAAAGTCAGCTTCATCGGATATCTGATGAAAAAATCCATTGGTTCGTTTTAATCAGACAAACCGATTGTGTGTACAGGGCATAACACTTCTACGATGAACCAAGCAGCCCATCCAAGATTTCACTATAAGTTTCACTATGCCAGTCTTCCTCAACCAGGGTTCCTCCTAAAGGTGTAAGGGGTTCCTTGAGCTGTTGGGAATTGATCACATGCTTACCCTGACCACAAATACAAGGGGCAATTTGTGATTCTCCATTGACCACCAAGAGGACACTTGAACACCAATCACCTACGTTGGTGGACACCCCAACTTTTACTATTTGCTTTCTTTCCTGTTTTTATCATTATTCGTTAATTTGAAGACTATTACTGAAAATATCAACATAGGGTAAATTACTAAAAATACAAAGCCGTGCTTAAAAATACTTAGCATCCACCAGGCAGCGCTAGTATATATGTCTAATATGTAAAAGAATTAATGACCTGGTTTAATCTATGTAATCTACAAATCTCTATAGAGGAAAAATCAAACAAGGTAAAACAATAATAATAAATAGTCCGATTAATCCCAAGGAGGAAAAAGACATATGATCTTGTAGTTGCCAGAAGATCCACCACCAATCGTGTGCAGAGAAAGGAGGGGGGGGTGTGGATAGCAGCCCCCTCTAAAGAAAGCCTCTTACCAGCAACCAGATAAACAAAAGCCCATAAGATAGCAGGATCCAAGGCGATCTCCTGATATACCTCCTCACTCCAAACGGGTAAATGCCCAATGTTCAGCAGATGTAAACAAAAAGAGCGGACATAGTGTAATACTGTTTCAACTTTTAATTAATCTCTGTATCCCAGGATCCGTGGAGAGGATTGTACCCACCCCCCTGCCTATACAGAGCGGTGAGAGACGCCGTCCATTTGATCCAATAAGTCCGCAATGAATGTGACTACATGTCGGTTTTGATCTGAAAGTTTGTAAGTGTACATCTATATGGATTATCTATATACAGAGATTAATTAAAAGTTGAAACAGTATTACACTATGTCCGCTCTTTTTGTTTACATCTGCTGAACATTGGGCATTTACCCATTTGGAGTGAGGAGGTATATCAGGAGATCGCCTTGGATCCTGTATCTTATGGGCTTTTGTTTATCTGGTTGCTGGTAAGAGGCTTTCTTTAGAGGGGGCTGCTATCCACACCCCCCCCTCCTTTCTCTGCACACGATTGGTGGTGGATCTTCTGGCAACTACAAGATCATATGTCTTTTTCCTCCTTGGGATTAATCGGACTATTTATTATTATTGTTTTACCTTGTTTGATTTTTCCTCTATAGAGATTTGTAGATTACATAGATTAAACCAGGTCATTAATTCTTTTACATATTAGACATATATACTAGCGCTGCCTGGTGGATGCTAAGTATTTTTAAGCACGGCTTTGTATTTTTAGTAATTTACCCTATGTTGATATTCTTGATACCATCTAGGTATTTTTAGGTAGCAGCTTACCACTGATAAGTGACAATTTTAATAGATTTTAGATTTTGTTGGCTGAATATTCCAAAAGCGCTTGATTGGTCCGTTTTGGGACAGTGTGCCCCGTTTTTTGCTCATTACTGATCACTATTAAGATATTACTGAAAATAATTTTGTCATTTATAGCAATGGAGTATGAAAGGGTTAATTCACCTTTAAAAATACTCTGAGCAGTCTACTGGAACAATTTCATTGCTTTAAACTGATCTAATTTTAAAAATATCCATGTATGCTCCTCTCATACCTGTAGGTCATTTGTGAATGAAGTTAACCACTTAAGTACTGCCCTATAGCAGATTTGCTGCTACAGGCTGGCTGTTCTGTGCAGAATCATGTATATATACGTGATCCCGCACTTCCACCTGCAGGTGGCGTGTCGCTTCTACTGTGATTACTCATACCAGAAGCCAATCTGTGAGTGCTGAAAATTGGATGTCTGCCAGCACCCGCCCACCCGCTGATCATCAGACAGAGACACAGAACGGAGCTCTGCCTATGTAAACAAGGAAAAGCATTATTCTGACAGGAAAAAGGTGATGGATTTTGTGTCCCTTTTTTGTTTACAAATGCAGAGCTCCATCTAGACTCTCTTCAAAGATCAGTGGGTGCCAGGGGATATCCACTGGCCGGCACCCACTGATTGGCTTCTCCGGCATGCCAGTGGCGGTCGAACACCCCCTACCCAGAAGTGCAGACTCACATATATACGTGATTCTCCACAGAACGACAAGCGGTTAAAGTGGAACTTTGCTCCCTTCCAGTGTCCAGAATGTTCCTCGCCAGGTGTCGTCATCTTCAAGTGGTCTTTTTCCAGGTTCCGATCCTCTGGCATTTTAAGTGGCTAGGTCAAGATGAAGTCACTCCTGCTTATGCATGTGTCTCTGTCTGATGATCAGCGGGTGGGCGGGTGCTGGCAGACATCCATTCTTCAGCACTCACAGATTGGCTTCTGGTATGAGTAATCACAGTAGAAGCGACACGCCACCTGCAGGTGGAAGTGCGGGATCACGTATATATACATGATTCTGCACAGAACATCGGCAGATGCAAATATGTTACATTGAGCTGCATGAGCGCACCTCTGCGTACATTGCGAATAAGCAAGCAAGCAGATATTTAAAAGCTGTCTGTTTGCAAACTTTTTTTTATGTAGGAAAAGTTCTGAATGTCAAATCCTCTAGGACACGGCATTCCTCATCCTTTTATTTCAAACTTTCCACTGCTTACCGAGCATGCTACATTACTTGCGCTACATTGATTATTTTTAGCAGGGAGTTCCCTGAGAACGAAATCTAGACAGCACCTTCCAGGGACTGTACTGAACTAACTAACTGTGTAACTTTCTCTCTATCTTTGCATCCTGCCCCACCAGTCAAATTCAAACTGCCAAATCAGATTTAAATTTAAATGGTGGCTGTGATTTTTTTTTTTTACACCAGTCTATCTGTATGTGAAAGACAACAATGGGTCTGCAGTGGGTGTGTCTGGGAATTTATTTCCTGCATCACTAACAAATAAATGTCCTCAGATCACCATTTTTTTTCTTTTTCTAGGTAAGCATAGATACGATTCTATTTGAATCAGAGACAAAGAGAGAATATAAAATTGTAATGAATGACTATAGTCAGGTAGTGGGTCCATAGTGCTTTCTTGTCTAATGTATGCACATCTAATGTAGGGTTGACACCTGTTTAGGATTCTCCCAGACAGTCTGGCTTTTGAATCATGTGTCTGGGATTCAGTTTGCCTGGAACTTGGACACATTTTTCAGACCATGCTGTGGCTCTCCAAGTGACTGAGATAGTCACACCCCAATCTGTTGATGTACGAGCTGAGGTTGGCTATCTAGGGGCAGGTTCTACTTCACTGAGGGGGGCATGATATCAGTAAGTGTAATTTTGACACACCCACTGTTTGCCAGTTTGCCCCATTTCTACTCTTCTTGGGGCACCCAAACGTATAGGTGTGAATATAGCCATAGCGAAATCTGTTGCTGTTCGGGAGCTACGGGGTGGCTGTCTGGGGGTAGGTTCGGCATCACTGGGGGGGGGGGGGGTGCATGATGTCAGCAAGAGTAATTTTGAATATCTTTTATTTATCAAAAAGGAGGTGTTAGGAAGCACCTTATCGCATTCACGATCCAATAAGTAAATATATACATTATTTTCCATCATTAGTACATTTAAATCTACCTAGTGATCCACATTATTTATACCTATGTATACACATTTATTTTTATGTTTTCTTCTTTCGCCATTGCCATGGTCTTAGGGCTAGAAAATGTTTATTACCAATATTTCTCCTTACCCCTTCTAGCTTTTTTATTTTTTAATCTTTACCAAATATCCCCCCCCCCCCCCCAACAAAAAAAAAATCCCCACCCCCACCCATTCCCTGAAAGAGATAAAGGTGTTCAGTTTCTATTTTGTCCTTTGTACAAGAGAGCACCTCATATTGGGCAGTCCCACTCCTGGATGTCCCATCCAGCATTCTCTTCCCCTCCTCCGAATACATGAATAGATTCCATGCTGTCCATATTTTATTGTACTGTTCTTTCTTGTTTTGGGCTGAGAGGACTAATTCTTCTATAGCCCCAGCCCCCATCTCTCTTACTCTATTGAGCCACCCTGCAATGGAAGGTGGCCTAGGGTCTTTCCAGTGCAGGGTAACCCGGCTTTGGCAGCATTGATCAAATAACACAACATTTTTTTTTATATGTCTGCACCGGAATTTGTGAGCAGCGAAGCAGGAAGAGAGCAAGGTCATCTGGTATTAAAACTTCTATACATTTCTGGGAAATCCTCTGAATCTCTAGTCAATATTGTCTGATCTTGGAACAGGACCAGAATATAGGCAACAGAGTCCCTCGCTCCGCCCCGCATCACCAGCAGAAATCTGAGGTTTCGATAGAGAATTTGTGGAGCCTTACTGGCGTGTAATACCAGTGTGTCAAAAGTTTATAATTAGATTCCTGGGTCCATGTACAGATCGAGGATTTCAATGCTAAGTCAGTGATATTCTTACGTTGGCTTGGAGTAAAGGTCCTGTTAAGGTTCCTTTCCCACTTACCAATGCTCGGCATCACAAAGTCCACCAAAGGGGTATTTAACATCTCATGGCTCAGAGCAACTGAAATTGCCAAGGGGCCCCAGTGACTTACTGGGTCCCCACACTTCAAGAGAAAAGGATCCCAAGCTGGGTGCTGTTCGGTGGGGAGTCGGTCTGAGGTGAACCCGGAGGCAGGTGAACTAATAGGGTGCAGACAAAACCATCAGGGATCTGAGTGACCGGACACTGACAGGTTGTATGCAGCAAACTGTCAGTCGGTGGCTCCTTAATAACTGACTGAGAGGATTCGCTCTACGTTCATGTTCCTGAGTACTGGGCCTGTGTCAGAGACCCTTTACTAAACCAAATTCTATTAGAGCCAAGTCAGTGGCAGAAAATTGTTCCTTCTCAGCATTCTCAGTGACTTTCTGGCTGCCAGGCCTGTGAGAGGGACCTGTCCAGGGGCGCTATACCCACGCCGGCTGGAGTGGCGATGAGACAAAGACATTCGTTGGAGGCAGGACTGCTTTTATTATTCACAGCCTGTATCTGCAAAGCCTGTATCTGCAAGGTTACTCTTTTTTACTAATCTACTCTATCTACCTCGAGTTGACTGTTGGTCGTGTTGGACCAGAAATAAAGCATTGAAAACGTCAACCAACGGTCTGGACATTCTATTACTGCTCTCATCACCATCATCACCCCTAGAGACCATCACAGAGGTAACTTAAATACACCGATCCCAAATCTAACCAGCAGCTCCTCTGGGGGTAAGCGCTACAGTAGCATCAGCTATACACAGTATACAGTGCAGTGTTCTGCAAAACGGGGCTTTTTCTTTCTGTTCCTGGATCAAAATTGAGTTGGGCTGAATTTTGCTTGGCCATTTACAAGAAGCCTTGTATTTTATCAATGAGACAGAGATCACAAAGGGATCCATCCATCTGTCTCTCCACCTTGGCCAATCAGAGAAAGCCTTGTATTTATTCTTTCTATGAATAGCTGAGCAGCACTCAGCCCAACTCAATTTTGTTTCAGCTGCAGATGTTTCCATCTTATTTATTAGAACAGGCTAAACTAGAATATGTTCTAAAGAAAAGAGAAGAAGGGTACAAACCTGATCCAAGGGATGCAAAATATGTAATGAAATCTCTGCAGTAGGTCCATAAACTCTTCATGTTGGAAGTAACTTTAATGGAGTTAACAAAAGATGAAATTAAAGCTGTATTAAACTCAAGAGCAAATACTGTATATATTATTTTGCAGCTTACCAATTCTTAGATGTTATTCGATTTCTTTTTTAGGCTTTCTTTCCTTTATTTTTATTTGGTGATCCAGCCAGAAGTCTGTTGATTTTCAACAGAAGAACAAGGTGTTCTGCAGATGTAGCAATTACAGGGATGAGACACTGATGGGGGTGCTTACAATGATCTGTTTTTATTTATGTAAAACCTTTATCCCAAAAGAAAAAACTGTTTGCTGTTACTGCTTTTAAAGTGTTAGCTGGACTTTGGCTTACATTTTTTTTACTCACCTGAGCCCAATCCAGTGATGTGCACCAGAGCAGAAGCTCTCAAAGGTCTCTCTCTGCTCATTGGCTGAGACAAAGCAGCTATTTGCTCCCGCTGTTGGTAATCACAGCCAGTGAGGAGGGAGTGGAGGGTGGGGCAGAGCTACGCTTCCGTGTGTCTAATAGACACATAGGCCCGGATTTACATATTTATGCCGCCGTAGCGTACGCTACGCCGACGCAGCGCAGAGAGGCAAGCATGGAATTCACAAAGCAAATGCTCCCAACTCTGCGCCAGTGTAGCGTATATTTCGTAGGTGTAAGCCGGCGTAAGTGGAAGTGGGCTGGAAGTGGGCGTGATCCATGTTAATGAAGCGTGACCCCATGCAAATGATGGGCCGGGTGCCAGACAAGTACTTAAAATGAACTGCGCATGCGTCGAGAAGTGGACATATCCCTGTGCGCATGCGCACAACTACGTCTGGAACAACTGCCTAAGATACGCCGGATCACTGTGTACGCCGTGAACGTAACCTACGCCCAGTCAGACCCACGTCGGCCCATATTCACAGACGTCCAACGTACAATACGTAGGCTTGTGTTCCCTGGTCCATACCTTTGCATGAGTTGTGCCTCATTTATGGGGAATAACTTTACGCCGAACGTAAAACGTACATAAACCGTGTAAATCATGCGCCAGGCGCAAGTACGTTCGTGAATTGGCATATCTCCCTCATTTGCACATTTGAATCGATAAATCAATGGGAGCGCCACATGCGTCCAGAGTAAATATGCGCCCACTCTACGCCGGCGTAGGCAAGTTACGTTGGTGGGATGAAGTCTGTTTTTAGATGTATCTTAGTTTGTGGGTCCGGCGCACAGATACGACGGCGCATATTTGTACTTACGCGGCGTATCTGGAGATACGTTGGCGTAAGTGCTTTGTGAATCCGGGCCATAGAGGTGGTTTGGGAGCAAGCATGCATGATTGCCCCAAGAACAAGCAGCTTGGTGGAGGAGGATCGGGGCTGCTTTGTGCAAAACCAAAGCACATAGCAGGTATGTATGACATTTTTGTTATTTAAAAAAAAAAAAAATCGGAACCTTTACAAATGCTTTAAATCTGCTAGTAAATCTAGCACCACCCCCAAACTGACAATTCTCCTGTTGAGTGGTGCCCTCTGTACTCCTTCATCCAGAGTGGGGGCACTCTAATA
The DNA here is from genome assembly GCA_029574335.1 of Rana kukunoris. Taxonomy (NCBI): domain Eukaryota; kingdom Metazoa; phylum Chordata; class Amphibia; order Anura; family Ranidae; genus Rana; species Rana kukunoris. The sequence continues at coordinate 113,057,903 of CM056049.1, read as the reverse complement.
CAGGAGGCGTGTTACTGGCCAGATTACCAGGTAAAAACAGAAAGAGAAAAGCCTAAAAAATAAACAAATGCAGCCACCACCTATAATGATTGGTAAGCTACAGTATATTACATGTTTTGGTTTTGGGATTAATACCACTTCAAAATCTACAATAATAATATCAATGTGGTGTAGGGTGTCTAGCTTCTTAAAATGTTATAGGAAGTCAATGTGCTTTTCATTAATGAATGAATGAAAAACTTATAGAGCGCGGCACATGCGAACTGAATCGCCTCTGGGCGCTTGTTGTTCCTGTCTCCTTTGATATCAAAAGAGATGAGTCTTGATCTTTCTCCTAAAGGCTAAGTGATTCGCCTCCAACCGAATGCTGGCTGGTAAAGCGTTCCATAGTCTGGGACCTTGGACGGCGAATCTTCTTTCTCCTTTGGACTTGGTTGGCTTTTGGGATCTGTAGACTTATGGAATGATGGACCTTCCTATGCTTTAAAAGAATCTGTCTTTAACTGGTAGCCAGTGAAGGGATCTCATAAGGTGAGATTGATTCCCAGGGTTTTTTTCCAGCACAAGTTGGCGGCCGTATTTTGAACGACTTGCAGACGAGCGATTTGGTACTTGGGGAGTCCGAGGTAAAGGGCATTTGCATAGTCCAATCTGGATTGACAGCTCCCACCACGACCGCTAAGTCTTCTTTGGGGATGAAGGGGGTAAGTCTGCGTAGTAGGCGCAACAGATGGTGAGATCCGCTGACTACTGATCATTTGTGCGTCCATTTCATAAAGGAGTCAAAGATGACCCCGAATCCACTTTGGCGCTATATGATTTTGCCCAGAATGGGCGGGGGTGTCCAGGTTGTTGCAGGTTGATTCTTTGCTTGGCGTGAAACAGAAGAAGTTCTGTTTTCGCTCCATTGACAATGTTTAAGATAACCTTTGTCATCCAGTCCTCTATCAAAGAGAGGCATGTCTCTAGATTGAGGTGGTGATCCTTTCTGTTGCAAATGCGGAAATAAAGTTGCTGTCGTCTGCGTATGAGTGATACAGCAGGTTTTGGCTGTTGATAATCTCAAAAAGAGGACGAAGATAAATGTTAAACAGCACTGGTGACAGAGGCGATCCTTGAGGGACTCCGCATGTTACTGGTTTCTCAATGTGAAGGGTTTGCTCTTTCCAAAAAAGAGGAGAACAAGATAAATCGCCTTCTGCGACTCTGGATTCCAAGTCGCGTCAGTAACAGTTTGTGATCTACGGTTGAAAGCTCTAAGGTCCAACAGAACTAGAAGACAAGATTCCTCTCTGCGGCCTCGAGAACATCGTCCCATACTTTGAGCAGCGCGGTTTCAGTCCCGTTCCGGGACGGAACCCTGATTGCTGGGTCAAGTAGCTTGTGGGTACCAGATGCTTCAGCTGTTGTACCACTAGGACTTTCTCCATACCTTTGAGAGTACATTGAGGCTTGTTATGGGACGGCGGTGGATGGGTCCTTGGGGTCCAGGGAGGGTTTCTTAAGGATGGGTTGGATTATACCCTCTTTCAACTGCTGAGGGTACTATGCAAGAAAGACTGGTTGATAAGCTGCGTGAGGGAGGAGCCAAGATGAGGCGCATTCCTTTAGCAGTTTTGTGGGGATAATGTCTGGCGCTGTGCCGTTACGCAAAGTGTCAATAACTTCTTGGTGGCCTCGATGGAATGGGTTCCAGGGTGAACTTACTGATATAAGAGAATTACTTGGGTGTTATGTGAGAGGCTCAGGGGGGGCTAAGGGGGGGATTGTTTTGCTGAATGCTTTCACGGATTGCTCAATTTTATTAATGAAGCAATCCATAGTTCATTGCAAAATTCTTGTGTGTCTGTATTCAATACATCCTGGTTTCTCTGTGAAATGTGTGACCTCTGAAAAATAATTTTTCTTGGCTTGGAACAGTGCCTAATAACAGGCACTTCTTTTCCAGCATTCGGCCCTTCTGCGTTCTTGCTTCAATAAAGCTGCGGTTGTTTTTCCGGACGTTTTGCGTTTCGGCGCTACCGCGGCTGATAATGGCCGAATTTATGGCAGCGTTTCAGGAAGTAAGTATTAGGCAATCTTCACAAAGTAAGTTTACAAACCTCAAGATCAATGTGGAAATTAATATACAATTTTACATTTTAACTATGGATATGCTTTAATATTAAATTCAACCTATTATTCTGTGATGTATGAACACACTGTACTGCATAACAGGCTTTGTTAATTTAGTAGAAAAACATCCCTGGAACACATTTTAAAGTTGTCTTGAACCCAATGAATCTAGAAATGTTAATCACGCCCTAGCAGTCCCTGATGCTTCCTGGTATCATAGGGTGCTTAGGCCATACCTCCCAACATTTGAACTTCAGAATAAGGGACACTGGAGGAAGAATAAGACCTGTGGCAAGCTAAGCTTGCCGTGGTAAAATGTGGGCATGGCCAAGTGCCTAGCAGTGAGAGGGATCCCATCCCAGCTCTATTTATTCCCCCGATCCCATCCCGGCTCCATCCATAACCCCAATCCCATTCTGGCTCCATTCATTCCCCTGATCCCATCCCGGCTCCATCCATTGCCACAATCCCATCCTGGCTCCATCCATTCCCCCGTTTCCATACTGGCTCCATCCATTCCCCCAATCTTATTCTGGCTCCATCCATTCCCCTGATCACATCCTAGGTCCATCCATTTCCCCAATCCCATCCTGCCTCCATTTATTTCCCTGATCCCATCCTGGCTCCATCCATTCCCCCGATCCCATACAGACTCCATCCATTCGCCCAATCCCATCCCATCTCCATTCATTTTCCCCCAATACCATCCCAGCTCCATCCACCAACCCTGGTCCAATCCCGGCTTCATCCATTCCCCAATCCCATCCCATCTCCATCCACCAACCCTCATCTAATCCCGGCTTCATCCATTCCATTGATTCCTCCATGGCTCCACTCATTCCCCTGATCCCATCCCAGCTCCATTTATTCTCCCGATCCCATCCCTTCTCCATCCATTCCCTGATCCCATCCCGGCTCCATCCATCTCCCAATCCCATCCCAGCTCCATCCTTACCCCTGATACCAGCTCTAATTATTCAGAGTGGTGTGATGCTCCCTGCCTCCTCCTCTGTGTACAGGAAAACACAGGAGGAGGAGGAGCAGGTTCAGTGCACTCCGCTCTGCACTCTGTGTCAGAGACAGCCGGGGAGAGATGCCAGCTGTCATGCAGAGACAGTGTAGCTCATGTCATTCAGGAACCAAGACACCACACACACGCTGCGGACATTCATGGACTCAGCCCTCATTTGCCATGACAAGGAGTAAATTCAAAATCAAAGAGAAATTTGGTGATGAAACTACAGTGCTGCTCACTGTTCTCCTTTCTGCAAAGCAAGCTGTACTACAAACATCTCTCTGCAAGTTCTAGCATCCTGTCTGCCATACTGATCCAGGAGCTTCAGTACTTGGCCTGGAACAAGTATGTAGATCAGAAGTTCTAAATCACTCCAGCTGGGCCAGTGACCCATAGTACTGAAGCCAGAGATAGCCAAGTAACTAGCATTTTCCAGAAATCAGTAATGATACCGTACTTATTTCTCTTTATACAGATTCCTTGAAGCCCAATTGCAGCAAAAGCTTGTTGTGTTCATTTTGGACAACATGGGCAAGAGGTAAAACCTGTCCAATTTTTATTTAGGGTAAGTCTCACCATTGGGAATATTTATCTTCACTTGCTGTCAGGACAATGATAGGAAATATCTCTAGTGGGTACACAGACTGCAGCAAAACTAAAAAAAAATAGAGAAGGGTTAGAACCTCTGTGAAGTTATTATTACAGATGTAGCCAGGAGCGGACTACAGCATCTGATTTCTGTTGTAGAATGTTTCTGTATCCCCCTAGTGCTGGGCTCAGTTTGCAAGAACCAGAAATGGCTGTAGTTTCTGGGGTCTGAAATCGTGAGTCTGAAACCTCAGATACTGTAGCATGCATTCAAGACTGAAGCCGCGTACACACCGCAGAGAACCTCGACGGGCAGAACACATCGTTCCGCCCGTCAAGGTTCTCTGCCGGCCGTCAGATTCGGCTACCCGCCCGTCGGGAATGGCAACCAGCCATTCATCCAGGCGGGCAGTCGAGCAAATAGAGAACATGCTCTCTATTTCTGCTCGACGGCATTCCCGACGGGATGCTCGCCGAGAGCTTACACACGGCCGAGGTTCTCGCTGGAATGCAGCTTCCAGCGAGGTTCTCGCTGGTTTCTAGCGAGAACCTCGGTCGTGTGTACGCCGCCTTAGGCCTCGTACACACGGGCAAGAATCTCGCCAGGAAAAGATTCTTGGCAAGAATCTCTTGCCGCCGATTGACACACTGACCATTCCAAAAAAACGCGGTTCTCTTGAAAGGCAAGAACGCGGTGACGTTATTGCATACATTCGATGCCGTCGCCGCCATCTTGCTTCACCCTACCTATGCCGTGGAAGTTACCACGCATGCGTTGAAGTCATTTTGAGCATGCGCAGGTTTCCACGGCGACAGGTAAGTATACACACTCTCGGGTTTACCGTCGGGAAACAGGCCAACAAGAATCTCGACGAGAAAAAAGACAAGGAAAAAAAAAGAGCAGGTTCTCTTTTTTTCCCGTTGGGGATTTGCGACAGATTTCCAGACGAGAAACCTGAAATCCTCGTATGTACGAGGCTTCACACAGGAAATCCGTTTCCCTAAGGCCGCGTACACACGAGCAGACAGATTTGTTCAAATCGGTCGGCCCGACCGATTTGAACAAATCTGTCTGCTGGGGACATATTGGTTTGATCGTGTACACACGATCAAACCAAAATCCCCGCCGCCAGATGGCGCGGTGACGTTGACGCCCCCACGTCACCGCACCAGGAAGTAAAACACTTCCGCGAATGCGTCGAAACCATTCGGCGCGTGTGCGAGAAGACATGTCTGCTGGTTAGCGTACTAACCAGCAGACATGTCGGGCGGACGGGTTCCCAGCCGACAGATTTCAAAGCATGCTTTGAAATCTGTCGGGTGGCCAAATCCGTCGGCTCGCCCGTACACACGGTCGAATCTGTCTGCTGGGATGGTCGGGCCGACCATTTCCAGCAGATAGATTTGATCGTGTGTACGCGGCCTAAGAGACTAACATACAACTCCCTTGGAGAAAGATGAACTCATTTCTACAGCTCAACACTCCAGCCAAGCTTCTTCTACTAAAGGGAGGAGGCAGGACGAGTGCCGCCGCCGTACACACACAGGAGTATTTCCTTTTTCTGGCTGGCCTCTATAATAGGAAGACCCGTGCTGCCATTGGACAGCTGTTCTGTCCATCAAAAGAGGCAGACTTTCTATTAAAGAGGCCGCTGTGTAAACAGGAGATTCTCCTGTAATAAATTTTTGGCGCTCGTGAGTGCATTCCTGGCAAATATGGTGCTGCATTCCTGGCAAATCGTGCTGCATTCCTGGCAAATCGTGCTGCATTCCTGGCAATGGTGAGTGCATTCCTGGCAATGGTGAGTGCATTCCTGGCAACGGTGCTGCATTCCTGGTAATTGGGAGTGCATTCCTGGCAAATATGGTGCTGCATTCCTGGCAAATCGTGCTGCATTCCTGGCAAATCGTGCTGCATTCCTGGCAATGGTGAGTGCATTCCTGGCAATGGTGAGTGCATTCCTGGCAAATCGTGCTGCATTCCTGGCAATGGTGAGTGCATTCCTGGCAATGGTGAGTGCATTCCTGGCAATTCGGAGTGCATTCCTGGTAATTGGGAGTGCATTCCTGACAAATATGGTGCTGCATTCCTGACAAATATGGTGCTGCATTCCTGACAAATATGGTGCTGCATTCCTGACAAATATGATGCTGCATTCCTGACAAATATGATGCTGCATTCCTGACAAATATGATGCTGCATTCCTGACAAATATGGTGCTGCATTCCTGGCTATTGGGAGTGCATTCCTGGCAATGGTGGGTGCATTTCTGGCAATGGCGGGTGCATTCCTGGCAATGGCGGGTGCATTCCTGGCAATGGCGGGTGCATTCCTGGCAATGGTGGGTGCATTCCTGGCAATGGTGAGGCTACATTCATCGCAATGGTGGGTCTGCAGATGGACACTGACCCTTATTTTGCTTCACAGTTCTGTATTACATTTTTTCTTTTCCCTGAAACTTCGCTCTTAAAGTGAAGGTGTATGTTATACACCAATAAATACGGTATATCCAAATAATATGCCCAAACTCATCTCTTTACCACACACAGCCACAAAGGCAAGATAATTTGTGTTGGAGAGTGTATTAGTGCTCGAAGGAACACACTTAGACCAAATTTTTATGGTTCAAAGAATGTCAGGCAAAATGGTCGGCCCTCACGCATGTTCACTTCATCAAATCTGGCCCTCTTTGAAAAAAGTTTGGACACCCCTGGTATACCCAATGGGCCAGATCCACAAAGATTGGACGCCCGCAAGGCGTATCCCATTTACACTACGCCGCTGTAAGCCACAGCGGCGTATTACGAATCCTCAATTAAATGCCGCTGTAGCTTACGGGGGCGTAGCGTAAATGGGCCAGCGTACGCGGGTGTAATTCAAATTTACTAGTGGGGGGCATGGTTTAGTATAATTATGAATGACCCGACGCAAACAACGCTTTTTTTGCACTGCGCATGCGCCGGCCGTGGACGTACCCTAGTGCGCATGCGTGAAATCACGTCGCAAATAGTCAATGAAAACGACGTGTACGTAATATACGCTATTTCCTATTCGCGAACAAGTTATGTAAACGACGTCCAATACAACGCGGTCCCGACGTCCATACTCAACATTGGCTGCGCCTCACTATAGCTGCTTTATCTTTACGCCGTACAGACGCTTACGCAAACGACGTAAACACACTGCGCCGGGCGTACGTACGCTCGTGGATCGCCGTATCTACCTCATTTGCATATTTAAAGCGGACGCGCCCCTAGCGTCCAGCGTAAATATGCATCTAAGATTTTTTTCTGGATAGAAAACAATGACACGCCGGCGGGAAATTCAAATTACACCGGTGTATCTATAGATACACATCGGCGTATTTCCTTTGTGGATCTGGCCCAATATGTCTGAACCTAGAGTATTAGGGGAGCTGGAAAGTTCACAGGGTCACAGCTGCACAGAACAACATGCCATTTTTAAGCAACCCTCTAGGGGGCAGTGGCCACACATATTTAATGTGTTATTTTAACTCTCAAACCCAGTGACAGCATCGGTCTGACAGACCGATTTGATCAGATATGTCTGCAGGCTGTTTTGGTTTGATCGCTGTACACACGATCAAACCAAAATCCCCTCCGGCAGACAGCGCGGTGACGTGGCGGTGACGTTGACGTGGCCACGTCACCGCACCAGGAAGTAAAACACTTCCGCGCATGCGTCGAATCCATTCGACGCATGTGCGGGCAGATATGTACTAACCAGCAGACATGTCGGACGGACGGATTCCCAGCAGACAGATTTTAAAGCCCGTCTGTCTGTCCGCCCGTACACACGATCGAATTTGTCTGCTGAAACGGTCTGGCAGAGCGTTTACAGCAGATAGATTTGATCGTGTGTACGCGGCCTTAGATGTGATGCCTGCATTAGTTTTCTTTCTTAGACTTTCTTTCTTCTGTTTCACCTGGTGACGTCGGTTGCTTTTCAAAAGAAGAGGCTCTCCAGCAGAATGTTTTAGTTACAGAGGTGAGACAAACCATTTACCACCGACAGCGGTGCTTACAATGATCAGCTTTTATTTGTTAATGTAAACCCTTTATCCCAAAAGGAACACAACTGTTTGCTGAAACTAATTACAAAGTATTAGATTTGAATGTGACTATTTTGGTTACTTGGGGAGCCACACAGGCCAGTCCGCCTGAAACCCAGACACATGATTCAAAACCCAGACTGTCCGGGTGATTCCTGGACAGGTGGCAGCCCTAGTGGGGATGTGTTACTGGCCAGATGACCAGATGAAAACAGAGGGGAAAAGCCTAAAACAAAAGAAAACATATGCAGCCACCACATCCAATTACTTAAATGCAACTGCACTTGCAGAGTGTGCAGTCTATGTACCCTTAGTAAATTAAGCTCTGTAAGTAAAGGGGGACTCTACTTACACATTCTGCGTAATCTGGACCAATAATACAAATAAAGGGGGAGATCAGACAAGTCACTTTCAATGCAGAATTTTTTTACATGTAACATGTTGTGGTAGTTTATGACTCTAGCAGCATGGCACGGACAGGCTAAAAGGACGTATATATACGTCCCCTTTAAGAGGCAGCATTGTGGATGCGCGCCCGCTGCGAGCTCTGTGACTCTGACCGGGGGTCCCGCGGACTCGATGTCCACGGGCATTTCCATGACTGCGGTGAGGAAGAACAGGGAAATGCTGATGTAAACAAGGCATTTCCCCAGTCTTCCTACTGACAGGACAGTGATCACCGCTTCCTGTAATCGGAAGCGGTTTTACTGCCGTGTCACACACAGCCCATCCCCCCTACAGTTAGAACACATCCCTAGGCACACTTAACCCCTTCAGCGCCACCTAGTGGTTAACCCCTTCACTGCCAGTGTCATTTTCACAGTAAACAGTGCATTTTTATAGCACTGTTTTTGTTTATAGCGCAAAAAAATAAAAACCACAGAGGTGATCAAATACCACCAAAAGAAAGCTCTATTTGTGGGTAAAAAAGGATGTAAATTTTATTTGGGAACCACGTTGCACGACCGCGCAATTGTCAGTTAAAACAACGCAGTGCCGAATCGCAAAAAAGTTGCCTGTTCTTTGGCCAGCAAAATGGTCCAGGGCTGAAGCGGTTAAGGGGACAGCAATCCATAATCATGGCTGCACACTACTAGCGGGATTCATAAAGCATTTACTTTGGCGTATCTCCAGATACGCCAGCGTAATTTCAAATGTGCGCCGTCGCATCTTTGCGCTGATTCACAAAGCGAGATACATCCAAAAACATAGCTTCGGCGTTCCCGTTATAAATATGCAAATGAGTAAGATATGCCGATTCACGAATGTAGATGCGCCCGGCCGCTTCATATACGCGATTTGCCTAAGGCTTACGTCCGGTGTAAAGTTAATGCAAAGGTATGGGCCAGGGAACGACGCCGTCGAATTTTACGTTGCGTACGCCGTTTTACGTAGTACTACGCGAATAGGGATGTGCGTAAGTGACGTTCCCATCGTAGGCATTACGCCGACGTCTCTTTAGGGAGTATATGCGATGTGATTCTGAGCATGCGCGCGCATGCCCAGTTTGACCGGCCATTCATTAGCATGGGGTCACGCTTAATTTAAATAGATGACGCCCACCTCCTTCCTACTTTGAATTACGCGGGCTTACGCCGGTGTGTTGTCATTTTCTGCTCCCCATCACAGAATGGTCCGGAAGTGCTGGGCGGCCAACTGCGCATGCGCGATGCGTTCCAAACGCATCTGCGATGCGTTCCAAAGCATTTACGACAGTGCACACCAGCGAAGCTGTCGTTCGACATCCAGGCTCTTTCCTTAACATCCCCGTCACCAGGATGCCGAGCGAGCGCAGCGAGCCGTCCGAGCTGAGGCCGACTGGCCACTGTCCACGTCGCTATGAATGATGGCTTCGCAGTGTCGTAAAGCCATTGGAACGCATCGCAAATGCGTTTGGAACGCATCACGCATGCGCAGTTGGCCGATGCAGCACTTCCGGAGCACTCTGTGATGGGGGAGCCGAATATGACACGTCACCGGCCAATTTACGCTACGCCTTACGGAGCAAGTGCTTTGTGAATACTGTACTTGCCTCTCTAAGTTGCGGCGGCGCAGCGTATAGAAGATACGCTACGCCCGCACAAAGATACGCCTCTCTACGTGAATCCGGGCCTCCAGGTCCTATTTAGAGCCTGGCGGACTCAGACTACAAATTGGGGCTCTGGTGTGGAGGGGGGATCAGCTTATTTTTATGTCTCTCACAACTGTTATTAGGTCATGTATAGAGATGTATATTAGGTCCCCCGTCTGATCTCCCCCTTGCAGACCACATTGGTTGTCACCCTCTGTGTATCATCCTATCCTATCATAGCAATGAAATAAAAGCCAGGTTTTTATGGAGTGCTATCTAGCACCTCTCATCTGGAAACATAAACATGTACAACTCACATGTCTTCCTGCTCTAATCTGTCCGCCTGCAGCCCATGCTGCACCCCTACCCTTCCCAGAATCCTCCACTGCACATTACCGTATTCTACCGCTTACTGCAGCACTCACAGCTCAGCTACCGTGCTGTCTAGAATACACGCCCTTTGTTCCCCAGCCCTGTCTCTCTGCATAACAGCAGCATAAAACTGAAAGAAAGACTTCAGGAACTTAACTACTTCCTGACCAGGCCATTTTTTTGCGATACGGCGCTGTGTCGTTTTAACTGACAATTGCGCGGTCCTGCGACGTTGTACCCAAACAAAATTGACATCATTTTTTCCCCACAAATAGAGCTTTCTTTTGATGGTATTTGATCACCTCTGCGGTTTTTATTTTTTGCGCTATAAACAAAAATATAGTGACATTGTATTGTAAAAAATATTTTTTTTTTTACTTTCTGTTAAAATACGGATATTGCTCCCTGCTCACCACTATCGCTGGTAAATACAGAAGCCCAGCTTCTGTGTTTACCAGTAATAGCTTGTCTCCAACAGATCTGCAGAGTGCAGGATGGGATCAAGGGAGATGCAAGTGCCCAGGGGTTCATTGTGGATGCTGACACCCCCACTAGATGATCTGCAAGCGAGGGAGAAGGTGCCACCAGGGCCGATCCGCCCTATAGGCTCACTATGCAAGCCGCTTAGGGCCCCGAAAAACTGCGGAGGGCCCCCCAAATTACTAGAGGCCCCGTCTGGTGAGAAGTCATTTTTGGCCCCTCACCCTGCTTCTCAACTCGCTGGCTGCATGGGAGAAGAGGTAAGTCAGCACCCCTCGCTTCTCACTTTAATGTAAGATGTAATTTCCGACAGCGCCCCCCCCCCCCCCCACTTCTCAACTTTAATGTGACATGTCACTTTGCTTAGGGTCCCAGGGAGATCAGGAATCAGGATCGGCAAAGGGTGCCACCTACGGTATGCAGGGAGATACTAGAACCCGCTGGGTGCTTCAGTTTAATACAGCAACTAAAATAAGATGTGGAAGATGGAGCTTTTAAGAAGGAAGGAAGGTTGCATTCAGAAGTGAGATGTGGATGGGAGATGCAGAGGTGAGCAGTTGTGGAAAAAGGCTCAACTCTGCACTCCCCCCCCCCCCCCCCCCCCATTCCTTCCAGAATCTTGCACTCTTAAGCCTCGTACACACAATCAGATTTCCATCGGACAAATCCGTGGAAGGGCGTTGACCGTGAACTTGTTCTGCATACAGACGGCAGAACTTTTTCAGCCAACATACACGAAACAAAGTGCTTTTTCAGCTTTTTAGCGCCACCCTTTGGGCAACTTCTGCTAATGTTATCTTATGGTCAGCATTGGTTTGGAGCATGCGTGTTTGTACTTTGTACTTTGTACGACGGACTTGTGTACACACGATCAGATAAACCAACAAGACACATTTGTTGTCAGACAGATTTAAAACATGCTATTAAAACATTTGTTGAACTAAATATTGGGCTTGGCTTAAAGGGGTGTGGTTAGAGTCTGAGATGAAAGAAGGATTGAGGGAGAAGGAAGAAGAGGGATGGAGGGAGAAAGAAAGATGCAGCTTATTACTTTCCGCCAGAGATGCAGCATTCACTTGTCACCAGAGATACAGCACTCACTTGTAACCAGAGATGTAGCACTCACTTGTCACCAGTGCTAATTTTTCACCAGAGATGCAGCTTACTTGTCACCAAGATGCAGCGCTCACTTGTCACCAGAGATGCAGCTTCCTTATCACCAGAGATGCAAGCTCACTTGTCACCAGAGATGCAGCTTACTTGTCACCAAGATGCAGCGCTCACTTGTCACCAGAGATGCAGCTTCCTTATCACCAGAGATGCAAGCTCACTTGTCACCAGAGATGCAGCTTACTTGTCACCAAGATGCAGCGCTCACTTGTCACCAGAGATGCAGCTTACTTGTCACCAAGATGCAGCACTCGCTTGTCACCAGAGAGGCAGCGCTGACTTGTCACCAGAGATGCAGCTCACTTGTCACCGGAGATGCAGCTTACTTGTCACCTGAGATGCAGCTTACTTGTCACCGGAGATGCAGCTTACTTGTCACCTGAGATGCAGCTTACTTGTCACCAGAGATGCAGCTTACTTGTCACCAGAGATGCAGCTCACTTGTCACCGGAGATGCAGCTTACTTGTCACCAAGATGCAGTGCTCACTTGTCACCAGAGATGCAGCTTCCTTATCACCAGAGATGCAAGCTCACTTGTCACCAGAGATGCAGCTTACTTGTCACCAAGATGCAGCGCTCACTTGTCACCAGAGATGCAGCTTACTTGTCACCAAGATGCAGCACTCGCTTGTCACCAGAGAGGCAGCGCTGACTTGTCACCAGAGATGCAGCTCACTTGTCACCGGAGATGCAGCTTACTTGTCACCGGAGATGCAGCTTACTTGTCACCAGAGATGCAGCTCACTTGTCACCAGAGATGCAGCTCACTTGTCACCGGAGATGCAGCTTACTTGTCACCAGAGATGCAGCTTAGTTGTCACCAGAGAGGCAGCTTACTTTTCACCAGAGAGGCAGCTTACTTTTCACCAGAGAGGCAGCTTACTTATCACCAGAGATGCAAGCTCACTTGTCACCAGAGATGCAGCTAACTTGTCACATCATTGGTGTCAGTGGGAAGAACAGTGCCTCATTATTGGTGTTAGTCTGAAGAATAGTGCCTCATTGTTGGTTTCAGTTGGAGAATTAGAGCCCCATCATTGGTGTCTGTAGGATTAATAGTGCCCCATTGTTGGTGTCAGTGGGAATAATGGTGCCCTATTCTTGGTGTCAGTTTGAGGAATAGTGCCCCATTGTTGGTGTCAGTGGGAATAATGGTGCCCTATTCTTGGTGTCAGTTTGAGGAATAGTGCCCCATCGTTGGCATCAATGAGAGAAATAATGCCGCATTGTTGATGTCAGTAGCAGGAAAATTGCCCCATTGTTGGTGTCAGTGGGAAAAATAGTGTCTTGTATCAGTGGATGGAATAGTAAGTACCCCAAGGGCCGTATAAAGGCAAGCAAATGGCCTAATCCCACCCCTGGGCTGCAGTTTGGAGGCCCCCTCAAATAGGGCAAGAGGGGAACCTACGCAATATTAGATGGGTGGCCAAAAATGTATGGCTGATCGCTGTATACTCAATAAATTCTTTACAAACAAAAAGGCAAATCACTTTGAATTGTTTCTGCTGTCACTGTGTTATGATTCTGTGTTGGCTACAATTGTCAATTTATTAGCAGTTCTTTTCAAACACTGACATCTCCAATATAATTCCTTCACCTTCTTTTGTTGTGCAATAACTGGGCAGGGAGAGGGCAGCAAAAGGGAAAATTTAAAAAAAAAAAAAAATTCTGTATTTACAGTTGTGCTCATAAGTTTAAATACCCTGGCAGAATTTATGATTTCTTGGGCATTTTTCAGAGAATATGAATAACACAAAAACTTTTCTTTCACTCGTGGTTAGTGTTTGGCTGAAGCCATATTATTATCTATTAACTGTGTTTTCTCGTTTAAAATCATAATGGCAACAGAAACGACCCAAATTACCCTGATCAAAAGTTTACATACCCCAGTTCTTAATACCGTGTATTGCCCCCTTTAACATCAATGACAGCTTGAAGTCTTTGTTGGTATTTGTGGATGAGGCTCTTTAGCTTCTCAGATGGTAAAGCTGCCCATTGCTCTTGGTAAAAAACCTCCAGTTCCTGTAAATTCTTGTCTTGCATGAACTGCAGGTTTCAGATCTCCCCAGAGGGACTCAATGATATTGGGGTCAGGAGACTGAGATGGCCACTCCAGAACATTCACTTTATTCTGCTGTAGCCAATGACAGGTTGACTTGGCCTTGTGTTTTGGATCATTGTCATGTTGGAATGTCCAAGTACGTCCCATGCGCAGCTTCCTGGCTGATAAATGCAAATGCTGCTCCAGTATTTTTTGATAACATGCTGCATTCATCTTGCCAACAGTTTTGTCCAAATTTCATGTGCCTGTGTAGCTCACACATCCCCAAAACATCAGCGATCCACCTCCATTTTTCACAGTGGGAATGGTGGACCTTTCATTTTGGTCTCATCACTCCAAATGACTTTGTGCCAGAAGGTTTGAGGCTTGTCTCTGTGCTGTTTGGCGTATTGTAAGTGGGATACTTTGTAGCATTTGCGTAGTAATAACTTTCTTCTGGTGACTCGACCATGCAGCCATATTTCTTCAAGTGCCTCCTTATTGAGCATCTTGAAATAGCCACACCACAAGTTTTCAGAGAGTCCTGTATTTCACCTGAAGTTATTTGTAGGTTTTTCTTTGCATCCCGAACAATTTTTCTGGCAGTTGTGGCTGAGATTTTAGTTGGTCTACCTGACCTTGGTTTGATTTCAACAGAACTCATTATTTTCCACTTCTTGATTAGAGTTTGAACACTGCTAATTGGCATTCTCAATTCCTTGAATATTTTTTTATACAGTTCAACTACTATTTCCCACAAATACTTTAAAAATTATTTTGCTTTGCCCAAGACTCAGAATCCAGAAACATCAGTGCAGCACTGGATGAAAGATGGAAGGGTCTGTCAGGAGTCCAGAAACTCATTGACCTTTTATACACACACATTAATTACAAGCAAACAGATCACTGGTGAAGACGGTTACCTTTAATAGATATTCAAACCCCTTTGTGTCAACTTGTGTGCATGTTATCAGACCAAAATCACCAGGGTATGTAAACTTTTGATCTAGGTCATTTGGGTAGTTTGTGTTGCCATTATGATTTAGCCCAGGTTCACACTAACGCAATCTCAGAGATCGCATGTGATTCACACCCACACTGCAGGTGCCGATCACATGCGATCTCTGAGCAAGTCGCATTAGATTCACACAGAAAATAGTACAGGGACTTGTTTATCCCTGCACTAGAATCGGTTTGCATGGGTATTCTCACCTATGCGATCTGATTCCTATTCGAGTTCACAGTTTGCACTACGATCTGTGAACTAAACTTATCACGCTGGTTCCCGCATCACGTCAGTGTGAACCTAGGCTCCAAAGGAGAAAACACAGTTGATTGATAATAAATGGATTCAGCCAAACACTAACCAGGAGTGAAAGAAATGTTTTTGTGTTCTCATTTATATTCTCTGAAAAATGGCCAATAAATCAAAAAAATTCTGCCAGGGTATGTAAACTTATTAGCACAACTGTATTACCAACACCTCTTTCACACAGTTAGCCCTAGATATTTACTCCAAAATAAAACTGACAAGATCTCCTGACTGCAAAGATAGCACATAAGGCTTCATTTACACAAGTGGGAATCAGCAATTCTTGCCAGCGGAGAAACTACTGTAGCTGATGGCACACAGTGAGGTTGATTTACTAACAGCAAATTGGCTGTTTACTTTGCAAGAGAATTTTTTATTAGTTTAGCAAAACTAGTTAAGCTTTTATGACTTCCATCATCCAATTATGTGCAAGCCGTTTTATTTTCTTGCAAGTGATTGGTTATTCCTTGCAAAGTAAAATTCCACCACATTCACTAATCTAAGGAAAAATTCCCATACAAAGTGAAAATTCTCTTTCAAAGTGAACAGCCTATTTGCATTTAATAAATCAACTATGTTGATTGCAAACATCCACGGCACATCCAGATGTGTACCGTGTAGAGCACTGTACACATGTAACCAATCTTTGAGCCGTTGCTTTTAGGGACTCTGACCAGCCCTGGATGCAGACAGCTTGAATGTATGGCATTTCTGGCCACATACAATCTGATCTCATTTATACATCCAATCTGTATGCAGACATAGAACAGATTGTTTCTGCGTCCAGAGGCAGTGTTTAGCCACCACTGATGCAGCAGTCTATCCACCCTCATTCACCCATCTGAATGATCCCTAAGGCCGCGTACACACGATCAAATCTATCTGCTGGAAACGGTCTGTCCGACCGTCCCAGCAGACAGATTCGATCGTGTGTACGGGCGAGCAGACGGATTTGGCCAGCCGACAGATTTTAAAGCATGCTTTAAAATCTGTCGGCTGGGAATCCGTCCGCCCGATATGTCTGCTGGTTAGTACGCTAACCAGCAGACATATCTTCTCGCACATGCGTCGAATGGATTCGACGCATGCGCGGAAGTAATTTACTTCCTGGTGCGGTGACGTGGCGGCGTCAACGTCACCGCCACGTCATCGCGCTGTCTGCTGGTGGGGATTTTGGTTTGATCGTGTGTACAGCGATCAAACCAAAACGGCCAGCAGACAGATTTGTTCAAATCGGTCGGTCTGACCGATTTGAACAAATCTATTTGTTCGTGTGTACGGGGCCTAAGTGCAACAGAATAGTGTGGGTCAAGTAGGTGTTCACAAAGTATGCAAAAGAAAATAATCTGTTTATGGGAAATTGATAGTAAATTGGCGTTATATAGTCAGAAATTAGTATGGCACCTTTGATTGATCATATTTCTCAAACGTATGTACTCCCATTCTGTATACTTACTGAAGACTAGTGACTCACTAGCAAGTAAACTAGGATGGAGCTGGCAGCTTTGAACCTACAAACGTCAAGTTGATCTTTTTTTTAACTATTATTATGCTGCCTTAAAAATAAGAAAAAATATTTTGCTGCAAAACTCACTTTCAATCCAGAGCTGTCCTCGCAGTACTTCCTCTGTGCTACTTGTTCAACTTGTTCTAGATTGAATGGCAGCCGGTATCATTAAACCTGCTTTCCATGATCCCAGGATGTCACGAGGGTGGTATCATCATACTAGCCAAGGCTCCCAGTACTTTCGGACTGACAGTGTTCACACGTACCAGGTGTCATTAGACCAGGCTGAAGACAATCTAGTTTGCTATAGCATCTGACTCCCCGCTTAAGGTACCAATCCCCCCATGGCTACTCTGTGTAGTGCCAATTTCCCCTACTGCCAGGGTTCCCCCCACTGCAGTGCTGCTTGCCTCCCTCCTCTCTTCCCAGCTGTTGAGGGGGATGTTTCATGCCGCGTACACACGATCACTTTTTGTGATGAAAAAAAACTGTGTTTTGAAAAACGTCATTTAAAATCACCGTGTGTGGGCAACACGTCGTTTTATGTCTTCAAAAAAATGACCAAAAGTGATGGTGTGTGGGCAAAACGATGTTGAAAACGACGTTTTTAAACCCGCGCATGCTCAGAGGCAAGTTATGAGACGGAGCTTCAATGGAACAGAGTGCCCTCGAACATGGTGTACGTCACCACGCTTTGCTAGAGCATTTTGGAAAAAAGATGGTGTGTATGCAACGTCGTTTTGAAAAATTAAGTTTGAAAATCACATAAAACGTCGTTTTTTTTCATCACAAAAAGTGATCGTGTGTATGCGGCAGCAGGATGGAGAGTGGGGGAGGGGTTAATAAATATGTAATTTATCTGCCCCTTCCTTTCTTAATTGAACAGTGAATATACTCACTCACTGTGTGTAATCATAACTGAAGCATAGTAAACTATGCTTCTGTAGCGCCCCTGTACTTCCAAGTACGGACACTGTTTAAATTTAGAGGGGGATGAGAGAATTACCTAGCTCTCATCTATGTGATTTATGTTAATTTAGTGCTGTGCTGTTGTTTCCATCTTGGAACGACAGGTGGCGGCAGTGGAGACCAGTGGGAGCGCCTTCTTGCCAACAGCCAATCAGAGGAGGTTTTCCCTCGCGGGGCATGCTGGGGGAGGGTACTTCTTTAGGGCGCCATTTTGGCGTCGGGAGTTCGAGATTGGATCCGGGTGCGGCACCCACCTTCAGGGTGTGCGCATGTCACAAGATGGCCTACCAGGCCGGGGCGCACTTGCTACACGGAGTTCCTGACTCTGGGCCCTCATGGCCCGGAGCAACTAAAGCTGCAGAGGGGCCTCAGTGACTTACTGGGTCCCCACTTCTATGAGAAGATCCCAAGTGAGTTGTGCTGTTCGGTGGGGAGTCAGTCTGAGGAGAGCCCAGAGGCAGGCGATCCAATAGGGCCTAGACAAGCAATCGGGGGTCAAGGTGACCGGACACTGGGAGTTTGTTTTATGGCAACCTGTCAGTCGGTAACCTGAAATCAAGAACTATCTGAAGACAATTCAGACAATTGCTTTATTGAGAAGGAATTGCTCCATCAAGTCGTGTTCCAGAGCAAGGGCCTGTGGAAACACACAAACCCCCGTGCTGTCTGAGGAGAGAAGACAAAGTAGAAACCACATAATCTGTCTTCTCTCCTTGTTAGTCCCATCCCCCCACAGTTAGAACACACAATAGGGAGCACAGTTATCCCCTTGATCACCCCCTAGTGTCAACCCTTTCCCTGCAAGTGACATTTACATAGTAATCAGTGCATATTTATAGCACTGATCACTCTAAATGTCAATGGTCTCAAAAATGTGTCAAAAGTGTCCGACCTGTCCGCCGCAACTTCGCAATATCGCAAAAAAATGCATAGCACTACCATTACTAGTAAAAAAAAATAATAATGATAAATACACCATATAAATGCCATAAATCTTTCCCATAGTTTGTAGACGCTATAACTTTGAAAACCAAATCAATAAACACTTATTGCAATTTTTTTTACCAAAAATATGTAGAAGAATACATATTCCTAAAATGAGGAACATGTTTATTTATTTTTTAAATTGAGATATTTTCTATAGCAAAAGTAAAGGATATTGTGTTTTTTTTCTAAATTGTCGCTCTTTTTTTGTTTATAGCGCAAAAAATAAAAACCGCAGAGGTGATCAAATACCACCAAAAGAAAGCCCTATTTGTGGGGAAAAAAATAACATCAATTTTGTTTGGGTACAACATAGCACGACCGCACAATTGTCAGTTAAAGCAACACAGTGTCGTATCGCAAAAAAATGGCTGGGTCATTGAGCAGCCAAATCTTCCAGGGATGAAGTGGATAAGAATTCATGTACACTCGCTTACATTTATCCTGGCTATGGGAAATGTAGGCGACGAGCTGACTCCTACTGGAGCTCCTGCTATTGTGTGAAGGTGTCCTGTGTTTACACTTATTAATACTGTGTGAAGCTCGTGACAAAAATTCTGACCTGTAGTGAAATCCTGATTAATCACAACAATGGCTAGGTGGGCATGGAGTCACATCGGCTGCTTTAAGGCAATAGTTAATTAGCTCATGTTAATTAGGTTCCTGATTACAGGTGTATTGTTAGAGTATTATGAGCAGGAGGGGGGAACCACCTCTTCAACTGTATATAAGAATGTATTTTTGTTATAATAAACAGTTCATGATGAGCAACCAAACGAGTATTGTCTTGTTTATGGTACTCAGTGGTTGGAATATCTGATATCTATATTGAGACTGGAAGGAAGCGGTATATGGCGAAAGCGCTCAAGCTGAGTGTGGGACGTTTCGTTGCATTGATGGCAAGCAGTGGGATGCTCCCTGCAGTCTGGAACATCAAAACCCCCACCTGGATCCAAGGCTCACAACTGCGCAATCCGCGGTGATCTACGCCATCTCCGGACCCTCCTCCGTCCCACCACTGTCTTCTGGGAGACACATATGTCCCAGAAGACAGCAGGGACCAGTCAGGATGCGCAGCGTGATTCGCACATACTTTTGCAAGGCACTGTAATGAATAAAAAAACTCAATTTTATATTTTATTTCTAAATCCCCTGCTCCCCACGTACACACGTAAGAATGTAAACACATGCAGCGGGTGTTCCTAAGTACAAAAATGATTACGTCACACATGTGAGGTATAGAGATGTCGTGAACGGGCCAATCGGGCGAACCGCCATAGACTTCAATGGGCAGGTGAATTTTAAAACCCACAGGGGCTCTTTCTGGCCACAATAGTGATGGAAAAGTTGTTTCAAGGGGACTAACACCTGGAATGTGACATGCCAGAGTGGGATCCATGGCAAAACTCCCATGGAAAATTACGTAGTTGACGCAGAGTCGGGTTTTAATTCATAAAGGACATAAATCACCTAACATTCCTAAATTGTTTGGAATAACATGCTTTAAAACATCAGGTATGATGTTGTATCGAACAGGTAGTGTAAGTCCCCTTTCACACTTATACGACTTGTCCCACGATTTTGGACTGCAAAATCGTATGACAAGTCATTCTCCATTATTTTCAATGACTACCATTCATACTGGCACGTCTTTAAGTAGTGCCGACTTCAAAGTAGTCCTTGCACTACTTTGGTCCACTTACACAGGCATTCATTGAAATCGCGGCCGCAAATCGCGATAAAATCGCGCTACTTTGAAGTCGTATAAGTGTGAAAGGGACCTAAGGGTTACGCCCGCTTCACAGTGACAGACCAAAATCTGACAGACCAAACTCCCCGTTTAACGCACCGCAAACAACCGCAAACAGTCCATTTATGGAATGGGGTATAATGGGGTATAATGGGGTATAATGGGGTATAATGTATTCTAAGCAGAATATATAACTGTGAAAGGCGTTGCAATACATTTAAGGAGCTGTAACACACTACCTCCATAGCTTCATCACATTGATCTCCTGTCAATTTGCCCACACCTGGCTCCCACTGCACTCTAGCCCTACAGGGTTATTTGACCAGGGGAAAGACAAAAATTGGGAAGAAAATGCTGAGCTGACACTGTGTGCCTTATTTGCAAGTAATAGAAATACATCTGCTGGGGGAGACCAAATTTGCTTTGCAGAGCAGAGAAAACATCACCACCAGTAAAAATCTGCTTTACAAGCGTGATACTATATTCTTGGCACTTGGGGGGCATACTGCAGCTTAGCAAGTTCCAGTTAAGCGGGGTTGTTCCTTAAGTACTAACGCTAGTGTACTCTGTGACCCCCTGCAATTGCTTAGTTCTATGCCATACCTTGTGCATCAGCCAATAAGTGGGGTAAAATCTATTGGGCTTAGCACAGGAGGGGTTTAGCTTAGTGGCAGCCCGTCCACATTAGGGGCGCCCGGGCACCGCCCCCTCTTTCTCCACTCCACCCCCCTACATGGTAATGGATAGATTCATGCACAGCATGAATCTATCCATGGTCACCGTGGCCACCCCCTATTCATGCGTCAGGCCCATTTCAGAGCACCAGGTGCATGAATTACAGCAATGTTTTTTTAAGCACCTGATAAGAGTCAGAAGCTCTAATTGGCTTCACAATTTGGTGGTCTTGGGAGGCAGAGGATGCGCTTCGATCCCACCCAGGTGTGTTACAACAGCAAATGAATTTTCACTGTTGAAACAATGATCCTAAATCTGGACAATCAGAAGCGGGTGTGAGACCCGTTTTCCGATTGGCTGAAAAGAGAAGACTCCCAATTGGCCACAGAGGAGGAGGGAAGGAAACGGAACCTGTCATGATGTCTCGGTGAAAGAAAGGCTGCAGGAGAACAGCAGGAGAACAGGAGGACCGTCGAGCAGAGAAAGCCGCCGCGATAACCCTGAGAACGAAAGGCCCCAGGAGAACAGCAGGAGAATGGGAGGCCGCCGAGCAAAAGAAGCTGCCGCCGAGCAGGGAAAGCGGCTGGTAGTGGGCTGACCGACCGACCAACAGGGAGGGGAGGGGGGGGGGGGCATACTGTTTTTTTTTACAATAGCCGCCACTGGTTTAACTCATCTTGACCCTGATAATGATGTGCAGTGCTCACAGGGTGGAACCCCCTTACACAGGAGGCCATTAATTATGTGATTTTATTTCTTGAAATCACAGGTTTCAAGAAAGAAAATTGTTTGATTCCTCCCATGGTGCTATTGTGTTTTCCTGCAGGGGGGAGTGGGGAGCCATCCCTGCTGGGAGAACACAATGATTAATGCTAGCAGCTATAGCCAATGGCAATAATTGCATGTTAAAAACCAGGCATGTTGGTTGTCAATGGATCAACTTGGGTACAATCAGCCTGCCCATAGATGGATCAAATCTTGGCTGGTTCAGAACAGACCGGCCGAGATTTAATCCATCTATGGCCAGTTTTGGGCTTTCTCTAATTAACAGAGAGCAGTGATTGAAGTAAGGTGTGGTTCATTAAATTCAAGTCAAATGACATTATCCTAAGATCCTGTCTTACCGTATTTATTGGCGTATAACATGCACAGGCGTATAACACGCACACCTAACTTTAAGAGGGAAGTTTCAGGAAAAAATAATTCCACAGCCCCCTGTGTATAACACGCAGGCACAGTTTACCCATTATTTTCAGGGTAAAAAAGTGAGTGTTATACGCCAATAAATACAGTATATTAATCCTCTGGAACACCTCTGATTTAAAGGGAAAATTTGGTAACCCTTGTATCTAGAGACAAATCAAAGCTTTTTGACACGTGGACCAGAATTAGCCAGTTCCCCACTGCTTTAGATGCAGAACGGGTTAAGCAAAGCTGGATAAATCCGACTCGAATGTCATAGGCAAGCAATGAGGTCATTGTTTTGACTTCAATGCATGCCACACATCAATCAAGAAATGTACTGCAAAAATATTTCTGTTTTTCTTCCTATTTTCCAGATCTGTTTGCGAGAAATGCAAGGCAGAAGAGGCTGATCAGTACATCATGTCGATTTTGTAGAAAAAGAAACAGAGTCACAAAAAAGCCTCAGGATTTTATGTAATTATCTGCAGCAGGCTTTCGAATACGGCATTTAATGTGAACCAGTCAGCCATATTAATAATTGATATGTATAAGGCTATTATATATATTTTTTAAATTTAGAAAACTGAGCCGCATTTTACTCCAATGTAGGAGGTATGTACCGTTCTCTTTTTTCCTGCATTGTGTCTTACGACTATTCCAGTAATTGTATAATATTTACATTGTTATTTTCAATTTTTTACATTTCTTCTTTTTTATTATTTTTTATTCATGTCCTAAGGGTAAAAAAATGACAGAGGTATGGGATGCAGGTGTAAATTGTTTGTAAATACCAACATTAGAAGCCACTCATCATGAAACCCACCCTGTGCTCACTAGTGCAAAGCCTTTAGCTTGCTAGAATTACCTAGAATGGAATGTGCTAGTTAATTTTCCGCCTACTGTGCTAAGTAGTATGCATTTGAGGAGAAGAAAAACAATGAACGAAGGGCTTAATTAGAGGATAGGTACACTCAAATGTGAAAAATCAGTTATGGCTGGCTGCTGGCACATTAAAGCAAATGCTGATTGCCTATATACCTGTGGAGCTCCTTGGGCGATATATGCTGGTCGCAGCCCTTCTATAGCTCCCCTGTTATTGTGATCACAGCACTTTTTGACTTTGGGTCAAAAAATGGTGCAACCGGGTTCCTCAGCAAAATATCAACAATTGACAAGAGTTAAAGGGGCAACCTGCGATCTAAAGCTGACCTCCAGACTTTAGATAATAATTTCCCAATCCAGCATTTTTTGGCAGTCTATACAGCTGTTCCCAGATTATAAAGCCAACAGACAATGGAGAAAACCTTATCTAGAGCCTACATTCTTGTAAAGCCATGGCTTGTGCGGCTTGAGAATTCTTGTTTAGTGCCAGCAGGTATTGGGCTTAATTTACAAAAAAATTAATGTTTAGTGAAAAAAAGCTTTGGTTGCACAACTGACTAAGCTCCGATTATTAGCTTTATGGTGGCCACACATGTATGAGCATAGTAATTCAATTGGTCATTTGTCGTCACTTTGAAGAACCATAAAAACCTAACTATTTAAATCCCCAAATGATGTCACACATGGGTTCATACTGCTGTGTAGTCATTGAGGAGTACTGTGCAATATGCACATGACAGCAGAAAAACCTTTCTGGAAAAAATCAGCATCGGCCTTTGGCTGGTAGTCAGGACCTGTAATTCCACAGTAGCTGGAGATCCAGAGGTTGTGTATGGAGAGGGTCATAGGTTGCCTAAATATGTTTTAAATGTTCTTGTAATTCTGCAGTTTGTGTGGAACCCCAAACCAGTCTAATTTATAGTGGTTGTGGGGTAGGTCTTTCATAAGCATAGCTAATTCCATTTCTGTCTGGCACCGTGCCTCTATTTAAAGCAATTTAGGATAGCGTTCTCTGCCAAGAAGCTGATGCTAATTGCCCTTACAGCTTTGTCTATCATGACTCCTGTTTATAAGTGTAACTATAGTGTCAGCCCGGTGACAGCGTGTCTTAGAGCTGTTAGGAAGTCAGCAGTATTCTGATGTTAAGCCCTTACTCTATCCAGACTTGTACGGTTTAGACAAATTGAGGCGGTACCTTTTATTTATTATTTTGAATTTATGCCTTCCTAAAGCTCAACCTTTTTTGTATTGGGCAGATTATCAAAGAATTAAAATTTCAGTTAGGTTTTTATTTAATCTCTATTGGGGGGATTTTCCCTCATTTCCTGTCCATCCAAGAAATGGCGGTCCAGTTAACTTTGGGGAGACACAGCAAACAATAACATCATCGGAAGATCTAGGCTGTACTAAAAATGTGTTTCCTGACGCATTCATGGCAGCACACACTGGGTTGTGACTCCGCCCCCACAACCTGACAGGATTGGTTAGCTATAAATTTGAAGGGGAGACGCCCCGCATCATTCTCTTTTTTCATCCTCACCTGACAAGATTGAATGAACAAGCAAAAAGCATGCCTCTTACCGCAAATCGCCCCAGCAGGTTCAGCCTCTCCTGTTTGGAAGTCCCTCCTGTACAGTCTCTAAATGAGCTTTATGGTGGGAACCCCGTTCTGGTGGTCTCAGGGGCTCTGGAATTATACTGGCATCTGTAACAAGCTTTAAAGAAGCTTCAAATCTCACAGTGGCCCCCACTTTTGCTCTGTCTTTCCTTCCAGTGCAGTGTGTCCTTCCACAAAGGTATTTGTATCATTACATTTACCACCTAAGGTTAGTCCGTTTTGTACCTTTGTCTGCCTGTTGTTTTTTTTTTTCTCAGCTCTGCTGAGCCCTGTGGTTCCTCTGAGACCCCATACTCTCGGGGTCACCGCTGCGTACCCCTTGGCGCTCTGCACATGCGCGCAGCTCAGTGATGACGCCGCCTGTCTCCTCTGCCCTCTTCCAAAATGGCGCCAGGCGAGCGGGACGCTTCTGCACATGCGCGCGTCATTAA
Source organism: Rana kukunoris (assembly GCA_029574335.1). Lineage (NCBI taxonomy): Eukaryota > Metazoa > Chordata > Amphibia > Anura > Ranidae > Rana > Rana kukunoris. The sequence continues at coordinate 113,032,664 of CM056049.1, read as the reverse complement.
AAAAAAGAAGGAAAAAAGAAACAGTCCTATTGCTCTGTAGTTCTGGCTGCCGCACTGCTGCTCTGCTCTACTCAGAGTGAAGATTGCACCAGGTGTGTGCAGGCATGTCCCAGATCAGCCTGGGCTAATTGATTACACACAAAAAAAAATAAAAAAAAATAAAAAAAAGGAATAAATAGGATAGAAGATATTATACAAGCGCCCAGAGGCGATTCAGTTTGCATGTGCCGCGCTATATAAGTTTTCATCATTCATTCATTCATTCAATACATTTATATATTAATTTATAACATACCATAGAAGAAAGTGTATCCATAATTTAACAATTAATATAATTAAAAAAAAAAAAAAAAAAGGATAGATATATGTATATAAAATTATTATATTAATTTAATAAATAAAAATGTTGGGGGGGAACATATTGTAATGTTTTCCCTTCTCTCTTTTTTCCCACCTTTTCGGGCTGTCTCTCTGCTATCCTCATGGGAGCCACTGCCCTCGCAGACCACCATCAGCTGACCAGGTATAGAGGCCGTCCAGAAGGTGGTAAGTAGAGGGGAGACAAAAAAGAGAGCCTGGCCACTGACGCTACAGTTTTGGTAGCCCTATCGGGTCAAGAGACGCAAGTTTGCGGCACAGAGGGAGATTCTAGCCATGCTTCCGGCAGAAGGCGCAAGAAATCGCTCAAGGTTACCCTCTTGATTTCTTCAATCAAGGCATAGCCGCTCGCGTCACAGCACTCCCGTCATAGTCGGTCCCACCGCAGACGATTACCTTCATCCCAGACAGAGCTATCTTACCCGCACCACGGCAAATGTTTGCCAAATATGCGGGGCGCCATCCTTGCCAGGGGAATTGGCCTGCCACTCGTGCTTCATCGAAGTAACCAAGGATTCAGAGGCCAGAGTAGATACTGAGCTCCCAGGAGAATCGCCACAGGGATCATATGTGGGCGATCCTTCCCCAAGCACATCGCCCGGCCGTTACGCCAGGGTGCAGTAACCCTCTCTAAGAATGAGGAGTGTGAGCAGGCGTCGGACTGTCTCTTTTTGGTTGAACCATTTGCCCATTCACTCAAGGAAGCGATCGGCTGGGAGGAGGTTATGGCAGAACTTCTGAAGGTTCAGAAATATTTCCCGGTGCTGAAAAGAGGGTCCTGAATCATTTCCCTTCATCGAAGAGCTGGAGAACCTCATAAAGGATAAGTGGGGGGTCGCATAAGCGGCCCAGTATGAGCAACAAGTTTGCAGATTGTACCCCTTGTGGTAGTCTAAGATCGATTCTTTGATCAATGCAACTACGGTCGATTCATCTTTAATGCGACTCGCTAGAGACGTTTCTCTACCGATTGAAGACGCAGTTACCTTCCGGGACGCTCTTGATCATAAAATCAATATAGAACTGAAGAAAGCCTGCTCCACGACAGGAGCCGCTTGTAGGCCGGCTATCACCACAGCGGCAGTCGCTAAAACTATCGCTGCATAGGCAGCTAATGTTGAGAATCCCATTCTAGAAGGAGCCGACCAGGGGAAGATATTCTCCTCCCTGCAGGAAAATTAAGTTGGCTTACGGCTCCTGAGGGGGCGACTTCATGGCTGGGAAGAGCCTTATGGCTGAGACCCTGGATAGCGAAGGCAGCGTCAAAATCAACTGGTGCAAAATTCCATATGGTGGCTCAAGTGTATTCGGCACAAAGATGGACTCGGCCATCTCCAAGGTTACCGGGGGAAAGTCTGGGCTGATTTCTCCGATAGGAAAACCAGAGCCCCAGAAGGGCCCCGCTTACAGGCGTGATCTTCCTGTCAAGTACAGGGATGTTAGATCCTACCGCCCTGGCAGGGAATTTAGGAGGGACTGGAAGACTCGACCCTCCTTCATGTAGATACAGTAAGCCAATCACAGCTGGGGAACAGCAGAAGGCCTTTTTGAGGGTCCGTCTGCCCACCCAGCTCAGGTGAGCACCAGACTCAAGAGATTCGCTCGGATATGGGCAACTCGTATAACAGATCCATGAACACTATCCTCTATCAAGAACGGTCACAATTGGAAATTCATGGGCACATTGCCAGGGAACACATTCCAGCCTGCCAAGTACTTCCGCACCAGAAAGGGAGGGGGTTTTATTCCCCTTTATTTATGGTACAAAAAAAAAAAACGGGGATCTACGTCCAGTCTTGGACCTAAAGAATTTCAACAGACGATCAAAATAGAGGCCCTCAGATTGGAAAAGCCTTCAGTCCATTTTGTTGTCAGTGGACGTGGGAGACTGGATGCTATCTCTAGATATTTCGGGCGTTTACCTTTACATCCCAGTTCATCTTACCTTCCAGAGGTCCCTTCGGTTCTCAATCGATCAATCCCATTTCCAATTTTGGTGCCCCCCATTCGGCATCGCCTCAGCACCCAGAGCATTCGGCAAGTTAGGGTGTTCCTAGGGGCAGAATAAAATACCAGGTTGTACCGGGTGCAACTCCCTCAAGAGAGGCTGAAGCCCTTGCTCTAGAAGATACAAAGTCTGCTATCATCCAGACGTCTAACTGTCAGAGCCTGCCTCAGTACCCAGGGGTCCATGTCAGCATCCATACCCTTGATACAGTGGCCCCTGTGGCACATGCGAGTCTTACAGAACTCCTTTCTCAGGCAGTGGAATAGAACGTCAATACTCCAAACCATTCACATCCCGAACTGGGTAAAGCAATTAGTATGGTGGTGGACACACCCGTCCGACCTCAGGGAGTCCATTCCAAAAGTTCCCCCTAGTCCAGAAGTAGTAACATCGGACGCCAGCCAGGGGTGATGGGGTCCACACTATCTAGACTGAGTAGCCCAAGGACAGTGGCATTTTCGGGCTCAGGGCATAGTGTCAAATATTTTAGAGCTCAGAGCAACCTTTCAGGCCCTCCTGGCCATTGCGCCTCTTCTATAGAGGAAGAGTGTCCTGATCAGGATGGACAACAAGTAGCGGTGTCATGTATCCAGAGACAGGGGAGCATCAGGAGTCGCACGCTTCATAATGGAAGGGGCACAAGTGCACCTTTTAGATCTGTGGGGAGTATGCGTCCCAGCAACACAGAATTCGTTGGCCAACTACTTAAGCCGAGAGACACTTTCAAACACACGAACGGTCCCTGAACCAACAGGTATTCTCCATTCTTACGAAAACTAGTACCAGAACCAGAAGTCGACCTAGCGGCCACGCCAAAGAACTCCAAGTGTCAGAGGTTCCTGTCCAGAGCCCACTTTCCATTACCTGAAGGGACAAACTGCCTAGTTCTTCCATGGAGCTGCGAGCTGGGGTACATTTTTCTTCCAACTTCTCGGATTACAAGATTCCTGTCCCGACTTCGGAAGTCCTCAGCCACAGTTATTGTACTAATACCGTTCCGGCTGAGGAGGCCATGGTTTACGACCCTGCTACAACTAGGTACGCGGCCTCAATACATCTTCCAGAAACCTGGGATTTCATACATCAGAGGCAATTCTTCCATCCAGCCCAGAGAAGCTGCATTTGCCAGCTTTGAAGCTGAGAGGGCTAGGTTAGGGGAACTAGGATACTCTCAGGAGGTAATATCAACCTTAGTACAAGCTCTAAGGAGCTCCACTGATGTCACCTATACTAGGATCTGGGAGAGGTTCGTGTCATCGCAGCAAAGACATTGGAATCCCATCTCAAATTCTTGAATTTCTTCAGTCAGGGTTTAACAAGGGCCCGGGCTTGGGTACCCTGAAGGTGCAAGTATCTGCCCTTTCAGCCATGACGGGTACTAGATGGGCTCTTCATCATCTGGTCACTCTGTTCCTCAGGGCCTACGTAAGATCAGACCACCTAGGAGGCCAGCCTTTCCAACAGGGGATCTCTGTGTAGTACTCGAGGCCCTGTCCAATCCACCTTTTTCTCCATTCAACTTAGTCTCACCGTGGAACCTAGCTCTGAAGATGGCTTCCCGTATTGCTATCACCTCAGTTAAGAGGGCGCCGGAGATACAAGCACTTATGACTATGGAACCCCTATTCAGTGTTCTTCCCTGACAGAGTGGTTCTGAAGCCCTCAGACCATTTTTATCCAAGGGTAACTTCCTCCTTTCATTATAACCAGGACATCGTCCTTTCGTCTTTTACTAATGAGAGGGGCGAGTCCCATGACTAGGATGTCAAGTCTACCATCTCCAGTTACGTCACAGCTACATCTCAGGAAGACGGATTCTCTCTTGATTATCCCACACGGGAGCAGACGAGGTCAGCCAGCTACCTCCCGTACCATTACCTCTTGGTTGTTAAAGCTATCAAGGAGACCTATTCCATCCAGCAACTTACGCCTCCTAGAGGGCATTAGGGCTCATTCGACAGGGGCAGAGGCCACTTCTTGGGCAGCATATTGCGGGACTTCACCGGAAACCATAGGCAGAGCAGCAACTTGGTCTTCCCAACACATCTTCATTTCTCACTACAGAGTGAATTCTGCTCTCCTGGCTACCGTCGACTTCGGCAGATCTGTTCTTAGAGCCAATTCCTCAGCGCTATAAAGAATAAATATTACTGTTTTCTTGCACCCTCCCGACTGGCGAGTTATATCCCAGTGTGTGCTGCCATGAATGCGTCAGGAAAATGGAAAATTGTATACTCACCTTTCCGTAATTTTCCTTTCCTGACGCATCTTCATGGCAGCACACAGATGCCCACCCTGCTGTTTTATGATGATATATACAGAGAATGGTGCGGGGCGTCTCCCCTTTAGTGTTGAGCAGAATATGCCATATTCGATTTCGCGATATATCTCGAATATATAGTCGAATATTCGAGATATATTCGCTAAATACGAATATTCGTGATATTTTTTGGAAATGAAATGATTGCGAATTTTCGCTATTGCGATTTTTCGCTATTGCGATTTTTCGCTATTGCGAATATTCGAGAAATGCGGAATGGAGCACTCTGATTGGCTCAGAATATTCGTGATATATTACAATACAAAATAATTGCGAATATTCGGCAAATGCGGAAGGAGCACTCTGATTGGCTCAGAATATTCGTGATATATTACAATACAAAATAATTGCGAATATTCGGCAAATGCGGAAGGAGCACTCTGATTGGCTCAGAATATTCGTGATATATTACAATACAAAATAATTGCGAATATTCGGCAAATGCGGAAGGAGCACTCTGATTGGTTCAGAATATTCGTGATATATTACAATACAAAATAATTGCGAATATTCGGCAAATGCGGAAGGAGCACTCTGATTGGCTCAGAATATTCGTGATATATTACAATACAAAATAATTGCGAATATTCGGCAAATGCGGAAGGAGCACTCTGATTGGCTCAGAATATTCGTGATATATTACAATACAAAATAATTGCGAATATTTGGCAAATGCGGAAGGAGCACTCTGATTGGCTCAGAATATTCTTGATATATTACAATACAAAATAATTGCGAATATTCGAGACATGCGGAATGGAGCACTCTGATTGGCTCAGAATATTCTTGATATTTTATCGTAATTTCGCAAAAATGCGAATGAGAAATTTATTGCGGAATTTCGACAGTAACACTCTGAAATCGAATATATGTGTTATTTTAGCTAAAAACAATATTGCGAATTTCTCGAAAATAATCGCGCGATATCGCTATTGCCGAATAATCGCATTGCGATTTTTCGGCAATATAAAATGATCGCTGCAGCTACTCGGCCCAAGGTCTCTAATCATACCAGCAATGCTTTTAGACGTCGATGGGGATCTCTAGGATGTGATCTGTTCTAAAAAAAAATAAAAAAAAATACGAATATTCGAAATAGCGAATATTCACCGCGAAATTCGCAATATATCGCGAATACTCGAATATGCCATATTCGAGCCGAATATTCGCAATACGAATATTCGTGAGCAACACTACTCCCCTTCAAATTTATAGCTAACCAATCCTGTCAGGTTGTGGGGGCGGAGTCACAACCCAGTGTGTGCTGCCATGAAGATGCGTCAGGAAAGGAAAATTACGGAAAGGTGAGTATACAATTTTCCATTTTTCTTTCTGTGTTTTTATTGGAGAGGTTTCCTGTCCCTTCTGGTGACAGAGTGGAAATCTCCCATATGGAAACACACACATAAATAAAAATCTGACAGGGACCCTTTTTTACTAAAATACAATAAAAGGTTTTGTTTGGGATTTTAAACACCAATTCCAGCCATTTCTGGATAGCATGAGGAAGGGATAAAAGCTGTGTGAGGTTTTTGTTTCTATCTGTGTCTTCTATGTTCCCTTCATTTATTTTGTTTAAAGCGGAGTTCCACCCAGCAAAACAATATTTGCCCATATTGCTTAAAAAAATGAAATAAAAAAAAAGTGAAAAAAAAAAAAAATACTCACCCGAAATACCTGTTGCTATGTGGAAGTCCGTAATCTGCCTCTTCCACACCGCGGTGTCTTTTCTTCTTCTTCGGCTTGTGAATGGGGCGCGCTGCTTTCTGGGAACTGTGTGTGTTCTCAGAGAGCAGCCGCCCATTCACAAGCCAGCGTGAGACTCACGCAGACGCAGTAGGGAATGGGCAGTGAAGCCATACGGCTTCACTGCCTGTTTCCCATAGTGTGAATGGCGGCGCGGGACCCGGAGCGATCGTGGGATCAGGGGGGCCATCAGCGCGGGCAAGTAGGACAAGGTAAGTGTCCTTATTTAAAGTCAGCAGCTACACTGTTAGTAGCTGCTGACTTTAAAAAAAAAAAATTGCGGCTGGAACACCCCTTTAAGGCCCGGTTCACAACGAATGTGATGCGTCAAAAACATTCTAAATTTGCATTTCATCCATAAAGTCATGGGGCCAGATTCAGATACAATTATATTGGCGCAGAGTATCAGAGATACACTACGCCGCCGTATTTTACCAGGCTGTACGACGAATCCTGGTAGATTTTGTCCCTTACGGTACGGCGGCGTAGTGTATTTCTCGTGAAGCATTTAAATTAGGCGCGTCCCCGCGGCGATCGAACTGCGCATGCTCCGTTCAGAAATTTCCCGCCGTGCATTGCGCGAAATAACGTCAATACATCATTCGTTGTTTGAGTAGCGTAGTTTACGGACATTCCTATTCCCGGACGTTTTACATCAAAAATAAAAATAGACGTCGAAAAACGTTGATATTCGACGCGGGAACGACGGCCATACTTAACATGGGCTTTCTAATATTAGACCAGCAAAAAGCTGGTATAGTTTTAAGCAGCAAAAATATGACTAAAGATGCCGTAAGAGATTGCGATAGACGTTCGTAATTTCGTGGATAGTCGGCAAAAGCTCATTTGCATACCCCGACGCGGAAAACGACGGGAACTTCACCCAGCGGCCGCAATTTTATTGCAGCGTAGATCCGAACGCGTACGAACACGTAAACCAGTCGGATTGAAGCCCGCAGCTGTAATTTCATGGTTTGAGGTTTCAGAGTAGTGAAAAAACGCGCGTAATTCGAAAGTACTCCAGTCTAACACGAGATAGACAGGCGTAATCGCTCTGTGAATCTGGCCCATTGTTTTCAATGACGGTCTTTCACATACATGCGTTGCGATTCCTCTATGAATGCGATGCGAAAAAAAAAGGGTCTTATGCGAGTTTATATCGTTGCATTGTCAATTTAGACTTCATAGATATCAATGTAAATTGTTGTGGATTCACATTGCTGGTTCACATGTGTGCGAATTCCACCACAATACTCTCCACAAAAACCAGGAAGTACACGAGAAGTTAACACCTTTTTTTTACATTATGATTACATTGGCTAGAACATCAATCGCAGCTATGTCCAACTCCTGAAATTTGCAGTAAATTTGCACCTCACACAGAAAAAAAAAAAAGGAACAAATTGACAGTGCAGCAGTGTGAACCGAGCCTCAGAGGGTTAAAAAGAGAAAAAAGTCTTCCCAATGGGGACACAGACAGGAAAAAAATAAAATAAAATGGGAAGTTCTAATCCTTCTCACATGTATATAAAAGTGGGGGGAAAATTATGGATAGAGTTGGGCTTTACAACATTGGAATTACTTTTACCAACTTGCTATAATCCTATTTGTAAGATTTTGTTTTGGCTGGAGTTCTTTTTTGGCCGGGTTTACACTACAATGCATTGCCCTTGCAAAATGCAGTTGGTAATGGCACCCCAAATGCAGCTTGCACTACTTTTTCCACGTTCTGGTATATTCGACAGCAATTGAAATAAATGGGCTGTCGGAACTCGGGGGACCCACGCAGTTCTATGTGTGTTCTAGTGTGAACCGGCCCTTAATATGCAAGGTTTAAAAAAAGAACTGCAAAAAGCAATGTCGGGATCAGTGATTTTTAGCGGGACTGTGACATTGCGGCAGACAGATCGTACACCTAACGGACATTTTTTACACTTTTTTGGGAACTGGTGACATTACTACAGTAATCAGCGCTAAAAATATGCACTGTTATTGTACTAATGACACTGACAGGGAAGGGGTTAACATCAGGGGCAATCAAGGGTTTAACTTATCCCTCACTGTGTGTTTTAACTGTATGGGGGAAGGGCTGACTGGGACAACACACTGATTCATCTTCCTTCATAGCAGAAAGACAGGATCTGTGTGATCTCCCCTGTCAGAACAGAGACTTGCCTTGTTTACACAGGCAGATCCCCATTCTGTCACTGCGGGGAACAATCACGGGTGGCCAGATCTGCTGATTGGCACCCCCGCTGGCCAATAGGAGCGTGCACACCCACAGATGTACAAGCCCGGCGATTTGCGCAGCCGAGCCAACTTGACACAATATAACTGCGGCGGCTGGTTGACAAGTGGTTAAAAGAACAAACAGCACCTGATTCATATTAACAACAGATAACTTATGCCATGTACACACGATCATTTTTAATGTCATTAAAACGATCGTGTGTGGGCTTCAGAGCAAAATTCTAACATTCTAACCTTGTCGTTTTTCGGGTTGTAAAAAATGGTTGTGTGTGGGCTTTAATGATGTGAAAAATCCGCGCATGCTCAGAAGCAAGTTATGAGACGGGAGCGCTTGTTCTGGTAAAAACTACCTTTCGGAATGGAGTAAGCACATTCATCACGCTGTAACAGACAGAAAAGCGCGAATCATCTTTTACTAACACAAAATCAGCTAAAGCAGCCCAAAGGGTGGCGCCATCTGCATGGAACTTCCCCTTTATAGTGTCGTTGTACGTGTTGTACGTCACCGCACTTTGCTAGAGCTTTCTTTTTTTTTCACAATCGTGTGTAGGCAAGGCCGTTTTAATGATCGGGTTGAAAAAAACGTTGTTTTTTCTAGAGCCTGAAAAATGATCGTGTGTATGCGGCATTAGAGCTGCAGCTCTGTGTATCTGTTAGCAGCTGCTTTTACACATACACAGCCTGGCTGATGGATCACATAGCACTGTGAGATTTCACTTATGAAAGAACGATCAGCAGTGTCAGGCAAGTGTCATGTGTAACACAGCCCAACAATGCTGATCGTTCTTATAAAACTGCAAAAATCACTTAGCACTTTAGATGCAGCTGCTGATAATACACACAGAATCGCAGGCTGCATGATTTCTGTTTGTGAATGACAATGCTCATCTCCAGAGCAGCCACTGCAGCCAGAGACCAGAGCTCTCAATTACAAAATTACATATTTTTTCTAACGGCATTGTTGAAAGGGGGGGGGGGGGGCAGTCTCACCATGCATCCTAAGCACAATACAATCCATTTTTTTTTTTAAAGTGCTTTGTCTTTCCATACCTGTAGGCTATACACAGCCTCTCTGTAATCCCCCCATCCCCCTTCATCCTGCCTATGACAGGCAGGATTATTACAAGCACGCTCTCAACACTGATATATTTAGCCTGCTGGCTCATTGAAAGGCAGAGCGTGCGCAGTGTGCAATCTCTCTTCCTGAGCTCAGCCACGGTAGCTCCAGAGGAAGAGACTGCACATGAACAGTACTGAGAGAGCACTTGTCTTCCTTCTCTCAGCTAATATTTGTTAGGCCCGTTTCACATGGAGTGGATACCGTTCTGATTACCAAGGGATCTGTTAGCTCAGCTGATCCCCTGCTGATTGGAGGAGAGGGTGTGGATGACAGGTCTGCGTCTGCTCAGTTTCTGCAGAGCAGACACGGACAGAGCCTCTATGGGCAGCCAGGAATTAAACTGACTCTGTTGTCTATTTACATCCTACTACCCTCCGTTGTAGCCCACCTAAATTAAGGTGACCAGATCTTTAAAATGATATCCGGGGACATATTTTTATTTTACTAGTAATGGCAGCAATCAGTGACTCTCTGCCCGTTGCCGCCGCCACCTTCCTCACAGCCTGTCAAGTCTTACTATCCGGGCCCCAGCTTTTACTGGATGGGGAGCGGAGGAAGATTACTCCACCAGGGAAGGCAAGGAGATAAGCAGGGAAGTGGCTGACATGCGAGCGAAACTGAAGAAATATTCCCTACGCTCCAACCAGTAGTGTTGAGCGGAATACGCCATATTCGATTTCGCGATATTGCGCGAATATATAGAAGAATATTCGCGAATATTCGCTAATATCGAATATTCGTGATATTTTATCCAAAAAAATGTTTGCGAAATTTCGCTAATGCGAAAATGATTGCGAAATTCTCATAAACGGAGATCATTTCCTGTATTACTAAACTAATATGCACTAAACACTAACTCTACACTAACTCTACTTAAAAGAAAGGAGAATAAGGGGGCAAAAGAAGGGCGGAGAAGATAATCGCGCAATATTCCTATTGCGCGATTATCTTCTCCGCCCTTCTTTTGCATCATAGCCAATCAGAATAACTTGAATATTCGGCAAAAGGAATATCGCGCAATATTCCTTTTGCCGAATATTCGAGTTATTCTGATTGGCTCTGATGCAAAAGAAGGGCGGAGAAGAAAATCGCGCAATATTCCTTTTGCCGAATATTCGAGTTATTCTGATTGGCTCTGATGCAAAAGAAGGGCGGAGAAGAAAATCGCGCAATATTCCTTTTGCCGAATATTCGAGTTATTCTGATTGGCTCTGATGCAAAAGAAGGGCCGAGTAGCTGATGCGATTCTTTTATGTTGCCGAAAATTCGCAATGCGAATTTTCGGCAACATAAAAGAGTTGCATCAGCTACTCGGCCCAGGGTCTCTCTCTAATCATACCAGCAATGCTTTTAGACGTCGATGGAGATCACTAGGATGTGATCTGTTTTAAAAATAAATTTGAAAAAATACGAATATTCGCCATATTCGCCGCAATATTCGAGTTATTTGCGAATACTCGAATATGCAATATTCGTAGCGAATATTCGCAATGCGAATATTCGTGAGCAACACTACCAACCAGCACATGATCATCAGAAAGGGGCACAGATAATGGAAATAAATAAACCCCACTAAGCTAGTAGGAGCGGCGGAGCGGGGGTGTGTAATTCAGAATATTTTTTCTGCACTGACTGTCTTTGAAATTGTCCCAGCCTCTGTCCAATCAGGGGACAAAACCGGGGACAGACTTGGTCAGGGAACAGTGTCCTCAATCCGGGCACTGTCCCCAGAAACCTGGGATGTCTGGTCACCCTAACCTAAATAGAAGAGGATGGATCCTCTTCCATCCTTTTTTTATAGCAGACCGGATTAGACGCAGATGTTGTCAGGTGTATTACAACTAAGTGTCAATAGGAATGCATTGACCTTTCCGATCAGGTCCATCTGAAAATCTCATAGGCGGACTGGATTGGAATGCCTGTGTGAAAAGGGCCTAATAGTTAACAAATATAATATGACATGAGACCAGTTATAATATACTGTAGCAGCCATGAGAATGAAGGATAGATGGGCATTGAAATTCCTACTAGCAAAATCACAAAGTTATAAAAGAAGTTGCCAAGTGACTCGACCTAGTGCCAGTTACCCATAATCCATGGCAATTTTTCCCTACAATAGTAAAGGGAATGAGGCTAATGGAATCCTGAGCACTACCTTGCCACTGTAGCCTGGGCAGATTAGTCTAGTTACTGATTAGGATAACCACAGGCAGAAGATTCAGGAAATATTCATCATTAGTTGAATCAAAGCTAACCATGTGATGACAGGTGTCCAGTCCAGCCATATTTGGCCCTGGCTGTTTGCTGTATACAGGAATGATCATTTGGACAAATTAGAAGATCTGTCACAATCGCTTCTGTTCTTTGCTTTGTTAAAGGGAGTGTAAAGGTAAAACATTTTTTCCCTAAATAGCTTTCTTTACCTTAGTGCAGTGTTCCTCCACTTACCTCATCCTTCCATTTTGCTTCTTCTGAGAAATCCTCACTTCCTGTTCTTCTGTCTGTAACTACACACAGTAATGCATGGCTTTCTCCCTGGTGTGGAGAAAGCCTCTTGAGGGGGCGAGCAGGAGTGTCAGGACGCCCACTAACACACAGCTCCATTCTCTATCTAGGAAAGAAGAGAGCGTCCTGACCCTCCTGCTCGCCCCCTCCCCCCTCAAAAGGCTTTCTCCACACCAGGGAGAAAACCTTAGATTACTGTGTGTAGTTACAGACAGAAGAATAGGAAGTGAGGATTTCTAAGAAGAAAATCAAAGGATCAGGTAAGTGAAGGAGGACTGGACTAAGGTAAAGGAAGCTATTTAGGGAAAAAAAAAATCTTTACAACCCCTTTAGGCATCCATCAGCACCGCTATTCTTCTGCCCCTTCATTCACTACCATCAATTGTTTGTGTATGTAACAGTGACCCATAACAGTATTGCCATAGAACTAAGTAGACACTTAGGGCCAGATTCTCATATATTTTCGGCGGCGTAGCGTAAGCCATTTACACTACGCCGCCGCTGCGTGCTAGAGCAAGTGCTTTATTCTCAAAGCACTTGCTCCGTAGTTTGCGTTGGCGTCTCGTAAATCGCCAAGCGTAAACCCGCTCAATTCAAATGGGGCGGCTTGTATTTAAATTAAGCGTGCCCCCGCGTCGAACAAACTGCGCATGCGCCGGCCGGGGAAAAAGCCCAGTGCGCATGCTCCAGCTCACGTCAGGAAGCGTCGTTGAAACCGACGTCAAAACGACGTGAGCGTCATTTACGCAAGTCCCTATTCGCGAACGAGTTAGTAAAACGACGTAAGCGACGGAAAAAGCAGACGCTGACCCGACGCCATACTTAACATGGCGTCCGACGGGACACGACGGCATCCGACGGGACCTCGTAAGGTTACTCCACATAGAAGCTGGGGTAACCTTACGAGTTCGTAAACGACGTACGCGACGACGGGGCGGCGTAAAAGCGATCGAGAATCGGCGTACTACTTCATTTGCATATGCAAATGAAAAAACAACGTAAAGGCCACCTAGTGGCCAGAGTTGTCATTACACCTACGATCCGAAAGTGTAATGCTTTTACACTTGTCGGATGTAGAAGCGTATCTATGCAAAAGTGATGCTCAGCATCACACGCATAGATACGAGACAAAAAAAAAGGCGATACGACGGGGTATCTGAGATACTCCGTCGTAACGCCTCTGAGAATCTGGCCCCTTGGCTCTGCTCACATCTTGGCGTTGCTATTTTACAGGCGTTTTTCAGGTGCTTTCTGTGGTGTTTTTGCAGAGTTTTGCAGCGTTTTTGTACAGGCATTTTCAAGATTAAACACTTTACCCCCGGAAGAATTTACCTCCTTGCTGACCAGAGCACTTTTTGCAATTCGGCACTGCGTTGCTTTAACTGCGCGGTCGTACAACGTTGCACCCAAACACAATTCATTTTTTCTCACAAATAGAGCTTTCTTTTGGTCATATATGATCACCTCTGCGGTTTTTATTTTTTATGTTATAAAAAAAAGAGCGACACTTTTGAAAAAAATAAGCAATATTTTTTACTTTTTGCTATAATAAATATCCCCAAAAAAGATATAAAAAAAAACAAATTTCTTTCTCAGTTTAGGCTGAGTATTCTTCTACAATTTTTTGGTAAAAAAAATCACAATAAGCGTATATTGATTGGTATGCACAAAAGTTATATCATCTACAAAATAGGGGATAGTTTTATGGCATTTTTTTTTTTTTATTAGTAATGGCGGCGATCTGCGATTTTTATATTGACTGCAACATTATGGTGGACACATCAGAAACGTTTGACACTATTTTGGGACTATTGTCATTTATACCTGCGATCAGCATGACAGATATCACCACTCCCGACAGGGAGCAGTAGGCAGAACAGGGAAATGCCTTGTTTACCGCTTCGTGACACGAAAACGGGCACCCGGCGATCACGCCCACAATGCAGCGATTTAAAGGCAACGTACAGGTACGTTGCTTTACGCAGCCGTGCCATTCTGCCGACGTGTATCATCGTGCAGCAGTCGGCAAGTGGTTAAAAGGTCACCAATGTAAAAACAGTAAAACACCCCGTAATCTGCCAAGAAAATGTTCCTGTACTTTTTTGAGCGACAGGTGCTTTGCTTCAGGCGACAGAACGCTCAGATGTGAACAGGGGTCATTAAAATTAATGGGATTTGTCTTGCTGGGCGTTTTTAGAGCTAAGATTTACAGCAGAAAAACGCCTAGGTGTGAACAGAGCCTTAGACCCCATACACACTGTTAGATTTTCTGCAGATTTTTTTCTTCAGATTTACCAAAACCATGTAGAGCAAGGGCCTGCCTGATTGCATACACATTGAAAGTCTTAAGGTTTGACCTCACGTTATATGGTTTTGGTAAATCTGAAGACAAAAATCTGCAGAAAATCGAATAGTGTGTATGGGGCTTAGTATAGATGTATAAGCTAAGAACTTTGACAGAAAAAAATCAACGTGCAGAGCTGTTATTTTTCTATTTTTAGTTGACAAATTGTGCATGTCTATATTTTAAGGCTTGCGTACAATTTACATGCTCAGGTTCTGCACCTTGAGAGCCTGTTGATGAGGACAAAGGCCTCTTCCCGACAACCCTGGCCATTGGTTGTCGGGGTCTGAGGGCGGGGGGCCGTGGTTGCAGGAAATAAATATGCTCTGCGATTGTCCAGCCTTAGTGTAGCCAATCACACAAGCAGTAAATTACATTTCTGGGGGGCGTTTGCTAAACCATCAAACAGAACTGTGTACAGTTACATAATTTGAGCATTTTATGCCATACTTATTTTATAACAAAACATAATAGGGGCTTATGGTATTTAACAATAAATGATTGTGATATTTCCCAAATATTCACTCCAATTTAAGGCCCCATTCACACGGACAAACGTATGCGTACATTTGTAAGAAGGGCCATCTTTACCCACATGTGATGCACATCTGTGCGCAAGCAGCCCCATTTATGTCTATTGGGAAGCAGTAGCTGCACAGACACAGCCACTGATCCCAATTTGACAGTCGTGCAGGTGTGTGTGTGTCTGTACACAGACAGTGCGTGTTCAGGGGACATGCACCTGCACCCACACCTGTCACCCTGCCCAGTCCACCATCCATCTCTCAGTCACTTAGAGACACAGAACAGTCCAAAAGCTTTATTTTTTTTATTTTTATTTTGTAATTTGAGAAGACTGAACTTGGATGGGAATGGGAAATTATGGGACTTGGGACTACTATATACACTCCTGTATATACACTCCAGTCTTCTCTCCAGCACAAATACTTGCTTAAGACCTTTTTTCCTTCCCTCCTCCAGCACTTCACTTGGTGCATAATGTTACTCCTCCAGCACTTCCCTTGCTGCAGACTGTTACTCCTCCAGACTAGATAGCGCGCATGGTTAAGCTTAAGACTAACTCAGTAAGGCCTCAGTGGATTGCCTTTTTGAGCAGGGGCCTTGGGCCCATATGGTGTAGAAATAGTACAGGTGCTAACTGTCCTATATTCAGCTACCAATCCCAGATAGCTCTCTTCAGGCCCTGCAATTGCCTCTCTCCACTGCACTTCCCACATGCACTCTTCTGGTTCTGCACCCATCTCAAACTGCAAACTCACAGTTCTCTCAGGCATGCCTCCCCAGTCTTCCCGACTGTGCTTCACTCACCAGCCCTCCTGGCTGTGACCAATTGTCCTCACTGGAGACTCTTAGCAGTGTACTCTCCTTCAGTCCTCTCATTGCTCTTGCATGTGACTCTCTTCCAGGATCTCCTCTTTCCTCCTGGATGCACCCGAGCCCCAGCCGAAGGTCACCCCCCCCCCCCCCCAGAATGGGCAGCTCCCTATGGGCCCACGACAGCCTCCACACTCTCTCACTCCAGCTCTTCCACCCGCCAACTCCTCCCCAGCTGGGCTGGCCCTAGGTATTTGAGGAGGCCTGCCCCTTGCCAATCCAAGTTGGGGATTGGTCAAGGCTCCTCAAAATACCCCAGACAGCACCATCTCATCTCTCCTCCTCTCTTTCTAGAACTTTCTAGAAAGAAGAGGGAGTATTACTCCTAGAGAGTAATTTACCATTGTTTGAAAAGTGTGGACTCTTTGCAAACAAGCTCATACTTTACATGTAGAGTAAAACGTATCTCTGAATATCTGATAATTGCACATAAAGTCTATACTTGAATGTTTGTAATCTATATTTTCTTGTACAATAAAACTTTTTCTTTGATTAAAAAAAGAAGGAGGCTACGGTGATGTTACCTGTGAGTCACTCAGCCCTGCCCTGAGCCACTTCCAGCCCAGAATGAAAACAAACAGGCCATCAACCAGCTAGGCTTGCCTAAATGTCCTCACTCTAGCACCTACCTAACTAGAGGGTACTACATATGCAGAAGTACTCCTGTGTGAACAAGGTTTAAAACACATACACCAGGAAGATACTCTCAGTGAATGTTTGGTGTATGTCACATTTACAGCATTGCTTTATAAACATTCCCCATAGAATTGTGAGCGTCCTTATTTATCCCTATGCCCTTGGTACACAATTTGTGGATTGGGGTGCCAGATGGCATGTCACAGCTATTTTATTTTTTTCGGAGTCTACACTGATCTCAAGAATTTCTATTAAAAACACATTTTTCACGTCCACAAACAATGGGAAGCTCGGGATATTGTGAAATTCTAACATAAAGGTTTCGCTCCTCCGCCTCATGCCAAGACAGCAATCCACAGTGCTGATTTAAATATACTGTAAATACTTTACTGTTTGCTGGTCGCACAGGAGCTTCGTTTATATCATTTCGGAGCCTTTTCCTCCCACAGTTTTTTGTACTGTCCTGGAATACTTTGCAATTTTATTAATAAAAACAGATTTTATTCAGCAACTTCCTACTCTGCTTATTTTGTAAATACAAAGAAAATACAAACTTTGTTTGAAATAGATACATGACCTTCTCAGTAGTGCTTATCAGTTTAGTCTACCTTCATAACTTCTGTATTTACAATGTTGTAATAGCCAAACAATGTAATGAGCTAACAATCTGGCGTTACTTCTGCATTGCATCTGTATGGAATAAACTGCTCACTTTGACAGTAACAGAAGACAAACTCCTGAACGCTGAACTCCAGGTAGATATAAGTATAATCGTGCGAATAAATATCCGAAATAAATGGACAGAAGTGCAAATCCGTTGGCATGAAAAACCGCTCCCATATAATTATTTCACCTGTGTATTTAGCGGTTTACCTGATTTGATTTACTAATGGCCCATACACATGATCCGAATATTGGACGAAAACGATCGTCCGATGATGGATCGTACGATTTTCGGATCGTGTGTACACTACTTTCGAGAGCCGATCACGACCGTTCATCCGATATTTTTCGATCGGACAAGTGCGAAAATTTTCCTCATACGATGTCAGATCGTACGATTTTTGTTTAGTCAGTACAGCCGTCGTCCGACAATACAATACAAATACATTACAACACGTGACATCATTTCCGATCTTTTTTTCTGACATACGAGAATTTTCGTGAGTTTAATAACCTATTTTATTTTACTTGCGATTATTAAGCGAAAAAAGTCCTACGATCCATCGGCCGATATTCGGATCATGTGTATGGGCCATAAAACTGGAGCACTCAGAATATGGTTCAGCTGTGCATGGTAGCTAATCAGCTTCAAATTTCAGCTTGTATAATTAATGGCCCGTATACACGATCCAAATATCGGACGACGGATCGTACGACTTTTTTCGCTTAATAATCGCAAGTAAAATAAAATAGGTTATTAAACTCACAAAAATTCTCGTACGACAGAAAAAATAATCGGAAGTAATGTCACGTGTTGTAATGTATTTGTAATGTATTTTCGGACGACGGCTGTACTGACTAAACGAAAATCGTACGATCTGACATCGTACGAGGAATTTTTTTGCGCTTGTCCGATCGAATAATATCAGGATAAACGGTCGTGATCGGCTCTCGAAAGTAGTGTACACACGATCCGAAAATCGTAGATCCATCGTCGGACGATAGTTTTTTTGGCCGATATTCGGATTGTGTGTACGGGCCATAAGTTTTGGCAAAAAAATTATTGGAAGCCGATTGGTTCTATGCAGAGTTACTCTAGATTTTGCACTTTAGGCCTCAGAGGCTGCGTACACACGACCGGTTTCCTCGACAGAATCCATCAAGAAACTTGGTGGGAGAGCTTTTTTGCCAAAGGATGTGTATGGCGGCGTACACACGACCGAGGTTCTCGCTGGAAACCAGCGAGAACCTCGCTGGAAGCTGCATTCCAGCGAGGACCTCGGCTGTGTGTACACTCTCGGCGAGCTTCCCGTCGGGAAGCATGTCGAGCAGAAATAGAGAGCACGCTCTCTATTTGCTCGACGGCCCGCCTGGATGAATGGCTGGTTGCCATTCCCGACGGGCGGGTCGCCGATTTCGACGGCTGGCAGGGAACCTCGACGGGCGGAACGATGTGTTCTGCCCGTCGAGGTTCCCTGCCGTGTGTACGCGGCCTATCCTTTTCATCGAGAAAACTGCCGAGGAATTCGACGAGGAAAAAAGAGAGCAAGTTCTCGTCGTGTTACTCGTCGGGCTGGTTTTTTCGACAAGAAATTAGTTGGTGTGTATGCTTAGAAACCCATGCACCTTCGGTAAAAGTAGCATTTGTAATGGAAATAGCACATTTGTCACGCTGTAACAGACTGAAAAGTGCAAATTTCTCTTACCAAACTTTTACCTAACACGCAGTAACATGAGATTAGCAAAAGCAGCCCCAAGGGTTGTGCCAGTGGAATCGAACTTCCCCTGTTGTTGTTTGTGTTTAAGTCCCCGCGTTTGAGAACAAGGAGATTTGGTCTTAAAAGTGTGTATGCAAAGACAGCTTGTCAAGTTTCTCAACAAGCCTAACAAGGAACTTGTCGAGGAAAACGATGTGTCTTTTCCGATTAGTTCCTCGGTTGTGTGTACGAGGCCTTACATACAGGTGGACTCTGTCGCTACGGAGTCTGCCAGCTCCCGCCAGCTCAGCGGGAGATCTCTCCGCTGATTTCTGCTGAGCCGGCGGATGACAAGTCCCTCTCTGCTCACTAAGCGGGGAAGGACTTGTGCAGCACAGTTGTCTCCTCTGGGGAGATCTGATGAAAACGGACAGCATGTCCTTTTCATCAGATCTCACCCGATCTGCCATGGACGGATAGGGACGTATCACCATCCGTCCGATTTTGGCAGATCGGATCAGGTCGGATGTCAGCGGACATGTCCCAGCTGACATCCGACGCTCCATAGGACTGCATGTAGTAGCTGTTCAAGTCCGTCGTTAAAACTGACAGGCGGACCTGAACGGTCCGATCGTGTGAAAGGGGCCTTACAGTTTTAGTAAGTAACCCCCACTGTGTTTTACAGAGTACATTTTTAGTATTTACATTAGTCACTGGCTCTTCAAAGCCTATAATTTGGGTTGATTGGCTTTCCACTAATAATTTTTGATTAAATGCATTCACTGACATTTTTTATTTTATTTTGGGTTTATCCATAGCTCCCAACTGTCACATATTCCAAGGGGCTGTCCCTGATTCAGAACACAGTCCCTCTTTCCTCCTTTTTTGTCCCTCATTTTGGCCTAAAAAATTATAGTTGTATAAGAAAAGAAAAAAATTGTATTTCAAAATGTATTTCCCAGTGCTAAACCTTTCATCCAATTTCTAAATTGCTGCATTTGTAAATTTCAAAAGCCAATATAAGGAATAGTAGTGGTAAAAAAAAAGCCCTTGTGGGTTTAAAGTGTTACTAAACCGTAAAATCAGTGTGTATATGCAGTTAAGCATGCTTGTTATATTTACTGTGGAATCTAAGGGGTTAATCCTCTGCATTGTGTAAAAAGCCTGTTTGATCCTGTATGCACAGATCCTCCCCTTCTTGCATTGTCCCCAAAACATGTCCGAATAAGACAGTTACTGGAGTCAGGCTGCACAGGCTCAGTTTAATGTGTATTACTAGAGAGTTTTCCTTTTCTTGGAAGGGTGCATGTGATCGCCACAGGGCCAATCAGCACTGGCCAGATAGAGCGTCAGGGGTCCTGACGCCTTATAGGACAGTCAAAGTAGAATGAAAACCCTTCCTACAAGCTTTTGCCAGACACAGAATGCAGAGTCCTAGGTTTAGTAACACTTTAAGCTTTAGTAAAAAAAAAAAAACATGATGTCAATTGTTTTCTATGCAGAGTTGCACTAGATTTTGCATGTTTCAGTTTTAGTAAATAACCCCCACTGTGCTTTACAGAGTACATGTTCAGTACATGTACATGTTCAGTATTTACCTTAGTCACTGATTCTCAGGGCCTATCATTTGAGTTGATTGGCTTTCCACCAATAATTATTGTTTAAAAACATTCTCTGACATTTGGATTTTATTTTGGGTTTATCAAATAATGTCAAAATTCCTTAGCATAAAATAAAACCTGAAAGTCAGACCTGCAAACTGCTGTCCCTAGCACAATCATACTGTAATGCCTTGTACACACAATCAGAATTTCTGATGAAAAAATGACTTTTTTCATTAAATATTCCGACCATGTGTGGGCCTCATCAGACTTTTTTCCATCGGAGTTTAGAAATAGAACCTTTTTTTAATTTTTTTTTTGGAAATTCCGATTGTCTGTGTGGAACTCCGACGGAGAAAAAAACACGCATGCTCAGAATCAAGTCAACGCATGCTCGTAAGGAGAAACATATTCATAGCTATGAATAAGCACTGTATGATAGTGTGAAACACATCAGCTTTTCTTCAGATTTTTTGCTGTGACATGTTCACGTTGTGACCAGTTTTATTAAAAGGAACAATTTTTTTGGAGTGCGGCCGTCCCGGTTTTTCTCCATATATTTTTGCATACTATTGCAGTGCCTGCAACCAGGTGTTTGGACTCCACCTTGCAGTTCCCTGGGACCTCTGAGTGGTAAACTTTCTTTCTTGACGCATGCTCGTAACTTCATTTTTCTCAGCTCGTTCATAGTTTTACGTCACCGCGTTTTGGACGGTCGGAAATTGGTCTGACAGTGTGTATGCAAGACAGCTTGAATGGAATTCTGATAGAAAATTCCATCAGATTTTATCCCATCGGAAATTCTGATTGTGTGTACAGGGCATAAGGGATTGTTTACACTAGTGGTGCCATCTGACAAATTGGGTTAATCACTCTTCAGAGGGTGTTTGACTGGCAGTGAGGAGACACTATATTGTCTCCACCTGTCTCTTTTAACCCCTAAAATTTTGCACCATCGCACTGTACCTTTCATTTGAATAGGTCGCATTTGTTGGGCGGTAGTTCCCACCAAATACAACAGGGTGATCATTTTTGCAGTCTCACGATTCAAAGCATTGTAGCCAAAGGGTGGGCTCATTTACACTGGGTTTTTGATGCTTCTGTGATGCTTTGGTGATGCTTTTTCAAAACTTTAATGAAGCTTGGCCAATGCCTTGTGTGTGTTGATTTTCTAATTTTTTTTAAAAGGGCCCAGTAGTACCCCTGTTCAGCAAATCCCCTGCATATTAGTACTCTCGTTCAGCAGATCCCAAGCTCAGTAGTAACCCCCAGCTCTGTTGATGTTGATTCCTCACTCAGTAGTAGCCCCAGCTCTGCCAATGTTGATCTCTCGCTCAGTAGTAACCCCCAGCTCTTCTGATGTTGATCCCTCGCTTCAGTAGTAACCCCCAGCTCTGTTGATGTTGATTCCTTTGCTCAGTAGTACCCAGCTCTGCTGATGTTGATCCCCCACTTCAGAAGTACTCCCAGCTCTAATGATGTTGATCCCTCGCTCAGTAGTACCCCCAGCTCTGCTCATGTTGATCCCTGTTCAGTAGTACCCCCAGCTCTGCTGATCCTCCACAGCTCTCTTTCTCAATCTCATGAGAGTTTGCCGGGAAGGGAGGGGGATGAGTCATAATAGGGCCAATGAGAGCTGCAGAGCTGTAGGTGTGTCTTTGTGTGTGTCTGTGTAAATCAAAGAAGTAAACAGGCAGCAGCTTCAGCTGCCCACAGTTAAAATGACTGCAGCCAGACTTGGTGGAGGGAGATTTCTGCAGCATATTTGGCAAATACAGAATCACTGTATATATACAATAATATGCAAAGTGGTTAGGGAGGGAGAGGGAAGCTTCAAAAAGAATGGCAATTTTTTTTTTATTACAAGAGTAGTTCCTCTTTAGCCATATAGTCCCCGATCCTGTTTTTCAGACTTGATGTTTACACGTTAAAAGTTTTTTTTGGTAGAAAATTACTTAGAACCCCCAAACATTATAAAAAAATTCTAACACCCTAGAGACCAAAATGGCAGTCATTGCAATACTTTTTGTCACACCGTGTTTGCACAGTGGTCTTACAAGCACACTTTGTTTTAGAAAAAAATCACTTTTTTTTATTAAAAAGTAAGACAACAGTAAAGTTAGCCCAATTTTTTTATATTGTGAAGTTAGCCCAATTTTTTTATATTGTGAAAGATAATGTCACGCCGAGTAAATTGATACCCAACATGTCACGCTTCAAAATCGCACTCACTCTAACGATCGCGGCGATACCTCACATGTGTGGTTTGAACACCGCTTTCATATGCGGGCGCTGCTCACGTATGAGTTTGCTTCTGCGCACAAGCTCGTCAGGACAGGGCGCTTTAAAATATATATATATATTATTAATTATTATACTAGATTATATTTATTTTTACACTGATTTAAAAAAAAAAATTGGGTCACTTCTCTTCCAATGTAAACATCCCTTGTAATAGAAAAAGGAGTGATAGGTCCTCTTAAATATGAGATCAGGGGTAAAAAAAAACTCAGATCTCATATTTAGACTAAAATGCAATAAAAAAATACTAATAATTGTCATTTGAAAAAATTACAAAAATAAATTTGTTTCTTTAAGACGTATGGGCGGAAGTGACGTTTTGACATCGCTTCCGCCCTGCTATGGATACAGGTGGTGGCCATCTTGCCCTCACTCGTATCCATGCCTAGCACGAGAGAGGACCCTATCGCCTCCGCCTGCTGTCGACAGCTCCAGTAAGCAGCGGGGGGCCCCTCGAGGCGAATCTGCTGCAGAGACCAGTTTACAGGACTGCCGCCTGAAGAGGTGGATATCTCGGTTGTGGCAGCTGCTGCCGTTACTGAGATATCCCTCTTCAAATTAAGGACGTATATAGTCGTGAAGTGGTTACTAAACCCACAACCGTAAAATCAGTCTGTATATGCAGTTAAGCATGCTTGTTATACTCACTGTGGAACCTAAGGGGTAATCCTCTGCATTGTGTAAAAAGGCTGTTTGATCCTGTCTTCTCTGATCCTCCCCTTCCTCCACTGTCCTCAATCCATCTCCTGATAGTACAGAGCCTTTGGAGTCACTCTGCTCATGCTCAGATTGATGTGTATTGCTAGACAGTTTTTTTTCTGGGGAGGGTGCATGTGATCAGCACAGGGCCAATCAGCACTGTCCAGACAGAGGGGCAGGGGTCCTGCAGCCTAATAGGACAGTCAGAGTAGAATGAAAACTCCTCCTACAAGCTTTAACCAGACACCGATATAGTGAATGCAGGCTCTTTAGTAAAATTTTAAAGCAGGGGTCTCAAACTGGCGGCCCTACAGCTGTTGCAAAACTACAAGTCCCATGAGGCATTGCAAGGCTGACAGTTACAAGCATGACGCCCTCAGGCAGAGGCATGAATGGGACTTGTAGTTCTGCAACAGCTGGAGGGCCGCCATGGCTTGGTGGCAGATACCACAGCATACCTTCAGAGGTAATGGGAGTCTATGCCTTGATGAGGCATGGAGGGTGGTCATAATATTTTAGCTGATCAGTGTATAAACCCCATGCGTACCCCTAGTGCAGAGGTCTGCAACCTTTAAGACATAAAGAACCACTTGGACCCCTTTCCGAAGGAAAAAAATAAAACTGGGAGCCGCAAAACCCAAAATATATGATATTGTACAGTATTGCATTTGCTAGGCATGTGGAGGTGGAATCTTATCTGATATTATCAGATAAGATTCCACCTCCACATGCCCAGCAAATGCAATACTGTACAATATCTGATAAGATTCCACCTCCACATGCCCAGCAAATGCAATACTGTACAATATCAGATAAGATTCCACTTTCACATGCCCAGCAAATGCAATACTGTACAATATCAGATAAGATTCCACCTTCACATGCCATACTGTACAATATCTGATAAGATTCCACCTCCACATGCTCAGCAAATGCAATACTGTACAATATCAGATAAGATTCCACCTTCACATGCCCAGCAAATGCAATACTGTACAATATCTGATAAGATTCCACCTCCACATGCTCAGCAAATGCAATACTGTACAATATCTGATAAGATTCCACCTCCACATGCTCAGCAAATGCAATACTGTACAATATCTGATAACATTCCACCTCCACATGCTCAGCAAATGCAATACTGTACAATATCAGATAAGATTCCACCTTCACATGCCCAGCAAATGCAATACTGTACAATATCTGATAAGATTCCACCTCCACATGCCCAGCAAATGCAATACTGTACAATATCAGATAAGATTCCACCTCCACATGCCATACTGTACAATATCTGATAAGATTCCACCTTCACATGCTCAGCAAATGCAATACTGTACAATATATGATATTGTACAGTATTGCATTTGCTGGGCATGTAGAGGTGGAATCTTTTTTTTATTTTATTTACCTTTTATTCATAGGTTTTCCAAAATGTATAACATAGTACATATACATTATCTTGGGGAGTAATAACACAACTTACAGTACATCTAGAACACATCGTAACCATCTGGTCTAGTTTAATCCAACATAAATCCAGTCCTTATTTCAGACCCGTAACTTATTTAATTATCCCCTTGTAAATTAAGGACTGTATAACCCTTCCACTGTTTAGGCAGGGAACAACAAAAAAGTCAAGAAACAGAGATAAATGGAGAAAAAAAAAAAAGAAATGGCATTACGAGAGGAGCAGTTCACCCCTTTTGCCCATTTCCTACACTGACTCTTATTGAGCACTATCTTTTCTTTATTATAACTTCTATTTATTCTCAGTTTCTTATCGATCACATTAGATATCCGCCTATTCCCTATTTAATTTCTTAACCTCCCCCCCTTCCCACCCCAGACCCAAAAGAGAAAAAAACAAAAAAAAAACAAAGGGGTACCCGTACCCTATGTCCTCCTCCCCTCTCTCCTCCACCTACCCACCCCCTCTAGGAGGTACCTGACCTTCCACTCACCCTACTTATATTCCGGTTTCACTCCCCAATAATTTCTTCCCTTCCTCTGAGTATACAAATGCATTCCATACTCCCCATGGCATGTTGCGTTATATTGTTCTTTTCTATCTTGGGCTGATAGGACCAGGTCTTCTATAGCCCGTACGTTTCTAACCTTATGTAACCACTCTGAAATCGTGGGTGGCGCAGATTTTTCCACTTCCGGGCTATTCCTGCTTTAGCCTCATTGATCAAGTGACAAACAATCAAATTTTTATATGTCTTTATTGGGATCTGTGACAAATGTAGTAGGCAAAAAGCAGGATCGTCTAGTATTTGATGGGATGTAAGTTTTAGCACGATCTTTTCTACTTCTGACCAGTACTTCCTAATCTTAGGACAAGTCCAGAATATATGGAACAAAGTTCCCTTATTCTTCTTACATCTCCAGCACCTATCTGAAGTTCCAGGGAAAAACCTACTCAGTTTCGCTGGTGTAAAATACCACCTATTTAGAAGTTTATAATGTAATTCCTGTGTTCTGGTACAGATTGAAGTCTTCATAGAGAGGTGGATTATCTTTTGTTGTTGGGCCTGATTAAAATTCAGCTCCATATCCCCTGCCCACTTTCGCATAGCAGGTATCTCAAAAACTTCTAGAGGTGTTATTAGTAGCCTATATAGTTTAGAGAGTATTCTAATAGGGGGTTCCCGTTGATCACTGTGTTGTTCAAACTGTGTTAAATCCCTTCTGTATCTATTCACTGGGCCTAAAGAATTCAAAAAATGACATAATTGTAAAGCTTGCCAGTATTTTACTTCAAATTGGCCATCCGGTTGCACAAGTAGTGCAACCGTTGGCCACGTTTCTAGTTGTGTGAAGTATGAGACCTGTGTGAGTCCCTTTTCTCTAAGCTTCTTATATGTCCCTCCTTCCATACCTGGTTGGAAACCTGGATTCCCCAGTATTGGGTATAATGGCGAGTACACTGATGAGTGTCTACCCATCTGACACAACCTGTACCCCGCCAGTGTCGGGCCTATGATAGGATGCCTTTTCAACCCATCTGACAGTGTTTGGTAGCACCGTATTGCTCTTCTCAGAGGGACCTGACCCACCTCCTGCTCCAGTTATACCCAGAGTTTAATTCCGGTACTCCTACAGCAGTCTATGACCCTTCCTAAGTGTACCGCCTGATAGTATTTGACTATGTCCGGGACCGCCAGCCCTCCGTGGCACTTAGGGAGGGTCATCCTACTTCTACTAATTCTAGATCTTCTATTAGCCCAGATAAATTTAAAAAAGAGCGTATTTATCTGACGCAAGAAAGCAGAAGGGATTTGTATCGGTATTGCTTGAAAAAGATACAACAGTTTTGTATTGTTTTCTGCTGTGGAGGTGGAATCTTATCTGATATAATTGATATTGTACAGTATTGCATTTGCTGGGCATGTGGAGGTAGGAATCTTATCTGATATTGTCAATATCAGATACGATTCTACCTCCATATGCCCAGCAAATGCAATACTGTACAATATCAGATAAGATTCCACCTCTACATGCCATACTGTACAATATCAGATAAGATTCCACCTCCACATGCTATACTGTAACATATCAGATAAGATTCCACCTCCACATGCCCAGCAAATTCAATACTGTCTGTCTGTAGTCAGGGGCGGACTGACAACTCATGGGGCCCCCGGGCAACAGGAGATCATGGGGCCCCCTGTGTCTCCCCCCACACTCAAGCCACACCCACACAAAGCCCCACCCCCAGCTTGCACTGCGTGGATGCCTCGATTCTGGGATGAACTTGAGATAAACAGTGCACAGGGGGCAGCAGGACAGAGCATAATGTATCCATGGCAAAGTATACAAGTTAGCAGGTCATAGCACAGGAGGGCACAATATGTGTGTGTGGAGGGCAGGAGGGCACACTACATGGAGTGCAGCAGGGCACATTATGGGGAACACCAGGGAACATTACAGGTTGGGGGGGCACAGTAGGACACATTACATAAGGGGACAGCAGGGAACATTAATATAGGGTACATTACAGGTGTAGGCAGAGGGGCGCAGCATGGAACATTACATGGGGCAGGAGGGCGCATTATGGGGTACAGCAGAGTATATTTCATGAGGGCACATTATGGGGCACAACAAAGCACATTATGGGGCATATTACATGGGGAGAAGAGGGCACATAATGGGACACAGCAGGGCATATTACATGAGGTCACATTAAGGGGCACAGCAGAGCACATTAGGAAACATAAAATCTCATATTATGGGGCACAGCAGGGCACATTATGAGGCAAAGCAAGGCATATTACATGGGGGCAAGAGGATACATTATAGAGCACAGCAAGGGATATTACATGGAGCAAGAGGGCACATATAGGGCACACTATGGGGCACTGAATGATACATCAGGGGTCACACAGCAGGGCACATCATATGGCAAACATCAGGGTACAGGGCACATCATGAGGCATACAGTAGGGCTCAGGAAACATCACAAGGCCCACAGGAGGAAATTGAGCACACAATGTGGCACATATTAGGGCATGGGGCACACAGTAGAGCACATCATTGGGTACACAGTAGGTCATGGGACACATCACAGGGCACATCATGGGGGCAGGTAGCAGGGCATGGGGCACACATCAGAGTATGGGGTAGACAGCTGGGCATAGGCCAGACAGGCCATGGGGCACAGAGCAGGGTGTGGGGCAGACATCGGGGCATGGGGGCATAGAGAAGGGCATGGGGCAGACAGCAGGGCACGGGGCACAGACCAGGGCATGTGGCCACAGGGCATAGGGGCAGACAGCAGGGCATGGGGCAGACAACTGGGCATGGGGCAGACAGCAATCCATGGGGCACAAAGCAGGGTGTGGAGCACACATCAGGGTACGGGGGCACACATCAGAGCATGGGGCACACATCAGGGCATGGGGGCCGACAGCAGGGCATGGGGGCCGACAGCAGGGCATGGGGGCCGACAGCAGGGCATGGGGGTATGGAGCAGGGCATAAGTAAACAGCAGGGCATGGGGGAAAAGATCAGGGCATGGGGGCAGACAGCAGGGCATAAGGTAGACATCAGGGCATGGGGGCACAGAGCATGGCATGGGGCAGACAGGGCATGGGGGGGGACATCAGGGCATAAAGTAGACAGCAGGGCATGGGGGGCACAGAGCAGTGCAAGGAGGCACCGAGCATGGTATAGGGTAGACGTCGGAGCAAGGATGCAGACATTAGGGCATGGAGGCAGACAGCAGGGCATGGGGGCACACATCAGAGCACGGGGCATAGAGAAGGGCATGGGGTATAGAGAAGGGCATGGGGCAGAAAGCAGGGCATAGGGGTACGGAGCAGGGCATAAGTAAACAGCAGGGCATGGGGGGAAAAGATCAGGGCATGGGGGCAGACAGCAGGGCATGGAGCAGGTCATAGGGTAGACAGCGGGGCATGGCGGCACACATCAGAGCACGGGGCATAGAGAAGGGCATGGGGTATAGAGAAGGGCATGGGGCAGACAGCAGGGCATAGGGGTACGGAGCAGGGCATAAGTAAACAGCAGGGCATGGGGGGAAAAGATCAGGGCATGGGGGCAGACAGCAGGGCATGGAGCAGGTCATAGGGTAGACAGTGGGGCATGGGGGCACAGAGCAGGGCATGGGGGCACAGAGCGGGGCATGGCATAGACAGGGCATGGGGGTGGACATCAGGGCATAAGATAGACAGCAGGGCATGGAGGGCACAGAGCAGAGCAAGGAGGCACCAAACATGGTATAGGGTAGACATCAGAGCATGGGGCAGACATCAGAGCATGGGGCAGACATCAGGGCATGGAGGCAGACAGCAGGGCATGGGGCAAAGAGCAGGGCATGGGGGCAGATAGCAGGGCATGAGGCACGGAGCAGGGCATAGGGTAGACAGGGTACTGGGGAGTCATCAGGTCATGGGGGCACAGAGCAGGGCATAGGGAGACATTAGGGCATGAGGCAGAAAGCAGGGCAAGGGGGCAGACTACAGGGGATGGGGCAGAGAGCAGGGCATGGGCAGACTATATGGCAAGAGACAGCATTCAGGGCTTTGGGGCACAGAGCAGCATACAATCTGCTGCACTTACTAGTGCACTTTACTTTACTAGTTCCTATATGCAGAGTAGCGCGGGAAGCGGCTGTAAACATACCTCTCGTGATGCGCTCCTCCTCCCCGCCGGCCCCTCCTTCCCTCCCGTCCACTCCAGGTGCTTGCATTTGTCATCACCTCGGACAGACGAGAGAGGAGGGGCCGGCGGGGAGGAGGAGCGCATCACGAGAGGTATGTTAACAGCTGCTTCCCGCGCGGCAGTCTATTGGTACTAGGAAGCACTGATTCAGGACCCGTCTACCCGTCGGACTAGCGCTGATTGACGGGTAGCATAGATCTAATTGGAAGCTGTCATGGGGCCCCCTACTGGCCACGGGCCCTCGGTCCGTGCCCAAATTGCCCTATGGTCAGTCCGCCCCTGTCTGTAGTACAATATCAGATGAGATAAAAAGATTTCACCTCCACATGCCCAGCCCGGCCCCAGCCCCCAGCCCTAGACTAGGCCGCTCTCCCCCCCCCAGTCCCAGTCACTTCCAAACACATGCCGGTCCTCACCTGCACTGCTCTTACTGCTGTCTGTGTCGTCTTGTCTTTCTCTCTCTTCGCACTGGGGCCATGGTCGGTGCTGATGAGCTCAGCTGAGTCTTTTGATCCGGAGTGGAGCCTTCGCGGGGGAGATGTCGGTGGCTGAGCTGAGCTGAGAGCTCTCGTCGTGACAGGCGGGTGGGAGACTCCAGGCACGTGCGCGTGCATGCACCAGCGCCACCAGGGCCGCGAGCACAGACAGGCCAGTTCTGTGGCCAGTCACATAACGTGCCGTGACCGAATCACAGGCCAGCTCAGGCCTGTGGCCACATGACCCCCCCCTGCCCCCCGCACGCCACGTCGTAGATGTAATTGCGGTAACGCCACCCAAGTAATGGGAACGGTGTTATCGCGAGGGTAAAAGTAATCAGGTAGATTACTCGTTACCCTCAAAAGGTGCATCGTTAGGTAATGGCATTTATTTTAACGCCGTTACTTACAACACTGTCCTCCTCCCCTCACTAGCATCTGCCCCGGAGCCACGGCAAAGGTTCAAAAGAGCCTCCGGAGCCGCGGGTTGCCGACACCTGCCCTAGTGCAATCTTAATCAGGATCTCAGTGATGAAAGACATGAGTGCTATCTAGTCCTCTACCCTTTATCCCAGCACATATAATTTTGTAGCAAGCAATATGTGTTGGTGTTTTCTGGCATAGTATCTAATATGCTAAACATCCCCTACCCTTCATTTAACGGGGAAATTATAAATAATACAGCTGAGAAGAAGATACCCTAAATATAACTAGCCTCCTAACATATAGTGAGAAATAAATATATCAGAAGCTCCTAATCTGAAGTCACTGAGTTTAATGCACTGAATGTGCTATAGGCAGTTAATTAGCAATAATATATTGTGCTGAATTCTCCTTCCCCTTTATCTATTGCTGCATTTCTGGCTCTTGCATTTCAAGATCTTTTATAAAAATTCTGTTCACGCTTTCTCTGTGAAACGCAGGCTATCTGCAATCCCTGTGCTCTCACTGGAACCGGCTCTCTGTAAAAATGTTAAAAAAGCAGCTCTAATGATGTTTAGACCATAGAGAAATTCTGACTGAGAAAAGTAACTTGCATTGTGTTAATCTAAAAAAAGGCAAATAAAGTCAATGCTTACTAATGATCATAGTGGATAAATGAGCTACAATACATACAGTGCATATACATTGCAAAGATACAATAAAAAAAGAAGAAAATAAACAATCTGAGTTCAGACTGGTCGATGGCTCTTGCATAGATACATTTACACATTGGGGTCTTATAGGAAGGTACACTGAGATTCCTTCACTGGTTACCAGTTAAAGACAGAATCACCTTTAAAGCACTCTGTCTAACGCATAGATGTATCCATGGGAATGCTCCCCATTATCTATGCGAAAAAATAAAAGCTCACAATCCCAATCGTATTCTACGATCCACCAATCAAAATCGGCTTCAGATACCGAAAGCCAGATACAAGTCCAAAGGAGACAGGAGATTCGCTGTTCAAGGTCCCAGACTATGGAACGCCTTACCAGCCAGCATTCGGTTGGAGGAAAACCACTTAGTCTTCAGGAGTAAGATCAAGACTCATCTCTTTTGATCTCAAAGAAGACAGGAACAACAAGCGCCCAGAGGCGATTTACTTTGCATGTGCTGCGCTATATAAGTTTTCATTCATTCATTCATTCATTCATACAATGGGGTTTCTTTACTACATCAGGAGAGTGCAAAACCTGCATGGTAGCCAATCAGCTTCTAACTTCAGCTTGTTCAATTAAAGGAGTTGTAAAGAGAAAAAATTTTTTTCACCTTAATGCAATCTATACATTAAGGTGAAAAAACATCTGATGATGTTCCCCCAGCCCCTGTTTTACTTACCTGACCCCTCAAAAGTCCCACGCTCGGTCCCAAGATCCTCTTCGCTGCTCAGCCTGGCCGCTGATTGGCTAGAGCGGATAGATTGAGAGCAGCGCAGCAATTGGCTGTCGCTGAGGGGCGGGGCCGAGTGATACAGTGAGCGGCTATGGCCGCTCGCTGTATCACGGAAGCGCGCCCGCAAGGACTCACCACCATGCAAGCTCTCTCACATGACTGTGGCAAGTTCTTGCGGGGAGGACCAGAGACAGTCGCCGAGGGACCCCAGAAGACGTGGATCAGGGCCACTCTGTGCAAAACGAGCTGCACAGTGGAGGTAAGCATAACGTTTGTTATTTTAAAGAAAACATTTTTCCTATAGTAACCCTTTAAGCTTTTACAAAAAAAACTGGAAGCTGGTTGGTTTCTATACAGGACTACGCTAGCATACATAAATCATTACATCTGTAGAGTAATGTAATTGTAATATTTTCATGTAAAGAAGGTAATTTACTAAAGACAAAAAAAAGGTTGTTCACTTTGCAAGGGAATTTTCCCCAGAGCTTAGGGAATGTGGTGAAATTTCACTTTGCAAAGAATCCCAAATCAGGTCCAAGAAAAAAACTGGTGTTTTGCTTTCACAAGATTGAAAAGTGTACAGCCTGTTTGCTTTTGGTAAATCAGCCCAATGCATTTTTAAATTAAAGCAGAGTTCCTACAGAGCTGACTTTTAATAATCGGACACTTACCTGTCCCAGGGTGCAGCAATGCGGAGGAATAAAGCCCCGCTTCTCTCCTTCTCCTCTCCGTGGGCTGGCACTGTCACTGAGGGTGAATCGCGCTGCACACCGCGACTGGCCTGAGAAATCATCTGGGACCTGTGACGTGTCCCAGATGATTCCTGAGAGTGAGGGGGAGAGATGAACTTCCTTCCGGCGCCGCGGAGCCCAGGGAGGAAGTGGGAGCAGGATCCCTCTAAAAAGAGGGTTTCTGCCCCCCCCCCCCTAATGGGGGTCATCTTCCCCTAAAGCAGAAGTTCTGCTTTGAGTCAGTGAGTGAGTGAAAAACGTATATAGCGCAGCACATGCAAACTAATTTGCCTCTGGGCGCTCGTTGTTCCTGTCTCCTTTGATATCAAAAGAGATGAGTTTTGATCTTTCTTCTGAACGCTAAGTGGTTCTCCTCCAACCAAATGCTGGTTGGTAAAGCGTTCCATAGTCTGGGACCTTGGAGCACAAATCTTCTTTCTCCTTTGGACTTGAATTTGGCTTTAGGTATCTGGAAGAGATTTTGGTTGGTGGATCACAGAACGCGATTGGAGTTGTGAGCTTTTATCTTTTCGCATAGATATTGGGGGGCCTTCCCATGGATGCACTTATGCGTTAGACAGAGTGCTTTAAAAAAAATTCTGGGGCAGATTCACAGAGAATTAGATTCTCGT
The DNA here is from genome assembly GCA_029574335.1 of Rana kukunoris. Classification (NCBI taxonomy): domain Eukaryota; kingdom Metazoa; phylum Chordata; class Amphibia; order Anura; family Ranidae; genus Rana; species Rana kukunoris. Next base: position 112,999,097 of record CM056049.1, on the reverse strand, counting down.
AGAGTATCAGAAATACACTACGCCGCCGTTTTTTACCTGGCTCTACGTGGAATCCAGGTAGATTTTGTCCAGTAAACGACGGCGGCGTAGTGTATTTCTCCCGTCGCAATCCATCTGCGCGAGTAGGGGGTGTAAAGCATTTAAAATAGGCGCGTTCCCGCGGCGATCGAACTGCGCATGCTCCGTTCGCAAATTTCCCGCCGTGCATTGCGCGAAAACACGTCGTCACGTCGTAGTAGCGTCGTTTACGTACATTCCTATTCCCGAACGAGTTACGTTAAAAAAAAAAAAATATTTTCAAATCGACGCGGGAACGACGGCCATACTTTACATGGGTTACGCACTGTTAGACCAGCAAAAAGCTCCTCTAACATTACGTAGCCAAAAAATGACGTAGGCGATTGCGAGGGACACTCGTACCTTCGTGGATCGCCGTAAAAACTCATTTGCATATCCCGACGCATGAAAACGACGCGAACTCCTCCCAGCGGCCGCAAAAATATCGCAGTGTAGATCCGAAGGCTTACGAGGACGTAAGCCTCTCGGATCGAAGCCCGAAGCCGCCGTATCATGGTTTGAGGATTCAAACTAGTGATACGGCGCGCGAAATTTGAAATTACTCCTGTCTAACACCAGTTAGACAGGCGTAATTGCTCTGTGAATCTGGGCCTCTGTCTTTTACTGGCAACCAATGAAGGGTTTCTAAGCGAAGGTTTAACTTGTCACTTTGTCTACTAATAGCAAAGCAACATGTTCTTTTAATAGGCCACCCCATGCTGCTGGTACTTACCTCTAGCCTACTCCCCTGCCATATTATTTGTCTGCCAGAACCCTGTGTAGAAAGCCCTGTGTAAACTATTTTAAAGTTGCACTTTTTGTTAAAATATTGTTTGTTTATGAATTTTGGTTTTATTTGTAAAGACAATCTATATCACAACTGCTAAATCTGTGTCTGTAGTGAATGTTTAAACCTTAATACAATAAATAATAACATGTTATTAGATTTTTACTTCCAGAGTATATAATAAGTTTGGAAATTCTGTAGAATTTCTTAAAGTAGTTGTTACGGCAGAAGGTTTTTTATCTTAATGCATTCTATATTAAATGTCCCGGCTCCGTGTCTATATGGACACACAAAGCAGCGGCTCGGGTGCCCCCATAGCAAGCTGCTTGCTGTGGGGGCACTTGGCAGGAGGGAGGGGCCAGGAGCGCTGGCGAGGAACTTGAGAAGAGGAGGATCTGGAATGCTCTGTGCAAAACCACTGAACACAGCGGGAAGGTATAACATGTAACTAAACCCATTCGATTTTAGTCGACTATAATGTATTGAAGGTTTTAGTCAACTAACATATACTGGAGATTTTAGTAGACTAAAATTCAAATACAATAAAAACAATTTAGGTGCCTAAAATATGACTAAGCGCCAGTTCACACCATAAAAACATAGTTGTCTGGATCCTTTTCTGCATGTGCGTTTTTGACATATTTTTGAAGCAATCCAGTGCGGTTTTGATGCGCTGCAGTGCATTTTTCTCAGTGAATGGTGAAATGTTCCTTCCCGCTATAATAGACTACTAGTGATAATAACCAAACTTTTTTCTTCACCTTAAATTATTATTATTTAGGTACTTATATAGTGCCATCAATTTATGCAGCGCATATACATTGTACATTCAAATCAGTCCCTACCCTCAAGGAGCTTCCAATCTAAGGTCCCTAACTCACATTCATATACTTGGGCCAATTTTTTTTTTTTTTTAGACAGAAGCCAATTAACCTACCAGTGTGTCTTTAGAGAGTGGGAGGAAACCCACACAGGCACAGGGAGAACATGCAAACTTCAGGCAGGTAGTGTTGTGGTTGGGATTTGAACCAGTGACCCTTTTTACTGCTAGGTGCTACCCACTACACCACTGTGCCGCCCAAATAAGGGCATGTGTGTTTCAGTGCGTTTTTGGTACATTAAGTTGTGCACCTGTGCATTTTCTATGCGTTTTACCACGTTCCAGTACAGTTCATTTCAGGAAAAATGCAGCATGTTTTACTTTTATTTCTGGAACTGGAACGTACTGGAACTCATCGAATTGGTGTAAACTATGCCATTGAAAACCCTATAACCTATTATCCATGCATTTTTAATGCAGAAAAAAACGCACTGGGCTGCATGTGGTGTGCACTGGCCCTAAAACGAAAATGCCATTTTAGTCAAAAGGCCACGACTAAAAATAAGTCGAAATTTGACATCAACATTAACACGGATGAGATAGGCTTCCCTGATGAGATGAGTTTTCAGGGATCGTCTAAAGTTGGACTGAGTGGGAGATAGCCGGACAGATTGGGGTATAGAGTTGCAAAGGATAAGAGATTATATTAGAGATGGGGTTGAAATCTATTAAGTTAAAGTAAGTTGCTCAGTTTTTCTAATCATTCTTGGTAGACATTTGGTAGACTACGGTAGCATTGTATCTTTCCACACCTATCTATGCTCTTGAATTTTTATATTTGTCAATGGACAATGGAGTGATGTTATGGTGAAGAGTGTGCCACTGGGATCTGAAGCATATGTAATATCACTGTTCAGACCCTCTGGTGAATAAAGCAAAGACTTACTAATGTAAGTCTTAATTAAAAATTGTCATAGAATCATCAGTAACATCAAGCTGTGAAATGTGTTTCACCAATGTAAGGAATAAAACAGGAAACATATGGGTAAGGAAAGTGCTGCCAGGGAATATCATCCAGATGGTGATCAGAAGAACAGTACTGTATATGAACCTGAATGATAAGATTTCATTACTGGAAATGTATAAGATGTATGACATCTGGTATACACTGACACATATTCTAGCCAGCTCACGTGTTCCATGCCACTGCATAATATATCACCTCTTTAAAGGGGTTGTAAAGGTTTTTATTTTTGTTTTTTATTTTCTAAATAGGTTCCTTTAACCTCCCTGGCGGTATGATTCTTTCAGATTTTAGGTGCTGAAAGCGGTACCATTATTTGCAAGGAAATTTGGCGTTTTATACTGTAGGCTTGTAATTCTTAGGAATAAGTTACTTAAATCTGACCAAACAAAAGTCTAATAGGCATCCCGGGTATGACATTTAAAAAAAAAAAAAAATTATAAATTATAATATAATAAATAATTATAAATAATTATAACAAATAATAATATAATTATAGTAAAAATTATTCAATAATGTAATGAAATCAAAAACACTTAAATTTGCTCAGTTGCAGAATTGTCGCTGTAATTTTATTTATTTTTTATGACGAATTTCCCCACAAATCGCTATCGCTAAATTCTGCAAGTGATTATAGTTTATTATCGCTGTTTTTTAGCTGATCTAAAACCATTTTTGACATAAAGGGACACTTTTGGTTGCTATGGACAATCTACAGTTTGCAGGGAGAAAGAACACTTTTTATTATATAAAAGGACATTAAGGGGACTGGGCAGACCACTAGGGGCAAGGGGTGTGTGTATTTTTTTACATACAGTACTGTAATCTATAAGATAACATTGTACTGTATGTAATGTGTTTGTTTACATTTTTGAATATGGCGCCGTTTCTCCGACCCCGTGCGTCGTAACTTCGCAGGGAACGGAGATCGAAGGCACAGGGGGACGCTGTGTGAATCGAGCGAGCACCAGCTCGCTCACACAGCGTGTTGGCATCGCTGGATCCAGGAACAAGGTAAGTAAACCCTGTCTGTGCACTCAGCGAGGCGAGCCCGAGTCTGAATCGGGGTTACTGATCGCAGCATGGAAATTTAACCCCGAGTCAGACTCGGGAATACCGTCAGGGAGGTTAAGCTAGTGCATTGTTGGTTCACTTACCTTTTCCTTCGATTTTCCTTCTAAATGTTTTTCTTTCTTTGTCTGAATTTCTCACTTCCTGTTTCACCTCAGTAAGCTTTCCACCAACATCTGAATGGTGGAAAGTCAGTCAGAACAGTTTACTGAGGAGGAACAGGAAGTGAGAAATTCAGACAAGGAAAACAAAGAAAAAAAAAACATTTAGAAGGGAAATCAAAGGAAAAGGTAAGTGAACCAACAATGCGCTAGCTTAAAGGAACCTATTTAGGAAATAAAAAACAAACCTTCACAACCCCTTTAACTTCTTATAGGAAGATCTTCAGTAATATCATTATATCATTCCTGGTATACACTCATCTGAGAGTTCTACAGGCTTATAGTGAACATGGTATTGACATCTGTTGACTTTTCATTTTCCAGGAACACCAACCTTAACATCTTTTTGGCATCCAAGGCTTGGAAGGGGGGGGGGGGTGCTAAGAAGAAATATGACTATTGTTGACTACTTTTTTTCCCACCTCCTGATGGACTTGGCAAGAGATTTGCTTCATCAGAGGCTTAAATCCCGCTGACAGGCATGATGACAGCTGCTGTAAGGGATACTGTGATGTTGCTTGGGTGGAATGTCAGCATAGTGTTTGCAGTAAGTGGACAGCCAGTCCGACACACCACAGAAAAAAAAAAAAAAGTCAATGGATACTTTTAGTGTTGTGGAATCACTACTGGAAAGTGCATTGGTTTCACTGCTACATTTTTTACTTAAGGTCAAAAGTTAGGTCAACTGCTCCCATTGCTCATATCTTCCACTAGTTGTTACTTTCATCATTGAAAACAGGAATTCATCACTTTCTAAATAAGACATGAATCCGTTATGAAGACTTGGAATGCTTTATGAGGAGCCTCCTGCAAATATATCGCTATGCACTTCTTTAAACACTCATATTAAGTAACATTTATAAAGACACACTTACACGCAAGCTGTGTTCGTAGCAAGCAGTCCAAGGCAAGCTTTCATCTGTTGGCTAGTCAGATACAATTTAAAGAACTGGTCCACCCCAAAATGATGGTACAGTCAACTGTTTGCTTCTTTTATCTCTAGATCAGCCTTTCTCAACCATTTTACCCCAGAGAAACCCTTAAAATAATTTAGAGTCAAATATGTTTGTATTGCTTTTCAACAGATTAATACAACACAGACAATTGTCAGATGTCTATAACATAAAACGATACACTGAAAGTCATGCTTTCCAATCACTGTATGTAGCGTGTCCAATGTAAGTCTAAATAAGTCGCCGCCCTTTCTAGGCAGACAGCGATATGCTATACAAAAAGCTGTGAGGGTCAGTAAAATAAAAACGATTAGCATGACATCTGACTACTAGATGAGAGAGAATAGGCGGAAAGAGAAGAGGAGAAAGGAGGTAGGGAGAGGGAGAAGGGTGAGGGGTGGGGGGAAGAGGGCAGAGAGAAAGGTGGACCGAGCAGACCACGACACGTCAAACCTGCAAAATGGATTTAGGTTGAACTTCAGGGTTGGCTCTGAGGTGCTAGTAATATCTTCAAGGAATCTGAGGTAGAGTAGTCGATCCATAGGAGCCACAGGTTCTTAAATTTATAAGTGTCATTATCTAAGGCCAGCATTTCCTCCATGCACATGATGTCATTGACCTCAGAGACCCATAAGGACAGGAGGGGGTAGTAGTAGTTTTCCAGATTTTAAAATAATTTAAATCATTTGGGGTCTCAGGGAACACCTGCTGGAACAAAATGATTGCGGTCCAATAGGAAAAATGCCCCTTAGAGTGATGGTCAGAATACCACTATTACAGACAGCTAAAATAGATCACTGGTTTCATACTGCTGGTTTTACCAAGTGGTGTTGACCCTGAAACTATGCAGGCACTATTAAATGGGAGGTCAGTCAACCACAACCCAAAGGAACACCTGGCAACCCTATGGTTTTACAGAACACTGTTTGAGAATGGCTGCTTCAGAGAATGTCAATGAAAAAAAACTCTCAGTTGAAATGTCACACTCTTCCCCTTGCTGTCATGAAGTCTGCATCAAAACTCTCACTCATTCCACTGTAGTTTCCATAATAATAAATTAGAAAAAAGAAAAGTAAAAAAATAAAAGTGTCGTACTTATGTCCATAGTCCTAATTTGGTCAAAAAGAAAGAAAATAGGGGCACCAACTAATAACCAATATAAAGTGAATGTGATTGCAGATGGTTGCTGCTTCTATTAGTAGTGAAACACTAAATACAAAAAATGTGCGAGAAAAGGGCGCTATCTAGCCAATATATCACAAAATAATTATAACTAGGGTTGTCCCAATACCACTTTTTTAGGACCGAGTACAAGTACCGATACAAGTACCGATACTTTATTTCAAGTAGTCGCCGATACCGAACACTGATACTTTTTTTAAATGTGTCCCCAAATGCAGCCATGTCCCCCACATATTGCAGCCATGTATGTCCCCCACATATTGCAGCCATGTATGTCCCCCACATATTGCAGCCATGTATGTCCCCCACATATTGCAACCATGTATGTCCCCCACATAATGCAGCCATGTATGTCCGCCACGTATTGCAGCCATGTATGTCCCCCACATATGCAGCCATGTATGTCCCCCACATATGCAGCCATGTATGTCCCCCACATATGCAGCCATGTATGTCCCCCACATATGCAGCCATGTATGTCCCCCACATATTGCAGCCATGTCATGTCCCCCATGCAGCCATGTCATGTCCCCCATATTGCAGCCATGTCATGTCCCCCATATTGCAGTCATGTCATGTCCCCCATATTGCAGCCATGTCATGTCCCCCATATTGCAACCATGTCCTGTCCCTCATACCTGTAGATATGATGCCGCCACTGCCGCATACCGCCATTAATCCCCCTTCATTATAGCTAGCACGCATTACAAGCTTTCGTTCTGAATACTTGTAATGCCCGCGCCGCCATGTATAGACACTCCCCTTCTCGGGATTGGAGGGATCCGTCCAATCCCACGCAAGGGGGAGTGTCTATACGCGGATTCGTGCATAGACACTCCCCCTTGCTCGGGATTGAACAGATCCCTCCAATCCCAAGAAGGGGAGTGTCAATACACGGTGGCGCGGGCATTACAAGTATTCAAAACGAAAGCTTGTAATGCGTGCTAGCTATAATGAAGGGGGATTAACGGCGGTATGCGGCAGCGGCGGCATCATATCTACAGGTATGAGGGACAGGACATCGCTGCAATGGGGGGGGGGGAAGTATTCTATTTTAGTATCGGGGGTATTTGCGGGAGTACAAGTACTTCCGCAAATACTCGGCATCGGTCCCAATACCGATACTAGTATCGGTATCGGGACAACCCTAATTATAACACTGTTAAACAATCCCAAATTCCATAAAATCATGAATAATCAAATCAATTGTGAACATCTAATACCAAAAATATTAAGATTGAAAATGAAGTCCATGAAAAAAAAAATACTAATGACTCATAAAAGAAAACCAAAAATAAAATCAGAGCTTTGTGTAAATAAAAAAATCCAGTCCACTTTTATAACTCCAAACACCATTGTATCTATACAATATAGTGCTCCAAAAATCAAATAACAAAACAGTGCTCCACCCAAAGTGAGATATTCAATTGCGCTCAGCAGAAACATTTGGCCACCGAGTGTTTGTCGGTAATTGGAGGGACAGTTGACGTGCCTTTCTCTGCCCGTACTGTAAACACACTAGATAGGCAGAACCCGCACATAGGCTGGAAAAACTCTGGTGCTGGCAGAGGGAGCTGGAACAAGAAGCTCCAGCTCTCCTGCACTGTATGCTGTGGCTGTAACAGCAATAGCATAGAAAACTGAGCAGGTCACTAATATTTAGCAAAGCACCTCGCACCCCTTTGTGAATTAGAAGGGGGTCCTAATCAAATTTTTTTTTATTCTTTTTATTCAAATTTTCATAATAAAATTACAAACGTAGAAATAGTCAACAGTCAGCACTACAATGCATCAGCACCAGTGAACAAAGCAGCTGCCATACAATAGTTTTGACAGACTTACTTTAGAGAATTGATTACAGAGCTTACAGAGAATTACAGAGTGATTGTAAAGGTTCGTTTTTTTTTTTTTTGAATAACAAACATGTCATACTTACCTCCACTGTGCAGTTCGTATGGCACAGAGTGGCCCACGAACGTTTTCTGGGAGCTCTCGCTGCTCCTCCCCGCATCCGACAACCCCCTAGGAGAAGCGGGGGGTTTCTTTTCAGACTGGCTATCTCTAATAGAGACCTAGAGGCACAGGAGGAAGATGGGAGGAGTCTTTTCTCTGATTCATTTAGATGTGTGTAATATCAGAGCTTCAGCTACTGAACTCTGTAAGCAACAGGTTTGTTTTCAAGGACGTTGAGCTTAATTTCACGTGAAAAGGAGCCTAAAGCTCCACATGCTGGCTGAAAATTGTAAATACGAAATATTCACATGCAATATTTCACTAAAACACTTTTATTTGATGAAAAATATGGAAAACATATGTGTACATTTTTTTTACTCCAGGAGATGCTAAGTGAAGAAAGGATATGCAGACACACCCTACTTTCTCGTTAACGTACTTGTGGCTGCTCCTCAGTTTGTTGTAACCAAAGTAGGAATATGATATGGTCATTTTCCATACAAGGGGCAAACAACAAAGTTAATTAACTTTTTACAGTTGGGATTTAACATTTAAATGTTTTCAAAAACCATGTTATTACAACATTTTGTGTAACTGGAGCCAGTAATAAATGCGACAGGGTTTTTTAAGCAGCGGTAGTCAGCAAAGTTACTCTTTTCTAGAGACAGCATCATGATGACATTCACAAAGTCACAGATATACCTGTAAATTGTCAATAGCAGTCAGGCTGCTGATTCAAGGTTAGGCATAAATTTCATGCTTGATGGATCCATCACTGATGTTGCTGATTTTTTCATCCTTAGTGCTGATACTGAGTATACCTACTGATAGGAAAGAATTCAAATAGATCCTCCTGGTATTTGAGCGCAAGCCGAAATAGTTGGAAAACTGCACCGAATTTTCTACTTAATAAAATAAAGTTAGATTGTAGTGAATAGTGATGTTTTCTTCTCACTTCAGGCTCATTTTTATATGCTAAAATAAATTAGATGGACTTCTGTCAGGGGTATGTGTGTATATGAAGGTTTATTAACCACTTCCTGACTGCTGTACGACTTTGTACGGCCGCAGTGTGGTTCCCAATTGCCGGGAGGCCGTCTATAAACGGTCTCCAGCCACTGGGGGGCGTGCGAGCGCGTGCCCGCCGCATCACTGAGATGCCGATGCGCGTGCCTGGTGGCCGCAATGTCCGCCAGGCACCCGCGATCGGCGGTTACAGAGACAAGGACGTGGATCTGTGTGTGTAAACATACAGATCCACTTCCTGTCAGGGAGAGAGAAGACCGATCTGTGTCCCTTGTACACAGATCGGTCACCTCCCTTAGTCAGTCCCTCTCCACACACAGTTATAACACAATACACATTAACCCCTTCCTCACCCCCTAGTGTTAACCCCTTCAACGCCAGTCACATTTATACAGTAATTAGTAGACATGTGCATTCGTTTTCGTCCGAATGCATTTTTGTCCGAATTTCAGGTATTTTTGTTATCGTTTTAACAAATGATAACGAAAGCACAGAAAACGAAAAACGAAAGATCTGACATAAACAAATGCTTTATTTTTGTTTTTATTGCGGTCGAATGTGCCTAACCTTAACTCTATTAGTCCAATATTATTCTACATAAAGAGAAAAGATTCGACATTATAGAGACATGAAGAAGAGTCGACATAGAGAGAAAAGATTTGACATAGAGAGAAAAGATTTGACATAGAGAGAAAAGATTCGACATAGAGAGACATGAAGAGTCGACATTTCTTTTTTTTTTTAAGATTCTGTCAAATCTTTTTTTTTCTTTGAACATTCGACAGACACCATAAGCCTACAATGATAGATTCGACATAGAGAGACATGAAGATTCGACATAGAGAGACATGAAGATTCGACATAGAGAGACATGAAGATTCGACATAGAGAGACATGAAGAGTCAAAAAAAAATATTTTTATTTTTTTAAAGATTCTGTTGAATCTTTTTTTTTTCTTAGAACATTCAACAGACACCATAAGCCTTCAATGACAGATTCGACCTTAATTGGATTTTCGGACGAATGCATTTTTTTTACGAAAAACGAAATAAATAAAAACGAATTTCGGGAGTAACTAAATAAATTTCTTTTTTTGGACGAAAACGAAATTACGAAACAAAATATTTCAGTGTGCACATGTCTAGTAATTAGTGCATATTTATAGCATTGATCGCAGTATAAATGTGAATGGTGCCAAAAATGTGTCAAACGTGTCCAACGTGTCCTCCATAATGTCGCAGTCCCAATAAAAATCGCAGATTTACATGACTAGTAAAAATAATAATAAAAAAAAATTCTGTCCCCTATTTTGTAGGCACTATAACTTTTGCGCAAACCAGTCGCTTATTGCGTTTTTTTTTTTTTTTTACCAAAAATATGTAGAATACGTATCGGCCTAGACTGAGCAAAAAAAAAAGTTTTAAAAAAAAATTGGGATATTTATTATAGCAACAAGTAAAAAATATAGTTTTTTTTCAAAATTGTCGCTATTTTTTTGTTTATAGCGCAAAAAATTAACACCGCAGAGGTGATCAAATACCACCAAAAGAAAGCTCTATTTGTGGGGAAAAAAGGACGCCAATTTTGTTTGGGAGCCAAGTTGCACGATTGGGCAATTGTCAGTTAAAGCGACACGGTGCCGGAAGCTGAAATTTCACCTGGGCACGAGGGGGATGCATGTGCCCAGTAAGGAAGTGGTTAAAGTCTAAATAAACCCACAGACAAAAAAGTAATACATTGAAGCTTACAAGTAGTTTGATATGGTGACTGGGTTATTTTTTTTTTTTGTACAATCACCTGGTAATCCTGCCTGTCCCGGGTGACAACACTCACTCATTGTACTGTATTTATGGAAGAGTAGTGTTGTCATCCTAGGTCAGAAAGTGTGATAAGACTACAGGACACCTTCTCCCTCTTCATTTATTTAAAATGGGGGAAGACAAAACATACTCATTGTTTTTTCTTTAATCCACAGTGGTGCTGAAAAATGAAAAGTTAAGTAAACAAAAAGCATGCATGTAAAACACTCACTAAAAAGTGCACTTAAAAGTGTGTTGTGTCCACCCTTTAAAGGGTAGGACCTCTACTCTGGTCCCCCAGATCACAAGGTTCCTGATAGGAACATGGTCTGCCTAGTCAGAAGGCCTGGAGGACAATAGTCAGCCGAGCCAAGTACTAGGTCGAGGGGCCCTCCCGAAGAGAGCCCCTCTACCCCAGGGTCAGAGGAGGAAGGAGCCTGAGGGCCACACATTCTCCCCCTAGACATCAGGGCAAGCCTGAGAACTCACACCCTCCATCCTAGTGAGAAAAAAAACACACACAAAAGAGAAAGGTGACAAAACTTGAGGAGAAAATAAATAATTAAGTGGCCGTGCATTGTGCACTGGCTTGGCCCTGATGCCTGGTAACAAAAATTTTCCTGGACAAAAGGTCCAGCCCTAAAAGGCGCAGTGCAGAAAAAAGTATTTGGTGCTCTGACCATGTGCCGTTTCACACTGTGGGGTCCCACAACCAAGTGTTGTTAAAAGCACCCCTGTGGCGACCACTCCCATGGGGTACAGACACCTTGGACTCTCTGCTTTCCCAGCCTATGGCCAGACAAAGTAGATCCATTCAAATCAGGAGGAACTGGGCCCATACAGTTTTCCGGGGGGAATTACTCCTCTGCCCCAACTGCCTGTGGGCGCCTTGGTTTCTGTTGCAGCCTGTACTAGTCTTCAGAGCCCTCATCACTCCAGCAGGGATACTACATAGTCAGCCATTACAGCTCCCGGTTAAGCCAGAATGACGGCATAACACTCCTATTGGACATTGATAAGAACAGATACTACACTTGTACTTTACTTGTGGAGAAGTAGTTTTAACGTCCTAGCACAAAAGGTGTGTTAGGACTACAAAAAACATACCCCTCTCTTTTTCACAATAACTGGGGGGGGGGGGGGGGTCTGTACAGTGATAAACTCAGCAGGGCAGATAATACTGGAGAGTGCACAGAACATAGGACAGAACTTGATTTCATACAGGATCAAGAAGCTGAGACTGTCAATCACCTTCTGCGTGATAGATGGGGGCAGGGGGAACCCCGGGAATTCTGTGGTGTCAGGAGTGGGTCATACAGATACCAGAGGGAAGAGAGAGGATTATAAGTACACACTATAGAAGGATAAGTTTCCACTTTAAGTCTATAGTCTATATAGAGTCTACAAGCTCTAATTGGTTCCTCCTGCTGACCTCCACATTACTATAGGAGAGTAGTGGCCTGGAGGTCAGCAGGAGGAGCCAGTGAGAGCTGTGGGGGGGACCAAGGAGATCATTACTCCTGGAAGTGTCCGCTTCCCAGTGGACTTTGGGAACCAATCCTCTGTTTTGGTGCTGTATTCTTTATGGGGACTATTCTTCTGCATTAGAGCTGTGTTTTTTCACAAGAAGAGCTTGCCTGGAAAAGCTTAGTATAGCAACAAGGTCACTTTAAAAAAAAGATGGAAATCCTAACTGGATGATATTTAGTTTCCCCACTGTGCTGTGTATTGTTAAATTGCCATTTAAAAAAAAAAAAACGTTATAAAATACTTAATTTTAATTAACTTTTTTTTTAGATGCTAATCTTCAGTAGACTTTTTGTAGCCTTCTTGTCTGCATACATGCACTCCAGCAACTGCTGCGTGGCCTTTTTCAGGGTGGGTTTATTGATGGTGATTTCAGTAGGCAATGCTTAAGTAGGGAGTGTTGAAATGGCCACTTATAGTTCCTATCAGATGCCCACATGACAACACAGGAGCACAGGGCTGGACTGGGACAGAAATTTGGCCCTGGACTTCATCCAGACTGGCCCACTTTGACACGTCTCTTCCATGGTGGCCGGACAACTCCCGCACCCCCAGCCACCCAAGCCCCCTTTCCCCCTTCACTAGCCACTAGCCGTTCTACTTTATTAGAGTAGAACGGCTGGTACTGGTACTCTTATAGGCCACTGGGTAAGCTAAACATTATTTCACCCGGGGCAAAGAATCATTTAGTGCCCCCCTTATGGGACAAGATTAGGCAGAAGTGAGAAACTCCCAGGCCATAGCTGTTGAGTCAGCTGTCTGTCCCCTCCCCCCTGCTCCTCTGGTCCTACCCCTGCTTCTTTGTTTCCCCCCCACCGGTGAGAGCTGCAGGGAGGGAGAGACAGAGGAGCGGAGGGGGCGGCGGTCCACTGTCACTGAAGCCGGCCCACTGAGCCATCGGCCCACCGGGAAACTCCCTGTAGTCCCAATGGCCAGTCCATCCCTGCAGGAGCACAATTAGCACACAAGGAAGGGAGTGTTGTCACCCTATGATAGGAAGTGTCTGAACAATGGCCTTTATGACAATATCACCAGGTATTTATAAAAAAAAAAAAATGCAGATTTAAAATCATTGATAATGAATTTTGAACTCATATTAACATGTTAAAGCTAATATGAGAGTTCAGTGATTGGATTTACATGTACTTTAATCTACAAGGAGATCAGGCTGCATCATGATTTAGCAGCCAACTCTGATTGAAATAAGGAGCTAATTTACTTGCTTCTATTCAAGATTGTCTACATTTGTATTCTCTTTTTGTTCTCTGTTAATGTCTTTTGGCACATTTTAACACATTCCTTTTTATGTTTGATACTCATTTTTTTAAGATTTATCTTCTTCGTTTGAGATTATATACTTTATTAAGATAACGAAGAATGCTCATACTATTGCTTTCCTGTTATGAAGCTTTCTTTTTTCTTTTCACCTTCCTTTACAAATGCAAAAATCTGATAACTGATTACTGCCAATGAAAAATAATATTTCATACAACTTTTTTCGCCACAGAATCAAAGTTACAAAAATGTAGTAACAACTAAAAAAACTTCAGATCAGAAAGGGCTCAACACAAACACTTTTGGTTTGATTTACTAAAGCTGGAGAGTGAAAAATCTGGTGCCGGTCTGCATGGTACCCAATCAGCTTCAGGATTGTTCAATTAAACTTTGACAAAAAAAAAAACTGGAAGATTCTATGCAGAGATGTACCAGATTTTGCACTTTCCAGTTTTATTAAAACAACCCCTTTGTCTATATACGTGTATGACGATTACAGTTCAAATCCTTAAAGGGTAACTCCACTTGCATAAAAAAATATATATGTAGCATATAGAATTGTGACACAAGCTATATTGTAATTTATTGTTATTAAAAAATATCTTCCTTTTCAATCTGCAGTAATGTAATATTCTGTAAAATCCAGTGCAATATGGCAGCCTTGATTTGTCCTGCACACAAATGGTGTACTGAATCCCCCCCCCCCCAGAGATGTAATTTCCTGCTTGTGTCATTGGCTCATTGTTTTTACCAGAAGTATGTACTAAGATATAAGATTATATTCCCAATAAAAGTGGAGTTACTCTTTAAACACACATGGCTCTTTAAACCTCATATGTATAATGTTTTCTATATGCTCTTTGTAGTAGATGCACAAAGCAAACCCCACTGCACTCATTTTACTTAATGTGTTGTTAGAATTTAAAGATTTATATGTTGTTGTTTTTTGTGGTTCCACAGGACCTTATCAATTGTTTTCCCCCACACTGTATGGATCATACATTTATATAGCAACTCTGTACTGATCATTCATTCATATATCCACATAAGAACACTATATAGATCATTAATTTATGAACATAGCACATTTATTCAGGTTGTTGTCTTAGCAAACCCAGATTGTATCCTGATGTGCACTGGGTATGTTGCCAGGATAATCATGCTGTCATCATGCAAAACCTTGTGCAATAAACACATTCTTTAAAATTCAGAAAGAGTATAGCAGAAATTCCTTAGAATTCTATCACACCTCCGCACCACTAATGTCATACTGCTTGCAACTCTCTGGGCAGTGATGTATTTTAGTTTTGTGCTGCCCTGGGCAAGGCTAAAAACGGATGCAAGCCCCCCCCCCCCCCATCTAAATTTGTCCCACCCCAGCTGCTTTAAAATTGCACACGCTTGAAAAACGGCAACAAACAACGTACATTTTACCATGCATAGACGACGCTTTGAAAGCCTTTGCAGGTTAACACTTTAGATTTACAGAGGAGGTCTGGTATTAGAATTACTGCCCATAAGCTGAGGTTTGCAGTTATTCTCACATGTGTGTGATCAATGTTTATGTGCGTGTGGGACTGACACCCGCCTTCGCCTTTGCGTGTGAGCATGGGAGGATAGGGGCTTTTTTTATTATTATTATTATTATTATTAATAATTTATATTAACTTGCTTTAATTTAAAAAAATATTATCACTTTTATCACTCTCACCAGAAATGTAAATATTCTTGTGACAGCATAAGGCAGTGACAGGATCTCTTTATGAAGAGATCTGGGGTCTATAAGACCCCAATCCCTCCTCTGTCCTTAAAGGCATTCAAAATACCAAGATTGGTGTTTTTGAATGTTTTCGATTTTTAAAAACTGGCGCCGATGGTTCCTGAGTAAGACTAGGTTCACGCTGGTATGACAAACACTCCGACATTGGGAGCTCATGTCACATGATATGTGAAAATCAATGTTTCCCTATGAGAGCCGTCTTAACTGGTCCGACACAAGTCAGTCCGACTTTGAAGATGCTCCCTGCACTACTTGGGTCCCACTTTGATCCTACTTTAGCCCATTGAATATCACTGAAGTCAGATCAAAGTCGGATCGCAGTATTAACTGATCTGACTTTGGCATGCAACTTGAAGGGGAACTCCATGGCAAATAAAAAAAAAAAACGCAAGGGGCCCCCTTCCCCCGAGGAAACCAGGCCCCTTAGTCTGGCATGTATTTTAAGGGGAACCCCCCTACGCCAAAAAAACAACAACGTGGGGTTCCCTCCTAAATCCATACCAGACCCTTATGCCAGCACACAGCCCGGCAGGTCAGGAAAGGGGGTGGGGACGAGCAATCGTTTTTATACATTCTGGAATGCCCCTGTCAAAAGCTCTTTGTGGGCATGTACATGTATAGTGGAACACCTTTGCAGCATTCGAAAAACATTCAAAAAAGTAAAGATAAAGATAATCCAAAATGGGGCCCCATAGCACAGCACTTTGAGAGGTGTCATAAATCCTCTATTGAGGGATTAAAAGTAAAAGGCTTTTTTGCCCTATCTTTATCTAAACGCAGAAAGGCTTACGACACTATCCTTCTGCGAAAAGAAAGGGAATGTATATTTTGTTTGCCAACTATGATCCCACAGGGATTAAGTACTGAATTAAAGCGGAGGTTCACCCTCAAAATTAACTTTTTTGCTAACCTATCTGCAGCCTTAATAAAGGCTTGTAGCGTTGTCATTTTTTTTCAATGTGTACACTTACCTGTCTTCAGCCGCACTTCCGGGTCTTCTTCCTTGGGGGGAGTGGGTGCAAATCCAGCATACTGTTGATGTCAGCAGTATGCTGGATATAACAGTATATAGAGATTTAAGGGTGAACCTCCGCTTTAAGCTTACAACCTTTTCTTGAACTATAACTATGATCTTCTTTTCTTGCTTAGGAGAAGTATACTATGTTCATTTCTCCCATATTCAGGTTTTACTGTTATTGTGGCTAATAGCCATACATTAAAGAGGAGTTCCACCCTAAATTTTAACTTTTTTTTTAATCCCCTCCCCCTTACATGCCACATTTGGCATGTAATTTTTTTGGGGGGGGAGTGGGGGCTTCAGTAGGAGTGGGACTTCCTGTCCCACTTCCTGCTTCCGCCGAGGGGCTGGTTAGGCGATTAAGCCTTAATCGCCTACACCAGCCCCTCCCTGTAGGTGCATGCGCAGTGCGGCTCGCGCATGCGCAGTGGGAGCCCGGCCGTGAAGCCGAAGGCTGTCACAGCTGGGTGCCCACAGTCGAGATGGAGACGCCGGCTGGGGAGGGGGGAGAGGAGCGGAGCCCCGGTCGGCGCATCGCTGGAACGCAGGAGCAGGTAAGTGAGTGTTTATTAAAAGCCAGCAGCTACACTTTTTGTAGCTGCTGACTTTTAATAAACACAATTTTGGGCTGGAACGCCCCTTTAATGTAATTGTGTCTCTTTTTTATTAACAAACTTTGGGCCAGATTCACGTACATCTGCGCATTATTGGACCGGCGTAGCGCACCGCCTTTACGTTAGACTGGCGCAATGTAGCGGCGCAATCACCCTATTCTCGTTGGTTTTACGCAGACATTTGCGCCTGCGCAACGTTATTTCAGAGGCGCAAGGCGGAGTAATACAAATTGGGAAGGACGTGGGCGTGTTACATTGAAATGAGCCGTGACCCCATGCAAATGAAGGGCCGGCCGGCTCGCACATGTGCGCTTAAAGCAGACCATGGTCAGCACCTCTGTGCGCATGCTCACAACTCGGGAACGTCGCAATCAGTGAAATTGGAAGTGGACTAGGGCAAATTAGTGAACTACGCAAACAGCATAAATAGACAGAGACAAACGCACTTCCTTTGCAAAAGTACATCCCTTTGTATCCCTCCCTATACAGCAAGGTGCTTTTGTTCTGGTGTTTATTAGCGTTTGTTTGTTTGTTTGTTTGTGACGTGTCTTTGAGATATTTGGGGACTGTTTTGCAGAGTGATTTTTGTCTTTTATGGGCCAGATTCAGGTAGATGTGCGCATATTTTCGCCAGCGTATCGCAGCGCATATACGCTGCCTTGACGCAAACTAGCGAGTGAAGTACAGTATTCACCAAGCGCATGTCTGTTACTTTGCGCCGGAGTAACGGAAATGCGCTGGCGTAACCCGACGCAAGTGGAAGTGGGTGTGATCATATGTAAATGATGGGCGGAGCCCAGCGCAGAGGCTTACGTTCAGCGCATCATCCACGGAGCATGCGCAGTGAGTGAGGCTTCACTCGGCCCCCTGTGCGCATGCTCACAACTTCCGTCGGCACCACTTCACGGTAAACGTCAGCGCAATGTGTTCCGTTGAGCGTTTAAAAGCGCTAGCGGAAGTGCCATTCCGGCGCAAAAGTATTTCCGTTTCCCCCCACCCCAGGGAAGTTACTTTTGCTAAGAGATGGCTGCTCCCGTCCCCCCCAAAGAGAGGAGAAACCTAAATTACAATTCCCAGGAGGTCTCTGTTATAATATCCGCTATGGAGACTTAAAATGACTTCCTCCACGGCAAAAAAAGTCGGAAGACCAGCCGGGATAGGAAGCAAGCCATCCTGGAGACCATTGCTGGCAGGGTAAATGTTTTGGGGTACTCCACCCGGACTGCTGGCGAAATAAAAAAAAAATAAAAATGACCTGCGGCGCAAGGTCCGTGGCAAGGTGGCCACCATCAGCAGGCATGATAGGGGCACAGGGGGTGGACCCCCATGTGCGGTCAGCCTGACCACGGAGGAGGAGGTGGTCGCCCGCTGCCTGGAGAGGGAGCAGTTGGAGGGGGTACCAGGCTATGATTCTATGGAGGAAGGCTCCAGGACAGGTAAGTGTTTTTTATCCCCTATTTGGTGTGTTGCATGTGGGGGGGAGGGTACATGTGCCAAGTGTGTGGGACCACCAACATGTGTCTGCTTTGTGTCATCCACAGATGACAGAGCTGGGCCATCATCTGTTGGCGGCCAGTCCACCCCATCCTCCCAACGGGATCCTGAGGCCGAGCCCCTGGGTGTTGAAGAGACCGAGGTGGAGGAGAGTGCCCACACCTCACCTGCAGTGGTGGTTGAGGAGGAGCCTGTTATTCCTGAGCAGGACTTTATTTTGTTTTTGGAGGAGTCCTCCCCTTCTGCAGGGCCCTCTGTAATACCCTCCCCCATCCTCGGAAGCCCCTCAAGGGCGACTCCATCCCCACGGGGACAACCATCTCCTGGCCCCAGGAAGGCGACCCGGAAGACCAGGGGGGTGTCTGATCTGGTCCAGGACCAGGTGGCGATGGACCACGCCAGGCAGACCCAGCAGATGGGGGAGATTGCTGGGCACCTGGACCGGGTGGCTGACAGCCTGGGCTCCGTGTCGCAGCTGACCAGTGCTGTACATGACGTCGTGACCAGGCTGGGGGAGGTGAAGGCTGATGTTAAACACCTCACTGCAGCCGTCCACGCCAACACAGCTGCCATCCGGGAAGAGGGGAGGCAGAGGTAGCGTGACCAGCGGCATCATGTCACCAGCCAGCTGAGGATGCAGGCCTAGACTAATCACTTTCTGAGCTGGATTGCCGTGGCCTTGGAGGGCATGCAGCCAAGAGCTGCCAGGAGTGGCCCACCCGGGGATCAGCCTCCTCCAGATGCCTCCCCACCCCCACCCACTCCCTCCAGGCAGCTGAGGAGCCCGAGAGTGCCCACAAGAAGGAGCCCCCGTCAGCCCAGATAAGGTTTTTTTTTGTTTTTGTTTATTGCTCAGGTTATGAGTATTTTATTATTTTTGTTTATTGCTCAGGTTATGAGTATTTTATTTTATTTTTGTTTATTACTCAGGTTATGAGTATTTTATTTAATTTTTAACTGCACACGGCCAGGAGTGCAGGGGACAGGGTGAATGGTGTGTGAATGTGAGGGGGTGCCACTCCTGCCAGTAAGGGGTGTCACCCTCGGCCGTGGTGGAGAAGTTATCCCCACGGCTGTGTGAATGACGCGTGAATGGTGTATGAATGGACAGCGACATCATTGGGGCCTTGACGCTGGCTTGCTGCTCCCAAGTCCTACATGCTGGACTTGGGCTAATCCAATGTGATGTGGATGTGGTGTGTGTGATCTAGGGACATCAGTGGTGTACATGCGTGCATTGTCTGTGTGATTAATGTTTTGGTTTAGTGTCCAAAGATGCCTACGGCGAGGACCCTCCTGACTGCTCTTCCATCAGCAGACTGGTTCTCCTCTGGCAGGTGGGGACTGTGTGGGTCGGGGGTCAGGTCATCACGTATGTCAATCTGCAGGCCCTTTCTCATGGCAAAGTTGTGCAGAATGCAACATGCACCGATGATCTGACACACAAAGGTAGGGGAATACAATAGGGTCCCCCTGGACTTATCTAGGCATCGGAAACAGGACTTCAGGAGCCCAAATGTTTGCTCCACCACTGCACGAGTTTTTTTTTTTTTTTTAAAGTGTATTTTGTGCGTGAACTCGAGAGAGAGGAGCCAGACTGCAGGAGTTGGGAGTAGGCAGACCCTCCCCCCGGAGGCAATCACCATCCTTCTCCATGCCCCTGGTGGCAATAGCGGGTGTGAAGGGGGGCCTCCCACTCACCCCGCCCTACCTGCTCCTCTTGGGAGCCCAACTGGGGCCCAACGGCACCCCAATGGGGCAGAGGGACTCCCCCTATGAGGGAGTGAGGGGGCCTAGCCCACCCAGCCTGCCCCGTAGGTCCTTCGCCTCTCTTTATTTTAGGAGACCGCATGGCCAAAGTGCGTGTGTTTTAAACCAATTTTGTGTGCGTGCAAGTGTGGTGGTTTTTGTGGGGGGGGGGGGGGTGGGCGAACTAAGCACAGGCGTACCTTGCATAGCACACCCACCGGGAGCCGGGCTGAGACCACCAAACTCAATTCACATGTAGCCGAGACCGGGATCCGAACCCTTGGCTGCAGAGGTGAATGGCTTGTCAGCGCAGTGCCAATCACGTTGAGCCACCACAGCTCCCCCACCACTGCACGAGTTTTGATATGTGCCGCATTGTATTTTCTCTCTCCTCTGGTTTGGGGGTTCCGGAAAGGAGTCATTAGATGGGGTCCCAGTGCATATGCAGAGTCACCTGGAAGAAAAAAAAACAGGAGGATGTTAGTAGTGCATGTGCCCCTTGTGATGTGTGCATCATGGGAGGGGATAGTCATGCCTGACTCCCATGTCACTCACCAATCAGCCAGCTGTCCCCATACATGTTCTGTTCGAATTCTGCTGGGATGGGGCTCTGATTGTAGATGTAGCTGTCATGGCTGGACCCAGGGTTTTAGGCACGGACGTGCCATATGAGGCGTTGGGCATCAGCTATCACCTGTACGTTGATGGAATGCCAATGCTTCCGATTGCGGTATATGTGCTCTGTGGCACTGGGGGGCTGAAGGGCCACATGTGTGCAATCAATGGCCCAGCCGCAGCTCCTCAGTGGTTGGTCTGATGAACTGGTTGGACATGCATCTGAGGATTGCGGGGACAACCTGGTGCACACATCTGCTCATGGAGGACTGTGACATCCCAGCCACCACTCCACTTGTATGCTGGAATGATCCACTTGCAAGGAAATGAAGTGTTGCCAGTACCTTCACCAGTGGCTGCACTGCTTGTGAGCGGTGTGTCTTGCTGGTGATGTCATCCTGCAGGGTTGTGGTTAATTCAAGGATTGCATCAGGGCTGAATCTGAAGAGGCGATACACCTCCTCATCCCCCATGCCAAAGAGGCTCATGCGCGTGCGGTATATCCTCTCACGTGCCCGCCTCCTCCGTACCGGGGGACCCAGTACTAGTGCTAGGACCGCGACTGCCCCTGACATGTTGGCACACAGAGGTGTTGTCCTTGCAAGTGTGGTTGTTCAGCTTGCTATTTTCGTCGGTAACGCTGCTGCTGTAGCTGCTCTCCTGCTGACCTGTGGCCATCTGGAGTAAAGATAAAGCAGCTATTTGTAGAAATAACTTTGCGACGAACGGACGAGATACGCACGGCGCATGTAGCCAGCGTCTGGTGCTAATCCGTTTGCGAATCGGGAAATCTCCCTCATTTGCATATTTGCATGGCAAATCAATAGGCGCGACGGATGCGACAAGCGAAAATATGCGCTAACGATACTCTGGCGAGAGAAAGTTAAGCCGATCGGAAATGGCCCTTTTTCTGGCGCATCTAGGTTGGTGGGTACGGCCACATAGATACTACGGCGCATCTTTACAGTTACGCGGCGCATATCGATATACTCCAGCGCAAGTCTTGCTGAATCTGGCTCTATGTGTTTTCTTTGTTGTTATTTTGTTTAAATTATATTTTTGCTGGGCATTTTTTATTTTTACTGGTCAATTTTTTATTTTTTTGGTTCTGTTTGTGTATGATTTGGGAATGTGGGGGTGACATTCCTGCCGGAAAAGGGGTGTCACCCTCATTTGTGGTGGAGATGTGATCCCCAGGTCCGTGTGAATGGTGTATGAATGTACAGTGACATAATTGGAGCCGTGGCATGGCGTTGCAGCTCACAAGTCCTGCATGGTGGGCTTGTGCCAATCCAATGTGATGAGGATGTGATGTGTCTGTGCTAGGGACCACAGTGGTGTGCATGCATGCATTCTCATTGTGCCATGATTAATGTGTGTGTTTAATGTGCAAAGATGCCTAATGTGAGCTGTCTCCGGGCTGCTCTTCCCTCAGAAGACGGGGTAGCCTTGGTTAGGGGGGTTCCGTATAGGAGTCATGAGATGGGGTCCCAGTGCATATGCAGAGTCACCCTGAAGGGATAAGACAGGAGGATGTTAGTAGTACATGTGCCCCTTGTGATTTCAGCATCATGGGGGGGACAGTCATGCCTGCCACCCATGTCACTCACCAACCAGCCAGCTGTCCCCATACATGTTCTGTTCGAAATCTGTGAGGATGGGGCTATGATTGTATATGTAGCTGTCATGGGTGTCATGGGTGGTGTCATGTGTTGGGCTGGTGTTGGGCTCCTGCAGGGTTGTGGTTAATTCCAGGATGGCATGAGGGGTGAATCTGAAGATGCGAGACACCTCAGAATCACTCATGCCAAAGATGTCTATGTGTGTGTGATATATCAAGTGAAGAGTGAGGGGCTTGTATCAGATTAGATTATTATATCCATCAAGGTTTTAAAGGGCTATTGAAAGATAGTGAGACCGTGTTTGTAATTTGTATGTATGTTATGTATTGATGTATATATGTATGTATATTTTTTGTAAAAATGTTTCTTAAAGCAAAGAAATTTTTTGTAAAAAAAAAAAAAAAAAATCCTCTCCCGTGCCCTCCTCCGTGCCCTCCTCCTTCTTTGCTCATCTAAAGTCAGTAGTATAGCTATGAGCATGGATGCCACTGGCATGTTGGCATACAGATTGTTGTGCAACACGTGTGACTGCTCAGCTCCTCACAAACAGTGTTGCTTTCTCTGACATGTAGACGAATTGTCTAATTTATACCACCTTTTATATGGTCTAATTTTAGACAGGCCGTGCAGCTGTTGCGCACAGCGCGTAGCCTGCGCTGCACCAACGTTCTTTTGTGGATCCCCGTAACTCCCTCATTAGCATATTTGAATAGCAAATCAATGGTGTGTCTAGTGCAGTTTTGCGCGGACGGATGCGCCTGTCTATCGAAATTACGCTGGACAAAAAAAAGTAGATTTCTTGCGTATCTAGTTTTGGGGATGCGGAGTATCGAAACGCATGCGCAAATTTAGACTTACGCCGCGCATCTCCTGTTATGCCGGCGTAATCGCTCTGTGAATCTGGGCCTTTGTATCTATGCCGCTGTGAAGCCCCGTACACACGGCCGAGGTTCTCGGCAGAAACCAGCGAGAACCTCGCTGGGATCCCTTATTCTGCCGAGAACCTCGGCCGCGTGTACGGATTCGCCGAGCCCAGCCCGTCGGGAAACCCGTCAAGCAAATAGAGAGCAGGTTCTCTATTTGCTCGACGGCCCGTCGGAATGAATGGCTGGTCGCCTTTCCCGACGGGCTGGTCGCCGAATCTGACGGCCGGCCGAGAACCTCGACGGGCGTAACGATGTGTTCCACCCGTCGAGGTTCTCGGCCTGTGTGTATGGGGCCTGAGTTCTATATTGAAGCCCCTGCCTGGCTTGTTTTCTTTTCTTTGCATATTGACTCAGTGGGGCTGAATACAAATGCACGCCACACTTTTCAGATATTTATTTGTCAAAAATGTTGAAAACCATTTATCATTTTTCTTTCACTTCACAATTACGTGCCACTTTGTGTTTGTCTATCACATAAAATCCCAATAAAATATATTTACGTTTTTGGTCGTAACATGACAAAATGTGGAAAATTTCAAGGGTGTGACTACTTTTTCAGGGTTCTGTATCACAAGGAGACTAAAAAGTGTGGGGTGGCACCTGCGTGTGTCATAAAAGGGATTGGGTGGTTCTACAGTTTTAGTATGGTTTTAACCTCTGGACATACTGGACATTTCCAAAGAGCTGAGAGTTAGGCCAATGACATCATAGCTTCCATATGCCCCTCATTTGAAGGGTCTGTCCCTCTTTTGGAACCATAAAGACAAAAAAAGAAAAAGAAAACTAGTGCAACCACCACATCTAATGATTGGCAAGCTGTCATATATTACATTTTTGGTTTTAGGTTTAATACCGTTTTACTCAATCATGTTTTGCATATTTTTTTTCTGGTCCCTATAACTGGGGGCATGTCTGGGGTGTGCTAAAAGATGTCCCCCTTTTCAGAAAGGTGAGATGTAAGAGTGACATACAGTCATGTATATTTATTTTTTATTGTTATTAATGTTTAAGAAATATTTCCATTTTAACGAGCAAGGCAAGGTAGCACTATTATTTGGAAATCTAGTAATGGCGAACCCTTGTTGCCTGGGAAACAAGTAGAACAATTCTACCTATCTATTTATTTATCTATCCTCTATCTAGGCCCCTTTCACATTTAGCGGCGTCTGCCAGCGAATCCGCCCGCTCAGCAGGTGATCTCTCCACTGATCCCCGCTGAACAGGTGGACGATGGGTAAGTGTTCACTCCACTGATGCAGAGCGGACATGGAAACAGCCCACTGTCTGGATAGAAATGGACCTCCTGTCTATTTCCATCTGACTGTCATCTGATCCAATCCCCTGGACGGATGGTGGATGGATTCCCATCCATCTGTTTTTAGCAGACATGACTGTATCAGATGTCGGCAGGTGTCAGTAGTCCCGTGTCCGCAGACATCTGCCGCTTAATAAAGAGCAATGGATTGTCCGATCTGGTCCACCTGCAAAACTGACAGGTGGACCGATCAGTCCATCAGTGTGAAAGGGACCTAACAAGGGTGACAACACTGCTTCGCCGTAGGTACAGTACAGTTATTAGGCATTGGCACCCTAATAACCCGTACACACGATCCGAAAATTGGACAAATAATACCGATTTCGAATCGATCATACGATAATTGGATCATTAGTACAGAGCTTTCGAGAGCCGATCATGACAATTCATATGATATTTTTCGATCTGCCAAGCATGAAAATTGTCCTCGTACGATACCAGATCATACAATTTTCGTTTAGTCAGTACAGTTGTACAAAAAAAATACATGACATCACTTACGATTTTTTTCCTGTTGTACGAGAATTTTCATGACTTTAGTAACCTATTCGATTTCTACTTGCGACTATTAATCTAAAAAAGTCAGACAATCTGTTGTTCTATTTTTCAGATTGTGTGTACGGGCCATTAGTCAATTACTAGGAGAGAACAAAACACTTTAATTGTCATGTACCATTCCACATTGCATACATTTTTTATAAAAGAATCATTGAAGCATTGCAATTTTTTTTCAAACACATTATAGGTTAAAGATACGATTTTGGAACTAAAGTAACTAAACTAAAGTAAAACAATTATTTTATAAGTTTAAAAAAATGCTTCTTATTGAGTCTGAAATTGTTTTAGGCAGTTATGTTCTAAAAGATAAAAGCCATGTTACAATAATATTTTACACAACAAAAAAAAAAAAAAAATTCCTTTTAAAGGTGTTTTAAAAGAACTTTCAATCTTCACTCCAATTAAATATGTACTTATCATACAGTTGCCAGTTTTTCGAAATTGTCAGGTGTATCCCAGGATGACAAAGAGCACTAATCAAGATTACAGTCATGCATTAGGTCTCGTACACAATATGCATTTAAAGTAATTCAGAAATATTACATGGCAAGATAGGTGATAATAGCAAGGCCTTGTTGCATGGGAATGTATAGAAAAACATAGATAGATGGATAGATAGATTTTCTATCTACAATATCTACCTACAGTATCTATCTATTTATCTGTCGGCAGTATCTATCTATCTATCTATCTATCTATCTATCTATCTATCTATCTATCTATCTATCTATCTATCTATCTATCTATCTATCTATCTATCTATCTATCTATCTATATATCTATCTATCTATCTATCTATCTATCTATTAGATCATATCCATATGTGAGAATACAACGATCAAAAAAATACAATACTTATTAATAGAAAGTATGCATGCTTCGCTTTTAACCTGTGTTGGTTAAGTAAAGAAGTGTAACATTTTTGCTGCCTTAGTTGTCAGTAAAACCACAAGGGAGTTTCGTTTCCTGACACACCCCTCACATTCTGTGCTTTCACATTGACTGCTCAGCAGCTGGATATTTCTGCAAAAGCATAAAGGGGTTTGCTTTCAGCAGGATTGATAAACATGTTTTTCTTGGAAGTTTGAGGTTGATCCAATGGAAACAACTCCTAGCCAACGCTTTACATGTTATCCTCGTACACACGTGAACTATGTGTGCAATCTGTTAGCATGCTGGTTTACAGACATTTTCACAAGCTTTGTGCTATGTCAATTGGCTTTTAAACAACTAGCTTAGAATAAAAACAGGTTTACTTGGTATTGTATACATTTTAATAATAAAAGAATAGAAGAATTTATGGAGAATTGCCATTATTTTTGATAACATCATAGGTTTAAAATACAATTTTAGAACAAAAGTAAAAAAAAGTATATGGAAAAAAAACTTTTTGTAAGTTTAAAAAGTTGCCTATTATTAAAATGAAATTGTTTTAGCCAAGTATGTTTAAAAAAAAAAAAATAATAGTAATAACTGACATTTGTCTAAAAAGTTTTTTAAACGCATGTTCAATCTTCATTTCAATCAAACATTTCAGAATATGTGTAATATCATTTGCAGGTGAGAAAAAGATGTACTTATCGAACAGTTACCAGTTTTACATCAATAAAAGTTGTCAAGTGGATCTCTGGATGACAAAGGGATGAAGAGCACCAGTCATACATTAGGTCTCATACACAATATGCATTGGAAATTAAAGTCATTCATTTTACAAGTCATTTGCTGTTCTGGGCAAGTTAATGGCCTCGTACACACGATCAAATCTGTCTGCTGGAAACGGTCTGCTAGACCGTTTCAGCAGACAGATACGATCGTGAGTACGGGCTAACAGACGGATTTGGCCACCCGACAGATTTCAAAGCATGCTTTGAAATCTGTCGGCTGGGAACCCGTCCGCCCAACATGTCTGCTGGTTAGTATGCTAACCAGCAGACATGTCTTCTCGCACACGCGCCGAATGGTTTCGACGCATGCGCGGAAGTGTTTTACTTCCTGGTGCGGTGACGTGGCGGCGTCACTGTCACCGACACGTCACCGACACGTCAGCGCGCTGTCTGCTGGCGGGGATTTTGGTTTGCTCGTGTGTACACGCGAGCAAACCAAAATCCCAGCAGACAGATTTGTTCAAATCTGTCGGACAGACAGATTTGAACAAATCTGTCTGCTCGTGTGTACGAGGCCAATGAGATCTGAAAATAATTTTCTAAAAGTTCACTTTCTTTCTAAATCGAGTAAAAATGTAAGTTCAGAAAATGTGACTTTTGAGTCCATTTCACTTGCACATTCAAAATGTTAATTAGGTTAAAACTACTTTTCTATTCTGTAACATCTTCATGGTATACTCAGTTATTTGAGTTCTCTGTTAACATTCTTGTGAATTTGTTGCATTAGTGGGGTCCTTCTCCTCATATACCAGTGGTATAGAGTGAAACATGTAAGATAGCAGTCAGAATCAAGGACTTCAGTACAGTACCTATTGCTCCAGATGTAACAACTTGTATCTCTGTAACATTTTTTCAGGAGCTAGCATGTTGACCGCAATATCTCCTGTCCTGTGATTAATATGCAGGCCCGTTGCTACAGGACAGGCAAAGCAAACAATTGCTTGGGGCCCCGAGCTGGCCTGGGGCCCCCAACTTCCCCTTTCCAGGCTGTAGCGAGGCCGAGCTACTCTTCTTTCCTCCTGTCAGTCCAGCTAAGTACCGCGCGGTACAGGAGATTCAGCATCTGATGGAGCACAGTAGTGACGATTGATGGGCACACTGGCAGCATTTGATGGGGCACAGTAGCGGGAATTGATTGGCACACTGGCAGCATCCGATGGGGCACAGTAGCGAAAATTTATGGGCACACTGGCAGCATTTGATGAGGCACAGTAGTGGGAATTGATTGGCACACTGGCAGCATCTTATGGGGCATAGTAGCTACAATTGATGGGCACACTGGCAGCATTTGATTGGGCACAGTAGCGGGAATTGATTGGCACACTGGCAGCATCTGATGGGGCACAGTAGCAACAATTAATGGGCACACTGGCAGCATTTGATGGGGCACAGTAGCGGGAATTGATTGGCACACTGGCAGCATCTGGTGGGCACAATAGCGACAATTGATGGGCACACTGGCACACTGGGGGGGGGGGGCTCCATGTTCATTTTGCTTGGGGCCCCCTAATTCCTTAAAACGGGCCTGTTAATATGCCCACCAGATTAACCACTGTACCTAACATACCTGTTTCCTTACCATCCATCCATGCACATCCACTCTGCTGTTTTTGTAGTTCTATAGGCTATGCTCTCATGCCTAGCGTGGTCACATTCTAATATAGGACAAAGGAGATGCAGCGCTATAAAGTAAATCAACCTCAGATATTAAAGTAGATATATACCCGAAAAAAAATGTAGAGTATAAGATTTCCTATCATCTGTGCCCAGTCTTGCCACACAGAGTGAATCCAGTTCTGAGCAATCCTCTTTTATTGTTCAGTGAAATAAAACGGACTTACAGAGAAAAACCTTAGTCTGTTCTGCCCCCTTGCTGTAAGTGACAGGTTATTTACATATCTCATGCACTAGCCTGGAGATTTTTTTAATTCCCACCCCCACTCCTTTTCTGAAGTCATGCGGTTACTTTTCTGGATTTTGACTAGATGTTAGTGATCATAGCAGAATTTAGTGTAAGGGGAGTGTAGAGGTGGGCGGGGAGTCTACTGATATCACGACTCCACCCACAGAGCTCCAGACAACAGATCAACCCACAGAATCTGCAGTTTTTTCAGTTCTTATAACAGACAGAGGGGAGACATTTGACAGGTAACGATACATGCAGGAGGCATCTATATCCTTGTAGATCAGCACTATGGCAGTAGTTTAGAAAGGATGAGAGTGGGTTTACATCCACTTTAAATCCAGGGATAAAGTGCAAAATATAAAGTGCTGAATTCAATGCCAAATACATTAAAAAAATAATCATGATCACTTGACATAGGGAGATGGTTACTCTAGTAGTGAAGGGGGCAGGGGCGGACTGACCATTGAGGAACTCGGGCACTGCCTGAGGGCCCCATGCCACTAGGGGGCCCCATCAGGGTTGCCAGCCTCATTAAAACCAGGGACAGTATGTAAAAATCTGTGTTTTTTTTTACATCTGTCCCTGATATGTCCAAAACCTACATGCTTTTGATGTGAAAATCCAGAGATTTTAGCTGCCCCGCCTCTGTACTGCCACCTGGCTTGGTGGCCATCTGTAAGCCTGGGGGCCCCATAATCTTCTATTGCCCGGGGGCCCCATGAGTTGTCAGTCCGCCCCTAGAAGGGGGTTAAAGAATATTTATTAATGTTAATGTTAATATGTGCCTGCTGTACCATGTACTTGTTTGAAAAAGTATCCTGTTCTCTTGATATTGCTTCATTTTTTGTGAAATCCCTGGTGTCCATGGCAGTCCTTTTGCTTTCCTATTAAAGAGTGAGAAACAATACCGTGTTTCCCCGAAAATAAGACACCGTCTTATATTTTTTTTTCCTCAAGAAATCACACTATGGCTTATTTTCGGGGGGTGTCTTATTTTTATTACAGAAAATAAAGGTTGCCTACCTGAACCACACTTGTGCTTCTTAGCATTTCCTCTGTCCACCTGTAGACTGAGATTATCGTATTCTGCACGCCATTTTTGGACCATTCGGATATCCAACTTCTTCTCTTTGCACTCATCTTGTCTGGCTGTACAGAAAGATAGGCCAGCAAAGCTGATTTGGAGCAAAGTGGAGCTGGGGTGATCTCTTTGGGCTCAGTAGCAGCTTTTCCCCCTATCCCCTGGTGTTTGTGTGGGGTGAGAGAGGGGTTTGCTGGTCAGTGCTGGGAGAAGCTTTACAGCTTTACACAGCGTTCTTCTCCTCACTTCAGTTCCAGTACAGTACTGTACGCCTATCACGTGTTGTTTCCCGCTCCGCGCCGCGCTGTTACGCATACGACACTACGTCTTATTATCGGAGATTCGCCACGTCTTATTTTCGGAGATTCGACACTACATCGCTACGTCTTATTTTCGGAGGGGTGTCTTATATTTCGATCTTGTGTCGAAATCCCGCTACGGCTTATTTTCGGAGTACGTCTTATTTTCGGGGAAACACGGTAGTTAAAGAAAGAATTTTTGCGCTATTACTATCAACCAGCTACCAGCATCAGCAATAAGACTAATCGCATACAGATATATAGGACAAAGGAGATGCAGCGCTATAAAGTAAATCAACCCCAGATGTTAAATCCACGGATAAAGTGCAAAATATAAAGTGCCGAATACGATGCCAAATGCATTCAAAAGATAATCATGAAAGTGAAAAATTCAAAATGATAAAACATATACATGATGATGTCTGTGACAACATACAGCAAGTGTACAGACCTGCAACGGCCAGTGTAAAACTTTGCATCAATGAACATGTGTCTAGAATCCCATATAATTAAAGGGAGGGAATTTTAACATAAAAGTCACTAAAACATGATGAAGTTTATATCAAATATCAAAATTTCAATCGCCTCAGCATGATCTCAATATGATATAATTCATAGAATGTAGAAACAAAAGCTGTCTCATGCAGAGTGGTATTCGCACACGACACCCAAGAATGTGCCTCCAACACCAAGGCAAGCGGGTGGGTACTCTTACCCTCAGCTGCGGACACACACGTCAGCGGTGGTGGGTCAAACAGGCATGGATGACAACCAGGAACTCCAATGCGAACTCCCACGACAGGACTGGTGTATATGTGCACCTGCGTACATCAACCCAAGGATGGTACCAAAACCCGGATTTCAGCAGTAAAAATCCTGATGTATATGGTGCTTCTCACATCCGATAATAAGCATGGATCATATGAAAAAAAGGGGGAAGGCCTCCACATAGTGTAGATGAATCCAATAAAAATAAAGTAAAGTAAAAAAGGTACAAACATCGCTTCAGATGTGTACAGATAGTGGTCACAAATAGAAAAAAAATAAGCGGCATGTGTAGAGCCAAGCATAGCCTGCTTGGCTCTACACACCACACCGCGCTTACTTTTATCACAGGGAGCACCGACCCTCATAAGTCAGTGTGCCAAAAGACATCGTCCTGTGTACATCAGGAGCTGTGCAACTGGTGCTATTCTGACTATTCATCATGGACAGCAGTGGCATAACCAGAGTTATGGGTGCCCGGGGTGGAATTTTTTTCCGCCCCCCCCTCTTATATAAACATCCACGTTTATATGTGCGTAAACGTGGGGGACTTAAACATTTTGGAGCTTTTTTTTTAAACTTTTTTTTATATGTACTTATTTTTTTTTCACTCTTTTTATGTTTTTTTACACTTTATGTCATTGCTATTACATAGGGGGATACAAATCCCCCCATATAATAGCACAGGTACACTGACAGGTCCTCTTTATGGAGACATTAGGGGTCTCCAGGACCCCTAATGTCACCTGGGGACCCCAAAAGAAGCTGATGAAGCACAGATCTGCTTCTTCTCTCTGGCTATAGCAGCCAGATGACTGACAGGGGAATGCGGATGTAATACACATCACTTCTGCATTGACAGCCTGGAGTGAGATCAGCAAGGAGGAAGATGCTGGTCTCCCTCCCATCTTACCTCCTGATACCCTCCCGAGCCGGTTCCGGGCCGCAGATGGGGCAGCGGATCCCGGGATTGAAGGTGAGGGGTCAGAAGGGGGGGCGGCAGCAGTACTGGAGGGGGGTAGGGGGGGCATGCAGCCAGCACATATACACACCCGCCATCCACCCGCAGCCTGCTCCATGGTGCAACTCCCTCCACACAGCGCCGTACCACAGAGCAGAGTACCAGAGCTAAGGGGAAAACAGCGGCCACGGCGGCTCACACTTTCAGTGCCTGACGTCTCCCGCCGCCATGTTTAGAGTTTCCCGGCACTCTGTGATTGGGCGTATGGCGGTCATGTGTGGAGGCGGGACTTCCAGCCCCACGCCTCACATAACCCCCATATGCCCAATCACAGAGCGCTGGACATTTAACATGGTGGCCGCCTGGCCGGTCTGGACATCCGTGTCAGTGACACAGGAAATTAAAAATAAGGAGGAGGCACGGAAAGCTCCCCCCCTAAATGTCTCGCCTGGGGCAACAGCACCCCCTGCCCCCCCCCCCCCCCTTGCTACGCCAGTGATGGACAGCAAGTTAAAACAAAGAGAAAACGTGAAATTCTGTGTGAAACTGGGCAAATTTGACACAGAGACGTTTGAAATGATTCAGCAAGTTTACGGCGATGCTGCAATGAGTTGTTCGGGGCGTTTTAAGTGGCACTGCGCCGTTTTGACACCATTGCAGAGATCCAAGGACACATTCCAGAAGTGAAAGAAATGCTGGGAGCGCTGTATTGCTGTGTATGGAGACTATTTTGAAGGTTATGGTGTGTAAATGTAGATGAATAAAGTACTTAACTACTTCCTTACTGGGCACTTAAACCCCCTTCCTGCCCAGACCAATTTTCGGCTTTCAGCGGATTTTGAATGACAATTGCGCGGTCATACAACACTGTACCCAAATTATATTTTTATCATTTTTTTTCCCACAAATAGAGCTTTCTTTTGGTGGTACTGGATCAACTCTACGGTTTTTATTTTTTGCGCTTTAAACAAAAAAAAGACAGAAAATTACTTTTTGTTATAATAATATCCCAATTATTTATTTTTTTCTCAGTTTAGGCCGATACATGTTCTTTGACATATTTTTGGTAAAAAAAATCGCAATAATCGTTTATTGATTGGTTTGCGCAAAAGTCATAGCGCCTACAAAATAGGGGATAGATTTATGATTTTTTTATTTTTTTTATTTTTTTACTAGTAATGGTGGCGATCTGCAATTTTTGTCAGGCCTGCGATATTGCGGCGGACATATCGGACACTTTTAACACTATTTTGGGACCATTCACATTTTTACAGCGAACAGTGCTATAAATATGCACTGATTACTGTATAAATGTGACTGGCAGGGAAGGGGTTAACACTAGGGGCCGAGGAAGGGGTTAAATGTATTCCCTGTGTGATTCTTACTGTGGGGGGATAGGACTGACTTGGCGAGGTGACCGATCTGTCTCCCTGTGTACAAGGGACACAGCATTGGTCTCCTCTCTCCCTGACAGGACACAGAGCTGTGCCTACCTTACACCCCAAAAAGCATGTTTTTTCGCAATAGTGAAGCTGATCTTGATCGCTCACATTGATACTGCTGGCCAGTAGCTTCCCTACACAGATTCATACAGGAAAGCTCTATTTTGAGTCCATTTAAGGTTCCTATTTTACATGAAGCCCTGATGAAAGGGGAGTTTTTTCTATTCTGTTTTTTAATATAATCTAAAAAATGAGTTTGGACTTTATTATCATTTGTTTTGAAGCTCCTCCCATTAGTGCGTGTTTTTGTTCTGGTACCCACTGGAGGGTACTCTTGTCTGTTGTGAGCATCCAAACATAAGTCAGTGAGTTGTCTAAATGTTTTTATCCTTGGCCTGACCCCAAGATCTACCGGCAGAGATCTCCTCTACATCTCGGTGCCCAAGAAGATCTAATGTAGTGGTCGGGCTTTCTCCCACCAGGGTGCCATATTATGGAATAGCCTCCCTGTCGAGCTCCAGGAGGCCCCTACTATCCCGGTCTTCCAGGGGTTACTGAAGACTTGGCTTTTCACGCAAGCTTTTCCTGTGTAGCCTCTCTCTTCCACCCTTTCTGCCGCTTTGCTGCTTTTGGTCCCTGGGTCCTTATTTCCCAGGAACTCTGCTATGCTCGTCGGGACCCTTTGAGGTAAGACCGCGCTATATACCTCTCAACTCTCAACTCAACTCTCAAAATTTTTCATGAACTCCCTTGATGTCCCAGCAACTCTTAGATGCTTTTTTCTATATTGGAATCAAACTTTGTTTGTTGATCTTATTCACACAGTCACAGTATTCACTCACTTATTCTCTCCAGGGATCAGACTATTAGAAGAACTATTGGCAAAAACCTTTCATTTTGGGTAGAGCAAGGGAACATTATAACTAGTATTGCCACCTATCTGGGATTCACCTGGGCAGTCCGTGTTTTGAATCATGTGTCAGGCTTTTATTCCCCCTGAAACCCGCACACAATATTCAGACATGACTGTAGATTAGAACAGGGCCTGACAGGAGGGTGAGGGGGCACGATGCATGCTGCATTACTATTCTCTTTGGAGCACCCAAAGATGTTCCAGGTCTGTTGACTTATAGACATGTGCATTTGTTTTCGTTAGAATGCATTTTCGTCCCAAAATCTGTTTTTTTCGTTATCATTTTAACAAACGATAACGAAAGCGCAAGTATTTAAAACCGAAAGATCCGACATAAAAAATGCTTTATTTTCGTTTTCGTTGCAGTAAAAATTCGATATAGAGAGATTCGACATTATAGGGAAAGATTCGACATTATAGGGAAAAGATTCAACATTATAGGGAAAAGATTTGACATTATAGGGAAAAGATTTGACATTATAGAGAAAAGATTTGACATTATAGAGAAAAGATTTGACACTATAGAAATAATAGATTCGACATTACAGAGATTAGATTTCAATTTATGAGAAAATAGATTTGACATTATTACTAGTCATACAACATTAGAATTCTTGTAGGCGGAATATTCGAACGGAAATGTACGATTCGACGTAAAGATTCGACGTTCCGTCGAATATTCTTTTGACCATTCGACAGAAACCAAGCATTATTGGATTTTCGGACAAAAGCTATTCGCCAACGAAAAACGAAATAAATCAAAACGATTTTCGGGAGTAACTAAATAAATTAATTTTCCAAACGAAAACGAAAAAACTAAACAAAATATTCCAGTCTGCACATGTCTATTAACTTATAGTTTACACTAAAAAAATTGATGTGCGCTACTAAAGTGTTTGGGTTTGGCATGAAGAAAAAGTGGCAACCCTAATTATAACCCCTGTCAGAGTTTCTATTTTGCCATTGTGAAGATTTCCCTTCACTTCCTTTCCCATATCCAAACAGGAAGTGTGAGAAATACCTGTAAATTAAGGGAATTCCCTGGGGACCCCCAGGTCACCAGAACTAGTGTCCTCATTGTAAGATTTCCCCTCTATTACTTTTCTGGGGTCAACCCAAAATTTGATCATGGTAAACATGTCAAATAGAGGTGGTGAATCTTCTTAACAGGGGCACAGACTACAATAAAAACTGTCAGGTGTTCTAATCCCTCTCCACGCTATTCAAAATCCCCCAAAAAGTGTTGCTTTTAACTATACTTTAAGTCAGGCATTCCTAAGGTTATTTCTTAAAGATGAAGTAAACCTATGAGTTTTACTTCCTCTTTGTTTACCTGCAAAGGTAAAGCATAATGGGCTACTATGCATCACATAGTAGCCCATTATGTGTCACTTACCTGAAACCGAAGCCTGCGATGTCCCCTGTTCCATGAAGCGTCCATCTTCCTTCCAGGTATCGCGGCTGTAATTGGCATGTGCGCGGGAGCCGGCAGTCATGGCACATTCTTCTTTGGAAACGGCACAATCGCCGTTTCTAAAGGTTTCTAAAGTGCGCCGTTGTCTACGCCCATCGGCGCCCGTATCTTTTGTAAATATCTCACAAACCGTGAAGGTTTAGGAGATATTTCGAGCACCTACAGTTAAGCCTTATTCTAGGCTTACCTGTAGGTAAAATAAGCTGTAAAGGGTTTACAACCACTTTAAAGCCTAACTGAATGTTTTACTTTAAACCAGCTAAATGTTCCAGGTGTAAAAATATCAAACAAAATATGTGCATAGTTTCAGTGTACCTCCCATCCACAAAAGCTGTCTACATCACTAATCTAGTCTCAAAATACCAACCAAATCATTATTTTCATTCCTCCTGCTCTTTACTTCCCCAGTTACCACCTCCCATGCTCACCTCCAG
This sequence comes from Rana kukunoris, assembly GCA_029574335.1. Classification (NCBI taxonomy): domain Eukaryota; kingdom Metazoa; phylum Chordata; class Amphibia; order Anura; family Ranidae; genus Rana; species Rana kukunoris. The sequence goes on along the minus strand of CM056049.1, from coordinate 112,962,832 downwards.
AACTTCTCCCAAGCCTCTCCAATCCTATGGAACTCCCTACCCCAATCTGTCTGACTATCTCCTACTCTGTTTTCTTTTAGATGATCCCTGAAAACCCTTCTCTTCAGAGAAGTCTATTCTGCTTTCACCTAAGAACCGGTTCACACACAGGCGGCACGACTTTGGGGGTGACTCGGCAAGGCGATCTCAAGACGACTTGAGAGGCAATTTGCAAAATGACTTCTGTATTGAAGTCAATGGAGGTCGCCCCAAGTGGTCCCCAAAGTCGTACAGGAACCTTTTTCTAAGTCCTATTAGAACGGTTCCATTGAATAGAGCAGACCACGACTTGTCAGGCGGCTGAGTCGCCTGACAGGTCCCCCTGTGTTAACCGGCTCTAACAACTGTATCACTTGATCCTCCCTCTTAGATTGTAAGCTCTAAAAATCAGGGCCCTATAAATCTTCCTGTATTGAACTGTATTATAACTGTACTGTCTGCCCTCATGTTGTAAAGTGCTAGGCAAACTGTTGGCGTTATATACATCCTGTATAATAATAATAATCTATCCACACCAGTGTGCTATGTTAATGTGTGGTAACACTCTGTACACATGCCCATGCATTATGGTGCCATTGAATTTGATTGCTACACCACAATGTGTGCACAATCATGTATTATAAAGACAGACAGACAGGAAGATTAATAGAAAGATACTATGGAGATAGTTTATAAATGTAACTGTTTACTAAAGCTAAAAGTAATGCAGTGCAGTAATTCTTAGCGACCAATCACCAAGCATGTTACAGGAACAGGAACATGCTTGTAATCCAAAGCACATTTCCCCATTAGAAATAATGGAAACTCGGATGATTCGTTCCACAACCATTTATTCATAAGTCGTTCAGTTTATAGTCCATATAAAAAGATTATAGTAATGTGATGGGTTGTGTAACCATAAAATGTCCATCCACAAATGGACTCCATAAGGGGATTAGAAGCAAAATTCTACAGGAGCTACAGAGTATAAAAGAGAATAGAGGCGCCTCTAAGGCCTCATTCACAGGAGGCGGACTCCGTTGCACTCCGTCGCTATGGAGTCCGCCTGCTCCCGCCAGCTCAGCGGGAGATTAGTCCGCAGATCTCCGCTGAGCCGACGGATGACAAGCTCCTCTCTGCTCACTGAGCGGGGAGGGGCTTGTCGGGCACCACTATCCCCTAGCGGTCCGTCCGTGTGAATGAGGCCTTAGTGTAACAATATGGTTACATTTAATGAAGGTACAACATTTAGCAACTCACATGGTTGATGATTAAAAGAGGCACATCTAAGAATACAGGCATCTGTGTTAAAGCTGTCCATATAGACCATCCCCCGAACATTCATTAAATGTAACCAAATTGCTACACTAATGCCGCGTACACACGATCACTTTTTGTGATGAAAAAAAACGTAATTTAAAATGATCGTGTTTGGCCAAAACGTTGTTTTATGTCTTCAAAAAAAACAACCAAAAAAAAATTCAAACATGCTTGAATTTTTTGTGTCGTTTTTCAAAATGTCATTTTTTGTGTTATAAAAAGTGATCGTGTGTGGGCAAAACGACGTTTAAAACTATGTTTTTAAACCCGCGCATGCTCAGAAGCAAGTTATGAGATGGAGCTTCAATGGAACAGAGTGCCGTCGAACGTGGTGCTTTGCTAGAGGATTTTGGAAAAACGATGGTGTGTATGCAACGTCGTTTTGGAAAATTAAGTTTGAAGTTTTGTTTCGTCACATAAAACATCGTTTTTTTTCATCACAAAAAGTGATCGTGTGTACGCGGCATTAGAGTCGCCTCTCTTCTCTTTTATACTCAGTTGTAACATGACGCTACTTGTATATCAAGACATCACTTGTACAGTGGAGCCTTGGATTATGAGCATAATCTGTTCCAGGAGAATGCTTGTCATCCAAAGTACTCGAATATCAAAGCAAGTTTCCCCATTCCCCAAGTCAATGGCAATGAAAATTATTTGTTCCGCATTGACTTCAATGGCATGCAATACCGCATGGCGCCTCCGGGCATCGTAAATGGCCCAAAAGGCCCGAGTACACTTCGGCTGACCTCGGCAAACCTCAGAAAGACTTTGTTTTTGAGATTTGCAGAGGAAAGCTAAGCTGTCTTAGGCTGCGTACACACGATCAAATCTATCTGCTGGAAACGGTCGGCCCGTTCGTCCCAGCAGACAGATTCAATCGTGTGTACGGGCGAGCGGATGGATTTGGCCAGCCGACAGATTTGAAAGCATGCTTTCAAATCTGTCGGCTGGGAACCCGTCCGCCCGACATGTCTGCTGGTTAGTACGCTAACCAGCAGACATGTCTTCTCGCACACGCGTCGAATGGTTTCGACGCATGCGCCGAAGTGTTTTACTTCCTGGTGCGGTGACGTGGCGGCGTCAACGTCACCGCCACGTCACCGACACGTCAGCGCGCTGTCTGCTGGCGGGGATTTTGGTTTGACCGTGTGTACACGCGATCAAACCAAAACGGCAGCAGACAGATTTGTTCAAATCGGTCGGCCCGACCGATTTGAACAAATCTATTTGGTCGTGTGTACGCGGCCTTAGAGCCTTTTCATGCATTTCCGAACAGATATCAGCGACGATCGACTCTGCTCGGCTCCGGCACCCCCCCCCCCCCCACATCAGGCCAAATGCGGTACTGCAGGTCCATTAGCTTGAATTCTGCTCGTTATGCAAGACAACACTCGCAAACCGAGTTACAATTCATTTTAAAAAAGTTGCTCGTCTTTCAAAAAGCTTGTTAACTGAGTTACTCGTAAACCGATGTTCCATTGTACATCAAGTCGAAATTTATAAAACAAAATAGCTTGTCTTGCAAAACACTCTTAGACCAAGTTACTCTCAAACCAAGGTTTTACTGTATTTCTATTACATAAGCCTGTATCATGCATGTATTTTTTACAAGTGGATAATTCCCATGATCGATGCAGCTGGCTTTAGCAGCACGTGGCACACGGATGCCCAGAAGCACAGGGGCTTGATTTAATCTGAGCACAACAAAAGCAAAGTAGGACAGCAGAGATTATAAGAGGTTGAAGAAATTAGCCTAATTTTTCATGTATATGGAATCTTGACCTTGATAATAGAAGGTTACAGAAGCGTTTACTGCAAACCAACCAGCTGGGGAAAACCAAATGTTCATAAGGTCACGGAGGGAGTTTTATTTAAAAATAGCAATCGTATTTAAAGAAGATTAAAAGACTGAAAAGCAAATATGTCTCAATGCGGTTTGCTAATATTTGAGCTTGAAAGTTATTTATATAATGTTTTTTTTTTTCTTTCTTTTTGTTAATTAAACATACAGATATGGAATGTTTTCTTTCTTGAGGTTTGTGTAGCTGATGCAACCTGCATCCCTAAAGTGAAATCATACTCCATTTTAAACATTGTTTAACCACTTGACCTCTGGAAGATTTACCCCCCCTTGTGACCAGGCCATGCTTTTTGCAATACGGCACTGCGTTTCTTAGACAATTGTGCAGTCATACAATGATGTACCCAAATACAATTTATGTCCCCTTTTGTCCCACAAATAGAGCTTCCTTTTGGTGGTTTGTGATCACATCAGCATTTTCTTTTATTTTAGTTATTTTAAACAATATTTTTTTCTTTCTGCTATAAAATCTATCCAATAAAAAAATTGGAAAAATTGTATTTCTTCATAAATTTAGACCAATATGTATTCTGCTACATATTTTTGCTAAAATAAATCCCAATAAGCATATATTGATTGGTTAGCTACAAACTATGGGATATTTTTATATTTATATTATTATTTTTTTAATAGTAATGGCAGCAAACCGCGACTTATAGTGAGACTGCTATATTACGGTGGATATTTGGACACTAACTGACACTTTTGACACTTTTTGGTAACCAGTGACACTAATACAGTGATCAGTGCTAAAAATATGCACTATCACTGTACTAATGACACTTGCTGGGAAGGAGTTAACATCAGGGGCAATAAAAAGGGTTAACTATGTTCTTAGCCAATGTTTTTTTACAATGTGGGAGGTGCAGGGCCGGCCCTATCATGGGACCCAATGGTACCATTGTACCAGGCGGCACTTTTAGGGGGGCGGCAAGTTGCCGCCCACCCGCCATCCCGATCCGCCCGCTCCATTCCCCCTGCACCCAGGGCCATCACTACCACGGCCACTGGTTCCCTAACTCAATTTTCGACAGTAGTAGTCCTTGCAGCGGCAGCCGCACAGTCCTGTGGAGGAAGAGGAGGTGCTGGGAGCTTGGCGCAACCTCGATCCAATTTATCCAACAGTTGTTAGGTCAGTTACGTGGATCCATGTGCTCCCCTCCCCCGCTCCTCCCCTTCTTCCGCGCTCTGCCAATCTCCTACCAAGTGCCATGTGCAGAGGCAGAGCGCGGATAATGGCCGCCGCTGCAGAGCAGCTCCTTGACTTCCTGGACGGCCGTACTGTGAAAGACCTGCCAGAGGAGAGGAGCGATTATCGGAGAGCCAGTCTCAAGGTACTGTACATGCTCGACACTGACAGCAACCCGTGATCAGTCTTCTACCACCCACCCTGTCAACCCTATCCTCCCTGTCAGCTTCCTACCACCCACCCTGTCATCTCCATCCTCCCTGTCAGTCTTCTACCACCCACCCTGTCAACCCTATCCTCCTTGTCAGCTTCCTACCACCCACCCTGTCATCTCCATCCTCTCTGTCAGTCTTCTACCACCCACCCTGTCATCCCTATCCTCCTTGTCAGCTTCCTACCACCCACCCTGTCATCTCCATCCTCCCTGTCAGTCTTCTACCACCCACCCTGTCAACCCTATCCTCCTTGTCAGCTTCCTACCACCCACCCTGTCATCTCCATCCTCTCTGTCAGTCTTCTACCACCCACCCTGTCATCCCTATCCTCCTTGTCAGCTTCCTACCACCCACCCTGTCATCTCCATCCTCCCTGTCAGTCTTCTACCACCCACCCTGTCATCCCTATTCTCCCTGTCAGCTTCCTACCACCCACCCTGTCATCTCCATCCTCTCTGTCAGTCTTCTACCACCCACCCTGTCATCTCCATCCTCTCTGTCAGTCTTCTACCACCCACCCTGTCATCTCCATCCTCTCTGTCAGTCTTCTACCACCCACCCTGTCATCTCCATCCTCTCTGTCAGTCTTCTACCACCCACCCTGTCATCTCCATCCTCCCTGTCAGTCTTCTACCACCCACCCTGTCATCCCTATTCTCCCTGTCAGCTTCCTACCACCCACCCTGTCATCTCCATCCTCTCTGTCAGTCTTCTACCACCCACCCTGTCATCTCCATCCTCTCTGTCAGTCTTCTACCACCCACCCTGTCATCTCCATCCTCTCTGTCAGTCTTCTACCACCCACCCTGTCATCTCCATCCTCCCTGTCAGTCTTCTACCACCCACCCTGTCAACCCTATCCTCCTTGTCAGCTTCCTACCACCCACCCTGTCATCTCCATCCTCCCTGTCAGTCTTCTACCACCCACCCTGTCATCCCTATCCTCCTTGTCAGCTTCCTACCACCCACCCTGTCATCTCCATCCTCCCTGTCAGTCTTCTACCACCCACCCTGTCATCCCTATCCTCCTTGTCAGCTTCCTACCACCCACCCTGTCATCTCCATCCTCCCTGTCAGTCTTCTACCACCCACCCTGTCAACCCTATCCTCCTTGTCAGCTTCCTACCACCCACCCTGTCATCTCCATCCTCTCTGTCAGTCTTCTACCACCCACCCTGTCATCTCCATCCTCTCTGTCAGTCTTCTACCACCCACCCTGTCATCTCCATCCTCCCTGTCAGTCTTCTACCACCCACCCTGTCATCCCTATTCTCCCTGTCAGCTTCCTACCACCCACCCTGTTATCTCCATCCTCTCTGTCAGTCTTCTACCACCCACCCTGTCATCTCCATCCTCTCTGTCAGTCTTCTACCACCCACCCTGTCATCTCCATCCTCTCTGTCAGTCTTCTACCACCCACCATATCATCTCCATCCTCCCTGTCAGTCTTCTACCACCCACCCTGTCAACCCTATCCTCCTTGTCAGCTTCCTACCACCCACCCTGTCATCTCCATCCTCCCTGTCAGTCTTCTACCACCCACCCTGTCATCCCTATCCTCCTTGTCAGCTTCCTACCACCCACCCTGTCATCTCCATCCTCCCTGTCAGTCTTCTACCACCCACCCTGTCATCCCTATACTCCTTGTCAGCTTCCTACCACCCACCCTGTCATCTCCATCCTCCCTGTCAGTCTTCTACCACCCACCCTGTCATCCCTATTCTCCCTGTCAGCTTCCTACCACCCACCCTGTCATCTCCATCCTCTCTGTCAGTCTTCTACCACCCACCCTGTCATCTCCATCCTCTCTGTCAGTCTTCTACCACCCACCCTGTCATCTCCATCCTCCCTGTCGTCTTCCTACCACCCCCTGTAAACTTCATCCCCCCTGCCATTTTTCTACCACCCCACTCCTTAAAAATTACTGGTGCACATCACATACGATGGACGCAGGGACATTTTTTTGTGGGGGGGGGGCACGTAGCTGGTCTTACCTAGGGCACCAAATTGCCTAGCACTGGTCCTGCCTGCACTGTGAGGCAGATTGCCGCCCGTTCTGCCGGCTCCACTCCCCGCTGCACTGTGAGGCAAATTGTTGCCAACCCGTTCCGCCCGCTCCACTGTGAGGCAAATTGATGCCCGCCAGCCCACTCCCCGCTCCACCTGTTCTGCCCGCATGCTCCATTCACTTGGGCGTCAGGCCCAGGTGAATGGAGCATGCGGGCAGAACAGGGGAACAGTCAGCAGGTGAGCGGGCAGCAGAGAGATTACATTATCTCTCTGCTGCCTGCCTTTACTCTGGGACACAGCAAGTGGCAATCCGCTACGTGTGGCAGGTAACGTCATGGCAAGTGTCAATCTGCAATGTGTGGCAGGTGACGTGACAAGTGAAAATCCGCTACGTGTGGCAGATGACATTGTGGCAAGTGACAATCCGCAATGTGTGGCAGGTGACATGGCAAGTGACAATCCGCAATGTGTGGCAAGTGACATGGCAAGTGACAATCCGCAATGTGTGGCAGGTGACATGGCAAGTGACAATCCGATACGTGTAGTAGGTGACTTGGCAAGTGACAATCTGCAACGTGTGGCAGGTGACGTTGTGGCAAGTGACAATCCGCTACATGTGGCAGGTGACATTCGTGGCAAGTGACAATCTGCAATGTGTGGCAGATGACAATCCGCATCTGGTGACAGGTGACGCAGCAAGTGACAATCCACATCTGAAGGCAGGGGACGTTGGCAAGTGACACGCTCGGGGCCCCCACTGATTCTGCAATATGGTGAGTTGAAGTATTTTATTTTATAAAACAATGTAATAATAGAAATAATGCACTTAAAGCATGTGTATTATTATTAATATTATTTTTTACTAGTAATGGCAGTGATCTGCAATTTTTTTGTGAGACTGCGTCATTGCGGTGGACAGCTCGGACACTTTTGACACATTTTTGGGACCATTGACAGCTATACAGCGATCTGTGCTATAAAAATGCACTGATTACTGTGTATATGTCACTGTCAGGGAAGGGGTTAAATGTGTTCCCTGGGGTGTTTCTAACTGGGGGGGGGGTAATGACTGGAGGAGGAGAGAGATCTCTGTTCCTAATCACTAGGAACAGCAGATCTGTCTCTCCTCCCCTGTATACACGTATAGAGCCATGACAGGTACTTTTTATACTCCCATACATGTATAGAGCCATGACAGGACCACTTTAGGTATCATAATATAAAATAATGGATGTGGGGGAATTTTGGTGGGCGTGATTTTTTTTTGGGGGGGGCAGCATTTCATTTTTGGTACCAGGCAGCACAATGTCTTGGGCCGGCACTGGGGAGGTGTTTTTACTAGGGAAAGACATGGATCCATGTTCCTACTGAGCTCTTACGTTTATTTGTTTTTCATTCAGCCCACTGGGTTGAAAGAAGGCTTTATGGCCCATACACACGATCCGAATATTGGACGAAAACGATCGTCCGATGATGGATCGTACGATTTTCGGATCGTGTGTACACTACTTCGACAGCCGATCACGACCGTTCATCCGATTAAATTCGATCGGACAAGCGCGAAAATTTTTCTCGTCCGATGTCCGATCGTACGATTTTCGTTTAGTCAGTACAGCCGTCGTCCGACAATACAATACAAATACATTACAACACGTGACATCACTTCCGATCGTTTTTTTCTATCGTACGAGAATTTTCGTGAGTTTAAAAACCTATTTTATTTTACTCGCGATTATTAAGCGAAAAAAGTCGTACGATCCGTCGGCCGATATTTGGATCGTGTGTATGGGCCATTAGGGTCCATTGTCCTGCTGTATCACCCAGCTTCTACTAAGCTTCAGCTGGAGGACAGACAACCTGACATTATCCTATAGGAGATTTTGGTAAACTTGGAATTCATTTTCCCCTCGATGATGGCAAGTAGTTCAACAAAGTAAGCCCAAATTAGGATGTTTCCTCCACCAGACTTTACTATTGGGATGATGTTTTCCTATAGGTAAGCTGTGCCTTTTTTCACTATACATAGTGCAGAGTATTTTTCCCGAATAATTCAACTTTTGTTCCATGAGTCCACAAAACCTTTCCCAATAGCCTTGCCGTTTGACAAGCTGCTCTTTGGCAAACTTCAGGCATGCAGCAATATTTTTGGAAAGCAGTGGCTTCCTCCATGTTGTTCTCAGTGGCATCTCTAGCTTTCATATTTAGGGGGGGGCACATGGGGGACAGGGACAAAAGTAGGGGGGCCAACTATAAAATGCAATTTTATATATATATATATAAATATATATATATATATATATATCCTGGGGCCCTTTACTACGATCCCACAACAAGCCCTTTAACATGTTCTGCAGTGAGCTCCCTTCCTACTATACTGGGGCCCCCCAGGGTGGCAGAAAACAAGAGATATATGTCACCAGCACACCAAGAAAATATAAAGGTCAAAAGCAGTGGGATAACTCTCAGGTTTGCAAAGGTTGTCTGGTGTTCTGCCACTGTGGGGTTCCCCAGCTGTCCTGTCCCTGCTATTGACAGTGCTGGTCTGGCATCTGTCTCCTTGGCAGCAGCGGAAGTCTATTAGGACCTAGTGCTGGTTACATTAGGGATGCATGCAGGGGAAGGCTGGCACTATTAGTTATAGAGAGCCGAGCCCCCAGCTGGTGACCTAGCACGTATATTGCCTGCCTAACTGAAAGTGAAAGTAAATTGTGAATGTCTTGAAAGAACAGAAGAGGGGGAGGGAGACAGATGGGAGAGAGAAGAGATTGAGATAATGCAGTTCAGTGATTACAGTGTACTGCAATCTGCAGTGCACACACTTACCCACGGTCCAGGCTAGAATCTCAGGCATCATTCACACACAGCCAGGAATGCTGCTGATTTTCATATTTCCCGCCCACACATCACCTCTCTTCAGATACAGCACACCGGGATAGTGTGGGCGGGACTGAAAGAAGGAGGAGGAGCTGTATTCCTCCCTGCTCGTATGTGAGGAGAGTGATGGCTGGACTCACTGGGCTGTAAAATAGTGTCATACACTGACACTCGGCTCAGCTTGCAGTCACCACTCTGAATTTACAGGCTGGTTCTCCTGTCCTAAGGACGGGAGAAATCAGTCTGTTTTTTCAGTAACTGAGGTGAAGGCTTGCCTCCCCCCCACAGTGCTCATCCTTTCTGCAACTTGCTCTTCTCCGTGTCAATGAGGATGCAGGGGAATGCAGGGGAATTAGGGCATTATGCAGTGTCAGCGAGCAGAGGGAGGGGGGAGAAATGCCCCGCAGAGCTGACTGGGGACGCACTCCCTCTTAGGAGAGACTGTAGCGGCCTGAGCAAAATACAAAAAATACAATAAAAAAATAAAATAAAAATTGGGGGGGAGGGGGCACATGGTGGGGCACAGCATAATTGGGGGGGGGGGGGTCAGGGCCCCCTCTGGTCCCCCCTAGGGTCGCCATTGGTTGTTCTGCCAAGGAAACCCCTGTCATATGTATGGTAGACTCAAGAGCAGGGAAATTTGCCAGTTCCAGGGATGGTTTCAAGCTTTTAGCTGTTACTTGTGAGTTCTTCTTTACCTCATTCTGTGTTCTGCCTTAGGAATTATCTTGGCTGGTTGACCACTTCTAGCAAGAGAAGCCACAGTACTAAACTATCCCCACGTATAGACTGTCTAATTGTCAACCGATGGAAACCTAAAGAGTTTGAGATTGCTTTGTATTGCTTTCCAGTCTTATGTAGATCAACTACTCTTGATTGTATGTCTTCAGGAAGCTCCATTTTGAGAGGCACGGTTCACATCAGCGGATGCTTCTTATGAACAACAGTCTTAAAATGTTTGAGTTTCTTTTATCAATCAAAATAATGTAATTTATTGGACTCCAGGTGTGCAAACTACTGATGCCAATGAGCTTTTGTTGAAGTATTTAGTCTATGGGTTCAAAGTGAATGGGCTCAAATTGCTCCGCACTGAATTGCATGTGAATTGAACAAAAATAGGGGTTGGTTCCTGTGGGATTCACATGAAGTTCATAGTGTGAACCTAGGCTAAGTGGCACAATTACCAGGTAATAATAAAGAGTAAAAGCTTGAAAGATAAATCTTTAAAAATAAAAATACAGCCCATCAGTTCCACTAATTGTTGCCGTCCTCACCACCCCTCCAGGTCCCTCTTTTTTGTGTTACCCGACCCCCGGGTGCTCCCTTCGCGCTCCTGTTGGTTACCAACCACTCACTGTGTTTATTCACAACTGAAGCATAGTAGATTGTGTTTGCTATGTTTCAGTTTGTGAATAAACAAGAAGCTGCTCAGCACAGAGCACTGTACATTCAATTACTGTGGAATGCAGCTGAGGTTGCAGAGTAAGGGACTGGGGAATCGCTGTCCAAAGCAAAGCCCCCCCCCCCCCACGGGGGTCCTAAAAAAATATATAATAATAATATTGTAAAAAATATTTTTGTAAAATGTAACCACTTCCATACCAGGCACTTACGCACCTTCCTGCCCAAGCCAATTTTCAGCTTTCAGCGCTGTCGCACTTTGAATGACAATTGCGTGGTCATGCTACACTGTACTCAAACTATTTTTTTATCATTTTGTTCCCACAAATAGAACTTTATTTTGGTGGTATTTAATCACCTCTGGGATTTTTATTTTTTGTGCAACAACTAAAAAAAGACTGAAAATTTTGAAAAAAATTAAGTTTTTATTTTTTTCTGTAAATCTATTTGTAAATAAGTAAGTTTTCTTTTTCAATTACGTGCACTGATATGGCGACGCTGATGGGCACAGATGAGGTGGCACTGATGGGCACTGATGAGGTAACACTGATGGGCACCGATGGAGCGGCAATGATAGGCGGCACTGATGGGCACTGATAGGCGGCGCTGGTATGCGGCACAGATGGGCACTCATAGGCGGCACAGATGGGCACTCATAGGCGGCACTGATGGGCACTCATAGGCGGCACTGATGGGCGGCACCGATGGGTGGCACTGATGGGTACTGATAGGTGGGCACTAGGCATAGATGGGCACTGAAAGGTGGCACAGATGGACACTGAGGGGTGGCATGTTGCCAGTCAGTGCCCATTTGTGGGCACTGATTGGCATTTATTGTGCTCTTTTTTTATTGTTTTTTTTTTTTTATTGTTTTATGGTGCCATTGTGGCTTCCCTGGTGGTCCAGTGTGAGAATCCTAGTGACAATCAGCGCAAACCCCCCTCCCGTCAGGAGTGCCGCCGATCGGCTCGCCTCTACTTGTGTCAGACACGAGTGAGGAAGAGCCGATCAACGGCTCTTCCTGTTTACATCGTGATCAACCGTGATTGGACACGGCTAATCACGTGGTAAAGAGCCTTCGCCGGAGGCTCTTTACCGAGACTGGAGATGCAGGGTGTCAGACACACACACCGCATCACCGATCGCTGCGTTGTGCGCCCCCCACGGGTGCGTGGCTGTTATCCTGCAGGACGTCAATAGACGTCCAGTCAGGATTTCAGAACCACTTCCCAGACGTCAATATACTATTGACCAGGCGGGAAGTGGTTAAATTATACAAATAAAACTACTGACATCATCCACTGCCCTTATAACACCAACCTCTGCCCTACTGACACCATTAAAGCGGATGGTTCAGCCAAAAAAAATATTAAAAGCCAGCAGCAACAAATACTGCAGCTGCTGACTTTTAATATTAGGACACTTACCTGTCCTGGAGTCCAGCGGCGTCCGCAGCAGAGGACGAGCGATCACTCGTCACCCTGCTGCTCCCCCCTCCATCCACGGTGAGGGAACCAGGAAGTGAAGCGCTGCGGCTTCACTGCCCGGTTCCCTACGGCGCATGCGTGAGTCGCGCTGCGCCCGCCGATTGGCTCCCGCTGTGTGCTGGGAGCCGAGAGTTCCCAGCACACAACGGGGGGCGACGGGATGTCGCCAAAAAACCCGACTTTTGCCCGAGACTGGTATCTGCACCCCCCTCCCCCTGAAAGGTGTCAATTGTGACACCGGAGGGGGGGAGGATTCCGATCAGCGGATCTTCACTTTAGGGTGGAGATCCGCTTTAACTATTCTACTGACTGACACCATCCAATGTCCTCTGCCCTACTGACAACATCCACGATCAGCTATTTCTGTAGCTACCTTTAACTTGCTGCAAAGTTATAATGTGACCGTCTATTTCCTGGGTGGAAAGGAGACAGAGAAAATGCTTTCTCTTGTTTGCAGCAGACCGATGAGTCACTTTTCTAGAACTGTTTTGAGATTTTTAATGATAAAAGTTACCGCTTTGTTAAAAAAGGACTGTGCTGTATATTATGACATGTAAAGTTACTGATAGGTCCACTTTAAGTCATTTAGGCCCAGATTCACAAAGCACTTACACCGGCGTATCTGTGCGCCAGACCCACAAACCAATATACGCCTAAAAACTGGCCAGCCTACGCCGATGTAGCTTACATACGCCGGCGTAACGTGGGCGCACTTTTTGTCTGGACGCATGTTGCTGCTCCCATTGATTAGGCATTCAAACATGCAAATGAGGGAAATACGGCGATTCACGAACATACGTGCGCCCGACGCATGCTACGCGAGGTGCGTGTAAATTGTACGTTGGGCGTAAAGTAATTCCCCATAGATGAGGCACAACCCGGCAACAGACATGCAAAGGTCTGCACCAGAGAACACAGGCCGGCGTATTGGACATACGTTACGTTCACGGCGTACGTGGTGATCCGGCGTAGCTTAGGCATTTGTGCCGGTGTGGGTGTGAGCATGCGCATAAGGGTGCTGTTTCATGCGTCCACGTCATGGCAACGTCACGGCGCATGCGCAGTTTGTGATACGCTTGGCGTAAAACACTTCACCATGCTCAGACCATCATTTGCATGGGGCCACTGCCACTTCCACCTACGCCGCCCTGCGCCTTTGAAACTTCCACCACGGCGAGGCAGCCTTGGGAGCAATAGCTTCCTGAATGCAGTGCTTGCCTCTCCGCGCTGCGTCGGCGCAGCATACGACGTTTGCGCTACGGCGGCATAATGTGCACCCAACTCTCTGTGAAACTGGGCCTAACTGCATATATTCGTACCTTCCAACTATCTCTGATTTCGAGGGACTGTCCCTGATTTGGAGAAATGTCCCTCTGTCCCTCATTCTCCTCATTTGTCCCTCATTTTGGTCTGATCTATATAGTTGTATATAAAATGCACTTTTTATCTATCAAAAAGTGTTTCCCAGTGCTAAACCTTTAATCTGATTTCTAAATTTGTAAATTCCAAAAGCCAATATAAAGAATAATAGTGGTAAAAAAACACTTTTGGGTTTAACCAATCGTATTTTTTTGTGTAGCACCCTGCTCCTATTGTCTAGGTGCTATTAGTAAATTTAGTGTTATCTGAGCTGTACATAGCTCAGCGTGATTGTGTAAAGTGTTGCTTTTGTCCCAGTTTAGTTGTGTTGTGCACACTTCCCACTGTGTCTGTAGATGGCACTGTGGTCACAGGCCAGTGTGAGAAATGCAACAGGCTAACTGCATTGGATATCTTTCCCTCAGAAACCGCCCTATTGTGAGCTGCTTTGTAGCTGGGCATGCTGGGAAAGGATATTTAAGGGGCGAGAAGCCATGTGATCGCTCTCTCACCTCGGGGCCCTGTTGGACTGAGGATGTGCTAGAGAGGAGTTCCGGCCTCATGGTCTGCCAGGTCTGAGGCTATGCTGCTGTGTTTTCCGCAAGTAGGCCCAGAAGTCTGGCTGGGCATACTTAAAGGAACACTAAAGGTTTGTTTTTTATTAGATCAATTGACTGCTGTAAGCTAGAGCATTTAAATATCACTTTTTTTTTTTTATCGTTTTTCCTTTTGACCTCCAAAATACAGTAATCCAGGTTTGAAAATGCCATTTCCTGTCTCTCCTCTTCTTGCTTTCCACCAGCACCTGAGCTGTTTGGCATAGTGGAAAGCAGAATGTGCTCACCCCCTCCCTATGACTACAGCCCCGCGTGAAGATGCTCTCGTATCCCTCACAGGCATGGAGGCTAAGCCTAATGGGAACTGTAGTTCCCATTAGGCCGTGATGCAGTAAGAATGAACTGCAAACCAGGAAGTCAGTGAGAATAACGATTCAGGAGTGACGGAGGTGAATAGAACAGCTCGATTCAACAAGTATCAAACTAGTTATAATGCAAAACATTACTTTTTACTTTATCAGCTACTGTCAGACTTTAATTTAAGAGGAAAATATTTTTGTCTTTACAACCCCTTTAACAGAAGGTGGTCATGTGATGTCTGTCCTGCGTGAAGAAGCCACTCAAGCGGAGAACATTCCAGGGGAGACCCTTGCTGGAGAGGACTGGGCTAAGGGCTTGGTGACTTGTTTGAAGGATGCACTCAAGTCAACCTACCTCACAGTATTGCCGGATGGCTTAAAGGTTCTTATACTGTGTAGCTGATCTATCTAATTGACTACTGGCTAAACAATTCGGTGGCAGGGGATTATCCAGGAGTTTCTACTTATCACTCAAGTCTGTGGCAGAGACTTTGTCCATACTTCATACCGGCTGCTAGGTCGGTGTGAGAGGCCTGTCTTGTCACAAAGATCCAGTGACTGGAGCTGTTATCCTCTGGATCCAAAAAGGTATCAGCGACAGGGGCGGACTGACCATTGAGGCACTTGGGCACTGCCCGAGGGCCCCATGCCACTAGGGGGCCCCATCAGGGTTGCCAGGCTCAGTAAAACCAGGGACAGTATGTAAAAATCTGTGTTTTTTTTTACATCTGTCCCTGATGTGTCCAAAAGCGACATGCTTTTGATGTGAAAATCCCGAGATTTTAGCTGCCCCGCCTCTGCACTGCCTCCTGGCTTGGTGGCAATCCGTAAGCCCGGGGGCCCCATAATCTCCTATTGCCCGGGGGCCTCATGAGTTGTCAGTCCGCCCCTGATCAGCGATCTGCAAAACTAAGGTATCTAAACTTCCCCTAACCCTCTACCCTCTTTACTACTGAAGTTGTTGAATAAAGCATTAAGAAAAGGACTGTAGTGACTGGCAATCACATTTATATTCAACTTCCTAACCTAGACTTGAAGTTCTGATACGGTGAACAGTGGGGTAATGGCAGACCCAAAATTTATCTTGCAGCCCCTGCGGGGGTATTGCTACATTTGTACTATTCTCCTATTAAGGGGGCGTTGCAGGGGCGTGTCCTATGCCTGCATACTTTTGCTGATAGATGTCCCTAATTCCCATCTCAGAAAGTTGGGAGGTATGTATATTTCACAGCATAATCTTAATTTCTTACTGAAGAGCCCCTATTAACTGATTGACAGACATTATTTGCAGCACGGTAATCCTCTTGGACCCTGATATGTTTACTTGAAAAGTAGTTCGTCAAAACAGAAGCGCTACTATGAAAACATACTATTTATATTCCCTGGCTTCTTTCATCAGATTGCCAGCGGGAACCAGAGATTTATGAATAATTAAAATGAAGAAAAATATTGATTTCTCCTTTCTCCATGACACAAACATGTTCAAGGCATTGTCTTTAACGTACACATTATACCCATGTTTACTTTTATTCCTGGCTTGTGATCCAATCATCAAATAGCAAGTGTAATGTAATTATCCCGAAAATCTTGATCAGCAGTGGTCTCTCCAGAGAGGGCTTTGCATTTGGGAAATCTGGACTCATCTGCACAACAGACAGATGAAAGGCATAGCTTCTTCTCGTTGGGATTAAAACTTGACTTGTAATATGCAGCAGTGGAAAAAAAAATATCTGAAAACTCCACCTGCATGTAAACACATTCGGTACAAATGCTGGAATCCACGTCTCGGTTTGCCAAGACGGTTTGCTAAATAAAACTTGTATTCATTATTTGTGACTTGACGTTGTATGTTTTGCTGCAACGAAGGGAGAGAGCAAGTTGTGTCATTCTGTTTCTTTTTCAAGTGGCACCCTCAAAACCTTGAGGGGAACTCCCATTAAAACATACATTTTGTTACAAATATACACTATATTGCCAAAAGTATTGGGACACACACATGACCTTTAGGCCTCATGCACACTGGACGTTATAATAACGTTATAAAAAAACGGCAGAAGCTTTGCTGTGCGTTTTTCACCATTTTTGCAGCAGCGGTTTTTAGTGTTTTTCAGCGTTTTCTTTTTATTCAATGGGATAAAAAAAATCATAAAAACGCTGGTGAGACGCGTTTTTGAGCATTTATCAGCGTTTTTTGACAGTAGCTAATTTTTACAGCTGAAAAACCCCTCTCAGAACACACTAGTTTGGTTTTTTTTTACAGCCAAAAAACACCCCAGCCAAAAACAGTTGATAACAGCCTACTGTATTTGTGCATGGACACATAGGATAACATGCTGGAGAGTTTTTTGACTGCAGAAAAAAATGTCTGAAGCCAAAAACAGCAGCTGTAAAAATGTCCAAAAACGTCCAGTGTGTATGAGGCCTTAATGGCATCCCAGTCTTAGGCCTCGTACACACGATCAAATCTGTCCGCTGGAAACGGTCCGCTGGACCGTTTCAGCAGACAGATTCGATCGTGTGTACGGCAGAGCCGACGGATTTGGCCACCCGACAGATTTCAAAGCATGCTTTGAAATCTATGGGGTGGGAATCCGTCCGCCCGACATGTCTGCTGGTTAGTACACTTACCAGCAGACATGTCGTCCCGCACCGCCGCCGCACCGCCGCCGAATGGATTCGGCGCATGCGCGGAAGTGTTTTACTTCCTGGTGCGGTGACGTGGCGGCGTCAACGTCACCGACACGTCAGCGCGCTCTCTGCTGGCGGGGATTTTGGTTTGCTCGTGTGTACACGTGAGCAAACCAAAATCCCAGCAGACAGATTTGTTCAAATCTGTCGGACGGACAGATTTGAACAAATCTGTCTGCTCGTGTGTACGAGGCCTTAGTCTGTAGGGTTTAATATTGAGTTGGCCCACCCTTAGCATCTATAACAGCTTCAACTCTTCTGGGAAGGCTGTCCACAAGGTTTAGGAGTGTGTCTATGAGAATGTTTCTTCTAGAAGCGTATTTGTGAGGTCAGGTACTGATGTAAACGAGAATGTCTGGTTTGCAGTCTCTGCTCTAAATCATCCCAAAGGTGTTCTATTGCACTAATATGCTGCACTGATGGGCACTAATAGGTGGCACTGATATGCGACACTGATAGGTGGCACTGATATGCGGCACTGATATGCGGCACTGATAGGTGGCACTGATATGTGGCACTGATAGATGGCACTGATGGGCACTGATAGGTAGCACTGATGGGCAATGATAGGCGGCACTTATGGGCAGCATTAATGGGCAGTACTGATGAGCAGACACTGATGGGTACTGAAAGGCAGCACTGACTGGCATCACTAATGGGCACTGATTGGTGTCACTGATGTGCACTGCTGGGGCTGTGCCCTGATTATCTGTACAGGTCTCCCCCTTTGAGGGGATGCAGCTGATCAGCTCTCCTCGCCACACAATCTGCCAGTGTGAGCCGAGGAGGGAGCCGAAAAATGGCACTTCCTTGTTTACATGTGACCAGCTGTGATTGGACACAGCCAAACACATGGGTAAAGAGCCGTGTAATTGGGTCGTGCTGTGCCCCCACAGGCGTGCGACAGCATCGGTTCTGGGGTGCCGTCATATGACGTTGTCCCAGAATATGAGTACATCCTTCCCACCTTCATTTTACTATGTGGCGGGCAGGAAGTGGTTTCCTATGGATGTAGTTCACATCTATGAGTTTTGTATATAGCTGGTTGCTAAGGAGCAGTCCAGGAAGCCAGCCGTCACGTCCTTACCAACTGATGAGTGATTAGCTGTCAGTGGGGTAAAAAATCCATACTAGGCTCTTTGGGTCTGCTATAGATTTAGTGGGGAAACCCATGCCAAAATATAAACAAAATGGTGCGTAGTCCCTCTCAAATCCATACCAGAGCCTTATCCAAGCAGCAGCCCTGCAGGTTAGGAAAGGGATTGGATATGTGAGCGCCCCCTCCTCCTGAACCATACCAGGCTGCATGCCCTCAACATGGGGAATGCTTTGAGGCACCCCACCCTAAAGAACCTTGTCCCCATGTTGATGGGGGTTAGGTCTTCTTCACCATAATCCTGGGCTGTGGTTGTGGGGGTCTGTGGGTGGGGAGCTTATCAGAATCTGGAAGCCCCCTTTAACAAGAGGGTCCCCAGCTCCTGACCCCCCTCCATGTTAATTGAGGTAGGTAAAAAAAAGAAAGAAAGAGGGAAAGCTCTATTTCTGTAAAGAAATTATTAAAAATGTAATTTGGATACAGTATTGCATGACGTGTGATTGTGATTCACAGTGCGACAGCGCTGAAAGCTGAAAAATGGCCTGGGCAGGAAGGGGGTGAAAGTGCCCTGTATTGAGGTGGTTAAAGAAACACCGGGTGCGTCTGGAGACAAGGGGGCAGAGTGGTACGGCCCCTTGGCTTATTTAAACAGGGAGATCGTAACGTGTAGCCACGCCCTCTGAAGACGTGACAACCAATCACGAAACGCGCCAGGGCATGGCTACACGATCTGCTCAGTCTACACACAGAGTTACACTGCACCCGGGACTCACCAGCTGGAGCTGGGCTGACAAGCACCAATACCAGAGTGAGCTGCAAATTTTTAACGTCTGATGTGCTGTTTTATATTTTACTATCTTGTAAGCATAATTTTAGGTGTGGGGCTGCTATTTATAAATAAAGACAGTATCACACTATGTACTCTCCCTTTTCTTTTATTGATGACCATGACCACTCATGTTATTACTCCTAATCTGCACATTGATTTAATCAACTGTTTGGAGGATCACTGGACCTTGAGCTGGGATTCAGAGGAAGGAGGATTACTGACCTTAGGAGGAGACCCTATACAACCCAGGATCCATTTAAGGAGTTCTAAAGGCGATCAATATCACTGGTTCTGGTGAGTAGAACTCCTAAGGGAGATAACATAGGAAAGAGCATAGAGGATACTGCAGAGCTAAACCGTCACCAAGGATTTTCAACCTATTAAGAGACTTCTTTGATATTTTTCAGCTAACATAGACATTGTCCAAATATTATTTGGGGGTGTGCTGCATGTTACTCATGATATCATTTTTATTGTTTATTGATGCTGGTCATAAGGATGTTTTATCAATGTGATCTCACCAGTGATTCATAGCAGATTGGGTGTTATAGGTTCTTTCTGAATTCCATATTAACCCATGCTGTTAATGTTTCTGTTCAGAGGCATACTTATGGTTAAAGAAAAAAAAAAACATTAAACCGCAATCACGTAGATATGAACCAAGACGTATAGAGATTCGGGGTATAGAGTATCACAAAGTAATGGACCTGGTTAAGCAGTGCATGTGCATAAAGGTATATGCAGGGTACATGTAGAGTATACTTATAGTACAAAACAATAAAAATACAAGGTACAAAAATACTATATATGCATATAAAAATGTACAAATAATATTACCTAGTACAGTGTATATGTGACAGTGTCCAGACCATGTTGGCTGCTAGGTCAGGCAACAGTTGGTATTGGTGTTACCTGTTCCACCATACCTTCTTCATTTTAAAACTTCCTGTTCTGATTATGCCATGAAATCCTTACATATTTATTCCCAACCATTATAGAAAACTGACCTTACACACACATGCATGTCTAAAAATGTAACATATATTTGAGCTTTGTTCTGCTTTGTGTCTCTGCTTTGACACTATAGAATGTTCAAGTGCCAGCCAATCATTTTTAACCAATCCTGGTGTTCCAAAAATATTCTGATGTGATCATTTGCAACCAACACAACGAATGCTGGTTCTCATAATGATAGGAATCAAACAATAGGCATCTAATCTCTTACAAAACTATAGAGCGACTGGGCTACTGTACACTCGTTTATAGACACATACAGAACTAAACAAAGTTGCCAAAGAACAATTACTGTTGCAGTCTAGCTGACACTAGACATAAGCTAATACATAATGTATTGGTGTGGTTAAGTGCCAATTTTTCAGCAAACTGCAGTTTGTTACTTGAGCTCTAATTCGCCCAGAACTCCTGGGCTAGTCCAAAAATTCAGGATTGTTTTTTTTTTTTAAAAGTGTTGTACATCTGGGTGTCTCTGTTGGCATTCAAGTAATGTTATTTTGTTATTTAAAGAGAAGCTCCAACCAGATTAAGTGTTTGCTTAAAGATTTGAAGATTATCTAAAAAAAATACATGCAATGCCAAGATTGAGACGTTCCATGCAGGTAAGTCTAGGGCTGGTAGAACAATTATTAATTGCTGATGTATTTAATGGAAATCTTATTTAGTGCCCCCACCCCTTCCCCAGCAGCACAGTCACACACCTTATCTTTCAGTTTATCTGCTGGAAGCTAGGAAAGAAAGCACTGTGCAAGCTCAGAGTTACTGTAGCCCAACCAGTGGCCCGTGACCACATGTGGCCCACGACCTCCTGCTTTGGTATGGCTGGTTGGCAAGCCCAGATCGCGGATCGCTGATCCATCATCCCAGAGCATCAGTGTTGTGAATGAAGCTGGTGGTAAAGAAAGCAAGAGCGAAGTGAAGCAGAGCCGCCGCATAAGCCGATGCTTCCTGTATAGCACCGGCTCCTGTCACAGGTGGTGTGATGCCAAATATGGGCATATCTGTTCTGCAATGGTTACTGGGCTGCTTTCAAACTGATCCGCAGGTGCACCACCTACCTCTAATCCAATCCACTAAAAAAAAAAACTGAAGGGGATCCATCCCCTACCACCTGGGTGGACCAAATCGAAGGGCCCATAGAGTACAGTGGGCTGTGTCCGTGTCTGCTCTCAAAATGCAAAGTGGATACAGACCTGTCATCCGCCTGCTCCACTCATTGTGGCCCGTAACAAGTTACCAAGTCTCTTAAGTGGCCCTCGCTCTTCAAAAGGTTGGGCATCCCTGCTGTAGACGGAACTTATATGGCGTTGGGGACTGTTTCTCCATCTCCTTGGGATGGCCCTGCTCCAGTCGCCAAGGGGAGTCACTTGCTCCACCAAACCCAGAACTACTTTTTCTTAGCACCAAGCAGCTGATTGAAGCAGTGGTGGAGTAAAAAAGAATATGTGCTCCTGGAAAAAAAGGGCATTAAATCAAACCTGTTGCTCTGCCCTGTATTCTTATGTTATGCTGATCCAAAGGCTTCAAGTATATTCTAAGTTAGAAAATGTAAACTATGTGTTCTGAATTCACTCTGACTACTGATCTCCATACTTGTTCCAGGTCAGCCAAAACCAGCCAGGTATCTAACATTTCTAGAAGGCGATCAGCAATGGCAGTCTAATTTTCTGCTCAGCACAGGCTAATTCTATGGGCATCAATTTTCTCAAGCTAAGTTGTTTACAGAAAGAGACAACGGGTGCTGTGCCTTTTGGTAACTCCCTCCATGGTGACTTTGTCAGACTCTTTCTCTTATTTACTCTTCAGCTTTCTCAGCTTCTCATTAGTACGTAGGAGTGAGGTAAGTCTAGGGCAGGTAGAGCAATTATTAATTGCTGATATATTTAATGGAAATCTAATGATTTCTGATATAGTTACTGCCCCCATCCTTTCCCAAGCAGCACATTCACACTTTACCTTTGAATTCAGCTCTGGGTTTGGTCAAGACTCATGCTCAGCTAAATCTGGAAGGCAACTGTTAGTGCCAATCCAATGAGCTGCAGATGGCGGTTTCTTCCTCCTGTAGCTGCACATACACAAAGGGAAGGGATGCTCTTAAAACCATTGACCTGATATGGCCACATGGTTGGACTTAAGAAAAGATTTGACTAAAAGATGGTGCCATAAGGTACCTACCATTATTTTTTTAGCATCCTCTTGTGTGGCCCCTTTGATCAAGTTTCACTTTTTTACTATATTCTGATGGCGTGGAAGTCTCCCAGATGTCAGAATACAGTAGCTGGATACTCGATTGTTGAACAACAACAAAAATGTCTCCTCTAGGAGCTTCTTCAGACTGGCCATACATGCTAAGATTTCTGTCAGACAGCCCCATGGGCTAAACAGAGGAAATCAATAGAGTCCCCCATCCACGCTAAACAGTTTTGATGGAGGAATCTCTCCTGCCAGCTATTGTATTGGGACAGCTACTGCTACATTCTCCATCAGAATACCCAAACAATGACTATGTTGGATTGGTTTGTTGAGCCAGGTTGTGCTGTGTATGTCCAGCATAAATCCTATATTTCTCCAACTTCAGGCATTAGTTTCCCCTTCCCCTGGAGCTAAGCCAGCGTATGACTAATAGGTGATTTATAATGGCATCTTCGTTGAACAGGAACATAATGGATATGTAGGGCTTGATGGTTTTAGCCCTGAAGATGGCAATTAGAGACTTTATCAGCTGTTCTGGCTACTAAATGAAGCACCTTGATTTTTAAAATTCAAAACGGCTGAAGGTTTGTTTTCATTAAGCATTTTACATCTTTCACGAAGGTTCCTGAAAGCCAGTGCGTATAGGCATACTGTACAGCTGTAACAGAGTTTGGGAACTGGCCAAAATTTCTAGACACACTGAATAGATATGAGGCACTGGGCACTTTATTAAAATGATGCAGTGAAATACATAGAGATACGCTGTGTAATGCTTCAGGCATAATCATTCCTTCCAAGTGCTTGATGGGATGATTACTATTATGAAACCAGTTAAATCTGGTAGTTTGCTTTTCACCATGCTGATATGTGTCTTAGTTAACATTGTACATGGAACATGCTGTTTTTATGTTTTTATATATTATATTATATATTTCAATGAAAAATGCAATTATAGCACTCAAGGCTGAACATTTCACAAGGGCCCTATAGTAGGGTGACCAGACATTCCCAGTTTCAGGGGACAGTCCCTGGATCGAGGACACTGTCCCTGGACCAAGTCTGTCCCCGGTTTTGTCCCTGGATTGAATTTGAACAGGTGCTGGGGCAATTTCAAAGACAGTCAGTGCAGAATAAAAAAAAAAAAATCTGAATTACACACCCCCCCCCTGCTCTGCCGCTCCCACTAGCTTAGGGGGTGTATTTTTTTCCATTATCTGTGCCCCTTTCTGATGACCATGTGCTGGTCAGAGCGGAGGGACTAATCCTTCCGTTTCAGGTGCATGACCATTTAGCTCCGCTCGCATGTTCTTCTGCCTTGGCTCAGGTCCCGGCCAGCCACCTGCCTGCTTATCTCCTTGTCTTCCCTGGCGGAGTGATCTTCCTCCGCTCTCCATCCAGTAGTAGCCGGGGCCCAGAGACTAAGACTTGACAGACTGTGAGGCGGGGGGCAGCGGGCAGAGAGTGGCTGATTGCTAGTAAAAAAAAAACAATGTCCCCGGATTTAATTTTAAAAATCTGGTCACCTTACCCTATAGCCAAAGTACTTAACAATGTCTGTCAATACTTGTTAATGGCAATGAAAAAGTATATCTCCTTAAAGCAATCCTCCTGCTATATAAAGTTCCCAGTGAAGGAATACATTAAAAAGCTGAGGATAAATATTCAACTTTCCTGCTGTCTGTACCATTGAACACCATTCAGATCCTAATCTTCATGTGAATTGCACAGGGAAACTGACACTTCCAGAAGCGTAGATCTCCTGGGTCCGCTGCAGCTTTGACTGGTTCCTCCTGCTGACAGAAACTAGATAGAGCTGTGGGGATCTAGGAAATAGTCACTCCTGCAAATGAAAATTTGCATCAGTTTCCCACCACACTGGAATGATTTCTCAGTATCTGAGTGGCATTTGGTGGTCTTGACAGCAGGGAGGGTGAATATATACACGCTTCATTTAAAAGTATGTCTTCGCTAAGAAACCTTTGCACAACGAAAAGATTGCTCAAAGGGCCTGTAGGCCTTTACATTGGTCCAAGTTTAGTTTTTGAAGTAAACCCACAAGCAGGCTATAGAACTATTTACATCTCTTCCACATTTTTGTAAATATTTTATTATATTTTATAACACTGAAGAAATTCCACTTTGCTACAATGTAGTGAGTGTACAGCTTGTATAACAGTGGAAATTGGCTGTCCCCTCAAAATAACTCAACACACAGCCATTAAAGTGGTTGGAAACCTAGTTACACCACTTGTACCTACAGGTAAGCCTATAATAAAGCTTACCTGTAGGTACTGTAAATATTTCCTAAACCTGCACAGTTAAGTAGATATTTACCATATACGCTTGCGCCAATGTCATTGGCGCATGTGCACGGAAGAAACAGCCTGCTTGTGCTGTTTCGTCAGTGCCGGTGCCATGACCAGCAGCAACCACGGACATGCGAACGTTATCGCAGCTCCGGCCAATCACATCGCCGTACCCGCGAACCCGGAAATAATTCCAGGAGACATGCCGCCAGGAACAGCTTCGATCTAAGGTGATGCGATGCATAATAAATCATTATGCTTTTGTCTTACAGGTTTTTCTTTTGGTTTATAGCCACTTTAATGTCTAAACCGCCGGCAACAAAAGTGAGTACACCACTAAGTCAAAATGTCCAAATTGGGCCCAAAGTCTCAATATTTATTGTGGTCACCATTATTTTCCAACCCTCTTGTACATGGAGTTCACCAGAGCTTCACAGGTTGCCACTGAAGTCCTCTTCCACTCCTCCATGACGACATCCTGAAGCTGGTGGATGTTAGAGACCATGCGCTCCTCCACCTTCCGTTTGTGGATGCCCCACAGATGCTCAATGGGGTTTAGGTCTGGGTTTAGGTCTGGAGACATGCTTGGCCAGTCCATCACCTTTACCCTCAGCTTCTTTTAGCAAGGCAGTGGTTGTCTTGGAGGTGTGTTTGGGGTCGTTATCATGTTGGAATACGGCCCTTCGACACTCCTCCGAAGGAAGGGGATCATGCTCTGCTTTAGTATGTCACAGTACAAATTGCCATTATTGGATCCCTCAATGAACTGTAGCCCCCAGTGCCGGCAGCACTCATGCAGCCCCAGACCATGACACTCCCACCACCATGCTTGACTGTAGGCAAGACACACTTGTCTTTGTACTTCTCACCTAGTTTCCGCCACAAACGCTTGACACCATCTGAACCAAATAAGTTTTCTTGGTCTCATCAGACCACAGGATATGGTTCCAGTAATCCATGTCCTTAGTCTGCTTGTCTTCGGCAAACTGTTTGCTGGGGCTTTCTTGTGCATCATCTTTAGAAGAGGCTTCCTTCTGGGATGACAGCCATGCAGACCAATTTGATGCAGTGTGCAGCGTATGGTCTGAGCACTGACAGGCTGACCCCCCACCCCTTCAACCTCTGCAGCAATGCTGGCAGCACTCATACGTCTATTTCCCAAAGACAACCTTTGGATATGACACTGAGCACGTGCACTCAACTTCTTTGGTCGACCATGGCAAGGCCTGTTCTGAGTAGATTCTGTCCTGTTAAAGCGCTGTATGGTCTTGGCCACCGTGCTTCAGCTCAATGTCAGTGTCTTGGCAATCTTCTTATAGGGGCCAGGAGCAACAATTCTTTTTTTCAGATCCTCAGAGAGTTCTGAGACCAGTATGAGAGAGTGAGAGCGATAATACTAAATTTAACACACCTGCTCTCCATTCACACCTGAGACTGTGTAACATTAATGGCTGTGTGGGTTATTTTGAGGGGACAGCAAATTTACACTGTTATACAAGCTGTACACTCAATACTTTACAATACATTGTAGCAAAGTGTAATTTCTTCAGTGTTGTCACATGAAAAGATATAATAAAATATTTACAAAAATGTGAGGGGTGTACTCACTTTTGTGAGATGTTGTATATGAGCAAAACGTTTCATTTTAAAAGCTACTGATTTAAATTGTTGGAAGGGCCAAAAACTCCACAAAGGAAGAATTGTTATGCTGTTTGTCAAATGATATTTTCTTGTGAACTTTGCACCTCCTGCTGGCTTCAAACAACATAACTTGGTTGACGAAGTACGGCTTATATAATACTTGAACAACTCGGAAATACACCATGAATAGATATTTGAAAAGGAGTATAGTTTTTATTCTGTACTAGTTTGTAAAAAAAGATACCAACTACACAAGCGCCTTATTTATGTAGGGCACTGTCTGTTGAGGCACTTCTGTAAATAAAGTAACAGACAGTGACAGATTTTCCCAGGGGGTATTATTTAGTGTTTAATCAACAGTCTGGCACAACAAATTGCTTTTAGTGATTGTTATGGAACCATGTTACAAAAAGCACTTCTTTGCAATAAATGGAGAACCTCCTGCCAGTCATGTGAAATTTGCTAGATGGCTGTCTTTTGAATTAGAAGAAAATAGTCTGCAGGGTTGTGATGGATTACTAATCGTTATTCTGATACCGACAACAACTTGTGCATATGTTGTTCTTTGACTGGCCTTACCCTGTGAAAAAAAACATATACACGTTGTAAAGTAAAAGGTCCAGTGCCCCCAAACAGATACTTTAAAGTGGATGTAAACCCACATTTTTTTTTTTTTTGCTGTCACAATGAAGAGCAGGGGTCCTCAAACTACGGCCCGCGGGCCGAATCCGTGATTTATCCGGCCCACGGATTGCCCCTTATTAGGGATGAGCATTCGCGCGAACATTTAGAACCCCATTGACATCTATGGGACTCGAACGTTCGAATTCAAAAGTGTTAATTTTAAAGCCTAATATGCAAGTTATTGTTGTAAAACGTCTTTGAGAACCCGGGTCTTGCCCCAGGGAACATGTATCAATGGAAAACAAGTTTTAAAAACGGTTGTTTTTTTCAGGAGCAGGAGCAGGTTACAGAGTGTCTGCTACGCTCATTCATGTCTAAGTGTCTGATGAGTGTATACATGGCGGTGGACAGGCGGCACCAGTGATCACTTCTGCACAGTGGATAGTTATAATTTTTTTGTTACAATTTTTATTTATATATCACAGACCTGGACTTTCACATTTTGGTAGATTATTTGCAGATTAATTATGTGTATATCACCCTTTTAAAATAAATTTGCTTATTTTGTTTGTTTAATTTATCTGTTTGGAGCACTGCATCTTCCACTTTACAATTTATAAGAGGTTTGTATGTTCAACTTGTTGCCAGCTGCCCATGCCTCCAAGCAGGCCCGTCGCTACAGGACAGGCAAAACAAATAATTGCTTGGGGCCCCCGAGCTGGCCTGGGGCCCCCAACTTCCCCTTCCCAGGCTGGCGCGTGGTACAGGAGATTGTTTCCTGTTCCCGGCCGGCCTGACAGGAAGTGCACACTGAGTGCTAACTTCCTTTCAGTCCAGCCGGGAACACAGGAAACTGAATCTCCTGTACCGCACGGTACCAGGCCGGGCCCAGGCCCATCTGATAGGTGACTGGGGACCCATAATGATAGAACACCGGACTGACAGGAGGAAGAGGAGCTTGGCCACGCTACAGCGGCAGCCTACAGGGAAGAAGGGGAGGTGAGAATAGAAAAACATAGGGACTAGGGGGGTGGGGGAGTAAGAACATGTGTGTAAAAAATTTGTGTAGCGAAAACGTAGGCTCTTGCCTGCGGGGGGTGCTTGGGGGCCCCCATTTTGCTTGGGGCCCCCAAATTTCTTCAAACGGCCCTGCCTCCAAGCGCTGACTTACCCTGATATTAAATATATACATGTAGGCTGCCATTGCTGGCTGACTTCCTTTATTTGATCCTTTGGTTTCATCCATGTCTAAGTTACTTATCAGGAACAAGTATGCAGATTGTGACTTCTGGATTCACTCTGGATCTGATTGCTGTACATTTGTTGCAGGACACTGCCTCAAAAAATATGGTGGATATTCGACTGGCAAGACAGCCAAGCAACTAGCATTTTTTCTTCAAGTTTATATTTAAAACCTGTTTGGGAGAAGAGTCAGACACAGCACAGTAAGTTTGGCAAAAGACAGGTAAACGTCTGATACAGAGCAAAAATATGTAAGATCTGACCGTCTTTGTTACCATCACTGGGGTGCAAACCCTTCTAAAGCACAGGCACATTAACCTTTTGCCAACCATGCAACACGTATATGCAGTGGCAAGGAAAGTGGATCTTAATGCCCACACACTGCACATTAAAGGGCTGTAACAAGTGGACAGGGAGGGGTTATCATGAAATAATAAGGGTGGCTTCACACTGATCCACTGCGCTTTGACTGCAGCACAGTGTACCTGCATGTATCTAGCTTTCAAAAATGCAACACACCTGTGAGGCATAATAGAAGTTCATGGGAAATCACAGATAACTTGCATGAAAACAGTTGGTACACTGGTACAGTTTGAAAGTGCCCACACAGAGGGCCCTTACACAGAGGATTTAACTGAAGAGACCCTGTCATCACCCACTGCATTTGAATATTAAGCCATGAGGTAAAGGCTGTCTTTACAGTTCATGCAAGGCTTCCTTAGCGGATGCTGAGATGGAACACTTGGCACCCTGCTTAGGTGCTTCCAACAAACGGTGCCTCCTGCTTTCCAAAGCCTTCCAGCAGACCGAGAGCTAATACTAAACCTTTTCCCCAAGCTTGTACACAGACAAGATGTTGGGGTAAAGTCAAAGGAATGACTGTTTATTGAACAGAAATACAGGCTTTGGTACACTTCAAAAGTACTGCAAGACCCAGTAGTCAGCTGGTAGTTGCAAATGATTAACTCTTTTGTTCAGTTACCTGCAACTATTGTGTTGGGTATGTAGAAAACAAGAGCTCTGTGTTTTAAAATGTTAGTTTACTGTTTGTTGTGTTAACCCTCTTGTTGTTGACTTTGAGTCCTTGGCCTCAAGTATACTAATAATGGCTTATAACTGATCAGTGTATTTACAGTACTTACATATGGGCCTCTTTCAAGAGTACCTTTACTTAAAAATAAAAGTACCGCTCATCTTTTTCTCCCCCTCTTCCTCAACATTTTTGGTTGTTTCTTATTTCTGGGAGTGGGTACCTTTTTCCGACTGGTGCCCGCTCAGCTAAATAAGACTATGTGAACTTGGCCCGCCCCCTGCTCAGAACCTCCTGGGATGGCTGCAAGATCAGTCTGACATGATCTCATGCATGCGTAGTGGGGATCTGGCAGTGAAAAATCAGCAAGTCACAGCAGGCTCTCTCATCCAAGATGGTGGCACCCGTGACACAAAGTCCAATAAAGAAGTAGGTAAAAATAAAGACAGCACTGAATTCCCTGGGCTGTTAAGTGTCTGTTTCTTAAAAGTCAGCAGCTGAGTATTTGTAACTGCAGACATTTAAAAAAAAATCAACTAAAGTTAAAGTTCCTCTTTAAGCTTGCGATGATGACATCAGCCTGAGATACCTCTGAGATTATTAAAAAAATAAATTGACATTCAGTTGACCTTTCTGACCTGCATCTTACCTGCTAAAATCAGGTTTTGCATTACCGTAGTCCTGTATGGGGATAAAAACCCTGCGGGAGATGAACAAAAGTCTATTGACACAGGCCCTAAGAAAGTACTATAACAAGCCAACTAGCATTTTCAGAAGGTGCGCGATGGCTGCCCCCATTTTCGACATGACAGGTTTACTTTAAATTTCTTATTTAACAAAAGATATACTGTACATTTTGCTGCATCCTGGTTAGTGTATTTGCTTGAATTTTCTTATTCAATCCAGATGGTTGGGATCCTTCAAAGTGCACATCAACAAATGTCGAAAAAGAGCATGTTAAAACACAAGCTTGTCATGTGAATGTAAAGGAAACTAGCAAACAGATCAATAATTTCTATGTAATGAAAGATTTTCTGTGTATACTGATGAACGTCAGAGAAGACACATCAGAGAAATGTGCTGCTTGATGTGCTTTTCTCTGACGCTTCCCTGTACTCGATTCTGTCTGCTCATTCAAACACAAGGGTACATAGCAAATCCATCACTGCATAGAGAGCTGTATTTTATAGTCTCTTCTACCCTGCAGTACATCTTTGACCTGTCTTTTTCAGACAGGGACAAAACAGGTAAAACACCCCTATACTGTATACGTATAGACTTTTCATGAGCAACTTCACTCCGCTTTGTACATTTTTTTCACCCTTTTACCTCGTCTGCTGGGTTGTCCATAAAAAAACATACTCACTTGCCCAACAAATCTAGCATTGTCTGGTTTAAGCTGCAACACCATTTCTTCTCATCTGACATCATCAGTAGGCTAGCTGTTTCTTCCTGGTTCTTGCAGCTGGCTCCCGGACAAGCTGCCACAGTGCATGCACAGTACAGTGGAGAATGCCCTTAAGCATCCCAGGTTGTGTGATGATCCCACGAGGCTTTATGCATGGGAATGTACAGTGTCAAATGATGGCAAGTGATAGAAAAGGGTGAAAGTCCACTTTAAAGTAAACAGGAGAAAGAACATGCTCACAACAAAGCAATTTATACATCATTTTGTTTAATATGAAGCTTGTAAGGTTGGTCGTCACATCCTCCATGTTTTCCCTCTATCATTGGGCACCAAGCAAGAGTCACATGAGAGTCCAACCCGGGGTGGGTTCTTTGGGCTACACCAGGCATTAAACAGGGTCATTAACAATGCATGTGGGGGTAACACTTCGCTCACCAATGCCTGGCACCAGACGGGAGCCACAGTTATGTGAAAAGTCAAACATTAAGGCAGCCTCCCAACTTAGAGATTAGCCACATGTGTGCAGAACCCAAAGTATGGCGTTCCTCCCTAAGCTGATTCATCCCATGTTCTTTACACATGTATTAACCACTTAAGGACCGTCACATGTACATTTACGTCGGCACAATGGCACCGACAGGCACATCAACGTATATATACGTTGGTGCCTTGAGGTGGGTCGGGGGTCCGATCGGGACCCCCCCCCGGTACATGCGGCGGGTCCGCACGGCTGTATGAGCGATCCGGGATGAGGGGGCGGCTATTCGTTTTTGTCCGCCCCCTCCGGATCGCTCTCAGCCAATGCGCGCGCCCCCCCCGCCCTGTCACTTCCTCCTCCTGTGTAAACACAGGAAGGAGGAAGCGATGTGATCTCTCCCTCGGCGGTTTTTTCAACCACCGCTGAGGAGAGATCACAACACAAGTAAGTCTGCACTAACACTACACTGACACACACTACATATAGGCACATCGCCCCCCCCCCCCCCTCCCCCTGTCACAGTGTCACTGAATGCAGTAATCATACATGTATGATTACTGTATTTAGTGTCAGTGTGACAGGCAGTGTGACAGTCAGTTAGTGTTAGGTCCTGGGTAGCCCCCGTACCCCCCCTAATAAAGTTTTAACCCCTTGATCACCGCCCTAGTTAACCCTTTCACTCCCTATTGCCAGCATCACTAAGCGATCATTTTTCTGATCGCTGTATTAGTGTCGCTGTTCTTGCTAGGTAGGTCGGGGGTCCGATCGGGACCCCCCCGGTACATGCGGCGGGTCCGCACGGCTGTATGAGCGATCCGGGATGAGGGGGCGGCTATTCGTTTTTGTCCGCCCCCTCCGGATCGCTCTCAGCCAATGCGCGCGCCCCCCCGCCCTGTCACTTCCTCCTCCTGTGTTGGTGCCTTGAGGTGGGTCGGGGGTCCGATCGGGACCCCCCCGGTACATGCGGTGGGTCCGCACGGCTGTATGAGCGATCCGGGATGAGGGGGCGGCTATTCGTTTTTGTCCGCCCCCTCCGGATCGCTCTCAGCCAATGCGCGCGCCCCCCCGCCCTGTCACTTCCTCTTCCTGTGTAAACACAGGAAGGAGGAAGCGATGTGATCTCTCCCTCGGCGGTTTTTTCAACCACCGCTGAGGAGAGATCACAACACAAGTAAGTCTGCACTAACACTACACTGACACACACTACATATAGGCACATCGCCCCCCCCCCCTCCCCCTGTCACAGTGTCACTGAATGCAGTAATCATACATGTATGATTACTGTATTTAGTGTCAGTGTGACAGGCAGTGTGACAGTCAGTTAGTGTTAGGTCCTGGGTAGCCCCCGTACCCCCCCTAATAAAGTTTTAACCCCTTGATCACCGCCCTAGTTAACCCTTTCACTCCCTATTGCCAGCATCACTAAGCGATCATTTTTCTGATCGCTGTATTAGTGTCGCTGTTCTTGCTAGGTAGCTAATTTTTTTTCTATTGCGATTTTTTTTTACTAATGACATGTGGCTAAATAAATTTTGGCCTAAATGTTTGACTAAAATTTAGTTTATTGATTTTTCTTATAACAAAAAGTAAAAAATATTGATTTTTTTTGCATAAAATAAAAATCGCAGAGGCGATCAAATACCACCAAAAGAAAGCTCTATTTGTGGGAAGAAAATGACGCAAATTTTGTTTGGGAGCCACGTCGCACGACCGCGCAATTGTCTGTTAAAGCGACGCAGTGCCGAATCGCAATAACCCCTTGGGTGATTCGGCAGCATATTGGTCCGGTCCTTAAGTGGTTAATGTATGTGTTGCATTTGGAGGAACAAGCCACCAGTTAGCATACCTCTGTTATCTCTCTCCCAGTAACAGAATGGTGTCCCTCTGAGCACATAGCGCGGAACTCATACATGCTCTCACTTAGCTCCTCTTTTCCCATACCAGTTAACCAGTTCATAGATTTAAAGCGGAGGTTCACCCAAAAATCAACTTTCTGACATTAGATCCAGCATACTGCTAACATCTGCAGTATGCTGTTTTTTTTTTTGTACTTATCGTTTTATGAGCCGTTGTTATCAGAGCCGGATAACAACGGCTCATAAAACGATAAGTCCAAAAAAAAAAAAAAAACAGCATACTGCAGATGTTAGCAGTATGCTGGATCTAATGTCAGAAAGTTGATTTTTGGGTGAACCTCCGCTTTAATGCTAATCTACTCCCGGAGAACGGCAGAGATGGACAGCTAGGGAGGGAGTCAAAGCCCCAACCCTGGTTACTGTTTCTCTTTGCGATTACTCATGTGAACTGTCTCTTCCATCTTGTGTTGTTGAATAAACCTCTGTCGTAGTGATGTTACACATACTCAATACTGTGTTTGTGGACCCAAGTTCTTTAACCACTTAAGCCCCAGACCAAAATGTTGCTAAATGCCCAGAGGTGTTTTTACAATTTGGCACTGCGCTGCTTTAACTGGTAATTGCGCGGTCATGCAATGTTGTACCGAAACAAAATGTGCGTCCTTTTTTTCTCACAAATAGAGCTTTCTTTTGATGGTATTTGATTGCCTCTGCGATTTTTTTTTTTTGCGATATAAATGGAAAAAGACCTTACATTTTGAAAAAAAAATTAAAAATATCGAATAAACTAAATTTTAGTCAAACATTTAGGCCAAAATGTATTCAGCCACATGTCTTTAGTAAAAAAAAAATCGCAATAAGTGTATATTTATTGGTTTTCGCAAAAGTTATAGCGTCTACAAACTAGGGTACAATTTCTGGAATTTACACAGCTTTTATTTTTTTTGTTTACAAAAGTTTATTGTAAGGTATAAATTAGAACACAAGCATAGGTAGAGAAAACATAACATTTTTCAAAGGTATATCAATGACTTAGTAACACGTAAGGCATTTTGTAATGATTGGTCCCTGAGTGAGCAAAGGATAATCTTAGTAGCACATCATAATAATTTAACGTGTATAAAAAACAATGGAAACATCTCTTAGTAATCTACCAATATGACCATTTGGCTTCAAAAACATGCAGGCTGTCATTTATTGTGTGGTATATCCTCTCTGAGAGCTTCAATAGCTCCATTCTGTCAAGTACCTGTGACCACATTACTTCTCTAGATCTCCAGTTGAGTGCGATCATCCATTGCACCGAGCCGCACAGTGAGTGGAGGAGTCTGGAGCATGGGGGAGGAATGTCCGGGACATCTCCGTATAGTAGGCAGATTAATGGGGTGAGGGAGACCTTATGTTTGGAGGAGTCTTCAAATTTGCGAGCTACTTCTAACCAGATCTGTGATAGATGTGGGCAGCTCCAGAAGATGTGGAGTAGTGTACCTTCTGATTGGCAGCCCCTGAAGCAGTCTGGAGAAACTGTCGGGTAGAAGGTATAGATTTTAGATGGTGTAAGGTACCATCTTGTAAATAGTTTTGTTGGGGTTTCTCTAAAGGATATTGCTTTGTTACTTTTCTTGAGATTTTCGGACATAGAATACCATGTATCCGGGGGGAGGTCAATACCTAAATCTGATTCCCAGCGAAACATGGGTTGGGTTTTTTCAGAGGCTGAGAAATCATTGAGGGAATTGTAGAGCCTAGAGATCATGCCTTTGTCTCTGGATGAGGATTTGCATATTCTCTCAAAAATTGTTATATTTGGGCTCGTGGAGAGTGAGAAATGTGTTTGAAAAAATGATTTGATTAAATGGAATCTCTCAATTTCTGAGGAGGGGAGGTTAAAGTCCTTTTGAAGGGATTCGAAACTTCTAAAGTTCCATTTGGATTGTAGTGAGCCTAAGGAAGTTAGCCCAAGGTCTATCCAGGTGGAGACCGAGTGCCTGTCTTTATATGCAAGAGGTAGTCTGGGGTCGCCTAGGAATGATGTGAGTGAAGAGATTGTTGATGCTAGCGAGAAGGTGTCATTGGCGTTTTGCCAGAGTTTGAATGCATGAGCCACTATAATGTTGCGTTTAATGAGATCTCTATAAAGGACATATTTAGACCAAAGTATCCCTTGTAGGTGTAACGGGTATATAGATGAGGTCTCAAAGTTCATCCAGGGAATATTCTTATTTGGGGAAAACCATTGGGATATCTGTGAGAGGCGCGCGGCTAAAAAGTATTTCCATAAGTTAGGGAGACCCAGACAGCCCTTGGACTGTGGTTTAAATTGTAGGGTGTAGCTATATCTTGGTCTCTTATCAGCCCATATGAATTTATTAATGTGTCTCTGAAGTGCCTCGAGTTTAGATTTAGGGACATTGATTGGTAGGGTGCGAAAGTAGTATAAAAGTTTGGGGAGGATGTTCATCTTGATTGCGCAAACTCTGCCCAAAAAAGAAATTTGATAGGAGGACCAGGTTTTTAGGAGAGAAGTAATGCGTGCCAATAATGGGGTGTAGTTAGCCTTATATAAGCCGTTGTAGAGAGGGGTGATGTTAACGCCAAGATATGTAAATGAGGAAGAGATCCATGTGAAAGGGAAGTTGGACTGAAGAAGGCCGAGATCCGCTGAGGGGATGTTAATGGGTAATGCGGAGCATTTGCTCAAGTTGATTTTTAGTCCTGAGACTTTATGGAAAAATTCTAGTTGTCTGAGAAGTACAGGTAGGGAGGTATGGGGGTTTGTGATGTATATCAGTGCATCGTCAGCATATAAACTGACCTTGTATTCCTGATGGTCTTTGGTATACCCCTTTATATCTGGGTTGGCTCTGATAGCCTGGGCTAAGGGCTCTATGGCTAGAGCGAAGAGGAGTGGGGATAGGGGGTAGCCCTGTCTGGTGCCTCTACCTAATGGGAAAAAATCAGAGTTGATACCAGGTAAACGGATGCGGGTCTGTGGGGAGCTGTATAGAGTATTAAATCCCTGCAGGAATGCCACAGCTTTTATTTTATGACTGCCTATCTCATTTCTTGAGGTGCTAAAATGGCAGGGCAGTGCAAACCCCCCCCCTCCCCCCCAAATGACCCCATTTTGGAAAGTAGACACCCTAAGGAAACTGCTGAGAGGCATGTTGAGTCCATTGAATAGTTTTTTTTTTTCTCCCAAGTGATTGAATAATGACAAAAAAAAAAAAATATTTACAAAAAGTTGTCACTAAATGATATATTGCTCACACATGCCATGATTATATGTGGAATTGCACCCCAAAATACATTCTGCTGCTTCTTCTGAGTATGGGGATACCACATGTTTGGGACTTTTTGGGAGCCTAGCCACGTACGGGACCCCGAAAACCAAGCACCGCCTTCAGCATTTCTAAGGGCGCACATTTTTGATTTCACTCCTCACTACCTATCACAGTTTTGAAGGCCATAAAATGGCAAAATAGCACAAAACCCCCCCAAATGACCCCATTTTGGAAAGTAGACACCCCAAGCTCCCTATTGGACCCCCGACCCGCTAGAAGGCAGGGACGTACATGTACGCCCATCTGCCTGTATGTGCCATTCTGTGGACGTACATAGTCGTGCGGCGGTCCTTAAGTGGTTAACAATATGCCAAGACCTCACATGCACCCCCTTGAATAACTTCAGACCAGGCTCTGAGCAGTTGAATCAACTTTTACTTTAAACTTGGCATAACATGTATGCAATAACGTCCTCTTCCTAACTAAACCTAACTGAGGCTGCCCCAGGTTACATTCACAGGTGAAGCCTCTGAGGAAAGTCTATGCTTGGCAATGCTCGAACAGAGAAGTCTATGTTTCTGGAATCTTCCTAGGAATCAGCGTTCGAGAGCGGACCACAGTCTCTAGTTGCTTATGTTCTCCGTGCGTTTTTCCAAATGTTCCCTGGAGCGCCCCTTAGAATCCGGACTTCTTTTACAGAGCATGGGCGGAAGGCTAGACCTCAGCATAAGCCGTGAACACACCAGGGAAAGGCGGCAAAAAATGTACTTTTTTCTCCTCATCTGGGCAGCCGGGTACTACTTAAATACACAGTAGGCCACCTGCCTACAAGTTGACATTTGCCAATAATGGGTAAAGCAATAGGTTAACTTTCTTCCCCTTAAAAGCATTCTCTTCCGCAACAGAGAGTGAGGAAAAGTAACCCTAGGTAAGCTGCTGTTGGATTTACGGTCAGATTTTAAACTGGCTTGACTGCCTTTCTGCTCCCACTTGACAGCGCTAGATCACCAGTTCCTCCATACTCGGAAGTATCAGTATTTCTATTATTCCCAGTGGCTGAACAGAGAGGCTGGGAAGTGAAGTTAAGATGTTCTGGCTTTTAAGGAACAGCATTGCCTTAGGCCACAAACACTCGACCGGTTTCCTTGACAGAATCCATCAAGAAACTTGGTGGGAGAGCTTTTTTGCCGAGGAAAACGGTCGTGTGTATGCTTTTCATCGAGTAATCTGTCGAAGGACTCAACAAGGAAAAAAGAGAGCAAGTTCTCTTTTTCCTCGACGGGAGTCGTAGTGTTCCTCGTCGGGCTGGTTTTCCAACGAGAAACACGTTGGTGTGTATGCTTAGAAACCCGCGCACCTTCGGTAAAAGTAGCCTTTGTAATGGAAATAGCACATTTGTCACGCTGTAACAGACTGAAAAGTGAAAATGTCTCTTACCAAACTTTTACCTAACACGCAGTAACATGAGATTAGCAAAAGCAGCCCCAAGGGTTGTGCCAGTGAAATCGAACTTCCCCTGCTGTTGTATGTATTGAACGAGGAGATTTGGTCTTGACTGTGTGTACGCAAAGACAGCTTGTCAAGTTTCTCGACAAGCCTAACAAGGAACTCGTCGAGGTCTTTTCCAACGAGTTCCTCGGTCGTGTGTACGAGGCCTCACACTTTTGACTCTTCTCTCAAGCAGTCCTATAAAGGCCACCTTCTGACCAATGAATTTTATTCCCATGTCACCACAAAATTAAACCATTCATCTAGACCTGTACTGCAGCAAACCACAATGCACAGACTGTATGCTGTGGTATACTGCGATAAAAAAGGGTCACATATATTGTTAAAAAATTATGGGCTGCCTTAATGCAACACATGATGTAGTAACGCCAAAATGGTTTCTTCTTTCAATGCAATTGGAATATAAACCTATACTTGCCTGAACCACTGTACTTCTTAGAATGGGAAAGTAGGTGTCACAGTTCCTGTCAGTCATTGCATGATGCAGAATTAGGGCAGGACACACAATTACCAGTTTACAGTGCAGATGCATAAGGTTAGGAGCATGGGAATCAGTATGACTGACAATTATTATGCGGGATCGACTGTGGTTGTGATCTGAGTAGCGGTAAATCTAAACATGTCTAGGACAGAATGGGAGGTGGATTGGGATTTTCTTTTTAAGTTCTGACAAATGTTCTTTAAATGTTGCTCCTGCTTAGGAGACAAGTGTAGATTCCACTATACGTACAAAGTCAAGTTGGCAGTGCTCCATGTTTGACATCTCTGAAGTAGCTCCAGCAGTTGAGCTCCAACTCCAGATTTGGTCAGGCGTCTAAACAAACCCTCCAGGTGGATCCAAACTTTTACTTAAATATAAATATACCAGTCCAGGTTTATATTTCAGTGAAATAATATGATTCATTTAGATCGTACAGGATCCAAATCTACATAGCAGACTTTACCATCTTCATATTATCCAATTTCCAAACATTACACACATGTGAAAATAGAAAGGTCTGTCCTAAGATTTTAAAATCTACTATAATTTTAGGTAAAAAGTAGATGAAAC
The DNA here is from genome assembly GCA_029574335.1 of Rana kukunoris. Taxonomy (NCBI): domain Eukaryota; kingdom Metazoa; phylum Chordata; class Amphibia; order Anura; family Ranidae; genus Rana; species Rana kukunoris. The sequence continues at coordinate 112,923,933 of CM056049.1, read as the reverse complement.
ATTACAATGTTACTGTCTAATAGGGATGAGCTTTATGTTCGGGTCGAGCATGAGTTAGACTCGAACATTGGCTGTTCGCCCGTTAGCCGAACAGTGAACAATTTGGGGTGTTCACGGCAAATTCAAAAAGCTGCGGAACACCCTTTAAAAGTCTATGGGAGAAATCTAAAGTGCTAATTTTCAAGGTTAATATGCAAATTATTGTCATAAAAAGTGTTTGGGGATCTGGGTCCTGTATCAATGCAAACAAAAGTTTTAAAAACTGATTTTTTTTCGGGATTTTAATAATGCTTAAAGTGAAACAATAAAAGTGAAATATTTCGTACCGGGGGGGGGGGGGGGGGGGGGGTCTATAGTATGCCTGTAAAGTAGCGCATGTTTCCCATGTTTATAACAGTCTCTGCACAAAATGAAATTTCTAAAGGAAAAAAGTAACTTAAAACTACTCGTGGCTATAATGAATTGCCGGGTCCCGGCTATACAGATAAAAGTCTTTGAAAGTAATTGAAAAATAAAAAAATTAAATGCGTGGGGGTCCCCCCAAATTCTATTACCAGGCCCTTCAGGTCTGGTATGGATATTAAGGGGAACCCTGCGCCAAATAGAAAAAAACATGGAGTGGGGTTCCCCCCAAAAATCCATACCAGACCCTTTAGCTGGTTGTGGGGTCTGCGGATGGGGGACTTATCGGAATCTGGAAGCCCCCTTTAACAAAGGGGACCTCCAGATCCCGCCCCCCCCCCCCCCATGTGAATTGGTACCTCTACCATTTTACAAAAATTAAAATAAAAAAAAAGATTTCCGATCTCCAGTAATGATCATCAGTGAGGATACAATGCACACGATCCTCCTTTCACCGAAGGTACCCGACGAATGACGCGCGGCCAGCCTGACAGCTCTTATATATGAGGGTGGGGCCAGAGACACAAGGGGAATCGCCGGGGTTACCCAGTGATGTATACGGGTGACCCCGCCCCCCTCTGATGCACCGGAAAACCTGCATCGCTGGAGATCAAGAATGGATTACATCACTGGAATCTTTTTTTTATTTTTTATTTTTAATAAAGGACTTGTCCCAATGCGGCTCTTGTCGTTTTTAACATTTTGACACTTTTTTTTGTAAAATGGTAGGGGTACAATACCCTTTACCAATTCACATGGGGGGCGGGATCTGGAGGGCTTCCAGATTCCGATAAGCCCCCCGCCCGCAGACCCCCACAACCACTGGGCAAGTTTTGTGGGGGTGAGTCCCTTGTCCCCATCAACATGGAGACATCCTCCCTATGTTGAGGGCATGTGGCCTGGTACAGTTCAGGAGGGGGGCGCTCTCTCATCCCCCCTCTTTTCCTGGCATGGATTTTTGGGAGAACCCCACACCATTTTGTTTTTACATTTTGGCGCAGAGTTCCCCTTAAAATCCATACCAGACCTAAAAGGGGCAGAGACTGTTATAAACACTGGAAACATGCGCTACTTTACAGGCATACTATAGACACCCCCCAGGTACAAAATTTCAAGGAATATTTTACTTTTATTATTTCACTTTAAGCATTATTAAAATCACTTCTCCCGAAAAAATAGCAGTTTTTAAAACTTTTTTTGCATTGATACATGTCCCCTGGGGCAGGACCCATGTCCCAAAACACTTTTTGCAATAACTTGCATATTAACCTTTAAAATTAGCAATTTTTCATGTTCGTGTCCCATAGACTTTAACAGGGTTTGCGTGTCCAAACAAATTTTTTGCCTGTTCACATGTTCTGCTGCGAACCGAACCAGGGGGTGCTCGCCTCATCCCTACTTTCTAACTATTTGGATAGTGTTAATTTCATTTGTTTTGCTACTACAAAATGAACTGCATATTATGTATGATATTTTACATGTCTGACAGTCAAATGCAGAAGCAATGAGAGTAGAATGTCAACTGACTTAGCAACTCAGCTCCATCAAATGTCTATTGGGCAAAGATTTAAAGGCCACCTCTGCCCAAAACATTTAGCTTAATTTTACTGGTTGCTGATAAATAGACTCACCTGCAGTCTTGTCTTTTGTATCTCTCAGAATTTCCAAATGTGTTATTTCTGTAAAGGTTTGTGCCCTTCATCAGACCCACCCCCCCCCCCCCCCACACACACACACACACAACATAAATCCATAATAACGGTGTCAATATGCAACTGAACTCTGCAGGTGATCTTTTTTTATTCTATATTAGATCATGCCGTCAGAGAAATATAACACCATCACCAGTAGGTGGAACTGAGAACGCTCATCATTGTCCTTATAGAGATAAAACTGTGCTAATACCAAATATAGAAGCAGAGAGAATTAGAGTTATCAGCTTTGTGAAACCACAATTTTTTAATTGTTAAAGGGGTGTTCCAGCCCAAAATTGTGTTTATTAAAAGTCAGCAGCTACAAAAAGTGTAGCTGCTGGCTTTTAATAAACACTCACTTACCTGGTCCTGCGTTCCAGCGACGCGCCGACCGGGGCTACGCTCCTCTCCCCCCTCCCCAGCCGGCGTCTCCATTCCTACTGTGGGCACCCAGCCGTGACAGCCTTTGGCTTCACGGCCGGGCACCCACTGCGCATGCGCGAGCCACACTGCGCATGCGCGCGCGGCGCGGCTCGCCGCTGATTGGAGAGGCGATCACATGGGACCTGTCATGTGTCCCATGTGATCGCCTACAGGGAGGGGCTGGTGTAGGCGATTAAGGCTTAATCGCCTAACCAGCCCCTCGGCGGAAGCAGGAAGTGGGACAGGAAGTCCCACTCCTACTGAAGCCCCCACTCCCCCCCCCCCAAAAAAAAATTACATGCCAAATGTGGCATGTAAGGGGGAGGGGAGTGCATTAAAAAAAAGTTATTTTTTAGGTGGAACTCCTCTTTAATGAAAAAAGAAGATACTGACTCACCTATATCAAACCTTTCATACCAAGGTGGCCTCCTCAGAACTAAAATGTCAATTATAACACAAATCAATTGGAGCCAAAGAGGCTCACCATATATAGCAGTTCCACAAGAGGACAACAGCAATATTTCCCCCCCAAAAGACACTTTATTACAAACATTTAAACAAATTGTATAAATATTACATGTAAACCTCCACCTCTGCGCACCGATTATGAGCTTGCTGGTAGATGTTGGAGTGTTAGTATACCATCCTCCATTGGAGGTTTAGTAAAAAAAAATCAGTTACTCCCAACAATTATCCAACTAAATCTACATTTTCCTTTATTTTGCCTTTTTCCATCATAAGTATATATATAGACACTGCTTTAGATGGGGGCAGTGTGAGTTTTGGTATGCCTGTGAATCCGGGCGTTGGCTTTACTTATGACAACATTGTCATCTGTTTTTGATGGGGAGAGGTGGAGGTTTATTTGTAATATTTATAAGCATTGTTTACATTTTTGTAATAAAGTGACTTTTGGGGGGGAAAATACCACTGTTGTAATCTTGTAGAACTATATATGGTAGACCCAGGCCCGTCGGAACAAGAGAGGCAAACCAAACAACTGCTTGGGGCCCCGAGCTAGCCTTGGGCCCCAGCAGGGCAGGCCTTGACGGCCGGGTACCATAAACGCGTGGTACAGGAGATTTAGTTTCCTGTTCCCGGCCGGACTGACAGGAAGTGCACACAAAGCAAACTGAATCTCCTGCCGCGCGGACGCCAACATATGCCGGCGTGTGGAATTCAGTCTTGTGAGGCTGGTAGGGGCTCTGCAGGGGATTGAGGTTGAAGTTATTGTAGAGTGTCTTGTGTGGTTGTGTGGGGGGATAGGGATATCCTGGACGGTATGGAGAGGTGTGCTGCCCATACACGTTCATACTTCCTCCTCCACTAAAGTACTGCTGAGTAGAGGAGAGAAGCCAACTAAGGCTGATCCCCAGGAAGACTTTAATATACACAGCTGGCTGTCTATGTGCAATCAGTGCATGAGAAGCCGAAACACAATGTAGTAATGAGAAAACCCCAACCCCACCCCATCCACCCATCACCCTCACCCACCCTTCATCATGACACACAGAGGAGACACCGACCATACTCCGGTAAATGGATCTACAAACTTCACTTTACTAGAAAGTAATACAAAGTATGAGAGTATCCTATGATCACTGGGGGAGGGGATAGATTTCCATATATACACACTGCACATTGAAATATATCACACTTTGTTGTATGCAGTATAGAGATTGTAAGATATCCTTAGTGTATCTCAACTTGAAAACAAATGTTTTCAGCAGCCCACCCCCACCCGCTCCTCAACTTAAAAATATTCAGTAGCACTTCCCCCCTCCCCCCCCTCGCTTCTCAGCTTGAAATTTTTTTTGCTTGGGGCCCCCAAATTCCTTTAAATGTCCCTGGGTAGACCCCTTTGGCTCCCATTTCTTTGTGTTATAATTGTGAAACCACAAGCCTCAGGATGCATTGGAATGCCGTCTTGTACCAGTTTGCCAGAATCTGAGGTTTGGTAACAAGATCAGATTGTTGCACAAACTTAAACCAGGGCCGATCCTAGGGTCACAGGCGCCTGGGTGCAGAAATATTTCTGGCGCCCCCGCATGGGCGTGGTCATCTTACAAACTCCTCCCCTCTACACATGTTTTAATGGCAACGACTCAAACACAGAGATGCTCCCCCACAAAGTCTTTGTTACCCTGGGATCCTTACATGATCTTTTAACAATAAAGAAAATATAGGAAGAGTGTACACTAATGAGACCTGGATGGAGTCTCTCTGATTCACACAGAGGGGGATTCTGTTAGAGAGTCTGTTAGAAAGAGTCCCAGACATGGTACAGGAGAAGGTCAGAGACTGCAAACATGATAAAAGAGACAGTCAGAGAGTGCAGATATAATACGGGAGGTGGTCAGAGACTGCAGACATAGTACAGGAGGTGGTCAGGGACTGCAGAAACACTACAGGAGATGGTCAGAGACTGCATAAACACTACAGGAGATGGTCAGAGACTGCAGAAATACTACAGGAGATGGTCAGAGACTGCAGAAACACTACAGGAGATGGTCAGAGACTGCAGAAACATTACAGGAGATGCTCAGAGACTGCAGAAACACTACAGGAGATGCTCAGAGACTGCAGAAACACTACAGGAGATGGTTAGAGACTGCAGAAACACTACAGGAGATGTTTAGAGACTGCAGACATAGTACAGGAGATGGTCAAAAACTGCAGACACAGTACAGGAGATGGTCAAAAACTGCAGACGCAGTACAGGAGATGGTCAGAGACTGCAGACATAGTACAGGAGATGGTCAGAGACTGCAGACATACTATAGGAGATGGTCAGAGACTGCAGACATAGTACAGGAGATGGTCAGAGACTGCATACATAGTACAGGAGATGGTCAGAGACTGCAGACATACTACATGAGATGGTCAGAGACTGCATTGGGCATTGGTGTTAAATGGGGGGGTTGGCAATGTGCTAATGTCTAACTTGGGGAAGAGTTGGAACATTGGTGCTAAGTGGGGGGATGTTTGGGATAAGTGGGAGGAGAGGGGGGACACCTTGGGATAAGTGGGGGATATTAGGTAAACATGGGAGGATAGGAGTAACATTTGGCATAAGTGGTGGGACAGGAGGGACAGTGGGTATAAGTGGTGCGAGGAGAACATTTGGGATAAGTGGGGGATGCGGCTGGACATTTATGATAAGTGGGATAATGGGTATAAATGGGGGGGGTGCAGGAGGAACATTGGGAGGATGGGAGGGACACTAGGGATAAGTGGGGGGGACAGGAAGGACATTGAGGATAAGTGGGAGGATAGGAGGAATATTGGAGGGACACTGGGGATAAGTGGGAGGTCAGGCGGAATGTTGGGGGGACAGGAGGAAAATTGAAGATAAGTGGGTGGCCAGGAGGAATATTGGGGGACATGAGGAACATTGGGGGGACAGGAGAAACATTTGGGATAAGTGGGGGGACAGGAGAAACATTAGGGGGCCAGTAGGGACATTGGGGGGACAGGAGGAACATTGGGAATAAGTGGGGGGACAGGAGGCACATTGCGGATAAGTGGGGGGCCAGGAGGAGCATTGGGGATAAGTGGGGGGCCAGGAGGAACATTGAGAGGACAGGAGGGACATTGAGGATAAGGGGGGGGGGGGGTTAGGAGGAATATTGAGGGACAGGAGGAACTTTGGGGGGGGGACAGGAAGAACATTTGGGATAAGTGGGGGGACAGGAAGAACATTAGGGGGCCAGTAGGGACATTGGAGGGACAGGAGGAACATTGGGGATAATTGGGGGGACAGGAGGAGCATTGGGGGACAGGAGGAACATTGGAGATAAGTGGGAGGACAGGAGAAGCATTGGGGGACAGGAGGGACATTGCGGATAAGTGGGGGAACAGAAGGGACATTGCGTATAAGTGGGGGGACAGAAGGGACATTGCGGATAAGTGGGGGGACAGGAGAAGCATTGGGGGGACAGAGGGACATTGCGGATAAGTGGGGGGACAGAAGAAGCATTGGGGGGACAGAGGGACATTGCGGATAAGTGGGGGGACAGGAGAAGCATTGGGGGGACAGAAGGGACATTGCGGATAAGTGGGGGGACAGGAGAAGCATTGGGGGGACAGAGGGACATTGCGGATAAGTGGGGGGACAGAAGAAGCATTGGGGGGACAGAGGGACATTGCGGATAAGTGGGGGGGACAGGAGAAGCATTGGGGGGACATAGGGACATTGCGGATAAGTGGGGGGGACAGGAGAAGCATTGGGGGGACATAGGGACATTGCGGATAAGTGGGGGGGACAGGAGAAGCATTGGGGGGACAGAGGGACATTGCGGATAAGTGGGGGGACAGGAGAAGCATTGGGGGGACAGAGGGACATTGCGGATAAGTGGGGGGACAGGTGGGGGTAAAGGAGGGAAGTGGAGACAATTGCTAAAGCTGTTTACCACTGGGAATAGAGAAAAATAGACGATCTCAATATCAACAAACACAATACACTTAAAAGTAAAAGCTATTGGGGTAGATTCACATAGAGATCCGACGGTGTATCTACTGATACACCGTCGGATCTGTGAGATCCGACGCTCGGATCTATGCGGCTGATTCTTCGAATCAGGTTCCGCATAGATCTCCCTTAGAGCCGACTGGTGTAAGTGAGTTACACTGTGGGCTCTTAGGCTGCATTCTCCCGCCGTCCGCTAGGTGGCGCTTCTTTTTTTCTATGCGACGAATATGCAAATGAGGAGAACCGCCGATTCAGAACCGAACGCCCGGCCGTCGCTTTTTTTTTACGTCGTTTGCGTTCGGCTTTTTCCGGCGGATCGTTACCCCTGCTATATGCGGGGTAAGTGCGGCGGATCCTATGTTAAGTATGGCCGTCGTTCCCGCGTCGAGTTTTGAATTTTTTACGTCGTTTACGTAAGTCGTTCGGGAATACGGCCATACGTTAATAGTGTTAACGACGAAAACAATGACGTCCTTGCGACGTCATTTAAAGCAATGCACGCTGGGAAATTTAGCCGGCGGCGCATGCGCAGTACGATCGGCGCGGGGACGCACGTGATTTAAATAGTAAACTCCCCCTAGCCGCGGAATTTGCATTCCGCCGGGGGATTTACGATCCGCCAGGGCTACTTACGAGGCAAGTGCTTTCTGAATACAGCACTTGCCTCAAAAACTGGCGCAGGCGGATCGTAAAAAAGATAGATCACGCGGATCAAAAGATCCGCTGATCTACATGAATCTACCCCATTGTGTTTATTTTACATGTAAAAGACTATGATTGTAATCAATCAATGCATAAAAACAGAGGAAAATGCAATAAAGTATAGAGTTCGGAAGTTCCTCTCCAGGTTTTGCAAACAGGATAAATCTTACTGACCTCCTTAGGCCTCGTACACACGATCGGACATATCCGATGAAAACGGTCCCCGGACCATTTCCATCGGATATGTCCGATCGGGAGTTTGATCTGATGGCGTGTACACACCATCGGATCAAATTCCCCGCCGCCGGACGGCGCGGCGGTGACGCGGCGGTGACGTTGACGCCGCCACGTCACCGCCACGTCACCGCACCAGGAAGTTAAACACTTCCGCGCATGCGCCGAATCCATTCGGCGGCGGCGCGGCGGCGGTGGGGGACGACATGTCTGCTGGTAAGTGTACTAACCAGCAGACATGTCGGGCGGACAGATTCCCACCGGATAGATTTCAAAGCATGCTTTGAAATCTGTCGGGTGGAGAAATCTGTCCGCTAGCCCATACACAAGAGCGGAGATGTCTGCTGAAACGGTCCATCGGACCGTTTTCAGCGGACATATCCCCTCGTGTGTACGAGGCCTTACAGTCCCAGACTGTCTGCCACAAAGGGGGAAAAGGGAGATCCAGTCTGGCGCGGAGGAGGAGAGGATGACGGCGGTGACGCACATAGTGAGGCAGAGGCGCTCAGGCGGGACTACCACAACAACCCATCCCCTGCCACCGCACATTACACCTTCAATCACCGTGCAGCCGATGTCCATCCCTGAGCCGCAACAAAACAGCTGGAGTGCGAATGACACTGGCACTAAATGCTGCCCTGCGCCCTCCAAACAGATACAGTTTGCCGCTCCGATCACTGAGAGGATGAAGGGGAACAGACTTAGGCAGCTAGCCAGCAAACAGTGGCGGAGGTGGTGACCAGCGGAGAGAGCGCCACTGGACACCGACATGGAGGAGGAGGGAGAGGGATGGGAGCACTCTGGCGCTTGAGCGCCTCCACCTCTGTGGTGCCTGGGTGCACTGCACCCATTGCACCCCGTCTAGGATCGGTCCTGACTTAAACAATGGCTCATTAACATATAGGGCCAGATTCACGAACACTTGCGCTGGAGTATTTGGATATGCGCCGCGTAACTGTGATGATGCGCCGTCGTTTCTATGTGCCCGTACCCACCAAACTAGATGCGCCCAATAACGGGTCATTTGCGACCGGCGGAACGTTCCGACGCCAGAGTATCGTCAGCGCTTATTTTCGCTGGGCGCATCAGTCGCGCCCATTGATTTCCCATGCAAATATGCAAATGAGGTATTTTTCCCAATTCACGAACGGATTAGCACCATACGCTGGCTACATGCGCCGCGCGTATCTGGTCCGTCCGGCGCAAAGTTATTTCTACAAAAGGCTGCTTTATCTTTACTCCAGACGCTCACAGGTCAGCAGGAGAGCAGCTACAGCAGCGTTAGCGACAAAACTAGCAAGCTGAACAACAACACTTGCAAGGACAACACCTCTGTGTGCCAACATGCCAGGGGCACTCGTGGTCCTAAGACTAGTACTGGGTCCCTCGCTACGGAGGAGGCGGGCACGTGAGAGGATATACCGCACTCGTATGAACCTCTTTGGCATGGGGGATGAGGAGGTGTATCGCCTCTTCAGATTCAGCCCTGATGTAATACTTGAACTAACCACAACCCTGCAGGATGACATCACCAGCAAGACACACCGCTCACAAGCAGTGCAGCCACTGGTGAAGGTCCTGGCAACACTTCATTTCCTTGCCAGTGGATCATTCCAGCGTACAAGTGGAGTGGTGGCTGGGATGTCACAGTCCTCCATAAGCAGATGTGTGCACCAGGTTGTCCCCGCAATCCTCAGACGCATGTCCAACCAGTTCATCAGACCCACCACTGAGGACCTGCGGCTGAAGGCAATGACAGATTTCTACAACATTGCCAGATTCCCACGCACCATCGGGGCCATTGATTGCACACATGTGGCCCTACAGCCCCCCAGTGCCACAGAGCACATATACCGCAATCGGAAGCATTGGCATTCCATCAACGTACAGGTGATAGCTGATGCCCAACGCCTCATATGGCACGTCCGTGCCAAACACCGGGTCCAGCCATGACAGCTTCATATACCGTCAGAGCCCCATCCCAGCAGAATTCGAACAGAACATGTATGGGGACAGCTGGCTGGTTGGTGAGTGACAAGGGAGTCAGGCATGACTATCCCCTCCCGTGATGCACAACAGAAGTCGCACATGCATGACTAACATTCTCCTGTCTTTTACCTTACAGGTGACTCTGCATATGCATTGGGACCCCATCTAATGACTCCTTTCCGGAACCCCCAAACCAGAGGAGAGAGAAAATACAATGAAGCCCACATCAAAACCCGTGGAGTGGTGGAGCAAACATTCGGGCTCCTGAAGTCCCGTTTCCGCTGCCTTGATAAGTCTGGGGGGACCCTCTTGTATTCCCCTACCTTCGTGTGTCAGATCATCGCTGCATGTTGTATTCTGCACAACTTTGCTATGAGAAAAGGCCTGCAGATTGACATACGTGATGACCTGACCCCCGACCCACACAGTCCCCACCTGCCAGAGGACACCCAGTCTGCTGATGGAAGAGCAGTCAGGAGGGTCCTCGCCGTAGGCATCTTTGGACACTAAACCAAAACATTAATAACACAGACAATGCACGCGTGTACACCACTGATGTCCCTAGATCACACACACCACATGCACATCGCATTGGATTAGCCCAAGTCCAGCATGTAGGAGTTGGGAGCAGCAACGCCAGCGTCAAGGCCCCAATGATGTTACTGTCCATTCACACACCTTTCACACGTCATTCATTCAGCCGTGGGGTTCACTTCACCACCACGGCCGAGGGTGACACCCCTTACTTTCAGGAGTGCCACCCTCTCACATTCACACACCATTCACACTGCAACGTGTGCAGTATCAAAAAATAAATAAAAATCTCATAACCTGAGAACCCAAAATAAACAAAAACTCATGTCCTGAGTATAAACAATAATAATAAAAAATAAACAAAAACTCATGTCCTGAGTATAAACAATAATAATAAAAAATAAACAAAAACTCATGTCCTGAGTATAAACAAAAATATATAACAACCAAAACTAAAAAAAAACCTCATCTGGGATGACGGGGGCTCCTCCTTGGGGGCACTCTCGGGCTCCTCATCTGCCTGGAGGGAGTGGGTGGTGGTGGGGGTGGGGGGGCATCAGGAGGAGGCTGATCCCCGGGTGGGCCACTCCTGGGAGCTGTTGGCTGCATGCCCTCCAATGCCACAGCGATACGGCTCAGATACAAATTTGTTTGGGCCTGCATCCTCAACTGGCGGGTGATATTGTGCCGCTGGTCACGTTGCCGCTGCCTCCCCTCTTCCCGAATGGCAGCAGTGTTGTCTCGAACAGCTGCTGTCAAGTGCCGGATATCAGCCTGCACCTCCCCCAGGCTGGTCACAACGCCCTGCACGCGACTGGGCAGCTGTGACAGAGAGCCCAGGCTGTCTGCGACCCTGTCCAGGTGGCCAGCCATCTCCCCCATTTGCTGGGTCTGTTTGGCGTGGTCCAACAGCACCTGGTCCTCGACCAAATCACACACCCCCCTGGTCTTCCGGGTGGCCTTCCTGGGGGCAGAGGAAGGTTGTCCCTGTGGGGATGGAGTCGCCCTTGAGGGGCTACCTAGGATGGGGGAGGGGATGACAGAGGGCCCTGCAGAGGAGGAGGACTCCTCCAACATTAAAATAAACTCCTGTTCAGGGACAGGCTCCTCCACAACCACCTCTGCTGAAGTGGTGTGGGCACTCTCCTCCTCCACCTCGGTGTCTCCAGCACCCAGGGCCTCGTCTTCAGCATCCCGTTGGGGGGTTGGGGTGGATTGGCCGGCACGAGATGGCCCAGCACCGTCATCTGTGGATGACACAAAGCAGACACATGTTGGTGGTCCCACACACTTGGCACATGTACCCACCCCCCCCCACATGCAACACACCAAAAAGGGGGTAAAAATCACTTACCTGTCCTGGAGCCTTCCTCGACGGAGTCATAGCCAGGGACCCCCTCCAACTGCTCCCTGTCCAGGCAGCGGGCGACCACCTCCTCCTCCGCGGTCAGGGTGACAGGACATGGGGGACCACCACCTGTGCCCCTCTCATGGCTCCTAATGGTGGACACCTTGCCCCTCACCTTGCGCCGCAGGTCATTTATTTATTTTTGAATGTCTGAAGCACTCCGGGTGGAGTACCCCAGCACATTGACCCTGGCAGCAATGGTGGCCAGGATACCCTGCTTCCTTTCCCGGCTGGTCTTCCTGCTTTTTTGCCCATGGAGAAAATCATTAAATGCCTCCATAGCCGATATTATCACTGTGACCTCCTGGGCATTATAATTTAGGTTCCTCCTCTCTTTGGGGGTAGCGGGAGCAGCCATTACAGGGCAAAAGTATCTTCCCTGGGGTGGGGGGAAATGGAACTACTTTTGCGCCGGAATGGCGTTTCCGCCAGCGCTTTTAAGCGCCCAGCGGAACGCATTGCGCTGACGTTTCCCAGGAAGTGGTGCCGACGGAAGTTGTGAGCATGCGCACAAGGGGGGCGAGTGGAGCCGCACTCACTGCGCATGCTCCGTGGATGATGCGCTGAACGTAAGCCTCTGCGCTGGGCTCCGCCCATCATTTACATATGATCACACCCAGTTCCACTTGCGTCGGGTTACGCCAGCGCATTATCGTTACTCTGGCGCAAGTTTACGCGCAACTGCTATGTGAATTACAGGACTTGCGCTGAAAGGGTCTTCAGAGTAACGTAAATGAGAAGCGTTACTCCAGAGGAAAGATACTCTCATCTACCTGAATCTGGCCCATAGAGTCAATGCTTTTCTTGGACTTGGTGGCCTTGGGCTGATAGTAGATTGTCCAAGGCGAGAATTAGCCTTGTGTTTGGTGGAGTAACTGGTCGAGAGCACTATCCCACTGGCCTCTTTGGTTAAAGTGGATCTACTGACATGTGTACATAAAATGAATTCACTGCCCTCCAAAAATCTATCTCCCTTTTAACTCTCAAAATACATGTAATTTAAAGTGTTACTAAACCCAGTAATATGAAAATATTTAATTCCTCACAACACCCCCCCCCCCCCCCCGGGGTGCCCACAGCTTGTAAATCGTATTTTTACGTTAAAATACTACCACTATATACCTTTTTGGATGATCTGTATACCACGGTTACATCATAAACAGTTTCTTCAGTGCTCAGAGTTCAGGAAGGTGGAGATTTTTCACTGTAGCCTGTGTACACGCCCACATGTGTGATGTCAGTATCATGTGACCTGGCTACCTATGAAAATAAGAAACTGTTCTCTTCAGCATAAAAGACACAACTGAGCATGTACAGGTCAGCTCCCCAGCCCGTGTTAGCTGACCCTCCCAGATAGACAGTGCAGGAGGCGAGGATCTGGTCATACATGATAAAACAGTCTTTATACACAATACACAATACACAATGCAGATGATTAACCCCTTAAATTTCACAGTTAGTATAACAAGCATACTATGCTGCATATACAGACTGCTTTTACTGTTGTGGGTTTAGTAACACTTTAATTTAGCTGTTTCAGTCTTGTGAATGTCCTGCCTCTAATATGCGTGGGTGTCTAGTCCCCAACTAGCATACACAGGATTTATTTATTTTCTGTGAACACTGCTCTATTACTACATTTCCCAGAATAGTGTAGAGGGTGCACGTAGATTTTGGGTCAGATTATATGCATGAGAAATGTCCCATGCTTCCCTTTGACAAAATATGCTTTTAGGAGATGCCATTCAGAAGGAAAGTAAGCAGTAATGGGAAGGTGAGAGCCAAGCTCAGCAACTTATACCTCCCACTGGAAAACAGTACCACCATTATTACATCACTTCTTGTGTCCTGAAACTGATAGCCCGGAACTCTGCCCTACCCTCAATAAAGGTTTCATAGACCCCTTTGGGGCAGCCTCTGCCTCCTGTCTATCTATAGAAGAGTTCTCTGCTAATATGTTTGAGTTTATGGGGAAGATATCAGCCATGTTTGCTGACTACCTTAAAGGGTCACTAAAGGAAAAAAAATTTTGGGCTGAAATGACTGTTTACAGGGTATAGAGACACAAAAGTTAACTGATTCCTTTTAAAAATGATTAAAAATAGATAAAAATCAATCATATAATCAACCTACAGTTCTAGTTTTGTTTTGCTGTTGTTTCCTGTTTCTCTGATGTACAGAGCCAGAGAGCCAATAGAGGGCAGTGATGGTTTGTCTAAAACCCCTCAGCCCAATCTAGTTTACACACAGTAATCACACCTCCTTGATTAGTGACCACAGTGAGAAAGCTCCCAGCACTGTGGTTATAAGGAAACAGACAACCAGGAAATGTCCAGAACAGAGCAGGATTACAGCAACATCAAAGCAAAAAACGAACAATGAGGACATGAAAACAGCAAGGAAGCTATTTAGCTAAAAAAATAAATAATTGCTGCTGCTCCTGAACATTAAGTCAAGGAGGATGAGGTTTGTTCCTTGCATGTTTTTGATGACCTAGTTTCCAAGGTGTCTCAGTCTACTATTTATACCCCTTCCAAGTACTTTCCCCAAGATATTCTATTGAGGAGGGGTTCCAAAACATGACTTTACCTGTCCTTACAGAGGAAATCCCAATCTTTAAAGACCCTTTCTAAGGCCTTGTTTTTACTTGAAAGCCTTGCTCTGGAACTGCCAGTGTGACCATGTCCATTTGGCAGACCTTAGCTGTCTGGTACAAGGACGTCTCAAGATCCTGATTCTATCTGTCCAACAACTGGAGCCTGACTGGAGCCTTACACTATGATCTATTGTGTTGAAAAATCAGGAGATGCTGAGGTTGATTCACTAAACGCAAGTAGGCAGATCACTTTACAAGTAAAGTCTGATTCTACAAAGGAAGTTTCTCCATACCTTAGTGAATGCCATGAAATTTCACTTTGCAAAGAATACCCAATCACGTGCAAGGATGGCACATAATTTGATGGTGGAAGTCAGTAGAGCTTCACCTCATTCAGTAAGATCTAGGGAAAATTCCCTTGCAAAGTGACCAGTCTATTTGCCCTTAAAGGGGTAGTTCCCCCAAAAACCTTTTTTTTAACATTGATTGAGGCTCGTTATGTCAAGGGGAATCGGGTGGTTTTTTTTTAGAAATGAAGCCGTACTTACCGTTTTACAGATGCATCGTCTCCGACGCTTCCGGGTATGGTCTCCGGGTCTAGGCGTTCCTATTTGATTGACAGGCTTCCGAGGTCGGATACATCGCGTCACGATTTTCTGAAAGTAGCCGAACGACGGTGCGCAGGCGCAGTATAGAGCCGCACCGTCGCTCGGCTTCTTTCGGCTACTCGTGACGCGATGTATGCGACCGTCGGAAGCCTGTCAATCAAATAGGCACGCCCAGACCAGACGATCATACCCGGAAGCGACGGAGACGATGCATCTGTAAATCGGTAAGTACGGCTTCGTTTCTAATAAAAAACCACCCGATTCCCCTTGACATAACGAGCCTCAATCAATGTTAAAAAAAGGTTTTTGGGGGAATTACCCCTTTAATAAATGATTATTTATCAAATATCCAGAATGGAACTACTTTTGGTACACATGCGTAGCACCCTCTGGCTCAAATTTTAGTCTGAAGCTTCAGTGCAAGAAGTGTCTCATGTGTATACCTTTTGATGGGGAATGGCTCTTTGGACAATTTTATCAAGAAGCAGATTAGGGGAAAGTATCCTTTATAATCTATTGAACCCCCTCTGTTAACTTGTTGGTCTTGTGGGCTTGTTAGCCTTTTTGTTGCCCACTACTCAGTTGGAGTACTTTTGGACATCCCTATGATCTGGACTAATTCTCCTGTGCCCTGTAATATAGCAGTTTCGCAGATACATAATTGAACTCCAGACAGCTGAAGAATATGTAGACATATCAATTATTAGCCTAGAAATAATATTGATAATCCTTCTTTCTTCCTTCCTCTTGGAAACAACAAATGAACACCTTTCTATAGTTCTGGAGATGAAGATAGAAAATAGGATGCAGAAGTAGAAACTAAGGTACATGGGGTTATGCAGCTGTCTTCAGGAGAATGAACACTAGAAAAAGGGAGATGTAAAGACAGCCCAATATATCCCCATACTACTCCAAGCATGTCTCAGTTTTGTAGCCACTAATAATAGTAGTGGATCATTAAAAACAGTTCTATATACTCATAGAAAAAGAATTTAAAGGAAGTAAAAAAATCATATATTTCGAGTCAGGAACTACCAGTAAATGCTTTTTTTATTAAAATTTATTTTTTTTACATTTTTTAACTCATCAGAAATCTTTGGGACTTTCTTCACCTTTCTCTGGATCCAGAGAATAGTTGATCCTAAAATAGACCTCAGGGAAACTCAAATATTGGTGAATTAGTCCAAATGATTGCACCTTCTTTGGAATTCCCCAAGAGCTAAACTTGAAGTTATGATGATTTATTACAAACGTTTGGTAATTTTTTACATGCTGCAGTGCTAATTTTCCACAAAAAAAAAAAGGATATTAAATTGCAATGTGATACCTTTATGACCTTGTCTATACGCTCTTTCTACATTACATACACAGAAGTCCCAATACTTCTAAAGTGACACTAACCCAGCACAGCTACCCCCCAATTACCCCCCCTCCCCATTCGGTTGGTCCATCAGTCAAACCTCCCACCCTGTCGCTCAGTCGACCCGCTTCCTGATTGGCCAGGAGGAGAAGCAGGAAGACAATAGTGAATATTATTTTACTGTTGTCACACAACTGGGTTGGCTTAGGGCACAGTGCTTTTGCGCCCTGAGCCCACACTTTTTTGAAGCGTATTAGAGCCTCAGGCCCCAATCATGGGCTTAAAAAACAAACAAAAAAACATTGAAATTCATGCCTCTGGCACCCTATATGCAGATTAGGGGCCGTGTGCATGGATTAGGGGGTGGTGCCCCTAATGGTGCGGGCGCCACTGCCCACAAGATGCCTGCTATATACCTTTACTAGCCAGAAAATGTTTGTTTTCCCCACCAACTGGATTCCGCTGTCCAAAGGGGATTGCCACAGCGGCATTCTCATTGGACACGGGGAGGCAGTTGTTGGATCTAAGTCATGAAGTCAGGTAAAGCTAGTACCCATTTTCAAAGTGAAACTAAGGCCTTGTACTCCTTAACCACTTCAGCCCAGGAAGATTTTGCTCCCCAATGACCAGGCCATTTTTTGCGATTCGGCACTGCGTCGCTTTAACTGACAAATCTAAATACACATACATGCATTGTTTAGGAGCGTTCATGTTTTCAACTGTACATTAATCATAGTGAGAAATGAGCAGAGGGGAATGTTTTGGGGGGAAAAAATCTTATAAAGCAAATGCCCATAAACATGCATAAACTCTTGTGCAATATGAGCCACTACGAGCGTTTCTTATGCTGCTTTATGTGCCAAAGGTTCTGGAATTTTTTTAGCTGCCTAATGTGCATAAATCCTAAATCAGAAGTGCAAAGAGACATTGTTTTGCCTAAGAAAAGTAATAGCTGGCATCTAGGGGTATCTGCAGTTAATCAAGTATGCCCGTTTTAAGCAGGAGTGAAAAGGACCAACATGCTGAGAACTTTTCTTCTATGCTGGTCTGTAATCAATTTAACCTCTAACTAAACGTATTTGTTTCCCCTTTTTTAACCACTTAAGGACCAAGCCTGTTTTTCAGATTTGGCGTTTACAAGATTAAAACATTTTTTTTTGCTATAAAATTACTTAAAACCCCCAAACATTATATATATATATTTCTAACACCCTAGAGAATAAAATGGCGGTCCTACAAGCGTACTTTTTTTTGGAAAAAACAAACACTTTTTTAAATTAAAAAATAAGACAACAGTAAAGTTAGCACAATTTTTTTATATATTGTGAAAGATAATGTTACGCCGAGTAATGATACCAAACATGTCACGCTTTAAAATTGCGCCTGCTCGTGGAATGGCATCAAACTTTTACCCTTAAAAATCTCTATAGGCGATGTTTAAAAAATTCTATAGGTTGCATTTTTTGAGCTACAGAGGAGGTCTAGGGCTAGAATTATTGCTCTCGCTCTAACGATCGTGGTGATACCTCACTTGTGTAATTTGAACACCGTTTTCATATGCGGGCGCTACTCACATATGCGTTCGCTTGTGCGCGCGAGCTCGTCAGGACGGGGCACATTAAAAAATATTTTTTTTTGTTTTCTTATTTATTTTATACATTTTTACACAAAAAAAAGGATAATTTTTATTCCTATTACAAGGAATGTAAGCATTGTAATAGAAAAAAGCATGACAGGTCCTCTTAAATATGAGATCTGGGGTCAAAAAGTTCATGTGTGTGTAAAGGCAGGTGTCCTAATACTTTTGACAATATAGTGTATATATAGGTACATTTAAACTATAATAAAATTAAGATCTTTGATGAGTTAGGTTGTAGAAAGCTTTGTGAGGGGCATTGTAGAGATGAAATTATTACTAAATTTATATTTTATGTTATTTATTTTTTTATATTACAAAATGCACATGCCAGTGAGCGGTTTACTATTTTATCATTGTTACCATTGCTAGAGAGACAAATGCTATAACCCTCCTAGCTAGTAGGAACCAAGGGCGGATCCAGAGTCTAGTCTCGGGAGGGGCACTGCCAGAAAATAAGGTGTTGCTTACAGAACTCAATTAGGTGTCCGATGTGTCCGCTGCGATGTTGCAGTACCGCTAAAAAATCAATGATTGCCACCATTACTAGTAAAAAATATTTAAATATAAATGCCATAATTCTATCCCATAGTTTCTAGACGATTGTCAGGGACTGCAGACATGGTACAAGAGATGGTCAGAGACTGCAGACATAGTACAAGAGAAGGTCAGAGAATGCAGACATGGTACAAGAGAAGGCCAGAGAATGCAGACATGGTACAAGAGATGGTCAGAGAATACAGACATGGTACAAGAGATGGTCAGAGACTGCAGATATAGTACAAGAGATGGTCAGAGAATGCAGACATGGTACAATAGATGGTCAGAGAATGCAGACATGGTGCAAGAGATGGTCAGAGACTGCAGACATGGTACAAGAGATGGTCAGAGACTGCAAACATGGTACAAGAGATGATCAGAGACTGCAGACATGGTACAAGAGATGGTCAGAGACTGCAGACGTGGTACAACGGATGGTCAGAGACTGTAGACGTGGTACAGGAGATGGTCAGAGACTGCAGACGTGGTACAAGGGATGGTCAGAGACTGTAGGCATGGTACAAGGGATGGTCAGAGACTGCAGGCATGGTACAAGGGATGGTCAGAGACTGCAGGCATGGTACAAGGGATGGTCAGAGACTGCAGGCATGGTACAAGGGATGTTTAGAGACTGAAGACATGGTACAATAGATCAATGCAGCCTCATCAGTGCCCATCATTGCAGCCTCACTGTGCATATGAACGCAGCCCCACCTTTGTATAAAAATTCAGTCCCACTTTTGTATATTAATGGAGTCCCACTTTTGTTTATTAATGCACTACCACTTTTGTATATTAATGCAGTCCCACTTTTGTATATCAATGCAGCCCCACCTTTGTATATGAATGCAGTCCCACCTTTGTATATGAATGCAGTCCCACCTTTGTATATGAATGCAGTCCCACCTTTGTATATAAATCCAGTCCCACTTTTGTCTATGAATCCAGTCCCACTTTTGTCTATTAATCCAGTCCCACTTTTGTCTATTAATGCAGCCACACTTTTGTCTATTAATGCAGCCACACTTTTGTCTATTAATGCAGCCACACTTTTGTCTATTAATGCAGCCACACTGTGCATGGCACTCACCATGGCATTACCTCGATCACACACAGCAGGTATCTCCTTTCCCGACGTGTGTCATGGAACAAACAGGAGCTGTAGGTCTGTGTTTGGCAGGGCAGTGTGCTCTAGCAAGGTCCCCCCTAGACGGGCTTGTGTGATAGACAAAACACTGATTCAATTAGTGTTCCATCTCCATCTACTATCACACGAGCAGGTCTAGCACAGGCAGCACAGCCGAACACAGATCCAGCTCTCACACACAGACAGAGATGCCCAATGTCATACACGCAGGAGCGCTGCAGTCAGCTACAGCTCAAAGCAGCCTCAGGACAGGCAGCCTACCGGCCCTGGTGATGAGAGAGAGAGAGTGAGAGACTCGGCAGCAGCAGCTGCAGGCAGGCCCGGACTGGGACAAAAATAGGCCTGGGCATTTTAGACTGAGCAGCCCGGGGGGGGGGGGGGGAAGAAAGGTAGATAAAGATAAAAAGAAAGAAGGGAAGGAAGGAAGATAGATTGATAGATAGATAGAAAGCAATAAGGGAAGATAGATAGATAGATAGATAGATAGATAGATAGATAGATAGATAGATAGATAGATAGATAGATAGATAGATAGATAGATAGATAGATAGATAGATAGATAGATAGATAGATAGATAAACAAGAAAGATAGATAGATAAACAAGAAAGATAGATAGATAAACAAGAAAGATAGATAGATAAACAAGAAAGATAGATAAACAAGAAAGATATATAAAGATAGAAAGCAAAAAGGGAAGGAAGGAAGATAGATAAAGAAAGAAATATAGATAAAGAAAGAAGGGAAGATAGATAGATAGATAGATAGATAGATAGATAGATAGATAGATAGATAGATAGATAGATAGATAGATAGATAGATAGATAGATAGATAGATAGATAGATAGATAGAAAGATAGATAGAGAAGGGAAGGAAGGAAAATAGATTGATAGATAGATAGAAAGCAATAAGGGAAGATAGATAGATAGATAGATAGATAGATAGATAGATAGATAGATAGATAGATAGATAGATAGATAGATAGATAGATAGATAGATAGATAGATAGATAAACAAGAAAGATAGATAGATAAGCAAGAAAGATAGATAGATAAACAAGAAAGATAGATAAAAAAGAAAGATAGATAGATAAACAAGGAAGATAGATAAAGATAGAAAGCAAAAAGGAAAGGAAGGAAGATAGATAAAGAAAGAAATATAGAAAAAGAAAGAAGGGAAGATAGATAGATAGATAGATAGATAGATAGATAGATAGATAGATAGATAGATAGATAGATAGATAGATAGATAGATAGATAAACAAGAACGATAGATAAACAAGGAAGATAGATAAAGATAGAAAGAAGGGAAGGAAGGAAGGAAGATAGATAAAGAAAGAAATATAGATAAAGAAAGAATGGAAGATAGATAGATAAAGAAGGGAAGGAAGATAGATAAAGAAAGAAAGATAGATAAAGATAGAAAGAAAGAAGAGTAGGAAGGAAGATAGATAAAGATAAATAGATAGATAGATAGATAGGTAGAAAGATAGAGATAGATAGACAGTGGCGGTGCGTCTATAGAGGGCGCCGGAGCGCCGCCCCTCTGGCTCAGCCGCGACAATGGGCACAGTGGTGACGATGTGCATAGTGGCGACGATTGGCACAGTGGCAACTATGGGCACAGTGGCGACAATGGGCACAGTGGCAACAATTAAAGGGCACAGGGGTATCAATTGGCACAGTGGCAACAATTGAAGGGCACAGTGGCTGCGTTTGATGGCATGGCACAGTGGTGACACTTGATGGCACAGTGGCTGTGTTTGATGCCATGGCACAGTGGCTGTGTTTGATGGCATGGCACAGTGGTGACAATTGATGGCACAGTGGCTGCGTTTGATGGCATGGCACAGTGGTGACAATTGATGGCACAGTGGCTGTGTTTGATGGCATGGCACAGAGGTGACAATTGATGGCACAGTGGTTGTGTTTGATGGCATGGCACAGTGGCTGTGTTTGATGGCATGGCACAGTGGTGACAATTGATGGCACAGTGGCTGCGTTTGATGGCATGGCACAGTGGTGACAATTGATGGCACAGTGGCTGTGTTTGATGGCATGGCACAGAGGTGACAATTAATGGCACAGTGGCTGTGTTTGATGGCATGGCACAGTGGTGACAATTGATGGCACAGTGGCTGTGTTTGATGGCATGGCACAGAGGTGACAATTGATGGCACAGTGGCTGTGTTTGATGGCATGGCAAAGTGGTGACAATTGATGGCACAGACAGTGGCTGCGTTTGATGGCACAGTGGCTGTGTTTGATTGCACAGTGGCTGCGTTTGGGCACAGTGGCGACAATGGGCACAGTGGCAACAATTAAAGGGCACAGGGGTATCAATTGGCACAGTGGCAACAATTGAAGGGCACAGTGGCTGCGTTTGATGGCATGGCACAGTGGTGACACTTGATGGCACAGTGGCTGTGTTTGATGCCATGGCACAGTGGCTGTGTTTGATGGCATGGCACAGTGGTGACAATTGATGGCACAGTGACTGCGTTTGATGGCATTGCACAGTGGTGACAATTGATGGCACAGTGGCTGTGTTTGATGGCATGGCACAGAGGTGACAATTGATGGCACAGTGGTTGTGTTTGATGGCATGGCACAGTGGCTGTGTTTGATGGCATGGCACAGTGGTGACAATTGATGGCACAGTGGCTGCGTTTGATGGCATGGCACAGTGGTGACAATTGATGGCACAGTGGCTGTGTTTGATGGCATGGCACAGAGGTGACAATTGATGGCACAGTGGCTGTGTTTGATGGCATGGCACAGTGGTGACAATTGATGGCACAGTGGCTGTGTTTGATGGCATGGCACAGAGGTGACAATTGATGGCACAGTGGCTGTGTTTGATGGCATGGCAAAGTGGTGACAATTGATGGCACAGACAGTGGCTGCGTTTGATGGCACAGTGGCTGTGTTTGATTGCACAGTGGCTGCGTTTGATGGCATTGCACAGTGGTGACAATTGATGGGCCCAGTGGCTGCGTTTGATGGGCACAGTGAGGCTGCAATTGTTTTTTTTTTCATTTGCGCCCACCAAAAATTTTGAGCACCAGCCGCCACTGTAGATAGATAGCTAGATAGGTTATTATCTATCTATCTACAGTGGCAGCTGGTGGGGGGTGCAAACAAAAAAAAAAGAGAAAAAAGAGAGAGAGAGAGGAAGAAAGAAAGGTGAAGAGAGAGCGAGAGAGAAGGGAATGAAGGGCACCCCATACATCAGTGTACAGTACTCTCAGTACTCACTCAGAGGCAGGAGGGACTGACTGGATGGATGGATATCAGACTCCATCTTTCCTTTCTGATTGCTGGGCTTGAATCTTCCCGCCCACATCCCTTAGGCAGCAGAACAGTGTCCATCGGGAGAGTGGGCGGGGCAGACAAGGGAGGAGAAGAAGAGAGGAGGGGGAGGAGTAGAGGCAGCTCCTCTCCTCTAACTGGCCGTGGGGGCAGCAAGGGGAGGGGAGAAGTGTCAGAGCTGGCTATGATACCCCAGCTGATCTCTCTCTATCTGGCACTGTGTTGGTGGTGTACACCCCTGGGGAGACGTGACATACGGCCCGTTGGCCGCCGAGGGCCGTTCGCGGGCCGCAATCGGCCCGCGGGCCGAAGCCGGCCCACGGCCCAGAGCCATTTGCTAGGTTTGCCCTATGGCCAGTCCGGGCCTGGCTGCAGGCACCGCAAAGCAGTTTAAAAAAATGGTTAAAGCCAATGTGACATGATTGCCTCGGGGGGGGCAATTTCCCTGTTGCCCTCCCCCCCTGGATCCGCCGTTGGTAGGAACACACGATCTGTCTCTCCTCACAGAACAGGGATGTGTGTGTGTGTTTACACACAATCACCCCTGTTCTGGCTCTCATGCCTGCGTTAGTGCATGGCCGATGGTCATCGCTTTTTGCCTACACTTTTTGACCACGCCCATCAGCACCCCCCACAGTGCAGCGGGGCACGCGTGCCTGCTATCCCCGCTTAAGGGACAGACGTAAAGCTACAACCGTTCCTGGGAAAGTGCTGACCTGCCCTAGTATAATGACGATCACCTGTAGCTGACAGCTGATCAAATGTTAAGGGATTGGGATTGGTCTCATTGACTCACTGATCACATAGCGTGTCGCACTCTTCATGCAGGGGGCGGCACAGGCAGCTCGTGCACGGGAGGATTACATAGATACCCCCACACACACCCACCCCCGCTCTCTCAGCACAGGGGGCGTGCAGGCAGCTTGTGCACGGGAGGATGTACATGGACACCCCCCTGTACTTACCAGAACCTGATTTTGATCTAGCACTGCACTGGCTCTCTCCCTCCTTACATATTGAAAGCAGTGGGGGCCATTGGCTTCCTGCTGCTGCCAATCAAATCCTGTGATGCGGAAGTAGTGGGCGGGGTTAAACTGCACTGTCTGTGTCTATTGACACAGGTAGAGCAGTATGGGACTGAGCCTGCAGGTGTGCCACAATACGAAGTTGCTTTCTATGGGGGCACACGAAGAAGAGGAGGAGCCAGGAGTGGTGTCAGGAAACCCAAGAAAAGAAGGATAAGGGCTGCTCTGTGCACAACTATTGCACAAAGACGGTAAGTATAACAAGTTTGTTATTAAAAAATATTTACCCAAAGAACCCTTTCAGACGAGTGGACTGAAAAAACTGACAGGAGGACCTGGTCAGACCATCCATTATCCTCTATCTAGCGGCAGATGTAAACGGACATATGTCCGTTTACACCCACTGACATCCAGTCTGTTTTGCTAAAAACAGATGGATGGGGATCCGTTTACCATCTGTCTAGCGTAACAGATCGGATGGCTTTTAGGTGTAAATGGACAGGCGGTCTGCATAGAAACCAATCAGCTTCCAGGTTGTATTATCAAAGCTTATTTGAACAACCTGAAGTTAGGAGCTGATTGGCTACCACGCAGAGCTGCACCAGATTTTGCACTCACCAGTTTTAGCAAATAACCCCACAGTGCACAGCAGCGGGTCGTGTCCCATCTAGTGAAATGTGGAAAATGCAAACATTGGGAGAGATTTACTAAAACAGCTTCCAGGTTTTAGTGTCAAAGCTTAAAGCGAAAATTCGCCCTTATTATTGTGATGTTTCCTCCTCTCCACTCCTCCTCAGATCTTCCCCATGTAAAGCGCAGTTTTTTTTAAATATATATAAATATATATATATATATATATCTGTATGTATATATATATATATTTTTTAAGTTCTGTCTGGCCCCCTAATGTAGGGTGACCAGACATCCCCTGGATTGGCGTTGAACAGGTGCTGGGGCAATTTCAAAGACAGTCAGTGCAGAATAAAAATAAAAAAAACCCTCCCCACTCCTACTAGCTTATTGGGGTGTATTTTTTCCATTATCTGTGCCCCTTTCTGATTATCACGTGCTGGTCGGAGCAAAGGGAATATTTCTTTGGTTTCTTCAGCTCCACTCGCATTTCCTTCTGCCTTGGCTCCAGTCCCGGCAGCCGTCTGCCTGCTTATCTCCTTGCCTTCCCTGGCGGAGTGATCTTTCTCCGCTCCCCACCCAGTAGTAGCCGGGGCCCGGAGAGTGAGACTTGACAGGCTGTGAGTCGGGAGGCGGCGGGGATGAGCAGAGAGTTGCTGATGGCTGCCATTACTAGTAAAAAAAAAAACATGTGCCCGTATTTAATTTTAAAAATCTGGTCACCTTACCCTAATGCCCGTCATTCACCTAGGTGAATTATGGGCAGTATGCCTGCTATGGCTCCTGGCATTTGCACTTAACATATCCCAGGGAGCATAGTGCTTCATAGAGAAAGGAGGAGGGGGCGGGCTTAGCGGTGCGTGATTTTGAGACCCGCTGTCTAAATCCGGAAGAGCCGGCAGGTATCGGGCTGATGTGACATGACAAGATGGCGAATGAGCAGGATCATAATTCTGACAAGATTCTGCAGGACAATGCTGGATCGCTGGCCAGGTGAGAATCTGAATCATTCAGTACCCAGCATAAGGTATGCAGGGGCTTAAAAAAAAAGGGGGGAGCCTGGAGAACCGCATTAATGCATTCTATGCATTAGGGTGAAAAACCTCCTGTGATGCTGCTGTCCCCCAGAGCCTTCCTTTCACTTACCTGAAGCAGGTCTTTCCAAGGATGGGGGTCTCGGGTCCTGATTGAATAGATTGATAGCAGTGCAGCCATTGGCTCCCATTGCTGTCAATCAAATCCAATGATGCTGTCTGTGTCAATGGATGCAGCAGCAGGGCACGGGAGCGTGCCCGCATGGGTACCCCCATGGAAAGCGTCTCTCCAACATCTCTCCAACGGGGCACTTGAGAAAAAGGAGGAGCCAGGAGCGCCACTGATGGACCCTAGAAGAGGAGGATCGGGGCCACTCTGCTAAACCAACTGCACAGAGGAGGTAAGTATGACATGTTTTTTTTTTCTTTAAACAAACCCTTACAAATCCTTTAATTGAACAAGTTGAAGGAAGAAGCTGATTGGCTATCATGCACAGGTGCACCAGCTTCTGCGCTCTCCAGTTTTATAAAGTCTTTGCTGTATGTTTGCGCAGTGCAATGGCGGCGTTGTAGCGTGAATGGGGCACACAAAGAATAATCGTTCCCCATATACCGTAGCGCTGACCTCTGCTTTTATCGGAGCGCTGTGAAGTGACCTCTCTATTTTGTTTTCTTAGCACACAACGTGGAAGGATTTGGACTAACTCATGGAAAAGTTGTAACTGGGCTCAGGTTTGTCTTTATTTGGGCCATGAAGGGGTTAAATAAAGAAAGCACAAAGCCCAGTGTGAGAGTTGTACACCGCCACTGCCTAGGTGAGCTCCCCTGCCTGTGTGGGGACTAGTAATAGAGTGCAGGCAGGCCGTGTCATACACACAGGTGAGGCACAAATCATGCGGCGTGTATATATATATATATATATATATTAGTGTATATATGTGGTGCTCTGATACACTCACACACACACACACATATATGTATATATATAGACGGCGCGGGCTCGGAGTTGTTGTGTGGACTGTGGAGTGAGCAGAGCCACTTCCGGGATCAGCAGCGCTCCCAGGGGCTGCGGAGGGAGGGCGGCATACAAGGAACAGCAAATGCTATTCAGCCCAGGCAGTTTCAAGCCGCCCTTACTGGGGAATTACTGTAGTCTAGCTTCAGCTCTACCACCAGCGCTGGATGTGTGCGTGCGGGAGGGGAGGGGGAGCTCCGGGGGAAGGAAGCCAAGTCTGAGGAGGGGAGGGGAGGGGGGAGCTCCAAACTTAGATTAGGAGTCCAGCAGCCACCGGAGCGGGGGCCTTTATTACTGAGGCGTGCAGGGGCCCCTCTATACTGAGGCGTGCAGGGGCCCCTCTATACGAAGGCGTGCAGGGGCCCCTCATTACACAGGACTGGAGACCCGCTCTTCTCATACATGTCTGCTCATCCCCAGTCTGCACTACTTTCTAAGTCCCCAAGTGTGAAGGCAGAGCTCCTGGGGGACACACAACGCCTGCCCTCATGTATTAGGGTGCAATGCCTCACCTTTTTGCTCTCATTAAAACTTTATTGAAGTGTCACAAAATGCGTTGGTGCAGCGCAGTGTGTCGCTCATTGTGCTGGGTCAGTAGGGGGCATTTCTATTTTATTTTTATTCACTGCGCTTCAACAGAGTGCTATGGGGGGGATTTACCAAAGGCAAATCGATTGTGCACTTTGCAAAGGGCAACTGCTCCAGAGCTTTGTAAATTCGCAGAAGCTCTGCTGACTTCCATCATCCAATCAGGTGCAAGCAAAAATGCATTTTTTTTCCCCCCCTTGCACGTGATTGGGTATTATTTGCAAAGTGAAGCCTTACCTCATTTACTAAGCTCTGGAGCAACTGCACAGTCTGTTTGCATTTAGTAAATCAACCCCTTATGTGTCAGCCGGGCAACTACTGTGGGGTTGGTTAACTAAAGGCAAATAGTGCACAGTCTATTTGCCTTTAGTAAACCAACCTCTGTGTTCTTTGGGGTTGATTTACTAAAGGCAACTAGACTGTTCACCTTTAGTAAATCGACTTCTATGTGTCAGCAGGGCAACTACTATGGGATTGGTTTACCAAACGGAAATAATGGGGTTAATTTACTAAAGGCAATTAAACTGTGCACTTTGCGGTTGCTCCAGAGCTTAGTAAACGAGGCAGGGCTTCACTTTGCAAAAAATACCCAATCACGTGCAAGGAAGAAAAACAAAACAACATTTTTTGCTTGCACGTGATTGGATAATAGAAGTCGGCAGAGCTTCTACTCATTTACTAAAGTGTAAGTAAACCCCCCTATCGTTTTCAGCCAAGGGAGCTGCCATCTTTGCCTCTGTTTAACCACTTCCTTACTGGGCACTTATACCCCTTCCTGACCAGGTGAAATTTCAGCTTCTGGCACTGCGTCGATTTAACTGACAATTGCGCGGGCGTGCGACGTGGCTCCCAAACAAAATTGGCGTCCTTTTTTCCCCACAAATAGAGCTTTCTTTTGGTGGTATTTGATCATCTCTGCGGTTTTTATTTTTTGCGCTATAAACAAAAAAAGAGCGTCAATTTTGAAAAAAAGCCAATATTTTTTACTTGTTACTATAATAAATAGCCAATTTTTTTTTTAAAAAAAACATTTTTTTTCTCAGTTTAGGCCGATACGTATCATTCTAAATATTTTTGGTCAAAAAAAAAAAAAAAAAATCGCAAAAGGCGACTGGTTTGCGCAAAAGTTATAACGCTTACAAAATAGGGGACAGAATTATTATTAATTTTTATTATACATTTTTTTTACTAGTAATGGCGGCGATCTGCGATTTTTATTGGGACTGCGACGTTATGGCGGACGCATCGGACACTTTTGACACATTTTTGGCGCCATTCACATTTATACTGTGATCAGTGCTATAAAAATGCACCGATTACTGTATAAATGTGACTGGCAGTGAAGGGGTTAACACTAGGGGGGCATGGAAGGGGTTAAATGTGTATCCTGGGTGTGTTCTAACTGTGTGGGGGAGGGGGGTGACTGGGAGACACAGATCGGTCTCCTCTCTCTCTTGACAGGACATGGATCTCTGTGTTTACACACAGAGATCCATGTCTTGTCCCTTGTAGCCGCCGATTGCAAGTGCCTGGCAGACATCGCGGCCGCCAGGCACGCGCATCGGTATCTCAGGGATGCAGCGGGCACGCTCGCGCGCCCTCTAGTGGCCAGGAATAGCACAGGGTGCATATATGCGCCCTGTCAGAGATTCAGAACCACCCGACGGCTGCATATATTCGTACGGCCGTCGGGAAGTGGTTAATCTACAACTGCCATGATGCTTCACATGTGATTAGTTCTGACACCAGCCATTGGATGGTTTGACAGTTTGGTTGAGAGCACAACCAATGGAAGTGTTACATTTCCGGCACATGCAATAAATGAAACTGGTTTTATGGATGGGTTAACTTCTGCTTAAAGCAGAGTTCCACCCAAAAATGGAACTTCCGCTTAATCCACTCCTCACCCCCTTACATGCCACATTTGGCATGTCATTTTTTTTGGGGGGGGGGGGGGGGGAGTGGGGGCTTCAGGAGGAGTGGGACTTCCTGTCCCACTTCCTCCTTCCGCCGAGGGGCTGGTAAGGCGATTACGCTTAATCGCCTTATTGCAGCCCCTCCCTGTAGGCGATGGCCTAGGACACTGACAGGTCCTAGGCGATTGTCTGTCCAATAGGACGGCGCAGCGCCGGGCCGCGCGCGCATGCGCAGTGGGTGCCCGGCCGTGAAGCCGAAAGCTGTCACGGCTGGGTGCCCACAGTAGCAATGAGGATGCCGGTCGGGGAGGGGGGGACCGGAGCGGAGCCCCGGCCGGCGCGTCGCTGGAGCAGGTAAGTGTATGTTTGTTAAAATCCAGCAGCTACACTTTTTGTAGCTGCTGACTTTTAATAAACATAACATTTGGCTGGAATACCCCTTTAAGCACTGGAGCAAGTGCACAGTCTATTTGCCTTTAGTAAATCAACCTCTGTGTTCTTTGGGGTTGATTTACTAAAGGCAACTAGACTGTGCACTCTGCAAAGTGTAGTTGCTCCAGAGCTTAGTAAATGAGGCAGGGCTACACTTTGCTACACGTGCAAGGAAAAAATACAAAACAGCATTTTTGCTTGCGCATTGTTGGATAATAGAAGTCAGCAGAGCTTCTGCTCATTTACTAAGCACTGAAGCAACTGCACTTGCAGAGTGCACAGCCTGTTCGCCTTTAGTAAATAGACCCCTATGTGTCAGCAGGGCAACTACTATGGGATTGGTTTATCAAACGGAAATAATGGGGTTGATTTACTAAAAGCAAATAGTTGTGCACTTTGCAAAGTGTAGTTGCTCCAGAGCTTAGTAAATGAGGTAAAGCTTCATATATACCCAATCACATGCAAGCAAAATAATACAAAAAAATGAATTTTTGCCTGCACATGATTGGTTGATGGAAGTCAGCATAACCCGCTCCTCATTTACTAAGCTCTAAAGGAACTGCACTTTGCAAAGAATACCCAATCACATGAAAAAAATAAAAACAGCATGTTTGCTCACACATGATTGGATGATGGAAGTCAGCAGAACCTCTGCTCATTTACTAAGCTCTGGAGCAACTGCAGAGTGCACAGTCCATTTGCCTTTAGATAATCAACCCCTGTGTCCTATATGTCCTTCAATATGTCTTTGTACTCAAACCCCAAAGTACTCCCTTGTAGTGGACTGCAAGGGTTAAATCCTGGGTGGGCAAAGCATTTTTTTTTTTAAACTGATCCTTCTATTAGCCCTGAAGGTCAATGGTCTCTGAATCAGTGTTTATGATGTCAGAGGATCTTATACTGCCAGAGCCTGGGGGGAGAAGAGTCTAGCACAGTGGTCTCCAAACTGCGGATCAAGGGCCGGATGCGGCCCTTTGCTTGCCTTTATCCGGGCCCTTGGGGCACTGTCCCTCCCACTGATACAAGACACTATTCTGCCATCTGACACCGACAATGGAGCACCATTTCTCCCACTGACACAACTAATAGAGCACTATTCCTCTCTATGATACCAGCAATGGGGCACTATTCCTCCCCCTAATACCAGATGTTTACTAACAATAATGCCAGGAAAATTTCCACTCCTGCTGGCCAAAGTCCGGCCCTCCAAGAGTCTGAAGGACAATAAACCGGCCCTTTGTTTAGAATGTTTGGAGACCCCTGGTCTAGCAGCTCAGATAAAAAAAAGGAAGAGGTAACTGCTGTACCCCCAGACCCCTAGACAGGAACAAGCAGACCCACTGCAAAGGACCTTTTTTTTACTTCCCCCCAGAGCTCAGTTTTAAAGCGGTATTAACCCCAAAAGCAAACACTTTTTATATTGCAGCTTACCTATTCTTCTGCCGCGTACACACGATCACTTTTTGTGATGAAAAAAAACAACGTTTTCAAAAACGTCATTTAAAATGATCGTGTGTGCGCAAAACGTCGTTTTATGTCTTAAAAAAAAACGACCAAAAAAAAATTCGAACATGCTTTAATTTTTTGTGTCGTTTTTCAAAATGTAATTTTTTGTGTCATAAAAAGTGATGGTGTGTGGGCAAAACGACGTTGAAAACGACAATTTTAAACCTGCGCATGCTCAGAAGCAAGTTATGAGACGGAGCTTCAATGGAAAAGAGTGCCGTCGAACGTGGTGTACGTCACCACGCTTTGCTAGAGCATTTTGGAAAAACGATGGTGTGTATGCAACGTCGTTTTGGAAAATGAAGTTTGAAAAACGTGGTTTTGTTTCATCACAAAAAGTGATCGTGTGTACGCGGCATTAGATGTGATGGCTGCATTCATTTTTTTTAATCTTTCTAATATGGGAGGTGTGTTACTGGCCAGGTGAAAACAGTGGGAGAAAAGCCTAAAAAAGAAAACGTATGCAGCCACCATGTCTAATCTAATATTAAATGTTTTGCTTTTGGCTTTAATACAGCTTTAAGCAGTTACAGCAAGTTTTTGATCCTTTTGAGAGAACGGTTTTAGATAAACAAGTAAAAATAAAAGCTGATCGTTGTAAGCAACCCTGTCAGTGGTAAATGGTTGTTTTCAATCTTCTAACTGCTACATCTTTAGGACAGCTTGTTCTTTTGTTAAACAACAGACTTGCTGGCTGGATCACCAGATGAAAATAGAAGAAAGAAAGCATAAAAAAAAGTAATGCTGCAATCACATCTAAGAATTGGTACGCTGTAATATAATAAATGTTTAATTTTTTATTCAATTCCACTTTAACCCCACTTAAGACCCGGACCATTATGCAGGTAAAGGACCTGGCCCCTTTTTGTGATTCGGCACTGCGTCGCTTTAACTGACAATTGCGCGGTCATGCAACGTGGCTCCCAAACAAAATTGGTGTCCTTCTTTCCCCACAAATAGAGCTTTCTTTTAGTGGTATTTGATCACCTCTGCGGTTTTTATTTTTTCCGCTAAAAACAAAAATAGAGCGACAATTTAGGCCGATATGTATTCTTCTACATATTTTTGGTAAAAATAATCTGCAATAAGCCTTTATTAATTGGTTTGAGCAAAAGTTATAGTGTCTACAAAATAGGGTATAGTTTTATGGCATTTTTATTAATAATTTTTTTTTTTAATAGTAATGGCGGCGATCTGCGATTTTTATTGTGACTGTGACATCATGACAGACACGTCGGACACTTTTGACTCATTTTTGGGACCATTGTCATTTTTACAGCGATCAGTGCTATAAATATGCACTGATTACTGTGAAAATGACACGGGCAGTGAAGGGGTTAACCACTAGGTGGCGCTGAAGAGGTTAAGTGTACCCTAGGGAGTGATTCTAACTGTTGGGGGCGTGGCTACGTGTCACACATCACTGATTGCTGTTCCTGATCACAGACAATCAGTGACAGTGTCACTAAGCAGAACGGGGAGATGCATGTTTACACTTGCCTTTCCCCGTTCTGCAGCTCTGTGACTCGATCGCGGAACACCGGCGGAAATTGAGTCTGCGGGCACGGTCACGGAGCTTGCGGCAGGGGCGTGCTTGTGCTTTTCAAAGTGACATATATACGTCACTTTGCCCAGCCGTGCCATTCTGCAGACGTAAACGTGCAGGAGGCGGTCGGGAACGGGTTAAAGTGGAACTTTATTCAGAAAATAAAATCCTGTTAGACCCCTTAGGCTGGCCCCTTTTGCAGGGATAGCTATGTAACACACTAAAAAATAGGTGCCTATATGGTTTAAAATCCAGTAATACTGCCTCACCCTGCTCTGCAGTTGCTCTCCATTTTTTTAGGCACTACCGAGTTAATAGAGGCCGACCTGCTGACAGCCTTAAAGTGGAATTAAACCCTCCTATCCTTAACAGCAGGGGTCTCAAACTGCGTCCCTCCAGCTGTTGCGAAACTACAAGTCCCATGAGGCATTGCAAGGCTGACAGTAACAAGCATGACTCCTTCAGGCAGAGGCATGATGGGACTTGTAGACCTACCAGCTTGAGACCCTTGCTTTACAACTAAGGGAGCTGCTTCTGTTTGATCTACAACTGCCATGATGATGATGATGATGTTATCAGTTAAGACACCAGCCATTTGATGATTTGAGAGTTTGGTTGAGGACACAAGCAAATGTGACAGTTAGCAATCCCAGCAATCCAGGAATGTAACTGTTTTTTTAAACCATTAAATACCATTAGTTCCGCTTTATGATTTACTACTGTTCAGGGGCTCTGGGCTTCAGCAAAATGGCAGCCTCCAGCAAGAAGAAACAAGAGGTAATTAACAGTAGACACTTGTTTTGGTAGCATAATTATTAATATGGAATGTTTGTTCCTTGCTAAAGCACATTATTTTTATCGCGTTGTTATGGGTATTGTTCCGCTTTAAGTACAGTTTTGACCGGTATGCAAAGAGCATATATATTGGCTACAGAAAATAATGAAAGTGGAGTAAAGGGGAAGGCTCCATGAGTGCCTAAACTTACTTTAACCACTTCAGCCCCGGATTTACCCCTTAATGACCAGGCCATTTTTTTTGCGATACGGCACTGTGTTACTTTAAGGCCCCTTTCCCACTGGGGCGGGAAGCGCGGTAAAGCGCCGCTAGAAATAGCGGCGCTATACCGTTGGAATTGCCGCGGGATTTGGCCGCTAGCGGTGCGGTATTAACCCCCGCTAGTGGCCGATAAAGGGTTAATACCACGGTTTCCCAATGTTTTAAATGGAAAGGAGCGGTATACATTCCGCTCCTCTCACCGCTCCAAAGATGCTGCTTGCAGGAGATTTTTTTTCTCTCCTGGCAGCGCATCGCCTCAGTGTAAAAGCCCTCGGCTTTCACATTGAGAGGGCTGGGCAGGAGTTTTTCACGCGATATTTAGGTGCTATTTTTAGCGCTGTACCACCTGAAAAACTCCTCAGTGTGAAAGGGGTCTAACTGACAATTCCGTGGTCGTGCAATGCTTTACCCAAATCAAACCGATGTCACTTTTTTCCCCACAAATAGAGCTTTCTTTTGGTGGAATGTGATCACCTTTGCGGTTTTTATTTTTTGAGCTATGAACAAAAAAATACAGACGATTTAGAAAAAATATATATATTTTTTTACTTTCTGCTATAATACATGTCCAAAAAAATGTTAAAAGACGACATTTCGTCATCAATTTAGGCCAATATGTATTTTTCTACATATTTATCTACACACATTTTGGTAAAAAAAAAAAATTACAATACGTGTTTATTGATTGGTTTGCGCAAAAGTTAAAAAGTTATAGCGTCTACAAACTATGGAATAGATTTATGGACTTTTAATATTTTTTTTTACTAGTAATGGCGGCGATCTTGGATTTTTAGCGGGACTACGACATTGCGGCGGACAAATCTGACCCTAAGTGACTCTTTTTGGGGACCAGGGACACCAATACAGTGATCAGTGCCAAAAAAAAGTGCACTGATTACTGTATAAATGAAGCTGACAGAGAAAGGGTTAACATCAGGGCAATGAAAGGGTTAAATGTGTTCCATTATTACTGTGTTTTTCTTACTATATGGGGAAACTGTTGACAAGAACAACACAGTGATCGCCTTTCCTAATTACTAGGAACAGCAGATCTCCATGTTGTCCGCTGTCAGAATTGGGATCTGCCTTGTTTACATAGGCAGATCCCCGTTCTGCCTCTCTGCATTGCGATCGCTGGTGACGGGCGTGCACAGGGTCCACCCGGCACGCATGCGCACACACTATCTATTGCATGAAACGACGTACAGGTACGTTGTTTTGCGCAATAGAGCCACCCTGTATATATGTAGTAGAGGCAGAAGTTTTTATTTAATCTTAATGCATTCTATGCATTAGGATAAAAAGCCTTCTGTGTGCAGCATCCCCTTACCTGAGGTCCCTCTCTGTCCAGTAATGTTCACGAGTGTCTCAGCTGTCCGAGATTCTCCCTCCTGATTGGCTGAGACACAGCAGTGGCGTCATTGGCTGTTACTGTTGTCAGTCAAAGTCAGCTAACCAATCAGAGAAGAGAGGGGCTGGGTCGGGCCTCCATGTTTGAAGGGACAAAGGGATCTGTGAGTCGGCTCGGGTGCCCCCATAGCAAACTGCTTGCTGTGCGGGCACTGAAAAGGAGGGAGGGGCCAAGATCAGAGAAGAGGGATCTGAGAAAAGGAGGATTTGGGCTGCTCTGTTGCAGTGGATTTGCACAGTAACAGTAGTAAGAAGAGCCAGCAAGACTGTAATCCTTGAAGTGTTGTTTATTGGTACATCAGAGTGACGATAAAACAATAATCCTGGCGCGTTTCGGCAATAACCTTAGTCGTAGAGCAGGTAAGTATAAAATGTTTATTATTTTTATGGGAAAGAAAAGTGTTTTTTTTTTTTGTTTGTTTTTTTATTCCTAAATACCTTTTTTCTGTGTTCTGCTTTGTGGTCTCATGTCCTTTCTCGGCTGTTCATCCCGATCTAAGGGAGCTGAGAGGGAGGGGCCAAGATTCCCTGCTGACTACAGGGCCGATCCTACCCGGGGTGCAGTGGGTGCCCCGCACCCAGCGCTGTCATCTGAGAGGCGCCGAGCGAGCCGAGCGAGATTTTTTTTTTTTTTTTTTAAATCCGAGCCGCAGAGCCGCCGACGAAGCCATCCGAGAGCCGAGCGGGATGTGACCACGTGACGTCACACGGCCGCCCCAGCATCCACAGCGCGCCGCCTCTGCGGCTGTAGATTGCCATCTTCAGACAGCGTGGCGGTGGCGGAGCGAGCGCCGAGCGGTCGGAGCGGAGCAATGCATATCATTAGTGCCGCCTGATTCAGCTAGCTGATTGAGCGCCTCTGCCTCAGCCTGGCTGCCAGTGCCATCTCTGCCTGGTCTGACTGAGTGCCACTGCCATCGATCAATCTGCCAGTGCCTGCTGCTGTGCTGTGCCTTTGAGTGCTGACTGCACCCTCCCTAGCTGTCTGTGACTCTGTGTAAGGTAAGGTTCTTACATTTATACTGTGTGCCATTAAATGCAACCACTGTGCCCATCCAAAACGCAGCCACTGTGCCCCAAATGCAGCCACTGCCCACTGTGCCCATCCAAAAGCAGCCACTGTGCCCCAAATGCAGCCAATGTGCCCATCCAAATGCAGCCACTGTGCCTGTCAACAGCAGCCACTGTGCCCGTCAAAACGCAGCCACTGTGCCCGTCAAAACGCAGCCACTGTGCCCATCAAAACGCAGCCACTGTGCCCATCAAATGCAGCCACTTTGCCCGCCAAACACAGCCACTGTGCCCGCCAAACACAGCCACTGTGCCCACCAAACACAGCCACTGTGCCCGCCAAACACAGCCACTGTGCCCGTCCAAAAGCAGCCACTGTGCCCGTCCAAATGCAGTCACTGTGCCCGTCCAAATGCAGCCACTGTGCCCGTCAAAAGCAGCCACTGTGCCCGTCAAAAGCAGCCACTGTGCCCGTCAAACTGTAGCCACTGTGCCCATCAAACTGCAGCCACTGTGCCCATCAAACTGCAGCCACTGTGCCCATCAAACTGCAGCCACTGTGCCCATCAAAATGCAGCTACTGTGCCCATTAAAACACAGCCACTGTGCCCGTCAAAAGCAGCCACTGTGCCCGTCACTGTGCCCCAAACGCAGCCACTGTGCCCGTCAAAAGCAGCCACTGTGCCCGTCAAAAGCAGCCACTGTGCCCGTCCAAATGCAGCCATTTGTTCTATTTGCACTATTTTATTTACATGCACTTGACAGAGAATTGTCAATAAATAAAACTATTTTTTTTTGACTTGTCAAAGCCGTTGACTAAGTTATTGTAAAAGCAAATTGGTGGGGATGAAGTTGCGGGGTGAAGTTGTTGCCATAGAAACATGTGTAAAGAGGAGGAGTTAGTAAGATAACCACGTCTATGTGGGGGCGCCAGAAATATTTCTGCACCCAGGCGCCTGTGACCCTAGGATCGGCCCTGGCTGACTATGTAGTCAATGAAGGTTGGAGGGGGGGGTGGAGAAGAGAGGGGCAGGGAGGAGAGGAGATTGTGTTCTCACTGAATACTACAGAAATGACAGGAAGAGAGGGAGATGCAGAGACGCACATGGAGAGCTGTTATGACGGAGGCACGTATCCTGACCACGCAGTCATGTTACTTATGAAGGGAAAACATTTGCACCAACTTAAGCCCAAAAAAAAAAAAAAAACTTTCAAAGCATGTTCAGCAGTAAATGCATTACACTTATACTGGAAAATGTATGTAAAGTACTATTTTTTTTTTTTTTTTATCATCAGTTCCACCTTTTCCACAGGTAAGATGCCAGCTACCTTCTGGGAAGGCTACATTACCAGCACCTTCCAGGAGTTCTCAAAGTTAACCACTTCAGACCCGCGCTATTGACAAAATACGTCAACAGCGCGGACCTGAGGCGCCAAGTGGACGTCTTTGGACGTGATTTCTAGTGCATTACCCGCGCGCGCCACTGGGTGGCGCGCGGCGGGTAAACACTGTCCCGCCGCATCGCTGAAGAGCCGTTGCATGTACCTAGCGGCCGCGATGTCTGTCGGGTACATGCGATCGGCGGGAACAGGAGCAGATGACAGCAGGGACGTGGGACGTGGAGCTCTGTGTGTAAACACAGAGCTCCCCGTGCTGTCAGAGGAGAGGAGACCGATCTGTGTCTCTTGTACATAGGGACACAGCATCGGTTACCTCCCCCAGTCACCCCCTCCCCCCACACAGTTAGAACACAGCCAGGATACACATTTAACCCCTTCCTCAACCACTAGTGTTAACCCCTTCCCTGCCAGTCACATTTATACAGTAATTAGTGCATTTTTATAGCACTGATGGCTGTATAAATGTGAATGGTCCCAAATTTGTGTCAAAAGTGTCCGATATGTCCGCCGCAATATCGCAGTCGCAATAAAAATCGCAGATCGCCGCCATTACTAGTAAAAAAAAATAATAATAAAAAAAATCATAATTCTGTTCCCCATTTTGTAGGCGCTATAACTTTTGCGCAAACCAGTCGCTTATTGCGATTTTTTTTATTTTTTTTACAAAAATACGTCGAAAAATACGTATCGGCCTTAACTGTGAAAAAAAATAGTTTTAAAAAAATAAAAAAATGGGATATTTATTATAACAACAAGTAAAAAAAATATATATATATTTTTTAAATTGTCGCTCTTTTTTTGTTTATAGCGCAAAAAATAAAAACCGCAGAGGTAATCAAATACCACCAAAATAAAGCTCTATTTGTGGGGAAAAAAGGACGTCAATTTTGTTTGGGAGCCACGTCGCACGACCGCGCAAATGTCAGTTAAAGCGACGCAGTGCCGGAAGCAAAAAAGTTTTTTTTTGTGCCCAGTAAGCAGGTGGTTAAAGGAGTTGTAAAGGAAAACATTTTTCACCTTAATGCAATCTATACATTGGTGAAAAAACATCTGATGATGCCAGCCCCCCGAGCCCCCGTTTTACTTACCTGACCCCTCAAAAGTCCCACGCTCGGTCCCGAGATCCTCTTTGCCGCTCAGCCTGGCCGCTGATTGGCTAGAGCGGATGGATTGAGAATCACATCCAGTGACGCAGCACACCGAGGGGCGGGGCCGAGTGATACAGTGAGTGGTTATGGCCGATCGTTGTATCACGGGAGCGTGCCCGCAAGGACTCATCACCATGCGAGCTCTCTCGCATGAAGGTGATGAGTTCTTGCGGGGAGGACCAGAGACAGCCGCCGAAGGACCCCAGAAGACGTGGATCAGGGCCACTCTGTGCAAAACGAACTGCACAGTGGAGGTAAGTATAACATGTTTGTTATTTTAAGGATTTTTTTTTTCCTTTAGTGACCCTTTAATCTGTGAGAGTTCACAAAAGCTGGGAAGTAGTACATTCATTTATTGTTGGTTTAGCATTTGGTATTTACATTTGCTTTTTTAATGCAGGACATTGCCTTTCAAAATAATTAAATTCACATTCTGTGCAGCTGTAGATAAATTATGACAAACCACAGTCCAATGTTATGTAGGTTGGTTAGTCTCTCCTGATTCAAAACTAGAACAATCAGGGGACCAGGATGAAAAATAGGACCAAAATGGAGCTATGATCATAAATGATGGGAGCTGTCATTTAAAGGTATTGTCAGAAGATATTTGGCTGCTTTTGTGCTTCAGTGGAGCTGTGTGGATTGAAATCCCCATTGTGGTTTATCATGAAATTTAAAAGCTACTTTGTAAGTAAGTTAACTTTTGATAAAGGATGATGAATATGTGGTTTCATGAACCCACGGGGGGGAGGGGAGTGTATATTGTGCTAATAATAGACTTACATGAACATGCCCACTTTCAGGAATCTGCCGTCAATTAAGATTATATAGATAAGGAACATAAAAGAATAATGCTTCAAATTTTATATATATATACAGTATTTATGTCTGTTCATTTCAACTTTTTTTAAACATAAATAAACATCCCTCTCCCACCACCGATAAAAGTGATCTTGGGGCGAATCCGCCACAGAGACCACTTTTATCTTGAAGAGGACCACCCGTTCTTGAAGAGGATACCGGGGTTATGGCAGCTAGGTGCTGCCATAACAACAATATTATTTTTTCAAATAGCGATGTAAAACAACTTGGTGTGCAGTATATAGGGGTGTAATACACTTATATACTTTTTGTCAGTGTAGGGACAGGTTGCTGTGTGCGGAGCAGGGACAGACTGTAGTAACAAAAATCGTTACCTGATAGGTCCACAAAAGACCTTTTAAGGACTGGTATAGGTGTACTATTGTTTGCTGTGCAGTATATAGGGGTGTAATACACTTATAATATACATTCTAATATAGAAAGCATTTTATAGTGGATTTGTATTGTGCATCATTGTGACTGGTGGTGTATTTGTGTGCTGTAGAATTTGTGCCGCTTTCGCTGCCTTACCTCTGCTACACACATGAACAAAATTTCCTGAAAAAAAGTTTCATAACTGGTCCGATAAACCAGTGTCCCCCCAAAACGACATAATAGTGTATTTGGGTACTGCAGAATTGTTGTCGCTGCTTTACTTCTGCTACACACAGTGACAACATTTCCTGAAAAAAAGTTTCAGAACTGGTGCGATAAACCAGTGGCCCCCCAAAACGACAGATTTTGTTATATACCTTCTTCCACATATACTGCGCTTCTCTAGAGACTTTTGTCACAGGGTCATTTAAAAAATGACAGGCGGAGGAAAAGGCAGGCCGTTACGCAGGGGGTGGTAGGGGTAGGGCAGGAGTACCAGACTGGAGCCGAAGTGGGAAGTGGCACAAGGTGTGTTCGATTACGTCAAATGATGCACCAGACTTGGTTGAGTGGCTCACCACCACCACCCTCCGCTTGAGTCACAGGAATTAATTTCCGATCAATTAGAAAACATTTCCGATGCGCAGCCATTCTTGGCATTCGATCAAGAAGAGGAGGTAGCAACAGCCGCCACTCAGCAGTCTGACAACAGTACCCAGATCAGCCCAAGGAGGTTGGTCCCCGCTGTTGCTGCCTATCTCTACTGTTAGTGGTGGGGAAGGTGACGTAGATGATGACGTGTCTACAGACGTCACGTGGGTGCCCACAAGAGAGGAAGATGAGGGGAGTTCAGAGGGAGAGATGGACCAGCAGGTAGGGAGGAGAAGCAGGCCAAACTTATATTGCACAGAAGGGACTAACCTGACTGCTAATGTATCAGGAGCGAGCCATCAACCATGTACGGTCACATCTGGCATTTCCAGGATGCCGGCCCATGGCTCTGCAGTGTGGGCTTTTTTTAATGTGTCCGCTGCTGACAATAGTGTTGCCATCTGCAGCCTTTACCGTCAACGCATAAGTCGCGGTAATCCCAACAGTCACCTAGGGACGACCGCCTTAAGATGGCACCTGGCCTCCCATCACCGAGCCCAGTGGGAGCAACGCCATCCGAATCCACAAAGCCACACTCCAGGTTCTCACCATCCAACCTCTTCTCCTTCTCCTCTATCCTCACAATTGTCCTCCACTCCACCTTCTATCATGCCATCCTCAGGTTTTTCTCCAAAAAGGCAGGCTTCTGTGGCCCAAATGTTCGATCGTAAAAAAAACTATGACGCTGGATAACCCTCTTGCCCAACGGTTGACTGCTGGCTTGTCGGAACTGATAGCCCGCCAACTACTGCCATATAAACTGGTGGAGTCGCAGACCGTTCGAAAATTTGTGGCCATTGGAACACCACAATGGAAGGTCCCAGGAAGGAAATATTTTTCACAGAAGGGCATCCCAGAGCTATATGGCCATGTTCAGCGGAAAGTGAATGTATCTCTGGCACAGTGTCGGTGCCAAGATACATCAGACCACACACACGTGGTCTAGCAAACACAGGCAGGGAAGGTATATAACGTTTACTGCCCACTGGGTGAACCTTCTGACGGCTGTCAAGCATTTAACCCCTTGGCACCCATGTAGATTTGGTTTTACCGCCTCGGATTGCATGCAGGCCTGCCTCTTCTTCTCCTCCTCTTACTCCATCCTCCCTCTCCTCCTCGGCTGACTCCTCCTTGTCCAATGCTTCTGTCTCTTCCGCTGCACTGCCCAAGATCCCCAGAACCTATTCGACATGTCTGGTGAGATGTTGCCATGCTGTGCTGCGTCTGTTGTGCCTGGAAGACAAGAGCCACACAGGTCCTGCACTCCTTTCAGCTTTGCGTTTACAGGCAGATCAGTGGCTAACACCCGCTCAATTTAACAGTTAGTAAAGTGGTGTGCGACAGCGGTGCCAATCTGCTGAGCGCGCTGAAACAAAATTACACACGTGCCATGCATTGCACACGTCCTGAACTTAGTCGTGCAGCGATTCGTTGCCAAATACCCTGGGGTCCAGGACATCTTGCGGCAGGCCAGGAAAATCTTGGCCCATTTCAGAAGATCTTACACAGCCATGGCTCGCCCTGTTGACATTCAGCTCCGACACAACCTGCCCGTCAGATGTCTTATTTGTGACTGCCCGACACGATGGAACTCAACCTTATATAAGCTTAATAGGCTGCTCCAGCAGAAACGTGCAGTTAACGACTACTTGTACGAACTCTGTGGTAGGACAGGTTCTGGGGAGCTTGTTTTTTTTTTCACCGCGCCAGTCGCTGCTCATGCGCGACTCAGGCAAACTTCTGCGGCCATTTGATGAGATCACCAAACTGGTCAGTCGCAGCCAGGGCGTCATCAGTGACATCGTACCTTACGCCTTCTTTCTTACGCGTGCAGAGCATGCTT
The DNA here is from genome assembly GCA_029574335.1 of Rana kukunoris. Lineage (NCBI taxonomy): Eukaryota > Metazoa > Chordata > Amphibia > Anura > Ranidae > Rana > Rana kukunoris. The sequence goes on along the minus strand of CM056049.1, from coordinate 112,881,430 downwards.
TAAACCTTTCTGGGATCCCTGGTGTTGTCCGTGGATGGGGGGAGGAGAATGAGGACAACATTATCCTGGATGATGAGCAGGAGCCAGGCCATTACACAGCTTCCAGTTTAGTGCAAATGGGGGCTTTCATGCTCCAGTGTTTTAAGAGGGACCCCCGTATAAAAAGCATAAAGGGAAAGGACCAGTACTGGGTGGCAACAGACTTAGACCCCCAGTACAAACTAAACATGGCAGCACTTCCAGGCCTTGCTTCTGCGTGTGCGCTGGCAGAGGAATTTCCACTCACAGAGAAACTGTTGCAGGTACCAATCCAACAGCGCCAGCAGGAAGAGGGCAGTTTGAAGATGTGTTGGTCACTAATGATATGAGATCATTCTTTCAGCCGACCCATCGACAGCTGTCCTCTGGATCCAGCATCAGGGAATGCCTAGACTGATAGGTGTCCGACTGCATTGGGTTAACGGCCGATGTGGACGCACTGAGAAGTGATGAACCCCTGGACTACTGGGTGGGCAGGCTTGACCTCTGGCCAGAGCTTGCACAATTTGCAATGGAACGGTCGGCTTGCCCCTCCTCCAGTGTCCTGTCCGAATGGATGTTCAGCGCAGCAGGGGGAGTCGTGACCGATAGGCGCACTCGCCTAGCTCACAACAGTGTTGAGCACCTCACATTTCTAAAAAATAATGATGCATGGATCTCGGAGGAATTCAACACATGTGACCGGTAGAGCATGTTTGATTCAAATTCAGGTGAACGCCTGTGGGCTAATTTTTGGGGCCTGTAATGGGTGGCAGAAGCAGACCCACCCAAGTACTAGGTGGGGCTCTTCCCGAAGGGAGACCCCATGAGAGCAGGCGAACTAAGCCAGAAGGCCTTGTCCACCCACTCCCAAGATGTTCAGGGACCTACACCCTACTAATCACACTGTGACAAACGTGCTACACCAAACAAAAAAATACATAAAAGTGACAACACAGGGGTAAATAAAAAGAGAGTGGGGAGAAAGAAGATGAGGGAGAGTGAAAGTGACCATCATGCAATGCAATGGCCGACACTTACTTCTGTATCCGGTGAATAGCTTAATGTACCACCAGCCACAGAATACAAAGTTGTTTGCTGTCAGGCGAACACCTGTGGGCAAATTTTTGGGGCTTGTACTGGCCGACACTTACTACTGTATCCAGTGAAAAGCTTAATGTACCTCCAGCCACAGAATACAAAGTTGTTTGCTGTCATGGGGAAACGCCTGTGTGCTAATATTTGGGGCCTGTAATGGCCGACAATTACTTCTGTATCCGGTTTTTCGCTTAATATTTCTGGTAGGTCAGTGTCCACGTTGTGGGACTATTTGTGCACAGCTAGTAAGTATTTTGTGGCTGAAAATATGACCTGCAGGTTTTTAATGTTCACCTGCCATTAAAGTCAATGGAGCCCGCCGCAAACTTGCGGTTTGCGAAAAGTTTGCGGTCAGCGTTCGCGAACCGCCCCATCAGATGTTTGTCCATCACTACCCTTTAACAAGGGGGCCCCAGATCCCAGCCCCCCTATGTGAATGGGTATAGGGTACATTGATACATCCATTCATCTAAAAAGTAAAAACGACATGAGACAGTTATTGACAATTCCTTTATTAAAAAAAAGGGTTGTCCCATGATGTAAATCCATTGTCAATCACAACAACCGATGTCCAGAAAAACAAAACAAAAAACTATGCCTCCATGGGAGGTTTCCCTGCTGACTACTGTCTTTTCGCTTTGACAGCTGTTATATAGGCAAGGGCGGGGCCACCTGGTGATGTAAATGGAGGTGATCCCGCCCCGTTTAACATCACATGATGTCAGAAGGTGGCGGGGGTCACCCAGTTGCATCAACGAATGGCCCCACCCTTGCCTATATAACATCTGTCACTGCAAAAAGACAGCAGTCGGCAGGACGCCTCCCATCGAGGCAGAGTTTTTTCTCTTTTTTACGGGACTATCGGCACTATGACTGAAGATGGATGGACATCGTGGGAGACTTTTTTTTTTAAATAAAGGAATTGTCAAAAACTGTCTCCTGACTCCTACTCCTACTTTTTTTGCACTATTTTGGTGAATGGGTAGGGGTACAATGTACCCGATACCCATTCACTTAGGGGGACAAGGTGCTTTGGTGGCACCCTCCTCATGTTGAGGGCATGTGGCTTGGTATGATTCAGGAGAGGGGCACTCTCTTACCCCCCCCCTTTTCCTGCGGCCTGCCAGGTTGTATGCTCGGATAAAGGTCTGGTATGGATTTTGGGGGACGCCATTTTAAAAAAAAATCGGCACAGGGTGGACCTGGTATGGATTGCGGGGGGACCCCCACGACATTTAAAAGAAAATTTGGCACAGGGTTCCCCCCGCTTCAATACACTATGTTATATAAACTACACTGACTGACTATAGAGTCTACACTAAATGCAGACTTTGGCCAATTATGGCTCTCTCTGCAGAGCGCGCTGTGATTGGCCAAAGCATGCAGGTCAGGTGCATGCTTTGGCCAAGCATTATACAGCAATGCACTGCGATTTCACAGTGCATTATGGGGCATTCCGCGGTGCTCGAATTTCCCACGAATGCCTCATAATATTCGCTGTTCGGCGAATGGGTGGTTCTTATTTTTTGCACTATAAACAAAAAAAGAAATATTTTTTACTTTCTGCTATAAAACATATCCAATAAAAACATCAATTTAGACCAAAGTGTATTCTGCTATTGCGACCATGCACACCTGTGTACTCACACAGGCTGCAGGCATCTAGTAAAGTCTGGACACAGAATTAAGGGTTCCACCCCACCCAAGACACTTTTGAACCTACAAACTACAAGCCCTGATCTAGGACTACAAAAACTCTAGAAAACCTAAAACAGAGCTTTCTCTGCTTACAATACACATACTGAGGCTTCTTAAACTGAGCCTTTAAGAATCCTGTGTCACCTCTATACCAATTTTCTCAATTCATACTTTGGCAGGGCTAGCATACAATTAGAAAGTTGGAAACTTGCCAAAGGGCATCTAGACCCTGACCATACTTTCCATTTCACCTGTCCTAATATCGGTATAAAGGTCCAGATTTTCAGGATCACCTCAAGTCTTTGTAAAATTAGAGTGTATTTTCTACATATGGGAATGGTCATGGATATGTAGGAGAGGGCCGTGTGGTTTAAGCAAACATATTTAAGTCTTGTAGAAATAGAAGAATAATGAGACTTTTCTTAAAGGAAACCTGTACTGATGGATCATGTAGGCTGAAATTGCTTTTTTGTAATATGTTTGTGTTGATGGAACAAATATGCAAATCGGTCAAGACTTCTTTCTGTTACCTTCTGCATGCTTGTTATTAGGAGACACAAACATTCAATGCTTTGAGGAGTGTCAAATACCTTTATTCATTGCTGCACATTCTTTCCTCCAAACCCTGGGTCACTGCTGAGACCACAGCAGGTGACACAGGCACCCCATACTCCTAGAAGTGTTCAATGCCAAAGAGGCTTTCCATAGTTGCAATGCTTGTAGTAAGGAGAGGTAGGAGAAACAGACCACTGAAGAGAGGAGTATATTCTGTCTCCTATTACAGGAGAATGCCAGTTTTAAATCTTAAAGCACCTATCAGAGTCTTTTTAGAACAGCGTTATCAAAAGTAGAAAAAAGCACAGGTCCTCCTTACTAATCAGTCTACACAGCCATGGCCTTGAAAAAAAAAGGACTTAATATTTGTTTGCATATAGCAAATGTTAAAAGTATAACTAAACGCAGACAATGTTTTTAGTTTTGGACAGAGTATAGAGAGACAAAACCTTTCTATTTCTCATGTTTACTGTTATAATCGAAAGTGAAAGCAAAAGAAAATGTAAAAGTGATATTATAGATTGAAAAAAATATCAACCATGTTTTATTTACTTGCTCTGTGTAATGGTTTTGCACAGAGTAGTCCCGATCCTCCCATTATTTGATTCCCCCTCCAGTGCTCCTGGCTCCTCCTCTTCTCCGAGAGCCCTCATAGCAAAGGGGGAAATTGTGCGTGCTTGCTCCCAAGTCCCGCTTTGTGTGTCCGCCCCCCTCTTTCCTCACTGGCTGTGATTGACAGCAGCGGGGAGCCAATGACTCTTAGCCAATGAGGAGGCAAAGATCTGGCAGAGCAGCTGCATTGCTGGATCGGGCTTGGGTAGAGATGGGTAGGCCTGGAAAAAGCAAGAATACTGGGAAAAAAATAGTGGGGAATATGTTCTTTTACAATGTTGAGTAATATATCTATGACATGGTATTTAAACTATATACTGTAACATAAAGATCCTAATAAAGGATTTCTGAGACTTTATGTAAAATCCGAAAATATTGTAGTCCTCTCAAATGGAGACAAGCAAATCCTGGAATAAATGTAGCGCCACAAATAGCTAATCCACGTATGAGGTGGAATGTGAATTGGGGGGAGAACCACAGGTCTTGTGTATTCTCTTCCCAAAAGTACAAAGTTACACTCAAGTAACCAATGTGTATAAAAGTGAAAACAAGGATATGAACCTGTATGTCCACAATATTTAAAGTTAGGTTATCAACCTTAACGTGCAAATAAAAAGTGAATACAACAGTGAATGGTGATTACAATCTTCTATAAAACATATGTGAATAAATCTACCACTGTGTTGGTAGGTTCCCAATATGATGAAACACAATCACAGAAATTAAAACAAATGTCAATATATGTGAGTCCATCCGCCCTGAAGGTGGAATGAGTCGATTGGACCTTCCCAGTAAGTTTGAATAAACTGCTGCACTTCGGGAAATAGTAAATATGAGTCCATCGGCCTTGGAGGTGATATCAATCAAACCACATCTCCCAGTAAGTTAGATTAAACTGGTACATATATGGCTATATACCCCGGTGGAAGTCTATATAAGACGAAACCGGTCGGGTACGCTGGGTCTATTCCCAATCCCTTGCACACTATTGTCATATTTCCATCCACCCATCCAGGGTGGTGGAGTTATTGTGCTTGTGATATTCCTTTTGGTGTGCTTTTCTTTGGAATTGCTTTTATTCCCATTTATTCCCATTTTGGAGTGTGATTCCCATTGCTGTGGAAATGTCAACATTTTTTCTTTTTTGTGTTTTTATTAAATTTTTATACTTTTTTACCCTATGAGAAGTTTCTTCTCCTTTTTTCTTCTTTTTTGGTTGCTGTGACTGAGCGATCGGCAACATCACAGTTCACTTTTGTCCACTATCCTGCACTTCTGGCCGTGAGCACAATCGATAGCCATTGGACACCCTTTGGAGCTTTGGATGACCTCCTTGATGACACCATACTGAGGATAACCAAACAGGGCCATCGGCCTGTTCAAGCTCTTTAGACCCTCCACCGTACGGTGAGTCACGTGTCCATCTGATCTGGTAAGAGTACCTTGATATAATCCTCATTTCCATGTTATTGGATTGTGTTTCCTGAAGTGTACCAGTTTAATCTAACTTACTGGGAGATGTGGTTTGATTGATATCACCTCCAAGGCCGATGGACTCATATTTACTATTTCCCGAAGTGCAGCAGTTTATTCAAACTTACTGGGAAGGTCCAATCGACTCATTCCACCTTCAGGACGGATGGACTCACATATATTGACATTTGTTTTAATTTCTGTGATAGTGTTTCATCATATTGGGAACCTACCAACACAGTGGTAGATTTAGAGTCGGTTCACACTGGGGCAACACGACTTCCAGCACGACTTTCAGAAGCAACTTCAACACGACTTGAGCATGAACCACAGGGCGATCTGGGGCGATTTACAACACGACTTGAAGTCCTTTTCAGGTCAGGAGACATTCCAGTGGCCAATAAAACAACAATCAGCTCTGGGAGAGGGAAGGGGAGGGAGGGGTTTGCCTGAGAAATGTATGTTATCTTGCTGGGAAGTAGCTTCAATTAAAACAGTGATCAGACTTGGAAGCGACTTCCATTGAAATCAATGGGTACAAATCGCCTAGAAGTCTGATTGAAGTAGTACAGGAACCTCTTCTGAAGTCGGAGCAACATGAGTAGTGTGTATTAACACCGCTCCCATTCACTTACATTGCTTTTCTGGACAGCACGACTTGGGACGACTTGAGACAACTTCAAGTCGGATCCCAAGTCGCCCCAGTGTGAACCGACTCTTATTCACATATTTTTTATAGAAGATTGTAATCACCATTCATTGTTGTATTCACTTTTTATTTGCACGTTAAGGTTGATAACCTAACTTTAAATATTGTGGACATACAGGTTCATATCCTTGTTTTCACTTTTATACACATTGGTTACTTGAGTGTAACTTTGTACTTTTGGGAAGAGAATACACAAGACCTGTGGTTCTCCCCCCAATTCACATTCCACCTCATACGTGGATTAGCTATTTGTGGCGCTACATTTATTTTTCACATCACTTTTGCAATTTTCTTTGTCGTGTTGGCTGCCTACATACACATGATTTTGGGGTTTTGCGCAATATTTTAACAAACACAAATCCTGGAATAAAACTACTTTTTGATGCAGTTCTCAAACAAGAGAAATATGTATTTCTGTCGCTAGTACCTTTCTTATGTTTTTTTCAGAGTTGGACACACTCTAATGCCTAGTACACACGATTGGTTCTCCCGACGGTCAAAAGCGGCTCGGTCCCTTTTCCTTTGTACACACGGCCGGTTTTCCTGACAGTAAAACTGCCAGGAGAACTTTGGTTGGGAAAACTGGTCGTGTATATGCTCCCTCGCAGTGTTTCCCATAGGAAAACTGTGAAAAAAAAAAACGCCACGATTCGCGGTGAGAAAAAAGATTCTTGCAGGGACTGGGCTTTCCTAGTTGATTGACGTTCCTCCGACTGGAGCATACTGCGCGTCACGACTTTCCGAAAGAAGCCGAACGTCGCTGCGCAGGCACCGTATAGAGCCGACTCTATACGGCGCCTGCGCAATGACGTTCAGCTTTTTTCGAGGGATGAAACACCGCTAACACAGTATGTACGTAAAAAAAAAAAAAAAAGCATCCGCGCAGTCTAACCGGTCGGCTCAATGTATTTTTAGAAAAAATGTTTAGGGTGAACCTCTGCTTTAAATGATTCCTATTTGAACCGATTTGAACAGATCTGTCTGCTGGCATTTTGGTTTGCTCGCGTGTACACACGAGCAAACCAAAATCCCCGCCAGCAGACAGCACGCTGACGTGTCGGTGACGTGGCGGTGACGTTGACGCCGCCACGTCACCGCACCAGGAAGTAAAACACTGCCGCGCATGCGTCGAAATCATTCGGCGCGTGTGCGAGAAGACATGTCTGCTGGTTAGCATACTAACCAGCAGATATGTCGGGCGGACGGGTTCCCAGCCGACAGATTTCAAAGCATGCTTTGAAATCTGTCGGGTGGCCAAATCCGTCTGTTTGCCCGTACACACGATCGAATCTGTCTGCTGAAACGGTCTAGCAAATGGTAGGACCAACTAGCGTTTGGAAACATTTCCACAGTGAAATTTCTGCTGAGAGCAAAGCTGCAATTTGCAAATATTGTGAGAAGAAATATTCTTTTCCAAATGCTACAAGTTGAGTTTAGAAGCATTTTTTGGAACGCTTTCAGGAGGACGAATATTCAGAGGCATTTGAAAGGCCAAATGCCTGTAACAGCTTGTAATATATATATATATATATATATATATATATATATATATATATATATATTTATTAAATATTTTTAAAACCATTTCTAAACGCAAACGTGGTAAACCGCCGCTTGTATAATCGATTGTAAACACGGTAACTCGCATTTGGCCGCATTTCGTTTACAGGCGTTTTTAATTTTTGCCTATTTGAAAAAATAATAATAATAATAATAATAATAATATATATATATATTATATTTTATATATATATATATATATATATATATATATATATATATATATATACTTTTTTTTAAAACAGATTTCCACTACTCCGCTCAGGAGTCATTGGTTGCTGGGACCACGGGCTCCCTTAAACCAATGACATTGCTTGGGCGCCCTGCCCTTGCTGCTTTCTATTTGGCAGCTATTTCAAAGGCGTGAGGTAAGCCATGACGTCATGTGCACGCCCCAGCTGTTGTTATCGAGTGAGAGCCGGGGCACACTAATTGGCATATTTAATGTTAAGGGGCATGCTGCTGGGCATATTTTGTTGTACCCATCAGTGTGCCCATTAACATAACATGTGCTCTTAAGCGCGCCCCTTAACATTAAATATGCCCATCAGGGTGCCTCTTAACATAGAATGTGCCCATCAGCAAGCCCCTTATTTCACGCTGATAGGCACATATTATGTTAAGGGGGCACGCTGATGGAGACACCTGATGTATAGGGGCACTCTGATGGGAACACCTGATGTAAGATGGCACTGTGATGGGGACACCTGATGTAAAGGGGGACTCTGATAGGGGCACCTGATGTAAAGAGGCACTCTAGTGGGGGCACCTGATGTAAAGGGGCACTCTGATGGAAACACCTGATGTAATGAGGCACACTGATGGGGACACCTGATGTAAAGAGGCCCTCTGATGGGGGCACCTGATGTAAAGGGGCACTCTGATGGTAACAAATGATGTAAAGAAGCACTGTGAAAGGGGCACCTGCTGGAAAGAGGTACTCTGATGGGGGGCACCTGATGTAAAGGGGCGCTGTGATGGGCACAGGTGATGTAAAGTGGCACTCTGATGAGTACACCTAATGTAAAGAGCACTTTGATGGGCACACCTGATATAAAGGGGCACTCTGATGACGGCACATGATGTAAGGGGGCACTCTGATGGGGACAAATAATGTAAGGGGCACACTGATGGGAGACACCAGATGTAAGGGGGTGTTCTGAAGGCTGGGTTCACACTGATACTACACGACAGTCATACGACTTTTATCCTACTTTGCTCTGCAACATCGGTCCTACATTGGTCGTACATCCATCCGACTTTCATGAACAGGATACTACTTTGATCCGACTTTGTGATAGTCTGACTTGTTCTTTGACCAATCAAAACAATCCCAGTGTGAGATAAATTATTTTTACTGCTTCTGTAATCACAAAGTCGGATGTCACAAGATGGATGGTTAGGACAAGGCTCCTACTTTGATCCGACTTCAGTGATATTCAATGGGCTGAAGTAGGACCAAAGTAGTACAGGGAGCATTTTCAAGGTTGGACCGACTTGTGTGGGACCAGTTAAGACGGCTCTCATAGGGAAACATTGATTTTCACACGTCATGCAACATGAGCTCCCAATGTAGGAGCGTTTGTCAGACAAGTGTGAACCCGGCCTAAAACAACTACACATAGGGAGTTTGCAGGTGCATTTGAGGCAGCTGGTGGTGTTTCTGTACTTTATGGATTGACATACTGTATATCATTAGTAGAGTGCTGGATTACTATCTTTCCAATTTTAATAACATATAGGATATTGTAATTCTGAGAATTACTGCACTTAGCAGTGCAGTGCAGTGCATTAGTTCCAGTTTAGAAAACACTCTCACCCCTGTCCGTGGCACACACTTGACATACCCACTTTCTGGGAAGTCACATGAAGATTATGATCATTTTCTGGCATGGTACCTCCTGGGAGAGTCCTTTGCTTGGTTCCTGTGGGCAGGACTTGTCCACTCCTGAAGACTCTCCCCATAATGCCGTTTTGTAGTTATTGTGCAGTAACTCAAATACTCAAATAAGGGTGATGCTGTGATCTAAAGACACAGCCTAAGACACATCATCATCAGGGAAAAGGTCTGAGATGCAGTTGGCATCTATACACTGGCAAAACTTTGCTTATAAGGTTGTTCATTGTATGCTCTATTTGGAGACACGGAGCTCCCGTGAACTTTGCCAACATTTCCTTTTCTGGCAAACAATAGACTCTGCTGTGTTTACTGTGTGTCAGGTTTATTTCAAGAAAAAGCATGTCTAATTTTATTTTATAACAAAGCTGCTTATGTCCACCCTTGGATACTTGTTTTTTAAGAATTGGCCAATTTGTGGAGCTTCGGACTCCCTTGAGTCTTCCCAACATTTCTTTTTCTGACAAGAAAGCGTCTTTGCTTTGCCTACTGTGTGCTCTGACAGGACACTTCTGATTCATTAGGAAATGTAGCAAAGATAGCTGTGTATGCAGGATGAACAGATTCACTGCATGACAGCATGATCTGCTCACAATTATATTGGCCGTACACATGATTTCTGGATTTTTGCCTTTTTTTTCTTCAATCAAAATTATAATTGTAATTTTTTAAGGCACCACGTATTAATCCTTTTTGATCAAACACAAAATCAATCTGAAATACAATAATTTCTGATAAATGTTTGTGTTATTTAAAATATTTTTGCATGTTCTTAAGGAGTCATAATAATGAACAAGAACAAAACATTATTAGGGTTCATTTACAACAAAATGTATGTGCTGCAACATATGCATGTTCGTGCTTTAAGGCCATGTCGTGGCCTGCTGCATTGAGCATGTTAACTTTCTGTTAATTCAGAAACAGGCGCAACAACCATTCTCATGTACTATAATGTGTTTAGTAGTCCTGCGACTCGTGGTACTATTATGTTTTTTTTTTTTTTATAATTGACAATTTTTATTGGTTTTAAAACAAACAAAAGAACAAAACAATACAAAAGTAAAAGGAAATCAGCAGTCGTCGTCAGCTCTGGAAAGGACACGGAGGTCTACATAGTATAAAATTAACATACAGACCACAGACAGGAGTCAACAAGGGGAAGCACTGCGTATCAGACCGAAATAGCGCTAAAGTAATTATAGCGCAGGCTTCTCTCACAAAACAGACCATTAGCAAGGTCTGCGATTTACGTTTGCGTGTCCTGCTATTCCAAAGGGAAGGAAGAGAAAGAAAAAAAAAGGGGGCGAGAAAAGACCAAAAGAAAAGTAGTAAGAGAAAGAAAGAGAGGAAAGAAGGGGAGAGAGGATAAGGCAAGGGGAGGGCATAAGATAGACCCAAGCAGAGGGGCATGTCCCCCCCCGGGCTCCAAGTGATCGTGTTGTACAGAACAAGGGGGGGAGGTCTCGTGAGGTCATGGGGGGTCTATTTGCCGGTGCCACGGTTCCCACGTTGCTGAATGTCGGTCCACCCGGTCCGCCAACCTAGCTGTCATGGACTCCATGACCCCCACATCTTTAATTCTGGAGTAAAGATCGGATAGAGATGGGGGGTTTCGCTGTTTCCAGTAAAGGGCTACTAGACATCTGGCCGCTGTTAAAATTTGTGTGGCCAACTTTTTAGCTAGCGTGGATAGTTTAGGAGGGGGGAGGCCCAGTAAAAAGAACTTAGGGGAGAGAGGGATATCTACCTCGAATAGCTGGTGAAGCAGCCCCCGGACCGAGTGCCAATAGGGTTGGAGGAGTGGACAGCTCCAGTAAACATGGAGTAGGGTGGCCCGGTCCCGGAGACATCTCCAGCAGCGATCCGAGGCCGACGGAAAGATAGCCTGCAGACGTGACGGAGTCAGGTACCAGTGGAAAAGTACCTTATACGTGTTCTCTTTGTAGAGCGTACACAGAGAACTCTTAGCTGCCCAAGACCATATGGTAGCCCATTGTTCAGGGGTTAGCTCCTCTCCAATGTGTTCTTACCATTTACGCATATAGCTATGTTTCCCCCAGATGGCCATATCATAGAAATTCAAAAGCTTATATATGTCCGAGGTGAGCCCTTTCTGTGTAGGCCCTGATAAGATTAAGCGTTCAAATGGGGATAGCTTAGAGAATTGGAGGGTGGGGGTGATGGTAAGAGCGTAGTGTCTGATTTGGAGGTAACCGAAAAAGGCGATACGAGGGAGTTCGTGTTTAGTCCTGAGTTCGTCAAATGGGGTACTATTATGTTTAATGGTTGTATAATGTATTGTTCATCCTACTGCAGCCCTAAAATTGCTTGCATTTGGAAAGTGGAAATTAGTTGAGGGCGAGTGTGGAGCAAGGGCAGACTGGGCTGACAGTTTTTTGGCTGATCGCTTCTGGCAGAAGCAGTGCAGATTTTTTTACAGGGCATCTGATGGTGTCTGGCGTTTTATATGTAAGCTGTGTCACAGCGTGAGATCCCTGCTCTGTGTGATGTGGCCGGCAGTCCTTCCGATTCCTCCCTGTGATCCCTGCTGCATTAATGGGCACTGATAAGGCTGCATTGATGGGCACTGAGAGGGTGCATTGAAGGGCACCGATAAGCACTGCTAGGATGCACTGAAGGGCAATGATGAGGCTGCACAGATGGGCACTGATAGGCTACTTTGATGGGCATTGATAAGACTGCACTGATAAGGGCGATACTGATAAGCTGCACTGATGGGCCTGCACTGATAAGGCAGCACATATGGGCACTGATATGCTGTACCGATGGCACCAATAGGCTGCACTGATGGCCACTGATGAGGCCACACTGATGGCCACTGATGAGGTGGTAATTATGGCCACTGTAAATCTGCACTGATGGGGCTGCACTGATGAGGTGGCAATGATAAGCCAGCACCAATATGCTGCACTGATGGGCACTAATAGACTGAACTTATGGCCACTGATGAGGCGGCACTGGTGGCACTGATGAGGTGGCACTGATAAGCTGCACTGATGTGGCTACACTGATAATGCAGCATTCATATGCTGCACTAATGGGCACTGATAGGCTCCACTGATAGGCACTGGTGAATCTGCACTGATGATGCAGCACTGATGGTCACTGATGAGCACTGATATGCTTTATGTGCTGATATGCTTTACTGGTGGCACTGATAGCTGCACTGGGTACACTGATAATGCAGCATTAATATGCTGCACTGATAGGCTGTAGTGATGAGCTAGACTGATGGGAATTGATGAGGCTGCACTGTTGGGGATATATAGAGAGAGATAAACAAACAATCTGGTTTGACTAAAGCCTTGTCTCCTGTACCAGCCAGTGTTTCCTAGTGACAAATGCTTTCCTGCAGCAGAATATGGGAGGGTACTTCCTAGTAGTCAGCCACGTACAATGCAGGACCAGCAGTGGGCATTAACAATAGTCTGCGCTAGAGATACACTAAAAAATGTCATAGCTTGTGTTATAGTTTGCAATTCCTGTAACAAACAGGATTCCAGGCTACTCAAGTGATTGCAGGAAACCAGGCTTGTTTGTAGTGTAGATTTAGTGTCATCCCCAGGTGAAGTTCCTTCTGTGGTCTTCTGAGGTTCCCTCTAGCACAGACCTTCCTTGGTGTTATGGAGCCCCCTTCTCTCGTTAGTTCTTTTTGTCCCTTGGTATCTTTAGATCATTCTTTTCCTAGTTCCTTCCATTTACTATCATTCATGAAACTCTGATTGGTCCAAACTGCACAATCAAATCTTTCTTATGACAGTGATTAGATGGAACTCAAGCTCCCTTTACTATGATGCCTAAGCAATATTTCCATCTAATAAAAATCCGTTCTTGCTATTCATAGTTTTGGCATCTCTTGCAAGTATAAGTTGATTAAAGTTGCTGTAAAGGCACAAGGTTTTTTTTTTTATCTTAATGTATTCTATACATTAAGATAAAAAAAAATTCTGTGTGTAGCAACCCCTCAATACTTACCTGAGCCCATCTCCATCTAGCAATTTTCACGAATGCCACGGCTGGCCGGGACTCTCCGTCCTGATTGGCTGAAACACAGAAGCAGTGCCATTGTTCCCCCATGCTGTCAATCAAAGTCAGTTAGCCAATGAGGAGAGAGGGGTGGGGCCCAACCACGGCTCTGTGTCTGAATGGACACACAGACCTGTGGCTCAGATAGAGTGCCACCATAGTAAGCTGCTTGGTGTGGGGGCACTCAACAGGAGAGCCAGAGCATCGACGAGGGACCCGAGAAGAGGAGAATTTGGGCTGCTCTGTGTAAATCCACTGCACAGAGCAAGTTAGTCTAACATGTTTGTTATTTTTAAAGTAAAAAAAACGGGACTTTAGTATCACCTTAAGTCTGCCATCACATTAGGATCTTTGGACATTTTTTTTTAAAGGTACATTTTTATTTATTTTCAGTACACAACAGACAACAAACACACATATTGAGCGAACATTGCCCATTCCATTACAAAGATCTGGTAGCTGGTAAACATTTTATGCATATATATTGCAACCCAAAAATGTCATTTTGTCCAATTATGACCATTCAGTGTGTTGGGGTTTCAGTCAGATTTCAAGGAGCAGGTGGTATGGTGCTCTCAGAGTTAACCCAAGAGCCCCAAACCTTTAAGAATTTTTTGGGCACCCCCTAGCCTCATATGTCAGCTTGTATAGCGGTATAGCATGGTTAATGGTAGTGAGCCAAAAGGCTACGGTTGGCGAGGATTGAGACTTCCAATGGAAGGTTTTAGATTACTTAGCATAAAAAAATACTATTCGCAAAAAAGTTTGCACATTCTTAGAGATACCATCATCATCAATATAACTCAGAAAGCACCTCAGGCGATTGCAGATATTGGATCTGTGTTAGGGAGCTAATGAAGGCTGTGACCTCCGACCAGAACTTTCCAATCGGAGCACAGTCCCACATCTGGTGAATGAATGTGCCATCAGCCATGCCGCATCAGGAGCATAGTGCAGAGGGTAATCTATTTACCTTGAACAGTAACCATGGTGTAAAGTAGGATCTGTATAGCAATTTAGTCTGTATCACCTTGTCACAGGAAGAAATGACAGAGGGAACCTGAAGGGGAAGAACCTCCTGCCAGATGTCCTCCGTCAGTTCAGTGATGTCAGCTCTCCAGCTATTGGCCACACTGCTGAGCAGACCTTTGGACATTAGTTGATCCGTTTAGCATACCAAAGCCATATGACCCCATGGGGTCGATAAACTGGCCTCCACCTATTCAGCTTCAATCTTAGTTATAATGTTTAACATTTGGCTTTAGCATACTGTTGAAGACACAACAGGAAAGACCTGTTCTCTTGGGAGACAGGAGACAATCTTGGTAGTAAGAAAAGTAAAAAAAAAACAATTCACTGATTTTTATGTATATCTGAACAAATCACCAAACATATCCTATTTAACTGCCAGCCTAACATTCCAGTCTTCACTGACTTTGCAAGATAGTGAGCCATTCTAAAGTGACTGAAACCCTCAGGCAGCAGATGGAAGATCGGTGATTTCTAGAATATTGCATCTTCACAACGTCACAAACTCATTCAAGTCCCCCAAGAAGGCTGGTCGTCCACGAAAGACAAATGCAGGAGAGGACAGGATATTGCGGAGAATCTCAATAGGCAATTGGTTCAACACTGTAGCTGCGATTAGCAGAAATAATCTAAAGGCTAGACTAACCTTTGCTGAGGAGCATGATGTGTGGACAGAGAACTGAACCAAAGTTCACTTTAGTGCTGAACTCACGTTTAATTTATTTGGGTCTGATGAGAAACATTATGTTTGTCATCAAACTAGGGAAAGACTGAACCCAAAGGGTGTAAAGAAGTCAGTGAAAGGTGGAGGGAGAAGCGTTATGGTTTGGGGAATGTTTTCTGCAGCAGGAGTTGGGCCTCTTAGGCCGCGTACACACGAGGGGATATGTCCGCTGAAAACGGTCCGATGGACCGTTTCAGCAGACATCTCCGCTCGTGTGTATGGGCTAGCGGACAGATTTCTCCACCCGACAGATTTCAAAGCATGCTTTGAAATCCATCCGGTGGGAATCTGTCCGCCCGACATGTCTGCTGGTTAGTACACTTACCAGCAGACATGTCGTCCCCCACCGCCGCCGCGCCGCCGCCGAATGGATTCGGCGCATGCGCGGAAGTGTTTTACTTCCTGGTGCGGTGACGTGGCGGTGACGCGGCGGCGTCAACGTCACCGCCGCGTCACCGCGCCGTCCAGCGGCAGGGAATTTGATCCGATGGTGTGTACACGCCATCGGATCAAACTCCCGATCGGACATATCCGATGGAAATGGTCCGCGGACCGTTTTCATCGGATATGTCCGATCGTGTGTATGGGGCCTTATACAGCTCCATGGCAGAGTGAATGCAAATGTTTATCAGAACCTTCTTCGACAACATGCGGTTCCTTTCTTGGATTCATCACTTAATCAGCACGACAATGCCCCTGTCATACAGCAAAACGGGTAAAGCAGTTTCTTGAAGTTAAAAACATTGACATAATGAAATGGCCAGCCCAGAGTCCTGATCTAAACCCAATAAAAAACCTCTGTAAAATCCTTAGTGACAAAGTTATGGCCAAGAATTCCACTACAGTTACCGAACTGTGAAAGAGACTGTAAGAAGAGGTGAAAAAAAATCACAGCAGAGCAGTGTAAGAGACGAGTGATGTCCTGTGGCCGCAGATGTGCCAAAGTCATTCAAAGCAAGGACCTGTGCGCTTCCTTGTAATTGTTGGTTGTTGTAACCTTCAGAATGTTTTGTTGTATTCTTGCTTTGTGCTACAGTCATTGCTGTTCTCTAACTTTGATCATTGTGTTTTCTACAAAATAACGTTTTTTGTTTTTTTTGTTTAAGTGCCTTGATTATTTTGAAAAACACTGTTCTATTAGCATGATGTAGTAACAACAACAATTTCCATCAAATGTTGAGCAATGAAAATTACATTATTTTTGAAAAGATCAAGTGTTCGTAACTTGTTCTTAAATTTTGATGTCCAGTATATGTGTGTGTATGTGTGTATATATATATATATTATATATATATATATATATATATATATATATATATATCTTAACACAGCTATGTATCTTGGCTGCTCTTCTTGATATCAATGGATTCATCATCACAGTACAGGCATAATAACAGTTGGCTATGACCCTGCTTTATGTAGTTTTGTTGTGATAGTTCAATCAGTGCATAATAACACAACTCTCCACTCTCCAGCTCTAAAAGTAGATAAGTTGAATGAACTAATTTTAAGTTGAGATTGCCTAGTCTTCAGTCATAATGTTCCACAGGGATTCTCGTAATACGTACCTCACTTGCTGCAAAGTGTAGCATAGGGGACGTGAACCCCAACCTTAATTGTTCATGAAATATTCAGTACTTCCTCCCATTTACAGGACAGTCACCACAACAACATCCCTTGGCTCGCAAGTCAGGATGCAGCGCGCTATTGTTTTTCTTGTGAAACGGTTGACCCTATAGTTTAGGTAAAGGCTGCTTAGCATGTCAAAGGAATGCTGCATGATGGAACAAAAAATATTTATAAATAAATAACATTTAACCCATGCATTGCTGGAAAATTGCAAGATACTTAAAACCTCCAAAAAGACAAAATAAATAACCAAATGTCTACACTGCAAAAAGTACATGAAGTTGACTTATAATTTTGTAATCCCTTATATAGAAGACTGGGACAGCAAGGATACATGCAGAGCACTTGAAGCACCAGTTCTAGTTGACACTTTTCTAATTTGTAGAAAATTTGCGTAGCAAGTCTCTAGCATAAGCAAAATTGCAGTGGTGAGTCTACAGCAAGAGCTCTGCAAGTCTACAG
Source organism: Rana kukunoris (assembly GCA_029574335.1). Classification (NCBI taxonomy): domain Eukaryota; kingdom Metazoa; phylum Chordata; class Amphibia; order Anura; family Ranidae; genus Rana; species Rana kukunoris. The sequence goes on along the minus strand of CM056049.1, from coordinate 112,863,919 downwards.
CATGAAAATTAAACCACAGTGACCCCTGTGGTGGGATGACTATTGCACAATATGACTGAACAAGGACTTGTAGCTGACATGCAGAATGTTTGCAGAGAAAGTTGAACTGGTGTCATGTACTGCAGTCTGGCAAGTCTAGCAATAGCTTAGCAAGTCATTTTTAAATATGCAAAAATATTGCTTGCTATCTGTGATTAATGTATTCCTTAAAGTGGATGTTAACCCAAATATTTTTTTTGTTTTTGTTTTTATGTCACAATGTACAGTATAAGATTTCCTATCATCTGTGCCCAGTCTTGCCAAACGGAGTTAATCCAGCTCTGAGCAATCCTCTTTTATTGTTCAGTGAAATAAAACGGACTTGAAGAGAAAAACCTTAGTCTGTTTTGCCCCCTTGCTGTGAGTGTTCGGTTATTTTCATATCTCATACACTAACCTGGAGACAGGTATTCTTTTTTAATTCCCACCCCCACTCCATTTCTGAAGTCATGTGGTTACTTTTCTGGATTTTGACTGGATGTTAGTGATCAAAGCAGAATTTAGTGTAAGGCCTCGTACACACGATTAAATAAGTCTGTTCAAATCGGTCGGACCGACGGATTTGAACAGATCTGTCTGCTGGGATTTTGGTTTGCTCGCGTGTACACACGAGCAAACCAAAATCCCCGCCAGCAGACAGCGCGCTGACGTGGCGGTGACGTTGACGCCGCCACGTCACCGCACCAGGAAGTAAAACACTTCCGCGCATGCGTCGAAATCATTCGCGCGTGTGCGAGAAGACATGTCTGCTGGTTAGCATACTAACCAGCAGACATGTTGGGCGGACGGGTTCCCAGCCGATAGATTTCAAAGCATGCTTTGAAATCTGTCGGGTGGCCAAATCCGTCTGTTTGCCCGTACACACGATCGAATCTGTCTGCTGAAACGGTCTAGCAGACCGTTTCCAGCAGACAGATTTGATCGTCTGTACGAGGCCTAAGGGGAGTGTAGAGGTGGGCGGGGAGTCTACTGACATCACAACTCCACCCACAGAGCTTCAGACAACATATCTACTCACAGAATCTGTTCTTATAACAGACAGAGGGGAGACATTTGACAGGCAAGGATACATGCAGGAGGCATGTATATCCTTATAGATCAGCACTATGGCAGTAGTTTAGAAAGGATAAGAGTGGGTTTACATCCACTTTAACTGTAATAGAGAAAGGGCCAATCTACAAATCCTTTGGTAGGTAAGGCAGACTATGTATTTTAACCAAAAAATGAGATTGCGCTGAAGATTACATGTAAATAACTCCAACCGGCTATTACAACATGTATACAGATAAATGTTATCTAAGTGGTTTTGCTAATTCAGCATGTGCACAGATAAAACATTTCCAAAATATAGATAAATATCTCCAACGTAAATGTCCATCAACATATGGGTGAGTTCATCGATAGATATTCCCACAGGTGCCAAAATCACACGGTTGGAAAAGTGTGGTATAGAAAGAACCTCCACCGAAGTCATATAAAGCCTCTTACCAGACAGACATATATTATGGGCATAATATAGTTAATGCTGCTCCTTAGCAATCAGGGAGAGATCCAATGCGGACAGCCTGGTTGTCAGATTTAGGTATGAGGTGTCTCCGAATTTTCCACAGACATAAAAGGACAAGAAGCCTCACATAGCATAAAATCCTTATTTATTTGAATAAAACAAAAGTCTTGCACTTACATCAAGTTGCAGAAATCAAGGCGAAAAAACACATCAGCCGGCCGGCTTGAATACACAGCCCGTATTCCGGGTAGAGAGATGGAAAACACGCGGTGACGTCAGAACGTCTCCTCCCTACGTTTCGTCTGAGAAGACTTGATCACGGGACTTGATCACGGGACAATATCTGTATATTTATATGTTCGTCTGAAGTTTAGACATAACATTTGAATTCACCACCTTCTCATAATGTTGTATTTTGTAGGCAAAATTAATTTGCTAACATTTTCAGACAGAAAACCAGACAGGTTTTCACTCTAACAATAATTGAGAAATAAATTACAATTAATGAGAATTAACGTTTTTTAATAATTGAATAATTATTTTATGCAAAGCATTAACAATTACACACCTATGTAATATTTATTTATGTGAACTGAACATTTTGAAAAAAAAAAAAAAAATGATATCATTAGATATAATCACCAACATGTGAAAAAGCTTAGTCATTTTAGTGGATTGAATCTAAAGTGTGCTATGTATTACCATAAATGTGTTCCTGTGTATAGTTGCCAATGATACATGCACATGGAAAGGGAAGAAATGATGCTGTGGGATGGTGGATCACCTATTTTATGTAGACACAAAGAGAGCGTTCCCTTCACTCTTTGTCTGGAGCACAGGGACCATAAAAAGACTTGTGTCTCAGATCAGCTTAATGTGTAAGGAAGAAAAGGCCAAACTAATCATGTAAGATAAATTAAGAATTTAGGCCCCTTGTACACGGACGGCTGTTCTGCCGCAGTTAAAAGCATGTTTCTTTCTTTTGAAATTCAAGACTCTAGGCACAGCGATCGGCTGCATTTGTACACTACGATTAGCTGCGTTTACATGCAGCTGCAGTTGGCCATTATTGTCATCCCCATTGCAACCGATTTTATTTTGATGTGCTTCCTGTTGTTTTTTTCTTTTGTTTACGCTGCTATGCGCAGCTGACACAGTGCACTGCGATTACCTGCAGTTCTGTGCAGATAGCTGCGCAAAATCATTCCTGGACGCAGTCAAATCTATTTTTTCTATCTGCACCAAGTATCATGTAACGAAACCACAGCTAAACGCAGTGTGTGAATGGGACCATAGGAAAGCATTGTGTGCATTTAGCTGCGGTAGATAACTTGAGAATCCACAGCTAAAGGCACCATTCTATCCGTCCGTGTGAAAGGGGCCTTACACCCAACCCAACCCAACAAGAACACATTGATGGTGATTTATTAATACTGGAGAGTGCAAAATCTGGAGGAACCCAAGGGTTCCATGAAACCCTGATTTCTGAAAGGCTGGAAGAAGGGTTAGAGTATTTGACCATGTGTGACCACTCAGAGGAACCTCTTACCAGATCCTGTGGATAATAAAATTATAAACAGCCAGACATGCTTAGGTTGAATCCACATCCAATGACGTCCTGGACAAAACTGGATAAAGCACCTCCTGCTCTGGATGTCACCACAAAAAGCAAAAATACAGGTTCATAGAAAAATATGTTAGAAATTCTTCCTTATTTAAGAAATGCCAGTGGGCTTACATATACATTTATTGATACTGTAGAGTGCAAAATCTGTTGCAGCTGTGCATGCTAATCAATCAGCTTCTAAATTCAGCTTGTTCAGTTAAGCTTCGACAAAAACAAAAACTTGAATCTAATTGGTTTCTATGCAGAGCTGCACCAGATTTTGCGCACTCCAGTCTTAGTAAATCAACCCCTTTATTAGTAGAGTAATGAAGCAACCTTTCTAAACCTTTTTAACACAGAGAAGCCCTTAAATATATTTCCAGTCTCAGGGACCTTTGCTAATAATTACTAAATCTACATTGTACAGCTATCATCTAGAAATCCTGCAATGTGTTTGCTTTATATTAACCACTTAAGCCCCGGACCATTTTGTTGCTAAAGGACCAGGCCCCTTTTTGCGATTCGGCACTGCGTTGCTTTAACTGACAATTGCGCGGTCGTGCGACATGGCTCCCAAACAAAATTGACGTTCTTTTTTTCCCACAAATAGAGCTTTCTTTTTGTGGTATTTGATCATCTTTGCAGGGGTTTTTTTGGGCTATAAACAATAGTTTTAACGTTTTGCTATAGTAAATATCCCCAAAAAATATGTAATTTTTTTTCCTCAGTTTAGGCCGATACGTATTCTTCTACATATTTTCAGTAAAAAAAAACGCATTAATCGATTATTGATTGGTTTGCGCAAAAGTTATAGCGTCTACAAAATAGGGGATAGTTTTATGCCATTTTTATTAATAATTTTTTTACTAGTCCATTACCGGCAATCAGCGATTTTTATCATGACTGTGGCATTATGGCGGACACATCGGACACTTTTGACACTATTTTGGAACCATTGTCATTTTCACAGCGATCAGTGCTATAAAAATGCACTGATTACTGTGAAAATGACACTGGCAGTAAAGAGGTTAACTTGTAGGGGGCGCTGAAGTGGTAAAGTGTGACCTAATGAATGATTCTTACTGTGTGGGGGCGTGGCTTAGTGTGTTACATCACTGATCGTCGTTCCCTATTTCAGGGAACAGACGATCAGTAACAGTCTAACTAGGAAGCACGGGGAAAGGTTTGTTTACACTTACCCCTCCCTGTTCTTCAGCTCTGTGACCTGATCGCGGGACACCGGGGCGATCGGGTACGTGGGTCCCGCCGTCGCGGTCACGGAGTACCCAACCTGGTCGCAACTTCAGGAGGAACCTAAGGGTTCCATGAAATCCTGATTGTGAAAGGCCGAAGGAAGGGTTAGGGCTCAAACACACTTAGGTTAGATCCACATTCAATGGCATTCTGGACAAAGCTGGATAGAGCACCTTCTTCTCTGGATGTCACTGCACAAAGAAAAAACACAGGTCCATAGTAAAATATGTTAGAAAATCTTCTTTATTTAAAAAAGGCCAATAGGCTTACATATATATAGAAAACATCCATGAAGCTCATCACGCTTACGCGCAATCCAGACCCCAGCAAGTATGATCAGCCTGCTATCACAGAAGTAGTGAATTGTGGTAGGGCTGTCAGGTCTAGGGCTGTCATCCTAATTCTAGCTTTATTACAGTGTGTGGCTGACATGGAACAAGCACGCAGGATTAAAGTTCAGACTTTTTAGCCCTTATTGGCTGCATGTTTATTTCAGGACATTAAAGAGGTGGTTCACCCTAAATATAAGCCCTCCCATGTGACCCAGCATACTGGCGTCAGCGCCAGTATGCTGTTTTTTTTTTTTTTTAAATCCATCACTTACTGTTTTATGGTGAATTTTAATCTCTTACCCCCGTGGTGGACGGCGCCAGTATAGCGCGTCACATCTTACGAAAATACCCTATAAGGACTCGGGTAATCTCGGCGAAAATGCGGTGCCTGCGCACAGACCTAGGAGCTGACTGCGCAGGCGCCGTATTTCTCAGAGTCCTACGGCTATGGCGCGTCACGCCCTCCGAAAAACGCCGAAATAGGACTCGGAGAAATACGGCGCCTGCGCAGTCAGCTCCTAGGTCTGTGCGCAGGCGCCGCATTTTCGCCGAGATTACCTGAGTCCTTATCGGGTATTTTCGTAAGATGTGACGCGCTATACTAGTGCCGTCCACCGTGGGGGAAAGAAATTAAAATTCACCATAATACAGTAAGTGATGGATTTAAAAAAAAAAAAACAGCATACTGGCGCTGACGCCAGTATGCTGGATCACATGGGAGAGCTTATATTTAGGGTGAACCTCCGCTTTAAGCAGCTAGATAACAAAGCCAGGATCAGCCAGTCCCAGAGCCTGTAGCCATTGACAAATACATCACCATAAATAAACTATAAACTTACGCTAAGGTGATAGAGTGCTGAAAAATAATAAAGAAAAATTACAGCAGCTATCTCAAAGGTGCTAAAACCTCAAAAACTAAAATGAATATATAAACAGCATGAATGTTAATGCAAAACCCTCAATAATGTGAAAACATATAAATGAACACTTGCAGTTCACTTTGTCTTAGTTCTCTTACGAAATACTAAATGAAGGTGTTGGTTTTCCAAAGTAAAGAAAACTGCTCAATTCTCATTAATGTAACTCCACAAAGGAGATGAGTCACTTCCCAGCAAACAGAGAACACAACAAACACATACAGTAGGTTCAAGGGTACCAGGTCCCCCATAAAGTCAAGACAACAAAGAGAAAAACTTATGAATATTTAACAAATTCATTATTTTGTATGTATCCTTTGTAGCCTGTGCCTTTTTGTCATGGTGACAATCGACCCCCCCCCCCCTTTCTTGTACGGGCATCACATGAACAGAAACTAAAACAAAATCAAATTTATTGGGTCACAGACAGAAAAAAAAATATGTCACAGTGTTCAACTCCTCCCCACTCTATCCAAAAAAAAAAAAAAAATGCCTGGTTTCAGGCTTTTAAAATTATCAGTAGGGCCCTTTTATATCAAATGGTTTTTACAATATACTGCATGCTGCAGTTTTTGCTCCTTTGACCTGTAATTTCCCACTAATATCAGTTAGAGGCTAATCAGATGTGTTCCATTTCAACACATCTGATAACACATGACAATACATGGTAAGTTGCACACATAAAGACACTTCAAGAAGAGCATTTAACCAACCACTATTAGATAACAAAGTGTCTAAAAATAACATTCAAAACACACAGATAATTGATATAAATATCCAAAAACACACATATAATGACAATTACAACTTATATAACGTGATATAAATGACTGTGCAAATAATAATACAAGTCCAAATAAGTGTTGAATAAGTGTATATAGACCTCGACTGTTCATATGCCGATTAAATTTGCTTCAAACTCAATTAGCAAGGTACTTCCACCACCATGTGTCACCAGAGAAGCCTCTTACCAGATCCTGTGGATGATAAAATTATACATGCTCAGATACGCTTAGGTTAAATCCACATCCAATGGCGTCCTGGACAAAACTGGATAGAGCACCTCCTCCTCCGGATTTCACAAGAGGAAAAATACAGATCCATAGTGAAGTACATTCAAAAAATCTTCTTTATTTAAAAAAATGCCAATGGGTTTACATATAAAAAAAACATCTATAAAGCTCATCACGCTTACACACTGGCTGGAGCCTGGCAAGTACGGTCAGCCTGATATCACAGAAGAAGTGGATTGTGGTAGGGCTGTCATCTTGATCCTAGTTTTACTATGTAGTGAGTGGCTGACATGGAACAAGCATGCCAGGATCAGCCAGTCCCAGAGCCTGCACTTTATTTCCACTGTAGCCATTTACAAATACATCTGTACTCCCCAGTTCACTTTGACTTGGTTCTCTGATGAAATACTAAATGAAGGTGTTGGTTTTCCAAAGTAAAGAAAACTGCTTGATTCTCATTTATGTAATTCCAGAAAGGAGATGAGTCACTTACCAGCAAACAGAGAACACAACAAATACATACAATAGGTTCAAGGATACCAGGTCCTCCTCAAAGTCAAGACAAGAAAGAAAAACACTTATGAATAAACAAATACATGATTTTTCATTTTTCTTTGATTTGTATAGAATTTATTTATTGTTATTATTTTGCATTTCCCTATTTAGGCAGGAGCTCTTTAGCAAAGGACACTTTTTTATTTCATGTGTTAACATTTTATTTCCACTTGGTAGCCATTAGCCCTAAACCTTGTAATAATCCTGGCTCCCAATCCTAACTGAATGCTTAGCCACAGTAAGTCTAATGAACAATCTTTTCTCAATTACAGATAAGGCCTGGTATACACAGAGACCTATGGTAATATTGGCCAGGCTTCTGTCGAGCAGGCAGGTGGAAAACCGGCATCCGATTAGTATCTGATTAGCGCTGGCAGCCAATGGCTGAGAGTGCAGACCGGTGTGTTTTGACCAGGGGACAGTCAGTCAAGCATGGTGGTGGGAGTGTCATGGTGTGGGGCTGCATGAGTGCTTCCGGCAATGGGGACCTACAGTTCATAGAGGAAACCATGAATGCCAACATGTACTATGACATACTGAAGCAGAGCATGATCTCCTCTCTTTGGAGACTGGTCCGCAGGGCAGTATTCCAACATTATAACGACCCCAAACACACCTCCAAGATGACCACTACTTTGCTAAAGAAGCTGAGGGTAAAGGTGATAGACTGGCCAAGCATGTCACCAGACCTAAACCCTATTAAGCATCTGTGAGAGCAGGGTCTCTAACATCCACCATCTCTGTGATGTCATCATGGAGGAGAGGAAAGAGGACTCCAATGGCAACCTATGTTGCTCTGGTGAACTCCATGCCCAAGAGGATTAAGGCAGTGCTGGAAATTAATGGTGGCCACACAAAATGTTGACACTTTGGGTCCAATTTGGAAATGCTTACTTGCTAATGGCTGTGTGTTGAGTTATTTTGAGGGGACAGCTGTCCCCGCTGACAGATGAATATAAAAAAAAGAATTGCCAGCAATACAACAAAACCGGAGAAAAAAAACTTGTGGGGTACCCCCTAATGCATACCAGGCCTTTCATGTCTGGTATGGATTTTGAGGGAAACCCCATGCTAAAAGTAAAAAAAAAATGGCATGGGGTCCCCCAAAATCTATACCAGACCCTTATCCGAGCATGCAGCCCAGCAGGTCAGGAAAAGGAGGGGACGAGCAAGTGCCCCCCACCTGAACCATACAGGGCCACATTCCCTCAACATGAGAGGGTGCTTTGGGCAAGCAGAGGCTCTGCCCCCAAAGCACCTTGTCCCCATGTTGATCTCTTTCCCACAACCCTGGGTGGTGGTTGTGGTGGTCTGCGTGCAAGTTCACACCTCACACTATATAAGGCTACTTACATAGTGGCCGTGTGTAGTGTTGTTGTTGGCGTGGACAGAGAGATAGCTTGAGTTAGATTAACAGGTAGGTTATTCAGTTGGTGGAAGTGTATTTTTATATACTAGACATTCAGTCTAGTATATGCATATATACTCTGCATTTAGCATAGACTATATATTCAGTGTTTACTCTTTATTCAGTCAATGCAGGCAGCGTATTAATTTATATACAGTTGTATGCAAAAGATTAGGAACACCTGACAATTTCCATGATTGTCATTTACCTGTATATATATTTGGGTGTTTGGATCAGCAATTTTATTTTGATCTATTAACTAACTGAAGGCCACATTTGTTGGATTAACAGAAAATGCACAATATGCATCAAAATGAAATTAGACAGGTGTAAAAATTTGGACACCCCAACAGAAAAATCATATCAATATTTAGTAGAGCCTCCTTTAGCAGACGCTTCCTATAGCCTGTAATGAGTGTCTGGATTCTGGATGAGTGTATTTTGGACCATTTCTCCTTACAAAACATCTCCAGTTCAGTTAGGTTTGATGGTTGCTGAGCATGGACAGCCCGCTTCAAATCACCCCACAGATGTTTAATGATTTTCAGGTCTGGGGACTGGGATGGCCATTCCAGGACATTGTACTTGTTCCTCTGCATAAATGCCTGAGTAGATTTTGAGCAGTGTTTTGGGTTTTGGGTTGTTGTCTTGTTGAAATATCCAGCCCCGACGTAACTTCAACTTTGTGACTGATTCCTCAACATTATTCTCAAGAATCTGCTGATATTGAGTGGAATCCATGCGACCCTCAACTTTAACCAGATTCCCAGTAACGGCACTGGCCACACAGCCCCACAGCATAATGGAACGTCCACCAAACTTTACTGTGGGTAGCAAGTGTTTTTTCTTGGAATGCTGTGTTCTTTTGCCGCCATGCATAACGCCCCTTGTTATGACCAAATAACTCAATCTTTGTTTCATCAATCCACGGCACCTTATTCCAAAATGAAGCTGGCTTGTCCTAATGTGCGTTTGCATACCTCAATCGACTATGTTTGTGGCGTGTGTGCAGAAAAGGCTTCTTTCTCATCACTCTGCCATACAGCTTCTCCCTGTGCAAAGTGCGCTGAATTGTTGAAGGATGCACAGTGATACCATCTGCAGCAAGTTGATATTGTAGGTCTTTGGAGGTGGTCCGTTAGCTGTTTTTGACCGTTCTCATCATCCTTCGCTGTTGCCTCTCCAATATTTTATGTGGCTTGCCACTTCTGGCCTTAACAAGAACTGTGCCTGTGGTCTTCCATTTTTTCACCATGTTCCTCACAGTGGACACTAACTCCTTATATCTCTGTGATAACTTTTTGTAGCCTTCCCCTCAGTGGCGGCTGGTGCTCTAAATTTTGGGGGGACCCAAACAGAAACAAATCATCAAATGCAGCCACTGTGCCATTAATTGTCACCACTGTTCCATGCCATCAAACGCAGCCACTGTGCCATCAATTGTCACCACTGTTCCATGCCATCAAATGCAGTCACTATGCCATGCCATCAAACGCAGCCACTGTGCCATCAATTCACACCACTGTTCCATGCCATCAAACGCAGCCACTGTGCCATCAATTGTCAACACTGTGCCATGCCATCACCTATTATATAAGATGCAGGGTATAATCATTTATTGTATGATATTAAAGGAACACGAATGGTCACTTCTTATATGAGATTATGAGAACATGATCATCCCCGCACGTTTTCATATGTACCCGTAACAATCATTTAGGGGTAACATATGGGTTATCCTCCCACACACAGGAGATACCCACCTATGGGTAGATTGGATGGTACTCCTCCTCTCTCCCGATGCACCAGGTCACTTCTACTTAGATGCCTGGATTGCATCACGCTCAAATACTCCAATGGTATTCGACTTCCAACAATCGTGTAGGGTCCTTGAGGACTTAGGATTTACCATACACACAGCTCATATACATCTTTTATACTCATTATTCTTTCATTTATTTGTATTATCCAGAACCTGTTTTTTTCAATACTTTTTTATACATCAATATCCAATTCTAACTCTTTTTACATTTCGCCACCATAGCAATCCATTTGGGGGGCCTCTGGTGGTGCCCCGCCTTTGGGGGATGGGATCCCGCCCATATTGGCTTCCCGGCAGGGTAGGGGGTCGCAAATCCCTTTGCTCCCCCCGTTTTGCCCTCACCTACGGTCTGGGCTTCACTCAGTGCCCGACCGCGGTGCTTACGCTTTGCCCTGCCGGCGGCGTCCCATGTGCACCTCTGGACTGTCATGGCGGGAGCGCGCGCGCTGTGCTCCAGCGCGCGCTCGTTGCCATGGCGTCACGCAGTTTGCGGCAGTAGGTGACGTCGATGGGCGGGACCTCCCGGCCTTCCGGGACGCCGAGGGAGCCTCTGTCGGGTCGCCCACGTGGTGGCCCTACGTCATTCCTTCTGGGGGGCGGGGATAGTTCGGAGCCTGCAGCCCAATCATATTCCCAGACATATATAAGGTGGATTCCTCGTTGAGCTATTTTGCTCCATGGAGTCCTGGCTGGTTAGACATCATACCTCGCTGCTCGATAGCACCAGTCTATCCTCCCTGCACGTTTGCAGCTAGGTAATCCATACATCTAACATTTTTATGTGATATCACCTATTTAATCATTTTACCCATATGTTTCATAGTTACACACCTCTCACCTAGGGTTTATCCCCCCTCCCCCTTTTTGTATACTAACATACTTTACTGCCATACCTTTCATCTACACCTTTGATCCCCATAGCATATCTCCTTCATCTCTTTCACACATTCATTCCACTTTATCACTATTCCCACTCTTTTCCCCAGTGGGACTCCCATTTTATCAATTCATCACATTTTATACTTTGATTCTTCACTATTCCTCTGCACGCATATGCACACACACACACACACACATACTCAATCAGTCCTATATTTTGCATCTTTTTTATTTATTAACTCACCCCCCCTTTTTTTTCCCCTTTCTCACACACACACACACACACACACACGCAGGCAGTTCGCCATCACCTTCTACCTCCCAACTTGACATTTTCAGCATTCACACACTATTTCTCTTTACTTCAATATCTATGATTTTACTATATTGATTTGACATACTTCTACATTTTAGATGTTTATGGGAGACCTCTATGTATGTCTGCCCTTATCATCAACCATTTAATTTTATTACTATATAATATTGATTACTTATTCTACTACTAGTCGCCAGCAACCTTCTATATGCCTAAATACTTATACCTATTTACTCAGCACCACATGCTGCTAATACTATGATCCCTTAATATGACAATTTTTGGGCATCTTTCACAGGCATCCACTTCCCTGCTCCCCGGAGGGTGTGTACTTTTTGGCTCCTTGTAAGCCTCCTTGGGCGAACCATCCCCCCCCCCTATGGCGTTGGTGCGTCAACCACGAGGTCCCAATTTGGATTGTTTTCATGGTTTGTTTCATCCCTGATCACACTACCATCCATCCGCGAATTTTACGGTAAATGTTCCCTGTGTTTGGTACATTTATGTCTCACCTAATAATATGTTGAATTCTAAAGCATGTATTGTATATATTTTTTAGAATGCATTATCCCCCTGAAGAGACCTATAACAGGTCGAAACGCGTCGGGGAACCCAGATCGTGTTGAATCATTTTGCAACGTAACACTATCATGTACCCTGTTTATATGCTTTCATCCATTGTGGAATCTTTTTGTGTGATCAGCAATGTTGTTCCAACTTCTATTGTATGATTTTAATAACCATGTGACCTTTGTCAACTGTCGATTAAATGATGTTTTACAGTATCACTGTTCCATTCATGTTTTGACCTCTACCAATATGCTGTTAAAAGCCCCATGGGGAAACCCTCTTTCTCTTTCACTTAGTATATTAGATGACCAGAATATGATCTATTACATGAGATGATCAGAACATGACCATTTATTACCACCTATGCAGCGCATATCACTTATCATATGAGATAGCCAGAACATGTCTTATTACATGAAGATGGTCATATTACATTAAATGACCAGAACAGAACTTTTTATATTAGATGACCAGAATATGATCTATTATATGGGGTGGTCAGATCATGACCATTTATTATATGAGATGATCTGAACATGATCATTCATTGTATGAGATGGCCGGATGATGATCTATTACATAAGATAACTATATGAGATGAATAAAACATGATACATGCCCCTTCCCCCGCCCAGCACTTATCTTTACTGGAGTCAGCCATTCACGTCCTCGACCCTCGATGTCTTCTCCCGCCCTCGATGACGCTTCAGCCAATGGCTCTGATAGGCACTTTCCTTACAGCCAGCCAGCTGCCGTTATTCAGCTGGCTGGCGCTCAACATCCGGCCAGGCCAGCTGAATAGTGGGCGGCAGCGGGACAATAAGATAGATTCGTGCAATGCATGAATCTATGTTATAAGACTCAGTGGCGGTGAGAGCCAGAGGGGGCGGTGCTCCAGCGCCCTCTATGGACGAACCGCCACTGCTTCCCCTAAACCTTGATGTAGAACAATCTTTGTTTTCAGGTCATTTGAGAGTTGTTTTGAGGCCCCCATGTTGCCACTCTTCCGAGGAGAGTCAAAGAGAACAACAACTTGCAATTGGCCACCTTAAATACCTTTTCTCATGATTGGATGCACCTGTCTATAAAGTTTGAAGCTTAATGAGCTCACCAAACCAATTGTTTGTTCCAATTAATAATCAGTGCTAAGTAGTTACAGGTATTCAAATTAACAAAATGACAAGGGTGCCCAAATGTATGCACCTGTCTAATTTCTTTTTCATGCATATTGTGAATTTTATGTTAATCCAATAAACCTAATTTCACTATGGAAATATTACTGTGTCCTTCAGTTATTTGATAGATCAAAATGAAATTGCTGATCCAAACACCCAAATATTTATAAATGACAATCTTGGAAATTGTCATGGGTTCCTAAACTTTTGCATACACCTGTATACAGTGGAACCTCGGATTACGAGCATAATCCGTTCCAGGAGAAAGCTCGTAATCCAAAGTACTCGCATATCAAAGCGAGTTTCCCCATTGAAGTCAATGGAGACGAAAATAATTAGTTCCGCATTGACAATGCCATGCAATACCAAATGCGGCCAGAGGTAGGGGGGCGCTGGAGAGCCTCGGAAATGGCCGGAAAGGCCTGAGGACACCTTGGCAAACCTCGGAAAGACTCAGTTCCCGAGCCTTTCCGAGGTTTGCCGAGGCCAGCCGAGCTGTCCTCGAGCCTTTCCGTGCATTTCTGAACGGCGCCATTCAGCCCCCCTTGGCTCCGGTGCTCCCCACCTCAGACCAAATGTGGTACTGCACATTGCTTTGGCCTCAATTCTGCTCGTTTTGTGGGACAACACTAGCAAACCGAATTAGGATTTTTCTAAATACAGTGCTCGTATTGCGAAACGCTCGTTAACCGGGTTACTCGCAATCCAAGGTTCCACTGTATGGGCCGGATTCAGAAAGAATCTATGCCGGCGTATCTCCTGATAGGCCGCCGTAAGTTCAAATGTGCGCCGTCGCATCTTTACGCCGATTCAGAAAGCAAGATACGCCGAAAAACATGGCTTCAGCCGTCCGACGTAACTTGCCTACGCCGGCGTATCTTGGGCGCATAGTTTCACTGGACGCATTTGGCGTTTCCATAAAAAATATGCAAATGAGCTAGATACGCCGATTCACAAGCCTAGTTGCACCCAGCGTATTGATATACGTCGTGTACGTAAGGCGTATGACCGGCGTACAGTTACCCCTGCTATATGAGGCGCAGGCAATGTTAAGTATGGACGTCGGAAGAGCGTCAAATTTTCTGTCATTTACGTCGTTTGCGTAAGTCGTGCGCGAATAGGGCTGTGCGTAAGTTCACGTCGAAAGCATTGAGTATTTGCCACGTGATTCAGAGCATGCGCACTAGGATACGTCCACGGACGTCGCTTGCGCCGTTCGTTCGGCACCTCATTTACATGGGGTCACCGTTCATTAACATGTATCATGCCCACCTTCCACCTACTTTGAATTAGGCGGGCTTACGCCGGCCCATCTACGCTACGCCGCTGTAACTTAGGACGCAAGTGCTTTGTGAATACAGCACTTGCCTCTCTAAGTTGCGACAGCATAGCGTAACGAAGATACGCTATGCCGCTCGAAAGATACGCAAATGTATCTGAATCTGGCCCTATATATATATATATATATATGTATATATGTGCAGTCTAGTGTATATATATATATATATATATATATATATATATATATATTGTGATGGTTTGACTCTGTCCTTCCTGAAAGATGGCTGGTTTTCGCCATATTTTGGATGGACAGTCACATTAACGACACAGCTGTGTGTTCAGCTCTTTAGTGCTGGCCTGGCTGTGGCTCAGGGCCCCACCCACAGACAGGAAGTCGGGTCCCTGGGAGCCAGGTGAGCTCCCAACTCTCTGAAAGGAGTCAGAGAGAGCCTGCATGGATTGCAGCTAGTGTGTGCAGATCTGCAGGTTGCAGATGCCGCGTTATGTTTGAGCAGCAAGTCGCTGACTAGGAGAAAAGCAAGGATTGAGCTTATCTCGGGGAAACGCTGTGTGTTCTGAGGAACAGAACTTGGGCTTAGGCTAGAGGCCTGAAGCCGTCGATGCCAGGATTGAAAGCCAGGAGGCTAAGCTCTTTAGTTTATACAATGCAGTAATGGTGGAAACCCCCTGCGAGGGAGGCTATTGCATATGTGAACCTTTTGTGAGTTTTTAAATAAAAGTGGGCTACCAAGCCCTTAAAAACGCACCTGCCACTGGAGTTTGATTCCCCAAAATCTTACAATATATATATATATATATATATATATATATATATATATATATATATATATATGTATTGGCCTGCCCCTATTGGGCTGGCGCTGCTTTAAATTTAGAAGGTACTCTAAAGTGTTAGTTAACGCAGACACATAAAAATGTGTCTTTTGTTTCAGCCGTGGCTGTGCTGAGAGTGACCACCATTGTTCACCTGGGGTGTTGTTACCACCCCAGGCCAAGGGTGGCAGCAGCTAGTCAGGATGGTATTGGGTGTCTCCCCTCGGCGATAAAAATCAGTGGGGGTTGATCGTCCCGCTGTGCATGCTGGGGAGGAACAGATGCCACTGGACTGGATTCCTGGTCTGTCGTCCCACTACCTCGTGGCCCTCTTGGCTGGGGGTGCGTGCTCCTGCAATCCTGGCTCCGGGACCACGTTGGTCCGGGGTTGTGATCTGTTGAGTAGGCCCCAGTAAGCAGACTTAGGGTTTACGGTTTCAAGGTGATCTTGTGCTGTCCCTCCTGGAGGGAGGAAGCCGCTTGATGAAGGACCTATCTTGGAGAGAATCAAGCAAGAGGCTGGTATCTCAGGAGAGGCCTGGAAACTTCAACGAAGGATGCACCACCTCTCAAGGCCCCCTTTATCCAGATAGCATTTCTGCAGGCCCGCCAAACACACAGGAAGAAGAGGAGAAGGATTGTGTCAGCATGGATGTAGAGGATAACACTCAGCAGCAGTCAAGGGATGTTTTTTTTTGGGCACTAGCACAGGGCGTACCTGTACGTGCATGTGCCCAGCCGCGCTATTCTGCCGATGTAAATGTGCAGGAGGCGGTCCTTAAGTGGTTAAATTACTAATTAAGCGGGCATGCTACACTGTAACCAAACATAAATGTTATGATTTTATTCCCACAAATAGAGCTTTATTTTGGTGGTATTTGATTTATGTTCTTTTTTTATCGTTTTTCGTTTGTTTTGGTTATAACATTTTGTAAATAAGTATGTTTTCTCCTTCACTAATGGGCACTGATAAGGCGGCACTGACGGGCACTGATATGGCGACACTGATGAGGTGCCACCAATTAGGTGGCACTGATAGGCACTGATGATGGGCACTGATAGGTAACACTGATGGGCACCAATAGGTAACACTGATGGGCACTGATAAGTGGCACAGATGGGCAATGATAGGTGGCACTGATGGGCTCTGATACGTGGCACTGATGGGCTCTGATGGGCACTGATATGCGACACTGGTAGATGGAACTGGTAGGCATCCCTGTTGACACTGGCAGTGGTGGCAGTGGTAGGCATTGTGGGTGGGCACTGATTGGCAGCTGCCTGGGCATTGATTGGCAGCTGCTTGGGCCCAGATTGGCATTCCCTGGTGGTCTAGGGGGACATACCTGGTTGTCCAGTGGGGTGGCCATCCTGGTGGTCTTGGGCGGCTTTTCTGGTAGTCCTAGGAGGGATCTGAGGGGGGCTGCGCTGATAAACTATCAGCACAGAGCCCCCTGACAGGAGAGCAGCCAATCGGCTCTCCTCTACCCGCATCTGTCAGACCCGAGTGAGGAAAGCTGATCAACGGCTCTTCCTGGTTACATCGTGAGTCACTCTTTACCTAGATCGGAGTTGCGGCGTGTCAGACTGACACACCGCACCACTGATCACTGTGATGAGCGCCCCCGGGGGTACGCAGCAGCTCGTTATTCTGCCAAAGTCATATGACGTCCAGTCAAGATATTGCAACCACTTTGTCGGGGTCATTTTGCTATATGGCGGGCGGCAAGTGGTTAAACTATTTTTTGATCCTCAGCACCAAGGTCTGATTGGTTCAAGCAACCATCGCCAGTGTCTGCATTATATGGTGCAGGAAAATCTAGGGGCAAGAGCAGACTTGGAGACCTTTTCAACAGAGCATCCACTGGGTTACTGGGTCTTAAGGATGGACCACTAGTCAGAACTTGCTCAATATGCAATCAAGCTACTGGCCTGTCCTGCATCCAGAGTGCTTTCTGAATGCACTTTTAGTGTCCACAGACCTCGTTGATAGGCTCACATTCATAAAAATTAATCAGTCTTGGATCAGCATCTAATAAGCACCTGATGTTGATATAACTAAATGAATTTGCTATGGATCTGGGATCCCTTGAAGACTGCCTATGCTAACTATCCTATTTCTCCTCAATCTTGATGATGCTAGCTTCCAACAATATTTTTGGTTTAGGGCACCACCACCACCCAAGGTCCAATTTGTCTGCCCCTGTTCAACAGGGTCATGTGATTACAATATTTAATATAATATTTCATAGCAGGGCCCATTCCTGCACCCAACAATAGTATCTGTGAGGGGTTACAGTGTTGTGGCACCACCACCACCACCCAAGGCCCAATTTTTCTGCCCCTGTTTAACAGAGGCATGTAATTACAATTTGTTATATAATATCTCATAGCAGGGCCCTTTCCTGCGCCAACAAGAGTATCTGTGAGGGCTTACAGTGTTGTAGCACCACCAAAACCAAAGGCCCAATTTTTCTGCCCTTGTTTAACTGGGGCATGTAATTGCAATTTTTTTTCTGCCCCTGTTGAAAGAGGAAGCACTGGCAGACAGCAGGAACCTTCGGCGGGAGTCAAATGTTTTGTATTTATTTTTTCAGGTTGACGGTGGCTGCGGGCATTGTGCTTGACAATGGATTTTCTTCGGGGGACATTGTTTTATTTTTTTGTTTCCTTTTTACTAAAGAATAGGGATGAGTCGAACACCCCCCGTTTAGCTCACATTTTAAAGGCTAATATGTACATTATTGTCCTAAAAAGTGTTTGGGGACCCGGGTCCTGCCCCGGGGGACATGTATCATTGCAAAAAAATCTTGAAGTGAAACAATAAAAGTGAAATATTCCTTTAAATTTCATACCTGGGGGGGGGGGGGAATAGTATGCCTGTGAAGTAGCACTTGTTTCTTGTGCTTAAAACTGTCCCTGCGCAAAGTGTAATTTCTGAAGGAAAAAGAGTAATTTAAAACCACTCACGGCTATAATGAATTGTCGGCTCCCTGGAATACAGAGAAAAGTCATTGATAAAAAAAAAAATGCATGGGGGTCCCCCCAAATTGAATTACCAGGCCCTTCAGGTCTGGTATGGAAATATAGGGAAACCCTGCGTCAAATTTAAAAAAAATTACATGGGGTTCCCCCCAAATATCCATACCAGACCCTTTATCCGAGCACCCTGGCAGGCCGCAGGAAAAGAGAGGGGACGAGAGAGTACCCCCCCTCCTGAACTGTACCAGGCCACATGCCCTCAACATTGGGAGGATGCTTTGGGGGTCTGTGACCCCTCAAAGCACCATGTCCCCACCAGCAAGGGTTGTGGGGGTCTGTGGGCGGGGGGCTTATCGGAAACTGGAAGACCCCTTTAACAAAGGGGACCCCCAGATCCGGCCCCTCCCCCTATGTGAATTGGTAATGGGGTACATTGTACCCATACCATTTCACAAAGAAAGTGTAACAAATTGTAAAAAAAAACAAAATACAGACACCGTTGGGAAAGTCCTTTATTAAAAATAAGAAAATAAAAATAAATAAAAGATTCCAGCGATGGCAATCCACTCTCGGTCTTGGCTCCAACGCTGTCGGTATCCTGCGATGGGTGATCTCCTCTCCAGGGTCCAGCGATGAGAAAATCTCCTCTTCCTCCAGGTCCAGGATCCAGCGATGAGATGTCCGCAACACAGCGCATCACCTGTCTCCACCGGAGACACCCTGGGAATGACGCAGCTTTAGCCAGTGACAGCTCTTATGTGGGTGAGGGTGGGGCCACCTGTCACTTGACCCCGTCCCCCTCTGAAGCAAGGGAAACCCCAGGCAAACCTGAGTTACATCAGAGGGGGCGTGGTCACCCGAACATCACGCTCTCTCGTCCTCCCCTCTTTTCCTGCGGCCTGCCAGGTTGCATGCTCGGATAAAGGGTCTGGATATTTGAGGGGAACCCCACATTTAAAAAAAAATGGGGTGGAGTTCCCCTTAATATCCATACCAGACCTGAAGGGCCTAATAACTAAATTTGGGGGGACCCCCCACACATTTTTTTTTTTAATGAACTTATTATCTTATTTATTTCTGTTTTTGAACAAGGTGCATTTAATGCCTCACTTTGTTGGGAAGATAAAGTGGGTAGAGGAATTTCATCTAGCCATTGTGTCGATGATTGTTTTGGGGTGTTTTGTGGAGAGGATAGAAGTTTCTTATAAAAATTCAAGAAAATCTTCATTACTCCTTTAGGATGGAAGATTGAATTGCCTGCAGCATTTCTTAGTTTATAGGTATGGGGAGTGTAACGGTCACCACCGCTTACGATCTTCCATCCAACCACGACAAGCTTATCTGACACACTGCGACAATCCTGCATACACGATCCATATCCATTCCCATAAACAAGACGAGACTCAAGCTCTGCACTTGCTTCAAAGATATGACAATTTATTGGTATTTTCTCAGCTTCTTATACAGTCTCAAGCATAATGCAGTTAATCACAGGACAATGCAGTCCCCACCCCCCTATTCACTCACTGAGGATAATTCTTTAATTGGTAGCTAGACATGACTGCACCGTATCATCAATAGGGTTCAATTAACCTTGAATAATAACACAGACATCTAGTTGAATAAGTTATCTAGACAGCTTTATCACACAATGGCAGAGTCTTGTGAGAGTGGGTGCAATCAACACCTTCAACGGAATGTCTTTACAGTGAATAGCCAACAGCTTAAGATATTTCAATAGCCTATTATACAAAGGTATGACTCACTGTCTGGCTGACCTGGTCATGTCATCATGAACTCCTTGTGATATCTCAGTCCTAAAATGAAGTGTTAATAATGTCCCATCTGTAATATATGAATTATGATTCCTTGTCACCCTATGGCTCTAGTGGACATAAGGTGACCCTGGACATAGGAATATCTCAGTCTGTCACGGGCCATTCCGTTACAGGGAGGTTTCACAGATTGGTTCAGTTTTCTAGCAAACATTGTGAATGAGGAATTACTGTATAATAAGGATCTTGCCTTTGACCATCTAAGAGCTTTTTCTGTGTCTGAAGTTAGTAATGTGTCTAGGGCTGTACGTTTTTCTTGAATTTGTTTTCGTATTTCACCAGAGGGGGATTGATTGACTGTGTTTATGGTATAGCTTGTCTTGATCTCTGGTTAGTGTTTTTATGTCAGTCAGTTTCATCCTATTTTTAATGGATACCATCTTGATTAGATGGCCTCTCATGACAGCCTTGTGGGCCATCCACTGCGATGTGGGAAGAATGTCTGAAGAAGAGTTAAGTGTAAAGTATTCCTCCATGTTAGAAGTCAGCTGTTGGATATTCAGATGGTGCCATCATTGATGCGACATTTGTGTGGTGTGTTGACGAGACCTATATTTCATGTGGTAAAAGATACAATCTGGTGATCCAACCAATGGCAAGAATGAATATCTGCTTTTGATGAATAGCTACTAAAATTGGAGTACAGAAAATGTAATCTAGTCTAGTGGAGCAATCATGTGGGTGTGAGTAAAAGGTGTAATTTTTGATGCCTACGTTATGTGCTCTCCATGTGTCAATGAGTTGGTGGTTATGTAATGTGCGATTTAATGTTTTAGGAAAGGCCTTAGATGAGGGTGCCACTCTTCTCCTATCCAAGGTAGAGTGTGCAGCTAAGTTGAAGTCACACAAACACTTTTTATGACCATAACTTGATATAAGCCTTTAAAATTAGCACTTTAGATTTCTCCCATAGACTTTTACAGGTTGTTCCGTGGCTTTTCGAATTTGCTGCGAACACCCCAAATTGTTCGCTGTTCAGCAGTTTATCTCGAACTCGAAGCTCATCCCTACTAAAGAATAACTGCCTACTGTCATTTTTTACAATACACTCATTCACCTGGGGGGATATGGGGGACGCCTTGTTAAAGGGGGCTTTCACATTCTCATAAGACCCCTGTCCACAGAACCCCAGTGGGGAACCCGGATGAATGTTTTTTTTTTCAAACTCTCTATTTGTCCTTTAATATAGCTCAGGGGTGCACACCCTTGGGCACAGCTGCACCAAGCTAAAACAGGTCTCAACTAGCCATGTTACAGCTACAGTTGACACAGGCATGGTCCATCATTGACACAATCAGGAAAACCATCCTGAGAAATGCTATGTAGCCATTGCTGGAGTACATTAAGACTGTATATGGTTTCAAAGAAGCTAGTGAGAGATCAACAACAGCACTGAGATGAAACAACAGATGAAAAAGGTGAAAGCAAGTACTTAATTGCCATTGGGTGTTTGTCAAGCTTTGCATCTGCCAAACATCGCTGATGAGATAAAATAAAAAACAACATGAAGCAAAGCAAGGTGAATGCATTGTGTTTTTTTGTGTGTACTGGAGGCTTTTATGTTAGATAACAGGCATCGGCTTTTCAAAGTGTTTAGAAAATGTTACTAACACAAAGTAAATGCCTGTTCTTTATGCCCATGTGAATGAAGTCCTATGGCAAGCAATTAGGTCTGTTGTAACTCATTTATCAGTTTTGAATAGAATTTCTCTTTATTTTGCTTTTCTGTGAGTGTACAAGTGTGCCCATGCGATTTGACACCTTAGCAATGTATGTAATATTATGAACCAACTTGGATCTGCTATTTTGTTTGACTTGCTGTGGTTGGCTGAACTTATTTTATAGTGCACCATCATTCTGAGTTGTCTTTTTTTTTTCTATTAGCTTCGGATAATTGTATTTTTTTTTCTTTGGGACTTTTCCTTGCAGGATAACTGGAACACAGAGAACATGTCCTTGTCAGCTTATGATTTGATTTACTCACCTACTCTGACACTATTGTAATTATAGATCATACTTTGTTGCTATATTTCTTTTCCACAAAACTAACTATTCAGTTGAAGACGTCGCAGAATTCCTTCAAAGAAAATAATGAAATAACGCCGCTGTCTGATACACTAGGTAGCATTGGTTTATATTTCATTTTTTTTATATTTTGTAGGGATATATATTCAAGGTTGAACTGCAAATACAGGAACATCTATACAATGCTACTACATATTTCTGAAATATGGCTCAGTGTTCACAGAGGTGGATGACATTTGACCAAACAAAAGCCATAATGGTGAGCTGAAGAAAGAATGAACTATTCTAGTATGAATATGTACATGGCTAAATTAATATATTTTATTCCATTGTTTCCGTGAGTAACAAATCAAATGCACTGACCTTAAATAAACTGTTGCTGCTTGTTGCTCTGACTGTAGATTACAGATGTAATGGAAAACTGTGGTAATAACGATTTATATTAGACGAACAAGGTGTATATGTAGAGGTGTGTGATGTGGTATTTTTGCATAGCTAAAGAAAAGAAGAAAGAAGAGATAAATTATATATGTGGTAACACAGAAGAATTAAAGTGATGTCAATCTCTGAGTTAACAAAAATAAATATATTTAACCACTTCAATACGGGGCTTTAAAACCCACCTCCTTCCCGGGCCTATTCTGGCACTTCTTTCCTACATGTACAAATCATCATTCTTTTGCTAGAAAATTACTCAGAACCCCCAAACATTATATATGTTTTTTTAGCAGACACCCTAGGGAATAAAATGGCGGTCATTGCAACTTTTTATCTTGCACCGTATTTGCGCAATAATTTTTCAAACGGCTTTTTTTGTAAAAAAAATGGTTTCATAAATTAAAAAATAACAAAACAGTAACGTTAGCCCAATTGTTTGGTAAAATATGAAAGATGACGTTACGCCGAGTAAATAGATACCTAACATGTCATGCTTAAAATTGCGTACACTCATGGAATGGCGCCAAACTTTGTTACCTAAAAATCTCCATAGGTGACACTTTAACAGGAGGTCTAGTGCTAGAATTGTTGCACATGCTCTAACGCACGCGGAGACACCTCACATGTGTGGTTTGAACGACGTTTACATACGCGGGCGGGACTTACGTGTGCGTATGCTTCTGAGCGCGAGCTCCTGGGGACAGGGGCATTTTTTTTTTTTATTATTATTATTTATTTTTTGTTTTACTTATTTGTTTATTTTTTACACTTTTTTTACATTTTTTTTTCAATCGCTTTTATTCCTATTACAAGGAATGTAAACATCCCTTGTAATAGGAAATGTGTGTGACAGGTCCTCTTTAAGGAGAGATGCAGGGTCAATAAGACCCCACATCTCTCCTCCAGGCTGGAAAGAATGAGATCGTGAAAAAATTCACAGATCTCAAACTAGCCGCAATTGGGGGACCCGGGCGTGACGTCATCACATCGCGCCCCTGCCTCCGACAGACATAGAGATGACTGGTGACCATCTGGTCACCAGTCATCTCTATGGCAAACATCCGGCGGATGGCGATCATCTCTCCGGGCCCCCGATGGGACGGGAAAGCCCGGAGAAGCACCGGATGGCGGCGGGAGGGGGGATGTCCCCTCCCTCCCACCTGTAACAACGATCTAGCGGCGGAACCGCCGCTATGATCATTCTTACGGTGCGCAGGATCGCCGCCGATAAAAAATGATACCTCAATGATGCATCTGGGTGCAGGCATCATTGAGGCATCCCCCTGCAAAGCCCAGAACGTCATATGACGTCCACCCGGGATAACAGGTCTTAATTCGAAATCTTCTGCTGCTCTCAGCCTCCTCCAGATTTCCAGATTTTTATAAATTTTTTACTGTTGTGATCTGACTTCCTGGTAGAGGTTGGCTACACTGGTCTCACTGCTCTCACTGTATGTAGAAATGTAGCCACCCTCTTTTGCTCACTCCTGAGATGGAGATAGAGGTTGGCTACGTTGGTCTTACTGTATTTTGGAATATATCCACCCTCTCTTGCTCACTCCTGAGATGGACTAAGGACTATGGATTATAGGATGTGTAGTATGCATAGAGCAGTGAACATGACCGCAACTAACATGCACTGCTCTTTCCAAGCAAACAGAAGTGAGGAGTAAAATGAGAGGTTCCCGGAGCTCATAGAAGATGTTACAAGGAAACAGAAAAAAACACAGTAAGAAATAGTAAAAATGTTAGGGAAAATAGATTACAGGATCACTTACTGTAGTAGTGGATGTACTGTATATAGATTATTTTTATGGTATAAGGATATTGTTTAATGCAACTTTAACCACTTTATGACCACGCTATAGCTGAAAGAAGGCTACAACGCGGCTCTGGAAAGGCATCAGTGGACATGAGGAAATTAGGTTTACCGTTGATAAATGTAAAGTTATGCACGTGGGGGCTAAGAATATGCATGCATCATACATACTAGGGGAGCACAACTGGGGAAATCAATGGTGGAGAAGGACCAAAATACAGACCTGCAGTGTCTACAGTGCATCTGTACTGAGAGGTCAGTGCTGGGGAGAGAGGTCAGTCTAGGCTTAGGCAGATGAGTCTGTGCTTGGGAAGTCGGTCTATGCTGAGAAATCTGTGTTGGAGGAGAGTCTGTACTGAGGAGTTTGTCCTGGATGGTTGAAGGTCTGTACTGAGGGGATATGCTGGGAGTGGGAATATAGAGATGTTATGGCCGATCTGTACTGTGGGGGGTATATGCTGGGTGGGAGAGTGATTTGTACTGGAAATAGGGGGTAACTTTGACTGTACTTTGTAAAGTGGCCTGTGTGGCCTTCCTGACTCCTGCACAATAGACACTAAGGGCTCATTCACACTAACGGTTTAAGGTCGGTAATACAATTTTAATGCCCCCAACCACTACCCCTTTAGCTGCAGAGGTAGCACATGCTGCGGCTCTGATGCTTTACTTCGTGGCTGCAACAATAATTAAATTCCTTGACAATGTTGGGTGGCATAGTGCCCACCAAATGCAACTCATTCAAGTGAATAGGGCTGCTCTTCAAGTATCCTGTAACTGCGTGCAGTGTGCTAGTGCAGGGATCAAGGGGTAAAAGCAGGCTGCAAGAAGGCAATACAACACCTACTCAGCACCTATCAAATGCTCTATGAAGAGTGATCCAAATGTGGATTGCTCAGTCAGAGAGTAAAGTACATCTGAACGAGCCAATAAGGTAAATTATAAAAACTAGAGTGAGTCTGTTTTTTTTCAACAGAACAATATGTTCTGCAAATTATACAGGGTTGAGACAAAACATTTACTACTGACAGGTTCTTACAATGAACATATTTTATTTATTTATGTAACACCTTTATCCCAAAAGGAAAAAAAAACTGTTTAGTGTAGCTGCTTATAAAGTGTCAGCTGGTATTCAGCTTTAAAACGTTAGTTCATGGGTCTTCAAACTACGGCCCTCCAGTTGTTCAGGAACTACAATTCCCATAATGCCTAGTCATGTCTGTGAATGTCAGTGTGTTACAATGCCTCATGGGATGTGTAGTTCTACAACATCTGGAGGGCCGTAGTTTGAGGATCCCTATCCAAATCTGCTATTGCATCTAACACTCTTTTCCCCCCAGGTTACCAATTCTGCTGTCCAAGGGTGCCCCTGTGGCCCTATATCCAGAGTGGGGGGCGCTCTAATACAGGAAGTGTGTTACTGGCCAGATCACCAGGTGAAAACAGAGGAAAAAAGGCAAAAAAAACAATGAATGCAGCTATCACCTCTCATAAATGATAAGCTGCAATATATTACATGTTTAGTTTTGGGTTTAATACTACTTGAACTATGGGATGCTAGTAAGAAAGACCTTTCCAAACGGAAGACCAGAAAACGATCACGGTTTAGCCAAATCAATAGTCTGAAAATGGACATCTTACCCCATCTCCTTTACATTTTCAATTTCCATTCCTATCAATCCACCAAAGCATTTTTTTTTTCCTCGCCTGCATTCTAGATTTATTGAGGTTGTGTAGGGGGATAAAAAACCTAGACTGAAATATTTTTTCCTCATAAGACCTAAGCATTAATGGGGAGTGGGTCTCCCTAATTTTGAGGCTTTACCTAAAAGCATCCCTCTTTAACAGACTCACCGACTAGTTCCACCATCACACAGATAAGAGAATAACGCAACTGGAACAAGACCTTAGTTCCCTAGATTTGAGAGCTCTTCCTTGACTGACCCCTTCTTTCATTGTGTTTCTCTCTTCTACCCCATCTGACCCCATTATGAATATAGAACATATTTATTATACTTGTAAAGCTCTCCCACTGATCTGGCCCCCTCACCCCTTTATATGACAGCTTAGCCCAAGAGTAGGGGCCACCTATGTGCTAGAACTGGGGTGTCAAACTGGTGGCCCTCCAGCTTTTGCAAAACTACAAGTCCCATGAGGCATTGCAGGGCTAACAGTTACAAGCATGACTCCCACAGGCAGAGGCATGATGGGACTTGTAGTTTCAGAACAGCTGGAGGGCCGCCAGTTTGACACCCCTGTGCTAGAATTTTGCAGAGATTCTGGGTTTCCTCTACAAGAGTACCAACTATGACAGCAAAAACGCAATCCACAGACAGGGTAATTTCTACACAACTTTCTAACAACAAACTCAAGAGACAAGTGCCACCGTCTCTTAATACCACTCCATATGTCTCTTTTCTCTGACAATTCACACCTTTCCCGCATAGTTTCTTATGACTTTTGTCCGACCAAATTCACATCGGAATTCCGACAGAATTCCATCGGAGAAAAGAGAACATGTTCTCTATGAAACCTCCGATAGAATGCATCTGAATTTCCGATGGAATTTCCCTGAGAGGGCACACACATGGTCAGAATTTCCCATGAAAAAAGTACATCTGACTTTTTCCATCAGAAATTCCGATCTTCTGTACAAGGTCTTAGTTATACCAGTATATGAGAGAGGGGCTTACCTTCTTGTCTTATTGAGAACGCTACCTGGGTAAGACCTAATCTAACAACAATTGGAGAAAATGTTTTGTACAAAATAAAAAAATTCAAAATCCTGCTAATACCAGAATTCTTCTGAGCTGGTGCCAGAGATGCTCTAAAGAGCAGGGTACCTGCTTGCCTTTCTGGTGGTCATCTGCTCACCCCCCCTTTGGCACTCTCTGTGCACAATAATGTGTGCATTTCAGGTATTATGACCACCCTTTTAGGTGGCTCTCCTGTCAATGATACCTGGGTCCCACTACAAAATTAGGAAAGACCTTGATTGTATCCACCAGAACTGACCCAGATAAGGCTTGCTCTTTATAGACCTGTTGGCTGTCCCTAAGGCCGCATACACACGAGCAGACAGATTTGTTCAAATCGGTTGGGCCGACCGATTTGAACAAATCTGTCTGCTGGGGACATATTGGTTTGATCGTGTACACACGATCAAACCAAAATCCCCGCCGGCAGACGGCGCGGTGACGTGGCGGTGACGTTGACGCCGCCACGTCACCGCACCAGGAAGTAAAACACTTCCGCGCATGCGTGGAAACCATTCGGCGCGTGTGCGAGAAGACATGTCTTCTGGTTAGCGTACTAACCAGCAGACATGTCGGGCGGACGGGTTCCCAGCCGACAGATTTAAAAGCATGCTTTGAAATCTGTCGGGTGGCCAAATCCGTCGGCTCGCCCGTACACATGGTCGAATCTGTCTGCTGGGACGGTCGGGCCGACCGTTTCCAGCAGATAGATTTGATCGTGTGTACGCGGCCTTAGAGGTCTGATTCCTAAAGGATTGGAATAAACTACAATCAGCACCTGACACCTCTATTATACTCAGGGAGTCCTTCTTCCCAGTCACCCCTTTCTCCCTCATCGAAATACTAAAGCCTGGTACACACTGTTAGTTTTTTTTTCCAGTCAACCCGCTGTCAGTTCTGGTCAGAGCCACTGTACAAATGATCCAATGTTAGTACAGTGATCTCCCCCGCTGAGCTTTTATATTCTGACAGGGGGATGGCCCACCGCCAGAGCACTCTGATCAGCACTCTCAGCCGTTGGCTGCTGGTTTTCCAGCATGCTCGTCGGACAGAAGCCAGCACTTATGTTCTTATGTGCCCCCCCCCCCCTTTTAACTTAAATATTCTAACTTGTATTTTTTTTTAAAGGGTACATTTCAATTATGTTTCAGAAGACATTAAATAACATACCGTGTACAAAGGATAGTATCTAGAGAAGAAAATTCTTAACCAGGTTACATAATTTCAGAATATACACAGCATTCTACAGAATATCAGCATATTATCAATAAAGCTAAGCTTGGAAAAAATATTTTGCTTGTCTGTTCGGTTACATATGGAAGTATAGAATACAAAAACAAAACAGATAAACTAAACTTAAACTGTTCAGAAATAGTGTGCACCACCACTCTGAGAATAAGCAAGCAAAATCAGAATCACTCCTGTGTAAAGTTAGCTCCTCCCTGCCTAATTCCATGCAGAAGCTACTATGCTACCCCTACGTATACTACACTTCTATATCACCAGATACTGACACAAGGCAACCAGACCATACCTTTTCAAACTTTTTGGGGCATCCCCTGGAGGTATATGTTAGTTTGTACATTGGTGATGATCTGTTAATCAGTTTCACCCAAAGGTGAAGCGATGGAGCAGTAGGGTCCTTCCACTTGAGCACCAACAATTTTTTAACCACTTAAGGACCGCCTCCTGCACATATACATCGGCAGCATGGCACGGCTGGGCATGTACTGGTACATCCTGTGCTAATGCCCAGCCGTGAATCGCGGGCGCGTGGCACGTTCTGAAGCTCCGTGACCGGGACCGTGGTACCCGCGGACCCGATCGCCGCTGGAGTCCCGCAATCGCTCCCCCGGAGCTGAAGAACGGGGAGAGCCAAGTGTAAACACGGCTTACCCGTTCTTCACTGTGGCGGCGTCATCGATCGTGTGATCCTTTTTATAGGGATACACAATCGATCACGTCACACCTACAGCCACACCCCCCTACAGTTGTAAACACACATTAGGTCACACATAAGCCCTTCTGCGCCCCCTTGTGGTTAACTCCCAAACTCCCATTTTCACAATAAACAATGCATTTTAAGTGCATTTTTTGTTGTGAAAGTGACAATGATCCCAAAAATGTGTCAAAATTGTGCGAAGTGTCCGCCATAATGTCGCATTCAAAAAAAAAAAAACGCTGATCGCCGCCATTAGTAGTAAAAAAATAATAATAAAGCTATCCCCTATTTTGTAAACGCTATAAATTTTGCGCAAACCAACTGATAAATGCTTATTGCGATTTTTCTTTACCAAAAATAGGTAGAAAAATACGTATCGGCCTAAACTGAGGAAAAAAATATTTTTTTATATATTTTTGGGGGATATTTATTATAGCAAAAAGTAAAAAATATTGAATTTATTTCAAAATTGTCGCTCTTTTTGTTTATAGCGCAAAAAATAAAAACCGTAGAGGTGATCAAATACCACAAAAAGAAAGCTCTATTTGTGGGGAAAAAAGGAGCCACATCACACGATCGCGCAATTGTCTGTTAAAGCGACGCAGTGCCGAGTCGCAAAACCTGGCAGAGTCCTTTAGCTGCCTAAAGGTCCGGGTCTTAAGTGGTTAAAATAAAAAAACTAATCTCAGTAGGGTTTCCTGGAAACTATGTATATCCTCCTCCCCAAAATCTCCCAAGAGGCATCTAGCTGGGAGGTATATATTTGGAAGGGCTAGTTTCTCCTCTAAAAACCGTAGGACCGTGGCTCAGAATTTCCCGACAAGAGGGCAGAGCCAAATCATATAAAAATAGTTGTGAATGGATAAAGGACAATCCGCAACTCCATACATGCTCTTAAATCAGTCCGAATTTATTGTATCTCCATAGGCCTTGTGAACAAGGCCTTTGTGGCTGAAACGCATCCATCTCTGCTGTATTTTTTTAATGGAGATACAATAAATTCGGACTGATTTAAGAGCATGAATGGAGTTGCGGATTGTCCTTTATCCATTCATCACTTTGGCAGCTGAGCAACTGCACATCCTGCACCCGACAGCATAGGAGGACTCTTAATAATCTGGGGTAGTAGCACCTTTATTTGTTGTGTATAAAAATAATCACCTACTGCAGAAACTACCCTACCTATCCTAAAAAGGCGAAATATTCAAACCTGTTTAACATTGTATTGCTTTATTAGTGTAACACAAAAAAATGAACAAAGACATACTTGAACTAAAACTGGCAGCAGTTTTGTTACAGCTTATGTCAAAAGCAAAAAATATACTTTAAATACTTGACCCTTGATAGGGATGTGCATTTGAACAGATAGCATCAGTGTGCTATTTCCTCTGAAGCTGCTTAATGTTGACAGGATCATGGCTTCCACTATGTAGAATAAAGGACCCTGATATCATCTAAGCGAGACTTTCTTTAATAATCTGACTCGCGGTGTGGCATGTGAACTATGCGGATTTGAACAAAGAGGAAGTTAAAACACACTGAAGTTTTGCTAGTTTGTCTTCTTCATAATTTTGTGGGATAAGTATACCTTCCCACTTGATTTTAAAACACTGAAACTATTTTTTACACCCTTTTAAAAAAAAAAAAAATGTATTTCTATATGTAAGTATAAGTAGGAGGCATGTGTGAAAAAGTGCTTTAAAACTCACTCTATCACCACAGGGTCACTTTTACCAAAGAGGTCATCTGTACAAGAAGCTTTTAAATACTTACTTTTCCTGTGGCCCGTGTTTTGAAACGCCAACGCTACTTTGCACTTTTGTTGCTGCAAGTATTATTCATTTCTTGATGTGTAGATTATTTACTCCCTCTCCAGCTGCTGTAGTTCCTCCCACTATATTAAACTCTTTTACAGTTCATATGAGCCAGCGGGAGAAACCACAGTGACTGACTGGAGGAGCAAGTAGTTGACTCATCCGACAGTCAATTACTTGCTGCAGCTGAGGAGCAGAGATGTGGCAGCTTATCAATACACAGGCTACTGGATAGATAAAATATATATGTATATATATTATGTATATATATATATGTATATTGCTTCTTATAGGTCACCTGTTGGCTAAAGCTGACCCTGAGGCTATGTCTGCCATGTGAACTGATCTCTGGCCATTTTTGTCTCTCTCCTCCAAGGGTGTGTGGCATTTTTCTTCCATTGCTGGATCCAACATCAATCCCCAGGGCTCCTGGTTGTGAGCACATCATTTTGTTGTAATCTGCCTGCCCCTACACAGCTCCCAGGGGAAGAATAGTGGACCTCTTGGCAGGCTCTATTGATTTTAATTTGGGGTACCATATACATGGCTATAGATGAGTTTTTTTTATATATTTTGCAGCCTAACCAGCGTGGTGTAAGTTGGCAAGCATATTTCAACTAACCATACTCACCTGTGCCTCTCCTAAAAAACCGAGAGTTGTCTCATGAAATGCGTCGAGATTAGTTACACAGTTGTTCCAGATTGATGATAGTATCTTTATGTGGGCCCCTGGAAGATGCAATTCTGTTGCGAAGCGGCGTAGGGCAGAACGGCGCAGCAACGTCACTCCCCACTTCACCTAAACAGAAACAGGTTTACCTGCAGGAGACCGGCCGGTACTGACGGTTTAAGGCCTCTTTCACACGGAGCGGTCCGTTTTTCGGTCCGCTCCGTGTGTGTCCGTCGGCTCAGCGGGGGGTCCCGCTCAGCTGTCGGCGGACAGGGCGGTCCCCGCACACTGTGCAGGGACCGCCCTGTCTCTCCTCCGCTATCCCCTGTGGGGAATCGGATGGAAATGGACCGTCTGTCCGTTTGCATCCGATCCGATCCACCGGACGGAAGAAAAATAGGGTTTTCTTCCGTCCGCAAAACGGATCCAGACGGACGCGGATCGTAGGCGGACGTTAGCGGATGCATCATCCGCTAACGGATCCGCTCCCATAGGGACACATTACAAGTCCGTAAACGGACTTGTAATTAGCAGACCGTTCGTCCGCTCATGTGAAAGGGGCCTAAGGCTGTTTTTATTCTATCTTGATGTAAGTGTGTTTTTGTATTCCCTTTAAAATAAATCCTATACGGTTTTACACTATGGGAGCTATTCGTGTTGTCTTTTTGGCATGACCTCTGGGATTGGAATCCATTGAACCTGAGAGTGTGTTGACCTATATCACCATCTTTTGGATTTGGCTGGAGGAGATTGAGCTGTATTATCTCAAGGCTGTCTTTGACACTCTGTAATGGGGGGTCAATAAAATCCGGTAAGCAGGCATTTCTTTTGGTGGTGGATCACATCAAACAAGTTCTTTTGTGAAGCAATCACAGTATATGAAAGAGACTTTTTTCCACACAGGTGTTCCAAGTTTGGAGTTAATTTTATCATCTTTACACCAGCTCTATACTTTATTTTTATTGTGTTTTTTATTTTTTACTCACTAGGTTTATTATTACCTATTTTCTCCATCTATACCATATGACCAGCTCATTGGACTATCATATGTGTTTTTGTGGGTTCATTCATCTGTTCACCAAATTCATTTGTTATATTAATACCATATGGTTCAGTTCATTGGATTACTATTTGTAATTTAGAATTTTCACTGATTTATATGCACTAAGTGACAATTATCAATTTGTGTTCATACATTGTGAAGACCTACTAGAGTTAGCGCAACCATCTTTTTTTTCCAAGTTTTTTCACTGTTTGTTTACCAGCAGGTTGCAGCTTTCTTACTTTCACAGATATACTTGGTTTTTATCCACATATCTAATATTTTTTATTTAATTTTTAGCGCAGTTTCTTTCCTTCTTTTTTCCGATGGTATCTTTATGGCATTTGTAGGTCCTATCAAAAAGTTGTTTTTTTATGTGATACAGTTTTTATGCATTGTTATTCATTAACAAGTTGTTATATTGTATGTGGTTTTTAAATGTATGTCAATACATTTTTCATATTTTTTATATATTTTGTTTGAGGTGTGACTCTTTAAAAGTCCTGTAGGCTAAATGTTTTTTGTGTGCATACTACTTTGGGACTGAAACACCTCTACCTATTTCATATCAGCTCTTTTTGGATGTCTATTTTATACACTGAGCTTGCTCATATGTAAAGTGCAAAGTAAAAACACAGTGGGGTTGATTTACTAAAGGCAAATAAGCCTTTGACCTTGGAAGGGAACATTTACTTGGCAAAGGAAAGTCAGCAGAGCTTCCACTCATTCACTAGGCTGAGGGAACTCTAAAGTCTTTGGCCCAGATTCACAGAGCGATTACGCCTGCGCAACTGCTGTTGCGCGTGCGTAAGTCTAAATGTGCGCGTGCGTATAGTTGGACGCGATTCACAAAACAATATACGCCAGAAATCTACGTTTTTTGGTCCGGCGTAATTGAATTAGACATTCGCTTCCCTTCGTGCAAAACTGCGCTAGACACACCATTGATTTGCTAGTCAAATATGCTAATGAGGGAGTTACGGGGATCCACAAAAAAACGCAGTTGCTGCGCAGGCTACGCGATGTGCGCAACAGCAAAATGTTCTGTCTAAAGTTAGAGGACCTAAAAGCTGGTCTAAATTTTGAAAAAAAGTCTAATTGTCAGATAAAGCAACACTGTTAGTGAGGAGTTCAGCAGTCACACGTGTTGCCCAACAATCTGTATGCCAACATGCCAGGGGCATCGTCGCGCATAGCTATACTACTGACTTTAGATGAACAAAGAAGGAGGAGGGCACGGAGGATGGCACTAAGGAGGGCACGGGAGATGTTTTTTTTAATTTTTTCATTTGCTTATATAAAATTTACAATTTAAATTAATCTAATACAATATTCTTATCTGATACAAGCCCCTCACTCTTCACTTGATATATCACACACGCATAGACATCTATGGCATGAGTGATTCTGAGGTGTCTCGCATCTTCAGATTCACCCCTCATGCCATCATGGAATTACCACAACCTTGCAGGAGGACATCAGCAGCCCAACACATGGCACCACCCATGACACCCATGACAGCTACATATACAATCAGAGCCCCATCCCCACAGATTTCCAACAGAACATGTATGGGGACAGCTGGCTGGTTGGTGAGTGACATGGGTGGCAGGCATGACTATCCCCTCCCGTGATGCACACCTCACAAGTGGCACATGCATGACTAACATCCTCCTGTCTTTTCCCTTCAAGGTGACTCTGCATATGCACTGGTACCCCATCTCATGACCCCATCTCATGCCAGCTCACATTATGCATCTTTGCACGTTAAACACACACATTAATCATGGCACAATGAGAATGCATGCATGCACACCACTGTGGTCCCTAGCACACACACCCCACATCCTCATCACATTGGATTGGCACCAGTCCACCATGCAGGACTTGTGAGCTGCAACGCCATGCCACGGCTCCAATTATGTCACTGTACATTCATACACCATTCACACAGACCTGGCGATCACTTCTCCACCACAAATGAGGGTGACACCCCTTTTCCCGCAGGAATATCACCCCCACATTCCAAAATCATACACAAACAGAACCAAAAAAATTAAATAAATGACGAGCAAAAATAAAAAATGCCCAGCAAAAATATAATTTAAACAAAATAACAACAAAGACATAAAAGACAAAAATCACTCTGCAAAACAGTCCCCAAATATCTCAAAGACACGTCACAAACAAACAAAAGCACCTTGCTGTATAGGGAGGGATACAAAGGGATGTACTTTTGCAAAGGAAGTGCATTTGTGTCTGTCTATTTATGCTGTCTGCGTAGTTCATAAAGTTGCCCTAGTCCATTTCCAATTTCACTGATTGCGCCGCTCCCGAGTTGTGAGCATGCGCACAACGGAGCTGACATGGTTTCCTTCACGCGCGCATGCGCGAGTCGGCCGGCCCTTCATTTGCATGGGGTCACGGCTCATTTCAATGTAACACGCCCACGTCCTTCCCAATTTGTATTACTCCTCCTTACGCCTCAGGAAAAAACCTTACGTTTGCGCAAGCTCTTGCGTAAAAGCTACGTGAATCGCCGGATTACGCGGCTAGATTGCGCAAGTCTAACGGAAAAGTGGTGCGCTACGCCGGAATGATAATGCGCCGATCTACGTGAATCTGCCCCTTTGCCTTTTGTAAAACAGCCGTTTACATCCTGTAAGTAATGTTTTCTTTGTTTTTAAAAAATTTGCATATTCTAACTGTGATAATATTTTCAACAGGTGCAACAGTTCCAGAATAAATTCCTGCAGCAGATGTGAGCATGTTGCCCATCAATATGTTTTTTATCTAAAGATCTAGAGAAGCAAAGAGTTCAGAGCTTATCTAGTAGAGAAGAGGATTGCAATGCAGGAAGGTGGTAGTGGAGGACTGGATAAAGAAATTCCTGGAAGGAGTTGGACATGATCCAGTTGCCCTGGTCTCTGTTGGAACCAATGACAGAATACATGAATCCTTGAAAACCAATTAAGAAAACTTGAGTGTAAGTTGAACAAAAAAGACTAATGTTACATCTTCAGTAATATTGTGCCATGTTCAACATGAGAATGAGTCAGCTTAACCGGTTAAGATCCGGACCAATATGCAGGTTAAGGACCTTGCCCCTTTTTGCGATTCGTCACTACTTCGCTTTAACTGACAATTGCGCAGTCGTGCGACGTGGCTCCCAAACAAAATTGGCGTCCTTTTTTCCCCACAAATAGAGCTTTCTTTTGGTGGTATTTGATCACCTCTGCAATTTTTCTTTTTTGCGCTATTAACAAAAAAAGAGCGACAATTTTGAAAAAAATTCAATATTTTTAAAGCGGTGGTTCACCCCAATTTTTTTTTTAACATTACATTCAGCTGAGTTGTCATAATAACATTAGGCTGTTTTTTTTCTATTTAAATTGCCGTACATACCGTATTTTCACTGCCGCTTCCAGGTATATAATCTGCGGGTCTGGGCATTCCTAATTGATTGACATCCTTCTGACCGGCGCATACAGCGCGTCACGAGTTGCCGAAAGAAGCCGAACGTCGGCGCGCAGGCGCCGTATAGAGCCGACTCGACGTTCGACTTCTTTCGACAACTCGTGACGCGCTGTATGCGCCGGACGGAAGGATGTCAATCAATTAGGAATGCCCAGACCCGCAGGTTACATACCCGGAAAAAAAAAAGTAAAAAAAAACAGCCTAATGTCATTATGACAACTCGGCTGAATGTAATGTTAAAAAAATGTTTTGGTCACCCCAAAACATTTTTTTAACATTACATTCAGCCGAGTTGTCATAATGACATTAGGCAGTTTTTTTTTACTTTTTTTTACTTTAACTTTTTGCTACGATAAATATCCTCAAAAAAATTATTAAAAAAAACAAAACATTTTTTTTACTCAGTTTTGGCCGATACGTATTCTTCTACCTATTTTTGGTAAAAAAAAATCGCAATAAGCGTTTTATCAATTGGTTTGCGCAAAATGTATGGCGTTTACAAAATAGGGGATAGTTTTATGGCATTTTTATTAATATTTTTTTTTTTTTACTACTAATGGCGGTGATCAGCGATTTTTTTTGTGACTGTGACATTATGGCGGACACATCGGACACTTTTGACACATTTTCGGGACCATTGTCATTTTCACAGCGAAAAGTGCTATAAAAATGCTCTGCTGACTGTGAAAATGATAATGGCAGTGACGGGGTTAACCACTAGGGGGCGCTGTAGGGGTTAAGTGTGACCTCATGTGTGTTTCTAACTCTAGGGGGGCGCGGCTGGAGGTGTGACGTCAGTGATCATCGTTCCCTATATCAGGGAACAGACGATCACTGACATTGCCACAGAGAAGAACGGGGAAGGTTTGTTTACACTCACCTCTCCCCGTTCTTCAGATCCTGTGACCCGATCACGGAACATCCGTGGCGATCCGGTCCGCGGGTGCCACGGTCACAGAGCATCGGATCGGGTCACCAGCACGCCGCCGGCCGCGCCCTCCTGACCCACGGCTGGGCTCGTATATATACGCCCATGTGCCCAGCCATGCCATTCTGCCGACGTATATCGTTGTGCGGTGGTCTTTAAGTGGTTAAAGATCTAAATGCATAGCTAAAGACTTAAAGCAGAGGTATGGCCAACTTTTTTGTCTCTACTTCTCTTTTGGTTTACAGGAGTGCAGTTTGTTCTGCACTCCTGTGACCAAATTTTAGCCTACAACGAGCTAAAGCCCACTGTCAGCTGATGTTACTCAGCTGGTCCAAGCTCTGTTCTGATTATGACTTTACAGTCGGGGTCCACCCAGATACTTTGATCGGCAGATGGGTCAGCCTCTCAGCAAACCACTGAGAGCCTGAGCCAGCCATTCCCACTCCCTGCACAGCACTTCAGTGAGTTCTGGAGCGGAGGAGAGGAAGGTGACTGCCAGTCATGGCTCTCTTCTCAGAGAAGAGGGGGATAACTGAGCAGTCAGTGGTGTTTGATTGCTTAGTTCTCAGTGCAGAGCCTGCGGGGGGACAGATGCTCCAATGTTGTATCCATCTAGGTGAATATACTGTATTTATTGGCGTATAAAACACTCACTTTTTTACCCTGAAAATAGAGGGTAAACTGTGCCTGTGTGTTATACGCAGGGGGCTGTGGAAAGTTTATTTCCTGAAACTTCCTTCTTAAAGTTAGGGTGCGTGTGATACGCCTGTGCTTGTTATACACCGATAAATACAGTAAATGTTTTTTTTTTTTTTTACAAACCCAAACTTTTCTTTTAATCTAAATGTATTTTTCTTTCCAGAGCGCTGATCTGACTTTTTTTTGGGGGGGGGAGAAAAATCAGTTTTACAACCAAATAGATGGTCACTGTCTATACTAGGGAAAATAACTACGGGACACGTGTTTTTAAATTAGGCTGGAGGAAGTATAGGAAAACAATTATTGGGGGGTAAATTATACAGTACTGCAGCAGATCCCTGTTACCAGGGCAGGACTTAGGGTTCGGCTTCTGGGCTTAATAATCAAAGGGGCCCCCTGGAGCAAAGAAGCAGGGGGGGGGGGTTGGGTTGTTACCGCCGACCGACCGATCATAGTTGTTGGGGGGGTGTGGGGGCTGGATCTCAGGGCCCCCTATTGGCTTGAGCCCAGTTAAGCCCAATGGTAAGTCCGGCCCTGCCTGTTACAAATAAATACTGACATTTTTTTTTCCAAAAAAATCTATATTTGTTTTAAATGCAGAATGTAATGGTTGGATTAAATGTCTTTCACAAATTCCAGGGGGAAGGAATCAGTTCGGTGCTCCCCCTTATGTAACAAGATTAGGCAGAAGCGAGAAACTCCCAGGCCATAGCTGTTAAATCTGCTGTCTGTCCCCTCCCCCATTTTCCTCTGTTGTCCCCCTGCTCCTCTGGTCCTCCTCCTGCTTCTCTGTTCTCTCCAGGTGAGCGCTCTGGGGAGGGAGAGGAGGTAAGCGCTGCAGGAAGGGAGAGACAGAGGAGCGGAGGGGGGCAGCGGTCCGCTGTCACTGGAGCCGGCCCACTGAGCCATCGGCCCACCGTGAAACTCCCTGTAGACCCAATGGCCAGTCCATCCCTAGTTTCATTCATTTGAAAGTGCAAATTAAATAACCTTTTGGATGGAATGTGTGATAGTGCTGAAGAGTTATGAATGGAAATACATATTGGTGTGCAAACTGCTAAACTAATCATTGGAGTATGTGATAGGCTCCCCAATGTTAGTGTAAAGATTCAGCATCTTGAATAATATAGGACATTGGAACTAGGGGCAGATTTTATCTACTTTAAAAAATGACTGATGAAATTACACTGCTGGTACACTAAAAGCCTTTCACACTGCCAGCGCACCGAAAACCACTGGTTTTAGCGG
This sequence comes from Rana kukunoris, assembly GCA_029574335.1. Classification (NCBI taxonomy): domain Eukaryota; kingdom Metazoa; phylum Chordata; class Amphibia; order Anura; family Ranidae; genus Rana; species Rana kukunoris. The sequence continues at coordinate 112,824,739 of CM056049.1, read as the reverse complement.
CACTTTACCAGCTTTTTTAGAGTGCTAACTGGGCACTTTTAACCCCCGTTAGTGGCCGAATAAAGGGTTAAAAAAGCGCCCACAAAGCGCAGCTGCCACGGCTCTTGGCAGGTGCTTCCCATTGATTTCAATGGGAAGGGGCGCTTTAAGAGCGGTGTATTCACTGTTCCAACTTGAAATAATAATCTGCTGGACCTATTAATGTCAAGCAATGCAGATTTTATAGCTCATTTTCAAATAAAGGGAAGGCTAGGTTGCAGTTACACTGACACTATATATTTTATTATATTTTTTATTATATTTTTATTTTATTATATTTATAAATATTCAAAATCAATTGTAAGCCATACAATCTCACAAAACAGATTTGATCTTTGAAGACAAAGTCAAAACATTTCTTCACAAATGACAGGGAAAAGACTGATGTATTTTTTTTTTAACAGATGAAAAAGATGGGTTTGATATTTTTAATAGTGATATTAACGATGTTTAACCAATGATACCTCTGTGGTAGACAGAAAACCAGGTACAAAAAAGACTAGAGAAACCTAATGTGAACTAATCACCAGGGCCAGATGACTTATACCTGTGAGCCCTTTGGGAACTTAGCTCAGTAAGGCCTCATTTACACTTGGTTGGGGGGGCCTCTAAAAAGCTTTCCAAACACAGATCACTCTTTAGAAAGCACTGCATGTGTAAATAAGGACTAATAGTCAAGCCACTATTTTTAAATTCCAAAAACGCTTTATTGACTCGAATGGAACCATCTATTATGTACCGTATTTGAAGGACGCTTTACATAAATTCATAGAAAGGTATAAGTAACAACCAGCATGGATTTATGAAACAATGGTAACAATAACTGTTAGTGCAAAAATGTGTGGCTGCCATGGATATTGTAACGAGTGGATTTTCAATTTATATTGACCAATTCCTTCAGCCTCTGGCACAACACCTACCTTCGTATATACGTGATGGACCTCATCTATTAGACATGCTTACGCCCTATACATGGGAGCCTACCTACTGGTGGCTCTCCCTAGAAGTGTCACCTTTGTATCCCTCTATTCCCCATGACGTGGGGATACAGGTGGTTGAACATTTTTTGACCAATGATCCCCACACCAATCCCCGGCAAGCCCATTTTATCTTGGAAGCCCTAGGCTGCGTACACACGAGGAGACATGTCCGCTGAAACTGGTCCGCAGACCAGTTTCCGCGGACATGTCCGATCGTGTGTACGGCCTAGCGGACAAGTTTCCAGCGGACAAAAGTTTCTAAGCATGCTTAGAAACTTGTCCGCTGGAAACCTGTCCGTCGGACATGTCCGCTGGTTAGTACACCTAACCAGCAGACCGAAATCCCGCGCATGCGTCGAATTGATTCGACACATGCGTGGAAGCATTGAACTTCCTGGTTAGAGTACGTCGGTGACTTCTACGTCACCGCGTTCTCTGTTCGCGGGGATTTTGGTCTGATGGTGTGTACACACATCAGACCAAAACATCCCAGGAGACATGTCCGATGAAAACGGTCCGCCGGACCTGTCTCATTGTACGTGTCTCCTCGTGTGTACGCGGCCCTACAGTTCTGCCTTAAACATAATTATTTTGAATCAGATGGGACTCATTTTCTGCAGACTAATGGCACAGCTGTGGAGTCTAACTTTGCCCCCAGCTGTTCCAGTCTCACAATGGGCTTCTGGGAACGCATGTATCTTTCCACTAACCATCCCTTTGCCACCCATGTGATCTACTATGAACGTTACATTGATGACACAGTGATCATATGGGAAGGTTCACTTCAGGAAATCAATACCTTTGTGCAATATTGCAACAAAAACTTTTTGGACTTATCCTTTACCCAGGTCTCCGATCCCAACTCCTTAGCTTAACTATGTCATGACAATGGAGCTATATATCCCAAAAATGTTATCAAACCCACTGCAGAGAATTCCTTTTTCATTTTGACAGTTGGCATCATCCGAGATGGGTCAGCAATATCCCACGTAGCCAATAATGCCACCTCCGTAGAAATAGCACTAGGAACACAGACTACAATATTCATGGCCAACTTGTTTCACAGAAATTCCTGGATAAGTGTTGCCCCACTTCCTTAGTAGATGAGGCCTTCAACAACTATAGCAGTCTACCCACTGGCCCTTGTATACCATCACCTCCTGCTGCCAAACAACCCACGAGATTCATTACACAATTCCATGCCAAATACAAAAAAAATGGAAAAAAATCTTAGCTGCACATTGGTCAATACTGCTTGAAGACCCTCACTTGAAGACTACAGTTGCCATTAAACAAAAAATAGCATATAGGGAATCTAGAGACATTAAAATAAAAATTGCTCCTAGTAAGATTAAGCTCACTACCTCAGCACCTCTGGTCCTCATCCCACTAGTGGGGATGTACCAGTGCAAAACATTTCTCTGCTGACATGCCAATTTGTTCACTTGCCAAAAAACTTTCTCTGTTAAAGGGAAAAGCTATACCATAAAATAATTTTACAACTGTGTCCACGGACTATGTTAAATACTGCCTCACATGTACATGTGGATTGTTTTATGTTGGAAGAACCATCAGGGTCTTTAGAGCGAGGTTTGGTGAACATAGATGCTTTACTGAGAAAGGCTGTGACCATCATATCGTTCCAAAACATTTTCTAGTGCATCATAATCAATCAACAGCTGGTATCAGGGTGTGGGTTATTGAGTCTGTCCCTGGGTTGTTTCCTGTGGCGAAATGTTACACACATCTGTGCCAGCAGGAAATATTTTGGATCTATTCTTTAGGTACCTTAGCATCTGGGGGGTTGAATGAGGACAAGGAGGTACTGTCTTGTGAGCCTCTTCTGCCTCATAAGACATACTTTGTAATATATACGACTTTGACCCCTATACAGTATGTGAGCGACTACTCAATTAACATTTCTATGTTTTTTCTTGTAGCGGACCCATATGGTCCCATCATCCACTTCACATCTATGACTTACAACCATAGTAAGTACGGTAAGTATTATATTTCCCAGGCCCATATGGCTTTTATAGCGGTTGTACCATATATGTTCTAAACTCTTATTGCACATATTTATATATAAATGTATATAGCACTGACCCCCGAAGGAGCTGCTGGTTTGATTTGGGCCTGCACTCTACCAATAAACCCCACTAACTTGGCTCCATCCCCTTGGTACAGCTGTGATGCAATGCAATACAATACAATGTAAGACAGTACAAAATACCTGTATTGTCACCCCAGGATCCACTGACTGCACCTGGTGGAAGAAAGCAGTACGCCAAAACAACTGGACACTTAACCAGAGATATATTTTACTGTAGAATATGCAAATAAGTGATTACAGTAATTGTGCTGTCTTCCCAACATAAGACAGCACAATGGATTTCAATATAAACAATTTGAAAAAAACAGTATACATATATATATATATAGGTTTATACCTGGGAGCTCCCCCTACTTTATAAGCAATGCGTGAGATCTCACTTAAAGTACTTAGTCCTGGATCTTCTTTTCTTTGCTAGCTAAAGTGGCTCCTTGTAATTTGTAATTCACAGTTTTGAGTTAAATTAAAGTGAAAATGCTCCTGGTGTAGCTGTAACAACTATTTTAACATTGTTTGAGACATCAAGGTAGATAGGCCTCAAGCCTTCTCAGTGTCAGTTGCTCTGCTCCTTCATGGAACTATAATTTCCAGTGAGGCCTGTATATGAGTTTAACTGCATGTGAGATTTAACAAACTGTGGGCCATGACCCGCTCACCCACTGGATAGAGGCTCTGTGTGGTAACTTTTGTCCGGTGACTGCAACTTGCTTCTCCGTCAGCTGGGCCAATCACTCCATTCAGCTCCACTGGGTGGATCCCGTCCTCCGATACTCGGATGAGTGTCTCTGAGTCTCTGCAATCTGGCCACCGTCTCCCCACAGGTCCTCTCAGGCAGGCCACACGATTCCAAGAGACCTAAAATGGCCGCTCCAGCTCCTTTTATCTCCTACCCAGCATGCACTGCTCAAGAAAGTGTTCATGGGTAAGTCACCAAACCTCCTGGGTGAAAAAGGTCAGCCTCCTCCTCCCAAAACAACAGTCACTTCCTGTCTAGTCTTTTGTGCTTCTCTCAGGAAAAACAAAATATCTGCATTACCAGTATTTGGCCACTAGACGGCTCCAAATACTCAAACATAGCAATGTCCATAGACGTTTTATTAAAGTATGCAAGCACACATTAGATATGGTAGAATATCAGCGCTACATATATTTTTAATTACTAGTCATACTCATTATATACTCCTGTTAGTCATGAACTTGTACAAGTCACACTGATCAGTCTGGATAGGCATGCTTAATACATTACGCACAAGTGTACCCTTAGCGCACTTATGACCCTGTGTGTATTTTTGGGTACATGCACACATATGTGCGTCTATAAGCATCCACTGTTCTCACCTGCGCATAGGTATGTGTGATTGTCCATGTGGATGCACTCACCCATTTATTACCTTTTTAGAAGTATCAAGGCCCTCCCCCTCACAAAGGTATATTTCAAATCCTACGGTTGAGTACTGGCACTAAGACCTGTTTCTAGGGACTGTCCATGCATATATGAGTAATGTTTTAAATGACAATTTATAACTTTGTAATCCTTTTATTTCATATTATCTTGCTCTTAAGCTTTTCGAATATGTCCTAAGGAATACTTCCCGTATTTTAAATGTATCTGATCTTTCAAATGCATGTGATTAATGTTTTTCACAATTCGGATCTTTTGACAAAATTCTTGCCACGTACCGAAATTTGTTCTCCTATTGACTTTTGTCATCATGACATGTCATTATTATTATTGTTACCCTGGGTTTTCCTTGTGTGGCAAATTACAACGGGTGCCTGTGCTGGGATTTGTTTTCCCACAGCACAGACATATAAATAGCACCCCTAGGACACAAGCGGATACACTGCCAACACAGCCACACATTGGGTCCCCTTCCGGACACTAGGAGCCCCCTGGAACACTGAATAACAGATGAGCTTTTGTTTAAATTATCTCTCTTGTGAGTGTTTTTATGTACCTTGCCTTTAAAACCCTGATTTTAATACTGCACTTAGGTGGTGCTTCCTTTGTTCTCCCTTTCTTTGGATTTATGAATGACCGTTCTTTTCAGAGCCAATCTTTTATCGTTCTATGAAGAAGTAAGTGAGAACTTGGATTGTAGAAGTCCAGTGGATGTAGTTTATCTAGATTTTTCTAAAGCATTTGGTACTGTATCTCATAAACGTTTACTCTATACATTAAAGAGGAGTTCCACCCAAAAAAACAAGTTTGGTTTAATCCCCTCCCCTCCCCTCCCCCTTACATGCCACATTTGGCATGTAATTTTTTTGGGGGGGGAGTGGGGGCTTCAGTAGGAGTGGGACTTCCTGTCCCACTTCCTGCTTCCGCCGAGGGGCTGGTTAGGCGATTAAGCCTTAATCGCCTACACCAGCCCCTCCCTGTAGGCGATCACATGGGACACTGACAGGTCCCATGCGATTGCTTCTCCAATCAGCGGCGAGCCGTGCCGCGCGCGCATGCGCAGTGCGGCTCGCGCATGCGCAGTGGGTGCCCGGCCGTGAAGCCAAAGGCTGGAGACGCCGGCTGGGGAGGGGGGGAGAGGAGCGGAGCCCCGGTCGGCGCGTCGCTGGAACGCAGGAGTAGGTAAGTGAGTGTTTATTAAAAGCCAGCAGCTACACTTTTTGTAGCTGCTGACTTTTAATAAACACAATTTTGGGCTGGAACACCCCTTTAAGATCTGTTGGAGTTTATAAAATTGTATGTACATGGATAATAAACTGGTTACACTAATTAGTTCAAAGATTAGTGATAAATTCTCTAAATGGTCTGAAGTTGTGAATGGTTCTGCCTTGGGGCCAAAGCTGTTCAGTTTGTTTATTAATGATACAGAGGTTGCAATTAAGAGCTACATTTCAGTATTTGCTGATGCTGCCAAATTATGCATCGAAATAACTCCAGCAAAGGATTTAGCATCATTACAGGAAGACCTTGACAAAATAGGTAGTTGGTCAGCTACATAACAGGTTAGGTTAAATATTAACCACTTCATTACTGGGCACTTAAACCCCCTTCGTGCCCAGACCAATTTTCATCTTTCAGCGCTGACTCATTTTGAATGACAATTGCGCGGTCATACAACACTGTACCCAAATTATATTTTTATCATTTTTTTCCCACAAATAGAGCTTTCTCTTGGTGGTATTTGATCATCTCTGCGATTTTAATTTTTTGCGCTATAAATAAAAAAATTAAAAAAAAAAACACAATATTTTTTACTTGTTGTTATAATAATATCCCATTTAAAAAAAATATATATATATTTTTTTTTCCTCGGTTTAGGCCGATACGTATTCTTCTACATATTTTTGTTTAAAAATATCGCAATAAGGGTATATTGATTGGTTTTGCGCAAAAGTTATAGCGCCTACAAAATAGGGGATAGATTTAAAAATTAATTTTCAATTTTTTATTTTTTACTAGTAATGGCGGCGATCTGCGATTTTTTTTGTCGGGCCTGCGATATTGCGACGGGCATATGGGACACTTTTGACACAATTTTGGGACCATTAACATTTATACAGCGATCAGTGCTATAAAAATGCACTAATTACTGTATAAATGTGACTGTCAGGGAAGGGGTTAACAGTAGGGGGTGAGGAAGGGGTTAAATGTATTCCCTGGGTGTGTTCTTAACTGTGTGGGGGGAGAAGACTGACTATGGGAGGTGACCGATGCTGTGTCCCTATGTACAAGGGACACAGATCGGTCTCCTCTCTCCCTGAGGCCGCGTACACACGATCAAATTTGTCTGCTGAAACTGGTCCGCAGACCAGTTTCAGCGGACATATCCGACCGTGTCATACACACGGTCGGATATGTCCGCTGAAACTGGTCTGAATCTGGTCTGCGGACCAGTTTTATGAGATACAGTACCAAATGCTTTTTCCAGCAGACAAGTTTCAAGAGCCAAGGACCACTTGCTGGAGAGCTTCAGAAAGACCTGGAATAAGCAGAAAACAATAAGTAATGCACTCAACCGCCATGGCCTGTATGCATGCTCACCACGCAAGACTCCATTGCTGAAGAAAAAGCATGTTGAAGTTTGTTTAAAGTTTGCTGCACGCTATTTAGAAAAGCCTGTTAAATACTGTGAGAATATAGTCTAGTCAGATGACACCAAATTTGAACTCTTTGGATACACACCATGTTTGGAAATCAAATGTCACTGCACATCACCCCAAACACACCATACCAACAGTGAAGTTGGAGGAAGAAACAACATGGCGTGGGGCTGTTTTTCAGCATACGGTACTGGCAAACTTCCTATCATTGAAGGAAGGATGAATGAATGAAAAAATGTACCAAGGCATTCTTGATAAATGTCTGCTGCCATCTACTAGGATGATGAAGATGAAACAAGGGTGGGCATTTCAGCAACACCATGATCCCAAACATAAAGTCAAGGAAACTCTCAAAGAAAGAAAATAAAGCGCCTAGAATGGCCCAGCCAATCACCTGACGTGAATCCAACAAAAAAATCTATAAAAGAACTAAAGATCAGAGTTCATACAGGAAGCCCACAGAACTGTCAAGATTTCAAGACGGTGTGGAAGAATGGGCCAAAAACACACCTGAGCAATGCATGTGACTAGGTTCTCCATAAAGGAGTCGCCTTGAAGATGTCATTATTAACAAGGGATTTTGTACCAAGTATACTTTTAAGTTGACATGTTCAATACTTTTTCCCTGTGTCATTTCATTTTATTGCACATAACTTCATTTCTGAACTTATTTGTTTTTTTCTATGTATGGATTGCATGGGTTGTTATCTACATGTGGTGAAAATTTCATGTCAATAGCACCTTTAGAAATATATTTACCTAGAAAAATGTTGACGTGTTCAATACTTATTTTACCCGCTGTATAAGGAGACCAATATAATAAAGTAAACCAGGGAAAAAAACAGGAAGAGCCAACAGAGGCAGCAGACTGTCTGTGTATATCATATGGGTGACAACCTTTGAAAAAGGGGGCCATGCCCCCAAATGCACGATCATCTTGTGGGCCTACTACACTTCCTTGCTGTCCACAGTGGTTCCTATCCATGTGATATACACAGACATTCAGCTGCCTCTGTTAGCTCTACCTGTTGTTTCCCTGGTTTACTTCCTGGTTCCAAGCACCTTACATCATATCCACCTATACATCACTATTGACCACCTGGAAGGTTGCCACCTGCTGAACACTTATCGATACACTTTTAAATAGCTTGTAAATTTAAGTGCATATTTATTGTTTTTTCATTTAATAAATATGTTTTAATAAATGCTACATTTAGGTAGTGGCACTTTTCTCTCCTACTTTTTGTTTTCCCATGGCTTTCTGGTGGGAGCCTCCCCAGATCCTTCTTGGAGTAGAGATTGCTGACGCTGCCATAGTGTGAAATTCATGCCACAGTGTTTTATATAGACTTTGTTTAACCCCTTATGGACCGCCGCATGTACATTTACGTCGGCAGAATGGCACCGACAGGCACATCAACGTATATATACGTTGGTGCCTTGAGGGGGTTCGGGGGTCCGATCGGGACCCCCCCCGTACATGCGGCAGTCCGGTTACCTGGCCGAGCGATCCGTGCAGAGGGGGGCGGCTGTTTGTTTTTGTCTGCCCCCTCCGGATCGCTCTCAGCCAATCCACGCGCTCCCCTGCAGTGTCACTTCCTCCTCCTGTGTAAACACAGGAAGGAGGAAGTGATGTGATCTCTCCCTCTGCGTTTTTTCAACCACCGCTGAGGAGGGATCACATCGCACAGTAAGTCTGCACAACACTACACTGACACACAGACACATAGGTACATTTAACCCCCGCGATCGCCCCCCCCCCCTGTCACAGTGTCACTGAATGCAGTGATTATATGTATGATCACTGCAGTTAGTGTCAGTGTGACAGGCAGTTAGTGTCAGGTCCAGGGTAGCCCCCGTACCCCCCCTAATAAAGTTTTAACCCCTTGATCACCGCCCTAGTTAACCCCTTCACTCCCTATTGCCAGCGTCACTAAGCGATCATTTTTCTGATCGCTGTATTAGTGTCGCTGTTCCCGCTAGGTAGCTATTTTTTTTTTATTGCGATTTTTTTTTACTAAAGACATGTGGCTAAATAAATTTTGGCCTAAATGTTTGACTAAAATTTTGTTTATTTGATTTTTCTTATAACAAAAAGTAAAAAATATCGATTTTTTTCAAAAATGTCGCTCTATTTTTGTTTATAGCGCAAAAAATAAAAATCGCAGAGGCGATCAAATACCACCAAAAGAAAGCTCTATTTGTGGGAAGAAAAGACGCAAATTTTGTTTGGGAGCCACGTTGCACGACCACGCAATTGTCAGTTATAGCGACGCAGTGCCGAATCGCAAAAAGGGGCCTGGTCATTTACCTGCATTTTGGTCCGGGTCTTAAGTGGTTAAGGATTAAAATACTCTCTCTTTTTATGTTGTTTATTATTCCATTCCTATTGCTTTTCTTTTCTTTTTTCTTTTTTGGCAGTTGCACTAGTTTTAATGCCCTTTATATAAACCTTTTTAGTAACTTTGCAAATGCAGTTGCACTCGTTTTTCTCAAGACTTAGGGTTTATTTACTAAAGGGAAAAATGCTGTGCAGTTTGCAAAGTGCAGTTGCTCCAGAGTTTAGTAAATGAGCAGAAACTCTGCTGACTTCCACCATCCAATCATGTGCAAGCAAAATTGCTGTTTTTTTTTTTTTTTTCCTTGCATATGATTGGGTACCCTTTGCAAAGTGAAGCCCTACCTAATTTGCTAATTTATGAAGCAACTGCACTTGCAGAAAGCTACTTCGCCTGCTTTGCCTTTAGTAAATTAACCCCTTAGTGAATGTGGTGAAGTTCTGCTGATTTCCATCATCCAATTGTGTGCAAGCAAAATTGCTGTTTATATTTCTCTTGCACTTGAGTGGGTATTCTTTAGAAAGTAAAGCTTCGTCACATTCACTAAGCTCTGGGGAAAATGAGTGCAACTGCACTTGCAAAGTGCACAGTCTACTTGCCTTTAGTAAATCAACCTCATTGGTTTCACCATACCGAAAAAAGGGGAATCTTCAACAACATCACAGATAGATTTGTTTAAATTGTAATCGTGACAATAAATGAGGGGGAAACTTTTCAATCCCTTACAATACAAAAAAAAATGTTTTGTCTGGACTTTCATATTAGAGTTACTGCAAAAGATACAAGTGAAGAAAAATAGCATTAATCTCTGCATATGGAAAGGGTTATTCACTGCAAGAACTGGTAAAATATTAAATAATCTTCCACAGATACTGGTTCTAGCCAACACAATAGATTGCTTAAAAAAAGACCTGGGTGCGTTACTAAATGCAAAAATGAAAAGGGCTATTAATATTTATATACAACAAACAGAATGTTGATCCAGGTAGTCATCCAATTGATTCTACTTCTACTTGACATCTGTTCCCTATAACAACGTGGACCATTTTATAAGGGTTTTTGCCTTTGTCTGGCTCAGCTATAGGTTTAAGAATGCAAGATTTTTGGGGTGAACTGAAAAGAGATGTCGTTTTTGAACCTAACTATCTAACTGCATCAGAGAAATTTTTGTAATAGCAAAATATCATTCCTCTAACTATGACAAGAAAATAAAAGAGGATGAAGTAAAGGAAATACTTGTTTATGTTTAATATGTTCTTAATAACATGGCTATATAGTCTTTGCAAAATGGATAACAGCAAAGAAAGCGTAAATAGGTTTGACTTCATTCTGTAGTTGAAGTGATTGTAAATGATCACCTTGTAAAACAACCCATTCGGTTTAAAATAGAAGTGAAAGGCAAAACATTTGTGTATAGATATTAAAAAATATATTAATCCCTTTTTGATAAGTGATCACATTCCCTCTGTTCTCAGCTGCATAAGAGCTGGGGGGAGGAGAAGCAACAGTACACTGAGCTTCCGAGTGAATGGCTCTACAGCAGGGACATGTCAAGACAAGTCTGATCATTGGAGGAGAGCACACTGAGTTTCCAGCATAGGTAGAGAACTGACCATGGTGTTTTTTTATGCTTAGTGTGGTCAGTTTTTAATAGGAAATAAAGTGGACTAGCTGGAAAAATGGTGATTTCATACAAAGGAAGCAATACAAAGAGAACAGGAGACTTTCTCATACAAGTACATGGTATAGCAGGCACATATCAGGAATATGAAGTTTTAGGGTAACCCCATAATTTTTTTTCTTGAACCCATTTTATCTAAAAATGATAAATATTTTTTAATTGACATAAATGATATCCCTGTGATATGAACCATCAATGGTACGAGAAAAGCAATTGGAACCTTGGTCCATTCCATACAATGGGCCAGATTCAGGTAGAGTTAGGCTGGCGGATCAATGGATCTGCCAGCCTAACTGTCACTTTAAGCCGGCGTTTTTGTTTTCTGTAACCAGAAAACAAGAAACGCCGGGTTGGAGTTCCGATGCGATCGGCGTAATTGAATTTCGCCATCGCATCGTTACTTCAACTTAAAAATGGCGCCGGGGGCAATCCCGCCGATTTACGCTCAAAAAATATGTTAATGAGCGGGAATCGGCAATTCACGATCTTTTTCGGGCGCGACGCAGTGACTTTACGACGTTTCCGGAAGCGATACGCGGTGTATAGATAAAGCAGCCCCCTAGTGGAGTATCCTATGTTAGGTATAGCCGTCGTCATCGCGTCGGAAAAAAAACAAAACGCGTCGTTTGCGTAAAACATTCTTGAATGGGGACGTGACGTCATTGACGTTCACTGACAGAACTTGGAGCATGCGCACTGGGATGCATTGACACTCGACGCATGCGCAGTACGTTCGCCGCGGGATCGCGCATAGTTAGAATACTACACGCCCCGTACCCGCCCAATTTGAATTCCGCTGGCTCATTTGCGATGCACTGCCGCAACTTTAGGAGCAAGTGCTTCCTGAATAACAGCACTTGCTCCTAAAATTTCGGCAGAGTAACGCAAATGAGAAGCGTTACTCCAGAGCAAAGATGCTCTGATCTACCTGAATCTGGCCCAATTACTGCTTTCACAGAGAGAAAGAACAATATTTAACTCTACTTGTGTTTCCAATGGCTATCTACATATGCCTGGAATTGATTATTTTCTCTTGTGTGTGTCCATTCTTCCTCCAAAGCTTGTCATAGATAACTAGGTGTAAACAAAGAAAAACTAGCAACTTGAGATTCCTCATTCTATGTAAGTAGTATGATGTAGTTGAGAAAGTGGATATGAAGATATAATTACTGAGGCAGTCCTGCAATCATTATCAGCAGCTCCCCCAATAAACATAGAACTTCATCAGCTCCTCATCTTTAACCACTTCATCCCCATTAAAGGTTTTACCCCCTTAATAGCCAGGCCATTTTTTGCGATACAACACTGTGTTACTTTACCCTGCCTTAGCCACCTTATTCCTGTTTTGACCACTTTTTATTTGACTGCATTGTATTGGATTACATTGATTTTACACAATAAAGACGCCATTCAACGGAGTGCGGCAGTCCGGGATTTGTTCTTTTTTCATGGACCTGTGCAGAGCCAGCACCTGTTGGTTTTTTTTTTTTTTTTATATTTAATCCTTCTTTTTTTATTTAGGAAATATTGGTTTTACAACAGAAATTTCTTATTAATCACATTATAACAAAACATATATACAGAACAGTCACTTATTGTCTCGTAGCCCCTTATATTTGTTAGGGCTAGGAAAGAAACTAGGAAAGAAACTTAGAGGTGGCAGGGTTGGGGTGAATGGAGGCTAATTGTTTACGTCTGGGGTTCACCTAGCTGCAAAGCCCTAAAGTTTCTCCTCCAGGTTTCAGTTCCCCCTCTATTTAGTAGGGTGTTATATTCCCCTATTTTCTCCAGTCTTTCCCTATTGTCCATCTTAAATTGTCCTTTTTACCCCAACCTCACCCTGTCCCTGATTCCATTTATAATTCCCGTATTCTCTTGTGTTACCGTATCTCCTTTTATTCCCTTCTTCCCCCCTGCCCTCCCCTACCCCCAAAGTAAAAAAAAAAAGAAAAAAAAAAAGGGGGGTCTTCTCCCCCACCCACCCTCTCCCTCCTCTCCCCTCCTGTGGGACAGAGCTCCCCATCCGGTTTCTTAGGGCCTTGCTCTATCCCGTTCCTCCACTCCCCTCCCCATCAACTTCCTCCCCTCTTCTGAGTACATAAATGTGTTCCATGCTCCCCAGGTCATATTATATTGTTCCTTTCTATCTTGGGCTGATAAAACCACGTCTTCTATTGCGCAAATATTCCTCACCCTATAGAGCCAGTCGGTTATCGTAGGGGGGTTGTTTTTTTTCCAATTTTGAGTTATCCCCGCCTTAGCTTTGTTGATCATATGACATATGATCGATTTCTTATATATTTTTATTGGAATCTGTGTTAGGTGCAACAGACAGAAAGTTGGGTCGTCCTGCATTTGATATGTTGTAAATTTTTGGGTTATCCTTATTACTTCCTGCCAGTATTTCCTAATCTTTGGACAGGTCCAGAATAGATGGTATATGGTTCCCCTGTCTTTCTTACATCTCCAGCAGGTGTCTAAGGTTCCCGGGTACATCCTTTCTCTGGTGTATAATACCATCTATTTAATATTTTATAATTTAATTCTTGGAGCCTAGTGCTTATTGATGTTTTCATGGTTAAGTTAATTATTTTTTGCTGCTGAGTTTGTGAGAAATTTCTCTCCATATCTCTGGCCCATTCTCTTATAGATGGTATCTCCTGGCCTTCTAAAGGTGTTATTCCTAGCCTATACATCCTAGACAGTAGTTTATCTGGGGGTTCCTGGTCTTCACAGTATCTTTCAAATTGTGTTAATTCCCTTTTGTATCTACTTATTGGTCCCAAGGAGTTCAGAAAGTGACACAATTGTATAGCTTGCCAATTTTTAACCCCATATCTTCCTTCCGGGAGTACCAATTCGGCTACAGTTGGCCATCTGTCTCGTTCTGAGAAATTTACTGTCTGTATAAGGCCCCTCTCTCTTAGATTCCTGTAGGCTCCTTTCTCCATACCTGGTGAGAAGCGTGGGTTTCCTAGTACTGGATACAGGGGGGAATATCTTGAGGTATGTTTACCTAACTGGCATATCTTATGGCCTATTGCTAGCGTCGTCCCTATGATTGGATGATTTTTTAATTGTTTCGGCAGTGCTTGATAGCACCAGAGTGCTCTATGCAGTGGGACTTGACTGATTTCTTGTTCGAGGTATACCCATAGCTTTGATCCTGTACTCCTACCCCATTCTATAATCCTACCCATATGGACCGCTTGATAATACTTAGTTACATCTGGTATTGCTAAGCCTCCGTTACTCTTAGGTAAAGACATTCTACTCCTACTGACCCTGGGTTTTTTCTTAGACCAAATAAACTTGAAAAGAAGCCTGTTTACTTGAATTAAAAAGGCAGGGGGGATCTTAATTGGTATTGTTTGAAACAAATATAGTATTCTAGGGAGTATGCTCATCTTGATAGCATTACATCTCCCAAACCAAGAATGAAATCCCCTCTGCCATTTCCTCAATGTATCCTTAATTATATTCATCAATGGAGGGAAATTTGCTTCAAAAATGTTACCTAGTTTTGGCGGGATATGTATCCCCAAATATTTCAGAGAGGTCTTAACCCACTTAAATTTAAAGCTGGGTTTTAGAATTTGTTGTAGGCCCCCCGGTAATTCCACACTCATTGCTTCTGATTTCTCATAGTTAATTTTTAAATTTGCTAGTTCCCCATACTCCTCTATTTCTCTCATCAGGTTCTGTAGTGATTCCCGGGGGTGAGATATGGTGAACAGCATATCATCTGCAAATGCAGATATTTTATATTCTCTGTCCCCTACATCTAATCCCCACACTCTCGGATTTTGCCTTATCCTATTCAACAGAGGTTCCAGTGTCAAAACGTATAATAGCGGGGACAATGGGCACCCCTGTCTTGTTTCATTCAATATTTTAATGGGCTCTGAGAGGATCCCGTTTACCTTGATTAGTGCTTGAGGTGTAGTATATACCCCCATAATCCATCTATACATATGTTCTCCCAGTCCTATGTGTCTTAATACTCCTGCCATAAACTTCCAATTGACTCGGTCGAAGGCCTTTTCGGCGTCTGTGCTCAGAAAGATTGAAAGTGTTTTGGTTTCTCTTGCCCAGTGTACCAGGTTCAGCACTTTGATGGTATTGTCCCTGGCTTCCCGGGTCGGGATAAAACCCACCTGATCTAGATGTATTAGCTGTGTCAAGAGGGGCTGTAATCGGGCTGCTATTAATTTAGTGAAAAGTTTTAGATCTGTGTTCAACAATGAGATCGGGCGATAGCTACCGCACTCCGCCGGGTCCTTCCCTTCTTTGAGAATCACCGCAATATGTGCCATGAGGGCTTCCGGGCGGAGTGCGGTAGATCGGCCGATCTCATTGAACATCCTAATAATATACGGTCCCAGAGCGAGGTAGAAATGCTGGTAATATTGTATAGAGAACCCATCTGGACCTGGAGCTTTCCCTTTTTTCACCATTTTCATAACTCCTTGGAGTTCCTCCATTGAGATGGGTCTGTCCAGGTTCTCCCTTTCAGTTGAGGGTAGTCTTTTAAGATGTGCTGAGGATAGATAATCCTCTATCCTTCCTCTAGGGATATCTATTTGTTCTAAGTTGTATAGGGAGGAATAGTATTCTCTGAATCTCTGTGCTATATCTTTAGGGAGTGACCTTACCTGACCGTTCTTACCCTTAATATGTGGTATATACACAGTATTCCTAGTGTCTTTTAATTTCCCTGCTAAGACTTTACCGCACTTATCCCCTAGTTCATATGTTATCCTTCTACCTACTTGAATAATCGCTTTAGCTTTATACCTCAGTAGGTCAGCTAACTCCCTCCTTTTATGTCCTAGTTCTTCTCCTACGCTTATTGACTGCATACCCTTATGTTGCATTTCCAAGGTTTGGATGTCTATCGTTAGTTTGCTAACCTGATTTTCTCGCATTCTTTTTATTCTTGCCCCATGCTTTATTAATAGTCCCCTCATCACCGCCTTGTGGGCCTCCCACACCACACTTGGGTCGCTCCCCGGGGTATCGTTGATCCGAAAGTATTCTCCTAGTTCCTTTTCTACTGCCTCTTTAACCTCTGGGGTCTGTAGTAGGCTTTCATTCAGACGCCAACGATACCCCGTGGAGAGAGCCTTGCCTGATATTGTTATGTCAATTGCCACTGGGGCGTGGTCTGACCAAGTTATATTCCCAATGTTTACTTCCTCAACTCCTGTCAGTAAATAATGAGGGATCAAGAAATAATCCAACCGGGAATACCTTTTATGTGGATTGGAATAGAAGGTATAGTCTCTCTCCTCTCCATGGAATATCCTCCAAGCATCAACCAGATGCATTTCTTTTAACTTTTGTAGAACACGCCTCCTAGATTTTCCCGATAGGGAGGAAGATCCTAGAGATGTATCTAATTTGGGGTCCAGTGTCATGTTGATATCTCCTCCTAGGATCAACTTCCCTTCTACAAATTTGTCTAATTTAGACAATACTTTAATTAGGAAGGTATCCTGATACGTATTAGGTGTATATATCGTAGCTAATGTTACTTTCTCGTCTCCTAAGGTACCTTTTAAGAATATATACCTTCCATTTTCATCTATCTGTTTTTCCATTAGTGCCCAGGCGATCTGGTTGGATATTAATATAGCCACTCCTTTAGATTTAGATGTTGGGCTAAAGGAGTGGTAGGCACAGGGGAAGACTCTATTTTGTAGATAGGGTAACCGACTGGCTCTAAGATGGGTTTCTTGGACAAAGGCCACGTCTGAGCGCATTTTTTTGAGTTCACTAAGGAGCATTTTCCTTTTTTCTGGGTTGTTTAGTCCCTTGACGTTGAAAGTGGTAATCCTTATACCCCCCATCTTGCAACCCGGGGCCTTCCCCTTCCCTCTCCCTCCCCTCTCCCCCTGGAGCCGGGAGGCGAGGAGAGCAAGTGAGGGAGGGAGGGGAGTGCGCCGCAGCAAAAAGAGGAGAGAGGAGGGAGAAGGAGAGAAAGAGAAAAAAAAAAAAAACCCTCCCGCCCCACCCAACCCAACCCAACCCTCCGCTTCCCCTGACTTATTGACAGTGGGGGTCGGGGGGGTTCAGTACACAGACCCCCCCTCTGACCCAGAGCCAATTTAGCTCCTACTTGCTTACTCTAATACCCTATCCCCTGAGTATTCCCCTGAGTAATTCCCTATCGGGGGGTACTGGTTACGCACGCTCCTGTACCAAGGTGCCCCCGCTACCTCCAGCCCTCCTTCCAACTCCACTTTATTTAAATTATACCATATATATTAAACTATATATTATAAATATTATGTTGCCTATCTTTATTAATCCCTGGCTCTCGAGTTATCCTAATTTATCCTAATTTCATTCCTCCCCCTTCTCTCCCCTCCCCCCCCTCTCACCCCCCCCTATCGTCGCCCCACTCGAGAACTACTCATTCTCCCTATGTACCTATTCATTAATAACTCCAGGGTAATGTCCTCCCTCCCCCTAATGGCTTCCCCGTATATAAATGTTCCCCCCCTCCCCTCTCCCAATCCTAGGGTTAGATCACTAGATAGAATGTATATACCAGTTATTCATATAGCATTGTCACAGTGCATAGTACATAGTACATATAATCTGTAATACAGTGTTCTTACAATAGTTCAAAAAAAGAAAAAACGGAAAACTAATTTTATACTACATTCTAGAAGATCATACGTGGCACGTCTCAATCCGTGCCCTAACCAATTAATTTCCCCCGGTCCAATACAATAGTGATGCATTAATAATTCCAAATAAATTGTACTGATCCTTGTACCTGGGTTATCAATAGGCCTGCTTAAAGTCTATAAAGTATATGTACCGGTTATTCATATAGCATTGTCACAGTACAGAATAAATAATAATCTGTAATACAGTATTCTTACAATAGTTCTTACAGTAGTTCAAAAAAAAAAAAAGAAAAAAGGAAAAGGAGAAAAGGGAAGCTAATTTTATAATACATTCTAAGAGATCATACCTAGTACGTCTCCATCAGTGCCTTATCCAACTAATCTCCCCTGGTATGATTTCTCGTACATATTCATAATACATTTATAGTGCTTTAATAGTTCCAAATAAATTGTATTGATCCTTATACTTAGGTTATCTATAAGCCTGCTTAGTGTCGGGGGACTCCCCCCCCCCTCCCTACCCCTCTCCCATCCTACCCCCCCCCCAATGTGTGTATATATTACTGTGAGAGCCTACCTGCTCTAATACTGTGGGCTGTGAACTGTGAACAGTGAGTCGTAGCTAACCTATTTAGTGTCTTCTGTGGCTTATGTGGTGCCCTTCTGTTTATTATGCCCATAGGGCTCTCGCTTTAATTCCCACCCCCCTAAACCCCCCTAACCCTTGTGTAAGTGTATATTATCTGATTATCCATTATGATGTGTAGTGTTATTATATTACCCCCCATTATACCCCCCTTATAACCCCACCCCTTGCTTCCCACTTCCCTATCTTATTCCCCCTGTCTAATCCCCATTCCCCCCTCCCACCTCCTCCTTGATTTCGTACAATAGCTGCTTGCTCGCCGCCGAAGGCAATTGCACAAAATCACGTACAGATACACAATAGAGCCGACTTACCACAGGAAATATGCAGTAGGTGTTTGGCAAGTGGTTAAAACAATAACTTTCATCTTCCTCTTTTTTTTTTCTAATTCGTTTTCACTATTTAGGCTAGAAATAATTTCATGATTTTTCCAGAAATGCAGTGTCCATGTGACTTTCTGTAACCTCAAAAGAAAGCACATCACCGGAAGTAATGGGGTTATGGGGGTAATGAAAGGGAGAATATGAGGGTATGGGGAGCTTAGACCAGGTAGAGAAGCCTGATAACACTCTAGATTTGTTCCTCAGAGTTCATGCATTTGCTGTAGAAGTGGGGTGTCTCCACCTCTCATGCTACCTCTTTCCTCCTGGGGGAAAAATCTTGTTATACTTGGTAATTATGGTAAGGTTCTAGAAGACACACCTTTTGTATATATGTAGGTTATTGTATTTATGTTATGTCGCGTCTGAGATTTTAATGTCTTTTGGAATTTATGATGTACTTTATGGTGATGTATTTTGTTTAGTAACCTTTTTGTTAAATTAATAAACATAACTTAAAGAGTGAAAGGAAAGCACAAGCTTTATCATTTTGGTCCCATTAATCCACCATGTAATTGAGATCAACAAAGGGATGTCTGAAATCCAACTTGTGTGACAACATAGCTTCCTTCATAGATACAGTGAAGAAATCAGTGTAGACTCGAAGGCTCAGGAAATCTGTTATTTGAAGAATTGCCACCACATCTGGGCCTACTTAGCCACAATATATGAAATGTTTTTTTTTGGGTTTAGATACACTTTAAGTCATTTGTGTACAAGGCCTAAGAACAGTGTATAGAATAGACTGCTGATAGCATTTTGTGTCATTGACCACACTGTTTCCCTCTAATTTCTATAGCTAAAGCAGGCACACTTAATGCAGGTTAGGTTTGAAAGCTCAGTAAACATAATATAGGCATTTCATAAAAATAGCAATTTGTAGTTTAAATATTACTGTAACTTAGGGTAAAAAATGAGATGTAACTTAGGGTAAAAAATGTAATGTAACTTAGGGTAAAAAATGGGTGCAGGTTTTTTATTGGTTTCCTGTATCCTTTGGGTATAATGTATTTTAGATGTTTAAATTATCGCTATGACTTCTGCAAATTGTATTCCATAGAAAGCCCCTGAAACCATAAGGTTCTACAAATGCGCAGAGATTGTGCGGCTCATATGCTGTAAGCCAGGTATTCTGTGTTGAAGACAACAAAGCCCAGAATTAGGAACAACCTGCCACTAACAGTCTGTTGAATTGTAGCGACATATCAATTACCTGGGACTCAGAAAGTGTTACAAAGCTCTCAGCGTCTCTCCAAAAGCGTACATTTCCTTCCAGCGAAGAGACACTTTTTATTATATTGTTCTAATGGTACTACTAATATATTATTAATTTCATAAAAATTTCCTAGAATAATCAAATAACTAAAAAAGGCACTACACATATTATTTTACTGTAATTTTAGATTTATTTTATTTTGAATAATGAAATCTTTTTCTCTATAGATAGTCAGCTGTAATGTACAACGTTGTAATAGGAACACAAAAATGTTATGCTCCCCCTAATGGGAAATATGTAAGTGACCAATTTAAATTATTAAAGTTGTAGTTAATGTAATAATTAAAGCATACAATTTAAATGAAGCTTCAGTTAACATTTCTCGTGAATTTATCGGTCCATACGGACATGTTTTAATTTTTTGTTCAGGTTCTTAGGTTAAAATCAAGAAGTAAAAAATCAAAAGATAATTATTTCTCACAAGAGAGTAGTTATGTTTCTGCTTATTAGGAGTAAATTGTGGAAGTAAAAAAGTAGCTTGAATTAAGTGTGGAGCAGATTATATGCCTGTCAAGAAGTTAATCTCATGCTACTAAGCTCTGAAGGCTGCTACCTACCTTCAGTAATTTTTTTACATTACATTACATTCCTGTACAGGGGATCAAATTAAAGATATATATTGGATGCTGTGTGGGGTATTAAAGGAACAATACATTTTTTAAATACAAACATGTTATACTTACCTCCACTGTACAGCTCGTTTTGCACAGAGTGGCCCCGAACCTGGTTTTCTGGGGTCCCTCGGCGGCTGTCTCGGCTCCGCCCCGCAAGAACTATACACCTTCATGTGAGATCTCCCGTATGGTGGTAATTTCTTACGGGCGTTCTCCCTTGATACAGCCGATGGCCATAGTCGCTCACTATATCACTCGCCCTCCCGGCGTGCCGCGTCATTGGATGTAATTGACAGCAGCGCGAGCTAATGGCTGCACTGCTTTCAATCAACCAATGAATGAGCCGAGAACCCTGACTGAGAACCCACGGCACAGGCGGTCAGGTAAGTAAACGGGGGGGGGGGGGGGGGGGTGCCGCTAATCCTAGGATGTTTTTTCACCTTAATGCATGAAAAAAACATGTACCATTTAAAGTATACCTGTTATTTGCTCTGCCTGGGCAAAGCATGTGTTTAGTTTACATAAGGTATATGAGATGAAATTAAAGGGTTAGGTTTAGGTTAAATGTATGGGTTCAGTTTAAGAGCCAAGGTTTATGAGATAAAATTAAGTTTAAGGTGGTTCTAATGCCTTAAAACTTAATTTTAACTTAATGCATTAAGATGAAAAACCTGCTGTGCTGCAGCTGCCCCCCAGACCACCCCCCCTTTCCCTTCCTGAGCCCATCTGATCCAGTGATGTGCATGAGTGCAGCAGCTCCCGCCACTGTCTCTCTCCTTAGTGGACAGATTCATAGTAGCGGTTGTCTTCTGCTGCAGTCAATAAAATCCAGGGGCAGAGGGAGTCCCGATGTCAATTGATACATGAATTGGGACTGCTGCATCCATTGTGTAAAACGTGATCAAACAACCAAATCAGTGAAAAATCCAAGGAGCAGTGATAAAATAAGATCGTACCAATCAAATGAAAATTAGCTGAAACCAGTCCAAAAGAATACTGACTTTGTGCAAAATTGCAAAACATGAGTCTCTGTGCAAAAATAAATGAATAAATAAATAAATAAAATTCCCCCAAAAAAATGTATTCCAAAAAATAATAAATAAATATAATAAATTAAATGAAATAAAAGTCCAATTTTTTTTTGAGATTTAGAGAGGCTTGTTTACAAGCCAGCCAAGGTGAGAGGCTAGGGGAAACGGGTTTACTTGGATTGAAGCACCTACTCTCAGAATTTATTGTGCATTGGAGCACTGTGCACTCAGAAATTGCTGTGGATATTAGAAGATTTTACACAATTTTTTGGACTTTTATTTAATTGTATTTATTATATTTATTCATTCATTTTTTGGAATACTATTTTTTATTTATTTATTCATTTATTTTTGCACAGGGACTCAAGTTTTGCAATTTTGCATGAAGTCAGAATTCTTTTGGATTATTTTTTTAGCTCATTTTCATTTGATTGATACAATCTTATTTTTTCACTGCTCTTTGGATCTTTTACTGATTTGGTTGTTTGATCACAATTTTTAGATACGCATTGTATTTTATGCGTATTTATTTACACATTTGGCATTTGCACTTTTGATTGCACAAGCGCCACAACACCCCCTTTATTCATTCTGTTTAGTGTGAGAGAACATATATGGTTGTGGCAGCTGTTTATTTATATACTTTAATATTGATATTTAGTGTGGTTTGCACATTAGTTCCCCCTTATACTCAATCTATAAAGCTTGTCTCAGCTGTCAGAAAAAAGGTGGCGGACAACTTACGTTACACACTGCAGAGCTCAATGAGGAGAGCTCTGAGAACTGATTAGAGGGAAAGGACACACCCCCCTTTCACACAAGATGTGTGCTAGAGATCCCTCCCATC
Organism: Rana kukunoris; assembly: GCA_029574335.1. Taxonomy (NCBI): domain Eukaryota; kingdom Metazoa; phylum Chordata; class Amphibia; order Anura; family Ranidae; genus Rana; species Rana kukunoris. The sequence goes on along the minus strand of CM056049.1, from coordinate 112,802,090 downwards.
ACCTTTTTTCTCTTGGTGTCTGGAAAACTTGTCAGAACTTGTCAGAAGTGACTCCTGCCAATAGAGGAACGAAGCAGCAGAGAGAAATGACACTTAACAAGTACAAGCATACTTTTTCCTAAAAAAAACTTCAAAGAGAAAAAGGAATTGATGATATTCCTTGTTTGTTGTTTGAGTCAGAAAAGGTTTCTCTTTGTTGACCTGGTAGGCTTATACGATTATACATTTCACACCATTTGTCTGTGAGCTGTTTTAGCATAGCACATTTAGTTAAACACATTATTGCATCTACAGAATGTGCAAATGTAATAAAACAATATATTTTTTCATTATATATGCCTGAATGTGTAGGAATTCAGCACTTCTGTCTTCAGGTGACCAAACTTCTCTAATATTATGGGAATCTCTATACCCTTAGGCCTTAGACCTAAAAATATGTCTGAGAGTGGTTATTTCTATATTATGTTATGATTCCTCAAGTGCACTATTTTTAACAGCAACATTTTTCTAGGCCAGAATATTTACAGTCTGAATGTCTAACCTAGTTTTTTTTATTGGATATGGGCATAGGTCTACTGTCTCTAATACAGATTAATATTAAATTGTTTCCATAAAATGAATTTGGGAAAATGGCTACTGATCTCAAAAACAGTACAGTTAAAGTGTATGTCAAGCAAAACACTTTCCTGGTCTTGGATAGTGTGGGTAAAGGATTACAACCCCTGTCTGTTTTCTTTTTGTTTACTGCTATCAGAAAGATTTACCCTGGCTTCCCTTACTGCTGACAATGTTTTACCAAACGAAGAGTGAGGAAATCTTCAACAGGGACAACAATAAATATCTTCCAGGGGTTCAAGCCTTCCCCATCTCTACTAAAAAAGTGTTTTTACTGACTATTCCACATGGTCTAAAATAAGAGTGTGCAAAAACACTTTAAAACTTCACAACCCCACATTTCCTGAAACTCCCTAACCAGGTATGTGTCTAGCGTCAGGACAGTACACAGGCACTCGAATAGGCAGAAAATAAAAATAGCTCTGGGGTGTGGACCTTTATTAACAAATCTGCTGCAAACAGCATCATTGTCATCTTCAAATTCTGCCTGCAGCAGATCAGTCAAATTACCACCCAGTTGGGTACCACCCGAGGAAACTCACAATTCTGCACCATAGAGCTTGGTCGAAGCAACACACAGTGAGACAAACTGGCAGCAAAGGGCACATTGCACATCCAAAGTTTCCAAAAGTGCCTTTTATTGCAGATGGTCAAAATTCACCAGGGACACCAGGTGTTAGTCCCGTAGATGTGTTTTACACATCTGATATTAATGATTAAGGACAAATCAGATGTGTGAAACACGTCTACGTGACTAACACCTGGTGTCCCTGGTGAATTTTGACCGTCTGCAATAAAAGGCACTTTTGGAAACTTTGGATTTGCAGCCATGTCTTCTTTTTCTTAAGTTTTTACGGAGGTGGGTTGGGGCTAGCACTCCTAATAGGTTTCAATCAAGGTATTGCACAAACCTGGAGCAGCAGATTCCTCTTCTTTTGATCCACATGGAGCAAAGCTGCCATTTAGTTTTGAGCACTGCTAATTCAGATTTTTTTTTCTCCTCCTCTTCTGCTAGTCCTACCATATGAGGAGAATGGTTGGGGTGCCAGTGGAGAGGAAGAGGGATGTGGTGTGTGCATTACATAGGAGGAGTAAACAAGGCTGCCAGCCCTTACACAATGCAGTGGGAAGGGCAAGCAGCACGAACAGAAGGGGGGGGGGGAGTTATAAAGCTAGTGGGAAGAGCAGGAAGCTGTATAAGCCATAAGCTGTCCACCATTCCCAGATCATCCTGTGAAGGGCAAATGGCCCAATGTTGTGTTTGTGGCTGTTATATACATTTATTTTAAAACGTTATTTACATATTTACAAATGTTTTGCTTTTTATTTAAATGTATAATTATTTTTACTAGTAAGGCTGTCCCTGTCTGTGTAATGCAAATGTGGGCAGGGACAGGGCCATCTTAATAGCATCATGGGCCCCTGGGCAAAGTAATTCTATGGGGCCCCTACAAGGTTGCCCCAATTTACGCATCTACTCTCAAGAATCGAAGTACAATATTTATACTTTTCAGCGTGTCACTTGCCATCTTCCCATTACCAAATTCAGTGTGTCACTTGCCACCGTCCCCTGTTACTAAATTCAGTGTGTCACTTGCCACCGTCCCCTGTTACTAAATTCAGTGTGTCACTTGCCACCGTCCCGTTACCAAATTCAGTGTGTCACTTGCCACCGTCCCCTGTTACCAAATTCAGTGTGTCACTTGCCACCGTCCCCTGTTACCAAATTCAGTGTGTCACTTGCCACCTTCACCTGTCAACAAATTCAGCGTGTCAATTGGCACCCATCCCCTGCCACCAGATTCATTGTGTCAATTGCCATCAAATTCAGCGTGTCACTTGCCACCGTCACCTGTCACCAGATTCAGCATGTCTCTTGCCACCTGCCATCAAATTCAGCGTGTCACTTGCCACCGTCACCTGTCACCAGATTCAGCATGTTTCTTGCCACCTGCCATCAAATTCAGCGTGTCACTTGCTATCGTCACCTGTCACCAGATTCGGCATGTCAATTGGCACCCATCCCCTGCCACCAGATTCAGCGTGTAAAGTGGGGGGGGGGAATGAGGGAGGAGAAGAAAGGAAGGAGAGAAGGCGGGGGAAGGAGGGGGAGAGAAGGAAGAAGGAGGGGGGGGGGAGGGAGGAGAGAAGGAGGAGGGGGGGAAGGAGAAGGAGGGGGAGGAGAAGAAAGGGAGAGGAAGGAGGGAGGAGAGAGAGAGGAAGGGGGGGAGAGAGAAAGAAGGGGGAGAGAGAAGGAAGAGGGGAGAGAAGGAAGAGGGGGGAGAGAGAGGAGAGAGGGGAGAGAGACGAAAGAGGGGAGAGACGGAACAGGGGAGAGGAGAGGGGAGAGAAGGAGAAGGGAGAGAAGAAGAGGGGAGAGAAGAAGAGAGAGAGAAGAGGAGAGAGAAGGGGGGAGAATGAGAAGGGGGGAGAGATGAAGTGGGGGAGAGATGAAGGGGGGAAAGAAGGAAGAAGGAAGGAAGGTGGGGGAGAGAGAGAGGGGAGAGGGGAGAGAGGGAGAGAGGAGAAGGGGGAGAGAACGAAAAAGGGGGGAGAGAAGAAGAGGGGAGAGAACGAAGGTGGGGGGGGGGAGAAGAAGAGGGGAGAGAAGGAAGGTCGGGAGAGAGAAGGTGGGGGGGAGAAGGAAGGGGGAGGGAGAGAGGGGGGAAGAGAAGGAAGGTGGGGGGGGAGAAGGAAGGGGGGAGAAGGAAGGGGGAGAGAGGGGGAGAGAAGGAAGGTGGGGGGGAGAGAAGGAAGGGGGAGAGAGCGGGGGGAGAGAAGGAGGGGAGGGGGAGAGAAGGAGGGGGAGAAGGAAGAGGGAAGAAAGGAAGAAAGGGGGGGGGAGAAGGAAGGGGGAGAGAAGGAAGGGAAGGAGAAGGAAGGTGGGGGGAGAAAAGGAAAGTGGGGGGGAGGAAGGTGGGAGGAGAGAAGGAAGGGGGAGAGAGAGGGGGAGAATGAAAGGTGGGAGGAGAGATATTGAAGTGGCAAACAAACCATTTCTCTATTTAATCCTTCCAGGGTCTAAGCAGTCACTTAGCAGGCTGGATATATGCCAATGTGCCCCTTTCCTCTCTTTTTTTCCCTTTCGGGCCTGCATACCAACGATTCCTATGGACTCCTTGGGGTTGATTTACTAAAACTGGAGAGTGCAAAATATGGTGCAGCTCTGAGGAGAAAACAGCCAACGGCCATGTTTTTTTGTCAAAGCTTAACCACTTCAATACAGGACATTTTCACCCCCTTCCTGCCCAGGCCAATTTTCAGCTTTCAGCGCTGTAACATTTTGAATGACAATTGCGTGACCATGCAACACTTGATGGACTTGTGTCTTTTTCGACCTGACTAACTATGTAACTATGAAATTTGTATCATTTTTTTTCCCCACAAATATTTAAAAAAAATAAAAATGTATTTCTTCTAGCTTAGGCTGATTTGTATTCTACATATTTTTGGTAAAAAAAAAATCGTAATAAGCATATATTGACTGGTTTGCGCAAAAGTTATAGGGGATATATATATTTTTTTTTTTTTACTAGAAATGGTGGTAATCTGCGTTTTTTGTCAGAACTGTGATATTGTGGCAGACAGATCAGACACGTTTGACACTGTTTTGGGACCATTGACAATTATACAGCGATCAGTGCTATAAAAATTCACTAATTACTGTATAAATGTCACTGGTAGGGAAGGGGTTAACACTAGTGGGCAATCAATGGGGTTAAACGTGTTACCTAGGGAGTGGTTCTAACTGTGGGGGGAGGGTACTGACTGGGGGAGGTGACCGATCAGTGTTCCTATATACAAGGAACAGACGATCTGTCTCCCGTCTCCCATGACAGGACGTGGATTTGTGTGTTTACCTGCTCTGAGACAAGCAATCGCTGGGGTGCCAGGCAGACATAGCAGCCACTAGGCACGCGCATCGGCTCCCGTGTGACGTGGCAGGTGCGCAAGCCCCCAAGATGGCTGGGAAGTCGAGGATGTCATATGATGGCCACCCAGGATGGCAGAGCCACCTTGTAGCCATCATTTTACTATACTCAGGATGGGAAGTGGTTAAATAAACAAGCTGAAGTTAAAAGCCGATTTGCTACCATACACAGCTGGACCAGATTTTGCACTCCCTTGATTTAGTAAATCAACCTCTTTATGTAGCCTTTTCTCCTCCTCCTCTTTTAGGGCATATAGCAGCCAAGTTTTTTGCCCTGCTAATGTGCCATTTTTCACCTCCTCCCCCAAGGATGTGAATATGAGCGATTGTATATGAACTCCAAATGTGGGCTGTTCCTCCTACTCAAGGGCACATATAATCCATTTTATCGTCTGCCAATGCTCCCTTTTTTGTGGTCTGCATTAAACCATAGTGGCAGATACACAGGCTCAATTATTTGAACCAGAATGTACAGTCAGTGTCATTATGTTGTCATTATATTGCACTTAAGGCCATCCTTTCCCTCCACTTGCATTCGGTATGTCATGAGACAGCGGGAAACATTTTGAAGAAAGCTTTGTGCACCTGTATAGATTGGTACACCCAATGAGTCCTAGGTAATAACAAGTATAAACCCCAACTATATTAGTTATAGTTTATTCAGCTGACATTTGGAGCACTTCGTTATGCTGAAACCATGTCTTGCTGAAGCCTCTTAGACCCTGAAGTCACTGAGCACCGTCCCGCACTAAAACAAACGGCGCTTTACCGGCACTGTGCGGGTGGCAGCAGGACACGTTTAACCCCAAAGAAGGGGTTAGCAAGGGGTTAAAAACGCCCAAAAAGCATCGCCACCAAAGCACTTTGCAGACACTTTGGCAGTGCTGCCCATTGATTTCAATGCAGGGAAGGGCTGGCAGGGGGGGCAGGGTGGAAATCTCCCCCCGGGCTGGTGACACTATGCACAGCCACCGGCCGCCACTACCAAATGCTGTTTTTGCAGAGCAGGAATATGCCTGCTGGAGCTCTGTTAACACAGCTCCCACTGTGCAGCCGTGCTTGTGTCAGCTCTGAGGTAGATGGCTGCAGAGCTGAGCTATGTCTCGTCTCACACATATCTCAGCCTCAGCGCACACCAGCGCTGACATCCCCTTCTCTGAGATAGAGCTCCTCTGCTCCACCTCCTTCTGAGTCTGCCCTGCCTCCCAGTGTATAAAAAGGGGTGCTCTGTGGACTTTGTTAAAGGGGAGGGGAGTAGGCTTTGGTGAGCAGAGACCCTCTTTACACAATAGTCCACAGCATGCACCCTTAAATCAAGTTTCCCAGAACACCCCTACATCAGATCTTATGTTTATGGGTCTGTGCGGACTCTGATGTATATGGGGTCTGTGCGAACTCTGATGTATATGGGGTCTGTGCGGACTCTGATGTAAGGGGAGGCTCTGTGTGGACTCTATAGTAAGGGGGGCCTCTGTGTGGACTTTGATGTAAGAGGGGCCTCTGTGTGGACTCTGATGTAAGGGGGGCCTCTGTGCGGACTCTTGTGATCATGAAAATCTTAGACTGTTTTCCTCGATCCATCACTTTTCCATGCTCTATGGGCCACTTGACTGATCTTGTCCCCCAGGCCTAAGGCTGTCAGCCCTCCCCTGTTTCAATGGCAGGAACGGTTTAGGAGTGTTGTATACACCCATCCCACACCGCCCCAAAGATGCTGCTTGCAGGACTTTTCCATCCTGCAAGCGCACCGCCCCAGTGTGAATGCACTCAGTCTTTCACACTGGGGAGGCAGTTTGCAGGCACTTAACAGGCACTATTTTAACCACTTGAGGCCCGCGCTACCGTCGGATGACGGCAACAGCGCGGGCCTGAAAATCCAACATGCCGTCATTTGACGGCATGTCATTCTGGCTTTCCCAGCGCGCGCTGTACAGCGCGCTGCGGGTAAGCCCTGTGTTGTCCGTGTCCCTTGGACACGGCCAATCACAGATCGCGGCAAACGGCCAATCAGAGCGGCCGTTTGTGATGCGATCTGTGGGCCAATGAGAGATGATCTCTCATAGATCATCTCTCATTGCCGGCTCACACAGAGACAATGTCCTGTCTCTGGAAGGGAGGAGCCCGATCTGTGTTCCTTCCTACATAGGGACACAGATCGGTCACCCCCCCAGTCACCCCCCCCTCCCCCTACAGTTAGAACACACCTAGCATACACATTTAACCCCTTCCTCACCCCCTATTGTTAACCCCTTCAATGCCAGTCACATTTATACTGTAATTAGTGCATATTTATAGCACTGATCGCAGAATAAATGTGAATGGCGCCAAAAATGTGTCAAAGGTGTCCGATGTGTCCGCTATAACGTCGCAGTACCAATAAAAATCGCAGATCGCCGCCATTTCTAGTAAAAAAAAAATAATAAAAAATAATAATTCTCTCCCCTATTTTGTAAGCGCTATAACTTTTGCGCAAACCAGTCGCTTATTGCGATTTTTTTTATTTTTTTTACCAAAAATATGTAGAAGAATACGTATCGCCCTAAACTGAGAAAAAAAAATGTTTTTTTTTTTTTTAATTGGGATATTTATTATAGCAACAAGTAAAAAATATTGTATTTTTCTTCAAAATTGTCGCTCTTTTTTGTTTATAGCGCAAAAAATAAAAATCGCACAGGCGATCAAATACCACCAAAAGAAAGCTCTACTTGTGGGGAAAAAAGGACGTAAATTTTGTTTAGAAGCCACGTCGCACAACCGCGCAATTGTCAGTTAAAGCGACGCAGTGCCGGAAGCTGAAATTTTACCTGGGCAGGAGGGGGGTGTAAGTGCCCAGTAAGCAAGTGGTTAAGCGGTAAAACACATGTAAAGCGTCTTCAGTGTGAAAGGGGTCATACACAGCTGCTGCTCTATTACTGTATTCAGGCACCTTATGAGAATACTCACATAAGACATACAATTACCTGCTTTGTGACATATTTATAAGAACAATTTTTTATTACATCATTTACCTTTGCATAGGTCAAAGTGGGGTTGATTTACTAATTGCATATAGACTGTGCACTTTGCAAACTGCAATGGCACTCTGCAAGGGCAGTTGCTCCAGGGCTTAGTAAATGAGGTTATGATTAATTTTACAAAGAATACCCAATCATGTGCAAGGAAAAAAAAACATTTTTGCTTGCACGTGGTTGGATGAAGGAAGTCAGCAGAGCTTCTGCTCATTTAATAAGCTGTGGAGTAACTGCTCTTGCAGAGTGTAACTGCCCTTTGCAAAGTGCACAATCATTTTTCATTTAGTAAATCAACCAACCAATGTGTTTAAACTAGTTACGAAAAAAAGAAAGAATGCTAAACGCATCTCCATGTTATAAAACAATGATCAATATGTGGGTGTAAAAAAAAAAAAAAAAAAAGATTTTATTTTGACAACATAAAAAGGTCCACAGCTACAGATGAGAAGATATAAAATATAATAAATATAGATTAAATAAAAAAATAATTAATAGCTGTCACTGATGAAATTTTGATTCTGGTTGCCTTGCTTGCAGTAAAGCACTGCTTATTGTGTTATTAATATTATTATTACTATTATTATTCAGTCATGAACAGAGCCTGCCTTTGAGGTATATGCTGGATTTCTATGTTGGCAATGTGCTAGACATAATGATAAAGTTCCCATTTTCCTAGAGTAATCTTGTGGTTATGTAACTAGCCTCAAGTCTCACAGTTTCAGAATATAACCTCCTTCAGACAAGGATTCATTACCTTCTGTGAGACACATTGCAGCTCAGCTGTATAAAAAAAAAAAAAAAGAAAAGAAAAAAAAAATAACAAGACATAATTGTTCTGCATTGACTTTTTCTTTCCCTACCATGTCGCTGAGGATAATTCTGAACGAAGCGCAGCAATTATGGAAAAGGTTATTGCTTAGAGCGTTGCTTTACAATCTCTTGTGCTTAGTGATACCCTTAGATGATTTTTTAAATACATCCAACACCCATATGCGTAAATGCCATGCAATTTAATATTGGTCTTACATTAATTAATGCCTACACAGGATTTTATTTTATTTATATTTATCACTGTTAGACCCAGTTCTAGAATTACATCTATCTGTTTGACATTTTTGTTTCTTTGCTGTCAAAAAATTCAGGAAACACAAGTACACTACATATTTTTACAGTTTTTGTAAAACATTTTTACATAAAAATATGAAAAATGGTCACATTAAAATACTATCTGTAAATAATAGTTCAGTAATTAGGATACTTCATGCATTCTGTGTAGAAGTGTTATCAAGATAGTTCAAGCATCCTCTGTGTAGAAGTGTAATCTGTAGCTGTAAATAAAGGTATTTTTGAAGTAACGCAGTTAACGATTGCTTGTAAAACATGTAAAATGGAGCCTAGAGTGCTACATATTGGCTATATTTTTATGTTCCTAGACAATATTTACCTCACCAAAACATAAGAAAAAATAAATGGTATATTTAAATATTTTTCAAAATATATATCTTCGCCTTGACCATAATAATAAAGAAAAATGGCTGTCTAACTCCTGATGGTATAATTATTACCAAACAATAGCATGGGAATGCTCTAACCCAAGGAAGAACCGTATTTCCCTGTGAGCCATTATGGCCAACATTACCCAAGGAATGTTGTTTTTCTCTTTCTCCGAAATAAAACTGTTAACATTTCTCAATAGCTGACCTTAATGAGATTATATTCTTAACTAACTATAAATAGTTATGATGGATTTACATCGAGGGACACTATTTTTTTTATTTTTTTAATAAAGGATTTGTCAAAAACTGTCTCTTGTAATTTGCACAAAAGTTATCAGGACGGTTTAGATTATTAAGGATGCCATAATGGGTGAATTCCTTTCAGAGGTGGCACTGGAGTGGGTTGGCTTATACTTAAGAGCCACAAAAGCTTGGTAAACCCTGTGAATGTAACATGATGTCTGAAATGGCTCAGCCCTCTATAGAATGTCAAATCTCAGTCCTTGAGATGCATTTAGGCAGGTAAAGTTTTATGCTGCCCTAGTTGGAAAGGCTGGAGTTACAGTAATTATGTTCCCGGTTCTTTCTAGGTGGGCATTTCTTGTGTCCAACCCACTGGTTCTCTGTATTATAAAAGGGACAAAAGGACTTGAGAATGTGAGAGAGTGGTTACTGCTGTTTTTTTATTTTATTTATTCTTTATTAGGAAATTATTAAAATACAACACAATAAAGAGCCTAATACAACAATATGTTAAATTACTTATTTCCTAGTTTTCCCTTTTTCCCATTTCCCATGTCCCCTCCCCCTCCCACCATCCTTACCCTCCCCTTCCCCCTACTCCCCTTCCCACCCCGATCTGTCATCCCTCTTTCTTACTCTACTTTATTCTCTGTCTCTTTCTGTCATTCCCTGTACATATTTATCTAAAAATTTAAAAGCTCTCCATTTTTCCCATGTTGCTCTATAGCTTTTCCCCCTTCCCTGCTCACCATGGTTCAGGTATTCCATCTCCGAAATGTAATCCACTCGCTGGATCCACACTTTTATGGTCGGCTTTGTTGTTGATAACCAATTTTTTTAAATGAACCCCTTTGCCGCGTTGAGCAGAGGTGGGACCAACGTTTTCCCATATTGCTTTTTTCTTTTGTTTGTGCCATGGAACAAGCATATCCAGGCATTTTGTTTAATTTTTTCTCCCATTACTACCTCAATGTATTCCAGGATCTCCTCCTAGTACTATTTTATTATTGGGCATTCCCACCACATGTGTATTGTCATTCCTATTTGCTTACCCTCCCGCATAACTGGGAGGTGTTAGGGTGAATTTTATTCATTCTCTCTGGGGTCAAATGCCAACGTATCATACTCTTGTAGTTTGCTTCAATCATAGCTATATCTGATGCAAAACTATATACTGCTTCAACCATTTGTTTTTCCTCTATTTCGTTACCCAATTCCTGACCCCATTTTTCTATAAAGAGTAGCGGTCCTTCCGTTTCTAATTCTGTTAATATTTCGTATGCCTGTGATATGCCGTGCTTCAGGAACTTTCCCTACTACAAAAATTTTCTATTGGAGTTAGTGCTTTTTCATTTCTAATTGGTTGTGGTATAGTGCTAACAAAATGTTTTTAACCTGAGATACTCCCAGTCGTTGAGCTGGTTCCACCCGTGCTTCGTAATTAAGTCTTGTCTTGTCCTTATTTTACCTAATATAATGATATCCTTAATTGTGCAGTTCCCAGTTGTTTTCACAATCGTGTCCATTTCCTGGTGTGAAGAACTTTGTGCCCGCTAACAGTATTAAAGGGGAATTATATTTCCACTTTCCTTGTCGATATATTGTGTCCCAAATTTTAAATAAGTTCCTAGTTATATTATGTGTGTCTGTGCCCAGTGTTCTGAATTTCGGTGATATCCATTTGTTTTTTTGTAAATGCGTTATACTTAATGGGGCAGATTCACAAAACAATTACGCCTGTCTAACTGGGGTTAGACAGGAGTAATTTCAAATTTCGCGCGGCGTATCACTAGTTTGAATCCTCAAACCATGATACGCCGGCTTCGGGCTTCGATCCGAGAGGCTTACGTCTTCGTAAGCCTTCGGATCTACGCTGCCATCTATTTGCGGCCGCTGGGAGGAGTTCGCGTCGTTTTGATGCGTCGGGATATGCAAATGTGTTTTTACGGGGATTCACGAACATACGAGCGGTCGTCGCAAACGTTTTCGTCTATTTTTTTGTACGTAATGTTAGAGCAGCTTTTTGCTGCTCTAACTTTACGTAGCCCATGTTAAGTATGGCCGTCGTTCCCGCTTCGAATTTATTTAAAAATTTTTTTTGTTTACGTAACTCGTCGGGACGTGGATCGCCCGTAAAGTACGCTACATAAACAACGAATGACGTCACAACGTGATTTCGCGCAATGCACGGCGGGAAATTTGCGAACGGAGCATGCGCAGATCGATCGCCGCGGGAACGCGCCTAATTTAAATGTTTCACGCCCCCTACTCGCGCAGATGGATTGCGACGGGAGAAATACACTACGCCGCCGTCGTTTACCGTAGAAAATCTACCTGAATTCCACGTAGAGCAAGGTAAAAAACGGCGGCGTAGTGTATTTCTGATACGCTACGATAATCCATTTCTCTGTGAATCTGCCCCAATGTGTCTTCTATTTGTACCCACTTTTTTTTGTGTATGGGGTTGTCCATTCCGCTAATCTTGCTAAAATAATCGCCTTATAGTATCTCTTTATATCTGGTAGAGCCATACCACCATTTTTTTTCCGGGTGAACAGTGTATAATTTATTCTGGCCTTTTTACCCTGCCATATGTATTTCAAAATCATAGTTTTAATCAACTTAAAAAAAAATTGTGGTATATCTATTGGGAGCATCTGCAGCATATACGTCACTTTCATAATTTGATAATGTTGATCTTCCTGTCCAAGAAATGGGTCTCTAAGGCCTTGTACACACGATAGGATAGCCAAAGGACAACGGTCTGATAAACCATTTTCATCGGTCAAAACCGATCATGTGTGGGACCCATAGGTGATTTAACCTTAGGTTAAAAAAAAAAGCCAACTTGCTTTAAAATTAACCTATGGATTCCTAACCGATAGTTCAAAACCGATCGTTAGTAGGCAAGACCATCGGTTAATAATCCACACATGCTCAGAATCAAGTCGACGCATGCTTGGAAGCATTGAACTTAATTTTCTTTCAGCACGTCATGTTTTAGGTCACCACGTTCTGATAAGATCGTTTTTTTAACTGATGGTGTGTAGGCACATCAGACCATCAGTCAGCTTCATCGGTTCAGACTGTTCTCATCAGATGGACTGATCGTGTGTACAAGGCTTTAGAGGTATTTTTTAGTTCTAATTTGATTTAATTTATTAAAGGAATGAGGTTAACCTGGTACAGTTCATCTAATGTTGGTGTTATTTAAATTCCTAAATATGTTAATGTTTTTGTCTCCCAAGTAAATGGGAATTCTTTCTGTAGTAATCTTTCTTCATTTTTATCAACTCCTAAATTCAAAATGACCGGTTTATCTTGAAATTTGAAAGATCCCCGTATTTTTTATTTTTTATTTCTTTTACTACGTTGAGCAGTGAAAACCTTCGCTTTGTTAGGTATAGGAGTATGTCGTCTGCATATGCAGCCTCCTTATGTTCTTCCTCGCCCACTCTCACCCCCCCCTATATCCCAACTATTTCATATATTTGCCAGCAATGGTTCTAATGCCAACACATACAGGAGGGGTGAGAGCGGGCACCCTTGTCTCGTTCTATTATGCATCTCAAACACAGATGACAAACTCCTATTGACCTTTACCCTAGCCGTAGGGTGGGTATATAAGTTCTTAATCCATCTCATATATTTTGGTCCCAGTCCTATATTTTGAAGTGTATCCATCATAAACCCCCAGTCAACTCGGTCAAATGCCTTTTCAGCATCTATTGACATGAGTACGACTAGGGGTTTCTTATTTCTCCCTTTCTTTATTAATAATACAGTTCTTATACTATTATCTATTACTATTAGACCAGTAGCTGGAGCATCTAGTTCTGTCTTTTCTGTCTTTTGGTATAATAGAGATATTGGCAAGGAGAGATTATTTTCTTATTCCTACATCTTCCCCTATTTTATTAAAATAGCTACACAGTTCTGGAACAAGCTGTGTTACTATTGCTAGAGTCCATCCTGGTAGCCTGCTGGAATTTGCAGAGACCTGAGCATCTGGTAATGAACATCTGTCTTCAGGATCCTTCTACAGCCTAGGAGGGATTGCTGGGACCCACAGTTCACCCTAAAGATGCCAGTCCTGGATACTACCATCATTTACTAGTTTAGGGAAAGACTGTTGCCTTTGTTTGACTGTCATGCCTAGTTACTAAAATAAAGCTTTTATAACTTTGTCTTTGCCTAGCCTGAAGTTACTCAAGGGGTGTATAATAGAAGTACCCGGCACACAGCCTACAATTCGGATCAGTTAAGCACATTGGGGAATGAAGACAGCAGTAAAAGTGTTAACACAGTGTGAAGATACAAGTGGTTACCAAGGATAAGGAAGGTTTCTCTAGCAGCCTGTCGTAAGCGTTGTGTAAGACAAGCAGGAGGTGTTGTTGTCGGCACTAGTTCTGTGAACAAGTCCATCTCCCATAGCAACGGGATCAGATTAGCACCACAAAGGTCCTCGGCCTGTGCACAGATACGGAAGAGGAATATTTAAGTAAAGTGCATGGACTCCACGCTAGGTGAACAGCGGGATTCCATACCATTACTGGGAGTGATGTAGCAGTGATACATTGGACAGGTGGAGAGGGCATTGGCTCTGTGTGTCTCTTCTAAATGCAACAGTGATCATGGTGGTGTATAATACATCAAGAGAGTTAACTAGAGTTCAGTCATCTGTTCAAGTAAAGGCACCCTATGTATAAGGCAATGTCCCTATCCAAATTGTCTAGCATAGCCCAGAAGAGCCCCTCTTGGGGAAGGCCTCTCATGTGACCCTTGCTTGGTGCCCAATGAGGAGGGAAACATTAAGGACGTGGCAACCAACCCAACGACCCTACCTATATGTGTGCAGAGTCCAGAGCCAAATTATCAGCCAAGTTATCAGCAAACCAAGATAATAAACAGTCTCTTTCTTGGTGTATGACAAGAGGGGGATCTGTATATTGTACAGTAAGAGGAACGATATAAAAAATAAAATAAAAGATGAAGGAGGCCTTGAATGGGTGAAAATAAGTAATTCCAGGCACAACAATGTTTCATTTTTTTCCAAAATTCAGACTCCTATGATATTTGTGAAAAACATTTTATGGTGGTGCCATACATAATTTTGGACATATTTAAAAAGCAGTGTATCTCGCATTTACCAAACATTCACTGCAGGTAAATATTCCAGATGTGGGTGTTTAAATGACAGTTAATGCTATACCACCAGTGAATGTTTGGTGAAATTTATATTCAATGTTTTAGAAATATACCCCTAGGTGTTTTGTTCTACTTTATTAAAATGAAAACAGAAATAACTGTTAAAAGGGCGAATAATGGTAAAAGAGAAGTATTGGAATGTTTACCTAGGTGGATGCAGGATCAGTCTGATGCTGCATTTGTCCCCGGGCGCCTCTAAGACTGAGAACCAAGAGATCAAACAAAGCAGATCTCTCGGTTCTTAGAGCTCCCTGAGCATAGAGCTGGTAACTGCCAGTCACCGGCTCTCTGCTCTGCCCCCCTGCTTTCACTGGAGCCCTGGGCTGTGGAGAGGGATGGGCTCAGGCTCTCCAAAGCTCACCGAGAGGTTGACCTAGGTGCTGGTCCAGGCATGTGGGCAGATCCCGACCTTGGCCACGATCTTTTCTGAGCCTGGACCGACTCTGTGACGTCAGCTAAAAAACGAGTCACAGGGGTGCAAAACGAACGGCACTCATGTGATCCACAGGAGAAGTACAGCCAAACAAGCTTTGGCTGTACTTTTCCTTTAAATCATAGTCAATTATTGAATGCGCTAAAAAAAGAATAATAAAAAAAATCTTTTGATTATACCACTTATGCTATAACCATATAGAACTGTATTTTTTCCAATCCCTGCAGTCATTTCCTCTTTGATTAGACCTATATAATCATCTGAAAGCGATCAAAACATTTTTTCACATATACAGCTGGAATATCAAAATAATTGGGTTGCCAAACAATCTGGTTTAAAGAATTATGGATGCCTTTACATTTTAACCCCTCATAGGCAATGTGATGAGTCGCTACTAATTAACATTCCTCATTTCAAGAAGGTGGAAAAAATATCTTTATATGCCTCAGCTGTATTTTATATATCTTATAGAGTGTTTAAGCTTAAAAGATAGCTGAATTATGATCTGAGGTTATACAAAAATACAAGATACATTTCTGGCATGGTGCTAAATCAATAATGATGACGTACAAAATCCTTTAAGCAGATCAATAGACAACAGTATATTTTTATTCTAGTCATCCAACCATATGCCTGCTAGATGTTTTGCACTCCTAGTTGCAAATTAGCATCTATTACCGAGGTTAAGCTGGAAATCTGGCTAATTGTTGGAGGATTTTTTTTTTTTAATATTTTGCTTTATTGGTTTGCAGTTTTATTCATTCTTTAGTTAATATACTACATCCTGAAACCTAAATTCTTGGACCTGTGTAGGATACTGCTTAGTGATTAAGAACGCTCTGTGGCTTTACTAGGGCAATATTTTGCATTATGAGCATGCACCCATTCTGTTTTATTTTAAATATTACCTGAAAGTAATTTTATATTACCTAATTTTGCATTGTACTTTCACAACTTTTGAAATTCTAAATTTGAAGACTGCATCTAGCTTCTTCTTTTTGTTTCTGCTATAGCATTATGTAAAATAATGAACCATTTCTGAACAGTTACAGTTACTTAAAGCGGGGTTCCGTCATAGTTGTTTTATTTTTTATTTTTTAAGTTAAAATTAATTACATTCCATTAAACATATTAATAGCTCCCCAATCGATCAGGAAATCATTGTAATCACTTGCCTTATATGCTCCAGCTCATGTTGTGGCCATTTCCATCATATGTGTGGGCATCTGAAGCCCAGTTCCTGTTTTTTCCTTGTTTTTGTGGAGAGATGCATGCTAGGCACAGTAATGCACAGTAATGCCCAGAGACTCCTGGGAAATGAGTGTCATAATTTCCAAGAAGGCAATGGGGTCTTGGGACATGAAGTTGAAGTAGGAACTAGGCAGATTACGAAATCTGCCTAGTAACAGCCAGATAGAAGTGTTTACTTTTTTTTTTTTACATTAAAGGCAAGCTGTTCATAGAAGGTTCATTTTTAGGGTGGAACTCTTTAAGATCATTGATATAATATTAAAACAACATAAAGTAGAACTCTACTACACACATTTTTATCTAAAATGATTATAGTATAATACAAGTGTAATCAAAACAAAATCAAAACTTCCTTTTTTGGAGTCATCATGCCTTTTAAAAGACATACACATTTGCGAAAACAACAACAAAAAAAAAAAAAAACACTCTTCCTACTCATTTTATAGGTCAGCAGATTTTTTGAACTAGTAGAGGCTTTTGTTCCTGCCCTTCATAAGTCTAAGCTTCCCAATGTTGTGGATGACAGGTTCGGAGACACAGTGTGAACCACTTTTATTCCTAATTAGCTTAAATGATGATGCACATAAAAAATAAATACTTTTGTGTGATTTAAAAAAAATTGTTAATTCATATTTGGGCAATAACTACTATAACTACAGAAAGAGTGAAAATGCCTTTTTTTTTAATATAGTTCTTTTTTAATGGTGCTTGTAAAGATGTTTTTCTGTAGGGATCAGCTTCAATGTAGGGCATTTTCAGGTGTTAGTTTATTCATTAAGGTGGGTTTCAGGACTTCATAAGCTCAGCCAGACCAGCTCTCTTCAGTCACTACCTTGGTCAGAGCTCCTATCTGTTCATCCACAGACAGCTAGAAATTGTTCTCTTATGCCGCACAATTGGAAATTCCGACAAGAAAACCGTGGATTTTGGCTCAAACCTGTGTTGCATACACACGGTCACACAAAATTCAGACCGTCAAGAACACAGTGACATACAACACTACAATGTGCTGAGAAAAATGAAGTTGAATGATTCCGAGCATGATATTATCATTTATAGGTGGTATACATTAGAGAGTGTTGATCCTGAGAATATGCAGTTGCCTCCTGGGGGATCGGGACAAAATTTCACCCCCTGCTGGAGCAAATTGGACCAAGTCTTATTGTTTTTTGCCTTCCTCTGGATCAACTGGAGCTATAGGATTGTGTATAGAAGTAATTTTTTTTTGTGTATGGAGGTTTTTTTGTTCTAATGGTTGAACTAGAAGAACTCATGTCTTTTTTAACCTTACTATCTATGTAACCTATGGGTAATACTATAAAGTGCCAAATAGGGTTCTCCCTCCTTATAACGTGTGCATAGGCTTATCGCCAGCTGATAGGCAGACAAGCTCTCATTTCCTGACATTTGCTTTAATTATTATTTTGGTAGATCCCCTTCATTTAGCACTGGCTGCCTGGAGGAATTGAAATTGATGTTATCTTGTTGGCAGGTGACCATCTACTGAATGCCAGTCAAGCTCTTGGAATCATTTTGTAGTGGTGTCAGAGGCATTATGAAGTGCAGGCTGGATTGTGACAATTAACCCACAGCACTGCATATTTTGGTGCCTGGATCCCTATGATATGTTTGCATTGATAAAGGCTGAAGAACATCTTATCTTTCATCAAGAGTGTTTTGATAAATGTCACCACCCCATCAAGAACGATTTGTAGCTTTTGCACATATGGAAAGAGCAGAAATTAAATTATTCGTCAGCTATTTTCCTTTTAAAAAGTCATTATATCTACGGTAAATCACAAATTAACTTATTGAAAAGAGACATTCATATATGAAGTCGTTGAAACAGTGAAAAGTTCCATAAATTTGTAGATCTAGTCTTTGCCTAACACTGCAGATAATATCGGGCAAAAGGCTGAAAAGAAAAATGTGATGTGATCAATGTTGAGATTGATTTACTAATGGCAAATGGGCTGTTCGTTTTGCAAGGGAATTTTCCCTTAGTGAATGAGGTATGCTTTTTCCTATATTCACTGCCCAGTGGGGGAGGGACAGGACCTGTAAAGCCTAGTACACATGATCGAGGAACTCGTCGGGTGAAACACATCGTTTTCCTCGTCGAGTTCCTTGTTCGGCTGTCGAGGAACTCGACGAGACAATTTTCTCCATTCCCGTCGAGGAAAAAGAGAACGTGCTCTCTTTTTGGCTCGTCGAGTTTCAAGACAGTTTCCTCGTCGAAAAATGTACACACGACTGGTTTCCTCGGCAAAACACGTCTCCCAACAAGTTTCTTGCTGGATTATGCCGAGGAAACCGGTCGTGTGTATGAGGCCTAAGTGTTACTCAACTGGAGCACAAAAAAAAACTGTTTTCCTGCCCTGCCAGACAGGGCTGTGCTGACTAAAGACTGTATGGTCACAATTATATAAAATAGTGGTGATGGAGACTTATGCTGGCTATACACCATACAAAAAATTACATTTATTCCCAAGTATCTCATTTGACTCACAACTCTCACTTGGGCTATCTGCTGTTGTAGTGGGTCTAACGGCAAGAGTGGCGATTTGTCCCAATTGATGGTCAACCCGGAGAATTTAGCAAACCTCCCAATTATACCCATTGCTGTCTCCAACGAGGACTGCGTGTCCCCTAAAAATAGTAGTATATTGTCTGTGTACATTGCAACCATCTCTTCCCCCTGCCTCCTCTTAAAGCCCTGTACCTCCTGGGATGCTCTTATGGCAGTAGCCAGGGGCTCCATTGCAAGGGCAAAGAGCAGGGGAGACAGCGGGCACCCCTGCCTTGTCCCCCTCGCCAACTGGAACCAGTCTGAGCACTCACCGTTTACTCTATCTTTCGCCCTGGGACCCTCGTACAATATTTAAATCCATTGAATGAACTTAGGACCAAACTGGAATTCTACCAGTGTTTTCCACAGGTAATGCCACTCAAGGCTATCAAACGCCTTGGTTGGGTCTAGGGACAGGATAGCTTGTGACCCCCCATTTTCTGTTGGCAGTTGAATGTTTGGTCCAGGTGTACCAGTTTCGAGACTACTTAATTTAGCCTCTTTGCTAATATTTTGGCCAGTATTTTTACATCTGAACACAAAAGAGAAATCGCCTTTTGTAGCTCCTCCAGCGTCAGTGGTGCCTCCAAACCCTCTATATCTTCCTCTGACAACCGGGGGATCTGCAACCCTGCAAAAAAGGTCTCTGTCTCTTCTTCTGCATTACTGTGTGGTGTGCTACTGTACAGATTTTGGTATTAGTTTTTAAAAACCTCTATTATTTCCGGGGTGCCTCTTCTGATTTCCCCATCTTCATCGCAAATAGCCGGAATGACAGATAGGGGGCATTGGCCCTGGTTATTAGGGCCAGAATTCTCCCCACTATCTCACCTTCCCCAAAAAAGCTCTGCTTCTGGAATAGCCTTTTGTTTTCCGCCTTTTTAAATACACATTTTTTATACTCTTCCTTTCTTTCCACTCATTCTTTATGTTTTCATGTAGTTGGATTTTTCACATAGCCTATCTCTGCTCTTTTCACCTTTTCCTTTGCTGCGACCTCCTTGGCACGTGTTTTAATCAAGTTTTTTGTATTTAAATTCCTTGCAAGAACGCCTTTAGGGTGTCCCATATGACTCCCCCTGAGGCTGATCCTGAATTAAGTGTTATTAATTCTTTCAGGTTGGCAAGTGTCCCCCCCCCCCCCCCCCGGGGTCTTCTATTACTTCCAACCAGAATGGGTTTATCTTCATGTCCCCTTTACTGTAATTTCTACTTTTTTTATGTCAAAGGTCACTGATGAGTGGTCTGAAATTCTTCTTGGTTCATATTCCACCTCCCCCACCTCGCCCAGGGCCTCTTCGTTACATAGTACCAAGTCTATCCTGGACAAGGTCGCAAATGCGTCCTCGAGTGGCAGGAGAGTTGTCTTTCCTCCAGGTGCCTCCCCCTCCAGATGTCCACCCAGTGGCGTATCTAGGGTATGGCAGCCATGGCAAGTGCCATGGGCGCCATATAAAGGGGGTGCTAATGAGTGGCTGGGCAGCAAGGCACTTACCAGGGTCTTTTCTTCCCTCCTCCCGAGCATAGGCAGGATCTCCTTTTCAGCACCTTTGCTGATGGACAATGTCAGCGCTATCCCTGCTGCGTTCAGCCACAGCCCTCCCCCGTTCTCCCAGCCTCTCCCATCTTGTTGGATTGGCAGCACACAAAGAAGGAGGAACATCAGTTTCTCCCTCTCCTCTGTGAAAACTGAGGCCGTAAGTGATGAAGATTTCATGACTTCCATTATTGGTTCTGCATTTACCTGGCCTTGGAGGGCAGAGGATTGATCAGGGGTCTAATAAACCCCAGATTTCTCCATATTTCTCCATAAAGAGGACATGTCACTACCCAAGGTATCACAAGGGATGATAAATATCAATCGTTTTGTTAGCTGTTTTTTTTGTTGAGGTTATCTGAAAGACGGGTTTCAAATGTTTCCACAGGGGCGGAGTTTCAGTGCTCGCCATCGGCGCCATTTACACTAGATACGCCTCTGTGTCCACCAACCCCATCTCCCCACAAAATTGGAGGAGAGGGCTGCCAGACGCATGGCCAGCAGAGCCCCTGGCCGGGAGTCTATACTTTTTTTATACATAGTCATATTAAAGTCTCCCGCCACTATAACAGGCACACCCCCCTTGTCCATGACAAACTCCATTAGTTCCCACATAATTTCTGTGCTAAACCGAGGAGGGGGGGGGGGCATACACATTAGCCACCACATATTTTCTTGACTCTATCTGGCAAAACAGAAATACATACTGCCCTTTGGTGTCTACTTTGCTTTGTCTGCAGGAGAACACCATACCAGAGTCAACCATTACACTCACTCCCCTTGAATAGTATTTCCTGTGTTTTAATACACTAATCGTTTCTTTTTCTAAATGTATCTCCTGCAGACACAACATCTTAAAGCGGGGGTTCATCCAAAAATCAATTATCTAACATTAGCTAGATCTCTCCAGCATACTGCTAACATCTGCAGTATGCTGTTTGTTTTTTTCCGGTACTTATCTTTATACGAGCTCTTGTTATCCGGCTCCGAGCGGGGGGTTTACTTCTGGGTATAGGCGTTCCTAAGCGAAGAGGAGTTGATTGACGCGCTGCTAAAGCATGTCACGCCTTCCGGAAATACCCAAAGTGACACGGGTGTTTGCGGCGCCTGCGCAGTCAGCTCTACACGGCAGGCGCAGGCGCCGTAAACGCCCGAGTGTCACTTCAGGTATTTCCGGAAGGCGTGACTTGCTTTAGCAGCCGTCAATCAACTCGTCTTCACTTAGAAACGCCTACTCCCCCGCACGATTGCCCACTCAGAGCCGGATAACAAGGCCTCGTATAACAATAAGTACCAAAAAAAAACAGCATACTGCAGATGTTAGCAGTATGCTGGACCTAATGTCAGAAAGTGGATTTTAGGGTGAACCTCCGCTTTAATGTTCCCTAGGGCTTTTTTTCAGGGGGAACTTGGGGGAACTCAGTTCCCCCACCTCTGGCTCAGACCCTTTGGTGTCTGCTCACCACAATCACTTGTAAACACAGAAGGTTGGTTTCTGTGTTTACAAGTGACAGCTCTGCACTCTGTGTGTAACCCCCTGAACTCTGCACTCTGTATGTAATGCAATCCTGGTATTTAATGCCCCTTTACTTTAAGACCCTTCTACTGTTTTTGAAATCTGGACAGGGTCGTGGTTGAGTTCCTGCACCTATTTTCTGAGAAAAAAAGCTCTAATGTTCCCCATTTCAGCCATGGAAAAATTGCCTGTCTTTTAACTGGGTCTCTTACTCCCCTAACATTCCATGAACACACCTTTATGCTTTTAGTTTGGTTTGGGGTTCACCTAATACCCTTATTATTATTATTATCTATCATCATCCCCTTTTGTCTTCTCTAATTTATCAGTGTCCTTCCCATTTGGTGATCTTATACCTACAAAAGAGCTTTCTTTCTCATTTTCCTGTTTTGGTTTTCCTTTAAGAAATCATATTCTTGTGGATTCACCCATTCATGTGCACTACCCATGCATACATCTACCCCTTCCTACCTGGTGGGAAATTAAAGGGTATTGCTTTAATAAACCAGTATAGTATGAAGGGTTGGGTACAATCATCCTATAAATAGATAGTGAAGGGGAGACGGAATTGTCAAGGGCTACTCCAAATGTGCCAATGATATTAAGGACTATCTTGGTACCCAGAAATTAAACAAAATAGTTATAAAAAGTAAATTTATTACAAAAGTTTACAAAAATACAAAGATTACAACAAAACAAGGATGTGGCTGTTGCAAGGGATTCCATTATGTTCCCTGGTGGGAAGTAGTGTTATGTAAAATCGTGTAAAAGCTCCAGTGCCATGTCCAGATGCGGACATGACGTAGGAGATTTTTACATGACACTACCTCCCACCAGGTACAGTTAAGCTGTTTGTTGGGACAACACATAGTCCACACCAGACACTGCATTGCACCTCAGGGCCATACCTAAACTTTTTGGTGGCAGAATAATCCATCACAGACTGGTTCCATCTAACATTTGTATGGTCAGAAATATAAATCCTTTGGCAGGGTAAATACATTTGGCAGAGGCGCGGCGGCGGTGGGGGCCGACATGTCTGCTGGTAAGTGTACTAACCAGCAGACATGTCGGGCGGACAGATTCCACCGGATAGATTTCAAAGCTTGCTTTGAAATCTGTCGGGTGGAGAAATCTGTCCGCTAGCCCATACACACGAGCGGAGATGTCTGCTGAAACGGTCCATCGGACCGTTTTCAGCGGACATATCCCCTCGTGTGTACGCCGCCTGAGACTTCAATAGGAGGACAGCAGTGCAGGGAAAGGCCCCAGCGAGGTGCCACTTCTGCACATGCAGGAATGCTGTCTCCTATGGTAACAGTCTTTAACAGTTCCTAACTCAAACGTAACAGTCCTTTCAGTTCAACTTCAACTGCCTCTTGTAGTTCTTCAACACTGAGCTCCCAGTGTCTCACTAGACCCACTGATTCACTGATTCTGAATCCCTTGAGCACCTCCAAGGTTGGTGGTGGTATCTCCCTCAAGCATCACCCCTGGTCAGGCCCTCGGCGGCCCGCGGGTCGCATGTCATGTCTCCCCAGGGGTGTACACCACCAACAAAGCGCCAGATAGAGAGAGATGAGCTGGGCGTATCAAAGCCAGCTAAGACACTTCTCCCCTCCCCTTGCTACACGCACGACCAGTTAGAGGAGAGGATCTGCTTCTACTCCTCCCCCTCCTCTCTTCCTCTCCTCCTCTGTCTGCCCCGTCCACTCTCCCCGACAGACACTGTTCTGCTGTCACCACTGTGCCATGCCATCAAATGCAGTCACTGTGCCATGCCATCAAACACAGCCACTGTGCCATCAATTGTCACCACTTTGCCATGTCATCAAACACAGCCACTGTTCCATCAATTGTCACCACTGTGCCATGCCATCAAACTCAGCCACTGTGCCATCAATTCACCATTGTGCCATGCCATCAAACGCAGCCACTGTGCCATCAATTGTCACCACTGTGCCATGCCATCAAACGCAGCCACTGTGCCATGCCATCAAAAGCCCTTTAATTGTTGCCACTGTGCCCATTGATGCCACTGTGCCCACATTGTCGCCACTGTGCCCATTGTCGCGGCTGAGCCAGAGGGGGCAGTGCTCCAGTGCCCTCTATAGACGCACCGCCACTGTCTATCTATCTATCTTTAGTTATCTTTCTTTATCTATCTATCTATGGATCTATCTATCTATCTATCTATCTTTATCTGTCTTCCTTCCTTTCTATCTATCTATATCTATCTATCTTCCTTCCTTCTCTTCTTTCTTTCTTTCTATCTTTATCTTTCTTTCTTTCTCTATCTTCCTTCCTTCCCTTCTTTCTTTCTCTATCTATCTATCTTTCTTTCTCTATCTATCTTCCCTTCTTTCTTTCTATATTTATCTTTCTTTCTTTCTTTATCCATCTTCATTCCTTCCCTTTCTTTCTTTCTATCTATCTTTATCTATCATTCTTTCTTTATATATCTTCCTTCCTTTCTATCTATCTTCCTTTCTTCCCTTCTTTCTATATGTATCTATCTTTATTTCTTTATCTACCTTCCTTCCTTCTCTTCTTTCTTATTATCTTTATCTATCTTTCTTTATCTTATCTTCCTTCCCTTCTTTCTTTCTATATTTATCTATCTTTCTTTATATATCTTCCTTTCTATCTATCTCCTTTCCTTTCCTTCTTTCTATATTTATCTATCTTTATTTCTTTATCTATATTTTTTCCTTCCCTTATTTCTTTCTATCTTTAGCTATCTTTCTTTCTTTATCTATCTTCCTTCCTTTCTAAATATCTTCCTTCATTCGCTTCTTTCTTTCTATCTTTATCTATCTTTTTTTTTTTTTATCTTTCTATCTTTATCTTTCTATCTATATCTATCTTTCTTTGTATCTATCTCAGCCCTCAAAATTTCCACTCGCCTACTAGCATTTGGCGAGTGGATTTAAGCTGGGGGCGAGTGATGACAGGGATGCATGACCAATCTCCCTCCAATCTGTGCCTGCACTTAGAGTCCTGATGAGATTGGCGGCCAAAGAGGAAAGGTGCATGCTCGGGAAAAGTAGTCTGGTGAGCCGTGCACAGGCAGAGCAGTACACAGGTACTCTCCTTACAATTCTCTTTAAGCCAAGGGACCTAACAGTATGACCTCTCTGAGCCTGCCCCCCGACCAATGTAGCTGGAGAGCAGAAAGTAATGAGTGAGGTGGAGGATTGCTTAAATTACCACTCCGGTGCAGCGCTTACTGAAAGTTGCCCTGATATGAGAGCGTCAGCCTTCCAGTTTGTGCAGTTTTCTTCTCCTTGTGCTCCTTATGTACGTGTCCAACAGTTCAGCCTGAGCACTGTGAACAGACTGGTCTCAATGGCTGTGCAGTTGTGTGGTTCTCAGCGCTGGATTGTACTCCCTCCCGCTGTGCTGCAGCTCCTCTCCTCACTGGCAGCCTCAATAAAAGGGGGAAGTGGGGACATGGGGAGAGGGAGAGAGAGAGAGAGAGAGAGAGAGAGAGAGAATGGATGGGAGTTGCAGAGGAGACAGCAAGAGAATGGGGAAGAGACCCAGTTCTAGTGCCCTGTCCCTCTGGTCTGTCTCATTTTGTTAAAGTTGTTGTTGGTAATATTGAATTTTGTAACTTGATTCTGCATAAAACATTTAACAGTGTCATTAAATGAGATAATCTACGAGGGCATGTTTACGGGTGCAATTAGGCGCAGGGCAGTGTATGAATTAGGTGGGGCAACTGGTGGCGAGTAACTCTTGAGGCCTGGCTAGTAGCTCAGGACTTAAAATTTTGAGCCCTGATCTATCTTTCTTTCTCTCTCTGTCTATCTATATTTCTTTATCTCACCCCACATCCCATCATTAACCCCCGCCGCCCCCCCCCCCCCCCCCGGGCTGCTCAGTCTAAAATGCCCGGGCCTATTTTTTGTCCCAGTCTGGGCCTGCCCCTGGTTCTCTGCCAGGTCCCTAGCTTGGCACTCCAGATACATCTCAAGCTAACCAGCGAGGTCCCTGGCTTCACTCACAAGGCTGCTCTGCTGCTCCGCAGGTTAGGTCACTGACTTGAAAACTCGCCTGAAGTTTCCAGATTCTCCACGTGTCCGTTCGATAAGAATGTGGTTCTGGTATTTGCTTCAGTTACTCACTGTGGACCCTGGTAAAGGCGATTGGTCCCTTTGTGGCGACAGCTTCCCCTCTACCTCCAAGCACTGACAGGTTCTCAGACCGACAGAACTGTCACTTTTGGTTGGACTGCAAGCCGCAGTTCCAACCCTGTACTGCCCTCTTACTTCTGGATGGGCACACAGTCTGGCAGCCAGATGCCCCCGGGATAGGCCCAATCCCCGGCCTAGCAGCCTGGGGCATACGACACATGTCCACCCAGACAGCTGTCCAGGTGGCACAGACCATAGTTCACCTGACCTCCCCCAACAGGCCAAGGGATTCAAGAAAACCCCTGCCCATTGGATGAGATACCCCATATACACTAGGGTTGTCCCGATACCACTTTTTTAGGACCGAGTACAAGTACCGATACTTTTTTTCATGTACTCGCCGATACCGAATACCGATACTTTTTTTAAATGTGTCCCCAAATGCAGCCATGTCCCCCCACATATTGCAGCCATGTCCCCCCACATATTGCAGCCATGTCCCCCCACATATATTGCAGCCATGTCCCCCCACATATATTGCAGCCATGTCCCCCCACATATATTGTAGCCATGTCCCTCCACATATATCCAGCCCCACATATATCCAGCCATGTCCCCCCACATATTGCAGCCACGTCCCCCCACATATTTCAGCCATGTCCCCCACAGATGCAGCCATGTCCCCCACAGATGCAGCCATGTCCCCCACAGATGCAGCCATGTCCCCCATAGATGCAGCCATGTCCCCAACATATGCAGCCATGCATGTCCCCCACAGATGCAGCCATGTCCTGTCCCCCATAGATGCAGCCATGTCCCCCCATATATGCAGCCATGTCCTGTCCCCCATATTGCAGCCATGTCCCCCATACCTAGTAGTAGGCTGCTGCAATAGAATAGAATACTTTCCCCCCTGCTGCCGCCACCGATGCATACCGCAAAGCCGCCGCAGCATACCGCCGCCGCATACCACAAAGCCGCCACGTTAATCCCCGTGCATTACAGCGCGCATTACAGGCAGCTTTCGTTTGAATTCTTGTAATGCCCGCCGCGCCATGCATAGACACTCCCCCTTGCTCGGGATTGGACAGATCTGTCCAATCTCGAGAAGGGGAGTGTCTATACACGGCGTGGCGGGCATTACAAGTATTCAAACGAAAGCTGCCTGTAATGCGCGCTGTAATGCACGGGGATTAACGTGGCGGCTTTGTGGTATGCGGCGGCGGCTTTGCGGTATGCATCGGTGGCGGCGGCAGGGGGGAAAGTATTCTATTCAGGCATCGGGGGCATTTGCGGGAGTACAGGTACTCACGCAAATACTCGGTATCGGTCCCGATACCGATACTGGTATCGGTATCGGGACAACCCTAATATACACATAACCTGACCTTGGGTTGCCCCTCTCATATCTAGTACCACCAAGTACCACCTAGTGGTAGAAGAGAAAAGTGCAACAAGACCAAACTTAGGGAGAAATCAATAGATCTCTATCAATCGATCAAGATAACGACTCCTGGCAAGTAAATTATGAGGGGCTCCCTGACTAAACCCCAGGGTGCTACATCGGTAAGTAGATGTGAAAACCTTGGCAATTCTTAGTGTTGGAAGCAGGAGGGAAAGGGATATAATCATGGAATTCAGCTTTAATTCCTCTTATAAGATCAATATCATTTAAACTGTTGATGTTATTTCTATTGTGTGATTTAAAAAAATAAAATAAAAAGTATGTTCTAATTTAGTGATAATTCCCTAATTAGAAATTAATGAACTAGGATCACCGGAGAGAGTATTTTATGTGCCAGACACAAGTTTAGCTACAAGTTGTTCATGCCAATTATTTTAAAATCCTGGTATGACAAAAAAGGCAGCGAGTTCAAAATACTGAGACAGAAAAATCTATGCAGCGAGATAAACAATCTGGAGGTCAGTTTTGCACTGTATGAGTTTATATAAATACTGAAATGATCATTTAAATAGATAAAATAGATGAACACAATTCCATACTTGTATAAGAGACAATTTGGGAATACCCCATAGAAATTAGAATTTCCACTTTATTCAGTTGTGCAAATTTCTCCTCCAACATCAATGTCAGAAAAGAGAAATTCATTCAAAGGATGGAAATGTGCCAAATGATGTAGCCTTGTGTTTCAACTTGTTTCTCTATAATTTCCCTGCAGCTGGGATCTCTGCAGCTGAGTAAAAAAATATTTGAAGGTGAGAGGAAATAGTGATAACTTTACAACTAACTGGATGTTAATTACTCACAGTCAGTTGGCTGCCAGTGTTGTATGATTTCAGTACACTGAACTATAACACAAGCACTAAGGGCACCACTGTGTGTAATATGTGACATCTTTGTAATCAAAGATATATTTTCAAGTTTCAATGGGTCAAGTTTGTTTAAAGGATCAGTCCCTGCAAAAGTTATGTAATGGGCTTCTTATATCTATCTCCAGCAAGGAGAGTGGAAACAAATCATAAAGGCGACAATGGGGGCACCAACCAAGGAACTCCAGCAAAGAGGTCTCATCACCGGAGTCCATGAAAGATATGAGAGTCTGTCAAGTGGTTTACCTCTCCAGCATCTCTACAAATAACTTAAATATTACTTTTGGATAGGCTGAGTCTGTCATACATTATACTTTCACTTTATTTTATTTTATTGGTATTTGTGGTATACATGTATAGTCAATTTGCACATGTAATTTCTGACAAGAAAAATTTGAGAGCTGGTTCTCAAATTTTACGACGAGAAAAGTTCTTGTCGGAAATTCTGATCGTCTGTATGCAATTCCGAAGCGCAAAAACATGTGTGCTCGGAATCAAGTCGACATATGCTCGGAAGCATTGAACTTCATTTTTCTCGGCTCGTCCTAATGTTGTACATCACTGCGTTCTTGACGGTCCGAATTTTGTGTGACCGTGTGTATGCAACACAAGTTTGAGCCAAAATCCAGTCGGTATAAAATCCACGGTTTTCTTGTCGTAACTTCCGATCATGGGTACGCAGCATAAGTTCTGTGAGGTGTCTGTGAGATGAGGGGAAAATTGGATATTCATTGTTCTTTAGGACAACATGTTTCATAAAGGATCATAAGGGAAACTAATCTATTTATGAGGAATAAATGGCTAAAAAGTGGAGCTCCAGGCAGATGGCTAAAGACATAGTTGAAATACATGTGTTTACTTTGCTACCTTCCAAAGGATATGTAATTGTCGTTGGCCGGTTGTGTAATTTCCACACCTCTGCCACAAGCTATAGCCAGGAAAATGACTCTACTACTTCCTAGGTTACTATTTCTTGGATCACATCCTTGCTAATTGGATGTTGCTTCATTGTTCAGTAATCACGCAAAAGGTGGCAGATGACACAGGAGGCTGCGTTGCAGAACCAGGAAAAGTGTGTTAAAGCGTTTGTTACCCCAACACATCATATTCCTGATATGTGCCTGCTGTACCATGTACTTGTATTATAAAGTATCCTGTGCTCTTTGTATTGCTTCCTTTATGTGAAATTCCTTCTGCTTTCCTTTAAAAAAAACTGACCACACTAAGCAGGAGAATACACAATGGTCAGTTCTCTAGCTATGCTGGGAACTCAGCCTGCACTCCTCCAATGATCAGGCTTGTCCTGAAATGCCCCGGCTGCACAGCCATTCACTGGGAAGCTTAGTGTGCTGCTGCTTCTCCTCCTCCCCCAGCTCTTATGCAGCTGAGAACAGAGGGAATGTGATCACTTATTAAAAAAAAAAGAAAATAAAAAAAAGGTATTTAGAATGTTTTTTTTATATCTATACAAGATGTTTTGCATTTAATTTCTATTTTAAACGGAATAGATTGTTTTACAAGGTGATATTTTACAATCACTTCAAGCAAATGTGTGTAAGGCCGCCCAAACCTTAGTCAGTTTTTTTGGTTCACTTGATGTGGTTGGAGGAGCACTAAGCTATTGTATTCTGACAGTGGGGAGACTTTCCTGCTAATAGAATACACTGATCAGCACTGCAGGCTATAGCATGCAGCGCTGATCTAGTGGGGAAAATCTGAGAGTGTAGTTGTAAAGAAGTTGATAGGTAGATTGACTTCTGTACAACCACAGTGCCCATACATGGATTGAATTTTGCCTGGGTGTTCGGAATACAGTGTCATTCATAAGTGCCTGGGGTTACCTGTTGTCTTTACAACCTGCTGGGTCCAGAGAACTGTGTCATCTACAAGTGCCTGCTAATGTATCTGTACTGTCCAGAGTCACATGACATGTAAGCTGCTTTTCATCATTGCAAGTTTTAGAGTGTTTTAATAAACGGTGTTATGGTTTATTTCCTCACTCCTGGTCTCCGAGTTATGCTTTTTATCACCCAGCATTGACAGCACTCCTACCCTGGTGACTTTTCACATTTTTTCTCATAATGTTCTATGAGCTGTTGGTGCAGCCTCTACTGTGGTGTTATGTTGTTCCGTATCCATCTGCATTTGCATTGTGCGCCCGGTTATTTGTGTTATTCTATTAGGAAATGCGCAAATGCGGACCCATTGGTTGGTAAAACAGTAAACAATATGTTTAAACTGGGTTTCCTTTTTTTTTTCTGAAATTACACTTTAAAGAATAGTTGGAAATGAATAACAATTGCAGCAGAATGTGATACTTTAAGCGCTATGAAACCCAAAACTTTTATATTGCTGCCATTAGATGTGGCGGCTGCATTTGTTTTCTTTTTTTGTAGGCTTGTTTCCTGTTTTTACGCGGTGATCTGGCCTGTAACACACCTCCTTTATTAGAGTGCCTCCACTTTAGATGAAAGAGTCATCTTTGGACAGCAGCATTAATAATCTGGGGGAAGGGGAGTGTTAGATGCACTAGCAGATTTAGAAACACTAAACAAATTGAAGTTGAACTCCAGGTAACTCTTTATAAGCAGTTACAGCAAGCATTGCGTATTTGTGAAGTAAATTGCGTTAACTTATATTTATATAAACATTTTACCACGACTGATCCTGTGAACTTGTTACTCAAAAAACAAAAAGTATGTACACGTGTCTATAATTATTAATTAATGTGCAAACAATCAACAAATAGTGTGCAATAAATACCAATACAGTGCCCTGTGCCAAACTATAACATATGGATTTCTCAATCCATCAAAAAAATGTTAAATAAATCCAAAAAGATTTCAAATATGCTACTGTTACAATCCACAGATTGAATGTGGCCCAATAAAGCAAGAAAAATGTATTATATACAAAAAAAAAAAAAAATATGTATATGTGCTAAGAAAGTCCTTAATAGATAATTTCTTGCAGTGATGCCCAGCTATGTTTCCACCTTCACCGCAAATAGTGCCTACACCGTCACCGGATAAAATGGCCACTCACCAGATGGACCCAGAAATCTGCCTTTGGTTTATACGGATAACCACTCCCTCTCTCAGGTTTATCAGCAATCACTCCCAATGCTTTGGCTGTAGTCTCGTTCTATATCCATTCATGTAACATATAAAAGACTATCATGGTGTAGTATATCAAAGAATTTATTATGATTAAAACATATGTAGCAGGGTCCCCCTGTCAGAGTCTAATGACAAGCTATCCCCGTCGGGACTTTATTCACGTTTGTAAATACTAAAGTTATCGTTAAGGAGTTAGGCATTGTGGAAGTACGAGTAGCGGGAGATATGGACTCCATTGACTCTGAGGAGAAACGGACTACAGTTCCCACAATGCCCTGCGAGATTTGAACATGTGACACCTCCGCACAGACTTGTGGGAGAGGTTACTTAAGGAGAGGGTGTGGCGCCAGTTCGCTCTCTCGGGACCAGCTTTTTGAATAGTTACTGCCGTCATATTTTAACCATTTATACCAGTTAAAATTTGGTTAACCTTGTTACAGTATAGTTAATTGTCATATTGTAGGCCAGTGTTCATCCCTCTTAATTAAATAAACGTGTTCAGTTGCCTGCCTACTGGTTTATGCATTGTGTTGACTTGCCTTGTTTCAATATACTTATTTTATCTACCATCCAGTTGCTTGTGGTCTACTTTATGTGCCATATTATCGAGTGGTATTGAAGTAGTAACTATAGGCAAAACTTTTTTCATTTTGAATTTATTTTTGGTTTATCTTTGCCCTCTTTGTCCCATTGGGGAGACTAACTTCTCTCCCTGTCCTGTAGCCAAAACAGAAAGTGAAAGGAAATCTCTGCAAATTAAGAGAATCTCTTGGGGACCCCCAAATCACCAGAACATTTACTTTTCTGGGGACAAAATTTGACATTCTCTTTTACTTTCACTTTCAATGATAATGGTAAACAAGAAAAGTAGAGAGCGGGAACATAGACAGCAATACAAACTGACAGATGTTCTAATCCCTCTCCCCTCTATCCAAAAATGTATCTTTATTTTAATGCTTAAGATACACAGGTGTGAGCAGACCTTCAACCTATAACCAGGTGTGTCTATGGGGACCAGAGTTGTGATAGAACAGA
The DNA here is from genome assembly GCA_029574335.1 of Rana kukunoris. Classification (NCBI taxonomy): domain Eukaryota; kingdom Metazoa; phylum Chordata; class Amphibia; order Anura; family Ranidae; genus Rana; species Rana kukunoris. The sequence goes on along the minus strand of CM056049.1, from coordinate 112,769,656 downwards.
GAACACATCATATCAAGTGGCTCCTGTGGGGGTAAGCCCTACAAATAAAAGCTAATTATTGTAAGCACCCCTGTCAGTAATAAATGGTTTGTCTCAACCCTCTAACTGGTACATCTGCAGGACAGTGTGTTCTGTTAAAAAAAAAAGGAATTACTGACCGAATCACCAGATCACAATAAAGGAGGGAAGGGCAAAATAGAAAATGAATGCAGCCATCGCATCTAAGAATTGATAAGCTGCAATATAATAATGTTTGCTTTTGGGTTTAACACAGCTTTAAAGCTAATCTCTGTGCACAAACACTTAAATTCAAATATATTCCGCAATAATCACAAAGGATATAATCCCACTTTGTGTTCACAAAATGCCTTTCCAACCACAGATATTATCATGGAAATTAGCAGTGACATCACTGTGTTTCTTATAGCCTGTGCAGAGAGCAGAGCTGTGGAAGAACCCAACAGGCTGTCTTCAGAAAAATACAGGAAGAGGTCTCTCCCCAAAGCTCTAAGTGTTGTTTCTCTCTGGTGCTTTGTTCATGTTATCAGCATGAGTCACTTCTGACAAGCTCTATGAAAAAAAGTGATGTAAATTGCGCTAATCAATATATGATGCTGTGCATCAAATCAAATAAAGTAAAAGGTGCACGTGAAATGCAAACTAAACATAAATGGAGCTGCGGTTTAAACTGTGTCATATAAACAGAATAGCAATGTGAGAAAAATAAAAATAAACCGCGCTAATGACCAATAAACATAAAATGCATTAAATAATATGTGGACCACACCGATGAATTAATGTGATATATGCAAGGTTGAAAAAACAATCCAAAAAACAAAAACAAACATTATTGAGTGTCCATAAAACACAAAAAGGCCTTTGTAGTCCGAAGTGAGAGGGCTAGCAAGGTTCCATACACAACCAATTGTGAATAATAAATTATAAACAACAAAAGTCCAGAGGTAATAAAACGTAACATCCACCCTGGTGAAGCCGAATCCCAATATGAGTCAGCAGGATATTGGTTAACACTGATGTGACATGCAGCTGAAGACCTCCACCACACACATATGCAAGTCTGCTTACCAAATGAAAATGGTCCCTGGCTGAGAGGAGACCAAAACAGCAGACAGGATCAGCAAACAGCTGGGCTCGGTGAGAGAGTGAAACAATTCAGCTTGGGTCATCCGACAGTGGCTCCAATAACAATGGTCACATGAATGTAAAAGAAGACAAGAATGCCTCGATAGTGTAAAATCACTTAACATTTATTGTACAAAATAATGAAGAAATACACTCACATTTTGCAGTAAAGGAAAGGCCTTAAACCTGAATTGTTTCACTCTCTCACCGAGCCCAGCTGTTTGCTGATCCTGAATGCTGTTTTGGTCTCCTCTCAGCCAGGGACCATTTACATTTGGTAAGCAGACTTGCATATGTGTGTGGTGGAGGTCTTCAGCTGCATGTCACATCAGTGTTAACCAATATCCTGCTGACTCATATTGGGATTCGGCTTCACCAGGGTGGATGTTACGTTTTAATTCCTCTGGACTTTTGTTGTTTATAATTTATTATTCACAATTGGTTGTGTATGGAACCTTCCTAGCCCTCTCACTTCGGACTACAAAGGCCTTTTTGTGTTTTATGGACACTCAATAATGTTTGTTTTTGTTTTTTGGATTGTTTTTTCAACTTTGCATATATCACATTAATTCATCGGTGTGGTCCACATATTATTTAATGCATTTTATGTTTATTGGTCATTAGTGCGGTTTATTTTTATTTTTCTTACAAGCTCTATGACACATGAGATAAAATTTGGGTCGGGGAGGGAGATATGCACAGAGCTTGTCTATTCAACTCTGCATGTTCCTTCATTCCTTAGGCCTTGTACACACGATCGGACATATCCGATGAAAACGGTCCGCGGACCGTTTCCATCGGATATGTCCGATCTGGAATTTGGTCCGATGGCGTGTACACACCATCGGATCAAATTCCCCGCCGGCGGACGGCGCGGTGACGTGGCGGTGACGTTGACGCCGCCACGTCACCGCACCAGGAAGTAAAACACTTCCGCGCATGCGCCGAATCCATTCGGCGGCGGCGCGGCGGCGGTGCGGGACGACATGTCTGCTGGTAAGTGTACTAACCAACAGACACGTCGGGCGGACACATTCCTACCCGATAGATTTCAAAGCATGCTTTGAAATCTGTCGGGTGGACAAATCTGTCCGCTAGCCCATACACACGATCGGAGATGTCTGCTGAAACGGTCCATCGGACCGTTTTCAGCGGACATATCCGCTCGTGTGTACGAGGCCTTAGTGTTCCTTAGTGTTGCTCACGAATATTCGCATTTTTTCAAATTTATTTTTAAAACAGATCACATCCTAGTGATCTCCATCGACGTCTAAAAGCATTGCTGGTATGATTAGAGAGAGACCCTGGGCCGAGTAGCTGATGTGATTCTTTTATGTTGCCGAAAATTTGCATTGCGAATTTTCGGCAACATAAAAGAATAGCATCAGCTACTCGGCCCTTCTTTTGCATCAGAGCCAATCAGAATAACTCGAATATTCGGCAAAAGGAATATTGCGCGATATTCCTTTTGCCGAATATTCAAGTTATTCTGATTGGCTCTGATGCAAAAGAAGGGCGGAGAAGATAATCGCGCAATATTCCTTTTGCCGAATATTCGAGTTATTCTGATTGGCTCTGATGCAAAAGAAGGGTGAAGAAGATAATCGCGCAATATTCCGTTTGCCGAATATTCGAGTTATTCTGATTGGCTCTGATGCAAAAGAAGGGCGCATCAGAGCCAATCAGAATAACTCGAATATTCGGCAAACGGAATATTGCGCGATTATCTTCTCCGCCCTTCTTTTGCATCAGAGCCAATCAGAATAACTCGAATATTCGGCAAAAGGAATATTGCGCGATAGGGGTTGGTGTCCCTTTTCTCCAATTAGCTCACACAGTGTCTCAGAGCTGTAACTTCAGTTTTCCACTTGCTTCTCTGTACTACTCACAGATGCATAAGGATTTTGCACTGAGAGGTCCCTCTCCACTTTTTCCTGGCCATGGCATATTGAACAGCCCTGTCAACCCAGATAGCAAGCAATTGTGCTGCAAGTTTGAAAATTACTTGCTAAGCTATTGCTAGACTTGCCAGACTGCACAAGTGTTGTTCAATTGCAGAAAGTCCTCATTGCATGACACCAGTTCAACTTTCTCTGCAAACATTCTGCAAGTTATATTGTGCAATAGTCATCCCACCACAGGGGTCACTGTGGCTGAATTTTCATGCTGTGGACTTGCAGAGCTCTTGCTGTAGAGTAGACTCATCACTAAGGATGAGCTCCGGTGTGTTCGCAAAGCCCATATGCAGTAATAGGCACTACGCTGCGCTAATCACAGACAGGGAGACATTTCCTGATCTCTGCAGCCGCGCATCTGGACAATATCTCACTGCCTGTGATTAGCGCAGTGCAGTGCCGACTTCCTAGCGGGCTCTGCAAACATGCCAGAGCTCATGCTTACGCAGCACCACTTTGCTCTTGCTAGAGACTAGCCATGCAATTTTGCTACAAATTCGTAAAGTGTCAACTACAACTTCAAATGCTCAGCGAGTGCACAACTTGCCAGTGAAAATGGGCAGCAAGTTAACAGCCTTACAATTCAACACTGCCACAAGTTTGAAAAAGTTATCCTTGTTATCTGGGAAGCTGTCAGGATGTTAAGATTGGTCAGGGCCGTCTTATCCACTGGGCACACCTGGTCACAGCCCAGGGGCCCCAGATGCAAAGGGGCCCAATCAGGTCCAGTCAGACGTAGAGCCAAGCTTCTGGCAGTGATAGGGTGGAATTGTATGCTGCACTGCACACTAATTAAGTTCCAGAAACTTTGTTAGAGGCAGCCAGCATGAGGGTCTGCATGTTATGGGACAGTCCACCCCCCTCCCCACAGGTGCTGTTGGAACAGGCCGCTGACAGCGCTGAGTGGAGGAGGCCTGTCCTTCCTATTCGTGCACCTCCGCGATTAGGCTCCGCCCCTCCGCGATTAGGCTCCACCCTCCGCGATTAGGCTCCACCCTCCGCGATTAGGCCCCGCCCACCGTGAGCTGGTCTTCGTTCTCACCCCTTGCTCCACTGATCTCTCCTGGCCTCGTTCCCTTCCCCCACCTGTTCTCAGTAATTGTGGGGATTCTATTAAAAGGGAGGGGATTGATACTTCCCTGGATTCCCCCTGGAGTGACAGGAGCCAGCATGTGGGAGGGGTAAATTCTGACCATGCTGGGACTTGTAGTGTGCAGGCAGCATAGTGCTGGGCCCATTCTCCAGGGGCCCATTCCACCTCCCTGTCACATTATGTCAGGGGTACTCAGCTGCTGGCCTGTGGGACACATGTGGGTATGGCTGGTTGGCTGTCCCCCATGCCTTGGGGACAGCAGCAGCCACCAGCCGTACCCGCCCTGGAGGACAACAGCAGCAGCCGCCAGCCATGCCCACCCTAGAGGACAACAGCAGCCGCCAGCCATGCCCGCCCTAGAGGACAACAGCAGCCGCCAGCCATGCCCGCCCTGGAGGACAGCAGCAGCCGCCAGCCATGCCCGCCCTGGAGGACAGCAGCAGCCGCCAGCCATGCCCGCCCTGGAGGACAGCAGCAGCCGCCAGCCATGCCCACCCTGGAGGACAGCAGCAGCCGCCAGCCATGCCCACCCTGGAGGACAGCAGCAGCCGCCAGCCATGCCCGCCCTGGAGGACAGCAGCAGCCGCCAGCCATGCCCGCCCTGGAGGACAGCAGCAGCCACCAGCCATGCCCGCCCTGGAGGACAGCAGCAGCCGCCAGCCATACCAGCCCTGGAGGACAGCAGCCGCCAGCCATACCGCCCTGAAGGACAGCAGCAGCCGGGTCAGTTTTTTTTTATTAAAATCAAACAGCAATGGACATGTCTGTTTTCTACACTGGTATACTAGCTACACTGTTTTGCTTTTAAACTGATCCGCAGGTGCAGCATAGTGCAGCTGCGAGTTACCTGCACTGCGCCATAGACTTCTGTTATTACCTGCAGGTTTGGTGCACTTTCAGAAAGTGCATCCATCACAACTGCAGTATATAATAGAATTCTATGGCAACTAAACCACAGGAAAGCCACAGGTACACTGTGCTGCACCCACAGTGTGAGTAAACCATAGTTCATCAGTGTGAATACAGCCTTAAGCCGCTTTCATACGATCAGTCCAATCGGGTCCACCTGTCTGTTTTTCAGGTGGGCCCAATCGGACCCTCCATTCACTTCTATGGAGCGGCAGATATAAACAGATTTGTGTCCATGTACATTTGCCTACCTCCAATCTGATCCGCTAAAAAAAAAACAGAAGGGGATACATCCCCTTCCTTCTGGGCGGATCAGATCGGAGGGTCCATAGAGTAGAGCGGGCTGTGTCCATTTCTGCTCTGCATACGTGGAGTGGATATGGACCCGTCATCTGCCCTGCCACTCATTGTGGCTCACGACCGGTTACCAAGTTGCTGAAGTGGCCATCGCCGGGGTTGAGCACCCCTGCAGTAGGTCCTACACCTGGACAGGAATGGCAGCATATACAGGAAGTGACCCCTTCATTTTCCTTCTGCAACAGCTGAAAGCGGTCGGTTCCTGTATATGCTGCCCCCCTGTCCCGGTTACTCTTATTTCTGCTGCCCATGCCCTCTGTGACTCCTCTTAAGCCCCACAGTGCTGCTGGCTTCCCCTCTCCTGCAGCAGCCTATGGCTTCTGCTGGGGATGTTTCAGGATGGAGAACTCTGTTTGCTATGCTTCAGTGTGTGAATGAACACTAAGACAGTGCAGAGCTCTTCTTGTTCATTCATTGTGTAGCTGAAGCTGCAAAGATGGAGATTGAGGTCTGTGTCTTCAATCACTTTCTCTGCTAAAAAACAAACAAACAAAATTGGTTAAAAAAAGTCCCAAAAATAAACTACTCATCCTGTCCAGACGCTGTCTTTTGCCCTACTGGCGCTGTCTTTTGCCCTACTGACGCTGTCTTTTGCCCTACTGACACTGTCTTTTGCCCTACTGATGCTGTCTTTTGCCCCACTGACGGTGTCTTTTGCCCCACTGACGCTGTCTTTTGCCCCACTGACGCTGTCTTTTGTCCCACTGACGCTGTCTTTTGCCCCACTGACGCTGTCCTCTGCCCCACTGGCACTGTCTTTTGCCCCACTGATGCTGTCCTCTGCCCCACTGGCACTGTCCTCTGCCCCACTGGCACCGTCCACTCTGTTTCACATCTTCCACATATGTTCCACATCTGACGGAACACAGGCACATAGTGGTAGATCCTGGCTGGAGAATTGGTGAATGTGTCTAAACCTCCCCCCTTGTTAATTGCAGATGTCCCTCCCTCTGCTCTGAGTCTCTGATTGAGGGCTAGGGTTACATGCACACCTGTGATAAGGGATGGTGTGAATAGTAGCAGCAGTTCCTCCTATGGCTGTCAGTGGGTACATGCTGTCGCTTGCCCTGTTCACTATAGTGATCGCTGCTGCATGCACTTTGTGTCCGGCAACAATCACCACAGATAATCGCTAGCTGCGCAGAGAGCAACAAATAGGTTCAGCCACTGGCGACCTGTAGTTATAGTGAACAGGGCCAGTGGACGCACCTACCTGCTGACAGCCGTTAAGAGCTACAGGAGGAACTACAGCTTCAATTCGCTCCGGCCCCAATCACCAGTGTGAACGTAGCCTAATGTGCACTATATGCAGTGACAGATATTTTACTACACTGTAAAACATCTATCACATCAGGAACACTCAGGAAACAATTGTTTCCTATGTGTCCCATTCACACTGCAACGTAGCATATGGCTGCGCTTCAGCATGCTGCAATGTCGGCTCCTTACCCCTTGTTTTAACTCCAAAAATGCTGCATCACCCCACCACAATCACATGTATTGCACACAGTTGCTGGGAAGTTGCAGCACAGCTCCACCCATTCTAATAAACAAATAATCTGATAACAAATCAATTATTTATACTTTATTTCTTAAAAAGTAGGTTCAAAAATTGGCACAGGCTTGTAGGGGGCCCAGAGCATTACTTTGCCCAGGGGCCCATGATGTTGTTAAGATGGCCCTGAGATTGGTTAATGGGTTGGTGGTAAGGGGGCAGTAAAGCCACAACTACCTGTGTGAAAGAGCCCTTAATGATTTTAATTATTACATAAGTGCATTATGTCTCTGCCTTAGAATCAGCTTTCATTTTTTTATCCTGTTTTTATATATTGAAGGGATGCACTTGTCCTTCATTTGTTTTTTTTATAGATTTTTTGGGCTGTTCTCTATATGCAGGGCCGTCTTTAATATGGTTTGGGCCCTGGGCAAAATTTTTTTTGGGCCCCCCTTCAGCTTATTTTGGGCCTGGCTGGTTCACATGTATGTGTTTTGGCGGCCCTCATTTGTGCAGGCACAGCAACCCATTGATTTGAATGGGCTGCCATGCCTTTGTTTCCTGCAGAAAAAAGGTTCATTCAGCATTTTAAAAATCAGCTACCTTGAAATCCATTCTGCTTTTGCACCATGCTACTTACCTGCAGTTCTTGCACCATGCTACTTACCTGCAGTTCTTGCACACACAAACGCACTGTGTTTTTAAAAGCGTGACCTAAACGTCTAAAAATGCAGCAAGTTTGACAGTGCAGGAACTGCAGATAAGTCACAGCAGACAGCAGAATGGACAGACAGTGCTGTATTTCAGTACTTGATGGGCATAGGTGTGCCGTGTGTGCAGCCTATTACATGAGGCATGTGCTTTTCTTTGCAGGAAATGCAGGCATGGCGGCCCATTCAAATGTGGGCCGCCAAAACACATACATGTGAACCAGTCAGGCCCAAAATAAGCCCATCAAGCAGTTAAATACAGACAGTAATGCCATGTGCTCTGAGGCCTCACTCAGCCTGGACTGCAGGGCTGCTCTGTGACTTAAAGAGTTCCTCTATTTTACACATGGCATAGCCTGGGGTCCCATGGTGCTAAAGCAGAATGGACAGACGGTGGTGTGACCCCATCCCATGCCATGTGTAAAATACAGGAACTTTTTAAAACACTGACCAGACCTGCAGTGAATCATCAAATATTATAAAGACTTTGGGCACACTCTACAGAAAACTTCTATTTACAATATACCAAACAGTGACATACATTGAGGAGCAGGACATGAAGAAGTCAGCCTCGGGAAGAGCAATCTGGGGATGTTATAAAATCACATTCTAATTCACTTTTATATACAAGCAGCACCCAGTGGCAGGAAGGGAGAAGTGCACGTCTAAAGGGAAGCCAGGGGTGCTTTTAAAACACTGGGAAGGGAAGCAGTACTGTCACCTGGCTGCGTGCCGCTGATGATTTTCAGCCTGATTTGTGGGCAGCACAGGGGCTTAACGGGCGGCAGGGCCACCATCAGGAATCATGGGGCCCCTTACACAGCTTCAGGCATGGGCCCCCTGGAGCAGAGAACGGGGGGGTGCTGCCCCCTTAAATTGAGAAGCGGGGGGGGGCAGGGCTGCCGCGAATTTAGAAGCGGGAGGCCCTTTACAAAAAAAAAATTTAATAAAGAAAAAATATATATATAAAAAAGGGGTGTAGCCATCCGGGGCCCTGGGGACCTCTGGGCCCTTTAATAAAAAGAAAAAAAGAAAGAAAAAATATATTATTTTTTTTCTAAAAAGGGGGTTGCCATCTGGGGACCTCTGGGCCCTTTAATATTTTTTTTTTATAAAAATAAATTACAAAAAAAGGGGGGTTGCCATCCGGGACCTCTGGACCCTTTAATAAAAAATAAAATAAAAAAAATATATTAAAAATAAACATTTATAAAAAAAAAAGTGGGGTTGCCATCCAGGGGACCTCTAAGCCCTTTAATTATATATATATATTTTCAAAGGGGGTTGCTTTGGGCCCCCAACAGTGACAGGGCCCTGGGCAGCTGCCCCTGTTTGCCCTATGGTAGAGACGGCCCTGTCTATATGTACGTGTGAGAGTTATAATCTATAGGAGAGTCTTTAGGTGTAAATGTGTCCTTCACCAGCTGCTGCTATTGGTCTTGCAAAGGTAACTTGTAGATATCAGATGGGCACAATATGAACCACACCTGAAAATTTCAACTAACAGCACCAAAAAATGTCACTTTATTAGTGGAAGCTCTTTGGTTCTCTAACTCATGAAAGTAGTGATGCTCCTTACCCTACACTTGGGTGATGAGCCCAGGTTAGCATTTCTGTAGCACAGTATTTCTTAGTAGTGGTAGAAGATCTGTGCTAGGACACCGTGCTTTTTTTTATTTTAGGGCATGATCCACCAGCATGACCATGCTGAATCACATTCAGGCTGGGCTCACACCAGCTGTGACTGAGGCTCACAGCAGGGGGTCCATTGCGAGTCTGTTCACCATCACCATCACAAGTGAAAACCAGGTCCAAAATTTGGGCTGAATTCACACCTGAAACGGACCATAAGACGCACTGGACCCTTCTGCAATTCAGACAGCGTCCGTCCTGGAGGTGTGTGAACCAGCTCAATTGAGAGCCGGTTCCACTCTCTGGTCATGCAAATTGGATGTAGGGAAACCAACATCCAATTTACATAGGTGTGAATCCAGCCTGAAGGTTTGAATCCTAACCATGACACTACCTACCTGGAGTTTGCATGTTCTTCTTGTGCCTGTGTGGTTTTCCTTCAGATAGTCCGGTTTCCTCCCACACTTCAAAGACATGCTGGTAGGTTAAGTGGCTTCTGTCTAAACAAGCCCTATTATGTGTATGTATGAACATAGGTGTGCGCACAGCGCGTGCCTGGGCAGACCTTAATCACCCTGTGTCACACAGATTTCCAGTTTCACCAAAGCCCCCTAACAGGGTTCCTAAAATAATAAAAAATAAATAATAATAATAAAATCCACTGCTCTGCTGACACATGCACACACACGCATATGTGTTTGGGCTGTGGGGCGCACACCCTAATGCAATAGGCTGTGCACACATATGTGTATGAATGTAAGTTAGGGACCTTAGATTGTAAGCTCCTTGAGGGCAGGGACTGATGTAAATGTACAATATATATGTGAAGCACTGCATAAATTGATGGTGCTATATAAGTACCTATAATAAATAAATTAGTAAATAAAAACTTAGCAATGGGACAGTGGAAGGAGACCTGGCAAGTGAGAGCACAGGCGTTGTTACAGCCCTGGCTATTGGCAGAAGAAAGTGCCTCAATGCATGCTGGGATACTGTATAAATGCCAAGCACACATGCTCGGGATACTACAGCTGGAAAACAGGGTCCAGGAGGGAGGGGGTGGCTGCCCCTTCTCTGTAGAAGTTGTCATACGGCCTTGAGTAGTCGACCTAAGGACCTGAAATTAGAGAGGAGCTGAACCCAGATGTCCTGCAGAGATGACTAGAAGGAGGACACCAGCAAGGATCTGATTCTGCCTACAGTGAGTACAGATCTGTGTCTTTGGGCCTGTCCTTCAGCTTCAGCTTCAGTGGACGGGTGTCAGTCAAGGGGATGCTAGAGAGTGTTCTGAAGATAAAGTAGTTGCATCAAGTCTGTGGCTAGAGAGAGCAAAAAGACTTAATTCTTCCATACAGGTGGCAGTATGGTAAAAGCAGTGGGTCTGCTTCCACAGATCTTTTAGTGAGAGTTGTCCATATCTACTGTGAATAGTTCAAGTTAGAGTTTCCCACTATTCCCGTCTCCCATCCAAGTTCCACAATAAATATCAAAACCACAAATACCCTGGACTATTTATTGAGTAACAAGCAAACAGGAGCAAGGGGGGGGGAGTAAGTGAAAACCGCTAGCAACTGGCTGCTGGTAATCAGACGGAGGCCTAAGAAGTCAACACACAGCAAGCCCTAACTGGAGAGTGCTACAAATACATACAGTTGCAACAAAATGTATGTGAACCCTTTTAGAATGATATGGATTTCTGTACAAATTGGTCAAAAAATGTGATCTGATCTTCATTTAAGTCACAACAATAGACAATCACAGTCTGCTTAAAATAATAACACACAAAGAATTAAATGTTACCATGTTTTTATTGAACACACTATGTAAACATTCACAGTGCAGGTTGAAAAGGTATGTGAACCCCTAGACTGATGACATCTCCAAGAGGTAATTGGAGTGAGGTGTTAGCCAACTGGAGTCCAATCAATGAGATGAGATTGAAGGTGTTGGTTACAGCTGCCCTGCCCTATAAAAAACACACACCAGTTCTGGGTTTTCTTTTCACAAGAAGCATTGCCTGATGTGAATGATGCCTCGCACAAAGGAGCTCTCAGAAGACCTACGATTAAGACTTATTGACTTGAAAGGGTTATAAAAGTATCTTCAAAAGCCTTGCTGTTCATCAGTCCACGAAAAGACAATTTGTCTATAACTGGAGAAAGTTCAGCACTGCTGCTAATCACCCTAGGATTGGCCGTCCTGTAAAGATGACTGCAAGAGCACAGAGCAGACTGCTCAATGAGGTGAAGAAGAATCCTAGAGTGTCAGCTAAAGACTTCCAAAAGTCTCTGGCATATGCTAACACTCCTGTTAGCGAATCTACGATATGTCCAAAAAAAAACATTGTCTGCACGTTTACAGTTTGCACAAGAGCACCTGGATGTTCCACAGCAGTACTGGCAAAATATTCTCTGGACAGATGAAACCAAATTTGAGTTGTTTGGAAGAAACACACAACGCTATGTGTGGAGAAAACGGGACACAGCACACCAACATCAAAACTTCATCCCAACTGTGAAGTTTTGTGGTGGGGGCTTAATGGTTTGGGGCTGCTTTGCTGCATCAGGGCCTGGGCGGATTGCTATCATCAAAGGAAAAATTAATTCCCAAGTTTATCAAGACATTTTGCAGGAGAACTTAATGCCATCTGTCCACCAGGTGAAGCTCAACAGAAGATGGGTGTTGCAACAGGACAACGACCCAAAGCATAGAAGTAAATCAACAACAGAATGGCTTAGAGTGGCCCAGTCCTGACCTCAACGCGATTGAGATGCTGTGGCATGACCTCAAGAAAGTGATTCACACCAGACATCCCATGAATATTGCTGAACTGAAACAGTTCTGTAAAGAGGAATGGTCAAGAATTACTCTAGACCATTGTGCACGCCTGATCTGCAACTACAGGAAACGTTTGGTTGAAGTTATTGCTGCCAAAGGAGGTTCAACCAGTTATTAAATCCAAGGGTTCACATACTTTTTCCACCTGCACTGTGAATGTTTAATATAAACATGGTAACATTTAATTCTTTGTGTGTTATTAGTTTAAGCAGACTGTGATTGTCTACTGTTGTGATTTACAGTAGATGAAGATCAGATTACATTTTATGACCAATTTGTGCAGAAATCCATATCATTTCAAAAGGGTTCACATACTTTTTCTTGCAACTGTAAATTACAAACTAAAAGCATAAGAGAGCAACCCTGTTATATGCCAAAAAGATGCAAAAATCATATTAACATGTTATATATTGAAAACACATCCCAAAGTTATACATGCTGATGTTTTACAAGTTTTTCAAAATGTGCATTAGAAGCTGCAGTCAAGTCAGATAGAGCTGACTGGCTAAAGGACATTGAGTCTCCCTAGTCTCCCATCGGTCAAACCGATGAGAACGATCTGAAGCAGTGGTCATCAACCTTGTCCTGTGGGGCCCACTAACAGGCCAGGTTTGCAAGATAAATGGAGATTTTCCTAGCTGGTGACGGAAAATATTAGTTATATGAAGACAGGAGGCGAGTATCTTGCATTAACTTTCTTTAATAATGCTCATAGCAGAATTCCAGAATTTAACACTTTTAAGAAAAAAATTCACAAAGAGAACTTTACTACAAATCCCAGAATCCTTAGGACCGGAAACCCCTCCCCTAGGAGACCACATATAACTCTTGCACGTAACCAGGAACTTCCTCTTTCTGGATGCGAATACCCCCAGGTGTAACTCCAACTGCTGGAACAAAAGTCCAAACCTTCTGCGGCAACCAGGACCGGAACCCGTGATCCACATAGAACAACCTCTAGGCTTCGCGAATCCTGGCGTAGAAACTTCGTATCCCATTATTGTTCAACATAAAGCGCTTCAACCAAGAGCGCAACTAACTTCGGCCCAACGGGGTCCAGAGGTGCGTCTTCGAACTGTAACCAGAACTATGTGCAGAGCTTCAGTATCCTGAAACGATAAAGAATATGCATCATAGGGTGGGTAGGGTGGGAAGATACTCGCCTCCTGTCTTCATATAACTAATATTTTCCGTCACCAGCTAGGAAAATCTCCATTTATATTTCAGACAGGAGGCTCATATCTTGCATGTTTAAAGCACTAGTCATAGATCATGTAACAGTAAACGTATCACATACCACAAACATGTAAGCCTATAGTATTTCTATATAAATACATGTACGTTCAAGTCCCCCAGACGGCCGAAGTAAGCCCTAGACGAGTCAGAGTACCACGGTCAAGAGTTCAGTACAGATAGAGAGACATGATTCTCCGGTCTAAAGTAAAACTTGCGAAAGGTCGATTCAGACGACCAGTCAGCTGCTAGTAAAAGGTCTGATAGAGAGCCCCCTGTGGAAACCACCTTTGTGGCCATCGCCCCCCTGGTCGAATGTGCGCCGAAAAGAGAGACATCTACCCCCGCCATGTCCATGACCGAGCGCACCCATCTAGCCAAAGTGGCAGAAGTCACCGGATGGTGTGGTTGCACGAATGAGATCAGGAGTTGTGAAAAATTTGAAGGGCGAAGAGAAGCCATGAGAGTTTCGTATGCTTGTAGGCATCGAACAACACATAGTCGAGGATGGGCCGTTAAAAATGGGTAGAAAACCGAGTGCAAATGGGTTTTGGTCCTGCGTACTACCGAGAATCTCACCCCTTCCAGAGAAAATTGTCGTCTGGAAACATCCAAGGCTCTCACATCCGAGATACGTTTGATAGAGACTAGGCATAAAAGAGTGGTGAGCTTCAGGGATAACAGTTTCAAAGGCAGGAGGTCATTGTCCTCCCAGGAAGAAAACAGTCGAAGGACCTTGGAGACGTCCCAAGTGGAGGAATAACGGGGCCGGGGAGGCCGATTGAATTTCGCACCGCGGAGGAGGCGACACACCAAAGGATGCTTTCCTACGGGGAGGGAATCGACTGGGCAGTGATATGCTGAAATGGCGGATCTATAGACATTTAAGGAGCTATATGCTTTGCCCGAAGCGTAGGACTCCGCAAGGTACTTTACAACCGTGGAGACAGGGGCCTGAATGGGATCAATTTGTCGTTGATCACACCAACGAGCCCACAACCCCCACGCATATCGATAAGCCGATCTAGTCCCAGGGGCCCAGGCCAAGGCGAGGAGGTCTCTAGCTGATTCTGAAAGCTCAGTAACTAGATTCTGGCACCCTGAGACTAACCATGTGCAGTGTAGACTGCCCTCCAGCAGTAAAGGATGTGGACCCTTGGAAGGATTGGACAGGAGGTGAGTCGAGTGGGGAAGGAGCCTGGGATAGTCGACCGACATCCCCAAGGCCAGAGGAAACCATGGTTGGGTCGGCCACCAAGGAGTGATCAGGACCACTGTGGATCTCAGGTTGACTACATGGAGAAGTAGTCTGGTGATCATTGAGAAGGGGGGGAAAGCGTAATGTAGGCCGTCTGGCCACCATTGCAGGAACGCGTCTACAGCCATGGCTTCCGGATCCGGTCTCCAACTGTAGAAACTCGGCAGTTGTCGATTGAGACGGGAAGCGAAAAGGTCCGTATGCAATGGACCCCAGAGGTCGTGTAACGTGAGAAACACTGATCTGTCCAAGGTCCAGTCGCTGGAATCGGACAGATGACGGGAGTTCCAATCTGCCACCCAATTGGATACTCCCGGGATGTACTCCGCTACAGGGGATATGTTGCGTGAGAGACAGAAATTCCAAAGTTCGGAAGCAATATCTGCCAATTGTTTGGATTTCGTGCCTCCTAAGCGATTGATATATTGCACCGCCGCTACGTTGTCTAAGCGTAAGAGAGCGCAACAATTGGATCTCTGCGAGAGAAAACTCTTGACAGCGAAATATGCCGCCAGGAGTTCGTAGAGGGGACTCTTCTACGGACCACGTCCCTCCTGTGGAGTCCGGGCCGCAGCGAGCTCCCCAGCCTAGGCGACTCGCGTCTGATTCCAAAACAATGTCCGGTCGAGGGCTGAAAATCGTTTTCCCATTCCATTCTAGGGCGTAGTGGAGCCACCATCGGAGTTCTGCTTCCGAATCCAGACAAAGGGTGATTTTGTCCGAGTACCGAAGGCCTTGACGCAAGTGTAGAGCTCTTAGGCGTTGAAGGGCACGGTAGTGAAGAGGCGCAGGGAAAATAGCCTGAATGGCTGCTGACAACAGTCCGACTATACAAGACAGAAGTCTGAGCGATATTTGCCGTTTGTGCAAAACCGCCCTGATTTCCTTCCGAATCAGAACCATTTTGTGGTGCGGTAAGCGTAAAACCGCTTGTCTGGTGTCCACCGAAAACCCCAAGAACTCCATCTCCTGGGCCGGAGATAGCATGGATTTCTTGTGGTTTATGAGAAAACCTAGACCTTCCAAGAGAGATATCGCCCAATGTTTGTGCATTTCGGCTTGAGACTTCGAGCGAGCCAGAATGAGTAGATCGTCTAGATAGATTATCAGACGTACTCCCCTGCGACGCAACATGGCGATCACCAGTTTCATTATCTTGGTAAAGCACCAAGGGGCCGATGAAAGGCCGAAGGGAAGGCAGGTAAACTGCCACGTATGTCCCCGCCATCTGAATCTCAGATACTTTTGGGAGGATCGGTGCATTGGTACCGTTAGATAGGCATCTTTTAAGTCTATTTTTACGAGCCAATCCCCCTGGACCAGAAGGTCCCTCAGCATGTGGATACCCTCCATCTTGAAGTGATGATAAACCACGTATTGGTTCAGGTTTTTTAGATTTATTACCGGACGATATCCACCGTCCTTCTTCCGAACCAGGAAAAGGTTGTTTATGAACCCCGGTGAAACGGGATCTACCTCTATGACAGCGTGTTTTGCGATTAGGTCTCGTAGTTCTATGTCTATGAGGTTTGCGCTGCGTTCTGAGAAGTGAATGGGGTGCGGGGCCACAGTCAAGGTAGGTTGTGTCATGAAGTCTATCTGGTAGCCCTGAACTGCGGACTGAATCCAATCGTCTGCCGTAATCATGTACCAGGCATGGGTAAAATGTTTCAGTCTGCCCCCTATCGGTATGTGAATATGGTGTGGGACACTCACCGATAGGAGGTCGGGATCTCAGGAAGCCTCTGCCGCCGCGACTTCTCCATGGACGTCCTCTAGGAGGGAAGAAAGGTGCCGGTTGTGCCAGTGTAGTTGGGTACTGCTGCTGCGTAGGCGTAAAGGCCTGAGTGGGAGCCCTTGAGTAGGCCCTATAGTAATTGGCGCGGCCGGCCTCTACCTCTGCCGGCCCTGACAAAAACCCGGGTACCCGAACCGGACTTTTTCAGGGAGGATTGGGCCTTGTCCAGGCTGTTGAACAGACCCACAAACTTATTTATATTTTTCATTAGATCCTCGCCGAATAGGAGGCCCTCGGCCGAGGGACCTGGCTCAGACTCTGCTAGGTGAGAAAGCTGTGGGTCCAGCTTCATCAAAATGGACCTGCGCCGTTCAATGGCGCAGGTCGTATTGGCTGAGCCTAAAAGGCATATGGCCCGCTGGGCCCAACCCCGTAACTGCACTAAATCCACCGGCTCATCGGTGGTGGCCGCCTGTTCAGACAAGTTTAAAATCTTGGTTAGGGGTCCCAAAAGATCTAAGATGTGATCTTGGATCGACTTAAAGGAACGCTCAATGCCCTTTTTAGCATACTTGCCCGTTTTTGTAAGATACTTAAGAACTATCGGATCAATCTCTGGCGTGACGGACACTTTATGGGGAACGAATGGCCTGGGACATTCTGCCCTCAGTTTATTTCGGTTTGTCCTATCTAGGATCTTCCTGACCCAATGCTCCACATATTGTGACACTTGCGAAAGCGGGGCCCAGTCCCCTGACCTAGGGTGCGTGATACTTTCGGGGTTAAAAAAAAAATGGCTCACCCAGAGAGTCCAAAATAGTCTCAGACGGCAAGTCTGTGTTGGCTTCCATTTCAGGAACCATGTGCCCAGCATCCTCCATTTCTGAGTCGGAATCATCCGATGTAAGGATTTGAGATCCGTCGGGTGAATCCTCGTCTGATTCCTCTTTAAACGAGTCCGGTTTAACCCGGCGGGCAGAAATATTTTTTTTATTAGGGATCTCCTTGTTTGTCAAGGGTCGCTCATTGTTCGGATGGCTGGGTCGGCAGGCCGAGGAGGGTCCTGCCTCAAGCATGAGTTTTACTTCCCCTGCCGGGGAGTCGATGTGGGTAAATAAATGTTTTCTCTTGCAAGAGACTTTACCCACTTTCACTGCCTCAGGATGAGGTAAAGGGTTGGTCACAGTAGAAGCTAGCGCTGCTTGAATAGAATTGTTAATTAGTTCCTGAATTTGAGCAGCTGTGAGCAACTGTGGAGTCTCAGGGACGATCCCCTGTTCTGCTCCATGTAATGCCAGGTTCCTGGAACCTTCTGCCATTGCCCCACTTTCAATTCTAGATGTGTAAAAAAAAAGGAACTGATCAGGCAATCAGCACCACAGACCACTGATTACAGTGCTCCGTTTTTCTATCAGGTTGCCTGAGATGTAACTATATATATATATCTCTTGAATAGTCTACTGTGCACTTACAGTGCACGACCGTTTGTAAGGGAAAG
The DNA here is from genome assembly GCA_029574335.1 of Rana kukunoris. Classification (NCBI taxonomy): domain Eukaryota; kingdom Metazoa; phylum Chordata; class Amphibia; order Anura; family Ranidae; genus Rana; species Rana kukunoris. The sequence goes on along the minus strand of CM056049.1, from coordinate 112,751,797 downwards.
ATAGACGGAGAGAGAAAAGATGCGCCCAGCAGCCAACCCACACAGCACCTTTCACCTCACCGATCAGCCGCCGAATGCTGCAGTGACTGCGCCTATATGCACACATGCTCCTTTAAAGGATGATCTGCAGAAAGAGAGAGTTATCACAGACCACCTAGGCTTTGAGGAAGGGGGTACGCCCCAGAAACGCGTCAGCCATATTGGTGTCAAGGGTCGGATTGGCAGGTGCCGTGAGGTCCAGTTTTAGCTGTTTTTAAATGCGCTTACTTCTGAATGTTTGTAAGTAGGACCATTGCTTTTTATTTCATGTTTATTAAAATTTTTAAGTGGTAATGCACAAGGTCGGTGCGCCCTCCTTTCTTTTCTTTTTCATTTTAGCCATATGAACACCCTTTGTTCTGTGGAGGGCTGCAAGACTTAAGACTTTGCCTTTGTACCATACTGATACACCCAGTTTGGCGATACACCAGAGCGCAGGAGGATTTTTTGTGGTATACGTGCAAGAGTTATATAGGGTCTCCTAGGGGAGGGGTTTCCGGTCCTAAGGATTCTGGGATTTGTAGTAAAGTTCTCTTTGTGAATTTTTTTCTTAAAAGTATTGAATTCTGGAATTCTGCTATGAGCATTATTAAAGAAAGTTAATGCAAGATATGAGCCTCCTGTCTGAAATATAACTGAAATACATCACAGGTGATATAATTTGCTGCTCAGTGATTGCAGTATTCTAGTCCGCATCTCCCCAAGGTAATACATAAAGCCTGGCCTGTTAGTGGGCCCTGCAGGAATGGTTGATGACCACTGATCTAAAGGACCGTTTTCATCAGACCAAACCGATCGTGTGTGGGCGCTATCGGTTTAAAAAAAGCAAACTTGTTTTAAATTTAACCGATGGATACCTAACCGATAGCAAAAAAACGATCGTTTGTAGGCACGACCATCGGTTAAAAATCCACGCATGCTCAGAATCAAGTCGACGCATGCTTGGAACCATTGAACTTAATTTTTTTCAGCACCTCGTGTTTTACGTCACCGCATTCTGACACAAACGTTTTTTTAACCGATGGTGTGTAGGCACGACTGACCATCAGTCAGCTTCATCGGTTGACCGATGAAAAAATCCATCAGACCGTTCTCATTGGTTTTACCGATCGTGTGTACAGGGCATTACTGTCCCTGGCCCACCTCTTTCATTAACTAACTGGGCATAATGATGAGAAAGCTTCATCTTAACATACTAAATGCACACTGTTTAATAAATAATTAATATCAATAAACTGTTTTAAATTGTCATAGAAATATATATTTGAAATACAATCTTCATTATTCTTTGGTAATAACATGGTGTGGGTGGATTTCTTCCAGTCACAGGCTGTGTCACGCTCCTCCAGCCTGTGCCTTAGAATCAGAGGGAGGTGAAGCCTCCATCAATCTACATGTAACATCCCACCCCAATTGTGTTTAGCTGGTTAGCGGGCATGGAAGATGAGGGAGAGTGTGGGCTGTCATTTATCACCGTGTATATGTCCACATGTGTGATTCTATGGTCACATGGACTTCTCAGATGTGATTGGGGAGGAAATGCTCAGAGTAGAAAAATACACTGAAAACCAAGCATGTGCACTAGCTGTCACTACTGATCTGCAAAATTCCTAACTGCAGTGGGGACATGGATGGGAGGGGGAGACAGAGAACAGCAGGATCAACCAGTTTTTTTGCAGCATATAGAAAACAAATCCCATAGTGACTGACTGAGTATGAACAGCATGTAATACACCATTTATTGATAGTTTTTAATGATGTGGTTCTAGTGACGGGGAGCACATAGCCTAGTAACATTTGATTCTGCCAGCATTTACACAGAACAAAATGAACATGCAGTTTTGCAGAATGAATATCTCTATAAAATACCTCCCATAGTATGTCTCTTCTGCAAAAAAAAAATGTGGCTGGATGCAATTTCTGTTTGTAAGGCAGAGTTACGCTTTCAGCTTATTATCATTTCTTGTTTATCGAGCATTCCCACTATCCAGAAAAAAAAAAACGATAAACCACAGAAAAGGTTTGCATGTCGATGCAGGTGTGTAGGGGTACATGACCAAGCAAGCTGGATTTTCTTGAGAAGAAGAATAAATACTGTCGTTGCAGTTTTTATTCACCTTTAGTAATTCAGTATATATTTTGCAATGTCAGCGACTAATGAAAACTTCTGTGATCTCAATAGAAATATTCTGCAGGAAAACTGGAAAATTTTAGCAATTTGTCATCTTTTTAAATAAGCCATATCAAACCTGGAACTCTGAATATCAACAACAAGAAGTCTTTGTTTGACAGATGTAAAACTAACGTCCTATTTAGACTGAGTAAGTGTCTTAAAATATTTCACTGTTAACATTTCTTCCCAGCTCAATCTACCATGGTTTTGTATTTTTCCGGACAAGGTAAAAGCTGAAAGCTACAATGAAAGGAAGTGACATACCTGCTTAAAACCTGGGAAATACACCAGGAGAACATTCAAATTATCCAAATTGTTCTGCTGGTCATTTTCGATTCTAGGGAATTTTTGGTTATTTTTGCAGTAGATATTAAAAAATAGTTCTAATAAATGAGAAAAGAAGTGAAGCAAACTTTTAAAGCTTAGTCAGAAGGTTTTCTAATGCCGCGTACACATGATCAAAATTTCCGATGAAAAAAGTCAGATGGACTTTTTTCATCGGAAATTCCAATTGTGTGTGGGCCCCATCGGACTTTTTTCCATCGGTGTTTAGAAATAGAACATGTTTTATTTTTTTCAGATGGAAAAAGAAACTATAGGAAATTCCTATTGTCTGTGTGCAACTCCGACGGAGATATAACCCACGCATGCTTGGAAGCATTGGACTTCATTTTTCTCAGCTCGTCGTAGTGTTTTACGTCACCGCGTTTTGGACGGTCGGAATTTGGTCTGACAGTGTGTATGCAAGACAGCTTGAATGAAATTCCGACAAAAAATTCCATCAGATTTTAGGCAATTTTAGGAAATTCCAATCGTGTGTACGGGGCATAAGGCTTTCAAATTTGAGTAACAGGGCATGTTAGACATTTTTTGAAAAACAAACGATTTTTTAATTAATGTTTGGAGAATCGTGCGAGAAATATAATCGAAAAAGAAATGTGCATGTGCAAGAAAAGAAAATTCCTGGAAAGAATAGAAGATTCCCAGCCAGGAATATTATTTTCTGTAGAAGGTGAAATTGAAGTTTCAAAATTAATGGTGGTACCATGGTAATAGGCTGGATTAACACTGTGGAGGTACATTTATCCTGGAAATGTTTTGGGGTAACCTGAATGTGAGGGGCCCTACCCTATGCAGTGGTGTCCCTAGCCTTAATTTAATGCTTTTGGGCTGTAGTCAGCCTAAGACAGGAGTGCTCAACCTTTTGAAGAGCGAGAGCCACTTAACTGATTTGGTAACTGTAAGGCCGCGTACACACGATCAGATCTGTCCGATGAAACTGTCACCTGTCCGTCTGACCAAAACGATGGTAAGTACACAAAAGCATCGGACCAAAAACCCGCGCATGCTCAGAATCAAGTCGACGCATGCTTGGAAGCATTGAACTTCGTTTTTTCAGCACGTCATTGTGTTCTACGTCACCGCGTTCTAGCCTGATCGGATTTTTGGCCCGATGGTGTGTACGCACATCAGACCATCAGACCCTTCAGCGCGGTCTGATGAAAACGGTCTGTCGGACTATTCTCATTGGACCGGTCTGATCGTGTGTACGGGGCCCTACGGAATGTCCCACACTCCGCTTGAGTGCTTCCATCATATACCGCTTCCTCCAATCTGAATATAGATATTAGATATTATTGCTGCTTGCAACCAAGAACTAGACAGTACTGGTTTTGGCTGCTGAACTGGAACATGAACTGTTTATTTGAACAGAGGCACACAAAGATATACATTTAGGGGACAATCCCCCCTCCTTTGCATAATGACACAGTGAGGGGGGTAGACTTTACCTCCACCAGTAGCATGACACAGGTGTATTCAAACTTCTCATCAGTAGACTGTCCTATCAGCAGGGAGAGCTGTTAGAGGAATTCCCCCCTCACTCCTCACAGCTAATCCACATACACATTAACATCCCATAATAGGTTTCTCCCAAGGCAAACACAAACAATAGGACAATGGTATATAGCCACACCTCAAACAATCTAGTAAGACAGTCTACAACAGTATATGAGACAATATACAATATATATATACATATATACCACAGTAAGTCTGTTTAGTGCAGATCAGACTGGGGTTCTCGGTCACCCTGTGCCCCTAATAGTCACAGGGTTACTTACACATAGGAGGGGCCGGGGGAGCTGGACAAGGAGATTCCAGTGCTCTCCAAGGTAAGCTGGGTTCCACAAGCCCCCCATCGAAAGTGACTCCCGTCACAGTAACCGGTTTTAGGCCACAATGAACTATGGGGTTTTAAGGTCCCCAAACCACAAATGTAAATGAGCCCTTACTGTTCTGAGCCCCCTATAAGGCTGCTTTCACACTGAGGTGCTGCAGTTTACCCACACAGCAGGTGCAGCGCAGTGCACCTGCATCTTTGCTGCATGTTAGCTGCACTTTGTCATAGACTCTTATTACGTCTTGTGGGTGCAGCACACCTTCTAAAAGTGCACCAAACTTGCATGATATAATAGAAGTCTATGGCTCAGTGCAGCTAACCCACAGAAAAGTCGTAGGTGCATTGCACTGCACCTGCGAATCACTGTGAAAGCACCTAATAACCTTTCTTTATAAGTGCTAATATGCCAACTGCAGTGTATGTGATGTTTAATACACTGACCTTTTCCTCTTCTAGCTTCTGTTGGCGTCGCTCTCCAGGCTGCTAGAAAGGTCCCAGGTGAAGTGCATTTAGTATCACTCTGCCTGAGACATGAGCTGACACTACAGAGAAAGCATTGGCTTATGCATTGGCTTATGCGACTCGTGCTCCCTCCTCAGCTGCCTGCTTCCTCCGCTGTCGGCGCTGGCTCCATGCACTCTGATGCTCTAAGATGGCAGGTCAGCAACCAGTTGATCAGGATCTGAGCTTCCCGACCTGCTATTCCAGAGCATGGGCATGGGCATGTGCTTCCCTGGTTTGAGGTCAGGGGGCCACATCAGAGGGCCCTAAGGGCCACAGGTTGGGCACCCCTGGCTTAAGCTGTAATTGATAATGCTGCTTTCTTGGCATTTTCCCTAAACTCTGTCAGGCCGAGAGAGGCCGAGAGAGGAGAGAAGAGACGGGTCAGATCAGTGCTCTGTAAACAAGGTATATACTGCATTATTTTTATAAAGCACAATCACAGGGGAACATTACATACATAACCAGAGAGGACATTGTAAAGTTACATTGGTGAGTTAAAGTGGTTGTAAACCCTTACAACACACTTTTTGCTACAGGTAAGCCTGTAATAAGGCTTACCTGTAGCTACCCCTGATATCTCCTAAACCTGAACGGTTTATGAGATATCCTCTGTATTTGCATGTGCTGATGTCATTGGCACATGCACACTTAAGCAATGGCACGTATGTCGCGCTGCTTCAGTGAATGTGCCGTTACCGGCATACGCACGGGAGTGACGTCATCGTGGCTCCGGCCAATCACAGTGCCGGAGCCCGCGATACCCGGAACTAAATCCGGGAGAGATGTCGACCGCCGGAGCGCTGTACGAGGACAGCCTTGGATCTCAGGTAAGTAATTCATAATGAGCTAGTATGCCTTTGTCTTGCAGGGTTTTTTTTTTTTTTTTCCTAGGGTTTACAACCACTTTAATAACCACTTTAAGTAGTATGGCCATTTTTTCCTCTTATTTTTTGGTATCCTGTGACCAAATCACTTTTTCCTTTGGTTTATTGGCTTTATTAAACATTTCTAAACTGACTTGGGTCCAATTGTTATCATCCCACAAAGAGTTTCTGGATTCTGCCCTGATTGATGTAAAATGGTAGCCTCACTGAACTACCTGGGGGTCCCTAACCACCTTTATTGGGTAAGAGGGTGCTACATATGCATTGCTATGTTTTGGGTCAGCCCCCTGGTAATTGGACAGAACTGATGATGTACATTCCCTGTGCTATGAATAGGTTGGTGGTGGAAACTGTGTTTTGGGAAGTTGAATTACTGAATCAGGAAACCAATCTGGCTGTGTAGGGTGGAAAATGTATGTAAACCAACTTGTCAGGAAAAGCAGTAAACATGTATGTATTTTGACTGTGTATTTAGATGTTTTTTTTTTTTACAGTATCTGTGAGCTTTAAATAAGCTCTGTAATCAAACTTTCTGCTAACCGATGGTGAAGTGTTTTAACTTCCATCAACATAATAAGCCTTGAGAAATTCTGAGCAATGCTTTTTGCCAACTTAACACGGTGAGTTTCGGCATGCGTGTACTTTCTGATTTCTCTGCACTGTTTACTTCACCTGAGAGACTCTTTTAAAGTTGTGATAATTACATCTATAATAAACACTTGTTAGTCTGCTAGAATCCAGCTAAAAGCAAATAAATAGAACCTGCATTACCTTTGCTATATTGCTTTTAAATGCTCTGCCAACATCTCTGTGCTGAGAGCACCAATAGTGGATATAAGACAGTGATGAACTAGGTGCTGCAGATGGCAACTAAAGGCTTGCAGCCAAAGAAAAAGAATGACATGCAGAAAAAAAAAGAAAAAAAAAACATTTACAAGTATTTCAAAAGCAGATTAGCTCTATAGATTATTGAAGTGTAGGAGAGGAATGCTTAGTTATTAATAAAATGGGCCCACATGGAAAAGATAGGGGCACCAATAAGCATGTTGTTTAAGAAAAAAAACCTTACCTGACTCCCTAAAAGCGAGAACAGTGGATTATATCTTTTGTGCTTTGTGTTGGTACTTGTAGTCTCCATCAGGGACAGTTTCCACCCTTTAATAGTAAGTATGTGAACAGGGACTTTCAAGTCAGTTACAGTGGCGGTGCGTAGATAGAGAGCGCAGTGGTAACAATTGATGTGGGCACAGTGGTAACAATTGATGTGGGCACAGTGGTGACAATTGATGGCACAGTGGCTGCGTTCGGCATGGCACAGTTGCGACAGTTGTTGGCACAGTGGCAACAATTGATTGCACAGTGGTGACAATTGATGGCACAGTGGCTGAGTTTGATGGCATGGCACAGTGGTGACAATTGATGGGCACAGTGGTGATAAATGGAGGCACAGTGGTGATAAATGGAGGCACAGTGGCTGCGTTGCATGGCACAGTGGCTGCATTTGAAGGCATGGCACAGTGGCTGCATTTGATGGGCACAGTGGCTGTATTTGATGAACACATTGGCTGCATTTGATGGGCACAGTGTGGCTGCAATTGTTTTTTTTTTTTTTCGTGTCCCCAAAAATTTTGAGCACCAGCCGCCACTGGTCAGTTATTAATTTATTGAAAGCTTGAGATTTAAAAAGATGAAAAACAACTTTTTAAAAACATTAAAATGGTTGTTAAGCCACTCTAACCCGTATGCACCATATGTAGCAGTGTGGCAGGCGCAGCACTATGAAGTGCCTCATGCGCTGTGGCATTAGAAAAATTGTGATATGTTTGACTTTTCAGTCCAACAAGACTGTCTATTACTCTGAAAATTCCTCTAGCGCCGTTCTATGGAAGCAGTAGGTTTAGAGAGCACACCAAATGCTTGTGCTGATAGTGTATACAGGTTAGTGTTATGCAAGCAGCAGGAGGGGGGGCAGCACTGTCACAAGCTGACAGGCAGGGAGGGGAGGGGGAGGAGGACGCAGGAGCAGAGACAAGACACAGAGCAAGGCTGTGGACGATGGAGGCACGGAAACTGACCACAGTGTCAGGGTTCAGCAGCCATCATACACCGTGATCAGTTTATGGGGGGGGAGGCCTTAAATTGTCAGGATCTGCCAGGTTTTTTAGGTTATACAGGGGGCCAAAAACACAGCACAAGCAATGTGTCATTTAACATGCTTTATATAAGCAGGATCCCTTTTTTGGTTAACAATCACTTTAACACGTTAAAGCTTATATGAGATCTTCGCAATTGTGTTTGGATCATCTATAAATAGACCTGTTTGCCCATGCAGGCCAAAGAACCAGGTGTACTTTTCCTTTCGGGCACCTTTGACTTGACATTGCAAAGCTGCATAAAGGAAAATAGGATATGATTCTTCAAAGGACAGAGTAGTTGTGGCAATGGCATGTAGGCAGCATGGAGGTGCGGTGTGGTCAGTGGCTGGTGAGACACTGGTTAGTATCAGAGCCAGATACACACAGGTTACATATGCCGCGATTGTTAGCGACAGCAATAATGCTTTCACTAGACCTCCTCTGTTACTCTAAAATCTAAATGTAACCTGTAAAAATTTTGAAAGCGTCTCCTATGGAGATTTATAAGTACTGAAGTTTGGAGCCATTCCACAATTGTGTGCTAATTTTAACAACTTAAGGACCGGGCCTAGTTTTCAAACTTGTTGTTTACAAGTTAAAATTGTTTTTCTTTGCTAGCAAATTACTTAGAACCCCCAAACATTGTGTATATATATATATATATATATATATATTTTTTTTTTTTTAACATCCTAGAGAATAAAATGGCATTTGTTGAAATACTTTCGGTCACACCGTATTTGCGCAGTGGTCTTACAAGTGCATTTTTTGGGAAAAAAAATACACTTTTTTAAAATAAAAAATAAGACAACAGTAAAGGTGGTCCAATTTTTTTCTTTTGTTAAGGATGATGTTACGCGGAGTAAATTCATACCCCACGTGTCACGCTTCAAAATTGTGCCCGCTCGTGGAAAAATCTCCATAGGCAACGTTAAACCACTTCCATACAGGGCATGACCAATTTTTAGTTTTTAGCACTGTTGCACTTTGAATGACAATTGCGTGGTCATGCAACACTGTTGCATGCTCTAGCGATCGCAGTGATACCTCTCATGTGTGGTTTGAACGCCGTTTTCATATGCAGGTGCTACTCACGTATGCGTTCGCTTCTGCATGTGTGCTCGTCGGGACGGGGCATGTTAAAAAATAATTTCTTTTTTTTTTCTTATTTATATCACTTTTTATTTTTTATTTTTACACTGTTCCTCAAAAAAAAAAAAAACGGTTCCACGTTAATTACTATTACAAGGAATGTAAAAATCCCTTGTAATAAATAAAAGCATGACAGGACCTCTTAAATATGAGATCTGGGGTAAAAAAAAAACTCAGATCTCATATTTACACTAAAATGCAATAAAAAATAAATAAAACTAATTTTGTTAGAATTTTTTTTAAATATCCCTTTAAAAACTATGGGTGGAGGTGACGTTTTGACGTCACTTCCGGCGTGCAATAGTATAGAACTGGGTGGGAGCCATCTTCTCTCACTCAGCTCCGTGCCAAGCAGGGCAAAGGTCCCTCTCACCTCTGCCGCTGCCTGCTGCTATAGTAAGCGAAGGAGGGCCCTCGAGCGAAGGTGAAGGGGGATCCTTTCCCGCCACCGATAAAAGTGACCTTGCAGTGAATCCACCACTGAAACTACTTTTATCTGAAAGCGGACCGCCTGCTGAAGAAGTGGATACCAGGGGTAAGCCATAATAACAATATTCCACTTCAAAGAGCCGCCGTATAATGATGGCGGGCGGTCTGTAAGTGGTTAAAATGTGACATGTTAGGTATCTACCGTATTTATCGGCGTATAACATGCACAGGCGTATAACACGCACCCTAACTTTAAGAGGGAAGTTTCAGGAAAAAAACGTTCCACATCCCCCTGCGTATAACACGCAGGCACAGTTTACCCTCTATTTTCAGGGTAAAAAAGTGAGTGTTATACGCCAATAAATACAGTATTTACTTTTTTTCTTTCACACTATACAAAAAAAACTGGCTAACAGTGTTGTTTTTGTTTATTTATGTGTAGCGATACCCCCGAAGGAGCTGCTGGTTATAAATGGGATGGCATGTTACCTCATGGCTCTTGTGAAATGTCTAGGGTAAACGATGCACACAGCAGCAGTAAAGGAATGTCCGCAAGGAGAATGTCTCTTTTATATGTGCTCTTTATTACCCAGCCGGGTAAAAACAGTGAACAGGTGATGAAAGGAACAGATAGGGGTTGGAAGGAGAACAGCAGATTCAGGCGTTCAATATGGAAACAATCCTGCTTCCGACAACTTTTAGATTTCTTCACTAGTGATGAGCGGAATACGCCATAATCGATTTCGCGATATTTCGCGAATATTTCGAAGAATATTCGCGAATATTCGTTAATATCGAATATTCGTGATATTAAAAAAAAAAAAATTGCGAATTTTCGCCAATGCGAATTTTCGCTAATGCGAAATTTCACGTTTTTTTTTTTATAAAATATCACGAATATTCGATATTTACGAATATTCGGTATATTTTATAAAAAAAAAAAAGCGAAATTTCACATATGCGGTCGCGAATATTCGTAAATATCGAATATTCGTGATATTTTCTAAAAAAAAAAAAAAAAAAAAAATTGCGAAATTTCGCTATTGTGAAATTTCGCCATTGCGAAATTCGCGAATGCGAAATTGATTGCGAATTTTTTGCGAAATTTGAAAAATACGAATATTCGAAATAGCGAATATTCGCCGCGATATTCGAGATATTCGCGAATACTCGAATATGCAATATTCGTAGCGAATATTCGCAATGCGAATATTCGTGAGCAACACTATTCTTCACCACTCCAGTCGTGGTTTGTACAGCGTACCTGGACAGGTCTCTCTCACCGACCTGGCAGCCAGAATATAACTCGGAACTTGGGAAAATGTCCCTGCCACAGACTCTTCTAGAATGAACTCAGGGAGACACCTCGGCCACAGGCCCTCTCTGATTGCGGTTACGGAGGAGCCCCTCCTAAGTAAAGTTTTGCCTGAATCTTCTTCTTAACGTCGCTTCAGGTACCGACTGAAAGAGGAGTCAATCCTTCAGTGTCTAGTACCTCGATCCCCGGTGGTTTGTCTGAATCCTGTTGGACTGCCAGCCTCTCAATGGCGCTCTTTAGATGGACTTCCCACCGAACAGCCACACTTGCTTGGGATCTTCAAAAGTGGGAACTCAGTCGATCCCCGTCCTGCTTGGATGTTCCAGGCCGACAGGGCCCAGAAACTAGGAACACTGCATAGCACGCACACCCCGGCCAGGTAGGCCATAATGCTTAGAGCGCCGTAATGTGGCCAACCCAAAGGTGGGTGCCACACTCGAAGAAGAACCCAGACCAATGGTGTCTGCTCCATATGTACCCTCTCCCAGCATGCCCAGCATGCCCAGCAAGGCCCAAGCCTCCTGATTGGCTGCTGGTAAAAGCATCCATATCCCGACTCCTTTGCTGCCACCTATCCCCCCGGGTGGAACAACACCCCAGACACAACAGAATGAGCCCACAGCACAGCCGAGCTGGAACAGAGACCCTAACTGAATAATTACAAATTGGAATCAGAGTCACTTACACTCTGATTATCCCTTAAATTTCACTAGCACCGGAAATTGGAAGTACATAGGCGCTACACATGAAATAGATTTTTTTTCTCCCTGCTGCAAACAGAGTGTGCCATCTTATATTTAAAGTGGCCACTCTGTATTTAGTTTCTGACAGGCTGCGCAAGGAGCCCCATATCTCTGGAACCATAGGTCCTAGGAGCCCCAAATGGGCCACAGGGAGCTAGGTATGGCATAGGGCAGTGATGGCGAACCTTGGCACCCCAGATGTTTTGGAACTACATTTCCCATGATGCTCATGCACTCTGCAGTGTAGTTGAGCATCATGGGAAATGTAGTTCCAAAGCATCTGGGGTGCAAAGGTTCGCCATCACTGGCATAGGGGAAGTCGTTCAGTTGAAGTCACTCTTGTGTTATTGTTCAAGCAGGTTCTAGCTTCCCTCATGGCTTAATTTTTTCCATTGCTTACATACTTTGTGATGAAAGGTGTCCGTCTTTCCAAGATCAGGAATTTGGAAGGTATGGTGGTCTGTTCCGGTCAGGATCTGAAAGAATACTACTAAACAATAAACCCCTCTTTTAACACAAGTATCATTTCTGGTAGTATTTATCATCTTTTTTATTTATTTTTTACTTCACTGCAGCCAGTGCTGGAAGGAAATTCTTCTCCCCCACACAGATTTATGCAAAAGATATATTTATTCAGAAAAGCATTTTTTCTAAACTGTGACGCACTGCTCCCAGCACAAGAAACAGGAAAGATCCACACGTATAAAACAGCAGGACTGTGACCTTTCAAATGCGCTAGCTGAAACATGTACAAGGCACCAGCTACTATAGGCATGCAAATTCTGCCAAAAAGACAGAAATATAACAATTATTTTCTCATTTATATTTTTTATGTATTGTTCCTTAAAATAGTTTAATATCTGATATATTTGAGTTGTATAGCTTGTTATTGGGCATTGTGGTAAGGCATGTTTTATCAGATCTGCCCTTTTTCTTTTGATGCAGTGCACCACAAAGCATTGATGGTAAACATCTATGAATAGTGTTATGCTAAAACTCAGGTTGGTTCGGAATGTGCATTAGGGCGCTGTTTTTAAAGGAATAATACTGCAGTGCAAAGCATCACAGCATGGTTTGTTTGTTATAAAAGTGTGCAATAAAATGTATAGTTTACTCCAACACAAATATGGGAATCCAATGTTACCACCCAAACCCCACATGGGTTCCTGAGGCTGCACAACTTATATTCCAGAAAGTATAACAGGATCAGCTGGAATTCACAAAGGTGGGCGAGAACATCCCAAACTCCTAGGTGGACATGAGCAGAGCTGCTGCTGGAGACATCTTATGCCCGATACACAATCGGAATTTACGATATTCTGACTGTGTGTGGGCCCCATCAGACTTTTTTCATCCGAGTTTAGAAATAGAACATGTTTTATATTTTTCCGATGGAAAAAAATTATATCGGAAATTCCTATCGTCTGTGTGGAACTCCGATGGAGAAAAAAACACGCATTCTCAGAATCAAGTTGACGCATGCTCGGAAGCATTGAACTTTATTTTTCTCGGCTCGTCGTGGTGTTGTACGTCACCGCATTTTAGACGGTCGGAATTTGGTCTGACAGTGTGTATGCAAGACAGCTTGAATGGAATGGGGTAAGAGGGGTTGTTAGAGGGTCGGTGTAGCTAGCTGGAGGCCTACTTTGCTGAGAGTTTCTAAAGCTGACTGAGAGGCTATCACCTGAGGAACTAGTGTGGTACCATGGGGGAGAAGTATCTGGAGGATATTGGAAGTAGGCAACCTATTTTCCAAGGACATTAGTGAGTACAGACTGGTGAGAGAGATCGTAGAGCCTGTGTACTGTTGCCAACCTGCCTAAAGTGGTGTTCCACCTAAAAGTGGAACTTCCACTTATACTCTTCCACCACCCCCCCCCTCCGGTGGCATTTGACACTTTTCAGGGGGAGCAGGGAACAGGGACCTGTTTTTGACAGGCCCCCTTCCCCACTTCCGAGAGACTGGGCCACGACCCGATCTCCTGTTTCGCACATGCACAGTAAGGAATCAGCTGCTTCACTGCCGAGTTCCCTTACCAGGAATGGCGGCGGCAGCACCCGGGAATCAATCTGAAGATCGGCTGGGGTGACAACATCACAGGCTCCTTGGACGGGTAAGTGCCCTTATGTTAAAAGTCAGCAGATACAGTGGCCCGGATTCACAAAGCACTTACACCGACGTATCTCCAGATACGCCGCGTAAGTACAAATATGCGCCGTCGTATCTGTGCGCCGAACTCACAAACTTAGATACGCCTAAAAACTGACTTCATCCGACCGACGTAACTTGCCTACGCCGGCGTAGAGTGGGCGCATATTTACGCTGGACGCATGTGGCTTTCCCATTGATTTTCTATTCAAATATGCAAATGAGGGAGATACGCCGATTCACGAACGTACTTGCGCCCGGCGCATGATTAAAGCGGTTTGCGTAAGTTTTACATTCGGCATAAAGTTATTCCCCATAGATGAGGCGCAACCCATGCAAAGGTATGGACCAGAGAACACAAGCCTACGTATTTTACATTGGACGTCTGTGAATATGGGCCGACGTGGGTCTGGCTGGGCGTAGGTTACGTTCACGGCGTACACAGTGATCCGGCGTATCTTAGGCAGTTGTTCCGACGTGGTTGTTCACATGCGCACGAGGATGTGTCCATATCCCGATGCATGCGCAGTTCATTTTAAGTACTTGTCTACCTAATTTTTGGTGAAATTACTTTGTTCGGATGGCCACAGAGGAAGATTAATCTCCTTAAGTTGCTACTACAAAGCCCAGTCCATCATCTACTTGTGCAAGGACTTGGTGCAAAGTTCTACAGGAAAAAATGTAATGTCCTCAAATATAGACATGTGCGTTCCCGTTCGTAACAAATGGATTTTGGTAGGAATTTGTTAGTATTCGTACATTCGGATCAATTCGAACATCCGAAAAGCTGAAAGAACCAAAATACAAAAATTACGGAATTACGAATAATTAAAATATCGAACAAGCGAAAATACGAACGTACGATTGGACAATCTCACTAAAATACTAAACACCGAAAAAGCAAAAGAAGGAAAATAACATCTATAACAAACGATTTGCATTCCGTATTGTAAATCCTTTGTCTGTATGTTCATATTTTCATGTGTGTGTTTTGTAAATCCATTTCTTTGTCTGTTCGTAAATTTGTGTACTCATATCGTTTAGCTTATCTCTTTTGTGCTGAGTCACATTGGACAGTGTAACACCTCGTACACACGATCGGACTTCAAACAAACTTTTCCGTGGATTTTTGTCTGAAGGGAGTTGGCCGGACTTTTGAAACCAAAAAAGTTTGTCCGATGTAGTGTACACACGGTCGGATTTTTTGGAAAACGCTCATTTTGAAGTTTGTTGGCAAAAAGTCCAACACTGTGTTCGGGGCTTACAAAAAAAAGTCTATCTCTATATGGATTAGCTGCGTGTTGCGATGTATTTATGAAAGTACAAAATTACGAATCCATTAAATGAAAATTATTATCTAACAAAATTACGAATTTCGAATCAACGAAAATAAATTAGACAGAATTACGAATCATTCAGTATAAACGAAAATAAAACTGTTACCAAAATACGAACGGGTCCGAATAGGAAAACTTGCGTCTTACGAAATACGAAAGGGTCCGAATAGGAAAACTTGCGTCTTACGAAATTACGAATCTTTACGAATCTAGGGAACAAGACGAGACGAAACAAAAAAACTAAATTTTGTGTTGTGCACATGTCTACTCAAAAAGTTCCTAAGGGTTACTGGAGTCTCCTACTATTACCCACTACCTATACAAGCTCTCAATAAAGCATCAAAAGCATACCCCTAGACTGGATAATAAGGGCAGCGAGGAACCTACTGGGAGGAGGATCCTGTCATTTACTTAGCGACTCCTACAGGGGTAGCCCTACGTACATTTCTATGCAGGGTGCAAATGTTGCTTCTTTTAAGATGGAATCTGCAAAAATCCTGTCAGGTGCATGTACTGGCAGATAACAGCTCTAAAAAGGGGCCACTATTAACATCTTGGCTGAGCATTTTTCATACTTATGGGAACTGTTTTATATAAATAGGAATTCTTTGGTCCTGTCACTCGGGCAGTAAAAATTTCCCTTCGCCATAAAAATCACAGACCTTATACTCAAAACCTATTAACTTATATTGTCTAAATAATCAGACAGAGTGCTACTTGTTCCAATTTAAAGAAAATACCTAGCAAAGACTAGTACTTTTAGTTTGTGATTCAAACATGTTCTATTCATATTCAGGGTGCGTGGGCTCACTAATGATCTAATTTCTCCAGCTAGCTTGTATCTTATCTTTGATTCACTTGCCATTTTTGGAAAAGTAAGAGTTAAATAAATCTGAGGACACGTACCTTAAAGGAAAAGATTGTCTAAATGGACTGAAAGCTAGTTAAGAAAATAGAATTGGCAAATGATGAGAGGTAGGGAATTCCAGAGGTGGGGGCAGCAAAGGAAAATGCCTGAAGGACAAGGAGGAGCATAGACATTTTGAAGAAAGTATTACCAGGATGGGGTCATTGAGTACAAATTAAATTAATAAATCTCCTTTTATCAAAGGGATTTAGAGTAATACACTATGCAGCTCTAAATTCATCAGCTTTAGAAGTTTAAACTGGTGTTGTTAAAAATATTATTATTAATAATAATATTATTATCATCATATTACTTTGTACATGCTCACATGTATTCATTTTGCATGTTAGTGAAGCAAACAGTAGTTTATATATATATATACAAGCATACTTTTTTTTTACAGATGAAAAGGTCACAGTCTTAAACCACCATTGTCCTAAGAAATGTTCTGGGAAATGTCATCTGTTCTACTTTATTTCTTCCCTTCTGTGTATGAAATCTGTAACACTGAGCACCATGCAACTAATAATCAGAAGTCTTTAGAGCTTTCTGTGTATTTCTGGCCAATTGAGGTTTCTATATGCTTGTGAATATGCTTCATGTAAGCCACAAGATGTTTTATATTCTCATTAGCATTTTGATCTGTTTAAATTGCAATAGGAAGAGCAGCAAGAACTGGTGTTCCTCTGAAAAGCAATCCCTGCTTGGAATGTTTTTTTCAGAGGTGTTTGGTATGCAGTGTGCCTTTTATATGAAGTTTAATTCTTTATCTTAGTTGCTGTCAACACCTGCCCAATCTTAGTCCACCTTGCAATTCTGGCATAGTCAGCAGGAAAGAAAACACTCCCTGTGCCATTTGGGAGTGTATAAGATTGGAATTCGGAAAGGAACTACAGCAGATGCATCTGAATCACTAAGAAATGTGGACAGCAGTACCAATACCATGCAGTCCTTTCACTATGCTGTGGCGTGGGTGGCACACACCCATTTTGCATCTCCTGGTGGCAAAGATATCACCCTGGATACTGGCCTTCCAGTGATACCCAGGCGGGGATTGGTAATGTGCACCAGGTCAGCTGAAGCCTTGGTCCCTGTGTGTTTGGAGTGTGGCTGCTGTGGCTTCTTGGATCCATTGCAGCGGATGCTGGGCATTCCTCTTTGAAGTCCTACAAATCAGAGAGGCACCCAGTGAGCGATGGGAGCCTTGCCAGGATGCACAAAGCCAGGACTTACACTAAACCAGCAGTAGACAGCATTCAGGGTATCCAGACCTCATGTTGCAGGAGGATTTCTCACACCAGGGCTTCTCCAAAAACAGCAGGGTTAAGCGCTCCCCTAGATCCATCAGAGTTGAGCTGTTGAGAGCCCATGAAGGAAGACCCCCAGGAGGCACATTGGCTCCATCTGCTTTTCCTCTACCAGCCATCCATTGTGACAAAAAGTTGCTGCTGCAGAGACATTTTCCCCAATGACTCCCGTGGAACAGGTGACCGTCTTATGTGAGTTGGACCCGTCAGGGCTGGGCTCGTTCCCAGTCAGGAGGAGGTGCCCAAGGAGGAGCCAAGGGTGCTCTGGGATTAAAGAGCAATAAAAAATATTGCGCTAAAGGATATGAATAGCTAAAATTGAAAATAAATATGTGTAAATGTGAAAATAATGTTAACTTAATAACCCAAGCAGCAATCTTTAGCTACACGTGGTAGTCATGTAAATACAAGTAGAAAACATTGGAGAAAAAATTGCGCTAGTCATACCATGTGGTGAACAAAGTGTTAAGAAATAATTAAATAAATAAATAAATAATATTAAATATAAGAAATATATTAAACTCTAAATAATATTAATAAATATAATAATAAATAAATAAAATCCATTCAGTCCAAAAAGATCTGTAACTTCTTAAACATAATGTCCCCATCAAAGTATCAACTTTGTATGTTGTATGTCGATCCCAGAAAGGGGGGGGGGAACTGCAGCACTCCTCTGCATTCAGCTGGTCCTCGTTTTGATAGGTGTGGATCCCAAACTCTTTTCCAGGTCCTAAGCTGGTTGCACAGCTCCAAAGGATCCAGTTGGAGACCCAGAAAAAAAGGGGACTCAAATAGTGAAGTACCGTAATAATCCGGGTTTTATTAAAATTGTAAGAGTATACACTAGATGCACTTCATAAGTGCAAAATACAAAGGCATTACATCCAGTCAAAGTAAAACAAAATATAACAAACAAAACGAACGTGCGCCCGTTTTACGGGGTCACTTCTAGACGCGGTGACGTCAGTGCGTGGCTCCGCCCTGACTAGTTTCGATCAATACGATCGTTCTCAAAAGGGCCAGGATTCCCCTAGGGGTGCTGCAAAGACTGGAGAATCAGAAGAAGAGGAGGTATTGACTCCTGCTTGCCCAACTGTTCAGTGGCCAGCCTCCTATTTTTCTCCAGGACGTGGACCAAATAGTTGGACAAGGACATGATTGCCGGAACTGCAACACTACATGATCCGACAAGCCTGGGAACTCTATGAACTGGAGTTCACTTACATCCCAGAAACCCTTTTTAATTTATTGGAAGCACAGTGCCAGCACTGGTATGAGGCAACAATGCAGGAACACCTATGGGTTCCCAAACAAAATAGGGTGCTCATCTATCGCAATTGGAACTATGGGTGGCACATCAGCAAAGTGGTGGGGCTTGCTCCAACAGTGAGGATATCCGCTATTATGTTGTCAAGCAGGTCCCTGGGTACAGAGGAATGGAGGGAGTACCCTGATCCCATCTACTGTGTATACAGTAGAAAGATCTATCGGCCTTATGTTTCTACCAATTATTCTGCTATTCTGCTATCCAAATACATACTATGTACTGTATGTACCTGATACTTATTCCTACTGTATTGGGGTTTGTGCCAGAACTCTCAAACTTCACAAAAGTTGTACCTGAATGACAAACCCCATTGAAGTCTATGGGACCCAAATATGAAAAATCAAGTCTCCATTTCGAAGGCTTACATGCAAGTTTTTGGGCATAGAAAACTAATGGGGGCCCGGCTACTGCCCTGGAGTATATTTACCAATGCAACAAAAAACGTTTAAAAAAATAACTTTTTCAAAGGAGCAGTGATTTTAATGATGCCTAAAGTGAAACAATAAAAATGAAAAATGTCTAAATACAGTGCCTGGAGGGGAGTCTCTTTAGTCTGCCTGTAAAATGGTGCATCTGCGCCGTGTATAGAAACTGCTGCAGCAAAATTGACATTCATATAGAAAAAAAAAAAAGACATTTAAATTGATTCTCCCTGCAAGCTTTCTTTACTGTGTAAACAATGGCTTGGGGAGCCAGTCTGTATGATGAGGCTACAATTTAGTGCACTCAGAACAAGATTAGCATTTTTTGGATATATTCTGGTGTCTCTTTGGCAGACTTTGGATGGAAATAACCCATGTTTGCACCACAGGAAGCAAGCCTTATGTGAAGAAACCAAATAATAGTACACTCAGGCCAAGATTATTTTTTTTTAAGATAAAGTCTGGTGTCTCTTTCGCAGACTTTGTATAGAAGTAACAGCTGCGGAAAAATTGGGCTCTGGGTGTTGGTGGTGCCTTCTCACTGTATCCTATAGGTACTCGTGATAAAAGCAAGAATTGGCCTTGCTGTAAAAATATGACATTTTATGCACCTTTCCATGAGACTGTAACCTACCAGAGTCTGTAAAGGCATTACATAACCTCCTCTTTAATGTGTCCTCAATATATTTCATCCTGTGCCCCCTCTGCAAGGGCAGGATGAGCTTGGTAACTTTTCCCTTGTAAGAGTGGTCAAGGAGGGTTGCCAACCAATAATGATCCTTATCCTTAATGACCAAAATTCTTGGGTCCTTTCGTAGGCTTTGAAGAATAAGAGAGCCCATGCACATTTACAGAGGCATGAGAAGCAGAGTCCTATGGGTCACTGAGGAATACATTATCTGGAACTGCTCCATATCGCATACTACTCCCAAGGTTTCTGGGGACTGCAAACCATCTCTTAAGGTTTGACATATGTCTTCCTCTGCTTCTATGCCTCCAAAACTGCCAGAATCTTCCACTTCCTCCTCCCTCTCCTCTTGTGTATTGTGTGGCGTTGCAAGAAGGGTGTCTGCATAAAGCAGGCCTTGAGAGGAAAGAAAATCCCTCTCTTCCTCATACTGCTCTGCCTCGAGTGCCCTGTCCTTAATGCCACACAGAGAATGCTCCAGCAGGAACACAAGAGGGATTGTGTCATTGATACATGCATTGTCACGGCTTACCATGCTTGTCACCTCCTCAAATGGTGACAGTACAGTGCATGCTTCCTTTGGCGTGGGGAAAAAAGCCAAGCTTCCCAAGTCTGTCCTTGTGCCATACTCACACAGGTACTCATTGACTGCCCTCTGCTGCATGTGCAGCCACTGCAGCATTGCCAAAGTTAAGTTCCACCTGGTGGGCATGTCACAATTCAGGCGGTTTACGAGCAGGTGGAATATCAGTCAACTAAACATTAACAAATGCTGCACCACCAAATTGAGGACATGTGCCAGGCATGGCACCTGTGTCAACATTCCCTGTTGAGCAGCGACAGAAAATTAATAGTGTCATTATCACACACCACTATTCCTGGCTCAAACTGCCATGGAGTGAACCACCTCTGGGCCTGCCCCTACAGAGTTTAAAGAGTCTCTGCTCTGATGTGGCTCCTGTCCCCTAGACAGACTACCTGAAGCACTGCATGGCATCTTTTAGCCTGACTGGCCCTTTGAAAGCGTAGGGGGTACTGGTGGTTCATAGGACAATCCAGCAGAGGAGGGTATGGAGGAGGAGGGGGTGTAGCTCACATATCTTGCATCATCAACACTGCTGTATGGAGATGTGGCAGCAAAACAAGCTCCAGCACTGAGCCTTGTCCTGCATCCCTAGGTGCAAGCGGACTTACTCAGTGTACTGTGAACAAAAGATATCGTTCCTGACCATGCCTGCTGGACCATGTGTCAGCAGTAATGTGGACCTTGTGGCTTACTGCCTTGCAAAATGATGCCAAAACATTGCCTTCCACGTGATTGTACAGAGCTGGAATGGCCTTATGTGAAAATAATAACTGGAAACCTGCCATTGTGGTATAGCACATTCTGAAAATTCATGGAAGGGGGTAGAATCCACCAGATGGAAAGACAAGAGTTGTAAAGCCAGCAATTTGGACAAGCTGGAATTTAGATGCTGGGCAAGGCAGGGAGTATATATATATATATATATATATATTTTTTCCTGCAACAGTTGGGGCAGAGAATTTTACCTGCTATACTCTACAGCTGGTGGTGTGCTGTTGGCACGCCACCGGCCTGTAGAGAGCCTGCTGAGAGGTCATGAGATATAGTGGGGATAGACATGAAAGGTGAGGAGGAGAAGAATTGTGTCCCTTGTGTGTGACTTTCAGATGCTCTTGCAAATGGGCTGAATGGTGGGAGATTAAATGCCTTGCCAAGCATTTGCCACGCTTGATCTTCTTGCGGCAGAGATTGAAAATTGAAACAGTGTGATCGCCTGCACATGTGCTAAAAAAAAGGCCCACACAGCTGAGCTGTGGGAAGTGGGCCAGGAGATAACAGCTCTACAATCTGATGGAATAGGGTGGCTGCTCGATACTCTTCCATGATGGCTGCCTGGAAGACACCCTGCCTCGTTGGGGTTGTTTCTCCCCCTCACTTTCCTCTTCTGCCCTATCCGGCACCCAAGTCGCATCAGTAACCTCATCACGATCCCCTCCATCCTCATCATCACTGGAGACAATTTGCCAATATGCTGCAGCTGGGGGAACATGACTGCCAATTTGTTGTTTATCAGTGTTCCCCCCTCTCTGTAGGCTCATGTTACTCCCTTCCTCTACCTCAGAACCGACATCAGACTAAAGTAATGTCTGTGCATCCTCAAGAAGCAAGTGGCTGACGCTGTGTTCAAACAATTCAGCTGACTCCTCCATGCATGATGTTGGGGCTATAGCAGGAGTAGCTGTGGACAAGGAGGCAGAATAAGTCACGCTGGCAGCTGCGGTGGACAGTGCACAAGTGTCAGCTTGGGTCATAGAGGATGACAATGGTTTAGTAAGCCAGTCCACCACCTCCTCTGCATGCTGTGGCTGGATAGCACGGGCAACGTAACAAAACAGATACAAACATGCAATGCCTGTGAACACAGCCACTGCTGGCCACCTCATAGTGGCATGGGAACATCTGCCTCTCCTTGTTGGCAACCCAGACATGATGGGGGGGGGGCGTATTATCCAAATCTAATAGAAACTGGGAAACTTTTGAATGAAAAGTGGTGTTTGGTGCGCTTTCAATTAAGGACTAACACTGACAGAAATGTGAAAACTATAAAAAAATATATATAAAAAAGGGGGAACACCAGCATTGCAGTCACAAACTGCAGCTGACAATTTAAAAAAAAAGGGGCAGGCAGGGGACAAAAAACAAACAAACATGCAGCAACCAAAAAAAGGGTATACAGCACTGTATACAGTACTAAATGTTATGTAATGCTGTGTTAAACACTGTATTACACTAACACACTATACTAACACTACACTAACACTGTACACTCAGAGTCAAATGTTATGTAAAGCTGTGTTAAACACTGCACTGCACTAACACACTACACTGACACATTATACTAACACACTATACAAACACTACACTAGCACTGCTGCAGTTTTATGCTGATCTATCGCAATTTACCCTACAACTTCGGAAAAACCTGAACACGGTCACCAAGGCATTAAGAAACCACAACATCGTCTAAAAATGGGGGTTCCCGACGAAGCTTATGGTGACCAAAGATGGCGCTACCCACGTGATTACTTCCCTGTCCAAAGACTTCAAATTACTCCAGAAATGGAAGATTCTACCAGAAGAACATTCTTCCTCGGCTAGCTCTGAACCACCCGGACGGGTGTCCCCAAATTGGAAGCAAGCCTCTAAAACCTGATGCCTGCACTGACTTCCCTGACGTTATTCTTTGTCCTGTCAATCCGTGCTTTAGGCCCTGACCAAGGGCCCCGCTTTTGGAGCTTTTCCACATTTAAGCTCCCCCGGATATGAGCAGTACTGTCTGCATTTGGGTCGTGATGGCCCTCCTTTTAAAGTTTGAATTTTGTTTTCTACGATTTATTTTTTGTTTGTTGTTTTTTGTTACTCAGTTTTACTTGCAGGAACCGCACATCTCCGGACCCACGTATCGCATCTGCCAGACCCACCTAACAGTGAATGACTGTCACTCCACCTGCATGAACTCGCTCAGCCATATTCGATGAACATTTTTCTTTTTTAGACTACCTTCGATGAAGTCTGGCTGTGAGTATTTGTTAATAGCAATGTTTTTTTTCATTCACAATGCCGGTTAAAATTCTTTCGGTTAATGCTCATGGTTTAAATCACCCTGTTAAGAGGGCATTGCTCTGGGGAGAGGCTGACTCACGTGATTACTTCCCCGTCCAAAGACTTCAAATTACTCCAGAAATGGAAGATTCTACCAGAAGAACATTCTTCCTCGGCTAGCTCTGAACCACCCGGACGGGTGTCCCCAAATTGGAAGCAAGCCTCTAAAACCTGATGCCTGCACTGACTTCCCTGACGTTATTCTTTGTCCTGTTAATCCGTGCTTTAGGCCCTGACCAAGGGCCCCGCTTTTGGAGCTTTTCCATATTTAAGCTCCCCCGGATATGAGCAGTACTGTCTGCATTTGGGTCGTGATGGCCCTCCTTTTAAAGTTTGAATTTTGTTTTCTACGATTTATTTTTTGTTTGTTGTTTTTTGTTACTCAGTTTTACTTGCAGGAACCGCACATCTCCGGACCCACGTATCGCATCTGCCAGACCCACCTAACAGTGAATGACTGTCACTCCACCTGCATGAACTCGCTCAGCCATATTCGATGAACATTTTTCTTTTTTAGACTACCTTCGATGAAGTCGGGCTGTGAGTATTTGTTAATAGCAATGTTTTTTTTCATTTACAATGCCGGTTAAAATTCTTTCGGGTAAAGCACATGGTTTAAATCACACTGTTAAGAGGGCATTGCTCTGGGGAGAGGCTGACTCTTCGCAGTGCGATGTCCTGTGTGTTCAGGAGACCCATTTTCACAACAGCGCTCCGCCCAAATGTACCCATAAATCTTTTCAGCATTATTTTTTTCTAACATGGAGGCTAAGAAAGGGGTGTTTTTATCGCTGTTAAGGATACAATCTCCTTTTCTTTGCTATCGGAACACTCTGACCCTCTAGGTCGTTTTATAATATTGGTAATGTTCGATATACTCTGGTTAATGTCTATGTTCCGAACAAACGACAAATTCATTTTTTACATGGTCTTATGCGTAAAGGAAAAGAAGCTCCAACAGGGTTCACTTATCATGTGTGGAGATTTTAACATAGTACCTGATCCCTTGTTAGATTCCACTACAAGGTCCTCCAAAACGGTCCCTTCCCTGGCAAATTTCCTACGGTCTTATGATTTATATGATGCCTGGCGATGTATACATGCCAACGAAAGGGACTATTCCTTCTTTTCACATAGCCACTGCTCATACTCACGGATTGACCTGTTTTTATTGGATAAGTGGTTGCTCACTAAAATAATCAGGTCCAAAATTAACACGATATTGTGGTCTGACCACGCCTCTGTTCTCCTAACTTTAGGAGATATATACTGTAGCGGAGTGCACTATTAATATTTACGATCTCTGCTGGTATCCAGGGTAAATCCACAGTCAGCGCCGAAAAGTATGGCAAAGTCCCAAATCTCCCCAGTAACCTGACGACACACAGCTCTGAGAGTCAACTGTCAACAACAACTCTTTATTAACAGGCTTCTATATTTATACAATTCCCCATGCAAGGGGCTTCCAGACAGATTTAACAGGGGTAATACAGAGTGGACCACATGGGGAACTTAACATTCTGGATATTTCTCTTATCAGGTATTGCTGCGGAATGAACGATCGGTAGATAGCTGGGGTCTGGGGTTATGTGTTGTGAGAATACCACTCAGATCCCAGCTAAACCACTGACGCTGCCCGAAATACCCTTATCCATCGAATTCGGTTTAAAACTACCGAACACCGATGGGCAACATAACGTGCTGTAAGCGGAACTCCTGACTGCTCTGGAAGTTCAGCAGCGTTCGTGCCGTCGAGTAGCGTTTTTTCTATTCCAGGCACTCGAAGATCAAACGCCGCCGAAGCGACAAAGGATCCAAGACGGCCGACCGCCGCGTGATTGGTAGTCGAACGACAGCCTTCCAGGAGAGCCTTAAGTACCGAGCGCCACACGTCCCTTAATGTGTGGTCTATCAGGGGAGTCCGGAAAATTGCGGTTTGGGAAATGAAGTACCCGAACGCCAGAGGCTTACGGCTGCTAGCATACGAGTTATCATGCCCACCTAAGATCCAGCAGAATACATAGCATATAATACAGACAACCCTTTGACATGTAACGTCCAGTGCTTCAGAAGTGGCTAGGTTTGCCACACATACCTTGACACAGCTACATTTATATGGCGTGCCAGCTTGTCAATCATTCAGAATCCGGTAACCAAGGAAACAATTAGGGAACACCTGTCAGAATATTTCCAGATCAATGCCCCTTCTACGGATAATGCGTTTATTGTATGGAATGCCCATAAGGCTTTTGTTAGAGGGGTGTTTATACAGTTGGGCGCTTGGATCAAGAGGCAGAGGCAGCTAAAAATCTCCACTCTTCTCACGGAAATAGACTCTCTAGAACTTCGGAACAAGGAAACCACGCCATCCACTAGTGCTAAACTCTTAGCTTTAAGACATGACCTCAGACTTATTCTCCTCCAAAACTTTGAACAGAAAGATAGATGGATGAAAATGTCTTTCTACTCGACAAATAACAAAGCAGGGAAGGCATTGGCCAGATATTTGCGAGGCCAACGCTTTAAAACTAAGATTACTCGACTAATCCATTCCAAAAGCAAAGACCCGGTTTATGACCCTCAGAGCATCGCAGACGCATTTAGCGACTATTATAGCTCATTATACAATCTAGCCCAAGAAGAAATTACTTACCAGCCATCCTTAATTGACATAAAGGACTTCCTCTCCAAGATCCGGTTACCCAGTCTCACTCCTGAACAACTTTGCGCCCTAAACTCTCCCTTTTCACTGACTGAGCTGTTGCAGGCTATTAAGACTCTCCCTTCTAATAAATCCCCTGGCCCCGATGGACTTATAGGGGACTACAACAAAACCTTTCAATCAATTTTAGGCCCACACCTGCTAAGGGTATTTGATTTGGATGCTACCTCTGCTTCTTTTCCACCCGAAATGCTGGAGGCTCTGATAGTCACTTTGCCCAAACCGGGGAAGTCACATAATGCTCCTCAAAACTTTCGGCCCATATCATTGCTAAATAATGACCTTAAAATTTAGGCCAAAATGATAGCATTACGATTGGTGGATATTTTGCCCACCTTGATAGATCCCGATCAATCAGGATTTATGAAGGGCAGGCAGGCGTCAGACGCCACAAGGCGCTTGATCAACATTACCCATATAGCCAGGACGACCCAAACGCATTCTCTGCTCCTAGCTTTGGATGCAGAGAAGGCATTCGACAGGGTACATTGGATGTACTTGAGATGTGCGCTGGAAAAGTTTGGATTTGAGAAACATTTACTTTCGGCAATTATGGCTCTATACACAGCTCCGTCGGCTAAAGTTTATATGTTGGGGATGTTATCTAGGCCCTTTAAGATCACGAACGGCACGAGGCAGGGGTGCCCTTTATCCCCCCTTATTTTTAATCTATTAATGGAACCGCTTGCTCCTTGCATCAGACAATCGCCTGAAGTGCAGGGTTTTATGATTGCGGGGAGAAAACATGTCATTAGCCTATTCGCTGATGAGGTCATTGTGAAAAAGATGGTCTCAGCTGATCTACTTTCTACTCCTACTGTCTTTCTAGACATGCCCATTTCCTCCCTAACGTTGATAATACCAGACCTAAATCTTCAGATTTGGACATTGGGGGGCATAAAGTGGGTCTCTGATATACAAGATGATAGTGCCTTGAAGGCTTTTCAGCAAGTGCAGACTGAATTTGACCTTCCAAGCTCCGAACAATTTAATTTTTTTAGAGTACAGTTGTTTCTCAAGAGCAAACATTATAGACCCTATAAAGTATTTTTGGAAAATGTGTACCTTTTTTACTGCACTGGAAGGCCGTGAAAAGGGTATAACGCTATTTTACAACCTACTTAACAACAAATCTATTTTAAAAAAAATAACGCATTAATAGCCTGGGAAAAAGAATCTGGATGTCTCCTACTCGGATGGGCAGTGGATTAAAGCCTTACAATACACCCATTCAGCCACTAAAAGTGCTAACCTCTGGGAGCTTTCTCATAAGGTTACCCAGAGGTGGTACCTCACACCATCTAGGCTCGCAAAATTTGGACACGGAGTGTCTCCGCTGTGCTGGAGGCAGTGCTCCCAAGTGGGCACACTGCTTCATATTTTGTGGTCTTGCGGGAAATTAGCTAAATTATGGACCAATATTTTTTCAATTCTCCGTCAGGTCACAGGCCTTCATGTACAACCCTCACCTTCTCTGGCTATCTTACATTTAGGCATAGAAGATATACCACCCCCTTTTAGGAAGTTTACCATTCACCTACTCCTAGCTGCCAAATTTGTCATACCTACCTAGAGATCCACTAAGAATCCTGTAGTTGATGATGCTGTTAGAACGCTATCGCTACACTACACATATGAAAGCATGCTGGCCATTGCAGAAGGTAGACACGCTAACTTTTACACCGATTGGCGAACCTGGGTTGATTTGTATGACAACAATAAAGCCCTTTACCAAGGGTAATATACTGTAGTCATCAATTTCTATTAAATTGGTGGGGTGCCGGTTCCTTCTTTTTCCTTTTTTTTTCCTTTTCTTTCTCTTATACTTTTTTGTTCACCGTTATGTTTATCTGGATTGTTTTGTTTTAAACATGTCTTCCAGGTTTGAGTTTTATCAGGTTAATGTAATACATATGTACATGCAGAATATTATGGGCGTTTATTTGTTAGTTTTTAGCTATCTATCACAACTTAGGTTGAGCATGCCCAGCTCCGTGGATCGCAACTAGTACCCAAGGGGGTGACCTACGGAGAGGTTGGGCGTTAAAGATTGTTAACTACAGATCTGTATAATTACCTTTTATCAGCTGTACCATGGAGCTATCAATGTGAAATGACAATGTTTCTTTCTATTTGATATGTACTTGTCTTGTCTTTTTGGACATCTGTTTGTAACGTGTTTACTATTTCTCTCCACATTTAAAAACCAATAAAAACTTGTTGATATAAAAAAAAAAAGATAGTCTCTGCCACAGACTTGGTGAAAGTAGAATTGGTTCAACAGACTCTGCCACAGACTTGTGTAACCACACACTGGCCTAACTTCTGAAGAAAAGAACACCACTCACAGTGCCAAGATCTCTCAGCTGTTCCGGTAGCACTGTGAGGTAAATTTTGATCCGGATGCATCCCCCAATTGAGTCCTCAATTGCTCGGTCCCTTCCAGCAGGCAAGGAGACACCAAATCATCCCTGGATCAGTAGGCCCCAGCAGCTCCTGGGCCTAAATCTCAGTAACGGAGCCTTGGGACAACATGGCCCTGAGGCGCTAACCGCCAATACATCCTTGAAGCCAGGAGGGCCCTCAGGTCCGGATCAGGAAAAACCGACCCCGCAAACTGGTGTCTGCCTCTTAAGTACCCTCTCTCAGAATGCACAGTGGGTTGACCACGCCCCCCTGAGCCACTTCTGAAAAAGGAATACCCAATACATTCAACCTGTTGCATTTCCAACCTTGACCAGTGGTGACAGTGACAGTGACCTACTGTCAAGTGGGAAAACGTGCAACCCAGCTGAACTAAAACAGAACCATAATTTGAATACAATCTTTCTGAGCCAAACTATTGCTCAGACAACTATAATTTTAACATATAGCACCCACTCATTGGGAGCAGGGTGCTGCAGTGCATTGTGGGGTGCTCAGCCATTACGCCAAGCTACCCACAAATTCGGGTGTTTGCCAAACTGGTGAAAGGGCGAACAGTCGATGTTCCGGCCGACATTTTGCTCAGCCCGAATCGTTCGCCCAACACTAGTGGTTAAGAATGTTTACTCTGTCTCAACGTTGCATTTATACTATGGTAAGGGAAAGTTGTAAATGGATGTTAGGTCCCCTTTCAGAAAAATCACTCCTCTAGTGATGTCATGGGTGTAGGCAGTGCTAATTTTATAAGGAGCCTAGTGGTTGACAGGACATGGGAGCCAAACACCTCAGAACTGTTAGGACGTAATTGCCTAGGAACTCAAAGGGCGTTTTTCAGGGTTGAAGTCCCGAGCGAGGTAGAACACAACACAGAAAGAACAGCTGTAGTCACTCTGTCTCCCCTGACCTTCTTCTGCAGGTCCTGCAGTGGGGTGCATGGGGCCTTTTAGACCAAACCAGAGTCCTCTGATGTGAGTAGTGGTGAATCTGGGAATGAGTGTGACATATTGGAATGTGCCCTGCTGCCAGAGCTATGAAAGGAACATTGGGAGAGACTGGTATACTTATGAGGGTATCTTCCATTTGGGAAAGTGGTCCCAACTCTGTGGTGCTCACAAGGAGTGGAGATGCAAAGGGAAGAGAGCTTACTACAAATTAAGTGCTGGCTTTTTATGCCTAAATGACAACTACAGATTGTTTGCTCTTGTGTATGGCATTCCTTACCAAAGAATTCTGCTAATATGTCAATGTGATGTCAGATGTCACCAAAGTCCTGCAAAGTTACAGTAAAGTGTGAAAATGCCTTTTATGTGTGGAAATTCCTTTATTCTCACATATTAAGGCCTCAGGCTAGGGATGGCTTAATTTTTTCTTTGGCCAAGAGTACGACACAATATGGTGGAGGGTTCCATTAACAGGTGTGTAGCTGTCCTATCGAAGAAGAAGTGGGGAAGGTACTTGCATAGTTTGGCACAAATATCTGCCCAGTTGTTCCTTTCACAATCTGAAATTGTGTAAAGTTTTTTTTTTTTTTTTACTATCACAGCAGTAAAAATATGAAACTCGGCTGCTTTTAGCTAGCAGTGTAGATAGCTTTGAAAAACATTTTTCAGCCAACACAAAATACAATGGCATTGGAATCTGTAGCAACCTAAACATAAAAACACACATACATACACCGCACATGCACACACTTTCATAGAACTATATTTAATCAAATTTGCTCACTATGTAACTATATTAATATATCTCTATTACCAACTATCTAGAAGAATTTTGGGTTATCATATTATATATTTCTGCAGCGCTACCCCCGCAGGAGGCGCTGGTTAGATTTGTGATCAGCGTGTTACCTCTGTAGCTTGTCTAGGGGTATGATGAAAGTAGATGGTGTGAGTAATAATAGAATGTCCAAACAGCAAAGTGTCATTTTCTGTGCTTTTATTCTTGTGCCCAACACGGTAACAGATAACTTCAGGTGAGTAGAGGAAAGATGGTGAAAGAAGAAGTTGCAGGTTCAGTCCTTAACTATGTACAGAAACAGTCCTGCTTCAACAATACCCTTGCCTCGTCGTCACTCCAGCCGGAGTGGGTGTAGTGTACCCGGACAGACTCTCTCACAGAACTGGCAGCCGGAATATCACTCGGAACTCTGGGAAGGAAACAAGCCTCTGCCACAGACTTGGCTCAATAGAATAGGAGTGGTACCTCTGCCACAGGCCCTTGCTCTGGAATGTAACTTGATGGAGCAATTCCTTCTCAGTAAAGTAATTGCCTGAATTGTCTTCAGGTAGTCCTTGATTTTAGGTGATCGACTGACAGGTTGCAATAGAACAAACTCCCAGTGTCCGGTCACCTTGATCCCCGATGGCTTGTCTAGGCCCTATTGGATCGCCTCCGGGCTCTCCTCAGACTGACTCCCCACCGAACAGCACAACTCGCTTGGGATCTTCTTATAGAAGTGGGGGACCCAGTAAGTCACTGAGGCCCCTCTGCAGCTTTAGTTGCTCCGGGCCATGAGGGCCTAAGGTCAAGAACTCCACGTAGCACGTGCGCCCCGGCCTGTTAGGCCATATCGCCGGGGGCCTGTAATGTGCGCACACCCTAAAGGTGGGTGCCGCACCCGGATCCAACCTCGAACTCCCCCAGCATGCCCCGCGAGGGAAAACCTCCTCTGATTGGCTGCTGGCAAGAAGGCGCTCCCGCTGGTCCCCACTGCCGCCACCTGTCGTTCCGAGATGGAAAGGTATCTTTGGAACACAGAATAAAACAACAGCACAGCACTAAACTAATATAATTCACATGGATGAGAGCTGAGTAATTCTCTCATCCCCCTCTAAATTTAAACAGCATCCGTATTTGGAAGTACAGGGGTGCTACATATCATAATAAATTGTAAGTGAACTTCAGCATACCTGAGTTACAGAATAATGGTTATGCAATGTCAAAAAGGAGTTACTTTTAAAAAGTATGGAATATTATACTGTTTGATGTCCATAAAAAGAAGATTCTGTGATGCTCTTTATGATATTTAGAAACAAGCAAGTTACCCACCTATCCCACACTTCCTCAATGGGCCAGATTCAGGTAGATTGGAGCATCTTTACTTTGGAGTAACGTTTCTCATTTACGTTACTCCGCCGACACTTTCGGCGCAAGTACTATTATTCACATAGCACTTGCTCCTAAACTTGCGCCGGAGTAACGAAAATGCGCTGGCGTAACCCGACGCAAGTGGAAGTGGGTGTGATCATATGTAAATGATGGGCGGAGCCCAGCGCAGAGGCTTACGTTCAGCGCATCAACCACGGAGCATGCGCAGTGAGTGAGGCTCCACTCGCCCCCTTGTGCGCATGCTCACAACTTCCGTCGGCACCACTTCACGGGAAACGTCAGCGCAATGTGTTTCGTTGCGCGTATAAAAGCGCCAGCGGAAGCGCCATACCGGCGCAAAAGTATTTCCGTTTCCCCCCACCCCAGGGAAGTTACTTTTGCTCTGTTATGGCTGCTCCCGCTACCCCCAAAGAGAGGAGGAACCTCAATTTCAATCCTCAAGAGGTCTCTATTGTTATTTCAGCTATGGAGACCCACAACGATGTCCTCCATGGCAGGAAAAGCCGAAAGACCACCCGGAAAAGGAAGCAGGCCATCCTGGCAAGCATTGCTGCCAGGGTTAATATTTTGGGGTACTCCACCCGGACTGCTGGCGATATTGATCAACGATCTACGACGGAAGGTTCGGGGCAAGGTGGCCACCATTAGGAGGCATGAGAGTGGCACGGGTGGTGGACCCCCATGTGCGGTCAGCCTGACCACAGAGGAGGAGGTGGTCGCCCGCTGCCTGGAGAGGGAGCAGTTGGAGGGGGTCCCTGGATATGACTCCATGGAGGAAGGCTCCAGGACAGGTAAGTGTTTTTTAACCCCTATTTGGTGTGTTGCATGTGGGGGGGGGGTACATGTGCCAAGTGTGTGGGACCACCAACATGTGTCTGCTTTGTGTCATCCACAGATGACGGAGCTGGGACATCATCTGTCGGCGGCTAGTCCACCCCATCCCCCCAACGGCATCCAGTGCCCGTGCCCCTGGGTGGTGAAGACACCGAGGTGGAGGAGGAGAGTGCCCACACCTCACCTGCAGAGGTCGTTGAGGAGAAGCCTGTTGGGGCAGAGCAGGACATAATTTTATATTTGGACGAGTCCTCCTCTTCTGCAGGGCCCTCTCAGATCCCCTCCCCCATCATAGGAAGCCCCTCAAGGGCGACTCCATCCCCCCGGGGACAACCATCTACTGGCCCCAGGAAGGCCACCCGTAAGACCAGGGGGGTGTCTGATCTGGTCCAGGACCAGGTGGCGAGGGATCATGCCAGGCAGACCCAGCAAATGGGGGACATAGTTGGGCACCTGGACAGAGTGGCTGACAGCCCGTGCTCCATGGCCCAGATATCTTCTGCAGTGCAGGATGTGAGCTGCAACTGCGCTGCAGTGGTGACCAGTCTGGGGGAGGTGCAGGGAGATATAAGGCACCTCACTGCAGCCGTCCAGGCAAACACTGCTACCATCCGGGCCCAGGGGAGGCAGAGTCGGCGGGCCCAGCATTACCAGGTCACCCGGCATCTCAGGATGCAGGCCCAGCAGCTCAGGGTGCAGGCCCAGACCAATTCGTACTTCGGCCGGATTGCCGTGGTCTTGGAGGGCATGCAGGCCACACCTGCTAGGAGTGGCCCACCCGGGGATCAGCCACCTCCAGATGCCCCCCCACCCCCACCCACTCCATCCAGGCAGCTGAGGAGCCAGAGAGGGGCCACCAGAAGGAGCCCCCGGCATCCCCGATGATTTTTTATTTATTTTTTGTATGCTCAGGTTATGAGATTTTTATTTTATTTTTTTGGAATGCTCAGGATATGAGTTTTTTTTATTTTTATTTTGGAATGCTCAGGATATGAGATTTTTATTTTGTGATTATGCTCTGGATATGAGATTTTTATTTTTTGATACTGCACACGTTGCAGTGTGAATGGTGTGTGAATGTGAGGGGGTGGCACTCCGGCCAGTAAGGGGTGTCACCCTCAGCCGTGGTGGTGAAGTTAACCCCACGGCTATATGAATGACGTGTGAAAGGTGTATGAATGGACAGCGACATCATTGGGGCCTTGACGCTGGCGTTGCTGCTCCCAAGTCCTACATGCTGGACTTGGGCTAATCCAATGTGATGTGGATGTGGTGTGTGTGATCTAGGGACATCAGTGGTGTGCATGCATGCATTGTCTGTGTGATTAATGTTTTGGTTTAGTGTCCAAAGATGCCTACGGCGAGGACCCTCCTGACTGCTCTTCCATCAGCAGACTGGTTCTCCTCTGGCAGGTGGGGACTGTGTGGGTCAGGGGTCAGGTCATCACGCATGTCAATCTGCAGGCCTTTTCTCATGGCAAAGTTGTGCAGAATGCAACATGCACCGATGATCTGACACACAAAGGTAGGGGAATACAATAAGGCCCCCCCGGACTTATCCAGGCAGCGGAAACGGGACTTCAGGAGCCCAAATGTTTGCTCCACCACTGCACGGGTTTTGATATGTGCCGCATTGTATCTTCTCTCTCCTCTGGTTTGGGGGTTCCGGAAAGGAGTCATTAGATGGGGTCCCAGTGCATATGCAGAGTCACCTGGAAGGGAAAAGACAGGAGGATGTTAGTCATGCATGTGCCCCTTGTGATGTGTGCATCATGGGAGGGGATAGTCATGCCTGCCACCCATGTCACTCACCAACCAGCCAGCTGTCCCCATACATGTTCTGCTCGAATTCTGCTGGGATGGGGCTCTGACGGTATATGAAGCTGTCATGGCTGGACCCGGGGTGTTTGGCACGGACGTGCCATATGAGGCGTTGGGCATCAGCTATCACCTGTACGTTGATGGAGTGCCAATGCTTCCGATTGCGGTATATGTGCTCTGTGGCACTGGGGGGCTGAAGGGCCACATGTGTGCAATCAATGGCCCCCACAGTGCGTGGGAATCTGGCAATGCTGTAGAAATCTGTCATTGCCTTCAGCCACAGCTCCTCAGTGGTGGGTCTGATGAACTGGTTGGACATGCGTCTGAGGATTGCAGGTACAACCTGGTGCACACATCTGCTCATGGAGGACTGTGACATCCCAGCCACCACTCCACTTGTACGCTGGAATGATCCACTGGCAAGGAAATGAAGTGTTGCCAGTACCTTCACCAGTGGCTGCACTGCTTGTGAGCGGTGTGTTGGGCTGGTGATGTCATCCTGCAGGGTTGTGGTTAGTTCAAGTATTGCATCTGGGCTGAATCTGAAGAGGCGATACACCTCCTCATCCCCCATGCCAAAGAGGCTCATGCGTGTGTGGTATATCCTCTCACGTGCCCGCCTCCTCCGTACCGGGGGACCCAGTACTAGTGCTAGGACCGCGACTGCCCCTGGCATGTTGGCACACAGAGGTGTTGTCCTTGCACGTGTGGTTGTTCAGCTTGCTAGTTTCGTCGGTAACGCTGCTGCTGTAGCTGCTCTCCTGCTGACCTGAGGCCGTCTGGAGTAAAGATAAAGCAGCTATTTGTAGAAATAACTTTGCGCCAGACGGACGAGATACGCGCGGCGCATGTAGCCAGCGTATGGTGCTAATCCGTTCGCGAATCGGGAAATCTCCCTCATTTGCATATTTGCAGGGGAAATCAATAGGCGCGACTGATGCGAAATTATGCGCTGACGAGACTCTGGCGTCGGGAAGTTAAGCCGATCGGAAATGGCCCGTTTTTTGTCGCATCTAGTTTGGTGGGTACAGCCACATAGAAACGACGGCGCATATTCACAGTTACGCGGCGCATATCGAAATACTCCAGCGCAACTCTACCTGAATCTGGCCCAATGTGTCCCCATTTCTATGTTTCGAGTGATCTCACCCATGTGGCAGTGTTCTGACCTTTGGCTAATCACCAATCCTGAACACTGTCACATAAGTGGGGCAATGATGTTATCCAGCTCCAACATGATATACCACCAGGATTATCCACCTGCATTGGAGAGGCAGTAGGGAGCATGCAGAGTTAGTTATGGCTTAGTGAGCTATCAGAAGGCATACCTCCCAACATTTTGAGATGGGAATGAGGGACACCTATTAGCAAAAGTATGTAGGTATAGGACACACACCCTGCCAAGCCCCCTTAAAGGAGAATTGTACAAAATAATACATACGTGTTTTGTTTTTTTAACCACTTAAGCCCCGGACCAATATGCTGCTAAATGCCCAGAGACGTTTTTACAATTCGGCACTGCGTTGCTTTAACAGACAATTGCGCGGTCATGCGATGTGGCTCCCAAACAAAATTTGCGTCCTTTTCTTCCCACAAACAGAGCTTTATTTTGATGGTATTTGATTGCCTCTGCGATTTTTATTTTTTGCGCTATAAACAAAAATAGAGCGACTTTTTGTTATTAGAAAAAATCAAATAAACTAAATTTAAGTCAAACATTTAGGCCAAAATGTATTCAGCATGTCTTTAGTAAAAAAATAAAATAAATTGCAATAAAAAAAATTAGCTACCTAGCGGCAACAGCGACACTAATACAGCGATCAGAAAAATTATCGCTTAGTGACGCTGGCAATAGGGGGTGAAAGGGTTAACTAGGGCGGTGATCAAGGGGTTAAAACTTTATTAGGGGGGCTACCCTGGACCTAACACTAACTGCCTGTCACAGTAACTGTCACACTGACACTAAATGCAGTGATCAGTAAATATATGATCACTGAAATCAGTGACACTGTGACAGGGGGTGGGGGGTGATCGGAAGGGGTTAAATGTGCCTGGTGTCAGTGTAGTGTTGGTGCGACTTACTGTGTGAGTCTTCTCTCCTCTCGGCGG
Organism: Rana kukunoris; assembly: GCA_029574335.1. Lineage (NCBI taxonomy): Eukaryota > Metazoa > Chordata > Amphibia > Anura > Ranidae > Rana > Rana kukunoris. The sequence goes on along the minus strand of CM056049.1, from coordinate 112,715,389 downwards.
ATTGAAAATACCGCCGAGAGGAGAGCTCACATCACTTCCTCTGCCAGTGTTTAAATTACACAGGCAGAGGAAGTGACACTGCAGGGAGGACGCGCATTGGCTGGGAGCGATCCGGAGGGGGCGAACAAAAACCAACAGCCGCCCCCTCATCCCGGATCGCTCGCACAGCCACGGGACCCGCCACAAGTACCGGGGGGGAGTCCCGATCGGACCCCTGACCCACGTCTAGGCAGGGACGTACAGGTACGCCAATGTGCCTGTACGTGCCATTCTGCCGACGTAAATGTACATGCGGCGGTCCCCAAGCAGTTAACCAATACTATCCCTTTATACTGGCTTATAAAAATTAATAAATGCAGCAATTTAGAAGTTGGATGAAAGGTTTAGCATTGGTAAACCTTTTGAAACTTTATGAAAGATAAAAAGTGCATTTTATATATAGATCAGACCAAAATGAGGGACAAATGAGGAGGAAAGAGGGACTTTGTTCCAAATCAGTATCTAATTAGTGTTGCTCACGAATATTCGAATTGCGAATATTCGCTACGAATATTGCATATTCGAGTATTCGCGAATAACTCGAATATCGCGGCGAATATTCGCTATTTCGAATATTCGTATTTTTTCAATTTTTTTTTTTAGAACAGATCACATCCTAGAGATCCCCATCGACGTCTAAAAGCATTGCTGGTATGATTAGAGACCTTGGGCCGAGTAGCTGCAGTGATCATTTTATATTGCCGAAAAATCGCAATGCGATTATTCGGCAATAGCGATATCGCGCGATTATTTTGTATTGTAATATATCACGAATATTCTGAGCCAATCAGAGTGCTCCTTCCGCATTTCTCGAATATTCGCAATTATTTTGTATTGTGAAATATCACGAATATTCTGAGCCAATCAGAGTGCTCCATTCCGCATTTCTCGAATATTCGCAATTATTTTGTATTGTAATATATCACGAATATTCTGAGCCAATCAGAGTGCTCCTTCCGCATTTCTCGAATATTCGCAATTATTTTGTATTGTAATATATCACGAATATTCTGAGCCAATCAGAGTGCTCCTTCCGCATTTCTCGAATATTCGCAATTATTTTGTATTGTAATATATCACGAATATTCTGAGCCAATCAGAGTGCTCCTTCCGCATTTGCCGAATATTCGCAATTATTTTGTATTGTAATATATCACGAATATTCTGAGCCAATCAGAGTGCTCCTTCCGCATTTCTCGAATATTCGCAATTATTTTGTATTGTAATATATCACGAATATTCTGAGCCAATCAGAGTGCTCCATTCCGCATTTCTCGAAATTTCGCATTCGCATTCGCAATAGCGAAATTTCGCAATCATTTCATTTCCAAAAAATATCACGAATATTCGTATTTAGCGAATATATCTCGAATATTCGACTATATATTCGAGATATATTGCGAAATCGAATATGGCATATTCTGCTCAACACTATATCTAATCAGGTAGCAGTGTCTCTTTTAATGTAAGTTGAGACAATTAATTGGAAATTATCACACAAATGTGTACCTTTTACGTTTGCCAATGAATTGAACATTATCACACAAGGTTGTAACTATATGTTCATGCAAAAAGTAAAGCACAGTCACCTGAATTCCCTTGTGACTTATTGTAGCACATTAGTCATTGAAGCTAATTATACACCTGGTTTGCATTTTTCACGTATGCATGCATTTAGCTAAAAGGGAAAAGTACTTTCCAAATACATAGCTATGAGACCCAGGACCTTTTATGAGACCCAGGGCCGTTTATGAGACCCAGGTCCGTTTTTTTGAGACCCAGGGCCGTTTATGAGACCCAGGACCATTTATGACACCCTTATAAAACTTCTGTATTATATGGTCAAGTCATAATACCATATTTCAACAACAGGAGGCACTGCAAGAAATGTTTAGAACTACAAAAGGATTGTGGGAAAGTTCTGTCACCTTTCCACGAAAGAGATCTTGGTTAAAAAGTGGTTACCCCTATTCATGAAAGCTGTCTTCATTACTATCGACCAAATTATCACATATTTTAAAGAAAAGCAGTCATCGTAGCCAAAATAATCAGTAAAGTAACTTTAGGATTTTCTTTGCATGTTCAGCTTTTGTGTGATAATAATTAGTTCTATTTACGAGCAGATTACACCCAGTCTCGGACACCTCCCATCATATCGGCACCTTGTAACGCTAATCGTTTTCTGTACAGCATACAGTTCTGACATCTAGGTCAAGCAAACAAGTTGAGTCATTCCAAGATGCAAATGAGGACAGGAGGCTGTTCTGGCTGCTCAAGCTTTTCTGTCTCGCTGGAAGGGCGCTGCAGAGATTCACTGTCTGGAGCTTCATTTCACTATGAAAATAGATTTTGTGAGGCTTTATTCTGTAAGCTAGAGAAGACAGTGTAGCACACTTTGCCGCTTGAAAAAATATCTGTTTATGACTGTGTACTATTTTCTAATTTAGCAATTTAAATATTAAAAAGGAAAGCAGATTTTATACTGCAAAAAAAACATGTTATTTTTGATGGCATAAATGAGGTAACATAAATTAACAAAATAAGGAAGGAATTCAAGGTGCTTGCACTTCAATATTGGCGGCAATTGCCAGCAATGGGACCGTCCCAATTGGTGCGGCGCTGCACCGATTTCAAGAAGTAGTTTCTGTACTACTTTTTGCCAGTTTGGGCCGCAATTTACAATGAGATCTGTGCAGGAACCTGTTAAATGCCCTTGTGGATTTTACTACATGGGGGAGAGTACTCAAAAAGTTAAAGCAATATTAAACACAAAGCCCAAAAATTGTATATATTACAGCTTACCAATCCTTAGATGCCGTGGCTGCATTTGTTTTCTGTTTTTGGGCTTTTTCCCTCTGTTTTCACCTGGTGAGCTGGTCAGTAAAACGCCTCCTGTATTACAGTGTCCCCACTCTGGATGGAGGAGCACAGAGGGCACATTTGGACAGCAGCATTGCCAGTCTGGAGGTTGGAGTGTTAGATATACTAGCAAATTTAAAAACACCAACAAATTGATGCCAAACTCCAGCTAATATTTTATAAACAGTTACAGCAACTAGTTTTTCTTCTTGTTAGATAAAGGTTTTACATGGATTAATAAAATCTAAACAATGTAAGAACCCCAACTAGTAGTAAATGGTTTGTCTCATCTCTATAACTAAAACATTCTGCTGGAGAGCTTGTTCTTTTAAAAAAAATAGACTATGGCCGCGTACACACGATAGGTTAGGCAGAGGAGAACGGTCTGATGGACTTTCAAATTTGGCTGTTAGTGAATGTAACGAATACAAATTTATCTGGAGTTATGAATTATCCGAAATAACAAATGGGACATCTAAAAAAATGGAATAGAACAAATTAATAATAAGTTATAATAATAATAATAATAATAATAAAATGTTTTTATCATTATTATTATTTTTATCATTAGATCGTTACGCTTCATTCGTCTAGATCCGGCATTCGTTATTTTGGATAATCCGTAACTTCGGATGAATTCGTATTCGTTACGTTCACAGCCAAATTTGAAAGGATATATAAATACCTAATCTCCAAATCTCCAAAATATAGAATTTCTGAAATTTAGAATTTCCCCATTTTTGAAATTTCCAAAATGTCAGTATTCCGACATTGTTCATTCCCTGACTTATTCATTCCTGACTTAGTTGGGGTAGGCAGTACTTTGATGGGGGGTGGGTCAGCCATGCCTTGTGACCATTGACCTCTGGGAACCCGCCTTCTGACATTTGACCTCTGGGGGAGGTCCCTATTCCAATTCCTGAGTCCTAGCCTTATTCTTCAAGGGGAAATCCTAACCCTTACCCGAAGCCTAAACCCTAACCGTAACCCTAACCCTCACACTAACCCTCTAACCATAACCATAACCCTCTAACCCTAACCCTAATGACCTAAACGTAACCTCTAACCCTAACCCTAACCCTCTAACCCTAATACCCTAACCCTAAAACCTGTGTGTCACACAGATGTACACCCTGGGACACAGACGCCTGTACAAGTCAACCCCCTGATCGGCGGGCTCATATATAGAAGCCTAAAAATCTCTACTGACTGGTGGTCTGATACCCCTCGTGTATTTGAAGCCCAATACAACAATTTTTGGCTTCGTGTCCCAGTTGGCCCTATGGTCTCCTATCAAGGAATGAAGGCTGCTAACAGCACCACATTACAATTTTTCTTTTGAATGTTGGAAACACCCCTATTTTTGACTTTACTGTCAAGTAACAGATCTAGATGAAGCTCTGAAGACCTTCTTGAACCCAGTATATTATATACTATCGAATATTCGATCGCGGTGTGTGCCCTGCCTTGCATTGGTGGTAGAGTCATCGGCCATACAACTATTGTTACACATCTCTCTACAAAAATCCTCAAACATCTGCCCTGAAGAAGCCTCACGGCGAAACGCGCGTCGGCGACTTTGGGTTTTTGTGTATAGAGTGGTTCACCTGTATATATGTATCATTTCTTTTTTTATATACATGTCCTATTTGTTTTATTTTTATAACTATATTAAAATTATATTTTTATACTACTTCCTTGGCCTCGATAGTCCGACCCTCAATACTTCTTCACAGTTATTGTTCTTCTATTTTTGACTCCTAACCCTAAAACCGAACCCCTAACCATAACCGCTAACCCTAAACCCCAACCTTAACCCTAACCCATTAACCCTAACCACTAACCCTAAACCCTAAGTCCTAACCATCTATCTCTCTAACCCCTAGGCCCCGTTCACACTGGGGCGGGGGAGGCATCATCGAAAAAGCGCTGCTATTTTTAGCAGCGATTTACCGTAAATTTTGTGGCGCTATTCAGCCTAACACCCTAAACCTCTAACCCTAACCCTAACCCCAAAACCCTAACCTCTATCCCCTAACCCCTAACCCTCTAAACCTAACGCCCTAACCCTAACCCCATCCCCTAACCCTTAACCCTAAGCTCTAACCATAACCCTCTAACCTTAACCCTAACCCTCTAACCCTACGAATTTCCTAACTTCAAATTTCCTAATTTTCTAATATCAAATTTTTCAATTTCCTAACTTCAAATTTTCAAATTTTCAAATATCCGAACTTTCGAAATTTAAAAATTCGACATTTTGGAAATTCAAAAATTCAGAATTTGAAAACTCGGAAATTCAAAACTTCTGAATTTTTGGAAATTCGAAAATTCGGAAATTAAGAAATTCGAAATTTCGAAAATACTAAATTTTATCAAAGTTCGTTAAAAAACTAATTTGGAACTAAACTAATTGCACATGTCTATCACCAACCAAATTATCCTGTCTAACAGTATACATTAAAAACATGAGTTTAGTTAGCACACATTTGTAAACACATGCGTAAGCTGCAGGTCCCCTTCATGGCACCCTGTATTACTTGCAGTCCTAACCCTTGTACAGGGCTAGTGCAAGGATTTTTGATACCCTAGGCGAAACCTAATTTTGCCGCCCCCCTGGCTCCACCCGGACTCCACCCCCTTTGCTCTGCTTATGTAGTATACCCTACCTTTTTAATGAAGGGCCCATCAAATGCCGCTTCACCAGCGCCCATTAAATGCAGCCTCACCAGCGCCCATCAAATCCAGTCTCAGCTGTGCCCATCCATTCCACCTCACCTGTGCCCATCAAATACAGTCTCAGCTGTGCCCATCCATTCCGCCTCACCTGTGCCCATCAAATACAGTCTCACCTGTGCCCATCCATTCTGCCTCACTGTGCCCATCAAATACAGTCTCACCTGTGCCAATTAAATAGTCTCAGCTGTGCCCATCCATTCCGACTCACCTGTGCCCATCAAATACAGTCTCACCTGCACCCATCAAATACAGTCTCAGCTGTGCCCATCCATTCCGCCTCACCTGTGCCCATCAAATAGTCTCAGCTGTGCCCATCAAATACAGTCTCAGCTGTGCCCACCCATTTCACCTCACATGTGCCCATCAAATAGTCTCACCTGTGCCCATCAAATAGTCTCAGCTATTCCCATCCATTATTCCTCACTTGTGCCCATCAAATACAGTCTTAGCTGTACCCATCCATTCTGCCTCACCTGTGCCCATCAAATACAGTCTCACCTGTGCCCATCAAATATAGTTTCAGCTGCGCCCATCCATTCTGACTCACCTGTGCCCATCAAATACAGTCTCAGCTGTGCCCATCAAATACAGTCTCAGCTGTGCCCATCAAATACAGTCTCAGCTGTGCCCATCAAATAGTCTCACCTGTGCTCATCAAATACAGTATCAGCTGTGCCCATCCATTTCACCTCACCTGTGCCCATCAAATAGTCTCACTTGTGCCCATCAAATAGTCTCACTTGTGCCCATCAAATAGTCTCACCTGTGCCCATCTATTATTCCTCACTTGTGCCCATCAAATAAAGTCTCAGCTGTGCCCATCCATTCCGCCTCACCTGTGCCCATCAAATACAGTCTCAGCTGTACCCATCCATTCTGCCTCACCTTTGCCCATCAAATACAGTCTCACTGGTGCCCATCAAATACTGTCTCAGCTGTGCCCATCTATTCCGACTCACCTGTGCCCATCAAATAGTCTCAGCTGTGCCCATCCATTCTGCCTCACTTGTGCCCATCAAATACAAGTCTCACCTGTTCCCATCAAATACAGTCTCAGATGTGCCCATCAATTCCGACTCAGCTATGCCCATCAAATAGTCTCAGCTGTGCCCATCAATGTCGCTTCACCACTTTCAATCAATGCAGCCTCATGGGGGGGCTTGATACATACTTGGCATTTGGGATTTGGCAGACCAGTGAATATACATATACACACACATTTGCAAATTGCATGTCAATATATATAACATACTTTCTCATTATCCAAGACAGACAGCAACAGTTTTTACCTTGTGAGGTGATGGTCTTGGGCTTAACAAACTTGTATGGACGTGACCCTGTGCTGTTTGCTGCCTGGTCTAAAATGCTGCTTTAAGATATACCTGCCTCTGTGTCGGGTGCTTCTTCCAGGCTATGCCTCCACCAGTCTCCAAGCCCAGAGAGCCGCCGTCAGGCACTGTGTCGTCCCATCATTATTTACTCCGCTGACACGGGCAAGATAACGTCCTCGGGGGGGGGGCTGCGCGCGCTGAGCGATGGAGCATCCTGGGGGGGGTGCGCTTAGCGCTGACGGCACTGTACACAAACACCGGAGAGCACCTGGGGGGTGGGCTAGACCTGGACATGGTCACATGATACAGAGCACAGAGCGGGCTGGCAGGGGGGGTGGGATGGGTTTTGCAGTGGAGACAAGTCAGAGCGGTGGAGTGCTGGACTGTACAGTGGACACAGGGGGGGGGGGGGGGCGCGGCGCTGCTTCACATATGTCATAGCGGCTGGCTGCCTGGTGTTAGTACTAAACTCTGTGGACTGACAGTGCAGTTGTAGTATAACCAGCGGTCGGGCGCCCTAGGCCACTTCCTAATCCGCCTAGTGGTAAACCTTGTAAACTTAGAGTCTTCAACAGTGGGAGCACATGCATTCTAATAGATAGGTGAGCACACTGGACACCCAGCACATAGCCGAATGGCAGCAACGGTGACCAGTGTGTCCCCTCACCAATATTTACATCAGTAACAAACAAATAGCCCCTGCCTCCATCTATAACTGGCCTTCACAGTAAAGAGCACATGGAAGGGCAACACATGCAAAACAAAACCAGAGAAAAATCCTAACTCAACTCACCAACCAGTCTGCTTACCAACCGAATTAACATGTCTAACAGTATGCACTAAAAACAGGGGTTTAATTAGCACATATTTGCAAACCCATGCATAAGCTACAGGGCCCCTTCATGGAACCCTGCATTACAGGGTTAGGGACCTTAGATTGTAAGCTCCTTGATGGCAGGTACTGATGAGAATATATAATATTTATGTAAAGCGCTTTATGAATTAACGGCACTAAATAAGTGCTTGTAATTAAAAAAAAAAATGAGAACACAATTTTCTTAAATAAAAGTGTATATGGAGGTCTGGGAGTCCTAAGAGCCCTACTTCTAGCTTATTATACTGTACACCCTTTGTTGGTCCATCCTAATGACAGATTTACTTAAAGTAACCTTAAATCCTTTGATCTGATCCAGGGCCGGCGCTAGCGCAAGGCAACATGGGCACTTTCCTTACGGCGCCAGGGAACAGGGCGGAAAATTTACAGTGTCACTGTGTCAGTGTCTCTCTCGTCTCTGTGAGTCCCAGGATTACACACAGCAGGCATCTCTTGCTGTGTGTATTGGAGCTTAGTGTGTTAACTTTGGCCGTGCTGTGAGAAAAGTCCCGCCCTCCTCCTAGATCAGCTCGTGTGATAGGCAGAACAATGTGTCTATCACACAAGATGAGCTAGGAGGAGGGCGGGACTTTTCTCACAGCGCTGCCAAAGTTTTCACACTAAGCTCCAATACACACAGCGGGAGATGCCTGCTGTGTGTGAAGTGTAGAGGAGGAGGGAGGGAGGGGAGCGCTGCAGCCACACTGGCAGTGTGTGTGATAAGTTCTCTCTCATGTCACGCTAACCTGGCGGCCCCTCCTCTCTTCTCGTCCATCCCCATTTGCTTGTGACATCATCTGGGATGGACGAGAAGAGAGAAGAGGCCGCCGGGGCAGTGTGACATGAGAGAGAACTTATCACAGATCCTTCCTGCATACTGGCTGCCAGGTAAACGCTATGCCCCAATGTGCTCCAATATGCCCTGATGTGCTCCAATATGCCTCGATGTGTGCCAGTATGCCCTGATGTGCGCCAAGTGCCCCGTGCCCTGATGTGCCATATGTCCTGATGTCCCGTGCCCTGATGTCCTGTGTCCCAGTCTGCTTTGCCTCAATGTCGTGTGCCCTAATGTGCTGTGCCCTGATGTACTGTGACTTGTGCCCTGATGTGCTGTGCCCTTTACCCTGATGTGGCCTGGTGTGCTGTACCCTGATGTGCTATGCCCTGATGTTCACTGTGCCCTCATGTGCCCTGATGTGCTGTGCCCTGTGCCCTGATGTGCACTGTACCCTGATGTGTTGTGCTTGCATGCGCGCCTGGGGGGCGCGGCAAAATGCACCTTCGCCTGAGTTGGCAAAAATCCTTGCACCGGCCCTGATCTGATCAACTGTTCATCCTATTTGTAATTCAGTTATCTACCAACTTCTCAAAATGGCAAGGGAAGATTCACCACAGGAGTTTACAGCCTCCACTTTGCCTTCATAACATACCTTTTGGTCATTCACCTTTTGTTGCATCTTTTGTTGCATAGTGAAAAATAGGTGACACAGCTTAACCTCATTTGATTTTTGCTATATGGTATGGCTATAATGACAATGTTGTGGTACTTTCATACCTAATATCTCCAAATGAACATTTCCCTGAAGATACCCATGATTTTTGAGTTTAGATAATTGCCATCATACACCATTATAATAGTTTGCAAAAAAGAAAATTTAGCAGTGGTTTCTGACAGACCCTTGTGATAAGAACAGCATGATGTGTGTGGGCTGACAATCGCCATTATTATTCCTTTAGATTCCCAAGTGAGAGAGTAGTTTTTCATATAGAAAAGAATGAGCGATGTTGCTACCGCCACTGGCCAGTCCCCTGAAAAGAGATAAAACGAGCCACATCACAGGAAAAGAAAACGACTTGTTGAAGTACCATACAGTATTCTGCACTCCTGTGATCTGTTTGTTGTGAGCCAACCATAACATTAGGATCCACCCGGACGCCTGGACCAGCAATTGGCTCAACCTCTTAGCGATTCGCTGAGAGCCTGAGCCAGCCTCTCCCATCCACAGCCCAGCACTCCAGTGAGCGCTGAAGGGGCAGAGCACAAAGCCGGTGGCTGGTCACAGCTCTCTGCTCAGAGCAGACTAAGAGAACTGAGTCGGCAATGTTTGATTGCTGAGTTCTTATTGCAGAGCTGGTGGCAGACAGGTGCAGCATCAGATTGATGCTCCATCTTACTAGGTGGGTATACTGTAAATGTTTTTTTTTTTTTCTTGTAAGTCTATACTTCTTTTTTAATGACATTGGCTGTATGTTTGGGGTTGTTGTTCTGCTGCAGAATACTTTTCGGGCTAATCACATGCCTCCCTGATGGTATGACATGATGTATAAGTATCTTCCTGTAGTTCGCAACATTGAGGACACCATTGATAGGGCAATGTTGAGGATCATAGAACCAGTGATCGGCCAAGGAAACTTAATGCAATAGATGAAAGACACATCATGCTTACTTCCCTTGGCAAGCAGTTCCATCAGCACAGAATGGATGGAAACCCATCTACTGTCCAGGAAAGTCTGACCAGAAGTGATCTTCATGGAAGAATTGCCAAAAAGCCATTTCTTTGACGTGGAAACCAGGCTAAGTAACTCAACTATGCACAATAAGATAGGAACTGGGGTGCAAAAAAATGGTAGCAAGTGCTCTGGACTGATGAGTCAAAATGTTAAATAATTGGCTGTAGCAGGAGCCACTTCAAGCATTAGTGAAGCATGGTTAAGGTTCCTTGCAAATGTGGGGCTGCATTTCTGCAAATAAAGTTAGAAATGTGCCTAGGATCAATGGTGTCCTCCATGTTGAGAAATATAGGCAGATACTTAGCTAGCATGCCATACCATCAAGGAGGTGTCTGATTGGCCCCAAATTCATTCTGCAGCAGGACAATGACCCCAAACTTACAGCCAATATCATTAAGAACTATCTTCTGCGTAAAGAAGAACAAGGAGTCCTGTAAGTGATGGTTTAGCCCCCACAGAGCCCTGATCTCAACATCATGGAGTCTGTCTGGGATTACTTGAAGGACAGAAGGAGGCAGCCTACAGATCTGTGCTTAGTTCTCTAAGATGTTTGGAACAACCTACCTGCCAAGTTCCTTCAAAAACTGTGCGTACAAGCACTGTGTACCTAAAACAATTGATGTTGGTTTGAAGCCAAAGGGTAGCCACATCAAATATTGATTTGATTTGGATTTCTCTTCTGTTCATTTCCATCTTGTTAATTGAAAAAAATAAACTATTAGCACTTCTATTTTTGAAAGCATTCTTAATTTACAAAATAATTTCACACCTGCCCAAAAATTCTGCACAGTACTGTCAGTATTTATATGCAAAAACAATATGTAGCGCTGCACTCTTGAGGGTGGCAAGGTAAATCAATACCCCTCTGATTGTCCTGACCCTGTGAGTTCTCTGACACCCTGGGTTCAAAACATTTTTTCTTTAGATAACAACAGTAATAATCAAAGACCCCATGATTCGTTTAAATCAGGGATAATTTACTGAAATGGAACTTAATCAAATGAATGGAGAAAGAACCAAAGAACAAAACTGAATTTAACTCCAAAGAGGTTAGCTTACAAAGGTCCTTCTGCTGGAGGTACTGGGGTGGCTACACTTACTTGCCCCACCAGCATTTGTGACCCTACCACCACAGGATGGTCAGTGACATTTTGGAGGATGATATGTACCTTCTTCCCACTTTGGGATAGGGCCTTGGTGGAAACCAACTCTGGAACCATCACTATCCCAGCAGCTTTTGTATACGTCTCCAACACAACAAAGGACCCTGGATACTCCCAAGTGAGTTTAACAGTGGCCTTCAGGTAAGCAATTTCTCCAGGCTGTAGCACCCTCTCTCTCATGTCTAACTTCCATAATTGCTCCTCTCCCTTAACAGGTGCATATTTCTCCTTAATCATTTGTTGACAGGTCTGGTATAGTCGTGGGTGAATCCCGGTTGGCACAAAACCATCTTCTCCCACCACAGTTGCTAACAGTCTTCTCACTAGGTCTGTGTTAGCCCCAATCAACAGACAGTTCTATTTAGCTCCAGGAAGCCTGGGATCCACCACGGCCAAGGTGTCAAATGTCTCCATTTTCCTTTCAGACCATCCAATTCCGGGCATCTACATCACACTGGTCAGCTCCAGTTGACTCCCTTGCTCATGTACCCAACTGGTGGCAATGACTGAGTCCATCTTCTCCTTCTCTCTGCTTGGGCTTGCAATGTGGGGGGTATCCCAGATGAGCCCCCAAATGTAGCACTGCCCTCTTGAGGGTCGCAAGGTAAATCAATTCCTCTCTAGTTGACCTGACCCTGTTAGTCCTCTGACACCCTGGGTTCAAACATTTTTTGTTCTTTTTATAACAGCAATAATGAAATATACCAGGATTAGTTAAATGAGAGATCATTTATCAATGAAATGAATGGAGAAAGAATAAAAGAACAAACCTGAATTTAACTCTACTGAGGTTATCTCAACCACTTAACCCCCGGACCATATTGCTGGTCAAAGACCAGAGCACTTTTTGTGATTCGGCACTGCGTCGTTTTAACTGACAATTGCGCGGTCGTGCAACGTGGCTCCCAAACAAAATTGGCGTCCTTTTTTTCCCACAAATAGAGCTTTCTTTTGGTGGTATTTGAATATTTCTGCGATTTTTATTTTTTGCGCTATAAACAAAAATAGAGCGACTATTTTGAAAAAAATGCAATAATTTTTACATTTGGCTATAATAAATATCCCCCAAAAATATATAAAAAACCTTTTTTTTTCCTCAGTTTAGGCCGATACGTATTCTTCTACATATTTTTCGTAAAAAAAAAATCGCAATTATCGTCTATTGATTGGTTTGCGCAAAATTTATAGCATTTACAAAAAAGGGGGTCGTTTTATGCACTTTATTAATATTTTTTTTTTTACTAGTAATGGCGGCGATCAGTGTTTTTTTTCAGTACCGAGACATTATGGCGGACACAACGGACAATTTTGACACATTTTTGGGACCATTGGCATTTTTATAGCGATCAATGCTATAAAAATGCATTGGGCATGGATTTGCCGGTGTCGTGGTTCGGACGTATGAACACACTCAAAATGGATATCCTGCCCAAACTCTTGTATCTTTTTCAGGCGCTCCCAATAGCCCTCCCCTCCACTTTCTTCCGCATGGTACGTTCCATGGCCATTCAGTTTGTATGGAGGCGATCCCGACCCAGGCTGAAACATGTACTTTCGCGTTGGTATCGCGTGCCGACCACCCTCAGGATCATGTTTCCCACTGCCTCGGACTCCTGCTGGAGATGTGACTCAGCCACGGGTACGTATGCTCACATTTGGTGGGATTGTGACAAAATTAACCCATTCTGGTCCCAAATTTTCTCGATCTATTCTGACCTCTATGCTGAACCACTCACCCCCTCTCCATATATAGCCCTCCTCTCCATTCTCCCTGGCACTACCAAATTTCAGAAAAATTCCCTCCTAAAGTTTTGTTTAAGTGCAGGGCGGCAGCTGATCTCCAGACACTGGAAGTCGACTACTCCCCCAACTATTATTGAATGGTAGACATGTGCATTCGTTTTTGTTAGAATGCATTTTCATCCTGAAATCGGGCATTTTCGTTATCGTTTTAACGAACGAAAACGAAAGCGCAAGAAACGAAAACCGAAAGATCCGACATAAAAAATGCTTTATTTTCGTTTTTGTTCCGATCCGACAATTTTTCGATGCTTTGTCGAATTTCCATCGTTCAATTTCACAAAGTCGTCAAAAATCGTCGTTCTGAATACAGGGAATAGGTATATTCCCTGTATTCAGAACGACGATTTTCGATGCTTTGTCGAATTTCCGTCTTTCAATTTCACAAAGTCATCGAAAATCGTCGTTCTGAATACAGTGAATATGTATATTCCCTGTATTTTGAACGACGATTTTCGATGCTTTGACGAATTTCCATCGTTTAATTCGACACAGTCGTCGAAAATCTTATTTTTCGGACGAAAACTTTCCCGACGAAAACAAAATAAATCAAAACGATTCTCGGGAGTAACTAAATAAATTTATTTTCTGGACGAAAACATAAAAACGAAACGAAATATTCCAGTATGCACATGTCTATTGAGTGGATAAATGAAATGAACGGCATTATGCTCATGGAGGAACTGCAAGCCAAATCCCTTGATAGATATGCTAAATTCTCCTTCACCTGGAGTGTTTGGAGGCATTACTCCACTTCGGATAAGCTTAAAGACGTGGTGACCCCTGATACTCGGTAGACTTGGACCCTAATCCCCGAAGCACTGGTGGTCCACACCCCGGTGGCTCTGCTTTCCAACCCCACTGGCTGGGATTGGGAGCTAGTGGGAAAAAGGTTTTATTTATTTTTATTCTTCCCTATTTTTACCCATTTATTTTTTCTTTTTTAATCACATTGCCTCTAGCTGAATTTATCTAGGATGAAATGATGTGCTCCTGCTGTGGAACGAGCGCGCGCTCCCTTTACCCTGATCCCCACCCTCCCCCCTCCCCTCCCCCTCCTGTTCTCTCCCCCTCATTTTTCGTCTCATATCATCTTTCTTCTCTACTTTCCACTTTCTGTTTTTTCCTTCCGGCTGGCTCTCTCCAGCCGGTCTCAGGTTTTATTTCTGCACAATCTGACCATTTTACATGAACAGTTGCCTCTATGTATTAGTATTATGGCTCTCGTGAATTCATTACGCGAGAAATGGATAAGAATGGCTGTCCACATTACCTGCCTGCCTGAGGCAGTTTGACCTCCGTTCCTCCCCCGTGTCATGGGCGCAGCTGGATCCCAATGGGGCATTCGGACCTGGGGAGGACTTTGTAGTTTATGGACGAATCCTGTAACCATAGCAATTCCCTATACCCAACCCTCGTAGCAGTAACTGTTTGTGCTTCCTTAATTTTAGTAATACAGATTGTGTATGCTCCATGTCAATCTGTCCGGGTCGCCCTTTGTTGGACGCTCGGTTGAAAAATGTTATTCTTCTGTTTTTGCTGTCTTAAAAAAAAAAACTCAATAAACCTAAAAATGCATTGGATTACTATAAAAATGCCATTGGCAGTGAAGGGGTTAACACTAGGGGGCAGGGAAGTGGTTAAGTGTGTTCCTGGGTGTGTTCTAACTGTATGGGGGGGTGGACTCACTAGGGGAAATCACTGATCTTCTGTTCATACATTGTATGAACAGAAAATCAGCGTTTCCCCCGCTGACAGGAACGAGAGCTTTGTGTTTACACACAAAGTTCCCGTTCCCGCTCTGTAATGAGCGATCGCGCGCGGGACTCGGGGGACGAGCAGGGGCGCGCGCGCGGGCCGCCGGCGGCACGCACTAGCCCCCTAGCGGCCGCTAAAGGGAGGACGTAGAGCTACGACGGTGGGCGGTCGGCAACAGGTTAAAAAGGATATTCTTGATAACAAAATAACTATATTCAACAGTGCGCACCATTATTCCTATACCCAAAAAAGTGTATATAATGTCTATGTGAGTGGGCTACAGGAGAGCAAAGGAATGACTCCTATCAGTGTCAGACCCCTCTCTACTGCTAGGGAAATTATGATAAACAAATACAACTTCAGCAAACGGTAACTATAGCACAATTCAACCTGCTCTTACAGAGAGTTCTTGGTGAAATGCAGCTTTGATATTTTCAGTAAAAACAGTTTTCTGAAGTGGGGAGGGAAATAAAAGTAGTCCAGTGTTTCTGTGTGGCAATCCAGTTAATCTTCAGCTAGCTCTCAGGTATTTATTTGCATGCAAAGAATATTTATTGGTAAGGCAAAATAGCTGATCCAATATATGGTGTATAACAGGGCTCAAAATTTCAAGTCCTGAGCTAATAGCCAGGCCTCAAGAGTTACTCGCCACCAGTTGCCCCACCTAATTCATACACTGCCCTGCGCCTAATTGCACCCGTAAACACGCCCTCGTAGATTATCTCATGGAATGACACTGTTAAATGTTTTATGCAGAATCAAGTTACAAAATTAAATATTACCAACAACAACTTTAACAAATTGGGGCAGGGCACTGGGGGCAGACCAGAGGGACAGGGCACTGGGGGCAGACCAGAGGGACAGGGCACTAAAACTGGGTCTCTTCCCCATTCTCTTGCTGTCTCCTCTGCAACTCCCATCCATCCTCTCTCTCTCTCTCTCTCTCTCTCTCTCTCTCTCTCTCTCTCTCTCTCCCTGTCCTATTCATCTCATCATCAGGAGCCTGTGTGTGCGGCTCCAAGCTTGCATGTCCCCACTTCCCTCTTTTATTCAGGCTGGCAGTGAGGAGAGGAGCTGCAGCACAGCAGGAGGGAGTACAATCCAGCGCTGAGATCCACACAACTGCACAGCCAATGACACGATAGCACATCACACACTGACACCGCACAGCACCCATTGAGACCAGTCTGTTCACAGTGCTCAGGCTGAACTGTTGGACACTTACATAGAGCACAAGGAGAAGAAAACTGCACAAACTGGAAACGCTCATGTCAGGGCAACTTTCAGTGAGCGCTGCACCGGAGTGGTAATTTTCGCAATCCTCCACCTCACTCATTACTTTCTGCTCTCCAGCTACATTGGTCGGGGGGAGGGGGGCAGGCTCAGAAAGGTCATACTGTTAGGTCCCATGGCTTAATGAGAATTGTAAGGAGAGCACCTGTGTACTGCTCTGCCTGTGCGCAGCTCACCAGACTACTTTTCCTGAGCATGCACCTTTCCTCTTCGGCCGCCAATCTCATCGGGACTCTAAGTGTAGGCACAGATTGGAGGGAGATTGGTCATGCAGCCCTGTCATCACTCGCTCCCAGCTTAAATCCACTCGCCAAATGCTAGTAGGCGAGTGGAAATTTTGAGGGCTGGTGTATAACCAGTAGACAATATTCCTGTACATTCTTGTGTTATTCTTGTAATTGAATTCACAGTGATCACTTACTTAAAGATGTTAAACTCTGTGGAAGTACAAGCAACAGCAGAACAATGGATAGCATGGATGTCTCTGTATTTAGTGTCTATGATTTGCTGCAACAGATCTTGAGATGAACTGAAGATGGTAAGAAGTGCAGGGAACAATGATGTCACGGTGTCTATCAGACTGGGCAACCACCTGCTCACCACACTGGAACAGGAGATGATGATTAGGAGGATGATGATTTTCTCTCAGGTGTTTTGCCCAAGATTTGACCTCCGGCCTCATCCACACTGCACCACGGTTCACACAGATCAGAAGTCCCCACAGGGTGGATGGAACAGGAACGACCTCCAGACCACCGCCAGACAGTGAAGGGGAACGGTCCGCTGGTGTCCTTCCAGATATCCACTGGGTAAATCTGCCAAAGCAGGCCACAAGACAGCTGCAGCTCACTCTTATCACAGACTCCCTGCAAGAAGATCCACACCGGTCCCAAGAGAGCATGCTAGGCCCCAGCTTTGCCTCTTATAGTCGTCTCTCCCAGTGGTCTGCTTTTCTCCATCTGCCCACTGGTAATTGTAGTTTCACATAATACAACCAGAGGGCGAATCCTTTAAATGTGGACTACATATCCCAAGATGCCTTGCTCTACCTTTGGTTAAGAGAGTCACAGGGCAGCCAAACTGGAACACTAGGGGGAAACAACTCCCTCTGAATAATACCACACAGCATCTTCTAAATGCAGGAAAAATTAAGTATCCAGCTCCTGGCTACAGATAATTTGCAACACACTTCAAACGTATTGTTCAAAAGTATTCAGCATAGAATGTAGCAATACTAAATACTTGAACAAGACGTTTGAAGTGTACTATACTACTACTACAACCTATACTTTGGAGTTGTACATATTTAAAGGGTAAATAAAGAGTAAGCGTGGGATATACTGTATACAGTATCTTACAAAAGTGGGTACACCCGTCACATTTTTGTAAATATTTTATTATATCTTTTCATTCCAGAAATGGCACTTTGCTACAATGTAAAGTAAGGAAGTGTACAGCTTGTATAACAGTGTAAATTTGTTGCCCCCACAAAATAACTCAACACACAGCAATTAATGTCTAAACCGCTGGCAACAAAAGTGAGTACACCTCTAAATGAAAAGGTCCAAATCGATCCCAATTAGCAATTTTCCCCTCCTCGTTGTCATCTGACTTGTTACTTTTACTCTCAGGTGTGAATGGGGAGCAGGTGTGTTAAATTTGGTGTTATCGCTCTTACTCTCTCATACTGGTCACTGGAAGTTCAACACCTCATGGCAAAGAACACTCTAAGGATCTGAAAAAAAATATTGTTACTCTACATAAAGATGGCCTAGGCTATAAGAAATGTGCTATGAGCTGCAGCACAGTGGCCAATACCATACTGGGGTTTAACAGGACAGGTTCCACTCAGAACAGGCCTTGCCATGGTTGACCAAAGAAGTTGAGTGGAGAAGAAACGAATAAGCCTGGACGTCAGCACTCCAATACAACACCTTTATTAGGTTAAAATCCAGTGTACAGTACAAATAGGGGGGGGGGGTGCAAACAGCTTACATGTTTCACACCTGAATCTGGTGCTTAGTCATTGCTAGTGTAGTGACAAAATGGATGTGAATACATGAATGGTGGTGGCCAATGGAAAATAAGGTGTTCCAAGGGCCACTCCCACATGCATAGTTAGGTAATCAAAGAATATGGAACAGTTGTGACTGGAAAGCCCTCCCATCCACAGATCTCACATAGACAGGTAAAAAAAATAAAAAACGAATACTCACAGTCACACTGACACAAACACAAACCAGGGGAAAGGGAATAGCTGCTCCAGGTGGGAACCCAGACGAACATACACCGTTGCAGACAACTCAGGTGCAGGCAATGCACTTAGCAAAGCAGGAACAAAGATTGTCTCTGGACAGCCGCACACTGAATAAATTGTAGCCTTTATTGAAAGAAGGACAGCACTACAAGTCGCAGCAAAGTAAAATGAAATAAAACCCAACTGCTAAACAAACCAATTACAAAAAACATATTGGCCCGGATCCACGTACCTTTGTGCGGGCGTAGCGTATCTTATTTACGCTACGCCGCCGCAACTTAGAGAGGCAAGTGCCGTATTCACAAAGCACTTGCGTCCTAAGTTACGGCGGCTTAACGTAGATGGGCCAGCGTAAGTCTGCGTAAAGTAGGCTGGTAGTGGGCATGTTGTATGTAAATGAATGGTGACCCCGCGTAAATGACGCACTGAACGAACGATGCATGGGCCGTCCATGGACTTATCCAAGTGCGCATGCTCTGAATTATGTCGCAAATACTCAATGCTTTAGACGTGAACTTAACTTACGCATAGCCCTATTCGCGTATGACTTATGCAAATGATGTAAACGACGTACAATTCGACGCTGTTCCGACGTCCATACTGTACTTAACATTGCCTGCGCCTCATATAGCAGGGGTAACTTTACGCCACTCATACGCCTTACGTAAACGATGTATATCAATGCGCCGGGTGCACGTATGTTCGTGAATCGGCGTATCTAGCTCATTTGCATATTTTTAATGGGAACATCTAATGCGCCCAGCTTAACTATGCGCCCACCATACGCCGGTGTAGACAAGTTACGCCAGACGACTGAAGCCATGTTTTCCAGCGTATCTTGCTTTGAGAATCGGCGCAAAGATACGACGGCGCACATTTGAAATTACGGCGGCGTATCTGGAGATACGCCAGCGTAATTCCTTTGTGGATCTGGGCCATTAAAATTAAATCACCACATTAACATATAACATTGGGTATGACCCATGGGACATAAAAGTCATAATGTTAGTTTAAAAATTGGTATTGTTATCCACAACACGTGTGAAAGAAGTTAAGTGCACGTTGAGTTCACCAGTTTCAGGGTCTTGGCAATCTTCTTATAGCCTAGGCCATCTTTATGTCGAGCAACAATTATTTTTGTTCAGATCTTTAGAGAGTTCTTTGTCATGAGGTGCCATGTTGAACTTCCAGTGATCAGTATGAGAGAGTGAGAGTGATAGCACCAAATTTAACACACCTGCTCCCAATTAACACCCAAGAGCTTGTAACACTAATGAGTCTCATGATACCGGCAGGGGGATAATGGCGAATTGGACCCAATTTGGACATATTTTAACTTAGGGGTGTAATCACTTTTGTTGCCAGCGATTTAGACATTAATGGCTGTGTGTTGAGTTATTTTGAGGGGACAGAAAATGTACACTGTTATACAAGCTGTACACTCACTACTTTACATTGAAGCAAAGTGTAATTTCTTCAGTTTGGTCACATGAAAAGATATAATAAACTATTTACAAAAATGTGAGGGGTGTACCCACTTTTGTGCGATACTGTATATATATATATATATATATATATATATATATATATACACACACACACAACGTAAATCCCTATTCCCTGGTGCTTATTATATATTAGTAAAAATGTATACGGTATCTGGTCTCCTGTTTTATGAATATGCAATTATTAATGTCATAAAGAAGGAAAAATAAAGCCACCAATTCAGAATTCTAAATCCAAGCGATCCTTATGCTTTTGTAGCAGAAGCTAAATAATATTATTATTTCTGTTTCTGACAAAAATAACCAAAAGTGAAACATTGAAATGTTCTTTAACAAAGCTTATTAATTTAGCGGTTCTTACTCCTGCATTTGAATGATATAATTGTTCAGTTTGAGCGAACATCTATGTATTTTCTCTGTGGTAACCCAAATATAGCCTTCATGAGGTAATGCAGCTGAATGACGTCTTTACTTCAGGAACACTGTGCCCTCAACCACAGAGACTGTCTGTATGGCATTGTGTGGGCTACAGATGAAATATCACAAAATGAACATTCATAATTCTCATATTACTATTAATATAAACTTACAATAAAGAAATACATAATTTTGTGTTTTTAAAATGTAACTACTACTTTGGTGCAGCCAGCGATATGCTCTTTTACCAATACCACTTCTACGGGGTACTCAGATTCTAATTTAACATTTGTTTAACCTCTTCACGCCGACCAAATGCATATATGCGGCCTCTCAGCATGTGGGCCATATATATGCGTACATGAATGTATATAGAGCTGTGCCGAGAGCGCATGCCCTGGGTGCTTCTGGCACAGTTACTGGTCTCTACTTGAGATCAGGAGCTTCCTGATCATGTTACTGCTGTGACAGCCAATAATGGCTGTTACATTATCAGAAACCCTTTACAGGGCCAGAAGGCACCAGCGTTAAGGGGTTAAACAACAACACAGAAGAATTGCAGAAAATGATTGTTAAAACTATAATAGAAACTATTGGTGCAATAATTTAATCCAGAATTTCATTTCACCAAGTTCCATTCAAGAAAATGGATCCCATTTACTCTCACCCGATCCTAACTGCCTGTTGGAACTCTTTAATCATGTTTAAATATTCCCTTGTGAAATTTTCATGGTCGGAAATAGATGTGAAGCAGTCACTATCTGACATCAGTTTGCAGACTTTACCTGCTTGGAGAAAATTATTATTTGTTCCATTAAATACACTCCCTAATAACCTGGATGTGAAGGTAAAATTGTGAAGACCAGGGGAGATATTAAGACCTTCCCTTACAAATATGGCAAGCTTAACACACAGTTACTTATGGAATTAAAATGGCTATCTTAGTACATTTCTGTAGGGACCAGTGATCTGTTGGACCAATGGGGACTAAACTAAGTTTTGTTAAGAAACCATAATTTTTTTAGCCTTCATTTCAAGGACACATTCATTGTTAGTAAAGGAAGTAAAACTCCCCTTAGTAGTGTCAATAATGAAATTTTAGATATCATGTGAAATGTTTCTCCTAAAATTAAAATGGTGAACCCCTGGTGTAGTTACATGTCTCAACCTGAATTTGTAATTCTTCCTACGACAGCAATAATATTATTATTTTTTTTACATTTTTACAGTGAGGGTCAGAACAATAAATCCCAGAATACTCTTCAAAAGTAAAGAAGATTTGGATAAAGAGATAAAGAATGTGCCAATAATTAACAGAAATTATTTGTCAAATTGCTCAGAACACATGTCGGAATCACTAGTATGGCCTACATTAGGGGCATACTGATTGCAATTGGATCAGCAAAAAAACAAAAGAAAGCAGGAAGAAATGCGATGAGTTATATAAAACAATCTTCGATCTCCAATAGATTCATAAACAAACAGGAGAGCATGAAGCGGAACGTACTGTCATTCTAAAAAGAGATTAATTAAGAACATGAAAATAGAGCGGCTTTCTATAGACTTAAAGCGGGATTCCACCCGCAATTTTTTTTTTTTAAAGTTAGCAGCTACTAACAGTGTAGCTGCTGACTTTTAATAAGGACACTTACCTGTCCTACTTGCCCGCGCTGATGGCCCCCCCGATGCCGATCCCACGACTGATGCAGGTCCCGCGCAGCCATTCACACTAAGGGAAACAGGCAGTGAAGCCTTACGGCTTCACTGCCCATTTCCTACTGCGCCTGTGTGAGTCTCGTGCCGGCTTGTGAATGGGCGGCTGCACTCTGAAAACACACACAGTTCCTAAACAGCAGCGTGCACCATTCACTAGGAGAAGGAGAAGAAGAACGGACTTCCGCATAGCAACAGGTATTTCGGGTGAGTATACATTTTTTTTAAATGTTTTTTTCCTGGGTGGAACTCCGCTTTACGAAAGAGAGGTATCAATGGGGTGACTTGTCGGGAAAACTAAGGGGTAATTTCATAGAAAGTATACAAACGGGTAAAGGGGGTAACATACAACATCTGAGATTGTGAGAGTATTCCAAGAATACTATGGGAAGTTGTACTCGATAACCCAAAGTGACCCCCCCCCCCAGGTAAATTAAAAAGGAAATCTGATAATACGAAAACATTTCTAAGCGAAACATGTTTTAAAAGAATACTTGTGGATAAATTTAGTTTCTTAGAAGACCCCATAATGGAAATGGAAATTCAGAAAAATCTAAAGGAGTCCCCCAAAGGGAAAAGCCCAAGTCCTGATGGGCTAACGACCATATATTATTTAGTGATATTCTGGTACCTCGGATGTGTTCTCACATACAGTAAATGGTATCGGTACTAATTGGGAGATCCACCGCGAGGCATTAGAGGCCGTGATTACAATAATTCCTAAGGTAGGCAAGGACCCTTCCTTATGCTCCAGTTACAGACCCATCTCGCTACTAAATGCGGACGTGAAGTTGTTCGCCAAAATTTTAGCTGGTTGAATGAAGATAATTATGAAGGATCTTGTACACACTAAACAGGTAGGTTTTCCGGTTTGTCTTATTTGCTCCAAGACAAACCAAATAGTGACAGTTGGGGAATAGGTTTGAGTCGTCTATGATTACATTCTATTCACCACATTAATATGCAATTAAAATAAATTTTTAAGAAACATTGGCGGATCCTTAAAAAATATAAAGTTTTGGGGTTTTTATTACCTGTCAAAAACCCTCAATTTTATTATAAAGACTTTCCTGTCTTAAGGATTGATTAGAGCCAAATTAAACCCAAAAGCAAACTTTTTTATATTGCAGCTTACCAATTCTTAAAGAGGAAGTAAATCCTCTGAAACTTTTCCCTAAAAAAAAAAACCCTGCAAGAGAAAGGCATAATGAGCTAGTATGCATATTAGCTCATTATGAATTACTTACCTTAGATCAAAGCCCCCGCAGCAACCCTCGTTTCTCTCCTCCGCCGCCGCCATGATACCCGGAGTGATTTCCGGGTATCGCTGCTCTGGTGCTGTGACTGTCCGAATCAGCAAAAACTTCACTCCCGCGCATGTGCGTGGGACCCGTCAGGGATGGCGTGGTTCTATTCATTAACGGCACACCCATTGCGCATACACCGTAGACATCGTAGTGTTTTCTGCAAATATCTCCTTAAGCCCAGGTTCACACTGGGCTGTGGGAGTGAAGCCGTGCGAGTTCAGCTGAACTTGCACAGCTTCACTCCCGCCTGGCAGTCCTGATTTCGGGCGCGATTCCAGAGACATCTGTGTAGGTTTCTGCACAGATGTCAATGTAAATCGCGGCCCCAAACCGCAAAAAGTAGTACAGGAACTACTTTTTGAAATCGGTGCAGCGCCGCAAATGCAGCATCGCACCGATTAGGACGGTGCCATTGCCAACAATTGCCGGCAAATGCCGCCGATTTGAGATGTGATTTGACATGTGAAATCGCATCTCAAATCGTACCCAGTGTGAACCAGGGCTAACTGTGTAGGTTAAGGAGATATTTCTTGCACCTACAGGTAAGCCTTAATCTAGGCTTACCTGTAGGGCCAAGTGGTCTGTAATGATGATGGCTGTATTAGTTTCCTTATTCATGTTTTATTTATAATATTTTAATCTAGTTATCCAGCCAATAAGTCTGTTGAATTTCAACAGAAAAGCTCTCTTGCAATTACAGGGATGAGATAGACCATTTAACAGTAGCAGGGCTGTTTAAAATGATCCTCTTTCATTTATTTATGTAAAACCTTTCAGATGGGCGGATCCGCCTGCTCAGCAAGGAATCTGTCCGCTGATTGTCACTGAGCAGGCAGATGACAGCCCACTTTCCTCAATGGGTGGTCGGATGGAAAACGAACGCCTGTCTGTTTCATCCGACTGTCATCTGATCCGATCCGCCAGCTGGATAGGGAATGGATCCCCCATCCATCTATTTTTGGCGGATAGGTTTGGATTAGATGTCGGTAGGTGTCAAATGACAAATATAGGTTGACATTTGCCGCTCCATAGAGGGCAATGGAAGGTCCAATCGGGTCCGCCTAAAAAAAGCGATAGGCCCGTCCGTGTAAAAGGGGCTTTATCCTACAAGGAAAAACAACTGTTTACTGTAACTAATTATAAAATATTAGCTGGAGTTCAGCTGCAATTTGTTATTGTATAATAATCTGCTATCACCTCTATTCTATTCTTTTCTGCTTTCTGCTATCCAAATGTGATCACAGGGATCACATTTGGATAGCAGAAAGCAGAAAAGAATAGAATAGAGGTGATCGCAGATTATTATACTCCTTCATACAGAGTGGGGGCATTCTAATACAGGAGGTGTGTTACTGACCAGATCACTAGGTTAAAATAAGAAAACTAATACAGCTACTACATATAATGATCGGTAAGCCGCTTGCTATGTATTACATTTTTGGTTTGGGGTTTAATACCAATTTATCGATAATTGCTGAAAGTTTTTAATTTTTAAATATTTTAAGTTTTTTTTTTTCATTAAATTTTAAATATGCACTATTGCAAGATGCAGTTTTTCATATATTCTGTATGCCTGCTAAATAAGACATTTTATGACATTGTGTTTACGGTATTGTATATTGTCATATGCTTACTCTTAGGAGATGTTATTATGTATACCATTTTAGAAGAATAACTTGATATTTTGTATTTTTCCAAAAATGTGATGCAATGTTATGGGTAAATTCACATGGTGGAGTGGTACTGCAATGTTGAGGGAGGCAGTCCTTTCCGAATGTGCCTGGGGTGGGCAGGTAGAAGGAAACTTTCTGCCTCTCTGCCTGGTCACCTATGAATATTGTTAAGACTTTAATGTGAGTCAGTGTCCATGGTCCCTAAAGGACATCCAGTTGTGATGAAATGTGTAAGGAGGAGCTTTGGACTCTGACGTCATCACGCTGCATGGCAAGAGATTGTGGTGGTGTAATTTTGTAACTTTTAGTGTTATTTTATGTGTCAGTTTTAAAATAAATCCATTGGATTATGTGCACTGTCTGGAGCTTTTTTACTTTTTTATACTGTGAGTATTTTGCAGGACAAAAGAGTGATTTATTGCCATGATCAGAATTGCATTAGGCTCTTTTGGGGATTATACAAAACACACATGTTTATTGACCTCTCTTCTCTGATTCACCTATCAGGTAAGCTTTTCATGGTATTAGTAGTAGAGAGTGAGTCACAGAAGAGTCTCACTTCTTTCATTGAAGTATGGCACATCAGATTGGAAAGATTTTGGAATACATTATATATGTGCTGGGACATTATATGCACATGTGTTGGTGGAGGTTACTGTATATTCACATGGAAGTGCTGCATTTTATTTTATTAAAATTTTAGTTTTTTGTGTTTTTTGACACAAAAAAAATGATTTTTGTTTGTGATGTCTCAAAAGTAAACCAACCTACTGTCTGCTATAAAACATATCCAATAACATTTTTACCTATTACAGTGATCAGTGCTAAAACTATGCACTGTTACTGTACTAATGACACTGGCAAGGAAGGGGTGATCAGGGGCGATCAAATGATTAAATGTGTTCCAAAGGAGGTGTTTGCTAACTGTGTGGGGGATGGTCTGACTGGATAAAGACAGAGCTCGATGTTCCTGCTTCCCCTAGTGTTAGAATCGTGGGACTTCAAGACCAGAAGTGACACGATTCAGTGAGGATTCCGGCGCCATTTTCAAGATTGGCAAAGCACTTTGTTTTGATCATATGTACACACAACCTTCTTACTAGCTTCTTCGTTGCCATCACAACGGCATGCACTTCTGATGCCGACACCTGTTGTGATGGCAACCCGAGTGCTGAACGGCGAGGCGCTGGTATTACAATGCGTATGAGCCAGAATGGGGCGGGACGGGTGGTCCATTATCAATAAGCATCATGGAGTTTCAGGAAGTAAGTGTTTGTGGGCTTCACAATGCCCACAAGCAAAATGAGAACCTTCGGAAAATTTAAAGACACTTTAAAAGTATTTTTTGAGAAAAACCCTGCAGAGCGGCGCAGGATTTACAAATAGTAAGTGAAGTCAGTTGTACCACTATAACGCATAATGAAAGCACATACATTTAAAAAATCATCTGTGTGGTTGGAATCCTGCTTTAAGGCTGAGGTTTGTTCTGGTACAACACCGATAATATGTCTTTGAATCTTGGTTCGTCTGGATATACATCCTGTATAATCCTTTTTGTACTCTGTCTGCCCATCTTGTATTGACCTTGGTCTGTCTGACTAACTTCTGTTTTCTACAGGATATTGGACACCAACATAGAAGTTGACTGCTAAAGGTGAAACACCATATAACAGTGGTCATTTGGTCTTAAAAAGAGATGTACCTCTACAACAAACATGTAAAAGAGGTTGTATTTTCACTCAGAAGCATGAAAAGTTAGCGTTATCTAACTCCAAAGGATTAGAATAGAGGAAGGAAGAATTGCTCTGTTTGTTTAGGGAAGATACATAATGTCTGGATGCGATACGTTGCACAGCTTAGTAAAGAATCTAATATGTGAATTTTCTGAACATAAAGAGACAAGGTTGTTCAGCAGTAGCAGAAGCAGGACTTCAGGGTGCTACATATGTACATGTCATTATGTTCAGTACCTGTACAAAATATAATTTTTTGCTGCCGTGCTCTCATTTGATACAGTGTCAGTGTGTGAATATGTGAATACCCTTGCACATCTGTGTGTGTCTGAGTGCATAGACACATGCATATTGATGGGGCTGTAGATGCAGATTTAATTGGCACACACTGACACATGAATATGGGAAACAGTCATATGAATATGCTAAATGACAGCACAGGGAAATGAGCCTAAGCTCTCCAATTTGCATATTTTACCAGGAGACTTTTTAACAAAACGCAGAGCTTAACATTTTTATATACTGAAATAAAAGTAAGATTCGAGACCTCAGTAAATGGTAAGTAAATACAGATAATAATGCTGTGCTGATTCTAGTAAATTTAGCAGGACAAAAAGAGAAAGGTTATAGAAGCCATGTTGGATGGGTGGCAGGGTTAATTTAAATATTTAACAGGACGTAATAAAGGATCCATAGAGCTAAACAAGCCTTAACGGATCAGTAATATCTCGTAAGGGCTGGTAACTTGGCGCAAACCGGCTATGACACATCCTTTGTGTTAACTGTGCATAGCACTTTTTGGATATTTATTGAAATATGTATGGGTCCAATAGTATTTTAGCACTTTGAAAATATGCCAGTTCATACTAGATGTAGTTACATATCATCAATTTTCACTCAGGACTTCCAACTAATTTTTAGCATTTGATACTGTATTATTTTAAAGGTGAACTATAGAAAAAATATATATATAAAAAAAAAAAACATATGAAACTCTTTAAGAGATTCTATTCATCCTTATATGACCTGAAGTTTGATGGTTGTATGCCTCAGCCTACCCTGGAGCAGTTCCAACAATTTCTCCAACCACTGTCACTGCCTAAATTAAACAATGATCAGCTTACTGAGCTATCCCATTCCTTCACTAAGCCTGAAATCTTAACTGTCATAAACAGTTTGCCTTCCTCAAAATCACCTGGAACAGAAGGCTTCCCCAATGAGTATTATCAGATATTTAAGGGTACTCTAAATACTCATTTAGTAGCCGTTTATAACCTAGGCTTTGCCACAGGTCGAATCCAAAAGAAATGTTACAAGCTGTAATTACCACCATGTCCAAGCCAGACCAAGATCTCAGTCTGCCTAGCAAGTAGAGACCGATTTCATTATTGAGCTTGGATATCAAATCTATGCAAAGACCCTTCTGCTCAGGCTTCTGAACATCATTTCCTCTCTGATCCTTTCAGATCAAGTTGGCTTTTTAAAGGTTGGTCAGGGTAGAGAGAGGCGCCAGGTAGCCTGATAGTGTAGTAAGTACATTTATTTAATGTCAAAAATAAAAACTATTAAATTGCACTCACAAATGTAGGCTTGGTGAGAGCCTGTCACAACAGATGCAAGTCCAGGGCTCATGGCTAGATGAAAGATCCGGCCAAACCAGGAGGGAGAGGATGGCAGAATGAAGCCTGAAAGCCAACGGGAGCTGGAACACTTCCCCCACATTGGATCACTGCCTCTTGACAGATTCACCTTAATATGGAAGAGCTGTGAGCTGCAAAGGATAATGGAACGTGTTTCGAAAAAGCTATTTTTTCCTTCACCAGCCTTGAGGCTTGATTCTTTGCGGCTTATGGCCTTTCCCTCCCCAATCTCTTTTACCACCTTTCGTCCTTGCTGAACTAAACACGATATTGGTGGAGCACCAACCCACAAAAATTGTGGTCCATCATTAAGGCCTTCTTTTTTCCTTCTAGACAATTGAGAACTTTTCTTCTCGCAAGCCTGATAAGTGACCTGCTCCGTGAATCCCAGTACCCCTCTATAAAAGCCATTTTTGAAGTGATATGTAAACTAACTAAATCAAACACGACTAGTTTCGGCTTTTAGTCAGTGTCCGATTCTTCTGGCCTACTTAGAACACTGTATTCCTCATTTAGGCCTCTATGGTCTCTTCTAGGCCTTCAAACTAGCCAAGATCTATTCATAAACAAAACATTGTCAACCTCTAATAACCTACGAAGGACATAACACTTACTTGCTTTGGAGGTTTATTGTCATATACAATTTCATTGTATTCAGTGATTGACTAATTCTACTAACATTTTCTTCGGACATGGACCTGTCCTGGTTCTACGACCCTACCTCACCCCTGATTAAAGACATTTTCTTTTTGTATAAGAAATTTAGCAATTTTTACAGATTTAAAAAAAATCATCACAATTTTAAAATGGGAATATGGCCTAGACGAAGTATACCCTGATACCAAATTGCAGATATCTATAGAAGTACTTAAAAAAATTACAGAAATTGTGGTTACGTGGGTTCCTTAATCCATACTCTGTGGTACTGTATGTTCCTACTTGGATCCTACGGGAATCAGGTCTTCAAATTAAAGTTGGAGCTTACACACCAAGGATTCCTTCTATTAAACTGGCAATTCTCCATCTCAATGCACTTAAAACATCATCCTCTCCACAACCAAAATGGTTATTGTATTAAGATTGTTCAAAATTGGTAAATAATCACATTACTGACGGCATATTTGTCACAAAGGCCGCGTCTCAGCAGACAGATTCGATCGTGTGTACGGGCGAGCAGACGGATTTGGCCAGCCGACAGATTTTAAAGCCTGCTTTAAAATCTGTCTGCTGGGAACCCATCGGACTGATATGTTTGCTGGTTAGTACGCTAACCAGCAGACATATGTGCCCACACATGCGCTGTATGGATTCGACGCATTCGCGGAAGTGTTTTACTTCCTGGTGCGGTGACCTGGCGGCGTCAACGTCACCACCACATCACCGCGCTGTCTGCCGGCGGGGATTTTGGTTTGATCGTGTGTACAGCGATCAAACCAAAACAGCCAGCAGACAAATCTGATCAAATCGGTCTGTCCGACCGATTTGAGCAGATTTATTTGCTCGTGTGTATGGGGCCAAAGAATAACTGTGTATCTAAGTTTACTCTTCTTGGAACTCACCATTTCTATTTTTGTTAAAGCAGAACTTCACTCTCTCAATCAACATGGACTATTTTAATAGATATGATTAGCATTAGTAAATCGATAGGAAAGTATATCATATTTACTTGTTTTAAATATTTCTTCAGTTACTTCCCAATTTCCAGGCATAGGCAAATGATGCCAAACAATCCCAGAATCTTCAGAAGGGGGTGAGGGATTTTCACAGTTAAGCACACCCTCCTGCCTGCCTGCCTGAGCTAAAGCCGATGCCACTTTTTACTTACTGGTGCAAGTTCAAGCCATTTCAATGGCACCTACAGGTAAGACTTGTTATAGTCTTATCTGTAAGACAAAAGTAAACTTTCAACTTTAATACCATTGTAACAGAGCAGTTTTTGTTTTTCTCCCTTTACCTCCTGAGACATACATTTTATCACCATTGATTCTGTCAATAGATCTATTATATGTCTACTTTATTTAACAAAGGTGACAACACTGCTCTTTTGTAACAGGCGCTCCTCGCGCCGTCGTAATGCTTTCCATGCTGGAACACATACGGCGACCGTGCAATGACGTCATCGCCCGGCTCCCCGTGCGTTCCACCCAGGTATGCGGAAGTGCGCCGCGAATCACCCTGGTTTCTCGATTAAGTGCTTATGCACTGCACCTGCCTCTGCCCTATAAAGAGAGCAGTGTGCAGTTAGCACACCATTTTATTATTGTTGGCCGTAGCCAGCCTGGCTGCAAGGAACTACAAGCACCATCAATCCCAGGCTGGAAACTATCCTGCTCCTGCATCTGCGCTGCAAGCCCTAAAGATACCTTCCTTCTTGTATCCCTACACTATGTAATCCCAGCCTTGCTGCTGACACCCTACCCTACTGGATCCCATGGCCTAAAAGCCCTGCAAACGGATAAGTAGACATTGGGGCTGATTTACCAAGCCTGTGCGCCAAGACTCATGGTGCACAAGCAGGAGTAAACCTGTTTTTGACATTTACCAAAGAAACACGCTGCTAGTGCAGCGTGTTTCCTCATTTACTAAAGTGCCTAATGCGCCCAGAAGAGGGCGCACAGCACGCCAGTACAGAGCTGGCGTGCGGCATTTAGTTATGTAAACATCGGGGATTCGGGCGGGAGTTTATGAGGGGAGGGAGGGGGGTGATGCAGGGGAAGTGTAGTGACATGTGTTTCAACTTGTGTGGCGGGCCGATTTGAAAGGGAAAGTGACTTTTGGGACCCGATCCCCGGGCGCTTGCAAAGTACGCTAGAACCTCGGAAGGTTCACTTGCATACTGGGCATGCGCAGAGGGAAAAATCGGAGCTCACCGCGCGCCTCTTCAGAACGCCGGGAAATCCTTGGTAAATACCAGGCGGCGTAGCAGTGTTTGCACTGCCTGGAGCGGCGTACGGCAAGCTCCGAGCTGTTCTCGGGCTGCGCTGACACTGAAGGGGAACTCCGCGCCAAATTTCAAATGTGAAACCGGCGCGGCTTCCCCCCCAGGGGTACAATAGGCTCTCCGGCTTGGTCCGGAACGTGAGGGGTTAACCCACGCCAAAATCGGCGTGGGGTTCCCCCCCAGATCCGTACCAAGCCCTCATCCCAGGCATGCAGTCTGGCCGGACAGGAATGGGGGTGGGGACGAGCGAGCGGCCCCCCCCCTCCTGAGCCGTACCAGACCACATGCCCTCGACATGGGGGAGTGTGTGCTTTGGGGGAGGGGGGCGCTGCCCCCCCACCCCAAAGCACTCTTGTCCCCATGTCGAACGGGACAAGAGCCTCTTCCCGACAACCCTAGCCATTGGTTGTCGGGGTATGCGGGCGGGAGCCAATCAGAATCTGGGAGCCCCGTTTAATAATGTGGCCCCCAGATTTCGGGCCCCCACCCTATGTGAATGAGTATGGGGTACATCGTACCCCTACCCATTCACCTGGTGAAGGTGGTTTGAACTTTGAGGGTCTTCTGCCGCCGCCCCCTTCGAATTTTTCGGCCTGGACGGGGGTCGCACATCCCATCCAGGACTTGGACGTGGCGGGCTTCTCGTCGCTGTCTTCTGCCGCTGCCCCCTTCACCACGAAGCTCCGTGCTTGTTTGATGAGGGCAGCGGGCTTCCGTCGTCTTCTCCGGGGCGAGGGTCGTACATCCCACCCCGGATTTCGTCGCCGGGTTCTGCCTGGCTCCTACTAGGGGCCAGGGCTTCTTTTGCCGTCTTCCGCCGGAGGGCGCCACTCTCCGGGCTTCTCGACGTTGTCTTCCGCCGCGGGGGCCAGGCCTTCTTCTTTGCCGCCCCCCTCGATTTTTTCGGCCTGGACGGGGGTCGTACATCCCATCCAGGACTTGGACGTGGCGGGCTTCTCGTCGCCGTCTTCTGCCGCTGCCCCCTTCACCACGAAGCTCCGTGCTTGTTTGATGAGGGCAGCGGGCTTCCGTCGTCTTCTCCGGGGCGAGGGTCGTACATCCCACCCCGGATTTCGTCGCCGTCTTCTGCCGCTGCCCCCTTCACCACGAAGCTCCGTGCTTGTTTGATGAGGGCAGCGGGCTTCCGTCGCAGTCTTCCGCCGCGGGGTGACACTCGCGGGCTTCTTCTTCCATTCGATGTTGACACGGCGAGGTCCGGCGCTGAAATGCCTTCTGAGCGGCGGGCAAGGACTTATATTGGCATTGGGCGTGGGCGTGGTTATGCCAACATGTGACCTTAACCCATGTGACAGTGATGTCACGTCACATCACTGTCACATGGGTTAAGGTCACATGTTGGCATAACCACGCCCACGCCCAATGCCAATATAAGTCCTTGCCCGCCGCTCAGAAGGCATTTCAGCGCCGGACCTCGCCGTGTCAACATCGAATGGAAGAAGAAGCCCGCGAGTGTCACCCCGCGGCGGAAGACTGCGACGGAAGCCCGCTGCCCTCATCAAACAAGCACGGAGCTTCGTGGTGAAGGGGGCAGCGGCAGAAGACTGCGACGAAATCCGGGGTGGGATGTACGACCCTCGCCCCGGAGAAGACGACGGAAGCCCGCTGCCCTCATCAAACAAGCACGGAGCTTCGTGGTGAAGGGGGCAGCGGCAGAAAACGGCGACGAGAAGCCCGCCACGTCCAAGTCCTGGATGGGATGTGCGACCCCCGTCCAGGCCGAAAAAATCGAAGGGGGCGGCAAAGAAGAAGGCCTGGCCCCCGCGGCGGAAGACAACGTCGAGAAGCCCGGAGAGTGGCGCCCTCCGGCGGAAGACGGCAAAAGAAGCCCTGGCCTCGGGAGGAGCCAGGCAGAAGCGGAGGAGCCCGAGGTGGGGCGACACCCCCGTTGTTCTCCGCTGTTTTCGGCCGGCCCCCCCCGGATGTAAAAGAGCTTCATTTTGGGGTGGGGGCACAGTCGAGCATGGCGGAGAGCATGGGTGGGTGTTTCCCCCCCCCGGCAGAAGACGGCTAGAAGACCGAGGAGTGGCGACGCCCCCGTTGTTCTCCGCCATTCCCGCCGGCCCCCCCCGGATGTAAAAGAGCTTTGTTTGGGGTAGGGGGCCTGGCCGAACATGGCGGAGAGCATCGGTGGGGGTCTCTCTCCCCGGCGGAAGGCGGCGGCGAAGACCGGGGGGGGGGTAGGTGTACCCCCCCGGCGGAAGGCGGCGGCGAAGACCGGTGCGGGGCTGGAGCCCCCCCGCAGAAAACGTCTGGAAGACCGAGGGGCTCCGCCCCCGTTGTTCTCTGCTTCTTTCGGCCGGCCCCCCCCGGATCTGAAAGAGCTTATTTTGGGGTGGGGGCCTGGCTGGACATGGCGGAGATCATCGGTGGGTGTCCCCCCCCCGGCAGAAGACGGCGAAGCCCGGGGCCCAATGGGCTGGTGGTGGGGGGTCCC
The DNA here is from genome assembly GCA_029574335.1 of Rana kukunoris. Classification (NCBI taxonomy): domain Eukaryota; kingdom Metazoa; phylum Chordata; class Amphibia; order Anura; family Ranidae; genus Rana; species Rana kukunoris. Next base: position 112,681,381 of record CM056049.1, on the reverse strand, counting down.
GGCAGAAGACCCCCGGAGCTGACTAATAAATTATTTTTTTCTGTGTGTTTTTTTTTGTTTACACTTTTCCACCCGGTGAATGGGTAGGGGTACGATGTACCCCATACTCATTCACATAGGGTGGGGGGCCAGAATCTGGGGGCCCCCTTAATATAGGGGGCTCTCAGATTCTGATAAGCCCCCCGCCCGCATACCCCGACAACCAACGGCCAGGGTTGTCGGGAAGAGGCTCTTGTCCCTTTCGACATGGGGACAAGAGTGCTTTGGGGTGGGGGGGCAGTGCCCCCCTCCCCCACAGCACACACTCCCCCATGTCGAGGGCATGTGGTCTGGTACGGCTCAGGAGGGGGGGGGGCGCTCGCTCGTCCCCACCCCCATTCCTGTCCGGCCAGACTGCGTGCCTGGGAGAAGGGTTTGGTCTGGATCTGAGGGGGAACCCCACGCCGTTTTTTGGCGTGGGTTTAACCCCTTATGTTCCAGATCAAATCTAAGAGCCTGTTGTGCACCAGAAGGGGGAACCCCACGCCGTTTTTTTTTTGTAATTTGGGGTGGAGTTCCCCTTTATCCCGGTCCTGTCAGGGGGGGGGGGGAATGCCTGCTCGTCTGTCCCTACAATGTATGAACAGCGATCTGTCATTTCCCCTACACAGTCCCACCCCCTTTACAGTTAGAACACACCCAGGTAACATAATCAACCCCTTCCGCGCCCCTAGTGTTAACCCCTTCCCTGCCAGTGTCATTTTTATAGTAAGCAATGCATTGATATACCATTGCTCGCTACAAAAATGCCAAATCTCACAAAAATGTGTCCGCCACAATGTCGCATTAGACAGAAAAAACAAATGATAGCCACCATTACTAGTAAAACAAAAAATTATTCAAAAAAAACCCATAAGACCAACCCCTACTTAGAACTTTTGCCCAAACCAATCAAACGCTTATTGTGATTTTTTGCAACCAAAAATATGTCCAAGAATACTTATCGGCCTAAACTGAGGGCAAACATTTTTTGAATATATTTTGGGGGAGATTTATTATAGCAAACAGTAAAAAAGATGTTTTTTTAGTTACCAAATTGTCGCTATATTTTTGGGTCAAGCAAAAATATGAAAAAACGCAGAGGTGATCAAATACCACCAACAAAAATAAAAAAAAATAATTTTTAGGGGGGGGGGGGGAGGATGAGGACGCCCAATTTTTTGGGGGGCCACGTCGCACAACCACGCAATTGTCAGTCAAAATGACGCAGTGTTGAAATGCAAAAAATGGCCCCGTCAGTGACCAGTAATATGCTCTGGGGCTCAAGTGGTTACAAATTAAGAATACACTAAAGTTAGCCCAATTTATGGCCATAATGTGAAAGATGATGTTACACCGAGTAAATAGATACCCAACATGTTACACTTTAATATTGCACACACTCATGGAATGGCGCCAAACTTCAGTACTTGAAAAAACCCATAGGCAACGCTTTTTTATGTGTTTCAGGTTACCAGTTTAGATTTACAGAGGAGCTCTAGTGCTACAAGTATTGCTCTCGCTCTAACGTACGCTATGATACCTCACATGTGGGGTTTGAACGGGGGTTCAATATGTGGGCGGGGCTTACACATTTAAGGCCCGCCCCCATATATGGAAACATTCTTCAAACCACACATGTGAGGTATCATAGCGTGCGTAACAGCAAGAGGAATATTTATAGCACTAGACCTCATCTGTAAATCTAAACTGGTAACCGGAAACAATAAAAATGCTGCTTGTTCCCTTCTGACTGCGAGCTACTAGGGACAGGGGCGTTTAAATTATTACTATTTAGGTTTGTTACGTAAAAATTCTATAAGACCTCCCGTTCAGCTTGTAAAGCATCACTTCATGGGGACCAAAAAAAAATTTAACACCTCTAATGCTTTCATCCGCCATTGCAGATTTGATTCTGGTACTGCATTTCGAGTGAACTGGGCATGCTCGAACAGTTAGAAAAAGAAGTTGGAAGTTTCATCCTGAAAATGACTTGCATCTTTCTGAGCATGCTCAGAAAGCTCTTTTTTTGGCTTAGTAATTTAAGGACATCCTTAACAGGTGTAAGCAGTTCCAAGTGCACACAAACTAGAGGCTGACATTTCTTCATGTGTTTCCAATTGGTTCATTAGCACACATGTTATAAAAAGCGTGGATACTGCACGTGTCAGCTGCCCCTCAGAGGGGGCAGATTTGCTGGCTGGAAGGAATGGCGGAGTGAAACAGAGATGTTTTGGAGCAAGTTTTGTATTTTTTGATGTTTTCTCTGCTACATAATTTTGCTAAATGTTTCTCAAGATGTTAATGACTAATGTTTTAATCCTGTGGGTCTATCCTGTTATTTCAAAAGCATGATTTATTTTCCAATGACTGTGAAATAAACGTTGGTCTTTTTTGTTTTTAGGTGTTTGTATATATTTTTGGTGTGTTTATTTGTAATTTTTTTTTTGCTTTCCTTGTTTTGTGGACCAATAAAATTACTTTCAAATTTTGAAGTTTGTTTTGTGATATTTTTTTCATGCTATGGATTTCAACCGCTGCAGCTGAACTAGTTTGGGCCTAAACCATCAAGTGTGATTTGTCTCTAAGATCTTTCCTGGTGTGTATGCATGAAATGTTTAGTCACCAGAAAAGGAAGGACAAAGCGGTAAGTATTGTTTCCTAGAACTGATGTCCAGACTGACTTTTTAAAGCACATGTGCAAGATGTAGGAAAAGCTGCAAACAGGGCCTGTTGGAGGGGGGGGGGGGGGTGTGTTTTTTTTGGACAGGCTTGAAGTGCTGATTTACAGCGCTGTGCTTGAAACTAGCACAAGACAATCCTATTCTAATTGTGGGTTGTTTGAGGGAAGCCAATTGAGTGTTAGAACCCCTGCTAGTGTTTTTAGGTTGGGCTTTGTGTCCCTTTTCCTAAAATTGGCTTCACTTCCTGTCACACAGCTGAACAGGAAGTGAGGTTAAAACCCTACCAATGGTCTTTTCTTCGGGGCACAGGTCAATCTAACTAGTGTCACCATTAAGCAAATTGCACTGCAGTGTACACCCCAAATGATTAGTTACTTTGGGGTTTAGTAAAGGCAAAGGCGCTCTGCAGTAGAAGCGTAGGCAATGAAAATCAGAAGGGAAGCACTGATGGTTTTTACTTCCAATCCCGCCAAGTTTTGAGTTTTCTTCCTTGCTTGTCCACTTGTAGTGCAAAGTGGATTTGCCTTTAGTAAATGGACCCCAAAGTCCAAGATTCCTACTAATTTGGGGTGTACACAGCAAAATGCCATTTCCAAAATGGGAAACTATTTATATTGATCTGTGTGTCCCCAACAAAACATTACTCAGGTGTTTCCCTCACTTCCTGTTTGGCTGTGTGGCAGGAAGTGAATGAATTAAGTAGAAAGTGACAACATTTGTGAGGTGTCTTTACCCTATCAGGGGTGCAGGCATCCCCAAAACAAACATGAAAATAGTTGATTTAACATTGGGTGGTGTTTGTGGGGGTCCCTAACACACATTCATACATATTAGCAACGCTGGATCGTGGCCTATTGGCATGGTTATATTTTCTTAAGCCTCTCAATAAAATGATCTGAAATTTGGGGTTAAACTGGAACAATAATCATCACTTTTATTTTTTGGATTTCTTTCATTTTGGATAGAGTTGGTGGGGGGGGGGGGGGTTAGAAGCTCTGTCAGTTTATTTTGTATTATCCCTGTCCGTTTGGGGAGATTGGCCTTCACTTCCTGCCCCATAGCCAAACAGGAAGTGATCGAAAAAGTAGGCAAATTAAGGGCCCCCCCAAGTCCCCCCCCACAGAACTTGTGTGTGTCCCCTGAAAATTCCTGGGTGGGTCATAAAAAAACAGGGTGTGGCCTTGACAGGAAGGGTGGGTCATTTTTCTATTAGGGGGGTGCCAAAATTTGGTCAGGCCTAGGGAAGCACAAAACCTAAATATCCTACTGCATATTAGGGCTTATTTAGACAGGATCCAATTTACAGCATGTTTTTAGATTGTGGGAGGAAACCCGCACAGGGAGAACATGCAAACTCCAGGCAGATAGTGTCACGGGTGGGATTCGAACCAGCAACCCTTTTGCTGCTAGGTGAACATGCTACACACTACGCTACTGTGCTGAACGAACATGATTGCAGCTGAAAGCATGAGATGTTTTTTTTTTTACCAATTCCATGATTTCCAGCCTGGAGGACAGATGTGGGGTCTAATTGACCCCGCCTTTCTCTATAAAGAGGACCTGTCACACACTAGTCCTATTACAAGGGATGTTTACATTCCTTGTAATAGGAAGAAAAGTGAAAAATAATACAAACAAAGGGACAAACAAGTGCAAAAAATAAAATATTAAGTAAAAAAATAAAATAACAAAGGAATTTAAATGCTCCTGTCCCTAGTAGCTCGCACTCAGAAGCGAACACGCATGCAAGTCCCACACACATATGTAAACATCCTTCAAACCCCACATGTGAGGTATCATAGCGTGCGTTAGAGCGAGAGCAATAATGTTAGCACTAGACCTCCTCTGTAACTCAAAAGTGGTAACCTGAGAAAAAAAGTCAAGCGTTGCCTATGGAGATTTTTTATAACGAAGTTTAGCGCCATTCCATGAGTGTGCGCAATATGAAAGCGTGACAAGTTAGGTATCTATTTACTCGGTGTAACATCATCTTTTACCTTATCCCTAAAAATTGGCCTAGCTTTACTGCTTTCTTATTTTGTCATTCATGAAACAGGTTTTTTTTTGGAAAGCCAAAAAAAAAAAAAACGTTAGAACATTTTTGGCACAAATACTGTTGGAAATGTGTCCGAAAAAATGGCCGCCACTTTATTCCCTAGGGTGTTTGTTAATAAAATATATATAATGTTTGGGGGTCCTGAGTAAGTTTCAAGGAAGAAAATATAATTGTTACATGAAGGAGAGAAGTGCCAGAATAGGCGCGGTATGGAAGTGGTTAAAGTGCACCAATAAAAGTGAAAAATTCCTTGAAATTTCGTACCATGGGGGGGGGGGGAGGCAATTAGGGGCGCCATCAGGAATTATGGGGCCCCTTACACAGCTTCAGGCATGGGCCCCCTGGAGCAGAGAATAGGGGGGGGGGGTGCCGCCTGATATTAAGAAGGGGGGGGGGCTGCCGCAATTTGATAAGCGGGGGGTTCCTTTACTAAAAAATACATATAGAAAAATATATATTAAAAAGGGTGGTAGCCATCCGGGGGCCCTGGGGACCACTGGGCCCTTTAATAAAAAGAAACTTCTGGGCTCTTTAATGAAAAATAAATTACAATATCTACATATATAAAATAATAAAAAAGGGGGTTGCCTTGGGAGCTCTGGGCCCTTTAATAAAAAATAACTACCAAAAATCTAACAAAAAAATCACATTGGGTGGGAGCTGTGGTGGCTCAACGTGAATGGCACTGCGCTGACAAGCCGTTCACCTCTGCAGCCAAGGGTTCGGATCCCGGTCTCGGCTACATATGAATTGAGTTTGGTGGTGTCAGCCCGGCTCCCGGTGGGTGTGCTATGCAAGGTACGCCTGTGCTTAGTATGCCCACCCCCCCCCCCCAAAAAAAACACCACACTTGCACACACTTTGGCCATGAGGTCTCCTAAAATAAAGGGAGGCGAAGGACCTACAGGGCTGGCTGGGTGGGCTACACTCCTTCATAGGGGGAGTCCCTCTGTCCCATCGGGCTCCCAAGTGTAGCAGGTGGGGTGAGTGGGAGGCCCCCCTCACACCCACCATTGCCACCGGGGCCATGGAGAAGGATGGCGATTGCAAGTCCAGCTCCTCTCTCTCTCGACTTCACGCACAAAATACACTTTAAAAAAGAAATTAAAGTAAAAAGTAACAAACCTGGGGAAAATGTTTATAACATTTTTAGAAGCAAAAAGGTTGTCATCTGGGGCCCTCTGGGAGCTTTCAAAATTATATTATATATATATATGTTTAAAAAATAACCAAAAAATATATCATATGTTTTTTTTTTTTTTTTTTTTTTGTAAAGGTGGGGGGTTGTCATCTGGAGCCCTGGGATCTCCGGGCCACTGGGGACCAGGCCACTGGGGACCTCCAGACCCCTAAACCAAAACATTGGCCCTTTAATAACAACAAATTTGGGGGGTTGCCACCCGGGGCCCTGGGGACCTCCAGACTGCAAAAAAATATTAAATTCCAAAAATTGGCCCTTTAATAAAAAATCCTACAAAAACCAACTAACAAATATATATACAAAAAAAAAAAGAGGGGGGTTACCATCTGGGGCACTGGGGGGCCTCCAGGCATCTGGGCACCTCCGGACCCCCGGGCCCCTTACAGGTGTACAGGGCCGCCATCATGAATTTTGGGGCCCCTTACACAGCTTCAGGCATGGGCCCCCTGGAGCAGAGAACCGGGGGGGGGGGGTGCTGCCGTATGAAATTGAGAAGCGGGGGGGGGGGGGGGTGGTGCCGCAAATTGAGGAGCGGGGGGGCCCTTTACAAAAATTTTGACAGAAATAAGAAATAAAGAAAAATATATATAAAAAAGGGGGGTAGCCATCCGGGGCCCTGGGGACCTCTGTGCTCTTTATCAAATAAAAATACAAAAGAGAGAAAATACATATATATATATTTTTTAAATATAACATTTATCGAAAAAAAAGTTAAAAAACAAGGGGGTAGCCTTCCAGGGCCCTGGGGACCTCTGGGCCCTTTCCTTAAAAAAAAAATAAACAAATATATTTAAAAAATATATATTTTTTTTTAAATATATATATTTTATTTAAAAAAAAGGGCTTGCCATCTGGGGCCCTTAGTGGCCTCCGGGCCCCTGGGGACCTTCGGAGCCCTTAAACAAAAAAAAAAAAAAAAAAATAGTTTTTTTTGTTTTAGGGTGGTTCCCATCCGGGCCCCTGGGGGCCCCTGGGGACCCCCGGGCGGTGTAATGCCTGTACCCCCCTAATGGCGGCCCTGCAGGTGTACTGCCTGTACCCCCCTGATGGCGGCCCTGGGTGTAATGTCAGCATGTGAAAAATGACATTCTGAAGGAAAAAAGCCATTTAAAACTGACTCGCGGCTATAATGAATTGTCAGCTCTTGGAATTTGCAGGAGAATTCATTCATTAAAAACACCAAAAAAAAAGCGTGGGGGTCCCCCCAAATTCAATAACCAGACCCTTTAGGTCTGGTATGGATATTAAGGGGAACCCCGCCATCAATTTTTAAAAAAAATGACGTGGGGTTCCCCCCAAATATCCATAACCAGACCCTTCAGGTCTGGTGTGGAATTTAAGGGGAACTCCACTCCAACTAAAAAAAAAAATGGCGTGGAGTCCCCCCTAAAATCCACACCAGACCCCTTATCCGAGCACGTTGACCTGGCCGGCCGCAGAAAAGAGGGGGGGACAGAGCGCGGCCCCCCCCCTCTCCTGAACCGCACCAGGCCACATGCCCTCAACATTGGGAGGGTGTTTTGGGGTGCCCCCCAAAAACACCTTGTCCCCATGTTGATGAGGACAAGGGTCTCTTCCCCACAACCCTTGCCCGGTGGTTGTGGGGGTCTGCGGGCAGGAGGCTTATCGAAATCTGGAAGACCCCTTTAACAAAGGGGCCCCCCAGATCCCGGCCCCCCCCCTGTGTGAAATGGTAATGGGGTACCTTGTACCTCTACCATTTCACGAGAAAAAAAATGTAAAGGGTTAAAAACGACAAGAGCCGGTTTTTGACAAGTCCTTTATTATCTTCTTTCTTCTTTCCTTCGGGTTTCTTCTTCCTCCTCCTTCTTCTTCCTCTGCTTCTGTCTTGGGTCTTCTATTCCCGCATCTTGCCCGGCGTGTTCTTCCATCTTCTTCTCCTTCCGCTGTCCTTCTCGTCCGCATCTTCTCCTTCTTCTTCGCCGGAGGCGCCGCTTCCAATTGAAATCCCCGCTGTCTGCCGGACCACGCCCCCCCCCCTCTGACGTCTCGGGCAAGCTCTTAGGAGTGTGCTGCAAGTGCGTCAGAGGGGGGCGTGGTCACATGTCAGAGGGCGGCCAATTCAATTTGAAGCTCGTGCGCGGCTTTTTCTTTGCCAGAGTCGCCGCTTCCAATTGAATTGCCCGCTTTCTGGAACATGTGACCACGCCCCCCTCTGACGCACTGGCACCACACGGGGACTTTCCTAAGAGCTTGCCCGTGGCGTCAGAGGGGGGGCGTGGTCCGGCAGACAGCGGGGATTTCAATTGGAAGCGGCCGCTCCGGCGAAGAAGAAGAAGAAGGAGAAGATGCGGACGAGAAGGACAGCGGAAGAAGATGGAAGAACACGCCGGGCAAGATGCGGGAATAGAAGACCCAAGACAGAAGCAGAGGAAGAAGAAGGAGGAGGAAGAAGAAACCCGAAGAAAAGAAGAAAGAAGATAATAAAGGACTTGTCAAAAACCGGCTCTTGTCGTTTTTAACCCTTTACATTTTTTTTCTCGTGAAATGGTAGAGGTACAAGGTACCCCATTACCATTTCACACAGGGGGGGGGCCGGGATCTGGGGGGCCCCTTTGTTAAAGGGGTCTTCCAGATTTCGATAAGCCTCCTGCCCGCAGACCCCCACAACCACCGGGCAAGGGTTGTGGGGAAGAGACCCTTGTCCTCATCAACATGGGGACAAGGTGTTTTGGGGGGCACCCCAAAACACCCTCCCAATGTTGAGGGCATGTGGCCTGGTGCGGTTCAGGAGAGGGGGGGGGCCGCGCTCTGTCCCCCCCTCTTTTCTGCGGCCGGCCAGGTCAACGTGCTCGGATAAGGGGTCTGGTGTGGATTTTAGGGGGGACTCCACGCCATTTTTTTTTTTAGTTGGAGTGGAGTTCCCCTTAAATTCCACACCAGACCTGAAGGGTCTGGTTATGGATATTTGGGGGGAACCCCACGTCATTTTTTTTAAAAATTGATGGCGGGGTTCCCCTTAATATCCATACCAGACCTAAAGGGTCTGGTTATTGAATTTGGGGGGACCCCCACGTCATTTGAATAATTATTTTAAATTTCGTACCATGGGGGGGGGGGGGAATGTCAGCAGGTGAATAAAGCGCACTTTTCCTGCGGTTAGAAATATGTCTTTGCACAAAATGACATTCTGAAAAAAAAAAAAAAAAAAAAAAGCCATTTAAAACTGACTCGCGGCTATAATGAATTGTCGGCTCCCGGCAATTGCAGGAGAATTCATTCATTAAAAAAAGGGAAAAAAAAAGCGTGGGTGTCCCCCCAAATTCAATAACCAGACCCTTTAGGTCTGGTATGGATATTAAGGGGAACCCCGCCGTCAATTTATTAAAAAAATGACGTGGGGTTCCCCCCAAATATCCATAACCAGACCCTTCGGGTCTGGTGTGGAATTTAAGGGGAACTCCACCCCAAATGTAAAAAATAAATGGCGTGGAGTCCCCCCTAAAATCCACACCAGACCCCTTATCCGAGCACGTTGACCTGGCCGGCCGCAGAAAAGAGGGGGGGACAGAGCGCGGCCCCCCCCCTCTCCTGAACCGCACCAGGCCACATGCCCTCAACATTGGGAGGGTGTTTTGGGGTCCCCCCAAAACACCTTGTCCCCATGTTGATGAGGACAAGGGTCTCTTCCCCACAACCCTTGCCCGGTGGTTGTGGGGGTCTGCGGGCAGGAGGCTTATCGAAATCTGGAAGACCCCTTTAACAAAGGGGCCCCCCAGATCCCGGCCCCCCCCCTGTGTGAAATGGTAATGGGGTACCTTGTACCTCTACCATTTCACGAGAAAAAAAATGTAAAGGGTTAAAAAAGACAAGAGCCGGTTTTTGACAAGTCCTTTATTATCTTCTTTCTTCTTTCCTTCAGGGTTTCTTCTTCCTCCTCCTTCTTCTTCCTCTGCTTCTGTCTTGGGTCTTCTATTCCCGCATCTTGCCCGGCGTGTTCTTCCATCTTCTTCCGCTGTCCTTCTCGTCCGCATCTTCTCCTTCTTCTTCTTCTTCGCCGGAGCGGCCGCTTCCAATTGAAATCCCCGCTGTCTGCCGGACCACGCCCCCCCCTCTGACGCCACGGGCAAGCTCTTAGGAAAGTCCCCGTGTGGTGCCAGTGCGTCAGAGGGGGGCGTGGTCACATGTTCCAGAAAGCGGGCAATTCAATTGGAAGCGGCGACTCTGGCAAAGAAAAAGCCGCGCACGAGCTTCAAATTGAATTGCCCGCCCTCTGACATGTGACCACGCCCCCCTCGGACGCACTTGCAGCACACTCCTAAGAGCTTGCCCGTGGCGTCAGAGGGGGGGGCGTGGTCCGGCAGACAGCGGGGATTTCAATTGGAAGCGGCGCCTCCGGCGAAGAAGAAGAAGGAGAAGAAGATGCGGACGAGAAGGACAGCGGAAGAAGATGGAAGAACACGCCGGGCAAGATGCGGGAATAGAAGACCCAAGACAGAAGCAGAGGAAGAAGAAGGAGGAGGAAGAAGAAACCCGAAGAAAAGAAGAAAGAAGATAATAAAGGACTTGTCAAAAACCGGCTCTTGTCTTTTTTAACCCTTTACATTTTTTTTCTCGTGAAATGGTAGAGGTACAAGGTACCCCATTACCATTTCACACAGGGGGGGGGCCGGGATCTGGGGGGCCCCTTTGTTAAAGGGGTCTTCCAGATTTCGATAAGCCTCCTGCCCGCAGACCCCCACAACCACCGGGCAAGGGTTGTGGGGAAGAGACCCTTGTCCTCATCAACATGGGGACAAGGTGTTTTGGGGGGCACCCCAAAACACCCTCCCAATGTTGAGGGCATGTGGCCTGGTGCGGTTCAGGAGAGGGGGGGGGCCGCGCTCTGTCCCCCCCTCTTTTCTGCGGCCGGCCAGGTCAACGTGCTCGGATAAGGGGTCTGGTGTGGATTTTAGGGGGGACTCCACGCCATTTTTTTTTTAATTTGGAGTGGAGTTCCCCTTAAATTCCACACCAGACCCGAAGGGTCTGGTTATGGATATTTGGGGGGAACCCCACGTCATTTTTTTTTTAAATTGACGGCGGGGTTCCCCTTAATATCCATACCAGACCTAAAGGGTCTGGTTATTGAATTTGGGGGGACCCCCACGCTTTTTTTTTCCTTTTTTTAATGAATGAATTCTCCTGCAATTGCCGGGAGCCGACAATTCATTATAGCCGCGAGTCAGTTTTAAATGGCTTTTTTCCTTTGAAAAATGACATTTTGTGCAGAGACAGTTCTAACCACGGGAAACATGCGCTTTTTCACATGCTGACATTAGAGACCCCCATAGTACGAAATTTAAAGGAAAATTACACTTTTATTATTGCACTTTTAGCATTATTAAAATCACTGCTCCCGAAAAAACGGCCGTTTTAAAAAATAAAAAAAGCATTGGTACATGTCCCCTGGGGCAGGACTGAGGTCCCCAAACACTTTTTAGGACAAAACTTGCAGATTAGCCTTTAAAATTCACTATTAAGATTTCCCCCCATAGACTTATACAGGGAGTTCGGCGGCGGCTTTACTTATCAATCACATCGCGCTGCTGCTGCCGCCGGTTCATGCGCCTAATTAGGGATTCATCCAGCGCACTAATTAAGGCATGTACCGGCGCAGCGCAGATTCATTAGTAAATCAGCCCCATTGTGTTACTTGTAGTGCCTTAAGAAGATCTGCTACACATATTGCTGTTATACAAGTCCTATACTTAACGCTGGCTTATTTTTCTATCATCATACAACTTGGGACTGTCTGTTGTGTTTTGGCTGTTTGCTGCGCAAGATCTTAAAGGGTCACTAAAGGAAAAAAATGTTTTTTGCTGAAATTACTGTTTACAGGGTATAGAGACATACAAGTTAACTGATTCCTTTTCAAAATGATTAAAAATCGATAAAAATCAATCATATAATGTGCCTGCAGGTTAGTTTCGCTTTTGAACTGGCTTCATGTTTCTGTGAAGTAGAAATATACACACAGAACAAAAACAAACAAATCCAGGGCAGTGTTTTGTTTTTAAAATGAATCTCATTGGTTCTGGGAAGTTTTAGACACACAGTAATGACAGCTTAGACCACCGTGAGAAAGCTCCCAGTACTGTGGTTATAAGGAAACAGACAAGCAGGAAGTGTGGAGAACAGAGCAGGATTACAGCAACTTCAAAGCAAAAACGAACAATAAGGACATGAAACCAGTACTGCAGTAGGGTAAAGGAAGCTATTTAGCTAAAAAAATAAATTCCTTTAGTGATCCTTTAAAGGAACATATACTCTCAAATAAGCTGAGCTATATATGTCTCTCTTATGCAATTACTAGTTGCTACAGTATTCCTATTTACTACGTGCTTGACATAAGTTCGTACTTGTTAAAGGGCCAATGCCCTAAGTTACTGAACATGTTCAGTCCAAACTTTTCTATGCTAAGGGTTGAAGGTATTCCATACCTATTCCCTTAGTGGCCTAATGTACTGCTTCATGTATTAAGTGATATAATGTATGCAACCCCCAAACTCCTGTTCCCTGACTGGAGTGACGCCTGGGGTCCCGTACTGATAGTAGCTTGCATTCAGAAGTGCATTGGAATCTATTGTATTGCATACTTTTAAACACTAGGGGTTGGTCGCATGTTGTAATACGTTCACCCCTTGAAGCTCAAGGCATTCCTTTATGTCAGAGAGAGTTGATGTAGAGAACCCCCAAACTCATGTTTGTGTGGAGTGACGCCTGGGTCTCAGTACTGAAATCTCACATAAAAACTTTCTATCCGCAGTTGTGGTTCACTCCCGTTTACCAGTGCCGTTACATCTTTCTGCAGTGAATCTGTACAGCAGCATTGTCACGCTCTTGACATAGTAGTCTTTGATGGACATGCAGATTTTAATGGATATAAAAGTGATACTAAACCCACAACAGTAAAATCAGTCTGTATATACAGTAAAGCATGCTATATGTTATACTCACTGTGGAGCTTAATGGCCTGTACACACGATCGGTTTTCCCGTTGGAAAAAGTCAGATGAGAGCTTTTGGTCAGGAATCCCAATCGTGTGTATGCTCCATCAGACTTTTTCCAACGGAAAAACTGCTGGAAAAACTTAAAGAGCAAGTTGTCTTTTTTCCCGTCTTTTTTCCCGTCAGGCTTGTAAAAATTCCAACGTGCAATTTCCGACGCATGCTCGGAAACAAATTGACGCATGCTCAGAAGCATAGAACTTAATTTCCTCAGCTCGTCATAGTCTTTTACATCACCGCGTTCTTGGCAGTCAAAGTTCACTGAACTTTTGTGTGACCGTGTAGGCTTGAGCGGATTTCCGTCATAAAAATTATCCAACTTTTCAGACGAGAATTCCACTCATGTGTACAGGGCATTAACGGTTAATCCTCTGAATTGTGTAAAAAAGGCTGTTTCATCCTGTCTTCTCTGATCCTCCCCTTCTTCCACAGTCCCCAATCCATGTAATAGAACAGAGCCTCGGGGCAAGCTGCACATGCTCAATTTGGTGTGTATTGCTAAAGAGGTTTCTTTTTCTTGGGAGAATGCATGTGATCAGCACAGGGCCAATCAGACAGAGGATCAGGGGCAGCCTCATAGGGCAATCAGGGGAGAATGAAAACTCATGCAAGCTTTAACCAGACACTGATAAAAATCTCAAGACTGCTACTGTATATACTGCTGATAAGAAAAGCTATTTAGCCGTTTATATGATAATATAAAGAAATATTGCACTACTAATACAAAAAAGCGAAACAGGGGAGCTGCCAGCACCAGCAATAAGAATAATTGCATGAAAAACTAAAAGGGGAGAAATTTTAACACTTAAAACATTAATGTGCCCCAGGTGTACGCATAGGGAGCGCATATAATATGTGATTGAAAAGTGCAAACCAACATTCAAAAATGTATAAAGTGTTAGTGAAACAATGAGTGTATTTTACACTCAAAGATAAACCCAATGATGGTTGAAAAATATCACAAGGTCAGACAACATTCATATTAATACTTGTGTATAACAATATGTTCCATTGAAGCTTGCATATACAGTGCGGAAAATAAGTATTTGAACACCCTGCTATTTTGCAAGTTCTCCCACTTGGAAATCATGGAGGGGTCTGAAATTGTCATCGTAGGTGCATGTCCACTGTGAGAGACATAATCAAAAAAAAAATCCAGAAATCACAATGTATGATTTTTTTAACTATTTATTTGTATGATACAGCTGCAAATAAGTATTTGAACACCTGAGAAAATCAATGTTAATATTTGGTACAGTAGCCTTTGTTTGCAATTACAGAGGTCAAACGTTTCTTGTAGTTTTTCACCAGGTTTGCACACACTGGAGGAGGGATTTTGGCCCACTCCTCCACACAGATCTTCTCTAGATCAGTCAGGTTTCTGGGCTGTCGCTGAGAAACACAGAGTTTGAGCTCCCTCCAAAGATTCTCTATTGGGTTTAGGTCTGGAGACTGGCTAGGCCACGCCAGAACCTTGATATGCTTCTTACAGAGCCACTCCTTGGTTATCCTGGCTGTGTGCTTCGGGTCATTGTCATGTTGGAAGACCCAGCCTCGACCCATCTTCAAAGCTCTAACTGAGGGAAGGAGGTTGTTGCCCAAAATCTCGCAATACATGGCCCCGGTCATCCTCTCCTTAATACAGTGCAGTCACCCTGTCCCATGTGCAGAAAAACACCCCCAAAGCATGATGCTACCACCCCCATGCTTCACAGTAGGGATGGTGTTCTTGGGATGGTACTCATCATTCTTCTTCCTCCAAACACGGTTAGTGGAATTATGACCAAAAAGTTCTATTTTGGTCTCATCTGACCACATGACTTTCTCCCATGACTCCTCTGGATCATCCAAATGGTCATTGGCAAACTTAAGATGGGCCTTGACATGTGCTGGTTTAAGCAGGGGAACCTTCCGTGCCATGCATGATTTCAAACCATTACGTCTTAGTGTATTACCAACACTAACCTTGGAAACGGTGGTCCCAGCTCTTTTCAGGTCATTGACCAGCTCCTCCCGTGTAGTCCTGGGCTGATTTCTCACCTTTCTTAGGATCATTGAGACCCCACGAGGTGAGATTTTGCATGGAGCCCCAGTCCGAGGGAGATTGACAGTCATGTTTAGCTTCTTCCATTTTCTAATGATTGCTCCAACAGTGGACCTTTTTTCACCAAGCTGCTTGGCAATTTCCCCGTAGCCCTTTCCAGCCTTGTGGAGGTGTACAATTTTGTCTCTAGTGTCTTTGGACAGCTCTTTGGTCTTGGCCATGTTAGTAGTTGGATTCTTACTGATTGTATGGGGTGGACAGGTGTCTTTATGCAGCTAATGACCTCAAACAGGTGCATCTAATTTAGGATAATAAAAGGAGTGGAGGTGGACATTTTAAAGGCAGACTAACAGGTCTTTGAGGGTCAGAATTCTAGCTGATAGACAGGTGTTCAAATACTTCTTTGCAGCTGTATCATACAAATAAATAGTTAAAAAATCATAAATTGTGATTTCTGGAAAAAAAAATTATTATTATGTCTCTCACAGTGGACATGCACCTAAGATGACAATTTCAGACCCCTCCATGATTTCCAAGTGGGAGAACTTGCAAAATAGCAGGGTGTTCAAATACTTGTTTTCCGCACTGTATATATACCACAAACTACAACAGGTATACAGCTATATTGAAAGGGAAGGGGGAGTCTGCATGTATGTTTAGAAGTCAATGAAACAACCCAAAGTCCATCAACATGTAAATAGCAAGGTGGACCCCTCTCAGGCCTCGTACACACGAGGGGATATGTCCGCTGAAAACGGTCCGATGGACCGTTTCAGCATACATCTCCGCTCGTGTGTATGGGCTAGCGGACAGATTTCTCCACCCGACAGATTTCAAAGCATGCTTTGAAATCCATCCGGTGGAATCTGTCCGCCCGACATGTCTGCTGGTTAGTACACTTACCAGCAGACATGTCGTCCCCCACCTCCGCCGCGCCGCCGCCGAATGGATTCGGCGCATGCGCGGAAGTGTTTAACTTCCTGGTGCGGTGACGTGGCGGTGACGTCCGGCGGCGGGGAATTTGATCGTACACGCCATCGGATCAAACTCCCGATCGGACATATCCGATGGAAATGGTCCGCGGACCGTTTTCATCGGATATGTCCGATGGTGTGTACGAGGCCTAACACGATCCAAAGAAGTTGTAGATCACAAATATAGACACTAGGGGAAGGGATGGGTACTCTTACCTTAGGATGTGGACACACACGCCAGCGGCAGTCAGGATCTCAAGCCAACGAACTCTTATGGTTGGACTGGTGTGTGCATACACCTCCATCGATTAGACTAGACGGTGATCCAAGAAACCGGAACTCACTCATGATATTCTTGGTACATGTAGTACTCCTCCCTTCAGGAAAAAATGAGGATCATAAAAAGAAAAAGGGAAGGCCTCCCATAGCGCAGATTAAATTATCATATGTCATTTTATGTTAAAAAAGAGTACAGACATCACTCAAGATGTGTACATAAAAGTGATCAGTGTATGGAGCCTAGCAAGCTTTGTAACTGATGTGTTTCGTCCAATGGGACTTCAACTGGGGTATAAGCCTGCTCTCATACACTGCGCTATATATATAAGAACAATATTACCTCAATTGCACAAAACACAGATTGTCTAATTACAGACCAACTAAACAGCTGTTATCAGTTACTCCCCCAGTTTATCTAACCAATCATGGGAGTTCAGCGTCAGAGTCACGTCATCACAGCACATAGCGTGCGTCTCATGCCTCTCTAATGTTTGCCTATCACGCCTACGTTAATCTAGGCTGCGGGACCGTTGTTAGATGACATGCGTTTCTCCACTCACTTTAACTCACCAATCATGGGAGCATGGCGGAGTCACGTTATCAATATGCGTGGCATGCGTGTCAAGCCTCGATTCAACTCGGCTCCCAAAAGACTTTGTAATCAATGTCTTAATCTTATGGCGACTATGAGTACATAAATAGTATTACATCAAGGGGCATATGACAGAGCTTGATCTATCAATAACGTGTATTACATCCTAATTTACAAATACAAATCCAACTCATAGATATCTCAAATTATTAAAAAGTATAAAGGACATATAAACACCACACGGCCCTCTCAAATACCAACCAGTGATGTCACAAAGGGAGATATTATGAGCAATACTATTCAGTCCCTTAGTCAGGCACCATGGCAAGAAACTTGATCATGTATGAATACATAAACACTAAAACATGCTTATATAAAAATTTGTAATAAACAGACACTAAGTAAAAAAGTTTTGTAATGCATAAACAAAGGTCTAAAAAAAAGTATTCCTAAGGCTAGAGCTAAGCTTTATTAACCTCCCTGGCGGTATGATTCTTTCAGATTTTAGGTGCTAAAAGCGGTACCATTATTTGCAAGGGAATTTGGCGTTTTAGATTGCAGGCTTGCAATTCTTAGGAATAACTCACCTAAATCTGTCCAAACCAGAGTCTCTAGTAGACTATGACAAAGTTTGAAACACAAAATCATAAATTATAATATAATAAATAATAACAAATAATAATTTAATAATAACAATACTTTTTATTCAATAAATTTTAACAAATAATATATTCATAAACTCAGATTTTTTGGGGGGTCAAAAAAGTGTGCAAAATCATTATTTAGTAAATGTCTCGGGTATGAAATTCTTTGAAGCAAGGAATGGCGCAAAGTCCAACGTCGCAGTCGAGACAACAGAAGCGCGTTTCTTTGCGTATTTTGTTTCCGCTGTTGTCGCGCTTGGAGCAGCAAACCACACACATCCGTGAGGGTGCTGATTTTTTTGCAGTGGGTGGTACATAGTCCATGAAATGACGACCAGTCAGGCGCTCAGGATTTACAACACCAGAAGCCCGTCGTCCAGAACGGTTTACCGCCGTTGGCGTCTGGCGTTTTAGAAAAATTTGTTCTGCCACCTTCCACATAAAGTCTGCATGGACCATAGACCTGGCATTTTTTTTTTTTCAGCAGGATGAATGAATTCCACAGACATTGCTCCAAGAGATGTCTGAAAAAAATTTTATAATATTTTTTCTGCTGCTTTCGCATAGCTGGATAAAATGTCATGGCTTGGTCCGCCCTGTCCACACCTCCCATCGTGTGGTTGTAGTCCAATACAACTTGGGGCTTTCTCACATCTTTTCCACCTCTGGTATGCACCATGACGGTCGAGGTATTGTGCACTGTGCTCATCAGGGAAATGTCCTTTTTGTCCCGCCACTTTAGTGCCAACATTTTCCCTTTTTGCCATGCAGCAACTTCTCCTTTATCTAGCTTTTTGTTGTAAAATCCTGCCGGGATGTCCCGCCGGTTAGGCCTCACGGTTCCATAAGCATCCGTCTTGTTCATAAGCAGGAACTCGTACAGTTCTGGGGAAGTGTAGAAATTGTCTGTAGTGAGACAGTAGCCCTGGTTGAGCAAGGGCTCTATCAATGACAGAACTGACGCGCTTGCCATCCCAAAAAAACTAAATCTCGGGGAGAATTTGGTCCCTTTCCCAGTGTACATTACTGTGTTCCAAATATACCCAGAGCTGGATTCACACAGCATAAAGGATTTGATCCCAAAGCGAGCGCGCTTAGACGCAATAAATTGTAGCCAACTGAGCCTACCTTTATAGGCCATCAGACTTTCGTCAATAGTAATGTCCCGCTCAGGAATATAGGTCTGCTGGAAGTTCTGCAGTATCATTTGGTAAACATCCCACATTTTTTTTAGCTTTGGAGCTGGATGAGATTGTTCGTCGAATTCCTCATTATTTGCGAAGTGCAAATACTTCATAATCAAAGAAAATCGATATTCGGACATTACCGATCCAAAAAAAGGTGTGGCCAATAATTTATTTGTGGTCCAGTACCACTTTTGGAGTGGTTTCCCCACCACTCCCTGTAAAATTAGGAGGCCAAGGAATTTCCAAATATCATCACTGGTCACAGGCTCCCATTTTCTGCGCCGCGAAAATAGCTGATGGGTAGCAGCTTGCTGATCTTGATACCTGTTAGTCTCCAACACTATTTTGTCGATCACCTCATCCGTCATAAAAAGCCGGAGGTAATCCAACGGATTGTCACCCTCTATGTCCACTTTTATCCCAGGTGATCCTGTGAAGGGAAACCTTGGGGGCGCTACGTGCTCTGTAGCGCAATCAATTGCGCACCAAGTCCGCACATCGCTGGGCACAGGTGCAGGATCGTCACTCGCATCACTTTCTTCATCCGATGACGAGCTTTCCCACGCGTCGCTGTCGCTCAGCTCCTCCGCAAGGGATTCTGCATCACTGTCGCTGTTTGGCAGCATGTCGCATAGCGATTTGGATGTAGAGGCGCGCTTTGCCATGATTGCAGTACCAGTGTCTGTATACTGAGCAGCAATCTGCAGACAGGTCACTTGAGAAAACACTGGGGGGGGCAATCAAAGGTCACTGTATTTTTTATTTTATTTTTATCAGTGTGTTTTTACTGTGTTTCACTATGTTTCTACTTATACATTTGAATTTGGCGCCGTTCCCCCCCCCCCTTCCGCCCCCCTGCGTCGCGACGCTCGCAGGGAAGGGAATCGGAGGTACACAGCATCAGGCGGACATCCGGCCGCCGTGTACTGCGGGGATTCATCGCTGGATCGCGGAGAAAAGGTAAGAAAACGATTTTTCTGCATCCAGCGAGGAAAGCTCGTGTGTGGCACGGGGTTACCGATCGTAGCATGAAAATCTCACCCCGTGCCACACACATGAAGACCGCCAGGGAGGTTAATAAAAGCATTAATATTCCAGTCAATATTCAATCCATGAGGTAAATAAGATCTTAGCTGGTGTATTTAGAATGTTTCTAATCGTTAAACGCTTTGTAGACAAGACTCGCCTCTCCAATGGGGGACGAATTGATCTATGATCTGGAATTTGGTGCCTATGGGTTCCTATTGTGATGGTGGAGATATTGTCCAGGTAATCTATGATTAATGCGACCTTTTTTATCTTTTTTAATGCTGGCAATGCGTTCATTCACCCTGACTGAAAGGGATCTGATGGCCTGTCCCACATATTGCTTTTTGCATGGGCAAGTTATCAGGGAGACAATATAACGGGTGGCACAGGTGGTGAAATGCTTCATATGATAAATTTCAGAAGTAGAAGTAGACTCAAAAGTCTCCGACTTCCTCCTCCCACATACATTATGCACACATACATTGCATTTGAAAGGATATATATATATATATATATATATATATATATATATATATAATCATATTTGGGGCTATATGGCCTCTCAAAGATGGAGCTCTTCTGTAAATAAATGACTCCAGCCTGATCGGGAAGGGCAGGGCCTAACACACGATCGTTCTTAAGTACCTTCCAATGGCAATTAAAAATATCTTTTATTTGCTTATGTTGTATAGTAAATTCAGTCACAAAGGACCATTTCAACTTAGTATCTAGTATACATTTAGATTGTTCAGTAGTCAGTGTGCACCTATTCACTAAAGAGACCCTGCTAATCTCCTCGTCTATGGTTGTCGGATAATAGCCTTGCACATTAATGTTTTAAGCGCTTGTAGTAAAACTAGTCTCATAACTTAGTGTGATACCTCTCTCATTTCAAGGACAGCCATAAAGTCACGCAAAGATTCCTCGTCACCCTTCCACAGGTGGAGGACATTGTCTATATACCTAACCCAAAGTACCAATTTAGGTCTATTCATGGCATAGACAACATCCTCCTCCAACAGGGCCATAAAAAGATTAGTGAGGCTTGGGGTGAATTTAGCCCTCATAGCTACTCCTTTCTGCTGTAAAAAAAACTGGTTAGTTAAACCAGAAATAATTATGTTTCTTTTCGAATTGGAGTAGTTCCATAATATACCTTTGTTGGATAATGGGTATTTGATCACTTTGGGATAAAAAATATTGTACAGCTGCCAAACCCAACTCATGTGGTATACAGGTGTAGAGCGCTGCAACATCTGCCGTGACCAACAAATAGTCATCATGATAGTCTATTTGTTCCAAAAGACAAATTCTTAAGTATCCCCAGTATCTTTGACGTTGGAAGGAAGAGATTTCACTGATGGTTGCAATCGAAAATCTATGTAACGTCCTATACGACATATCACAGAATCAATCCCACTGAAGATAGGTCGACCAGGGGGTTGTATAGCATTTTTATGGACTTTAGGGAGGTAATACATTATGCATATACGAGGAGCCAAGGGTACCAGATATTCCTTCTCTTTTTTATCAAAAATCCCTAGCTGAAATTGTTAAGGATTATAGACATTTCTTTACAATAGTCACTTTTGTCTAAGATACCTAGACTTCTGCCCTTATCAGCTGGACGTATAATCAAGTCCTTATGTTCCCATAGAATATTCGAGACCGACTTTAATATTAGGATTGTCGTATACGCAATGAGTCCAATCCTTCAAAACAAGATCACGAAAGACATTGATCAAAGGTGCAGTGGAACTTGGGGGGGTTGAAAAGAGAGGGATTAGAGAGGCCGGAGTGAACAATGCCTCCCACCCTCACACCAGGTTGTGGTCCTGAAGGATTGGCAATAAAGCGTTTTTGTATGTTAAGTTTACGTATGAATTTCTGTACATCTATGAAAGCAGCAAATGTTTTGAGTTTCTTGGGAGGAAAAAATGTAAGTTACATAGTTAGTCAGGCTGAACACAAGTCCATCCAGTTCAACCATAAAAAAATAAAAAAATAAATGAAAATAATAACAATAACAATAATATCATACATTCCCATATACCCAATTCCATACCCACAGTTGATCCAGAGAAAGGTAAAAAACCCCAGCAGAGCATGATCGGATTTGCTACAGCAGGGGAAAAAATTCCTTCCTGATCCCCCGAGAAGCAATCGGATATTCCCTGGATCAACTTTATCTATAAATGTTAGAACCCAGTTATATTATGTACATTTAGGAAAGAATCCAGGCCTTTCTTAAAGCAATCTACTGACCTGGCCAGAACCACCTCTGCAGGGAGTCTATTGCACATGTTCACAGCTCTTACTGTGAAGAAACCTTTCCGTATTGGGAGGTGAAATCTCCTTTCCTCTACACATAAAGAGTGCCCCCTTGTCCTTTGTGTTGACCATAAAGTGAATATCTCAACACCAAGTTTACTACATGGACCCCTTATCTAAAATGAGTTGTCTGTAAATATCGCAAGACTGAGATTAAAAATGCCTTTATCATTTATAATCTTTGTCTTTTTCTGGCACGCCACCCCCCTCGGGAGCCTCGTTTTGTTCTGCTCCTCGTTTGGGGCCCGCTAGTTACCTGGAAAAACCCCCAGTGTGGGACGGCTCAGGATAAGTTTGATTGTAATAATATGGTGATTTATTGTACTGATCATGTTCCCTTTCCATATATGAATAATGTGTATTATAGACCTCTCGTGGATAGCCTTCTTTGATATTAATAAAATCGTTTTTTTTTACATGGTTTACTACATTAAGATGTATACTGTATATGTACAAAAGAAAATTGTGCATATGTGTAGTTGAGGGTACATTCGTGAGTAATGGAGACTCAGGTAACATATTGGGATGCAAACTATGGGTTTCATCCCAATATGTTACCTGAGTCTCTATTACTCATGAATGTACCCTCAAATAATTATTATTGTTCTACCCTTTCTTCTGTCTTGCAACTTTTGAAACAAAATCTCAAACGAGCACAAGATCGTCAAAAAACCTATTATGATCTTAGGCATAGACCTTCACCATCTTATCTTAAGTTGGGGATCAAGTATGGCTCTTTACAAAAAACTTACGTTTGCATATACCTGCTAGGAAATTGGCCAAGCAATTTTTCGGTCCATTTCTAAGATCATCAATCAAAATACCATGCAACTGTCCCTCCCTCCGGAACTGAGGATTCATCCATCATTTCATGTCTCTCTCCTTAAACCCTACCTACCTAATACATTTTCTGGTAAACATTATGAGGTTGAACGTATTCTAGACTCTAGAAGAAGAAGAAGAGGATGTCTACAATACTTGATTAGATAGAAGGATTATGGTATACAAGATGACTCTTGGGAAGATTCAGCTAAAGTACATGCTCCTACTTTATGTAATCAATTCCATTATAGATACCCTAATAAGCCTTCACCTATTGAGATCCTCAGGAGGGTATCCCTTAAGAGGGGGGTACTGTAAACAGCGCTCTTCGCCGTCTTGCATTCCACGCTCATAAATTCAGGCCTGCTAATCTCAATCTAAAACAGCTACTTAAACAAAGTTTCAATACACAAGATACTACCATTCCTCAAGGCTTAACACAAGATGAAGAAGGTTTTTTTACAAGCATATTCAACTTTATATTCCTCCTGCTATGGTGATCTACATTCTAAAAGTTCTACATGATGCTCCCCTAGCTGGTCACCCTGGAATAGAAAAAAACTACTGATCTCATCCAATGTTATTTCTGGTGGCCTAATATGACAACCACCATAAAAGATTATGTATCGACCAGTGAGGTCTGTAAAAGATCTAAGCATGAGAGAAGACCACCTTATGGCTTGCTGATGTCTTTACCTATTCCTACAAAACCTTGGGAAGCATTGTCTCTAGATTTCATTGTTGAACTACCTCCTTCCAATGGCTATAATACCATAATGGTAACAGTTGATATGCTTACGAAAATGCCTCATTTTGTTCAACTTAAAAAAATATTTTATGGTGGTTGTCATATTAGGCCACCAGAAAAAAGTTGGATGAGATCAGTATTTTTTTCTATTCCAGGATGACCAGCTAGGGGAGCATCATGTAGAACTTTTAGAATGTGGATAACTATAGCAGGAGAAATATAAAGTTGAGAATGCTTGGAAAAAAAAACCTTCTTCATCTTGTGTTAAGCCTTGAGGAATGGTAGTATCCTGCCCTCTGGCTCTCGGATGTCTATCCTCAGAACACAGCCCCCCTGCGTTCCTTGAATAAGACTGACGGTCGTTTCAGCCAATCAGGTTCCCGGATTCTGGTTATCAGGAACCTGATTGGCTGAAGCGTCACCAAGGCGGAAGAAGACATCAAGGGAGGACATGGAAGCTTCAGGTAAGTGGATTTTACAGGGAAAGGGGTGACAATGGGCACAGAGAGCGGCAAAGGGGACAGAGAGCTGCAAAGGGCACAGTGGCATCAATTAAAGGACACAGCACAGTGACAACAATAGGCACAGAAGAGACAAAGGGCACAGCACAGTGACAACAATGGGCACAGAGTCGACAAAGGGCACAGCACAGTGACAATAATGGGCACAGAGGCGACAAAGGGCACAGCATAGTGACAACAATTGGCACAGTGGCAACAATTAAAGGGCACAGTGACATTGGTGACAATTGATGGCACAGTGGTTGCGTTTAATAGCATGACACAGTGGTGACAATTGATGGCACAGTGGCTGCGTTTGATGGCATGGCACAGTGGTGACAATTGATGGCACAGCGGCTGTGTTTGATGGCATGGCACAGTGGTGACAATTGATGGCACAGTGGCTGCGTTTGATGGCATGGCACAGTAGTGACAGCTGATGGCACAGTGGCTGCATTTCATAGGCACAGTGAGGCGCCCCCCCAAAAATCTTGAGCACCAGCCGCCACTGATCTTGCGTATTCAAACTTTGTTTAAGTAGCTGTTTTAGATTGAGATTAGCAAGCATGAACTTATGAGAAGGAATGAGGAGAGGAGGAGAGATGGAGAGGGAAGTTCTTCAGTAGGTTCTGAAAGTCTAGAAAGAGAATCCTGAAGAAGTCACGTAAAGTGACGAATGCGCGTATGAGGTAATTTAGAGCCACTAGGCGGCGTACACACGAGGGGATATGTCCGCTGAAAACGGTCCGATGGACCGTTTCAGACATCTCCGTCGGTGTATGAGCGCGGACAGATTTCTCCACCCGACAGATTTCAAAGCTGTTTGAAATTATCCGGTGGGAATCTGTCCGCCCGACATGTTGCTTTAGTACACTTACCAGCAGACATGTCGGCCCCCACCGCCGCCAGCGCCGCTGCCGATGGATTCGGCGCATGCGCGGAGTCTTTTACTTCCTGGTGCGGTGAGTGGCGGTACGTGGTGTGACGCGGCGGCGTCAACGTCACCGCCACGTCACCGCGCCGTCCGGCGGCGGGGATTGATCCGATGGTGTGTAACGCCAACCTCCCGATGGACATTCCGATGGAAATGGTCGGTACTACACTATTGGCGTCGGCGACGCCCTTTTTTATGCCTTTTTTTATTGCTATATTGTGAGTACCCAGTGTATTGTTTTATGAATAAAACCTCCTGTTTAAACGTCACACTATTGCTTTTTTGTTTCCCTGGATGCGAGTCACTGCTATCGTTTGGAGGTGATTATCAGGAAGGATCTATCCTCCCCACCATAGTCTATTTGGATGACATCACAAGCGGATCGGGCCAGAAAAGTGCTCCTGGGCTTTGTTTTTGCTGTTACCTTACAGCAGTAAGGTAAGGGGACATCTTTATTTATTTTGAAGACAATACTTGAAACTTTTCATCACGTCACTTTGGTTTTTATATCAGCTATTTTTCACTTTGAACTTATTCTTTGTATTTTCCTGTGGATACCTGCTGTATGGACATTTAACCCTTTAACACCGCTGTGTGTTATATTTGGCACTCTGTGCACCCTATTGTGCATCAGCATTTATGTATACCTGTAACGGTCACCACCGCTTACGACCTTCCATCCATCCACGACAAGCTTATCTGACACACTCCGACAATATTGCATACACGATCCATATCAATTCCCATAAACAAGACGAGACTCAAGCTCTGCACTTGCTTCCAAAGATATGACCCCTTTATTGATATTTTCTCAGCTTCTTATACAGTTTCAAGCATAATACAGTTAATCACAGGACAATACAATCTCCACCCCCCTTCACACCATGGGGGGCTTCAATCACATTAAAAGGCATTCAGGTAAGCTAATTATGTAGACACGTCGGCACCGCATCATCAATAGAGTTACAGTAACTCAGAGAGCATGACATTCCTGTAGACAATGACATGCTAATTCAGTACATCTGAATGGAGAATTTAACACATTGTTTTAGACACAATGAATCACACCATCAAAAGGTCTTTCTGATGCAATTGTGTCTATTGAATAGGCAACAGCTTGTGATATCTCAAGACATCCACTTTGTAATATTCCAGTCCTGCAATATGAATTATTATTAATGTCCCATCTCATGTAATATATGAATTATGATTCTTTGTCACCCTATGGCCCTAGTGGACATAAGGTGACCCTAGACATAGGAATATCTCAGTCTGTCACGGTTCATTCCATTACAATACCTATATGTTAATTTGCACTGTTATTGCTTTGCCAGCCAGCTTTGACTGCACTGCAGCACGTTTATTTTGTTGCTAATACCACTAATAATTTATGACCACTAGTTTGAGTACATCAAGATTTGCCTACTTCCTTTTGCACGTTATCCCACCTCCATCCCTAACCCCAACAGCGCAGCACTACTCCTCTATTCATAGAAATCGAATCTATCAAAAAAGAGACTCCAGCTTACTTGTCTAGAGGAAAGGGTATTGTTGGACTTGAGATATTGTAAATTGCGATGATCAGTATAAATCATTATTGGGTTTGTTGACCACCCCTCTGGTTTTAGGACCACCCCTCCATGTCAGAATATATTGATCTATAATTGCAAATTCTTCTTCTCTGACGTGTGAGTCATCTTTGTGAGAATTGCAGCTGATGATCCATGCCTGAGAGTGGTTTTCATTCTGCTTTACTGACCCTCTGGACATATGTCCATTAGGGTACAGTATTTCTGGTAAGCTTCCCCTTGTTTTTGATTATTAATTTTCACTGAGGACATTATGCATACACTATTCAGTGTTTTTTTTTATGGTTGAAATTATTGTTATCATAATTTTTTCACTATTCGTTTGATGCAATGTTTATTCATCCATTTATTTGCGTGATCTTCCCTTTTTATGCGCTACACTTTCTATGTTTATAGAAAATGGTAGTGACATACACATACACACTCAGGCTGAACTGAATGGACTGGTATAATTATTTAATCTTACCAACTATGTAACTAAGCACTATGGGCCAGATTCTCAGCTGAGATACAACGGTGTATCTCCAGATACACCGTCGTATCTCTGTTTTTTTCCCCGGGTATCTATGCGTCTTATTTCTAGAATCATTTATGCATAGATACGGCGTAGATCCAACTGGCGTAAGTCACTTACACCGTCGGATCTTAGACCTCGTACACACGAGGCAATAGATTTGTTCAAAACGGTCTGTCCGACCGATTTGAACAAATCTGTCTGTTTGGATTTTGGTTTGCTCGCGTGTACACACGAGCAAACCAAAATCCCCGCCAGCAGACGGCGCGTTGACATGTCGGTGACGTGGCGGTGACGTTAACGCCGCCACGTCACCGCACCAGGAAGTAAAACACTTCCGCGCATGCGCCGAATCCATTCGGCGCCGGTGCGAGACGACATGTCTGCTGGTAAGTGTACTAACCAGCAGACATGTCGGGCGGACGGGTTCCCACCCGATAGATTTCAAAGCATGCTTTGAAATCTGTCGGGTGGCCAAATCCGTTGGCTCGCCCGTACACACGATCGAATCTGTCTGCTGGGACGGTCTAGCAGACCGTTTCCAGCAGACAGATTTGATCGTGTGTACGCGGCCTTAGATGTAATTCTACGCCGGCCGCTAGGTGGCGTTTACGTCAATTTCTCATTTGCTTATGCAAATGAGAAAGATACGCCGACTCCCAAACGTTTTTACGCTCCCTCGTCGTCATTTACGTTGTTTCCGTAAGCGTAAACTTACCCCTGCTATATGAGGGGTAAGTTTACGAAGGTCCGTCGTATGCCAGGTTAAGTATGGCGCCGCGACAGCGTCGTCTTTTTCCATCGTCGTTCACGTCGTTTAACTAAGTCGCTCGCGAATAGGGTATTGCGTAAGTGACGATCACGTCATTTTCACGTCGGTTTCAATGACGTTTTCCGGGTTTTTTTCCGGGCACTGGGTTTTTTTCCGGCCGGGGCATGCGCAGTTCGTTAGGCGCGGGGGTGCGCTTAATTTAAATACAAGCCGCCCCATTCAATTTAGGTGGGGATACGCCGGGCCATTTACACTACGCCGCAGCACGTTACGGAGCAAGTGCTTTGAGAATACGGCACTTGCTCTAGTAAGTTGCGGTGGCGTAGTGTAAATGGCTTACGCTACGCCGGCGCGGGATGTACGTGAATCTGGCCCTATGTAACTATGTACTCTATGTATGACTGAACGCAAGCCCAGACCCAAAATCATGACTACTATCTTATAGGAGGCATCAAAAAAATGTAATTGTGCCTAAGCAGTATCTTGAAAATGTATTTCAATCTGAAATTCCACAAGAAAAATAGTAATGTTTGTCCTGGTGTTTGAGGGTGCCTAGGCACTCCTGCACCTATAGTTTTGCAAGATGTACAGTATATTTACAGTGTGAGATCTAAGGCACTGCTGCTTCTGACTGCTAGTCTCAGGAGATTAAGAGATTTGGTTATATCCCTACTGTACTGCTTACTGTTCTCCTTGCTGGAAGCTCTGACATGAGGAAGGTATAGTAAATCAGTAAAGGGGAAATGAGAAGCTGTAGGCAGAGAGAACACTTTTTTTTGGGCACAGCTTCCAGAGATCAGTCTCTCTAAATTATGCAATATTTCATATTTAATTCATTAAAAAAAATCTATATTTATTTATTTTTAAGCTTTCTAAAGGTGTTTTTTTTTTTATTGTGACTATAATAAACAAAGGGCCAGATTCAGGTACATCTGCGCATTATTGGACCGGCGTAGCGCACCGCCTTTACGTTAGACTGGCGCAATGTAGCGGCACAATCACCCTATTCTCGTCGGTTTTACGCAGAAATTTGCACCTGCGCAACGTTATTTCAGAGGCGCAAGGCGGAGTAATACAAATTGGGAAGGACGTGGGCATGTTACATGGAAATGAGCCGTGACCCCATGCAAATGAAGGGCCGGCCGGCTCGCGCATGCGCACTTCAAGCAGACCATGGTCAGCACCTCTGTGCGCATGCTCACAACTCGGGAACGGCGCAATCAGTGAAATTGGAAGTGGACTAGGGCAAATTAGTGAACTACGCAAACAGCATAAATAGACAGACACAAACACACTTCCTTTGCAAAAGTACATCCCTTTGTATCCCTCCCTATACAGCAAGGTGCTTTAGTTCTGTTGTTTATTAGTGTTTGTTTGTTTGTTTGTGACATGTCTTTGATATATTTGGGGACTGTTTTGCAGAGTGATTTTTGTCTTTTACCTGTATGTGTTTTCTTATTTTAGACCAGCTTTTATATGGTCTAATTTTAGACAGGACATTTAGCTGTTGCGCACAGTGCGTAGCGTGCGCTGCACCAACGTTCTTTTGTGGATCCCCGTAACTCCCTCATTATCATATTTGAATAGCAAATCAATGGTGTGCCTAGCGCAGTTTTGCACGGACGGATGCGCCTGTCTAACGAAATTACGCTGGACAAAAAAAAGTAGATTTCGTTTTGGACTTACGCCGTGCATCTCCTGTTACGCCGGCGTAATCGCTCTCTGAATCTGGCCCAAAATACTTACATTAAAGTGGATGTAAACCCATTTTTTTTTTTGCTGTCACAATGTAGAGTATGAGATTTCCTATCATCTGTGCCCAGTCTTGCCACAAAGCTCTGAGCAATCCTCTTTTATTGTTCAGTGATATAAAACGGACTGTAAAGCATGGACAATCCGCGCTTCCCCCACTTGTGAAAAAAGGAAAAATATCAGTGCAAACCGTGCTAATTGTATGCAAAAAAAAAACACAAATAAATAAAAATATATATATGTTTGCAACTTTCCCAATAAATGTTACATATAACCCAACAAGAAGTGACTATATACTAAAATTCCTGATACAATGTATTCTCCTACAAAAGAAAAAAAAAAGGTAAATCCATCCATCGAAATTGACTGGTGCTGCAAAATACAAAATAGCTAGAAAAAACATCTATAAATAAATGTCAAAAATAGGAACCAATTGCACAACCAAAAAAAGGAAACAAAGTGCAACTGTGTTATTGCTCCACCCAACGCTGCGTTTCTCCTCACAAGGCTTCAACAGGGATAGAAGGCATTTCTCCTTGTGAGGAGAAACGCAGCATCGGGCGGAGCAATAATACCTGACGTGACCACGCCCCCAGTCGACTGGCCTGAGGAGCTGCGGCTGGATGTTTGCCTGCTTTTAAAACAGTTCTGCCGAAAAGTTTTTTTGATGTCAGTAACTCACTTTTTTGAGTAAAGGGACTTTGATTATTTTTAAACTATACTGCACCATGAAGCCTTTTTTGTTTCCTCTCTGATATCTCTGTTCATTACGCTATCCCATTGGGAGTGGATACTGTCCATGATAGGATTACTTGCAGCCCCTGGAAGTTTGGTGAAAAATGAACATGCTATTGGACCGGTGACTAGCTGCCTTGGATTTCCTTGAGTGACCCCTAGTTTGCTGATCTCCTATGATCTCCATAATAGAGATCCATCTGATCCGGTAAGCGGCCTCTTTGTCTATTGAATGTGTTTCATCGGCACGGCTTAAACATTGGATGAAGATTTGCCTTTTTCTTGATTATAGCAAGCTACTATCAGCTGCCTTTGATTTGGGCACTAATCTTCTGTTTCTTTGGCATCAGTTATATTGAAATATTATTGGGTTAATATTTACTCATTTTCACTTGAATCCTATAACGCAGTTGCACTTTGTTTGCTTTTTTTTGGTTGCGCATTTGGTACCTATTTTTGACAGATAAAACGAACTAACAGAGAAAAACCTTGGTCCGTTCCGCCCCCTTGCTGTGATTGACAGGTTATTTACATATCTCATGCACTAGCCTGGAGACAGGCATTATTTTTTAATTCCCATCCCCACTCATTTTCTGAAGTCATGTGGTTTCCTTTTCTGGATTTTGACTGGATGTTAGTGATCATAGCAGAATTCAGTGTAAGGGATACACAGGAAAAAATGCATGTTGACAAGGGGAGTATAGAGGTGGGTGGTGAGTCTACTGAAATCACGACTCCACCCACCAAGCTCCAGACAACAGATCCACCCACAGAATCTGCAGTTTTTCAGTTCTTATAACAGACAGAGGGGGTACATTTGACAGGTAAGGATACATGCAGGAGACATCTATGGGCCAGATTCAGGTAGAGTTAGGCTGGAGTATCAGTGATACTCCAGCCTAACTGTCACTTTAAGCCGGCGTTTCTGTTTTCTGTAACCAGAAAACAAGAAACGCCGGGTTGGAGTTCCGATGCGAACGGCGTAATTGAATTTCGCCATCGCATCGCAACTTCAATTTAAAAATGGCGCCGGGGGCGTTCCCGCTGATCTACGCTGAAAAAATATGTTAATCAGCGGGAATCGGCAAATTCATGATCGTATTCGGGCGCGACGCAGTGACTTTCCGACGTTTCTGTAAGCGATACGCGGCGTAAAGATAAAGCAGCCCCCTAGTGGAGTATCCTATGTTAAGTATAGCCGTCGTCATCGCGTCGGAAAAAAAAATAATCGCGTCGCTTGCGTAAAACGTCCATGAATGGGGATTTGACATCATTGACGTTCACTGACAGAATTTGGAGCATGCGCACTGGGATGCATTGACAGTCGACGCATGCGCAGTACGTTCGCCGCGGGATCGTACTGCGCATGCAGTCGAATGGATTCGACGCATGCGCGGAAGTGATTTACTTCCTGGTGCGGTGACGTGGCGGCGTCAACGTCACCACCATGTCACCGCGCTGTCTGCTGGCGGGGATTTGGGTTTGATCGTGTGTACAGCGATCAAACCAAAACAGCCAGCAGACAAATCTGTTTAAATCGGTCGGTCCGACTGATTTGAACAGATTAATTTGCTCGTGTGTACGGGGCCTTAGGGGTGTCTTCTCTATTCGCTGTTATATACAGTCAGGTCCATAAATCTTGGGACATTTACACAATTATAATCCACAATGGATTTGAAATGAAACTAACAAGATGTGTTTTAACTGCAGACTTTTAGCTTTAATCTGAGGGTATTTACATCCAAATCAGGTGAACGGTGTAATAATTACATCAGTTTGTATATGTGCCTCACACTTTTTAAGGGACCAAAAGTAATGGGACAGATTAACAATCATAAATCAAACTTTCACTTTTTAATACTTGGTTGCAAAGCCTGAAGTGTGGAACGCATAGACATCACCAGACGCTGGGTTTCATCCCTGGTGATGCTCTGCCAGGCCTCTACTGCAACTGTCTTCAGTTCCTGTTTGTGCTTGGGGTATTTTCCTTTCAGTTTTGTCTTCAGCAAGTGAAATGCATGCTCAATCGGATTCAGGCCAGGTGATTGACTTGGCCATTGCATAACATTCCACTTCTTTCATTTAAAAAAAACTGAAGTCTGCAGTTAAAGCACATCTTGTTTGTTTCATTTACAATAGATTGTGGTGGTGTATAGAGCCAAAAAGATTAGAATTGTTTCAATGTCCCAATATTTATGGACCTGACTGTATTCATGGAATATTAAATGGAACATTTATTGATTGCTATACTTCCACACCCTGCTATTCAAGGCATTACTGTAGGTCAACACCAATACAAACTTTCCCTTTATGCAGATGACTTATTGATATACATTACTATTCCCCTTGTCTCTATTCCATCTCTTATTCGGACAATTGTGGAATTTGGCACAGTGAGTAATTTTAAGGTAACTATCATAAGACGGAATATATCTCCCTATCTTAATCTTCTGTAGCTCACCTTCAACATAACTTTGCCTTTAAATAGCAACATACGGTTATCAAATATCTAGGCATCAAAATCCCATCTCTATTGTCCACCAGGGCGGACCTTAACTTTACACCACTTCTCTAACTGGTGCGGACGTATCTCATGGTTTGGTCGCATCAGTACTATCAAAATCTTACCAAAATTATTGTACACTTTTCAGGCCATTCCTGTTCTCACTTCTCCTGTTTTTTTCTTATCTCTCAACAGGGCTATCCGTACTTTTATATGGTGACATAAAAAGTCCGGAATTCGACAAACCATCATCCTCTCCTTGATTAAGTGTAGAGGTGGGGTGGCTCTTCCCCATTTGTCCAAATATTCTCATGCAGCTTCTTTGCTCCGAGTGGTTGACTTGTATCATGGCCATTCTACCAAGTTGTGGACTCGTTTGGAGAATGATCTTATCTCCTCGGACCTTACCTCCTTACCCTGGTTAGAACCTGATCAGAGACCCCCAAGAGACTTATTACCCCTCACGTGTGTGCAATACTCTGCAGTTGTGGGATACTTATTTACGGAAAGCTTACTCTCTTCCAGACCGAATCCCTTAACCCCAATGTTTGGCCTTGCATCTTTTCCCCCTACTGCGACAATTATCGTAACTTATCCAGATGTAACCGCTGCCCCACACTTTAACATAAAATATTGATCCTTTTATCCCTGATACTTGCTGGCAATGTTTGTTGGAGCCTGGCACCATGAGCCACGTGTCCGAAAATCGGCCCATTTTGGGATAACCTACTACAATTGTTTTATAAATTGGTGGGAGATAAAATCCCAAATAAATCTCAGATTACAGTATTGTCCATGTTGTCAGGCTCTTACAGACAAATTAAATAAAAACCTAGTTAGACACTTCATCACAGCAGCTCGTTCTGTGATAGTCAAGTGGTGGCGCCAAGTTGAGGCTCCATCAATGGCTGAATGGGCTTGTGAGTTGGACAAGATTGAGGTTGGGGAGCATATGATCGCATGGGATGAGGACAAATTGGAAACATACAAACGTATGTGTTTGGTCTCATTTCAGATATTCTTCTGACTTTGGCTCCTTTATTTACAATATTGCATGAGGTTCCTCGTTGCTCCGGGATTATGCCATGGTACTCCCCCCTCCCATTTTTTTCCCTCCTCTTCTTCCTTCTTCTTTGTCCCTCCCCCTATGCTTATCTTTTTTCTTACTGTCTTATTACAATTTTTTTTACTTTTCCTATATATTGAATTAGAAAGCTAGCATCTTTGTGTTGCTTGATACTTCAGGTATTGTACTCCTTGTTACATAGGTGTGTGCAGTCTAGTGCATTAGGGTGTGCACCCCAAAACTCCAACACATGCATTTTAAATATTTACCGGCCTCTTCACCACTCTCCATCCTGAAACAATGGGATGAAGGGGGAGTAAGGGAGCACATGGGGGAACTGGGCAACAGAAGGAAGAGTAACAGGGAAAGGAGGGGTGGCATACATTAGTACCGAACCCCTATATTTTCCTCCTGTAGTAGATGAATGTTGACAAAAGGGAGAAGGAGGAGAAGCCACTGCTGCAGGAAGAAAATACAGATTGGTTCCACTAAATTCCACCCCCAAACCTCTACTGTCCAGGTTCTAAGGGTTGGCAAGGAAGGATTGCGGTTTATTTGTCACCTGTCCACCACTGACAGGTTACCAATCCCAGGATTAGGGTGTGCTCACACACACCTGGCACACCCCTTGCACACGCCTATGCCTTGTTATGTTTCCAGCTGAAACTGAAGTTTATATCACATATTCTTTAATGTACTAATGTTTCTGTTTTATGGTGTTTGTTGCTCATCATACAGGGGAAGTACAAATCTGGTTGTATTTGTTCAATTATAATTTGAATATGTATGACATACTTGTATTTTCTACAAATACTTAATAAAAAGATTAAATATATATATATATATATATAAAAAACATAGTCCACATTAATTGTAAAAAGGCAAATTACAAAAAATTTGAAAAAAAGTAAGCAACATGCAAAATTAATATTCAATCTGTCATGTTTTTATATAATAACGGTTTCAGTCATCAGTATACTTCTACAATCCAGAATTACGTTATGGAATTATAAGAAAGTGCTGTTCACTGTAGAAGTAATGGACAAAACACAATTAAATGAGTAGGTGTTACAGATAGAGAGATGTCAGCTACATATCACTGGCATCAATTTTTAGACAGATTGCTCCCTTGATCAGTGATACACAGATGGGCAGAGTTACTGCTGTAGACCCTAATGTCACAAACGCTACAAGCCAACTTTTTTGATTAACTGAAATTTTATAGAATGCTTTTCAGAAACATAAATATGGGGATTTTACTTTTTGTGCACATAAAGTAGTCATGTATTTTAATAGAGCAAGCAGATTAACTAATAAGCTTTTGGATGAAAAGCTAAATTTCCACAAGATTTAAATATGTCACACAACCCAAGTCAGAAATTTTTATTAGCAACTAGTTTTTTTATCCTCAAATACAAATTTTGCTGTGAGGTTGTAACATTTCTTGAATTTGCTCTAGAAGCTTCAATTTCTCATGATCATAGCTTAGATTACTATTCTGTCTGCTTTACAGTTAATTGACCAATGATAATATATGAATCTATTAATAGAAGAGATCAGCTTCTTACGCGATCTCACACACGACAAGAAAAGTTTGATGTGAGCTTTTGGCCCGAAATTCTGACCGTGTGTAGTCTCCATTAGACTTTTTCTGTCGGAATTTCCGACAGCAAAAAATTAAGAGTTGGTTCTGAATTTTTCCAACTGGAAAACTTCTTGTTGGAAATTCTGATCGCTGTATGCAATTCCGACCAAAAAACACATGCTCGGATTCAAATCGACGCATGCTCGGAATCATTGAACTTCATTTTTCTCGGCTTGTCGTAGTGTTGTACGTCACCGCATTCTTGACAGTAGGAATTTCAGGCAACATTTGTGTGACCGTGTGTATGCAACATAAGTTTGAGCCAAAAAATCCACAGTTTTCTTGTTGGAATTTCCGTTTGTGTGTACGCGGCATTAAACACAGAAGAAGACCGAAAAGCTCAGAAATGTCACAAATTTAGATTCCATTGCTTGCGAGTTTGTTGATCAGCGCATTCAATTTGCTGGGTGTGAGAGCAGAAAGCAACATAAAGCATTTAAATCCTGTCATTTTTTATTTATTTTTTAATATTTTGTAATTTTCACTCACAAAATCCTGAAAAATACGCCTGTTCAATAATTGTGGTACAAAAAGAGAACTTACCTTTTATGGGCTATCAGAAGCCTATACCAAAGGAGAGGAAAATCTTCTGTCTAGGATTGTGAAGAATGTACAGATCTTGTAGAAGATCAAATCCTGACCATACATCAACTAAAAATATGTGCTTTCCTTTAGGCCACGTACACACGATCAGACCGGTCCGATGAGACTGGTCCGACGGACCGTTTTCATCGGACCACGCTGAAGTGGTCTGATGGTCTGATGTGCGTACACACCATCAGTCCAAAACCCCATCGGGCCAGAACACGGTGACGTAGAACACAACGATGTGCTGAAAAAATGAAGTTCAATGCTTTCTAGCATGCATCGACTTGATTCTGAGCATGCACGGGTTTTTGGTCAGATGCTTTTGTGTACTAACCATCATTTTGGTCCGACGGACAGGTGTCCGTTGGACAGATTTTAAAGCAAGTTTTAAAACTTTGGTCTGACAGACAACGGTCCGATGGGCCGTACACACGATCAATTTGGTCCGATGAAACTGGTCTTCAGACCAGTTTCATCTGACCGGTCTGATCATGTGTACGCGGCCTTATGGGCAAACATATCAGTTTCTGTTATCTACTTGTACAAATTAGTGATAGTGAACCTGAACTGAAACAAAATACTGTACTTTTGTAACAAAATAACGATATAAAGGTGGTATCTAGCATAATTAATTCTATAATAATGCTTTCATGTAAACAGAAGAAATAATATACATTTGTATAGTTATTGTCACTGTAAATAGTATATGGAAGCGTTGTGACATCTATTTTCCGTAGGTAATATATTGGAATATCATTACTTTTTTGTATATAAATAATTCAGTAAAGTACTTCTATCATCTGCGCAGATTGGAAATGGCCATTTTCTGGGATATGTGTGAAAATTCAGCCTATCAATTTGAATTTGCTGCACATTTCAAATAGATATGCCGCGTTCTCATAAGTATTGGTTGAACCCAAAAATTGCCTGTCTCCACTATACTTTAATGGGTACTCTTTGAGATGCTATCTTAGGAAAGGTAGCTGCTTATCCAGTGTTGAGCCTTTGGCAATAAATATTTAATGACATTGTCAGGAATTGAGCATCACCATGGAAATGTTCTGGTAAAATTGTAATTGCTTATTTTTCCCAGACACAGTTTGACATTGACATTCATTGGTGTGGTGCCTGTAAGAAAGCTTATAGGGAAACTGTGAGGAAAGAATAATGGGAGTTGCCATTGTTGACATGTTTTTAAAGATGCAGCCTATGGGTCTGTCGCCATATCTTAAGGGTTTCTCTTAATATCTTTGCTTTACTTTACTAGTTATTGTACCATTGATCTCTCACAATCACGTGTATATTAGATTTTCAGGTACTTTACGGGCAGATACATGTTCCAACTCACAAAGCATTAAAGCATATTCAAATACAAGTTAGCTGTGCAGCTCACATATTTCTATGCTATGATGTGCATAGCACAGTAATTAGGACCAACCAATCAGATATCTACTTAATATATTCTTTATTAATCTTTAAATGATTATGTTAAACTTGCTTACTACACTTATTAAAATGAGCGGAACTACATTGCACCAACATACACTATATTGTCAAAAGTATTGGGACACCGGCCTTTACACACACACACATGAACTTTAATGGCATCCCAGTGTAAGTTCATGTAAGTTCAATATTGAGTTGGCCCACCCTTTGCAGCGAAAACAGTTTCAACTCTTCTGTTACAAGGTTAAGGAGTGTGTCTATGCGAATGTCTGACCATTCTTCCAGAAGCGCATTTGTGAGGTCCGGCACTAATGTTGGATGAAAAGGAATGGCTCGCGGTCTCCACTCTAATCCATCCCAAAAGTGTTAAATTGGGTTGAGGTCAGGAGTCTCTGTAGACCAGTCAAGTTCCTCAGCCCCAAACTCGCTCATCCATGTCTTTATAAACCTTGCTTTGTGCACTGGTCCAAATTATTTGGTGAAGGGGGAATAATGGTGTAGGTTTTTTTTCCAGGGGTTGGGCTTGGTCCCTTAGTTCCAGTGAATGAAACTCTTAAGGCGTTAGCATACCAAAACATTTTGGACACTTTGATACTCCCAACTTTGTGGGATTAGTTTGGGGAATAGCCCCTTCCTGTTCCAACATGACTACGCACCAGTACAAAAAGAAAGGTCCATAAAGACAAGAATGAGCAAGTTGGGGTGGAGGAACTTAACTGGCTTGCACAGAGTCCTGACCTCAAACTGATAGAGCACCTTTTGGGATGAATTAGAGTGGAGACTGCAAGCCAGGCCTTCTCATCCAACATCCTCACCAATGCGCTTCTGGAAGAATGGTGAAACATTCACATAGACAAACTGCTAAACCTTGTGGACAGCCTTCCCAGAAGAGTTGAAGCAGTTAAAGCTGCAAAGGGAGGGAAATGTAATATTGAAAGCTACAGACTAAGACTGGGATGCCATTAACCACTTGAGATCCGCCCCACGTCTAAAGACGTCATTTTTTTGAAGATGGATATCTCGGTAACGGCAGCAGCTGCTGCCACAACCGAGATATCCATCTCTTCATGGGGCGGACCTGTTAACGATAACGGTGGTCATCGCGGCAGATTCGCCGCGAGATCGCCGTTATCGGTGACGGGAGAGGGTGCCCCCCCTCCCGCCGCTCTCCCGCGCCCTCCGCCGCTTACCGTAGCCGTCGTAGCGGCGGAGGCGATCGGGTCTGCTCGTCATCTGTCCGGGGATGCGACTGAGGGAAAAAATGTCCCTCAGCCGTCCCCATACCTCTGCTGGGTGGAAGTGACGTCAAAACGTCAGTCCCGCCCAGCTTCTTAAAGAGACATTTTTTTGTTTACTTTTTTTCTTTTTTTTTTTTCTTTTGCATTTAAGTCTAAATATGAGATGTGAGGTCTTTTTGACCCCAGATCTCATAGTTAGGAGGACCTGTCATGCTTTTTTCTATTACAAGGGATGTTTACATTCCTTGTAATAGGAATAAAAGTGATTATAATTTTTTTTTTATTTCAGTGTAAAAAATGTAAAGATAGATTAAATTAAATTAAAAGATAAATTAATCTTTTCCCATACCTCTGGAAAGTACCATCCACCCCTTTGTCCATCGATCCAGGCCCCCACGGCAGCACCGATCCACCCAATCTGGGAGTCCACCAGCCTGGATCCTGCTGCCTGATCGGTGGCTATCCTGCTACACCCAGCCCCATCTCCCCTTTCTCAATCACCATTACTACTTGATCCAGGGTTTACCTGATCGCCTATCTAGGGGTCAGGAAGGAATTTCTTTCCCTACCATAGCATATTGGCGTAGCGCGGTCAGGGTTTTTTGCCTTCCTCTGGACCAACTCACGATAGAGGATTAAGTTAATCCTTGTTGCCCCCCCCCCCCCCCCCCCCCCCCGGTGTTTGGCGACTATGGTTAATCTGCAATACTCGGCAGAGACCATTTGGGAGCTGAGGCGATTTGCCGCTATACTACCAGCCATCACTAAAAAAGCCCTTCGAACTGAGCGACTTCTGAGAATCGATCGACGATCGACTATCAAAAATCTCAGCCGTTTGCCCCAGCCTAAGCACATATCATGTGCTCTGATCAATACAAGATCGGCAGTAAAACACCGACTAGAAATCCATGATTTCATTCTACAATACGATTTAGACTGCCTCTTTATTACAGAGAGCTGGCTCACAGCCGACTGTAACACCATTCTAGGAGAATTGGTGCCAGAAAACTACCGTATTATAACGGAAAACAGAATAGGGCAAAGAGGAGGAGGACTGGCGGTGATCCATAAGACTCATCTTGCGATTACTAAACCAGTCCGTCAAAACCCTCTTCCATTCATGGAAACCCTTACTCTACAACTGCAAGCAAACTCCCAGGAGACCTTCCGGATTCTACTCTGCTATAGGCCACCCAGCCTTAAATCGCAGCTTCTCCCTTCATTGACGGACTTTATCTCCACCTATACCCTTAACAGCAAACACCTTTTGCTGCTCGGGGATTTCAACCTCTGGGCCAACTCCCCACAAGACCCCGTTGCCGACGCCTGCATTGACCACCTGGAAGGATTAGGCCTTCAACAACTAGTATGTGGGCCCACACATACCTCAGGTCACACGCTCGATCTTATTTTCAGACAAGATCTGGAAATAAAAATCTTGGAAAATGAACCATTGCCATGGACAGATCACCATGCAATTAAATTCATTATTTCCGAATTCCCCTCCTTAACAAAAACATCAAATCCAGTAACAACACACTGGACTAGATGCCAGAAGAAGCTCCACTCGGAATTCTTCAAAGCCACGTTAAGGAAAAAAATAATAACAATTCAGCCGCATCAAACAGCTGAAGAAACACTGGATGACATAAATACAGCCCTATTACAGTCAGCTGACATAATAGCGCCGAAACGTAAAACCTATATCCGGAAAAATAACTCCAGCTGGTTCAACAACCAGCTGGCGGTACTGAAGCAAGAGCGCAGAAGGGCGGAAGCAGCCTGGAAAAGAAGCTCTTCAGATGAGAACCTTTCCAAATACAAGGCAATAACAAGAGAATACCACAAAAATCTTCGAAGCCAAGAAAAAATATTTTTCTCAGGCTATCAACAGCGCCCTTAACCGCCCCCGCGAACTCTTAAAGCTGGTCACTCAGACCATGAATCCAGGATGTCTTGAAGCCCCCAACTCCGACACTCAAGAATTTTGCAATGAATTATCGGATTACTTCATTAATAAAATCGAGGGAATCCGGCAAAGCATTCAGCAAAACAATTCCCCCCGTAGCCCCCCCCCCGTAATTATTCACACTACACCTGCAGTAATTCACCACAACCAGGTAAGTTCACGCTGGAACCCATCACTATCTATGCCACTAAAAATATCATCGGTACTCTGCGTAACAGCACTGCGCCGAATGATATCATCCCCACCAAACTGCTGAAGGAATGCGCCGACATCCTGGCACCTCCTATCACGCAGCTTATTAACCAGTCTTTCAGTGAGGGCATAGTGCCCTCCAAGTTGAAGGAGGGCATAATTAGACCCATCTTGAAGAAACCCACCCTGAACCCCAAGGATCCACTCCACCGCCGTCCCATAACAGGCCTAAACGCTCTCTCCAAGGTCATGGAGAAAGCAGTGGTACAACAGCTGCAACAGCATCTAGATACCCACAACCTACTTGATCCATTTCAATCGGGATTCCGCCCCGGACACGGGACGGAAACAGCACTGCTTAAGATATGGGACGATGCTCTCGAGGCCGCAGACGAAGGAGAATCTTGTCTTCTGGGTCTGTTGGACCTAAGTGCAGCCTTCGACACAGTAGACCATAAGCTTCTATTGACTCGGCTAGCTGAAGTAGCTAAAGTCGCAGAAGGCGGTTTATCTTAGTTCTCCTCTTTTTTGGAAAACCGATCTCAAATAGTGAAGTTAGGACCTTTCACTTCTGAGAAACGCACAGTATCGTGCGGAGTCCCGCAAGGATCCCCTCTGTCGCCGGTGTTATTCAACATCTATCTTCGCCCTCTTTTTGATATCATCAGCAGCCAAAAACTGCTCTATCACTCATATGCAGACGACACGCAACTGTATTTCCGCATTTGCAACAAAAAGGATCACCACCTCAATCTAGAGACATGCCTCTCTTTGATAGAGGACTGGATGACAAAGAGTTATCTTAAACTCAACGGAGCGAAAACAGAACTTCTCCTGTTTCACGCCAAGCATAGGAATCAACCTGAAATAATTTGGACCCCCCCCCCCTCCCATTCTGGGCAAAATCATCACCCCTAGTGCCAAAGTCAAAAGTCTCTGGGTTATTTTCGACTCCTACATGACAATGGACGCACAAATAGGGTCTGTAGTCAGCGGATCTCACCATCTGCTGCGCCTACTACGTAGACTTATTCCTTTCATTCCCAAGGAAGACATAGCAGTCGTGGTGGGAGCAATTGTTAACTCCAGATTGGACTATGCAAATGCCCTTTACCTCGGACTCCCCAAGTACCAAATCGCTCGTCTTCAAGTCGTTTAAAACACGGCCGCCAGACTTGTAACTGGGAAAAAACCTTGGGAATCAATCTCACCTTCACTGAGATCCCATTCACTGGTTACCAGTAAAAGACAGAATCACTTTTAAAGCACTCTGTCTAACGCATAGATGTATCCATGGGAATGCTCCCCATTATCTATGCGAAAAAATAAAAGCTCATAATCCCAATCGCGTTCTGCGATCCACCAATCAAAATCTACTCCAGATACCGAAAGCCAACTACAAGTCCAAAGGAGATAGAAGATTCGCGGTCCAAGGTCCCAGGCTATGGAACGCTTTATCAACCAGCATTCGGTTGGAGGAGAACCACCTAGCATTCAGGAGAAAGATCAAGACTCATCTCTTTTGATACCAAAGGAGACAGAAACAACAAGCGCCCAGAGGCGATTCAGTTCACATGTGCCGCGCTATATAAGTTTTCAAATATTCATTCATTCAAAACAAATAAGAAAACAAAACAAAAATGTTTTTAAAACGCCCCATCCTGACGAGCTTGCACGCAGAAGCGAACGCATATGCGAGTAGCGCCCGCATATGAAAACGGTGTTCCAACCACACAAGTGAGGTATCGCCGCGATCGTTAGAGCGAGAGCAATCATTCTAGTCCTAGACCTCCTCTGTATCTCAAAAAATGCAACCTGTAGAATTTTTTAAATGTCGCCTATCGAGATTTTTAAGGGTAAAAGTTTGACGCCATGCCACGAGCGGGCGCAATTTTTAAGCGTGACATGTTGGGTATCATTTTACTTGGCGTAACATTATCTTTCACAATTTATAAAAAAATTGGGCCAAATTTATTGTTGTCTTATTTTTTAATTCAAGAAAGTGAATTTTTTCCCAAAAAAGTGCGCTTGTAAGACCGCTGCGCAAATACGGTGTGAGAAAAAGTATTGCAATGACCGCCATTTTATTCTATAGGGTGTAAAAAAATATATAATGTTTGGGGCTTTTAAGTAATTTTCTAGCAAAAAGAACTGTTTTAGTCTCGTAAACACCGAATCTGAAAAACAGGCTCGGGTCTCAAGTGGTTAAACTTCATGTGCATGTAAAGGCAGGCGTAGCAATACTTTTGGTAATATAGTGTATATAAAATGCATTACTGTACTGCAGTTGCGTGAATGGCCCCTAAATAAGCCATAACATGTTATCCTGGTACAGGCTATTGGCTGTGCCTGGGCTGACAAAAGAAATCTGGAAAGAAGATGTCATTCGCCTGCTGCAGGTAGCAGGAAAAATTTCCAATGTCTCCTTCCCCCAGTCATGAGTCATTGACAATGTAACTTAGCAGAAAGCCACAAGGCAGCAGCAGCAAAGGGATGGTCTGTGTAAGATGGGGTATACTGTATTTATAAAATAAGTAATTGTGAGATGTATCTTCTATGATCTAAGATGTCCTTTTATGAAACTGAGATCAGTGGCGATCCCGAGTCTCACCGCTGATCTCAGATCATAAACAGTTTATGAAACTGAGGTAATCAGC
Source organism: Rana kukunoris (assembly GCA_029574335.1). Taxonomy (NCBI): domain Eukaryota; kingdom Metazoa; phylum Chordata; class Amphibia; order Anura; family Ranidae; genus Rana; species Rana kukunoris. The sequence continues at coordinate 112,637,662 of CM056049.1, read as the reverse complement.
AGAGAAAATGTTCTCCACTGATTATCTCAGCACAGTGAGAATCTGTAACTGACTGTCACAGAAACGGCCAGTTTACGAAGGTGCGATCTCGGCACCTCACTGGTGATCTGTGACAGAATTCTCACTTTGTGATTCACCATCTCAGAGGTGGAGAATCAGAGGCGCGAAGCTGGCTGAGTATTGTGGCGGACTTCCATGCCTCACACACAAGCAGCCATACAGTCAGAGCACATCTTCCCCATTACACCCCCCAAAATGAGCAGGTTAGGAATTTATAGTGTGTGTATATATATATATATATATCTATATATAGATATAGATATAGATATATATATATATATATATATATATATATATATATATGTGTGTGTTTATTTCTATGTGTATATATCTATAGATAGATATATATAGATTTAGATATATACATAATTTTTATATCATTTTTAATTTATTAGTAAAAAAAATAATTGTAAACCCTAAAATATGGTTTTACCTATGAGATTACAATGAGAGGAGCCGTTCTCAGGAGTTCCCGGCGTTTGTAGATCGCTCCTCATCTCAACATGGGAAGCGAGCTACAGAGCTTCATAAACAGGCACTCAGAGGAGAGCGATCTCCCCTGAGAATGCCTGAGAACTGAATAGCGGTATTTTACTGCAGTTTCATAAAAGGACACCTCTATGTTTAATTACTTTAATTTTGGAGTGAATGTTTAGTGAATGTTATATTTACAACTTTATAAATATGATCCACAGAGCACAGTCAAGAACAGCACAGGCCCCTGGATTTACATAGTTACAGTATATACTATAAACAGTCAGGTTGAAAAAAGATAAAACAAGGTTTAATCTAGTTTAACATAATTGTGTTATCTCCGGGTGAACATTTCAGTTCAGGATTTTAGATGTAAACAAAGGCTTGCAATATCCAGTTGTTCCCTATGGATATTATATGAATTCTTTAGTATTTTTAATAAAATGTTTATAGTCTTTTTTTTTTTTTTTAATGAATACTTTCAAAAATAGACAAAGCTAATTCTCATGATGGCCTACCTAAGTCTTATGCCTTGACCTGATATGCTATAAAGAACAATAAGATGTTAAAAACAATATTCACATTGTACCTGTAAGGTAATGCATCTTATTACAGATGCAATGCGAAATCTTCCAGCTAAACCCACACCAGGAGGTCCAAAAAATGATTTTGAAACTGAAATAGAGAAAAAAAAATTCTCAAGAAAGTTTTTGAAATTTGCATCTGTAACGTACGTTGTTTGTAAAATCCTTGGGAAAACTGCCAGAAAATGTCATCTTGCAGTACTATGGTGTCCTCCAAGGAGTCATTTTTTTCTTTAACAATATGCTAAGTGAAGAGAAAAAATCGGTATATTTAAACTCTAGAATGGAACTCTTTTCTGGTTTGCAAATATAGGAATTGACATTGTTTGTACTAGCAATATGTACCCCTGTGATTATAATTAGGGATGAGCTCCGCGTTCGATTCGAATGTATGTTCGACCAGAATATTGTCTGTTCGTACGTTCGACGAAATTCGAACAAAACGGGTCGTTCGCGCCAAATTCGAGTGACGCGTAACGGCCCGTAATTCACTGTGGCATTGCGCGCTGATGATTGGCCAAACATGCACTATGACCCTGCATGCTTGGCCAATCACAGCACGCAAAAAACGGAGAGCCCTAATTGGCCACACGCCCCACACTATATAAGGCCGCCTGCTGGGCAGTGTGTTCTAGTGCTGAACAGAGATCAGTCAGATAGTCTTTTTATATAGCTAGATAGAGCAGGCAGGCTAGTCAGTTTAGCTTAATTTACAATGTGTAGAGAATATATATACATCCCTAGGAGTTGTACATATATTTATACACTGTATATCTTAGCTAGATCAGTTCTTCCTAATTCACTGGCAGGCAGGTGATTGTGCTATTTAAAGACGTTATCACAGGTATAGACACCCAGCAGGTACAATATTTACAGAATTTTTTTTATTTTTTATTTAAGCATCATTAAAATCACTGCTCCTGGAGCAGTGATTTTAATGATGCTTAAATTAAAAGAAAAATTCCTTTAAATATTTACCTGCTGGGTGTCTATAGTTTGCCTGTGAAAACGTCTTTGGTGGCATACACACGACCGAGAAACTCGTCGGGCGAAACTCATCGTTCTACCCGTCGAGTTCCTAGTTCGGCAGTCAAAAAGCTTGTCGAGCCAAATTTTCCCATTGAACAACGAGGAAATAGAGAACCTGCTCTCTTTTTGGCTCGACGAGTTCTTCGACGGGTTGCTCGGCGAAAAGTGTACACACGACTGGTTTCCTCGGCAGAATACGTCTCCCATCGAGGTTCTTGCTGGATTCTGCCGAGAAAATCGGTCGTGTGTACGCGGCCTTTGAGAACCCGGGTCTTGCCCAAGGGAACATGTATCAATGGAAAAAAAGTTTTAAAAACGGTCGTTTTTTCAGGAGTCCTGCTCCAGAAAAAATGACCGTTTTAAAACTTTTTTCCATTCATACATGTTCCCTCGGGCAAGACCCGGGTTCTCAAAGACGTTTTCACAGGCAAACTATAGACACCCAGCAGGTACAATATTTAAAGGAATTTTTCATTAAAATCACTGCTCCTTTACATAATCTCTAGGAAGGAATCTTTTCAGTACTTTGACAGCAGGATAAGCAGAATTTAACACAATCAACAACTCCGTTTCTCTCCAATAGCCATCATAAAGCTTCAGTCTAAAGCCTGGTACACACTATAGTTTCATATAGCCAGCAGGCTGAATTAAAAAAAACAAGCGATGTTAGTACAGCGATCTACTCACTGTGTTATTTTGTTCTGACAGGGGTACACACCGGTCAGCGCTCGCAGCCATTGGCCATTGACTGCTAGTGTTGATCGGATGCAGATCGAAGGCTGACTTTCCAGCATGCTCTTTCAACAGAAGCCGGTTGTGAGACAGGCTTTTGTCAGACAGGAAGCTATTCTCACGGGATGAAGGCCGTCCGGTTCCTGCTGAACCAATCATTTTCAGATGATTTATGGCCCATGTGTACCCATGCATATGTTTGCATAAGTTATTAGGAAAGCAAGCAGGTATCCTCTTAGCCAATTACCCATTGTGAATAGTTTAGCTTGAGTAGGTAGAAAATTCACATTTCTGTCTCTTTTCTTGTAGAGTCAGAAACTTCAGTGTATTTCATAACTCCTGAGATAATAATAGTTCAACCAGAATAAGGACATATTTACTTGCATCAGTTGTCAGTTATCAGTTAATTAGCAGAATTTTAAGCTCAAGAACCACTATCTTAGGAGGTACCGGACGTGGATTAGGCCCATCACCTCTCCTAGGTTAAATAGTTATCCGATACCGATCATATTTGTATTTATTATTATATTATATTTATTAAAAAGGTAGTTTCTTGCTGCACAATAATATACAAGTTATTAGACTGTAACCTGTGGGCAATTAAATATATTAACCATTTGACCTCTGGAAGATTTACCCCCCTTAATGGCCAGGCCATTGTTTGCAATACAGCATTGCGTTACCTTAACTTTTACTTTAACTTTTTGCCAATTGCGTGGTCATGTGACGCTGTACCCAAGTGAAATGCATGTCCTTTTTCCCACAAATAGAGCTTTCTTTTGGTAGTATTTGATTACCTCTTTTTTTTCGATTGCGCTATAAACAAAAAAAGACTGTCCATTTTGAAAAGAATATATATTTTTTATATTTTACTATAAAACATATCCAATAAACAAAATGTAAAAAATAAAATGTCTTCATAAATTTAGGCCAATATTTATTCTGCTACATATTTTTAGTAAAAAAAATCCCAATAAGCGCATATTGTAAATTGGTACATATATTGATTTGTGCAAAAGTTATAGGGCCAGATTCAGGTAGATGAGAGTATCTTTCCTCTGGAGTAACGCTTCTCATTTACGTTACTCTGAAGACCCTTTCAGCGCAATTCCGGCGCAAAAGTAGTTCCGTTTCCCCCCACCCCAGGGAAGATACTTTTGCTCTGTAATGGCTGCTCCCGCTACCCCCAGAGAGAGGAGGAACCTCAACTTTAATACCCAGGAGGTCTCTGTCATTATCTCGGCTATGGAGACGGAGAATGAATTTCTCCATGGGAAAAAAAGCCGGAAGACCAGCCGGGAGAGGAAGCAGGGCATCCTGGAGTCGATTGCTGCCAGGGTCAATGTCCTGGGGTACTCCACCCGGACTGCTGGGGACATACAAAAGAAAATAAATGACCTGCGGCGCAAGGTGAGGGACAAGGTGGCCTCCATCAGGAGGTATGAGAGGGGCACAGGTGGTGGTCCCCCATGTCCTGTCACCCTGACCGCAGAGGAGGAGGTGGTTGCTCGGTGCCTGGAGAGGGAGCAGGTGGAGGGGGTCGCAGGCTATGACTCCGTGGAGGAAGGCACAAGGACAGGTAAGTGTTTTTTAATCCCCTATTTGATGTTTTGCATTTGGGGGGGGGGGGTACATGTGCCAAGTGTGTGGGACCACCAACATGTGTCTGCTTTGTGTCATCCACAGATGACGGAGCTGGGCCATCATCTGTCAGCCTGCATTCCACCCCATCCCCCCCACGCCATCATGTGCCCGAGCCACTGGGTGGTGAAGAGGTTGTGGAGGAGGAGAGTGGCCACACCACACCTGCCGAGGTGGTTGTGGAAGATCCTGCTGTGGCAGAGCAGGACTTTTCTTTGGTTTTGTCTGTCTCCTCCCCTTCTCCTGGCCCGTCTGTCGTCCCCTCCCCCATCCTTGGAAGCCCCTCAAGGGCGACTCCTTCCACCCGAGGACATCCATCTTCTGGCCCCAGGAAGGCGACCCAGAAGACCAGGGGGGTGTCTGATGGTGTCCAGGACCAGTTGGCGAGGGATCACGCCAGACAGACAGAACAAATGGGGGCCATAGCGGTGCACTTGCAGAAAGTGTCTGACAGCCTGGGCTCCGTTGCCAACCTCAGCAACGCAGTGCAGGATGTCAGCTCTAATTGCGCTGCAGTGGTCACCACTTTGGGGGAGGTGCAGGGGGATATCCAGCACCTCACTGCAGCCGTCCAGGCCAACAGTGCTGCCATCCGGGAGCAGGGGAGGCTGAGTCGGCGGGCCCAGCATTACCAGGTGACCCGTCAGCTCCGGATGCAGGCCCAGACGAACAATTACCTTGGACGGATAGCCAGGGCCTTGGAGGGCACGCAGGCCACACCTGCCAGGAGTGGCCCACCTGGGGATCAGCCACCTCCAGATGCCCCCCCACCCCCACCCACTCCATCCAGGCAGCTGCGGAGCCAGAGAGGGGCCCCCAGAAGAAGCCCCCGGCATCCCCGATGAGGCCTTTTTTTTTTCTTGTTTTATATTATTGTTTTTCACATACTCAGGTCATGAGTTTATTTTTTATTTTTCTCAGGGTATGAGATTATTTTTCTTTTATTGATCAGGATATGATCTTTCTAATTTATTTTTGTACTGCACACGGTCAGGAGTGCAGGGGACAGTGTGAATGGTGTGTGAATGTGAGAGGGTGGCACTCCTGAAAGTAAGGGGTGTCACCCTCGGCCGTGGTGGTGAAGTTAACCCCACGGCTGAATGAATCACGTGTGAAAGGTGTGTGAATGGACAGTGACATCATTGGGGCCTTGACGCGGCGTTACTGCTCCCAACTCCTACATGCTGGACTTGGGCTAATCCAATGCGATGTGCATGTGGTGTGTGTGATCTAGGGACATCAGTGGTGTACACGCGTGCATTGTCTGTGTAATTAATGTTTTGGTTTAGTGTCCAAAGATGCCTACGGCGAGGACCCTCCTGACTGCTCTTCCATCAGCAGACTGGGTGTCCTCTGGCAGGTGGGGACTGTGTGGGTCGGGGGTCAGGTCATCACGTATGTCAATATGCAGGCCTTTTTTCATAGCAAAGTTATGTAGTATGCAACATGCACCGATGATCTGACACACAAAGGTAGGGGAATACAATAGGGCCCCCCCAGACTTATCCAGGCATCGGAAACGGGACTTCAGGAGCCCAAATGTTTGCTCCACCACTGCACGGGTTTTGATGTGTGCTTCATTGTATTTTCTCTCTCCTCTGGTTTGGGGGTTCCGGAAAGGAGTCATTAGATGGGGTCCCAATGCATATGCAGAGTCACCTGTAAGGTAAAAGACAGGATAATGTTAGTCATGCATGTGCGATTTCTGTTGTGCATGACGGGAGGGGATAGTCATGCCTGACTCCCATGTCACTCACCAACCAGCCAACTGTCCCCATACATGTTCTGGTTAAATTCTGCTGGGATGGGGCTCTGACGGTATATGAAACTGTCATGGCTGGACCCGGGGTGTTTGGCACGGACGTGCCATATGAGGCGTTGGGCATCAGCTATCACCTGTACGTTGATGGAGTGCCAATGCTTCCGATTGCGGTATATGTGCTCTGTGGCACTGGGGGGCTGTAGGGCCACATGTGTGCAATCAATGGCCCCCACAGTGCGTGGGAATCTGGCAATGTTGTAGAAATCTGTCATTGCCTTCTGCCGCAGCTCCTCAGTGGTGGGTCTGATGAACTGGTTGGACATGCGTCTGAGGATTGCAGGGACAACCTGGTGCACACATCTGCTTATGGAGGACTGTGACATCCCAGCCACCACTCCACTTGTACGCTGGAATGATCCAGTTGCAAGGAAATGGAGTGTTGCCAGTACCTTCACCAGTGGCTGCACTGCTTGTGATCGGTGTGTCTTGCTGGTGATGTCATCCTGCAGGGTTGTGGTTAGTTCAAGTATTGCATCTGGGCTGAATCTAAATAGGCGATACACCTCCTCATCCCCCATGCCAAAGAGGTTCATACGAGTGCGGTATATCCTCTCACGTGCCCGCCTTCTTGGTTCCAGGGGACCCATCAGTAGTTCTAGGACCACGAGTGCCCCTGGCATGTTGGCACACAGAGGTGTTGTCCTTCCAAGTGGGGGTGCTCAGCTAGCTCCGATCGTCGGTAACGCTGCTGTAGCTGCTCTCCTGCTGACCTGTGACCGTCTGGAGTAAAGATAAAGCAGCCTTTTGTAGAAATAACTTTGCGCCGGACGGATCAGATACGCGCGGCGCATGTAGCCAGCGTATGGTGCTAATCCGTTCGTGAATTGAGAAAAATCCCTCATTTGCATATTTGCAGGGGAAATCAATGGGCGCGACTGATGCGCCCAGCGAAAATAAACGCTGACGATACTCTGGCGTCGGAACGTTCCGCCGGTCGCAAATGACCCGTTATTGGGCGCATCTAGTTTGGTGGGTACGGGCACATAGAAACGTCGGCGCATCAGCACAGTTACGCGGCGCATATCCAAATACTCCAGCGCAAGTGTTCCTGAATCTGGCCCATAGCATCTACAAACTATAGGATATTTTTTTTTTTTTTAAACACGGGGTTGGGGGTGCATTTTACTGTCACTGAGCACAGATAGAGAACTTAAATTTCACCTCCACTTACCACCAATAGAGGGGGTTTAATATCTCTGCCACTGACCACCAATGGTGGCAGGAGTTAAATAGTAATGCCACTGATAATAATACTGGGGGCTGGGGGTAATTATTGCTCAGTGAACCTTGGGGCTTATATAATCTAACCTGTAAAGGTTGTGGATGATCACACTCCAGCTAGATATTATCTACTATATTTATTGATATGTACCCACACATTTTGACGTTCTTTACAGAGTACATAGTAGAACCATTCATATCAGCACATTCCCCTAATGCAGTGGTTCTCAACTTTTTTAGTGCCGTGACCCCTTGATAAAATTTCCCATGTTGTGGGGACCCCTAACAGTAAAATTATATTCGTAGCGTGGGTTGCTAGCACCCAAGGCAAGACAAGTAATTTACGCCCCTAACCCACAGACATTTAGTGTTCCCTGAGTCCCTTTCCACTTGTTCAGTAATAAACCCCTTATGGTACATTTTAATTTGTACCACTCTTTCTCTTTGTTCTTCTTTCCCTTTTATCTCTCTCTATCCTAATTTCTTGTTTGCCCCCTCCCATCCCTCTCTCTAGCCGTATTTCTTGCACTTTCTCTTATTCTTTCTCTCCCGTTTTCTTTGTTCCTCCACTTCTTTTCCTCTCCCTTCTATGTATTCTTTATTTTTATTCCTTATCTTACTCTTTGGTGGGGGGAACGGGATGAGTGGCAGTGCTGGCGGGAAGTTGGGATGAGTAGCAATTATGGGGAGAGTTCTGATCAGCCAACTTAGGTGCTCTTGATCAAGGGCATCTGTTGATCTGAGAACTGTAGTGGGGACTTTTAATGACAACTATAATCACAGGTAGTGTTACTCACTGTGTCTCCGGATTCACTGTGTGTCGAGAGACTTTGTGGTGTCTCGTAGCAGTGACACCTATGCCAAAATAAGGAGATAGGGTCTCCTCCAGCCCCTCCCACTTCACATTCCTCACCAGTCAGCTGACCTCTAGTTTCTTTCCCTCCAGCCATGCCGTAAACTGAATGGGCAGCTGGGCGGCCGCAAAAAGGCTGGGAGAGCAGTGCGGCCTTCAGTAACAGCCCAGGATTTGGTGACCCCTGGCAAATCATCATTCGACCCCCAGGTTGAGAACCACTGCCCTAATGCATCTATCACAGCCACAGAGACTCATACACAAAAAAACCCTACCAGAATGTTTTTAGACTGATGAAAGTATAGGACACTTGTATGAAACTCAGAGATGTAGTATATGTTAAAAAAATCAAAGTGGGGAGTAAATCAAGGATCCCAGCATAGCAAGGCCAGTGATAACCAGGTCCAAATTCCATCTGTGGACCCTGTTAAGCACACAACACTTGGTGCCTAATGGAATCCTACTCGTCCCTGTTTTTGCACACAATATTTGCTTGTTTTACCATTCAATACTAAACTTGGAGTGTTGTCACTTTCTAAATAATATTTTATATGAGATTATTATATTTCTGCTGATGATGGGAAAATATGTAGTTATTGATAAATGCAAAAGCTGCCCTTTTGCTTCCGTTTCAATAGGCAAAAGCCTACTGCACCTCATGGTAAAATAGACCCTGCCGCAAGCCACTTAGCTGACATTCTGGTCATGTGTACAGTGGTTCCCAAGCCTCTTTTTACTAAACCCTCAAATGCTTGTCTTAAAGGGGTTGTAAACCCCCCCTGTTTTTTCATCTTAATGCATCCTATTAAGTCAGTCAGTGGCCCCCCAGCCCCCCATTTTACTCACCTTAGCCCTGGAATGTCCCATGCCAAGGGCGTGCAGTCTCTCTGCCCGGGGTTCTCGACTTTTCTTTGGATATATTGATAGCAGTGCAGCCATTGGCTCCCACTGCTTTTAATCAAATCCAAAGATGTGGCCGAGTCCTGCATTCGGCAGCTATGGACGCCAAATGATGGACTCAGGAACCCCCTCTGCAAGGTAACCCCCTTGGGAGAGTGCTTTTCCACTGGGTTATCTAATGTGGGGAGGAGCCACGAGAGCCGCCGAGGGACCCCAGAAGAGGACAATCGGGGAAACACTGTGCAAAACGAACTGCACAGTGGAGGTAAGTATAGCATGTTTGTTAAAAAAATAAAAAAATTAACATTTAGTATCCCTTTAAGCCTAGTACACACTGGCCAAATGTCGGCCTGCCTAAGCCAGTTTAATAGAAATCAGCTGGTCCAACGAAGGCTCGTGACCAAAAAAAGTCTACCAATCTAACCCCAATCAGTGCTCTAAGCCAATGGCTGTGAGCTCTGACCCGAGTGTTCTTGGGGGGGGGGGTGCGTGATCCCCCTTTCAAAGCACAATCGTTTTGCAGGGGAGAGAGCTGTACTAACATTGGATTGTTAGTACAGTGGCTCCGACCTGAGCTGCTAGTTTTTTTTTCATTCAACCCTCTGGGTTGAATGAGAAAAAAAAACTAGTAGTGTGTACCAGGCTTAAGATGGTACAATGGCCCCTTTTATTCTATAAAATGTTGGTTTAATTATAATTGTAGACTTGTGTTAGCTATGATGTCAAACACTGTATTTTGCATTCAAAAGCAGTTACTCTCAAACACATACTTTCGAATGCAAACCACAACAAAAGTCTGTGTTTGACCTGCTTTGCCTTCAATATGGATACATTTCAATAGATCTTGCGGCATCCAGAGACACAAAGCAAATCCACACTGCACTGTTAAGGTAAATAGGAATCTGCTAACCTGCAGAAAAAACACCTGTGTAAACAGGGCCTTACAATATTTCACAGAAGATTTTTAGAAGAAAGATGTCACTACAAAGCAATTTAAAGTGATTATTTAGGCTAAGATATATACATTTTTAAATAAGAAAATATATTTACCTGCTAATGGTATTGCACAGTGCGGCAGTGAACATCACCTTCTGGGGTCCCCTGCCAGAAATCTTGGCTACTCCTCATCTCCGTGTGCCAGCTTCCTATTGGGGAGCACGTACACACACAGCGCCACTCAGACTCATCCCCTGCCTCTGATCGCAGGATTTGATTGGCAGCAGCAGGAGCCAATGGCTCATACTGCTGCCTCTCTGTCCTCTGAATGCAGGAAGAGAGGCGAGAGCCGCTACAGACAGGCACAGCGCTGGATTGAGTAAGTATAAAGGGAGATGAGGGGGCGATAAAAATACAGGGACATTTTTTACTTTAATGCAGGGAATGCATTCAGATAAAACATGCCCTAGACCATTTTAGGTTAGGAAAATAAATTAGAAGCTGATGGAAATTAAGTACTTGTCATAAAATGAATCCCCCCACTTTTGTTAATAAGGCATATGGTATGTTAGGTATACCTAATAACCTTTGCCTATATTAAACATCTAAATAATTAAACTCAAAAATATATTCTAATTTAAATAATAAAGTGCACATAATTGTAAGTAATTGGGGAAAATAAGACTCTTGATCTTGCAACGAATAGGGACAAACTATAGGTAATGAGCGGTGTTGAGTCATTGGTTATTAAAGTCATTACTGCCTACCTTCCCACGTCTATCATATAAAAGCACAAAAACATAATCAGAACGTCTCAAAACATGTTTTCTGTGAAAAGTTGGATTCCTGTATACTGATCTGAAGTTGAATGGGTTAAATTTAGTGAGGTGCCCTTGCTCAAACACTCTTCTCTTTCTTCCAGAAGGGTGCGGTGCTTGGCTTTATGCTTTATGTACGATACAGCACAGCAACGCGTCTCAACATGTGACAATGGATAATACAGAACATTGACTTCTGGTTGCGTAATTAGATGCTAAGGACACACAGAGAAATGAGTGACAGATTTTAAGAAAAATGTTGATGCAAGCCTAAACAGCAGCCAAAACATTAGAAAAAGAGGTCTGAGGTGTACAAAGATACAGAGCCCAACAAGTTCCAATGTATTAACTCGTTCCTCCTTATGTGTACTGTTCTTGTCCTATGCTGAAAAAATTAATAGTACTCTTTTAACCATTATCATTTTATCAGATTGGAGTACAGCATTGTTATATACTTTGTGTTGGACACCTGCTAATGGGAGGCTTCCTAACTGGGATGTAGACATGTGCATTCGTTTTCATCCGAATGCATTTTCGTCCGAATTTCAGATATTTTTGTTATCGCATTCGTTTTCATTTGTTAAAAACAAATGAAAACGAATGCGCAGAATCCGAAAACCGAAAGATCCGATATAAACAAATGCTTTATTTAAGTTACAACAACAGTTCGATATAGATAGGAGATTCGACATGATGCTGACAATAACAATCTGTGTCTATCGAACCTGTGGTCGAATGTGCCTAACCTTAACTCTATCAGTCCAAGATTATTCTACATAGAGAGGAAAGATTCGACATTATAGAGAGAAAAGATTCGACATAGAGTGAAAATATTCGACTTTATAGACAGAAAAGATTTAACATTATAGAGAGAGAAGATTTGACATTATAGCGAGAAAAAAAAAATCGCTGCTGGAATTGAGTGGGGGAAGTAAAATAAAAATAATAATGATAATGAATGTTATTGGCTGATTGTAACCAAAGAGGAGGAACAGTAAAATAGCTAAAACTAATTTGACAATTCAACATGAAAGACAAAGATTCGACAAAGCATCGAAAAACATACAAACATTGAATCTGTCATTGAAGGCTTATGGTGTCTGTCAAAAGTTCTAAGAAGATTTGACAAGCAGCTAAACTGTACGATGCCGCAATCATACATTTCCGGTCAAATGCTCGGCCCATAGGCTATAGAAAAATTCTAATGTTGGTTGACTAGTAATAATAATTAATAAATATAATTATTACTAGTCATACAACATTAGAATGCTAACATAGCTAGCTTGTAGGTGGAACATTCGCCTGGAAATGTAGGATCGCGGCATCGTACTGTTACAATTTCTAACAAAGAACTAAATAAATAAAAACGAATTTCGGGAGTAACTAAATTAATTTTTTTTTCAGACGAAAACGAAATTTCGAAACAAAATATTTCAGTGTGCACATGTCTACTGGGATGTAGACAATTTGAGTGTGAGTGGCCCATAGCAGTGCTTGTTAACAATAAAGGGAAATATTGGTAAGACCTCCATGATGGTTTGTTAGTTTTATCCACAGGCTCAATAACCCTGGCAATAAAAAAAAGTTATTTTCTACAAATTTGTACACTAAAGTCCATGAAAATGTTACTTACAGTATATCGGTCAATAATATCAAGTAAAGGGTTTGGTATGTATTGCCCCAGCATATATAGCATTAAACAAACTGTTGCCTTCTGAATATTGGTCCTCTGTTGTAATAATTATCTCAGAAGCAGTGGCGTAACTAGAGACTTCAGGGCCCCGGTGCAAGAAATCATGAAGGGCCCCCCCCCCCCCCCCCGAAAAGACTGATTTTGATACTTAATTTTTTTACACTGTACAACAAAGTAAAACAATTCTGTTTCTGATTTCACATGAGGGGGGGTGGCTGCAGTGGCAGTGCCATCCTCTCCCACCACCACCTGAGCCTCTTACTGATCTCATCACTATCCCCCCACAACCTCTGTTGTAAAAGTAATAGGGGGATAGGGATGAGATCAGTGGTGCGGCTGTAGGGGGATGGGATCAGTAAGAGGCACGGGTGGTGGCGGGAGAGGATGGCATCACCACTGCCACCCCCCTCAAGTACCACCGGCACCACCCCCCTCATGTATCACCACTACCACTCCGCTCTAGTATCACCGCTACCACCCCCCCTCAAGTACCAGCAGTGGTACTTGAGGGGGGTGGCTGCAGCAGCAGTGTTGGTGCCATCCTCTCCCACCACCACCTGTGCCTATTACTGATCCCATCCTCCCACCACTGATCTCAGCCCTATCCCCCATCACCTCTGTTGTAGAAGTAATGGGGGGGATAGGGATGAGATCAGTGGTGGGGGGATGGGATCAGTAAGAGGCACAGGTGGTGGAGGTTGGCATCGATTGCTCAGCTCTGAAAAAATGTCACTTACTGTCAATCAATCGAATCCTTGGGAATTCCGTTCGATCAGTTACCCTCACCATCACTGTGCCTTCTAATCTCCCGCCAGGATGCCTTCTTGTCTCATTGGTAGACGGCATAGGTACTCCACGCAGAGAGGAAAGCTCCTCCCCCGCCTTCTCTCATTGGTGTCAGCCCCCAGTCTCAGCGCTGCCTCTGCCCAGGCCCAGATTTATTCCCTTTGCTGCCCCAAGGCCAGGTCCTTCAATGCCACCCCCCCACACACACACACACACACACCATCACATAGGGGGACTCCCCAGAGAGCCCCCCTTACATCAGGGTCCCCAGAGAGCCTTCCCCTACATTAGGGTCCCCAGAGAACCTTCCTACTTACATCAGGGTCCCCAGAGAGCCTTCCTACTTACATCAGGGTCCCCAGAGAGCCTTCCTACTTACATCAGGGTCCCCAGAGAGCCTTCCCCTACATTAGGGTCCCCAGAGAACCTCCCCTTACATCATGGTCTCCAGAGAACCTCCCCTTACATCAGGGTCCCCAGAGAACCTCCCCTTACATCAGGGTCCCTAGAGAACCTCCCCTTACATTAGTGTCCCCAAAGAACCTCCCCTTACATTAGTGTCCCCAGAGAGCCTCCCCTCCTACATTAGTGTCCCCAGAAAGTCCCTCCTTACATCAGGGTCCCCAGAGAGCCTCCCCTACATTAGTGTCCCCAGAGAGCCTCCCCTCCTACATTAGTGTCCCCAGAAATTCCCTCCTTACATCAGGGTCCCCAGAGAGCCTCCCCTACATTAGTGTCCCCAGAAAGTCCCTCCTTACATCAGGGTCCCCAGAGAGCCTTCCCCTACATCAGTGTCCCCAGAGAACCTCCCCTTACATCGGGGTCCCTAGAGAACCTCCCCTTACATTAGTGTCCCCAAAGAACCTCCCCTTACATTAGTGTCCCCAGAGAGCCTCCCCTCCTACATTAGTGTCCCCAGAAAGTCCCTCCTTACATCAGGGTCCCCAGAGAGCCTCCCCTCTTACATTAGTGTCCCCAGAGAGTCTCCCCTCTTACATTAGTGTCCCCAGAGAGCCCCTTTCTTTACATCAGGGTCCCCAGAGAGCCCCCCTTACATTAGTGTCCCCAGAGAGCCTCCCCCTCACAGTAGTGTCCCCAGAGAGTCTCCCCCTACATCAGGGCCCCCAGAGAGTCTCCCCATACATTAGGGCCCCCAGAGAGTCTCCCCATACATTAGGGCCCCCAGAGAGTCTCCCCCTACATCAGGGTCCCCAGAGAGTCTCCCCCTACATCAGGGTCCCCAGAGAGTCTCCCCCTACATCAGGATCCCCAGAGAGCCCCCCCTACATCAGGGTCCCCAGAGAGTCTCCCCCTACATCAGGGTCCCCAGAGAACCTCCCCTTACATCAGGGTCCATAGAGAACCTCCCCTTACATTAGTGTCCCCAGAGAGCCTCCCCTTTTACATTAGTGTCCCCAGAGAGTCTCCCCCTACATCAGGGTCCCCAGAGAGCCTCCCCTCTTATATTAGTGTCCCCAGAGAGTCTCCCCCTACATTAGGGTCCCCAGAGAGTCTCCCCCTACATCAGGGTCCCCAGAGAGTCTCCCCCTACATCAGGGTCCCCAGAGAGTCTCCCCCTACATCAGGGTCCCCAGAGAGTCTCCCCCCTACATCAGGGTCCCCAGAGAGTCTCCCCCTACATCAGGGTCCCCAGAGAGTCTCCCCCTACATCAGGGTCCCCAGAGAGTCTCCCCCTACATCAGGGTCCCCAGAGAGTCTCCCCCTACATCAGGGTCCCCAGAGAGCCCCCCTTACACCAGGGTCCCCAGAGAGCCTCCCCTCTTACATTAGTGTCCCCAGAGAGTCTCCCCTTACATCAGGGTCCCTAGAGAACCTCCCCTTACATTAGTGTCCCCAAAGAACCTCCCCTTACATTAGTGTCCCCAGAGAGCCTCCCCTCCTACATTAGTGTCCCCAGAAAGTCCCTCCTTACATCAGTGTCCCCAGAGAGCCTCCCCTACATTAGTGTCCCCAGAGAGCCTCCCCTCCTACATTAGTGTCCCCAGAAATTCCCTCCTTACATCAGGGTCCCCAGAGAGCCTCCCCTACATTAGTGTCCCCAGAAAGTCCCTCCTTACATCAGGGTCCCCAGAGAGCCTTCCCCTACATCAGTGTCCCCAGAGAACCTCCCCTTACATCGGGGTCCCTAGAGAACCTCCACTTACATTAGTGTCCCCAAAGAACCTCCCCTTACATTAGTGTCCCCAGAGAGCCTCCCCTCCTACATTAGTGTCCCCAGAAAGTCCCTCCTTACATCAGGGTCCCCAGAGAGCCTCCCCTCTTACATTAGTGTCCCCAGAGAGTCTCCCCTCTTACATTAGTGTCCCCAGAGAGCCCCTTTCTTTACATCAGGGTCCCCAGAGAGCCCCCCTTACATTAGTGTCCCCAGAGAGCCTCCCCCTCACAGTAGTGTCCCCAGAGAGACTCCCCCTACATCAGGGCCCCCAGAGAGTCTCCCCATACATTAGGGCCCCCAGAGAGTCTCCCCATACATTAGGGCCCCCAGAGAGTCTCCCCCTACATCAGGGTCCCCAGAGAGTCTCCCCCTACATCAGGGTCCCCAGAGAGTCTCCCCCTACATCAGGATCCCCAGAGAGCCCCCCCTACATCAGGGTCCCCAGAGAGTCTCCCCCTACATCAGGGTCCCCAGAGAACCTCCCCTTACATCAGGGTCCATAGAGAACCTCCCCTTACATTAGTGTCCCCAGAGAGCCTCCCCTTTTACATTAGTGTCCCCAGAGAGTCTCCCCCTACATCAGGGTCCCCAGAGAGCCTCCCCTCTTACATTAGTGTCCCCAGAGAGTCTCCCCCTACATTAGGGTCCCCAGAGAGTCTCCCCCTACATCAGGGTCCCCAGAGAGTCTCCCCCTACATCAGGGTCCCCAGAGAGTCTCCCCCTACATCAGGGTCCCCAGAGAGTCTCCCCCTACATCAGGGTCCCCAGAGAGTCTCCCCCTACATCAGGGTCCCCAGAGAGTCTCCCCCTACATCAGGGTCCCCAGAGAGTCTCCCCCTACATCAGGGTCCCCAGAGAGTCTCCCCCTACATCAGGGTCCCCAGAGAGCCCCCCTTACACCAGGGTCCCCAGAGAGCCTCCCCTCTTACATTAGTGTCCCCAGAGAGTCTCCCCTTTTACATTAGTGTCCCCAGACAACCCCACCTTACAACAGGGTCCCCAGAGAGTCTGCCCTTACATAAGGGTCACCAGAGAGCCCCCCTTACACCAGGGTCCCCAGAGAGTCTCCCCCTACATCAGGGTCCCCAGAGAGCCCCCCCCCCTACACCAGGGTCCCCAGAGAGTCTCCCCCTACATCAGGGTCCCCAGAGAGTCTCCCCCTACATCAGGGTCCCCAGAGAGTCTCCCCCTACATCAGGGTCCCCAGAGAGTCTCCCCCTACATCAGGGTCCCCAGAGAGTCTCCCCCTACATCAGGGTCCCCAGAGAGTCTCACCCTACATCAGGGTCCCCAGAGAGTCTCCCCCTACATCAGTGTCCCCAGAGAGTCTCCCTCTACATCAGGGCCCCCAGAGAGTCTCCCCCTACATCAGGGCCCCCAGAGAGCCCCCCTCTTACATTAGTGTCCCCAGAGGCCCCCTTCCTTACATTAGTGTCCCCAGAGGCCCCCTTCCTTACATTAGTGTCCCCAGAAGCCCCCCCTTACATTAGTGTCCCCAGAAGCCCCCCCTCTTACATTAGTGACCCCAGAAGCCTCCCCTTACATTAGTGTCCCCAGAGGCCCCCTTCCTTACATTAGTGTCCCCAGAAGCCCCCCCTTACATTAGTGTCCCCAGAAGCCCCCCTTTCAATTAGTGTCCCTAGAAGCCCCCCCTCTTACATTAGTGTCCCCAGAAGCCCCCCTCTCTTACATTAGTGTCCCCAGAGGCCCCTTTCCTTACATTAGTGTCCCCAGAAGCCCCCTTCCTTACATTAGTGTCCCCAGAAGCCCCCCCTTACATTAGTGTCCCCAGAAGCCCCCCCTTACATTAGTGTCCCCAGAAGCCCCCCCTCTTACATTAGTGTCCCCAGAAGCCCCCTTCCTTACATTAGTGTCCCCAGAAGCCCCCCTCTTACATTAGTGTCCCCAGAGGCCCCCTCTTACATCAGGGTCCCCAGAAGCCCCCTTCCTTACATTAGTGTCCCCAGAAGCCCCCCTCTCTTACATTAGTGTCCCCAGAGGCCCCCTTCCTTACATTAGTGTCCCCAGAAGCCCCCTTCCTTACATTAGTGTCCCCAGAAGCCCCCCTCTTACATTAGTGTGCCCAGAAGCCCCCCTTTCAATTAGTGTCCCCAGAAGCCCCCCCTCTTACATTAGTGTCCCCAGAAGCCCCCCCTCTCTTACATTAGTGTCCCCAGAGGCCCCCTTCCTTACATTAGTGTCCCCAGAAGCCCCCTTCCTTACATTAGTGTCCCCAGAAGCCCCCTCTCTTACATTAGTGTCCCCAGAGCCCCCCCCCTCTTACATCAGGGTCCCCAGAAGCCCCCTTCCTTACATTAGTGTCCCCAGAAGCCCCCTCTCTTACATTAGTGTCCCCAGAGGCCCCCCCTCTTACATTAGTGTCCCCAGAAGCCCCCCTCTCTTACATTAGTGTCCCCAGAGGCCCCCTTCCTTACATTAGTGTCCCCAGAAGCCCCCTTCCTTACATTAGTGTCCCCAGAAGCCCCCCCTCTTACATTAGTGTCCCCAGAAACCCCCCCTCCCTTACATTATTTTTCCCAGAATCCCCCCTTACATTAGTGTGCCCAGAAGCCCCCCTTTCAATTAGTGTCCCCAGAAGCCCCCCCTCTTACATTAGTGTCCCCAGAAGCCCCCCCTCTCTTACATTAGTGTCCCCAGAGGCCCCCTTCCTTACATTAGTGTCCCCAGAAGCCCCCCTCTCTTACATTAGTGTCCCCAGAAGCCCCCTTCCTTACATTAGTGTCCCCAGAAGCCCCCTCTCTTACATTAGTGTCCCCAGAGGCCCCCCCCTCTTACATCAGGGTCCCCAGAAGCCCCCTTCCTTACATTAGTGTCCCCAGAAGCCCCCTCTCTTACATTAGTGTCCCCAGAGGCCCCCCCCCCCCTCTTACATCAGGGTCCCCAAACAGCTGATTCCCCCTTGCAGAAGTTCCCCTGGCTGGTGGAGGTGGCGATCGGCAGCTCTATAGTGTCCACAGGCAGGGGGATCTCACTGGGGCTTGTAGTTCTCCGAATCATGAATACAGCAGAGGGGGAGGGGCCTCTGACCCGGGCATCAACAACAGTGTGCAAGCAGAGAGAAAGTGAAACTGATACCTGCTCGGGTCAGAGGCCCCTCCCCTCTCTGTATACACTGACACTGGAGTACTACAAGCCCCAGGGAGACCTGCCCACACAGTCACCATAGAGCTGCCGCCTGCCGATCTTCCATCTCCTACCACATCCCCCAACTGCACTCTAAACAGCCAGCCAGAGGTGCAGGGGGAGATGCCGGGTCTTGGGGGGGGTTGCTGCGATGCCGCCCCTGGATTTACTGCCAGTGCCTTGTCAGCACCCGATCCAGCGGCAGAACGGCTCCACACTGGCAGGCGGTGGGCGGGCCCCTCACAAGGGCGGCGAGCGGGCCCCCCTGACTTGGCTAAACCACAGGGCCCAGTCGCAACCGCGACTGCTGCACCTATGAAAATTCCGCCACTGCTCAGAAGGTAATTTATATGCCCACTTTGTTGTTATCTGTTTAAGCCCACCATAATGCTTGCTTTCAAGGGATAAAATTGCAGATGTTCCATTCCTTAGAATTTCTGTGCCCTAATTTTTCTTATAATTTCAACATAGCAATTTAAAAATGTATTATGTCAAATATTAATTCTAGGGTTGTCCCGATACCACTTTTTTAGGACCGAGTACAAGTACCGATACTTTTTTTCATGTACTGGCCGATACCGAATACCGATACTTTTTTTAAATGTCATGTGACAGTTTTCAAACCACAATACAGACTAAGGATATTTTCTTTAGAATTATGAAGAACACTAACTCAAGACATTATAAAAGAATAAAAATGAGTAAAAATTAATAAAAATGTTTTATTTGCTTGTCACGCAGTAGTAAAAAACTCAAAGAATTTTCACAGAACATGTTGATAAATACAAAAAAAGTATCGGCAGAAGCATCGGGAGCATTTGCGCGAGTACTAGTACTCCCACAAATACTCGGTATTGGTCCCGATATCGATACTAGTATCGGTATCGGGACAACCCTAATTAATTCTCAAAATAAATATGTAAAACCTTTATTTGGAACTGGAGTGGTACATTTCCACAAAAATATATTTTCCTATCCTATAATGTTCTTTAATGTACCAACCCCTTCCAGCCCAAAATTGATGAGTGGTTAGGCTGCATTTAAGAGTCATGCATACAATGATGTATATCTTTTTTTTCAGATAGGGTAATCTTTGCATATGGAAAAAGGGTGTAAAGGGGCGCTGGATGCACAAAATCAATACAAGGTATGTTATAACTATGTATACTCAAGTGCATATATATACATTAAATTATATAGTCTATTATACAAACAAAAACCATCAAAAGTGATAAATATTGTGAACTAGTGTCCATACAATAAAGTGCAGAGAAAGTCCCAATAGTGCTATACGATAAGCACCCAATGGCAGATCACAGCCAAAGTAGCGTATAAATTGCAGTTCAGGAACCACCACCAAAATGTTGCACCCGATGTGATCAATAGAAATGGCTCCTTACCAATAACAATGGACTCTTTTAATTAAAAAAGAAGTCATAAACTGCTTTTGTCAATAGGATGACTCAGAACGATCCGGATAGGCAAATCAGATGATCCAATATTCGTATGGATAAGAGTCATAGAAATAGAAAGGCAATCATAGTGAAGTATTGTTTATTAAAAATATTATAAAAAGTAACATGCCAAATGGCTGCTTACTTAGGTTGTGCCCTAATCCCGGCACTGAGGCTTGTAGCGTATATTCGATATCCAATCGAATGCGTGGATTCGGAGAAGGATCGGTGGTCCGTCGCGCTGCTAGTCCCACTAGCCGGCGTGCGTTCTCCCATCGGAAATCAGTGTGGATTCGGAGAAGGAACGAAAATCCGTCGCACTTCTAGTCCCACTAGCCGGCGTGCGTTCCACCGTCGGAAACCAGCGGACCCGGAAATCGGAAGTGGTATGGGAATGCGTAACTGGTTAGCGCCTCGACGTACGTTTCGTAAGTTTACGTCATCAGGAATCATTGCATATACATTTGAGATCCCATTAATATATAGTGACTGGTAAATTGGCAAAAACTAGATATAGTTGTTTCTATTTGCCAGTGACAAATCTTTTATGGGTGTCACACATCAGGGTGGATGTAGTCTGGCCATAGGCTTTTACCAATGATCAATGTCTTAAAAGTGCCCGTTCTCCCCAGTGACCCCCTGCAAATTTTGACTGCATGGAAGCTCCTAGGTTGTAGTCCTTAAAATTACCCTACCAATGAAAAAAAAGAGATACGCAATCATTAAATGGCAGAGTCCTAAAAAAGTATAGGCCAGAGGTCGGGATAGATGGCAGACAGTTCCAGTCAAGCTACTAGGCAGAAGGTCGCTACAGATGGCAGACCACAGATGGCAGACAAGTGATAGAAACGAATATCCAAGCTGCATTTTAACCAGAAGCAACAGTTCTGCAGCAGATATTAGAAGACTGAGTTGTAACCAGAGTTTCAGTACACTGGCTTAAGCAATTGGTAATTGAAATGGACCAAATTTAGGTTTACCGACATGCCATGATGAATATCACTAGT
Source organism: Rana kukunoris (assembly GCA_029574335.1). Taxonomy (NCBI): domain Eukaryota; kingdom Metazoa; phylum Chordata; class Amphibia; order Anura; family Ranidae; genus Rana; species Rana kukunoris. Next base: position 112,616,332 of record CM056049.1, on the reverse strand, counting down.
GGTGTAACAACAGGCATAGCAGCCCACATAGCTGCTAGAGGTGGATGTTATGGAGGTTGTCAAAGCATATAAATTGTGAAGACTACATTCTACAAAGCTTACTTGAGGGATCACAAGTACGTATAGTCACAGTTCCCTATTGTTTGATCTGTTTTGTTTAGCTATGTTATGCTGGGTACAGAAGAATCAAAATTTAGCCAGTTCAGCAGGGACCAGATGAATTTTTATCTGTGTGTGGCCCTCCTTGTTCGACAAAAGTTGATCATTTGATAGCTTTTTTATAGAATGATCACACTGAAAAACATTCATCGGTCGTGGCCTCATCAGTGCATACTGACAGTAGAGAGTCCTGGATCAGTGCAGGATCAGTAACAATTATGTAATCAAATAAAATATCTTGATGGTTATTAATATTGCTACTGTAGCTCTACAACCAACACGTTCAGCTCTTTCTTGCTTAGTGGTGGGAGGTCTTGGAATTTACAATACGTCACTAGGATCCTAGATCTGATTTGCTGAAAAAGATAGGAAAGCTGCTGAGTACAGACTAAGCAGTTTGCTGGATAATTAGGGTTAAAAGCAAATTACTTGCACTCAGGCCCATCGCGACAAGGCAAGCAAACCAAGCAATTGCTCGGGGCGCCGAGCTGGCCTGGGGCCCCCAAGCACGGCCCTTCCCGCATTTCCTATAAATGCTGCAGCCGTCTGAGTGCTCTATAGAGAGCCTCAGGTGGCTACAGCACTGCTGCCTCTCTCATCATTTCTTCCCCTTCCCTGTAGCGTGGACGAGCTCCTCTTTCTTCCTCCTGTCAGTCCCGGGTACCCCGCAGTACAGGAGATTCAGTTACCTGTTCTCAGCCGGACTGACAGGAAGTGCACACTGAGTGCTCACTTCCTTTCAGTCTGGCTGGGAACAGGAAACGGAATTTCCTGCCACGTGATACGGTGGGGGGGAGGGGTAAAAAGAACATAGGGAGGGAGCGGGGAAGTAAAAAGAACACAGGGACGGAGGGGGGAAGTAAAAAGAACATGGGGGGGGTAAAAAAATATTCAATTGTTGAAAATGTTCAGATTATATGCAACAGTATTTGCACTGTAAACCTTAAACTGTATCGCTATGCTGTGGTTCCTGTAGGCTTTGCGTGCATGCGGGGGGTGGGGTTGGGGGGCGGCCTCCATGTCCATTTTTCTTGGGGACCCCAAATTCCTTCAAACGTCCCTGCCTGCACTATTGCTCTTCCTTGACAACTTCTACCCACAACACTGGTTCCTGGTAGTGTACTGACCATGCTGACATAACTCCTGCTAACTGCCCTTGATGTAGGCATAAATAATGGTAATATCAGTATTTTCACAGCGGACACGTCCAGATGCCATTAAGAGAGGTTACCATGGGGCCCATCATTTTTTTGCTATGAGGTCCCATGATTTTTAGTTGACACAGCCATGCACCCAATCATGGGACAGCCACATATTGTAGATCACTCTGGGCCAGATTCAGGTAGATGAGAGCATCTTTGCTCCAGAGTAACGCTTCTCATTTACGTTACTCTGCCGAAATTTTAGGAGCAAGTGCTGTTATTCATGAAGCACTTGCTCCTAAAGTTGCGGCAGCGCATCGCAAATGAGCCGGCGGAATTCAAATTGGGCGGGTACGGGGCGTGTATTATTAAAACTAAGCGCGATCCCGCGCGAACGTACTGCGCATGCGTCGAGTGTCAAAGCATCCCCGTGCGCATGCTCCAAATTCTGTGAATGAACGTCAATGACGTCACATTCCCATTCAGGAACTTTTTACGCAAGCGACGCCATATTTTTTTTCCGACGCCTATACCTAACATAGGACACTCCACTAGGGGGCTGCTTTATCTATGCGCCGCGTATCGCTTCCGGAAACGTCGTAACGTCACTGCGTCGCGCCCGAATTCGCTCGTGAATTGCCGATTTCCGCTCATTAACATATTTTTTGAGCGTAAATCGGCGGGAACGCCCCTGGCGCCATTTTTAAGTTGAAGTAAGGATGCGATGGTGAAATTCAATTACGCCGATCGCATCGGAACTCCAACCCGGCGTTTCTTGTTTTCTGGTTACAGAAAACAAAAACGCCGGCTTAAAGTGACAGTTAGGCTGGCGGATCCATTGATCCGCCAGCCTAACTCTACCTGAATCTGGCCCTCTACATATTTTAGCAAATTTCCCTCCAAAGGACGGAACGTGTAAGGGTGTAGCTTATTTAACTGATGTCATCATGCTGCTAGGAATAGCCACTACACAGTGGAAGGAATAGAAGTATACTAGTGGTCATGGATTGGAGTTGTAACTCTCCGTTTCTTTGCAGTGGAGTGGCTCTTAACTATTTAAATGCCATAATATACAGTATTGAAATGTGAGTATGTCTGATTGTTTTTAACAATAAAATCTAAACAGAGAGCACGAGATTGTATCTTTATTCCATTAAGTGATATTGCCACACTGAGAGGAGATACGTGTGGAGCCCTAGATGTTGATTGGGTGAAGTGGACATGTATTGCATCTTAAATATGGTTCACACTATGAACCGCATGTGAATCATACAGGATCTTTTCAAATGAAAATTCATAGGAAAAGTCTTAGGAAAATTCATATGCCGCGTACACACGATCACTTTTCATGTCCAAAAAACGTTGTTTTTCCAATTTCCTCATTAAAAACGATGTTTCCCACACACCATTGTTTTTGAAAAATTATGAACAAAGTGTGGTGACGTACAACATGTACGACGGCACTCTAAAGGGGAAGTTCTATTCGCCTTTGGGCTGCTTTAGCCGATTCCTTGTTAGTAAAAGACGATTCACGCTTTTTTGTCTGTTACAGCATAATGAATGTCCTTACTCCATTATGAATGGTAGTTTTATCAGAACAAGCGCTCTGGTCTTATAACTTGCTTCTAAGCATGCGCGGGTTTTAAAACGTTGTTTTAGCCCACACACGATCATTTTTTACAACACAAAAATTACATTTTTAAAAACGACGTAAAAAATTGAAGCATGTTCGATTTTTTTTTGTCGTTTTCAGAAGACAAAAAACGATGTGAAGCCCACACACGATCATTTTAAGCCCAGGTTCACACTGGGTACGATTTAGTTCGATTTGAGATGCGATTTCACATGTGAAATCGCATCTCAAATCGGCGGCAATTGCCGGAAATGACACCGTCCTAATCGGTGCGACGCCGCATCTGCGGCGCTGCACCGATTTCAAAAAGTAGTTCCTGTATTACTTTTTGCGATTTCAGGACACGATTTACATTGACATCTGTGCAGAACCCTGCACAGATGTCTCCTAAATCGCGCCAAAATCGGGACTGCCAGAGGGAGTGAAATTGCGCGAGTTCAGCTGAAATCGCGCGATTTCACTCCCGCAGCCCAGTGTGAAGAACCAGGGCTCAATGACGTTTTTAAAAATGTCATTTTATTCCATCACAAAAAACGACTGTGTGTCCGCGGCAATACAATTCCTGGAACATGTGTTGTTTGAAAGATTTTGTTTGTTTTTAACATTTAATTTTGGAAGGAATGGACTTAACTGAACAAAACCCACACACATAGAAATGTGTTCCTTTGAGATATTTTTTCCATCTTGCTCCTTCGAATTTTCTTGTCATTGTGGTTAAAAAGAAATGTCGATTTGACTCACTTAATAGTTAGAAAAACAAATTAACATTCTAAGGCCAGCTTTAGGATTACAGAAAGCCCCCTCTTCAAAGGGGAAATTGTTCTATAGTTCCCAGAGATAGCTGGGAACAATGCTAATGACAAGGCAGAGAGCAAAGGAAGTTATCAGCTGACAAGGTTTTTGGCAGAATGACAGAGGTGTTATGCAGCCCATAGATTATTTGATTTCTATGAGTGGAAAGAAAGAAAATAGCCTGATTTCCCCATCAACAAAGTCAGTATTGATGGGGGAAGGCCTCCCGTAGCGCTAATGTTTTCCATATTTCGCGGGGAGCCTTCCCGGCCAGCAGAGCACAATGATTACTCCTTGTAGGAGAATTTGACAGGCTGGATGGATCGACTTGGGTACAATCAGCCTGCACATACATGGATCTAATCTCGTCCAGTCCCTGCTAATTCGGCTGAATTTCGATCCATGTGTCTCGCCAAGGAGTGCTGGCTGTTTCTTTGATTTGTATTTATACAATGTCATAATTGGTCCTGCACCCTTCTATACTGACTGTGTGACAGTGCAGGCCAGGATGCTGAATGTTGGTTACTTTGGCTTTCACCAGCACCCCCAAGATATTCATGCTACCCACTCTTGGGCATTCATGCACAGTGTTGAAATAGCTTTCTGGCTGGTAAGTATGTTGGCAACTAGCACCATTGATTGCTGAGACATACTGCAAAGCCTTTAGTGGTCTTTGTGGTGCGCTGAGCTTCTACTGTGTCTCTGCACCTCTCTCTTATTTTTTGCAGTATCTATAGGACAGGAAATTAAGTCAAATCTACCCAAAGGGAAAAAAAAGCAACAAACATAACAGCAGTTTTAACCTCCCCTACTCTATCCAATATGAAAAAAAGTTTTGGCTTTAGATATACTTTAAGTTTCAGAGAGAAAAGGGGAGTAGAATAGATTTATTTATTGTTATGTTCAGTATGTATTGCATGTTAAGCAGTTGTTTATATGTTGTTTTATGAATTAGTCTACAAATTAGCTGTTGCGCACTGCAGGTAACCTAAAATTCATTTTAGAAATATAGATGTCGTTTTTTTGGAAGTCTATTTTAGTATGTCGGAGCAGGTTTATGATGATCTGGGGAGCTATTAGATTTTATGCTGCTTGGATATCCTTAGGAAGTTATCATCTATTACAGAGAACAATTTTGTTGTATGATGGGCATACTGGGGCATTTTCCTACACATAAATGTGTAAAAAAAAAATTGGCTCAAACTTACTAGTTTTCTAAATAACCATCAGAAGATCTTTAATTTGTCTGGAGTACTACACATCATCCTTTTTTTTTCCTTTTTTTTCTTTTCACGCATAATATACTGGCCTTTTGACCCTATAATACACAGGAAAATGATCACAATTCATATGCCATAAAATATCTTATCACTTTATTACGTTCAGGCCAGAATTAGGCTATGCAGCATTATCCTGTGTGGTGATTCCAGCAATACCAACCATTGATGGGGCACTGATAGGCGGCACTGATAGGCGGCACAGATGGGTGCAGATAGGCGACATGGATGGGCACAGATGGGTGCATGGATGGGCACTGATAGGTCGCACGAATGGGCACTGATAGGTGGCACGGATTGGCACTAATAGGTGGCACGGATGGGCATGGATGGGCACTGATGTACTGTAATATATTGTAATGATGGATGCCAATCAGTGCCAAACAATGCCTGCCAATCAGTGATGCCCATTGTGGGCACTGATTGGCATCCATTGTGGGCATTGATTGTCATCCCTGGTGGTCTAGGGTGGCATACCTGGTGGTGGGCATCCCTGGTGGTCTGGTGGCATCCCTGGTGGTCTAGTGTGGGCATTCTCAGGGGAGGCTGCGCTGATAATCGATCAGCACAAACCCCCCTGTCAGAGGAGCAGCCGATCGGCTCTCCTCTACTCGCGTCTGACAGACGCGAGTGAGGAAAATCATCATGGGTCTTCTTGTTTACATCGTGATCAGCCGTGATTGGACACGGCTGACCACATGGTAAAGAGTCTCCGTCAGAGACTCTTTATCTAGATCGGTGTTGTGGGGTGTCAGACTGACACCCCGCAACAATGATCACCACAATGCACGCCCCCGGGGGCGTGCACCGGCTCAAAATCCTGAAGACGTCTGGTCAGGATATTGAAACCACTTTGCTGCCGTCATTTTGTAATAGGGCGGGTGGCAAGTGGTTAAACACTCTTTTAAACTAGGGGTTAATAAGTAGGAGGAAATACTTACCTTGACTGTCACTCCCCGCTACAGCCATCACACTCCTTTGCTTTCTTAACAGGCCCTAGAATTCCTCATGCACAGTGCAGGGCAACTTGTCCTGCATTGTATGTGATGACATTAGCAAGGGGGTAGTTGCACAATCAAGCATGGCTTTGTGGGACTGGTTGTCCGGCAGGGAGGAAGTCTGCAGGAGCAAGGAATAAGGTAAGTATTTCTGCCTCTTCTTTAACCCTTAAAACCCAGACAGAGACAAGGGGTAACTTGGAAGGGGGAGTACCTGCACCTATTCTCTGAGAAAAAAAAGCTCTGCTCATAACTAGTCTAAAATAGTAATGTTCAGTTTTGGGATTATAACTTTTAAACTGATTTATAAATGACATAGACTGAGATTAAATGTTTCTGTGTTTGCAGATGCAGCATTGTCAGTTTGGGGGAAAGAGTTTTAGATATACTAGCAGATTTAGATACTCCAGCTCACACTTCATAAGCAGTTGCAGCAAATGTTTTTTTTCCTTTTGGGTAAAAATGTACATACATAAAAGCTGATCATTGTAAGTACCCATGTCAATGGTAAATGGTTTGTCTTATCCATGTGTCTGATATATCTTGTTCTAGAGCTTTTGAAAAACAACAGACTAACTGTCTGGATCACCAGATGGAAACAGAAGAAAGAAAGCCTAAAAAAGAAAACAAATGCAGCCACCACATATAAGAATTGGTAAGATGCAATTGGGTATTATACCGCTTTAAGTAAACATGCCTTTTTTAGATTTGTTAAAATTGGTGGGATGAGGGTTTCTTGTGGTTCGTCTCTCCCTGGAGATAAGTTTTAAAGAAACTCTATGACCAGACCATTTATTGAAACAAAAATCTTACCATAAGGTCATATGTGCATTTTTGCTTGTACATGATTGGATGATGGAATTCAGCAGAGCTCCTGCTCATTTACTAAGCGCTGAAACAACTGCTCTTGCAGAGTGCAACAGTCTATTTGCCTTTAGAAAATCCACCCCAAAAGGTTATGCATGGAGGTGAAGGGAGGGGCGGAGGAGTTGGGCCAGCACAGAGATAAATTAGACACTCCCAGGTGAAGAGAAGGTTATGATGTACAAGTAGGGGCTGTGCTAAGGAATTGACTATACAGTTTTTTCCTAGCAAGTTCAATGGCACATTGAAATTAAATAAATAATCATTTATAGAAAGAAAACATTGCAAGCAAGCATGTAAAATACTTGATCTTTTGTGCTTTTACCTGCATTTTTAAGTCCCTTTAAGGCAAATTTTATAACTGTAAAGCTCCATACACACTATGGGGCAGATTCACATAGATGTAATCTTCCGCTGCGTAATCGAAATACGCTACGCTGCCGTCTATCACCAGACTCTATGCCGAATTCAGGTAGTTTTTTTGCGCGTACGCTATTGTATCGTATTTTTTTTCCGCCGCGCAATCGAAATACGTGAGTAGGGGGCGTGAAGCATTTAAATTAAGCGCGTCCCCGCGACGATCGAACTGCGCATGCTCTGTTCAGGAATTTCCCGCCGTGCATTGCGCGAAATCACGTCGTGACGTCATTCGTTGTTTGAGTAGCGGCGTTTACGAACATTCCTATTCCCGGACGACTTACGTTAAAAATAATAAAAGAAATCGAAAAACGTTGAAATTCGACGCGGGAACGACGGCCATACTTAACATGGGCTGTCTAATATTAGACCAGCAAAAAGCTGGTATAGTGAAACGGAAAAAAAAGATGACTAAAGGTGCCGTAAGAGATTGCGTTTGAAGAGCGAAATTTTGTGGATTCCAGGCAAAAGCTCATTAGCATACCATGAAGGTGAAAAACAACAGGAAGTCCGCCCAGTGGCCGCAATTTTCAGGCAGCGTAGATCTGAAGGCGTACTAACACGTAATAAAGTCGAAATTTAGCACGCAGGTGTCTTTTCATGGTTTGAGGATTTCGACTAGCGTAAAAACGCTCGTAAATCGAAATTACTCCTGTCTAACAACATTTACACAGGCGTAATCGCTTTGTGAATCTAGGCCTATCAGTTTTCCTGCAGGTTTTTCTCTTCAGGTTTACCAAAACCATGTACAGTAGTGCAAGGGCCTGCCTGATTGCATACAAATTGAAATTGAAAAAGTGAACCTCTGCTTTTTGGATCCCTCCCCTCCTCCGGTGTCACATTTGACACCTTTCCAGGAGAGAGCGGGGACCAGTCACGGCGCGCCGCAATCCTCGTGCATGTGCAGTTGTGAATCAAGCTTCACTGCCTGATTCCCTCACCGAGGATGGCGGTGGAAGCAGCCGAGGACCGAGCGATTGCTCAGCCTCGGCTGCTGACATCGTGGGCGCGATGGACAGGTAAGTGTCCATTTCTTAAAAGTCAGCAGCTGCCGTATTTGTAGCTGCTGGCTTTAAAAAAAAAAAAAATTATCGGCGGGACCTCCGCTTTAAGGTTTGACCTCATATTAGATGGTTTTGGTGAGCCTGAAGAGAAAAACCTGCAAGAAAACTGATAGGCCCGGATTCATGTAGATCGGCGTATCTTTATGCCTACATAGCGCATCGTCTTTACGCTACGCCGGTGCAACGTTGAGAGGCTCAACGTTGCGCCGGCGTAGCGTATAGTTGTCGGCGTAAGCAGACTTAAGTCAAAGTAGGTGGAAGCGGGCGTGCTATATTAAAATTAAATGTGACCCCATGCAAATGATAGGCTGAGCTTCAAAAACGAACTGTGCATGCGTCATCTCTTGGACGCATCCCAGTGCGCATGCTCACAGTCACATCGAAATAGCTGGCTAAGATATGTCAATACACTGCCTACGACATGAACGTAACCTACGCACAGCCCTATTCACGTACTACGTAAATGACGTAACATACGACGGCTGTTCCCTGGTCCATACCTTTGAATGGGTTGTGCCACCTATATGTGGAATAACTTTACGCCGAACGTAAGCCTAACGCAAACCGCGTATCTTTTCCGCCTGGCGCATCTATGTTCGTGAATCGGCGTATCTTACTCATTTGCATATTTAACGAATGCGTCCAGTGTAACTATGCGCCCACGATACGCCAGCGTAGACAAGTTACTTCGGGCGGCTGAAGCCTTGCTTTTCGACGTATCTAGCTTTGTGAAACATTTGTACTTACGACGGCGTATCTTTAGATATGTCGGCGTAAGTCCGTCGTGAATCCGGGCCATAGTGTGTATGGGGCTTAAGAGTATTTCAAAAAAGTTCTTCACTAAAGAAAAAGCTGTGAAAATGTGGATCATCGATGGATGTTTATTCATTTATTTATTTTTATTTATTTATTTTTACATAGAGAGACATGTCTTTTTTTTTTTTTTTTCAACCAGAATACTATGTAGTTATGTTTTTCTCACAATGATACCAGTTCATGTGCAGTTCCCTCCTGTACTAGCACTTTAATCCCTTGGCTGTCTCTCTTTTTCATTTTTGCTGACTTTCCAGCAAGGACGCACTTTATTGTCAGATAGAAAATAATAAGCTATCAACATAAGTACACAGTGCTGTTCATATTTTACTGTGAAAAATACTTAATTGGAATCAAGGCTTTTTTTTAATACTTCTGGATGGTATGTGTTTCCAAATGTTACACTGACATTTAGGCTTGTATAATGAAATAAAGCTCTCTCAATTATTGGTGCATTGCAATAATTACTCACGGCTGTGTCGTCTTCTTTTTTATAATAAAACTGATTAACGTGTTTCTGTTCGATATTATTTTCGCCTATTTCTAAATGTGGTGCAACTTACTGTTTTATAATATGGGACTGCCTTGATGCATACAATGCAGCATTAAAAGGTGTATGCCTTTCAAGTCTTGAAATTATACAGGGAGCACAAGCCACCTGCTCAGTACTTCTTCATTCACGTGTTGTTATATTGCACCTATCATGCCCAGGTAATCTGCAGAACTGGGAACCCGTATGTGCGATGCAACACACATGCAGACTTATATCCATTGCAGTGGCAGCGGCCCTGTCCATTAGGGCGCCACCCCCTCTATCCATGCCACCTCCTATATAGTAATGGATAGATTCATACATAGCATGAATCTATCCACGGCCACAGCGGACACCGGGCACAGGAATTACAGTGGCAGTTTTTTTTTAAGCACCTGATTAGAGCCATAGGCTCTAATAGGCTTTAAAATAGGGTGGACTCAGAGCACAGAGCATTGCGATCGGAGACCACCCGGGTGTTTTAAAAAAGCAAATAAATATTCTCTTTTCTATCACTGAATCGCTTCTCCCCCAATCAGGGAGCGCGGGTCTGATATCCCTTTCCCGATTGGCTGATAGATCAGGCGATCCTCTTGCACGCCTAGAAGGAGGAGCAAGGGGATGCACAGTGGAAGGTTCCATGATTCACATCACAGGACGAGGAAGAAAGGCGGCAGACACGCTGCCCATCTGCTTCCTAGATGGGGTAAGTGCAGGGCTTTGATGCCCTGGCTGTCCACCGGGGGTTTGTAGCCACCCCCCGACCAGGGGGTGGCTGTTTATGTTGCCCCCCAAAAGAATGAAACCACCAGCCGCCACTGGCTTAAGAGGTTATTCAATAAAGTAAGCCTTCAAACACCTTTAAACACCTTTCCCTATAGATACCTTAAAAGCAAACATCATAGTAATCCTTAAAGAAGGAAAAGACCCCACTTGCTGCTGTAGCTATAGGCCGATATCACTGAATTGCGATCTCAAATTATTTACAAAGATTATTTCCACTCGAATTTTGCAATATTTACAACTGCTGATACATCTTGACCAAGTGGAATTTATCCCAACTAGAGGAGCTCGGGATATTATAATTAAAGTGTTAAACTTTATTCACACTGCACAGGAGATGCGTGATCCATGCGTTATAATAGGCACAGATGCTGAAAAAGCATTTGACCGTGTTAACTGGAATTTTATGATTGCGGTCTTACGTCACATAGGCCAGTGGATATCTAAGGCCTCATACACACGAGGGGATATGTCCGCTAAAAACGGTCCGATGGACCGTTTCAGCAGACATCTCCGCTCGTGTGTATGGGCTAGCGGACAGATTTCTCCACCCGACAGATTTCAAAGCATGCTTTAAAATCCATCCGGTGGAATCTGTCCGCCCGACATGTCTGCTGGTTAGTACACTTACCAGCAGACATGTCGTCCCCCACCGCCGCCGCGCCACCGCCAAATGGATTCGGCGCATGCGCGGAAGTGTTTAACTTCCTGGTGCGGTGACGTGGCGGCATCAACGTCACCGCCGCGTCACCGTCACGTCACTGCGCCGTCCGGCGGCGGGGAATTTGATCCGATGGTGTGTACACGCCATCGGATCAAACTCCCGATCGGACATATCCGATGGAAATGGTCCGCGGACCGTTTTCATCGGATATGTCCGATAGTGTGTACGAGGCCTAAGAGTTCAACAGGGATTGTCCCTCATCTGAGAATATGTATAGGTTCCACAGCATCCAAGCATTAGAGTGTTTTTCCTGCATATTCTGGGTCGTAAGCACAAGATCTTCCAGGTTCTTAATTTCCTCTACTTTACGCAACCACAGCCCAACGGTGGGGGCGTGGTTTGTTTTCAGGTAGCCGGTATGCAGGATTTGGCAGCATTTAACAAATGCCTCACAATGGATTTTTTGTAAGATCGTGCCGGAACCGTGAAAGCGTGAAGCAGGAAGAAAGCTGGGTCTTTTGGGATTGCGTGATCTGTGAATTTTTGTATGGTCACCTCCACTGCCGTCCAGAAGGGAAGCAGCAGTGGGCACGACCAAAAGACATGAAGTAAAGTTCCCTTATCTTTCAAGCAGCGCCAACATGTGTCAGGGGTGGTAGGGAAAAATTTATGTAGGAGCTGGGGTGTATAGTACCACCTGGTTAGAATCTTGTAATTAGTTTCTTGGATTCTTGTGCAGATGGACGATTTTAGGGAGAATTGAAGAATGTTCTGCGTCTGGGTGTCTGTAAAAGTCTGTCCCAAGTCCTGTCCCCATGCGCTCAAGAACCCCAGGTCCGGTTGTGCCGGCGGGGTATTCAGTAGGGAGTATGTCTTTGATAACACCTGAGTAAGCACCCCGTCTTCCCTACAGTAGTCTTCATACGTCGTCAGGTCATGGGTGAATTGTCTGGGGTCTGGTAGTGAGTGTATGAAGTGGTGCAGCCTAATTGCCTTCCAGAACGGCAGTTGGAAGCCCCCCGTATCACTCGTTAGGCTGTCGATTGAAGCCCATCGGCCTCCGACCACAAAATGCAGGGCGCAATCTTTACCCATCGCTGCAAGTTCGCCGTAGTCTGATGGGCGCAATCCCGGTGGAAACGCCGGGTTGCCGAGGATAGGGAAAAGTGGAGACGTTTTAGACGTCAGGGTGGCCGCGTCCGCTACCACCGAGCCTACCCGCAGCGTTGCGCCTATGGTGGGATGTTTTTTCATATCTAACGGGAGTTGGTTGTGGCACCACACTGCCCTCCCCAATGGAACTTGGGCCTGGTTTTGTTCTATCTGTGTCCACAGTTTGAGGTGGCCGTGCCTGTTCCAGTCGATGATCCTCCCTAGATGCACTGACTGATAATAATGTTGAACGTCTGGCAGGGCCAGACCTCCACATTGTTTTGGAAGGGTCAGGTACCGCATGCGCAACCGCGGTTTCCTGTGAGCCCACACAAATTTGGTGAAAAGGGACTGTACTTGTTCAAAGTATGAAGCCGGTAGCCCTATCGGTAGAGCCTGAAACAGAAACAGAAATTTCGGGAGGATGCACATCTTGAGGAGATTGCATCTCCCAAACCAGGAGTGGAGTCCTTTGTTCCACTCCTCGAGCAGTTTTCTGGCTTTAGTCAGCATCGAAGGGAAGTTAAGTTCAAATGTGCGTGTCAAGTCGTTTGGGATACATGTCCCCAAGTAATTGAGATGGCTATCCGACCATTTGAACTTAAACTGAGACATCAAAGGGGCTAGGGCCTTCGGGGTCAGGTTCACTCCCATGGCTGTTGATTTGTCAAAGTTAATTTTTAGATTGGACATCACCCCATATTGTTTAAATTCCTTGACCAGGTTCGGCAGTGACACCACAGGGTTGGTGAGGGAAAATAAAAGGTCGTCCGCATATGCTGAAATCTTGTGATGGCCTTGCCCTATCTTAATACCCGCTATGTCTGGGTTCTGCCGGATCGTGCCAAGGAATGGTTCTAACGCCAGAGCAAAGAGGAGGGGGGATAACGGGCATCCCTGCCTAGTGCCGTTGGAGATAGTCAAGGGTTCTGAGAGGACACCATTAGCTTTGACCTGGGCTGTTGGCCCAGAATATATCGCAGAGATCCAGTGCAGCATCTTGTTGCCCAATCCAATATGCCTGAGGACGGAAAACATAAAATCCCAGCTCACCCTATCGAAGGCCCTGTGGATTAGGTTTAATACTTTGGTAGTGTTGTCCCTGGCCTCCCTGGACGGGACAAAACCCACCTGGCCTAAATGTATGATCTCAGTCATGTGTTGGGTCAGTCTGTTCGCTAAAACTTTAGTGAAAAATTTAAGGTCTACATTCAGGAGGGATATAGGCCTGTAACTGCCGCGGGCGGCAGGATCTTTTCCTTCTTTAGGAATGAGGGAGATGTGGGCCCTCAGGGTATCCCTCTGGAAGTGACCTCCATCTGCCAGTTTGTTGAACAGTTTGACCATGTATGGACCCAGCACCGGCAGAAGAGTTTGATAATATTGTAGTGTGAAGCCGTCTGGGCCCGGTGCTTTACCCGGTTTCATTCCCTTAATGGCACACTGTAGTTCTGCCAACGTGATGGGCTCATCCAAGGCCGCCCCCACTTCTTCGGGGAGCTTCGGGATATCTGATTTAATCAGGTAGTCTCTGACATCAGCGACCCTAGTATGCTGTTTCGGGAGGTTGTACAGGGAGGAGTAGAATCTATGAAATTCCCCTGCGATACGGGTGGGCATGGCCTGTTTTTCCCCCGACGAGGAAATAATGTGGGGTATATATGCCTGGCGCCTCTGCTGCTTGACCGCATTTGCCAGTAGTTTCCTGCATTTGTTCCCCGACTCATAGGATAACTTCCTACAGATTTGGAGAGCTGCTTTGGCTTTGTATCTCAGTATGTCTACAGTTTGTCGTCTAACAGTCAGGAGTTCTGTTTCTACAAGGGGGGACGGGTTGTGTTTGTGCTTTGCTTCTAGGTCACGGATCTTGTCCAGCAGCCCTAGGAGTTGTTTTTCTCGTTCCCTCTTGATGCGTGCACCATGTTTGATTAAGACTCCCCTTATAACCGATTTGTGCGCCTCCCACAGAATGCCCGGGTCGCAGTTCCCAACATCGTTAGTGCTAAAATAGTGGGTCAGTTCGGTCGTCACCTCAGTCAACACAGTAGTGTCCTGAAGCAGGCTTTCGTTTAACCTCCAGAACCGTGTGCGGGGCGATGTGGGTTGCGAAAGGGAGTAACGCAGAGTTATGGGCGCGTGGTCCGACCAAGTGATATTTCCTATCACGGGATCATGTGCCGCCTCTAGGTTGCGGTGTGGTATCAGGAAATAGTCGATCCGCGAGTATGTTTTGTGTGGGGGTGAAAAGAATGTAAAGTCTCTCTCTCCCGAGTGGAGGAGCCTCCAGATGTCTATCAGTTGTGCCTTGTGAAGGTCTTTAGCAATGTTCCTCTGTATCCTGGGTCTCACAGAGGAGGTGCCGGACGACGTGTCCACTGGTGGAACCAACGGCACGTTAAAGTCCCCTCCCAGAATCAACTGGCCTTCCGTAAAATCCAGCAGTATGGACAGTGTGCTGCGCACAAACACATCTTGTCCGTCATTTGGCGCGTAGACCGTGGCTAACGTCACCAACACCTCCCCTATCAGCCCCTTAAGGAATACGTATCGGCCCTCTGGGTCAATCTTAGAGTCACGGTAGGACCATGGCACCCTGCCTGCAAGGAGTATAGATACCCCTTTAGATTTGTGTAAGGGGTTCGACGCATGGTATGTTATGGGGAAGTGTCGATTTTTTAAGCATGGTGGGGAGCCTGTCTTAAAGTGGGTCTCTTGAATGAACGCTATATCTGCTCTAGTCCTTTTAAGGTCGTTCAATAGCATCAAAGTCAGTGTCCCTCATTTCCCACGCCTTCCGCAGGATAAGTTCCTTGTGTGCATAGTGATGGACTTTGTAGATCACATCCCTAGGCCGAGCCGGGTCTGTGGGTTTAGGCCCCAGGGCCCTGTGGACCCGATCAAAAGTCACATTCGGAGGGAGAGTGTCACCCACCACATTTCTGAATATGTCCATGACCGTTGCCCTTAGATCCTCTGACCCCGTGGCTTCAGGCAGACCCCTCACCCTCAAATTGTTCCTCCTGCTGCGGTCCTCGGCCTCTTCCAGGCGCAGCTGTTGAGTCAGGATGGTAGCTGCCTGCGTCACCTGCACTTCCTCCACCCGTCGCAACCTCACCTCCAGAGCTGACACCGCGGTCTCCCCCGTTTCCACCCTCTCCGTCAGCGATGTGATCTCCCCACGGACCTCCGTAATGTCTGTGTGGTGGGCTGCCTCTAATCTGCTGACCATTAGCTCAAAGTCGGCTCTCGTAGGCAGAGCCTGCAGCAGGGCCCTCAGTTCCGCGTCCGCTCGCAGCGTCAGTGGCTGGAGAAGCGATTGTGTCGGATCCAATGGATCCGGTAGAAACGCCGCCGGTGTATCAGGGTCTCCCTCTGCCATGTAGGAAGCCATGGGTGTTGATTGTGAGGTGTGTGGAGGGGAACTCACATGTGTACTTTGCCTCGTGGCGCCCGCCATCTTGGGGATAGGAGAAGCTGCCTGGATGCCGCGAAAGTAACGGTGTATTTCGCCGCTGATCCGGGCTCCGGGGGTCTGGGACTTCTTCTGCGTGCCTCTCCGCTTCCCAGCCGAGAACATGCCGTGGTTTTTAGCTCGTGATGGCTGAAGATAGGGCTAGTTAGGCCGGGACGGACCGGGAGCTCCACAGGTACACGTCCTTACACGGCCATGTCCAGACCACGCCCCCAACTTTCTTTTTTCTCTCTCTAACCCTTTAATTTAGCTTCCGAACCTTATTTGTGAATTTGAGATTAATGGCCGATTGTATAATTTACGGGTCAATTTCAATATATCAGAAGGCTATGGGGGTTGGCGTTTCTACTGCGCTGCCTCAGACCCTACAGATACATTTCACGTTTAAGTGGACAGATACAGCTTTGAAGTATCTGGGAACGTATATTCCCCTCAATCTAATTTGAGTCTTTGTACTCAATTTCCCCCCTCTTTTGACTAGAACACGTATTTCTCTGGAGACGTGGAATCAGGGACTGCATTCATGGTTTGGTAGATGCAATCTTTTAAAGATGAGTATCCTACCCAAGTACTTATACTTACTTCAAACTTTACCAATTAAGATACCATTGCAGTATTTTCAACAGATCTAAACATAGTAGAGATATCGCACTCCCAGACATACTTAAATACTATCAGACTGTACATCTGGGGAGACATATAGACTGGAGTCGCCACTCAAGGGTTAAACTCTGGGTTCGGATTGAGCAAGTTCAAACTGATGTTTTACTGAAAGCGACACCATGGTGCTATAATAATCTCCCGTCTTATTTAAAGTTACACCCTCTGATAGGCCCCACAGTACGTACCTGCTCACAAGTGATCGCCAAAACCTCTCTTTCGTCAATGGACTCGCCCTTGATGCCTATTCTTTGGAACCAGAGATTTCCTCCAGGCTTGAGAGATCGCCATTTCTCCATTCCTTCACCAAACAAACTGCTTTCGAGCATCACATTTTTTACTACCGGACGGCTGGCCATCTATAGTTGCATTAATGGAGCCTTTGGGCTCCTTCCATCTGCCGTTCTGGAATTCTCTGCAGTTACATCACTTTCTTTGCTCACTAAAGTCTCCGGAGAGGTTCGGTTGACAATTATCCACATTTGAAGAGTGCTGTTCGAACGGTGGGACCTTGACGCAAACACTCTCAAGGATGTATGGTCTACTGATTACCCATTCGGAACAACCATATCTATCTTGAATAGAGAGATGGGAGCAAGAGATGAACTGTAAGTTCACAACTAGTCAAAGACAAAACATGATTAGACTCTCGCTGAAATTATCTATCTGTACTAAGATCCAGGAGACTAACTACAAAATAATGACGCAGTGGTACCATACTCCTCAGATGCTACATAAATTTTACCCTGAAATGCCAGATCGCTGTTGGAGATGTCTGGAGGAGGGAGGTACGATGCAACATGTTTTTTGGTCCTGTCCAAGATAATACCATATTGGAGGAAAGTACAGAACATTATTCAAACAAATCACTGATTAAAGGATACCTGAGGATCCAGTTTTTTCCTATTACATGTTACGACTATCCCAGTTAAAAAATATAAAAAATCTATTTCATGACATTTAGTAAATGCTGCTAAAGCCCTGTATCCCTTTTAGGTGGAAAATGACGCTACCTCCTACCGTCGGATGCTGGCTTCAGAAGGTGGAAGAGATTAATATCTCACACTTTCAGCACAAAACAAGCAAGAAAAGTACTCTGAGTTATGGAGACGGTGGAATATGTTTATCCTCTCTGAAGAAAGTTTGAC
Organism: Rana kukunoris; assembly: GCA_029574335.1. NCBI lineage: Eukaryota > Metazoa > Chordata > Amphibia > Anura > Ranidae > Rana > Rana kukunoris. The sequence goes on along the minus strand of CM056049.1, from coordinate 112,598,762 downwards.
CTTGCCTAACTCATGATTGTCAGGCATAGGGGAAAGGCATCATAACTAGATACCTGACAAGTAGCTATTCATTATCTATCCAGGGCTCCCCCTCCCTATCTCTTTCCCCTTCCCTACCCCTTTCCCTCCCCTTCCCCCTTCCCCTTTTTTTTTTAATTTGTTTTAGTTTTTGTAATTTTGAAATTTTGTAATGGAAAACAGATAGGGTGACCCCGGGTATAGGGACTCGGGGTGTTCCCTGTGGTAGCTGAAATATCGGCGTTAATTCCCTGAATGTGTATTGAATGATCTGATTTCTATTTTTGGACTATTGTTCTATTTCCTTAAATATATCTGTTAGGCCGCGTACACACGAGGAGACAATGATGAAAACGGTCCGACGGACCGTTTTCATCGGACATGTCTCCTGGGATGTTTTGGTCTGATGTGTGTACACACGATCAAACCAAAATCCCTGCGGACAGACAGCGCGGTGATGTGGCGGTGACGTTGACGCTGCGACGTCCGCAAACCAGGAATTAAAATGCTTCCACGCATGCGTCGAATCCATTCGACGCATGCGGGAGATTTCGGTCCGCCGGTTAGGCGTACTAACCAGCGGACATGTCCGACGGACAGGTTTCCAGCGGACAAGTTTTAAAGCATGTTTTAAAACTTTTGTCCGCTGGAAACCTGTCCGCTAGGCCGTACACATGATCGGATATGTCCGCTGAAACTGGTCTGCGGACCAGTTTTAGCAGACGTGTTCGATCGTGTGTATGCGGCCTTACAGTTATTGTAAAGTTATTGTGTGTATATATGACTGTTGTGAGAACCTAGATTCACCTTTGCTGGTTACGAAATAAAATATTTGAAAAAATAAAAAAATAGTGTTTGAGAGTTCTAAGTAATTTTCTAGCAAATAATACTTATTGTTACATGTAAATAAAACGTGCCAGAAAAGTCCTGGTCTGGAAGTAGATATACTGTACTCAAGTAGATTTTCAATAGAGCCATCCTGCAAAAACAGGTAGTAAAGATCTTTATTCTTTAATGCCAATTCCACATAAGCAATAGCCTATCGTAGAAGCATCCGGGCTCCAGTGTTATGTTAGAAATTAGAAGAATCTACGTGGCTACACAGGAAACTGGCACCAGACTGTGTATGCTTTAAATAAAATGTATTTACTGTGCAACAAAATCTATCCAAGCACCAGCAAACATAAAAATATAAGTGAACCAAAAACCCAGAGACAGAATACCTGACTAGTTAACTATACAGCAGGTAATGGACAATTGTACAACAAATTCTCAATGTAAGTCATTTACAAGGAGAGCGAAAGGTGTATTATCACAGACTGAATACCAAGGGATTTCCTCTTTGCTGAGTGCACATCACTGCTCCTGTGTGCACATCAACCTGCTACAAGCCTGCGGCCGTGTGCAAAGAACCAGAGTTGTTTCAGGCAGATCCAGAAGTTAGCTGAAATCTGAATAGCGGGACCCCTGTTTCTGTACTACTGGTAATGGCGAGAGGACACTGCTGAAAATAACACTGCTGCTAGCAGAGACTGAGCACATAGGGACTGGCCATTTAAATAGTAGATTTTTTTACTGCATGGCCCGGGACATGTGATTATTTATTTACTGGAACTGTACTCATGTGTGCCACAGTAAAGAAGGGGCCACAATGCTAGCTGGCTAAAAAATTAGGGCTGAAGACTGCTCACTCAGAGAGACGCTGTACAAGAACTTTGCCAGTTGTTCATTAGTGATGTCACAAACATAAAATTTTGCGTTTGCAAACGGCGAACGCGAACTTCCGCAAATGTTCATGAACGGGCGAACCGGGCGAACCGCCATAGACTTCAATGGGCAGGCGAATTTTAAAACCCACAGGGACTCTTTCTGGCCACAATAGTGATGGAAAAGTTGTTTCTAGGGAACTAACACCTGGACTGCGGCATGCCCGAGGGGGATCCATGGCAAAACTCCCATGAGTCGGGTTTTAATCCATAAAGTGCATAAATCACCTAACATTCCTAAATTGTTTAGAATAAGGTGCTTTAAAACATCAGGTATGATGTTGTATCGATCAGGTAGTGTAAGGGTTTGGGTTAGGGTTACAGACAGGGTTAGGGTTAGGGTTACAGTTAGGGTTAGAGTTACAGTTAGGGACCCCAGGGAAGTTGGCAGAGTAGACGCTGTAGGCCTGACACACACGCCTGCAGACAACTAACTGCTATTCTATTGCAGTCAAAATAGATTTTTTTTTTTTTAATGTTATCTACTGTGCCACCAGATATGAGTGGTGGCACTGGACAAGTGGGCACAGTATATGCTGTGAGCCTGACACACGATGGCAGACAACTGACTACTATTCTCTATTGCAGTCAAAATTGTTTTGTTTTTTCAAATGTTATCTACTGTGCCAACAAATATATGAGTGGTTGCACTGGGAAAGTGGGCACAGTATACACTGTGAGCCTGACACACACGTGCTGGCAGGCAGATTACAGAGGAAAAAAAAGCAGACTGATGTACTAGCCCTATACAGGCTGTCAGTATATTAGGAAGAGTGGATCTAGTCTATCTAAACTCAATACAGTGTATAAATATATATACATCATGTGGGATGCATATATATCCTCTACACAAACTCTAACTGACTAGCCTACCTGCTCTATATAACTCCAAAAAATTACACTCTCTCTCTGTAAACCACCGCAACACACATTAGATTACAGATGGAAAAAAAAAGCAGACTGATGGACTAGCCCTAAAAAAGGCTTTTTGGGGTGCTGTCAGGACGCTGTCCTTACAGCAGAGATCAGATGAGTCTTTCAGGACTGGAGTGGACACTAAATACACTGGCCTAGCTATAGATTTCCCTATTAAATCAGCAGCAGCTACACTGTCCCTCCTCTCACTAAGACTGCAGCTTCCGAATGAATCTAAAATGGATGCTGTCCAGGAGGTGGGAGGGTCTGGGAGGGAGGGTATGCTGCTGACTGGCTGGTATGTGTCTGCTGACTGTGAGGTACAGGGTCAAAGTTTGCTCAATGATGACGAATAGGGGGCGGATCGAACATCGCATATGTTCCCCCGCGGCGGCGAACAAGAACAAGCAATGTTCACCAGGAACTATTTGCCAGCGAACAGTTCTGTACATCTCTATTTTTCATAGTAAGAGATACCTCTTTAGGAAGTCATAAATTTCATTAGTGACATTCTTACAAAGAAGGTACTCTAACGTCGTTATAGTCTAGTGTTTAGAGAGTGTTTCTTTGCAGTATTGAGTATCATTGCTGTTACTGTTTTCTAATGCCATCACGTATTGCTGATTTTGTGGCTTACCAGGTTTACTCTAATTAGCTACATAGAGCTCCATTCTATGCTGATATATCCTAGTGATCATATTTTCTAGTGATTGATTGAATTCTTTATTTATTAATGTATGTGCATTTTGGTGTTTACTTCAACCCATGGCAATATATTGAGCTTATTTACCACTAACCAGTCTGATGTTTGCTTTTTGATACTCAACCTTTTGTTGTTTGCAGGGTATCTATATGTGTGCCCCCAATAGCAGTGCTGTATCCATGTGCTGGTGTGCCAGAGGGGCTGAAGTAGTTGTCAGAATTTAAGCAGAATAACAGAGAACCCAACCTTCCAAGCGGATCTTCAGCTGGTAGCACTACAAGAGTGTTTCTAAATGTAAGCTATGACAGCTATAAGTACATATACTAATGTAAAATCTGTTCACCTTAGTCAATGGCTGTGCTAAACCAATGGTTATTCGAATGAATGACCTTCAACATATGTTCATTATTTAAAAATACCTCCTCTTTATTGCGAAGACTGGGCAAATGACATTATTTTCAAGTAGATTTATTACATTTGAGGTGGCCTCCACACTAAATTCAATAAATCCTTATGTGATTCTGCTTTCCTTGCTTGTGTTGTACTTGCTGAGCTCAGACTATTGCAGTGCAGCACAATGTCACCATTCCTTCACAGGAATTCTCGTTCAGGAGATGTGACCAGACTAGCAACTGCGCTAAGGGAATTCAAACACAGAACTAAGAGTCAATTAGATTATTGTGAAATTATCTATGTACAAGTGATAATGGCACAGCAAGCACAGATGACATGGTAAGGTGAAAGAACAAACTGCACAAAATATACCCAACAAAACAGGATAATACACACTACATACAAGGCCTGCTGGATAGAGGTGCTGCAGGTACACAGGATACAGGAAAGGTTGTGAGATCAAAGTATAGGAGACCAGGCTAGTGAATAGGATTCAAGAGAAGCCTAGGGGTACTGAATAAGGAGAGGCAAAGATATAATGCCTTGCAGCAGTCAAACATGAGTGATAAATAATGAAGAACCCAAAAGTGTTAGGAGACTTCTGCTTTACCTACTGGGAGCACATATTAAACATTTGCAAGCTCCCTACACATATCAAACAAAAGCCAAGGAAAAAATCCTTTGAAAAATTCCAAGCTCTACTTATCAACCAGCCTGCGACCAACCAGATTAACCTGTCTAACAGTATGCATTTAAAAACAGGGGTTTTTAAACATATACTGTTAGACAGGTTAATCTGGTTGGTCGCAGGCTGGTTCATAAGTAGAGCTTGGAATCTTTCCAATGATTTTTTTTCTTGGCTCTTGCTTGATATGCGTTGCCTTCCAATGCTCCTTGCTGCAAAGGCCAATTATAGGTGAGGACAGTGGCACATGATTTGTATGCTTGATTTTAGGTCAGGCAACGCATTGACACATTTGCAGCCATTGTGCTACATGTTAGGTGTTCAATGTGCCCCTGTGCCTTTAAGGAGGGGTGGGCTCCCTCCAGTCCATCTCCTTTCATCTATCTCATCAGAATAATTACATAGTTACATAGTTAGGTTGAAAATAGACACAAGTACATCCAGTTCAACCAAAAAAATAAAAATAATAATAATAATATCATACAATCCTATATACCCAATTCTATACCCACAGTTGATCCAGAAGAAGGTGAAACCCCGCAGCAGAATGCATGTTCCTTCACTGTGGAGCCTCTTCTAAGTTAGAAGTAGAGTCTACAGATCACAGGGTGCCTTGCCAGGGCCTGTAGCTTACGCATGTATTTGCAAATTTGTGCAACCAAACCCCTGTTTTTAAACGCATACTGTAATGCCACGTACACATGATCGGAAATTCTGACAACAAATGTTCAATGTGAGCTTTTGGTTGGAAATGCCGACCGTGTGTAGACATTTGCTGTCGAAATTTCCGACCACAAAAATTTGAGAGCTGGTTCTCAAATTTCCGACAACAAAAGTTCTTGTCGGAAATTCTTATCGTCTGTATGCAATTCCGACGCACAAAAATCCTACGCATGCACGGTTTTGTTGTCGGAGTTTCTGATCGTGTGTACGCGGCATTAGACAGGTAATCTGGTTGGTCGCATGCTGGTCGGTAAGTAGAGCTTGGAATTTTGACAATAATTTTTTCTTTGGCTTAGCTACAGCAGATAACGTGAAACTACCCAAAGTGGGCGAAATATCCAAGTAGAAATGTTATGCTACTTCTGAATGGTAATAACTGATAATTCACCTCCAGTGAGCTGTTGTAAAATATTAGTTGCACCATGAATACCTTTTTAGTACTACCATTTATAAATTATAGGTCAAACATGTGTCAAAAAGGCTGTTTTAGTATTTTTAAAGAATTTGTTTTAAAAATTAAATTTCTAAGATTTTTGTTTCTTGAGGAGATGGGAATGAGTATTTCACTCACTGGCCAAACTGATGCAGCAAATCCATGCAAATTAGAACAGTGTTAAATCTCAATTTCCATCTGTCTATATGCAAACTCAAAATATAATTACCGTACTCCTTTTCTGTTGTTTAAATGAAACAACTTATGCTTACCAGACATTATTTAAAAGCTTATCTTGACAAAATACTGTACATACATTAACCCACATAGAAAATGAACTCTCCACCTTATACGTAATTCAAAGTTAATGCAACATTTTATTTTCATTAACAGACTATGTAGCAGTACTATGGCATCTCAGTATAGTAATAATAACATTATCTGAGTGGAGAGAACACGTCAGTGGATTACAGAGCCATATAATCACATCAGGTCACCAATCATGCCTGTTGTCAGCACAAATAATTACTCATGCATGTCATTAATTACAGACAGCAGTACAGATGAACACCAGAGGTCATAGCAAGGTAAGTGCCACTGTGACCGTAGTGGGTACTAACTGCCCTGTACATACAGTCTGGGAAGTGGCCTATAACCGCTCACCAGGCTATTTGTTTTGTATCTATTCTTTATGATTGCAAGTCTATATTGCACTTTGATTACTTGTTTCTATGAGCATTTATATGCAGGCTCTATTTCTACATACAGTATTTAAGTATCACATGATCTAGCATGAGCGTCTGAAGTTTTTCTTTTTGCATGCACAGATTTTCCAAGAAAATTGATGCAACAAAAATGTCATCAATAAAAATAACTATATACAAAAATAACTGACACAAAAATACAAGAAGTAAAAAAAAAAAATCAGAAAAGGTGAGGAGTCTATCCATTTAGAAAAAGTAATGTTCACCGAAGATAAAGGTTAAAAGCTGGATTTTATTGCACAGGATTGGCTAAACAGAGCTACACCTAATTTATTAAGCTTAGTGAGCATTTGCATGAGAAGGTAAACACATGATTTGCACAATCCCTCTGATGCCGCGTACACACGATCGGTCAATCCGATGAGAACGGTCTAATGGGCCATTTTCATCAGACCAAACCGATTGTGTGTGGGCCCCATCGGTTATTTATCCATCGGTTAAAAAATGTGAAACTTGTTTTAAAATTAACCGATGGATACCTAACCGATAGAAAAAAAATTATCGTTTGTAGGCACGTCCATCAGTTAAAAATCCACGCATGCTCAGAATCAAGTCGACGCATGCTCGGAAGCATTGAACTTCATTTTTTTCAGCACGTCGTTGTGTTTTACGTCACCGCGTTCTGACACGATCGTTTTTTTAACCGATGGTGTGTAGGCACGACTGACCATCAGTCAGCTTCATCGGTTAACTGATGGAAAAATCGACCGATCATGTGTACAGGGCATGAATCCTAGCATTTTCCAACTGATACACATTGGGGTTGATTTACTAAAGGAAAATCCACTGTGCACTACAAGTGCACTGCATAGCAGTGACGGACCGGCTTCTGCTTCCCCTTAAAGCTGTGTTTTTTATGCCTGCTGTACCTTACACTGGATATGTAAGTGCAAGATTTTAAACAATTAAAAAAGCAATATTGCACTATCCTCGCCTTCTGTGGCTCTTTGTGACGGAGCCAATTTTACAGAAGCTTCTGATGGTAGCTGGATGTATCCAATAAAGGATACATGTGTTTTAAGAAAACCAAGTCTTTATACCATTGCCGATTAGATTGATTTTATCTGAGTACAGTTGATTGATGCTGATATGATTCCTGAAGGTTTGTAGCTAAAGAAACAAGGATTTCCCTCTAATATATGCCTAATGGTCACTTGGTGGCCAAGGATGTCTGGTGAGTGCATTATAATATCACTTTGGGTGAAGCACTATTTATTGGAGAATTGAAGCACATTGAACTTTAGAAAGCACGGTGTTGGAGCATACACAGAGGAATTTGCCATAAGGTTGTTATGGACTTTTTAATCATTATTGAATGATTATGCACTTTATGTATTCATTGATATTGCTTATTATACATTAAGTAATGTATTTGTATTGTCTAATTGCGCCCTTTACTATTATTATTACATGTTTTATTAGTTGTCACTAATCTTGGGTGCAGCATTAGACTATTTAGTAATTTGCATGTGACACCGGCATCGCATTATTTACTTTTTCAAGTAAGGCTTTATAACTAAATTTTTGCTCATCTGATTTTACCGACGTACTCCCACCGCTTGGAGGAATTACTACCAATTATGGGAATGATATATGTTAGTAAAAGGTGGGACCTGGAGCGTCCAATCTAGTGTTTATCACATGAACAAGTGTCCCTATTTTAAAGGGGTTGTAAAGGTCTTTGTTTTTTTTCAAAATAGGTTCCTTTAACCACTTCAGCCCCGGACCATTTTGCTGGTCAACGACCGGGCCACTTTTTGCGATTTGGCACTGCGTCGGTTTAAGTGACAATTGCGCAGTCATGCGACATGGCTCCCAAACAAAATTGGCGCCCTTTTTTACCCACAAATAGCACTTTCTTTTGGTGGTATTTGATCACCTCTGCGTTTTTTTTTTTGTGCTATAAACAAAAATAAAGCGACAATTTTGAAAAAAAAAAATATTTTTTACTTTTTGCTGTAATAAATATCCCCCAAAAATATATAAAAAAAACAATCTTTTTCCTCCGTTTAGGCCGATAAGTATTCTTCTACATATTTTTCATTAATAAAAATTGCAATAAGCGTTTATTGATTGGTTTTAGCAAAAATTATAGCGTCTACAAAACAGGGGATAGTTTTATGGCATTTTTATTAATATATTTTTTTTTACTAGTGATGGCGGCTATCAGCGATTTTTATCGGTACTGCAAACCTTATGGCAGACACTTCGGACACTTTTGACACATTTTTGGGATCATTGGGATTTTTATAGCGATCAGTGCTATAAAAATGCATTGATTACTGTAAAAATGACACTGGCAGGGAAGGGGTTAACACTAGGGGGCGAGGAAGGGGTTAATTATGTTCCCTAGGTGTGTTCTAACTGAAGGGGGGGTGGGACTGACTAGGAGAAATTACAGATTGCTGTTCACACATTGTATGAACAGATGAATGGTCATTTTTCCCCCTGACAGGACCGGGTGCCCGGTGGTGATCGCCAAGCCGACCTGCCACCATATAACTGCGATAGCTGGTGGGCTAGTGGTTAGGCTAGTGCATTGTTGGTTCACTTACCTTTTCCTTTGATTTCCCTTCTAAATGTTTTTTCTCTTTGTCTGAATTTCTCACTTCCTGTTCCTCCTCGGTAAGCTTGTCCCCATAATCCAAGCTGCTCTGGCTGCTTCTTGACGAGATTACCATTCGTGTGTACGAGGTTTCAGGTTTCTCGTCAGAAAATCTGGCCAGAATCTCGACGAGAAAAAAAGAGAACCTGCGCTCTTTTTTCTCGTCGAGATTCTTGTCGGCCTGTTCCTCGACAAGAAACCCGAGAGTGTGTATACTTACCTGTCTCCGTGGAAACCCGCGCAGGTAGGTAGGGTGAAGCAAGATGGCGGCGACAGAATCTAATGTGATGAGCGCATGCTTGTCGTACACAATGACGTCACCGCGTTCTTGCCTTTCAAGAGAACCGTGGTTCTATTGAAAAGGTCTGTGTGTACACTCGGGTGGCAAGAGATTCTTGCCAAGAATCTCGTCAGGGAAAACTATGTTTTTTTCTCGTCTGTACAGGGCCTAACAGCAATATACATAGCAATTAAAACCTTAAAGTGGTTTGAAGCCCTCACCACTCTATCCATATCTAAAACAATGTTTAGCCTTTAGTTATACTTTAAGTAAAGCAACTGTTTTTTAGCAGCTATAGGAAGGCCAGTGAATGTGCCAGCTGGAGCTCTCCATAGTGCTGAAACTGTGTTCTATGCAGTATTGGCACATTTTTTGTATACTTTTTTGAACTTCTGTTTTTTTTTACAATAAACAGTGGGGATGATTTACTAAAACTGGAGAATGCAAAATCTGGTGCAGCTGTGCATGGAAGCCAATCAGCTTCTAATGTCAGCTTCTTCAATTAACCTTTGCCTATCAAATGTTGAAGCTTATTGTTTTCTATGAAGAGCTGCACCAGATTTTGTACACTCCACTTTTAGTAAATCAACCATAGTGTTAGCCACTATTAGCCAGGCACAGATCTATGATCAAAATGTAGAAGCTGCAAAGCATGTAGGGAATCCAAAAAGTTGTGGGAAGAGATGGCCAGGAGATAGAAGGAAGTCACAACATGAAAGGAGATTTTTCTGTTTTAATCTTTTTTAGCAAGGTTTCAAATGGTAATAGAACATTGTAGGTAATCAAAGTAAAGTACAAAATTAGAACTGTCAGCCTAGGCAGTGTATGGACAGTGACAACCATAACATAAACTGGTATGAGAAACTACTTCAATGAGGGTAACCCTAAAGAGTCCCATGTAGGAGAACATAGGCAGCTATAGTTCTAGAAAAGGCCAGACCAAAAAAAATAGTCCTTATTTCAGGACAACATTGTAGGCCCAGTGGAAGGGTCAAGCAGCACTACACCCACCTAACCCTTTGACTGGGCAAGTGAAACCCATATTAATGTAAGAATTAACTTCATCTAATATAGTAAACAATATGGCTCCAAGCCATTGACTAAATAAGCTATCAGGTGAACATTGAGAATAGACAGAATATCGAATATATCAGCCACATATCCTATAGGGTAGTTTGTCACATATGGAACATAAACAAAAGCCTTAGTCCAAGGATAAAGGTCCAGCTAAAGGACCCAAAATATACTGGATAATAAAGCTAATAAAGGAAAAGAAAAGAAAGAAAATAGGGTGAAAGGAAGAAAAGAGCATACCCGTCCGGGAGTACGCCAAGAGAAGCCAATGTTGACCTATAGGCAAAACTTTTTTTTTTATTATTTGGACAGAGTTAGACAGAGGGTTATAATCCCTGCCAGATTTTTCTTTGTCAGAGATTTCCCTTCACTTCCTGTCCCATAGCCAAACAGGAAATCACTGCAAATTAAAGGAATTCCTTGGGGACCCCAAGTCACCAGAACTAGTGTCCCCATTGGAAGATTTCCCCTCTATTACTTTTCTGTGGACAACCCAAAAGGTGGGATTTTCTTTTACTTTCACTTTCAATAATAATAGTAAATAGGACAAATAGAGAGGATGAATCTCCTAAACAGGGGCATAGACAGCAAATAAAACCTGACAGGTGTTCTTATCCCTCTCCACTCTATCCAAAATGAAAAAAAAAACTTTTCCTTTTAGTTATGCTTTAAAGTGATTGTAAAGGTTCAAATAACATACATGTCATACTTACCTCTGTTGTGCAGCTCGTTTTGCACAGAGTGGCCACCAACCTCATCTTCTGGGGTCCGTCGGTGGCTGTCTCGGCTCCTCCCCACATGAGATAACCCCCCTGGGAATCGCTTTCCCCAGGGGGGTTACCTTGCGGGCATGCTCCCGAGTCCAGCATTTGCATTTTAACTATTTATTTGTATGATACAGCTGCAAAGAAGTATTTGAACACCTGTCTATCAGCTAGAATTCTGACCCTCAAAAATCTGTTAGTCTGCCTTTAAAATGTCCACCTCCACTCCATTTATTATCCTAAATTAGATGCACCTGTTTGAGGTCATTAGCTGCATAAAGACACCTGTCCACCCCTTACAATCAGTAAGAATCCAACTACTAACATGGCCAAGACCAAAGAGCTGTCCAAAGACACTAGAGACAAAATTGTACACCTCCACAAGGCTGGAAAGGGCTACGGGGAAATTGGCAAGCAGCTTGGTGAAAAAAGGTCCACTGTTGGAGCAATCATTAGAAAATGGAAGAAGCTAAACATGACTGTCAATCTCCCTCGGACTGGGGCTCCATGCAAAATCTCACCTTGTGGGATCTCAATGATCCTAAGAAAGGTGAGAAATCAGCCCAGGACTACACGGGAGGAGCTGGTCAATGATTTGAAAAGAGCTGGGACCACCGTTTCCAAGGTTACTGTTGGTAATACACTAAGACGTCATGGTTTGAAATCATGCATGGCACGGAAGGTTCCCCTGCTTAAACCAGCACATGTCAAGGCCCGTCTTAAGTTTGCCAATGACCATTTGGATGATCCAGAGGAGTCATGGGAGAAAGTCATGTGGTCAGATGAGACCAAAATAGAACTTTTTGGTCATAATTCCACTAACCGTGTTTGGAGGAAGAAGAATGATGAGTACCATCCCAAGAACACCATCCCTACTGTGAAGCATGGGGGTGGTAGCATCATGCTTTGGGGGTGTTTTTCTGCACATGGGACAGGGCTACTGCACTGTATTAAGGAGAGGATGACCGGGGCCATGTATTGCGAGATTTTGGGCAACAACCTCCTTCCCTCAGTTAGAGCTTTGAAGATGGGTCGAGGCTGGGTCTTCCAACATGACAATGACCCAAAGCACACAGCCAGGATAACCAAGGAGTGGCTCTGTAAGAAGCATATCAAGGTTCTGGCGTGGCCTAGCCAGTCTCCAGACCTAAACCCAATAGAGAATCTTTGGAGGGAGCTCAAACTCCGTGTTTATCAGCGACAGCCCAGAAACCTGACTGATCTAGAGAAGATCTGTGTGGAGGAGTGGGCCAAAATCCCTCCTCCAGTGTGTGCAAACCTGGTGAAAAACTACAAGAAACGTTTGACCTCTGTAATTGCAAACAAAGGCTACTGTACCAAATATTAACATTGATTTTCTCAGGTGTTCAAATACTTATTTGCAGCTGTATCATACAAATAAATAGTTAAAAAAAATCATACATTGTGATTTCTGGATTTTTTTTTTTTTTATTATGTCTCTCACAGTGGACATGCACCTACGATAACAATTTCAGACCCCTCCATGATTTCCAAGTGGGAGAACTTGCAAAATAGCAGGGTGTTCAAATACTTATTTTCTGCACTGTATATATATATATATATATATATATATATATATATATATATATATACTGTATATATATATATATATATATATAATTTTTTTTTTAATCAAAAACATTTTATTTTTATTGAGCATGTAAATAAACAACAATTTCCAATGTACAAGTAGTTCAACTGCACAGCATTGTCATAAAGACTTTTACCTCGCAATTATCGCATACCCCCGTCAAACACCACTCCAACCCCCCACCACCATCAGGCACAATGTTCCAGGTAGATATACAACACACATTACATTACGTCTTAGAGACATTGCAAAATTGTGGACATTACAAGCTCTCTTGGGCTCAGACCAGGCATCTAGCCCATATTCGTTCACACCTGCCCGGGCACCCGCTGTGCTGGTAAATTTATTTTTCCATAAAAAAGGGTATTCCCCATATGAGTTATCCAGGAGGAGTGAGTAGGTGGTAAGGCAGACTTGCATCCCATTAAAAGCAGCTTCCTGGCTTAAAAACAGCACCCTAGATATTGCCACCCTAATCAATTCCTCCGGTATAACCTCCTCCAAAACCCCCAATATACAACACATAGGGTCAATGGGAACTTTAGTTTGAAACACCATGTTGCGTGTCCCCACCACCTCACTCCAATATCTGTGTAGCTTTGGGCAGCGCCACAGAAGATGTATAAGATCCCCGTCCTGCCTTTGACATCTGCAGCATAACGGATCCGCCACTCTACCCATCCTATGAAGTTTCACAGGAGTGTAATGTACTCTAAGGCCTTGTACACACGAGGGGATATTTCCGCTGAACATGGTCCGACGGACCATTTCAGCCGAAAAATCCCCTCGTCTGTAGGGGCAAACGGACGCTTTTTGCCGGATTCATCCGGCGGAAAAATTTCAAAGCATGCTTTGAAATAATTCCGCCGGATAGCTGGCCGTCAGATATGTCCGCTGGTTAGTACGGCAAACCAGCGGACATATCTTGCCGCACATGCGTCGTATCCTGTGAATGGATCCGACGCATGCGCGCGGAAGTGTTTACTTCCTGGTGCGGTGACGTGGCGGCGTCAACGTCACCGCCGCGTCACCACGCTGTCCGCCGGCGGGGAATTTGATCCGATGGTGTGTACAGCCATCGGATCAAAACACCCCGGCGTAAATATACGCTGTAAATGGTCCGGGGACCGTTCACAGTGGATATATTCAGCCGTGTGTACAAGGCCTTAGTAGTATATACAATTGGGGAACTTTTTGTGCTACGTTCAAAGAGCAAGTGACTATAGATTGAAGAGCTTCCTCCCATTGGTCGCCTGTAATCTGGCCGAGGTCCCTCTCCCACAAAGACACTGCCTTACATGGATAGGCCCGCAGGTGACCGGATAACAGCATTTGATAACATTGGGATATAATCCCTTTAGTCTCTGTGGTAGATTGCAGCACATGGAATACAGGAGTGGGTGATCAAGTCCACTCCCCCGCATCCCCTTGCACGGCAATGGCGTGCCTAAGTTGCAGGTACGGGAACCACATATTGGTCGGGAGGCTGAAGGTAGCCTGTAGTTCGGGGCAAGACAGCAATCTACCATTGTTGAATATGTGAGACAGCATAGTCACACCATGGGCTCCCCATCGGGGCTCCTGTTGCAACTTAGCCAGCTCTACGTACAAACGATTGCCCCAAATTGGGCTAAAGCCTGTCAATCCCTGCACTCCCTGGAGCTGTCTGCTGAGAAGCCAAGCTTAGTGTGTCATCATTCAGTGCGGGGGTGGTTGCTGCTGTTACACACCAACTTCCGTAGTCTGAAACTGAGAGCCCCAGACTGGTCCCTATTGGAGGAGGTGATACCATTTCCATCTGCTAACCCCAGAGGAGGAGTTCCCGGGATGTTTGTGGCGTTTGGACGATCCGGATCACCCGATAACCGTTGCAGAGGTTTATGTCTGCAGAAGCGCTTATGAACTTGATATTAGAGGTCCTACTCATCTGGTAAGGGTCCCCCTTATTACTCTGTGTGACACCGGAGGATGATGCAGTGTGGTGGTGGTGTATAGCAGCTTTACTCTCTGTCCTTGCACTTTCAATCTGCCATCTGTGTGGAATTTGGACAGCTTCTTTCTTAAATCAGAAGATTTATGGCTTCATTTACCTGTGTACACATGTTTATTTAAAATAATTTTTTGTATATATATATATATATATATATATATATATATAAAATCCCTTTCTTTTTGCTTTGGACACTTCCTGGTTGCTCCTATCAGGACATTTATTACTGTATTCGTTTACTCACTTGTATTTATTAATATACATTTTTTTCAAGTATAGCTTGAAGTTTTTTCAAGTATAGCTGTCTGCCCTTGTTCCATATTTTTTGGGTTAAAGCTAACGTTGGGGTCTGTTTATTGGATCTCAGAAACATTTGTGCCTCCAGGCCCAGAGGGATGGTCTCAGCTCCTGAAGCAAACAGCATGAGCTGTGCCACCTAGCCCACAGGCTCCCGAGCCATAGAGCCTACCAAAGTTGCAACTGGGCAGCAATATAATACAGTCAAGGCTTGGGGACCGCCAACCCTCTGCTATCTTTAGAGTGTTGTAGCTGCTCCTGCCTGATCCTGGGAGCCTTAACATTCCACAGCAGCTTTCGAAAGAGGGTATTGACAACCCTGACATTTTTTAGGTGTATGACCACTGGTGAATTGTGTAAAAAGTACAATAGCTGGAGCATCAGCATCATTCTAAGTTAGCCTTGCCTGCCAAAGACATTCTAAGATTATTCCAGGTGTTGATCCTATCACGAAATCGGGAAAATAGGGGATATACATTCAGGGAGCAGTATTCCAAAATTTTGGGTGAGATCTGCACCCCCAGATACTTAAAGCTGGTAACTATCGGGATGGGACAAGAGGCCGGAAGGAGCACCTCCCGATCTCCATCCAGCAACATCAGGGCTGACTTGGACCAATTTATATTTAGGCCTGAGAAATGACCAAACTGCTCTATTATGGACATAACCCCAGGCAGGGAATTGCTGGGATCCTCCAGAAAGAGTAACATGTCGTCCGCATGTAGCATCATTTTTTCATGTATAGTTCGTACCTAAATCCACATATCTGGGAACTTGACCTCAGCAGTGCCACCAATGGTTCTATAGCAATTGCAAAGAGAAAGGAGGACAGCGGGCATCCCTGCCACGTCCCCCTGCCCAGAGAAAAGGCCGGTGACATTTTATCCGCCACCCTAATTGTCGCCTGAGGGGATGCATAGAGTAACCGAGTCCAAGCCACGAACCGTTCCCCAAAGCCAAACTTAGCTACAACGGCCCATAGGTACCTCCAACTGACACTGTCAAATGCCTTGTTGGCATCAAGGGATAAAAGAGCCCTGCGTCCCCCATTGTCCACTTGAACTTGCATGTTTAAGTAAAGTCTATGCAAGTTGGTAGCCGTGGACTTCTGCGGCATAAAGCCAGCCTGGTCCTGGTGGATAATGGAGGATATTATCCCATTGACCCGAAGCGCCAGGACCTTAGCAAGAATCTTCACGTCTCTCTGGAGCAATGAGATAGGCCTATAGGAACTTGGGTCAACCGGATCCTTCCCCGGCTTCAGTAACAGAATCACGTTTGCTCTAGTCATAGACTCAGGGAGGGCACCTTCCTCCAATGAGGCATTGAAAACTTTTAGTAGATCTGGCAGTAGATGCTTACAATACTGTGTGAACACCTCCATGGATAAGCCATCATCCCCCGGCGCCTTGCAAGTGGGGAAATAGCAGGCCACCACCTGCAGCTCCTCTAAGGTAATCGAGGTGTCTAGTTGCTGCCTTGCCTCTGCAGACAGCGAAGGCAAATCTATAAGGGACATATAGGTAGCCAATTCCTCATCCGAGTAGGCTTCCCTCGACCCGTAAAGGGCCATATAGAAGGAAGCCAGCTCGGATACAATGGCATCAGGAGAGTTAACTGATTTACCACTAGAGGCACGAATGGCGCCAATAGCCGGGGATTGTTATTGGGATCGTGCAATTTTGGCTAGTAGGCGGCCCGTCTTCTCCCCCTCCTCATAGAACGCCAGTTTCGTAAAAAATCGATTACGCTCCACGTTGGAGGATCTCAGACGGTCCGCGGAATCCTGGGCCGCCATCCATGCCTCCCATGCAGAGTCAGTAGGGCTAGTCACATACACCAGTTAAAGTGGTTTCACCTGGTCTCCCACCTGTTCCAACAATGCAGGCGAGTTCTGTTTAACAATTTTGTATTTCATGGATGAATACACCCCTAAAATAAGCTTTAAAGGTTTCCCACTTCTGCAGGTTATTAGTGTAGCAGTGGTGCGTCTGGAAGAAGCCCTGAATCTGGGAAACTATCCTATCCTGCGATGTGAACAGTTTAAGCCAGAAAGCATTCAGCTTCCACGGGGCCCTAGGCAACGAACTGGGCAACTGAGTAATTAACCACAGATCCACTGGAGAGTGGTCCGAAACTCCCCGGGGGAAGTATTCCACCCTAGAGGTGCTGCCCACCAGGTTGGGGGTATCCACACAGAGGTCTATTCGGTACAGGGACCCATGAGAATTGGAGAAGCATGAAAATTGCTTACAATCAGGGTTGCGTATATGCCATGTCCATGTCTGTCCATCCCACCTCCAGCAGCATCCGACTAAAAACAGTATCCCGGGCTCCCCCAAGGGGCACCATCGGGGGGGTGTCTATCTAATCTAGGTAACAGTTGAAATCCCTCATCATCAGAACTGGGGTGTCTGGTTTGTTGGCCAGGTAGGACAGCAGCAATTGAAACACCTCCCGAGAGAAGGGGGGATATACACAAAAGCTAAAATCATTTTTATTGTATACAGCTTACAGTACAGGAACACAAATCTGCCAGAGATATAAATGAAGGAGTCCAACTCCTGATAGGCCAATGCCCAGGGCCGGACTTACCATTGGGCTTGACTGGGCTCAAGGGGCTTTATTAAAAAAATATGTTTTTTATATATTTATATATATATTTATATATATATATATATATATATATATATATTATCATTATTATTATTATTTAAGGGCCCAGAGGTCTCCAGGGCCCCATATGGCAACCCCCCCCCCCCTTTTTTTATAAAAAAAATTACATTTTTTTCATATATACAGTGCGGAAAATAAGTATTTGAACACCCTGCTATTTTGCAAGTCCTCCCACTTGGAAATCATGGAGGGGTCTGAAATTGTCATCGTAGGTGCATGTACACTGTGAGAGACATAATCCAAAAAAAAAAATCCAGAAATCACAATTTATAATTTTTTAACTATTTATTTGTATGATACAGCTGCAAAGAAGTATTTGAACACCTGTCTATCAGCTAGAATTCTGACCCTCAAAGACCTGTTAGTCTGCCTTTAAAATGTCCACCTCCACTCCATTTATTATCCTAAATTAGATGCACCTGTTTGAGGTCATTAGCTGCATAAAGACACCTGTCCACCCCATACAATCAGTAAGAATCCAACTACTAACATGGCCAAGACCAAAGAGCTGTCCAAAGACACTAGAGACAAAATTGTACACCTCCACAAGGCTGGAAAGGGCTACGGGGAAATTGCCAAGCAGCTTGGTGAAAAAAGGTCCACTGTTGGAGCAATCATTAGAAAATGGAAGAAGCTAAACATGACTGTCAATCTCCCTCGGACTGGGGCTCCATGCAAAATCTCACCTCGTGGGGTCTCAATGATCCTAAGAAAGGTGAGAAATCAGCCCAGGACTACACGGGAGGAGCTGGTCAATGACCTGAAAAGAGCTGGGACCACCGTTTCCAAGGTTACTGTTGGTAATACACTAAGACGTCATGGTTTGAAATCATGCATGACACGGAAGGTTCCCCTGCTTAAACCAGCACATGTCAAGGCCCGTCTTAAGTTTGCCAATGACCATTTGGATGATCCAGAGGAGTCATGGGAGAAAGTCATGTGGTTAGGTGAGACCAAAATAGAACTTTTTGGTCATAATTCCACTAACCGTGTTTGGAGGAAGAAGAATGATGAGTACCATCCCAAGAACACCATCCCTACTGTGAAGCATGGGGGTGGTAGCATCATGCTTTGGGGGTGTTTTTCTGCACATGGGACAGGTTGACTGCACTGTATTAAGGAGAGGATGACCGGGGCCATGTATTGCGAGATTTTGGGCAACAACCTCCTTCCCTCAGTTAGAGCTTTGAAGATGGGTCGAGGCTGGGTCTTCCAACATGACAATGACCCGAAGCACACAGCCAGGATAACCAAGGAGTGGCTCTGTAAGAAGCATATCAAGGTTCTGGCGTGGCCTAGCCAGTCTCCAGACCTAAACCCAATAGAGAATCTTTGGAGGGAGCTCAAACTCTGTGTTTCTCAGCGACAGCCCAGAAACCTGACTGATCTAGAGAAGATCTGTGTGGAGGAGTGGGCCAAAATCCCTCCTCCAGTGTGTGCAAACCTGGTGAAAAACTACAAGAAACGTTTGACCTCTGTAATTGCAAACAAAGGCTACTGTACCAAATATTAACATTGATTTTCTCAGGTGTTCAAATACTTATTTGCAGCTGTATCATACAAATAAATAGTTAAAAAAATCATACATTGTGATTTCTGGAATTTTTTTTTTGATTATGTCTCTCACAGTGGACATGCACCTACGATAACAATTTCAGACCCCTCCATGATTTCCAAGTGGGAGAACTTGCAAAATTGCAGGGTGTACAAAAACGTATTTTCCCCACTGTATATATATATATATATATATTTTTTTTATTAAAGGGCTCAGAGGTCCCCAGGACCCCATGTTGCAACCCCCCCCCCTTTTTTTTTTTTTTTATTAAAAGGCCTAGAGGTCCCCAGGGCCCCCGGATGGCAACCTCCCTTTTTTATGTATTTTTTATAAATGTTTATTTTTTAAATTTTTTTAGGGGTCTGGAGGTCCCCAGGGGCCCTGAGGCCCCCAGGGCCCCGGACAGCAACCCCCACTTTTTTTATTTTATTTTTTTTATTAAAAAAATATGTTTATATATATATATATTATTAAAGGGCCCAGAGGTCTCCAGGGCCCCCGGATGGCAACCCCCCTTTTTGTTATAAAAACATTTGAATTTTCTTTATATTTTTTATAAATGTTTATTTTCTTATTTTTTTTATTAAAGGGCCCAGAGGTTTCTTTTTTTCTTCTCATTTAAGGGCCCAGAGATTCCCAGGGCCCCGGATGGCTACCCCCCTTTTTATAATATATATATATATATATACTTTTTTTTCTTTATTTCTTCTTTTTTTTGTAAAGGGAAAGGGAAGAGAGCCGACACATTCCGTGCACAGATGAGAGTCACCCCCCCCCGCGCAACAACTTTAATTCGCCCCCCCCGCTCAACAACTATGATCCCCCCCCTCGCTCCAGGGGGCCCCTTTAACACTCAAGCCCAGGGGCCCCCACCACCCTAAGTCCTGCCCTGCCAACGCCTTATGTATTAGTACACTCATTTCGCGTGAAAAGGTGGAGTAAGTGGAGTGATAAGCCTTTCCCACCCAGGCATATTGTAAGAACTCAACAGTCACTCTGCAGGTGAGTCTCTTGTAGGCCAATTATGGCAGGATGAAACATCCTCAAACCTGCAGAGATCATGGTTCTTTTTAAGGGATCATTCACTCTCTGGACATTTCATGACTCTATAGGCGTAGAAGACACAGTATGCATACAGTTATCCAATCACATGTAAATGGGGGCCATCCCAGCCCAATGATTTAAAGGATATTTTTCAAGAAAGCTTATATTGCATTGCTAAATATAACTATTATTTGTATTTTTATTACAATACTGATGATATAAAATGAAAGGGCCAGATTCACAGAGCGATTACGCCGGCATTACAGGAGATGCGCGGCATAAGTCTAAATTTGCGCATGCGTTTCGATGCGCCGCATCCCCAAAACGAGATACGCAAGAAATCTACTTTTTTTTGTCCGGCGTAATTTCGATAGACAGGCGCATCCGTCTGCGCAAAACTGCGCTAGACACACCATTGATTTGCTATTCAAATATGCTAATGAGGGAGTTACTGGGATCCACAAAAGAACGTTGTTGCAGCGCAGGCTACGCGCTGTGCGCAACAGCTGCACGGCCTGTCTAAAATTAGACCATATAAAAGGTGGTATAAAATTAGACAATCCGTCTACATGTCAGAGAAAGCAACACTGTTAGTGAGGAGCTGAGCAGTCACACGTGTTGCACAACAATCTGTATGCCAACATGCCAGGGACATCCTTGCTCATAGCTATACTACTGACCTTAGAGGAGCAAAGAAAGAGGAGGGCATGGAGGAGGGCACGGAGGAGGGCACGGGAGAGGATATACCGCACCCGCATTGACCTCTTTGGCATGAGTGATTCTGAGGTGTATCACATCTTCAGATTCCCCCATTCATGCCATCCTGGAATTAACCACAACCTTGCGGGAGGACATCACCAGCCCAACACACCGCTCACATGCAGTGCAGCCACTGGTCAAGGTCATGGCAACACTCCATTTCCTTGCCAGTGGCTCTTTTCAAAGAACAAGTGGAGTGGTGGCTGGGATGTCACAATCCTCCATGAGCAGATGTGTGCACCAGGTTGTCCCTGCAATCCTCAGACGCATGGCCAACCAAATCATCAAACCCACCACTGAGGACCTGCGGCTGAAGGCAATGACAGATTTCTACAGAATTGCCAGATTCCCACACACCGTGGGGGCCATTGATTGCACACATGTGGCACTCCAGCCCCCCCATGAGACAGAGCACATATACCGCAATCGGAAGCATTGGCATTCCATCAACGTACAGGTGATAGTTGATGCCCAAGGCCTCATATGGCACGTCCGTGCCAAACATCCCGGATCCAGCCATGACAGCTACATCTACAATCAGAGCCCCATCCGAATGGAATTTGAACAGAACGTGTATGGGGACACCTGGCTGGTTGGTGAGTGACATGGGTGGCAGGCATGACTGCCCCCCCCCCCATGATGCACACATCACAAGGGGCACATGCATGACTAACATCCTCCTGTCTTTTCCCTTACAGGTGACTCTGCATATGCACTGGGACCCCATCTCATGACTCCTATCCGGAACCCTCAAACCCCAGGAGAGGAAAGATACAATGAAGCCCACGCCCAAACACGTGCAGTGGTGGAGCGCACCTTTGGCCTCCTGAAGTCACGTTTCCGATGCCTGGATAAGTCTGGGGGACCCTGTTGTATTCCCCAAACTTTGTGTGACAGATCATAGGTGCATATTGCCTGCTGCACAACTTCGCAGTTAGAAAGGGCCTGCAGATTGACATACGTGATGACCTGACCCCTGAACCAGACAATCCCCCTCTAACTGAGGTTACCCCGTCTTCTGAGGGAAGAGCAGCCAGGAGACAGCTCACATTAGGCATCTTTGCACGTTAAACACACACATTAATCATGCACAATGAGAATGCATGCATGCACACCACTGTGGTCCCTAGCACAGACACATCACATCCTCATCTAATTGGATTAGCACAAGCCCATCATGCTGGACTTGTGAGCAGCAACGCCACGCCATGGCTCCAATTATGTCACTGTACATTCATACACCATTCACACGGACCTGGGGATCACTTCTCCCTGGTCCTGGGGAACCCTTCTCCACCAAAACTGAGGGTGACACCCCTTTTCCGGCAGGAATATCATCCCCACATTCCAAAAACATTCACAACACAAAAAAAAAAAAAATTGTCCAGCAAAAAATAAATAAAATCCAGAAAAAAATAAAATAAAAAAAATAAAAAAAACAGAAAAAAAAGGGGGGAAACAAATTAATGCCGTTGGCATGAGCCACGCCTGGGGCGCCCACGGCCACGGCCCTCAGGGGAGACTCATGGGGAGGGGGGGGTAATCCGGGAAAGGAGGAGCAGCCCCTGGTCTCTGCCCAACTGGCGGCCTGCCCTCCAAGGCCACGGCAATTTTGTTCAGGCCAGCACTTAGTGTTGCCGTGTTGGCCTGGATAGCCTGGGTGAGGGCCCTCACATCCTGCCCAACGTCTGCTGTTGTAGTCTGCAGTACATTTAGGCAGTTTGTAAGAGCCCGGGATTGGCAGTCCAGGTCCCCAAGCATATCCTTTATGGAGGACAGGCTCTACTCCATCAGCACCAAAGTCTGGCTGACCTGTCCCAGATGGCGGGTCTGAAGGGCCTGGTCCCTTCTCAGATTGGCGGGCAGAACCTCGGCCACCCCCCTGGTCTTCTGGGATGACTTCCTGCCTCCAGCTGAGGCTTGTGGCCGGGGAGAAGGGGAGCCCCTTGGGAGGGGAGCCCTGTTGGGGGAGGAGTGGGAGGGGCTATCCCTTATGGAGGGCTGGCTGCTGCCAGCCAGAGAGGAAGACTCCTCCAAAAACAACAATCCACTGGCTGACATGACATCCTCCTCCTCCTCAAACTCCTCCTCCTCAACCTCCCCCTCTTCAACCTCCTCCAAGGACTCCGGCCTTGTCGGGGGGTCCTCATCAGGCTGTTGTCCCGGGGATGGTGCGGTCAGGCCAGATGGCCCAGCACCCTCCTGCACATCTGTGGATGACACAAAACATTCACAGGTTGGAGGATCCACACACTTGCCACATATTCCCTTTCTCCCCCCCCCCCCCACATGCTACACACCAATAGGGCAAAAAAACCTTACCTGGCATCACGCCTTCATGACTGGAGTCATAGCCAGGCAGGCCCTCCACCTGTTGTCTATAAAAGGTCTGGGCCACCGCACGCTCCTCCGCTGTCAGCCTAACAGGGCATGGTGGGCCCCCTCCTGTGCCCCTGGCATGGGCTGCCATTTTGGCCAGCTTCTTTCGGACCAAACGCCGGAGGTCATTGATTTTCTTTTAAATCCCCGGGCGTGTCAGGGTCTAATCCCCCCCCCCCCCGCTGAATTCACCTGGTCAGTAATGTGCTGCAAAATCTCACGCCTCCTGGCCGGGGTGGTGTTGGCACTCTCCGGGCCGTGGAGGAAACGCCCATATTGGCTAATGGCCCGGGCAATTATTTGATTCTCCTCTAAAGTAAAATTCAACTTCCTCTTCCTCTCAGTCATACTCATACAACAACCCTCTCCCAAACAATCACCAAAAATCACTCACAAAAACAAGCAGGAAAAATCAAGCAACAAAATAAAACAAACCGAAATCTATCAACCAAAAAGTCTCACAAGCAGTCACCAAAAAACACTTTCAAATATATTCTACCAAACACTAGATCAAACAGTCAACAAATATCACAAAGACAAGTCACAACACAACAAACAACAGAACAAAAGCACCTTGCTGTATAGGGAGGGATACAAAGGGATGTACTTTTGCAAAGGAAGTGTGTTTGTGTCTGTCTATTTATGCTGTCTGCGTAGTTCACAAAGTTGCCCGGGTCCACTTCCAATTTCACTGATTGCGCCGTTCCCGAGTTGTGAGCATGCGCACAGAGGTGGTGACCATGGTCTGCTTCATGCGCGCATGCTCGAGCCGGCCGGCCCTTCATTTGTATGGGGTCACGGCTCACGTCATGTAACACGCCCACGTCCTTCCCAATTTGTAACACGCCCACGTCCTTCCAAATTTGAATTACTCCGCCTTACGCCTCTGAAATTACGTTGCACCGGCGTTAATTTCTGCGCAAATCAAACGAGAATACGGTCATTGCGCCGCTACATTGCAGCAGTCTAACGTAAAGGAGGTGCGCTACGCCAGTCAAAAAATGCGCCGATGTACGTGAATCTGGCCCAAAGTGTGTGCTGTGACCAGAGAACTCATTTAGTCCTTTGGCAAGTAAAACAGTTCCCATACTTTTATTAGAAATGTGTAGATCCGGGGGGCGTGTCCAAGATGGCGCTGTGAGCAGAAGCTAACCTCTGAGCTCCGCCGGCATCCGCTCCAATATCCGAGCTATCGGCGCAAGATTGCCGCTCTGAGGACTGCCAGGGATACCTTGCAGCGTTGGGGATCTGGGGAGCTGGTCGGCGGATCCTGCCTCTTTGGCCCTGCTGAGGTGTGAGCCGTACTGTCTTCTCCCGGTCCGGCCTGGCCCCCCACACGTGGCGCGTGGAAAAGGCCTCCAGCGACCCCATCCAGCTCCGGTGGGGGAGACCCGACATCCTCGTTCGCCGTTCCGGCTCCAAGGATCGCCGCGGATGTACTCACCTCCCCGTTCCTGCTCTTCACCACGGGACCTGCACTAGGCCTCAACGGAGCCGCGGCCTCGATTTCCGCTCGCGGACCCCCGGCGCAATGATCCCGCCCAGCACACAGGCGAGGGAGACCTGATATCCTCGGTCATTGATCCGGACTCGCGGGGCCGTCGTGGGTGTGCTCCCCGCCCCTGCCCCTATCCACGGGACTTGGACTAGGCCTTAAACGAAGCCGCGGCCTCGATTTTCACTCGCGGACCGATCCTGCACACAGACGGCTCCAACAGCGGAGCAATCACTGAGGGGCTCCCCAGGAGGACTGATAGCTGCCCGGGCCTCTCCCCTGACCCGCTCCCCCCTCACTGGGAGCGGTGGCCTTGGTGTCCACACCTGGGGGGTACTACTGCGGTGAGTGACCAGGAGTGCTGCATGCTGGACTCTGTTTTCCCCCTCCACGGCTGCCTGTCACCAGCACTTTTCTAGACTTTGATCCTCATCTGGAGCACGGGGCTGGGCGTCTGGGGCCCCCACCGCGGTCGCAGAGACACCTGAATGAGGCGCGGCCGGTCAGGAGCAACGGGTGGTAAGGGGAAAAAATACAAGTTCCCTCTTCTCCCGGTGTCCCCCCGGCTGACGCCGGACCCCCTGGCTACCCCTCGGGCCACTCGCGGCCAGCCCAGGGCATCACAGACGGGCCCGATGGAGGCCGAGGAAGAGAGGCCCCCTAGGCTGGCAGATGTTATGGCGGCCATAGCCATGTGCCAATCCACACTCATGGCAAAAATAGAGGCAGTGCAAATGGATGTTGGCCTTCTCAGGCAGGACATGGATAAGCTCAGGTCCAGGATGACAGAGACTGAACAGAGAGTCAGCAATGCAGAGGATAGAGTTGCGGAACACAGTGCGGCGCTCCACTCGCTTCAAACTAAGGTCAAGGCCCTGGAGTATAGAGCTGAAGATGCCGAGAATAGAAATAGACGCAACAACCTGCGCATAGTTGGCCTGGCAGAGGGCGCGGAGGGCAACAATCCGACGTGCTTTGTGGAGGACATGCTACGCAAACCTTTTGCCTGATGCACGCCTGTCCCCTCACTACGCGGTGGAACGGGCTCACAGGATCCCACCCAGGCCTGGCCCTCCCGGGTGCTCCCCCCCGCACGCTTATCCTCAAACTCCTCAATTTCCGGGACAGAGACGAGGTCCTCCGTGCATCTAGGGCGGTGGGGGATTTGAGGCTCCAGAACAACAGATTGATGATCTTCCCTGACTACTCTATAGAGACGCAGAAATTGAGGAAATCGTTTGATCACGTGAAGGCAGCGTTGAGGGCTCGCAACATTCGTTACAGCGTTCTCTTTCCAGCCCGCCTGAGGGTCCAAGATGGGGAGACAACCCGCTTCTTCACCTCTCCGAGAGACGCTTCTGCCTGGCTGGAGTCCCTGCCTCGTGACCATCCAAGAGCTTGAGACGACCTTTAATATGCACTGGGCCCCCCTGCTTTGACTCGCCGGACGAGCACTACGCCACTCATCCGTTTCGTTGTGCGCCCGCAGCGTCTGTTGCAACCGTTGTGCCCGTTGATGCTGTGGCTGCCTTCACGGGGGCCCAGATACTCCCCACGTGTGGGACATTAAGATGGTGCCCCTGGTTAGATGAACCAGGAGACTTCTCAAGCTGCAGCTTCCTGTCACCCAAAGGATCTGATAGACGGGCCAACAGGCCTTCCGAGTTGATGGTTTAAGTTTTCCCCTTTCTTACTGGAGGGACTCCTCATTTACATATACATTTTTTTTTTTTTGAATTGCTACTTTATTTTTATTTTTTATTTATATTTTCCATTATTTTATTTTTTTATTTTTTGGTTCCCGACAGTCTGAGATATATCCCGGCGGATGCTACAGCTAGGAGGACATAGCGCAACTCACTCCTTAACCCCGCTGAACTTGTTTGGGGTTGGGAGCGGCTCTTGCACAGGACCCCCCTTTGCAGCCAGCGAGCTGATTTTTGGTTTTTGGGATGGAAACCTGCCTCAGTTTTAAGGGGTTGGGTGGGGTGGGGGGAGGGGTGGGTTCCCACGTTTGGGACGGTTTATGGTTTGTTTTTTATGTTTGTTTTCTTAAAAAAAGTGTCTTGCAAGTAGGTTCTGAATATGCATTACGTGAGTCAATGTCAGGTATATGTTTTGGCTGTCCCTTCCGAGTCAAGAGAGCGGTCTCAGGGGGTGGGCGCCCTTTTCATCCTGCGATAATTCACCCCGGGCGTGGCTATGTCAGCCCTTAACATACTGTCATGGAACACTAGGGGTCTAAATTCTCCGACGAAGAGGTCGCTGGTATTTCAATTCATTAGGGCCCACAGCCCACATATCTGTATACTCCAAGAGACCCACTTGGTGGGTAGTAGAGAACGATGGCCCTGAAAAAACCTTGGATTGGACATCATTATCATTCCACATATTCAAACTTTGCCAGGGGAGTCAGCGTTCTGGTGCACAAGTCCCTCCCCTTTAGGCTGCTCAACTTGGTACTTGACTCGGATGGCAGGTATGTAATAATGCATGCACAGATCCGGTCCATGAGGTTGGTTGTAGCAGGTGTGTATCTGCCCCCTCCTGCATCGATCTCCCTCTTGCATCGGGTCACCTCGGAAATAGCTGATTTTGCTAGTGATAACTTGGTCATAATGGGAGACTTTAACATGGTCCCGGACCAGAGCATGGACAGGATGTCCCAGAGTGGACCCTTCCACTCTGGTCTGGTGGAGTGGGCGGAACTGTTTGGTTTGACGGACGTGTGGCGCTGGAGAAAATCCTCACTCCAGAGCTTACACCTGTCACTCTGCATCTCACAGATCCTTCTCTAGAATAGACCTGGCGTACCTGGGGGGACTGGCATTGCCTAAGGTTCAGGACATTAGGATTCTTCCGAGGGGCATTTCAGACCACGCACCGCTTCTCCTGACGATGGAGCTCTCCTCGGCCCCGGGCACAGTTTTATGGAGGCTGTCCAGGTTCTGGGTGTCAGACGAGGCGGTGGAGGGTCACTTTAGGGAGGCGCTACAGGAATATTGGGCAGTCAACCCCGGCTCGGCCGGAGCATTACCGGTGTGGGATGCCTTTAAATCATACACGCGGGGTCGGTATCAATCAATTATAGCTAGGGTCCGAAGGGAGAGGAGGGCTGAATTGGCAGGAGCAGAGGGGAGGGCAGCCTTGCAGGAAGCACAATATGTCCGTTCCAGGGATCCCGGTGACTATGACGTACTTCAGTCCCTGACTGGAGAGGTGGTGCGTATTCGCACCTCTCTCACCCAGAAACGTTTACTCGCCCAATCGCAGCGTATATTTGAGCAGGGGGAGAGGTCCGGAAAGCTATTGGCCTGGTTGTCACGGGAACAGTCCGGGGGGATGTGCGTCCCCTGTATACGGGGACCGGGGGGGGACCTACTGTATGCCCCTGAAGAGATAAACGATTGCTTTGTCTCCTTCTACAAAAACCTCTACAGTTCCAGGGCTGAATACTCTGGGGACGACCTGGCTTCCTATCTAGATCCTATTGACATCCCAGTCCTGACCACTAAATACCGCGAGCTGCTTGATGCCCCCATAACTGCAGATGAACTCCTGAAATCTCTTAAGACCCTCCAATCGGGTAAGTCGCCGGGCCCCGACGGTATACCAGTTGAATTTTACAAACAATACTCTGAGGACTTGACAGACAAACTGCTCGGTATGTTGACAGAGGCTCAGAGGATGCGGGAGCTCCCGCATTCCCTGAGTGACGCAGTGGTGGTGGTAATCCCTAAGCCAGGTAAGGACCCGGTCCTGTGTTCCTCTTACCGCCCCATCTCACTGATAAACGTCGATGCGAAACTCCTGGCCAAGGTCCTGGCCAGGAGACTAAACACAGTCATAACCGCTTTGGTACATCCAGACCAAACGGGGTTCATGCCGGGGAGGGAACGGACATTAACATTAGACGGCTTTTCACGCATATGGACAGGGCACGGCCGGGGTCGGCGGGGGTAGTGGCGTCCCTAGACGCCGAAAAAGCTTTCGACTCGGTGGAGTGGGAGTTCCTGTGGGGTGTCCTTGGGCGGTTTGGCTTCGGGCCGAACTTTCTGGCGTGGTTGAGGATGCTCTACGCTGACCCCAGGGCCAGGGTCCGCACGAACGGCCTCCTCTCGGATACTTTCCCCCTTGGCCGGGGGACCCGCCAGGGTTGTCCGCTATCGCCGGGGCTTTTTGCCCTGGCGGTCGAGCCCCTCGCCATTGCCCTGAGAGCTGAGACCCGGGTCAGGGGTATAGCGGTGGGGGATGTAGAGGAGAAGGTGTCCCTTTATGCGGACGACACCCTACTCTATCTGGCAGATGCCAGTCAGTCGCTACGGAGAGCACTTGACCTATTTGAGGAATTCGGCCGGTTCTCAGGAATTCGCATAAACTGGGGCAAGTCCGTTCTCTTCCCACTGCACCCCTCGCTTCCGAGGGTAGATACTGGAACTCCCCTCCAGTGGGTGGGCGACTTCACATATCTAGGCGTTCGGATTGTAACACCACACAGGAATATATCGAAGGGAACGTACAGCCTCTCTTATCGCATCTTGCGGTCAAGTGCACGGCCTGGCGCACCCTCCCGCTGACCCCAGTTGGCAGAGTAAACCTGCTCAAAATGGTGTTCCTCCCTAAGTTCTTATATTTCTTTCGCAACACCCCTTCCCACATTCCCAGATCCTTCTTTAGACGACTGGAGGGGGTGCTGACTTCTTTCATCTGGGCCGGGAGACCCCCCAGGGTGGCAAGGCAGATACTATACCTCCCCTTATCGGGGGGTGGGCTGGCTCTCCCAAATTTTCTTTTGTATTACTGGGCGGCTGTCCTGGTTACTGTGCGCTGGTGGTTCTCCCAGCCCAGACAGAATCCGGCGGTAAGACTTGAGGCGGCCATACTGGGGTCATATGCTGCATTGACTAATCTGGTATATAGGGGTCCCAGTGCCCCTCACCCTTTGACGGCGTCCATGAAGACAACCGTTGGAGTGTGGCGGGCGGCCAGAGCCATTTACTCTAAACCGAATTGTATCTCTCCACACACCCCATTGTGGGGCAATCCCACCCTGCCTCACCTCTGCGACCTGCCTGAACCCTCACAGTGGGCCAGATGCGGGATTACCACCCTTAAACATGTCATGGCAAACGGCAGGATCAAGCCCTTTCGAGAGCTGAGGCGGCAGTACTCCCTCCCTAACTCCCTCGAGTTTAAATACTACCAGCTGAGGCATGCGTTGAGGGCCCAATTCCCGGACACACTGACCCTGGAACCTGACTCGATCGAGCGACTGTTGACGTCGAGCGCAATGGGGAAGCCCCTTTCCACTCTGTATATGTATCTGACGGTGGGCCACGATGTTAAACTCACCCGGGTAATGGATAAATGGAGGGGGGACATTCCAGCTTTGGGGGAGGAGGAATGGGAGGAATGTGTCTCCACCTACATCCCGTCCATGATAGCAGCTAAAGACAGATTCATCCAGCTCAAGTTCCTACATAGGGCCTACTTCACCCCTCATAGAATGGCCAGTATATTCCCACATCTGGATCCGAACTGTCCTAGGTGTGGGGTAGGGGTGGGTACCTTTTGGCACATGGTCTGGGACTGCCCGAAGCTTCGGCCGTACTGGGCGGGGGGTAGCAGAGAGGCTTAGCGATATAGGAGGGACCAGGGTGCCGCTGGATCCCATGGTGCTCCTTCTGAGTCATTTGGGTGAGGTAGAGGGAGACAGATATACTAAGCTATGTATTACATTCTCACTGTTTTATGCTAGGAGGGAGATACTGCTACGGTGGAAGTCGGTGGGACCCCCCACCCTTGGTTCCTGGAGGAAGGCGGTGGACTCGGCTTTGCCCCTGTATAAACTCACGTATGAGAGTAGGCAGTGCCCTGCTAAGTACGATAAGGTTTGGTCGGCTTGGGTGGATGCGCGGGGGTGGGGGGCTGATGGGGTGGGGGACTAGAGATGGACTCCCCCCCCCGCCCGGTATGGGGGCTGCTGCCCCTCCCCTCTCTCCCGGGGCGCCACCTAACTCGATCGCCTGCTGAGTTACCTACATGTTCTGGTTGAATATATGTGGCTTTGGCGTAAGGGCAACGGTCATTTACCCTAGTGTACTCTGGGAAGGTCTCCGGTTGGGTCTGCGCCTGATGGTTTACAGATGGGGGGCACTGGGGTGAGAGAGCTATCAACTTGCACCTCGATAGATTATTTTACTTTTATTATTTCCCCTATTTTTGATTTTCTTTTGTTTTACTATCTGCAAACGCTGAAATTGCTTGTTTCTAACTGTTACCGTTTCTCTGCAAATCTGATTGTCGACTAATGCATATCTTGTAATGCTGTTTTGTGAATAAAAATACCTTTCTGTTAAAAAAAAAAAAGAAATGTGTAGATCAGGGGTCCTCAAACTACGGCCCGCGGACCAGATCCGTCCCGCCAGTATGCTTAACCCGACCCGACCTGAGGACTGCCCTTTTAATATCGCAGCAATCCCCCTCCCCTCTGCTACCTATTTATCACACAAGATGAGAAATAAGCCAGGTCCAGACAAAAGGCTGGTCTTTTGAGTTAAGCAGTGGGGTGGTTGAAACAATCAAACACCTGCCTTTCACTAGCAAAGTCCCGCCATTTGTCCGACCCTGCCATGCTTTGCGTCTTGTGTGATTGAAGTAGCAGAGAGGCGGAGTGCTGGGATGTTATAGAAGGGGCGGCAGTGTAATATCGATGGGGGGATCTGTGATAGGGGGAGAGATCTCTGATGAGGGGAGATCTGTGATTGTGGGGTATGTGAAGAGAGGAGTTTGTGTTGAGTGGGCTTTGTGATGGGGGAGTCAGAGATGGAGGGATCTGCTATGGGGGGGGACCTGATAAGGGGGCTTTTAGATGGGGGGGAATCTGTGATGGAGAGGAGTCTGTGATGAGGGATCTGTTACGGGGGATCAGTTAAGGGGGTCTGTAATTCTGGGCTTTGTGATGGAGAGGAGTTTGTGTTGGGGGGCTTTATGATGGAGAGGATTTTGTGATGGGGGTCTGTTATTGGGGGCTTTGTGATATAGAGGAGTTTGTGTTGGGGGGCTTTGTGATGGGGGTCAGTTTTATGGGGGCTTTGTGATGGAGAGAAGTTTGTGTTGGGGGATTTATGATGGGGGGACCTAATATGGGGGGAATCTTTGATGGGGGGATCTGTGATAGAGAGGAATCTGTGATGGAGGGGGGGTCAATGATGAGGGGGTTCTGTGTTCGGGAGGGGTTCTGTGATGAGGGGAGTCTGTGAAATACTAATAAGTTTATGTTGATTAAAATTGTTCTTTTTTAAATATTGTATTGTTTTCCTGTTTTTTTTTTTTTGCACTTCAAATAAGATGTGTGCATAGTTTCATATTTATTTAAACTATAGTCCGGCCCCCCAACAGTCTGAGAGACTGTGAACTGGCCCCCTGTTTCTACTCCTGCTAGTTGGAGTTTGGCTTAGCTCAGTGGATGTCTATGGGTCACCCCACATCAGTTGAGTTCTTGTAAAGATTGATTTATAGCAAATACATACAAAAAGAAATTACAAATGGATTTTATGTAATAAATAACAAATCGGATTTAAACAGAACAGCCATGCATTGGTTTATAAAACAAACTTGAGGAAGAAGGATTTGCACCATTCCAGCTCTATAAGCAGTAACCAAGGAAACAATTTGCTCAGCGATATTCCTTTCTCTCCTCTAAAGATGGAGCCACACAAGTAATAATCCTCTGCGTCAGGACTTCTATTTGTGAGCCAGGTCAGACAGCCTTCAGCTCTCTCCCTGATGTCACATGCTAGAAACAACCACAAAAAGCAAATGCCTCACATAGAGGACATTGGTAGGAAATAGTAAACAAGAACAAGCAAAGTGCTTGCTTACTAAAACATGTATAGTTTGGTCAATAAAACGAGGACGGGCAATACTCCATAACAAACACAACACAATACAATCTGCTCAAGTCAGATCAGCCCAAGATGGAGTTTGCTTGGTTCTTTGGGTTAATGCATTTAAAGTTTTACTTCAGCTTTTCAGAAAATATGAAAGAATGAACACTCTATATTCTCCATGCCAAGTGCCCGCTGATTTTATGTCTTTGAATGATACAGTTTCACTGTCCACGTAGCCTGCTGCTGCCTCACACACCATCCTGGGGTGTGAAAACCATGCTGTCCGGGATGGATCAGAGCAGTTTTGATTGGTCAGCACCACCATGTGACTGGGCTCACCAAATCAGAACCGCTATGATCTTTTCAGCTGATTTAATTACTAAGTATGCAACTTCTTTGTCTTTTAATGTTCCTTTTTAAGGCAATGCATGATCCCTACCCAGGTTTCCTTTCACTTGCAACATCCTATGGGGCCATCCTTCCATGCAGTGAAGCCCCGTACACACGGCCGAGGTTCTCGGCAGAAACCAGCGAGAACCTCGCTGGGAGCCGCATTCTGCCGAGAACCTCGGCCGTGTGTACGCTCTCTGCGAGCCCCGCCCGTCAGGAAACCCGTCGAGCAAATAGAGAACAGGTTCTCTATTTGCTCGACGGCCCGTCGGGATGAATGGCTGGTTGCCTTTCCCGACGGGCGGGTCGCCGATTCTGACGGCCGGCAGAGAACCTCGACGGGCGGAACGATGTGTTCCGCCCGTCGAGGTTCTCTGCCGTGTGTACGGGGCCTGACTAGAGTTGTGTCTCCCGGCATTGTGTGCATTGATAGAAACACACAGCCCCTTAGAATGGCAGAGCCCTCCTTTTCCCTCCTCCACCCCCTTCCTTCTTAAAGGACTCATATTTATTGGGGAGTGTTTATACTACTGTGTTAAGTTGAAGCTTTAAGGCCTGCATCCTTACTGCAGTGCATCCCAAGTGCAATGTACATTTTCTGTATCTGTAGGATGCCAAGAACTCAGCTGGGTCCTTGGACAATGAGGAGTAAATGGCTATACGGTGGATAACAAAAAAGCTGCCAGAAGAAGTAGCAGAAAGGTGGCAGCAGAAGTCAGGTAGGCAGAGCTGTCAGTAATGGAGCAGAGCAAATTAGGAGATTAGTTTTCCATAATGTGAAAATATGATGTGCATACTTGCATATTACGGCATAAGCTCCTGAGGCACTCAGGCATATTCAAGTCACATTGCAGAGTGCTCATGCAGAGCCCATGGATCCCAGTTCAAGGGATTTTGTGTTGGAGTCCAATAGACCTTTTGTCATAAAACCTTTAACCACTTTTTTTCACTGGAAAAGAGACCATTGTGTTGTTCCAGTTACTGATTGTTACTCAATAGAGAGTTCAGTCTTCACTGGATGTAATTTTTGGATAGTAGGTATAGGAGGTGATTGATTTTATGTGAGAATCACATAAAGAAACATTCTGGTGACTACTATAGGGTTTATTTACTAAAGCATGATGCTGCTTACAAATTTTTTTTTGTATGTCATTAAAGACGATCATGTGTGGGCTCCAGAGCATTTTTTGGCAACGTTAAAAATGGGCATTAAAAATTTAGACCATGCTCTAAATTTTTGCATCGTTTTTCACGTTGTCATTTTTAAAGTCGTAAGAAATGTTTGTGTGTGGGCTTTAATGACTTGAAAATAACGTGCATGCTCAGAAGCAAGTTATGAGATGGGAGCGCTCGTTCTGGTAAAACTACCGTTCGTAATGTAGATAGCACATTTGTCACGCTGTAACAGACTGAAAAGCGCAAATTGTCTCTAAAACTTTTACTAACACGAAATCAACAAAAGCAGCCCCAAGGGTGGCTCCATCTGAATGGAACTTCCCCTTTATATTGCCGTCGTATGTGTTGTACGTCACCGCGCTTTGCTAGAGCATTTTTTTTCCACGATCGTGTGTAGGCAAGGCAGGCTTAACAATAATTAGGTTGAAAAAACTTAGTTTTTTCTAGACCTTTAAAAATGGTCATGTGTACGTAGTATAATGCCGCGTACACATGATCATTTTTCGGCATGAAAAATAACTACGTTTTTTAGCATGTAAAAAAAAACAAAGTTTTTCCAACTTCATCATTAAAAACGACATTGCCCACACGCCATCATTTAAAAAAAATGCTCTATCAAAGTGCGGTGATGTACAACACGTACGATGGCACTATAAAGGGGAAGTTCCATGTGGATGACGCCACCCTTGGGGCTGCTTTAGCCGATTCCGTGTTAGTAAAAGACGATTCGCGCTTTTCTGTCTGTTACAGCGTGATGAATGTGCTTACTCCATTATGAAGGATAGTTTTACCAGAACGAGCGCTCCGGTCTCATAACTTGCTTCTGAGCATGCGCGTTTTTTTAACATCGTTTAGCCCACACGCGATAATTTTTTACAACACGAAAAACGACATAGTTTAAAACGTTGTTAAAAAATGCAGCATGTTCAAATTTTTTTTTTTTTGTCGTCTTTCAGAACCCAAAAAATGATGTGAAGCCCACACACGATCATTTTAAATGAAATTTTTTTAAAACAACGTTTTTTTTTCATGCTGAAAAATGATCGTGTGTATGCGACATTAGGCTCTTAAATTGTCATTAGACACAGATTTTGTTTTGTGTAGAGTGAAATATATCTTGTTGATCCTGCCTTCAGCTGCCCCTCCCATCTTCTCTGTGTCCCAACTGCAGTCTGAGTTTGTGTAGACTAGCTGGCATCTTCTAGGAAAATGTAATTGCTAATGCATATAAAAGTACCAGAAAAACAGCCTTGGATGCAGATGCCGTCTGAACAAAGTGAAAGCTAGTGTTAATCATCTCTGACTCTGTCTACACCAAATTATTGGACAAAAAAAAATACACATTTGATATTCAGTAAAGATTTATAGTGAGCTGCAAAACAGTTATTTGATATTTATAAACTAATTTGAATTGCTCTTCTGAAACAGTATTTTTTGTCATGTGACTGGCACAGCACCAATCAGGGCTGTGCAGACACAGACTCATACTGTAGAGAGCATACATCCGCAGAGTAATAGAAGCCCTTCCCATGGATTTTTTCATGCAGATGCCAAAGAACAGGAAAATATCAGGATCAAGACAAAGATCAAGATGTGCAAGCAAAATTACAATTTTCTTCATTTTTCCTGCACATAATTGGGTATACTTTTCAATATAAAATTACACTACTTTCACGTAGTGAATGAAAAGTTCCCTTGCAAAGAGAATAACCTATTTGCCTTTAGTAAATCAACCCTTATTTATCACATAAGCAAATGTGTTCAAACACCATGAGGGATGTGGAAAGGTATAAGAGATAAGGGAATTCGCCCGTGGTGTATTCACATGTATTAAAAAATATAGAATTATATATAAAATAAAAATAATATATTAAAAATACTATTCATCTTAATAAAAACAATCTCTAAGAGAATAGATGTTTAATGGATATAACCAAAGCAAGCCATAATAAGTAGTTTTGAAGAATGTGATACATTTCTCATGGAGTAAAATGTGTTGGGTGGAGGGTGAAAATGAAAATCAGTGCCATAACGGTTATAAGTGGAGCGGTGGGTTTTATCCCTGTTCAAGAAAAAAAATTGGAAGTGCACAAATTTTTCCATGGTTAATGAGACCACAGTCATTGAATGTGTTTTTATTATACAAAGAAGAGAAGGGAAAAAGAGGGTTGGGACTTGAAGCATGCAGCAGCAAAGCAAAAAAGGTCCATTCTTCCTTCTATGATTTCCCATTGTTGTGCCACGGATCAGGGCCGATTCTGGGCGGGTGCGCGGGGTGCTCTGCACCCGGGCGCCGCAGGGGGAGGCGCCGGCGTGTCGGACTGCTCCCCTCTCTCCTCGTGTCACACACAAAGCCGGCATCTGCTAAGGCGCCAGGAGAGTACTGAAGCCGGGGGTTACTGTCCCTGAAGAAAAGTTATGCTGCCGCCGCCCCTGCTCTCATCTAGCTCGGCAGCACAGGTACAGTGTCAGTATCACAAAGCGCACCATGACAGGCAGACACAAACCCCCCCCCCCCATATGAACTTGCGGGTGGCTGTTTCAGTTCCAGTGGCGGAATTAGCAGAATCGCACATGCTCCCTGGCATTCCGCTAGTGTGGGGGACCCCCGAGACCCCACACCCCCCCTAAACCTCTGGACCAGCTGGCATCTCCAACTATACAGGGGAGGGGGGGCGATCGGCAGCTTTGTGATGTCCGTGCAATCAGCAATGTCCCTCTAGCCAGCACAGTTCACTTCCCGTTCCCGAATGTCAGTGTACACAATCGACAGGGGGGAGGGCTCTGATCCGAGCAGACACCACCACTTTGTCCCTCTGCTTGTACACTCCGAGTCTCTTGCTCAGGTCTGGGGCCCCTTCCTTCTCCATTGTATACACTGACACTCAGGAAGTGCACTGTGCTGGCTGGAGGGACATCCTGCAGATATCACAAAGGAAAGAATGTACAAGGGCTGCTACTTCTTGCATTTTAAGACTTCTAGAGTAAGGTAAGCCCAACACTGCCCCCCCACCTGTGACACTGACCCCCCCCCACCTGTGACACTGGCTCCCCCCACCTGTGACACTGACCCCCCACCCGTGCCCCTGACCCCCCACCTGTGACACTGCCCCCCACCTGTGACACTGACCCCCTCACCTGTGCCCCACCTGTGACATTGACCCCCCCACCTGTGACACTGGCTCCCCCCACCTGTGACAATGGCTCCCCACCTGTGACACTGACACCCCCACCTGTTTCCCACCTGTGACACTGGCTCCCCCCACCTGTGACAATGGCTCCCCCACCTGTGACATTGACACCCCCCGTTTCCCACCTGTGACACTGACCCCCCACCTGTGACACTGCCCCCCGCCTGTGACACTGCTCCCCCACCTGTGCCCCCGCCTGTGACACTGACCCCCCCACTTGTGTCCCCACCTGTGACACTGCACCCCCACCTGTGACACTGCTCCCCCACCTGGGACACTGCCCCCCATCTGTGCCTCTGCCTGTGACACTGCTCCCCTACCTGTGACACTGCTCCCCCACCTGTCACACTGGCTCTTCCCACCTGTGACACTGGCTCTCCCCACATGTGACACTGGCTCTCCCCACATGTGACACTGGCTCTCCCCTCCTGTAACACTGCCCCTCCATCATTCTGGCCCTTCGTCACACTGCTCCCTTCTGTGATTTTTACCCCCTCCTGTCACACTACCCCGTCATACTGCCCCCTCTTGTTACCCAGCCCCCCTCCTTTCACAGTGCACCCTCAGTACACTAGTAGGCTACAATTGGTGTGCACTTATAGGCTTCAATTGGTGGGCAATGGTATACTGCAATCAGTGGGCATTGGTATACTAGTAGGCTACAATTGGTGGACATTGGTAGGCTGCTATTGGTGGACACTGATAAGGCTGCAATTGATGGGCACAGGTAATGCTGCATTTGGTGGGCACTAGTAGGCTGCATTCTATGGGCACTAATAAGCTGCATTTGATGGGCACTGATGAGGCTGCATTAATGCATTGATTGCTTGTATCATTTCTGCAGTCTCTGACCATTCCTTGTATCATTTCTGCAGTCTCTGACCATCCCTTGTATCATTTCTGCAGTCTCTGACCATCCCTTGTATCATTTGTGCAGTCTCTGACCATCCCTTGTATTATTTCTGCAGTCTCGGAACATCTCCTGTAGTATGTCTGGGGGCTCTTTCTAACAGACTCAACAGAGGCCCTCTCTGTGTCCATTAGAGAGACCCCCCCCTCCAGGTCCCATTAGAGTACCCTGCTTCTCTGTATTTTGTTTATTGTTAAGACATTGTGGGAGGATCCCAGGCTAACAGACTCCTTAGAGGAGCATCTCTGCGAGTCGTTGCCATAGAAACATTTGTAAAGGGGAGGAGTTAGCAAGATGACCACGCCCATGTGGGGCGCCAGAAATATTTCTGCATCCAGGCGTCTGTGACCCTAGGATCGGCCCTGCCACGGATCATATCTCCTCAGCTCCCGGGATAGACGATGCCTTTGTGAACCAATAACTGAAATCAATCGCTTCCTATAACCATCAATAAGCTTCTTAGGCAGCGTTCACACAACCGAGGTTCTCGCTGGAAACCAGCGAGAACCTCGCTGGAATGTGCATTCCAGCGAGGACCTCGGCCGTGTGTACGGTCTCGGCGAGCTTCCCGTCGGGAAGCCCATCGAGCAGAAATAGAGAGCACGCTCTCTATTTCCTCGACGGCCCGCCTGGATGAATGGCTGGTTGCCATTCCCGACGAGCGGGTCGCCGATTTCGACGGCCGGCAGAGAGCCTCGACGGGCGGAACGATGTGTTCTGCCCGTCGAGGTTCTCTGCCGTGTGTACGCGGCCTTACACTTCTCACCTTGAATTTTGGACCACTCTTCCTTTGCAAACTGCTCCAGGTCTCTCTTATTGGAAGGGCGCCTTTTCCCAACAGCAATTTTAAGATCTCTCCACAGGGATTTATATCTGGACTCATTGCTGGCCACTTTAGAACTCTCCAGCGCTTTGTTGCCATCCATTTTTGGGTGCTTTTTGACGTATGTTTGGGGTCATTGTCCTGCTCGAAGACCCAAGATCTCGGACACAAACCCAGCTTTCTTACACTGGGCTCTACAGTGCGACCCAAAATCCTTTGGTAATCCTCGGATTTAATGATGCCTTGCACACATTCAAGGCCCCCAGTGCCAGAGGCAGCAAAACAACCGCAAAACATCATTGAACATCCACCATATTTCACTGTAGGTACTGTGTTATTTTCTTTGTAGGCCTCATTCCGTTTTTGGTAAACAGTAGAATAATGTGCTTTACCAAAAAGCTCTATCCTGGTCTCATCTGTCCACAAGACATTTTCCCAGAAGGATTTTGGCTTACTCAAGTACATTTTGGCAAACTGTAGTCTTGCTTTTTTTATGTCTCTGTGTCAGCAGTGGGGTCCTCCTGGGTCTCCTGCCTTAGCGTTTCATTTCATTTAAATGTCGACGGATAGTTCACACTGACACTGATGCGCCCTGAGCCTGCAGGACAGCTTAAATTTCTTTGGAACTTGTTTGAGTGAGTGAGTGAAAAACGTATATAGCGCAGCACATGCAAACTGAATCGCCTCTGGGCGCTCGTTTGTCCATTTCTCCTTTGAACTCAAAAGAGATGGGTTTTGATCTTTCTCCTTCGGGGCTGCTTATTCACCATCCGGACTATCCTGCATTGCAACCTATCATCAATTTTTCTCTTCCGTCCATGCCCAGAGAGATTAGCTATAGTGGGTTGCAAACTACTTGATAATGTGGAGAAAGGCAAATCTAGATTTTTGGAGATGGATTTGTAACCTTGAGATTGTTGATATTTTTCCACAATTTTGGTTTTCAAGTCCTCAGACAGTTCTTTTCTCCTTTTTCTGTTGTCCATGCTTAGTGTGGCACACACAGACACACAATGCAAAAACTAAGGCTGCGTACACACGATAGGATCTTCAGAGGAGAACGGTCTGAAGGACAGTTTTCATCAGTCCAAACCGATCGTGTGTGGGCCCCATAGGTTAGTTAACCTTCGGTCAAAAAAATGAGAACTTGCTTTGAAATTTAACCGAGGCACGACCATCGGTTAAAAATCCACGCATGCTCAGAATCAAGTCGACGCATGCTTGGAAGCATTGAACTTCATTTTTTTCAGCACTTCGTTGTGTTTTACGTTACTGCATTCTAACACGATCGTTTTTTTAACCGATGGTGTGTAGGCACATCAGCCAATCAATCAGC
The DNA here is from genome assembly GCA_029574335.1 of Rana kukunoris. NCBI lineage: Eukaryota > Metazoa > Chordata > Amphibia > Anura > Ranidae > Rana > Rana kukunoris. Next base: position 112,558,114 of record CM056049.1, on the reverse strand, counting down.
TTCATCAGTTAACCGATGAGAACGGTCCTTCGGAACGTTCTCATCGGATGGACTGATCGTGTGTACGCGGCCTTAGTGAACTTCTCTCCTTTGTATCAGCTTTCAGGTGTGATTTTTATATTGCCCACATCTGTTACTTGCCCCAGGTGAGTTTAACACCTTCAATACCGGGCTTTTATCCCCACCTCAATACTGGGCCTATTCTGGCACTTCTCTCCTACATGTACAAATCATCATTTGCTAAAAAATTACTCAGAACCCCCAAAAATTATATATATTTTGTTTGCAGACACCATAGGGAATAAAATGACGGTCATTGCAATGTTTTATCTTGCACGGTATTTGCGCAATCATTTTTCAAATGCCTTTTTTTTTTTTTTTTTTAATGATTTCATGAATTAAAAAATAACAAAACAGTAAAGTTAGCCCAATTTTTTTGTAAAATATGAAAGATTATGTTACACCAAGTAAATGGATATATAACATGACACGCTTTAAAATTGCGCACACTCATGGAATGGCGCCAAACCTCGGTACTTAAAAACCTCCATAGGCAACACTTTGAACATTTTTACAGGTTACCAGTTTAGATTTACAGACGAGGTCTAGTGCGAGAATTGTTGCTGGCACTCTAATGCACGCGGTGATACCTCACATATGTGGTTTGAATGGCGTTTACATATGTGGGCGGGACTTACGTGTACGTTCGCTTCTGCGCACAAGCTACCGGGAATAGGGGCGTTTTAAAAAAAATATATTTTTTTTTTCGTGGCTTTGTTTACTTCCGGGTACCCGGGCGTGACGTCATCACATCGCGCTCGGGCCTCCGACGGTCATAGAGATGACTGGTGACAATCTGGTCACTAGTCATCTCTATGCTTCCTAGCCTGCGCCAGACGATTCTTTCTCCAGGCCCCTGATGGCATGGCAGAGCCGATCAAGCGGCGGAACTGTTGTTCATATCGTGCACAGAATCGCCAGCACAAAATAATGATATCTGAATGATGCCTCTAGCTGCAGGCATCATTCAGATATCATTGCACAAACCTCAGGACATCATATGATGTCCACCCAGGATGGGAGATCCCCTCTGTGGACGTCATATGACTATGGGCCGGTAGTGAAGTGGTTAAAGGAGCATCACAATCTTATTTATCCACAATTTTGAAAGGGTGCCCAGACCGTTTTTGGAGTTTTGTGTGACATTATGTCCAATTTTCTTTTTTTCCTCCCTTCTTTTGTTTTGTTATAAAAACACACAAAGGGAATAAGCATGTGTATAGCAAAACATGTGTTACTGCAATACTTTTCTGTGAGAAATACTTGAATTTCTGTAGAAATTTCTGGGGTGCCAACAATTTCGGCCATATGTTTATTTATTTTTTCCTTAGATACCCCTGTCGCATCTGCTCCTGATGAGTAGCAGGCAGCCACGAAACATCAGGTTTTGGAGTGCGGCTATCCATTTTTCTTTGTCTTCATTCAGCCACGAAACGTGTTGAGCGTTCTGATGCCACAGTTACAGTTTTAAATTTTTATCATATGTACCAATTCATACAATCATGTCTGACTATCATATTTTGTTTCACACATAATGTGAACATAAATCCTAGAAAGTGGTATGTCACAAGTTAATAACATCATGTTATGTATATATGTGTGTATTATATATGAATTCATTAGAATTTATTTAAATGTTTTACTTGCATTGTGTTGTGACCCTATCTGTACTGTTATATGGATCAATAAAGGACTTTACAGACACAAAGTGCCGTTTTTCTTTCCTGCTGTATGCTTTATTTAAAGTCCCAACCCTCGTTTTCCCTTCTCTTGCATACCAGGGATGGAGGCATTCAGGGGCGGACTGACCATTGAAGCTCTCGGGCACTTCCTGAGAGCCCCATGCCACTAGGGGGCCCCATCAGGGTTGCCAGGTTCAATAAAACCAGGAACAGTATGTAAAAATCTGTGTTTTTTTTACATCTGTCCCTGATATGTCCAAAACCGACATGCTTTTGATGTGAAAAACCTGAGATTTTAGCTGCCCTGCCTCCTGGTGTGGTGGCCACCTTTAAGCCTGGGGGCCCCATAATCTTCAATTGCCCGGGGGCCCCGTGAGTTGTCAGTCCACCCCTGGAGGCATTGGACTTACAGGTCCTATACCTTGATTAAAATCCTAAATATTCTACTTTTTATTATACAAATGTGGGGAGAGGGAGGTAAAATATTGGGTAAGGGCCTGCAGGATATTGTGAGGCCGCGTAAACACGATCGAATCTATCTGCTGGAAACGGTCCAACGGACCCTTTCAGCAGTCAAATTCGATCGTGTGTACGGGCGGACAGACGGGTTTTTCCAGCAGACAGATTTTAAAGCATGCTTTAAAATCTGTCTGCTGGGAACCCGTCCGTCCGACATGTCTGCTGGTTAGTACGCTAACCAGCAGACATATCTGCCCGCGCATGCATCGAATGGATTCGATGCATGCGCGGAAGTGTTTTACTTCCTGGTGACGGTAACGTGGCGTCACCGCGCTGTCTGCCAGCGGGGATTTTGGTTTGATCGTGTGTACACGATCAAACCAATACATCCCAGCAGACAAATCCGATCAAATCGGTCTGTCAGACCGATTTGATCGGATTTATTTGGTCGTGTATACGCGGCCTAAGAAATAGACTTGATTTAAATGAATCCCCACAAACTTAATGTTGCTGACATGTGGATCATTTTTAATTGACATTGTTGACATCTGGATTGTTCTAGATTGCTCAACCAGGAAAATATAGAGGTTTGAGGAAATGGGACAACCCTCACAGCTCTGGAGTAGTCCTCCGAGGAGTGGGACTAGTCAAGAGCTGATATTCAAAAGTCAACAGTTAACAGAGATGCTCCCATGATAACCTCAACCATTTTTTATATAGCAAGCAATAGGAGGAAAACAGAGAATTTAGCTGGGATTTCTAAAATGTCAGGTGTTGAATTGCAATATTTGCAGGAAGAGATAATGCATGTAAGGCAGGGTTAGATTTTACAATGACGATCAAATTAACTAGGCAGGCTGCTAGAATATCAATATATTTCTCATAAAATACATCAGAAAGCCTCTTGAGCTTGACATTTATAAAGATTTCATGGATTTAATAGCAAGAACTATTCTATGGAACTGTTACTTTAGAGTTTATAGATTTTAGAAAAGGTAGGGATTCAGAAAAGCAATCTGGTAAAGTCTGGTAGAAATGGTAGGTGTTGTAATTAGGGTATACATGAAAAGTAAAGACTTCATGATTTTGTAAGGGTGATAGTATTCTTTCAATTTAGCTGCTGAATAAGATTAGTCCTGAATTATTCACACAAGAATAAAGCATTGTTTCTTCCAGCTGAGGTTTATTTTTACCTTTTATTAATAACCTTAACTCCACTTTAGTGGCTTCAATTTGTTGCTTCAAAGAACGCAACTGACTGGATTTCCAAGTAGATAACTGACAGGATTCACTGATTGTGAATAGCACTCATGGTGATCATACCTAGGAACATTTGAAAATGGGTGAAAAAAAGGGTGGGGGCAAGACGAGGAGCAGTTCACAAAGCACCAAAGCAAATTGTACTGTTTAATAATGGTGCAGGTAGTGTGTTGTGCAAAATATAGATAGGGCTTAGATCCCTTTCACACCAGCTTGCCAATCGCCTGACCAAATCGGACCACCAATTGTTTTCTATGGCCTCGTACACACGACCGAGCTTTCTTGCCGAGAAAACCATTTGTGTGTATGAGGTTTTCAGGTTTCTCGTCGGAAAATTTGGCCAGAATCTCCATGAGAAAAATAGAGAACCTGCGCTCTATTTTCTCGTCGAGTTCTTGTCGGCCTGTTTCCCAATGAGAAACCTGAGAGTTTCCTGTCGCCGTGGAAACCTGTGCATGCTCGAAATGACTTTGACGAATGCGCGGTAGCTTCCAGGGCATAGGTAGGGTGAAGCAAAATCGTGGCAACGGCATCGAATGTGACGAGCGCATGCTCGTCAGACGTGATGACGTCACCCCGTTTTTGCCTTTCAAGACAACAGCGGTTCTTTTGAAAGATCAGTGTGTACACTCGGGCGGCAAGAGATTCTTGGGAAAGAAAAAAGTTGCGCTAAAACTCATAAAAATTATGTGCATATATGAGCCAGTGAAAACAAATATTATAACAAAATAAGAAGTCCTCTTATGCTGGTGGAAAAAAAAACACTTAATTGCTTTCAAACAAAAAGAGTCCTTAAATCGAGTGATGAATGGTGAAAAATCACATCTGTGACCAATCAAGTCCTCATGTGTTAATACTTGATTATTTTCAACAAAGTCCATAAATCAAATGATCAAAATGTTGAAAATAACATCTGTGACCAAAAAGAAAAGTTCAGATATTCCTCCACCCATGTGAAAAATCATAAGTGTGATCTTATACAGTATAGGTGATAGGTGACAATCCATCCACTGAAAGCCTCCACCGAGATCTGCTTACCAGATCCTGATGGTCCCTTACTCACAGGGGACCCCAGGTCACATGTAATGTTACACAAACTGCTGTGCTTGAACAGGATACAAACCGCCTGATGTGGGTCATTTCCTCATTTCAATCCTCCAAAAAAGTGGTGGCCACATTTTCATGGAAAAAAACAAAGGATACCTCGATCGTGTAAAACCTTTTAAAATGTAATGAATAAATATCGTACAAACTAAACACTGACAATTGTTGCAGTAGAAAAAAGCCTTAAGTCTGCTGTACCGGCCGGACACATGCAGACAGACTCGTCCCTATGGGGAATCTTGAGCAGTCCAGGGGGGTGATGCCAATGCGCCGCTCGTTCCGCCCTACTAGTTTCGTGAAAGTTCACTTCTTCAAGGGGCCAAAGAATCTCGACGGGAAATACAATGTTTTTTGCCCTTGTGTACAAGGCCTAAGGAGTGTAAAGTGGCGGAAGTTAGCAAACATGTGTCCGCTGTCACCCACCAGCATCTGATGCAAACTGTTCCGCTAAAAACAGATGGATGGGGATAGGTTCGCCATCCTCCTGGTGGATCAGACGACAATCGGGTGGAAACAGACATGCGGTCCAATCCCATCCGACCACCCCCATAGAGAACAGCAGGCTGTGTCCGTTCCCGCTCTGCATAGCAAAGCAGACACGGACCTGTCATATGTCTGCTCAGCGGGGATCAGCAGAGAGATCTCCCCCTAAGCAGGTAAATCCACTTGGAAGGATTTCACTACTTGTGAAAGGGGGCCTAACAGTGTTGTGGTTTGATAGTCACAGGCCTGCAGGAGATTATACTAATATGGTCCTCTAAACAAAATGCTCTGACTTAACCCGCATATATTCTTTAACACTTAGTTCCAAACACATTTGCGTCCAAGGGAAACAGCATTTTCCTGACCCCAAAAAAACGTCTGTCACGAACAGCTCCTGATTATTGTTGCAATCCAAGTCTTCTAAAAAGGTGTCAGTCACATGATCCTGAGGTCCACCTTTGCCTTCTGAAATTAAGATCCTGTTAAAGAGCTGGTGGGCGTCAGGGTCAAAGGGTTAACAGTATGCCAAAAAAATGGTAAACTGGCAGCACATAGCCAACAAACAGAAAATCCTGGCATTAAAGGGATTGTAAAGGTACAATATTTTCGGAAACTTTCATGCAGTGCCCCCCCCCCCTCACTACTCACCCAATAAAAAAAACTGCACCTGGGGCAGTTGTTTGTTCTGTTTCCGTGACCTTGTTCTGTCCCTGTGACATTGTTTTGGTATTTCAGCCCTTTTTCCTACCTAATTAAACTGAAATTATGAATGGGTTCCAGAAAGTAAGGTAATAAATCAATGTACTATTGGGGGGAAGCTGGCCTGGACATTGGGCATCTTTCAGAGTCAGCCCATTGTAGGAATGTGTGTCTAGTTCACCCCTGTGCTTTTAAAGAGGGGTGGGCTCCCTCCAGGCTCACCTGCCCTTTGCCTATCCATTATAATGCATGTGCTTCTCTTATGGAGGCTCTCAAAATTTAGGGCTCCAGATAATACTGGGGTGCCGTGAAGTGGTTCTGCAGCTTATGCATGTACTTGCAAATGAGTGCATACTAAACCCCTGTTTTTAACACATACTGTTAGACAGGATAATTCAGTTAATAAAGCAAGAGAGTACAGTGGGATTGTAGCGGTGCTAGAAATATATAGTAAATTTAGACAAAATGCATAGAAATTGAATATTTATTTTATTAGTACAGACATATACAGAGGGGTTCATTTAAAATCAAATTTCAGAGCAAATAGTGAGAATAGCGGGTCGCTGGTATCCCATTTCATAAAGCAGTGGTCATGCGAGAATGTCCCATCCCTACATGTTTCGCCGGTTAGGCTTCATCAGGAGATTTAATCTGAGACCACGAGTCCACAACCCAGCTCTAGCATAAAATACAAAGACATATTAACAATTAGAAAAAATACATATCATATATAAACATAATCAAGGAGATTTTTTTATTGTGTTTATCTTGCCTCCTTGAATACACAATACAAGATATACACAATAAAAAATCACGACAAACAATAAAAAATCTCCTTAATAATGTTTATATATGATTTGTATTTTTTCTAATTGTTAATTTGTCTTTGTATTTTATGCTAGAGCTGGGTTGTGGACTGGTGGTCTCAAATTAAATCTCCTGACGAAGCCTAAGCGGCGAAACATGTAGGGATGGGACATTCTCGCAGCTGGGTTGTGGACTCACCATGGACGGATTGACCATTCAGGCACTCGGACACTGCCCGAGGGCCCCATGTCACTAGGGGGCCCCATCAGGGTTGCCAGCCTCAGTAAAACCAGGGACAGTATGTAAAAATCTGTGTTTTTTTTTAAATCCCCCACCTCTCCAGTACCCTTTCAGTGTGTGTATGTGTTTTCTGTGTGTGTATACTGTGTATGTATACTTTATGTGTATACTGTGTGGCCCCATAATTTATTGCCTGGGGGACCCCATAATCTCCCATTGCCCAGGGGACCCATAATCTCCTATTTCCCGGGGGCCCCATGAGTTGTCAGTTTGCCTCTGGGACTCACTATTTGCTCTGACATTTGATTTTAAATGAACCCCTCTGTATATTTCGGTACTAATAAAATAAATATTAAATTTTTATACATTTTGTCTAAATCTACTATATCTTCTTAGCACTGCTACAATATCACTGTCCTCTCTTACTTTATTAACCACATATTGGAATGAGGTGTGTATCCTTTTAGAAACACTCGGATTCTCTAAATTTTTTAGGATAATTCAGTTGGTTGCAGGTTGCTCGGTAAGTTGCACTGGGAATTTTCTTTGGTTTTGTTTGACATGCGTCGCCCTTCCATGTGCTCCTTGCTGCAAAGGCCAGTTTTAGGTGGGGGCAGTGGCCATTTCTTTGTAATGTGTATAGAGATGTCTAGTATCTTGATTTATTTGGATTCCCTGTTCTAGAGGTGGAGGAGGGGGAGGCAGTGTAAGCATCTCCCTTCTCCCTGGGAACTCCTCTTCCAGTAGACATGTCTTCGCTACTGCCACTATTATTCCTGGGCTGACTGAGAGCAATGACACTAACATCTATGCTCTCATTCAGCTAACAGGAAGCCAGTGATTAGAGCTGGAGATCCAAAAATACAATAAGCTGACTGTCTATCTGGAATCTCTGGGACAGATCCAACAATTTCCATGCAGTGCCCCCCTCCCCTTCATCAACACAATGCATCAGGGGAAACTGCCCTTTCTGTTCCCTTGCCTTTGTCCTGGCCCTGTGACATGTTTTAAGTAATTGAACCATTTTTCTTTTTTAACCACTTCAGCCCTGGAAGATTTGGCTGCTCAATGACCAGGCCATTTTTTGCAATGTGGCACTGCGTCGCTTTAACTGACAATTGCGCGGTCATGCATCGTTGTAACCAAACACAATTGATGTCGTTTTTTTCACACAAATAGAGCTTTCTTTTGGTGGTATTTGATCACCTCTGCGGTTTTTATTTTTTACACCATAAACAAAAAAAGAGCAAAAATTTTGAAAAAAAAATATATTTTGTACTTTTTGCTATAATAAATGTCCAATTTTTTTTTTTAAAAAGCACATTTTTTCCTCAGTTTAGGCGATAAGTATTCTTCTACAATTTTTTTATAACAATAAAAATTGCAAAAAGGCTATATTGATTTATTTGTGCAACATTTATAGCGTCTGCAATATAGGGTATAGATTTATGACATCTTTAATATTATATATTTTTTTACTAGTACTGGCAGCGATCTGCGATTTTTATCGAGACTGAAACATTATGGCGGACAGATCAGCCATTTTTGGGACCATTGGCATTTATACAGCGATCAGTGCTATAAAAATGCACTGATTACTGTATAAATGTCACTGGCAGGGAAGGAGTTAACACTAGGGGTGATTAAGGGGTTAACTGTGTTCCCTAGTGTGTATTTTAACTGTAGGGAACTCCCCAGACAGCCCTTCAATTAGGGTTGTCACCTCTTCCCTTTAAACCCAAGCACATAATACCGTATTTATCGGGGTATAGCGCGCTCCCGCGTATATAGCGCGCACCCCTAAAGTTGCCCCCATTCCTGTGGAAAAAAAAGGTTTTTGTACTTACAGTTGTGGCGTCTTGCGCGGCGTCCATTGGCGGCTTCGGGTGTCCTCCTCATCGGGTCCGGCGTCCGTCTGCGGCTTCGGGTGTCCTCTTCGTCCTTCTGCGGCGTCCTGCCCGACTATACGTGAGTGTACTGCGTATATGCAGGCGCAGTACACTCGTGAATAGTCAGGCAGGCTCGGCTACTTTCGCGCTCACGTCCTGTACGTCCAGGACGTCAGCGCGAGAGGAGCCGAGTCTGCCCGACTATACCCGAGTGTACTGCGCTCGGTATATGCCGGCACAGTATTCGAAATAGACGCGGGAAATCGGCTATTGGCGTATACCGCGCACACACGTTTTTGCCTTGATTTTCAGGGCAAAAAAGTGCGCGGTATACGCCGATAAATACGGTAATTACACAGGTTCTGTGGCTAATTAAAGCAGTTGTAAACTAGATTAAGGCTTACCTGTAGGTGCAACAAGTATCTCCAAAAACCTACACGATTTATGACATATTTGCAAAAGAAAGGCACCGATGTCTACGGTGCATGCGCCGTAGACAACGGTGTGCAGACGCACTGATTGTGCCATTACTAACGGCGATCATGCCATTAGTGATGGAACCCGCGCGCATGCGCAGGAGTGACGTTAAAGCGGCTCTGGCAGTCACAGCGCCGGAGCTTCGATCTCAGGTAAGTACTTCATAATGAACTATGCATACTAGCTCATTATGCCTTTGCCGTGCAGGGTGTTTTTTTTTTTTAAAGAGGGTTTACTTCCTCTTTAAGGTGGCAATTAAACTCACTTGGTGCCTTATCTGTATTAAATTAGCCTCAGAACCTGTGTAATCAATATGTGTTTGGGTTTAAAGGGATGAAGTGGCAACCCTACCCTCAATCAAAATGGAACAAGGTGCTCATTTTTGGTAGCTCGCTCTTATTTTTTGTTACTGGCCAGCAATAGAGATTTTAATAACAGATCTCAGTGTTTGAGATTTGATTCAAATTCTCATTATGGCAGAAGTTTTCATGCATAAAAAAATCCCACATTGCAGGCATTAAAGGAAGAGAAAAAAAAATGAACACACAAAACTGTCTTTCGCTAGTTATTCCCAAAGGCTAAGCTTCGGCACCTTTGTGTTTTTAGGATGTGTGTGAAACTTTCATTCTTAGCTGGTTCCTGTTCCCTGAGGACTTGGTACAAGTTTGATTTGAAGGGAACAGCATTTGAACCAGTGCTTAGAATGATGTGTCTAGACTGTATCCTGCTTTAGAATAGAGGCAAAGCTGTGCGATACTTTAACGTGGTGTACACTGGTGAAAATATATTGTAAAGAGGGTATACATGTGTAATGTTAGAACTTCCAAAGTATGTAGCTTACCCCTGGTGTTGCATGCCTTATTTTTCTCCCTTGGGTGAACTGTTTCCATGGATCCTGATTTAATAACTTAAATTGAAACTTCAAGTTTTTTTTGTGAAAAAGTACAAAAAGGTAATCATTTCATTGCAAGGATTTTACTGAATTTTATTGCAGATTCTCCCCTTTCTCTGTCCTGAGCATATTGGCATTGGCCTTTTAGCATTCCTCAAACTGAGACCCCTTCCACACTGGTGTGGTTTTTAGGTGCTTTAGCGCTGGAAATAGCCTCTGCTAAGCACCTGAAACCCGCCTCTTATTCATTACAGTTTCACACTCGGGCGGTGCGCTTGCGGGACATTATGAAAAGTCCTGCAAGCAGAATCTTTGGGGACAGTTCAGGGCAGACTGTCAACTTATGGGGCCCTCTGGAAATAGGAGATTATGGGGCCTCCGGGCAATAGAAGATTATGGGGCCCCAAGGCAATAGGAGATTATGGGGCCCCCGGGCAATAGAAGATTATGGGGCCCCCGGGCAATAGAAGATTATGGGGCCCCCGGGCAATAGAAGATTATGGGGCCCCACGGCAATAGGAGATTATGGGGTCCCTGGGCAAAAGATTATTGGGCCACACAGTACTGTATACACACACATATACAGTATACATACATAGGGCCAGATTCAGGTAGAGTTAGGCTGGAGTATCAGTGATACTCCAGCCTAACTGTCACTTTACTGTAACCAGAAAACAAGAAACGCTGGGTTGGAGTTCCGATGCGAGCGGCGTAATTGAATTTAGCCATCGCATCGCAACTGCAATTTTAAAAATGGCGCTGGGGGCGTTCCCGCTGATTAACGCTGAAAATATGTTAATCAGCGGGAATCGGCAATTCACGATCGTATTCGGGCGCGACGCAGTGACTTTCCGACGTTTCCGTAAGCGATACGCGGCGTAAAGATAAAGCAGCCCCCTAGTGGAGTATCCTATGTTAAGTATAGCCGTCGTCATCGCGTCGAAAAAAAAAAATTGGCGTCGCTTGCGTAAAACGTCCATGAATGGGGATTTGACGTCATTGACGTTCACTGACAGAATTTGGAGCATGCGCACTGGGATGCATTGACAGTCGACGCATGCGCAGTACGTTCGCCGCGGGATCGCGCCTAGTTTAAATAATACACGCCCCGTACCCGCCCAATTTGAATAACGCCGGCTCATTTTCGATACGCTGCCGCAACTTTAGGAGCAAGTGCTTCATGAATAACAGCACTTGCTCCTAAAATTTCGGCAGAGTAACGTAAATGAGAAACGTTACTCCAGATTAAAGATGCTCCCATCTACCTGAATCTGGCCCATAGTATACACACACAGACACACAATATACACACACAGAATACACACAAACAGTATACATACACACACTGAAAAGGTATCTTGGGATTTTTAGACCAAAAGGATGTCAGTAAGGGACTTTTCAGGGATGGATGTAAAAAAACACAGATTTGTATATACTGTCCCTGTTTTTACTGAGGCTGGCAACCCTGATGGGGCCCCCCAGTGGCATAGGGCCCTCAGGTAGTGCCAATGTGCCCGAATGGTCACTCCGCATCGGGCAGGTTGGGAGCGCTGTATTTAGTGCTCCCAAAACTCCCTGCCCATTGGAATGAAAAGCGATTTAAAAGCACTGCAAAACTGGATTTTTTAACCTTTTTCAAGTGGTAAAGTGGCGCTTTACCACGAACGTGGCCATGTCCCCCATGTGAAAGCGGTCTAACTAGGAGGGTCTGCTATTAATATAATCACCTAGCCAGTCTCTGTGTTGTTATAGGTAAGGTGCAGCCCTAGCAGCTATTTATTTATTGTAAAATAATATAAGTTAAAGTAGAACTACACTGTATCTGAGCACCAGAAACCAAAATGCTATTTAATTCATTTTTAATATTGAAAGAAAACTCCCAATCCATCCATGTCTCCATGCTTTATTTAGTTGAACTTTGAATAACACCCCCTAGCCATCTTGAGTAAAGGCAGATGATTCATGTAGCATTTACTTCCGGAAATCCATCTGCCCTTAGCTCAAACATCCAGGCAGGGGGATGAGATTAGCTGAGTAAGACCTACTGAAGACTCCTGGGATGTATGTCATATTTTTTTAGGCATGGAAACCAAAAATTAACTGAGAAAATTTAAAAACAAAAAAGTTTAAACAAGTTAATATGATAAACTTCTGTATCCATTTACTAATGCTAGCAGCATAAGGATTAAAGATAGTCAATGTTGATTGAGAAAGTGAAGTTCCGCTTTAATCCAGCAGATTCTGGTAAATTTAGCTTGAGAAAATGACTGCGCATATAACCAATACCCAATTGCTAATTATCCAGGAAATTCCTGAACCCACTGAGTATATACAGTGGAACAAGACCAGTATGCCACAGTGGCAGGAATGTGCCGTGTGCTTTATGTCAGCCATTCTAAAAGATCACATTGGTTGCAAATTTAAACTGAAACTTTTTTCAATTAAAACACAATATGGGTTTTACAGATATAACTTATTCTATCCTAAGAATATTAGGCAAAATGAAGGTTTTTATTAAAGCTGAACTCTAGCCTTCCCTTTATTCTTGCACAGTTAAACAGGCTCTTCTCCTATACTGAAATCACATAAAGCAGTAGTAAACTGAAAAAAAAAAACCTGCAAGACAATACTTACCTAAGAACGAACCCCCGCAGCGGTGCCCAGTCACCGCTGAGGGGGCTGACATGTTCCCTTGGCGTTTCTTCTGGGTTTGCCGGCTCCAGCACTGTGAGTGCCCGGAGTGGCAATGACGTCACCCCCGCACATGCACACGGAAGCTCTAAAGTTCCGGTACGATACGCCAGACCTTAAGAGCGCATGTGCCACTGACATCAGTATTATAAGCTCACCTGTTGGCAAAAATCACTAAGCGGGTAATACAACTACTTTAATCAGCCATAGATGGTTCGAATCTCAGCGGGTACGGCAGGGACCGGACAAGATTCAAACTATCAATGAGGTGGCTTATTGTATCCAAGTCGATCCATCGATCAACTTGGGTACAACCAGCATGTTTGATTTTTACAGGTAATTATTGCCAGCGGCTATAGCCACTAGCAATAATCACTGTGTTCTCTAAGCAGGGACAGCTCCCCTGCCAGGAGATCACATTGGGGTTGATTTACTAAAACTAGAGAGTGCAAAATCTGGTGCAGCTCTGCATAGAAACCAATCAGCTTCCATTTTTTTTGGGTCAAAGCTTAATTGAATAAGCTGATGTTAGAAGCTAATTGGCGACCCTCAAGCCTCGTACACACGCACGGTTTTCTCGGCAACAAACAGCAAGAAAACTGCTGGCAGAGCTTTCTTGCCAGGTAAACCGTGCGTGTGTACGAGGCTTTGAGGTTTTTTTGTCAAGAAAACTGCCCAGACTCTCGACGAGAAAAATAGAGAACCTGCTCTCTATTTTCTCGTTGTGAGATTCTCGAGAGTGTTTTCCTGTCGAGAAACCCGAGCGTGTGTATACTTACCTCTCCATGGAAACCCGCGCATGCTCAAAATGACTTTGATGCATGCGCGGTAGCTTCCAAGGCATAGGTAGGGTGAAGCAAGATTTCAGCGATGGCATCGAATGTGACGAGCACATGCTCATCGTAGTCGATGACGTCACTGCGTTTGTGCCATGGTGGTTCTTTTGAATGGTGTTTGTGTACACTCGGCCGCCAAGAGAATCTTGCCAGCAATCTCGTCAGGAAAAACAACGTTTTTTCCCTGACAAAAATCCAGGCCGTGTGTACAGGGCTTTACTCTTCTCCTTGTCCCTCCTTACCTTCCTCCCCCTCCTCTTCCTTTTTTATTTTAATTATTGTTACTCTATTTTACTTCTCTTCTTGCAGCTCCTCTTTTTTCTTTTTATGTTCACCGATTTATCTTATGGATACAAATGCAGAGTCCTGGAGCCTCTCACTTCTTGACACCAATGTGGGAACAATGTAAAATAACTCAAAGTACCTAACCACCTTTGGTGATACCACTTTTTTAAGACCGAGTACAAGTACCGATACTTTTTTTCAAGTACTCGCCGATACCGAATACCAATACTTTTCTTTAATCTCATGTGACAGCGGGACATGTGTCAGTATGTTTTTTTTATTTTTATCTTTAACAATTTGTTTTTAATTTTTTATTAATTTATTTATATATTTTTTTTATTTATAATGCTTTCTTTTTTTTAAGGGGGGGGGGGGGGTGGACCGTGTCAGTGTGTTTTTTCTTTATTTTTTTTATTTTCTACAATCTTTTTTTTTATTCTTTTGTTTTTTTATTATTTTTTTTATTATTTATTTTTTTCAGCCCTGTTGGGCCTTTGAGACAGAGAAAGGGACTAGTCACACATGTTCCCCTGTCCCTTTCTCAGCAGCATCAGCTGCACTGAAAATGAAAGGAGTGAAGACAGCTCTTCTCTTCATTCATAAACTGGAACATTTGTAATCGCAGATTACAATGTTTCAGTTATGTGAATGGACAGTCAGTGATCACTAACTCTGTCCATTCGGAGCAGTAAGGAGCCGGATTTACCGGCTCCTACCCCGCTCTCTATCCTGACAATTCCAGGGGGTAAAGGAGAGGCACGGAAGGGGAGAGAAACACGGCGGGATGCACGGCATACATGGCGGCATACACGGGATACACGGCGGGATGCACGGGATACACGGCAGGATGCACGGGATACACGGCGGCATACACCGGATACACTTTCTGTACTGATATACTATTTGTATCCTAAGAAATTTGTTAAACTTTTGAATAAAAACTTATTGCAAAAGAAAATGATTGGCTACCATGCACAGCTGCACCAGATTTTGCACTCTGCCGTTTTAGTAAGTCAATCCCACTAGCTCTGTGGGAAGATGCGATTTTCTTTCCTGCAGCCACTGGTTTTAGGAAAGAAACACACTCAGAAAAAAAAAATCGCATCATCTATGGCCTGCCTTAGTCTGAGTTCACTGCATGATGTGAGATTGTCAGAGTGTGCTTTAGAACCTGTATCAAGTCAGATAGAGCCTGTCTCATTTCCAGGCCAAAAGAAGCTCAGCATCATCTAGGTTAGGGATCTCCAAACTGTGGCCCTGGGGCCAAATGTGGCCCTTTGCTTGCCTTTATACGGCCCTTGGGGAACTTTTTCTTCCAATGATACAAGACACTATTCTTCCCTCTGATACCAATGATGGGACATTATTTCTTTCATTGACATCAGTGATGGGGCACTATTAATCCCACTAACCCCAATGATAACAGACTATTCCTCCTATTGACACCAATGATGGGGCTCTGTTCCTCCTCAAACGGACATCAACAATGGGGCACTATTAATCCCACTGACACCAATGATGGTACACTAGTCCTCAAACTGACACCAACAATTGGGCACTATTAATCCCACTGACACCAATGATGGTACACTAGTCCTCAAACTGACACCAACAATTGGGCACTATTAATCCCACTGACACCAATGATGGTACACTAGTCCTCAAACTGACACAAACAATGTGGCACTATTAATCCCACTGAAAACAGTGATAAGGCACTATTCCTTCCACTGACACCAACAATGGGACACAATACCTCCCACTGACACCAGCAATAGGGCGCTATTTCACCCCCTAATACCAAAGATGCATTGTTTACTCCCACTAATGCAGGACAGTTTTTACTCCCGGTGACCACAGTTCGGCCCTACTAAATTCTGGAGGATATCAAACTGGCCCTTTGTTTAGAAAGTTTGGAGACCCCTGATCTAGCTCTTTCTTCTGCAGCCTGACTGTCACTGGCCCAATCCTTCTATTCATTGTATTTCAGCCCTGTCAATGGTGGAGGCTCAGCATCACCTGTGAGCATTACCAAGGGCAGTCTATATGCAAGCACAGTTTACCAAGGAATGCCCACTTTTCCAGGCTGACATCCACCCTTCAAGAAATTTTGATATTTGCCCCCTCCCATGAGGATTCTTGAGAACAATACACAGGCAGAGTGCTGATGTTTTCAGGGATCTCTATATAGCACCCTTTTAGCCCGTCTCACCAGCCATGATCTGCCTGTATTGCACAGAGAAGCACAGTGATGATGTGAGTGGGTCTAAAATAGGGTAAAACAAAAAGGTTTTATCTAGAAATCTCATTACAACGTTAATGAGGGGTATGCAAGAACCAGTGAAGGCAAAATATAAGCAGATTAAACTTCATCTTTAAATATCATTGAATATAAAGAAACATTATATTTCATTCATATGTGCTGCCAAATACTAAAGTTATCATGTATTACTTTTAGGGCCAGATTCAGGTAGATGGGCGCTTCTTTACTTTGGAGTAACGTTTCTCATTTACGTTACTCCGCCGACACTTTTGGCGCAAGTACTGTTATTCACATAGCAGTTGCGCGTAAACTTGCGCCAGAGTAACGATAATGCGCTGGCGTAACCCGACGCAAGTGGAAGTGGGTGTGATCATATGTAACTGATGGGCGGAGCCCAGCGCAGAGGTTTACGTTCAGCGCATCATCCACGGAGCATGCGCAGTAAGTGAGGCTTCACTCGGCCCCCTTGTGCGCATGCTCACAACTTCCGTCGGCACCACTTCACGGGAAACGTCAGCGCAATGCGTTCCGTTGGGAGTTTAAATGCGCCCGTAGATGCGCCATTCCGGCACTAAAGTATATCCTGTTCCCCCTCCCCGCAGTGAAGTTACTTTTGTTCTGAGATGGCTGCTCCCGTTCCCCGCAAACACACAGGAGAAAGCTGAACTCTAAAGGCCAGGAGCTGTCAGCCATCATCCCGGCTATGGAGACCTATGATGTCTTCCTCCATGGCTGTAAAAGTTGACAGACAAGCATGGACAGAGGTGTTGTCCTGCAAGTGGGGGTGCTCAGCTAGCTCTTATCGTCGGTAACGCTGCTGTAGCTGCTCTCCTGCTGACCTGAGGCCGTCTGGAGTAAAGATAAAGCAGCTATTTGTAGAAATAACTTTGCGCCGGACGGACGAGATACGCGCGGCGCATGTAGCCGGCGTATGATGCTAATCCGTTCGCGAATCGGGAAATCTCCCTCATTTGCATATTTGCAGGGAAAATCAATAGGCGCGACTGATGGGCCAAGCGAAATTATGCGCTGACGAGACTCTGGCGTTGGAAAGTTAAGCCGATCGGAAATGGCCCGTTTTCTGTCGCATCTAGTTTGGTGGGTACGGCCACATAGAAACGACGGCGCATCTTCACAGTTACGCGGCGCATATCGAATTACTCCAGCGCAAGTCTTGCTGAATCTGGCCCTATGTGTTTTAAATCACAGTCAGCAACTATAATGAAGTGTGTGGCACAGACAGCACATAAAAACCAGAGCAGTGGTCTCTGTGTATAGCATCTGATGGTTCCTCTGCTGAGTCACCACTTCAGCTCTGCTATCAGTAAAGATCATGCGCCTTGCTCATTGCTGTACTGTGATATAGGCAAGGGCACACAGAACAATGGAGTGTGCAGCCTACCGTCCGTGTCCCCTATCCCTTTCTTACCATCTTTAAAAAAAAGAAAAAGCTCCCAAATACATTTTTCTTACCTCACTCCTCCACCATGTATCCCTCACCAGTGCACTTCTTGCTGGCAGAGACTGGGGTTCCAGCACTGCAGTCCAGATCTGTCTCCAGCTGGTCTTGTCGCCACCCCCTTCATATCATTTTACCAATGTTGGAGTCTTAGGACCTGGAAGGAGCCTGTCAATGGACAGCCAATGAGACTTGTCCATGTCAACACCTGACACCTGAAAAAAAGGACACTCCTAATCTACAGTGATGCAGAGAGAAGACACAGGACCTGGTGCCAAACCTAAACCATTGATTTAGGTATGTAATTTGGGAATTTAGATCAGATTTTTTTTTAAACTGTTGCATTAATTACCAAATAGTTTATTTTTAAAATTAGGCTTTAAAGTAAAAAAAATAAATCTAAAAGTAAAGAAAAAGATAAATCAATACAGATATACAGAGCTTTTTTTCTCAGAAAATACTGTAGGTGCAGGAACTCAACCATGACCCCGTTCAGATTTCACAAACAGTACAAGGGTCTTAAGGGGCATTAAATACCAGGATTGCATTACAGAGTACAGAGTTCAGGGGGGTTACACACATAGTGCAGAGCTGTCACCTGTAAACACAGAAACCAGACTTCTGTGTTTACAAGTGATTGTGGTGAGCAGGTCTGGGCCAGAGGTGGTGGAACTGAGTTCCTCCAAGTTCTCCCTGAAAAAAAGCTCTGCAGATATACAATGTGCTGTCAACCCAAAATAATTAAAAGCACCCGCAAAGCGCTGCCTATTGATGTCAATGAGTGTGAAAGGGGTCTAAATTGAATTTAAAGCATAACTTCACTTTTGTTGAGAAATAAACATTCCCCCTGGGTGATCTATGTACATTGCAAGGATTATAGGAGCCTTTGTTGCAGATTCCTACCTTTTGTTATTCTGAAGAAATCCCTGGGTGGTTGTCGGTGTCTCTTTGCTAAGTGGGTCTAATGGGAGTGGTTTCATAATCATCAGTCAGCTGTGGCAGCTGCAAAGCACTAATGAGGAAAGCTACTGGGCCGGCATCCCATGTTCTTATTGGAAATATCTCACCAAAAATGACATTTTTGTTGCAGGGGATGCCTGAAATCTGACTTGTATCTTAGGCAGACTTCTGGAAAAATCAGTGAGCCAATCACACAAGCAGGAAATGATGTTTCTGGGGAGTGGTCAGTACACACTCTGGGCCAGATTCTCAGAGGCACTACGCCTGAGTAAATGTATATGCGCGGCGTAATTGTAAATGTGCGCCGGCGGATCGATGTGCCGCAAACACAGAACCACATACGCCAGAAAATCTTTTTCGTCTGAGCGGCGAAAATGCTTTAAGCTAGCGCGGCGTAGGCGCATAGTTACGCATCGCACATATTCAGCTCCCATTGAATTAGCATGCAGATGAGGGAGATGCGCGGATTCCCGAAACTACGCGCGTTCGGCGTAGGCTACGCGTGGTGCGCGTAACACGAAAGCCTTGAGTAAACATACCCCTCATAAAAGCACGGGTAACTTTGCTCAAGACCGTGTGCAAGTCAGCTGGAGAGCACCATAACGGACGAGCTGAGCAATCACACTTACTGGACAACACATTCGTATGCCAACATGCCAGGGGCAGCCATGGTCTGCGCACTACTAATGTATGCAGAGGAAGAGGAGCATAGAAGGAGGGGAGGGGGGCACGTGAGAGGATCTACCGAGCGCGCATTAGCCTCTTTGGCATGGGTGATGAGGAAGTGTATCGCATCTTCAGATTCAGCCCTGCTGCCATCCTGGACCTAACCACAGCCCTGCAGGATGACATCACCAGCCCAACACACCGCTCACATGCACTGCAGCCACTGGTGAAGGTACTGGCAACCCTCCATTTCCTGGCCAGTGGATCATTCCAGCGTACAAGTGGAGTGGTGGCTGGGATGTCACAAACCAGCATAAGCAGATGTCTGCACCAGGTTATCCCCGCAATCCTCAGACGCATGTCCCACCACATCATCAGACCCACCACTGAGCAACTGCGGCAGAAGGCAATGACAGATTTCTACAGAATTGACGGATTCCCACGCACCATCGGGGCCATTGATTGCACACATGTGGCACTACAGCCCCCCAGTGCTACAGAGCACATTTACCGCAATCGGAAGCATTGGCATTCCATCAACGTACAGGTGATAGCTGATGCCAAATACCTCATATGGCACGTCCGTGCCAAAGACCCCGGGTCCAGCCATGACAGCTACATATACCGTCAAAGCACCATCCCAGAAGATTTTGAACAGAACATGTATGGAGACAGCTGGCTGGTTGGTGAGTGACATGGGTGGCAGGCATGACTGTCCCCCCCATGATGCACACACCACAAGGGGCACATGCATGACTAACATCCTCCTGTCTTTTCCCTTACAGGTGACTCTGCATATGTACTTGGACCCCATCTCATGACTCCTTTCCGGAATCCCCAAACCAGAGGAGAGAGAAGATACAATGAAGCACACATCAAAACCCGTGCAGTGGTTGAGCGCACATTTGGCCTCCTGAAGTCCCGTTTCCGATGCCTGGATAAGTCTGGGGGGGCCCTGTTGTATTCCCCAAACTTTGTGGGTCAGATCATCGGTGCATGTTGCATTCTGCACAACTTTGCCATGAGAAAAGGCCTGCAGATTGCCATACGTGATGACCTGACCCCCCAACCAGACAGCCCCCCCGTGCCAGAGGAGACCCTGTCTGCTGATGGAAGAGCAGTCAGGAGGGCCCTCAAGTTACGAATCTTTGACCGTTAAACACACACATTCATCTTGGCACACAAGCTCCTGCCCCTCACTTGCCTGGGGGCAGCCACAGGTGGGGGGGTGGGGTAGCAGGTGGAGGAGAAGCATCCCCATGTCCCTCCCTGGCTGCCTGTATGCCCTCCAAGGTGACCGCAATGCGTGTGAGCAGAGCATTCTGGTCCTGGACAGCGACACGCAGACCTTTGACCTCCCCCACAAGGTCGGAGGTGGTCGCCTGCAGCTCCCCCAGGCTGGTGACTGTCGCTGCACTGTTGCCAGCGACATCCAGGATGGCATCAGTAATGGCATCCGAGGAGGCCAGGCGCCTCATCTCCACCACAACCTCAGAAAGGTGGCGATTCTGCTGGTCCTGCTGCCTGGCCAGCTGCTCCGGCAGGACCTTGGGAACACCCCTGGTCTTGCAAGTCGTCTTCCGGGGAGTGGCAGGGGACCTGGCATAAGGGGAGCATGTTGAGGGGCCGGAGATGAGGGGGGGTGGAAACAGAGGGACTGGAGAGGTTGGGGGTGGACCCTGAGGGGCTTGAAAAAGATGGGGGGATAGCTTGGGCTGGTCCGGGCAACCCATGGTCCTCCTCCAAAATCAGGTAGAGCTCCTGGTCCTGGTCGACGAGCTCCTCCTCAACCGCCTCCTCCGTAGAGGTGTGCCCACTTCCCTCCAACAAGGCCTCTTCCAGGGGGGCAGCCAGAGGGACTGGATGTTCGGGGGATGTCTCCGGACGGGCCCTGGCAGCCACAGATGGCCCCGCTCCCTCCTGCACATCTGTGGATGACACAAAAGATGCCCATGTTGGTGGACCCACACACTTGGCACATGTTCCCTTCCACCCCCACACATGCTACACAACAGATAGTATATAAAACACACTTACCTGTCCTCAGGGCTGGCTTTTGTGACTCATAGCCCCCAACTCCCTCAACCTGCTCCCTCTGCAGGCAGCGGACAACCACCTTCTCCTCCTCAGTCAGGCGGATGGTACAGGGTGGGCCCCCTCCAGTGCGTGCCCCTGGCATGCCGACTAATTCCAGCCAGCTTGCCCTTGACCAGACGCCGCAGGTCATTCATCTTTTTTTGAATATGCTGCGGGGTCCTGATCTCATGTGAGAGGGCATTCACTTGGCAAGCCACCTTCATGAGGATTTGATCCCTCCGGGACTTGTTGGTCCGGGCGCTGTCAGCACCATGGAGCCTGGAATTGTACTTTTCCGTGGCTGATATTACAATGGCCCTCTCCTCTGGGGAGAAATTTTTCTTCCTCCTCTCCTTCCCAACAGAAGTCATGGTACAGCACAAAGTTTTCCCGTGACCATACAAAAAATGGGAGACTTTTGCGCTGCACGGGCGCATGTGTGGGCGCATTATATACCCAGCGCCGGCGAATCGTAGGGAGGCTTTGCGCATGCGCAGAAGGCATCCACGTCACGGCGAGGGTCAACCACGTCACGGCGCGGGTCATCCACGTCACGGCGCATGCTCCGTTCGTCCCGGCCTTCATTTGCATGGGCTCACGCTTCATTAGAATGCAACACGCCCACTTCCCTCCTACTTTGAAGTTGCGCCGGATTACGCCGATGAATTTCCACTACGCAGACGCATCTTGGAGCGCATTTGCTTAGGGAATACGGTACTTGCCGCTTCGCGTTACGTCGGCGTAGTGCATCTGAGATGCGCTACGCCTGCATAATTAGACGCGCATCTACGAGAATCTGGCCCTCTGTGTACAGAACAACTCTACGTAGCCATATTGCATTATTACAGCGGCTGCAGATTGAAAAGGAAAGGTAATTTTTAATAACATTCACAATATGACTTGTATCGCAATTGTACACGCTATATTATTTTTTCTTTATTTGCTTATTTTTTTTTTCAGGAAAGTGGGGTTTTTACGCCTGAAGCGCGACGCTACAATATGCCGGAGGGTCGAAATTGCATTGTTCTCTATGGAGACTGTTCACATCTCCTAACGCAGAACGCCGTACGTCGATAGAACGCCGAACGACGAATTTCAAACAAGTCCCGGACCCTTTTTCGACGCGCGTATCGGGCGGCTTTGGCGTTCCGCATAGCCGACAATACACTGTAAAAAAAACGCAAATCGCCTACACTAAGGTGTGAATGCAGCCTCATAGGAATATAGCTAAACTGTGATTTACACAAGAGACATGGGTCCACAAAATTGTTAAAGTGACCCTGTCACTATGTGGTCCACATTAAACTAAACTCAGCCTGTAAAAGAAGATCATGTATTCTTACCTGTCCAGCAGTCTGTATCTTAAAGCTCTGCTGTGTTGCAGGTCTCCACCTGCTGCAGGTATCCTGCATTTGCAGGTGTCTTGAATACTTGCTCCCCTGCCATGTACCGTGGTTCCTCCCATGGAATCATTCATCAATACAGGACATAAGATGATAGGAGAAACCTCAGCGTGCTGTGGGGGAGCAGGTATATGACAAACCTGCAAGTGTCGGAAAACTGCAGTGGCCAGAGATGTGAAACATAGCAAAGTTTTAAAACATTGACCACCTAATAGGTGCATTGTCTTCCTTTTATAGGTTGGGTTTAATTTACTTTGGTCCATATAGTAACAGGGTTGCTTTAATGCCACTTACACATGCTCGGAATTTCCGACAACAAATGTTCGATGGGAGCATCAGACATTTTCTGTCGGAATTTCCGACAACAAAAATTTGAGAGTTGGTTCTTAAATTTTCCAACAACAAAATCCATTTTTGTAAATTCCGATCGTGTGTGGACAATTCCGACGCACAAAATGCCACGCATGCTCTGAATCAAGTGCGAGATGGAAGTGCTTGGTCTGGTAAAACGAACGTTCGTAATGAGGATAGCACATTTGTCACGCTGTAACGGACTGAAAAGCATGAGGCTGAAAATCGTCTCTCACCAAACTTCTACTAACACGACTGGTCTTGAACTTCTCTTTTCTAGTGCCGTCGTACGTGTTGTACGTCACTGCGTTCTTGACGTTCAGAATTTCCGACAACATTTGTGTGGATGCAAGTTTGAGCCAACATCGGTCGGAAGAAAATCCACGGTTTTGTTGTCGGAATGTCCGATCGTCTGTATGTGGCATTAGGATAACTGAACTTATACCATACTATGAAATTAAATAGGCTTTATCACAATGGTAAATAAAAGTGAATACCTGCAGCAACATAACTGCCAAATTACAAGCAGCTGACCTGTGGCATTCTCAGCCCTAACATCCAGACAGTGGTTCCATTTTTCTCAGCCTGCCTGCCCTTAGCATTTACTTGGGATCTGGGAAGGGGGGGGTCATGTTATGGGACGTGCTGGCTTGTAGAGAAGAATGATGAATATCAATGGGAAACTGTCCTGCAAAAATTACTTTGTAACTCTAGTTCTTATTAATCAAACTGTTGTTTTATGTCATAGTCCTAATTTCTATGCTGTGCTGTGTCTTTGTGTGGTGTGGTCAGCAAGTTTATATTGTGTTGTGTATCTAATACCATGCGTCAGTTTACACCTTTGTTTTTTCTCCCCGTTTTTTTTTTTTTTTTGGAAATAACAGTACATTAATATCTATGTCCGTATTGGATGAAATACCATGTTTATGTACTGAACGGTGCTCCTGAAACCATTCTTTATCAAGCTAGTAATAGTGCCCATGCTTTGTTCCATCCTGTTTCCTTATAACAAGTTATACAGCACAGTGCTTGTGCTGTATAATTAGGCCCCCCTGTAAAACCTGAAATACCTATCTGATTCTACCTGGTTCTGCTCCTCTCTCCTTAAACTGACCACGGTTGATCATGGCTGCTGAGCCCTGACACCATGGTCAGTTTACGTGCCTCTGTCATCCACAGCTCTCCTATCTGCTCTCCACCCTCCCCTCCCTGCCTGTCAGCTCCATCCACACTTCAGCCCTCCTCTCCTGCTGCTATCATAACTATGTTTTCTTACTCTAGTTCCCTCTGTTTGATAACATGATGCTCCCAGTGTATGTGATTTATGAAAATATGCTGCCTAATAACTACAAGAAGTAAGGGTAAATTTATACAACAGGGACACAGAGAGCATTTCAGACAAAGGCCCTATTTCCAAAAGTAAAAACAATGGTTTGGGCTGGAGTTAAAGTGGAGGTCCACCCTAAAAAAAAAGTTGCTATAAAGGCAAAATAAAAATTATACTTACCAGAAATTGCTGTTACTAGGCAGATCATCCTAATCTGCCTCTTCCTCTTCCACTATGAGGTTCTGTGTTCTCCTCCTCGCCGTTGCCTCCTGGGAAATTGATGTGCGCTGCATTCTGGGACACGCAGGATGGTGTTCCCATTCACAAATAGCCTTGCATGCACAGTAGGAAACGGGCAGTGAGTGTTTCCCTTAGTGAGGATGGCAGCGCCGGAACCCGGTCCAACGTACGGATTTGTCTCAGGTGGCTGACATCGCAGGCAACCTGGACAGGAAAGTGTGCTTATTAAAAGTCAGCAGCTACAGTGTTTGTAGCTGCTGATGTTAATTTTTTTTTTTGCACCGCCGGACCTCCGCTTTAAAGTGGTTGCAAAGCCACTTTTTTTCTTTCTATAGTACCCTCTGTTAGATAACATTATGTTCTTTAATGTATGTGATATATAAAAATATGCTGCCTAATACCTTATTTCACAGCGCTGCTTGGCCCTCACATGACTTTCTGCCAGTCTCCTCCTCTCCTATTCCCAGCTGAGGAACTGAGCACCTCCCCCTGCAGCTATCAGAATGGGAAAGGAGACCAGCAGGCAGTAATAACTAATAATCAAGAACAAATCAAAGTGGTCCACTATGGAATAGTCATCACTTGCAGGAGGCAAAATAAATGCCCAGCCTGCTTTTGACATTCTTTAAAGAAAAACGAGTGAGAGGTTTTCCTTAGTGTAAATTTAAAGGATCACTAAATGAATTTTTTTTTAGCTAAATAGCTTCCTTTACCTTAATGCAGTGCTGTTTTCATGTTCTCATTGTTTTGTTTTGGTTTTTTTTTTTGCTTTGAAGTAGCTGTAATACTTATCTGATCTCCACACTTCCTGGTTGTCTGGCTCCTTATGAAAAAACTCATGGCAGATTTTCACTGTGGTCTAAGCTGTGCGTCTAAAACTCCTCAGAACCAATCAGATTCATTTTAAAAACAAAACACTGCCCTGGATTTGTTTGTTTTTGTTCTGTGTGTCTTCTTTACTTCACAGAAACATGAAATCATTTTAAAAACGAAAGTAAAACTAGAGGCACATTATATGATTGATTTTTATCTATTTTTAAACATTTTTAAAAGGAATCAGTTAACTTTTATGTCTCTATACCCTGTAAACAGTCATTTCAGCAAAAAAAAAAAAAAAAAATCCTTTAGTGACCCTTTAAGTTAAAGTAATTGTAAATACTCACCTTGTAAAACAAATCATTCAGTTTAAAACTGAAATGAAAGGCAAACATTTGTGTATAGATATAAAACTTTTTTTATAAATACCTTGTTTATAAGTTATCACATTCCTTCTGTTCTCAGCTGCATAAGGGCTGGGGGAGGAGAAGCAACAACAAACTGATTTTCCCGGTGAATGGCTGTGCAGTGGGGGCGTGTCAGGACAAGTCTGATCATTGGAAGAGAGCAGGCTGAGTTCCCAGCATAGCTAGAGAACTGAACACGGTCCGCACTCCTGCTTAGTGTGGTCAGTTTTAAAATAGGAAGGCACGGGGACTGGCAGGAACACCAGGGATTTCACACAAAGGAAGCAATACAAAGACAGAAGGAGACTTTTTCATACAAGTACATGATACAGCAGATACATATCAGGAATATGAAACAATCGGATAACAAACACTTAAAATTTTCACTTAACTTAACATTTTACCTAGATATGCAAATTAGCCACAGAGTTATTGTTAAATTAACCAATGTATGCTGCAAAATCTGAAAATGACCTTTTCGTGTAAGGGTTAAAACCTGGAACTGCGCTTTAAGATCAGATAATATTAATAAGCACCTCTATATGTGGCATTTTACTTTGGTTAGGCACTTGTAGACCTTGGTGTCTGATTTTATTTTGCTTGATTTTTGTGCTTCCTAATTTATTCAATAATACTGCTGGAATACTAAAGCCTCATACACACAATGGGTTTTCCCATCGGGAAAACTGCCATGAGAGCTTTTGTCTGGGTGTGTGTATGCTCCATCGCAGTTTTCCCGACAGGAAAACTGGCGGAAAAAAAAAAGAGAACTAGCTCTCTTTTTTTCCCACCTGGATTCCAAGCGGTTTTTAACCTGGCAGTTTTCCTATGGAAAACACTGTGATGGAGCATACACACGGCCGGGATTCCCGACCAAAGCTCTCATGGCAGTTTTCCTCTCGGGAAACCCAGCCGTGTTTAGGGAGAAAGATACCAAGCAGGTTCTTGGTTTTCCCCTCGGGTTTCCCGGCTGACTATTTACTGCCGGGAATCCCGTACGTGTGTACGAGGCTTTATACTTATGTGTAATTGTACTTTCTCTTTATTTTGCATGGAAGCTGAAAATTACTGTCACATTTTTTTTATCATTATTAATAGAAAAAGCTAAATAAAAAACTGAGGAATGTTTATGTGAAGATGGTGTCAGAAGTAAACTCAGCTAAGTGCGAGAACTTTTTAAACTGAAAGCTCAGGGCCTAAGAAAAATGACATTGTCAGGAAGCATGTTGATCTTAAATAATTAAGCAAAACATTTCAGCATGAGAAAAATGTCCATCCTGGGCTGGAAGCTGTCCTCCCACTCTGAGCAGGATCACAATTATGTTTATTGCTTAACGTTGCAGTTGGATTTTTTGGCAGCAGCCTGCACAGTCACTTAGAGCCAAACAAATGGCATTCATCATTCCATTTGGAAAACATTATTTGAATGGACTACCATTTGGCACAATCATGTTGCCTAATATCTTCTAGATGAAAATGACTGGGAGAATATGAACTTGCAGCCGCAGGAGCTACACCATTTTATGTCAGCACAGATGAATAGATTGAATAGCTGTCACCTGTAGGTCTATATTCAAGATACAATTGGCTGTTTAAGCGAATGAATGCAAGACTTATGGTACAAATTACAAACAATAAAAGACAAAAGCAGTCACTGAGTTTGAGGCTGGCAGTGAGGAGTGATATATGTAGCGCCCCTGTACTTCCAAGTACGGACGCTGTTTACATTTAGAGGGGGATGAGAGAATTCCTTAGCTCTCATCTATGTGATTTATGTTAATCTGCCAGTTCTGTGAGAGAGACTGTCCGGGTACACTGCACCCACTCCGGCTGGAGTGGAGACAAAGCAAAGGTATTGTCGAAGCAGGACTGCTTCTGTAAATAGTTAAGGCCTGAACCTGCAACTTCTTCTTTCACCATCTTTCCTCTAATCACCTGAAGTTACCTGTTGCCGTGTTGGGCACAAGAATAAAAGCACATAAAACGTCATTTTGCTGTTTGGACATTATATCATTGCTCACACCATCTACTTTTCATCATACCCCTAGACATGCTACAGAGGTAACACACCGATCCCAAATCTAACCAGCGGCTCCTGCAGGGGTAGCTATATATATATATATATATATATATATATATATATATATATAAATAAATATGTGTAATTGTATTTATAAAATGGCTTGTGTGAACTTTATGACTAAGGACTCATTCACATGGCCCCCGAGCCGAGACCCATAGTCCATGAATGGGCTGTGTGTGTTTGTTAGTGGCATGGGAAACTGCATGCCATCCAACAAAATATTATATTTGCTTGTATGGTGCGTGAGTTAGCTGGCCCTTATGGCCATGGATCAAAGCACCTCACCAGGCCTCACACCAGAAGGAAAACATCTTCAGTCATACCTGTCCTGGCATTGACTACAGAGTCATTTTGAGGGAAGTAGTGCAGAACACTAATTATCCTCCACCACTCCTAACACACACAATTTGCTTTGCTCAGTGCAGCCTAAAGGCATGGGGGGTAGCCACCAAACTAGGGTTGCCACCTTTTCTTCAAGCCAAACCTGAACACTTTAGCGGCATGGGACACCTTTGGCATACCTACCAACTGTCCCTGATTTCGAGGGACTGTCCCTGATTTGGAGAAATGTCCCTCTGTCCCTCATTCCTCCTCATTTGTCCCTCGGTTTGGTCTGATCTATATAGTTGTATATAAAATACACTTTTTATCTATCAAAAAGTGTTTCCCAGCGCTAAACCTTTCATCTGATTTGTAAATTGCTGCATTTGTAAATTCTAAAAGACAATATAAAGGAATAGTTGTGGTAAAAAAAAGTTTAACCAATCTTATTTTTTTGTACAATTCTCCTTTAAGAGGGAGTGGCAAAAAGGTCTGTCCTATGCCTGCATACTTTTGCTGATAGGTGTCCCTCATTCCCATCTCAGAAAGTTGGGAGGTATGCCTTTGGGTTTCCCAAGTAGAGTAATAATGTGGTGCGCATAGCATGCCATAGTGGACAGTGGGTGTCGTCAAATTGCTGACTTCATCACCCTGCCCCTCAGTGATGCTGAACCTGCCCCCAGATAGCCACCCGCAGTGTGGCTATTTTGGTCACTTGGGGAGCCACAGCCCGGTCTAAATGATGTATCCGGATTTTAGTCTCCCTAAAACCCGGACACATGATTCAAAACCCGGACTGTCCAGGTGAATCCCGAACAGGTGGCAGCCCTACACCAAACACTTATAATGCTTTACACATTCGTGATTTAGGCCAGTCCCTGAGAAGCTCTGTTCCACATTGAGTCCTAAAATAGGGTCCCTACCTTTTAGAAGGGCAGACCAAAAGGCATAAATCCACCTTTCAAATGCAATATCCACATAACATTTTAGGCACCTGTCTACATGTGTATATGGCTGCCAGGTGCTGCATACAGGCTTTAAATGTATTGAGACACAGTGGCTGCATGGAGACAGCCACTGGCCCCAATTTGATAGTCATACTGATGCTCAGACAGTGGGACACTCCAAACCACTCACATCACCCACACATCTTTCTCCAATCGCCTTTCAGGACAACCTTGGAGAGAGCGCAGCTCCGCCAATTTCCCAGGAAACACACGTGATCCTTTAAGATCCCTCCTCTTCCACCATGGCCTCAGTTATTGTGTTTCCTCCGCCATGGTGGAAGCATCACAGGGAACCAGGGAGCTGTCTCTCTCCAGGCGGAGGGTTTTCTTGAGCTTACCTTTTGTTTGCATATTGTTGGCGGCGACCATCCCGACCCCTCTCCACGGGGAGGGGGCGCTCAGGAGTCCCCAGACGCTCCGGTTCAGCGGAACTTTCGGCCTCCCAGGGGACGGTGTCTTTGTGCCCAGGAACTGCGGTAGAGGTCCAGGCGACCGAGCGGTAACCGGCGCGGGTCGGCGGTGTTCCGCACTTTCAGTTCCGGGTCCCGGCTGGCGAGCGCGTCACGCACGGTGACGCCGTTTTCCTGGGGGGGCGTGGTGCTGTTGGTTCCCAGCGCCTGGAACGCAGCATCTGTGGGGCGGGTCAGGTGACCGGTACTTCCGTTTCCGGCCCCCGATGATGACGCGGGCGGCCGGGAAAATTTAAAATGGAGTCGTTCTCCAGCTACTTGTGTGACTGCGCTCTACAATGGAGGAGAGACAGACAACACCGGCGGATACAGGCGCTGCAAGCACCGGTCAGGCCCAGGTAAGAGGGGTACAGTGGTGCCTTTTATTCTTACTATATTGGGCCTAATTTTGTGTTATTGTTGTTCCTCCCTGAGGGAGCCTGTGGTTACCAGTCCAGGTTAACGCTCTTGGTCTGTATAACCGTTAGTGGTGGTGGCACTTAGTCCAGGCCTTTTTGGTTTATTCTGGTGGCGGCACTTGGGTGTTTCAAAAAAAAAATGGAGATGGTAACTTTGGTTTCATCTCGTTACAGGAAAAATCTACAACCAAAGCTAGGCACTTGGATACACCCAGGAAATGCCCGTCTTGCAAAAATCCTTTAAGGGATTCTTGGCAAAAGCCGATGTGCAGATCCTGCATTAAAAATCTGGTGGAGGAGGAAACTTCACAACAGTATAAAGAACTTTTTTCCTCAGTCCAGGAGCTGGCAAGCTCTTTAGGCTCAGTGAAGGATCTGATCACACAAGGCTCCGCAAGTTTGGGGGAGCCACAGCAGCCACCACCTAGTCCGAAAATCCCAGTCTCGGGACAAACAGAGGGGGATTCGGCAGATGAAGGGACTAGTACTCTCCCCTCTCTCAGGGATTCAGATGAGGAGGAGGAGGAAGAAGATAGTAGCAAAAGCTCAAAGTTTAAATTGTCATTAGACGAAGTGGAGGACTTACTCAAGGCAATTTATGTTACCCTGGGTATCCAGGAAGAGAAGATTCAGTTATCCATACACGATAAGATGTATCAGGGGCTGGATGAGTCTAAAAGCCGGGTTTTCCCGGTCCACAAAGTCCTCTCGGACACCGTCAAGAAGGAATGGAAGGACCCTGAAAGGGCCCCCTTTTTTTCAAAGACCCTTAGAAGAAGGTTTCCATTTGAAAGCGGTGAGACAGAGGTGTGGAACAAAAAGCCTAAAGTAGATGCAGCTTTCTCACAGGTGTCTCGTCATACAGACCTGGCTTTTGAGGACATGGGGGTCCTGAAAGATCCGATGGACAAGAGGGCAGATTCCCTCCTAAAGAAGGCCTGGGATTCTACTGCAACCAGTCTGAAACCAGCCATGGCCGCCACAATAGTCGCCCGCAATCTAGAGTGCTGGGTTGAGAAATTAAGGAGTCATGTCGAGGCAGGCACCTCAAGAAAGGATCTATTAGATTCCTTCCCCTTAATCTTGAAAGCCATCAAATATATGGCAGATGCTTCTGCTGAGTCCATTAAAATGGCTGCAAGGTCAGCAGCCCTGGTGAACTCAGTCAGGCGAGCAGTTTGGTTAAAGACCTGGTCGGGTGATACCCCCTCTAAGGTCAAGCTTTGTGGTCTGCCTTTCTCAGGGGACTTTTTGTTCGGTCAGGACCTAGAAAAGGTTCTTGACAGAACGGCGGATAAGAAGGCTTTCCCCCCTAAAAAGGGTCAGAACCCTAAGAAAATTTTTCGTCCTTTTCAACGAAAAGAGTAAGGAAGAAAATAAAAAGAGATGGGGGTCCCAAAGAGGGAGAGGTAGAGGAGGTATCTTATTTAAAAACCCCTCAGAACCAACTACCAAAAGCAAGTGACGATCTGCTTCCGGTGGGAGGAAGACTGGCTGCTTTTCTTCCACAGTGGAAACAGATGACCACGAGCCCCTTTGTGGAAAGAATCATTACGGAGGGGTACAGTCTGGAATTTTCAGAGTGTCCCCCAACGAGGTTCTATGTCACAACCCTTCCCCGGGACAAAGAAAAAGCTACTGCAATGACGAACCTGTTACAGGATCTGATGAGTCAGAGAGTGATAGTACAGGTCCCAAAACATCAAGAGGGTCAGGGTTTTTATTCCCACATTTTTTTGGTCAAAAAACCCTCAGGCAAATTCCGCCTGATCTTGAACCTAAAAATGTTAAACAAGTCGATAAGGTACAAACGGTTCCGGATGGATACGATTTATTCAATAACAAAGCTGTTGACACCCGGTTGCTTCATGGCATCTCTGGACCTCAGGGATGCTTACTTGCACGTCCCGATTGCCCAAGCATCTCAACAGTTCCTCAGACTGGCAGTAGACCTGGGGAACAGGATATGGCATCTTCAGTTCAGAGCCCTCCCTTTCGGGTTGTCGTCCTCACCCAGGATCTTTACCAAGATCATGGCAGAGGCCTTAGAACCACTGAAGCTCAAAGCGATCTCGGTCATCCCATACTTGGACGACCTACTGTTTTTTTGCGGACTCCCGGGATCAGCTTGCGACGAATCTACAGTCGTCGCGAGTTCATCTTGAAAGTCTCGGCTGGTTACTAAACCGCGAGAAATCGAATTTGATACCCAGGATCTGATACGTCATAGGTCCTCAGATGTCCTGTAGAGGGAGTCCTGTAGACAGTCAGTAGGCACATTGGTCTAACAGGCGGACGTGTGCCTAGGAGCTCCTCTCACCTGACCTCCAGTGACTCTATCCTCCTCGCAGCAGACAGCTAGGCAGGCAGGTGTTTTTTTTTCTCTCCTCCAGTGATCCAGAACCAGGACAGGACAGCTGCTCTCTCCTCCGCCTTGGGCCCCACTCCTTCCCCCTGCTACTTCCCCAAGGTAAGGAGCTCCCCGGCAGCTCTCTCTCAAGGCTTCCTTGCCTGGTCTGTCCCCCCCTGGGTTTGAGTGCGGCCGTCCTTTTCAGGATAAGCCGCGGTCTCCAGCCCTGGGAATCGGACGACCGACACCCCCCGCCGCATCCCAAACACTATACCTTCCCCCCCCCTGCTAGTTGCACCTTCTCGGGTGGTTTTCGGGTGTTTTTCACCCCTCCGCGCCGGCCTGGAAGCAATCTCGGCAGCCGCGATTAGGAAAGGCCGCGGCTTCAACCGCGGCCTAGCGGCGCGCCGCTCCTCGCCATCCCAAGCTCTCCCAATCTCCTGAAACAGCCCAGATACCCCCCCTAGGCCCTAGAAAGTAGCTCCTACCCTCACTTGATCCCTCCTGGCCCTACAGCAGCACCGATCCACCCAATTCTGGGAGTTCACCAGCCTGGATCTTGCTGCTGGTTTCAGTGGCCATCTCTACTACACCCAGCCCCAAGCCCCCCCTTGGTGAACACCATAATACTTGATCCAGGGTTCGTCCGATCGCCTCTTGAGGGGTCAGGAAGGAATTTTTTCCCCTGCCACTGCATATTGGCGTAGCATGATCAGGGTTTTTTTGCCTTCCTCTGGACCAAGTCAGGATAGAGGATTCGGCTAATCCTTGACTATCCTTCCATTCCCCCCCCCCCCCCCCCGGTGCTTGGCGGCCATGATGAATCTGCAATACTCAGCAGAGACCATCTGGGGTTTGAGGCGATTTGCCGCAATATTACCAGCCATCACCAAAAAAGCCCTGCAAGCTGAGCGACTCTTTAGAACCGATCGACGATCGGCTATCAAGAGTCGCAGCCGCTTGCCACAACCGAAGCACATATCATGTGCTTTGATTAACACTAGATCGGCACTAAAACACCGACTGGAAATCCATGACTTCATCCTGCAATACGACTTAGACTGCCTCTTTATAACAGAGAGCTGGCTCACAGCTGACTGCAACACCATTCTAGGAGAACTGGTGCCAGAAAATTATCGTATTATTACGGAAAACAGAATAGGGCAAAGAGGAGGAGGACTGGCGGTGATCCATAAGATTCATCTGGCGATCACAAAACCAGTCTTTCAAAACCCTCTTCCATTCATGGAAACCCTTACTCTACAACTGCAAGCAAACTCCCAGGAGACCGTCAGGATTCTACTCTGCTATAGGCCACCCGGCCCAAAATCGCAGCTTCTTCCATTATTGACGGACTTTATCTCCACCTATACCCTTAACAGCAAACACCTTTTGCTGCTCGGGGATTTCAACCTCTGGGCCAACTCCTCACAAGACCCCGTGGCCGATGCCTGCATTGACCACCTGGAAGGTCTAGGGCTACAACAACTAGTATGTGGGCCCACACATGCTTCAGGTCATACACTTGATCTAATTTTCAGACAAAATCTGGAAATAAAAATCTTGGAAAATGAACCGTTGCCATGGTCAGATCACCATGCCATCAAATTCATTCTTTCCAACTTCCCCCCCTTAACAAAAACATCAAATCCAGTGACTACACACTGGACTAGATGTCAGAAGAAGCTCCACTCAGAATTCTTCAAAGCCGCGTTAAGGAAAAAAATAAAAACAACTCAGCCGCATCAATCGGCTGAGGAAACAATGGATTCCATTAACACAGCCCTATTACAGTCAGCCGACTTAATAGCGCCGAAACGAAAGACCCAGATGCGGAAAAAAAACTCCAGCTGGTTCAACAACCAACTGGCGTTACTGAAGCAAGAGCGTAGAAGGGCGGAAGCCGCCTGGAAGAGAAGCCTATTAGATGAGAACCTCTCTATCTATAAGGCAATAACTAAGAAATATCACAAAGAAACCTTCAAGGCCAAGAAAAATTATTTTTCTGAGGCCATCAACAGCGCCCTGAATCGCCCCCGCAAACTCTTCAAGCTGGTCACTGCGACCATGAATCCAGGATGTCTTGAAGCCCCCAATTCGGACTCACAAGAATTTTGCGATGAATTATCGGATTACTTCATTAATAAAATCGAGGGAATCCGGCAAAGCATTCAGCAGAACAATTCCCCCCGTAGCCCCCCCTGTAATCATTTACACAACACCTGTAGTAATTCACCCTAACCAGGTAAGTTTACGCTGGAACCTATCACTATCCAAGCCACAAAACATATCATCGGTACTCTGCGTAACAGCACTGCGCCAAATGATATCATCCCCACCAAACTGTTGAAGGAGTGCGCCGACATCCTGGCACCTCCTATCACACAGCTTATTAACCAATCTTTCATGGAGGGCATAGTGCCCTCCCAGTTGAAGGAGGGTATAATTAGACCCATCTTGAAGAAATCTACCCTGGACCCCAAGGATCCACTCCACCGCCGCCCTATAACAAGCTTAAACACTTTTTCCAAGATTATGGAGAAAGCAGTGGTGCAACAGCTGCAACAGCATCTAGACACCCACAACCTACTCGACCCATTTCAATCAGGTTTCCGCCCTGGACACGGGACAGAAACAGCATTGCTCAAGATATGGGACGACGCTCTCGAGGCCGCAGACGAAGGAGAATCTTGTCTTCTGGTTCTGTTAGACCTGAGCGCAGCTTTCGACACAGTAGACCATAAGCTTTTATTGACACGGCTAGCTGAAGTAGCCAGAGCCGCAGAAGGCGATTTATCTTGGTTCTCCTCCTTTTTGGAAAACAGATCGCAAATAGTGAAGTTAGGACCTTTCTTTTCGGAAAAAACGCACGGTATCATACGGAGTCCCTCAGGGATCCCCACTGTCGCCGGTGTTATTCAACATTTATCTCCGTCCGCTTTTTGAGATCATCAGCAGTCAAAAACTGCTCTATCATTCATATGCAGATGACACGCAACTGTATTTCCGCATTTGCAATAAAAAGGATCACCACCTCAATCTAGAGACATGTCTCTCTTTGATAGAGGACTGGATGACAAAGAGTTATCTCAAACTCAACGGAGCGAAAACAGAACTCCTTCTGTTTCACGCCAAACGTAAGAATCTACCTGCAACAACTTGGACACCCCCGCCCATTCTGGGCAAAATCATCACCCCTAGCGCCAAAGTCAAAAGCCTCGGGGTCACTTTTGACTCCTACATGACTATGGACGCACAAATAGGGTCAGTAGTCAGCGGATCTCACCATCTGCTGCGCCTACTACGCAGGCTTACCCCTTTTATCCCCAAAGAAGACATAGCGGTCGTGGTGGGAGCAATTGTTAACTCCAGATTGGACTATGCAAATGCCCTTTACCTCGGACTCCCAAAGTACCAAATCGCTCGTCTACAAGTCGTTCAAAATACGGCCGCCAGACTTGTGACTGGGAAAAAACCCTGGGAATCAATCTCACCATCACTGAGAGCCCTTCACTGGTTACCAGTAAAAGACAGAATTACTTTTAAAGCACTCTGTCTAACGCATAGATGTATCCATGGGAATGCCCCCCATTATCTATGCGAAAAAATAAAAGCCCATAACCCCAATCGCGTGCTGCGATCCACTGATCAAAATCTCCTGCAGATACCGAAAGCCGGATACAAATCCAAAGGAGATAGAAGATTTGCGGTCCAAGGTCCCAGACTATGGAACGCTTTGCCAACCAGTATTCGGTTGGAGGAGAACTACTTAGCATTCAGGAGAAAGATCAAGACTCATCTCTTTTGATACCAAAGGAGACAGGAACAACAAGCGCCCAGAGGCGATTCAGTTCGCATGTGCTGCGCTATACAAGTTTTTTTCATTCATTCATTCATACCTTCTCAAGAAACAAGGTTTCTGGGGTACAACATAGATTCGATCCTTCAGAAGGTCTTTTTACCTCAAGAAAAGATAGAGAAGGTCATGGTGGCGGTGGCTCAAGTACAGACAAACCAAGGGGTGTCAGTCAGGACAGCAATGGCCGTCTTGGGGCTGCTTACAGCCTCAATTCCGGCGGTCCCATGGGCGAGGTTACACTCTCGTCCTCTCCAAATGAATATCCTTCAGTCTTGGTCACACCAAGAGTCACTAGAGAGACGTTTCAGGTTAACTTCAAACGTAAAACGAGCACTCTGGTGGTGGAGAAACCCGGTAAATTTGAACAAGGGTCTTCCATGGGTATTCCCAGTAGGAAAGCGTTTAACAACAGACGCAAGTTCCTGGGGTTGGGGGGCCCATCTAGAGGGACAGACTGCCCAGGGCGTCTGGTCCAAAACAGAATCCAGAAGATCCTCAAACTGGAGGGAGTTGAAAGCGATATTTCTAGGGCTTCAAGCTTTCCATCAGTTGGTGAAGGGTCAACATGTGCAGGTCCTGTCGGACAACACCACGGCAGTGGCATATGTCCTAAAGCAGGGGGGGACCAGAAGCAGAGGCCTTATGCAGCTGGCCAACCATCTCCTCTCATGGGCAGAGCGGAACGTAGCATCCCTATCAGCGGTGCACCTAAAAGGGTCTCAAAACCTGTTAGCAGACCTGCTAAGCAGGAGAAGCATACTAGAGGCAGAATGGAGCTTAAACCCGGAGGTCTTCAGGGCAATCGCTCAGGAGTGGGGCCAGCCACAGATAGACCTGTTTGCCAACCAGCAGAATGCGAAAGTGCAAAGGTTCTTCTCTCTCCACAGAGAGGACCAGGCAGTAGCCATAGACGCACTAGCTCAACAGTGGCACTACCAGCTGTGTTACGCCTTCCCCCCCTTCACTCTGATACCTCTAGTCCTAAGGAAATTCAGGGAAGAGAAATCCAATCTGATCTTAATCACTCCGTATTGGCCAAAAAGACCGTGGTTTGCATCTCTTCAGAGTTTAGCCACGAAACCACCGTGGAAACTTCCACTCAGGAAGGACCTACTGTGTCAGGGCTCTGTGAACCATCCGGAGGTAGAACGCTTGCAGTTGATGGCCTGGTTTCTGAAGAGGACCTCTTAAGGGCTAAGGGGCTCTCTAATAAAGTGATAAAAACTTTGCTAGACAGCAGGAAGCCGGTGACCAGAGCAATTTATCTCAAAGTTTGGCGAAAATTCAACTCATGGTGTACCTCCAAAAACTTCCAGATTAACAGTGTAATTTCCGTTGTAGAGTTTCTTCATGCAGGAATGGAAAAAGGGTTAGCAATTAGCACCCTAAAAACGCAAGTGGCAGCCCTGTCGGTTTATTTAGAAAGGACGTTATCTAAAGAACATTTAATTTCAAGATTTTTCAAGGCACTAGGTCGGAGTAGACCAATAGCCTTTAGAGCTTTTCCCAATTGGGATTTATCAATTGTGTTGCAGGGTCTCACGGGGGCCCCGTTTGAACCCATAAAGGGAGATTTCTTTGAAGTATTTAGTTCTAAAAACAATTTTTTTGGTGGCCATAACGACCGCAAGAAGGGTCAGCGAAATCCAAGCCTTGGCAGTTACAGAGCCTTTTTTAAGAATTTTGCCGGACAGAATAGTTCTCCAAACTGATCCAGCTTTTCTTCCTAAGGTCTCATCAACCTTTCACAGGTCTCAGGAAATAGTCCTTCCTACCTTCTCCTCAACTCCCTCTAATGCAGGGGAAGAAAATTTTCATACACTTGACGTAAGAAGATGTGTGCTTCAATACCTCGCTGTCACCAAGGTTTTCAGGAAAACCAACGCCTTGTTTGTGATATTCTCAGGATCCCGGAAAGGGGAGAAGGCCTCCAAAAGTACATTGGCTAGATGGCTCAAACAAGCCATTGCCGAGGGTTACCAAGCCAAAGGAGAGGTGCCTCCTTCGGGAGTGACGGCCCATTCAACAAGATCTACGGCAGTTTCCTGGGCCGAAAGGGCCGGTGCCACGCCTGACCAGATCTGCAAGGCAGCTACATGGTCCAGCTATTCAACTTTTCTACGGCACTACAGGCTAGACTTACTGTCCGCTGCAGATCAGGCCTTCGGCAGGAAGGTGCTGCAAGCAGTGGTCCCACCCTAGGGTAAGTTACTCGGTTATCCTCTCCAAGGTTGTCCTGAAAGGCGATTGGAGAAAGGCCTAGTTAGACTTACCGGTGACGGTATTTCTAAGAGCCTTTCAGGACAACCGCTAATTTCCCTCCCTAGGTATTTTGAATAAAAAGATTGTTTGAAATGTCTATCATGGTTTTGTTGTGGTTGTTCTGTGCTTTATTTTCCAGTGGGCGGAGACCACAATAACTGAGGCCATGGTGGAAGAGAAGGGATCTTAAAGGATCACATGTGTTTCCTGGGAAATGGGCGGAGCTGCGCTCTCTCCAAGGTTGTCCTGAAAGGCTCTTAGAAATACCGTCACCGGTAAGTCTAACTAGGCCTTTCAAATTGCAATTAGCCTTTGCACCCGTGCAGCCACTGTGTCTCAATACACTTACATGGGCTGCTTGCACAAAGCACTTGGTGACTCAAGCCAAATAAACACTCAGCCCATTTATGGATTATGGTTCCTGTGTGAATCAGGCCTACGAAACAACTGAGGTTCGCAAGTGAAAGCAGATAGTGAACACCTGACGCTATTCAGTGATAATCAATAAATGGTAAATAAAAAAGCCCAACCTAGAAAAATATTGACAGTTTAATTTAGGGTTTTTAGGGTTTTGAAGGTCCTGTACACCCACTGTACAGGCTTACTTTTTTAAGTTGTTGAAATAATCTTAAACTGCTTTGCTAATTCCTGTGGTTGGACAGTGTCTGCAGAGCCACACTACTGTACCATGTGTGAATCTCACTGCAGTGATCCGACACACCCCTGCAGAGTCTGAATTAAAACACTCCAATCAGCAAAGCTCACATTCCCTGCTGATTGGAGGGCTCAAGCTTTTGACTCCATGGAAGCAGGGCCGCTGTTAGAAATTATGGGACCCTGTACAGCCAACCTGACAGGGGGCCCCCTTCGACCACGCCCTGGTCCTCACCCCTGTCCCTGCCCTTAGCTCAAAACAAAATGCAGGTTTGTTGCCATTTACACATGCTTACAGTGCCAACATGGAATTTTTTTTTCCTTTTTGTTTTGGATAGATCGAGAGAGATAAGAACACATGTCAGGTTTCTATCAGTGTCTGTACTAGGGTTGCCGCCTCATCCCTTCAAACCCGGACACACATTAATTACACAGGTTCTGTCGCTGATTAAGGTGGTAACTAAACTCACTTGGTGCTTTATCTGCATTTAAATTAGCCTCAGAACCTGTGTATATCATATGTGTTCGGATTTAAAGGGATGAGGTGGCAACCCTAGTTTGTACGCATATTAGGGAGATTCACAAATTCTGGGTTGTCATCAGAACAATAATAGAGGGCAAACCTTCCATCAGGGACACTGGCAACCAAGGACTTCCCCACGTTGTGTCCACCTTGCTGATAAAAGCCTTCTTGATCCCCTTCAGTCTGGATTTCGTCCTCAACATTCCACAGAAACTGCTCTCCTAAAACTAACAAATAATATACTAACAGCCAAAACTAAGGGAAACTATTCTGTACTTCTACTCCTGGACCTTTCTGCTGCCTTTGATACAGTTGACCACCCCCTCCTCCTCAAAAAACTCCACGGCTTTGGTCTCTCTGCTGGTTCTCTACCTATTTATCCAGCTGCCCCTTTAGTGTTACTTACCTACCTCCTCCTCTCCTCTTCCATTCTCTGTTGGGGTCCCCCAAGGTTCTGTTCTTGGACCTCTCCTATATTCAATCTACACCTCCTCCCTTGGTCAGCTGTACGCTGGCGACACTCAAATATATTTCTCTGCCCCTCAACTCACTCCTTCAGTCTCCTTACGTATCACTAATTTTCTATCAGATATATCAGTTTGGATGTCACACCACTTCCTCAAACTCAATCTATCCAAAACCGAATTTATAATTGTTCCTCCCCACGTGCCTCTTCCCCTGATCTTCCCCTGATCTCGCTGTCAAACTTGATGGCACAACTATCAGCCCATCCCCACCTACCAAGGTCTTAGGAGTAGTCATGGACTCTGAACTCTCCTTTAAGCCCCACATCCAATCACTGTCCAAATCTTGCCGCCACAACCTCTGCAACATTTCCAAATTACGCCCTTTTCTAACCAATGAAACAAACCTCTTAATTCACTCCCTGGTCATCTCTCGCCTTAATTACTGCAACTCCCCCTCATTGGCTTACCTCTGCATACTCTATCCCCCTTCAGTCCATCATGAATGCTGCTGCCAGACTCATACACCTAACCAACCAACTGTCTCTGCTACTCCTCTCTGTCAATCCCTTCCTGGCTTCCGCTCACCCAACAAATTAAATTCAAAATACTAACAACTATCTACAAAGCCATCCGCAACTCTGCGCCCAGCTACATCACTGACCTAGTCTCAAAATACCAACCTAATTGTTCTCTTCGTTCTTCTCAAGATCTCCTGCTCTCTAGCTCTCTAATCACCTGCTCCCACGCTCATCTCCAGGACATTTTTTCAGAGCCTCTTCAAGCCTATGGAACTCCTTACCCCCAATCTGTCTATCGCCTTCTCTATTAGCTTTTAGAGGATCCCCGAAAACCTTCCTCTTCAGAAAAGCCTATTCTACCCACATCTAACAACTGTATTTTAATTTTGTCCATCTGATCATCCCCCACATCTACTACCCTTTGTCCCACTTGACCCTCCCTTCTAGATTGTAAACTCTAAGGGGCAGGGCCCTCTGATCCCTCCTGTATGGAATTGTAACTGTACAGTCTTCCCTGATGTTGTAAAGCGCTGTGCAAACTGTTGGTGCTATATAAATCCTGTATAATAATAATAACTTTGGAGGGATTGCCTCTCACTCTGTTTTTGCTATGGGACAGGGAGTGAAGGAAAATCTGCACACAAAGCAAAAACAAAATATTTGAGGAGTTATTACTGCCCCATTTCTTGTCCAGAATAAAAACAATGCATTGCCTTTAATTCTACACTAAAGACTCATTATACACACTATAAGAAAATCGGGCGAGCATTTTCATCCAAAGAATTTTCGTACTATTTTTGCATAGTGTGTACACTAAATTCAAAAAACGGACAAACTCAAAAAAATCGTACAGGAACAGAACGAACGATTTTCGTTTAACCTCCCTGGCAGTAATCCCGAGTCTGGCTCAGGGTGGAAATCCAGTACCATTAGCGGTATCCCCGAGCCAGACTCAGGATCACATTGCAGTATCCAGCAGGAGTTTACTTAACTTGTCCCCTGGATCCTGCGATGTCTCCCCGCTGTGTGATCGAGCCATCTCCTCGCTCGATTCACACAGTGCCCGTGTGCCGCCGAGCTCCGTTTCCTGCGACGATACAACGCACGGGGATGGAGATCGGCGCCAAATTCAAAGAAATAAAAACACAGTACACATACAGTATACTGTAATCTTGTAGATTACAGTACTGTATATGTAGCACTACCCCCGAAGGAGCTGCTGGTTTGATTTGGGTGGCATGTTACCTCTTGTCTTCTCGCCGTCTAGGGTACTGGATGAGATCATGAGAGCTGTAATAAAGTCAATGTCCACACGACAGGTGTCTTTTCTGTGCTTTTATTACCCAGTCGGGTAAAAACGATAAATAGTAGAAAAGGGTGAATGGATAGAAGAATTGACAAATGGCGGATTCAGGGTTAAGTGGCATTGAAACAGTCCTGCTCCCAATAATAAATCTCTTCACCACTCCAGTCAGAGTGGGTACAGTGCATCTGGATAGGCCTCCCTCACCGACCTAGCAGCCAGAGTGTCACTCGGAACTTTAGGTTAAAGTCTCTGCCACAGACTCTCCTAAAGGTGGAGATAACTTCGGTCCAAAATCCCTCTCAACTGGATTCAGCACCCGGATCTCCTTCAAATAGCTCAAATTTCAGCAATAACTGACAGGCGACCACCGTCCAGCCTCTCAGGTATGAAATGTCCTTCAATGAGTGAAATAGGCCTCTCCTGTGACACCAGCCTTGTGCTCGGTATCCCTCAGACAGGCTCCTCATTGACCGGCTTCCTCCACTTTGGATGGACAGCACAGGACCAATTGTAGGTTTGTAAACTCAGTCTGCTTACTGAGCCTACTAGGTAGATTGATGCTCCCGAACAACGTGGTTCCGAAGCCAGGAACACAACACACACACCCCGGCCAGGAGGGCCACACACAGGGGTGGTGGGACCACTGACCAGGTGGAAGGCGTGGGGCGACGACGACCCGCACCAATGGCGTCTGCCCCCTAAATACCCCTCCCAGCATGCAAAGCGAGGCGATCAACCCGCCCGATTAGCTGCTGAGGAGAAGTATCCACACGACCCTGAATTTATTGCT
The DNA here is from genome assembly GCA_029574335.1 of Rana kukunoris. Classification (NCBI taxonomy): domain Eukaryota; kingdom Metazoa; phylum Chordata; class Amphibia; order Anura; family Ranidae; genus Rana; species Rana kukunoris. The sequence goes on along the minus strand of CM056049.1, from coordinate 112,515,274 downwards.
GCCTCCCACCATCTGGGAGTGACTGAAGTCCCCAGACAGGAGGATAGGCACACAGCACATCCAGGGTGGAACAGAGGCCTTACATTTAACCAAATTAACATGGTCAGAGTTAATTAACTTTCTGACCCCCCTTCTAAATTTACAATAGCACCTGCCACAAAAGTAGCCAGGCGCTACATATAAAATACACACCCCCTTTGTCCCTAGTGGTCTGCCCAGTGACCTGCATAATAAAGACTGTTCTTTCTGCCTGGAAACTATAGATTGTGCATAGCAACCAAAAAGTGTCCCTGTATGTCAAAGTGGTTTTAAGCCCCGTACACACGGTCGGACATCCAACAAACTTTCCCTTGGATTTTTGTCCGAAGGGAGTTGTTCGGTCACACCCATAGCATACACACGCTCAGACTTTTCTGCAAACATTTCTTTAACTTTCCCAACACCACGTGGTTTTTCTGCTCTTTTCTGCTCTTTACCGCCACCCTTTGGTTAACTTCTGCTATTGTTGGTTGATTTTAACATTGGTTCTGAGCATGCGTATTTGCACTTTGTACAAAAGTTTTGTTGCCGAAAAGTTTGTCCGTTTGCAGACCAAACTTTTTGTCCGATGAAACCCGAAAAAGTTGGTCCGATGGAGCGTACACACGATGGGACAAATCTGAAAACTTGCAGATTTTGAAGTTTGTTGGCAAAAAGTCCAACCGTGTGTACGGGCCTTATGACCAGCTAGAAAACAGCGATAATAAATTAGAATCACTTGCAGAATGGAGCGATAGTGATTTGTGGGGAAATTACTTCGTCAAAGTAATAATTTTTATTATTATTATATTATTATTTGTTATAATTATTTATAGTTATTTATTATATTATAATTTATGATTTTGTGTTTCAAACTTTATCATACCCGGGATGTCTACTAGACTCTCTTATCCTCGGGGGACGAAGAAGTCTACCCGGGTTTATCATACCCGGGATGTCTACTAGACTCTCTTATCCTCGGGGGACGAAGAAGTCTACTAGAATCTCTCTACTAGACTCTTGTTTGGACAGATTTAAGTGAGTTAGTCCTAAGAATTACAGGCCTACAATATAAAATGCCAAATTTCCATGCAAAATAATTGTACCGCTTTCAGCACCAAAAATCTGAAAGAATCATACCGCCAGGGAGGTTAATCTGTGTCGTTTTCGTAAAAGAAAATTTAGAAAAGAAAGACTGCGCATGATCAGAAACAATAAACAACAATAAACAAAAAAAAGCCTTTATCGTTTGAGAATTTTCGTAGGAATTTACATTCATCGGTTTAGATTTGCTGTTAACCACTTAACCCCCGGACCATATTGCTGGTCAAAGACCAGAGCACTTTTTGTGATTCGGCACTGCGTCGCTTTAACTGACAATTGCGCGGTCGTGCGACGTGGCTCCCAAACAAAATTGGCATCCTTTTTTCCCACAAATAGAGCTTTCATTTGGTGGTATTTGATCACCTCTGCGGTTTTTAGTTTTTGCGCTATAAACCAAAATGAAGCGACAATATTAAAAAAAAATAATATTTTTTACTTTTTGCTATAATAAATATCCCCCCCCCCAAAAAAAGTGTGTGTATATATATATATATATATATATATATATATATATATATATATATATATATAAAAAAATCCTCAGTTTAGGCCGACACGTATTCTTCCACATATTTTTCGTTAAAAAAAAATCGCAATAAGCATTTATTGATTGGTTTACATAATAGGGGGTAGTTTTATTGCATTTTTATTAATATTTTTTTTTTACTAGTAATGGCGGCGATCAGCGATCTTTTTTCGGTACTGCGACATTATGGCGAACACTTTGGACAATTTTGACACATTTTTGGGACCATTGGCATTTTTATAACGATCAGTGCTATAAAAATGCCACTGGCAGGGAAGGGGTTAACACTAGGGGGTGGGGAAGGGGTTAAGTATGTTCCCTGCATGTGTTCTAACTGTGAACTCACTAGGGGAAAGGACTGATCGCTGTTTATACATTGTATGAACAGACGGTCAGGCATTTCTCCCCCTGACAGGACCGGGAGCCTCCTGGCTACTGGGCGAGGTGACGTTATACTACGTGCTCTCGCCCAACAGAGCCGACCTGCCGCCGTATAACTGCAGTGGCTGGTCGGCAAGCAGTTAAGGACCCGCTCACGTATATATACGTCATTTTTTTTAAAGATGGATATCTCGGTAAAGGCACCAGCCGCTGCCACAACCGAGATATCCATCTTTCCTGTGAGCGGTCCTTTAAACGATAACGATGGTCTCCGAGGCGGATTTGTTGCAAGATCACCGTTATTGGGGCGGGAGAGGGCCCCCCTCCTGCCGATCTCCCGCGCCCTCCGCCGCTTACCAGAGCCATCGGCAGCGGTGATCGGGTCCTCTCTCCTGCTCAGCTGGGATACAAGTAAGGGCAAGATGGCCCCCACCCATCTCCATAGCATAGTAGGATGGAAGCGACGTCAAAACGTCACTTCCGCCCATGCTTTTTAAAGGCATATTTTTTTATTTATTTTTTTGCATTTTAGTCTAAATATGAGATCTGAGGTCTTTTTGACCCCAGATCTCATATTTATGAGGACCTGTCATGCTTTTTTCTATTACAAGGGATGTTTACATCCCTTGTAATAGGAATAAAAGTGACCCATTTTTTTGTGTGTAAAAATGAATAAAATAAATAAAAATAAATAAGAAAACATTTTTTAAAGCTTCCCGTCCCGATGAGCTCGCGCACAGAAGCGAACGCATACGTAAGTAGCGCCCGCATATGAAAACAGTGTTCAAACCACACAAGTGAGGTATCACCGCGATCGTTAGAGCAAGAGCAATAACTATAGCACTAGCCCTCCTCTGTATCTCAAAAGATGCAACCTATAGAATTTTTTAAACGTCGCCTATGGAGATTTTTAATGGTAAAAGTTTGACGCCATTCCAAGAGCGGGCGCAATTTTGAAGCGAGACATGTTGGATATCATTTTACTCGGCGTAACAGTATCTTTTACATAATAAAAAAAAATTGGGCTAACTGTTGTCTTATTTTTTAATTAAAAAAAGTGAATATTTTCCAAAAAAAGTGCGCTTGTAAGACCGTAGCGCAAATATTGTGAGACAAAAAGTATTGCAATGACTGTTATTTTATTCTCTAGGGTGTTAGAAAAAAAAAAATATATATATATATATATATATATATAATGTTTGGGGGTTTTAAGTAATTTTCTAGCAAAAAAAATGTTTTAATCTTGTAAGCACCAAGTCTGAAAAACAGGCAAGGTCCTTAAAGAGGAGTTCCACCCATTTTTCGAACTTTGTCTGAGCTGCATGCCCTTACCTTATAGATCTCACAATGGCAATTATTTATTTATTTTGATGCTTCTAAATACGTTTTTTTAATTTGCCCCGCCCTTAATCGCCTAGGCGAATAAGTCACATGATGATTCGCAAAGGTTCCTGGGATAGCAGCGTCATGTACCCCAGGAGTCCTTGTGAATCGCCTATTGCCGAAATCTCGCGTTTTTTTGCATGTGACGCGAGTGGGAGGAGCTACTGATCAGCCGGGAGGAAGTAAACATCTCCAAACATGAGTATGTGACCTGGCTATTCATGCAGTGCCACGGGTTTGCAAGATATAATGTCTCCCCTCTCCCTGGTGACAGCCTTGTTTAGCAGAGCAGTGTGTCAGATAATCGTAGCTTCCCCCTCCTCCTCCTCTCCTGCTCTGTATACACATACACAGGAGGAGGAGGGGGAGGGGGAAGCAGGGACACCGCTGATCTCCGGTCAGTAAAAAGTTTATCTTTGCTGTGTAGATGGACAGGGGAGAGAGCGGCTGGAAAGGAGGACATGGTAGAATATATGTGTAGTGATAGAGGGATTAGGAGGATGTGTACTGGAAGCTTTGGCAGGGAGAAGACAATGCTAGAAGTGTGGATTGGATTTTAAATCTGACAACTGTCACAGGCTGCGTGTGATGGGCACAGGCTGCATAAGATGGGCACATAGGATGGGATGGGATTCGATGTGCTGTGGACGATGGAATTTGATGTGCTGGGGGTGATGCAATGTGCTGTGGGTCATGCGATTTGTTGTGCTGGGTGGTGGTGTGATTTGTTGTGCTGGGGGGTGATGCAATTTGTTGTGCTAGGGGTTATGCTATTCGATGTGCTGGGGGGGGGTGATGCAATGTGCTGTGGACGATGCGATTTGATGTGCTGGGGGTGATGCGATTTGTTGTGGGTGATGCGATTCGTTGTGCTGGGGGGTGATGCGATTCGTTGTGCTGGGGGGTGATGCGATTCGTTGTGCTGGGGGGTGATGCGATCCGTTGTGCTGGGGGTGATGCAATGTGCTGTGGATGATGCAATTCGATGTGCTGGGGGTGATGCAATAAACTGGGGGTGATGCGATTCGCTATGGTGATGCGATTCGTTGTGCTGGGGGTGATGCGATTCGTTGTGCTGGGGGTGATGCGATTCGTTGTGCTGGGGGTGATGCAATGTGCTGGGGGTGATGTGATTTGTTGTGCTAGGGGTGATGCGATTTGTTGTGCTGGGGGTGATGTGATGCAATGTGCTGCGGGGTGATGCGATTCGTTGTGCTGGGCGTGATGCGATTCGTTGTGCTGGGCGTGATGCAATTCGTTGTGCTGGGGGTGATGCAATGTGCTGGGGGTGATGTGATTTGTTGTGCTGGGGGTGATGCGATTCGTTGTGCTGGGGGGTGATGCAATGTGCTGGGGGTGATGCGATTCAATGTGCTGGGGGTGGATGTCATTCGTTGTGCTGAGGGTGATGCAATGTGCTGGGGGTTGATGCGATTCGTTGTGCTGAGGGTGATGCAATGTGCTGGGGGTGATGCGATTTGTTGTGCTGCGGAGTGATGCGATTCGTTGTGTTCCGGGGTTGTGATGCGATTCGTTGTGCTGGGGGTGATGCAATGTGCTGGGGGTGATGCGATTCGTTGTGCTGGGGGTGATGCAATGTGCTGGGGGTGATGCGATTCGTTGTGCTGGGGGTGATGCAATGTGCTGGGGGTGATGCGATTCGTTGTGCTGGGGGTGATGCAATGTGCTGGGGGTGATGCGATTCGTTGTGCTGGGGGTGATAAGATTTATTGTGCTGGGGGTGATGCGATTTATTGTGCTGGGGGTGATGCGACTTGGCGGGGGTCGATGCGATCTCTAGATGCATAAATGAATTTTGTTGCTGAGATTTTTTATTTTTTTAAATGAACAGCTGTACATAAATAAGTAGCCGCTGAGTGTAGGGGGGTGAGAGTATGTATGTATATGTGTGTGTGTGTGTGTATATATATATATATATATATATATATATATATATATATATATACACACACACACATTTCTTGAACATGCACAATATTTCCTGGTTCTTGCAGGGAGGAGAGGTTTGCATAGAAAAGTGTCAACTTCCTCTGACACTCCGTTGCTATGGAAACCTGACCTAAACTCTATTACATCGCTTGTGCAGCACTGAGCATGTGCGAGATCTGCAATCAGGAAATCCAGGAAGTAATACAGTATGCCCACACTTAAGATGGCCACGGTCTAATGCTAGTTTTAAAACTTGCAAAATGCTGTAACAACCTAACAAAACAGACCTTAGTTTACAGACTAACTTTACTAGAATACATTAAGCTTGTGTATTACAGAGGTATTTTTATTTAAAAAGTGTAATTTCTGCTGGAACACCCCTTTAAGTGGTTAAACAATGAGAAAAATTGGACAATTGTTCGCCCAATTTTATTATAGTGTGTACCCCACATAACAGACCAAGCTTGTGTGCCATTTTACAGGATTTCACAGACACAACTTCTGTTTCTTCCATATAAATGCCATCACTTGTAATTCTGTCTTTATTTACAGGCCATTGATCGAGTTCATATATTTCAATGGGACATCGGTTTAAACTCACTAGGGTTCAATATCTCAAAGAGCTGCCGCCAAATAAACTGCACAGCAACATTGTTCTCCTTTATATAAAAGAGGAATCTAGCTGTACATAGTGTACCAGGGCACACTCTGCAGATAAAGACAACATGTAATGTACTGCTGGAGATCAGGATACGCAGACTAATGTTCCCATCATTACAGGCTCTGCTTCTGTTACTGCACCCAGTCAGCTTTATTCAGAAATGAGGTTATAGTAGATTTCTACTGGGATAAAGAGACTAGAACACGACCGCAACAACAAAGCAAGGAAACCAGGGGCCAGCTGAGATCCTATCGCCTCAAGTCTTACTCTCACAAGGGTGGGGACTCTAGGGGGGGACTGTAGGTGAAGACTAAACAAAACATACTCCAATCGCAGAGTCCAATCACATGGGCTTAGAACCACGCACCGTACAGTTATTTACATCTCTAGGTATACAGCCATTCTTCATTATAAATATATTTTTATAATATTTTTTCTACTTAACCTTTATTTCAAAAGGAAAAAAATATTAGTATTATGACACACATTAAAGTAGATTATAAAAAAATATATATTATGTTTTGTTTACTACATGCTAAGCTATTTTAGTCCGAGGGGTGCAAGGTCTGTTTGTTTTGTGTGTTTTTCTATTTTTGATACTGTATGGATCAATTTGATATAATTTATATAATTTAATGTATTTTTTCTTTCCTCTTTTGTGGGGATTATTTGTCCCTATGATGATTTAAATGTGGTTATTTGTTTGTATGTAATGTTTAAAAATAAAAATGATTTAACCACTTCAGCCCTGGAAGAATTGGCTGCCCAGTGACCGGACAATTTTTGCGATTCGGCATTGATTTGCTTTAACTGACAATTGCGCGCTCGTGCGACATTGCACCCAAACAAAATTGACATCCTTCTTTCCAAAAAATAGATCTTTCTTTTGGTGGTATTTGATCACCTCTGCTGTTTTTATTTTTTGCGCTATAAACAAAAAAGAGCGACAATTTAGAAAAAAAAAAAAATATTTTTAACTTTTTGCTATAATAACTATCCCCAAAAATCTATAAAAAAAATTCTGATATGTATTCTGATATGTATTCTACATATTTTTGGTAAAAAAAAATTGAAATAAGCGTATATTGATTGGTTTGCGCAAAAGTTATAGCGTCTACATAGTCTTATGGAATTTTTATTATCATTTTTTTTTACTAGTCATGTCGGAGATCTGTGATTTTTTTAATGACTGCGATATTGCGGCAGACACATCGGAACATATGACACTATTTTGGAACCATTGTCATTCCAGTGCAGCTTTGATCGCTAGGAGTTAGCGATCCCCGACATCATAATTCTTTTCAGCACCAGACAATTTGCGAGAAAAAAATGCAACTGGGTGCAACAGAGCCTTGGTTCCCTGGCTCTGGGAAAGTATAGCTCCAACCGCCGTTTACATTGCGTCCACCTCTAAGGCATATGGCTGGGCCGAATCAGGGTGTTTCAGGACAGATGCAGAGGTAAACAGCTTTTTCAGAGTCTCGAAAGCAGTCTGAGCCTCAGGAGACCAATGGAATCTGGCACCTTGTTTAGTAAGTTAAGTGATGGGAGAGATGATTGCCGAGAATCCTCTGATACATTTTCGGTAAAAGTTTGCAAAACCTACAAAACGTTGGACGCCTTTCTTATCATTGGGAGCTGGCCAGTCCAAGATAGCTGCGACTTCTTGGGGATCCATCTTGATACTCTCGGTGGATATAATCAAGTCCAGGAATTGGATGCTCTGGCGTTCGAACTTGCACTTTTCGTGTTTGGTGTATAGCCCATGTTGCCGAAGGTGACTTAGTACATTTCTGACGTGTCTGTGATGGTTGTCTAGAGAGGAAGAAAAGATTAGTATATCATCAAGTATATATCAAGTATACAATAACAAATAAGTACAGGAAATCTCAGAAGACATCGTTAATAAAGTGCTGGAAAGTAGTGGGGGCATTGCAGAGTTCGAAGGGCATCACAAGGTACTCGAAGTGCCCAAACCGTGTACCAAAGGCAGTCTTCCATTCATCCCCTTCCCGTACACGGATTAAGTTATAAGCACCCCGAAGATCCAGCTTAGTAAAAATGGTGGCAGCGCCAAGTCTCTGGAAAAGTTCAGGCACTAGTGGCAGGGGATAACGTTTTTTAACCGGAACTGTATTCAGTTCACGATAATCCACACATGGACGTAAAGAATGGTCCTTCGTTTCCACAAAGAAGATTCCTGCCCCAGCCGGGGACGTGGAAGGGCAGATGAACCCCTTCTTCAGGTTTTCATCAATATAGTCCTTAAGGGCTACAAGTTCACATTCAGATAGAGGGAAGATTCGGCCAAAGGGAGCTTTGACTCTGGGAAGGAGTTTGATTGGGCAATCGTAGGGCCGATGAGGAGGGAGAGTTTCTGCCCCTTTCTTGCTGAACACATCCAGAAAATCATGATAAACTGCGTGTACGGATTGACAAGCCTCAGAGTCTGTATCAAGGCATAGTAAAGAAGGCTGGTCACAAGGCATTCGTAAGCAGTGCTGGATGCAGTAGGGAGAAAGAAACTTAATTTCATTTGTGGCCCAGTGCTGGAATTATGGGCTCTCAGCCAGGGCATGCCGAGAATGATCGGGAACAAATGAGAAGCAATGGCATCCAATTGCAGTAATTCTCTGTGATCCTTAGCAATGGTGGCAGGTAGAGGAATAGTCTTGTGTGTAACTGCCTCGGACTTAATAATGGACCCATCGGCCAGATGGACGGAAAGTCTCTGTGTTTTGGGTTGAAGTGGGATACAATGTTTTGCAGCAAAGGATAGATCCACAAAGCAGCAGCAGGCCCCGGAATCAATGATAGCGGGAGTCTGGATGGTCCCTCCTGGCAGCTGTAATGAAATGGAGAGAGCAAGGTGAGCAGGATTGCTGGGCATGTTCAAAGTTGCAGAAGGAGAAGTAACTGAGAGGCCCTTACGGGGTTTAAATGGGCAAGACCTCACATAGTGGCCTGACCGTCAGCAGTACAGGCAAAGATTCTGCTGGCGACAAAGTTGGCGTTCTTCAACGGTCAGATACGCTACGCCGCCGTAAATTAGAGAGGCAAGTGCTGTATTCACAAAGCAATTGCTCCCTAAGTTACGGTGGCATAGCTTAAATGTGCCGGCGTAAGCCCACCAAATTCAAATGTGTTTGATGTGGGCGTGTTTTATTTAAATTAAGTGTGACCCCACGTAAATGACGTTTTTTTTTACTAACGGCGCATGCGTGGACGTATCCCAGTGCGCATGCTCCAAATTACGCCGCTAAGTCTCATTGCTTTTGACGTGAACGTAATTTACGTCCAGCCCCATTCACGGACGAGTTACACAAACGACGTAAAACGTGAAAAATTTGACGCGGTCCCGACGTCCATACTTAACATTGGCTGCGCCATCTTTTTGATGGTTTATCTTTACGCCTGAAACGCCTAATGTAAATGGCGTATCTTTACTGCGACGGCCTGGCATACGTTCGTGAATAGGCGTATCTTGCTGATTTACATATTCTAGGCGTAAATCAGCGTAAACGCCCCTAGCGGCCAGCGTAAATGGGCAGCTAAGATACGACGGCGTAGGAGACTTACACCGGTCGTATCTTAGCAACATTTAAGCGTATCTCACTTTGAGCATACGCTTAAAGATACGACGGAGCAGATTCTGAGTTAGGATGGCGTATCTACTAATACGCCGTCGTAAGTCTACCTGAATCTTGCCCTAAATCTTGAAGTGAACGAAGGGCCGCTTCAGCGGATGCACCTTTCTGGGGATCCTCGTACAACTGGGCCAAAGAATGAGGCTAGGTCTGCTAAACATCCGGACTTCTGCTTGAGTAGACGATGTGCCCAGGATTGTGGTTCCCCTTGCAATAGGGAAATTACAAAGTTGACCTTTGTGGCCTCCAGAGAGAAGGTGCAAGGCTGAAGTGTAAAATACAATTCACGTGCGTTTTAAAGGCTCTTAACTTGCTGCGATCTCCAAGGAATTTTTCTGGGGTCGGGACCCTGGATTCAGGTGGAAGCATGGCAACTGCTGGAGCGGAGGTGGCCCCCTGCTGGGCGGAGGAGACTGGTGTAGGTCCCTGGGCAGGAGAGGACCGGGTCTGTATATGTCCTTCCAGCTGGGTATAGCCTGCTTGTAAATCCTTCACTGCCAGTGCCAGGTCAGCCAGATGCTGGCACAGTTCCTCCATGGGAGAGGGTCCTCGCACAGGCTCAGACATGGCTGTCAGTTACTGTCACGTACCTGGCGGTAGAGCCTGATATGCAGAGGACGGCCTCTCTTACAGATCTGACTCCGAGCCCCTGGTAGAGCAAACAGGAAGCGCAAGAGTGCAGAGTCGCACAAGTGCCTGGCAGGATCACTGATAATGTCGCTGGGCTGGAACACCGGTACAGGAGAAGACCAGGAGCATCTGTCAGCAGATAGCAGGAGCAGGCTTAATGCAGGAACACCACAGACAGGAGAGCAGATGAAGCTGCGGATGGATGGGTGCTCAACAGGACTCAGAAGGACTGGAGAGATAGCAGGTGCAGGCAGACCGGGTCATACACTAGCGGACACGTCAGGAACAGAAGCGTAGGCTGGACCGGAGTCAAGGTACAGGCCGGGTCGGTATTGGGCTGGCAGCAAGGTAGCAGGAGAGGCAGGCAGATGCAAGGTCAAACAGGCCGGATCAGGTGCAGGTAGTAAGCAGGTGCCTCAGGGACAAGCCAGGTCGGATAACAGGATCAGGATTTAGATACTGGAATCAGGACACACAACGCTGTAGAACATACAGCACCTGAGTCTGGGTACTGACCCAGTTTAAATGGCCTGTCTGGCGCCAAAATGGTCATGGGGTGACACCCGCAATCTCATAGGGACAAATGTGTGTCCCTTTTTTATCCGTACATTGATGGATGAAAAAGTGGATATACGGTACGCCAGTGTGAAAGAGCCCTTAGGGTTGAGAGGCAGAGTGCGGAACCAAACATACTCAAATGGCTCCTTCGGAGGTAGTGCTACACAAAAAAATACAAAGAATAAGCAGGCATGTTTCAAATGGTTTTCTTTAAATAAATACAATACACAGTTTATTTTTATGGACAACTATTATAAACAAGTCGCTTGCTTGAAGTAATAAAAAAACAATAAATAATAAAAAAGGTCCTTTAAAAATAGAAAACTGAAGGTAAAAATGTCTTTCATTGAAGAAATATAAAGCATGCAGTAAGATCAGGTTAGCAAAATACAAAACAAAAGGAAGGTTGCTATATAAAAATAAAATCTTCAAATATCAAAAGACACAATGAGCATGTAATTACAAAGCCAACTTTGTCCTTGGGGACAAGACGACGGAAAGCTTATTAAAGTCTAAGTTCATCTTTTCCAAAAATAGCCTATGCAATCAAGAGGCACTGATATATGTTAAAAAACTGTGCAGCTCTGTAAAATGTTCAGACATTTTTTTGTTATACCTGTAGGTCATTTGGGACCCTAAGAAACCTGGCTAAAAAAAAAACTAGCAACCTCTACATGCTATTTTGCTAGGGAATGACAACTGTTGGACACTAACTCCCACTGCATTACAGGATTGAAAACCAATGGCAATATGGCAGAACATAGATATTGCTAACTGGGAGTTTTTCGGCCAGTATTTAATCGTTTTCAAATAACCTACAGGCAGTGGCGGCTGCTGCTCAAAATATTTGGGGGGCGCAAACAAACGAAAAAAAAAAAACAAAAACAAACAATTGCAGCCTCACTGTGCCCATTAAACGCAGCCACTGGGCCCATTAAACGCAGCCACTGGGCCCATTAAACGCAGCCACTGGGCCCATTAAACGCAGCCACTGGGCCCATTAAACACAGCCACTGTGCCATGCCATCAAACGCAGCCACTGGGCATTTTAGACCCGGGCATTTTAGACTGAGCAGCCCTAGGAGGGGGGGGGGGCGTGGCAGGGATTAATGATGGGATGTGGGGTGAGATAAAGAAATATAGATAGACAGATAGATAGATTGATAGATATATAGATAGATAAAAAAGATAGATACAGATAGAAAGAATGGAAGGAATATATATAAAAAAAGAAAGATAGATAAAGATAGAAAGAAATAAGGGAAGGAAGGAAGATAGATAAAGAAAGAAGGGAAGGAAGATAGATAGATAGATAAAGATATAAAGAAAGAAGGGAAGGAAGATAGATAGATAAAAAAAAGATAGATCGATAAAGATGGAAAGGAAGGAAGATAAATAAAAGAAAGATAAAGGTAGATATAAAGAAAGAAGGGAAGGAAGGAAGATAGATAAAGAAAGGAAGGAAGATAGATAGATAGATAAAGATAGAAAGAAAGAAGGAAAGGAAGGAAGATAGATAAAGAAAGAAAGATAAAGATAGATATAAAGAAAGAAGGGAAGGAAGGAAGATAGATAAAGACAGAAAGAAAGAAGGGAAGATAGATAGATAGATAGATAGATATAAAGAAAGAAGGGAAGGAAGGAAGATAGATAAATAGATAGACAGTGGTGGTGCGTCTATAGAGGGCACCGGAGCGCCGCCCCCTCTGTCTCAGCCGCGGCAATGGGCACAGTGGCAACAATTAAAGGGCACAGTGGCATCAATTGGCACAGTGGCGACACTTAAAGGGCACGGTGGCGACAATTAAAGGGCACAGTGGCAACAATTGATGGGCACAGTGGCTGCGTTTGATGGCATGGCACAGTGGCTGCGTTTGATGGCATGGCACAGTGGCTGCGTTTGATGGCATGGCACAGTGGTAACAATTGATGGCACAGTGGCTGCATTTGATGGCATGGCACAGTGGCTGCGTTTGATGGCATGGCACAGTGATGAGAGTGCCTTGGACGATTTTGAATCTAGGCTCAAAAAATCACTGAACGAAGTGGCGCCCTTTCAGGTGGCTAACAACCGACCGAGATTACAGAAATCCCAACAGTGGTATTCATCTAGTCTCCTCCCTCTCAAAAAAAAGAGACGGCTCTTGGAGCGAAAATAGCTAAAATCTCAATGTAATCTGGACAAACAAGCCTACCGCATACATTGCAGAGGTTATGCCAAGGCAGTAAAAACGCTAAAAAGAACATATTATAATACCAAAATTAGCGTTGCCCCTAATCAAACGGGAGAACTGTTTGCCATAGTCCGGGAGATTTTTGAGCCAAAAAGACTCCACTCCAAGATTATGGCATCCCCACAACTGTGTAATGATATCCACCAGTCTTTCATTTCAAAAGTGGAGAAAATCCGTGCTCGATCCTCCTTAGCACCCCCCTGTGCAACACCAAAAGCCAAAACCACCCCGGAAAAACTACAGAATTTTCGCCTAGTGTCAGAGGAGGAAATCAGAGCTATCATCTCAAAACTGAAACCAACCAGTTATCCTGATGACCCCTGCCCTGCCTGGTTCATTCAGAAGCATGTAGACACTCTGGTTACCGACATCTGCAGAGTAATCAATTTGTCCCTCCGCCTGGGTATAGTGCCTTCTAGATTCAAGCGAGCAATCATACTCCCATTATTGGAAAAAAGCGTGCCTGGACCCCACGATACTTACCAACTACCGCCTCATTTCTCTACTGCCCTTTCTATCTAAGGTCCTGGATCAGGTTGTGTTTATCCAGCTGCAGGAGCGGTTTGAGCCACACGGTCTGTTCCATGATTGTCAGTCGGGATTTCGACCCGGTCGCGGTACGGAGATGTCTGCCCTAGATATGAGGGAACGTCTGCTGGGTGTCCGCGACGCGGGGGGGTCCGCAGCCTTGGTGCTGCTGGACCTCTCTGCGGCGTTTGACACCATTGACCATTCTATCCTTCTCTTTAGAATGCAATCCTTATTTGGCTGTGAGGATGCAGTGTTAAATTGGATTAGATCCTTTTTGTCAGAAAGAACGCACTCCATAAAAATGGCGTCGTACCGCTCAAACACCCTGTCATTGACCTGCGGGGTACCTCAGGGCTCTGCCCTCTCTCCCCTATTCTTTAACTGCTATATGCGCCCACGTGCCGACCTCATTACCAGCTATCGTCTAGGCTGCCAGATCTATGTGGATGACACACAGGTCTTGGCAGACCTTGCAAGTGGACCTAATATGCCTGAGCAGCTGAATAAGGGACTATCTAACATCCAACAATGGATGGACACAAACAGGCTAGGCCTTAACGCCGACAAAACGGAACTATTGCTGATCGCCCCACAGGCCAACTCTACCTTTTTACCTGCCTGGCCATCCTCGTTTGGCTCTGCCCCAATTCCAGCTAAGCAGGTTAAAAATCTGGGTATAATTTTTGATGCTGAACTAAGTTTCATACCTCACGCAAAATATTGCATAAAATCCGCCAACTACCATCTGCAATTACGGAAAATTAAGAATCTTTTCACTCAGCACAACCGTATGATCTTAGTTCATGGACTTATCCACTCTAGGTTGGATTGTTCTAACATTTTCTTCCTAGGGCTCCCACAGAAGTGGATAAAACGATTGCAGATTACACAGAACCATGCTGCAAGATTAGTTACAAACTGCCCAAGGCGGAATCACATCTCCCCGGTACTAAAGAACTTACACTGGCTCCCGATAGTAAAACGGGTTGAGTTCAAGGCACTCTGTTTGGTGTTTCGGGCCTATTGGCAACTAGGTCCGATGTATTTATCAAATATGACAGAACATTACTGTCCACCCAGAGAGCTTCGTTCGACTGACGCTCTGTTAGCAATTATTAAATCTAGCTGATTAGCTTCAAAAGGTGGCCGTCGGCTCCAAACACTGGGGAATTTTCTGTGGAACCAGCTCCCTCATCAGCTCCGAGCATCCACCTCCTTGATGGCCTTCCGTAAGGGCTTGAAAACATTTCTTTTTTCACAAGCCTATAGATAGAGACCTGCACTTCCAATCCCTTAGCAGGACGCTGCCTTAATCCTAGGCTGCGGTCCATTGTCAGGGAGTAGGGATAGGCTTGCTGTGCCCTGACACCCCCCCCCCCCTTCTTTTTATATTTCTGTTTTTTTTTTTTTGTCTGTTCCCCTCTTTTACTTAGATGTCCTAGTCTCTTCTTTTTGCTCCTGAGAACTGGATACCCCTAGCTTGTTGGTAAGCGCTTAGACGCGAGTATCACAACTTGCATTTGGCGCTCTATAAGTATTTAATCCAATCCAATCCAATGACAATTGATGGCACAGTGGCTGCGTTTGATGGCATGGCACAGTGGTGACAATTGATAGCACAGTGGCTGCGTTTGTTGGCATGGCACAGTGGTGACAATTGATGGCAATATGGCTGTGTTTGATGGCATGGCACAGTGGTGACAATTCATGGCACAGTGGCTGTGTTTGATGGCATGGCACAGTGGCTGCCTTTGATGGCATGGCACAGTGGTGACAATCGATGGCACAGTGGCTGTGTTTGATGGCATGGCACAGTGGTGACAATTAATGGCACAGTGGCTGTGTTTGATGGCATGGCACAATGACTGCATTTGATGGCATGGCACAGTAGTGACAATTGATGGCACAGTGGCTGCGTTTGATGGCATGGCACAGTGGCCGTCTTTGATGGCATGGCACAGTGGCTGCCTTTGATGGCATGGCACAGTGGTAACAATTAATGGCACAGTCGCTGCGTTTGATGGCATGGCACAGTGGTGACAATTGATGGCACAGTGACTGCATTTGATGGCATGGCACAGTGGTGACAATTGATGGCACAGTGGCTGCGTTTGATGGCATGGCACAGTGGTGACAATTGATGGCACAGTGGCTGCATTTGATGGGCACAGTGAGGCTGCAATTGTTTTTTTTTCCGTTTGCGCCCCCCCATCCGCCACTGTAGATAGATAGATAGATAGCTAGATAGATTATAGATTACCCGTTCGCGGGCCACAGTCGACCCGCGGGCCGCCGTGGCCCACCGGGCATTTGCCCGGTTTGCCCTATGGCCAGTCCGGGTCTGCCTGCAGGCCCCGTCAAGGCTCTCTGTGTACTGCAGTCCTAACTATGACTAATCCCCTTATAGACACGTGTCACCACAATAAGTCCTACCATTGGAAGATTGTTTGTTTTCTAGGGAACAGTGGTTATAGTTTTAGAGGGAGGAAGAAGAAAAGAAAAGGAGTGCCACACCAAAAGATTGGAGTCCAAAGGGTATTTATTTATTCCTTTAAAATGGCTCAAGCTAATTCTGCATGTGCAAAATACACTTTTCAGGAGCTCAATAAATGTCCCCTTCATTAGGGCTTGCGATGAAGATGAAAAAGTCTTGGAGCAATTCTAAAATTGATGTGAACAGTCAGCAGGCACGGGCATCAGCAGCTAGCTGTTTTTTTTATTATTTTTTTTTAAATAAAGGGATATTTAAAAAAAAAAAATTAATATAAAGGCTTACATAACTTTTAAAGAATATAATAGATTGTTAAGGCCCTTGTCCAACTGACATTAGAGAACTAAAGAAACGTTTACTCTGATAAGCAATTTGGACTCTGCTTTATAAGCTTGTATGCTTTCCTCTGGACTGACTACATTTTCTGTGGATGCAAAGCATTATTTAATTTAATTACATTTTATTCTAATTATGCAGCTAAATATGTAACATTATATCATAACAATTTATCCAAATATTTTGACAGTGGCAATGTCTGAGTTTTTAACTTTATATATAACCTTAAATATCTGAATGAAGTCAATTCAGCAACACATAGCATATAATGTTTTACACTCATGTATTCATTCATTAAAATGTATTTCTAGGTGCGCATGCGCGCGGGCATGGGAGCGGTGATGCAGTAACCGAGCTCCGCACACCGCTGACTCTAAACAGCTGACATTACCACAGGAGGAACAGACATCCATCCACGATACGCTGCTTAAGGTGGTGTACCTGTCATGCAGCATCAGACCTCGGGACAGAGGAGAAAGAGGCAATACAAACGGAAAAATCAACAGGGACAGATGCGGCCCCCCCCTCCATGCGCCAACTCCTTCTCCCAAGATGGCGCTTGCCAAGCAAAACACAAGAGGCACTCGCAGCAGCACACAGCAAATGCTACCTACGACATCAGTGACTGGGTCTCGTGACCCCTTCTCCTCACAGTCATCGGAGGATCACAGAGAGGTGTCTCTGTCCCTGCCATTATCCCCAGAAAAAACGCTAAAAATTGCATGTGCAGACTGATCCATCAGACACGTCAGTTGACAAGTATATGGCCGAGCAGACCGATGCTATGTTAAGCCTGACCTGCACTGCAAAGTACAACCCCTCTTCCTCTCCTCAATCTGACCAATATACAGGGGACATGGCACTTATGAATAGTTTTTCCACACTTTTACAACAGGAACTATCTAAAGTTTGTCCTATCATAACAAATGAAATCAAACACGATATTCAGGGCATTGGTCTTATATTGGAAACAGTGGAAATGAAAAAGGAAGGAATGATTGTCAGGGTAAACCAAAACTCTAGAGCGGTGACAAACCTACATGAATTATTGGATGAGGTCTACATGAAAATTGAAGACCTTGAGAACAGATCTTGTTGCTAAAACGTGCGAATTAGAGGATTACCAGAGTCACAAAAAGACTTTGAGGGTGCTATTCACACCTCATGAAGGAAATGATCCCTAATATTCCGACGCATCATATGATGTCAGCTTCTAGGAATCGCCATAATTTGATGCTTTTTGGTAAACCGATCCAACTATTTGCTGATCTAGCCCCTTCAACAGTACCGAAGCGACGCAACCTGAAACCATTGCTACAACAGCTACTAAATCGTCAAATAAAATATCACTGGTCTTTCCCTTTCCGGCTTTCATTTACATACCAAGGCAATTCTCACTCTTTTACAAATTATCATGAAGGTGAAAATCTTTTGCTGAAGTTGGGCATTTTATCGAAAAACTGGTCAACATCTACACAGCCTGCCCAATCAAATCACCCTCTATCCCCCATCTGGACTTCTCATCGCAATGCTCAAGATAGAAGAACCTCGTCAAACACCTGAGATGAAACAGATCTTCCAACTTCTACTTCTTAAACGAGAACGAAGCGTTTTGTTTCATCGCATCTCCATCCTAATGGATTGCGGAATCGCACCCTGATGCAAACTTCATAGTTCCAATGTTCTGTTTTGATCTCTCATTTGTTTTTGTTTTTTTATTTTAAATATACATATACAGTCGAAATGTTACAAAATATATTACTGTTATATGTTGTGTACTCCTATTGCTATATTATAACAGGAGATTAAATGCCTTGACCCTCTGCAAATCGCCGTTGATAGCTCCGAGGTAGTATTGGGCATTTCGGTGATATATATATATATATATATATATATATATATATATATATATATATATATATATATATATATATATATATATATATATATATATATAGCTGCTTTAATAACTAAGCAGTCTTGTACCTAACCTTCTGTTATCTTGTTGATGTTTGATATTAGGGTGGACTCGAAAGCCACTTTAGTGACCAAACAAACCCCAACTAAAACACATACCCAAAAGCAGTATAAAATTAGCACGATTGCTTCATGATAATAGTTTAATTGACGCCTGGCGGGAGAATAACCCTTTTGCCAGAGATTATACTCACTACTCACATGTCCATGGCACATATTCACGAATTGATCATATGTTTATAAATTCTGCAATGATCCCTTACATTTCGACCATGATCCTTACGACCCCATGGTCGGACCATAGCTTGGTACTAATATCCCTCTCAAATTTATGGAGAAAACCCTTCCCCTCCCCCTGGCACCTCAATGCGTCAATACTAAATGATCCTATCGTTTTAATGGAAATAGAGACAGAAATACACACTTTTTTTTTTTACAGAGAACTTACCTTGAGACGCATCACCGATTATGAATGAATGAATGAAAACTTATATAGCGCAGCACATGCGAAGTAAATCGCCTCTGGGCGCTTGTTGTTCCTGTCTCATTTGAGATCAAAAGAGATGGGTCTTAATCTTTCTCCTGAAGACCAAGTAGTTCTCCTCCAGCCGAATGCTGGCTGGTAAGGCATTCCATAGTCTGGGACCTTGGACAGCGAATCTTCTGTCCCCTTTGGACTTGTATCTGGCTTTCGGTATCTGAAACCGATTTTGATTGGTGGATTGTAAAATACGATTGGGATTCTGAATTTTTAATTTTTCGCATAGATAATGGGGAGCATTCCCATGGATACATCTATGCGTTAGACAGAGAGCTTTAAATGTGATTCTGTCTTTAACTGGTAGCCAGTGAAGGGATCTCAGTGAAGGCGAGATTGATTCCCAGGGTTTTTTCCCAGTCACAAGTCTGGCGGCCGTATTTTGAACGACTTGAAGACGAGCGATTTGGTACTTGGGGAGTCCGAGGTAAAGGGCATTTGCATAGTCCAGTCTGGAGTTTACAATTGCTCCCACCACGACCGCTACGTCTTTCTTGGGAATGAAAGGAATGAGTCTGCGTAGTAGGCCCAGCAGATGATGAGATCCGCTGACTACTGACCCTATTTGTGCGTTCATTGTCATGTCGGAGTCAAAGATGACCCCAAGACTTTTGACTTTGGCGCTAGGGGAGATGATTTTGCCCAGAATGGGCGGGGGGATCCAAGTTGTTGCCGGTTGATTCCTGCGCTTGGCGTGAAACAGAAGAAGTTCTGTTTTCGCTCCGTTGAGTTTAAGATAACTCTTTGTCATCCAGTCCTCTATCAAAGAGAGGCATGTCTCTAGATTGAGGTGGTGATCCTTTTTATTGAAAATGCGGAAGTACAGTTGCGTGTCGTCTGCATATGAGTGATATAGCAGTTTTTGGCTGCTGATGATTTCGAAAAGAGGACGCACATAGATGTTGAATAGCATCGGCGACAGGGGAGATCCTTGAGGGACCCCGCACGATAATGTGCGTTGTTCAGAAGTGAAGGGTCCTAGCTTCACTATTTGCGATCGGTTATCCAAAAAAGAGGAGAACCAGGATAGATCGCTTTCTGCGACTTTGGCTATTTTAGCCAGCCGAGTCAATAACAGCTTGTGATCTACTGTATCAAAGGCTGCACTTAGGTCCAGCAGAACCAGAAGAGAAGATTCTCCTTCGTCTGCGGCCTCGAACGTCGTCCCATATCTTAAGCAATGCTGTTTCCGTCCCGTGTCCGGGACGGAATCCTGATTGAAATGGGTCGAGTAGATTGTGGGTATCTAGATGCTGTTGCAGCTGCTGTACCACTGCTTTCTCCATTACCTTGGAGAGAACATTTAGGCCTGTTATGGGGCGCCAATTGAGTGGATCCTTCGGATCCAGGGTGGCTTTCTTCAAAATGGGTTGAATAAAGCCCTCCTTCAGCTGGGATGGCATTATGCCCTCCCTGAAGGATTGGTTGATAAGCTGCGTGACAGGAGGTGCCAGGATGTCGGCGCATTCCTTCAGCAGTTTGGTGGGGATAATATCATTTGGCGCAGTGCTGTTGCGCAGAGTGCCAATGATATTTTTTGTGGTCTGAATGGAGATGGGTTCCAGCGTGAACTCACCTAACTGTGGTGAATTGCTGCCGGTGCTGTGTAAATGACTACGGGGGGGGGGGGGCTAGGAGCGAAATTGTTTTGTTGAATGCTTTGCCGGATAGCCTCAATTTTGTTAATGAAGCAATCCGATAACTCATCGCAGAATTCTTGTGTATCCAAGTTGGGGGCTTCAAGACATCCTGGATTCATGGTCTGAGTGACCATCTTGGAGAGTTCGCGGAGGCGATTTAGGGCACCGTTGATAGCCTCAGAAAAATAGTTTTTCTTGGCTTCGAAGATTTGCTTGTAGTATTTTCTGGTTATTGCCTTGTAGATCGAGAGGTTCTCATCTGAAGAGTTTCTTTTCCAGGCTGCTTCTGCCCTTCTGCGCTCTTGCTCCAGTAACGCCAGCTGGTTGTTGAACCAGCTGGAGTTATTTTTCCTGATCTGGGTCTTTCGTTTCGGCGCTATCAAGTCAGCTGACTGCAATAGTGCTGTGTTTATGGCCTCCAGTGTTTCTTCCGCTGTTAGGTGCGGCTGAATTGTGTTTATTTTATCCCCTAGCGTGGCTTTGAAGAGTTCCGAGTGGAGCTTCTTCTGACATCTGGTCCAGTGTGTTGTCACTGGATTTGATGTTTTTGTTAAGGGGGGGAATTCGGAAATAATGAATTTAATTGCATGGTGATCAGTCCATGGCAATGGTTCATTTTCCAAGATTTTTATTTCCAGATCTTGTCTGAAAATAAGATCGAGCGTGTGACCTGATGCATGTGTGGGCCCACATACTAGTTGCTGAAGGCCTAATCCTTCCAGGTGGTCGATACAGGCGTCGGCAACGGGGTCTTGTGCGGAGTTGGCCCAGAGATTGAAGTCCCCGAGCAGCAAAACATGTTTGCTGTTGAGGGTGTGAGTGGAGACAAACTCCGTTAATGATGATAGCAGCTGCGATTTTGGGCCAGGAGGCCTATAGCAGAGAAGAATGTGGACGGTCTCCTTGGAATTTATTTGCAATTGCAGAGTAAGGGTTTCCATGAATGGAAGAGGGTTTTGAAGGGCTGGTTTAGTGACCGCAAGGTGCGTCTTGTGGATCACCGCCAGTCCTCCTCCTCTTTGCCCTATTCTGTTTTCCGTTATGATACGGTAGTTTTCTGGCACCAGTTCTCCTAGAATGGTGTTACAGTCGGCTGTAAGCCAGCTCTCTGTAATAAAGAGGCAATTTAGATCGTGTTGTAGAATGAGGTCCCGGATTTCCAGTCGGTGTTTTACTGCCGATCTTGTATTGATCAAAGCACAAGATATGTGCTTAGGTTGGGGTGAATGGCTGAAATACCTGACGGTCGGTCGTTGATCGACTCTCCATATTCGCTCAATTTTTAGGGCTTTTTTGGTGATGGCTGGTAGTATTGCGGCGGATTGCCTCAAACTCCAAATGGTTTCTGCAGAATATTGCTGATATGCCATGATCGCCAAGCACCGGGAGGGGGGGAGTTTCCGGGGCGATAGGGAGAGGAATTGGCTGATTCCTCTCTCCTGGCTTGGTCCAGAGGAAGGCAAAAAAAACCCTAGCGGTGCTGGGCCAATGTGCTCCGGTGGGGTAAAAAAATTCCTTCCTGACCCCTGTGAAAAGGCGATCGGATGTGCCCTGGATCAAGCTTCTGTTGTGTTGATATGAGTAGTGGCTGGGGGTGAGGGGTGCGCTTATTGCTTAGTATAGCAGGAGAGCTGCCTGATCAGGCAGCAGGGTGCAGCCTGGAGCTGACAGCTCGAACGGATGGAGGTACAGTGGGGCAAAAAAGGTAAGCCAGGGAAAGAGTGGCTGTCCTATTAGGGAAGGGGGGATTCCTGGAGGATTTGGGGGGATAACAGGGAGTGAGGGGCGCCGCGCCGGTAGGCCCCGGGTGAAGCCGCGGTCTTTCCTAGATCGCGGCCCCGCGAATCAGTGCAGGCCGGCGCGGGTGTCCAAAAAGAATGCCCTAGGAAGGCGGAATTGCGGCTGGAGGGTAGTAGGAGGGTGTCTCAGCTGGCGGTATGGGGGCATAGGGGGTGGAGGATAGGAGCGAGGGTGTGGGGAGCGCCGCAGAGGTAGGCCGCGGGTGAAGCCGCGGTCTTTCCTAGATCGCGGCCCCGCGATTCAATGCAGGCTGGCGCGGGTGTGCTAAAAAAAAATTGAGATTGGCGATGATGGTATGGGGGCACAGGGGAAGGAGGATAGGGGCCGGGGAAAGCCGAGGGGGCATGAGATGTTTGCCACGGCTGTCCTGACAAGGACGGCCGTCAGCAATTTCTTACCTGGAACAAGGCCAGGGATTGAGGAAGGCCAGAGGGCCAGGGAGCTGATCCGCTGTGGATTCTGAGTGATGGAGGAGAAAGGCCAGGTTGGGGACGAGTAGTGCTGGGGCTGGAGCTGAAGCTAGCAGGGAGAGGCTGGGAGAAACCTAGCCTGCCTGTCTACCTCCTACACCTGCCTGGAGCTATGACACACCTGTTCCTACTCTAGGAGACGAGCGCCGTGTGAGCTCCTGCTGCTAATCCGTCTGCCTCAACTGACTGACTGTGTGTGACTGACAATTGGGCAGCCCATAAATCTACCATTCGTGGTAATTAATACAAAGAGCAGCCAGAATTAAAAAAACTAGAAACTTTATGATTTCAAATCAGGAGAAGGAATTAAAGAATCTGCTATCTGAACAAAAAACATCTCCCCAGTTAGATATTAGGCCAAGAATCGATAAGGCTAGACTGTCACTGAACTTGAGCCTAACCACACGGGCGGAAAAAAAACATAGGATGGACTCATCTCTGGGTCTGAAAGAGTGACTCCTCCCCAGGGCTAGAACTGGTTCCAGTAGTAATCAACGCACATACCTAGCAGTAGGACGTGCGGCTCCTGGTTCCAGACAGGCAGGGCTTCCACCCCCAGCCCCAGTTTCTCAGCTCCCAGGACCAGCTATCGGCCTTCCCCCGGCTCCCTCCTTCCTCCCCAGGCATCACCCCCGGAAGCCTCATAAGGAAAGCCCCTGGTCGCTAGCTGCAACTCAGACACCCCCCGCCACAGCCTCTTGGAAGCCAGCCAAACCTTACCCTGGCCCTCGCGCCACCTCGTGGAACGATTTGTGGCGGCCACGGTTAGGAAAGACCGAGGCTTCACCCGCAGCCTAGCGGCTCGCCGCACCTTACTTTCAGCAACCTCCCTAAAACTGGACATAAATCCCCCCTTCACCCCAGGAGGATCCCCTACCCATCACCAGGCATCTCTCAGCCACCTCCTCCCCGTGCGATCTAGCCACCCAGCCGCACAGGCTGGGGCACCGATCTTCGGTTGGTGGCCATCTTGGTATTCCCCTGCAATTGGGGTATCCATACCTCACCCCCCATCCCATCCACAACTCAATAACTGCTAATTGGCTACACCCCTCCCCCCATTCTGGCCTAAGGATTACCACCACCAGTTTTAGCACTTGATCCAGGGCTATGCCCGATCGCCCCTGAGGGGTCAGGAAGGAATTTTTTCCCCTGCCACGGCATATTGGCATAGCACGGACAGGGGTTTTTTCGCAGGGGACTGAACAACTATTTAGAAATCGATCAATGATCGACAGTCAAACATTACACCCGCTTATACCAGCCAAAAGCGCATATCATGTGCTTTGGTCAATACAAGATAGGCAGTAAGACACCGACTAGAAATCGATGATCTCATCCTACAATGTGATTTAAACTGCCTCTTTATCACAGAAAGCTGGCTTACAGCCGACTGTAACACCATTCTAGGAGAACTGATGCCAGAAAATTATAGCATTATAACTAGGGTTGTCCAGATACTAGTATCGGCATCGGTATCGGGACCGATACCAAGTATTTGCGGGAGTACTTGTACTCGCCCAAATGCTCCCGATACCTAAATAGAATACTTTTTTAGTATTTATCAACATGTTCTGTGAAAATTCTTTGAGTTTTTTACTACTGCGTGACAAGCAAATAAAACATTTTTATTCATTTTTATTCTTTTATAATGTCTTGAGTTAGAGTTCTTCATATTTCTAAAGAAAATATCCTTAGTCTGTATTGTGGTTTGAAAACTGTCACATGACATTTAAAAAAAGTATCGGTATTCGGTATCGGCGAGTACATGAAAAAAAGTATCGGTACTTGTACTCAGTCCTAAAAAAGTGGTATCGGGACAACCCTAATTATAACAGAAATCAGAGTGGGACAAAGAGGAGGAGGCCTGGTGGTGATCCATAAGACTCTCAATCATTAAACCAGTCCTTCAAAACCCACTTCCATTCATGGAAACCCTCTCTCTGCAACTTCAAACAAATCCCCAGGAGACCACTCATATTCTACTCTACTATAGACCACCAGGTCCAAAATCTCAGCTTCTCTCAGCATTAACAGAGTTTATCTCCACTTATACCCTAAACAGCAAAGATCTTCTGCTGCTTGGGGATTTCAACCTCTGGGCCAACGCCTGCATTAACCACTTGGAAGGATTAGGTCTGCAGCAACTAGTGTGTGAGTCCACACATGCTTCAGGTCACACGCTCGATCTTATTTTCAGACAAGATCTGGAAATAAAAATACTGAAAAATGAGCCGTTACCATGGACAGACCACCATGTAATTAAATTCATAATTACCGAAAACGCCCATTTAACAAAAACATCAAAACCAGTGACAATGCACTGGACGAGATCTCAGAAGAAGCTCCATTCGGAGCTCTTCAAAACTACATTAGGGAACAAAATAAAAACAATCCAACCACAGCAATCAGCCACTGAAACCCTTGATTCCATCAACACAGCTCTACTACAGTCAGCCGACTTAGTAGCGCCCAAACGCAAAACTTGCATTCGGAAAAACTCCAGCTGGTTCAACGACCACCTAAAGCAAGAGCGCAGAAGAGCGGAAGTAGCTTGGAAAAGAAGCTCTTCAGACGAAAACCACGGCATCTATAAGGTAATAACAAAAAAATACCACAAAGAAATTTTCAATGCCAAAAAAAAAACATTTTTCCAAGGTCATCACTAATGCCCTAAACCGCCCCCGTGAACTCTTCAATTTAGTCACCCAGACCATGAATCCAGTCTGTCTTGAAGCCCCCAATTCTGATACCCAAGAATTTTGCAATGAATTATCAGATTATTTCGTTAACAAAATTGAAAAAATCTGTGAAAGCATTCAGCGAAACAGAACCCCCCTCAACCCCCCCCTTTAATCATATGCCCAATACCCACATAAATTTGCCGCAATCAACACCCTAAAACCCATCTCCATCGAGGCCACTAAAAATATCATTGGCACCCTGCGAAATAGCACAGTGCCTAATGATATCATCCCCACCAAATTGCTGAAAGGATGTGCCGATATTCTGGCACCGCCTATCAAGCAGCTTAAAAAAGCAGTCATTTAAGGAAGGCATAGTGCCCTCCCTGTTGAAACAAGGCATAATAAAACCTATTCCAAAGAAACCCACCCTGAACCCCAAAGACCCAAACCACCGTTGTCCCATAACAGGCCTGAACTTCCTCTCCAAGGTGATGGAGAAAGTAGTGGTACAACAATTGCAACAGCATTTAGACACCCATAATTTGCTCGATCCATTCCAATCAGGTTTCCGTCTCAGGCACGGGACAGAAACAGCACTGCTTAAAATATGGGATGACACCCTTGAGGCCGCAGACAAAGGAGAATCTTATCTTCTAGTACTGGTGGACCTAAGCACAGCCTTTGACACGGTAGACCACAAACTATTACTGACTCGGCTAGTCGAAATAGCCGAAGTAGTGGAATGTGACTTATGTTGGTTCTCCTCCTTCTTGGAAAACCAATCACAAATAGTGAAATTGGGGCCTCTAACTTCTGAAAAACGCACCGTGTCACGCAGAGTCCCTCAGGGATTCCCATTGTCGCCGGTTTTGTTCAATATCTATCTCCGCCCTCTCTTTAAAATCATCAGTAGCCAAAAGTTACTTTAGCACTCTGCTGACACACAACTGTACTTTCGCATCTGCAACAAAAAGGATCATTGTCGCGATCTAGAGAAATGTCTCTCTTTGATAGAAAGTTGGATGACAAAGAGTTATCTTAAACTCAACGGTTCAAAAACAGAACTTCTCCTGTTTCACGCCAACCGAAAGAATCAACCCATAACAACATGGACACCCCCGCCTATTCTGGGCAAAACCATCACCCCTAGCACCAAAGTCAAAAGTCTTGGAGTCATCTTTGACTCATACATGACAATGGATGCACAAATAGGATCAGTAGTCAGCGGATCGCACCATCTCCTGCGCCTACTACGCAGACTCATTCCTTTTATCCCAAAAGAAGACATAGCAGTCGTGGTGGGAACTATTGTCAACTCCAGACTATGCAAACGCTCTTTATCTCGGACTCCCCAAATACCAAATCACTCATCTGCAAGTGGTTCAAAATATGGCCGCTAGACTGGTGAGTGGGAAAAAACACTGGGAATCAATCTTGGCGGCGCTGAAAAACCTTCATTTGTTGCCAGTAAAAGACAGAATTACTTTTAAAGCGCTCTGTCTGACACTTAAGTGTATTCAAGGAAATGCCCCCCAATATCTATGCGAAAAACTAAAAGCTCACAACCCCAATCGCTTTCTCCGATCAACCAACCAAAATCTACTCCAGATACCCAAAGCCAGATACAAGTCCAAAGGAGAAAGAAGATTTGCGGTCCAAGGACCTAGACTATGGAATGCTTTACCAACCAGCATTCGGTTTGGAGGAGAACCACTTGGCCTTTAGGAGAAAGATCAAAACCCATCTCTTTTGAGGACAAAGGAGAAATGGACAACGAGCGCCCAGAGGCGATTCAGTTTGCATGTGCTGCGCTATATAAGTTTCTCACTCACTCACTCACTCAACATAAATACTATACAATGGGAGATAAACCTACTACGTTATTAGCAAGAAAACTAGTCCCACGCTCTTACACTCCTGCTTTACCAAAACTTAAAATAAATAATGGATATCCGACCCAAAACCCAAAGCTCATTTTGAATGAGTTCGAAAAATTTTACTCAACATTATATGGCAAACCAGCAATTATTGACCAAGAAGTAATGGATCTTTTCTTGAAAATTGTACTTTACTCAAATTGACACAAGAACACTCGGAACTCATGGATAGGGAATTTTCTGAAGAAGAAATTGGACTAGCAATAAAAAATTTGAATCCTTCTAAAGCATTGGGCCCCGACGGGTTCTCTGGACACTATTATCGTAAATTCAAAGAAATTTTGACCCCCCATCTCTGTAAATTTTTTAATGCAATTAAACAAGGTACATTCCTCCCAACTCAAGAAAACAAAGCATATATACATGTCATCCCTAAAGCGGGAAAAGACCAAGGGCTATGTGCAAACTACCGTCCTATTTCCTTGATTAACACAGATTTAAAAATTATGACAAAAATTTTGGCATCTAGAAAAAAATATTTTCTGGCTCAATATATACACCCTGACCAGGCGGGATTTGTTCCGGGACGTCAGACTGCTGATCAAATAAGAAGAGTGATTGATGTCATATCAGCAATACATTCTGATTGGGATGCAGGAGGAAAACGGAAAAGTATGCTTTTGTCCTTAGATATGCACAAGGCATTTGATTCCCTATCTTGGAATTATCTCTTCTATATTTTACATAGACTAGGTTTTAAATCACAATTTTGGACTATACTTTGTGTACTATATGATTCCCCTTCAGCTTCATTGATGATAAAGGGTTACTCCTCCAGCCCCATTTCCATCCATAAAGGTACACGACAAGGTTGTCCTCTGTCACCACTTCTTTTTGTTCTAGCCCTAGAACCTTTAGCAATAAAAATTTGTTCATCTTTAGACATCCTAGGTATTAAATGTGGTACCAGTGAACATAAGTGTGTCCTTTTTGCAGACGACATCCTGATGTTGATTTCATCCCACATCACTACTCTCCCCAATTTAAATGCTATTCTTAAGTTATTCTCCACTGTTTCGGGTCTTAACGTTAATCAGAAAAAGTCACAAGCCTTGAACATATCATTAGATGATACCACAATCTCCTCTCTTAAGCAATCATATACTTTTAATTGGAACTCGTATCCCCTCCCATATTTGGGGATCAACATCACACCGTCTTTGCGCACTTTATACTCCCAAAACCACCATGCTCTTTTTAAAAAACTGACAGCTGACCTGGACAAATGTTTACTCCATCCACCATCATGGTTTGGCAGATTACATTCTGTAAAGATGAATATTCTCCCAAAAATCTTATACTATTTCCACACACTACCGGTGGCATTAGTTTGTTCAGACCTAATCGATTTTCAGTCTAAAATGATTTCTTATATCTGGGGAAACAAGAGGCCTAGAGTGAACACACGCTACTCGCACCTAAAATCAACGGAGGTTTAGGGACTCCTGATTTACTACAATATTATTATGCTGCTATGTTGGCGCAATTGACTAGATCTCATTCATCCCACCCCTGCCCTATTTGAATGGAAATAGAAAATGCATGCCGTGGTAGGTCAATTTCACACATAATTTGGTTATCACCAAAAGAAAGGCCACCAATATTGTGTCCTACATTATCACTATCCTTAAATATCTGGGACAGGTTATCCAGGACGTACAAATTTAAATCTCTTCATTCTCCGTTGGCACCTATTTTGGAAACAAAAATTTCACCCCAGGGTTCACCCCCAGAAACTTTGAATGGTGGAAGAACAAAGGTCTCTTACGTATAGCAGATTTCTGCGATACTAATGGAATGTTAACTTATAAATTCCTAGAGGAACATTATCAAATACCAGTTTCGGAACAATTTAATTACACTCAAATAAAGCATTTTTTTGCTAATGTACCATGTGAATCTAATATAACAAAAATGTCTCAAATGAAATATTTATGTCGGAAATTCAACAAAATTCAAGGTCATATTTCAAACATTTATTCTATTTTGACTAATTCTTTTGTTAAACTAGGTTATATGGAAAAATGGGAAGCGGACATGCAGGAGAGTATTGAGATTGAAGAGTGGCAAAAAATGGCACGAGGAGCATCGCGTTCACCTATGAATATTTCTATAATCTAGGCAAACTACAAAATACTTTTGAGATGGTACATGGTTCCCTCTAGACTAGCATCTTTTATACCTGATGCATCTCCTCATTGCTTCCATGGATGCGGAAGGGTGGGAACAATGTATCACATATGGTGGGAATGTCCCAGAGTGAGGCGCTATTGGATTAGAGTTTATAATTTTATATATACTCTTACTCAAGTAAATTTTGTCAAATAACCGAAACAGGCGCTGCTAGGATACGAGTTAAAAACTGCTCCTAGACCTCAAAAATGCCTCATAAAATTCATATTTATCTCGGCAAGAATAATTATAGCTAAATCGTGGAGGTCGGCCATATTGCCATTCGAACAACTTAAAAATAAGCTCCTGGGTCATGTTTAATGAACATATGACTGCTATTCTACATAAGCTGGATTTATTCAAGGAAATCTGGGATCCATGGGTCAGATATCTATCTGATGACCCTAGATCTCTTCCTGACTACGACATTTTTTTTTTTTAATGCAGCATTAGACGGCACAGAGATATCCCCCCCCCCCTTTTTTTTTCTTTTCTCTCTCTTTTTCTTCTTCTTTGCTCTTATTTTTGTTAATTTTTTGTTCATTTCATATATATTTTAATTTAGTTAATTTATAACAGTAAAACTAGGATCCCTAGGATCCCAAGGTTCTACTCCAAATGAACCTGGTGTCACCCCGAAATTGGATTGAATCTGATATGATAAAGGGTAAATGTGTGCCTCTGAAAATGTATTCTTCATTATTCATTTTTGCACATGATAGTTCACATATGTTTTTCACCACACACGTTATATACTTGATATTATTTACGGTACCTTGATTTTAGATACATTTACAAAGATTGAAATTAAATGCACTTAAATTGAAAGATTGAAATTAAATGGATCTGAAAATGAGGCTCCTTCATGGAGACACACTCGGTTTTGTAATGTGAACAAAATCCGTCATCTAGAATATTACTGATTGTTGATAAAACATCTTACTTGACAGTTATCAGATTTTTGATCCTACTGTTATGTATGTTCTACTACTTATGTCCATATAAGTTGTTTGTACACTTTTATTTGTACTTTTTTATAATATGGAAAATGGAAATACCTTTAATAAACATATTGAAAAAGGAAAAAAAAATATTTCTAGGCAAAACCTGTTTTAGTTTTAGATTTAATGGAGAAGGGTTAGGCCCTCTGTCATGTGTTTATTTCCTCTAACGTCCTAGTGTATCGGTGGGGCAGGAAGTGTCGGGAAATTTCCCTAATGCTACACAGATAGCAAAAAAACAAATAGGGTGTTGAATCCTTCCCTATGCGATCCAAATCTAAATAAAAACTTTTGTGCAAAAAGTAATTTCTGACAATCATGTACATGTGGGTATTATTGTGTAGTATTATAAATGTAATCATGCTTTAGTATATTTTCATGAATTATATTTATATTAATTGCTGATGTACTTCATTTACATGGAAAATGTCTGCTTTTGTGGTTTATAACTAATCCCAATTAATATATACTGTATATTACAGTGCCTTGAAAAATTATTCATGCCCCTTGAAATTTTCAACATTTTGTTTTGTTACAGCCAAAAATGTAAATGTATTTTATTGGGATTTTATGTGATAGACCAACACAAAGTGGCACATAATTGTGTAGTAAAAAGAAAATGATAAATGGTTTTCCACATTTTTTTACAAATAGATATCTGAAAAGTGTGACAGCCTTTGGAATCAGCCCCCTTTATTCTGATACCCCTAACTAATGGATAACCAATTGCCTTCAAAAGTCACCTAATTGGTAATTAGGTGTTTGGTGTAAATAGGTGTTTGTAATTTAATCTCAGTATAAGTACAGTAAGTGAACAAATAGCATCATGAAGGTAAAGGAACATGCCAGACAGGTCAGGGATAAAGTTGTGGAGAAGTTTAAAGCAGGGTTAGGTCATAAGAAAATATACCAAGCTTTGAACATCTCACGAATCACTGTTCAATCCATCACCCAAAAATTGAAAGGGAATGGCATAACTACAAACCTACCAAGACATGGCCACCCACCTAAACTGACAGGCCCGGCAAGAAGAGCATTAATCAGAGAAGCAGCCAAGAGCCCCATGGAAACTCTGGAGGAGCTGCAGAGATCCACAGCTCAGGTGGGAGAATCTGTCCACAGGACAACTATTAGTCATTTACTCCACAAATCTGGCCTTTATGGAAGAGTGGCAAGAAGAAAGCCGTTGTGGAAAAAAATCCATCAGAAGTCCCATTTGTAGTTTGCGAGAAGCCATGTGGGGGACACAGCAAACATGTGGAAGAAGGTACTCTGGTCAGATGAGACAAAAATTTAACTTTTTGGCCTAAAAGCAAATTGCAATGTGTGGCGGAAAACGAACACTGCACATCACCCTGAACACACCATACATACTGTGAAACATGGTGGTGGCAGCATCATGTTGTGGGGATGCTTTTCTTCAGCAGGGACAGGGAAGCTGTTCAGAGTTGATGGGAAGATAGATGGAGCCAAATACAAAGCAATCATAGAAGAAATCCTGTTAGAGTCTGCAAAAGATTTGAGACTGGGGCGGAGGTTCACCTACAAGCAGGGCAACGGCCCTAAACATACAGCCAGAGCTACAACAAAATAGTTTAGATCAAAGCATATTCATGTGTTAGAATGTCCCAGTCAAAGTCCAGACCTAAAGCCAATTGAAAATCTGTGGCAAGACTTGAAAATTGCTGTTCACAGACACTCTATATCTGCTCTTCATCTCCATCTGACAGAGCTTAAGCTATTTTGCAAAAAAGAATGGGCAAAAATTTCACTCTTTAGGTGTACACAGCTGGTAGAGACATCCCCAAAAAGTCTTGTAGCTGTAATTGCAGTGAAAGGTGGTTCAAGTATTGACTCAGGGGGGCTGAATACAAATACATGCCACATTTTTCACAACCATTTATAATTTTCCTTCCACTTAACAATTTTGTGCCACTTTGTACTTGACTATCACATAAAATCACAATAAAATACATTTACGTTTTTGACTGTATATTGACAAAATTTGGAAAATTTCAAGGAGTAAGAATACTTTAAGGCATGTGTATGTGTGTGTGTGTGTGTATATACAGTCAGGTCCATAAATATTGGGACATCAACACAGATCTAATCTTTTTGGCTCTATACACCACCACAGTGGATTTGAAATGAAACACACAAGATGTGCTTTAACTGCAGACTTTCAGCTTTAATTTGAGGGTATTTACATCCAAATCAGGGGAACGGTGTAGGAATTACAACAGTTTGTATATGTGCCTCCCACTTTTTAAGGGACCAAAAGTAATGGGACAGATTAACATTCATAAATCAAAATTTCACTTTTTAATACTTGGTTGCAAATCCTTTGCAGTTAATTACAGCCTAAAGTCTGGAACGCATAGACATCACCAGACACTGTTCCTTCATGTTATTGTGGCATTTCCCTTCAGTTTTGTCTTCAGCAAGTGAAATGCATGCTCAAATCGGATTCAGGTCAGGTGATTGACCTGGCCATTGCATAACATTCCACTTCATTCCCTTAAAAAACTCTTTGGTTGCTTTTGCAGTATGCTTCGGATCATTGTCCATCTGCACTGTGAAGCGCTGTCCAATGAGTTCTGAAGCATTTGGCTGAATATGAGCAGATAATAATGCCTGAAACACTTCAGAATTCATCCTGCTGCTTTTGTCAGCAGTCATATCATCAATAAATACAAGTGAACCAGTTCCATTGACAGCCATACATGCCCACGCCATGACACTACCACGACCATGCTTCACTGATGAGGTGGTATGCTTTGGATCATATGCAGTTCCTTTCCTTCTCCATACTCTTCTCTTTCCATCATTCTGGTACAAGCTGATCTTGGTCACATTTGTCCATAGGATGTTGTTCCAGAACTGTGAAGACTTTTTTAGATGTTGTTTGGCAAACTCTAATCTGGCCTTCATGTTTTTGA
Organism: Rana kukunoris; assembly: GCA_029574335.1. Taxonomy (NCBI): domain Eukaryota; kingdom Metazoa; phylum Chordata; class Amphibia; order Anura; family Ranidae; genus Rana; species Rana kukunoris. The sequence continues at coordinate 112,481,663 of CM056049.1, read as the reverse complement.
GGCTCACCAATGGTTTACATCTTGTGGTGAACCCTCTGTATTCACTCTGGTGAAGTCTTCTCTTGATTGTTGACTTTGACACACATACTCCTACCTCCTGGAGAGTTTCTTGATCTGGCCAACTGTTGTGAAGGGTGTTTTCTTCACTAGGGAAATAATTATTCTGTCATCCACCAGAGTTGTTTTCTGTGGTCTTCTGTGTCTTTTGGTGTTGCTGAGCTCACCGATGCGTTCTTTCTTTTTTAGGATGTTCCAAACAGTTGATTTGGTCACACCTAATATTTTTGCTATCGCTCTGATGGGTTTGTTTTGTTTTTTAAGCCTAATGATGGCTTGCTTCACTGATAGTGACAGCTCTTTGGATGTCATATTAAGAGTTGACAGCAACAGATTCCAAATGCAAATAGCACACTTGAAATGAACTCTGGACCTTTTATCTGCTCCTTATAAATGGGATAATGAGGGAATAACACACACCTGGCCATGGAACAGCTGAGCAGCCAATTGTCCCATTACTTTTGGTCCCTTAAAAAGTGGGAGGCATATATACAAACTGTTGTAATTCCTACACCGTTCACCTGATTTGGATGTAAATATCCTCAAATTAAAGCTGAATTTCTGTAGTTAAAGCACATCTTGTTGGTTTCATTTCAACTTCATTGTGGTAATGTATAGCGCCAAAAAAAATTGAATTGTGTTGATGTCCCAATATTTATGGACCCGACTCTATATAGTATATACAGCATACTATATATACGTAGATCCAATGACTGGGAAATGGTTTAAGATACATTTTAAAGCTACCTGGTAAAAAATTATTTATAATTTGTATATAATATTTGATATATTTTATACATTTTATTATATACTCATATAAAAATGTATCCCAGTTATATGTTTAAATCCATGTTTATTCAGTAACTTTATATGGGAGAAATTAATTTACTTTATTTAATTTTTTTGGAAAATATAGTTTTTTTTGTCCCATAATAAAACAGCCTGGAGGTACACAACCTTTTTTTTCCAAGTGCTTTTTTTTTATTAGATCTTAAAAAATTAGTCTAATTTTTCAAAGTCATGTATTAAAAAATGGGCCTAAATATTATGATAAAAAAGGTGTTTTTTATTCCAGTCTAAGAAAGTTGAGATTTACAGTATGTTTTCCTTACAAGGTTTGGCAACATTGGACCTGATCACATGGAATTAAATGGTTTAGTTCTTAGACAATAGTCTCTTCATACATCATGCACACCCACTTTTCTCCATGTCTGGCAATCACCCACTTATTGGCTCAGATACCCCACCTGACTTTAAAATCAACTATTAACAAGACATTGGACTGAATTAAGCAGTGTGTCTCATCTCTTCATATGATTTCCCAGTTACCATAGTTCGTGATCCAACTGTGCCACAATTATTTTTATTGTATGACAATATTGTGTACTCTGTACAGCCCTCATAAACATCTATCATACATGGGGTTCCCACAGACACCAGTTGTCAAACCTCTTCAGGCTAAATAGCAATCGGGCAGGTTGAAATACCTTCTCTGATTGCCATTGTATTCTCCCTAATAAGCCATGGCAGAGATGGCTGCAGCATGCCTCCATCTATAGGGCTAAATATGAGTGCTTGACTGATAAGATGTCAGTGTTTAGAACAACAGTTTCTAAAGTGTGATCACATTGTGCATGCATGTCCAAGTCAATATAATGCCCATGCTTTCCATTCCCAGCATGCCTCAATTTTTTCTAGTGTCATAGGACGTAGGGTGGAAATCTTTTTGCTACAAAGAAAAGTTAAATTGTCTTCACCAGCCATTTATTTTTTGTTATAGATTTATTTTCTTCGGTGAAGACTACCTGGACCAGGGTGAAAGAGCACGACACCCAGAAGTGTTCCACAACCTGGGTTAAAGGTGGAATGTGGCCTCCAGATTCAACAACTAACTGGATAAGTTTGTCTCCAGGTGCAGAGGTGTGGGAACAGTAGATCTGGTGGCTTCATGGGATCAGTACAACCTTTCCTCACCTGAAACTCCTTCCTTGTCTTGTTTGCACGATTGGGGAACCCTTTCCTGACCCTTTCCTTTGTCCATGTAGGACAAATAAAAGGGGTTACCTGATCTTCCCCTCCTTAACAAAATGCACAAAACTTCCTGGGCCAGATTCTCAGCGGCGTTACGACTGAGTATCTCAGATACCCCGTTGTATCGCCTTTTTTTTAGCCTTGTATCTATGCGAGTGATGCTTAGCATCACTTTGGCATAGATACGCTTCTACATCCGACAAGTGTAATACAATTACTCTTGCGGATCGTAGATGTAATGACAACTCCGGCCACTAGGTGGCCTTTACGTTGTTTTCTCATTTGCCTATGCAAATGAGGCTACTACGCCGATTCCCGATCGCTTTTACGCCGCCCCGTCGTCGCGTAAGCCGTTTTCGTTCGCGTAAAGGTTACCCCAGCTTCTATGTGGAGTAACCTTACGAAGTTCCGTCGGATGCCGTCGGATGCCATGTTAAGTATGGCGTCGGGTCAGCGTCGGCTTTTTCCGTCGCTTACGTCATTTTACTAACTCGTTCGCGAATAGGGAGTTGCGTGAATGACGCTCACTTCGTTTTGACGTCGGTTTTAACAACGCTTTCCGACGTGAGCTGGAGCATGCGCACTGGGCTTTTCCCCCGGCCGGCGCATGTGCAGTTCATTCGACGTGGGGGCGCGCTTAATTTAAATACAAGCCACCCCATTTGAATTGCGCGGGTTTACGCTGCGCGATTTACGCGACACAGGCGAAACCTACGGAGCAAGTGCTTTGAGAATAAAGCACTTGCTCTAGTACGATGCGGCGGCGTAGTGTAACTGGCTTACGCTACGCCGCCGGAATTCTTAGAGAATCTGGCCCTCTATGTTGTCTCATTTAGTTATGAGGACTGGGGAGTATTATACCTACCAGCTTTTATAGCTATTGGTGAGCAAGTGGCCTACTACCCTTCTCCTTCATGAAAGCACTACATGGCTTGTGATTAGCCCAGTGCTCTCACATGGGGCTAGGGAAGGAGTTTAAAGCCCTGCATAAGCTTTAACAAGTCAGTGTGGAGCTTGCACAGTGCATTCCTTCTCCGGTCACAGAGGCCAAGTACATTGTTCCAGAGCAAGGAATGGCCACTACATGTTGATGAGGAAGCAGCGGGAAAGTGCATAGCTCCAAACTGTCCCTGATTTCGAAGGACTGTCTCTGATTTGGAACAAAGTCCCTCTGTCCCACTTATTTGTCCCTCATTTTGGTCTGATCTATACAGTTGTATATACAATGCACTATTTATCTATCAAGTGTTTACCAGTGCTAAACTTTCCATCCAATGTCTATATTGCTCCATTTATAAAGAGTAGAAGAGTAGTTTAACCAATCTTTTTTTTTGTACAATTCTCCGTTAAGGGGACAGTGGCAGGAGTGTGTCCTATACCTACATACTTTTTCTAAAGGTGTCCCTCATCCCCATCTCACAAAGTTGGGAGGTATGGGAGTGGGGTAGCTAGCTGACAATTTTCCTTGCATTAACAAAGGTAAGGTACAGTTTAAACACTCACTGATGTCACTGGTCTACAAACAGAAAGCCTTGGACGTGAAAGAAGCTACATTTTACCAGAATTGGGTCACTAATAATGGAAAATTAAGTCCTGAGTATGAATTGGCTCCAGTTTCCAAGATGCTTCAGGTCAAAATTGCATCAAAATAATTCAAAATTACGAGGGGGGTGTGTTATTATGCTCCATAACTTTTCTGAAAAATGTAATATAGCAATAAGAAGGTGCCACACCAATCGGTAAAAATGTATCTTTTTATTGATACCAATAACACAACTTTCCATTTAGTTATTGGTTTTTCATGTAACATTTTCATGCTCCCTCCACACCATTGGGACTGTGAAAGGCATGGACTTTTTCTTGTTGTTTAGCCAATGATGCAGATAAGTTGCACATGTAATGCAACAATAATGAGGGGTCCAGCTCTTGTTCTGATCCCCTGCTTTGCATCCAAAATATAGGTGGTTTGCCTTTTTTACCACTGCCATCATCCTGCACTTTCGAGATGAAAATGTAACCTTAAAAGTTACGAGGCACCATGATCATCAGACACCTCCCTCCCTTTCAGGGAAATATACTCGCCTGTGTATAAATCTTTACTGTGAAACAGCTTGAAAACTTTTGCCAACCAGCACCTTTATCACCTGTTTCTAAATCATCTACTGTAAGCAAAATATATAAGAATTAGCACATTTTATCTCGAAAAATTCGATAATTTTCCAAAATTTACTAGTGTCTACTATATACAATCTGAAACCCCATTTTTTACCTTATAATAAACGCTATTAAATTGTTAAAGGGTTTGTAAAGTAAATTGTTTTTTAATCTAAATAGCTTCCTTTACCTTAATGCAGTGCTGTTTTCATGTCCCCATCGTCCGTTTTTTCTCTCAAGTTGCTGTAATTCTTCTCTGATCTCCACACTTCCTGGTTGTCTGTTTCCTGATAACCACAGTACTGGAAGCTTTCTCTCTGTGGTCACTAATCAAGGAGGTGTGATTACTGTGTGTCTAAAACCCCTCAGAACCAATCAGTTTTGTTTTCCAAACCATCACTGCCCTGTATTGGCTCTGTGGTTCTGTACAGCAGAGAAGCAGGAAACATACAAAAACAAAACTAGAAGCTGCAGGTACATTATATGATTGATTTTTATCTATGTTCAATCGTTTTTAAAAGGAATCAGTTAACTATTATGTCTCTATACCCTGTAAACAGTAATTTCAGCAAAAAAAAGCTAAGAACACATGCTGCTTGCAAATTGTTAACACATTATTTGTAGCAGGGGTTAGGCTGCATATCTCAGCAAGAAGAGGGGGAGGATCTGGGGCCTGGTATTCAATGGTATGTTTGAAGACAGGATGGGTGTGGGCTTCTTGCAAACTGCCCCCTCCCCAAGGCATGTAAGATAGGCATATATCTGGGGGGAGGGGCTGCTGATCTTGTATTTATAAAGTATCCTTTTTCCAAGCAGAGGCACAGACAGTAGCCTATTTTCTGTGCGTCCTTAACTCTTCTCAGACCATAACTGTACCAATCTCTGTATGTACTGTGAGGGATTAAGCTCGGTAGCGGGTGTGTGTGACCCCCTGGATGGGTTCACTACACGCTGAACTGTACAAAAAGGCAGTAGAGGAAGATTGAAAACAAATGATATGGTTTATTTTTCCTTATTTCTGAATACACGTGCAAGCATCAAAACAGCATTAACAAAACAAAACATAAAATAAACCCTTGGTATTTGGGGCGTCTACCTTCCCAACACAGGAACCTAACTATGGAGTCTGGCACAGCCTACTGCTGGGAAGACACTGCTGGTCCTACAGCAGAAAACAAAAAGTCTCTTTGATATTTCTCACACAGAAATATCCATCAGCACCTCACCTCTTCAGTACTGTTTGTGACTGCTCCTTTACTCACACAGCCTCTGGATGCAGCAATCAGTCGTCATCCTTAGGCTGTGATTATTGGAGCCTCTAGGATAGAATACATAATTGTTGAGATAAAAGGTACCATCATCCTGAAAATCTGAATATAGATAATTGAGTCTAAGGTCCCCAACCAAAGAACCCAGAGTGAGCAAAGGGCCAGTAGGACTGTTGCGGTACTAGTAAAAAAGATAGCAGTATCAATGTACAAAAATTGAAAGCAAGATAAAGTTTATTGAATACAAGGCAATAACATGACATAAAATTAAAACAATGATAACCATACACAACACCATTAGAAGATCCCTATTAGGGGATGATACAGCGGATTGGAGGTCACAGAAACTCAACTAGTTTCGTGGCGTAGCCACTTCATCAGTAGCATGTCTGAAAATAATAATAATAATAATAATAACAGAACAAAAAATAAAGTCACAAAGGAAGACAAAACAATATAAAACATCAAGGGAACACAGGGCTCAGTCGCTTACCTAAAAGGCCCACCAAGGGAAGCACGGCGGTGGTGGCAGGGCACATATCCCATGTGGTAGCCATGGGAGGGCATGTGTGTATAAGGACCTACTTGGCGAATATATAAAAAAAAAAACAGACTGGTCGGGGCAACCCAGGCACCCCCTTGACTGAATGCGTAGGTCTGCCCTAATGCAAACTACCACTGCAGGGGCAGCCCTAGCATTCCTATTTCATCTTGAGATTACTTTGTTGGCCATATATGGATGCCGCGATCCCACACAGACTACAGTCACCGTGGGACTTGCGGCTTTACCCCCTATAGGTCTCATCTGCACCTCTCAGTCCCAACACTCACAGGCATTGCTCTGGTCCACCCTGGTGTCTAGTTACCGACTAGACACATTTATTCTACATATATTACTTTCTATTAACCTTCTTTGTATTTCATGTTTACCTTTTTCAAATTGTATTTAACCACTTGCCCACCAAGCCTGTTTTTCAGATTCGGTGTTTACGAGACTAAAACTGTTTTTTTTTTGCAGTCATTGCAATACTTTTTGTCACACCGTATTTGCGCAGCGGTCTTACAATCGCACTTTTTTTGGAAAAAAAATCACTTTTTTGAATAAAAAAGTAAGACAACAATAAATTTGGCCCAATTTTTTTATATATTGTGAAAGATAATGTTACGCCGAGTAAAATTATACCCAACATGTCACGCTTAAAAATTGCGCCCGCTCGCGGCATGCCGTCAAAATTTTACCCTTAAAAATCTCGATAGGCGACGTTTAAAAAATTCTACAGGTTGCATTTTTTGAGATACAGAGGAGGTCGAGGGCTAGAATTATTGCTCTCGCTCTAACGATTGCGGCGATACCTCTCTTGTGTGGTTTGAACACCGTTTTCATATGCAGGCGCTACTCGCGTATGCGTTCGCTTCTGTGCGCGAGCTCGTCGGGATGGGGCGTTTTAAATGTTTTTTTTTGTTTTCTTATTTATTTTAAATTAGTTTATAATTTTATACACCGAAATAAAAAAAATAAAAAATTATCACTTTTATTCCTATTACAAGGAATGTAAACATCCCTTGTAATAGAAAAAAGCATGACAGGTCCTCTTAAATATGAGATCTGGGGTCAAAAAGACCTCAGATCTCATATTTAGGCTTAAATGCAAAAAAAGAAAAGACGCTGGGCGGGACTGACGTTTTGACGTCACTTCCGCCCAGCAGAGCTATGGGGGACGGGTGGGGGCGATTTTTCCCTCACTCGTATCCCAACACAGCTGCCGACAGGACCCGATCGCCTCCGCCGCTACCGATGGCTCCGGTAAGCGGCGGAGGGCGCGGGAGAGCGGCGGGAGGGGGGGCCCTCTCCCGCCCCGGATAACGGCGATCTTGCGGCGAATCCGCAGCGGAGACTGCCGTTATCGTTTACAGGACCGCCCACAGAAGAGATGGATATCTCGGTTGTGGCAGCAGCTGCTGCCGTTACCGAGATATCCATCTTTAAAAACATGACGTCTTTTTACCATGACGCCGTGGGCAAGTGGTTAATATGCCAATTATATTTTTACTGGGCTCAGCCGTTCACCCCGCCCTGCCAGCTATGGGCAGGCCTAGGTGCCATTGACACACCCCCCTGTAATGATCCAATACCTGTTTGGTCCTCTTACAGCACCATTCTACTTAGCTGTTCCTCAACACTATATATATCTGAGTGCGGGTGCCCGCCCTCACGTTGAGGACACCAGAGCATGACGCGTGCGCGTACCTGCGCTGACGTCATGCTCTCTGGCTTGACCCGGCGTCCTTGCGCCGCGGTCCTCACCCACGATCGTCGGCTACGCCGGGTGGAGGACACACCAGAATTTCTTGGCTTTCAGCCCTACCCATGCTGGATCCGGGAACCACTGCGGCTTTATCCAGCCTTCAGTAAGATTCCCCTAGATCTCTTATGCAGTCCACCGCTCATTCTCATCCCCCCTCCCCCTCCTTACTCTTCTCTCCCTACCTTTGCCTCCTCTACGATTATGTTATATATAATCCCTACTTTAATCATTTTTTCACCAGGTGACACAGGCCAGCATCATTACCTTGATGTTATTCTGGGATCACCACCGATCCCCCTCCTAATTAACCACATCACTGATGGCATATACACGTGCTTCAGCCAGGCTCCTCTACCTAGGACCCCTGTATGTATCCAATTCCCCTTTTTTACCCAATACACCTTCCTTCCTGCACCTCTTTTTTTTTAATTGTATTTTTATTTAACTTTTTCAAAAGAAACAAAACCAAAAATATATATAAAAAAAATAAGAACAAATAGGATACAAACAGAAAATATATGTCGAACAAGTAGTATAGCTTATAAGAATGTTAAAACCATATACATATTGCCACAATGCTACAAAATTTCTAAGAGCAAGATAATTCAACCATATAGACCAGGGAGGTTGGGGGAGAAAAAAAAAAAAGGGTGGGGGAGATCCAGGGAGCAGGCGGTACAAACAAAAACAATATTTCACACAAAAAAAGAATTATCGCACTCCGGATCCCGTGTCAGTGGGGTTCCAGGGCATCCAAACTGAAGAACCAGAACGCCCCAAGGAGGAACCATCTAGGGAAGGAGGGGGGAATGAGAGGAAAGGGAGGAAGCACCATGAAATCACCGAAAGAGCAGGCCAACAGGACAAATAAAACTCAGCACCTATGCCTAAAAGTGTACTGCGCTACTGGAGGGGTGGTGAAATGGCACTTGGTTAAGCTTCGATTGATCCCACAAGTCCCAAGTTTTGGAAAATTGAGGGAGAGTATCATGGACCGTCGCAGTCAGGTGTTCCATCCTGCGGATTTGTTCCAATATTTGCAAAACCTGTGCAAGGGTGGGTGGAGAGGGGGACAACCATCTCAGAGGTACAGCCCTTTTTGCTGCCAGGAGAAAAAAAGTGATCAGCCTTTGGGCATGTTTGGTGAAATCAGGGAACGGCAAGCTCAAAAGATAGTGGAGAGGGTCCAGAGGGAGAGTAGTTTCAAAAAGCTCCTGTAGATGGGTCTGAATGGAGGACCAGAAAGGCTGAATCAGGGGACACTCCCAAAAAATGTGGAAGTGGGACCCAATGCCAGCCCGGCACCTCCAACAAACCCGAGAAGCTTAGGAGTCATACTTATGCAAGATCTCCAGGTCCTATACCAAAAAAATAATATCTTATAGGTCGTCTCCCTCTGCTCCACACACCTTGAGGACCTGGAAGTGGACTCCCAAATCTTCTGCCATTGCCTGCACCTCTTTTAACCCCGCTATCCCATCTCCATCCTTCTTCCATCCTTCTACCACTCACTCCTTCCACTTCCCCAGATCCATTTTTTCCTCTAGTTCCCTGTACCCCCCCTTGGCCTTCGCCTCCCTTTTTTCCCCCTCTTCCTCCCTACGACCCTTCCCTTCCTTCCCCCCCCCCTTCTCCCCATCTCCTTCTCCCCCCTCCCCTCTCTTCGTTTCCTGTACCTTTCCTCGCTTCTCCCCCACCCCCCAATCCTTTCCTTCCTTCCCTCCCCTCCCCCTTCCTTTTCCACCCCCCCTTCATTTTCCCCCCCTCTTCCCCCCTTTTTTACCCCTTTCCCTTCACTACCTGTCCCCCTCATCCACCAACACTAACCATTCTACTTTTTCCACCATTACTTAGTGACAACGTGTGCTGCACCACTCCCCTCACTTTTCCCTATTCAGGACGCGGCTTCAGATACTAATTCTACTTCATTTTTTATATATTCGCCAAGTAGGTCCTTATACACACATGCCCTCCCATGGCTACCACATGGGATATGTGCCCTGCCACCACCGCCGTGCTTCCCTTGGTGGGCCTTTTAGGTAAGCGACTGAGCCCTGTGTTCCCTTGATGTTTAATATTGTTTTGTCTTCCTTTGTGACTTTATTTTTTGTTCTATTATTATTCTTTTCAGACATGCTCCTGATGAAGTGGCTACGCCACGAAACTAGTTGAGTTTCTGCGACCTCCAACCCTCTGTATCATCCCCTAATAGGGATCTTCTAATGGTGTTGTGTATGGTTATCATTGTTTTAATTTTATGTCATGTTATTGTCTTGTATTCAATAAACTTTATCTTGCTTTCAATTTTTGTACATTGATACTGCTATCTTTTTACTAGTACCGCGACAGTCCTACTGGACCTTAGACTCAATTATCTACATCCTTAGGCTGTCTTTATAGGGGCTTTAATTGCTTAATTCTGAACAGCTGAAACCTTTTAACGCCCCAAACCTCTCTGGCCATCTCTGCAGCCGACGCCTAATAGTAATTGGTGTATTGTCTAAACAAGGCAGAAATATATCTCCCGTCTGTGACAACACACACAGATTTACCTGACTTCCTGTCACAGTACATAGTAACATTCAATGACAAGGTACTACTAATCATGCACAGGCCAGTCTAAGAATTTAGTAGCATATACTTATACAGTTGGGAAATGTGATAAAAATGACATTGCTCTCTCAATTAAAATGTAATTAAAATGAACAATATCTTAAATAGAATCTTTCTTAGACAAAAGAGCTCTGGAACATGCAGCAGTTCACTAATTGGATACATATTTCCACAGAGTCTGTTCATGTCAGGATTAATATTAGAACATAAAATTCTCTTTACTTGGCGATATTGATCAATTATTACCAGTGCCCAAACACAGGCTCCTTATAAATGCTATGTTTAACTAACAAGCTCCAAAATGGCAAATCTTCCACTGCTAGTTACTAGGCAATAGCAGCATGAACTTTAGGAGCACTTCACACTTTTCTGGTCTGGTGCATTGCATTAATACATGTATTAATGTGTGTTACATTAGGGCATTTATTCATTTGCATGGGCTTCCAACAACCACAACAGACAAAAAACTCCACCTGCACTATTCTTCCCAATGCAACATACTACAATGCACAGTTATGGGCGTCCGCAGCATAGGGCGGGGGGGGGGGGGGGCAACTGTAAGAAGGTGTTGAAGAGAGTTGCCCTGTGTTGCAATGGGCACTGTGGCCGCTGTGGACTTTTTTCTGAGTCTCTGCTGGCCTGGGGCTTCTCTCTTTTCCGACTTATCACAAATACAGACATCCATCCCTCCCTTCCTTACCCCCGGCCCGATCATCGGATTGCCTCTGCCGTTCGGGCCTCTGCTCGACATCTTGGGTGTTTTCCGTGATTGGCTGCCTGCCTGTGTATGTACTAGCGGTCGAAGAAAGGGTTAAATGCGACTGTGTATCCAGTGAGCGGTATAGTGTGGATGAAAATGCCTTGTCGATGTTAGATGCCATTAATTGCATTAGGTAGCTCATTCAATTTATGTAAAAGTGGGGGAAAACAACTGCGCTAATTATCAAAGAAAAGCAAAAAACAATGTAGCAGCCAGCACACAGACAAACAAAGTCAAAGTGAACGTGGAGAAAGAAAGTGCAGCGCTATACTAATTAGTTTTGTGAAAATGCTGCCAAATTCACATGACATAATAATGTGAAATCAAACAAAAATTGTATGTAAAAACATAGTAAAAGACAATTGTATTCAACATGTGTGGAATACTAATAAAGTCCATACATATGTTAACAAACTGATGAGTGAAGAAACCAACCAAACAAAATAAACAAAAATGAACTGTTCATAGGTGTGTCCCAAATGGATGAATGAAATCTTCACATATGATGCCAGTTCAAGGAAATTAAGACAACAATGATGGCTTGTCTGTAGTAACCTTCAGACTATCAAAATCAATGGAAATGGATACTCTTACCAGCTGTGGTGGACTCACATGTTAGTACTGACAGCAAGTCGGATCAGGCATTGTGGTCACAACGGACCCTGGGCTCTGTGCGTGAAAGGTTTTGCAGCGATGGTCACCCTGGCTGAGATGATGGATTCAATCTTGGTCGGATACCTCACTTCAGGGACAGAAACCCGGATAACAAAGGGCCAAAATGGAGGAATGGCCAGGCTCATGTATCAACACAACATGTGTGGCATGGGAAAAAGAAAAAAGAAATGCTCCCAATGGTGCAGATCAAAAAACCAATGAAGGCTTTATTTAAAATAAATGAATAAAATCACGTGAAAAATGTATCTAAAAGCAGTATGGGGTACTATGGATGTTACGTCAGCACACTTAAAGATCTTACACTTTTTTTTCAAATGCACAATGCACAGTTTATCATAGATTTGAATCTCTTGAGCCAAAAATGTTTTAATTGAGATATAATTAACCACTTAAGGACCACCGCACGCCTATGTACGTCCACAACATGGCTCGTACAGGCACAAGGGCGTATATTTACGTCCTTGCCTTTGTGCGGTTCGGGGGTCCGATCGGGACCCCCTCCGCAGCGTGCGGTGGTCCCCCTGGCTCTGGGAGCGATCGCCGACGAGCGGGTGGATGTCCGTCTTTTTCGCCCCCCCCCCGATCGCTCCCAGCCAATGGGAGCGCTCCCCCTTCGTGTCACTTCCGCCTCCTGTGTTTACACAGGAGGAGGAAATTACCGTATTTATCGGGGTATAGCGCGCTCCCGAGTATAGCGCGCACCCCTAAAGTGGCCCCCATTCCTGTGAAAAAAAAGTTTTTTGTTAGTTTTGTAGTTTTTTTGTACTTACAGTTTTGGTGTCTTGCGCGGCGTTCATCGGCGGTCTCGTCGGGTCCGGCTGCGGCTTCGGGTGTCCTCTTCGCCGGGTCCGGCGTGCATCTGCGGCTTCAGGTGTCCCCTTCGTCGGGTCCGGCGTGGGTCTGCGGCTTCGGGTGTCCTCCTCGGCGGGTCCGGTGTGCGTCTGCGGCTTCGGGTGTCCTCCTCGACGGGTCCGGCGTCCTTCTGCGGCGTCCTCCACGCTCGATCTCCGCTTTCCCGCGCCAAATTTTGAATACTCCGCCTGCATATACCGAGCGCAGTACACTAAGCGATCATTTTTCTGATCGCTGTATTAGTGTCGCTGTTCCCGCTAGGTAGCTATTTTTTTTTTTTACTAAAGACATGTGTCTGAATTAATTTTGGCCTAAATGTTTTACTAAAATTTAGTTTATTTGATTTTTTTATAACAAAAAGTAAAAAATTGTGATTTTTTTCAAAAATGTCGCTCTATTTTATTTTATAGCGCAAAAAATAAAAATCGCAGAGGCGATCAAATACCACCAAAAGGACGCAAATTTTGTTTGGAAGCCACGTCACACGACCGCGCAATTGTCTGTTAAAGCGACGCAGTGCCGAATTGTAAAAACACCTTGGGTCATTTAGCAGCATATGTGTCCAGGTCTTAAGTGGTTAATTGACATAGCTATAAATGTCCCATACAAAAAGGCCATAGACACACATGGGGTTTCCCTAAAGTGATTGTACAGGTTGGTTATTTTTTTTTTTTTTAAATAACAAATATGTTATACTTACCTGCTCTGTGCAAGGGTTTTTCACAGAGTGGCCCTGATCCTCCTTTTCTGGGGTTGCCCAGGGGTGCTCCTGGCTCCTCCTCTTCATCGGGTGCCCCCACAGAGAGCATCTTTCTATAGGGGCACTCTCCCGAGTCCTGCTGCTGCATTTATTGACACAGACAGCAGGACTCTGCCCCGCCCCCCAACTCCTGTGTCATTGGATTTGATTGACAGCAGCCGGAGCTAATGGCTCCTGCTGTTTTAAATCTATTCAATGAGGACCCGAGACAGCAGCTGGAGCTGCTGTGCTCGTGCTTGTTGATTGAACGGTCGGGCTCAGGAAAGAAAAAGGGGGGCTCCAGGGGGGGGGGGGCAGCTGCCGCACAGAAGGCATAGAAGCTGCAGCATAGAATGCATTAAGGTGAAAAACCATGAGGGTTTACTCCATTAAAAGGTATAGTCCAGTCAGCCGTCAAATTTAGCAGGGAAATTCATACAGGATACAGTTCCTACTTGCCTAAGGCTTTTAGTTTCATTATTTACACACTGACAAGGTATTAAGCAGACCATACATGGGTCAAATCCTGAAATAATTGTCTTACCAAAATCGTAACTAAGAATTTTCTTTCGAAAATTTTCACAACATTAGTAGGCTGCAGCAATGGCTGATTTTTGTGCGGCCATCGGATATTAGTCATCCAGCATGTTGAAAATCTTTTTAAAAAACAAACAAATTTCGAATAAATTATGGTGGAATTGTGTGAAAAGAGCGCAAGAAAAGAAAATTCCCAGAATAAAAAGAAGATTACCAGCCACAAAAAAAAAATTTCTTTAACAACATGAGGTGAAGGCTTGATTGTTTGAATTTCGAAAATCAATGGTGACACCATCAGATGACAAAATGCACTAAATTTCTGATTTTCAAAAGAGAACTTGGAATTCAACCAATTTATGGCATTAGTTGGGTAGGTCATCTCAGCATGCTAAATCACCAGGTTGCCTATAACCCACCTATGTCTGATTTTGCACACCTAAAATTCTCAGCTCCACCCATCAAAGCCAACCAGTCTGGTTGAACACAAGCTCCAATCATTCCCAAAAAATTAATTAGGCCCCTTTCACACTGGGGCAGTATGTGCGGTGGCGGTATAGCGCTGATATTTTTAGCGGCACTATACTGTCGGAATTGCGGCGGTATTCGGCTGCTAGCGATGCGATATTAACCCCCGCTAGTGGCCGAAAAAGGGTTAATACCACCCGCAATGCGCCTCTGCAGAAGCTCATTGCCAGCGGTATTACCGCAGTGTCCCATTGTTTTCAATGGGAAGGAGCAGTATACACACCGCTCCTAAGATGCTGCTTGCAGGAGATTTTTTTTTTCTCCCGCCAGTGCATCGCCTCAGTGTGAAAGCCCTCAGGCTTTCACATTGAGAATGCTGGAGCAGGAGTATTTCAGGCGTTATTTATGCGCTATTTTTAGCGCTAAAACGCCTGAAATACGCCTCAGTGTCAAAGGGGCCTTAGGTCCCCACCGTTTCTACAGCACAGTATCAGTTAGGCTTCATTTCCACTGGCGTTTTTACAGTCACTTTTCTGAGCGTTTTTTACAGCTTAAAAACACCTGTCCATGTTTACTTTAGGAAAACAATTTTTTTTTTTTTGAGCTGGAGCTTTAAAAACGCTGCGGCCGCGTTTTTGGGCGTTTTTTAATGCCTAGCGTTTTTACAGCTCTATTGCTGGAGCTTCAGAACGCCCTGGTCCCATGTTTTTTTTGCAGCTTAGCCATCTACAGCTCAAAAACGTCATGATGGGCATGAGGCAATAGACTAACATGGACAGGCGTTTTTAAGCTGCAAAAAACGCCCAGAAAAGTGGCTGTAAAAACGCCAGTGGAAATGAGCCCTAAGGCTCCGTGCACACTGGACTTAAAAAACGTCGATTCTACAGGCGTTTGACGTTTTTCTATTGTGCTCTATGTGTCTTTGCACATTATTGACTGCTACAGGCGTTTTCTGTCAGGGACGTTCAGAGGCAGGAAAAAAAAACCTTCTCTATCGCGTTTCCTGGAGGAGTTTAGGAGCTGTAAAAACGTCAGTCTCTCCTAAACTCCTCTTAAAGGATCACTAAAGGAAATTTTTATTTTTTTGCTGAAATGACTGTTTACAGGGTATAGAGACATAAAAGTTAACTGATTCCTTTTAAAAATGATTAAAAATAGATAAAAATCAATCATATAATATGCCACTAGTTTGACTTTTGTTTTTAAAAAGGTTTTGTGTTTATGTTTAGTAGAGAGAGAGAGAGACAGAACAAAAACGCTGGAACCCGTCTCTACCCATGACATTAATATTATCATTGGTACTCTGCGTAACAGCACTGCGCCTAATGATATCATTCCCACCAAACTGCTGAAGGAATGCGCCGACATCCTGGCACCTGCTATTACGCAGCTTATTAACCAATCCTTCAGGAAGGGCATAGTGCCTGCCCAGTTGAAGGAAGGTATAATTCGACCTATCTTGAAGAAACCCACCCTGGACCCCAAGGATCCACTTCACCGCCGTCCCATAACAGGCCTAAACGCTCTTTCTAAGGTCATGGAGAAAGTAGTGGTACAACAGCTGCAACAGCATCTAGATACCCACAAGCTACTTGATCCATATCAATCGGGATTTCGGCCCGGACACGGGACAGAAACCGCATTGATCAAGATATGGGACGACGCTCTTGAGGCCGCAGACGAAGGAGAATCTTGTCTTCTGGTTTTGCTGGACCTAAGCGCAGCCTTCGACACAGTAGACTAGAAAAAAGGAAGATGATTACCCCGCGCTGCCAATTTTGGTTAAATGGTAGCTGCTAACACAGCTCATATGAGAGAAGCAAAAATAATTAAATGTGTAGGAAATGTGTAGCGCTTAAAGTGACTGTCTGTTAATGACACGCAGAAGCACAAAAAAAGAATAAACAAATTTTGTGTAGAGTAAGCCCTGGTTCACACTGGGCTGCGGGAGTGAAATCGCGCGATTTCAGCTGAACTCGCACAATTTCACTCCCTCTGGCAGTCCCGATTTTGGCGCGATTTAGGAGTTGCCGCCGATTTGAGATGTGATTTCACATGTGAAATCGCATCTCAAATCGAACTAAATCGTACCCAGTGTGAACCTGGGCTAAAACAAATAAAGGACCCTAGAAAATCCAGGGACAAGCACTGTATAACTTGTGCGTGATGAACAGTGTGAAAATAATCTATTAGTGAGATGACACCCGTTGTTGGATACAATTAATCACATATAGAAACATATATACATTGAAAAACAACAGTGATTGTTCATTTCTTTAGAAAGACATGTGTAAAATATTGGCCACTGACTGCCAAGTGCAATAATGTCCCGTGAAAGGAAAAATAAAACAAATCCTGATGTAAATAAGTAATAGTCAATCTGATGATTGGTGAATAACAAATAATGACTCCTCCACTGTGTTGTTCCCACCACCGAAAGCAATGCAGGCTTACCAGAACCAGTTGACTTCAGATGGCTTACGCCACTGAAAGTCAAATTAGGCTTGTAGTAGCTGATATCACAATGGGCTCCTTGGCAAGGCAATACTTTGAATGGTCAGCAGAACCTCCGTGGGATGGATGGATGAAGCCCAGCTGGGAGTGCGATCCCCAAGTGGATATTCTCATAGAAAATGGTTTGTATAAGAGATAAGAGAAAGAAGTGGCCACATAGCGTAATCCCGTTTAAGTAGAAAAATAAAATATTTATTTACAGCTATCAAACTTACATTTTAGCTGAATAAAAAATGCTTGTATACAAGTAGGGCAGCAGTGGAGTCCTCCCGACGCGTTTTGTGGACAGAGCACTTCGTCTGGGGTGTCTCTCCACTGTAGCCCACTCCAATTTATATAAAAACAGTGAATTACAGTCCAATCAGTGAAGATCTGACTCACCATGCACCTGCAGCAATGAAAAGCAGCACTTCCGTCTATCCAAGATGGCACTGCGGCTTGCTATCCATGATTTAGTTGGTTTTTATCCTTGCGGGAGATGCAAAGTATGTCATCACAATGCTCTCATTTCAGAGTTTTCATCATCAGTCACCAAGAAACAATACAAAATCAAAACGTTCTGCACTTGTGCGACTAAATATATTGTATATTTACTCACGTGCCCTTGTGGCATGCAATATGTTGGTCGCACTATTCGTTGCTTTTCCATCAGGGTCAGCGAACATATTGCATTAATAATAGGTGGGGACACAAAACACCCCGTACCACGACACCATAGGCAACATCATCATAAGGACCCCAAGGGTACTCAGTTTGTCGTTATCGACAAATACACCCCGCCCTGGAGAGGTGGAGCTATGACCCGTGGGGTATTCCGCCTCGAAACTTTTTGGATATATGAACTCCAGACTTATATCCCATTAGGAATGAATGTCGAATGGGACATTAATTCCTTTATTAATATGTCATAATATCACATTCCGGGTCTTTGGTAATTTTTGTAGTATATTTTTTCTATATTTTTTCTGGTTTTTTTTCTCATTATATTGGAACATACAATATGTTCACCATTTGCAATTTATTCTGTGACCATTTTCACAGTTATGTATATTCATATGTACGTGGAGATCTGACTCACAAAACACATGAAGCGGTAGTTTTTTCATTAATAGAAGCATACCACCATCATTGACACTAGTATATATGATTGAATTGCTTTATAGATGGTGCCATTGTTCAATATACATTTTATACCATGTATTGGCTTCATTACTTTGAGCTGCTGCAATCATCCACATTGTGCCATGAATTAATTTGTATTTTTGGCAGTCATAACATGGATTAGTTTCTTTCCTGTTTGCCAGAATGCAATTTTGTGCTGTCAATCAGGCATGGCTATTTGGATTGATTTTAATTAGAGACCTATATGGTTAGATCCCACTCCACGTAGTAGGAGCGCACATTAGCTGCAACCTAGGTGTGTTCCACATGGAGTATGGCCAGCCAGATTAATATTAATCAGAAACCTACATAACCGGAGCGCACGTCAGTTGGAACGCACGTGCGTTCCATAGCGAGGTCCATGCGAGCGCGCATGCACCGTCTTTGGATTATTTCCACCCGCCCCTTCGGTCGTTTTGTGCGACGCTTGCTTTTTCCAGCTGGAACGCATATGCGTTCCACAGCGCCGTCGCCTCATATGTGCGCAAGCGCTTATTCTAATTCATTCTGGGGCACAGCCAAACACATCCACCGAAAGGCGTGGTTAGTATACTTGCACCCTATCCGCCATTGGCTAACTCATATGCACCTTAGCTGTTACTGGCTCATTAGCCATTGGCTGTAAGAACTAGGCATAAGGAACGCCTCGTTCTGTGTCACAGTCATCGTTTCTTATTTTAAACTTTTATATTTTTAGTTAATTACTTCAAAAAATATTATTACAGTTCCACATTTAGCAATCATATCCCATAACATCTAGATCTAACGATATTCTCGTATTTTCACACAATATGTTGCTCACTTCCTGCTTATGCTAATGAGGCCAAACTCACATTGAGGCTTGGATAGCAATGCTATGCTAATGAGGCCAAACTCACATTGAGGCTTGGATAGCAAGCCGCAGCGCCATCTTGGATAGACGGAAGTGCTGCTTTTCATTGCTGCAGGTGCATGGTGAGTCAGATCTTCACTGATTGGACTGTAATTCACTGTTTTTATATAAATTGGAGTGGGCTACAGTGGAGAGACACCACAGATGAAGTGCTCTGTCCACGAAACGCGTCGGGTGGACTCCACTGCCGCCCTACTTGTATACAAGCATTTTTTATTCAGCTAAAATGTAAGTTTGATAGCTGTAAATAAATATTTAATTTTTCTACTTAAACGGGATTACGCTATGTGGCCACTTCTTTCTCTTATCTCTTATACAAACCATTTTCTATGAGAATATCCACTTGGGGATCGCACTCCCAGCTGGGCTTCATCCATCCATCCCACGGAGGTTCTGCTGACCATTCAAAGTATTGCCTTGCCAAGGAGCCCATTGTGATATCAGCTACTACAAGCCTAATTTGACTTTCAGTGGCGTAAGCCATCTGAAGTCAACTGGTTCTGGTAAGCCTGCATTGCTTTCGGTGGTGGGAACAACACAGTGGAGGAGTCATTATTTGTTATTCACCAATCATCAGATTGACTATTACTTATTTACATCAGGATTTGTTTTATTTTTCCTTTCACGGGACATTATTGCACTTGGCAGTCAGTGGCCAATATTTGACACATGTCTTTCTAAAGAAATGAACAATCACTGTTGTTTTTCAATGTATATATGTTTCTATATGTGATTAATTGTATCCAACAACGGGTGTCATCTCACTAATAGATTATTTTCACACTGTTCATCACGCACGAGTTATACGGTGCTTGTCCCTGGATTTTCCAGGGTCCTTTATTTGTTTTACTCTACACAAAATGTGTTTATTCTTTTTTTGTGCTTCTGAGTGTCATTAACAGACAGTCACTTTAAGCGCTACACATTCGACACAGTAGACCACAAGCTTCTATTGACTCGGGTAGTTGAACTAGCCAAAGTCGCAGAAGGCGATCTATCCTGGTTCTCCTCTTTCTTGGAAAACCGATCGCAAATAGTGAAGCTAGGACCTTTCACTTCGGAAAAACGGAAAGTATCATGCGGAGTCCCTCAAGGATCCCCCCTGTCGCCGGTGTTATTCAACATCTATCTGCGTCCTCTTTTTGAAATCATCAGCAGTCAAAAACTGCTCTATCACTCATATGCAGACGACACGCAACTGTATTTCCGCATTTGCAATAAAAAGGATCACCACCTCAATCTAGAGAAATGCCTCTCATTGATAGAGGACTGGATGACCAAGAGTTATCTTAAACTCAACGGAGCGAAAACAGAACTTCTCCTGTTTCACGCTAAGCGTAGGAACCAACCAGCAACAACTTGGACCCCCCCCGCCCATTCTGGGTAAATTCATCACCCCTAGCGCCAAAGTCAAAAGTCTTGGGGTCATCTTCGACTCCTACATGACAATGGACGCACAAATAGGGTCAGTAGTCAGCGGATCTCACCATCTGCTGCGCCTACTACGCAGACTTATTCCTTTCATTCCTAAAGAAGACGTAGCAGTCGTGGTGGGAACAATTGTTAACTCCAGACTGGACTATGCAAATGCCCTTTACCTAGGACTCCCGAAGTACCAAATCGCTCGTCTGCAAGTCGTTCAAAACACGGCTGAGAGACTTGTGACAGGGAAAAAACCCTGGGAATCCATCTCACCTTCGTTGAGATTCCTTCACTGGTTGCCAGTGAAAGACAGAATTGCTTTTAAAGCACTCTGTCTAACGCATAGATGTATCCATGGGAATGCTCCCCTATATCTATGCGAAAAAATAAAAGTTCATAACCCCAATCGCATCTTGCGATCCACCAACCAAAATTTACTCCAGATACCGAAAGCCAATTACAAGTCCAAAGGAGATAGAAGATTTGCGGTCCAAGGTCCCAGACTATGGAACGCTTTACCTACCAATATTCGGTTGGAGGAGAATCACCTAGCATTCAGGAGAAAGATCAAGACTCATCTCTTTTGATATCAAAGGAGACAGGAACAACAAGCGCCCAGAGGCGATTCAATTTGCATGTGCAGCGCTATATAAGTTTTCATTCATTCATTCAAAAACAAACAAATCCAGGGCAGTGTTTTGTTTTTAAATTGAATCCCAGGGCAGTGTTTTGTTTTTAAAATGAATCTGATTGGGTCTGAGGAGTTTTAGAGACACAGCTTGGACCACAGTGAAAAGCTGCCATGAGATTTTTCATAAGGAGCCAGACAAGCAGGAAGTGTGGAGATCAGAGAAGTATTACAGCTACTTCAAAGCAAAAACGAACAATGAGAACATAAAAACAGCACTGCATTAAGGTAAAGGAAGCTATTTAGCTAAAAATAAATTTTCCTTTAGTGATCCTTTAACTCTTCTGAACGTCAAGTGCCAACGTTTTTTTAGGTGTGTTGTGGGAGTAAAAACGTTTGCAGAGGGGAGTGTAGTGCAAAAAACGCCTATAAACTAAACTCTGATAGACTCGCCTAAACTTTGCACAATATGCTTTCATTTTGTATCTTTTATGCCACGTTTTTCAAGCTAAAAATGTTGAAGTTTTTTCTGCTCCTAGTGTGCATGGAGCCTAAAGGTGTGTTTCTCGCAGAGAGACATGTATGGAGAGTAACTGGCAAGTGGGAAATATCCCAACCATAGGCCTTCTGCTCGATCCGGAAAACTGATATAAAACTCAAAAGTAAACTGAGTGGACTTACTGATTTTAGCCAACAGCAACGTTTTCTAGACTGCATTAGCAATTCGCTGAATGATTTTACTTGTTGCCTGAAATGGCTTTTTAACAGTGCTTTAGCATTCTAAACACAATGAGCGATGCTTACTAAAAGTGGTTTTCAAGAAAAAGGGTGCTGTAATACATCGCAATTAAATCTATTCTAGCTATCATTTTTCTAGTGTTAATAAAATAAAGCAACAACTGATGTAGAGGTTGTACTTAAAATTGTCCTCATCAGCGCTCTTTTTTTTTATAGAATATTTATAGTGTATTATAAATAAATTGTATTGAAGTCAGTATTGAGCTGCCACTGTGCAAAACAATTCCTGAGCACAAAATGCAGATAATGACTAGCTGTACATTGCAGCACACACTGTTTATTTGCTTCTAGGTTTAAGATTCCCACAGATGTCAAATTATGGTTATCTGTTGAAAAGGACCTGAAATATCCTTTGTGCATACAATCTTTCTTGTGTTATATATTGTTCATAAAAAGGCAATAGAGACTCAGAGACTCTGCAAAATCAATTAGACATGTATAACTGGCTCTCCAATAAGCTGGCTGTAGAAATTGGGGGTTATTTACTGTACTAAAGGAAAATCCACTTTGCACTACAAGTGCAAAATGCAGTCACTGTAGACCTGAGGGGGACATGCAAAGAAAATAAAAAACAGCATTTTAGCTTGCACATGATTGGATAATAAAATCAGCAGAGCTTCCCCTCGTTTCAGATCTACCCCTCAGATTTACAACAACTGCACTTCCAAGTGCAATTTCAAATAACCCCCTTTGGATGATTACCTAATCAGACCAAATTTAGCTAGATCAGACAAGTTTTATGTTAGCAGCAAACAAACCCGAATGGGGCCCTCTAAGGCCTCGTACACACGAGCAGACAGATTTGTTCAAATCTGTCTGTCCGACAGATTTGAACAAATCTGTCTGCTGGGATTTTGGTTTGCTCGCGTGTACACACGAGCAAACCAAAATCCCCGCCAGCAGACAGCGCACTGACGTGTCGGTGACGTTGACGCCGCCACGTCACCACACCAGGAAGTAAAACACTTCCGCGCATGCGCCGAATCCATTCGGCGGCGGTGCGGGACGACATGTATGCTGGTAAGTGTACTAACCAGCAGACATGTCGGGCGGACGGATTTCCACCCGATAGATTTCAAAGCATGCTTTGAAATCTGTCGGGTGGCCAAATCCGTCGGCTCGGCCGTACACACGATCGAATCTGTCTGCTGAAACGGTCCAGCAGACCGTTTCCAGCGGACAGATTTGATCGTGTGTACGAGGCCTAAGACAGGGATCTCCAAACGTTTCAAACAAAGGGCCAGTTTATTGTCCTCAGGGCCGGCCTTTGGGGTGTGCGGGCTGTGCGGTCGCACAGGGCGCCATAAGCAACAGGGGCGCCGTGCGGCCGTCACAGTTTGCAGAATGTGAGTCGCAGACTCGCAGTCAGTTTAACATGATGAATGATCATCATCAGGCAGGGGCGGCCGGGTCACTGCTCAGCAGCACCCCGGCGCTGCAGAGGGGGCGCCGTCGCGCCGAAGTGTCAGACACTGTTCCCCTCCCTCCCTTCTCCTTGTTGCTTCTATAGTATCCTGCCGTCTTCGCAGGCAATGGTGAGGGGACTCGAAACCCTGGAAAACTTTACAAAGGAGGAGACTGCTATGGAAGAAAGAGTCTGGCCAGCAGTGCCCTGTCAGTGTTCGGGTGTCAGTGGAGAATTGGAGAAGCACGCTGGATCGGGGATGGGAGCTCCATGATCGGCCGATCAGCATGTCATTTATCAGCATGTCATTTATCACACAGACAGCTGACTAGGAACAGACCGTGCAGGAGACCAGCTGCAGAATCAGCTACATCTACGATACTTGGCTGGGTATAAAAATACTGACCTGAGGAGGGAGGGAGGAGAGCCAGAGAGGGGGGGGGGGATTCTTAGGATTCTTTGCTATCACCTCTGGCCCGGTGCCAGCATAATACAGTGTCCTGCAAAGAATAGTGTGTCCACTCCACAGGTCCTCCTGTCATCCTGCCATTTACTGTCACACTGCCTGACCCCCTCCTGTCACACTGCCTGCCCCCCCTCCTGTCACTCTGCCTGCCCCGCTTTCATCCTGCCCCCCTTCTGTCACTCTGCCTGCCCCCTTCTGTCACTCTGCCTGCCCCCCTCCTGTCACTCTGCCTGCCCCCCTCTGTCACTCTGCCTGCCCCCTCTGTCACTCTGCCTGCCCCCCTCCTGTCACTCTGCCTGCCCCCCTCCTGTCACTCTGCCTGCCCCACCTATCATCCTGCCTGCCCCCCTCCTGTCACACTACCTGACCCCCCTCTTGTCACACTGCCTGACCCCCCTCTTGTCACTCTGCCTGACCCCCTCCTGTCACACTGCCTGCCCCGCTATCATCCTGCCCCCCTTCTGTCACTCTGCCTGCCCCCTTCTGCCACTCTGCCTGCCCCCCCTATCATCCTGTCCCCCTTCTGTCACTCTGCCTGCCCCCTTCTGTCACTCTGCCTGCCCCCTATCATCCTGTCCCCCTTCTGTCACTCTGCCTGCCCCCCCCTATCATCCTGCCCCCCTTCTGTCACTCTGCCTGCCCCCCTCCTGTCACTCTGCCTGCCCCCCCTATCATCCTCCCCCTTCTGTCACTCTGCCTGCCCCCCCCTTATCATCCTGCCCCCCTTCTGTCACTCTGCCTGCCCAGGGGTTAAATAGTCTTGTTCCTTCCGCTGGCTCCTAGCTGATTCCACAGAATATACTGGAATGGCTGAACAGCCTTACAGCTCATTTACACATGTAGTGCCCTCTGAAGAGCAATCCACATTTGTATTGCTCTTTAGAGGGCATTTGACAGGCGCCTGTTTAAATCCCACAGTATCGCCCCCACAATTTAATGCATTGCACATGTGGCCCATTAACTTGAATGGGTCACATTCGACAGGCAATACTGCTCGCTGAACCCAACAGTGCAGACATTTTTTTGTCGCACTGTTATGGAAAGCATTTTGGCTGTGGCAAGTGTACATCCCCCTCTGTTGCCTTTTCAGCTTGAGGGAAATGGTTGGGTAGCAGTAATAACACAGCTCAACCTCAAGTTTTTACTGTCCCCCCAACCACAAGTGTAAATGGAGTTGCAGGGCACTCTGAAAAGTGATCCATAGTGGATCATGTTTTGAAGGTTTTTGACAGGTGGTGAAGAAGCGTTATGTTGCCTCCTCACCACCTGTTTTATACCCCTAAAAACCCATGCCACTGTGCTGTAGCCATGTGCATTGCACACGGTTGCAGCACAGCCCCATTCAGGTGAATGGGTTGGGTTAAGCAAGAGCAGTGCCGTGCACCACTAAAATGTTCGGGTTTAGCTTAAAGAAAAGGTGGCAACCCTAAGTGTCCCCCTCTGTGTTTCCTCTTTGTGTATGTTTAGGTGACCAGGGGGCGAGGGGTGAAGGTGGGGTGGGGGGGGGCGCCACAGGATTAGCTCGCACAGGGCGCCTGAACACCTAAGGCCGGCCCTGATTGTCCTTCAGACATTAGGAGGGCCGGATTGTGGCCAGCAGGGGCAGAAAATGTCACAGGCTCGGAATGAGAAAAAATATGGCCTCAGGGTTGGTGGTAAAAAGGAGTAGAAGTAGTGCCCCTATTAGTAGGAGGAATAGTATCCCATCATTGGTATCGGTGGAAAAAATAGTGCCCCATTGTTGGTGTCAGTGGAAGGAATAGTGCCTTATATCAGTGGGCCGGATAAAGGCTAGTAAAGGGCCACATCTGGCCCTCTGGCCACAGTTTGGAGACCCCTGCTATAAGAGAACCCTCCAGTCTCACCAGTTGTTGGATGACCTATCATGTCCCTAGCGCATAGTGTTTGTAGTCTTCTTCCATTGGTTAGCTAGTGTTTTTTGTACCCATACTCCCTGGCATCTGGCAAATACTGGACACCTTGGTGTCTACCTCTAACAAAAGTGTGCCTCTTTAGGGTCAAAGAAAATTGGATAAGGGGAGTTTAACAAATTCTGTGGCCCAGTGTCTGAGATCATCTTAACACTGTTCTAAAATAGGCAACCCTCTTGCAAAATCTCTTTCTGCAATAATGGCTGCTTCAGCCAAAAAAATGCTCGTAATCTCCTCCTAGGGCTATCCCTCAAATACTCAGTCCTCAATCAAGAGTCACATGTAATAATAAGTCTTGATGTCATGATGATGACATATAACCAGCCTGATGTCATGATTAAACCCACCCCATCCAACACAACCCTAGTTAATTTTTACAGATATGTGCCTAATTCAGTAGTCAGTTGTAGAAAAATGCTTACAATTTGAAAATTAGATAGACATCATGGGACTGGAGGCAGAACTCAATACCACCTAACTGCTAACAAATCCCCAGTTTTTTTTTTTTTTTTAACATCGGTGGCTGTTATGCACGCTCTTTCCATGGCTACTGGTTTTTTAATATTCCCAATTAAGTCCAGTTATAAGTGAGCAGCAACGTAATTATGTTGCCACTTGCTGTAGTGGCAATAGTAATGCTCTGTCTTGCCTTGTTCTGCAATGCTCAGTTGCTCCCCATTTTTTGGCTTTTTTAGACACTGTCAAGTCTCTACTAACATAAAGTGGACTTAAACCATCCTATGCTTAAGGCCCCTTTCACACGATTGGCCCACTCGAAAACACCTGTCGGTTTTTCAGGTGGAACCAAGCAGGCCACCCAATGACTTGTATGGGATGCGGAGATGTGTCCACTGACGGACACCCGCCTGACATCCGATCCGACAAGATCCGCTGAAAACAGTTTGCCATCCCTCCAGAGGATCAGGTGAAAACAGAAATGCAGTCCATTTTTATCCGATCTGCCCATAGAGAACAGCGGGGTTCTGACAGGTTCATCCCTGCACAGTGAACAGAGACAGACCTGTCATCCGCCAGCTCAGCAGGGATCAACAGAGCGAGTTATCAGAGTCTGTCCAGAGGATCCGTGTGAAAGGGACCTTACAGCTAAGGAAGCTGCTTCTGTTTGATCTGAAACTGCCACAGTGCTGCACATGTGATCAGTTATGACATCAGACATTTGACAGTTTGGTTGAGGACACAAGCAAATGTGATGGTTAGCAGCAATCTCAGAATTCCATGAATGTACCATATTTATTGGCGTATAACACGCACAGGGGTATAAAACGCAACCTAACTTTAAGAGGGTAGTTTCAGGAAAAAAAACTTTCCACAGCCCCCTGCGTATAACACGCAGGCACAGTTTACTCTCTATTTTCAGGGTAAAAAAGTGAGTGTTATACGCCAATAAATACAGTAACTGTTTTTTTTTTTTAAAACAAATGGGTTTAATTCCACTTTATAATTTACTCCTGTTCAGGAACTCTGGGTTTTAGCAAAATGGCAACCTCCAGCAAGAAGAAACAGGATCAATTGGAGGTAATTTACAGTACAGACTAATTTTGGTAGCATAATTATTCATGTGGAATATATGATCCTTGCTAAAGAACATAATTCTTTATCAAGTTGTTATGAGTAAACTTCTGCTTTAAGTTGTGTTCCTTTCAGAAGGTGACTTTCTAGCAGCGGCAACCGGTCCATAAGGGGCGCCACCACCCTAATCTCCATATGCCAGCCCCTAATCTCCATGCGGGGCGCCGGACGCATTGATTTCTACAAGCTTTTTTTTTTAAATGGTGAAAAACTTTGGTATCCTATATTTTTTCATGACCAATGTTTTAAAAGCTCCCTATAATTTATCAGTTTAGAGTTACACTAGAGCTCTGGTGCTAAAATGGTTGCCCTCACTCCAGCGTGCGCGGCGATATATAACATGTGTAGGGCAATCACCATTTTAATACCACATAGGTGACCTAACACGTGTGTGTGTGTGTAGGAGCTATATATTTTTTCTTTTTTTATGTGTCTAGTTACATTTTATTACTTTTTTTTGTATGATGAATGTCAGTTAAGCTCCCGCCGCCCTTCCTAGTGACACCCACCATGATCGTACCGGGCCTACAGGTGGGACAGCAGTGCCTGGTAAACTTGGCGGAGGGGGGGTGCAGCACATTGCGGCGGTTGTGGAAGTAATTAGAGGCTTTACAGCCACACGTATCACTTCCATATTGAGAGCCGACAGTTGGTTTTACAAAAATACACACAATAGGGTTTATTTACGAAAGGCAAATCCACTTTGCACTACAAGTGCAAACTACAAGTGCGACGTACACTTGAAATTGCACTTGGAAGTGCAGTCGCTGTAAATCTGAGGGGTAGATCTGAAATGAGGGGAAGCTCTGCTGATTTTATTATCCAATCATGTGCAAGGTAAAATGCAGTTTTTTATTTTCCTTGCATGCCCCCCTCAGATCTACAGCGACTGCACTTCCAAGTGCACTTTCAGTGCAATTTCAAGTGCACTTTCCATTTGTAGTGCAAAGTGGATTTGCCTTTCATAAATAACCCCCAATGTGTTAAAAGCTCATCTGCAGCACATTACAAATCTGAATACTGAGCAAGTGGCTGGGATTTAGATTGTACTGCCCCCCCATCCTGGCACCCGAAGATCTCATTAGCTATATTCTTGGTGCTCAACTTGGAGCCACATGTTGCAATTGTATTGGGGGGTGTATGTGTGTGTGTGGGGGGGGGGGGGGGGGGGGGACACGACAAATGTGGAAACATTGCATTGTAAAGGGGCAGTATTAACATTGATTTCCTGGTCTATAACTGTTTTTTTAAGCATATCCTCAGCCTTCAACAACTGTAGCATGTTTGCAGTCTCTGACCATCTCTTGTAGCATTCCCACGGCCTTACTGTCTTTTATAGCATGCCCCCAGTCTCTCTATATAGCATGCCCCCAGTTTCACTATCCTTTATAGCATGCCCCCAGTTTCACTATCCTTTATAGCATGCCCCCCTTGGGGTCAAGTCCTGGGGAAAAAAAGTGTGGGAACTTCCACCCAAGATCCACTCCCCCACCAAAAAAAAAATTGATACGCTCATATGCATAATTACTAAACCGCATTTTTTTTTTTCGATCCACTTCTTTACCTTAGTAATCCTTTGTTACTAGCCGCTTCCTGTATATGGATTCATCGGGTAGTGTGCGGGTATTCCGTCACTTCCTCGACGCCGCAATGTCTCCTGGGAGTTTCGTCATCGTTCCCAGGAGACATTGCGGAGGTCTTTAAGCTAGTTCTTTTTAAATCCCGCGATAACTCGCGGCAGACCTCCGCAATGTCTCCTGGGAACAATGACAAAACTCCCAGGAGACATTGCGGCGTCGAGGAAGTGACGGAATACCCGAAAACTACCTGATGAATCCATATACAGGAAGCGGCCAGTAACATAAAGGATTACTAAGGTTCGCCTGCCCCTGACAGTGACTCAAGCTGGGCATCGCCGCTTAGTGAAGGATTGGCTCGGACGGCTGGGCTGCTCTAGTCCTGCAAAGAGAACTGCGTTCCTGCTGTGAAAAAAGTGCAGGCACTCTGTTCCCACGCGTTCCCGCAGGACTTGAGGCCTGATGCCCCCAGTCTTACTATTCTTTATAGCATGCCCATAGTTTCACTATCCTTTAAATCAGGGGTAACCAAACTGCACCTTTTTGCTAGCCTTTATCCGGCCCTTGGGGCACTATTCTTCCATATGATATGAGGTACTATTCCTCCCACTGACACCAACAATGGGGCACTATTTCTTTCACCGATACCAGTGATGGGGCACCACTCCTTTTTCTATTATTCACTAACATTGAGGCCATGTTTACCCTTACTGATGTTGGGCCGAGGACATTTTCTACCTACAATCCAGCCCCCCTAAAATCTGAAGGACAGAAAACTGGCCCCTTGTTTGAAAGACTGGCTTTATAGCATGCCCCCAGTCTCACTATCCTTTATAGCATGCCCAAAGTCTCACTATCCTTTATAGCATGCCCATAGTCTCACTATGCTTTATAGCATGCCCATAGTCTCACTATGCTTTATAGCATGCCCATAGTCTCACTATGCTTTATAGCATGCCCATAGTCTCACTATGCTTTATAGCATGCCCCAGTCTTGCAATCTTTTATAGCATGCCCATAGTCTCACTATCCTTTATAGCATGCCCCCAGTCTCACTTTCCGTTATAGCATGCCCCAGTCTCACTATCCTTTATAGCATGCCCCCAGTCTCACTATCCTTTATAGCATGCCCCCAGTCTCACTATCCTTTATAGCATGCCCCCAGTCTCACTATCCTTTATAGCATGCCCCCAGTCTCACTATCCTTTATAGCATGCCCCTGGTCTCACTATCTTTTATAGCATGCCCATAGTCCCACTATCCTTTATAGCATGCCTCCAGTCTCAGTTGCCTTTATAGTATGCCCATAGCCTCATTATCCTTTATCACTTATGGTGGTGTACACAGTACACAATACAGTGCATCTGTAGTACAGTTAAAAATACAGTGCAGGCGGTGTACACAGTATCTAATACAGTGTGTATAGTTTCTACTACACTTCTGGTGGTGTACACAGTATACAATACAGTGCAGCCATAGTACAGTTTCTAATACACTGCAGACGGTGTACACAGTATCTAATACAGTGTGTACAATTTCTACTACACTTCTGGTGGTGTATACAATACAGTGCAGCAGCCGTTTTACAGTTGCTAATACAGTGCAGGCAGTGTACACAGTATCTAATACAGTGTAGTTTGGTGTTACAAAACAAAAAATACATCATGTCCGCAAAGCCAAGAAGAGGCAGACGCTCACAAGCCACTAAAAGAGGGCAAGCAGCCTCTGTGTCTACAGTCAACAGTGCTGGTCATGGACATGATGCATCCTCTGCAGGTGGCCGTGGGGCATGCTTGTCCTTTTCTTCTGCTGCAGGCCATGTTATTGAGCCAGAACATGCAGAAGAGTTGGTGGAGTGGATAACAAAGCCATCCACATCCTCCTCATCCTGTCACCTAGGATCAGAGTAGTTTGCCTTCCAACGTAGCTGTCAAAGCGGCCTATTCCACCAGCTCCTTGTCCATAGTCACTCCTTCCGTACCCCCCCCCCCCCCCAGAATTTTTCAACCATAGTGTCAGGTACATGCTGCTGGAGGATGTGCAGCGATTTGAAGGCTACGATGTTTGTTCCCTGGTTAAGGAAGGGAGTAAAGTGAGCCTAGATAGAGGCTGTGCCCAAGAAGGACAAGAAACTGGCAGCCATGTTCCCCCAGCTGCAGCATACTGCCAAGTTTGCTCCAGTGACAAGGAGGGAGGGGATGATGAGGTCAGTGACTGTACTTGGATGCCTGAGAGAAGGAGGAGGCACAATTCCAACAAGGCAGGATGTCCTTTAGGGGGAAGCCACCCTATTACATCACACCGCAAGAGCTCCGCAGGTGCAGGGCGCTGCTGACTCCCCGCTGACTTTTAAAAGTTCCTTGAGGTGCAGCAGATTGCACTGCTGCTATTTGTAACCTATGTCTGAAGCTGATCAAGTGTGGCCAGAACAGCAGCCGCTTGGGCACCACATGCTTGACCAGACATATGACGACCTGCCATGCAATCCGTTGGCAACAGCACTTGAAAGACCCACATAAAAAAAAAAAGGCAGACTTCTTCTTGCTCCTCATCTGGGATCTCCAACTCTACAATACCTCCAGTCCTCTCAAAAACCAGCACCGAGAGGAATGAAGTTATATAAATAGGTGTCCCAAGTACTTGCAGCCAATCTGCTAGCAGTACACCACCATCTGATTTTAGCAGGCAAATTTCCCTACGCCAGTTGCTAAACCGTAAAAACAAATTTGGTCTCAGCCATCCACATGCTCAGCATCTAAATGCTAGCTTGGCCAAATTTATAGCACTGCAACTGCTGTCTTTTCCGCTGGTAAGCCTTCTTTCGTGAATTTGTGTAATGTGCTGTACATCAGTGGCAGGTTCCAAAGTGCCATTTCTTTTCAAGGAAACCCATTCTGTTTTGGCCTTGTTGGACAGGGAGGTCAGCAGTAAGGTTCATATTACTGCTGAATCATGGTCCAGCAGGCATGGGCAGGAGCGTTACCTTTCCTTCTCGGCGAACTGGGTAACTCTGCTGGCAGCTGGTAAGGATGCACAACAGGGTTCAGTGTTCATGGAGCTTGTTCTGCCGCCACACCTCAAAAATGCTAGTGGTGATTCTGACACAGCTCTCTCATCCACCCTCTCCTCTTCCTCTATGGCCTCTTCTGCAGATTTGTCCTCTGAACCAGTGGTGCTCTGTAAGCATTCAAGGAGCTACGCAAGCAGTCAGGCTAAAAGATGCCATGCGGTGCTTGGGTTGGTCTGCCTAGGGGACAGGAGCCACACCAGAGCAGAGATTCTGTCAGCTCTGCAGGGGCAGGCTCAGAGGTGGTTGACGCCATGCCAGCTTCATCCAGGAATGGTTGTATGCAAAAGTGTCCGATGTGTCTGCCATAATGTCGCAGTCACAATAAAAATCTCTGATCGCTGCCATTACTAGTAAAAAATAAAATATTAATAAAAATGCCATAAAACTATCCCCTATTTTGTAGATGCTATAACTTTTGCACAAATCGATCAATAAACGCTTATTGTGATTTTTTTTACCAAAAATATGTAGAAAAATATGCATCGGCCTAAACTGAGGGGAAAAAAAGCTTTTTTACATATTTTTGGGGGATAATTATTATAGCAAAAAGTAAACAATATTGAATTTTTTCAAAATTGTTGCTCTATTTTTGTTTATAGCGCTTATCCCTATCAAGGATGATCAGTGGAGTCAGGATGCACCGGCACTCAATTTTGAGTGCCATGGCAAAGGCTATGAATACTTCTGTACATGTATTATTTTTAATACATTTGCAAAGATTTCATTGTCATCATGGGGTATTGTTTGTAGAGGTTTGAGAAAAATAATGACATTTAAAATGTGGAAAAAGTGAAGTGATCTGAATGAACTGTATAGGTATCACGGTCTTGAAGTGGAGGGGTGGTCTCCGTCCCAGCAGGTTTTGTTATATGTGCTCCAACGTGGAGACTCTCAATACTATAGAATTAGGACCACAGTATAAGAGGAACCTTGGCATGGGCACTGTGGCTTTCACATATATTTGAAAATGTGTGCAATGAAACCCTCTGTTTTTAACATGAACTGTTGGACAGGGTCAGTTTGGTTTGTTTGCAGGCTAACTGGTAAGTGATCTGGGAAATGTTCGTTTTTTTTGCCATGTAACACTTTGTCCCCGTCTTTCTAGGTGGTGTTGTCCCTGAGATAGCATGGTCAACAGCGCCCCCTCCCCCCACTGCTGTACAACTATGCACCCAGCAAGAAGACAAATATTTAATGACTGGTGAGAAACAGCACTTGCCTTGGCACCAGGCACCTCCCCAAGACAAACCAAGGGAGTTGGATTGCTGGGTACAAGACATGCTTAACCACTTCCATACCAGGCACTTACGCACCTTCCCGCCCAAGCCAATTTTCAGCTTTCAGCACTGTCGCAATTTGAATGACAATTGCGCGGTCATGCTACACTGCACCCAAACAAAATTGGCGTCCTTTTTTCCCCACAAATAGAGCTTTCTTTTGGTGGTATTTGATCACCTCTGCGATTTTTTATTTTTGCGCAACAACTAAAAATAGAGCGAAGATTTTGAAAAAAAAATAAAGTTTTTATTTTTTTCTGTTAATTTTTTTGTAAATGAGTATGTTTTCTCTTTCAATTACGGGCACTGATATGGTGGCACTGATGGGCACCGATGAGGTGGCACTGATGAGGTAGTTCTGATGGGCGCCAATTAGGTAGCACTGATGGGCACTGATAGGCGGCGCTGGTATGGGGCACTGATGGGCACTCATGGGCGGCACTGATGGGCACTCATAGGCGGCACAGATGGGCACTCATAGGCGGCACAGATGGGCACTCATAGGCGGCACAGGTGGGCACTCATAGGCGGCACAGGTGGGCACTCATAGGCGGCACAGGTGGGCACTGATAGGTGGCACAGGTGGGCACTGATAGGTGGGCACTGGGCATGGATTGGCACTGACAATCACTGAGGGGTGGCACTGATGGATCAATGTTGCCAATCAGTGCCCATGTGTGGGCACTGATTGGCATCATTTATTTTTTTACTGCCCCCCTTCTTTTTTTTTTTCCTTTATTATTTTTTAGTACCCTGGTGGTCTAGTGTGGCGATCCGAGGGGGGGCTGCGCTGATAAACAATCAGCGCGAACCCCCCCTGTCACCGATCGCCGCGCTGCGCGCCCGCACGGGCGCGTGCGGCATGAAATCGTGCTAGACGTTTGAGAACGGCCAGTCACGATTTCATAACCACTTCCCGGCCGTAAATCTGTTATTGGCCGGGCGGGAAGTGGTTAAATGGTTCTAAAGCCCAAAGATTTTTTTTTACATTAAAATGATTGTAAGGCTTCATGTTTTTCCTCTTATCAGATAACCCTCTAGGAGAAGCGCTCTCCAGGGTTTACCTCACAGGTGCACTCCCGAGTCCAGCATTTGTGTCCATAGAGAAGAATGCCGGACTCAGCCAATGGCTGTGCTGCTATGAATCTATCCAATGTTAGGACGATGCTGTGTGTGTGGTCAGTATATAAACATGCATGTCAGGAGAAACAGAATTGGTGAGGCACAGAGGGTCAAATCTTGACACCACATCCCTTGTAAACAAAATTGAATATGGGAATTGGAGGGGTAACTAACCCCGGGACTTTAAAGGTGTCCAATGCATGTCGGGAGGGTGCTATGTGTTTGGTCAGTATATAAACATGCATGTCAGGAGGGTGCTGTGTGTGTGGTCAGTATATAAACATGCATGTCAGGAGGGTGCTGTGTGTGTGGTTAGTATGTGTAAGGGCTGGCCGCAGGCAGGTATTTGTGGGAGGAGTCTGCTGAGTACTTAAGGCTCCTCCTACGTCGGGTCCGGTGTTGGCGCCATGTCAGGTTTCCCACCCACCC
The DNA here is from genome assembly GCA_029574335.1 of Rana kukunoris. Taxonomy (NCBI): domain Eukaryota; kingdom Metazoa; phylum Chordata; class Amphibia; order Anura; family Ranidae; genus Rana; species Rana kukunoris. The sequence continues at coordinate 112,446,924 of CM056049.1, read as the reverse complement.
GTTCCCCCAGCTTCACACACACCATTTCTCTTTGTACTTTTTCTTATTCTCATATTCAGGGTATGCCCTCTTGTAGGCATACCGACCAGCTAGGCCAAGGCACACCTTAGGCCTTGGTTGCTAGGGTGATCACAGTTCATACTTGAAGACACTGACTACATATAAACATGCATGTCAGGAGGGTGCTGTGTGTGTGTGTGTGGTCAGTATATAAACATGTATGTCAGGAGGGTGCTGTGTGTGTGGTCAGTATATAAACATGTATGTCAGGAGGGTGCTGTCTGTGGTCAGTATATAAACATGTATGTCAGGAGGGTGCTGTCTGTGGTCAGTATATAAACATGTATGTCAGGAGGGTGCTGTGTGTGTCTGGTCAGTATATAAACATGTATGTCAGGAGGGTGCTGTGTGTGTGTGTGTGGTCAGTATATAAACATGTATGTCAGGAGGGTGCTGTGTGTGTGTGGTCAGTATATAAACATATATGTCAGGAGGGTGCTGTGTGTGTGGTCAGTATATAAACATGTATGTCAGGAGGGTGCTGTGTGTGTGGTCAGTATATAAACATGTATGTCAGGAGGGTGCTGTGTGTGGTCAGTATATAAACATGTATGGCAGGAGGGTGCTGTGTGTGGTCAGTATATAAACATGTATGTCAGGAGGGTGCTGTGTGTGTGTGTGGTCAGTATATAAACATGTATGTCAGGAGGGTGCTGTGTGTGTGGTCAGTATATAAACATGTATGTCAGGAGGGTGCTGTCTGTGGTCAGTATATAAACATGTATGTCAGGAGGGTGCTGTGTGTGTCTGGTCAGTATATAAACATGTATGTCAGGAGGTTGCTGTGTGTGTGGTCAGTATATAAACATGTATGTCAGGAGGGTGCTGTGTGTGGTCAGTATATAAACATGTATGTCAGGAGGGTGCTGTGTGTGTGTGTGGTCAGTATATAAACATGTATGTCAGGAGGGTGCTGTGTGTGGTCAGTATATAAACATGTATGTCAGGAGGGTGCTGTGTGTGTGGTCAGTATATAAACATGTTTGTCAGGAGGGTGCTGTGTGTGTGGTCAGTATATAAACATGCATGTCAGGAGGGTGCTGTGTGTGTGGTTAGTATGTGTAAGGGCTGGCCGCAGGCAGGTATTTGTGGGAGGAGTCTGCTGAGTACTTAAGGCTCCTCCTACGTCGGGTCCGGTGTTGGCGCCATGTCAGGTTTCCCACCCACCCGTTCCCCCAGCTTCACACACACCATTTCTCTTTGTACTTTTTCTTATTCTCATATTCAGGGTATGCCCTCTTGTAGGCATACCGACCAGCTAGGCCAAGGCACACCTCAGGCCTTGGTTGCTAGGGTGATCACAGTTCATACTTGAAGATACTGACTACATATAAACATGCATGTCAGGAGGGTGCTGTGTGTGTGTGTGTGGTCAGTATATAAACATGTATGTCAGGAGGGTGCTGTGTGTGTGGTCAGTATATAAACATGTATGTCAGGAGGGTGCTGTCTGTGGTCAGTATATAAACATGTATGTCAGGAGGGTGCTGTCTGTGGTCAGTATATAAACATGTATGTCAGGAGGGTGCTGTGTGTGTCTGGTCAGTATATAAACATGTATGTCAGGAGGGTGCTGTGTGTGTGTGTGTGGTCAGTATATAAACATGTATGTCAGGAGGGTGCTGTGTGTGTGTGGTCAGTATATAAACATATATGTCAGGAGGGTGCTGTGTGTGTGGTCAGTATATAAACATGTATGTCAGGAGGGTGCTGTGTGTGTGGTCAGTATATAAACATGTATGTCAGGAGGGTGCTGTGTGTGGTCAGTATATAAAACATGTATGGCAGGAGGGTGCTGTGTGTGTGTCAGTATATAAACATGTATGTCAGGAGGGTGCTGTGTGTGTGTGTGGTCAGTATATAAACATGTATGTCAGGAGGGTGCTGTGTGTGTGGTCAGTATATAAACATGTATGTCAGGAGGGTGCTGTCTGTGGTCAGTATATAAACATGTATGTCAGGAGGGTGCTGTGTGTGTCTGGTCAGTATATAAACATGTATGTCAGGAGGTTGCTGTGTGTGTGGTCAGTATATAAACATGTATGTCAGGAGGGTGCTGTGTGTGGTCAGTATATAAACATGTATGTCAGGAGGGTGCTGTGTGTGTGTGTGGTCAGTATATAAACATGTATGTCAGGAGGGTGCTGTGTGTGGTCAGTATATAAACATGTATGTCAGGAGGGTGCTGTGTGTGTGGTCAGTATATAAACATGTGTGTGTGGTCATATATAAACATGTCAGGAGGGTGCTGTGTGTGGTCAGTATATAAACATGTATGTCAGGAGGGTGCTGTGTGTGTGTGTGGTCAGTATATAAACATGTATGTCAGGAGGGTGCTGTGTGTGGTCAGTATATAAACATGTATGTCAGGAGGGTGCTGTGTGTGTGGTCAGTATATAAACATGTTTGTCAGGAGGGTGCTGTGTGTGTGGTCAGTATATAAACATGCATGTCAGGAGGGTGCTGTGTGTGTGGTTAGTATGTGTAAGGGCTGGCCGCAGGCAGGTATTTGTGGGAGGAGTCTGCTGAGTACTTAAGGCTCCTCCTACGTCGGGTCCGGTGTTGGCGCCATGTCAGGTTTCCCACCCACCCGTTCCCCCAGCTTCACACACACCATTTCTCTTTGTACTTTTTCTTATTCTCATATTCAGGGTATGCCCTCTTGTAGGCATACCGACCAGCTAGGCCAAGGCACACCTCAGGCCTTGGTTGCTAGGGTGATCACAGTTCATACTTGAAGATACTGACTACATATAAACATGCATGTCAGGAGGGTGCTGTGTGTGTGTGTGTGTGGTCAGTATATAAACATGTATGTCAGGAGGGTGCTGTGTGTGTGGTCAGTATATAAACATGTATGTCAGGAGGGTGCTGTCTGTGGTCAGTATATAAACATGTATGTCAGGAGGGTGCTGTCTGTGGTCAGTATATAAACATGTATGTCAGGAGGGTGCTGTGTGTGTCTGGTCAGTATATAAACATGTATGTCAGGAGGGTGCTGTGTGTGTGTGTGTGGTCAGTATATAAACATGTATGTCAGGAGGGTGCTGTGTGTGTGTGGTCAGTATATAAACATATATGTCAGGAGGGTGCTGTGTGTGTGGTCAGTATATAAACATGTATGTCAGGAGGGTGCTGTGTGTGTGGTCAGTATATAAACATGTATGTCAGGAGGGTGCTGTGTGTGGTCAGTATATAAACATGTATGGCAGGAGGGTGCTGTGTGTGGTCAGTATATAAACATGTATGTCAGGAGGGTGCTGTGTGTGTGTGTGGTCAGTATATAAACATGTATGTCAGGAGGGTGCTGTGTGTGTGGTCAGTATATAAACATGTATGTCAGGAGGGTGCTGTCTGTGGTCAGTATATAAACATGTATGTCAGGAGGGTGCTGTGTGTGTCTGGTCAGTATATAAACATGTATGTCAGGAGGTTGCTGTGTGTGTGGTCAGTATATAAACATGTATGTCAGGAGGGTGCTGTGTGTGGTCAGTATATAAACATGTATGTCAGGAGGGTGCTGTGTGTGTGTGTGGTCAGTATATAAACATGTATGTCAGGAGGGTGCTGTGTGTGGTCAGTATATAAACATGTATGTCAGGAGGGTGCTGTGTGTGTGGTCAGTATATAAACATGTTTGTCAGGAGGGTGCTGTGTGTGTGGTCAGTATATAAACATGCATGTCAGGAGGGTGCTGTGTGTGTGGTTAGTATGTGTAAGGGCTGGCCGCAGGCAGGTATTTGTGGGAGGAGTCTGCTGAGTACTTAAGGCTCCTCCTACGTCGGGTCCGGTGTTGGCGCCATGTCAGGTTTCCCACCCACCCGTTCCCCCAGCTTCACACACACCATTTCTCTTTGTACTTTTTCTTATTCTCATATTCAGGGTATGCCCTCTTGTAGGCATACCGACCAGCTAGGCCAAGGCACACCTCAGGCCTTGGTTGCTAGGGTGATCACAGTTCATACTTGAAGATACTGACTACATATAAACATGCATGTCAGGAGGGTGCTGTGTGTGTGTGTGTGGTCAGTATATAAACATGTATGTCAGGAGGGTGCTGTGTGTGTGGTCAGTATATAAACATGTATGTCAGGAGGGTGCTGTCTGTGGTCAGTATATAAACATGTATGTCAGGAGGGTGCTGTCTGTGGTCAGTATATAAACATGTATGTCAGGAGGGTGCTGTGTGTGTCTGGTCAGTATATAAACATGTATGTCAGGAGGGTGCTGTGTGTGTGTGTGTGGTCAGTATATAAACATGTATGTCAGGAGGGTGCTGTGTGTGTGTGGTCAGTATATAAACATATATGTCAGGAGGGTGCTGTGTGTGTGGTCAGTATATAAACATGTATGTCAGGAGGGTGCTGTGTGTGTGGTCAGTATATAAACATGTATGTCAGGAGGGTGCTGTGTGTGGTCAGTATATAAACATGTATGGCAGGAGGGTGCTGTGTGTGGTCAGTATATAAACATGTATGTCAGGAGGGTGCTGTGTGTGTGTGTGGTCAGTATATAAACATGTATGTCAGGAGGGTGCTGTGTGTGTGGTCAGTATATAAACATGTATGTCAGGAGGGTGCTGTCTGTGGTCAGTATATAAACATGTATGTCAGGAGGGTGCTGTGTGTGTCTGGTCAGTATATAAACATGTATGTCAGGAGGTTGCTGTGTGTGTGGTCAGTATATAAACATGTATGTCAGGAGGGTGCTGTGTGTGGTCAGTATATAAACATGTATGTCAGGAGGGTGCTGTGTGTGTGTGTGGTCAGTATATAAACATGTATGTCAGGAGGGTGCTGTGTGTGGTCAGTATATAAACATGTATGTCAGGAGGGTGCTGTGTGTGTGGTCAGTATATAAACATGTTTGTCAGGAGGGTGCTGTGTGTGTGGTCAGTATATAAACATGCATGTCAGGAGGGTGCTGTGTGTGTGGTTAGTATGTGTAAGGGCTGGCCGCAGGCAGGTATTTGTGGGAGGAGTCTGCTGAGTACTTAAGGCTCCTCCTACGTCGGGTCCGGTGTTGGCGCCATGTCAGGTTTCCCACCCACCCGTTCCCCCAGCTTCACACACACCATTTCTCTTTGTACTTTTTCTTATTCTCATATTCAGGGTATGCCCTCTTGTAGGCATACCGACCAGCTAGGCCAAGGCACACCTCAGGCCTTGGTTGCTAGGGTGATCACAGTTCATACTTGAAGATACTGACTACATATAAACATGCATGTCAGGAGGGTGCTGTGTGTGTGTGTGTGGTCAGTATATAAACATGTATGTCAGGAGGGTGCTGTGTGTGTGGTCAGTATATAAACATGTATGTCAGGAGGGTGCTGTCTGTGGTCAGTATATAAACATGTATGTCAGGAGGGTGCTGTGTGTGTCTGGTCAGTATATAAACATGTATGTCAGAGGGTGCTGTGTGTGTGGTCAGTATATAAACATGTATGTCAGGAGGGTGCTGTGTGTGGTCAGTATATAAACATGTATGTCAGGAGGGTGCTGTGTGTGTGTGTGTGGTCAGTATATAAACATGTATGTCAGGAGGGTGCTGTGTGTGTGTGTGGTCAGTATATAAACATGTATGTCAGGAGGGTGCTGTGTGTGTGGTCAGTATATAAACATGTATGTCAGGAGGGTGCTGTGTGTGTGGTCAGTATATAAACATGTATGTCAGGAGGGTGCTGTCTGTGGTCAGTATATAAACATGTATGTCAGGAGGGTGCTGTGTGTGTGTGTGTCAGTATATAAACATGTTTGTCAGGATGGTGTGTGTGTGCTCGTTCTAAAAACATGTATGTCAGGAGAGTGCTGTGTGGTCAGTATATAAACATGTATGTCAGGAGGGTGCTGTGTATAGCAGAGTCCCCCCTCAGTATATAAACATGTATGTCAGGACGGTGCTGTGTGTGCTCGGTATATAAACATGTATGTCATGCGGGTGTGTATAGCAGAGTCCCCCCTCAGTATATAAACATGTATGTCAGGAGGGTGCTGTGTATAGCAGAGTCCCCCCTCAGTATATAAACATGTATGTCAGGACGGTGCTGTGTGTGCTCGGTATATAAACATGTATGTCATGCGGGTGTGTATAGGAGAGTCCCCCCTCAGTATATAAACATGTATGTTAGGGGGGTGCTGTGTGTGCTCGGTATATAAACATGTATGTTAGGCGGGTGTATATAGCAGAGTCCCCCCTAAGTATATAAAGACGTATGTTAGTCGGGTGTATATAGCAGAGTCCCCCCTCAGTATATAAACATGTATGTCAGGCGGGTGTATATAGCGAGTCCCCCCTCAGTATATAAACATGTATGTTAAGAGGGTGCTGCGTGCTCGGTATATACACATGTATGTTAGGAGGGTGTATATAGCAGAGTCCCCCCTAAGTATATAAACATGTTAGGCGGGTGTATATAGCAGAGTCCCCCCTCAGTATATAAACATGTATGTTAGGCGGGTGTATATAGCGAGTCCCCCCTCAGTATATAAACATGTATGTTAGGCAGTTGTATATAGCAGAGTCCCCCCTCAGTATATAAACATGTATGTTAGGAGGGTGCTGTGTGCTCGGTATATACACATGTATGTCAGGCGGGTGTATATAGCAGAGTCCCCCCTCAGTATATAAACATGTATGTCAGGCGGGTGTATATAGCAGAGTCCCCCCTCAGTATATAAACATGTATGTTAGGAGGGTGCTGTGTGCTCGGTATATAAACATGTATGTCATGTGGGTGTGTATAGCAGAGTCCCCCCTCAGTATATAAACATGTATGTTAGGAGGGTGCTGTGTGCTCGGTATATAAACATGTATGTCATGTGGGTGTGTATAGCAGAGTCCCCCCTCAGTATATAAACATGTATGTTAGGCAGGTGTGTGTATAGCAGAGTACCCCCTCAGTATATAAACATGTATGTTAGGGGGGTGTGTATAGCAGAGTCCCCCCTCAGTATATAAACACGTATGTTAGGCGGGTGTGTGTATAGCAGAGTCCCCCCTCAGTATATAAACATGTATGTCAGGCGGGTGTATATAGCGAGTCCCCCCTCAGTATATAAACATGTATGTTAAGAGGGTGCTGCGTGCTCGGTATATACACATGTATGTTAGGAGGGTGTATATAGCAGAGTCCCCCCTCAGTATATAAACATGTATGTCAGGCGGGTGTATATAGCAGAGTCCCCCCTCAGTATATAAACATGTATGTTAGGAGGGTGCTGTGTGCTCGGTATATAAACATGTATGTCATGTGGGTGTGTATAGCAGAGTCCCCCCTCAGTATATAAACATGTATGTTAGGAGGGTGCTGTGTGCTCGGTATATAAACATGTATGTCATGTGGGTGTGTATAGCAGAGTCCCCCCTCAGTATATAAACATGTATGTTAGGCAGGTGTGTGTATAGCAGAGTACCCCCTCAGTATATAAACATGTATGTTAGGGGGGTGCTGTGTGTGCTCGGTATATAAACATGTATGTTAGGCGGGTGTGTATAGCAGAGTCCCCCCTCAGTATATAAACACGTATGTTAGGCGGGTGTGTGTATAGCAGAGTCCCCCCTCAGTATATAAACATGTATGTCAGGCGGGTGTATATAGCGAGTCCCCCCTCAGTATATAAACATGTATGTTAAGAGGGTGCTGCGTGCTCGGTATATACACATGTATGTTAGGAGGGTGTATATAGCAGAGTCCCCCCTCAGTATATAAACATGTATGTTAGGAGGGTGCTGTGTGCTCGGTATATACACATGTATGTTAGGCGGGTGTATATAGCAGAGTCCCCCCTCAGTTTATAAACATGTATGTTAGGCGGGTGTATATAGCAGAGTCCCCCCTCAGTATATAAACATGTATGTTAGGCGGGTGCTCTGTGCTCGGTATATAAACATGTATGTCATGCGGGTGTATATAGCAGAGTCCCCCCTGTATGTAGACACATCCTCCCCCTCCCCCAGCCCAGTATCTGTGTATCTCAGGCCTTGCTCCGGCTCCTGTGTGTCTCCAGTCCGCACTTTCCTCCCGCCCGGCCCCCTCCTGTGAGCTCTCTCTCCCGGCAGCGGAGGGCGGGCGCCCAGCACACAGAACAGCCAGTTGTTTAAAAATCCTTCCAGAACGGTTTCAATTCCCCCCTCCTCCCCCCAGCTCGGAGGAAAGGAGAAGACGAAGGAGGAGGAGGCGGCAGTGTGCGCGCTCCGAGCCCGGCCTGCCGGGGAGGAGGAGGGAGAACACCATAGAGGGGGGAGGAGGGGAAGGAGGGGATCCGTCTGTCCGTCAAACTGGTTACCATGGCGAAGGGGCGGGGCCGGGTGCCGGGCGGGCCTATCAGGGAGGGCGCTGCTGGTGTCGCCATGGTGACGGGGTTGTTCCCGGGGAGGCTGTGATCGGTTGACAGGTGTGTGACAATCGGAGCTTTCTGCAAGCATGTACGCCAAAGGCAAGAGTAACAGCGTACCGTCCGACAGCCAGGCCAGGGAGAAGTAAGTGTCAGTCCGCCCGGGGGGGTGTACGGGAGGAGGGGGGCGACAGGGGGGGTACAAACTTCCTGGGCCGGCATGTGCGGGAGAGTGCGGGGACACACCGGGGAAAGTAAGTTTACTACCTGGATGGGGTCCCGCACTCATCCCACAACTGGACACAACTACAGCTGCATGGAGTTTGTAGTGTGCAAGAAGGAGAATGGAGCAATGTCCTCCTAGGGAGCAAGGGACTCCGATCTGATCTGTGCACTGGAGGTGCTGACAACTTTCCCTCTCTGTGTGCATGGGGTGCCAGTCCCTGTGTGTGTGCATGGGGTGCCAGTCCCTGTGTGTGTGTGTGTGTGTGTGTGTGTGCGTGTGTGCATGGGGTGCCAGTCCCTGTGTGTGTGTGCATGGGGTGCCAGTCCCTGTGTGTGTGTGTGCATGGGGTGCCAGTCCCTGTGTGTGTGTGTGCATGGGGTGCCAGTCCCTGTGTGTGTGTGCATGGGGTGCCAGTCCCTGTGTGTGTGTGCATGGGGTGCCAGTCCCTGTGTGTGTGTGCATGGGGTGCCAGTCCCTGTGTGTGTGTGTGCATGGGGTGCCAGTCCCTGTGTGTGTGTGTGTGTGCATGGGGTGCCAGTCCCTGTGTGTGTGTGTGTGTGTGTGTGTGTGTGCATGGGGTGCCAGTCCCTGTGTGTGTGTGTGTGTGTGCATGGGGTGCCAGTCCCTGTGTGTGTGTGTGAATGGGGTGCCAGTCCCTGTGTGTGTGTGTATGGGTTGCCAGTCCCTGTGTGTGTGCATGGGGTGCCAGTCCCTGTGTGTGTGCATGGGGTGCCAGTCCCTGTGTGTGTGTGTGCATGGGGTGCCAGTCCCTGTGTGTGTGTGTGTGCATGGGGTGCCAGTCCCTGTGTGTGTGTGTGTGCATGGGGTGCCAGTCCCTGTGTGTGTGTGTGTGCATGGGGTGCCAGTCCCTGTGTGTGTGTGCATGGGGTGCCAGTCCCTGTGTGTGTGTGCATGGGTGCCAGTCCCTGTGTGTTTGTTTGTGCATGGGGTGCCAGTCCCTGTGTGTGTGTGTGTGTGTATGGGGTGCCAGTCCCTGTGTGCATGGGGTGCGTGTGTGCGGGGTGCCAGTCCCTGTGTGCATGGGTACCTAACTCTGTGCAGGTCACTGTGTGCTCAGATTTTTGGAGGTCCCTGGGTGCTGTGTGCAGGTCCCTGTTTGTAATAATGCCTGGCTGTTCAGGTCTCTGTGTGTTTGGGTCCCCAGCCATGTACCGCTTCCTGAGTTCTATGGTGCTGTGTGCAGGTCCCCAAGTTATTGCAGGTCCCTATGTGTATGGATACCCAGCTATGTAAAGGTTCTTGGGTGCTGTGTGCAGGTCCCTGTGCTCTCGAGTGCCCAGCTATGTAAGGAACCCTGAGTTTTTGGATGCCCAGCTATGTACAGGACCCTGGGCTCTAGGGTGCTGTGTGCAGGTCCCTGAGTTTTAGGTCCCTGTGTTGTCGTGCTTGGTTCTATGTAGGTCCCTGTGTTCTCGGGTGTTTGGTTCTATGTGGGTCCCTGTGTTCTCGGGGTGCTTGGCTCTATGTAGGTCCCTGTGTTCTTGGGGTGCTTGGTTCTATGTGGGTCCCTGTGTTCTCGGGGTGCTTGGTTCTATGTAGGTCCTTGTGTTCTCGGGGTGCTTGGTTCTATGTAGGTCCCTGTGTTCTCGGGTGCTTGGTTCTATGTAGGTCCCTGTGTTCTCGGGTGCTTGGTTCTATGTAGGTCCCTGTGTTCTCGGGGTGCTTGGTTCTATGTAGGTCCCTGTGTTCTCGGGGTGCTTGGTTCTATGTAGGTCCCTGTGTTCTCTGGGTGCTTGGTTCTATGTAGGTCCCTGTGTTCTCTGGGGGCTTGGTTCTATGTAGGTCCCTGTGTTCTCTGGGGGCTTGGTTCTATGTAGGTCCCTGTGTTCTCTGGGGGCTTGGTTCTATGTAGGTCCCTGTGTTCTCTGGGGGCTTGGTTCTATGTAGGTCCCTGTGTTCTCTGGGGGCTTGGTTCTATGTAGGTCCCTGTGTTCTCTGGGGGCTTGGTTCTATGTAGGTCCCTGTGTTCTCTGGGTGCTTGGTTCTATGTAAGTCCCTGTGTTCTCGGGGGGGCTTGGTTCTATGTAGGTCCCTGTGTTCTCGGGGGGGCTTGGTTCTATGTAGGTCCCTGTGTTCTTGGGGGGGCTTGGTTCTATGTAGGTCCCTGTGTTCTCGGGGTGCTTGGTTCTATGTAGGTCCCTGTGTTCTCGGGGTGCTTGGTTCTATGTAGGTCCCTGTGTTCTCGGGGTGCTTGGTTCTTTGTAGGTCCCTGTGTTCTCGGGGTGCTTGGTTCTATGTAGGTCCCTGTGTTCTCGGGGTGTTTGGTTCTATGTAGGTCCCTGTGTTCTCGGGGTGCTTTGTTCTATGTAGGTCCCTGTGTTCTCAGGGTGCTTGGTTCTATGTAGGTCCCTGTGTTCTCGGGGTGCTTGGTTCTATGTAGGTCCCTGTGTTCTCGGGGTGCTTTGTTCTATGTAGGTCCCTGTGTTCTCGGGGTGCTTTGTTCTATGTAGGTCCCTGTGTTCTCGGGGTGCTTTGTTCTATGTAGGTCCCTGTGTTCTCGGGGTGCTTTGTTCTATGTAGGTCCCTGTGTTCTCGGGGTGCTTGGTTCTATGTAGGTCCCTGTGTTCTCGGGGTGCTTTGTTCTATGTAGGTCCCTGTGTTCTCGGGGTGCTTGGTTCTATGTAGGTCCCTGTGTTCTCGGGGTGCTTTGTTCTATGTAGGTCCCTGTGTTCTCGGGGTGCTTTGTTCTATGTAGGTCCCTGTGTTCTCGGGGTGCTTGGTTCTATGTAGGTCCCTGTGTTCTCGGGGTGCTTGGTTCTATGTAGGTCCCTGTGTTCTCCGGGTGCTTGGTTCTATGTAGGTCCCTGTGTTCTCGGGGTGCTTGGTTCTATGTAGGTCCCTGTGTTCTCGGGGTGCTTGGTTCTATGTAGGTCCCTGTGTTCTCGGGGTGCTTGGTTCTATGTAGGTCCCTGTGTTCTCGGGGTGCTTGGTTCTATGTAGGTCCCTGTGTTCTCGGGGTGCTTGGTTCTATGTAGGTCCCTGTGTTCTCGGGGTGTTTGGTTCTATGTAGGTCCCTGTGTTCTCGGGGTGCTTGGTTCTATGTAGGTCCCTGTGTTCTCGGGGTGCTTGGTTCTATGTAGGTCCCTGTGTTCTCGGGGTGTTTGGTTCTATGTAGGTTTCTGTGTTCTCGGGGTGCTTGGTTCTATGTAGGTCCCTGTGTTCTTGGGGTGCTTGGTTCTATGTAGGTCCCTGTGTTCTCGGGGTGCTTGGTTCTATGTAGGTCCCTGTGTTCTTGGGGTGCTTGGTTCTATGTAGGTTTCTGTGTTCTCGGGGTGCTTGGTTCTATGTAGGTCCCTGTGTTCTTGGGGTGCTTGGTTCTATGTAGGTTTCTGTGTTCTCGGGGTGCTTGGTTCTATGTAGGTCCCTGTGTTCTAGGGGTGCTTTGTTCTATGTAGGTCCCTGTGTTCTCGGGGTGCTTTGTTCTATGTAGGTCCCTGTGTTCTCGGGGTGCTTTGTTCTATGTAGGTCCCTGTGTTCTCGGGGTGCTTGGTTCTATGTAGGTCCCTGTGTTCTCGGGGTGCTTGGTTCTATGTAGGTCCCAGAGTGATGCAGCCTGAGTATGTTGAACTCCTATCAGCCGACTGGCGCTTTGTTATTGGGTGCGATGCTTGGAGGGAAGGAGGCAGGAGGAAGGGATGAGGAGAAGAAGCTGTGCTGGATGAGCACATAGAACTGTAGAGTGAAGGAGCAGAAGACTCGTACATTGTGCAGAGTGAATGTTTACTTGGTTGGGTGAATCTCTCTAAATACCCCATATGCCTGTCTATGATTGGATGACTATAGTGAGTGGAGCTTCCCCTGACCCGGGGTGCTGTGGAGGTCCCCAGACTTGTGTGGCCCCTGTACTGCCTGATTATAAATGATCAGCTCCTCTTATAAATTTTTAGGCAGGTTTGTCAAACTTTGCCATTGTTGTGCCCGGTGCTGTGCCCACAGTGATCATGTATGAGGGACACGGCTATCTGTGACGTGAGGAATGTTTCAGGAATAATCTTCTGATCACTTCACGTTGTATTTATAAAGCATTGACCTGCAGAGCCACCTTCGTGGTGTCACCAATGCAGCGTGTACTCGGTGTGAATTCCATCTGACTTCATTCTTTAGGTGTCATATTTTTTTTTACATGGCTCAGGATATGGTCTGTAAGTCGTTGAGGTTCATGCCACTCCTCATGCACTTTGGTCATCGGAATGCACCAGTATAGGGCAATACCCTCTGTGCCCATTAAGGGTCCCCAGGCTGGGATTTGGGGACTGTAATGGAAGTGTTGGGACTGAAGACGTTTCAGATGTGTGTTCTCTAATGGCCCTCACTGGGGGAAACTTTGCCAAAAACGACCAATCACAGTGTGGTACGAAGCCCTGAAATGGACACTCAAGTAGTTGGTGGTGGTCTAGTTTTTGTCCTATTCATAGGTGGCCATACTTGAAAAATTTTCATTTAATTTTCTAACAGTTGATGACGTTAAATGAAGGATTGTTTATGACCATAATAAGCTGGGGAAGCGTGGAACTTTTTTTTCTTTGTTTCTTATTTGAATGAACTTGAACACCAAATGAAATGACGGTGGGACTTTTCAGGGACTACTAACTTATATACAACAATATCTTCTTAATAAAGATATTCTTTATTATAGCAAATACTAAGGTTGTCCCGATGCCACTTTTTTAGGACCGAGTACAAGTACGATACTTTTTTTCATGTACTCGCCATAGTTTTTTCAAATTCAGTCATGTCCCTAAATTCAGCCATGTCCCTGATGCAGCCATGTCCCCCTGGACATATTAAAAAAAAAAAAAAAAAAAGTGGATCTATTTACCATGTGGCCAGATGGATCTCCCATGTGACTGGCAACAGATGGGACTTTGGGTTTTCCTATTTACACAGATACTTTGCGCTCCCTCAGTCCCTTCCACTCGTACAGTATTAAAACCTCTTATGGTACTCACTGTACTCTCCGCAGCAGTGACACCTATGCCAAAATCGGGAGATAGGGTCTCCTCCAGCCCCTTCCACTTCACATTCTTCACCAGCCAGCTGACATCTAGTCTCTGCCCCCCCCCCCAGCCATGCCATGAACTGAATGGGTGGCTGCGAAGAGGCCGAGTGGGCCACCGCAAGCTCCAGGGACAGCCCTGCTGGGTAGCCATGAAAAGGCTGGTAGAGCAGTGCGGGATTCAGGAACAGCCCAGGATTCGGTGACCCCTAGGCAAATTGTCATTCGACCCCCCAAGGGGGTCCCGACCCCCAGGTTGAGAACCACTGCTTTAGAGGTTATACTTTTATTCATGTACACATAAGTGATGGAGGCATAGCATTCAGGCAACAGATCACAACTATTTATTTCCTGCTCTGTGCAAAGTTATTCCCTTTTTTCAGGAGTATTAGGCGTTCGGGCATAGCGGACAATGTTAAAATCACCCCTCCAGTGAAAAACAAGGAGCGACTTGTCGCCGCAAATCGCGGGGACAAAACGCAGATTTCATGTCGCCGCAATACGCCGGCTCCCGCCTACGCTCAGGTGTGAATGCAGCCTTATTGCTATTCCTGTGACAGAAGAAGACCTAACCCGACATTTACCAGAATACTGTATCAGTTGTAGGTAGAACGACCCTTCAACTTTCCTTGATTTCTGTAGACCTTGAAACGTCAGATTTGGTCTTTCATACAAGTCAGCTTGACCCATTCCATCTGCGTTGTTATTAAATCAGTCTGGGTTCAGGTAGCAATTGAATGTTGTTTTTTTGACCGTTAATTGAGGTCAGCTTTATTCGGGAAAAAAAGTCACTCGGAATTAAGAAGGTAACTTGATGTCTGCTAAGATGGATCAGCATTATGTTTCTGGGGTTGTCGGTGTGTAACATGCAGAAGTTCTAATGCTGAAACTTGGGGCTGGAGCACAGAGATCACAGCCGGGGGCTTACTCTCCCTCTCCTCCATTTATAAAACAACTTGTATTCTTTTCAACAGATACAAAGTGTTCTGTGATTGGATAAGGGCATATGACCGGTATGTTCTCCCATTTCCCAATCACAGAACAGCTAGTATTCTTTAAAACTGACAGTCATGCCCCGTACACACAATCACTTTTTGTGATGAAAAAAAATGTCATTTTTTTTCATGAAAAAAAACGACATTTTTTAAACTTCATTTTCAAAAATGACGTTGCGTACACACCATCATTTTTTGAAAATGATGAACAAAGTGATGGCACTCTAAAGGGGAAGTTCTATTTGCCTTGAGGCTGCTTTTAGCTGGTTACTTGTTAGTAAAAGACGATTCCAGCTTTTTTGTCTGTTACAGCGTGATGAATGTGCTTACTCCATTATGAATGGTAGTTTTACCTCCCGTCTCCTAACTTGCTTCTGGGCATGTGCGGGTTTAAAACGTCATTTTTTACGTAGTTTTGCCCACACACGATCATTTTTTATGACACAAAAAATGACATTTTGAAAAATTACATAAAAAATTCGAGCATGTTCAAATTTTTTTTGGTCATTTTTCAGAAGACATAAAATGACATTTTGGCCACACACGATCATTTTAAATGAAATTTTAAAAAATGAAATTTTTTTTCATCACAAAAAGTGATCGTGTGTACGGGGCATTACATGCACAGGGAGTACATACAGAAAGGCCCGGATTCACATGCATATTTATGCCGCCGTAGCGCATCTTCTTTACGCTACGCCAGCGCAACGCAGAGAGGGAAGCATGGAATTCACAAAGCAAATGCTCCCAACGTTGTGCCGGCGTAGCGTATAGTCGTAGGCGTAAGTCAAAGTAGGTGGAAGTGGGCGTGATACATTTAAATGAAGCGTGACCCCATGCAAATGATGGCCTGAGCTTCAGACAAGTACTTAAAATGAACTGCGCATGCGTCGTACCTTGGACGCATCCCAGTGCCCATGCTCACAATCACGTTGAAACAACTGGCTAAGATACGTCGAATCACTGCCTACGACGTGAACATAACCTACGCCCAGCCCTATTCACATACAACGTAAACTACGTAAAATTAGACGATGTTCGTTCCCTGGTCCATACCTTTGCATGAGTTGCGCCTCCAATATGGGAAATAACTTTACGCAGGACGTAAACCTTACGCAAATCACTTAAAACATGCGCAAGCAAGTACGTTCGTGAATCGGCGTATCTCCCTCATTTGCAACGAAAATCAATGGGAGTGCCAAATGCGTCCAGCGTAACTATGCGCCCACTATACGCCGGCGTAGGCAAGTTACGTCGGTCGGATGAAGTCATTTTTTAGGCGTGTCTTAGTTCTGTGGGAATGGCGCACAGATACAACGGCGCATATTTACACTTACGTATCTCGAGCTATGTTGGCGTAAGTGCTTTGTGAATCCGGCCCATAGTGTCCTGGCTGAGATTTGGACTAGTGACATCAGTGCTGCAAGCATTACTTATATATATATATATATATATATATATATATATATATATATATATATATATATATATATATATATATATATATATATATTTTGGGCAAAATTATAAACGCAACCCCTAAAGATCTACGACTTTTTCTATGTACATAAAAGGCCCATTTCTGTCAAATATTGTTCACAAATCGAATGCCTAGTACACACAATCATTTTTCACACCAGAAAAACTGCTGTTTAAAAAATGAGAATATGTTCTCTTTTTTTTTTTCTCGCTGCAAATCGCATCGTTTTTTTCCCCTGCAGTTTTCCTATGGGAAACCCTGCACGGGAGCATACACACGGCTGGTTTTCCTGACCAAAGCTCTCCTGACAGTTTTCCTGTCGGGAAAACCGACCGTGCGTTCAGGGGAAAAGGGACCGAGCCAGTTCCCGGTTTTCTCGGCGGTCTTTTGACTGTCAGGAAAACCCGATCGTGTGTACTAGGCATAGGCCCAGGTTCATACTGGGCTGCAGGAATGATGCCGTGCGAGTTTAGCTGAACTGGCACAGTTTCACTCCCGATTTTGCCCTCGATTAGAGACATCTGTGCAGTTTATGCACAGATGTCAACGTAAATCGTGGGCCGAAATCACAAAAAGTAGTACAGAAACTACTCTTTGAAATTTGTGCAGCGCCGCATTGGGACAGTAAAAATCGCATGTCAAAAAGCACCAGTGTGAACCAGGGCTTAGACAGATTTGTGTGCAATGTTTTGAGAGAAATAGTCATAGAGCTTTAGGTTCAGCTCATGATAAATAGGGGCAAATACAATCATGTTTTGCATTTATAGTTTTGCTCCGTGTGTGTGTGTAATATAAATTATAATAAAAAAAAAATATATATATATATATAATTTTTTTTATGTTCAGTTGACTTTTCTTTACATTTTTGTCAGGTGAATAACTGGCATAACTCTTACATTTCTCCCTCCTCGTGTGCTTTGGGAATGTTTTTGTTTTTGGTGATATTTTTGTACATGTCTGAGTTGAGGAGCGATGTCCCCTGACCTCTGTATATTTATTTTGTGGAAGATGATGGGCGGATGGAATGTACTACTATCCCTTATCGTCACTGTTGACGTTCATTATGTTTGTTGTAGCAACATCCTGTGAGGTCATCACTAGTGATGTCATTGGCCAGTCTTCACATCACATCAGACCCTGTCCTGACACTGAACAGATTTATGTATTTTATTTGTTGGATGGCACTGAGGCCTGCTAGTTGCTTGTTTAAACGTATAGAATCCCCCTTTAAGATGCATTACACCCTGTGCACCCCTAGAAGTTGTTGCTATGCACAGTAACACTGATTTATTCATATACTGTGGCATGGTAATATTTCGATATTTTTTTTTGATTTTTTTTTTTGGGGTTGGTTCACCTTTACCAAAAATCTGTCTATGGAGATAAAGAGTGTCTATAGATGAAAAAATAAACGGTGTAGATTCTAAACAAAATGGAACACTGCCCTTGCTATATAGGTGTAGGCAATTTACGTACCTCATGATTTCTGACTGGGAAACTTTTAGGAGAAGCCTAGTGTTACTGCTCACCTTTTACCATGTGATGTGCAAGCTCTCAGAAGCTGAGGTCATAGCTATTGCATCATGGGATAGAGAATGGGATGTGAGGGGGTTTGAATCGGAGAAATGTCTCGCTCCTGTGAAGGTGAGCACTGATGCCGCGTACACATGTCGTTTTTTGCGATGAAAAAAAAACGACGTTTTTTAAAACGTCATTTAAATTGATCGTGTGTGGGCAAAACGTCGTTTTTTGTCTTCAAAAAAAGACCAAAAAAAAATTATGCGTTGCGAATTCTCTACAAATGCGATTCAATAAGTGCTAGTTTACAGCATTGCGTTGCGAATTTAGTCTCCATAGATATCAATGTTAATCATTTTGGAATCGCATTGTTGGTTCAGATATGTGCGAATTTCACTACACTACTCTCCACAAAAACCAGGAAGTACACTACTTTTTTTTTTTTTTTTTAACATTAGACATTAACATGATTCCATTGGCTAGAACATCAATTGCAGCTGTGTCCAACTTCTGAAATTTGCAGTAAATTCGCACCTCGCGTTGGACAAAAAAAGGAACAAATTCGCAACATATCGCAGCGCAGCAGTGTGAACCCAGCCTAAATTCTTGTACACACACTTAGGTTTTCGGATGACCAAACGTCCATTTTTTTTTTTGTTTCTCGTATCGAAAGTGAAGAGTTTACTCGCAATATGAAAATTTTGGTATGACAGAATACAAAGTCAGAAGTGACGTCATGTGTTGAATAGTTGTGTATGTATTCTTTCATCTCTGAGCTTGCTGTTACGAAAACCTACTAATGAAACTAAAATCCAACAAAAATGATATAATCTGCACATCTGACGAAAAAAGCAAAATCTGCTGTTGCAAGCACCATACTAACGACAGCTCGTCATACAGATTTTTTTTCATCTGATTTTTGTATTGTGTGAACGAGCCTTTAGCAACATTTTAGAAGCTTTCCAGTCAGGCTTCATGAGGTATGTAAATGGATTTCACCTATAGAAAGGGCATTATACAACTTCGGTCAGAGCTGCAGATGTCCGTTAAAGCTAGGCAGTTGTTAGGTAACCACTTTAGCTCTGGAAGGTTTGACCCCACTCATGACGAGGCCTGGTAATTGTACATTCATGCAACAATGTACACCAATAGAGCTTTCTTTTTCTGCTATAAAACATATCCAATAAGGCTGCTTTCACACTGAAAGCGCCCGGGCATCGGCATAAAAGCACCACTATTTTTAGTGGAGCTGCACTGTCCTTTTTGCGGTGCTTTTCAGCCATTAG
The DNA here is from genome assembly GCA_029574335.1 of Rana kukunoris. Lineage (NCBI taxonomy): Eukaryota > Metazoa > Chordata > Amphibia > Anura > Ranidae > Rana > Rana kukunoris. The sequence continues at coordinate 112,428,009 of CM056049.1, read as the reverse complement.
CGGGGTGCTTTTAACCCCTGCTAGAGGCCGAAAAAAAGTTAAATACACGCAAAGAAGCTGCTGGCAGGACTTTTTATTTATTTTTATGCCCTGCCAGCGCAGTGCCCCAGTGTGAAAGTACTCGGACTTTCACACTGGGATTGCAGATGAGGCTTTTTACAGGCGCTATTTTTTAATGCTTAAGCACCTGAAAAACGGCTCCAGTGGGAAAGGGCTCTAAAGTAAAAAAAAAACAAAAATCTAATTTCTTCATAAATTTTTAGCAAAATGTATTCTACTACATGTCTTTGGTATTAAGAGAGAGATTACTCCCCCTTGTACTGGCTCAGATGACCCAGGTTTGTCTCGCGATTGCTGCAATTGGTGCATGCTTGTCCAGCCACCTATTGAAGTCTATGGTCAGCCTTACAAAGGCTTTTTCTGAGGTCTGTTTATTTCCCAAAACCTTCATGAATTGTCGGTGGGGCATCAATGGGCTTTCCTTCTTTTTCTCCTGACGTGCAGTAAAGTAATAAAGCCAAATTCCTTTAAAGAACTCATTCTTACTTCAGCTTGTCTGAGTTGCCCTGCGATGTACCGGGCAGAGATTGCCATTTATCCAGCACTGGCATAGCACTTGCCTTTGATGAACTGTAGATAAGTGTTTTCTGCTGAATTGCCACAACGGAGCATCTGTCTTCCTTGCACCATGATAAGATTTGAAGTATAATGTTAAAAGTGAGAAGGGAAAGGGCATTCTGGTTAAATGTACATTGGGAAGACCCGCTGAGAAAATGTACAATGTTGTTATTCGGGGTCTTTTCATTTTCATGATGTAGTGAGCTGCTTCTACTGTCCATGGAAGGTCTTTGCAATGACAGTGTAGGTTGTCCGGTGTGATGAACATCATGTTTTCTATGTGGTGGGAGAACAAGGACTAACTTCGGAAAATGTTCTTCTGCATTTTTTAACAAAATTACAAATTCATAGAGTTTATGTTGTGCTGATAGGTGACCATTTCTATCATGTGGCTCTAGCCTTCCTACTATGCCGATCTATTGATTTCAGTACTTTTTCAGCTACTGTAGTGACCCGGAAGAAATCTGCAGATCAGGAACTCGGGAGTCCTGATCTTCTTACACATGATCGGATTTTCCAACAGGAATTGCGTGATGACAGGCTGTTGGCGGAAAATCCAACCGTTTCTACGCTCCATAGGACAATTGTTGTTGGATTTTCCGCAGACAAATGTTGGATGGCAGGCTTGAAAATTATCCATGGACAACAACAAACAAATGCTCAAAATCAATGCTCACCAAACACGACATTAGCAGAAGGTGCCCAAATGGTGCCGCTCAAGAGCTGAGAAACGACGTAGTACGTCACTACATTTGTGTTTGTTGGCCGACAATTGTGTGCTGTTTGTATGCAAGACAAAATCCAGGCACACGCTCTTTGGAAAAAAGTCAGACGCTCTGTCTGCAGAAAATCCGATCGTGTGTACGAGGCTTACGTTTTCTATAATCATTGCTTTTACTGAGCGACTTTTTTTTTTTCCACAAGAATGAATGCAAGCCTAGTGAAGAATGGTACATCGACTACAGACTAGATTTCCATTCTTCCTTATACTGCTTTTTGTTCGTTTTTTAAGTATAGCTAAAAGCAAAACTTTTTTTGTCTTAGTTTTAGATAGATTGCAGAGGAATTGGACCCCCTGTCAGTTTTTATTGCTGTCTGTGCTCCCGTTATGGAGATTTTATCTCTCCTGTTTACTGTTATCAAAAGTGAAAGAAAATCCCAAATTTTGGGTTGTCTCCAGAAAAGTAATAGAGGGGAAATCCTTCCAATGGGTACACTAGCTCTGGTGACCTGGGGGTCCCCACAAAATTCCCTTGGGCTGCATTCACACCTGAGCATAGCGGTTTGCAGCGTTTTTAACCGCAATATTTGCGGCTGTTTTACTGCGATTTGTTGCAGCGTTTTTTACCGCGATTTTGGACAGGTCTAGGGTCACCAATGTTAAAAAAAACGCTGAATTCGAGCGTCAAAAAAGGGTCCAGAACTTGTTTGAGCTTCAGGCGTTTTGGAGTGGAGATGTGAACCATCTCCATTGAGAATAATGTATTTTTTCCCCTCTAGCGTTTTGGAGCTTCATGCTTTAGGCGACAAAACACTCAGGCCGTGTACACACGGCAGAGAACCTCGACGGGCGGAACACATCGTTCCGCCCGTCGAGGCTCTCGGCCGGCCGTCGAAATCGGTGACCCGCCCGTCGGGAATGGCAACCAGCCATTCATCCAGGCGGGCCGTCGAGCAAAAAGAGAGCGTGCTCTCTTTTCGCTCGACGGGATTCCCGACGGGCGGGGCGAGCGCTCTGTGTACACACGGCCGAGGTCATCGCTGGAATGCAGCTTCCAGCGAGGTTCTCGCTGGTTTCCAGCGAGAACCTCGGTCGTGTGTACGCCGCCTCAGGCGTGAATGCAGCCTGCTGGATACACACTATCCAATTTTTTTTTTTTTTTTATTATTTTTCCTTCAGATTGACCAAAACCATGTAATATAAGGTCGAACCTTAGGAGTTTCAATTTGTATGCAATCAGGCAGGCCCTTTTTCTACATGGTTTTGGTAAATCCAAAGAAAATCTGACAACAAAAGTTTTGTGTGTGTAGGGTATTAGTTTGCAGGGATTTCCTCACTTCCTGTTTGGCTATAGGAGAGGAAGTGAAGGGAGATCTCTGCAATGGGACACAGATGATGATGGGGGGGAGAGAGATCTGACAGGTTATAACCAGTGGCAGTGGAGGGGGAGGGTGGGGCTGCTGAGTGTTGTGGTGCAGGGCGGTGACTGACAGCTGCCCCCCCCCCCTTCCTGCATCCTAAACCGCCCCCCCCCCCTCAATTTGTATGCAATCAGGCAGGCCCTTTTTCTACATGGTTTTGGTAAATCCAAAGGAAATCTGACAACACAAGTTTTTTGTGTAAGTGTAGGGTATTAGTTTGCAGGGATTTCCTCACTTCCTGTTTGACTATTGGAGAGGAAGTGAAGGGAGATCTCTGCAATGGGATGATGATGAGGGGGGGGGAGAGATAGAGAGATCTGACAGGTTATAACCAGTGGAGGGGGAGGGTGGGGCTGCTGAGTGTTGTGGTGCAGGGCAGTGACTGGCCTCTGCCCCCCCTTCCTGCATCCTAAAATGGCCCCCCCTCCCCCTGCCTCTCCACACTAAAACCGCCCCCCTCCCCCTGCCTCTCCACCCTAAAACAGCCCCTCCTCTCCACCCTAAACACCACTCCTCTCTGCATCTCCACCCTAAACAAATAACCTGTCTGTGTTTTAATGATGGGGTTAGTATGAAGGAAGTGTTCCTGTGTAACAATGGGGGGTAGTGTTGAGGAAGGGGTCCTGTGTAATAATGGGGAGAGGGATGGTGGTAGGGGGGATTTGTTTTGTTCAACCATGCCCCTTAAGCCCCTTCCACTGATAACAGTCTGGCCACACCCACTTTTTGGCGTGATGTGCCGCATGTTTACATCAGCCTCAAAGTCTAAAGTTGAGAGGTATGTACTCTGTCCTGTGATGCTGGGGCTGTATACTCTGTCCCGTGATGCTGGGGCTGTATACCCCTGTATACCCCTGACACTATGGGTGGAAGTTGGTGGAATAGAGGGGAGTGGGTAGATTCTATAAGGGGTGGGGCTTACGAGAAGTGGGATGGGTCAAAAGGGAGGGGTGGGGTCTGCCCCCCCCCCCATCTAAAACTTCACCAGCCGCCACTGGTTATAACCCTCCCTTGCTCTATCCAAAATGGGGGGGGGGGGGAGTTTTGCCTATAGTCCTACTTTAAATAATGTGAAACTCCAGGTTGAATGTGATCATAAAGGCGAAATGATATTGTATTTTCAGTAACTAATTTTTTTGGACCCCCTGCAGCGTTATGCCATATACACCACATAGTAAGCACATTATGGACGACTTTAAAATTGAGCTATTTAACAGCACGCTGTCATTCTAAGGCGGCGTACACACGACCGAGGTTCTCGCTGGAAACCAGCGAGAACCTCGCTGGAAGCTGCATTCCAGCGAGGACCTCGGCCGTGTGTACGCGGAGCGCTCGCCCCGCCCGTCGGGAATCCCGTCGAGCGAAAAGAGAGCACGCTCTCTTTTTGCTCGACGGCCTGCCTGGATGAATGGCTGGTTGTCATTCTTGACGGGCGGGTCGCCGATTTCGACGGCCGGCAGAGAACCTCGACGGGCGGAACGATGTGTTCTGCCCGTCGAGGTTCTCTGCCGTGTGTACGCGGCCTAACTCCCATCTTTGACCTGTCTTCCTTCCAGGTTCTCAATCTCTGTCTGTCTGTTTTGAATGTGTGCCGCAATGACGTTGGGGGTCTTCATTGTGGCAAGGCTCCCTGCATTTGAATGTGTGCAGAGCATCACTGCGCATGCACAGTGATGTAATTTGCTATTGCCGACGTGAATATCTCCAAAACTGAGATATTCTTTGTACCCATATTATAAGATTAAAAACAACATGAAATAGTGTAGCACTGCTGATTTATAAGAATTATAATTCACACTCTATAATTCATACTTAATTTGAAGAGTTGTGTATTATAATTCAACAGTGATACACCATTTAACGTTGTTTTTAGTTATTATAGTGGTTTGGAAACATTCTATAAGTGGTAGCAGCAGCTGAGTAATTTTTGTTTCTTTAACATTTTTTGAAGAAAGAGGTGGTAGCATACTAGCATTTATAGAATTATATTATAAGATTACTTGTAGGTACAATTTAACCATTTGCCCATCATGCTATAGCTGATATACGGCTAAAGCACGGCTCTCTAGTTCTAGGAGGGTGTCCCTGGACTTCCTCCTGAAAACATGCTTCACAGGCGCCCCCCTTGGCACGTGTCAGGAAGTGTCTGTCGGTGATCGCTGTGACCCTTGGACACAACGAATTATGGATCAGAGTAAAGGGCCAATCACTGTGCCCCTTTTACCATGTAATCAGCTGTGCCCAATCACATGTAAACAGCCTTGCCAGTTATCGGTTTTCTTTTCCTCACACGCCAATCTAACAGGGCACAGTGTGTATACGCAGGGGTCTCAAACTGGCGGCCCTCCAGCTGTTGTGGAACTAAAAGTCCCATCATGCCTTTGCCTGTGGAAGTCATGCTTGTAACTGTCAGCCTTGCAATGCCTCGTGGGACTGTTAGTTCTGTGACAGCTGGAGGGCTGCCAGTTTGATGCCACGTACACACGATAATTTTTTGTGATGAAAAAAAACGACATTTTCAAAAACGTCATTTAAAATCACCGTGTGTGGGCAAAACGTTGTTTTATGTCTTCAAAAAAACAACCAATTTTTTTTTTCAAAACATAGTTTTTTTGTCATAAAAAGTGATGGTGTGTGGGCAAAACGATGTTGAAAACGACGTTTTTAAACCCGCGCATGCTCAGAGGCAAGTTATGAGACGGAGCTTCAATGGAACAGAGTGCCGTCGAACTTGGTGTACGTCACCACGCTTTGCTAGAGCATTTTGGAAAAACGATGGTGTGTATGCAACGTCCTTTTGGAAAATGAAGTTTGAAAAACGTAGTTTTGTTTCATCACTTGAAACGTCGTTTTTTTTCATCACAAAAAGTGGTCGTGTGTACGCGGCATGAGACCCTAGGAGTATAGCATTTACACTGATAATCAGTGCAGTTTTATCAGTGAAGAAAAATGACTTATTTGCAAAATGTTATAACAAAAACTAGGATAACCTAAAATATGATAAAAATTCATATGGGTACAGTGTTGCATGACCGTGCAAGTGTCCTTCGAAGTTGACAGCGCTGAAAATTAGCCTGGGCAGTAAGAGGGCAAAAGTGCCCGGTATTGAGCTGGTAAATTATGAGTTTACTACTACTTAACAACCCCATATTAGCAAATGCTTCATCTGGTGGTCATTTTGTATATTGGGGAATGGGATTAGCATTGTCTATTTGATTGCAGAGGTGTGTTCGGATAGCCTTATGGAGATTCCAATGTTTTTACTTAAAGCGGGAGTTCCGCGGGTTATTATATATATTTTTTTGCATCGTTCCTGTGGTCTTACCTTTAATACAGCACTACCAGGGTGTCCCACTCCTTTAGCCGGCGTCATCACTGTCCCGGAGGAAATTATATTTTAGAAAAACATCCGAAGGTCGTTTCCATTTTAACTGTGGGCACTGTGAAGCCCACAGGGTATTCTTCCGGGATATGGTGAATGCTGACCTCCCAGCATTCAGCGCTCTATTCCGCGCATGTGCAGTGATGACGCCGTCGACACTACACTGTTGCCATAACAACAGCCGGCGTAATAAGCTCACTCCCCGTTGTGCAGACTTCTACCTTTGCTATCGGCTCTCGTTGCCGCCCACGTCACATGACATGCTTGCCGAGTCACGTGACCGGCGAGATCTCGCGGGATTAGAGCACAGCGTGTCTCCTGGGATTGTCAGGACTCACTCCCAGGAGACATAGCGCTGGTCGGGGGAGAAGAAACATACACGCCCACTCCCCGCGGTGGATTTTGATTGACAGGACAGAAACGGCAGCATAAAAAGGGTAAGGATCGAGATAAAAAAAAACTGATTATTTACTGTCTTTGGCTAGCAGTGCGATTGAGCAAAAGTGTAAATTTAGGGTGAACCTCCGCTTTAATATCTTTGGCTGGCCATAGACATTCACGCAGTTTTTGATGAATCGGCTAAAATCTGCGCCATGGGTGGCCTTGTTGGCACTATTTGGCTTGACAAAGTTAGATTTAGAAATTGCCTGAGCTAGGTAAAAAAAAAATCCTCAGCCAAGAGCTGATTATATTCGCTCAGATGCAGTCCCTGTTTGGGTATTCAGGCAGCCATGACTTTTATGGCTGTCAGAGTACAATAGCAGCCAGGGGAGATTTCCCATCCACACTCTTATTTTATTATTACAGGTACTTCTATAGTGCTGGTAATTTACACAGTGCTTTACATATATATTGTACATTCACATCAGTCCCTGCCCTTAAATCGACACTAAAGATAATTAAAAAAATAAATAAAAAATAACAAATATGTTATACTTCCACTGTGTGGCACGTTTTGCACAGTGACCCCGATCCACGTCTTCTGGGGTCCCTCGGCGGCTGTCATGGCTCCCCCTCTGTAAGAACTTTCCACCATAGGATGCATTAAGGTGAAAAAACATTTACCTTTACAACCTCTTTAAAATCGAAGGTCCCTTACTCGCATTCATACATACACCTACTAAGGCCAATTTACTTGGCAGCATGTCTTTGGAGTGGGGAGGAAACCCATATTGGGTCAAGGAGGACCTGCAAACTCCAGGCAGGTAGTGCCGCGGTTGAGATTCAAACCGACAACCCTAGTGCTGCCAGGCAGAAGTGCCAACCACTTAGTCCCTGTTATGCTCCTGGTATGGGTGGGGAAATCGATTTTGTCTTTTCTCTCATTCAGTTACCGAGAGAATAACTTTGCTGTGTATGGCTACCTTTTAGAAAGACTAACCGATTGCATAAAATTACTAACCTGTTTGCCAAGCTGAGCTTAGAGTTGATGTGGACCTGGTGACATTCATGTTTATTTGAGGAAAGGTTTTTTTCTTTAACACATGCCTTTGCCAGTTTGCTCTTTATTTCATAAAGTGAAACATTTTTGATTTCCTGTTATTGCAGCTGTATGGAGTAGGGTTGTCCCGATACCACTTTTTTACAAGTACCGATACTTTTTTTCATGTACTTGCCGATACCGAATACCGATACTTTTTTTAAATGTCATGTGACAGTTTTCTTTCTTTCAATAGATTTTTATTTTTTCAAATAAAGGATACAGATATAGTACGACCAAAGGCTGAAATTACAACCTCATAACATTCAACAAACCGGGCATATTGACAGTAACAATGACTCAATTGATTTCAAATTGCCCAACTGTGAGCTGGTTAAAGGAATCCAGCGAGCTTGATAACAGAGGAAAGGGCGGAAAAAGAAGTGAATATGGTGGTCTTGCGCTCGGGGGAATCCTGCCTGTCCCGGACACCCCTAATGGGATCATTCTGTGTCCCAGCCAGGCGCCTCCCGATCCGCCTCCCCCTATAAAAGTATTTGATAGGAAATTAGTGGGTTCGAATTTAGCTTCATTGAACCTCTAGCTCATACTCACGAAATAAGATAGGCCTATAGTGTTACCAAATTGCCCATATGAAAAACCGGACGAAGAACAAAGAACATTACCCTCTAGTCATACAACTGTCTTAAAAGAATAGAAGTAAGAAAAGAGAGAGAGAAAAGTGGGGGTAAGAGAAAGGGAAAGGAAGGGAAGATGTGACAGTTTTCAAACCACAATACAGACTAAGGATATTTTCTTTAGAATTATGAAGAACTCTAACTCAAGACATTATAAAAGAATAAAAATGAGTAAAAATGAATAAAAATGTTTTATTTTCTTGTCACGCAGTAGTAAAAAACTCAAAGAATTTTCACAGAACATGTTGATAAATACAAAAAAAGTATTCTATTTAGGCATCGGGAGCATTTGCGCGAGTACAAGTACTCCCGCAAATACTCGGTATCGGTCCCGATACCGATACTAGTATCGGTATCTGGACAACCCTAGTATGGAGTATCCTGACTCTTTATCTACATTTTATTTATACCTTTTACCCATTCTCATTTGTAGCAATCCGCTGTTGGCACTGACTACCAATCTTGCCCCATTCATGAACAGGCACCTCTTTCTAGTCTACTACAGTGGTAGGTAACCTTGGCATCTCAGCTGTGGTGCAACTACAAATCCCATCATATCTCTGCCATGCCTGTGGTTGTCAGTCTTGTAATGCCTCATGGGGATTGTAGTTCCAGAACAGCAGACATGCTAAGGTTGCCTACCCCTGGTCTATTATAACTAATTGTAAAGAACAAACGGTAGTTCTCTTAAACATGCAGTAAACTTTCCTGTATTGCACAGAATGCCCGCAGTTTAATATGTAACCATTCATGTAGCCAGCATTTATTTCCCAGAGAAAAATTTATGAAAACCCCAAAATGTGAGGCCGCGTACACACGACTAAACAAATCCGATCAAATCGGTCTGGCAGACCGTTTTGATCGGATTTGTCTCCTGGGATATGTTGGTTTGATCGTGTACACACGATCAAATCAAAATCTCCGCCGACAGGCGGCGCGGTGATGTGGTGGTGTCGTGACGCTGCCACGTCACCGAACCAGGAAGTAAAATACTTCTACGCATGCGTCAAATCCATTCGATGTATGTGCGGACAGATATGTCCGCTGGTCAGTGTACTAACCAGCGGACATGTCGGACGGACGGGTTTCCAGCAGACAAGTTTTAAAGCATGCTTTAAAACTTGTCTGCTGTATAAACCTGTCTGCTCGCCCGTACACACGATCGTCTGCTGAAACGGTCCGTCGGACCGGTTTCAGCAGATAAATTAGATCGTGTGTACGTGTAGGGCACTGTTCCATTGACAACTTTGGGGCAATTTCCTCTTGCTTACTGTAATGCAAGAAAATTTAAATTTTTTGTTTAGCAATTTTAGACCTCTTGGCTGGGTGTTTTCTAAAACTTTAAATGCCAAAATTACTTGTGTCGCCTTTATATACAGTGAGAGGGAAAAATATTTGATCCCCCTAGGGCTGCAACTAACGATTATTTTCATAATCGATTAGTTGGCCGATTTATTGTTTCGATTAATCGAATAATCGGCTAATAACCTTAAAAAAACAAACAAAAAGGCGATTTTGTGTGATTTGCATTTTTACATATTTTTTTTTGCCCAATTTGTTTGGCAGATTAAAAAACACAAATTGCTGCAAAAACGCATTACATGTTTTTCTGCAGATTCTTGATTAAAGTATATTGAACAAAAAAAAACGAAATAACATAGTTTTGCATTAAAATTTAAAGTCCTTGCCCTTTCCAAATACGCAGCAGCTGAAAAAATCATGGATGTGAACGTGTCCCATAGGAAAACATGGAAATGAACTGTAGTGTGTTTCTGCAAAAAGCACCAAAACACAGAGGTGTGACCCCGGCCTGAGATGTTTGGTAACATAATGGGGTTAAAAAAACAAAAATAAGTACAAAAAGAGCAAATAATCGCTACTGTAAGGGGTTCATTATTTACTGTGGGACAGTGAAAGTAATATTTATAGTAGCGATTTGCTTTTTTGTACTATAAAGGGCTAATTTTTTTTTTTTTTTTTTAACCCCATTATGTTACTGGCCGATTAATCGATTATGAAAATTGTAATCGATTAATTTCATAATCGATTAGTTGACGATTAATCGATTAGTTGTTTCGGCCCTAGATCCCCCTGCTGATATTTAAATTTTTCCCACTGACAAATGATCAGTCTATAATTTTATTGGTAGGTTTATTTTAACAGTGGGAGGCAGAATAACAAACCTTTCCAGAACGCATTTCAAAAATCTTATAAATTGAGTTGCATTTTAATGAGTGAAATAAGTATTAGATCCCTTATCAATCCGCAAGATTTCTGTCTCCCAGGTGTCTTCTGTACATGTAACAAGCTGATGTTAGGAGCACTCTAAGACCTCATACACACTATTAGATTTTCTGCAGATTTTTGTCTTCAGATTTACCAAACCCTTGTAATATGAGGTCAAACCTTAAAGGGTCACTAAAGGAATTTTTTTTTTTTTTTTTTTTTTTTTTTAGCTAAATGTCTTCCTTTACCCTAATGCAGTCCTGGTTTCATGTCCTCATTGTTCGTTTTTGCTGTAATGCTTCTCTGTTCTGCACACGTCCTGGTTGTCTGTTTCCTTATGAAAAAAAGTACTGGGAGCTTCTCTCTGTGGTCTCTTATCAAGAAGGTGTGATTACCGTGTGTCTAAAACCCCTCAGAACCAATCACTTTCATTTTAAAAACAAACACTGCCCTCTATTAGCTCTGTCTCTCTGTCCTTCACAGAAGCATGAAAGTAGATGAAAAACGAAACTGAAAGTGCAGGCACATTATATGATTGATTTTTATTCATTTTTAAAAGGAATCAGTTAACTATTATGTCTCTACTGTATACCCTGTAAACAGTAATTTCAGCAAAAAAAATAAAAAATTCCTTTACAACGACTTTAAGTGTTTAAATTTGTATGCAATCAGGCAGGCCCTTGCACTACATGGTTTTGGTAAATCTGGAGACAAAAATCTGTAGAAAATCTAATAGTGTGTATGGGGGCTTTAGACCTCTTTTCACACTGAGGCACTTTTGGGCTAAAAATAGTGCCTGTAAACTGCCTCTTCTGTAGCCCCATTGTGAAAGTCTGAGTGCTTTCACACTGGGGCGGTGTGCTTGCAGGACAGGAAAAATGTCCTGCAAGCAGCATCTTTGGGGTGGTGCTGGAGCAGTGTATACGCCACTCATTCACTGCCCCGCCCATTGAAATGAATGGGCACCGCTGCCGGAGCGCCTGCAAAGCACTTCGGTAGCAGCGCTTTTTGGGCGCAATCAACCCTTTCCTCTGCCACTAGCGGGGTTTAAAGGTCCCCCGGTAGTGGCCAAATAGCACCGTTATAACATCGGTAAAGCGCCACTAAAACTAGCAGGGCTTTACCGCTAATGCCCCCTGCCCCAGTGTAAAAGGGGTCTTAAAGGGAGTGCTCCTAATATCAGCTTGTTACCTGTATAAAAGACACCTGTCCTTAGAAGGAATCAATCAATAAGATTCCAATCTTTCCACCATGGCCAAGACTAAAGAGCTGTCCGAGGAGTTTAGCGATTGTAGACCTATTCAAGGCTGGAATAGGCTACGAGACCATCACCATGCAGCTTGGAGAGAAGGTGACAACAGTTGATACGATTTATTCACAAATGGAAGAAACACAAAATAACTGTCAATCTCCCTCGTTCTGGGGCTCCATGCAAGATTTCATCTCGTGGAGTTTCAATGATCATGAGAACGGTGAGGAATCATCCCAGAACTAGACGGAAGAATCTTGTTAATGGTCTCAAGACAGCTGGGACCATAGTCGCCAAGAAAACAATTGGTAACACCACTACACCGTGAAGGACTGAAATCCTGCAGCACCCAAAAGGTCCCACTGCTCAAGAAAGCACATGTACAGGCCCGTCTGAAGTTTGTTAATGAACATCAGAATGATTCAGAAGAGAACTGAGTTAAAGTGTTGTGGTCAAATGAGATCAAAATCAAGCTCTTTGGCATCAACCCAACTTGCTGTGTTTGGAGGAAGGGGAATGCTGCCTATGACCCCAAGAACACCATCCACACCATCCAACATGGAGGTGGAAACATTATGTTTTGAGGGGTGTTTTTCTGCTAAGGGGACAGGGCAACTTCACCGCATCAAAGGGGCCTTGTACCATTAAATCTTGGGTGAGAACCTTCTTCTAAAGCAGTGGTCTCCAAATTGTGGCCCTGGGGCTAGATGTGGTCCTTTTTTGCTTGACTTTATCCGGCCCTTGGGACACTATTCCTTCTACTGATTAAAACACTATTATGCCAACCAACACCACCAATGGGGCACCATTTCACTCACTAACAATAATGGGGCACTATTCCTCCCCCTAATATCAAATGTGGTGATGTTTAATCCCAGGAAAATATCCACAGTTCAGCCCCCCTAAAGTCTTAAAGACAATAAACTGGCCCTTTTGTTTAGAAAGTTTGGAAACCCCTGTTGTAAAGGGCATTGGAAATGGGTCGTGGATGGGTATTCCAGCATAACAATGACCGAAAACACATGGCCCAGGCAATAAAGGAGTGGTTAAAGAAGAAGCACATTAAGGTCTGGGAGTGGCCTAGACCAGGGCTCGACAAAATCCGGGCACCCGGTTGCAACTGCGACTAAAATGAGTGACCTGGCGCCCGGGGAAGCTTAGGCCTGCAGAAAGCCGCTGCCTCAATTACCGGCTGATGCAATGGGAAGGTGGGGGCGCACGGAGACTCAGGATACCCCATCCTGTGTCTCCGTGCGCCCCCACCTCCCCCGCCACGCCATCTCATCAGCTGAACAGTCTTGTGACTTCTATCAGTGTCAAGCCAAGCACTGGTTAAAGCTTGTAGGAGGAGTTTTCTGACTGACCTATGAGGCTGCATGACCCCTGACCCTCTGTCTGGACAGTACCCCCTCCGATGGCGGCCCTGACCGCAAAGAATGGCTTGGTCATCGAGGGTGTAAAACCTTCCGGTGCTGAAGTGCTGTGGAATGCCAGCCAAAAACGTATTTATTTTTTATTTTTGAATGATAATTTATGTTGGATAAAGTTGTAGCGTTTCATATTCTGATAAGACCAATAAACAGGAAACCTTCCTAATGGGATGCTTCTACCAGTATTCACTCTTCTTTCAGGGGCATGTTCTGTTGTGTCTGATAAGCAGTGAGGGCAATCCTCCCCAACTAGGGGCAAACCCTTCCACCCTCTTATCCATACCCAGGAAATAAGTTGTGGGTGGCTGAGAGGCGGATTGGGCAGGGGGGTGAAGTGACCCCTCTAATATTGCTGTGCTGTTTCTTGCTAGGTACGTCCCTCTAGTCCCCAGTAATGCACTGGCTGTGATCGTCTTCTCATGGAAAATACTATCATTTTCTGTTAACAAAAGGCACAAAAAAGAAACAGAAATTGCAAGGTGGTCGAGTTCTGTTTGACACTCTCTTGCAGAAGGGTGGATGTGAGACTCCGCCCCTATTTCTGGTTGCTATGGAAACAATCTATGTTCGGGAAATAATTTCAAATGCTAGCACTTGTCTGTTTAACCCCTGAAAGTGCCTGTGCACTGGCGAGGAGGAACCGTTTCTAATTTTATCTCCTGAGACACAACGGGCACATGTATTTCCAGTCCTGCAAATTCCTCATTGTGAACCTCCCTCTCCACCCCTTTTAAACCACAGTAAGAGCCACCACCCTGGGTACCTTGGGTGGCCTCTCTTTTCACCATTACACATGGCAAATTATAGGTGCCAAGTTTAATATTTTTTATTTTCCATTGATTTACAGATGAGTATGTGTCTGAACAGGCACAGTATTTAGCTGGCAAACAGGATTGAGATAGAAGTATATATTTGTGAAGCGCCTACTAATGGCCCGTACACACGATCTGAATATCGGATGAAAACGATCGAAGAAGAATCGTGTGACACTACTTTCGAGAGCCGATCACGACAGTTCATCCGATCTTATTCGATCGTACCGGTACGAAAATTTTCCTCGTACGATTGTACGATTTTCGTTTAGTCAGTATAGTTCTCGTCCGAAAATACAATACAAATACATTACAACACATGACATCACTTCCGATTTTTATTTTTTCTGTCGTACGAGAATTTTCGTGACTTTATTACCCTATTGCATTTCTACTTGCGACTATTTCGCGAAAAAAGTCATATGATCTGTCGTACGCTATTCGGTTCGCGTGTACAGGGCATTAGGGCTGATTTACACTAGCCGATTTGGTAAGGCCCCATGCACACGGGACACTGCTAAACGGACGTTCAGAAGCAGTTGGACGCTTTTTTCAATTGCTCCTGAACTCATTCAATGTTATCCTATGTGACCATGTACACAGGTTCCTTTTATTGCAGTTTTTAGGCAGTTGCGTTTTAACAGCATTACTTTAAAAGCAAAAAAATGGGTTCAGACGCAGACTTCCACGTTTCAGACGCTAAACGCGGTAGCGTTTTGTTTATATAATATATATATTTTTTTTAACGCTTCTAAGTGCTAAATGCGGCATGTAAACACAGCAAAACGGACGTTTTAATCGTGGGTTACTATCTGTCAAGTTTAATCATTTAGGAGCAGTTGTAAAAACGTACCGTGTACACGGAGCCTAAGACGCTGCGTTTTTACCATGTAGGTGGCTCAGTGTGAGATCTGGAAGGGAGCGTATCAGCACAACACACTTTACTTTTTTTTTTATTAACTTTATTTGAAACTGGAGCACTCAAACTTGTGCAGCTGTGCATGGTATCCAATCCGTTTCTAAGTTCAGCTTGTTCAATTAAAGGGGTTGTAAACCCTTGTGCGGTGCATACTAGCTCATTATGATTTTGCCTTACAGGTTTAAAAATAAATAAAAAAATTGTGCGGGTATACAACCGCTTTTAATGCATGGGATGCATTAGGGTGAAAAAACATGAGGGTTTCAACCCCTTTTAAGCTTTGGCAATAAAACCTGCTTGCTGATTGGTTTCTATCAGGGTGGATGAAAATCCTTTATGGGTGGTTGGTATGGAATTGGACCGTCTGTCCGTTTTACACCTGACTGCCATCCGATCTGCCAGATGGATGGGGAACGGATCCCAATCCATCTTTTTTTAGCGGATCAGGTGTTGGCGGGTGTCAATGAACATATGTACCTGCAGAGGAGGCTTGGAGGGTCCAATCGGGTCTACCCCAAGAACTGACAGTCCGACCTGACCGGTCCACTACTGTGAAAGGGGCCTTAGGTTTAAATGCTCATTTAGGTCTAGGGGGCAGTTAAAGGCACTTTTACTTATCTGATCCCCCCCCCACTCCACCCTGCAACTGATGTCTCCTCTACTCTGACAGTGAACTGTTCCTTGGCGTCAACACTGTCCATACAGCTCTATGGGCTTTGCATCAAACTGTTCTTGTCCATATGAAGCCAGAACATAGGAGGGAAGGGACGGTGAGGTTTGCCCTTACAAACTGCAGAAACATGCAAGAACAGAGAATCTGGTACATTAAAATTGCTGTTTGTGTGCCCCTAGAACTAAACGTTTGGGGCAGCTCCACTGCAGGGAGCATTCCCCCACCCCCCCTAAAGTACAGCTTTAAAACCTAACTCCAAGCAGATTTTTAATGGTGCCCCAAGAGGCCATGAAAGCAAAAAACACCCTTGGCTGTAATAATTACCTCCTCTCCGGTGCTGCCCCTCTCTGTATTCCCTTCTTGACCCAAGATATGGGGATGTTGCTTCATCTAGCGGTTTTCATCAAGAGGAACTTATTCCGTGTCTGTTTTATATACAACAACAATTTTATCAAGCTTTTAACTAGGTTTGAGCTGCTATCCCGAAGCTCTTAAAGCCCCCTTTAGTTCTGGACTGCATTTGAACACCGATGATAATGAGTGCTGGTTGTACATGAAACCCGTTGTTAGCAAGCTTTCAGAACACTGAAGTGTGCTTTATGGTTCTCAAGAGAGATGCTGGAAGTGTGCTGAATGCTTTGTAAATGCTTGCTGTACGTAGACCAGTGTTAACATACAGGGGGAGAAGCCAAAGATCTGCCTTGGGAACTGGAAGTCTGTATTTGCATTCTAAGTTCCCCAGGTTGAAGAGCTGGAGTTGGGGAAACAAAAGTACCTGTTGACCCCTTTTTTTGTTTTCTGCTTTTGAACTTTTACTAATTAATGAAAACCAAAAAATGTTTTAAAACTTGAAATGTATCTTCTGTAGAGCTGTACAAATAAGGAAAGGCCCATTTCTGCTACCTCCAGGCCCATTTTATCCCCTGCATAAAATAGCCAAGGTGTGTTGAGTAGTGAGCGTAGCTTCTGTATATATTCGGCTTGCGTTCCTCAGGGAAAGGTCTATTGCTACTCTGGGGATTGCATATGTACCATGACCCCAGTACCAGGACAGGAGGGATACAGAGGTGAATGTTGACGGGGAGGGGGGGGGAGGATACAGAGGTGGCTGTGGACAGGTGGGGGGATACAGAGGTGGCTGTGGAGGGGGGGTGCAGAGGTGGCTGGGGACAGGTGGGGGGATACAGAGGTGGCTGTGGAGGGGGGGTGCAGAGGTGGCTGTGGACGGCCCGAGGGGGTACAGAGGTGGCTGTGGACAGGTGGGGGGGATACAGAGGTGGCTGTGGACGGCCGAGGGGGTACAGAGGTGGCTGTGGACGGCCCGAGGGGGTACAGAGGTGGCTGTGGAGGGGGGGGTGCAGAGGTGGCTGTGGACGGCCTGAGGGGGTGCAGAGGTGGCTGTGGAGGGGGGGGTGCAGAGGTGGCTGTGGACGGCCCGAGGGGGTGCAGAGGTGGCTGTGGACAGGTGGGGGGGGGAGATATAGAGGTGGCTGTGGATAGGTGGGGGGGATATAGAGGTGGCTGTGGACAGGTGGGGGGGGGATATAGAGGTGGCTGTGGACAGGTGGGGGGGATATAGAGGTGGCTGTGGACAGGTGGGGGGGGGATATAGAGGTGGCTGTGGACAGGTGGGGGGGGGATATAGAGGTGGCTGTGGACAGGTGGGGGGATATAGAGGTGGCTGTAGACAGGTGGGGGGATATAGAGGTGGCTGTAGACAGGTGGGGGGATATAGAGGTGGCTGTGGACAGGTGGGGGGATATAGAGGTGGCTGTGGACAGGTGGGGGGATATAGAGGTGGCTGTGGACAGGTGGGGGGATATAGAGGTGGATGTGGACAGGTGGGGGGATATAGAGGTGGATGTGGACAGGTGGGGGGATACAAACAAGGCTGTGGGGGGGGGGGGGAGGTGGCTGCGTATGGAGGATACAAGAAAATGCTTGCCCAGTGTTTAAAAATGTCATCTGCAAAAGTGTCTGAGTTTTATAATAAAATTGCAGCTATATACCCCTTTTTAGAGTGCTTCTCGGCGCTCACGTGACCCACCGCCTCTCTCTTCTCGTATGACAATGGCAGGGGGCGGGGCCGAGAATGACGCCAGTCAGGAGGGGAGGAAGAGGGGGGCAGGGAGTCAGCTGAGCGGCGCTCTTAGCCCTGGTTCACATTGGTACGATTTGACATGTCAAATCGGTGGCAATGGCACTATCCTAATCGTTACGACACTGCATTTGTGGTGCCGCACCGTTTTCAAAAGGTCGGTTCTGTACTACCTTGTGCGATTTCAGGCTACGATTTGCATTGCATCTGTACAGAAACCTGAAATCGGAAAAATATGTACGTATTGATCTTGAAACGACATACACACAGCAATATCTTGCAACATACGAGCGTAATGGGGAGTATGAGTCCATATCTATACAGATTCAGACTAAAACTTCCATATTAGATGCACACAATCTCCATTGTAAGCTTGGGTTCAACCAAGGGATGAATCTGCCGGAGATCTAGAATAGGAGGGGAGGCAATGGGGGCGGGGGGGGTCATAATAGAGGGGGGAGGCTTGCTAAAATTTTACTCTAGGCCCTTCTGCAATGGGGATTTACCCCCTATAAAAACAGACCTATTATTTAAAGCGGGGTTACGGGCATATTTTTTTTTGCAAGCTAAAATGAATCCCATTAAATAGTCCCTAAAATATATTAATAGCTCCCCAATCGTTCGAGAAATCATTGCAAACACTTGCCTTATATCTGTATCCATCATATGTGTGGGCATGTCAGGCCCAGTTCCTTTTTCTTCCTGGTTTTCAGGGAGGGGTGCATACTGGGCGATGTTTTTTTAGGCACAGTAATGCCCAGACTCCTGGGAAATGAGTGTCATAATTTCCCAGGAGGCAATGAGGTCTTAGGACAGGAAGTTGAATCACCTAGGACCAGGAACTAGGCAGATTACGAAATCTGCCCAGTAACAGCCAGATAGAAGGGAGTAAACAAAAATATATAATTTTTTTTTTTTTACATTAAAGGCATTCTGTTAATAGAAAGTTCATTTTTAGGGTGGAACTCCGCTTTAAGTGACTGAAGACCTCTATATGGATACACAGGTTCAGCACTGATGATTCTGAAGACTATAGATAGGGGGATATATGGTGCCTTACATGCCACCCAGTAAGATGCCTGGACAGCGTTGTTCTACAAAGTACAACATATTAAAATGCTGGGGGTGTGGGGGGGACTGATGGGTGCACTAAAGTAATCCTGCGAGGATCCTCGTGCGCCGCCAAGATATGACTATACCAAATACAGATGCTGAGCTCCATACCAATACGGAGGTTCACTCGTGGCCTGTAACTGGATCTACCAGCCATGAAACTCAGTAGTCTGCATCTAACGTTTGTGTTACTGTAGGAGTGCCAGTTGTCATTCGGAGGATGGGGAAGCCCATACTGAAAGGACTGGTACTTTGTCAGTGCTGGGGAATTGGTCACTTGTGCCTTGTTTCCACTGCACGGAACGGTTCGGGTCAGCAAATTTGGAGCGGTTAGGATGGGACCGGTCTATTCTCGTGAGTGTTTCCACTGCAAATCGGACCGTCAGGGACCAATCCGGTTTTAGAAAAAATTCCTAGCGCGTCCACCAATCAGCGAGATGTATTTGTAGGTCCGCCCTAATGGAACCGTTCCACTTTCTCTGGACCCACATGAGAAGCAGGACCCTTGCTGGTGAGGTACGGTTCGCTTTTATGGCACGCTTTCACAATGGAAACACCCAAAATAGCGAACCGTACCGAACCGATACGCTCGGTGGAAACAAGGCATTGGTTTCCACACAAGGATTGTGAGGGTTTAATATGAAGAGACTGTTAAAAGCAGAACCGCCGAGTTTGATCAGTGAATTCATCAGAAAATATGTAAACTGTCTTTGGTATCTGTAAGAGAATTTTGAGTATATTTAGGAGTGATGCTTTTCATATGATTCACCCGTTGTTTGTTTTAGCTTAGTCATTGTGTAAGTTACACCCATGTCTTGGTTCACTCGTTCCTTTTTGTTGGTAAATTAAGTGTTGTGCCTTAACCAAAGGGCTTAACCACACACTGATCCCATGCTTCGATGTTATCCTTTCCTCAAGCACCTCTACAAAGGTGGTTTTCTTCTCTTCTTGGAAGTTCAAGGTCTAACGTGTATTCATTATGCCACCACGGCATCCAAAATAACAGTTTTTTACATTAAAAAAATGATTATATATATATATATATATATATATATACACTATATTGTAAAAAGTATTGGGACACCTGCCTTTACACGCACAACTTTAATGACATCCCAGTCTTTGAGTCCGTAGGGTTCAATATTGAGCTGGCCCACCCTTTGCAGTTATATCAGCTTCAACTCTTCTGGGAAGGCTGTCCACAAGGTTTAGGATGTGTCTATGGGAATGTTTAACCATTCTTCCAGTAATACATAGGCTATTTGCCACAACTAGCTGACTATACTGATTGTGGACCACGTCCCTGATACATAGAGTAAAAGCAGGTTCCTAGGATTGGGACTTTAAACGGACCACAAACTGTATTCTAGTAAAAATACAGTATTTATCGGCATAGAAAACACACACAGGCGTATAACACGCACCTTTTAATTTAAGATGGAGGTTTCAGGAATTTTTTTTACATTTTAAATAAAAGAAAATAATGGTCAATGTCCCTCTGCAGCCTCACAATTGCCCATCAATGCAGCTTGATCAATGCCCATCTGCAGCCTCCCCATTTCCATGAATGCAGCTTGATCAGTGCCCATCTTCAGCCTCACAATTGCCCATCAATGCAGCTTGATCAATGCCCATCTGCAGCCTCACAATTGCCCATCAATGCAGCTTGATCAATGCCCATCTGCAGCCTCCCCATTTCCATAATTGCAGCTTGATCAGTGCCCCTCTGCAGCCTCACAATTGCCCATCAATGCAGCTTGATCAATGCCCATATGCAGCTTGATCAATGCCCATCTGCAGCCTCCCCATTTCCATGAATGCAGCTTGATCAGTGCCCATCTTCAGCCTCACAATTGCCCATCAATGCAGCTTGGTCAATGCCCATCTGCAGCCTCACAATTGCCCATCAATGCAGCTTGATCAATGCCCATCTGCAGCCTCACAATTGCCCATCAATGCAGCTTGATCAATGCCCATCTGCAGCCTCACAATTGCCCATCAATGCAGCTTGATCAATGCCTATCTGCAGCCTCCCTATTTCCATGAATGCAGCTTGATCAATGTCCATCTCAGGGAGGGGGGCGGATGAGCGCCGTCAGATTACATACAGCAATAATCTCCTGTTTACTCATCGGCCTATTTAGAACAAAGTCCCACCGCCTGGACCGGCTTCTATGATGGACAGAACACTGATCCAATGCCGGCACAGAAGATGGGACTTTGTATTACAGAGGCCGTTGTGTAAACAGGAGATTCTCGCTGTATGTAATCTGACGGCGCTTGTCCCGCCCCCTCCCCGTTCTCTCGGAGGCAGCCCAAATTGCAGTATCGGCGTATAACGCGCACACACTAATTGCAACCGATTTGCAGGGTGAAAAGGTAAGTGTTATACGCCAATAAATATAGTATATAAATTTATCTAACATTGATACCAAACATAGGAATGGGAATAAAAGAATCAAACACATACATTGGGAACAGAAATGGAAACGGCTGACAAGAAAGCCTAAAACCTGTCAGACAGACAGAACGTCCAACGCGTTTAAAAAAATAAATAAATGGGACAAAGGGCTTACGAGTTCCAAATCTGTAGCTTATATCCCAAATGTTAATGCTCCACCCATACAGAGAGATCATAACTCAATAATGAAGAGAGCTATGTCCGTCAGAGCAGCGCACAGGGATGAGACCAGGGGGATGGCGACAGCCAATGATCCACATAGGACGAAGTAATCCCACTACAAAGTTTGTGATATATATTGACAGTGACTCTAGAAGAGAACGCTAATACTTGTTCCCCATAAACACAAATTGAGTTTGTATGGAGTAGAATCTGTGTCTTGGATCCAAACCATCATAGGTTATCAGCTGTTACATGAATCTGCTTGATGGCTGGACAGGACCTATTGATCTTCTAGCTGGGATGGAATGTTGTGGCTGTTTGTGTCTGCCAGGTGCAACAACCATTTTTCCAGAAGCCCATTTGTGAGGTCAGGCACTGATGTGGACGAGAAGGCTTGGCTCACAGTCTCTAACCTGATAGAACACTTTTACAATGAATTAGAGCAAAGTCAGGACTCTGTGCAGGCCAGTAAAGTTCCTTCACCCCAAACTCGCTCATCCGTGTCTTTATAGACCATGTTTGTGCACTGGTCCAAATAATTTGGTATTTTGGGTTATAATTCAAAAGAAACACACATACTGCACTTTATATCTTGCAAAAACAGAGATGATACAAGTAATCGTGTATTCGTGATTTTCCAACCTCTTTTAGCAAGCTGGTTCAAAGCCTGCTAGCAGCTTGCTTATAGTGGCAATCAACACTCCCATTAGGATATGTGTTCAACATTTACATACTGGAGTACAATGGTACTTTTAAAAGCTTCAGACTCTGCAAATGCTTTGTCAAAGCTTGCTGTTCACGCTGCTCTTCTACAAGCTGAAGTGAAACGGGCCTAAGGCCCCTTTCACACGGGGCAGATCAGTAATGATCCGCCTCCGTATGCTCAGCGGGGATCGCTCTGTTGATGCCCGCTGAGCCGGCAGATGACAGGGCGGTCCCCGCACAGTATTGGGAATTTGTGTGTGAGTGTGTTTTTAAAACGTTGAATTATTTACAATTTACGAAGATCAACATTTTGTCACTTTTTACACAGTATCTTATCCTATGGCAAATCAAAGGGGTTGTAAAGGTAAAACATTTTTTTCCCTAAATAGCTTCCTTTACCTTGGTGCAGTCCTCCTTCACTTACCTCATTCTTCCATTTTGCTTTTAAATGTCCTTATTTCTTCTGAGAAATCTTCACTTCCTGTTCTTTTGTCTGTAACTCCACACAATAATGCGTCACTTTCTCCCTGTTGTAGAGAAAGCCTCTTGAGGGGGCGAGCAGGAGTGTCAGGACGCCCACTAACACTCAGCTCCTTTCTCTATCTGCAAAGTATAGAGTGTCCTGACCCTCCTGCTCGCCCCTTCCCCCTCAAGAGGCTTTCTCCACACCAGGGAGAAAGTCTCGCATTACTGTGTGGAGTTACAGACAGAAGTACAGGAAGTGAGGATTTCTCAGAAGAAATAAGGACATTTAAAAGCAACATGGAAGGATGAGGTAAGTGAAGGAGGACTGCACTAAGGTAAAGGAAGCTATTTAGGAGAAAAAAATACCTTTACAACCCCTTTAAACTTCTGTTTTCCCCCAAACAGGATTATTTGCAATTACAGTACTTTTTTTTTATTATTGCTTAGAATCGGCCATATATAGTCAGGGTTATGTATTTCTCCTCCAGGTACTGGAAGTAAAGGTGGGCGAGGTAGAAGCAGGGTTTGCATGTCCTGTTCTATACTGAAAACTCTGGCAAGAACTGCATACACTCGATCACCAAGCCAGTGGGTGACGATAGGCATGGCCAGTGCTGATTGACTAGCTAGAGGCATTACCAAGTGCATTCTAGTGAGTACAGTGACACAGGGGTGACAACACTGCAGTGCTTTGCGTAGCACAGGGAGAGTGTTGTCTCACTTCTAGAGAAAATGCATCATCAATGACCAACAGTTCAGCTGGCAGGATCCCCAGGTATTTTTGTACAATCCAAGAACATAAGAACTGGCAGACTGGGCAGTATTAATCCTACTGCCATCCTTGTTAACATACAAGTTATAAAATAGTCTTGCATTTATATATATCTCTTTCTCACTTTAAAAGACTTCATTGCGGTCTCCTATTCTTCCTCCTGACTCAATATCTCATAATATAGTTAAAAATCTCCTTAAAGTGTTCCTAAACCCACAACAGTAAAATCGGTGTGTTTTATGCAGTCAAGTGTGCTTGTTGTACTCACTGTGGAACTTTAAAATCGTTGTAAACCCTAATAATAAAAATAAATCTGCAAGACAAAGGCATAATGAGCTAGCATTCATAGCATACTAGCTCAAAATGCATTACTTACCTGAGATCAAAGCCCTCACAACAGTCCTCGCCCCCCCCCCCCCCACCAGCCACCGACCTATCTCCCAGGGCTTACTTCTGGGTATCACGGCTCCAGCACTGTGATTGGCTGGAGCCGCGATAACGTCACTCCCGTGCATGAGCATGGAAGCCGCCGGTAACGGCACATGGTGCCATTGCTTCAGTTTGCCCCAGTGCACATGTGCCGATGACATTGGCACATGCAGGGGGCAGGGGATATCTTCTAAACCGTGCAGGTTTAGGAGATATCCTGGGTAGCTACAGTTAAGCCTTAAAGTGGAGTTCCACCCATTTTTTTTTATGTTTGTCTGTGCTGCATGCCCTAATCTCATAGTGTTCACAATGGACAATTTTTATTTATTTTGTTGCTTGTAAATACATTTATTTTGTAGTCCTTCATTACTTCCTCATCCTTATTAGCCTAGGCTATGAAGTCACAAGGCTATTTGCAAGGGTTTCTGGGATAGGCATCATGTTTCCCAGTAGTCCTTGCAAACCTGACACATTGCTTGTGCAGCACTGAGCATGTGCGAGATATGCAAAGCTGAAATCCAGGAAGTCCTACAGTCTGGCTTCATGATGCCCACACTTAAGATGGCCACGGTTTATTTCTAGATTATAAATGCTAAATGCTGTAACAACCTAACAAATGGACCTTAGTTTACAGACTAACTTTACTAGAATACATTAAGCTTGTGTATTACAGGGGTATTTATATTTAAAAAGTGAAATTGTGGGTGGAACTCCCCTTTAATATAGGCTTACCTGTAGCATAAAGTGGTTGTAAAGGGTTTACAATTGTGTGCATTGTGTAAAAGGCTGTTTGATCCGGTCTTCCTCATCTGTCCCCAATCCATCTCCTGCTAGAACAGAGCCTTGGGGGAACTCTGCACATGCTCAGTTTGGTGTGTATTGCTGGGAGGGTGCATGTGTTCGGCACAGGGCCAATCAGCACTGTCCAGGGTCAGGAGTAGCACACCCTCATATGACAGTCAGAGAAGAATTAAAACTCCTCCTACAAGCTTTAACCAGTGCTCGGCTAGTCATTGATAGTCACAAGACTGCTTAATACTGCTGATGAGAAAAAGGTATTTAGCAGTTTAAATCTACTAAAACAATTGCATTTCCATGTCCCGCGGGAGACCAGCTATAGTGAATGCAGGTCCTGGGTTTAGTAACACTTTAAACTGGATGCCTCTGTTTGCCATGCCTAGTCGCAACACCATTCTAAATCTAGTGAATTAAAAGAAGCTGTGGAGGAGGCCCTGTTCAGAAACTGTTATGTGTAACTTATTATAGGAATTTTTCCATCCATTGGAGTTTTAGCTGTGCCAGTCAGCCCGAGGGGTCATTTTTGTTGTCTTCCAAAGCTCTACTTTTCTTCCTCTTAAGTACATTCCTTCCAAAGCGGTACCATATGTATGGTTAACAGTGCTGGAAGTCCCAGTTATAAGTGTCAGTCTGGGTTTGTTCAAGGAATACATGGCTTGTCTTCTTTGTAACGATCATTGTATATACTCAATGACAATATAACTGTACATGGCCTAAAACAAATATATGGAAGCTACATTCCAAACAGATGCCTTGTACTTCATTCTTTGATACATTTTTAATCCTTTTCTTTCTGAGTCAGGAAGAAGATACGTTTGTGTGCGTGTTTTTATTTAATAAATGGGCAAAATACTTATGGAAGACTGAGTGAAGGCAGAATGAAACTGAGAGCATTGTTGGAAAGTAAGAGAATCTCCATGCCCCCCCCCTTTTTTCCCCCTCCTTTTTAATGAAAGTTATTTGGCCAACCGCAGAAAACAAGGCTCATTCACACTATCGCGTATGTTAACGTGCATTACGTTAACCTGTTTTAAAACATTGCATTGTATTGCTCATTCAAAAGCCTGGTCTTCATTTATATAGTAAAACCTTGGTTTGAGAGTAACTTGGTTTGAGAGCGTTTTGCAAGACAAACAAAATGTTTTAATAAATTTTGCCTTGATATACAAGCGATGTCTTGATATAAGAGTAGCGTCATGTCACAACTGAGTATAAAAGAGAAGAGAAGTGCCTCTAAAGCCCTGTACACACGGTCGGACTTTTGCCCAACCAACATCAAAATCCGACACTTTTCGCATTTGTCTGACCGTGTGTACGTTCCATCGGACCAACTTTTTTGGCTTTCATCGGACAAAAAGTTGGGTCTGCGAACGGACCAACTTTTAGGCAACAAAAGTCCGATGGTGCAAAGTCCGATCGTGTGTACAGCAAACCATCGGACTTTTGGACAAATTACAAATGCGCATGCTCAGAACCAATGTTAAAATCAACCAACAATAGCAGAAGTTAACCAAAGGGTGGCAGTAAAGAGCAGAAAAACCACGTGATGATGGAAAAGTTTTAGAAAAGTTTGCAGAAAAGTCCGAGCGTGTGTATGCTATGGGTGTGATCGGACAAATCAATTAGGACAAAAATCCAAGGGAAATTTTGTTGGATGTCCTACCGTGTGTATGGGCCTTTAGGCTCCATTCACACCTGAGCGTTTTGTCGCCTAAAGTGCGACGCTACAATACGCTAGAGTTGAAAAAATACATTATTCTCTATGGAGATGGTTCACATCTCCACTACAAAACGCGTGACGCCGAACGCCTGAAGCTCAAACAAGTTCCGGACCCTTTTTTGTCACGCGAATCGGGCGGTTTGTGCATTCTTGAGCGTTTGTATTTCCCATAGAAAGTAATGGGAAAATGCTCGATACAAGAGTCTAGCGTGACAACAAGCGTTTCTACGGGCGTTTTGTCGCTTTAGTCAATAGAACATTTCACCCAGGCAGAAGACAAAAAAATCTACAAACATAACAACAAGTGATGAGATGATCATTTTTCTTATTGGCTAAAATAAAAAAACGTTGAAGTTCAAAAACGTCGGACAACGCTGTATGCAAACACGTGAATACGCGTGACAAAACGACCGAAAGGTGTAAATGCAGCCTAAGTGTAGCAATATGGTTACATTTAATGAAGTTTCACCATTTAGCAACATATTACTACACTTAGAGGCGCCTCTCTTTTCTTTTATACTCTGTAGCTCCTGTAGAATTTTGCTTCTAATCCCCTTGTGGAGTCCATTTGTGGATGGGCATTTTATGGTTACTAGGGCTGCAACTAACGATTATTTTCATAATCGATTAGTTGGCTGATTATTGTTTTGATTAATCGGATAATAAGCCTTAAAGGATCACTAAAGGAAACATTTTGTTTTAGCTAAATAGCTTCCTTTACCTTAATGCATTACTGGTTTCATGTTTTCATTGTTCGTTTTTGCTTTGAAGTTACTGTAATTCTGCTCTGATCTCCACACTTCCTGCTTGTCTGGCTCCTTATGAAAAATCTCATGGCAGCTTTTCACTGTGGTCCAAGCTGTGTGTCTAAAACTCCTCAGAACCAATCAGATTAATTTTAAAAACAAAACACTGCCCTGGGATTCAATTTAAAAACAAAACACTGCCTTGGATTTGTTTGTTTTTGTTCTGTCTCTCTCTCTACTTCACATAAACACAAAACCAGTTTAAAAATGAAAGTGAAACTAGAGGCATATTATATGATTGATTTTTATCTATTTTTAATCATTTTTAAAAGGAATCCGTTAACTTTTATGTCTCTATACCCTGTAAACAGTCATTTCAGCTAATTTTTTTTTTTTCCTTTTAGTGATCCTTTAAAAAAAATAAAATATTGTGGGCTAATTTGTTGTTGGGCAGATTACAAAAACACAAATTGCCACAAAAACACATTACATGCTTCTCTGCAGCTTCTCCATTGAAGTATATTGAAAAAAATAAATAAAAAATAGCTCCGTTTTGCATTAAAAACTCCTTGCCCTTTCCAAATACGCAGCAGCCGAAAAAAAAATCATGAATGTGAACGTGTCCCATAGGAAAACATGTAAATGAACTGTAGTGTGTTTCTGCAAAAATCACCAAAAAACAGAGATGACCCCAGGCCTGAGATGTTTAGTAACATAATGGGGTTAACCACTTCCATACCAGGCACTTACGCACCTTCCCGCCCAAGCCAATTTTCAGCTTTCAGCACTGTCGCAATTTGAATGACAATTGCGCGGTCATGCTACACTGCACCCAAACAAAATTGGCGTCCTTTTTTCCCCACAAATAGAGCTTTCTTTTGGTGGTATTTGATCACCTCTGCGTTTTTTTTTTTTTGCGCAACAACTAAAAATAGAGCGAAGATTTTGAAAAAAAAATAAAGTTTTTATTTTTTTCTGTTAATTTTTTTGTAAATGAGTATGTTTTCTCTTTCAATTACGGGCACTGATATGGTGGCACTGATGGGCACCGATGAGGTGGCACTGATGGGCACAGATGAGGTAGTTCTGATGGGCACCGATTAGGTAGCACTGATGGGCACTGATAGGCGGCGCTGGTATGGGGCACTGATGGGCACTCATGGGCGGCACTGATGGGCACTCATGGGCGGCACTGATGGGCACTCATAGGCAGCACTGGGCACTCATAGGCGGCACAGGTGGGCACTCATAGGCGGCACAGGTGGGCACTGATAGGCGGCACAGGTGGGCACTGATAGGCGG
Organism: Rana kukunoris; assembly: GCA_029574335.1. Lineage (NCBI taxonomy): Eukaryota > Metazoa > Chordata > Amphibia > Anura > Ranidae > Rana > Rana kukunoris. The sequence goes on along the minus strand of CM056049.1, from coordinate 112,399,669 downwards.
CACAGGTGGGCACTGATAGGCGGCACAGGTGGGCACTGATAGGCGGCACAGGTGGGCACTGATAGGTGGGCACTGGGCATGGATTGGCACTGTGGGGTGGCACTGACAGACACTGGGGTGGCACTGATGATCACTGAGGGGTGGCACTGATGGATCAATGTTGCCAATCAGTGCCCATGTGTGGGCACTGATTGGCATCATTTTTTTACTGCCCCCTTCTTTTTTTTTTGCTGACTTTTTTTTTTTTTTTCATTTTTTTTTTCATTTTTTTTTTGTCCTTTTCTTTGGATTTTTTTTATTTCCCTGGTGGTCTAGTGTGGCGATCCGAGGGGGGGCTGCGCTGATAAACAATCAGTGCGAACCCCCCCTGTCAGGAGAGCCGCTGATCGGCTCTCCTCTACTCGCGTCTGTCAGACGCGAGTGAGGAAGAGCCGTCGGCGGCTCTTCCTGTTTACATCGTGATCAGCCGTGATTGGACACGGCTGATCACGTGGTAACGAGGCTCCGCCGGAGACTCGTTACCGAGATCGGAGGTGCAGGGTGTCAGACTGACACCCCGCATCACCGATCGCCGCGCTGCGCGCCCGCACGGGCGCGTGCGGCATGAAATCGTGCAGGACGTTTGAGAACGGCCTGTCACGATTTCATAACCACTTCCCTGCCGTAAATCGGCTATTGGCCGGGCGGGAAGTGGTTAAAGAAAACCAAAAGTACAAAAAGAGCAAAAAATCGCTACTGTAAGGGGTTCATTTTTTTTACTGTTGGACAGTGAAAGTAATATTTACAGTAGCGATTTGCTTTTTTGTACTATAAAGGGCTAATTTTTTTTTTTTTAACCAAATTATGTTACTGGCCGATTAATCGATTATGAAAATTGTAATCGATTAATTTCATAATCGATTAGTTGTCGATTAATCGATTAGTTTTTTCGGTCCTAATGGTTACAAAATCTGGTCACGTTGCTATAATTTTTTTATATGGACTATAAACTGAAGGACTTATGAATAAATTGTTGTGGAACGAATCATTTTGAGTTTCCATTATTTCTTATGGGGAAATTTTGCTTTTGATATACAAGTGCTTTGGATTACAAGCATGCTTCTGGAATGAATCCCCATATGGGGCAATACTCCGAAGAGCTTTTCCAACTTGCTGGTACACATTGGTATAAATAGGTCCCTTAAAAATTGAATTATTTTTCTCTTATCCTATTGCCCTAACCTAAAGATACAGAAAACTTTGTGACAGTCTGTCCATTGTTAATGTAGCCAAAATCCAGCCGCAATGTCACGCGTTTTGCGGCGACTCAGGAATTGCGGCAATACCGCCTGCGATTCAGAACGCCTAGGTGTGAACGAAGCCGAACTTGGTTTGGTTACGTAATATGGGGGTTGCTTTGCTCATATGGTAGATGGTGTGTTTTTTTTTGTAAGTCATGTCAGTCCACAGTTATGGTTTTTAAGGGCATTTTTATTAGGCCAAACAGACAGGTTCAACACACATTGGTTGCCAATGCAGGGGGTTTCAGTGTCGCACAAAAAATGTAACAGAAAAAGCCAAGCTGCCTGGGTTCTCTTGTCAGCAAGCAGCACAGCTCTTCTCTCTGGTCTATACCTGGCTCACTCAGCCTTTTAGTTAAAGCCCCAGCTACACGTGCCCACTCCTGGCTTGAGGTAGGGGTTCTCCAGACACCTCAACTTCTCACACTTTGAGACTTTCAGACTTCCTCCAGTGTCCTGGACTCACTAGTCGCTTCATTTCTCAGATTCCCCAGACTTGTACAGCTTTGGGCATGGAATCGCCCTAACATGGGGTGCAGTCTCCAGCAGGAACCACACGCCCCCCTGGCTGCAGCCCACAGCACTTACCTATGTTATGATCAGGCCTAGCTTTGTGTGAATGCACACCTGTGCATTCACACAATCTACAGGTCTATAATAAGACCTGGACACAGGCTTGGCGACCTTTTCCCAACCAAATCGCTTCAAAGTCTCCAAGCTCTAGACCCTGATACAGGAATACCAGACCCAGAGAACACTGAAAAGCCAGTCTTCTCCATTCAAAGCCTCATACACACAACCGGTTTTCCTGGCAGGAAAACTGCCAGGAGAGCTTTTGGCCAGGAATCCAGTCCGTGTGTATGCTCCCTAGCAGTTTTCCCATTAGGAAAACAGACGGCAATCCCGACGGGAAAATAGAGAACTCTACTCTCTATTTTCTCATTGGGTTTCCCGGCAGAGTATTTCCCGCTGTCGTCTGTATGCACAGCTTTGCAAGGCAAGCTTGCCTGGAATTCCGTCAGGAAAACCAACCTTTTTTTTTTCCTGACGGGATTCCCGGCCGTGTGTACAGGGCTTCAGAAGAAATGCTCTGGTACTTTGCATTCTGCCTTAATGCAAATCCTGTGTGTCTTCTACCTCCCATGGCCTAGCACTGTCACAGGTTATAGGGTTTTTGGCATTTGATCTATAAACAAATTAAATAAACAAACAAATTAACTTGATCATGTCATTTAGGTTTTTATTTATTTTGCCCATTTGTGTCCTTTGTTTTTAGGTTCCTTCAGCAAGAGATTAATTCAACTAATTGAGTTTGCTGCAGTTTTTTTTTTTAATAATACATATGTTTTTGTTTTGTTTGCATAATTATTTTTTATTGTAGCTTTAGTGGCCATTAGGCTGATTAGATTAGCAGGTTTTAATTGTTATAAATGTTAGCATTTTTACATATATTTTGAAGGCATTTTACACCCGTCAATAGGCTAAAGAAGACAATTCATTGTTTTTCAGGGGTGTTTCATTGCATAGATCAGCCATTTACCAATTTTTTTATGTATTTATTTAAACTGTAACACAGCCTGTGCTCTGGGAATGTGAATGTTTTTGGCCAGATATGGGGATAAAGCATTAAAGGTTTTTCTCTATAGTGACACGAAGGAAAGAAAATGGTACGTAATCGGGTCTATCCGCTAGAAGGCTCTGGTGTCCCTATGGAGTCGGTACACCCTGATCAATTCCTTTGCCTCCGAAGCTTTTCTCTGTTTTGCAGGACCGAGATGGAGGGATTCAGTCTGTGGCATCTCTGAATCTATTTCCCTTAAATCCATCTTACATGAATTTGCTTTTCTATCAGGTCTTTTATCAGACATGGAAGGCATACTTCACTTGATGTGCGTCTCGGGACTTCCACCCTCTGCGTTTCTCTATGGATCAAATTCTCTTTCTGCAACTGCATCTGGACCAGCTTTTAGCTCTTGGCACTTGCAAGGGCTAGGTTTCTGCCCCGTCTATCTTGTTTCAATGAACATAGCCCTTTCTCTCCCTAAATTTAGACCTTTGTACCAAGAGTCCCCCATGTAGCTCCCCCCTATTCATTCTCCCGTGACTCCATGAGATCTGAATCCGGTTCTTTGTGTGCTTTTAAAGCCCACTTTGTGCAACCATTAGACATTCCTCTTTCTACTGCCACCACTAAGGTTTCTTGTGGTTTTGCATAGAAGCAAGATGGTTTTGAGGTTCAAGCCTTCTTGCCTAAAGTTGGTCCTGCCTTTCACCTCAATTAGGACATTGTTCTCCCGTTCCCTCTGTCTAGCTACAGTTCATGCCTAGTACACATAATGAGAATATCAGATGAATGATTGCCCATGCTAGTCTCATATAGAAGGCATAGGTTACTAAAGTCGTGAAAATTCTCTGTCTCAACGTCGGAATACAATTTTGGAAGTAATGTAATGTATTGTATTTTATTGTATTGCAATAAATTATTTTATTTCCTGAGCATGTGTGGTCTTGGGCACTCTGTTTTTTTTTTTGTTTTGTTTTTTTACGCACAAATACGACACAAAAAAATATTCATCTGTTATCTTACAAATGTTTGCGCTTTTCTCTTTGGATATTTTAACATGAATTATGATCAGCTCTTGAAAGCTGTGTAATAACGAATAGTAACCCCTCATCTGAATTATGCAGTTCAGTTTTGGGCACCAGTTCTCAAAAAGGATATCGGGGAACTGGAGAAAGTGCAGAGAAGGGCAACCAAACTGATAAGAGGCATGGAGGAACTCAGCTATAAGGAAAGATTAGAGGAACTGAATTTATTCTCTCTTGAGAAGAGGAGATTAAGGGGGGATATGATCAACATGTACAAATATATAAGGGGCCCATATAGTGAACTTGGTGTTGAGTTATTCATTTTACGGTCAAGGACAAGGGGACACTTTTTACGTCTAGAGGAAAAGAGATTTCATCTCCACATACAGAAAGGTTTCTTCACAGTAAGAGTCGTGAAAATGTGGAATAGACCCCCCCCCCGATAGGTGGTTCTGGTCAGCTCAGCAATTTGCTTTAAGGGGCCATAGTCTTTCCTAAAAGTACATAATATAACTGAGTACTAACATTTATAAGTAACATTGATCCAGGGAAAATCCAACTGCCTCTCAGGGGATCAGGAAGAATTTTTTTTCCTCTGCTGTTGCAATTTGGAGCATGCTTTGCTGGGGTTTTTCGTCTTCCTCTGGATCAACTGTGGGTTAAGGATTGTGTATATGGGATTGTATTTTATTTATTTTTGAACTGGATGGACTTTTTTCAACTTGACTAACTATGTAACTAAGTTTATTAGATGATCGTTCCACATGCGTGTTTTTTCTATCTTTTTTTTTTTTTTTCTTCCTGGGTTTGTTAGCATTTGTTGCCATGTTGCCCACCTCTGTTAGATTACATTTGGACAGCCAGGCAGTCTGAGGCCGCGTACACACGATCAAATCTATCTGCTGAAAACTCGTCTCGGCAGACAGATTCGATCGTGTGTACGGGCGAGCAGACGGATTTGTTCAGCAGACAGATTTTAAAATCTGTCTGCTGGGAACCCGTCGGACCGATATGTCTGCTGGTTGGTACGCTAACCAGCAGACATATCTGCCCGCACATGCGTCGAATGGATTCGACGCATTCGCGGAAGTGTTTTACTTCCTGGTGCGGTGACGTGGCAGCGTCAACGTCACCGCCACGTCACTGCGCTGTCTGCCGGTGGGGATTTTGGTTTAATCGTGTGTACAGCGATCAAACTAAAACAGCCAGCAGACAAATCTGTTCAAATCGGTCTGTCAGACCGATTTGATCAGATTTATTTGCTCGTGTGTATGGGGCCTGAGACAACGGTAATGAATATTTTGTATGTGTGTGTGTGTGTGTTTTTTTTTTTTTAGACTGGCTTGTTAAGTTTTGAGATTTTACTAGCAATAGATCCTCCATAGTCATGCTCTACTGTTTAATGGCCATTAAAAGCCAGATAATGTAAAGATTTCCAGTGGCTTCAGCATAATGTAGATTACCTAATGGTGGCATCCAACGGAAACCTTTATGATGGTCTTGGGGAAGACCTGTACTACTGTAGGAAATTCTCTCTGCTGAAAATTTGAGTGATAGGAAAAAATGGCCAGTCCCCACCCTAAACGGAAACAGTACTTTTGTGGTGAATCAGCCTTTCATCCACATGCTTCTGGCAACAGAATATTATTTAATTTTTTATGTCCCACGGGAACATTATGTACTAGTATACACAGTATATTAGCACCTTTTATGATTGCCTAATTTAATCCCCTCCAGGGCTGTGTTGTCAGCGCCCTCAGCTGCCATGGGCGCTTCTATTTTCTCCCAGTTATTTTACTGGGTTCTAGCGCTCTCAGCTGCCATGGACGCTTCTATTGTCTCCCAGTTATCTTACTGGGTTCAGATTCCTTCCATCACAGAGAGCTGTTGTAAATATACGCTAATCTGCGCATATGCAGGTTACGGTACATTAACGCTGACAGGCAGAGAGAAGCCGATGTGTCATAAAAATCCTACCTGTCGGCCTTCCCCGTCTTCTTTTTTTTGTGTGTGCTTGTGTTCCCCCCCCCCCTGATTTAAAAATGGTAGTATGGAGTAACTGTATGTTTTAACTACGAAGGCGCTACCTTTTTTTTTTTTTTATTATTATTATTTCCTTATAAGTGTGTGCTTGTGTCCCCCCCCCCCCCCCCCCCCGATTTAAAAATGGTAGTATGGAGTAACTGTATGTTTTAACTACAAAGGCGCTACCTTTTTTTTTTTTCAATTTAAAACCACTAATAAATCTAAAATGTCAGTTAATGGTGACAGGTGCACTTGACGGTAACTGCAGGGGCCACTTGTAATATTTCATGTCTGATTATGTTAACTTGGATTGCACTTGACAAAAATAGAGATTATGAAATGTTTTTAAAGGGTTTCATTTTTGACAAGCTGTGACATTTTTATTAATTTTATTTATCGACTCCACATTTTTTGTATGTATTTCTGCAGTGTAAGTACTGGGGGAGAGGGTTGTTTTTAGTGCAGAACTTCAATCAACAATCTATAGTTTTATATCACCCCCCCCCCCCCCAATACTGTGTCCAGGTTTTTTCCCCCTTTATTTTAACAATCATCTGAAGTTTTCTACCTAAAATGGAAAGACAAAATGATGCATGACTATCCTTGGTCTTTTTATCTTGTTCTACCCTTGCCCATGGGATGAGTTGGGTAGAGCCCGCACATTGCACCAGTAATGCCCTCTCATCCGTCCTATCTCATCTCAAACACAGAGCTTTACCTAAAATGTGAATAGCAAAAGACCATAAAGTAGATAATGTGTGTTACATGTGTTTGCACTAGTCTGAGCTCTCCTTCTATGCTTCTTGCTACTCCATGTATAAGTGAATAATAAGGCACACATCATCACCTAATACAATAAGAAAAAGCAAGTCAGTTCTACTTTAGTGAGAAATAATGGCAATCGCATAAAGAACAAGTCACTTTTAGTTGCTGTTCCAGAGTCTTTGGTAGGATTCAGTGTGCATGGGGGTTAGGCTGTAGCATTTATACTGGCTCTGTGGAAGTTGTGTGCACCACATAGGATGCAGTAACAGCAATGGACATATGCAGCTCAGGAGGTATGTCAAAGACAGTTATGCTGGAGATGGGCTGTCTGCAGACACTGCAATGCCCTTCAATTAAAATTCTGGAGCACATGGTTCTGTAAGAGCAGATGTAGGTAGGAAGGAAACGGCTGAGGCTGGAGTTTCTAATCCCACTTTTCAAACTCTGCAGGTCAGTTATATAATTTACAAGAATTTTAGCATTTTTTTTGCAGATCTAGGGACAAATCTCTGCGGGCTCTTTCTCAAACTCGCTGCCAAGTATGAAGGCACCTGCACTATATCGCAACACGACTATACCTCCCAATTTTCTGAGATCGGAATAAGGGACACCTATTAATTGGCAAGAATTTGTAGTGATGGGGCACACCCCCTGTCACACCCCCTTAAAGGAGAATTGTTTAAAAAAAAAATCTGGTTAAATTCAAAAGTGCTTTTTACCACAAGTGTTCTGTTCTTTTTATGTTGGCTAAGGATGAGCTCCGGCGTGTTCGCACACACCACGTGCAGAGCCTGTCATGAAGTCGGCACTGTGCTGCGCTAATCACAGGCAGTGGGACATTTCTTGATCTCTGAGGCCACGCTTTGGGACAATATCTCGCTGCCTGTGATTAGCGCAGTGCCAACTTCCTGACAGGCTCTGCACGTGGGGTGTGCGAACACGCCGGAGATCATCCTTAATGTTGGCTTTTGGAATTTACAAATGCAGAAATTTAGAAATTGGATGAAAGTTTTGGTACATTTTGATAGAGAAATAGTGCAATTTGTATACTATATAGATCAGACCAAAATGAGGGACAAATGAGGAGGAAAGGGGGACAGAGGAACTTTGTTCCAAATGAGCCCTGGTTCACACTGGTACGATTTGAGATGCGATTTCACATGTGAAATCGCATCTTAAATCGGCATTTGTCGGCAATGGCAATGGCACCATCCTAATCGGTGTGACGCCGCATCTGCGGCGCTGCACCGATTTCAAAAAGTAGTTCCTGTACTACTTTTTGCGATTTGGGGCCGCAATTTACATTGACATCTATATAAAAACCTGCACAGATGTCTCTGAAATCGCGGCCGAAATCGGGACTGCCGGGCGGGAGTGAAGCCGTGCGAGTTCAGCTGAACTCGCACGGCTTCACTCCCAGAGCCCAGTGTGAACCTGGGCTTAAGGACAGTCCCTCTAAATTGAGGACATTTGGGAGTTATTGTCAAAAATGTGCTTTGAAGCACTTTGAAGACCCTTTTAAAGTAAACGGGCCACCTTTATGACAATAAACTCACACGGGTGTAAATGGGCCTTGAATGCGTATTGCAGCAAGTAACACAGTTCTGGGGACTTCTTAAATTCTACCAAAAAAAAAAGTAAAAAATGAGTCTCCCAGCCAAGGAAGTGGTTGGACAGTCAGTTATGATCTGATTGCTGAGCAAAGTAGGAGGAAGCCTTTAAACACAACCGTTTCTGAATCTTACTGTAGCTGACTAGATTGAGTGACAATCATTTTGTCTGTGGTTCCAGGCATCTTAAAAGAGTAATACCGCGTACACACTATCAGGCATTTGCCCGGCCAAATCACATCGGAATTCCATCGGAAAAATTTAGAACGTGTTCTATACCTAAAGTCCAATGGAATTCATTGGAAATTCTGATGACAAAAACTCTGATGGGGCTACACACGATCGGAAAAAAATGATGGAAAAAGTCCACCTAACTTTTTCCATCGGAAATTCCGATCGTGTGTACGGGGCATAACTCTCCTTTGCTTGAGAGATAAAAGCAAGCCCCTCTGAGTGATCCATTTATTGATACAGTTGGGTCTAGAGCTGCACGATTAATCGTCAAGAATCCTTATCACGATCTTTTTCCCGTTGCGATTCTTGATACAGGGTTTCACAATCTTTGACATGAAAAGAATTTTCTCTCTGCACTTTGGTATGCAAAGAATTTCCTGTCTGCTCTCAGCCAAAAGTCAGTCTGGGCAGCCTGCTAAGTTTTGAAAACATTCTTTATCAGTGGAAAGTTAAGTCTATACATTGTATCTCTTCAAAGGAATAAACTTCTTCTGTATGTAAATTAGGAATTTTTAACCACTTAAACACCAAACCTTTTTCTGACATCTCTTTTCAAGTTAAAATCATTTATTTTTTTTGCTAGAAAATTACTTAGAATCCCCAAAGATTATATAACTTTTTAGTAAAGACCCTAGAGAATAAAATGGCGGCAGCAGTCTTTTTAAATGCATTTTTTTTGAAAAAAATTACTTTATTGAATAAAAAAAAAACTAGCCAGTAAAGTTAGCCAATTTTTTTTTTTTTTTTTTTATAAATGTAAAAGATTTTACGCCGTGAGAATCGTGAGAGAATCGTGATCTTCATTCTAAGCAAAAAAAAACGTGATTCTCATTTTGGCCAGAATCATGCAGCTCTAGTTGGGTCCATATATATTTGGATACAGGCACAATTTTCATAAGTTTGGCTCTGTATGCCACCAGAACACAGACATTTTACGATTCCGATTTGTGCTTTTTTTTTTTTTGATGGCCTCATGTCATGAACTGTTGCTGTTCTTTACTATGTACAAGATGAAGTGTTTCTAATGAAGGTATTTGTGAAACAGAAATTACAATATAACTTATGTTGTAATTGTGTGTATATGTGTGTGTATGTGTGTGTGTGTGTGTATATATATATATATAAAATAAATTTTAACCCTTTTATGAATAAGCCTACCTCCTGGGGCCGCGTACACGCGATCGAATTTGTCCGCTGAAACTGGTCCGACGGACCAGTTCAGCAGACAAATCCGATCGTGTGTACGGGCTAGCGGACATGTCTGACCGGCGGACACATTTTAAAGCACGCTTTAAAATTTGTCCGCCGGATATGTCCGCTGGTTAGTACACACGATCGGATTTGTCTGCTGAACTGGTCCGTCGGACGCATGCGTGGAAGTTTTTTGGTGCGGTGATGTGGCGGTGTCAACGTCACCGCCACGTCACCGCACTGTCTGCCGGCGGGGATTTTGATCTGATGGCGTGTACACGCCATCAGACCCAAAACCGGAGGAGACATGTCCGCTGGAAACGGTCCGTCGAACAGTTTCAGCGGACATGTCCCTCCGTGTGTACGTGGCCTGACATTTGATGTTTACAAGTTAAAATCCATATTTTTTGCTAGAAAATTACTTAGTACCCCCAAATATTATATATATATATATAATATATATATATATATTTAGCAGAGAATCTAGAGACTAAAATGGCGATTGTTGCAATATTTTATGTCACGCGGTATTTGTGAAGCAGTGTTTTAAACGCAGCTTTTTTGTGAAAATGTACTTTCATGAATTTTAAAAAAATATAAAAGTAAAGTTAGCCCAATTTTTTTATATAATGTGGAAGATGATGTTACGCCGAGTAAACAGATACCAAACATTTCATGCTTTATAATTGCACGCACTCGTGGAATGGCGACAAACGACGGTACCTAAAAATCTCCATAGGCAACGCTTTAATTTTTAATTTTTTTTCAGTTCAGTTACCAGGTTAGAGTTAGAGGAGGTTTAGTGCTAGAATTATTGCTCCCGATTTGACGATCGCATCGATACCTCCCATGTGTGATTTGAACACCGTTTACATATGTGTGCATGATTTCCGTAAGCGTTTTCTTTGCTGCGCGGGGGCAGGGGCGCTTTAAAACGTTTTTTTTTTTCCTATTTATTTTTATACTATAAAATAGTTAAAAAACAAAAAAAATTGATTTGCTTTTATTTCTGTCACAAGGAATGTAAACATCCCTTGTGACAGTAATAAGTGGTGAGACAGGTACTCTTTTTATGGAGGAATCCTCCTTTGCACTTCAAAGTATTCAGATCGCCGAAAACGGCGATTCTGAATACTGTGTACTTTTTTAAATCCGGCGCCATTGACAGCCGAGTAACCTGGAAGTGATGTCATGACGTTGCCTCCGTGTTTACATTGGAGAGACTGAATCAAAGCCGCTCGCGGCTTCGTTTCAGTCTCTCACTAGGCGCCGAAGGACCGGGTCTCCTCCCGCTCCTCCGGGATAACAACCGAGCGGCTTTTAGCTGCATCGGTTGTTATCCCCGGATAGCCAATTGTCGGCTCTAAAAAAATGGGCATCCATCCCAGTATAACCCCTGAAAGCCGAGGACGCATATCTGCGTACACTCGGCGGGATGGGTGTGTGTGTGTGTGTGTGTGTGTGTGTGTATATGTATATATATATATATAGGGCCAGATTCAGGTAGATGGGAGCATCTTTGCTCCAGAGTAACGCTTCTCCTTTACGTTACTCTGCCGAATTTTTAGCAGCAAGTGCTGTCATTCACGAAGCACTTGCTCCTAAAGTTGCGGCAACGTATCGCAAATCAGCCGGCGGAATTCAAATTGGGCGGGTACGGGGCGTGTAGTATTCTAACTAAGCGCGATCCCGCCGCCAACGCACTGTGCATGCGTCGAGTGTCAAAACATCCCCGTGCGCATGCTCCAAATTCTGTGAATGAACGTCAATGACGTCACATTCCCATTCATGAACGTTTTACGCAAGCGACGTTTTTTTTTTTTTTCCCGACGCGATGACGACGCCTATACCTAACATAGGATACTCCAACCCCATGTAGGTATATCTATGCGCCGCGTATCCCGTCCGGAAACGTCGTACCGTCACTGCGTCGCGCCGGAATTCGATCGTGAATTGCCGATTTCCGCTCATTAACATATTTTTTGAGCGTAAACCGGCGCCATTTTTAAGTTGAAGTAACGATGCGATGGCGAAACTCAGTTACGCTGCTCGCATCGGAGCTTCAACCCGGCGTTTCTTGTTTTCTGGTTACAGAAAACAGAAACTCCGCCGGATGCTCTTTACTGAGTTAGGTGTTGCGGTGTGCCAGACTGACACACCACCGATCACCGTGATGTGCACCCCCACGGGCACGCGTCGGCTGTTTTCCTGCAGGATGTCAATAGACGTCCAGTCAGGATAACAAAACCACTTCCCGGACATCAATTTGCAATTGACCGGGCGGGAAGTGGTTAATATTAAAGTGTTTTTTTGGTTTGTTTATTAACTAAAGTGAAACTAATTACGTGTTCGCAGGAGAATTGCCAGCTAGACCTAGAGTGTGCAGCTCAGTTTATGATGTATGTAGTCGTTGTTTTGTAATATGTTTTAATCTTGCATTTCATGCAATTGTGATTTAGTGCCCAACCGTCCTCTATCTTTATACAGTATAATACCGTTTAAAGTGGTTAAAAATATGATATTGACAATGGTATAAATCCCGGATAATCAAACGCAGAGTGCTCATTCCATTAGCAAACAAGGCACAGTGTGTTAGAAGGAATGTAAGCTGAGAAAAATACAGATTGTTACATTCAAGTGGGTAATCAAAGTGCAGAGCAATCTCCATTGTACCAAGATAACAAGAGCCAACTTCTAATTAACAAAGGTAAACACAACTTCATAGATAAAGATGTGATTATATTCTCCCTAATCACAGAAACATAATTGCTATTTTGTATCTGTGTTTAAGTAGTGCCACTTTCACATCTGACCTGTGCCATAGTGTGATAAATGACTTCAAGCAGATCGAGTGGAAGGAAGTGGAAAATACGAGCACAAAGTGAAATATAAATCGTTTTTATTATTCAAAATAATTTTTTTTTTCAAAAAAAAAAAGTTTTCATTCACAATTTTGATTTAATGTGTTTTTTAAGTATATTTAGAGAATAATTGTGTATTTGATGTGTGCAGCCTCCCATTCAGAATTTAAAAATTGTTAATAAAAATACAATATTAAATGAGAAGTATGGCCTTGGAAATAGCCAAACGTACATACTCCCTTCAATGTTGCAGCAACTGTGTGATACTGCAGCTGTCCCACGTCGGCTCTAAATCCAAGAACTGAGCAATGACATGGCCACTGATCATTCAGTTCTCGGTCTTCTCAGAGGGGAGAGTGGAGACTATCGGTCACCGCTCTCCGCTCTGCCCCTTCAGTGCTCACTGGAGAGAGGGCGGGCACAGCTGGTTCTCTGAGAGTGGAGCCAGCTGTCACTCAGGCAGCTGGGTGCATCCCAAAATTATGGTTAGAGTCTTCCAGAGCCTGGAGTGGCTTTGTGATGTCAGCTGATGGCAGGCTTCCACCCGCTGATTGGGTCGCCAGTGTGTAAAATTTAGTGCACTCCTATGACCCAGAAGAGAAGTATGGATGAAAAGCTTTGGCCATACTTCTCATTTAAAACTGTTGGGCTGCATTTTATGTTTTCACAACTCACCACATGCACTTAGATTAAAGCAGTATTAAACCAAAAAGCAAACATTTATTTTATTATATTGCAGCTTGACAATTTTTGGACAATGTTTGTCTCTTGCTCTCCGCTCTGTGAAAGCTTAGTGAGAAGCATGGACCGGTGTTCACCATCTACATAGGCAATGAACCAATGGTGGTCTTGGCTATGATTGTGTGAAGGAAACATTTCTGGATCACAGTGATGAGTTCAGTGCAAGAGGAAACACTTTCTTTGCCAAGGCGATTTTTCAAAGATTGTGTCCATCTAGTACCCATAAAAGGTGGATTTCCATTTAGTTTCCCTGAAGGACAAAGGTCTTGGCTGGATTATGAGCCGCAAGCGAGATTGACCTTCTGTAATGGGAGATCAACATGTTTCGATAAGCAGGCATTTTATATGGTGGAGGTTTATATCCAGGATTACATCATTTTGGTGATGGATGGTGCACATATCGGTAGATGGACTTTGTTACTTTATGGACCTTTTTTTTTTTTTTCACAGTTTTTTAATTTCTTAATGTTTATGTTTTTCACGTTAAGCGCAGCTTTATTTGAAAAGTGCTGTAATGGTAGCATGATAACACGATGTTGGTAATGGAACACTTGGGCACTGACCATGTACATTGCAATCACTGGAACAAACTCCTTTTGGCCCTATTACTCACTACACGCACTGTGGGACTTTTTTTCATCATATTTGATTATATTTTGATATTTTATTTTATTATTTGTAAAGCGCAAAATACAGTTCATGAACTGCGCCTAAGCGCTAGACAGACCAAATACATATACTGACATTCAAAAATAAGCCATATATGCCATATTTTGTATTATTAGTAGTGGCCTACGTTTGCCTTTTTTCCATTTTTTTTAATTTATTTTTTTCCATATAAAAATAACTAAAAGTAAAAACATGTTGGGTTGTCCCCAGAAAAGATATATAGAGGGGAAATCTTCCAATGGGGACACTAGTTCGTCCGATTTTTCTCAGTGTGTATTCAACTATCTCAAAGTGTTGTAAAGATCTGAAAGTGGGAGTGGCTAAGTTTAGCTATTGGTAATGGGCACGGCTGACACCACAAAAATGCTGTTTTGTTGTCCATCGCACAATAGAAAATTAAAAGCTGTGTGCGTTTCTGTCAGATCAGTTTTCTTCTATACTTACAGGGTCTTTAACCTCTTATACACTGCCCACCATCAAATGGCGGCGTGAGTCAGACCGTATTGTTCTGGGTGGACATCAAATGACGTTGCGCCCTTTTAAACCACTAGGGTTCCGCCGCATCACTGGGGAACGGGTGCGTGTTCCAGGCGGCCGAGATGGCCGGCGGGCACCCGCGATTGCCCAGTAACTGAGCAGGAACATGGATCTGTGTGTGTAAATACGCAGATCCACGTCCTGTCAGGGCGAGGGGACCGATGGTGTGTCCCTTGTACATAGGGACAACCATCGGTCACTCCCCGCTCCCCAGGGAATGCATTAACACCTCGATCGCCCCCTAGTGTTAACCGATTCCCTGCCAGTCACATTTATACAGCAATCTATGAATTTTTATAGCAGGGATCGCTGTATAAATGTGAATGGTCCCAAAAATGTGTCAAAAGTGTCCGATGTGTCCGCCGCTATATTGCAGTCATGATAAATCTATTCCCTATTTTGTAGACCCTAGACCCTATAACTTTTGCGCAAACGAATCAATATACACTTATTGCGATTTTTTTTTTTTTTTTTTTTTAACAAAAATATGTAGAATATGTATATATTTTTTTTTAAATGGATATTTAATATAGCAAACTTGTCCCTCTTCTTTTGTTTATAGCGCAAGAAATGAAAAAACGCAGACGTGATCAAATATCACCAAAATAAAGCTCTATTTGTGGGGAAAAATGATAAAAATCATTTGGGTACAGTGTGCATGATCGCGCAATTGTCATTCAAAATGTGACCGCTAAAAAACGGCCTGGGCAAGAAGTGGGTGAAAGTGCCCAGTAGGCAAGTGGTTAAAGGATAAAACCTGGAGAAATGTGAATGCATTGCAGAGATAAACTGCATATGTTTCATTTATTTTGCCTTCACTTTACATTAAAGGAGAAGTCCAGCCTTCAAGTGGGGGAAAAGTAAAGTTAGGGACCTAGCTATGTTGTCTGGCGGGGGTGATCTAGGGGGTAAACTTCAAGAGTGACTCAACGGAATTCTCTGTCAAGTAAAACCGTTCACACAAAAATAGGGTCACAGCAGTGGAAAACAAGGAGCAGCCGACGCGTTTCGCACTGGATCAGTGCTTATTCATAGTGCACCGCCAGCACCATCGGTATCCTGCACCACCTGTAACCATATAGTGATCCCACCTGGAGCGGTGACTCCTTTCTCTGCCATGAATAAGCACTGATCCAGTGCGAAACGCGTCGGGTGCTCCTTGTTTTCCACAGCTGTGACCCTATTTTTGTACATGCTGTCTATTGAATAAAAGAACACCCATCAGGTTTTGGAGTGCGGCTATCCATTTTTCTTTGCCCTCATTCTCTTTGCTGGATAACATGGCTTGCATGTAAATCTGCAGAAAAATGAAATATAAAGCAAGTTGTGATTTATAAACTATCATTACATATAATAACATATTTTTATTTTTTTGATGGTGGTCCTTTTATTTTTAAGTTGCACCCCCCCACCCCTGTGTCCTAAAATCGAAAAGTGGGAAAAAAGTGCCCTTATGTACTCTGTGCCCAAAAAGGAGGGCATAAGAATGATCAATCTGTATCTCTTGTGGTCGGTGTGCAGCAGATCCTTCCACATGCCTTGTTTTGAAGTGTGTCTGTGTGGAGGTGTCCATCTTAATAGCTTTGCTTCATAAGATCATTCTGAGTCTCTAGCAAGAAGAATGAGCTCAAAATCTCACCCAAATCTCCTGAGACTAGCAGTCGGAGGACAACCATGCTTTCAGTCTCGCGCTGCAAACATACAGCTATGAGGCCATAGATGCTGTAGACACAGGCGTGCCTAGTCACATTCACAAGAATTGCACTGCTATTTTTCAGGAAGAACTAAAGACCAAAGGTTGTTTTTCTTTTTAAGGGTAGTGCTTAGACACAAAACTATTTCTCATAGCAGTCAGTCTTCAGTTTTTGAATTCATATTTACTTTAAAGATGAATGCCAGGAATTGAGATACATTGTAAAATATCAATGCATACGGTGAGTTGAGTCCAGTGAGGTGCATTCCACCTTCTGGACTTGTCTCTTTTATTTACATCTGACAGTTTTATGGCGCTCCTGGAGGATATCTATCTCTGCATGCAGCAGCTCTGATGCCCATTCACAGAATCCTTTGTATTTTGTTGATGAGTTCACATATTACAAAGCCCTCTGAGATTGGGCAGGAGGAAGAGAGGGGGGTGCAGCAGCTGCATTTGACTCTACAACTGAAAAAGCTAAGACCAGAAAGTCATTCTGGAGCATCATCAATCTGTCCGATGTAAAGAGATACATTCATAAGGTGGCATGCACCTAGTTGGACTTAACTTATTGTGTGCCTACATATTTTACAAAGTGGCTGAAATCCTGGAGTTCATCTTTAAGCTAAAGCATCTCTGATGATGGGAAGCAATGTCAGCCACCAAGATACTGCCCAGCACCATATTATGGGTGATACCTGGGTTTCGGTTATGGATGGGTATTGGGATTATTTTCCACAGGTCTAAGAAATAAATTTAAAATGAAAAAAAGCTGAAGTTGGACTGTTAATCTTACAGATGACGTCTGACACAAATATGCCCGTGTCTATGGCCAATATTTACTGCGGCATATCTGCATACATGTGAAGTCAATACGCCATACACTATAATTGTAATCCTGTTTTTTTTTTTTTTTTCTGCAGCCTTACCTTTTCAGTATCCTGCTTATATACTGTATATTATGCAAATAATGGATACATGTGTTTTTTCAGGCCCATGGGCTATTTGTTGGGAATATTTGAGTATATGTATCTGGAATTTAAGTTCTTGGTCTTGGAAAACATTAGTAAGCAGCACAGCATGTGTATCTCTGTATGAGAAGACTGTCTTATCTACCTAAACGCAGACATCTGTTTGAATTTAGCATTTCTCAAATCCAATTTCTTTTATGTTGAGCCACCTTTAAGGTCAGAAATGATTGTTACAGTCATTATTTACCTGGTTCGTTCTTTCCTTTTTTTTTTTTTCTCTCTTTTTTGTTTTTTTTGTTTTCCCTATTAAACAATATAATTGCGTTGAAAATGACCCTAACTTTATGGCTTTATATTTGTTTCTTGATAAGCTTGTTTATAAAATCATGAATATGATAATTGCTAAGTAATACGTCATAATAAAATCTGTTGCTTGGGTTATTTCTAATAGTCTCTTTAACTTGGTGTTGGCTGTAATTTTTTGAAGTAGGATTGGCTGCCCATATCCTGGGAATTGCCGTGTGTTCTTTTTTCTTTGGTTCCCTATACATTCACCCTGATGTTCACCCAAAAATGATACTCTTTCTATAGTGGTGAAGCCATCTTCAGGTTCTTAAATCAAACTTTGTCAGTCCCACAGCATCATATGCTCCCTGAAATACTGTGAGCATGGAACTCGCACCCTCACTATATCATGTGACGGCTCTAGTGGTTGGTGATTGGCCCAACAATGACACAAGACAGGTAGGAAGTCGTCCTCCTTGTGTAAGCTCCATCTAGAGCAGTGGTTCTCAACCTGGGGGTCGGGACCCCCATGGGGGTTGAATGACAATTTGCCAGGGGTCACCGAATCCTGGGCTGTTCCTCAATCCCGCACTGCTCTCCCAGCCTTTTCATGGCTACCCAGCACGGCTGTCCCTGGAGCCCATGGCGGCCCACTCGGCCTCTTCGCAGCCACCCATAAAGTTCACAGCATGGCTGGGGGGCAGAAACTAGATGTCAGCTGGCTGCTAGTAAGGAATGTGAAGTGGGAGGGGCCGGAGGAGACCCTATCTCCTGATTTCGGCATACAGTAAGTGTCACTGCTGCGGGACACCACAAAGTCGGAGACACAGTGAATAACTCTACCTGGGATTATAGTTTCCATTAAAAGGCCCCATTGCAGTTCTTAGATCAGCAGGTGACCTTGATCAAGAGCACCTAAGTTGGCTGATTAGAACTCCCCCCCCCCCCCCCCCCAGCAGCACTGCCACTCATCCCATTCCCCTCACCCCCCACCAAGGAGTAGAAATAGAGAATACATCCTTCTGTTAAAAAAATAAAAAATAGAGCATAAAAATACAATACACTTTAAAACAGTAGGAATCGGAGCTTCTTATGCCGCGTACACACGATCACTTTTTGTGATGTAAAAAAACATCGTTTTATCTCACGAAACAAAACGTTTTTCAAACTTTATTTTAAAAAACGACATTGCCTACACACCATCGTTTTCTGAAAATGCTCTTGCAAAGCGCAGTGACGTACACTCTGTTCCATTGAAGCTCCGTCTCATAACTTGCTTCTGAGCATGCGCGGGTTTAAAAACGTCATTTTAAACGTTGTTTTGCCCACACACAATCATTTTTTGTGAAACAAAAGACGACATTCTGAAAAACGACACAAAAAATTCAAGCACGTTTGAATTTTTTTTTTGGTCGTTTTTCAGAAGACATAAAACAACATTTTGCCCACACACGATCATTTTAAATAAAGTTTTTTTAAAACGTCATTTTATTTCATCACAAAAAAACGACCGTGTGTACGCGGCATTAGAGCTTACAATCTAAGACACATATGCATTATTCAAAATAAAAGTTCTTCAGTAGTTTTAAAGAGGTTGTAAAGGTACATTTTTTTTTTTTTTCCCCCTAAATAGCTTCCTTTACCTTCCTTTAGTGCAGTCCTCCTTCCATTTTGCTTTTTAAATGTCCTTATTTCTTCTGAGAAATCCTCACTTCCTGTTCTTTTGTCTGTAACTCCACACAGTATTACGAGGCATCGGCCGTGAACTTGTTCTGCATAGAGACGGCAGAACCTTTTTCAGCCAACATACACAAAACTACATTGTTTGTTCAGCTCTTCAGCGCCACCCTTTAGGCAACGTCTGCTAATGTTGCCTTATGGTTATCATTGGTTCAGAGCATGCGTGTTTGTACTTTGGATTTTAGTCCGTTGGACAAAAATGCATGAGACTTGTAAACTCATGTAACCCATTTAGGAACGTCAAGCGCTTGGGCAGTAATTCATTCCATTGGCCAGAATAATCATTTATTCTGGCTGTTGAAATGAAATCCCTCTCAACGGCTAAATGCGCTTAGTCGCGTTTATCACATTGTACAGGTGCTGTGATTGGTCATCAGTGATCATAAGATACCTGAGCTAATCACAGATCACTGAGGCCCCGTACACACGACCGAGCTTCTCGGCAGAATCCAGCGAGAAGCTCGCTGGGATCCATATTCTGCCAAGAAGCTCGATCGTGTCTACGTTTTCGCCGAGCAAACTGTCGAGCGAGGTGTCGAGCCAAAATAGAGAGCAGGTTCTCTATTTCCACGACGGGCCATCGGGACTAATGGGCTCGACGCCTTTTTCGACAGCCTGGTCGATGAACTCGACAGCCGGCCGAGAACCTCGTCGGGCGGAACGATGGGTTTAGCCCGACGAGGTTCTCGTACGTGTGTACGCGGCCATACAGTAGTAAACAATGATGTCATGAATGGATTCCATACATGACTCCTGTTTACTACTTGTCATGTGACACATTGGTTGAAGAGCACACCATTGCACACTTCAGGGGAGGCACGCAGGAGCTTTACGATGTACAGTGTGGCGCTGTGCCTGGGGAAGACACCCACCAGCAGTAAATGTACTGTTGGCAAGTGTTTAATCCTATAGATTTTGTGGATTATAATTTGTAAGTAGCCTGTTTGTATATTTTCTGTGGTAATTCTTGTACTTGTCAAAATACTCCCCTTTGGCAGAGGTTGGGCAGGCTTCAGTTAAGCGCCTGGAAATATCCACAGGTGTGTAATGCCGCGTACACACGATCCGAAAAGCGTACAAAAAATGGCGCTTTCGAAGCGTTCCTACGATAATCTGATTGTTGGTACAGAGCTTTCGAGAGCCGATTGGGGCAGGTCATCCGATTATTTTATCGGACATGCACAGAATTTTTTTTCCGTACAATCTGGCCAGATCGTACGATTTACGTTTTGATCAGTACAGCTGTTGTGTAAAAAATGCAATACAAATGCATTACAACACATGACATCACTTCCGAAATTTTTATTCTGTCGTACGAGAATTTTCATTACTTTAGTAAATTTATCAGATTCGACATGCGATTAGTATGCAAAAAAAAAACAAACGACGATCATTCGTCCGATAATCTCATCGTGTGTATGGGGCTTAAGGCTCACTTGGCTAAATGCAAAGCAACCAAATCACTTGTCCCTGTTCATTCCTAGCATGGAGCTACTGACGACAGCAGGAGTTTCATTTATTCCTGGGCCATGGTTCCTGTAGGAGGCATTTAATCCTGAGGGACAAGGGTCCGGTGTTGCTTACCAAGGACTTGGAAGTGGTTGCCATCTGTTGTTTGTTCATTCAAGGACCCCATGGTACTGAGCTGTTGGAATCATTCTAAATTATTTGTATCTTCCACCAAGCAGCTCACAGCAACCTCAAGAGAGAAGCCATTGACTTGGAGAAAGTCAGTCAGATTTTTTTTTTCTTTTTATTTATATATATATATAATCCAAATTAAAAGAAATTGCATTAAAATATAGAACTTAAGTGAAAACGTTTAACTATGAATAAAAAAAAAAAAAATGTCAGACGCCCCTAACAGACCCTGTAAAAAACGTTCTGTATGCATGAGCCCTTAATCACTTTAAGCCCCGTACACATGGGCAGAATGTCAGGAGACATTTGCCGGATCAAGAAAAAAAAAAAACTGTCAGCTTCAAGGGGTTGTAAAGGTTTGTTTTTTATTTTCTAAATGGGTTCCTTTTAAGATGGTGCTGTGTTGGGTCACTTACCTTTTCCTTCGGTTTCCCTTCTAAATTTTTTTTTTCTTTTGTTTTCTTTGTCTGAATTTCTCACTTCCTGTTCCTCCTCAGTAAGCTGTTCTGGCTGACTTACCCCCAGCCAGATGATGGTGGCAAGCTTACTGAGAAGAAACGGGAAGTTAGAAATTCAGACAAAGGGAAAAAAAAACATTTAGAAGGAAAATCAAAGGAAGGTAAATCAACCAACAATGCACTAGCTTAAAGGAACCTATTTAGAAAATAAAAATGACCCTTTACAACCTCTTTAACCACTTAAGACCCGGACCTTTAGGCAGCTAAAGGACCCGGCCAGGTTTTGCGATTCGGCACTGCATCGCTTTAACAGACAATTGCGCGGTCGTGCGACGTGGCTTCCAAACAAAATTGGCGTCCTTTTTTTCCCACAAATAGAGCGTTCTTTTGGTGGTATTTGATCACCTCTGCAGTTTTTTTTTATTTTTTGCGCTATAAACAAAAATAGAGCGACAATTTTGAAATAAATGCAATATTTTTGCTATAATAAATATCCCCCAAAAATATATAAAAACATTTTTTCCTCAGTTTAGGCCGATTATGTATTCTTCTACCTATTTTTGGTAAAAAAAACGCAATAGGCGTTTATCGGTTGGTTTGCGCAAAATTTATAGCGTTTACAAAATAGGGAATAGTTTTATTGCATTTTTATTAATTATTATTTTTTTACTACCAATGGCATTGATAAGCGTTTTTTGTGACTGCGACATTATGGCGGATACTTCGGACAATTTTGACACATTTTTGGGACCATTGTCATTTTCACAATAAACAATGCATTTTGAATGCATTTTTGCTGTGAAAATGATAATTGCAGTTTGGGAGTTAACCACTAGGGGGCGCTGAAGGGGTTATGTGTGACCTCATTTGTGTTACTAACTGTAGGGAGGTGTGGCTGTAGGTGTGACATCATTGATTGTGATTCCCTATGTAAGGGAACACACAATGCGGGCGCCACAGTGAAAAATGGGGAAGCTGTGTTTACACACGGCTCTCCCCGTTCTTCAGCTCCGGGGACCGATCGACAAACTCCAGCGGCGATCGAGTCCCATGGTCCTGGAGCTTTGGACCGGCTCGCATGCATGCGCGACCCCACGGCTGGGCTTAAAGGGCCACGTATGGGGTACGTGGATGTGCCCAGATGTGCCATTCTGCCGACGTATATCGGCACGAAGGGGTCCTTAAGTGGTTAAAGAGGGAGTAAACCCTGATTGGTGTTACTTCCTCTTTGTTTCCCTGCAAAGGTAAAGCATAATGAACTACTAATGCATCGCATAATAGCTCACTATGTGACACTTACCTGCAGAAGAAGCCTGCAATGTCTCCATCTTCCTCGCCAGTAGCGAGCGTCAATTCTTTACCCCTCTTCCTTCCGGGGGCCGCGAACTCCGGGTCTGTGACTGGCCAGAGTCGCGTGACATCACTCCCGCACATGAGCGCGGGAGCTGCCTTTAACGGCATGACCCGAGATAGAAACGGCACAGCATCCCCTTTCAAAAATGGGGCATGCGCAGAAGAAAACGCCCTATGGCGATTTGCAAATATCTTCTAGACTGTGCAGGTCTGGGAGATATTTCAAGCACCTGCAGGTAAGCTTTAATCTAGGCTTATCTGTAGGTTAAACTGGTTGTAAAAGGTTTACAGACACTTTAAGGCTGGCAGCAGATCGGCCTCTACAAGTTCGGCAGTGCCTAAAAATGGAGCGCTACTGAGCATGTGCAGATCAGGGTGAGACGTGGGGTAGATTTACTAAAACTGGTGCACTCAGACTCTGGTGCATTAGTGCATAGTAGCCAATCAGCTTCTACCCGCAGCTTGTTCAGTTAAGCTTTGGCAATAAAACCTGGAAGCTGATTTGTTTCTATTCAGAGTTTCACCTGATTTTGTGCTCTCCAACTTTAGTAAATAACCCCCAGTGTATTACTGGATTTTAAACAGTATAGACACTTCTTTTTACATAACTATACCTGCAGAAGGGGCTGCCTAAAGTGATCCAGCAGGACTACATTCTCTGAGTAAAGTTCCACTTTAGGCTTAGGAGATCTGTAGGGGGGGGGGGGGCAGGGCTGGACTGGGACAGAAATTTGGCCCTGGACTTCATCCAGACTGGCCCACTTTGACAGGTCTCTCCCATGGCGGCCAGAGAACTCCCGGCCACCCAAGCCCCCTACTTTATTAGAGTAGAATGGCTGGTACTGGTACTCTTATAGGCAGTACCAGTGGGGAAGCTAGACATTATTTCACCCGGGGCAAAGAATCAGTTTGGTGCCCCCCTTTTGGGACAAAATTAGGCAGAAGTGAGAAACTCCCAGGCCATAGCTGTTGAGTCTGTCCCCTCCCCTCATGCTCATCTGTTGTCGTCCCTGCTCCTCTGGTCCTCCCCTGCTTCTTTGTTCCCCCCAGGTGAGCGCTGCAGGGAGGGAGAGACAGAGGAGCGGAGGGGGGCGGCAGTCGCCTGTCACTGAAGCCGGCCCACTAAGCCATCGGCCCACCGGGAAACTCCCTGTAGTCCCAATGGCCAGTCCATCCCTGGGGGGGGGGTGACGTTGTGCGTGACGCACCCCTGACTCCTGCAGTAGTTGTATTGCCAGCTACTGTACTTGTGTGCTGGGGGTATGATCCCACCATCCACTGCTCAATGTGCTGTGCATTGCAGCAATGATTCCCTACATGTTACAGTATCATGGAGAGTGCGGACATCCTTACTCCAGATCCCTGCTAATATAGCAAATATTGGTTAGTACCGGTCTGTTCTGCCTCATAGGCAGCCATGGTGTTCTTTTGCCGACGTGCTCTCCATACAAATAGAAGGTAATGTCCACTGTGCCAGACTTTGTGTGTCTGGATAGCCTAATGATTAACCGTCTAGAGTGGGAGAAGATGATTAAAGTGGAAGGAAGACACGATCCTGGCTTCCGTAGAAGGGATCCAGCGAGTGTTGGGAGCACGGGGAAGCTCTGACTTCATAATGACTTGTTTGCACTGGAAGATTTTGTAAATTTGGCATCTGTGTTTGTGATTTGCATCTTGCCAATGTTTAATTATAAGTTTGATGGTGTTCTAAACAGCCGTGGATTTTTAAGTAACAAATTCTTAGATCACATAAATTTTTTTTTTTTTTTTTTATGCACCAGCAACTAAAGAATCCTTATTTGGTGTAAGCGCTCACCTGCTCCGGAGCCTGTGCTACGCGATGCATTAGTCCGAGATTTAAAGCACCCTTGAGAGTGGAGTATAGAACGTTAGTCCTCGAGGAGCAGCCACTAGTCACAGCTGTTCTCCAAGTGGCTGCTTCATTTTGATTGACAGCTGCGCCAACCCACGCAGTGCAATAGTTTCCTGCCATAGGACTACATTGTTTACTCTGCCTGGTCAGTCGTTTGTTTTGCAAAACTACATTTTGTCTTCGACTCTGGTGCACATTATTATTTTGTAACGCTTTACAACTTGAGAGTAGACCATAAAAATACAATACACTTTAAAACAGTAGGAATCGGAGCTTCTTAGAGCTTACAATCTAAGACACATATGCATTATCCAAAATAAAAGTTCTTCAGTAGTTTTAAATATTTTTTCCTAAATAGCTTCCTTTACCTTAGTGCAGTCCTCCTTTACTTACCTCATCCTTCCATTTTGCTTTTTAAATGTCATTATTTCTTCTGAGAAATCCTCACTTCCTGTTCTTCTGTCTGTAACTCCACACAGTAATGCAAGGCTTTCTCCCTGGTGTGGAGTGTCGTGCTCACCCCCTCCGTTGGACTACAGGAGAGTCAGGACGCTCACTAACACACAGCTCCTTTCTCTATCTGCAATGTAGAGAGCGTCCTGACTCTCCTGTCTAACAAAGGAAAACATCTCTACTAAGGATGAGCTTCGGTGTGTTTGCATGGAACATGTGCTGAGCCCGCCAGGAAGACAGTGCGGCGCTGCGCTAATCACAGCCAGGGAGACATTGTCCCGATGCTCGGCTACAGAGATCGGGAAATGTCTCCCTGGCTGTGATTAGCACAGCGCCGTGCACACTTCCTGGCGGGCTCTGCACGTGTTCCATGCGAGCACGCCAAAGCTCGTCCTTAATCTCTACATATACACACAGTGACAGATCTAAAAGAGGTCCCAAGGCTTTCACATTAGACCCCTTTCACACTGGGTCGTTTTGCAGGCGCTATTGCGCTAAAAATAGCACTGGCAAACCGACCTGAAACAGGCGATGCTGTGTCTCCAGATCTGCACTTATCAAAGGGTGTAGAAAGGGGCAGGTGGCAGATATACATGTAAAACTTATGTAGGAGGATTTGTTTCATCTCTGTGTATCATCTGAAGCTGTTCACTTTACTGGGTATATGTGAGGGTTTACATCCACTTTATAGCGGTGCATGCACTACATTTGGTGCGGTACAATGAAATTGAATGAGCTGAAAGTGCACTGCGCTCCGAATAGCACCAGAGTCCTAGTGTGACCTGGCCCTAAGAATTTCTAATACAAATTGCTATTGCATCAAAATGCATGCTATACAGGTTTTGATGAGCGGTTGTTGACTCCTATGAGCCTGCAGCAATAAAACAGATGTGTCATAATTTTCAAAACACACTGCAGCGATGAGATGGGAACAGACACTATTTTTATATGGGGAGGTTAGATACGTGTTTTTGGCTGATCGCTAAAACATTGTTCAAATGTAAATGGGGCCCCCAGTCATTGCACAGAGGTGTGCCAATCGAAGGTTCTGATTACATTGCCTACATGCTGGCTCCTGGTCAGTGATACGCTTTGTAGCCATTTGGATCTGTATAGTGGCCAGACGTCTTCTATATTTTTATAAGTTCTGCAGTGACAGCCTACATGTTATTTTTATGTTTGTTCTGTCAGCACAGCCTTAAGACTGATTTGCTGGTAGTTTCCAAACAGCTTGAGCAGTTTTCAGTGATTAAGCTATATGGGCCAGATTCAGGTGGATCAGAGCATCTTTGCTCTGGAGTAACGCTTCTCATTTACGTTACTCTGCCGAAATTTTAGGAGCAAGTGCTGTTATTCATGAAGCACTTGCTCCTAAAGTTGCGGCAGCGCATCGCAAATGAGCCGGCGGAATTCAAATTGGGCGGGTACGGGGCGTGTAGTATTCAAACTAAGCGCGATCCCGCGGCGAACGTACTGCGCATGCGTCGAGTGTCAATGCATCCCAGTGCGCATGCTCCAAATTCTGTCAGTGAACTTGAATGACGTCACATCCCCATTCATGAATGTTTTACGCAAGCGACGCGATTTGTTTTTTTTCCGACGCGATGACGACGCCTATACTTAACATAGGATATTCCACTAGGGGGCTGCTTTATCTATACGCCGCGTATCGCTTCCGGAAACGTCGTAAAGTCACTGCGTCGCACCCGAAAAAGATTGTGAATTGCCGATTCCTGCTCATTAACATATTTTTTGAGCGTAAATCGGCGGGAACGCCCCCGGCGCCATTTTTAAGTTGAAGTAACGATGCAATGGCGAAATTCATTTACGCTGCTCGCATCGGAACTCCAACCCGGCGTTTCTTGTTTTCTGGTTACAGAAAACAAAAACGCCGGCTTAAAGTGACAGTTAGGCTGGCGGATCCATTGATCCGCCAGCCTAACTCTACCTGAATCTGGCCCTATGAGCTGATTTGAGATTTTTACATTTGCTTCATATTGAATTTTGATGCAAGTAATTCTATTTGTTTACAAAAACGTAGTGTTGGCAAATGCATAGGTGTATAATATGTGGGTAGAGGCGCTAGTTTGAAATCAGAATGTGAATATTGCAAGGACCATAATTTCTGAGATTATAGTCCTTGGAATATTCATTCTGATTTTAAACTAGCGCCTCAACACACGGATTATGCAGTATTTTTGGAACACGCCAAAAAAATGATGGCAGTAGTTTATTGAGTAATACGAACAGTAATTGAACACAAGGGGCGCCATTTTGTTTGTTTATAAATGTAAATGTTGGTGCCACTGGGTATGACACGCCACGTACCGCCATCCAACTTTACAATGACAGTGACTTGGTAGCCAAAACCGGCCCTCTGATTGGTTGTACACAAGTTCATATATTAAAGTGCTACTAAACCCTCAACAGTAAAATCAGTCTGTATATGCAGTAAGGCTACTTCCACACTGAGGCGCTTTTAAAACGGTGCCTATAAAGCATCTCTCCTGTCACTCCAGTGTGAAAGCCCGAATGCTTTCACACTGGAGTGGTGCGCTGGCAGGATACAAAAAAAAAAAATCCTGCAAACCACATCTTGGAGATGCTTGAGCAGCGGTGTATACACCACTCCTAAAGCGCCTCTGCCCGTTGACATCAATGGGCAGCGGCACCGAATCGTCGGCAGCGGCGCTTTGCCGACACTAGCGGGGGCTAAAAGTGCAGCAAAAACAGTAAAGCGCACCTAAAAATAGTGACGGTTTACCTCCGAGGCCCACTGGCCCCAGTGTGAAAGTGCCCTAAAGCATAAAAGAAAAGGAGCAGCGCCAATCTAAGTGTAGCATAAAATGCAACAAGTTTAATAAAGGTAGTTAAACTCATAAGGTAAAATAAGTAGTAGGCATTGGAAAATGAGCCACACTAACAATCCCACCTGGGTGGATGGCTGGGATGCAAGCGGTCATCTGCTCCCGGATCAGGTATGGTGGGTTCCAGAGCGCCTTTTTATCCGTAAACACTTATCGGCTTCTGGTCAATTGCTCCTATAATTCCTTCCCTTCCAAGCGCTTTACAAAACCATTGTTGCAGTAAAGCATGCTTGTTATACTTACTGTGGAACCTAAGAGGTTAATTCTCCACATTGTGTAAAAAGACTGTTTAAGCCTGTCTTCTTTGTTCCTCCCCTTCTTTTACTGTCCCTAACTTATCTCCTGATAAAACAGAGCCCTAGGAGGCACTCTGCACATACTCTGTTTAGGCTCTATTCACACCTTGGCGACAAGTAACGCCGCGTACGCGGCTTACTTTGCCGCGATTCGATTCACTTTTTTTTTTTTTTAACAAATTCTTTTCATTGCTGTCTATGGCCGTACGCCAATGCCGCCTGAAAAAAAGGGTCCGGGACTTTTTTTCAGGCGGCAGGCGTACGGCGTTTCAGAGATGTGAACCATCTCTATAGACAGCAATGGAAATTCGCCCCTCCAGCGGCACGAGCGTCGGGCATCGGGCGTTTTGTCGCCAAGGTGTGAATAGAGCCTTAGTGTGTATTGCTAGAATTTTTTTTTTTTTGTGATCAGCACAGGGCAATCGGCACTGTGCAGACAGAGGGTCAGAGGTCCCGTGGCCTCATAGGACAGTCAGAGGAGAATGAAAACTCCTCCTGCAAGCTTTAGCTAGACCCTTATAGAAGTCACAAGACTGCTATATACTTCTGATGAGAAAAGGTATTTAGCAGTTTGTTTACCAAAATGATTATGTGTACTGTGGGAGACCAGATATAGTGAATGGAGGGTCCTGGGTTTAGGAACAAAGCCTGACTTTTGGGCTTTTCCAAACGATCAGTGCCACAGGCTATAGCCGACACCATTGAAGAGTAAGAGTCTGTTCACACTGGGGCGACTTGGGATCCGACTTGAGGTCGCCTCAAGTTGTCCCAAGTCGCGCTGTAGAGAAAAACAATGTTAGTGAATGGGAGCGGTGTTTTTTACACACTACTCATGTCGCTCCGACTTCAGAAAAGGTTCCTGTATGACTTCAATCCGACTTGTCGCCTCAGAAGTCTGATCACTAGCTACTTTCCAGATAAGATAACATACATTTCTTAGGCAAACCTCTCCCTCCCCCCTCCCTCTCCCAGAGCTGATTGTTGTTTTATTGGCCACTGGAATGTCTCCTGTCTTGGAGATGACTTCAAGTCGTGTTGTAAATCTCCCCAGATCGCCCTGTGGTTCATGCTCAAGTTGTGTCTGAGTCGCCTCTGATAGTCCCGCTGGAAGTCGTGTCGCCCCAGTGTGAAGCGACTCTCAGGAATGCTCCCCGCTGTCAGAATATAACACCAGAGCAGGATGGATCCCCTCATACACATCAGGTGTGTGGATGGGGGAATCGAGCCGTTTTTTTTTTCGTACATCCTGCTATTTGAACGAAAAATGCATAACAAATGGGCTGCCTAATACTGGCTGTTGCTGCAAAGCCACGATTGCTTCAGCTATTTTTGTGATCTGCAGATTTCCACCACAGATCTGTCTTTGTATGGGCAGCATGCGATGTTTAGGAGGTTAATTACAATGGCGATGCCGTGTAAATAATGCCAGCAAGTGACGGCGATCTCTGAAACACTGGATCATTTATCCTGTAATTGAATCATTGTCCTGACTTCTTCTTCGTAAGCATTACTGGGAGAAAAAAAATAAACTCTGCCAATTTTTCAAGGTATAGATATAAATCATGCATCTGATGGGAGCTTGCATTTTGCAGTGGCATTTTGTAATAGTTCTCTGTAATCTGTCTAACCGATCTATTTGAGGATGCGTGCTCTCATGAGATGTGCCTATCTGAGCCACTCTGCTTTCTCCCGCTCCCCTTCACTGTCATTTATTTCCACACTTCAAATAAACTGGAATCTGGAATGTACAGAAATTACTTATTTTGTTGTCTTGCTGTGTGCCTGAATTTGTCATTTAGGTTGGTTTAAAATGCATCTTTCATCCAAACACAAGGCGGGATTTTTTTCCTCTTGACTAGTATTTCAGGGAATGTGACGGTGACCCTGTTATTTGTGTGAAGTAGACCTAAGCGACATCATTAAAACCTTATATAAGCTTGTTTCGGGTCTTTTTACATCTACAGATTTCTTTAACCTCCCTGGCGGTATTCCCGAGTGTGGCTCCGGGGTTAAATTTCAGTACTATTAGCAGTAACCCCGAGCCACTCGGGATTGCGTTGCAGGATCCTGGTGTGGTATACTTACATTGTTCCCAGGATCCTGCGATGTCCCCTTGCTGTGTCCACGGGCTGTGTCCTCTGCCCAATGCCTCTGTGTGCCAGGGTCCGTTCCCAACGCACGGGGGCGGAGCCTGGCAGCAAATTCAAAAAGTGCATAAAACATACAGTACACTACTGTAATCTTACAGATTACATTACTGTATGAAATCATTTCACCTCCCTTTTCTCCTTAGTGGTTTGTCCAATACCCTGCATGCAGTTTTATATTTTTTATCTTTTTATTTAGATATATATATATAATATATATATATATATATATAAGCCGCGGCCTCAATTACTGGCCGCCTCGGGCGTCGGGTCACAATTTCTTATCGCAATTGCGACCTGGCGCCCGGATTTTGTCGACCCCTGCCTTACAGTATGTCTCCAATTTTACAAGCCGACCTCAATGCTCTGTCTAAGTGGGCGACTATGTGGCAGATGAGGTTTAATGTTGATAAATGTAAAGTTATGCACTTGGGGCTAAGAATATGCATGCATCATACATACTAGGAGGAGTAGAACTGGGTGGATCTGTAGTGGAGAAGGATCTGGGGGTTTTGGTAGATCATAAGCTCAATAATGGCATGCAATGCCAAGCTGCAGTTTCCAAAGCGAGCAAAGTCTTTTCTTGTATTAAGAGAGGTATGGATTCCAAAGGGAGAGATATATAATGTTGCCCCTGTACAAATCATTAGTAAGACCTCATCTGGAATATGCAGTTCAGTTTTAAGCACCAGTTCTCAAAAAGGATATCGGGAAACTGGAGAAAGTGCAGAGAAGGGGAACCAAACTGATAAGAGGCATGGAGGAGCTCAGCTATGAGGAAAGATTAGAGGCACTGAATTTATTCTCTCTTGAGAAGAGGAGATTAAGGGGGGAAATGATCAAATGATCAACATCTACAAATATATAAGGGGTCCAGCTTGGTGTTGAGTTATTCACTTTATGGTCAACACAAAGGACAAGGGGGCACACTTTACATCTAGGAGGAAAAGAGATTTAATCTCCAAATACGGAAAGGTTTCTTTACAGTAACAGCTGTAAAAATGTGGAATAGACTCCCTCTGTATTTTATCCTCGTTTATCGAACCTTGGCGCCCCAGATGTTTTGGAACTACAGTTCCCATGATGTTCACTGTGCAGTGTAGTTGAGCATCATGGGGGTGCAAAGATTCGCCATCACTGCCCTAGTCTGTACCCTTTTGATTCAGTAGAAACTATGACCATGGTGTCCTAATATAACTCCTGTAGTGTCTACTGCTTTTGTGTCTGTGACTGGTACACTTTTTTAAAATGTGTGCATTCACCCGCAAGCTATCGGCAGAGTATTCCTTTAATTGTTCTGATACTTTAGCTTTTCTCTTCACAACTAATCAGACAACTTGTTTTTATTTACAATTTCTTAATTGCTTACTTGAAATCTCTATTTAAAACAGCACTTTGTATAATTAATTACCATCAGTCGAAGTAATTGTGAGCAGTGTGTGTGCTCTTAATGCCATAGAAGTGTTGCATTGGGACTATAACTGATAACATTGATTATTGTACAGAGAAACTGCCGTGCCAAGCCTTTGCCTTTATTCCTGTAACACCAGCCTGCTAATTAATAATAAACCATAAATGGTCTATTGCTCAGTGCAATTAACTTTTTAATAGATTGTATTATATTCATGAATGTGCTTATTGTAGTGTATATATAAATATACATGTAATATGCAATACGCTACTCCTTGCTGTGAAATATAACGCTGGCCCTCTCTCAATCGGGGTTCCTGGGAACCTTAGGATTCCTCCAGAGGTTACTAATGCCGTGTACAAACAATCGTTTTTTTCTGATGAAAAATTTCTGATGGACTTTTTTCATTGGAGAAACCAGCCCCATCAGACTTTTTTCCATTGGTGTAACAAAAAAAAAAAAAATAGAACATGTTTTTAAATGTTTCAGGTAGGGGGGGGGGGGGGGGGGGGGGAACGTCGTTAATTCCGATCGACTGTGTGGAACTCCATCGGAGAAAAATCCACTCATGCTCAGAATCATGTTGACGCATGCTCGGAAGCATTGAACTTTTTCGACTCGTTGTAGTGATTTACGTCACCGCGTTTTGGCACGGTCGGAATTTAGTCTGATAGTGTGTATGCAAGACTGATGAAAGTCGGCTTCATCGGAATTCCAACAAAAAATTCCATCAGATTTTATTCCATCAGAAATCTGATTGTGTGTACGCGGCATTAGGGTTCTCGGAACTGTGACTGATTGACCTGCTATTAGTGTCTGCAGTGTTCCAGGGTCAACGCTACTTGGCACACCCAGCAGCATGACACCAATTCTCTTAAGAGATGTGTGCAACGGAAAAATGTATTTTAGTTTCGGATTCGTCCGTTATGTTAAACATTTCATTTTGTCATATTCGGTATATTAAAGGGGTGTTCCAGCCAAAATTGTGTTTATTAAAAGTCAGCAGCTACAAAAAGTATAGCTGCTGGCTTTTAATAAACACTCACTTACCTGCTCCTGCGTTCCAGCGACGCGCCGACCGGGGCTCCGCTCCTCTCCCCCCCTCCCCAGCCGGCGTCTCCATCTCGACTGTGGGCACCCAGCCGTGACAGCCTTCGGCTTCACGGCCGGGCACCCACTGCGCATGCGCGAGCCGCACTGCGCATGCGCGCGGCTCGCCGCTGACTGGAGAGGCGATCGCATGGGACCTGTCAGTGTCCCATGTGATCGCCTACAGGGAGGGGCTGGTGTAGGCGATTAAGGCTTAATCGCCTAACCAGCCCCTCGGCGGAAGCAGGAAGTGGGACAGGAAGTCCCACTCCTACTGAAGCCCCCACTCCCCCCAAAAAAAATTACATGCCAAATGTGGCATGTAAGGGGGTAAGGAGTGGGATAAGAGGAAGTTCCAAATTTGGGTGGAACTCCTCTTTAATGTGATTTAGTTTTTGGAATTTATTTCATATATTCGTTATTTTCTATTTAAAATATTGATTTTCGAAAGATGGCTATATTATCCCATTTTATTCTATTTTATACTATCTATTCTCTTTCTATTCTTTTACATTGTTTTCTTGTATTCTATTTTATCCTATTCTATTCTTTTGGAATCATCTTAGTTCACTTTTACCCCTTACTGTATTTATTGCCATGTTTCTATTTGAACTTCATTCCTTTTTGGATTTATATAATTTGTTATAAATTATTTTGTATTCATTGACATTCATTACTATTGTGATTCGGAAATTGGGATACATCTATCTCAGAATAACGAACATTTCATAATGAAAACTAGTTGCACATGTCTAGTCATCTTTTTGGTGGTCTGTAATGGTGACATGTTGACCCCCCCCGTAAGGGTTTAATTCTTCCTACTGACCACAGATGTAAGAGGCAATTTTCCCATTGACCTCCTCCAGTGAATTGGTTTTAGTAAGAGTTCCTCGAAACCTGAAATTTATTCTAGGAGTTAATTTACGGTAAAAAGACAGGCGGCCCTAGCTTATACCATGTGCACACATGTTCTGAACACTGCTTTCTTGATTTCGGACAACTAGTCCAAAAGTGAGCACTTGGAAAAACTGGTCACCTTCTTTCCACTATCGATTATCAATTGTGTTGGACATTTTCAATCAATGGCTTGCTGTTCCCATCTCTGTGCAAAGATAGAGGATTGCTGCTGTTGTGTTTTTATTATGCCTATCTCATGGGATAGGAGGCTGTGAGTTTCCAGTGTGCAGACGATCACAGGCATCATTATTCCTTAGTGGTTGTCACTTTGGCTGCACATCAAGGAAAGCTATCTACTTGAAGCTTGCGTTCTCCTGTGTGTTCATTGGATTCCTTAGGGTTCTCCTGTTTGCTCTCACTATACAAAAACATACAGGTAGGTTAACCAGCTGTCAAGTGATATTTGATTGTGTGAATGTATGATAGCAGTGGAGATATTAGACTGCAAGACACTTGAGTCCCAACTCTGGACATAATATACCTTTATGTCACCCCTCTTTCTTGTCCTCCTCTAACTCATCCTGCAAGGCTTAAAGCGGAGGTTCACCCAAACATGTATATAAGATCATATTCTTTATACTTCCACCATGTACAGTATGCCCTTTTTTTTTTTTTTTGGCTCTACATACCTTTATTATGGCCATTTTCCCCCTGGCTTCTGGGTGCTGACTCCCGCGGGAGTAGGCGTTTCTATGCAGAGGCGCAATGTCACCTTGGACTTCGCGCCCGCCTATTGCGTAGGCGCGTCATGAGAGTTAGCGCCGCATCTCCGACCTGAGCTGTCAGGTTTTTTGTTTTTGTTTAGCCCACTGGGTTAAACGGGGGAAAAAAACATAGCAGTGTGTATTAGGCTTTAGTGGTTTGCTTACCCTGGGAAGACTTCTATACTCAATTCCTTCTGTTCAGGTTCTACACCACTACCTTTTCCAGGTGTGGGGACTGCAAATCCAGTGCTGAGAAAAAAGTTTAGGGAGAGATCCACATGGGCCACTAGGGAGCTGCCAACATCTATTCCCAGGTATTTAAAGCTTTTTACCCAGAAAAGCAGGGTATTGGTGACCAGTTTGGGGTGTGAGGGGCTGAGCAGGAATTCTGATGCCAGAGAAGATGCCCAACATATCTATTGCCTGCAGTTTAGCATGTAGGAAGGAGAACATATCATCTCCTAGGACCTAGGTAAATTTTACAAAATTCGCAGCTCGGATTTGGGCAGCCAGGGGCTCCAGGGCAAGAACAAACAAGCCCGAAGAGAGGGGGCAACCCTGTCCCATTCCTCTACACAAGTAGAAGGCAATGGACAGGGAATTATTAGTTTCCAAAGCCAAACTTGTGCAGAACAGATCTGAAGTAGATCCATTCAATAGAATCAAGTGTTTTTTTAGAATCTAAAGCCCAGTACACACTATAAGCAAATCGGACGAACAATGTTTCACAGCAAGTCGAAACCGAGGATGGTACAATCTGCAAAATTTCTGGAACGACAAAGGCTTTTGTATCTGACTTTTCTTGTTTGAAAACTGTACACATTAACCGAAAATTGTTAGTTGTGTTTATGTACTAGAAATATTTGGGAAATTTGCATTTGGAAAGTCTGAATTGGATTTTCTTATAGAAGAAGAGAGTAACCGCTCAGTAGTAATCAAAGAGCCTCCTCACCGAAACCAAACCACGGGTGCCGGCAATGCAATAGCAATGCAAAAATACGAAAAACTTGGACAGCCACACTCCAAAAATGTTCCTTTAATTAAAATCGATCGCAAAATGTATACGCCACAGCAAAAATTGGGACAAAAGCTAACGTTTCGCACTGTAGGCGTGTTTATTTTGTGATCGATTTTAATTTAAGGAACATTTTTGGAGTGCGGCTGTCCAAGTTTCTTTCGTATTTTTGCATGGATTTTATTATAGTGTGTACCCTACTTAAGGAGATCACCACCCCAGGGCCATCCGCATAAGGAACAGCCATATGGGTAAACAGTCTACAAAAATGTAGGTCTGTCCCCCTGCCCGGCATAAAAACCCTGAATGGTCCAAATGCACCAAAGTCCATATGACCACATTTAAGTGATTGGTCAAGATGGTAAATACCAATAGGGGGGCACGATATTCAAAAGGAGGGTATTTAACTACATGTTTAATGGCACAATATGGTTTACCCACATACATACAGAAGTTACCTACATTTGTGGTTGAGTTGCATGTCCAGTTTGGTCTATCGTGTCACTCTGCACCTTCAGCATCACTTACAGCAGGGGTCTTCAAACTACAGCCCTCCAGTTGTTCATGAACTATAATTCCCATCATACCTAGTCATGTCTGTGAATGTCAGTGTGTTACAATGCCTCATGGGATGTGTAGTTCTACAACAGCTGACTTGCATCATCAACCATGCTTTTTGGTGTAAAGAAAACTTGTTAGGTGTTTTTGGCCCTTCTTGTAATAAATGTGTAGTGGTGAAGCTTGTGCAAACCTGTGCACTGGCACCTGCTTTACATTCCTTGTGGAGCAAGCCAGACCTTTATGCTGGCCATACACTCCATGAAAAATCGTCCGAACGAACTTTCGAAAAACGAACGTTCAGTCGTGAGCGCAAACAATAGTGCCATCATGTAATGACCGATAAATCGTTCAGTGGACATAAATGAAAAAAATTTGGTTCGTTTTTTTTACATTTACCTAGTCCAGAAAGTTCGAACGGGAAACACATTAACCTTCCGATTTATCGTTCGTTCGGCAGAAAATTTTCAAATGTGCTTAAATTGTCCCAACAATTATCGATTTTGTGCTCATTAACTGTTCGAAAAACGAAAGAACTGTCTGAGCGACAAAAATTTCGGACAAATTTTCATATAGTGTATGGCCAGCATTACTTACGCTACTTTACTTATAAAAGATCATATAGGCATCCCAACGGCCAACTCAAGGGGCGCGCATTGCAGGCAAGCTATTAAAACACTGCTGCTAATTGTAAAGTCACGTGCTTAGCGCTCTCGGGCTGAAACAGGGAGTTTTATTATTTGAAGGATCTCCTGATGAGAAACTTGTAACAGATTAGCATACAAAGGTTTGATTGAGAAAGGGACATGATTAAATATCTATATCTTATAGCAGTTCTACGGTTCTGTGCCTAAATTCTATGGATCTGTCATCAATGCATAGTGAAGTCTATGAGATGCAACATGCCTGCTGTTTTCTTGATGTCAACTTGATTTTATGATTTGTTTTCCACCTCTGTGATTGAGTGGCTGGTTTCTTAATTCCTTAGCCAAGATCACTGCTTCTTTTCAAGAATTCATAGCTTATATGTGACGTCCTGTCATGGCATTTTTTTTTTTAATGCTTTGTAATGTGTAGCAGCTCTGTAATTGTGTATATCATTTTGGCATACCACATGCAATTTCCTAACCATAATCCTATAAGCATATGAGGCTAGATTTATATTTGTAATGCTACAGGGAGAACATTGCATCTTTTTCGAAAGTCTGCTTTCAGCACCAAAGAGCTGTCCTGTGCACAGTATTAGATGTAAAACTGATCGGCAACTTCCTTTTTATATAATGGATACTGTAAGTGGTAAAAACTATTTTTAACTGTACTTGTAATGTACAACTGGATTGGACATGAACATGGACAGAAAATGAAAAGTGTTTATTGAAAACTTTGTCAAGAATCATTGATCACTACCTTCATTGAAACACAATCTAACAGGCAGAGGTGAAAAAAGTCTCTATAAAAAAAAAGAACAAAAGAGGGTGCACCAGCCTAGTGTATTATGCCACATCATTTATTAAAACACCATAATACATAATATTCAAATGTATGAGTTATTTTTAATTTTTTTTTAAAGCCACTCATCTGTGGCCCAATAGCCCCATCTCTGTTGCCCAATAGCCCCATCCTCTGTTGCCCAATAGCCCCATCCTCTGTTGCCCAATAGCCCCATCCTCTGTTGCCCAATAGCCCCATCCTCTGTTGCCCAATAGCCCCATCCTCTGTTGCCCAATAGCCCCATCCTCTGTTGCCCAATAGCCCCATCCTCTGTTGCCCAATAGCCCCATCCTCTGTTGCCCAATAGCCCCATCCTCTGTTGCCCAATAGCCCCATCCTCTGTTGCCCAATAGCCCCATCCTCTGTTGCCCAATAGCCCCATCCTCTGTGGCCCAATAGCCCCATTCTCTGTGACCCAATAGCCCCATTCTCTGTGGCCCAATAGCCCCATTCTCTGTGGCCCAATAGCCCCATTCTCTGTGGCCCAATAGCCCCATTCTCTGTGGCCCAATAGCCCCATTCTCTGTGGCCCAATAGCCCCATTCTCTGTGGCCCAATAGCCCCATTCTCTGTGGCCCAGTAGCCCCATTCTCTGTGGCCCAATAGCCCCATTCTCTGTGTCCCAGTAGCCCCATTCTCTGTGTCCCAGTAGCCCCATTCTCTGTGTCCCAGTAGCCCCATTCTCTGTGTCCCAGTAGCCCCATTCTCTGTGGCCCAGTAGCCCCATTCTCTGTGGCCCAGTAGCCCCATTCTCTGTGGCCCAGTAGCCCGATTCTCTGTGGCCCAGTAGCCCCATTCTCTGTGGCCCAGTAGCCCCATAGTTCTAGACTCTTTAATCTCCAAAGTATGGAGGGGGGGGGGGGCTCACCAGGCTGATGTTTCGAAGGCGTCACCTTCTTCATCAGAGCTAAACAACAAGTGATCCTTCAGCTGTATATATACTTCCTTTTCCATGACCTGAGAACCAAGAGCACCTCCCCTTGAGGGGTGGTGCATCCTTTTTTTTTTATTATTTTTTTTTTTTTTTTAGGGAGGCTTCCGGACAACCACGGTCCTAGAGGGCAGCAAAAAGTCTAAGCAAACCTCTGGAACATCAGACCTATATGAGAGGTGTAATTTCTCTGTACCATCAGTTCCAATAAACCACAATGTTTGGCAGTTGCATTCAAACAAGTCAAGTGTTTACTGGTTTGTCCATTAAGCTGATCAAGAACATCGATGTATCTAAACATGAGAAACCACCAACGTATCTGTCTATACAATTACTCCTTTTCCTTTTATTGCATACCATCATGTTTAATTGAACTCTTGGGCATAACGCTAAAGTTCCATTAATTTAGTCTATTGTGACTCGGGAATACCAACTGCTCAAAGAACCCAATTGGATACATCTATATATTGGTCAATTTACTAAGAATCAAAGCGATAAAGAGGACTTTAATATCAAGAATCTTAAATCGCATAAAAAGAGTGATTTATATCGCGACCTGTGGTTCCCAAGTGGTTCAATTTATGCTGCATTACTGCTCATTCAATGCTGCTTAAGCTGTTAACTAGCCGCTGTGCTTTATGCTTTTGATTCTCATTATTGGGATTTCTCCCAACGGAACCTCTGGGTTTGAGCTATGATAATCTACCAGGGGGATCCTATGGGGTGAATGCTATAGTAAAGAAAGGGCATGTCTATAAGGTGTTGGTTTTAAATGGTTTTGACAATGTTGTCAATCCTGGGTAACCAGCAGCACCTTTTCCTGGAAAACTAGACTACTGGGCTTCACATGGCCACAATTAAGATGTGCAGCCAAAGGATTACCATATATACTTGAGTATAAGCTGAGTTTTTCGGCACATTTTTCTTGTGCTGAAAATGCCCCCCGCGGCTCGAGTCAGGTTTCCTCGCTGTGTCCATCTGTACCTCCCCGGCTGTCCTGTGAAGGTTTCTACATTCTACATCATAATGAAGGGTAATGATCTGGAGGAGGAAGGAAGGAATTATGGTAATTCTCTACATCAAGCCTTGCTACCCTCTAGTTAAAAATAACTTGTTCTTAAAAAGGACAAACAAACAACGAGGAAATTAAATACTTTAGGTTAATTCTCTACATCTACTGACGCTGTGATAATATGTAGTCTAGTCGACGGCTGTGCAGTGTACCAAAGCCCCGCCTTCTCCTCGTCCGTGATAGGCTGAACACTGACGGTCGAGGTTGTCAGTGTTCAGGACGAGAAGGCGGGGCTTTGGTACACTGCATGGCCGCCGACTAGACTACATAATATCACAGCGTCGGTAGATGTAGAGAATTAACCTAAAGTATTTAATTTCCTCGTTGTTTGTTTGTCCTTTTTAAGAACAAGTTATTTTTAACTAGAGGGTAGCAAGGCTTGAAGTAATTGCCCCTGTGACATGAAGAGGTGGAATTTTTTTGCAGCAGATGGACATGATGTAAAATTCTGGGAATCATTATAAGGCAAGCAAAGGGTAAAGAGACATTAAAATGTCCTGGTCACCATATGTCGTCAAAAAGAACTATATCTTTTGGAATTCACCATTAATTAATTTTCACTTTGATTACATATTTGTTATAATGATACTTAATGTGGTTCTATATATTACACATTTTCTTTCTCTTTCTCTGCAATTTTCTCAAAGATCTCAAGCTTATTTTAGCAGTAGGTCTCAGACACAGTTAAGGCTCACGCACACAGGGCGTTAGAAAAATTGAGCTCCAAAGCCACTACCAACACAAGGAAAAAGCTGTGAAATTGTGCTTTTAGTAGCTTTTTGTATTGCGTTAATGCACGTTTAACCGTGCTAGCTTTTAGTGGCGTTTCTCTGCCTCTGTGCTCAAAAGCAGTCATTTCCTATGAGAGCCCATTGATTTGAATAAAAGTCGCACAGGAGTCGGATCATGATGATCCAAATTGCGTTGCGACTTGTGCACTGAGGAACCCCATGCCAAAATGAAAAAATAAAACCTTCGGTCTGGTATGGATTTTAAGGGGAACCCCCATGCCAAAAAAAATTACGTGGGGGTTTCCCAATATCCATACCGGACCCTTATCCGAGCATGCAGGTCTGGAAAGGGGGGGACGGGCAAGCCCCTCCCCTCCTGGACCATACCAGGCCACATGCCCTCAGCATAGGGGGTGGTGCTTTGGGGACAAGGGCATCTTCCTCCTCCCTGGCCATTGGTTGTCATGGGTCTGGGGGTGGAGGGGGCTTATCGGAATCTGGAAGCTCCCTTTAACAAGCAAAGTCTTCATCCTCTGGGTTCTTCTTCACTGCTAATGCCTTCTTCTGCTGCTGGGTCTTCTCTCTCTGCTGTTTTCTCCCTCTGCCAGTTCTCCCCTCTCTGCTGTCTTCTCCCTCTGCCAGTTCTCCCACTCTGCTGTCTTCTCCCTCTGTCAGTTCTCCCACTCTGCTGTCTTCTCCCTCTGCCAGCTTTCCCCTCTCTGCTGTCTTTTCCCTCTGTTCTTCCTCCTATGTTCTCCCAACGCTCTCTCCCAGTGTAATGCTAGGGCCGCTGTGTGCCATTCCTTTAAAACCCAGGTGGCGGAGCCACAAGGTGATGCCATTTGGAGGCTCTGCCCCCTTGTGACGTCACCACCCGAGGCATGATGGAGCGGTGCTTTGGGCTGGGGGGCGCAGATAAGCTACCAATGATATTTTCAGCTTCAGGTGATTAGTAAGGGGGTTACTAATCACCAATGACCAACCAATGTACTAAGGCCCTTCACTAACCGCAAGTATATGACTATGAATGTAAGGGGTCACTTTTTCACCAACCACCAATGTAAGGGAGCACTGAAATTTACTGCATTTCTTTTGTGGTTGGTAATATTATTATTATTATTATTATTATTATTATTATTACTCCTAAAATATTATTTCCATATAAAGAGTCTGAAGCAGAATGGACATTTTTTTTGCTCCTTTGACTTCAATGTGAGTGTTTAAACAAAACAAACACGGAAGCATGTTGTCTCTGTTTTTCAGACACTACCATGATAAATGTCTATGGGGTCCAAAACGCATAATCCGACCCCAAAGAAGCTCCTGTATGGCACTTTCTTCTTAAAAAAAAAAAAAAAAAAGATATTTGTGCAAATCAATGGGTCTATCCCATGGGTCTTCAAACTACGGCCCTCCAGTTGTTCAGGAACTACAATTCCCATCATGCCTAGTCATGTCTGTGAATGTCAGAGTTTTACCATGCCTCATGGGATGTGTAGTTACACAACAGCTGGATGGCCGTAGTTTTAGGATCCCTGGTCTATCCTCTATATATGGACCATTGACTCCAATTACCCTTAGTCTTGAAGTGCCTCTCCCAGCATGTGACACGGCACACACGGACAGTCCTCCTACATCAACACTCAGGGCCGCAGACTTCTTTGTAAACCATTCCCACATATCTTTTGATTCCTTTATATCAACTGGCCCTGACTATAATATTTCTGATCTTAGTTTTAACAAAATCATTAGTTTTCTCAACAGAATGAATCCCATGAGTGGATGGGATAGACCCAAGACGCGATTTGAAATTATTTGTCTCACAGATTCCCCTCAGAGGCACCTGATCTCTCTTATGTACAACCTCCTAAACTCGAACATTGACCCTCGAATGGATAGTACTAACCTTAAATGGGAATTGGAGCTTCAGACTTCTATAACATCTGATCAATGGGCAACCATATTCAGAAGAATACATAAGGGCACGTTAAATATTCTGACTCAGGAAAACGGGTACAAAATTTACTCAAGATGGTATAGAACCCCCTCAATTATCCATAAATTCAACCCAGTAACCTCTCCCTTATGTTGGAGATGTAATAATACACCAGGTATTACATATATGGTGGGAATGCTCTGCATTAACCAATTTCTGGAAAGAAGTTCATAGACTGATTACTCAAATTACCATTTTCGCGCCCGATTTCACTCCCGGACAATACCTATTGCACCTTTCTAGCCTCTCTCACTCCACCTATAATAACACCATAATCATACACTTAATTAATGCAGCGAGACTCAAATGGAAACAATCATTCCCACCGAACATCTTAGCCTGGGTCAGCAGAGTTAACCACATTGCCAGCATGGAAGAATTAATACACCAATCTAGAGACTCGACTAGAACTTACCTAGATAAATGGGCATGTTGGTCACACTTTATGAAATCAGCCGAGTATCGTATGATAGTAGAACCCTAAAAGATTGTTGGTATGTTTTCGAGGTTATTGATATATTAAAGCATTATGTATACTTCTAACCCTTTCATACACTTACCTTGGCTGGGAAGATGACGTCAGCTATGGCCTGGTACGTTTAATGACAAACCCCCACCTAACCCACTCTTATCCTCTCCCCTTTCTGATACTTGTTTATTGTTATGACAAACAACACAGGTTGTAGATTATTTTCTACTTGTTATTTTGAATTTCATGTACTATGCTTTGACAATGTCACTGGAAGCATGTATTGTATATGCTGTTTTAATAAGAATGTTTGAAAACTTATAACTTGAAAACCTAATAAACACATTTAAAAAAAAAAAAAAAAAAAACAGAAATGTACACAAAAAAGCCTAAACCAGTGATGGAGAGCCTTGGCACCCCAGATGTTTTGGAACTACATTTCCCATGATGCTCATCTACAATGCAGAGTGCATGAGCATCATGGGAAATGTAGTTCCAAAACATCTGGGGTGCCAAGGTTACCCATCACTGGCCTAAACCAATGCTAAGCTCAAGTCTGAATGACCTGCAAATGACTTCAAGGGTATCTCTGGCAGTATGAAAATATTCATATAGTGGACAAATCTTCACTTTAAGCCACATATAAATGTCCATTTTAACAATGGCATTCTTTTTATTTTGTGTAAAGTAGTCATAATAATATCTTATTTTAAGACAACTGTAATTGCTTGAAGCAAGCCTGACCTTTTTATTTTTTGGCCTTAAAAATCAAATCCAAAATGTGTTAATAAATAAAAAGCCTCCCGATAGTTGTAGTAGATGGGTAAAGTGGTTCTTTTATGTTTGCACTCTGTGTTCTAAGTGTTTACATTGTATTACTCTAATGAAATATATCTAGTTAGAGTTGTTTTCATATTGTGGTATTAGAGCAGCTGGGGAAATAAATGCATATAAATAGAGATAAATAATGTGTTTGATAGTGCTTGTGCTACAAATATAGGGATTTCCTCTTATTTACGCCAACCTTGAAATTGCTTAACCAGAAGTCTGACATGTCTGCGTGTTGTTATTTGCATGTAGAATGAAGTGTGAAAGTGTATTTGCATATCTTGCACCTGTAGGTTGTAATCAAGTGCAATCTTGTAATCAGAGGTAATATATTCTCTTTATCTTTGGCTCCATAGGCTGGGTGCTTTTTTCATTTTTGAATATTTCTAGCATAGCAGATGAAATTCTGATATTTTAAATTGTTGTGATATCAAATCAAATGGATTTTTATCTTTTTAGACTGAATAATTGCTTTCCTTTGTATTCAATGCGGTGGAAATTGATCTTATTAGGATGTTTTGATGGGCTCTGGGACACTGGTTGGAAAAAAAAACAAAACGTAAAATTGTTGAAAAAGGGCCCTTTTTGTCCTTTTGGATTCTTAAGTACACCTGAAAATTAGTAAGAACAAAAACAAAAGTTTAGTGTTCCTAAAGTAGTCCCAATCACTGACCCCCCCCACCCAAACTCCTAGGGGTGTATATAGTATTATTATTATT
Source organism: Rana kukunoris (assembly GCA_029574335.1). Lineage (NCBI taxonomy): Eukaryota > Metazoa > Chordata > Amphibia > Anura > Ranidae > Rana > Rana kukunoris. The sequence continues at coordinate 112,355,419 of CM056049.1, read as the reverse complement.
ATTATTATACTACAGGACTTAAATAGCACCAACAGTTTGCGCAGCACTTTACAACATGAGGCAGTTAAAATACAACTTATTACAGGAGCCTGCTCGTAAGAGCTTACAATCTAAGAGGGAGGGTCAAGTGATGCAAAAGGTAATAACTGAGCTGATGGAGAAAATAAAAGTACAATTATTAGGTGGTAGCAGGATAGGCTTCTCCTGAAGAGAAACATTTTCAGGGATCAGCTAAATATGGACAGAATATGAGATCTGACAGAATGGGGTAGGGAGTTCCATAGGATGGAAGAGGCTCTGGAAAAGTCCTGTAGGTGAACATAGGAGAATGTGACGAGAGCTAGAGAGCAGGAAGTTTTGGGAGGAAGTTTTGGGAGGAACGAAGAGAGTTTGGCTAGTATTTTGAGACTAGGTTTGTAATGTAGCTGGGGGCAGAGCTGTGGATGGCTTTGTAAGTTGTTAGTATATTGAATTTATTGCATTGGCTGGGATTGGCAGAGAGGGGTGGCAGACACTAAGCGGTTGGTAAGGTGGATAAGTCTGGCAGCAGCATTCACAATGAACTGAAAGGAGGATTGCCTACATAAAGGTTAATCCAATGAGGAGGGAGTCGAAGTAGTCCAGGTGAGAGATAACCAGGTAGTGAATCGGAAGCTTAGTGGTGTCGTTGGTTAGGAAGGGGTGTATTTTGGAGATGTTGCAGGGGTTGAGGCAGCAAGCTTTGGAAATTTTTTGGATGTGGTTTCCGAAAAGAGATTTTAGAATCCAGGATAACACCTAGGACAGATTGAGAGCTGTCATAGATCTTTACAGATAAATCAGGGGAAGAGGCACATGGGGGAGGAAATATTAGGAGTTTGGGATAGATTGAGTTTGAGGGAGTTGTGTGACATCCAGACTATCCCATACCAAGCGAACACCCAGTATTGGGCTTTGGAAGTCCACCAAAACACAATTTGTCCCACGTCCCCATCGGTCCTTTTTTGCCGTTGGGATTCCGCTGTCTCTTCTAAGTTCATGCAACCAGCCCCCTGATGAGGCGCAAGGTCCACCACCCTCTATCTGCGATACGGAAGCTAGTGTGTCCTGGGAAATGTGATGTGCATATCCCAGGAAGCGTTAGAGAATGACGTGTTGTTTCTTAGGTATGAATTGAGGCGAAGGGACAGGCTAGAGTAGGAAAAAAGGTAAATTAAAGCAGAGGTCCGCCTAAAAAAATAAATAAAAGCCAGCAGCTACAAATACTGCAGCTGCTGACTTTTAATAAATAGACACTCACCTGTCCTGGGTGCCCGCAATGTTGCCAGCCGAAGCTGAGCAATCCCTCCGCTCTCGGCTGCCCCCGTCGCTATCCTCGTTGAGGGAATCAGGAAGTGAAGCATTGCGGCTTCACTTCCCGGTTCCCTACTGCGCATGTTCGAGTCGCGCTGTGCGTTCCCACTGGTCTCGCTGTCTTCTGGGACCTGTGTGTTTCCCAGAAGACAGCGAGGGGGACGGGAAGGGGCGTGACTCACTTTTTGTGTGGACCTCCACTTTAAAACAAGTTGACTGCTTAGACTGTAGAGGGCAAAGGGATGGAGGGTTGCAGGGGATATAAAGTCAACTTCTAGCGCCCAACAGTTAACGACACCAACAGTTAACACCACTTGTTTCAGTTATGAAGCAACAGGTTTCACAACTGAAGGTCTGGTACAGAACTGCAGCTAAGGAATGGTATGCAGGTGCCTAAATCTTTACATCTGCCATCCACTGATGGTGGTTGCAATGCTTTGCAGGTTACAATCTATATATATAAAACTCAACGTGTGTGTGTATGTATGTTCCAGCATCACGTCCAAACGGCTAAAGATATTAACATGAAACTTGGCACACATGTTACCTATATGTCAGCAACAAACATAGGATAGGTGGTTTAACCCTTACCCACCCCCATTTGCCATGGTCGGGGTTTTTCTTTAAAGTCCCATTCAACTCTATGGGAAATATATATTTTCCTCCCCAAAAGGTTAAGATAGGAAGACCGGGCAACGCCGGGTATTCAGCTAGTGCAAAATAAAAAAATAAATAAAATAAAATGTAAATTTTTTTTTAACAAACATGGATGCAATTATTATTTTTTATTTTTTTGCAAAAGATGGAATTGGCATTTAAGCAACATGGTGCCTGTTACCACCAGTAGATACCCAACTAGTGATATTTGGGTTAGGTTTTTTAAGATCATTGAAGGTTGTCGGGGATAACAGATGTACTTATCGTATCTAAACCTAAAGATGATGTGATGTCTGCATTAGTTTTACATTTTTTCAGGCTAAATACACATTGATCTGACCAGAAATGCAGCATCCTTGTCACTTCCTGTGAGTTAAAAAGAAAGCACAAGCATACTTTTTTTACCTTGCATTCCAGCGAGAACCTCGGCCGTGTGTACGCTCTCGGCAAGCATCCCGTCGGGAATGCCGTCGAGCAGAAATAGAGAGCATGTTCTCTATTTGCTCGACGGCCCGCCTGGATGAATGGCTGGTTGCCATTCCCGACGGGCGGGTCGCCGAATCTGACGGCCGGCAGAGAACCTCGACAGGCGGAACGATGTGTTCTGCCCGTCGAGGTTCTCTGCCGTGTGTACGCGGCTATATGGAGTTAATTAAAATCCAACCTGTGACAACTATGACTCCTTCCATAGATTCAGTAGAAGAGTAAATGTAAACACCAATGGACAAGAAGTGTGGTATTTTCAGGATTTCTAGGTGAAAATAAAGGGCAAAATGCCCATAAAACGATAATGCAGCCACTTCTGTCAAAAGCTGCAAAATGTCACATTTTTGTTTTTGGGCTTGGGTTTGGATACACTTTAAATTGATTCTAAGGCTAAAACATTTTTCACCTTAAGCATTCCCTGAATAAAAGGGTTTGTAAAGATTTTTTTATTTTTTTAGCTAAATAGCTTCCTTTACCTTACTGCAGTGCTGTTTTCATTTCCTCATTGTTCGTTTTTTCTCTCAAGTTGCTGTAATTCTTCTCTGTTCTCCACACTTCCTGGTTGTCTGTTTCCTGATAACCACAGTACTGGAAGCTTTCTCTCTGTGGTCACTAATCAAGGAGGTGTGATTACTGTGTGTCTAAAACCCCTCAGCACCAATCACTTTCGTTTTCCAAACCATCACTGCCCTGCATTGACTCTGTGGCTCTATACAGCACAGGCAGGAAACAACATGCAAAAACAAAACTAGAAACTATAGGTACATTATATGATTGATTTTTATCAATTTGTAATAGTTTTTTAAAGGAATTGGTTAACTATTATGTCTCTATACCCTGTAAACAGTCATTTCAGCAAAAACATTTTTTTATTTACAACTCCTTTTAAGGTGAAAAACTTCCTGTGATGCAGCTTCCCCCCCAGAGCCCCCCTTTTACTTACCTGAACTCGGTCCATACAGCGATGGGGACAAGCACACCAGCTCCAGCCTGTGTTTTGGGTCCTAATTGGATACAGTAGATTGCTAGCAGAACAGCCGTTGGCTCCCGCTGAAATCTAATGACGTGGGAGCTGGGGGGGGGGGCTGGCGATTCCTGCTGTCTGTGTCAATAGATGCAGCAACAGGACACTGGAGTGCGCCCACATGAGTCCCCCAAGGCAGAGCGACTCTCCAATGGAGCACTTGAGAAAAGGAGTGCCGCTGAGGGATCCCAGAAGAGTAGGACCGGGGTCACTCTGTGCAAAACCAACTGCACAGAGGACGTAAGTATGACATGTTTGAACCCTTAGAAATTCTTTAAGTTAAAAAAATGACTTGGCACTGGCTTTGTCTATAGACGCACATAGCCCAGGTTGGAAGTGAGTTTGCACGTCTGCCCCCAGAGCAAGCGGCTTTCTATGGGGTGGGGTGGGGTGCTCTCTACTCTGACACCAGGTGATTACCCAGGTGACGGACTTGCCAAAACATACAGATTGATAAGTCTTTATTGACCGTGACCTTTCATAAATCCCTGGTGTTTTGCCTTTTCGTCATGCAGGTAAAATGGTTCCTCTTACATTAGACAGGATCGCAGTTCTGTGGTTCTTATTTACCCCTAGTCTATAAACGTGTTACAAGTGAAATTGTAGAACTACAGTGTAATTTAGACAGAAAATTCTGAAATAAAAGCTAGTGATGTTGTACAACTAGCTACGATAAATGTTTTTGGCATTCTGCACAGATTAGTCAAGCATCCTTCTGGGGACGCATATTGCTAATGCTGCTATATTTTATGTGTTTTTATTTCCCATTCCCTCTGGCTCTGCTTATTGCTGCTGTATCAGCAGTCTTTCCCCATACATTTTTAATGCTGCTCTATGTAGGGTGGTTTCAGGTCCTCAGATTAGTTGCGGTTTAACAAGCATGTTGTAAGAGATATTTGTGTGTATGAATGGAAGGTGTTTGAAGGACGTTGACACCGAACTGTCATCCTGATGTTCGGTCTGATGTCATAGCCAGCAATTTTCTGTCCATCCTTTTTATTTGTAGCATACGCAAGACCAGGAATGTTGGTTTGGATGATGACCATTTTCACATCACAATATGGTCAATTTTGTTGATTAAAACGTCTGGGAAAATATGTATGCCACATACAGTCAGTGTGGTAAATGTACCCAAAGCCAGATCTGTGTCATTGGCTTGAGCCAATAAAATATTATTCTTAGTACATTGCTCCTAGTGTGGCAATTTGTGTTCTTCTTGAATGGGCTCTCTGGGGTAAGGAATTTAAGACAGGAGGAGTAAAATGTTGGTAATGATGGGATTTTCCAAAGCCATGTAAAACTGCACCGCATACACACAATCTGAAAATGCCGCTTTCTAAACGATCGTACGATAATCTGATCGTTGGTACGCGGCTTTCAAAAGCCGGTCACGACAGTTCATCCAAACTTATCCGAGCGGACAAACACAAAAGCCCTGTACACACGATCGGCTATCTGATGGAATCTAATCCGATGGATTTTTTTATCGGATATCCGATGAAGCTGACTTTCATCAGCCTTGCCTACACACCATCGGTTAAAAATCCGATCGTGTCCAACGCGGTGACGTAAAACACAACGACGTGCTGAGAAAAATGAAGTTCAATGCTTCCGAGGATGACCATAGGAAAAATTAAAAATAGGTTCTATTTTTTTCACTGATGGGGGAAAAAAACTACGGGGCCCACACACGATCGGTTCGTCCGATGAAAACGGTCCGTTTTCATCAGACAAACCGATCGTGTGTACAGGGCTAAAGAGTTTTCTCATACGATACCAAATCATACAATTTTTGTTTTTAATCAGTACAAAAAAATCAGAAGAACGAGGCTATGCATACTCTGAAATGAAATAATACTTTACAATACAACACATTACATCACTTCCAAAGTTGTGTTCTGTCTTCCAAGAATTTTCGGAAGTTGATTAACAACTTCATTTTCGATATGAGACTAGCATGCAACAAAAGAAAAGGAACAGTCATTCGTCTGATATTCTCATTGTGTGTATGGGCCTTAAGAGGGGGAAATACAAAGATTGGTCATGTGATCATGAGTTTTTACCTTATTTTCTGTATTTTTGGTTACTTAAAGTGGTGTTTCACCCAAAAATGAAACTTCCACTTTTTGGAATCCTCCCCCCGGTATCACATTTGACACCCTCTTAGGGGGAGGAGGGAGCAGATACCTGTGTAATACAGGTATTTTCTCCCACTTCCTGGCATAGACCACCGCAGTGATCATGGTGACCTACGCCACCTCCTGTACCTAGTCTGTCCTCCCCCGCTGTCTTTTGAGAGACGCACAGGTCCCAGAAGACAGCTGGGACCAGTGAGGATGCGCACCGAGACTTGCACATGCGCATTACGGAACCAGGAAGTGAAGCTGCAGGGCTTCACTTCCTGATTCCCTTACCGAGGATGGTAGCGGGGGCAGCAGAGAACCGAGGGACAGATCAGCTTCGGCTGTCGACATCGCGGGTGCCCTGGACAGGTAAGTGTCCTAATATTAAGTCGGCAGCTGCAGTATTTGTAGCTGCTGGCTTTTAATATTTTTTTCTTTTTGGTGGACCTTTGCTTTAAAGGAGAAGTCCAGCCTGAACCCGTTTTTAGCGGCTGAAGTCCGCTCTCTGTCAATGATGTCACTGATTTCAGTCCAGGCACTGCGTCATCGCGACCAGAGTCTGGATCCGCCAGGTGCCTGGACTGATGGCCATCTCAGGCTCACAGCAAGCCGCTCCACTCCCTCCACAGCTCTGCGCTCCACTGAGCGAGGAGAGAGAAGAGCAGAGAGCTGTGACTGACCATCTACAGCTCTCTGCTCTGAAAACCGAGCGAGTAAGGGTCTGGAGGAGGACCAAAGGAGGGGGCTGGAGCTCTCCTGCAGCTGCAGGAGAGGTGCAAGGGCCACAAGAAATGGCCTGGAGGGCCAGGTTCGGCCCGTGGGCCTTGTGTTTGACACCTGTGTTGTAGAGAGTTTGAACCATTGCCTTTTACTGCTGTCTGTGTCCCTACAAGGGAGATTCAATTATTTTATTTGTCTTGATGACCATTGTCATCAAGAGGGAAAATCCAACTTTCTGAGTTGCTAACAGAACAGGTATAGAGGGGAAATCTCTAGGGACTTCTGTTGCAGTGCCAGCTGTCCAAGAGGGGGCCTCCTGTTGTGTCAGTGGTACAGGAGGTGAAGACACCACAAACCAAACGGCAGGGGTTTCACCATTCTATAATCTGTCCAAAGTATATAACAAAAAATTGGCTTCAGATATACCTTTTCTATGATTCATTTCATTTTTTTTATGGGTTATAACCGCAATCTATGGGCTTTATTCCTATGTTAGAAAAGTTCATCCTTTTATTAACAAACCATAATAGGATCAGAGGGGCTTTTCTAACGAGCAGCACCTTTTGCTATCTACTTAGGCAGGACTTTTAAAAGTTTAACATTGTTGATAAGTTCCCTTTACGCTGTGACTGAACAAACTCTGGTTTATGGACAGAATTATTGGTGTGAATAATTACATAACTTGCCTGTTCCTGCCAAATGGTTGTGTCATAAGTATTGCAAAAGGCCACACTTTATAAAATGTGATTTATTCTACATCTAATACTAATAATACACTACAACAAACATATAGAGAGGAATAATGGGCTACACACTTGAAAGCTGAAGATGAAATGTTTCTGGTGTAGAAATGTTACTTTCTAATGTAGCATTCATTATGTAAATGTATATCTGTGATTGTAATGGGGGAGAATATGCAATGTGTTATTACCGTGCCTCTCTTGTATTATGGCAGTCAAGGGGAATAATGCGCGTGCTTCTCAGATTTGTTAAGTGGTGTTTCTGCCCACTCTGGGATTTGTTCATGAGTTGCATAGAATTTTGAAGTGATCCATGCAGGTGATAGAAAAGTAGGATCTGGTGCCATGAACCTCCCTATGTTGGCTTTTAACCATATTAGGCAATATTTCTAAAACAGTTGGCAATTTATAAAGCTGTTGGCGATTCTGGTATCTCGCTTTTCCAGTTTTTCACAGATTTTCACCACTGTTTTTAACCAATTTAAAAAGATGTAATGTTGCAAAGAAAAAATATATATATATTTTTTTTTGGGGGGGGGGGGGTGTGTACCTTCCATTGAAAATAATTGTCTTCACCTGCAAAGTAGGAAGAAGTTGGGGTCCTTTCACACGTGCGTTCCGTTTTTCGGTCCACTCCGTGTGTCCGTCGGCTCAGCGGGGGGGTCTCTGCTGAGCTGTCGGGCGGACAGGGCGGTCCCCGCACACTGTGCAGGGACCGCCCTGTCTCTCCTCCGCTATCCCCTATGGGGAATCGGATGGAAACGGACCGTCTGTCCGTTTGCATCCGATCCGTTTGGCCGGACGGAAGAAAAATAGGACATTCTTCCGTCCGAAATAAGGGACGCGGATCTGGCGGACGTTAGCGGATGCATCATCCGCTAACGTATCCGCTCCCATAGGGAAGCATTGAGGTCCGTTACCGGACGTCCAAAAAACGGACGAACGGAACGGACGTGTGAAAGAGCCCTTGAAGTGTATGTAAACACATTTGCACCAGTTTAGTCATAGGTGAAGTGACTAAATACATAGACAGACAGACTGGTCCATATATTACAGCATTTCAGTAATTGCAAATCTTCTTTACGGAGGTCACATGATCATTTATTCTTCTGTTCCCTCCACCCTGCACCGTCTAGTATGTAAGTGACGTGTACTACAGACGTTACTGCAGCGTTTTCCCTGGGGCCTCACAGAATTCATACTGGAGTGTTTTTAAGGCGCTTTAGTGTGAAAGCACTCGGGCTTTCACATTGGGATTGCAGATGCAGCTTCTTTCAGGCGGTTTTTTTAATTTTATTTAATGCTAAAGCTCCTGAAAAACGCCCCAGTGTTAAAGGGGTGTAATTCTCAGTGTCATACACATCACTTTGAAATTATGATGATCTGTAGTTCAGTTTCCGATAAACACATAAATAACAGGTAACCCAGCCAATAGAATGCGGGGAAGTCTAAATTATTCTATGTATGACATTTTTATGCAAATTCATCAACGTAATGCTAAATTAGAAACTGCTTCCAACATGCTCCCAAATCATTTTGGTTATGCCAACTGACTTGGTTGCATAACATGAAATATTGCATTCTATTTAGAACGACCCCCTTGACAAAATCGTCCCTCATACAACTACCAAGCTTATAACCGTATCCAGAAAAGGAACATTTTGGCTTCTGGATTTGATTCTGGAATGTTGGTGGTCAAATTATGTCAGTATGAAAATGTTCTGCTAATCCACTGAGGGAGTTGTGTAAATATTCAGAACACTTGTAATGTGGGTAATATTTGCTCCGTTTCCATGTACAAAGTAATCTGGCTGCCATCCTGGGGTCAGCTGGGTTTAACACGTTTGGTGTGCAGAACTAATTGCATTCTTATTTTAAATGTTTTTTTTTTCTTTGAAATGTAATAATTCCATGTACTTCAGCACATGGGTAACAAATGATTTTGTCTCTCTTGCAGATTAGCGCTGTATGTATATGAATACCTTCTACACGTGGGAGCACAGAAGTCAGCCCAGACATTTCTGTCAGAGGTGAGTCCTTTGTTGTCATCGTCTATGGTTGTTTGGTCTTCAGGTGAAGAGAGATTAGGGTATTTGGAATAAGCTAGGGATCCATAGTCACAGGCAGCCTAAGCTTTCCTATTGAAACGCTTTGAATATGGGTGCCTGAGCCAATGCAATATGAAATCCAGTGTATTTCTCCTGCCTGGAAAGCCCAGGTACTGTGTACAGCTATCTGTAGACTTGAATGTCTGTGCATCGCTGTACTGGGGTATAAATCGACACCAGTATAGCGTACAGGTGCATGCGATAAATAGAAAATTGTTCTATTCTTTTTGCATATACCCATACGTAATTTCATGTTTAGGCAAGCACTGGTATAATATTCATGTTTAGACAAGCACTGGCATATACTGCAGCTTAGCCGCACACAGCCATTTGTGGCTATGGGTGGTTGTAAGCAGCACCTGGGCTTTCTGAGCAGAGGAAATATGGCAAATTTACTCTGAACAAGCACGGTCATCCATGTGCAGGAGGCCTGAAGCTGAACTCCAGACAAACCGCTAAACGTACAGATATAATGCATATGAAGGAGTATTCCTGAGATTTACATATACTCGTTACATAGCGCAGCCAGGTGGATTATATCATAGCCTGTCCTATGCTATGCTGAGCTTTTTATGTGCACATAACAGTTAATAGACGGTTACATATTACATACATGTTCAGCTTTCTCAGTCCAGAAAAGGAAAATCCTAGGCACTCGTGGCATGTCACTCTGCTTTACTAAATCCACAAACCTGATAAAAACAATTAACCATCCTGTCACTGATTTAATCCTCTGATCTATATTGAAAACAAAGAGCAGGTGCTCTGGGAGAGGAAAGCTCAACTCCTGAGAGATAATTACTTCAGTGCTCCTGCTGTGAAGCCTGAGGATGAATTACTGCACAATACCTCCTCTACAGAGCTGAGCACGGACTTGAATTAAAATTGTTAAAAATATAGGGTTACTTTAATCAGCCCACGGACACTATACGAGTGATGGATGTGCATGATCTGACCACCCCCAGATATCTACTGTCCAGCAGGACCCTTTAATATAAATGGTCCCATTGTTCACCTGCCTTTGTTTGGACCTATGAAGCAAGATGTTGGAAGGGCTACAGTCCAGGTTCCTAAACATGGTGGATTGGTATTTACCCAGCAATGAGCCTCGGTAGATTGCGTGTAGGGGTGCACCATATTTTTATCAGGTGCAGGTCAGCTGTCTCCCTTACATCAGTGCTTCTCGAACTGTGGTTACTGATCAATACAGCCTTTGCAGCGTCTATATCAGCACTATTAAAACTTACCACAAATATGCTGTGACCATGAACCAAACGAACTGTGAGTGCCACTCCAAGCTGTCATCTTATGATACTTTGGTGATTCACATTGCTTCTGGGTTCCAGCACTAAAAGAGCTTGTCCTGGATTAGTGTAAACACTTAATGGAAGGAGGATGAAATGCCACACTCAAAGAAAAATAGCCCAACTGTAGAGAAAAAAATAAAAATTCCTACGCATGCTCGGATCAATTCAATGCATGCTCAGAAGCATTAAACTTAATTTTCTTGTCTCATCGTAGTCTTTTACATCACACGTTCTTGGCAGTCAAAACTTCACCAAACTTTTGTGTATGCAAGGCAGGCTTGAGAGGAATTCCGTCAGAAAAAAACATCCAACTTTTTTCCGTCTGGAAAACCGATCGTGTTTATGAGGCATAAGAGTGGCTTCAGCCCAACGCCTCCTAGGCCATGCTCCCAATGCGTTTTCACCCCACCCATGTGACTTAGTCATTGATATTCCCTATGACAAAGCCCTGTGGACAGGACACAACTTGTCAGGGACATGGCCTGGAAGGAGTTGGGATGAAGCCACTCTCTACACCTGGACTGTTTTTCGTGTGTGTGTGTGGTTTTTCATTCTCTCACCAAACATGCTGCCAATATACTGGCCAGTCATTACCATCTCCCCAAGGAACAAGGTTGTATTCCAATTCTTATCCCAATATGGCAAACAGAAGCAATAGATAAAAGTGTTGGCGCTCACAATGTGGGGTCATAATCAAACCTACATGGCTCTTGTGCAATTATATGATTAGGTAATGAATAATTTATACATTGTGTATCAAAAAATAGAAATAATAGAAAATGTAAACATTAAAGTCCAATGTGACAATACCCAACACCAAAAATAAGAAAGTGCTTCTAGACAGATGTGTCTTCAAGTGGCTTCACCACAGGTGCTCATGAAGTATATGGCAACTCGCCAGAGGTGTTTGACCCCTTTTTACATAAGGTCAAATGTTTTTTTTTGGAAAACCAGATTGATTCCTGGGCTTGCACCCTTCCACTCTAATAATCCCTCAGGATAAGGCTGGAGATGTAGGGATAAACTTACCCAGAGACACAAAGGACTTTATAGTGTAGTAAGTTTTTTTTTTTTTTTATGTTTTAAAAGTAAGTGTATAAAAGTTGCACTCGCATGTATCCGTGCCTAAACCTGGCACTAGGTGCCCACAGCATGTGCGACTGGGGCCTGTCAAAGGAAGTGTATAACAGTTGCACTCGCATGTATCTGTGCCTAAACCTGGCACTAGGTGCCCACAGCATGTGCGACTGGGGCCTGTCAAACTAGTGCTGGTGTGCAATCCACACCTCGCTCTTGATGATGGACCTTAGTGGGTAGTCATATAGGGACCCGGAAGTGACAAATCCCCCGCCCTAATGTACGTTTCACCATACCTGGCGTCTTCAGTAATCAGACAGTCGCCACTCTACCTTGGCCGTGGCAACCTATAGAAGCTCATTTATGGTATAAAGGTCAAATAAACACTTCTTCAACTTTTATTCCCGGATCCTTTCCACTGTCACCTATATCCTTAATATTACAAAGTACCAACCCCAGCTCATACCCCATAGGTTGGGATACGTTTTTGGCATTTCTGTTTCCACGAATAGCCTTAGTTTGCATGGTAGTTGGAAAAGAGAAGTGGGAAATTCTCATTGAGACTCTATTGCTATTAGTGTGCAGGGTGGTACCAATACATGCTACTTGAACACATAAACATTGTACAGCGCTGCCATGTACCCCAGTCCACAATATTAAAATTCATGCGTCCCTAACTTTGATTACAACTAGTTTTTCCTTCCTCACAGCAGATGGAGCAGCCCTTGGGATAGTACATTGAGATTTGCCTTTTACAAATGAACATTTAAAAGTGCTGAAAATACATATGTTGGGAAAAAGTATTTTATGAGTTATTAAAGGCAGGCTTGAATTTCTGCAGCTTCCGAATATATAATCCTTACACTTCATATTCTTTATGTATGTGTGCCAAGGTAACTGTTACCCACAAATGACTATGCACAGTTCACCGAATAGTAATATAGTCATGCCAGGTTCTTTTTAAATCCTGTTTATTGGCAGATTACAGCTTTCTGGAGCTGGTTTATAGAAAAGTAGAGGAGATACCTATAACTGCCAGGTTCCATGTTTTGATTCTGTGGTGCTGAAACCTCATTGGCGTGTGGTTACTGCAGATTTTATATCAAGCCCCTGGTTCATTGAACCAATAAAACCCTTTTTTTGTTAAGAATTGTTCACATACTGTATGCAGCATATTCATGGCAGGCAGTTGAGCATATGCATGTACATATATGCACGGTCCTATGGATTTCTCTATTCGATGTGGTAGAGATGGATTGCAGCATTATAGAATGTTGATTAAATAACACTGTTCCACAGAGATAAATTGCCGATCACTTACAAAGGAATCCCATTTTCATTGTAAGGATGAATGCATTTCTCTTGTTAGACATCTTTGTGTATTATTCTAAGCCTGGAGGTTTGGAAGCCTTGTATGAAATTTTAACAGAAGATGATCCGCGCTTTAGCTAAAAGCTAAGGAATTGTACTGCCTTCAGCTAATAAATGTGCAGCCTCAAGAGATGTTTGCTGTAGGCAGTGAGAAGAGTTTGAGGTTGCAGCTTCAATAAGTGTTTCATGTGTATTTAAATATATGTTTATTGGTATAATAGGCTTCAGGCTGTATATATGAAGCATTTTCTACCTTCTTTTACAAACTGTAGCTTTGTTTTTTAGCACCCCAAGTCTTGGCCCAAGAGGTCTGGGAAGGAAAGTTTTTGTGACGGAAGAAGGGCAGCTTTTAACTTCCCATTAATTCTGAAAAAAAAAAATCAGTGTGACCTAGCTGCTAAAGGCTTGGCTTCTTAATGCATGCCAAACCACAAGAAAGAAGTCCGAAGTCCTCAGGATATTAAAGACAACGGCCCGGATTCACAAAGCACTTGCGCCGACGTATCTCCAGATACGCCGCGTAAGTGCAAATATGCACTGTCGTATCTGTGCGCCGGACACACAAACTAAGATACACCTAAAAACAGACTTCATCCCACCAATGTAACCTGCCTACGCCGGCGTAGAGTGGGCGCATATTTACGCTGGACGCATGTGCCGCTCCCATTGATTTTCTATTCAAATATGCAAATGAGGGAGATACGGCGATTCACAAATGTACTTGCGCCTGACGCATGATATACGCGGTTTTGGAAGTTTTACGTCTGGCGTAAAGTTATTCCACATAGATGAGGCGCAACCCATGCAAAGATATGGACCAGGGAACACAAACCTACGTATTGTACGTTGGACGTCTGTGAATATGGGCCGACGTGGGTCTGACTGGGCGTAGGTTACGTGAACGGCGTACACAGTTATCCGGCGTATCTTAGGCAGTTGTTCCGACGTGGTTGTGTGCATGCGCACGGAGATACGTCCACGTCTCGACGCATGCGCAGTTCGTTTTAAGTACTTGTCTGGTGCCCGGCCCATCATTTGCATGGGGTCACGCTTCATTAGCATGATCACGCCCACTTCCACTTACGCCAGCTTGGGCCTTCGAAATGTACACTACGCCGGCACAGAGTTGGGAGCAATAGCTTGCTGAATTCAGTGCATGCCTCTCCGCGCTGCTCCGGCGTAGCGTACTATGTGTGCGCTACGCCGGCGTAAATATGCGCCCATCTCTGTGAATCCGGGCCAACATATTTTTTTTTTTTTTGGGTAGAGCAGAGGTGGAGAAGAACACTTGTCATTTTTTATTACTGTCTGTGCCCCCATAAGCTGCAAGTCACCAAAGTCTTGGGATAAAAATGGGGATAAATACCTCCTATGTGAGAATGCAGTGGGTTGGATGGGGGAATTAATGCAAACATATTGCTTTGCCCTGAATGTGCAAGGCAAAGGTTGACATTGGCCCCTTAAGGCCCACAATCTGTATATTACCAGAGCTTCATTCCAAAGATACATTAATAAATACAATTAATTTTAAAGATAACAGGTGACACTTTACTTGACTTTTAGCTGTTATACCTGGTTGTCTCTGAAGGCTTTTGACCCAAGCAAGGACTGGGCACCAATCAGGGCGTTTCCTGATCAGGTGATCACTCTCAGCTTTTGACATACAGTGGTGATCACACGTGAGCTAAAAGATTCATTTGGAAATAAAAATGGTTTCCTCTTTCAGAGGCCACTGCAACTTTTAGATGGCAATGTGCTTCTGTTTAATACAATTTTATGATAAAATGTAATCCAGTATTCAATCATTATTTAAAAAGATTAATATATTTTTAATATATGTGTATTGTAACTCTGCTTTTTTTATTATAAGATATGTCAAAATAAATCCTTGTATATCCTTAAAAAAATGGAAAATTAGTCATGGAGTTTTGGTCAAATTAACGGCTTTCAGGGGTTTACCCGCTTCTTTTTCCTATTAAAACATTTTATTGAGTTCAAGAGGGTGTACAACAAATAGTGCAACATAACACAGAGCAGCACATTGAGAGCCTGCAACACACTTGGCTACATGCAAAATACAGATTACTTTGAACAATTGTAAGAAGAGATTTAAGGGTAGGCAAGAGAAGGGAGGGTTTAAGAGTATAGGGATCGAAAATGGATCACCTTTCATGTAAATAAGGTTTTAGAAGAATGTGTGTTGTTTTAGGCATAGCAGGGGGTGTTTGGGTTTGGAGGAGAGTGGGGCCGAAATCTCCACCGCTACACTCAACCACCAGGAATGGGATAACAGAATTTTAATAACTAATGATGGGCTCCCTTGTACAGTGAAATAACAAAGTCCGTTGATCTCTTTCTTGAGTACAGCATGATATGTCTTTAACTGCTTCAAGTATGTTACTGCAGTAAGTCTGATTACAGGACAAGGCCACCAAATGTGGCTGTTGGAGCGTACTTGGCTGGAACCTCTCCAGCACATATTTGGCCAGATCTGGTGTAAATGCAGTGGTACGACATGCCTGTACCAACATCATAATGGGATTCTTCTGTTTTTACTCCCTTCTCGGTCCAAGATAAAAAGTTACCTTGAGTAAATAAAAAAGCATAATTGACAGGGCTTAACTGTGTGGGTGCATGTGCACGTTAATGAAGCCTAAATCCTCTTTTGCATGCTCATTGGTGAAAACCGGCCGTGTTATTCATATCGGCTAATTGGTTAGTGAGTTATATTTTCTCTCCTGTTTAAAGAAAATATTTTCCAGCACTGTTAAATAATTTTCCTCAGCGGTTTCCCTGCTTTTAATTTATATCAAGTCAAAATAACGGTTATTCAACCAATCTTTTGTCCTAATATGTCGAGCCACAAGTGACTTGACCTAGTTTATATGTGTTTAGACAGAGCAAAGTGCTTTTTCTTTTTTTTTTCCAGCAGACTCTTCTTTTTAATACCCACAAGCTGTATGCATGTTCTCTCATTTGTTAATCTGTTTGCCACTGCAGTTGAACAAAGTCTGTCTTTTCTTTCTAGAGAATTTGTATGTGCCTTGTATAGGGCAAAGTCCCAATGACAGGCCTTGTACAGGTTCTATTACTACTTTATTTTGGAGTGGAGAATGACGCTCAGTTCTTAGTGTTTTGGGTTTGTAAATGGGCTCAATAAAGACACATTTCATAACGTTCTAAAGCACTGGATACGGATGTTTTGTGTTGTAAGTCAGTATTATGGGGGTCTTACAGCTTTATTTTACGTGTGCTGTGGATTTATTGTGTACATTTCCCTTAATGCTGCCATCTGTATGATTTAGGGGAAATCGCTATTGTTACTCATTGTGATGCATTGTTATATACCAGAGTAAGTGCTTTGCATTGACACTGCAGTTTGCTAGTTGAATGTTCTTTATAAATTTTAGGCTGCTGCCTTTTAAAGGGAACCTGTCACACATGAAACGAGCCCATGGAATTTTAGAGCAGAGCAAAACCCTGCTTTAAACTTCTATAGTGTTTGTGTGTTTGTGTGTGTGTGTGTGTGTGTATATGTATGTACATTTTATATATACACACACACAGTGGGGAAAATTATTTGATCCCCTGCAGAAGTTTTCCCACTTACGAAGAAATGAAGGGTCTATCATTTTTAGCATAGGTATATTTTAAATGCTAGAGACAGAATATTAACCAAAAATCTATAAAAACCACATGATACAAATGTTCTAAATTTAATTGCATTTCAGTGAGTAAAATACAGTGGATATAAAAAGTCTTCACACCTCTGTTTAAATGTCAGGTTTCTGTGATGTCCAAAAATGAAACAAAGATAAATCATTTTAGAACTTTTTCCACCTTTTATGTGACCTATAAACGGTACAACTCTGTTATATAAAAAAAAATGAAATATTTTTGGTAGAGGGAAGTAAAAATATAAAAATAAAATGATATGGTTGCATAAGTGTGCACACCCTCAAACTAATACTTTATTGAAGCACCTTTTGATTTTATTACAGCACGCAGTCTTTTTGGGTCTATCAGCATGGCACATCTTGACTTGGCAATATTTGCCCACTCTTCTTTGCAAAAACACTTTAAATCTGTCAGATTGCGAGGGCTCTTTCAATGGGATTCTGGTCTGGGCTCTGGCTGGGCCATTCCAAATCTTTAATCTTCTTCTGGTGAATCCACTCCTCTGTTGATTTGGATGTATGTTTTGGATCGTTGTCATGCTGAAAGATGAAGGTCACCTTCATGTACAGCTTTTAGAGTCGGTTCACACTGGGGCGACTTGGGATCCGACTTGAAGTCGTCTCAAGTCGTCCCAAGACGTGCTGTCCAGAAAAGCAATGTAAGTGAATAGGAGCGGTGTTAATACACACTACTCATGTTGCTCCGACTTCAGAAGAGGTTCCTGTACTACTTAAATCAGACTTCTAGGCGATTTGTACCCATTGATTTCAATGGAAGTCGCTTCCAAGTCTGATCACTGTTTTAATTGAAGCTACTTTCCAGCAAGATAACCTACATTTCTCAGGCAAACCCCTCCCTCCCCTTCCCTCTCCCAGAGCTGATTGTTGTTTTATTGGCCACTGGAATGTCTCCTGACCTGAAAAGGACTTCAAGTCGTGTTGTAAATCGCCCCAGATCGCCCTGTGGTTCATGCTCAAGTCGTGTTGAAGTTGCTTCTGAAAGTCGCGCTGGAAGTCGTGTCGCCCCAGTGTGAACCTACTCTTAAGCAGAAGCCTGAAGGTTTTGTGCTAATATTGACTTTTCATATTTCCCTCTACCTTGACTAAGGCTCCTGTTTCAACTGAAGAAAAACATCCCCAAAGCATGATGCTGCCACCACCATGCTTCACTGTGGGTATGGTGTTCTTTGGTGATGTGCAGTGTTATTTTTGCGCCAAACATATCTTTTTTGGAACGATGGCCAAAAAGTTTAACCTTGGTTACATCAGACCATAACACATTTTCCCATATGCTTTTGGAAAACTTCAGATGTGTTTTTTGCAAAATTTAGCTGGGCTTGGATGTTGTGCTTCTGTCTTTCCACTCTAACCCATAGCCCAGACATATGAAGAATTTGGGAGATTGTTGTCACATGTACCACAAAGCCAGTACTTTCCAGATATTCTTACAGATCCTTTAATCTTGCTGTAGGCCTCTTGGCAGTCTTTCTGACCAATTTTTTCTTCTTGCGTTTTTTCATCAATTTTGGAGGAAAGTCCAGTTCTTAGTAATGTCACTGTTGTGCCATATTTTCTCCACTTGATGATGACTGTCTTCACTGTGTTCCATGGTATCTTTTAACAATGAGACCCCTCTGATGCTTTGTAAGCTCTCTGCGGACCATGGCTTTTACTGTAGACTGAAACTAAAGCAGGTCATGCATGGTCGAATTTGAATAAATTTTATTTTCAAAATCACAAGTGATGTGCGTTTTTTTGATTCTTTTCTTTCTGGGAGTTTTTTTTTTTCTTGCACATGTGGATTCCTTTTTCTATTGAATTTTTCTCGCACGATTCTCCCATCATTGATTCGAACATCGTTTTGTGTTTTTCAAAAAAATTCCAACATGTCCGATTACTCAAATTTGATTGCTGCACAAAAATCGGCTGTTGCTACAGCCCACTAATGGTGCGAAATTCAAAGGGAAATTCTTAGATACAATTTTAGAAAGAAATTCGACACGTGTAAGGCCAGCATAAGAAAATGCCAGGAAAGACCTACTAGAACATCTACATCCCCAGTTATAAGATGGTGTGCACACTTTTATGCAACCACATTATTTTAGTGGAGGAAGAAAAATGCTGACTATGACACTAAGGCCGCGACACTAAGGCCGCGACCAAATAAATCTGTTCAAATCGGTCTCACAGACCGATTTGATCAGATTTGTCTGCTGGGCTGTTTTGGTTTGATCGCTGTACACGATCAAACCAAAATCCCCGCCGGCAGACAGCGCGGTGATGTGGCGATGACGTTGACGCCGCCACGTCACCGCACCAGGAAGTAAAACACTTCCGCGCATGCGTCGAATCCATTCGACACATGTGCAGGCAGATATGTCTTGCTTGCTTGCTTTAAAATCTGTCTGCTGGAAAAATCTGTCTGTCCGCCCCCGTACACACGATCTAATCTGTCTACTGAAACGGTCTGTCAGACCATTTCCAGCAGATAGATTTGATCGCGTGTACGCGGCCTTAGACTACCCTCCCTACAGTCAAACACTGTGGAAACATAATGTTTTGGGGCTGTTTCTCTGCTAAAGATAGAGGAGGGAGCCCCGTGCTGACGTCACAGGCCAGGGGCCCAATTGTGGCACTGAAAGGAGGGAGGAATCTGATGATAGGAAGTTCCACTTTTGGGTGGAACTCCGCTTTAACAATTCTTAGCTGTGATGACTGCATTTGTTTACTTTTTTGGGCTCGCTTTCTTTTATTTTGATCTGGTGATTCAGCCATTAAGACCCCCCTTTCACACTGACGAACTGATCGGGTCGGCCTGTTAGTTTTTCAGGCAGACCCGATCGGTCCATCCATTGCTCTCTATGGAGCGGCGGATGTCAATGGACATGTGTCTGTTGACTTCCGCCCAAATCCGAGTTGATCTTGTCCCCTAAAAACAGACGGATGGGGATTTAATGACAGTCGAATGGAAAAAGACAGGTGGTCCGTTTCCATCCAACAGCCCATAGGGGAGAGTAGACTGTGTCCGTGTCCACTCTGCATTAGTGCAGCGGACACAGACCTGTTATCCGCCTGCTCAGCGGGGATCAGTGGAAAGATCTCCTGCTAAGGGGACGGATCCGCTGGTGGACTCTGACAGTGTAAAAGGGGCCAAAAAAACTTTTGTGTGTTCCAGCCCCCCCCAGCACCCCCTATTTACTTATCTAAACCTCATCTCTCTCCAGCAATGTCCATAAATGTCTAAGCCATCCGGGACCCTCCCCCTGATTGGCTCCTGCGGCTGTTAATCAAAGTCAGTCAGCCAATCGGGGGGGAAAGAGGGGGCCAGGGCCTGGTCAGGGCTCTGTGTCTGAATGAATACACAGAGCTCTGACTCGGCTACAGTGCCCCCCATAGAAAACTGCTGGCTGTGAGGGCACTCAATGGGAGGGAGGGGCCAGGGGCAGAGAAGAGAATCTGGGCTCCTCTGTGCAAAACCAACTGCACAGGGGAGGTAAGTATAACATGTTTGTCATTTAAAAAAAAAAAAAAAGCTTTTACAATCACTTTAACATACAGTATATGTGAACTACTTTACCAAATCCCTGCCTAAAGGTTTGTTCAGCCAGGCAGTATTAGGGTGGCTGCACAGCTTTGTCAGGAACATCACTCCCCCTGGTGATTGGGCAGTTAACGAAGAGCAGCATACTTGAGTGCCTTGTCTGCTCTGCCCTATTCTACTCTCAGCATGTTCCCTATTGAGAGGCTGATTGGCTCCTAATGCCAGCTCTTTCCCTTATATTGTGACTGTTGCTGTTCTGATAATTACAAGAAACTACTGTAAAAAAATTAAGTCATTTTTTGCATGTAAAAATTCATTTATTTAAATTTGGTGTCTATTTTTATTATCTGTCTAGAATTAAAGTAGAAGTTCAACCAAAAACTCTAAATCTACTTGCAGACACATTCTAAGAATAATCTATCTACCAAAATAAAGCAAAATTCGCTATACCTATTCTGCAGCTGCTCCGGTCTGGTCTCACATTGAGCTGTCAGCGGCGGATTCTCTGCATAGGCGTCTGCAGGAGTGGCAGCCGACAACGGAAGCCCCATAGTAAGTTTATGGGTAACATCACTTCCCAGGCTTGTCACAACATTCTGTTTGCTGTCCCTCCTGCACACAGCTTCCACCACTGAAGATTGGACCAGATTGGCTTCAGAAAAGGTTATGTATAGCAATGTTTGCTTTACAGAGTTGGATAGAATAGAATATGGCTGCCAGTAGATTTTGAGTTAGTTTGTTTTTGGCTGAACTTCCACTTTAAGCTTAAAGTGGTTTTAAACCTTTACCTGATAAAGTGACTGGGGTAGATTCATGTAGAGATCCGACGGTGTATCTACTGATACACCGTCGGATCTGTGAGATCCGACTCTGGGATCTATGCGGATGATTCTTCGAATCAGGTTCCGCATAGATCTCCCTTAGAACCGACTGGTGTAAGTGAGTTACACTTTCGGATCTTAGGCTGCATTCTCCCGCCATCCGCTAGGTGGCGCTTCTTTTTTTCTATGCGATGAATATGCAAATGAGGAGAACCCCCGATTCAGAACCGAACGCCCGGCCGACGCCCGGCCGTCGCTTTTTTTTTACGTCGTTTGCGTTCGGCTTTTTCCGGCGGATCGTTACCCCTGCTATATGCGGGGTAAGTGCGGCGGATCCTATGTTAAGTATGGCCATCGTTCCCGCGTCGAGTTTTGAATTTTTTACGTCGTTTACGTAAGTCGTCCGGGAATACGGCCATACGTTAATTGCGTTAACGTCGAAAACAATGACGTCCTTGCGACGTCATTTAAAGCAATGCACGCTGGGAAATTTAGCCGGCGGCGCATGCGCAGTATGATCGGCGCGGGGACGCGCGTGATTTAAATAGTAAACTCCCCCTAGCCGTGGAATTTGCATTCCGCCGGGGGATTTACGATCCGCCAGGGCTACTTACGAGGCAAGTGCTTAATGAATACAGCACTTGCCTCAAAAACTGGCGCAGGCGAATCGTAAAAAAGATAGATCACGCGGATCAAAAGATCCGCTGATCTACATGAATCTACCCCACTGGCTTCAGATGATACACAGAGATGAAGCAAATCCACCTACATAAGTTGTACCTGTCTATCCATAGCCGTCCTCCCCCCTACATCAAGGGTGTCAAACTCCATTTTATTGTGGGCCGCATCAGCATTTATCGCCCCCAAAAGGGCTGTATTAGACGTCCAGCGCATTCCCTCCCCTTACATTGCATGTCAAGAGCCACCCTACCATCAGAAGTTGAATCCCCCACTCTCCCTTACATCATAATGTACCACCTTGCCTTATGCTGCTGCTGGGAAGAAGCTGGATGCATTGCTTGAAATCAGAAACTAAGGGTCTCAAGGAGGACCAGAGGAGGGCTGGAGCTCTCCTCCAGCTGAGGTGCGAGGGCCACATAAAATGGTCTGGAGGGCCTGATTTGGCCTGCGGGCTTTGTGTTTGACACTTGTGCCCTGCATCCTTTTACAGTGCAGAATTCATACCGCTCAAGTTACACTCTGCAGAGCTCAGGGAGGAGAGCTAATTGGAGAGAAGGGACAACCCGCCCCTTTACACAGCTAAAGCTGTCATCCACAGACAATGTGCTAGAGCTACCTCCCCTGTCACCTTCTTACCTCTTGGTGTCAGGAACACTTGTCAGGTGCCGTACACACGGCAGAGAACCTCGACGGGCAGAACACATCGTTCCGCCCGTCGAGGTTCTCTCCCGGCCGTCGAATTCGGCGACCCGCCCGTCGGGAATGGCAACCAGCCATTCTTCCAGGCGGGCCGTCGAGGAAATAGAGAGCGTGCTCTCTATTTCGGCTCGACGGGCTTCCCGACGGGAAGCTCGCTGAGACCATACACACGGCCGAGGTCCTCGCTGGAATGTGCATTCCAGTGAGGTTCTCGCTGATTTTCAGCGAGAACCTCGGCCGTGTGTACGGGGCCTCAGAAGTGACTTATGCAGATAGCAGAGGAAGGAGGCAGCAGACAGCAATGACGCTTCGTTCTCTGGATTGAGACAAGTACACATTATAAATGGATATGCTCTGTTCATATTTCATGTCGGAGGTTTACAAACCACTTTAAATGATTTTCTCATTAACACATTGGATTAAAATGAGTTTTTTTATGTACAGTATTTGGAGTTTTGCTCGAATAATCGTTTTGTCAATATGACTCAGAACCTTGTAAATGTTTTATTTTATTAGCTAGACTGTCAGTAGAATTCATTGAGTACTGAATGTGTGTTTTCATTTCTTCCTAATATGATACAGTATTTACTCTGTTTAGAAGTGTCACCTGGGACAGGTCCTCTTTCTAGTCACATGTAGCTAGGCTGAATGTCTTGTATCATTTCCCTGGGAGCTGACACTTTATTTACTAGCTTATCACATAGTTCTGGGCCTATTTAACGCAGAGAGCAGAGGTGTGTAGTAGCCATCAGAAATCATTTGATCTGCTTTCAGTAATATTCCTATCCCTAAATTCTGATTGGTTGCTTTGGGTTACATAATTGCTTACAAATGTCTTCTAGTCTAACTTTGTTATCCCACTGTATTTCATTTTTAATAACATTTTTTTTTTTTTCTTTTATAGATAAGATGGGAAAAAAACATTACATTGGGTGAACCCCCAGGATTTCTCCATTCTTGGTGGTGGTAAGTTAGTACATTTAGTAAATCCAAGTTGTATCTATGTAGCTTGTGAATATCTAATATGACAGCTACAGACTAGACATTACACTGTGCATAAAAGATCTTTATGGTTGAGAGAGTTGTAGTGGCACGTCTGCTGTGTAATTATATTGTGCTGAAATTGGAAATTTATTCCCAGTTTTTTTTTTATTGTATGTGATGGTAATGACAGAACATTTCTAACTCTAAAGATAAGTTTAACTTTTTTTTTTTTTTTGTTAAACTTGATTTGATGCTGAATTGTGTTTTCTGTTTGCTGCTTCTTTCTTTAATTCGTTATTTTCATTATAGTATATAAAAGTATCTTTGATGTACTGACGTTTATTTGCAGACAGTGCAAAGAGCAATAATATATAACGGTAACAAGTCCGATGCAAGAAGTGGGGGATGACAACGAAGGCGGTCACAATTCCGTGCCAGAGTCCTCAAGGGATAAAACATGACGTTGGTTCATTCATCCAGCCAGCAATCACCAAAAATAATAGCCTTGTGTACACGCAGATTTTAAAGTACTCCTGTCTTAAAAGGGAAAGAATATAACGTCTAAAGCCTGGTTCACACCTATGCAGGTAGCAGTTTGCATATTCCAGGCTCCATTTTTGAGCCATTGAAGTCTATGGAACCAAAAAACAGAACCCTTTCCATAAAATGCACAGATGTGAGCTACATCCATAGGAAACTATGTTAAATGGACTGTAGTGTGTTTCTACAAAACTTAAAGCGGATGTCCGCTGAAAAAAAAAATATTAAAAGCCAGCAGCTACAAATACTGCAGCTGCGGACTTTTAATATCAGCGCACTTACCTGTCCTGGAGTCCAGTGCCGTCCGCAGCAGGTGACGAGCGATCGCTCGTCACTCTACTGCCCCCCCTCCATCCTCGGTGAGTGAACTAGGAAGTGAAGCGATCTGGCTTCACTGCCCGGTTCCCTACGGTGCATGCGCAAGTCGCGATGCGCTGTACTGACTGGCTCCCGCTGTGTTCTGGGAGCCAAGTGTTCCCAGAACACAACGGGCGGACGGGAGGTGACGTCCTGCCCGCAGTCTACCCGCATACTGTGTGCCCGGAAATGGGTGCAAATACCTCTGCACCCCCCCCCCGAGGGTTCCGATCAGCAGGAGTTCCACTTTAGGGTGGAGCTCCGCTTTAAAATGCACTAAAAAATGCATAGGTGTGAACCAAGCTTTGGGGTCCTTTCACACGGGCGTTACGTTTTTTTAGTTCAGTTCAGTACCTTTTTTTGGGGGGTAAAATAACGGATCAAAAATGGATACGAATGTCAATTTTAACTTCCGTTTTCTTGTCTGCTGACATCCTGTTTTTTATCAGAATCGTTGCCAAAAATTGTGACTGAACTATTCTGATATCGGGGAACTGGAGAAAGTGCAGAGAAGGGCAACCAAACTCATAAGAGGCATGGAGGAGCTCAGCTATGAGGAAAGATTAGAGGAACGGAATTTATTCACTCTTAAGAAGAGGATAATAAGGGGGGATATGATCAACATGTACAAATATATAAGAGGTCCATATAGTGAACTTGGTGTTGAGTTATTTTGTTTATGGTCAACACAGAGGACAAGGGGACACTCTTTACGTCTAGAGGAAAAGAGATTTCATCTCCAAATATGGAAAGGTTTCTTCACAGTAAGAGCTGTGAAAATGTGAAACAGACTGACCAGCTCAGTAAATTGCATTAAGAAAGGCCTGGATTATTTCCTAAATGTACATAATATAACTGGGTACTAACATTTATAGGTAAAGTTGATCCGGGTAAAATCTGATTGCCTCTCAGGGGATCAGGAAGGAATTTTTTCACCTGCGGTAGCAAATTGGATCATGCTCTGCTGTTTTTTTTTGCCTTCCTCTGGATCAACTGTGGACATATGGAAATGTACAATATTTTTATTTTATTTTTTTATGGTTGAACTGGATGGACAGGTGTCTTTTTTTTAACCTGACTAACTATGCAACTATGAATTAAAATAAAAAAACGGAACACCCATGTTTTTGGGTCAAAAGCAGATGTCTCAAATTGGATGTAAGCAGATGTCCCAAATTGGATGTAAGCAGATGTCGTCCGCTAACATCTATTTTTGCATCTGTTGTTTTTTTTTTTTTTTAACAGAAGAACAATGGGGCTTAACGGAAGTGAATGTCAGCGGATGATCATTTCAACCCCTTTAAGAGGAGCTACAGTCTCCCCCCAAATACTGTAGCTACTGACATTTAATATAAGGACACTTACCTGCCCCTGTATCCAGCGATGTCCTCACCCGAGTTGATCTTTAATTGGCTTTGTGTGTAGGCGCCGACATATTCACCATCTTCCGACTGCACATGTGTGAACTTCCGCTTAGATCGCTGTGGCAATCTGTCCAGAAGTGAAGTAGCGGGTACTTGTTTAAGGCTGCATTCACACTGTAACCGCGCGTCCTGAGCCGCGAATTGCGGCGTCAAATGTGAGGCGTTTTATACCGCGATTTGGTTTTTAACCCCCTTTTTGGAGAGGTCCACTATCTCCTATGCCGAACGCCGAAGCCGCCGGAAAAAAGGACTTGTTTTGAGCTTCAAGCGTTCGGCGTGGAGATGTAAACCATCTCCATAGAGGGGAATGTTAAATTTCCCCTCTGGCGTATGCGGCGTCGGGCGTAAAAAAACGCCTAGATGTGAATGGAGCCTTAGTCAACACCATAACAGCCACATTTGCATCAAAATTGCTTGTTAGTTTCAATATATGACGATGTGGTGACCTCTCTTCAGGGACAGGTATTGCAATGTTAACCTTTGAAAAATGTCAAAACCAAGGACAGCCAGGCAAGGAGCATTTTACGATTAAGGCCAGAAATGGCAGTCCACATGTATTTCTCATTACAGGTGTACATTGATCGTGATGACATTTTTATTTTTAGGCTGAAGCAGACTATATTTTAGAATCAATATATTTTATATTGGTAGTTCAGACGGTACACTTCCACATAGAGTGATCTTTCTGTTGTATTGGCACAGCAAATTGTTGGCATGTTTGGGAGACTGCCTAATCAAGCATTCATTTACAGACATGTTTAATTTCTGCTATCATCTTTTCTCCTTTGCAGTGTATTTTGGGATCTGTATTGTGCTGCTCCAGAGAGACGGGAAACCTGTGAACATTCAAGTGAAGCAAAAGCCTTTCATGACTACGTGAGTGACTGGTTTCCCTAGATTTCTTTGTTTATTCCCTTGGTAATAAGGCTTCTGACTACTGTGGGCAGTCACAATTGTATGAAAACTATGACTGCAAATTGTGTATACTACGTTCATGCATTCATAGAGGTATGGGGGTTGAATTACGAAAACTGGAGAGTGCAAAATCTGGTGCAGCTGTGTATAGAAACCAATCGGCTTCCAGGTTTGTTTGTTTTTTGTCAAAGCTAAGCTGAATTTAGAAGCTATAGTCTACCTTTCCATATGTAAGTGAATTAAGCCTGGGTTCACACTGAAGATGGGTGTGAAATCATGTGAGTTCAGCTGACCTCACACGATTTGTAACCCGCAATTCAGTCTGACTTCAGGAGCTATTTCCGAGACATCGGTGCCAGTTCCACTTTCCATGGGGGTAACTGTGCTGGTGTTCTGCCGAGAAAGGTCCCCAGGCGTAGCGCTTGCGCAGTACGGAGCACAACGGAGCCGCCAAAAGTCTCCGAACAACATAAAGAGCTGTACATGGCGCCTGCGCACAGCAGACAACTTTGTGCCGCACGCTCCCGATGCTCGTGCAACTCTGCAAGGGGCGGGTGTATTACTATTGTATTGTGTAAGGGGCAGATGGCTAAAGAAGAGGCCGAATTTAAAATCGATGGGCAGAGCTGATAAGTTGGTGGTGGTTCTATCAATAAACTACACGTCTTTGCAGGGAGTGCTTTAACAACTGAAGGGCGGGTTTTGCAATGTTGGTGGGTGGGTTTGCTCCTCTTTAGCTATTCGCCCCTTACACGATAAAATAGTAATACACCCGCCACTTGTAGAATTGCACGAACACCGGTAGCGTGCGGGAGCGAGTGGCACAAAGTCGTGCTCATTGCACAGGAGCTGTGTACAGCTGATTTACAGCTGTTCATCTTCGGTGTCTGCGCAGTACAAGGAGGGCATTATCCGCCAGGGCACCTTTCTCGGCAGGACTCCGGGCTTGCTCCCTAGCCACCCTCTGTTTGTCTATTGACACAGAGCACGTGGCTTGGTCAATCCCCCGCTCCCTCGCCACAAGATTTGATTGACAGCAGCACGGGCCAATGGTAGTACAGGGATCCTGTAGTTCAGAAGGTTTTTTACCCGAATGCATTAAGGTAAAAAACGTATTCATATTCTAGAATTGGCTTAGTTGAAGGCTAGTGTACCCCAAACCCAATTACATTTTTCAGGTAATGGAAGGGGACAAACTTACCTACTGGCTTATTTTATCTTAGGGATATATGCCTGCTGTACATTGCTGCACTACTCTAACCAGAATCTTAAGCTGGCCACAGACAAGCAGATATTGAGGAAGTTGTCTGTCCTTGGACAGGCATCAGGATTTTTTTTTCAGATGCTGACAGCAACACAGTCTGCTCCTTCTCTGTTTTTCATAGTATAGTGAAGCTTCCATAAGGATTTTTCCACACATTGGAACATTTCCCTGTGAGATAACATGTGACTTTGATTGGCAGAGGTAATCGGTATTGCCTACTTGCAGAATTGGGCAATCATAAGCAATATGGAAATAAATAAGGAGCACTGCTTGCTTTTATCAAGCGCTCTATGGGCATCCTTACTCCTATACCCCTGTCACTTAAAATAAAGTGAATATAGAAGTGGCTGCAGGAGGTTATCAGAACTTGGAACGTAGGTGCAGGGATCATGAAAGGCACCCTAGAGATATGGGTAGGTGATGAGTGATTCAGCTAGTCGGCATAAGCCTAATATTGGAGATCAGTTTTAGTTGGATTGACATTTTAAAAAAATGTAAAGAATTTTAGGAATTCTAAGAAACTAATGGCCAATAATTCTAATTGCGGTGTCAGTGTTGGTGGTATCGGAGATCACAGCAATACTTCATTATAGTTTTAATAATTTCTTGAGAATGAAATGGCATGTATTCTGTGTTTGATTATCATCTGTTGTGTAAAAAATTATTTCATGGCCATTGTGTATTTTGTTTGTAAACTTTATGGATTTTGGATTTTTTTTTTTTTTTACTTTGTTTTGTTCTGTTTATTATGGAAAAACGTATTGCCGTGTGATCAGATTACCGGTATATGCTTTGAGTTGGCTAAAAATAAGCAGGATTTGATCAATTGTATTTTGCCTAAAACCTGTGTTCCATACAGAAGTTTTTACCTTTGTTAGAGTCACCAGGACAAAGAGAATGACCCAACCGAACCGTGACACACATGGCAAAAAAAACCTAGGTAGTGGGTCAATAAAATCTCCAAACAAAAATGCTGAGAGTCCAAAATTGTTCAACTGGTGACAGCGAGAAAAGCAAAGACTTGCCAATGCATTTCTGGGGTCACAAAATCCACCTTCATCAGGGCTGAATAGAGAGGTTAGAAATATGACATTGAAGCAAAATTGCTGTTGGAAAAGACGCACAAAAACAAATGATAGAAGCTCCGACCCCAAGGTGTATAACTTTTATAAAATTTTTACTCCTAGACAAACCTAATTATTTTTGCCAGTCATGTTTTTGCTGTTTATCTACTTTTGTTTTTATTCTTTTTATATTATTGTGTGTAGTTTCTAGTTGCAATTTTCCTTAATTTTCGACGAAAGGAAAATTTGTGGTCCCCAAAACACTTTAGCTGTCCTTTGCTTTTGCTTTTTGTCACCAGTTGAACAAAAGACATTTTAATTTGGAGATTTTAATAATGACTTTGTCCACCTTTCAAGTGAAAATTTGTGTCCAGCGCCCTGCCATCACCTGTTCTAGAGCAATAAATACCTGGCGGCTAACCTTTCTCTGCTCTATCCAAAATTACATGAACAGTTATGGCTGGAGCTTGACTTGTTTTCCACTTTGGTTTTAGAATATTTTCTTGCTTTAAACACTGAAATACTGGATTATTGTTTTATAAATTTATTTTATTTTCAGTCAACTCTTTCTTGATATTATTGTGTATTCGTTTTTTGGTATTGTGATTTTAACCAGGGCTAAATCTATTAATTATTAGTGCATCTGCACCTGCTGGGAAGTCTAATCTAATGCAGCTTCATTTGGTAGTATTGCAATGATGCTGCACTGCTCCTGAACTCCAAGCAGTGTTGTCACCCTTATGTAGGCTGCCCCTACTTATGCTACATTAGGATGAGAAGCTGTTGCAGAGGGTGTTGTTATCACTATTGCCATTGCTGATTCATAGGGCTGTAACTCATCAGCACCTGGTCACATCAATTTGTGCCCACTGCTTCTTGGATTGACAATGCTACCTCTGTTGCCTACACCTTTCACTATGAGCTGCAGTGTCTGGAAGGGGAATCACATGAGACACAAATGGAGAATTTTGACTCGCTCAGGGGAGGCAAAGGAAGTTTTTTGTTTATGTGTGTTGCACTTAACATGGTAACTGGATTTGGTATTTGTTTCCGTCTGCCTTTTAGTTGTTCTTTAAGATCTAGAAGAATGGAAAGAAATACTGCAGTCCATTTTACTTTTAGGGGTTAAAGTGATTGTAAAGTCTTGTTTTTTTTTTGTTTTTTTTACAATAACAAACATGTTATACTTACCTGCTCTGTGCAGGGGATTTAAACAGAGCAGCCTGGATCCTAATGTTCTCAGGTCCCTCTTCACTGTTCATGGCCCCTCCCTCCTGTTGAGTGCCCCCACAGCAAGCAGCTTGGTATGGGGGCACCCGAGCCGAGCTGCAGCTCTTTTCGGCCTTCGCTCCTGATTGGCTAACTGACTTTGATTGACAGCAGCAGGAGCCAATGGCCGGATGGCTGAGGGATTCATGAACAGAGATGGAGCTCGGGTAAGTTATAGGGGTGCTGCTTCACACAGAAGGCTTTTTATCTTAATGCATTCTATATCTAAAAAACCTTTGGACGTTACAGCTTCTTTAAACAAAATTGTGTTTTTAAGTTTCTCTGTGTATTTAGAGATCTATTAATTACAGTAAACGTGACGTTTTTCTAAACGTGTCACCACATTGCCAATATGTAATGGACACTTTCAAGCACATCTACACCCTCTACTTCCTCCTTTAAAAATCCCCACTATTGGCCAATGGGACTGTCCAAGAAAGTGTTGGACCAGTAGAGAGGCAAATAAAAGAAAGCAGCTAAGTCCTCCATTTCTTGACTACTATGATTTTTTTTAATCCGCTGCCAGGCAGCTCATATCTAGATATTAGAAGATCAAATGTTATTATTATTTTTAGCGTATACGATTTATATAAATAAATATTTGTCTAAATAATATTTGTTTTACACATTTTTAAACCTGACAACGGTTTCTCAGAGCATTATGGGTTAGCTAAAGAGGCAGCAGAGTAAACTAAGGCAGGCCATATGTAAATTCCTTTCCTTCAACCACGGACTGTGTTGATGGGGGACTCCTTCTGACGGCAGCTATAGTTGCTGACAGGCTGGTTGTATCAACTGTACAAACAGCCTGCCCATTCATGTATTAAAATTCAAATTTCAATCTGCCTATGGCCAGCTTAAATAAGTTTTGCAGCTCCATTTATCTGACAGAAACATTAAATTATGCTAAGGAACAAGTCCTTGTTCTGAGGGCTCATAAAGTTCTATAAACAATGGAAATCTTTTAGAACAACTAAAAGGTAATAATAATGTAAAAAGAAGACTGGAGCACTGCCTACTGCTGTGACAACATATTTTTTAAAATTCATATTTTCCCAAGTAAAATCATTTTAAGTTATATTGTACGAGGGGGGGGGGGGGCTGATCAGTATTGAGCCTTACCCAGAAAAGAATGAGCGAAGAGGCTGTGAATTGCAAGGTGTACTGCCCAATTTGTCTATATTCAATGGTGTAAAAATCAGCTACTTTATTTTAACTTTTCTTTCTTTTTCAAGTCCAAAGTGAACATGGCAGCACCTCCAGAAAAATTCAATGTGGAAGAGCCAAGGTGCGAAACAGATCCATGATGAAACGTCACAAACTTTTGGTGACAGTGGCACTTCATATGCAACATTGGGTTGTCAATTTTAAAACTGCCCATTTCGGTGTTGAAAGTGAGAAACCCAGTGGAAAGCCTGTTTCTGTCTCAACGCACCGTTGAATTTAAAAAGGGGGGAAGGGTTGGGACTTTGAATGAGATGCGTTTCAGGAGTGGAATAGAGTGCCTCCACAGATCTACCACCGACAGTTAATTATGCATTGTCATTATTTGACTAGCTGACCCAGGTTGATGTGGTCCGCCCTTAGTTTGGTGGTATTTTGTGCCTCGTTTCCACTGAGCGGATCGGTTCGTTACGGTTCGTAATTTTGGGTGTTTCCATTATGAAAGCGTGCCATAAAAGGGAACTGTACCACACCAGCAAGGGTCCTGCTTCTCATGAGGGTCCAGAGAAAGTGGAACGGTTCCATTAGGGCGGACCTACAAATACATCTCACTGATTGGAGGACGCGCTAGGAATTTTTTCTAAAACCTAAATGGTCCCTGACGGTCCGATTTGCAGTGGAAACGCTCACGCGAATAGACCGGTCCCATCCTAACCACTCCAAATTTACTGACCCGAACCGTTCCGTGCAGTGGTTTGGTAGGCATGTTTGGTTCCACTCTTGCATTTTTTTATTTTTTTTCCAATGCTCTTTTTTGCTAGACCAACTATAGGTAGGGGCGGGTTTAGGTGATCACATGCCCCCTATCTATTGATTAGCACACCTGTGCTTCTTTTTAGGAGAAATTCATAGTTTGGAACTGCAATACACAGAGTGCCTTTACGTTGGCCTGTAGCTTATACAGGTATTTGCAAATACATGCAACTAAACCTCTGTTTCTAATGCATACAGCTAGACCGATTAATTTGGTTAAGTCCTTTTTTGGTTCGTAATTTTGAGCCTAGCCATTATGGAAACATTTTTCATATTCCATATATATATTTAATCGCATACTGCTAAAAACGCATCTCATTCAAAGTCCCAACCCTCCCCCCTTTTTTATAGATTTACAGGGATGGAGGCCTGTGGTAGTTTTTATCATATGCCTCATTTAAAGTCCCAACCATATCCTCCCTTTTTTCACGCACCGTTAAAAGGCCACTGTCACCCAAAATTTGTGACGTTTCATCATGGATCTGCTCCGTACCTTTCCTTTAGACCCCTTTCACACTGGGTCGCTTTGCAGGCGCTATAACACTAAAAATAGTGCCTGCAAAACTACCTGGAACAGCCGCTGCTGTCTCTCCAGTGTGAAACCCCCGAGGGCTTTCACACTGAAGCAGTGTGTTTGCAGAACAAAAAAGTCCTGCTAGCTGTATCTTTGCATCGGTGAAGGAGCGGTTTGTATACCACTCCTCCACCGCTCCTATCTATTGAAATCAATGGGGCACTGCAACTATACTGCCCCTGTGATTTTTAACCCTTTCTTGACCGCTAGCGGGGGTTAAAACTGCCCCACTAGCGCCTGAATAGTGCCGCAAAAAATAGCACCACTTTACCGCCGATGCCGCCCCCCCACCTCAGTGTGAAAGTGGCCTTGGAGAAACAGGAACTTGATTATGGTCCTTAGCTCTTCCACATTGAATATTTCTGGAGGTGCTGCCATGTTCATTTTAGAATTAGAAATAGAAAGCAAAGTTAAAATCATAGGTAGTTGATTTTTGTACCATTGAATATAGACAAATTAGCCAGTACACTCTGCAATTTACAGCTTCCTCGCTTAATTTTTTTCTGTGTAAGGCTCAATACTTATCAGCACCCCCTCCTATTCCGTTCCATATTAAATAAATAAAAAATATACGAAACCACCATACATTTTCTAGAAGGATTTCCAGCATTTCTCCTGTATTGATCTTTGGAATGACATTCATACTGGCTGTGTCTTCTTGCGGTGCAAACTGTACCACTGCTTTTTTTTATGAAATGAAATTACATTGGAAACAGAGCAGCTTCTCCCGCACACATCACATTCCATAGACCCGCTAAGCTTTTCCTTGTCGGGAGTTTGCCGAGTCAGCACTGGTAACCAGAGAATGGGTATATCATTGTGACAGGGAAATGTCATAGTTTGAATTTTCTGTAATTATTCCTAATGATAATTTAATGTGCTGTGTTATAAGCCTGAAACAGCATCTTGCTAATTTTAAACTGTATTTTTGCAACCACAAAGCATGCAACAATTATTTCTAAACAATACAGCTGTGTAATTATTTCAGGAAGCTAACTTTAAAATTCATTAAACCTGATTACTAAATATGAATCAAACTCGCTTTGTTTTTGCCACTGAAAAAAAAAATGTATTTCTCTCACAGATATGTACATCATTTTGGGGATAACATGTCTGTTTAACCACTTGCTTACTGGGCACATACACCCCCCTCCTGCCCAGGTAAAATTTCAGCTTCCGGCACTGCGTCGCTTTAACTGACAATTGCGCTGTCGTGCGACGTGGCTCCCAAACAAAATTTACGTCCTTTTTTCCCCACAAGTAGAGCTTTCTTTTGGTGGTATTTGATCGCCTGTGCGGTTTTTATTTTTTGCGCTATAAACAAAAAAGAGCGACAATTTTGAAGAAAAATACAATATTTTTTACTTGTTGCTATAATAAATATCCCAATTAAAAAAAAATATATATATATTTTTTTTCTCAGTTTAGGGCGATACATATTCTTCTACATATTTTTGTTAAAAAAAAAAGAAAAAATCGCAATAAGCGACTGGTTTGCGCAAAAGTTATAGCGCTTACAAAATAGGGGAGAGAATTATTATTATTTTTTTTTTATTGGTACTGCGACGTTATGGCGGACACATCGCACACTTTTGACACATTTTTGGCGCCATTCACATTTATACTGCGATCAGTGCTATAAATATGCACTAATTACAGTATAAATGTGACTGCCATTGAAGGGGTTAACACTAGGGGGTGAGGAAGGGGTTAAATGTGTATCCTAGGTGTGTTCTAACTGTGGGGGGAGGGGGGGTGACTGGGGGGGTGACCGATCTGTGTCCCTTTGTACAAGGAACACAGATCGGGCTCCTCCTCTCCAGAGACAGGACGCTGTCTCTGTGTAAAACGGCAATGAGAGATGATCTATGAGAGATCATCTCTCATTCGCCCACAGATCGCATCGCAAACGGCCACTCTGATTGGACGTTCGCCGCGATCTGTGATTGGCCGTGTCCAAGGGACACGGACAACACAGGGCTTCCCCGCAGCGCGCCCTGGGAACGCCTAAAGGAGATGCCGTCAAATGACGGCATGTTGGATATTCAGGCCCGCGCTGTTGCCGTCATTCGACGGTAGCGCGGGCCTGAAGTGGTTAAACATGGCCGGTCATTTTGTTGCTGTGGTTGGCAATTCCTTTCTTTCTGGTTTTATTCTTAGATTCTTTGAGGACAGTTCTGTTCTTCCCTATCCCAGTGGATGCTGCTATTTTTTTTTTTTTTTCTGCGGCTGTGAGCTTAAAATATAACTCTGACGATTGTCTTGGCACCCAGAGTATACATTAGCTCTGTTGGTGAATTAACAAAGCACCACAGCAGAAATTGGGAATAGATAAAGATACCCAGTCATATTACATGGTCAGTGTTCTTTCCAGGTTCTGCGGGATTGTACAACACTTGGAGTGTGCCTGTGGGCTATTTCAGCTGCTGCTGAGATTTTGCAGATCTTTGCGCTAAATTTTGCAGATTAAATAGCCTATTATTTCCTACTGTTGATATCAGCATTAAAGTGGATGTAAATATATTTAAGGATATAGATGGCTCCTGCATGTATCCTTACCTGTCAAATATCTCCCCTCTGTCTGTTATAAGAACTGAAAAACTTCAGATTCTGTGGGTGAATCCATTGTCTGGAGCTCGGTGGGTGGAGCCGTGATGTCAGTAGACTCCCCGCCCTCCTCTACACCCCCCTTGTCAACATGCATTTTTTCCTGTGTATTCCTTACACTAAATTCTGCTATGATCATTAACATCCAATCAAAATCTAGAAAAGTAACCACATGACTTCAGAAAAGGAGTGGGGGTGGAAATTAAAAAATAATGCCTGTCTCCAGGCTAGTTCATGAGATATGTAAATAACCTGTCACTCACAGCAAGGGGCAGAACGGACTAAGGTTGTTCTCTGTAAATCCCTTTTATTTCACTGAACAATAAAAGAGGATTGC
Source organism: Rana kukunoris (assembly GCA_029574335.1). Taxonomy (NCBI): domain Eukaryota; kingdom Metazoa; phylum Chordata; class Amphibia; order Anura; family Ranidae; genus Rana; species Rana kukunoris. The sequence goes on along the minus strand of CM056049.1, from coordinate 112,319,743 downwards.
TCTGAGCTGGATTAACTCTGTGTGGCAAGACTGGGCACAAATGATAGGAAATCTTATACTGTACATTGTGACATTAAAAAAAAAATGGGTTTACATCCACTTTATATGTGTACATGAATCTGGTTAAGGAAGAAACTGTAGCGTTTTGGATTAATTATCAAAATGTATATTTTTTTTTCACAAAACCACAATTACTGCATGCACAGGATTCCAAGAGTGCCTTTGGTTATTTAAAAGAGTATTATTATTATACAGGATTTATATAACGCCAACAATTTTCACAGTGCTTTACATATTAAAGGGAGACCATACACCAACAGTGCAATTCATAACAAGAGGGTTAGAGTATAGTAGACATCTGTCATTAAGACCTCCAAGGGATCTGTATGAAGGAAAAGAAAAGAATCACGGCTTTACTATATTACTTTTGAGCTACTGAACTCTGTAAACAGTTTTTTTTTTTTCAACAGCAAGTAAGTAAACTTGATAAAAAATAAACCAAGAGCTCCACCTTCTTAAAGGGGTTGTAAAGGTTAATTTTTTTATTTTCGAAATGGGTTCCTTTAAGCTAGTGCATTGTTGGTTCACTTACATTTTCTTTTGATTTCTCTTCTAAATGTTTTTTTCTTTGTTTTCTTTGTCTAAATTTCTCACTTCCTGTTCCTCCTCAGTAAGCTGTTCTGGCTGACTGACCCCCATGGATGATGGGGGCAAGCTTACTGAGAACCCCCATGAATGATGGGGGCAAGCTTACTGAGGAGAAACAGGAAGTGAGAAATTTGGACAAAGAAAAAAAACATTTAGCAGGGAAATCGAAGGAAAGGGTACGTGAACCAACAATGCACTAGCTTAAAGGAACCTATTCAGAAAATAATAATCTTTACATCCCTTTAACCAATTGAAGACATTGGATGTGCTACACATGCCCCCCAAAAAATCATCCTAATACATGGTGTGGTTTTGACAAAGTACGTTTATCGCGTGAAACGCGTCAGTCTGTTCCTCCCCTGCCTGTACGCCCATCGTGAAGTCTGTTCCTCCCCTGCCTGTATGCCCATCGTGATATGCTTTAATTGATCTTCTTAATAAAATTGAATTGCATCATTTGTGGCAGTGCAGTCATCCAACTTCTTTGTTTATCCTGATTTCTGTGGCAGTGACAGGCCACGCTCCCTACTCTACAGATCGTTTACTTGGATTGCAGCCTTGTCAGCTCACCTGGAGCAGCAGGACTTTTTTCAGGACTTTTTTTTTTGTACATGTGCAGCACATCCAGTACTTCTGCCCGTACCGCCCCCCATCCACCCCCTCCCCCTCCCTGCTGGCAATTGCTGGCTCTGAAAATTTAAGCCGGGATTTGCTGTGTGCATACATCAACTCTAGCAAAAGCGGCTAACAAAAAACGAACCATATCTATTAACACTGTTCATTTGAAAAAGAGAGATTACACATAACATTGTTAGTTTTGTTCTACTCTGTTTTATTCATCTGCAGATCAGAGAAAAGAACATTAATCTGCAGATGCTGTCAGTAACTTACACTGTTTTTTTTTTTTTTTGTTAATTTTTAGTTTTTTTTGTGTTGCATTTAAAAAAAAAGTGCTTAAAATTGGAAGGAGAAGAAACCTTTATTTCATTTGTAAATAAAAATGCTTTGTACCAGAATCCTAATTTTAGCGTTGGCACAAATCCTAGAATAAAATGTATACATGTATTATATAGTAACAACCTTTAAAAAAAGAAAAAAAATATAGGTTTTAGGTTTTTGTTACTTTTTTTGTCGAAGGATTGCATTGTCCTGTAAAAGGAAAAAAAAAAACAACAATTGGGACTTTAAAGGGTCACTAAAGGAAAAAAATGTTTGGGCTGAAATGACTGTTCACAGGGTATAGAGACATAAAAGTTAACTGATTCCTTTTAAAAATGATTAAAAATAGATAAAAATCAAACATATAATCAACCTACAGTTCTAGTTTAGTTTTTGCTGTTATTTTCTGTGTCTCTAATGTACAGAGCCAGAGAGCCAATAGAGGGCAGTGATGGTTTGTCTAAAACCCCTCAGCACCAACCCAGTTTCAGTTTACACACAGTAATCACACCTCCTTGATTAGTGACCACAGTGAGAAAGCTCCCAGCACTGTGGTTATAAGGAAACAGACAACCAGGAAGTGTGGAGATCAGAGCAGAATTACAGCAACATCAAAGCAAAAAACGAACAATGAGGACATGAAAACAGCACTGCAGTAAGGCAAAGGAAGCTATTTAGCTAAAAAAATGTTTTCCTTTAGTGACCCTTTAAGGGCAACAATTCAAAAGTATAAAAATAGTAATTTATTCAAGTTTTATACAAAAGCATTAAAACCATGAACAGTGCGATGGTACGTGAACTCCCACAAGGGTCCAGAAGAGCCCAACGCGTTTCGGGACACTGTCCCTTTGTCAGGAGATAATATCCGGGCAGGAGTTTTTTCCTTTTTGATTTATCCCAGGGATGTTGGCAGCATAAATAGGTCTTCTTTGATGTTCTCTCTATTGTCCTGTAAAAAAACACACCCACACAAACACACTATATGTATTGATTTGTTATCTTAAGTAATGAGTTCTTGCAGAATAAAAAGATCCATAGCAGAAATGTAAAGACTGCTCCAGTCCATAGGTGTGTACAGGTGTGAGAAGGGGAGTAGTTATAATATACAATTAATATTAATTGTATATATGATAATATAAAAATGGGAAAATATTACAGTATATAAAACATTATACATTTCCTTTAATGTGATGCAGGACTTGGAAAATAAGCCAGGAAACCTCAGTCAATGACAAAAATGTTAAAGTGAGATGCACAAAAAGGGGCTGACCTCATTTTCTATGGCAAAGTTGAGTGCAATAAATTGATGTCATCTGGCAATTAAGAACATTTCCTATAAGTGATAACATCTCACAATCTAAAGTCCTTATAGCTGAAATGTAATCTAGGAGAGGAGCTTATGGCTATGGTTGGTGTGGCTTATTGTTTAAAAAAACAACAAACAAAAATTCCCAGCTCACTTACCAGCCAGCCTTGGCCAATTTATTTCTTGCAGGCTGGCTTGTAAGTGAGCTGGGAATTTTTGTTTGAAGGGTGACGCATTTCAAAAAAGGTGCTCCTTTCTGCAAAGGCCAGTTATTGGTTGGAGTGGTTGACATTGGTTTTGTTAATATTAGTCACACGGTTCTTCTCTAAAACGACAGGAATACTTTAAAGATCGATTTTTATTTTTCCCTCCATAATTTGGCGTGAGTGTCAGGTGTAACTTTTATTCTCTTTTTTTTTTTTTGGTTCTTTACAGCTGTTAATAGAGAATTCTGCATGATATCAAGAGATTATTGTGATCACTTTGGCATAGGAAGATTAGGATAATATCCGCTGCTGAATCTTGTTAACTCAAATCCTTTTCAAGTCACCCGCAGGCAGTAATCTGGAAACATTTCGGGTAGCAGTGAAGCGTAGGTGTTGTGCTTGTTGTCCATCAACTTTATGAATGACCTTTCACTGATATATAAGGGTCCTAAAGGAATAAGAGTAAGTAAGCTTGTGATTATATGAGGTAGTAAACTGCCAGCAGGGCTTAAAGATCGGTGCCTATAGGTACTTCACCAAACCTTATGCCGCGTACACACGATCATTTTTCGGCTTGTAAAAAACAATGTTTTTCAGCCTCTAAAATGTTTTTTTCCAACTTCATCATTAAAACTACGTTGCCTACACACGATCGTTAAAAAAAATGCTCTAGCAAAGCGCGCTGACGTACAACACGTACGACAGCACTATAAGGGGGAAGTTCCATGCGGATGACGCCACCATTTGGGCTGCTTTAGCTGATTTTGTGTTAGTAAAAGACGATTTGCGCTTTTCTGTCTGTTACAGCGTGATGAATGTGCTTGCTCCATTACGAACACTAGTTTTACCAGAACGAGCACTCCTGTCTCATAACTTGCTTCTGAGCATGCGTGGGTTTTTCACATCGTTTAAGCCCACACACGAAAACCCAAAAACAGACATTGTTTAAAACGTCGTTAAAAAATGCAGCATGTTCGAAAAAAAAAAAAATAGTAGTTTTTCAGAACTTTAAAAATTATGTGAAGCCCACACACCATCATTTTAAATGACATTTTTTTTTTTAAATGTCGTTTTTTACATGCCGAAAAGTGATCATGTGTACGTGGCATTAAAATTTTCTAAAGTGAAATCCTGCCCACCCCTCACACTTTTTGCACCTCTGGACTGGTTAGTGAGGATTTAGGAATAAATCGTATCTTACTGACATTTAGAGGGTATGTATATATGTTTTTTATATATATTTTCCTTATTTATGCATTTGCAAAAAAATGTGGCATATTTATATACCTCCCAACTTTCTGAGGTATGTAGGCAAAAGTCACACCTCTGCTGCACCCCCAGTTATGGGGATCATTATACATTAATCTACAAGTGCTTTTTTCAGAAATAATTTTCTTTTATATCTACATTTTAAAATAACAATTCTAATAATAAATGCTCATTTAGAGGTAGACAGCTGTGGAGAAAAGAGGGGATTTGGTTCCAAAAGTGGAACAGACCCTCCAAATGAGGGACAGTTGGGAGGTATGATATGTACTCCTATCCAGCTAGCAAGTGAAGGACTCCTTTTCATGTCTTCCTGTCTCTCCCTAGCTTTATTATAAAAAGCCTGCCATTTACAGAGCTCAGTAGCTTAAAATGAAATTTTAATGACAGGCGAACGAGGCAGAGCAGTGGCTCCTCCATTATTGGAAGACTTGGCACACGGTTACAGTTATATCAGTCCTAAGGGCCAAGTTCACACCAAAACTTCTGCGTTCCAGATGCGTTTTTGCATGCGTGTTTCTGATGCCAGTGTGCTTTTCCCTTCTTTTTGTTCCTCAGCTCAATTGAGGACCTGTGAATTCTGGTGCATTTTGATGCTCTTTGCCACATTTCAGATGCGTTCCATACAGAAAAAATGTAACATGTTCTACATTTGCTCACTGCACTGGAATGCACTGCACTATTGTGAACTAGGGCCACTGGAATCCATTTTAAACACTGTCCATGTGTTTTTGATGCAGAATACAAATGCACTAGACTGCCTCTGGTGTGAACAGCCCTTAAGGCAGACAGTTTGTGTGGCTTTCTTTCAATAATCCCTAAAGTACCGTATATGTAAACCCCCACCTTGTAAAACAACCCATCCAATTTAAAATAGAGATGATGGGCAAAATATTTGTGTAAAATTTACATAAAAATACATTTATACTGTTATATAAAAACATTATAAATACCCCCTCAGTGTTTTCCCACATACCCTCTGTTCTCAGCTGCTTAGAGCTTAGAGAGCTGAGGGAGGAGAAACAACAGCACACCAGTCTTCCCAATGAATGGCTGTGCAGGAGGGGCTTGTCATTACAAGTTTTATCGTTAAAGAAGCACTCACTGAGTTCTCAACACAGCTTGAAAACTGACCATGCTGTGCTTCCCTGCCGTGTGTAGTCCAGAGAACACCAGGCAGGGATTTCACACAAAAGAAGCAATACAAAGCGAACAGGAGACTTTTTCATACAAGTACATGGTGTCGCAGGCACATTTCGGGAATATGAAATGTTGGGGTGACATTCTTTAATGCTCTGTAGATACATTGTCGTGTGTGTGTGTGTGCGCGCAGCTATCCCGTGAACATGATTTTTCTCTTGTGTGGGAATAAAGCCAGGTCATGTCTTTTCTGCCAGTCCTGCACCATCTGCTGCGCCTGCTACGCAGACTCACTCCGTTCATCCCTAAAGAAGATTTAGCGGTCGTGGTGGGAGCAATTGTAAACTCCAGACTGGACTGTGCAAATGCCCTCTACCTCGGACTCCCCAAGTACCAAATCGCTCGTCTGCAAGTCGTTCAGAATACGGCCGCCAGACTTGTGACTGGGAAAAAACCCTGGGAAGCAATCTCACCCTCACTGAGATCCCTTCATTGGCTGCCAGTTAAAGACAGAATTGCTTTCAAAGCACTCTGTCTTACGCATAGATGTGTCCATGGGAATGCCCCCCTTTATTTATGCGAAATAATAAAAGCTCATAACCCCAATCGCGTTTTGCGATCCGCCAATCAGAACCTGCTCCAGGTTCCGAAAGCCAACTTCAAGTCCAAAGGAGAAAGAAGATTCGCGATCCAGGGTCCCAGACTATGGAACGCTTTACCAACCAGCATTCGGTTGGAGGAGAACCACCTAGCATTCAGGAAAAAGGTCAAGACTTTTTTCTTTTGATATCAAATGAGACGGGAACAACAAGCGCCCAGAGGCGATTCAGTTCGCATGTGCAGCGCTATATAAGTTTTTCATTCATTCATTCATTCATGCAGTACACAGGATTACAAGAGAATTAAAGTCAAATTCAGGTTTTATTCTAGCTGCATTTTTTTTTCCAAAATCTTTTTATTGTTTTTCATTTAAATACATTACATAACATTCTTCTTAAATACATTTATTATATCCCTTCAGATGCTAACATTACAATTCCCTACCCCCGTAAAAGAACCCGTCTCATCGTGTTCCTCTTTATCAACCTATATTTGAAAGTATATAAGCGGCCCCCCTATCCAAAGCTCCTCTCCTATTCCACAGTGCCTTTATGCCGGTATCTCCTCTTTTTCCCTTTATCTCCTTTCTTCCTTCCCTTCCTTCCCCAGAAGGAAAAGCGAAGGTGGAGTATGGAGTATGCGCCCCCTGAGCGAGTGGGAGGTTCAGTGGAGAGAAAAAAAAAAAATTATAAAAAAAAAAAAAAAGCTGCATTTAAAATGGTTTAATTTTTTTTAAATATTACATTTTTTAAATAATTGGTGTTTTTATCTGTTTGGAATTAGTTCTAACTTTTTTTTTTTTTTTTTAAATAAAAGTTTAAAATGATTTTGACCCATCATGATGATTAGGATTTCCCTTCAACCAGCTTTGTTTATAAGCACTGGTTTACTTTATCTTTTGCTGGTCAGATGAATATTTAATCAATTTATAGAGTGATCCTATATACTTACAATTCATCCGGTGAAAGATATCATGTAGTATGCTGGTATACGTCATAATCCTAATTCATACGAATGTGCAAGTATCTGATGTTCAGCCTTATGTTGGATTTATAGGTTCTATTTAACCTTATTTACTGTGTCCTATCGACATCTAATATGAAAAGGGTTTCTGGTGACACCATTGTCATGTGATCATTCAGAACTATTTGTTGCCAGTGTTCTGCCATAGCTTCTTGGCAGCACAGTAAGCATAGTCCTGCTGGCATGTGGGATGTTTCTACTGTTAAAACCCCAAATATTTATAGCTGCTTTAGTTGACAGCATCAGACAAGCATGTCAAAATATAAAAATAAAAGAAACTAAACCTGTTACATAGAGATTGGAGCAGAGTATGATGGAGACAGGTACTCTTTAAATATCGTTCACAGGCTAATGGCACATTTCCATTCTCATTGCATCCAGAGTCACAATAACTTGGTGTGATGCCGCTAGCTTGGCACCGTGACACATAAATGTATGCCGGGGAATCGGCGCTGTCAATTTGCATGCATTACTGCAGCGGAAGAACTGCTGAATATCACAGTAGTTTTAGTAAAAATAGATGACTATTTGGGTTTTTTTCTCTTTTGATTTATGAGTTTCAGGTTTGCTGTAGTATTAAATTCTGACATCTCCATTCATCCATAGACAACGGCACGTCCTAGAGAATGTTGCCTGTATTCTGTGTCCTTGCTCTCTGCACCATATATTGGTTGTAAATGCATCTGTCTTTTGTATTTGGCTTTTGTGTGAGGCCTGCTTTATCAATTTTTCTGGCTGTAGCGGTGTCTCTATAGTGAAGGTATGTATTGTTATTACTGCTGCTACAGATGTATCTTTTTTTTTTTTTTTAAGGGTTACGTTTATTAAACTTTTATGAACGGCGTGGTCATTGCCACAGTTCAGCAGTAGTACAACAAAAAATACTAAACAAAACAGATTTAGCAGAAATTTAGCACCGTCTGGTTATTTCCTGGGCAGCCTTGGACCCCTTTCACACTGGAGGCGTTTTTCATGCGCTTTAGCGCTAAAAATAGCGCCTGAAAAAAGCCTTGTTTGCAGTCCCAGTGTGAAAGCCTGAGTGCTGCGCTGTCAGGGTGTCAAAAAAAGTCCTGAAAGCCGCTTGTTTACAGCACTTTAGAAGCGGTGAATACACCGCTTCTAAAGTGCCCCTGCCCATTGAAATCAATAGGCAGCGCTGCTGAAGCGCCGCGGTGGTTTGCGGGCGCTTTAACCCTTTATGCTAGCCGGGGGTTAAAAGCACCCGAAAAGCACCACAAAAATGATGGTAAAGCACCACTAAAACTAGCAGCGTTTTACCGCTAATGCCCGGGCTCTTTGGCTCAAATACATGAATGTGCACATAAACAATAAACAATACTAGTAATAGTTTTTGGGGGTGCTTTGGCAGTTTTTTGTAGGACGTTTAAAAAAAGAAAAAAAAAAACTCACTAGATTTAAGACGCTGCTTATGTTTTTTTCAAAGACTGAAATGGGCTATTCTGCCATGATGTGCACTTCAATCCACTTCATTCACTAGTTTCTGGGGAAGTACTTCATACGGATCAGATGTACTTTAAAAGATTGAACTGGTTGAGTAAGTGATTTACTGTGCAAACTGTGGCTGTGGAAACACAGCTGTGTCTTCTTCCCAATCCGATTGATGGAATACAGGTGTTAGGGAATCGGTCTGAAGATGCATCTGTTGGCTTCATTTACTGGACTGCTCGGTTATTGTACTTTTGGATCACTGCTGCTGATTTATCCACTCAAAGGGCCTTATGCATCAAAGTGTCCATACTAAGACATGGAGTTACTTCCTCACAGCCATGAGTCGGATACATGCCTGCGCGAAAAGTATGAATGAGAATTGCTACTGTTGGGAATCGCTTCAGTTCTACGCACTGTAGATCTGTATCCAATAGACGTAGATCTTTAAAATCTTTCCATTATGGCACGTTTGTCTTTAAAAGGGAACTATAGACAAAACATACAATCTAGTAATGATTTAGCTCTATATCTGTGTCTACATTTTAAAGCGGAGGTTCACCCAAAAATCAACTTTCTGACATTAGATCCAGCATACTGCTAACATCTGCAGTATGCTGGGTTTTTTTTTTGTTGTACTTATCGTTTTATGAGCCGTTCTTATCCGGCTCCGAGCGGGGAATCCTGCGGGGAATGGGCATTCCTAAGCCAAGTGGAGTTGATTGACAGGCTGCTAAGGCGTGTCACGCCTTCCGAAAATACCCGAGTGTCACTTCGGGTATTTTCGGAAGGCGTGACACGCCTTAGCAGCCCGTCAATCAACTCCTCTTGGCTTAGGAACGCCCATTCCCCGCAGGATTCCCCACTCGGAGCCGGATAACAACGGCTCATAAAACGATAAGTACAACAACAAAAAAAAAAAACAGCATACTGCAGATGTTAGCAGTATGCTGGATCTAATGTCAGAAAGTTGATTTTTGGGTGAACCTCCGCTTTAAGTTTCATTCATGGATTTGGCCTATAGCAGCACACTTGTGATTCTGCTTTATTGAAGTGTCTTGCCATAGCAGTCATAGCAACGTCATAAAGGAAAGAGAAAGGCGCCTCTAAGTGCAGTTACAGGCACAATGGGATTAAAAAAAAATCTCCTTTGTCAGACCAGGCAGGCTTCGAAACGCGTTACCACCCACCACCTTCACCTGATGTTACATTGGCCACGGGCGTTCCAGCATGGTTCCAGAACCCGGCATGCCTCCTCGCTCATCCACATCACCAGGGACTCTGACAGCTGCAGGACGGCTCTCTCCTCCAGACAGACGAGGATCACAGCGATCTGCATGAGGACTAATCATTATTTGCCTATTACCTCTTTTCCTCTTGTAAGTGTTTTAATCCCTTTGTGCCGGTAATAAATCTTTTAACCACTGCACTTAGAGGCGCCTTTCTCTTTACTTTATGACCCTCTAGAGCAGCTTCTTCTCTACAAAGTGCTGCCTTCAGTGCCATCTCTACTAAGGACTGGATACCCAGCCTCACCAGAAAGCTCTCATCGCTCCCTCTTTTTGTCATAACAATGTAATTTTACCCAATGGTGGATTTTCCCATATTCTTTTATATTGGTAAAGAGCAAATCCGGCTAATAAATCAACTCCGAAATCATTGCTTCTGTCCTAGAGTAAGCTAATCTATATTACCTTTCCTTGCATTGCAGTCAGATGACTTTTCTCACGGCTTTTGGGTGATTGTTTATCAAATGATTGCTGTGATGTACAACCCCATCCCCAATGCATGGCATGACTATATTTTAGCTTTGACAAAGGAACAAGCTGAAACCAGTAAACAAGCCTAATTTTTGGGGTAGGAAAACTTTGGCTTTTCAGCTGTTGCAAACATACAAGTCCCATGGGCATTGCAAAACAGCCACAAGCATAAATCAGAAGCAAAGTGATCATGAAACTTGTAGTTCCACAACAGCTGAAGGGTTGAAGCTTGCCTACCTCTGTCCTATATGTTATAGACTAGGATTCAGAAAATGATAACAACTTAAAGCTGAACTCAAATCCAGAAATACTTGCCATCACCTTTCAAGGATGTGATAGTTCCATCCCTTGCGAGTCGCTGTCATCTTCTCCCCAAGTACATCTGGGTGCTGGGCTTTTGGCCTTTTGCTTGGCCAGTGGTGGAATGGCATCATCCCATGCATGCACAGGGGAGTCAGTGATTCCGGCGTAGCCAGAGTGTGCATATTGTGTATTTAGTAGAAGACTGCAATCCGCAGGTAAGTGTTATTGCAAAAGACACACTGCTGCATGTCTCTTCTGCAATAACGAGCTGCCTACTCAGTTTCTTTAATAGATAAAGTGGTTCTAAAGGCAGAAGGTTTTTTTATTTTTCCTTAACCACTTGAGGCCCGCGCTACCGTCGGATGACGGCAACAGCGCGGGCCTCAATATCCAACATGCCGTCATTTGACGGCATGTCTTTCTGGCGTTCCCAGCGCGCGCTGTACAGCGCGCTGCGGGGAAGCCCTGTGTTGTCCGTGTCCCTTGGACACGGCCAATCACAGATCGTGGCAAACGGCCAATCAGAGCGGCCGTTTGCAATGCGATATGTGGGCGAATGAGAGATGATCTCTCATAGATCATCTCTCATTGCCGGCTGACACAGAGACAATGTCCTGTCTCTGGAAGGGAGGAGCCCGATCTGTGTTCCTTCCTACATAGGGACACAGATCGGTCACCCCCCCCTCCCCCTACAGTTAGAACACACCTAGCATACACATTTAACCCCTTCCTCACCCCCTAGTGTTAACCCCTTCAATGCCAGTCACATTTATACTGTAATTAGTGCATATTTATAGCACTGATCGCAGTATAAATGTGAATGGCGCCAAAAATGTGTCAAAAGTGTCCGATGTGTCCGCCATAACGTCGCAGTAACAATAAAAATCGCAGATCGCCGCCATTTCTAGTAAAAAAAAAATAATAAAAAATAATAATTCTCTCCCCTATTTTGTAAGCGCTATAACTTTTGCGCAAACCAGTCGCTTATTTCCAAAAATATGTAGAAGAATACGTATCGCCCTAAACTGAGAAAAAAAAATGTGTTTTTTTTTTTTTAATTGGGATATTTATTATAGCAACAAGTAAAAAATATTGTATTTTTCTTCAAAATTGTCGCTCTTTTTTGTTTATAGCGCAAAAAATAAAAATCGCACAGGCGATCAAATACCACCAAAAGAAAGCTCTACTTGTGGGGAAAAAAGGACGTAAATTTTGTTTGGGAGCCACGTCGCACGACCGCGCAATTGTCAGTTAAAGCGACGCAGTGCCGGAAGCTGAAATTTCACCTGGGCAAGAGGGGGGTGTAAGTGCCCGGTAAGCAAGTGGTTAATGCATTAAGGTAAAAAATCTTCTGGGTGTACTTATCTGAGCCCCAGCTTGATCCAGTGATGTGCATGAGATCAGCGTCTCTATCGGGTCTCTCTCTCCTCTTTGGCTCACAGAGCCATGGGAGCTCTTGGCTGTAGCTGCTGTCAGTCACAGCCAGTGAGCCAATGGGGGGAGAGCGGGGGGGGCTGAGCCACTCTCTGTGTGAATGTATTATTGGAGGCACTCTGCAGGGAGAGGAGCCGGGGCTGTCAACTGGGACCCAAAAAGAAGAGGATCAGGTTTTTTTTCGTTTTCTGTTTTTTAAATTAGAACTTTTATAATCACTTTAAGTATAGTTCCACTTTGAAGTATATGTGAACCCCAAAATTGAACTTCTCATTTTCTCTGTTTGGACTGTTAAACATACCATTGGAAGCACTGCATCCCCTGTCCTCTGCAAACTTCCTGTATCTGAAACTGCTCTCCTAATTCTTTTTTAAGGCTGGCCATACATTATACAATTTTCTTGGACCATTTACCTTTAGATTTACCAAAACCATATAATATGAGGTTAAACCTAAACACTTTCAATTTGTATGCAATCAGGCAGGTCCTTGCACATAATAGTTTAAAGTAAATCTAAAGGAAATTGAGTAAGAAAGTTGTGTAATGTATGGCCAGCTTTAGACAAAATAATTATCCTTGATGATCCGTTCACACCTGAGTGATTTTGAAATATGGTTTAAAACTTCATCAAAAGCACTTCAAAGCTCGACATTAGAAATTCCATCACATCCGGTGCTTTCTGTTAACATCTGAGTCTAGTATTTGACCCTAAAAAAAACTCTAAGTACTTCCTCGAACGCCAAAGTCATGTGTTTTGGACCCAGTAGTTTCCAATAGGAGCACAGAATATGTGTTTTCAGATGTTTTCTTGGTAACTACTGTCAATTGGCTAAAAATAATAATAATAATAAAAACATGCTCAAGCTTAAAAATGACCAAGTATGAATGGGGCCTCTGGCCTCATGCTGTATACATTTGAGAGTGGGAGTGGTTGGCAAATTATAAATGGGAGGGTCAACAATACTCACACCATAGAAATGCTGTGTGTTGTCAACCCTCAACAGGACTTAAAGGGTTTGTAAAGGATTTTTTTTTAAATCTTAATAGCTTCCTTTACCTTAATGCAGTGCTGTTTTCATGTCCTCATTGTTCGTTTTTGCTCTTAAGTTGCTGTTATTCTTCTCTGATCTCCACACTTCCTGGTTGTCTGGTTCCTGATGACCACAGTGCTGGGAGCTTTCTCTCTGTGGTCACTAATCAAGGAGGTGTGATTAATGTGTGTCTAAAACCCCTCAACACCAATCGGTTTTGTTTTCCAAACCATCGCTGCCCTGTATTGGCTCTGTGGCTCTATACAGCACAGGCAGAAAACAACATGCAAAAACGACACTAGAAACTGCAGGTACATTATATGATTGATTTTTATCTATTTTTAATCGTTTTTAAAAGGAATCAGTTAACTATTATGTCTCTATACCCTGTAAACAGTCATTTCAGCAAAAAACTATTTTTTATTTACAACTCCTTTTAAGAGTTCATTTCTGATTGATCAAAGTGTTTTGTGTTTGCAGGGTTTAACCGGAACTTCAGTTATTTTTTTTTTTCATCTTTCCATCTATTAAACCTTCTGCCCTAGTTGTTTTAACGTTGGATAGTAAAACATCTTTTTTTCTGCCAGTAAATACCTTATACAGCCCACTTACTCTTTCTTTTCTGATAAAAAGCCTAGACTTATGACATCATGCACAGCGCGCTTTCTCTCTTTTTCTCTTTTTCTCTTTTTCTCTTTTTCTCTTTTCTCTTTTCTCTTTTCTCTTTTCTCTTTTCTCTTTTCTCTTTTCTCTTTTCTCTTCTCTTCTCTCTTCTCTTTTCTCTTCTCTCTTCTCTCTTCTCTCTTCTCTCTTCTCTTCTCTTCTCTCTTCTCTTTTCTCTTCTCTTCTCTCTTCTCTTTTCTCTTCTCTCTTCTCTCTTCTCTCTTTTCTCTTTTCTCTTTTCTCTTTTCTCTTCTCTCTTTTCTCTTCTCTCTTTTCTCTTTTCTCTTTTCTCTTTTCTCTTCTCTTCTCTCTTCTCTTCTCTTTTCTCTTCTCTCTTTTCTCTTCTCTCTTTTCTCTTCTCTCTTTTCTCTTCTCTCTTTTCTCTTCTCTCTTCTCTCTTCTCTCTTCTCTCTTCTCTCTTCTCTCTTCTCTTTTCTCTTCTCTCTTTTCTCTTCTCTCTTCTCTCTTCTCTCTCTTCTCTCTTCTCCTCTCTTCTCTCTTCTCTCTCTTCTCTCTCTCTTCTCTCTCTTCTCTCTCTCTCTTCTCTCTCTTCTCTCTCTTCTTCTCTCTCTTCTCTCTCTTCTCTCTCTCTTCTCTCTCTTCTCTCTCTCTTCTCTCTCTTCTCTCTCTCTCTCTCTCTCTCTCTTTTTTCCAGGAAGGGAGGGGGTGAATCCTAAGAGGGCCAATGAGGGCTGCACAGCTGGATGTGTGCCTCTGTGTAAATCCAGGAAGTGAACAGGCAGCAGCTTCAGCTGCCCACAGTTAAAATGGATGCAGCCAGACTCAGTGAAGGGAGATTTCTGCAGCATATTTGGCAAATACAAGGGAAGCTTCAAAATAGCAAACATGTTTTTTTTTTTTAAATTATGTGAGCAGACTGCAGTTGAGCCCAATGCTGATGCTTCAGGTCTAAGCATCTTCAAGTTTAGAGTAGGTGCAGCTGCTATGCCCGCCCCTCGCCTCCTCCTGCACAATCACAGAAGCCTATGTATAAAGTGAACTCTTTCACAAGATACAAAGCCTGTGTGCTTCTCTCTCTCTTCCCTCACAGCCCCCAGTGTCAATGGGGGTTATTTACTAAAGGAAAATCCACTTTGCACTTGAAATTTCACTGAAAGTGCACTTGGAAGTGCAGTCGCTGTAGATCTAAGGGGGAAATGCGAGGAATATAAAAAACAGCATTTTAGCTTGCACATGATTGGATGATGTAATCAGCAGAGCTTCCCCTCATTTCGGATCCACCCCTCAGATTTATAGCAAATGCAATTCCAAGTGCACTTTGCACTTGTAGTTTGCACTTGTAGTGCAAAGTGGATTTTCCTTTCGTAAATAACCTCCAATGTATGCTCCAGCAGAACCATAAACCTGTCGGATATAAATAACCGAGATACGTTCAGGAGATATCATGCACCTCCTTGGAGTTAACTCATAGCGAGCCTACGCTTTTTACAAAGTATGTGAATTCCTGGATCCCCGCTTTAAGACCATTGTCAGGCTTGTGGCTTGTGTTAAAGGGTGGATGTAGCTTCAGGTGCAATCCACTTACATTTGAGTTTAGTTTGAGATGCTTTTGAGATCATTCTCAACCAGTACGCTTGACCTGCTGTTGACTTCCTTCTGATTTGCACTAACCTGTTTCAAGCAGCTTTTTTATTATCATCGATAGTAGTTCTGATGCAAACGAAAGCTTATAGACCCGGCCCCTATAGTTATTAAGCATATATTGTACTTTTGCATTGTCTTCCAATTTGCGCTTCATTGGACACAAGTGTCGAAAATTGTACTACTGCACACCTGTGAGATGGATTTTCCAACCTCCTATATCTGCATGTCAAGTCGTTTCGCTCCTACTGTAGGATGATATACACTCAGCATACATCAAGTGTCAAAGGTGTCATTTCCTAACATTTCAATGTTTGTAGCTAGTATTAGGCTTCTTATGGCTGGTTGTATTGGAACTTGTATCTGTATGGGTTCAGTGAATGCTGCTTGTAAGAACGGACCTGAGTGGACATGCCATGCTAGGCCTGCTGTCTCCAGGAAATTCCACATACATTGTCTATAGGAAATATGGGCGTTTTAAGCTTTTCTTTATTTACTTTCTCCTCCCTGCTTGTAATATAGCTACTAGCTGACATTTCAGGTTTAGTAAGTTGCAGTTTGCACATTGCATAACTGACATTTAGCTTTTTAGCAAGTGTGAGCAATTTGCTGTGTGCTTTGGGTGTGTCCACTGAAAGCCGGACAAATCACATCAATCCTTGTAGTCTGTCAGTGTTACAAGCAATGTCTGTGGGGGAGATTTATTAAAACTGCTGCACACACAATCTGGTGTAGATGTGTATAGTAATCAATCCGCTTCTAATTTCAGCTTGTTCAATTAAGGGGGTTGTAAAGATAATTTTTTTTATTTTCTAAAAAGATTTCTTTAAACTAGTGCATTGTTGGTTCACTTATCTTTTCCTTCGATTTCCCTTCTAAATGTTTTTCTTTGTCTGAATTTCTCACTTCCTGTTCCTCCTCAGTAAGCTTTCCACCATCATCCAAGCTGTTCTGGCTGGGGGTTAGTCAGCGTGCTTGCCCCCTCCTCTGGGACTACATCCCTGTGTTTACAGCAGGGGTCCCCAACCCCCGGGCCGCGGCCCACTGCCGGGCCGTTGCCTGTTTGCACCCGGGCCGCCGACAAGGCTGCAGTTTCAGGGGGTTCGGCAGACATCATCTCTCGCCGCCCACCGCACATCACAGCTGTTCTGCCCTCACAGCCAGCGAGCAAAGAGATGACATTCATCTCTTGCCGCACGCCACGGATCACAGCTGTTCCGCCCTCACAGCTGACCACGAACACTGAGGTGCTGCACGCGAGCAGAAAGATGACGTCATCCGTCATCACCGCCCGCCCGCATCACCACCGTCCAGTGCTTACAGCCAGGCCGCGAACACTACACTAAGTTTCTGCGGTTCCATCCTCACTGGCAAGTGACAAGCGGCACCTGGCCTGGCAAGTGACAAGCGCCACCTGGCCTGGCAAGTGACAAACTGCACCTGTTGGCAAGTGGCAAACTGCACCTGTTGGCAAGTGGCAAACTGCACCTGTTGGCAAGTGGCAAACTGCACCCGTTGGCAAGTGGCAAACTGCACCTGTTGGCAAGTGGCAAACTGCACCTGTTGGCAAGTGACAAGCCGCATCTGTTGGCAGGCGACGGTGGCAAGCTGAATTTGGTAGCAGGCAATGGTGGCAAGCTGAATTTGGTAGCAGGCGATGGTGGCAAAAGACACGCTGCATCTGGTGGTAGGCAACGGTGGCAAGCAGGGGTGGACTGACAACCCATGGGGCCCCCGGGCAATAGAAGATTATGGGGCTCCTGGGCTTACAGATGGCCACCACGGCAGGAGGCAGTACAGAGGCAGGGCAGCTAAAATCTCAGGATTTTCACATCAAAAGCATGTCGGGTTAAGACATAGCAGGGACAGATGTAAAAAAAAAAAAATGATTTTTACATACTGTCCCTGGTTTTATTGAGCCTGGCAACCCTGATGGGGCCCCCTAGTGGCACGGGGCCCTCAGGCAGTGCCCAAAGTCCCAATGGTCAGTCCGCCCCTGGTGGCAAGTGACACACTCGGGGCTCTCACTGATTCTGCATTATGGTGAGTTAAACTATTTATTTACTTCTTCTTTTTTTTACATTATAATAATGGAAATTATGCGCTTCAATCATCCTGACACCATATCAACCATGGTTCCCGGATGATCGAAGCGCAAACACCAGCCATTGCCTCAACAAATCGCCCGCAAAATATCGCTTACCCCCCACGGGCCTTGGCATAATTTTCTTTCATGCAGCCGGTCCCCAGTGTCAAAAAGGTTGGGGACCGCTGTTTACAGTGTCTCCCCGCAGGGATGTAGTCCCAAGGGAGGGGGCTAGCACGCTGACTAACCCCCAGCCAGAACTGGTTGGATGATGGGGGCAAGCTTACTGGGGAGGAACAGGAAATGAGAAATTCAGACAAAGAAAAAAGGGAAAGTGAAGGAAAAGGTAAGTGAACCAACAATGCACTAGCTTAAAGGAGCCTATTTTAGAAAATAAAAAAATAACCTTTAAAACCCCTTTAAGCTTTGGCAGTAAGCCCTGGTTCACACTGGGCTGCGGGAGTGAAGCCGTGCGAGTTCAGCTGATTTCACTCCCGCTGGCAGTCCCGATTTCGGCTACGATTTAAGAGACATCTGTGCAGGTTTCTGCACAGATGTCAATGTAAATCGCGTCCTGAAATCGCAAAAAGTAGTACAGGAACTACTTTTTGAAATCGGTCGCACCGATTAGGACAGTGTCATTGCCGGCAAATGCCGCCGATTTAAGATGCGATCTAACTAAATCGAACTAAATCGTACCCAGTGTGAACCTGGGCTCAAACCTGGAAGCTGATTGGTTACTATGCACAGCTGCAACAGATTCTGTGTGCACCAGTTTTAGTAAATCACCATTTATGGTGTGTGTGTTTTTTTTTTTTTTTTTTATGCTTTTTGCAACAAAGTATTTGTAGTTGTGCAGCCAGGTTATGGTAGTTGTGAGTGTTTCAGTATAATTGTCCCCAGAGGTCTAGAAACAGGTCAATTGTAAATCTGTATTTGGAGGTGGGTAAAATTTTATGGACAAACTGTACTCATCGCCGATGTTTACTTTTCTCTGTGTAATCATGCATATTTGTGAATCCGGCAACCTTAGCCATTTGTACCTGAGCTATATTTAGCCATTTGCTTTGTCAGCCTTATTTTAAAGATGGTTAAATACTTTATTTTTTCATTTACATGAAATAATCCAGACAGAAGAATAATCTGACATTGGTGTGTATGTATCTGCATCTGTGTGTATGTATGTATGTATGTATGTATGTATATGTGTGTGTATGTATATGTATGTGTGTGTGTATGTGTGTATATATATATATATATATATATATATATATATATATATATATATATATATATATATATATATATATATATATGAGGTTATAACTGGACTCTTGTGTCTTGTAATTCTCAAGCTCTCAGCCTTAGGTTTTCAGGACTGTGCAGGGCAGTTAAGCCCACATTGGCCCTTCCTTTGAGTCCTGTCATACAGAAGATTATGGGAATGTAATATAAAGCAGGGTTTCAGGTAGCCGCAATTAAAAATGTTTTTAATGATTTTTACTACATTTATATATATCTGTCTATTCCCAAACTTTAATGTTATGCAGTTTTGTCGTTCATATATTTTTAGATGTGACAATATATGAAAAGAAAAAGTCATTACTTTTCGGTTCATTAGAGCCCATTATGACTGTGAAATGACATGACAGCTATTGTTACCTCTTGATGCATTGTAAGACGCAGATTTCCAGGGCAGCATTGAAGCAAGTCACGTGTCATGTTCTACATGGCTTTAAATTAGCAGACATGCTGTACAGTTGAGATCTCTTAATCTCGTTGGCCTTGCTCCAAGCTGGTCGTTTTTTTTTTTCAAGGAATCCCCATAATACCACTGAAACCTCTTCATTTTGAAAAGCTTATAAAAAGAAATGGGAACCTAGCCATAATTTTGAAATTTTACATTGAAAACTCAAATTTTATAAGGATGAAAAATATTGCCTTGAGAAGGTTAACGGTTAAGAACAGAAACTTTAGATCTAGTAAAGAAAATCCTCAGCCTCAAAGGTTGGCTTTCATTCCTCTTGTCTGTTTTATCACCGCAATGTGCAGCTAAAAAACGAAAATGTGCCTGTGCAGTAAATCTTCACATAGTGCTGAGCTTATTTTTAAGATTGGTCAGAATTTTTTTTTTTTTTACCCAGCTTAGGGGCTGCTTTCTCCTTTTTTATACAATATATAAATAATATATATAATATAAATTACCCTTATCCTGTCTAATGTATACCAATATGAATATAGCCTTGTAAATGTATAGGGAAATGTATAGGCAGTGCAGAAAGCCATGATGTTGAGCAAAGTCTAATGCCGCGTACACACGGTCGGAATTTCCGACAACAAAACTGTGGATTTTTTTTCCGATAGAATGTTGGCGCAAACTTGTGTTGCATACACACGGTCGCACAAATGTTGTCTGAAATTCCGAATGTCAAGAATGCGGTGATGTACAGCACTCGACGACCTGAGAAAAATGAAGTTTAATGATTCCGAGCATGCGTAGGATTTTGGTATGCGTCGAAATTGCATCTGAATTTCCGACAAGAACTTTTGTTTTCGGAAAATCTGAGAACCAGCTCTCAAACATTTATTGTCGGAAATTCCGACAGCAAATATCCGATGGAGCATACACACAGTCAGAATATCCCAGCTCACATCAAACATTTGTCAAAAATTCCGATCGCGGCATAACACACATCTCAAACACAAGGTCCGGTACGACAGGTCTTGTCATGTGGTCTTCGCACCCAGTTTTGCAGCTGGGACGTTTCGAAACTTCATTTGCTTCCTTTTCCATTCAACTTTTTAAAATTTTTGAAAAAAACATTTAACTGTTTGATTGTATTAATTTCTTAGTACATATTGTTTAACAAACGATATTAATCGAATTTAATGGTGTTTGATAGTAGTAGAGAATCTCCTGGTTGTCTAGTGCAGTGTTTCTCAACCTTTTTCCAGTCGGGCACCCTTAAAAAGTATTTTCAGTCTTGAGATACCCCAGTCCAAGGCTTGGTTCACATTACGGTGTGCCGCAGAACACAAGCAAAATTGCGCTCATTCCTGACACAGACAAATGCTCTGCTCTTTAGGGGTACCATTTTGGTACCCCCACACATTGAAAAACGTGGGATGCGTTTGCTGCAGTGCAATAAAAAAAAAAGGTTGGGGACTTGTTTTCCTGCATTTTTGTGGGTACAGAAGCCCATTAAAAAGGAATGGGCTGCCCTACATGCAGCTACACAGATGTGAACCAAGGGCTTGTTCACATGTCATAGGGGCGGTAGAACCACATGGGTGAGATGTTTTTACCACCCCCAACTTCTCCACCTTTAGCTGCAGAGGCACCAGCTGGGGGT
Source organism: Rana kukunoris (assembly GCA_029574335.1). Taxonomy (NCBI): domain Eukaryota; kingdom Metazoa; phylum Chordata; class Amphibia; order Anura; family Ranidae; genus Rana; species Rana kukunoris. Next base: position 112,298,937 of record CM056049.1, on the reverse strand, counting down.
GTTCACATGCTGTGGCTGCAACTGGAGGTATACCGAGGGTGAATGGGGCTGTACTGCAACCACCCCGCAACTGTGTGCATTGCACGGTTGCGGTGAAGTGATGCTGCATTTACGGGCTTAAAACAGGTGGTAAAAAGACAACATAATGGCTCTTTACCCTTTCGAATGCCTCTGAAAAGCGATCTGTGTATAGATTGCTTTTCAGAGGAGCAGCAGTCCTTGCTGCTATCAAACAAGCCCTACAAAAGCCATTCTGATGGTACAAAAAAGTAACATATACACATGCATACAGACACGTGCTTACACACACATACATACATACATACATACATACATACATACATACATACATACACAGTCACATGTGCACACACACACACACACACACAGACACATGTATAAAGCCATTTTAAAATGAATCTAGCTTCTAGCTCAGTACCTTTCCAGATTCCTCATTCAGCCGGGTACTGCACTCTAGGGGGAAGCAGAGAGCACAGAACACTCCTCTGCACTTTACTTTCACTTTTGAAGCCGACAGAGCTTCTCACAGTTCGGCAAGAGAGCTCATCTGACAGCCTTCTCTCCATTGACCCTGCGGCACACCTGAGAACCTCTGACGGCACACCAGTGTGCCACGGCACACTGGTTGAGAAAGGCTGGTCTAGTGATCATTTTTTTTCCCTCCTGTCAACCAATAATAGACTGATATTAGGATATATAATTTTGTTACTTCCCCACAAGACTTGGCAGCATGTGACAACATACAAAGCTGTGGGCTGGTGAATTTTTGTTCAAGGGTTGCCTTTTTATTTTCAGTCCAGTCCTGCATTCACCGCACAGTCACTACCACTAAGTGCCAACCACGTCGTGAATAGACTTGTAAGCGCTTCCAGCTAAGCACCCAAGCAATGGCATGTCTGTAATTGGCATTATGTCCTGTTAACGATCTGCCATGTATGTCTCTCAGACCACAGACCTCTTTTAAATGTTCTAGTTTTTCTACAGGTAAAACAGAGTTTTCAGAATTGTGTTTATGACTGCCAAGATTCATCCTGATCATAGGAAGTTTACAGGGAATTCCACATTACTCCTAAATTACATACTTTCTACAGACTCCCCCTCAAACTGACCCAGTCCAAAACTTCCTTCTTCTCTTTGTGTTGGTTCTGCAAAAAGTATTTTTTTTTATTTGAAATGTTAAAACCTATACTATACTATACCCATCAATTTAACGTGGAGCTAAATGTAAGTATTAAAAAAATGCAAACAAGCAGCTCTTTTTTTTGTAGTAACAAACACTTACCTGCCTGCTCACCATGCATTCCTGGCACACTCTGGCTGTGCCAAAATGACTGACTCCTGTGCACATGTGCAAGATGATGTCAGTCCACCATCGGCCAGTCAAGGCCAACCCGGAAATACTTGGGGAGATGATGACAGTGGCCAGCAAGGGATGTCAAGGCCAACCCGGAAATACTTGGGGAGACGATGACAGTGGCCGGCAAGGGATGTCAAGGCCAACCCGGAAATACTTGGGGAGATGATGACAGTGGTCAGCAAGGGATGTCAAGGCCAACCTGGAAATACTTGGGGAGATGATGACAGTGGCCAGCAAGGGATGTCAAGGCCAACCTGGAAATACTTGGGGAGATGATGACAGTGGCCAGCAAGGGATGTCAAGGCCAACCTGGAAATACTTGGGGAGATGATGACAGTGGCCAGCAAGGGATGTCAAGGCCAACCTGGAAATACTTGGGGAGATGACAGTGGCCAGCAAGGGATGTCAAGGCCAACCTGGAAATACTTGGGGAGATGATGACAGTGGCCAGCAAGGGATGTAACTGTTCTGCTTTAACTGTTTTCCAAACCAGTTCAAAACATAAGGTGAATGATTACTGTCACAGATTCTTTTGCTCCTAACTGAACTGTCAAAGCACCAAATAGCTAGTGTTATAACATAATCACATGTGCAGCACCATGGCAAATGTAGATGAAACAAAGGCTAAGACAGCAGCTTATTTGGCTGTAAAGGATGCAATCCATAGATACAATTAATGCAAAAGCAACTTGTTGCAGCGCAACATCAGGAACCCCTCTAAAATAAATCTTAAAGACTAACTTCAGTCTCCCCCCACCACCACCCAAGAATTAAAACTCAGCAGCTAATACTATAGCTGCTGACTTTTAATAAATTATAAGGACACTTGCTTGTCCAGGAATCCAGCGATGTCTGCACCCGCGCCATTTCTTAAATTGGCTTTAGGTTCAGGCTCAGGCATCTTGGGTGCCGGCTGTGCTTTCTGAATAATCTCGCAGTCTTCTGGGACCTGTCTGTGTGGTGGAGGGGCTGAACATCGCCAGAAGTGGGAGCAGGTACCTGTCAAAACCAGGTACCTGCTCCTCCCTTCCTGCAAAAAGTGCCAAATATGGCAGTGAAATGGGGAGGGTGCAAATAAGTGGAGCGTCCCCCTTTAGGAGGAGCTCTGCTATAAGCAGTGTTGTAAGTAACGGCGTTAAAATAAACGCCGTTACCCAACGATGCCCCTTTTGAGGGTAATGAGTAATCTACCAGATTACTCTTCCCCTCGCGGTAACGCCGCCCCCATTACTTGGGCGGCGTTACCGCAATTACACATGTACCTGTGTCTGTGTGTCACCGTCGGCGGCCATCCATTATTAAAAAAGCACGCCTCCCCCTCTGACTGTTCCGTCTGTGATAGACTGAACACTAATTTTCCCAGCAGAGCCTCTGTGTTCAGCCTATCACGGATGCCTTCTCATCCTCAGCCTCGGACGAGAGGACATCCGTGATAGGCGGAACACTGAACAGTGGCTCTACTGGAAAAATAACTGTTCCGCCTATCATGCAACCCCACTAAAGCAGCCAGCCCAGCGCCTCACTAAGCAGCTGTTTGCTTGAACCGCCTGCTAGGACATGCTGCACCCGTAGCTCCCTCCCCGATGTCAGTTTACGTACCACGTGCCTGTAACGGCTGTGCGGGAGACGAGTGATACATCAGAGCTGCACTGAAGCCGGGCATCGATGACTGAAATGTAAGTGCTGGGGGGGGGGGGCTCTCTGATAAGGACCTTAATGCGGAGAGGTGGCTCTGATGAAGGATGCAAATGTGGAAGGGGTGCACTAAGGGGGACTCTGATGGGGACAATAATGTGTGTGGGGGTCTCTGATGGGGACATTATTGTGTGTGGGGGTCTCTGATTGGGACATCAATGTGTGTGGGGGTCTCTGATGGGGACATTAATGTGTGTGGGGGTCTCTGATAAGGACATTATTGTGCAGGGGTCTCTGATGGGGACACAAATGTGTTGGAAGACTCTGATGGGGACCAAATGTATGGGCAGAGCCAAAACTAAAATTTTAGCTGGAAAATTAGGGGGTCGTCATACGCCAACAAAAAAAAAGTCTGTTACTTTGCTGAGTAACTAATTACTTTGCCAATGTAGTAACTGAGTCACTAACTCAATTACTTTTTCGGACAAGTAATTTGTAACTGTAACTAATTACTTTTTTAAAGGACGATGAGCAACACTGGCTATAAGAACCTTAAAATTATATTAAAATCAACATTTTTAATTGCTATATAGAATGCTGATGGCAGGACTTACAGTCTTTGTTTACTTTTAAGATGTTGTAAAGTTCTGTTTCCGTATGGTCCTGTTAAGCAGTGGCCTTTCCCTTGCAGAGTTCTGTGGAGCCGCACTTGCGTGCATACTCTTTGCCAGGACTAGATCCAAAAGTATATACATCCCTACAAACACACAGCCTAGGATGGGAGGTCAATCCTCTGCTCCTATCTTCTTCTATTTCAACCCAATAGATGCACAGCTGCAGAAGGCTGCACTGTTCCCCTGCTGGTAAAAAATTGTATCCAGCCAGACAGAGTTTTCCACCATATTCTCTAGGTAGGGACTAGGCATTGGCATGTGTAAAGTCTTAACAATCCATACCTTGTAAGCACAGGCCGAGTCCCATACAAACTGGTCAGTTCTAAAACCGCTTTCCTGCATACAAGATGAAATGTCATTGGTACATACCATATTTGAGTGAAATGCTTACGAATTTCTGGCACTTTGACAAAAGTATGTTTATCCTGTAGGGCTCTAGTACATTCTACAGACAAAAATGTATGTTAAATGGGCACCTCGCCAGCTCCTGGACAGTATAAATATAGATGGAGGCTGAGCCCTGGAAAAAAAAAAAGTATTTATGTATGTGTGAATGTTTCAAATGCCAAATGTAGGCACCTTATTGATTGCACACAAAGTTCTATTGACAGGTCAACCCATTGGGTTTTATTTTGTAATGTTCAAAAAACACACACGTTCAGTGTAGTGGCTGTGAAGGATTAATGTTTAGATGTAATATATATATATATATATTCTAAATCAATGTTCTGTAGGATGTAACGAGAGAAGTTGGGTATTGGCTTTGCATTCTTTTGGGCACAAGGAAGTTTTGGGATATTTTGTAAGGTGTGGCACATTCTGTACCATTTAAATTCTGCCTCAACTTGCACCTTCTCTGTATGGCAGAGAGTAGAGCCTGGAATAGTTTTGTCAGTGATGTTTTAAGATGCTGAATGACCATTTCATACCCAAGTTTCCTCCAACCAAGTCTACAGCCTCGTACAAACGATCGGACTTCCATCGGACTTTTCCGTGGATTTTTGTCCGTGGTTTTTCAACTCTTTACTGCCACCCTTTGGGCAACTTCTGCTATTGTTGTCTGATGTTCAACATTGATTCCGAGCATGCGTGTTTGTACTTTTGATTTTAGTTGGACGGATTTGTGTACACACGATCGGTTAATCCAACATAACATATTTTTTGCCAGACAGTTGGTTAGCACGAACAGCCAACATTTGTTGTCATTAATTCAGTTGTTCAATTGTCTGATGGAGTATACACACGGTTGGATTATCTGACACAACCCACCCATTAGACAATTATTGTTGTAAAATTAGATTGTGTGTATGGCCCTAATAATGTTGCTGTAGGCACATATTGGTGGAGCAGGTCTTAAGAATGGCCCCTCTACATTATAGTACAAGCCATGGGATCCCGATGAGAGTAATTGTCTTTTTTTTTGCCCATTATTTTTTAAGTATTTATCTTGTAAATCAGAATTAATACTATTGCTGTGAAGTTCACTATCTAATGTCTAAATCTTGTAAGGTTTCTCTACTATAAAATCTACTTAGAGCTTGAAGTGATCTCCTCCCCTTTGTTTTCTGTCGAGTACCTAACCAGCTCTGAATGGCGGGTGATTAATTGATAGAAGGACCTCAACAGACATCCGTAGAGAAGGATGGCAGATAAGTGGAGCTGTAAGAAAATTCTCATTCTTTCCATTTAATTGTTTTCATTTAAACTTGCACCATACTGAAAATGCTTTTGTCTGCTCTTTATTACATTATGACTTCATGCAATGTGAACCTGTAGTATTATATTGTCACAATTGATACAGTAATTACCCATTTCCAGTGTCTGCAATAGATCGACTTCCATAAAAGTGAATAGGTGTCACTAAACTTTATCAGTTGGAGGTTTTTTTTTGTTCTTTCCTTAATCTTAGTTGTAAGCTCTATTCACTTATTCTGCTATGAAATGAAAGAATGTCTAAATCTAAAAAAAAAAAAAAAAAAAAAAGAATATAAGCAGTTTGTCAGTTGTGGTGGATGCTTTTTTTTTTTTTTTTTTTTTTTGTAGGCTTTCTTTTCTTTATGTTCACCCATAGATCTGACCAGTATGACACGTCCTGTATTAGGGTGGCTGCACTCACTTTTCCACTGTAGAATATGCATTGCAGAGTTTTCCTAATTCAGTCTCAACTAAAAAAAAACGGCAAGAACTGCACAGCAGTTATAGATTAGAAATGGCAATACTGCAATCATTTATACACAATAGGGTAATTAACATATATTTAAAGAACGTGTGTAAAAGTATTTTCTGTATGGCAAATTTAATTTGTTTTTCAGAATTGAGGTCTTTGTATCAAAAATACAGAAAACTCATGTGGTTTACACCTCGTGAGGTTGTGACCACCTTGAACCAGTCTCTTTTGAAATGAAGCATGTCCTTTGATGTGTGTTTGCTGGGTTGTAGTTTCCTAAATACATTGGGAGACATAAATCAGAATTATATATGGACATAAAAATGTCTGCCCTTATTCAGTATGCATTGTGGTTCATTGAATTTCTGCAGCAGTTTTAATTTTCACCCCTACTGCTCCACTTGCATAGATATATCATATCTATGTATATGATATAAATATATATATATATATATATTTATATGTGTGTGTGTATATATAAATTTCCAAAAATAACACCCCCAATCGTGTACTAGGCTTTTGGATGTTATAAGTTAGAGGTGAATGGTTATTGTTTTGGACACTTAAATGAAATGGACACTTAACTGTCCAGCACGTCCGCAATGTCGGCAGCAGAAGACGAGCTCGTATCTACTGCCCCCGCCGCCATCCTCTGTGAGTAAATCAGTAAGTGAAGTCTTGCGGCTTCACTACCCGGTTCCCTACTGTGCATGCTCAAGTAGCGCAGAGCTTTCGTAGTGGTCCCTGCTGTCTCCTGGGACCAGTGTGTTTCCCAGAAAGCAGCGGGGGCGGGAAGTGGAGTGACTCTTGTGGGAGTCATTACCAGAAGTGGGTGCAAATACCTGTATTATAAAGATAGATTTATAGAAAAACCTTCCCCTTTTCCCCTTCACCGTGTTAAATAAACACACTTAAAACCATTAGGTTGGAAAGGGAAAGGCCACAGCTTTATTAAATAACACTTTTTAACCAGTGTCAGTCACAGTTGTACTGTGAGCACACAATTCCAAAGGGGGGGCTGTCCTTACCATAAGTGCTGGACAGGCCGCCTACTTCCGATTTCCATCAAGGGCATAGCCCATAACAGCCATTGTATGCTGGCAAGGTCAAGAAACCGCAGCAAGCTGTGACATGTCATAGAAAAAAGGGGCAGGAGGGTGGGCATCTCTTCCAACCATGTTTCTTGAAAGACCCAGAATTCCCTGGGGCAATACCTTTGCAGAGCTCCGGCCCAGCCCATTCCCCCTAGTAACCAATCCTTGGAGCCGCCTTATCCTCCCCTTTGGCATGCCCCCATCAATCAAGGATCTCTTTCCCTAAGGGGCTCAAGAGGCCTTCATTCTATGCAATAGAATAAAAAACCTTCTGTGTGTAGCAGCCCTCCTAAGCCCCCCTAATACTTACCTGAGCACCGTCTCTGTCCATCAATGTGTACGAGTGCCTTGTCCGTCTAGGACTCTCCCTCCTGATTGGCTAAGACACAGCAGCGGGAGTCAGTTAGCCAATCAGGAGAGCAAGAGGGGATGGGGCTGAACTTTGTCTCCATGTCTGAATAGACACAGAGACGTGGCTTGGCTCAGGTGCCCCCATAACAAGCTTTTTGCTGTGGGGGTAGTTGACAGGAGGGAGGGGCCAGGAGTGATTGCATTGTACGCTCTACCTGTAAATGATAGGCCTTCTTATAAGTCCTGGTTGGAATCCTCATCTTTGAGTTTTTACAATATGTTAACTGTTTTATTTGTATTCATTTTGGGCACATCATGGCTCTGAATTCAGGAAAACACACCGATATTTGTGCAGGTATGTTCTTGGCAAAAGTATTGCAAAGTGACCTTCAGTTTATTACCTAGTTCTAGCATGTACTATTCCTTGCCTAGAGAGGAAATATCAGCTGTCTCGTAAACTTGCAATTTTAATCTACTCCATCTAGTCTGCCAGTTTAAGGCCTCATTTAACTTTACCTGTTCCTGCTTCTGCCAATGCCAATGCTTATCATGTTTGCTTGATTTGAATGTTTCAGCTGGTGCAACCATGAATTAATATAATGTAATATAATATTTTAATGTGTTTTGCCTACATTTTAATGTATAGAGCTGCACACACAATTCAGAAACTACCATTGTGTAATGCATGGTACAGACACATGAAAGATGTATCTGAGAATCCATCAAAATACACCATTCTGGCATGCAGCAAAGATTGGAAAGCATTAAACCTTCACCATTAACCTTCACCAAGGCCCAGAAGCCAGTACCCCCCCCCCCCCCCCTTACATCTTCTCATACCTATATAATGCAAGCAAGCTTAGACTACATGAGAGGGGCAACTCTGATCAGAATTCAGGAGCAGTGCAGTACACTGCAGGTTCTTGTCTGATTTTGCAGTAGGAGTAACCGAAAACTGTAAGTGTGCATCCACTTACTGTATAATTAAAGTAGAGGTTCACCCAAAACCTAAGGCTTTCTTTTACCAAAACCATATAATATGGGGTCAAACCTAAACACTTTCAATTTGTATGCAATTAGGCAGGCCTTTCCACTACTTCGTTGAAGGTAAATCTAAAATCTTAAATTAGAAAATTATATAACGTATTGGCCAGGCTAACCCTAAACCTACTGACTAACTAACTTCTTCTTTAGTAACTAATCTAGCCCTGTAAAGAAAAAATCGATCAACTCAACATACCTTTTCAGCTGCTGCTCAGGTCCAGTCCTAGGCTGAGCTCTCAGCGGCGACTTTCTTGTGCAAGCGAGGCCGCCGACAACGGACGCCCCATAGCATCTCTATGGGTGACGTCGCCTTGCCAGGCATTTCCCATCCGTTGTTGGCTGTCTCTCTTGCACACAGCTTCTGCCACTGGAGACCGGACCAGATCAGCTTCAGAAAAGGTATGTATAGTGATATTCTTCATTACAATGTTAGATAAATTAGTTTTAGAATGTGTGGCTACAAGTAGATTTAGAGTTCCTTAGGTTTTGGGTGAACTTCTACTGAGTCCTTGGCTCCGTTTCAGGTCTGAATTTAGGCAAAAATTCGGACCCGATTCTTTCCTGAAATGAAGAACGGGGACGCACCGGATCCCCTGCTTCCTGATCCCCTTATAATTTTGTTTTTTTGAAAAGATCTGAAATCACTAAAGCATAGCAAACACAAGTCTTGTGGACCCAGGTAGAAGATTAATGCTTAGCACAGGTGCATTGTCGGCTCAGACCAGATTAATCTCCTGGGAGTAGATCAATCCAGTGACAGTGATGTGTGATTCAGATGTCATGGGAACGGTATTTTCAGGAATCAAGACCGGAAAGCAGCTTATAGTTTTAGGACACCGGTGCTATACTACATCCTCCATTACCTCACCAGAGCTGGAAATAAGTCACTAATACCTGTACGTAATTTACCCATGTATTTCATTCAGCCAGGTGATCAATGATAGAAGTGTTAAACTCTCCTTCATTAAGTAATACAGCACATGGAATTCTCACATTAATAACTGTGAATAAGTTTATAGCATTCTGTATTTGGAAACCATAAGAAATAATTGTTCTATCAGAAAGAATTGTGCCTGTAGGAGAGGCTGAAGCCTGCCAATGACAGTCTGCCTTCTGTATGTTGGGAACACAATTTAGCCAAACCTGACGATTTTTTTCATTTCAAACAAAATGGCTGCTAGTTGTGACACAATTGTTGATCACTGTAACCTGCAAGAATAAAAAGTGCATATAGCCACATACTATATACAGTATTGGCAAACACTCGGACTTTAAAATGTACCCACATTTTCCCCCCAAAAAATTGCATTTGAAAGACCGTTGCTTATCATATCATATGATGTAAAATATTGTATCGATCGCGATTTTATTCTCTAGGGTCTCTCCTAAAAAATATATATGAAATGTTTGGGGTTCTAAGTGATTTTCTAGCAAAAAATAGGAATTTCAACTTCTAACTTAACTTGTAAGCAACAAATGTCAGAAAAAGGCTGACGCACGATCGGAAATTCTGACAAGAAAACCGTGGATTTTTGTTGATGGACTGTTGGCTCAAACTTGTGTTGCATACACAGTCACACAAATCTTGTCGGAAATTCCGACTCTCCAGAACACGGTGACGTACAAGATTTAGATCAATGAAGTTCGATAGGCAGTTCGGCTCTTCTGCTTGATTCCAAGTATGCGTGGTTTTTTTCCGCGTCGGAATTGCATACAGATGAGTGGATTTTCCAATAAGAACTTTTTCCGTCGGAAAAACAGAGAACCTACTCTCAATCTTTTGTTGGCGGAAATTCCGACCGCAAAAGTCAGATGGAGCATACACACGGTCGGAATTTCTGACCAAAAGCTCACATCTGACTTTTCTTGTCGGAATTTCCGACCAGGCATGGAAGGGTTAATATCACTTTACATATACCGGTATTTCCTACACCACCGTCCCACTTCAATTATCACTAAAGGTAGGTTTGGTCAAAATGTATCCTTATTTTATGCGGTTTTATCTGTTATATTGAAAAAACGAGTATAGGATAGGGATGGTTCCCAATTCGTTTCTCAGCGCTAGGTCTGGAGGAAACCAATGTATGTCTATAATAATCATAGAAATATAGCAAGAGACTTAATTTGCCATTGTATAAAAACAAACCTCAAAACTTTCCATTTGCATTTTGTGAATGGTGCATTACATAATTGGCACTGTTACACAATAATAAAAGACCTATATACACAATATAAATAAAACCTGTAGAAAAGATAGTCTATGTTTTATTCATAAGGACCATTTTCTCTTATTTATAGAATGATTAAGTGGTACTGCCGCACCAGGATAAAAACTTTTGGCCTAACTATGCAGACATTCATTGTTCTATAACTTTTTCAAGATGGCAGCAGGGTAAACAATGACAGGGTAATAAGGGTCCTTTAGGCTCCATGTATACTGCAGCTCATAAACTGTATTTTGTTTTTTGGAGTTTGGGCGGTTTTTTTTTAAAGCCCATGAACTCCCCTTTCTATATTTTTCCCTCGTGCCCACAGGACCTATGGTGTGCCCCTGGTTGTGTGTGTTCCTGATCTGTACTGCAATGTACATACAGTGTTCTGAATGCCACACACACACAGACAGCATAAGAGATAAATATTAAAGAAAATATACATCAAGGTGTAACAAAGTACATACGGTATAAAGGTATCTCACCAAATGTATATTAAATGGTGCTTGGAGCAACCCAGCCAATCAATTAGTTGTGGAAATACTCCAGGGCGATGCACAACGTAAAGCTGCAAATCGATTTTTAGTAAAACTCCAATTCGATTTAAGTGGGCTACATATAAGAATAAAAGCATCCAAGTTCACACATTCAATCCCAAGGGAGTTCTTACCCTAAAATGTATTACTAGTACCATGGGAACGGAGGTGGGGGGGTATAACATTGGGACAATGACAAAGTCACAGATTGACTTCACTGACACTAAATGTTTTACAGGGAGGCAGCCCTTGTACCAGCTTTAAAAGAGTGCAACTACTAGTTTCCAGTAAAGTGTTACTAAACCCAGGGCCTTGCATTCATTATATCCAGTCTCCCACAGTACACAGAACATGGAAATGCAATTATTTTAGTAAATATAAACGGCTAAATAACTTTTCTCATCAGCAGTTAGAACAGTCTTGTGACTTTTATCAGTGTTTGGTTAAAACTTGTAGGAGGAGTTTTCATTCTTCCATTATTGTCCCATGAGGCTGCATGACCCCTGACCCTCTGTCTGGACAGTGCTGATTGGCCCTGTGCTGATCACATGCACCCTCCCAAGAAAAAGCAAAAACTCTCTAGCAATACACACCAAACTGAGCATGTGCAGCCTGCCCTCGAGGCTCTGTTTTATCAGCAGATTGACTACAGTGGAAAAAGTGGAGGATAAGAGAAGACAGGATAAAACAATCCGGAGGATTAACCCCTTAGGGCCAGATTCAGGAACAGTTAGGCTGGCGGATCCAGTGATCCGCCAGCCTAACTGTCACTTTGAGCCGGCGTTTTTGTTTTCTGTAACCAGAAAACAAGAAACGCCGGGTTGAAGCTCTGATGCGATCAGCGTAACTGAGTTTCGTCATCGCATCGTTACTTCAACTTAAAAATGGCGCCGGGGGCGTTCCCGCCGATTTCCGCTCAAAAAATATGTTAATGAGCGGAAATCGGCAATTCACGAGCGAATTCCGGCACGACGCAATGACGGTACGACGTTTCCGGAAGCGATACGCGGCGCGAAGATATACCTACATGGGGTTGGAGTATCCTATGTTAGGTATAGGCGTCGTCATCGCGTCGGGGAAAAAAAAAAAACACGTCGCTTGCGTAAAAAGATCATGAATGGGAATGTGACGTCATTGACGTCACAGAATTTGGAGCATGCGCACGGGGATGCTTTGACACTCGACGCATGTGCAGTACGTTCGCGGCGGGATCGCGCTTAGTTTAAATACTACACGCCCCGTACCCGCCCAATTTGAATTCCGCCGGCTCATTTTCGTTACGCTGCCGCAACTTTAGGAGCAAGTGCTTCGTGAATGACAGCACTTGCTGCTAAAATTTCTACAGCGTAACGTAAATGAGAAGCGTTACTCTGGAGCAAAGATGCTCCCATCTACCTGAATCTGGCCCTTAGATTCCACAGTGAGTATAAGGATGTGTTTCTGCATATACAGACTGATTGTACTGTTGTGGGTTTAGTAACACTTTAATCTTTGTGTAGCTAAACGTGGATTTTGGTTGCTTTTGCTGTATTAATCGGTGTATATTATGCAGAGCATTGAATAATCCATACATGCCTCTGAGCCAAGATACAGAAACACACCTTAACCATCTGTAAATATTACTGCAAGTCAGGTGCTAAGGTCAATAGTAAGTTCACCTCTGCCAAGTAGGTTAGAAGTAACACTGCCAAAGTCCATTGAAACAGTGTGCTGTGTCTGCAGCCGTCTAACACTAATGCATTATATAGAATGCGGAGAGGAGGAGTGGAGACATGCAGGAAACAATGTGCATTACTGGAAGTGTATAGCTGATGTATAATACAACTAATTACATGTACATGTCTGAATAGAAGCAGACAGATTGCCATTACATTGTAATTGTGAGTCTTTATTACATAGACATGTTACTGGAAAACATTCCTGGCCAAGGTGTATATAAAGTCTGGGCATTGCTGCAGCTCCTTATGATACAATAACTAACTTGCAGTCATACTGTACATAATAATGAGGGTTTGCTTTTTATATAAATGTTTTTATATACACAATATTTTATTGGAGATATTCAGTATATACACCAATCAGCCATAACTTTATGACCACTCACGTTATATTCAGTAGCCACCAAAACAGCCCTGATCTGTTGAAGCACAGGTCCACTAGACTCCACTAGACCCCTGACGGTATGCTGTGGTATCTGGCACTAAGCTTTCCGTAGCAGATCCTTTAAGTTCTGTACAGCACATCCCACAGATGCTTGATTGGATTGAGATCTTGAAAATTTTGGAGGCCAAGTGAACACCTCAAACTTGTTGTGTTCTGCAAACCATTCTTGAACCATTAGCCCCCTTTTACACTGCCAGACTGTTCAGGTCCGCCTGTCAGTTTTTTCGGAGGACCTGAATGGCAGCTCCATTCTTCTCTATGGAGCGTCGGATGACAGCGGTGACATGTCTGCTGACATCCGACCTGATCGATCCGCTAAAACCAGATGGTGATGCGTCGCCATCAGTCCATGGCAGATCAGATCGGGTGAGATCTGATGAAAACAGCCATACTGTCCGTTTTCATCAGATCTCTCCATAGGAGACAGCGGCACTGGACAAGCCCCTCCCCACTCAGTGAGCAGAGAGGGACCTGTCATCCGCCGACTCAGCGGAGATCCATGGAGAGATCTCCCGCTGAGCTGGCGGACTCCGCTGCGACGGATCGGCCTGGTGTGAAAGGGGCCTTAGGGATTAACATTTCCATGAAGCTGTTTAGGTAGGTGGTACCAACATCCACATGAATGTCAGGAACCAAGGTTTTCAGACAGAATATTGCCCAAAGCATCACACTGCCACCTCCAGTTTGCCTTCTTCCCATACTGCATCCTTCCCCTAGGTAAGCCACCCACACACACCCGGTCATCCACATGATGTTAAAGAAAACATGATTCATCAGATCAGGCCACCTTCTTTTATTTCTCTGTGCTCCAGTTCTTATGCTCACGTGCCCATTGTAGGTCCGGGCACAGGTTATCATGGGAACCCTGACTAGTATGCTGCTACACAGCCCCATAGACAACAAAATGCAGTGCCACTTGTACGGTTTCAGCTTTAGCGACCACATGTTTACTTGCTGCCTAATATATCCCACCAATTTTCAGATGCCATTGTAAGGAGATAATCAATGTTTCTCTTACTTAACCTGTCAGTGGTCCTAAAGTTATTGCTAATTGGTGTGTGTAGTGGCAATAGTTGAGAACGCCTGACAGCCATGCCTGATAACTCTTTTCAGAGGGTGGTAGAAAATGCCATAGCAAAGAACAGCTTAAGTGCTAAGTATTTTTCCTCTAAAAATAACAAACACGTTTGTGGCTTTGCACAGAGCTGCCCATCTTCGGCTCTCCTGGCCCCTCCCTCCTGTTGAGTGCCCCCACAGCAAACAGCTTTCTATGGGGGCACCCAAGCCGAGTCACAGCTCCCTGTGTCCATTTAGACACGAAGCCCTGGTTCGGTCCCGCCCCCTCTCCTGATTGGCTGACTGACTTTGATTGCACCGTTCCTGTGTCTCAATCAATCAGGAGGAGCGTCCCGGCCGGCCGAGGCACTCGTGGCCATCGCTGGAGAAAGATGGGACTCGGGTAAGTATTAGGGGGTGCCTGCTGCACACAGAAGGCTTTTTATCTTAATGCATAGACTGCTTGTTGATCTATAAAGGCTGATTTACTAAAAGGGGTGAAGTGAAAGTTGCCGCTTTTTGTTAATAATCATGTCAAAAGCAGAAATTTGAATACCCAATCATGTACAGATGCTTTTTACATGATTGAATCATACTGCGTTTCCCCAAATATAAGCCCTACCCTGAAAATAAGCCCTAGTTTAAAATGCTAGTAAAATCCTATAATCCACTCTATTACAGTAGTATATAATGTACAATGTGTGTTTCTGTAATATAATTGAGCTCCAGCGGGTCACAGAAGCGCAGAGCATCACTGTAACAAAGGTATTTGGCAAAATTATAGTACAGAAACACACACATTGCACATTATATAATACTGTAATGCCCTGTACACACGATTGGTTCATCCGATGAAAACGGTCTTATGGATTTTTTCATCAGATATCTGATGAAGCTGACTTTCATCCGTCTTGCCTACACACCATCAGTTAAAAAACGATTGTGTCAGAACACGGTGACATAAAAACACAACGACGTGCTGAGAAAAATGAAGTTCAGTGCTTCCAAGCATGCGTCGACTTGATTCTGAGCATGCGTTGATTTTTAACCAATAGATTTCCCCACAGACGATCATTTTTTTTCTCTCATTTTTTAACCATCAGATAATTTTAAAACAGGTTCTAAGTTTTTTGACCGATGGGGAAAAAAAACAAAAAACGATGGGGCCCACACACGATTTGTTCATCTGATGAAACCGGTCCATTAGACCGTTTTCATCAGACGAACTGATCGTGTGTATAGGGCATTATAGAGTGGATTATCTTGCAAGCATTTTAACGTGGTTCTCACTGGGGATTCCTGTCACGCAGGGAGAGAGAGGGGGAGAGAATACAGCACATTACATTGGAAAGACCTAGCCCAAAAATAAGCCCTACTGTGTCTTTTGTTGCCTAAATTAATATAAGACCCGGGCTTATTTTCTGGGAAACACAGTAGAAGTGAATGTACGCACATCTTTTTGCGTAAAGATTGTCAACTTCTTTGGTAAACAAGCCCAGGGGGATACATTATGGTTTACGGCTCCAAATAGCAAGAAGCTGACTTCATTCAAGGCCAGTGAATGGACGTTGTGCCCAGCATAAGAACGCACATGAATGGCATTTTAAATAACATTGAGGTTGTTCCTTTTCTGTTTACATACTTTAGATTGCCAAGTATTGCAGATAAAAACATGAAAAACACCCACATATGCAAACCCCTTGCTAAGCCCAATACTTGATGACAAGAAATGTTGTATAGTGCCTACTATGCTTCTGTTGTCCTGAAGACTTGTGGTACAAGGCTATCTCGTAATGATTAACCTTATCGCTGCTCAGACTGCGAAATACCGGGAACTGTCAAATGAGTGTATGGACTGTAAACACAAATATAGCTGAGGGGAACTGCTGCGTGTGCAAAAGAGAAGAATCCTGTGTCATGCTAAAGGAACATTTTAAATAACATATTACATATATATACACAAATGTAAAAAACTTCAGCCTTTACAACCACTTTAAGTCTTACTTGTATAGCTCCCTTACCAGGCATTGGAGGCTTTCTTATGCATTAGTGAACCGCAATATATGCTAAACAGGATGGGTGGTGGAATCTCCTCTGCCAGCTAATGAATTTGGATAGATGCAGTGCAGGCAGTTGTCTGAATACTCAAACAGTGGCAGCATCTGATTGGATGCAGTCACTCTTTGGCTCACCGTATTCAATACGATTCCTTTAATTGGTCAGTCTAAGGCCACATACACACGACCGAGGAACTCGATGGGCGAAACACATCGTTTTCCTCGTTGAGTTCCTTGTTAGGCTTGTCGAACTCGACAAGCTTGCTTTGCGTACACATGTTAAAGACCAAATCTCCTCATTCTCAAACACGGTGACTTCAACACATACAACAACAGGGGACGTTTGATTCCATTGGCACAACCCTTGGGGCTGCTTTTGCTAATAATCTCATGTTACTGAAAAGTTTGGTAAGAGACATTTTCACTTTTAGTCTGTTACAGCGTGACAAATGTGCTATTTCCATTACAAACGCTAATTTTACAGAAGGTGCGCGGGTTTCTTAGCATATACACGCTCGAGTTTCCCGACGAGAAACTCGACGAGCCAAATTCGACTCCCGACGAGAAAATAGAGAACCTGCTCTCTTTTTGGCTCGACGAGTTTCTCGACGGTTTTCTTGGCGAAAAGTGTACACACGACCGGTTTTCTCGGCAGAATACATCTCCCATCAAGTTTCTTGATGGATTCTGCCGAGAAAATGGGTTGTGTGTACGGAGCCTTAGTATGTACAGCCAGGTTGTGCCGACAGGGCCACCCAAGGCTCATATTTTATCAGATTCAGCAAGATTTGGGCAAAACTCGAGCCCGGACAGGCCAGCTTAAGTTTTTCTTTTGGGTGCTTGCGTGCACTTTGTCATGCGGTGTGGCCCAGGACCATGGATAATGTAATTATACCTTTTTGTGATTGCTGGCCCTGCCTCCTCCTTCCTCTCCTAACGCTTGGACAGTTGGCCCATTAATTAAAAGGTGTGTTCAAGTATGAGAAGAGCATCCAGATGCTATAATGGTTACTGGCTCGTGCACAATATTCTGTCTTTCCTTAGTGTGGGGCCATCAACCACATATGGTTGTGTTTGGACTGTGGTAAACAAAATCCATGCCCTGAATCCATGTCCCATAAATCCATCTTTCTGGCCATGGCCCATCCTCCCTGCCACCCTGTCACATTAGTGGCTCATCAGTAAAACACAAGGGTCTGACATGGAACTAGCTGCATCCATTATCTGTGGTTGCTGGCGTTGTCCCAACTCTACTGCTTCCTCTATCTCACTTTTGGCCCATCAATCATAAATTAATGTGTTATGTCATGCAAACAGCATTCAGCTTTCATGATCACTGGATGGCTTCACTAATCAATAGTGAGACAAGGAAGGTTGGAGGGGGCAGGTCCTGACAAAGCAGGCTAATTTTGTGGCATCCTTAGATTATCTGCAACAAAACAAAAACCTTAAAATTAGGTTTACATGATATATCGGCTATTGCTTAGTGTTGAGATTTTCTTAAATGGACACCAATATCATGTGGGCTACAATTGCTGAGCTCCTTCTGAAAATGCTAGTTACATGTTGGAAATTAAATCAAGGTGAGGTCAAAAAATCTGACCTGCAAACTTGATCTTGGTCAGTGCCTTAGAAAGTATTCAAGCCCTTAGATAAGCATGATGGAGATTGTATTTACAGAAAAAAAGTCAGCATTGGAAACTTCTTGCACTCAAGCTGCAGCCAGCTAAGGTTTTTTTTTTACTAAATATGTGGGATAGCATAGTCACACCATGAGCGTGCCACCTGTGCCCCTGCTGTAACATAACCAGTTCCACGTATGAGAGATTACCCCATATTGGGCTAAAATGAACCCCTGCACCACCTGTAGTTGTCTGCCCTTGTTCCATATCTTTTGTATTATCTAGAGCGTAGGAGTCTGTTTATTGGATTTCAGGAACATTTGCACCTCCAGTCCCATCTGGATGGTCTGAGCTCCTGAGGCAAACGGCATCAGCTGTGCCGCCGGGCCCACTGGATCCTGAGACATAGAGCCGACCAAATGTTGCAGGTGGGCCACTATATAGTACAGCCAAGGGTTGGGAACTGCCAACCCTCCGCCATCCTTAGAATGCTGTAGGAGCTTAGTATTCCTAGGGGGCTTAGTATTCCATAGCAGCTGCCGAAAAAGGGTGTTTACCACTCTGAAAATGTTTAGGTGTATTACTACTGTCAAGTTGTGTAAGAAGTAAAGAAACTGAAGCATTAAAATAATTTTAGGTTGACCTTGCCTCCCAGCGACATTTTAAGGTTGTTCCATGTATTAATCTTATCCCGAAAATGAGACAATAAGGGGTACACATTCAGGGAGCAATAATCTCTGATTTTGGGAGAGACTTGTACACCCAGATATTTAAAGCTGGTAACCACGGGGATGGGACAAGAGTCAGGAAGGTCCACCTCCCAGTCCTCATCCAGCATCATCAGGGGTGACTTAGACCAGTTTATGGTCAGGCCAGAATAGTGGCCAAACCGCGTTATGGACATAACCCCAGGCAATGAGTGGTTGTGATCCCCCCAAAAAGAGTAACATGTCATCCACATACAACCTAATTTTTCATGCAGAGCTCCATACTGGAATCCACAGATCTGGGTGCTAGCCCTTACCAGGGCTGCCAATGGTTCTATAGCAATTGCAAAGAGCAGGGGAGACATCGGACAACCCTGCCGCGTTCCCCTGCCCAGAGCAAAAGCAGGTGACATTTTATCTGCCACCCTAATGGTTGCCTGTGGGGAAGCATAGAGCAACTTTACCCATGCAATAAACCGGTCCCTGAAGCCAAACTTGTCTAGCACTGCTTACAGATACCTCCAGCTGATACTGTTAAATGCCTTGTTGGCATCCGGATAAGAGAGCCCTGTGACCCCCATTATCCGCTTGTATTTGCATGTTCATAAAGAGCCTCCTGAGGTTCGTAGCCATAGACTTTTGTGGCATAAAGCCAGCTTGGTCCTGGTGAATAATGGAGGATACTATCCTGTTAAGCCGAAGCGCCAGGACCTTGGCCAGAATTTTTACATCGCTCTGAAGCAATGAAATAGGCCTGTAGGTGCCTGGGTCATCTGGATCCTTCCCCAGCTTTACTAACAAAATCACATTCGCTCTGGCCATAGAATCAGGAAGGGAGCCAGCTAAGGTTAATAAAAACTGTTCCTTGCAGCCATGACAATAGTACTGCAGTAGTTTGCATAACAGATTTCCTGGAGTTCTCACCTCTGTACTTTTGTTGGTTGATTTATTTTTGCGGTGTCAATCTTGAGGCTAAATTACAGGCATCCCCAGCAATGTCCTTCACTAAGGGCTTCATCTTTGGTGAGATTCTGAATGAATTCTCCAAATACTGTGTGCTGTAGAGGGTTGGGATGAGGGGAAGTCATTGCTGTATAGCCCATGGTGTAGTTGGATTGTGTTTATAAATGAGAATGGTAGGAAACATGCAGAACTGGGCACCATTAATGGGCAGCAGAGTGCCATAAACAGCCAGCAGGTTATCATGAATCACATGAAGTTAACTCTATGGCATCTTTGAAGTTGATGATTGCTACATGGATCCATTGTCTGAACTGACGTTTATTCAACCACCTTTTACCTCTATTTTGGAGGGAGTATATCTGGTGATATGCAGCTACCAGTTAGGGTACCCACCCAGCTACAGCTCTTCACCATTACTTCACAACAAACTAAGTTGCTCTTCCAACATGTATCATTGAGCCGAGTACTGAAAGATTTCGTCAGTGTCTAAAGTTTTAGTGGGTACAGTGGTGCCATTAGTATATAATTTAGCCCTGATTGGTGCCTGACAACCCCATACCTAGATTTCCAGGCTCAGATATTTGGAAGCTATGCATAGGCTGTTAGCAGTATGAACTGGATGTGTGAAGGACATCCTGTATGTTTAGTTTAAGTGACAACATTGTCTCTTTTTAACCATTTTTAACTGTGTCTGGAAGGGCAGGCCTATTGTGCCTACCTACAATTTGATATATAGATTTTTGAAATTTTTCAATAAAATATTAATCACCTGCTCATTATACCGTAGTTGGTCTTCCTTACACAACTCTGGGTATGGTGGGGTGACCCTAGTGGTATCCCCTACTCTACCCTCCTTCCCCTTTACCTTCCATTTGATATTGACATTTGTGGAGGTACCCCATCCTCTGGGATGAATCGGCTCTAGAGTGTTGATGAAATATTTTAGTAGACTTTTGTCTTGCATCATGAATCGCCAGCAGATTGCAATGATTGGCCTGCAAATTTACCTTTTTGTGGAATTTAGAAACTAGCCATTTTGAAATTTTCTATATTGAATGAATTTTTGGCCATCAAACCCTCATTACTCGCCACTATCTTAAAAATATATATATATATTTGTTGTTTCCTTCTTGACCCCATCGGAAATATGTGAGAACTAGAGTCATGTTTGTGTCTTTTGTTCGTAGCATTGCAACAAAATCACTATATTTTGTTGCTTGGTGTGATTGGTCTCTTCCTGGATACACCGAGACTATTTTGACCGCACTGCTGTTACTAGAGTTACAACCTAGTCATATTTGTAAGAAAGTGATTTCAGGGAACACAACCTACTTGCGCAAGCTTAGTTGTAGTGTATAGGGCTACCTTACTACTTAAAATCTACTTTTTCCAGTAATGTAACACATACCCGTTGCTCAGGTATTGGAAGTTGCAGGTCAGGCATTTCCCATTCTGCCCATTGTAAAACCCTGTGCTAGCTAATGGAAGGCCATACACAATGCAATTTTCAGGCACGTGCAACCAGCAAATGTGTAAAAATGATTGAATGGATTTTGTGAGATTGAAAGCTGGGTGAAAGTTGTTGAAATTGTCTGTCTGAAAATTGACAGGGATTACACAGTACAGAATCACATGACCCACCCAAAAGTGTATGTGGGAAATTCCGGAATCCAGCTGCACTGGATTACAGAGAACTCCAGTTAAGGTCACCAGAGTAGATGGTCTGATTTAGCACAGTTTCAGCGTTTCCTGGATAGCTTTACATCAGTTTACTGATCAGTCTTACTTGTTGCCTGGAAGCATGTTTAAGAATATGTCTGGATTGTTCCAAGGTTGTAATTTTTTTCACCTGTGCTACAATTTACATTCCAGATTGTTAAACTAAAGCGTATGTACTATAAGTATATTTTTCATATAAAAATGAATTATGATATCTTTATGGGAAAATACAAAACCTTAGTAAGATAGGTCTCGTGCATTGCTGCTCATCTGTGTTTGCTTTCTTTTTTGGCACCACCAACAATAACATTCCATACCGGTTCTCTGTAACCATTTCCAACCTTCAGCAGGATGGCCATTGTGATTGGAGGACTACAGTCTACTACTTTTGCACACAGTCCTACCATGCTTTTGTTACGAATCTACACAGCTGTGAAGAACTGACTTATTATTGCCTCCGGAGCTTGGTTTAAAGTAAACACATTTTCTGAAATTCATAACGGGTGTCGTAGATGCTCATTGGAAATTTGTTTTGCGGCAGTGCGACAAATGGTGCAACGTGCAACAGATTCATGAACAAGTTAGTGGGGTATATGAGAATTTTAGTCACAGAATGGTCTCGAAAATTGAGTCCAACATGGAAGAGGTCTTGTTTACTTCCAGTTTACCAATCACCGATAATGGTGGTATTTCCCTATGATTATTCACACTAAGATCTACATGAATTTGTTGCACAGCATTCATGAATTTGGTGGTGCAAGGCTTCTAACTGTATACACATCACCGGAGATATTGCAAATGGCTCATTTATTATATGGTTTTGGTAAATCTAAAATAAAATTGTATAGCCTGCCATAGAGTTTTCTATAAGG
The DNA here is from genome assembly GCA_029574335.1 of Rana kukunoris. Classification (NCBI taxonomy): domain Eukaryota; kingdom Metazoa; phylum Chordata; class Amphibia; order Anura; family Ranidae; genus Rana; species Rana kukunoris. The sequence continues at coordinate 112,276,689 of CM056049.1, read as the reverse complement.
GCTTTTTCACACGTCCGTTCGTCCGTTTTTTGGACGTCCGGTAACGGACCTCAATGCTTCCCTATGGGAGCGGATCTGTTAGCGGGTGATGCATCCGCTAACGTCCGCCAGATCCGCATTCATTTTTTCGGACGGAAGAATGTCCTATTTTTCTTCCATCCGGCCAAACGGATCGGATGCAAACAGACAGACGGTCCGTTTCCATCCGATTCCCCATAGGAGAGAGCGGAGGAGAGACAGGGTGGTCCCTGCATAGTGTGCGGGGACCGCCCTGTCTGCCTGACAGCTCAGCGAGGATCCCCCGCTGAGCCGACGGACACACGGACCGAAAAACGGACCGCTCCGTGTGAAAGAGCCCTAAGAAAGGGAAAAATTCCAGGCCACTTGCACAGTTCTTTTAGAATTACTAGGGTTGTCCCGATACCGATACTAGTATCGGTATCGGGACCGATACCGAGTATTTGCGGGAGTACATGTACTCACGCAAATGCTCCTGATGCCTGGCCGAATACTTTTTTTGTATTTATCAACATGTTCTGTGAAAATTCTTTGAGTTTTTTACTACTGCGTGACAAGCAAATAAAACATTTTTATTCATTTTTACTCATTTTTATTCTTTTATAATGTCTTAAGTTAGAGTTCTTCATAATTCTAAAGAAAATATCCTTATGCCGCGTACACACGGTCGTTTTTTGCGATGAAAAAAAACGACGTTTTTTAAAACGTCATTTAAATTGATCGTGTGTGGGCAAAACGTCGTTTTTTGTCTTAAAAAAACGACCAAAAAAAAATTCCAACATGCTTGAATTTTTTGTGTCGTTTTTCAAAACGTCGTTTTTTGTTTCACAAAAAGTCACCGTGTGTAGCAAAAACGTCGTTCAAAACGACGTTTTTCAACCCGCGCATGCCCAGAAGCTAGTTATGAAGCGAGCTTCAATGGAAAAGAGTGGTGAACGTAACCTTGCTTTTTGTGAAAAAACAATGGTGTGTATGCAAAATTGTCTTTGAAAAGTGACGTTTCAAAAACGTCGTTTTTTACTTCACAGAAAACGTCGTTTTTTTTTCATCGCAAAAAACGACCGTGTGTACACGGCATTAGTCTGTATTGTGGTTTGAAAACTGTCACATGACATTTAAAAAAAGTATCGGTATTCGGTATCGGCGAGTACATGAAAAAAAGTATCTGTACTTGTACTCGGTCCTAAATAACTGGTATCGGGACAACCCTAAGAATTACGTAATATGTGTGTGTGTCTGTGTGTGAATGCATGCACAGTATCACCTACTACTGAGACTTTGTTAGCACTTTGTAATCACCATACACTACTCAGTATTTGTTGCACACATTGCTCTGACTTTTCAAAAGTTGGCAGTGTGTATGGCAGCCCAATGCAAGCATTTATTGTTTTGATAATGTGGTTGGTTGACTAAAAGAGTAGAGCATGTTTCCTTTGCAAAGTGAACTTTTCATTTTGGTAATAAATAGTGGAAACTCCCTTCGCAACAAATACACCATCAAGGTAAAAAGAGTATTTTTTGCCTGTATGTGGTTGGATGATGGACTTTATCGCAGCTTTACTTCGTTCTCTAAAGCCTCGTACACACAATCCGATTTTTTTGAGACGACCGTTCGTCCATTTTTTTGTGATATGCTAGTCTCATATCGAAAGAGAAGAGGTTACTCGCCATATGAAAATTCTCGTTCGACAGAATTCAACGTCAGAAGTGATGTCATGTGTTGAATAGTTTTGTATGTATTCTTTCCTTTCTGAGCATGTGTAGTCATGCTCTTACATTTTTTTTTTTTTTTTTTTGACGAAAACCGTACTAATTAAACAAAAATCGGACGTTTTGTTCACGTACGACAAAAATTTTATAGCCTGCAAATACAGCTTTTGTTGGACGAAAAAAACAGAATCGGCTGTTGAAAGCACAGTACTAACCATCTGAAAATTGGCATATTGTTCGTCGGACGAAACGTTACTTCTGATTTTCTTCTCGCGTGTACGGCCTTTAACCAAGAAAATTCCATTGGGCCTCATGCACAGAGGGCTTAAACACTGATTGTCCTTTTTATTTTATTTTATTTTTGTATTTTAGCCTGTAAACGTTCCTCTATGTCAGCCTATCTAGCCATGCATGAATAGATGTGTACAGGCTTATTTTAAAGAGAATTTAGAGACCAAAAAGTAAAAAACACTTGTACGTTCAAGAGAGGATCTCTTGGGCAGGAAAAAAAAACGTTGAACGGTCCTAATGCCGCGTACACACGATCACTTTTTGTGACGAAACAAAACAACGTTTTTCAAACTTCATTTTCCAAAACGACGTTGCATACACACCATCGTTTTTCCAAAATGCTCTAGCAAAGCGTGGTGAAGTACACCACGTTCGACGGCACTCTGTTTCATTGAAGCTCCGTCTCATAACTTGCTTCTGAGCGTGCGCGGGTTTAGAAACGTCGTTTTAAACGTCGTTTTGCCCACACACCATCACTTTTTATGACACAAAAATTACATTTTGAAAAACGACACAAAAAATTCAAGCATGTTCAAAATTTTTTGGGTCGTTTTTTTGAAGACATAAAACGACGTTTTGCCCACACACGATCATTTTAAATGACGTTTTTAAAAACGTCGTTTTTTTTCATCACAAAAAGTGATCGCGTGTACGCGGCATTAGTGTGTGTAAAATCATCTAAATGTACTTAAATGCTATATAAGTTTTTAGTGCTTGAGCATTCTTTCCAGTGGCCAAAATAAAATTTATATTCTGGCAAATAGAATCACTGGACGCCCAAATGCTTGCGGAGCCTAAATGCGTGTGCAAAATGCAGTTTTAGGCACATTTGGCCATATGCCACATGAGGTCTTTTTTGATCATTATTTTGTTATTTAGAAAAACCTATTTTAGTGTTTGGACACGTCACCATTTGGTCCTTGGGTTTATTACATACGGTATGTGGAGAGACTCATCTCTGGAACAGCTTAGAAAGCTGTTGTCTTCGATTTTGACAGCTCTAAATAGAATGAGATCCGCCAGCCAGGACAGTGAAACAATTCAGTATGAAAATCTACAACTTGGCGGCAGACATGCATTCAACACCTGTCTGGACTAATAAGTAGCTGCTGCTGATCTGAATGGAGGGATCACAATCTGGAAACAGGGGACACTTTATTCAATGTGTCACAAGCTTCTTTTCACTCTATTATACTGCATCAGTCACTTTTATTTATGGCTGATGGACAGGCTTCTACTAAATAGACCCATGGGGAACTGGTATCCCTGGTGTGTTTCTCTGCTAGCACATATTCTTCAGGAAAATTTGAGGAGTCTTTCACGTTTTTTTATGTTTGCTGATATTTGTTGTGATGATGTACCAGTATCTGATTTCTCTGTATATTGTACAATCTTGCTAGATGACTGCTGGGATAAGATGAATTAGATACATAAAGATCATGTTTTCAAGCAGTATGAGGCAGCCGATAAATTGGAAAGGGAGAACCAACACTTAGCACAGGCCCTAGAGCAGGGGTTCTCAACCTTTTAGTGTCGAGACCCCTTAATAAAATTTCCCAAGTTGTTGGGACCCCTAACAGTCAAATTATTTTTGTAGCGTGGCTTGTCAGCACCCAAGGCTAAACAAGTAATTTGCTTCCCTAACCCACAGAAATTTAGCGCGCCCTGAGTCCCCTCCAATCATACAGTATTAAAACCTCATATGGTACATTTTAGGATATACCACCCTTTCTCTTTGTTCTCCTCTTTTTCCCTTTTATCTCTCGCAATCCTAATTTTATTGTTTTTCCCTCACCGCGCTCTCTAGCCGTCTTTCTTGTTTTTTCGCTTATTCTTTCTCTCCCTTTTTCTTTCTTCCTCCCCCTCTTTTCCTCTCCCTTCCATGTATTTTCTATTTTAATTCCTTCTTTTACTCCTTGGTGGAGGGGGAATGGGATGAGTGGCAATTCTGTGGGGAGTTCTGATCAGCCAACTTAGGTGCTCTTGATCAAGGTCATCTGCTGATCTGAGAACTGTAGTGGGGACTTTTAATGGCAACTATAATCACAGGTAGTGTTACCCACTGTGTCTCTGACTTTGTGGTGTCTCGTAGCAGTGACACCTATGCTGAAATCAGGAGATGGGGTCTCCTCCAGCCCCTCCCACCTCACAATCCTCACCAATTAGTGGACCTCCAGTATCTGCCCCCCAGCCATGCTGTGAACTGAATAGGTGGCTGCGAAGAGGCTGAGTGGGAGGCCGTGTGCTCCAGGAACAGCCCAGCTGGGTGGCCACCGGCTCCAGAGACAGCCCTGCTGAGCAGCTGCAAGAAGGCTGGGAGAGTGGTGCAGGCTTCAGGAACAGCCCAGGATCTGGTGACCCCTGGCAAATCATCATTTGACCCCGAGGGGGTCCCGACCCCCAGGTTGAGAACCACTGCCCTAGAGAATAAAATGGTGGGTTTTGCAATTTTTTATGTCCCATAATATTTGCACAGCAGTTTTTTTTAAATGGCATTTTTGGAAAATATACAATTTAATTTATTTTAATGCACACAAACACAATATAATACCCAATGTTTTGGTAAAATATAATATAGGACGTTCTAGCGAGTAAATGGATACCAAACATGATGCACTTTAAAATTTGAGCACATTTGTGGAACGGTGCCAAATGACGTATTTAAAAATCTCCATAGGTGGCGCTATATAAGCCTTTACAGGTTACCAATTTAGAGTTCCAGAGAAGGTCTGGTGCTAGTATTATTGCTCTCACTTTGATGTTTGCGGCAATACCTCACATGTGTGGTGCAACCACTGTTTACATATCCACGTGGCCCAACACACCTGTTCGCCTTTGCACGTGAACACAGGGGGACAGGGGAGCTTTAATTAATGTTCTGTTTTTTTTTTCTTTACACTGTTAATTACATTTTTGGAATCGCATCACTTGTGAAAGCAATAGGCAGTGACAGGTACACTTTATGAAGATATCTGCCCTAAACGCATCTGATCACACCAAGATCAGTGTGGTCAAATGCTTTTAAGATTTAAAGGGGTTGTAAAGGTACAATTTTTTTTTTCCTAAATAGCTTCCTTTACCTTAGTGCAGTCCTCCTTTACTTACCTCATCCTTCAATTTTGCTTTCAAATGTCCTTATTTCTTCTGAGAAATCCTCACTTCCTGTTCTTCTATCTGTAACTCCACACCGTAATGCAAGGCTTTCTTCTTGGTGTGGAGTGTCGTGCTCGCCCCCTCCCTTGGACTACTGAAGAGTCAGGACGCTCTCTACGTTGCAGATAGAGAAAGGAGCTGTGTGTTAGTGGGCGTCCTGACTCTCAAGTAGTCCAAGGGAAAAAGCCTTGCATCACTGTGTGGAGTTACAGACAGAAAAACAGGAAGTGAGGATTTTTTAGAAGAAATAAGGACATTTAAAAGCAAAATCAAAGGATGAGGTAAGTGAGGGAGGACTGCACTAAGGTAAAATAAGCTATTTAGGAAAAAATTGTACCTTTACAGCCCCTTTAAATATGGTGCTGTTTACTTCAAGGAAAACCGGAAGTGATGACTATACCAGTGGTTCTCAACCCTGTCCTCAAGTATCAACAGGTGTTTGCAGGTTTTCCTTTATCTTGCACAGGTGCGTTAAATCAGAGTCAATTGCTTGGTATTTTGGAAAGCTATTTTTTTATCTAAGAGTAATTCCCAAAACATGGCCTGTTGGGGGTACTTGAGGACAGGGTTAAAAACCACTGTCCTATACCACAGAGCTCATTGGAGACCTTCAAGGGCTCTGTAGTAAGCCAGTGGGATGGAGATCTTGGAGAGGCATCGGTGGCGTTGGGGATGGCGGGGGTGGATTGTGGGGCAACCCCCTCACACCACTTGTAAAAGCAATCCAGCTGCTAATTAGCCGCTTGGAACGCCACCTCAAAAAAACAATATCGGATGATGCCTGTAGCTGGAGGCATCATCCTGATATAACACTATACAAAGCTGTAACTTAAGTATGTATGTTAGGCGGTTTCAAGTGGATAATCTTGGGTAATCAGGAATTTATTTACACCCAAGCTAAATTTTATCTCCATGCAACTCAATGGGGCGATTGTGTAAAACTGGTACACACAGAGGGCCAGATTCTCGGAGGCGCTACGACGGAGTATCTATGCGAGTGATTCTTAGCATCACTTTGGCATAGATACGCTTGAACATCCGACAAGTGTAATACCATTACACTTGCGGATCGTAGTTGTAATGACATCTCCGGCCACTAGGTGGCCTTTACGTTTTTTTTCTCATTTGCCTATGCAAATGAGGCTACTACGCCGATTCCCGATCGCTTTTACGGCGCACCGTCGTCGCGTACGGCGTTTTCGTTCACGTAAGGTTACCCCTGCTTCTATGAGGAGTAACCTTACGAAGTACCGTCAGATGCCATGTTAAGTATGGCGTCGGGTCAGCGTCGGCTTTTTCCGTCGCTTACGTCGTTTTACTAACTCGTTCGCGAATAGGGCATTGCGTAGTGAAGATCACGCCGTTTTGATGTCGGTTTCAACGACGCTTTCCGACGTGAGATGGAGCATGCACACTGGGCTTTTTCCCCGGCCGGCGCATGCGCAGTTCGTTCGACGAGGGGGTGCGCTTCATTTGAATAGAAGCCGCCCCCTTTGAATTACGCGGGCTTACGCTGGGCCATTTTCGCTACGCCAACGCAAACTACGGAGCAAATGCTTAGAGAATACGGCACTTGCTCTAGTACGATGCGGCGGCGTAGTGTAAATGCGTTACGCTACGCCGGCGAATTTGTATGAGAATCTGACCCAGAATCTGGTGCAGCTGAGCATAGTAACCAATCCACTTCTAGGTTTTATTGTCAATGTTTAATTGAACAAAAAAAAACAGCCAGCTCTATATAAAAACAGTGTTATAGCTGCTAACAATATACGTGCAATACACTAACACCTCATCATGTATAGTACACAAATTGCAGCGCTTAAACCGAATATATGTGAATAATCAAAGTGCAATGTGCAAAACATGAATAATGAAAAGTCCCAAATAAATTGACAAAAGTTCACAAAGAAGAAATTCCAATGAACGTCAGTGGATAAATCAACATCCAATGTGATTAATACTGCTCTTCAATAACACCCAAAAATGCTTCCAATAATACCAAGAATGATGTGAAAAGCTCCTCCACCCAGTGAGCAATTTAAAACACTCACCAGATAGTTTGGCTGCCAGATTATAAGCAGCATGCACGCTCACATCCCATATGGCAGATGGTTGGCCACAGCTCTTCCTGGAATCCAAGATCCATATACCCATCCCTGGTTCCAAAGCTGGTGATACAAGCACTCCATGGATGAAAAGGTAAGTCATAGTGCAGTATTTATTATAAATAGCTTGTTACAAACCCAGTAGCACAGTATTTAAACGCACTCTTGTGGGAAACGCATTGGGCGGAGCTACATGTGTGGCATCATGTCACCATGTCGATCCACAGTGCAACATTTTTTATTATCTTTTAAATACCACTCTAATGTGTTTAAACAAGCTTGCTGCTTAATTGTACAAGAAGTTAGAAGCTGATTGGTTGCTATGCAGGCTGCACCAGTTTTTTTCAGATCAGTGTCAGAGTTTAGCAGATCTGGGGTTTATACACATGGGAGTTATACAATACTGATATCTATTGGGAATCCTGCTGACAAAAAAAAACCTGTGGGGTAAAAAGTCCATAAAGTGCTCCAGCTTACAAACGTTTAAAGCGGTGTCCCGGCCAAAAAAAATTATTAAAAATAATTAAAAGGCAGCAAACACAAACTGCAGCTGCTGGCTTATAATAGGACACTTACCTGTCCTGGAGTCCAGTGATGTCGGCACCGCACCTGTTGGCCATTGCGGATAAGGGAGCCTGGCAGTGTAGCCTTTCGGCTTCAGGCCAGGAACCCTACTGTGCATGCGCAAGACCCCTGCTGCTCTCTCCTATTGGCCTAGCTGCTGAGAGGGGAGCCCCGTAGTGACCAGTGTTGCTAATCGTCCTTTAAAAAGTTACAAATTACTTGTCCGAAAAAGTAATTGAGTTAGTGACTCAGCAAAGTAACTGACCTTTTTTTTTGCCGGCGTATGACGACCCCCTAATTTTCCAGCTAAAATTTTGGTTTTGGGATATACTCCCTGTATAAGACGACCCCTCACTGTGCCATCTGTAACATGCCTCACTGTGCCATCTATAACATGCCTCACTGTGCCATCTGTAACATGCCTCACTGTGCCATCTATAACATGCCTCACTGTGCCATCTGTAACATGCCTCACTGACTGTTCCGGACCTTTCGTGATAGGCGGAACAGTAATTTTCACAGCAAAGCCTCTGTTCAGTGTTCTGGCTGAGAATGAGAAGGCATCCGTGATAGGCTGAACACTAAACAGAGGCTCTGCTGGGAAAATTTGTGTTCCGCCTATCACGGACGGTCCGGAACAGTCAGAGGGGGAGGCGCGCTTTTTTAATAATAGAGGATGGCCGCCGACGGTGACAGGTACACAGCTACATGTGTAATTGCGGTAACGCCGCCCAAGTAATGGGAGCGGCATTACCGCGAGGGGAAGAGTAATCTGGTAGATTACTCGTTACCCTCAAAAGGGGCGCCGTTGGGTAACGGCGTTTATTTTAACGCCGTTACTTACAACACTGGTGGTGACGTCCGTGGCTTGGACTCCTGGAAGTAGGAAAGGATAACTGTTAAAGACAAGTATCTGTCGTCGTCCCCCCCCCCCCCCGAAAGGTGCCAATTGTGGCACCGGAAGGGGGGGGGGGATCAGATGAGTAGAAGTTCCACTTTTGGGTGGAACTCTGCTTTAAACACGTAAAAATGTTGACATCTGTAAAAATCTTTTTCATTTCCCGTAGCTCTAAAGTATGCAGATATATGGGCCAAGGGTGCAGCTGAGACATCTGATGTGTACATGTGTCCTTCACCCTAGTACCACACCCCCCCCCCCTTTGCTTATCTTGTTGTGGGTCTTGCACATATAACCTAGTCACCTGCCCAGCGGTATCCTGCTGTGATTCTCCTCCTTTCTGCCCCATACTCAGCCCCACGCCACTATCTTCATGTGTGATGTCATCAGGAAGCCTCCGGGTCACATATCTCGGGAGGCACTGCGGGCAAAGTGCACTTAATTTGCCTAGGCGGATTACATACATGGAGGGGAGGTAAAGTTTGTAAAAAAAAAAAAAAAGAAAGAAAACCCAGATTTCAGTAGCGAAGGGGAGGAGGGGTGCAGAGAAGGCAAGATGAGTAAGAGGGTGAAGTGCCACTTTAAGTATTTTTAGTTACTACTGGGTGTGGGATCAGCAAAACTGGGAGTACTGCTAAGCTGCGGATCTGCTGAATAAGGGTACTATATTAAGCTGGGGATCTGCTGAATAAGGGTACTATTACGCTGGGGATCTGCTTAACAGCGGCACTAATGAGCTGGGGATCTGCTGAACAGGGGTACTAATGAGCTGGGGATCTGCTGAACAGGGGTACTAATGAGCTGGGGATCTGTTGAACAGGGGTACTAATGAGCTGGGGATCTGTTGAACAGGGGTACTAATGAGCTCAGGATCTGTTGAACAGGGGTACTAATGAGCTCGGGATCTGCTGAACAGCGGTACTAATGAGCTGGGGATCTGCTGAACAGCGGTACTAATGAGCTGGGGATCTGCTGAACAGCTGTACTAATGAGCTGGGGATCTGCTGAACAGCGGTACTAATGAGCTGGGGATCTGCTGAACAGCGGTACTAATGAGCTGGGGATCTGCTGAACAGGGGTACTAATGAGCTGGGGATCTGCTGAACAGGGGTACTAATGAGCTGGGGATCTGCTGAACAGGGGTACTAATGAGCTGGGGATCTGCTGAACAGGGGTACTAATGAGCTGGGGATCTGCTGCACAGGGGTACTAATGAGCTGGGGATCTGCTGCACAGGGGTACTAATGAGCTGGGGATCTGCTGCACAGGGGTACTAATGAGCTGGGGATCTGCTGCACAGGGGTACTAATGAGCTGGGGATCTGCTGAACAGGGGTACTAATGAGCTCAGGATCTGTTGAACAGGGGTACTAATGAGCTCAGGATCTGTTGAACAGGGGTACTAATGAGCTCAGGATCTGTTGAACAGGGGTACTAATGAGCTCAGGATCTGTTGAACAGGGGTACTAATGAGCTCGGGATCTGCTGAACAGCGGTACTAATGAGCTGGGGATCTGCTGAACAGGGGTACTAATGAGCTGGGGATCTGCTGAACAGGGGTACTAATGAGCTCAGGATCTGTTAAACAGAGGTAATAATGTGCTGGGGATCTGCTGGGGGGCTCCTTTATAACAATTAAAAAAATCAACACACTCCTGGCATTGGCTGAGCTTCATTAAAGCTTCAAAAAAGCATCACTGAAGCATCAAAAACACAAAAAAACATGTTGAAGCAGTAGGCTTGTTAATTGTATATTAATGTCAAAGCAAGTGTAAATGAGCCCTAATGGACAGCCTCACTGACGTTTGGTGAAGGTGGGCCTGGGCTCCTGATGACAGCAACTGCTTTACATTTGACACCCTGGGTTTCTGGGCTCCTGAAGACAGGAACTGCTTGACATTTGACACCCAGGGTTTCTCTGGCTCCTGAGGACAGGAAATGCTTGACGTTTGGCACCCTGGGTTTCTGGGCTCCTGAAGACAGGAAATGCTTGACATTTGGCACCCTAGGTTTCTGGGCTCCTGAGGACAGGAAATGCTTGACGTTTGACACCCTGGGTTTCTGGTCTCCTGAAGACAGGAAATGCTTGACATTTGGCACCCTGGGTTTCTGGGCTCCTGAAGACAGGAACTATTGACATTTGACACCCGGGGTTTCTCTGGCTCCTGAGGACAGGAAATGCTTGATGTTTGGCACCCTGGGTTTCTGGGCTCCTGAAGACAGGAACTGGTTTACATTTGGCACCCCGGGTTTCTCTGGATCCTGAGGACAGGAACTATTGACATTTGACACCCAGGGTTTCTCTGGCTCCTGAGGACAGGAAATGCTTGACATTTGGCACCCTGGGTTTCTGGGCTCCTGAAGACAGGAAATGCTTGACATTTGGCACCCTGGGTTTCTGGGCTCCTGAAGACGGGAAATGCTTGACATTTGGCACCCTGGGTTTCTGGGCTCCTGAAGACAGGAACTGGTTTACATTTGGCACCCTGGGTTTCTGGGCTCCTGAGGACAGGAACTATTGACATTTGACACCCGGGGTTTCTCTGGCTCCTGAGGACAGGAACTGCTTGACATTTGGCACCCTGGGTTTCTGGGCTCCTGAAGACAGGAAATGCTTGACATTTGGCACCCTGGGTTTCTGGGCTCCTGAAGACAGGAACTGGTTTACATTTGGCACCCAGGGTTTCTCTGGTTCCTGAGGACAGGAACTATTGACATTGTACACCCAGGGTTTCTCTGGCTCCTGAGGACAGGAAATGCTTGACGTTTGACACCCTGGGTTTCTGGTCTCCTGAAGACAGGAAATGCTTGACATTTGGCACCCTGGGTTTCTGGGCTCCTGAAGACAGGAACTGGTATACATTTGGCACCCTGGGTTTCTGGGCTCCTGAGGACAGGAAATGCTTGACATTTGGCACCCTGGGTTTCTGGGCTCCTGAGGACAGGAACTAGTGACATTTGGCACCCTGGGTTTCTGGGCTCCTGAGGACAGGAACTAGTGACATTTGGCACCCTGGGTTTCTGGGCTCCTGAGGACAGGAAATGCTTGACGTTTGGCACCCTGGGTTTCTGGGCTCCTGAAGACAGGAACTGGTTTACATTTGGCACCCAGGGTTTCTCTGGTTCCTGAGGACAGGAACTATTGACATTGTACACCCAGGGTTTCTCTGGCTCCTGAGGACAGGAAATGCTTGACGTTTGACACCCTGGGTTTCTGGGCTCCTGAAGACAGGAAATGCTTGACATTTGGCACCCTGGGTTTCTGGGCTCCTGAAGACAGGAACTGGTTTACATTTGGCACCCTGGGTTTCTGGGCTCCTGAGGACAGGAAATGCTTGACATTTGGCACCCTGGGTTTCTGGGCTCCTGAGGACAGGAACTATTGACATTTGACACCCGGGGTTTCTCTGGCTCCTGAGGACAGGAACTGCTTGACATTTGGCACCCTGGGTTTCTGGGCTCCTGAAGACAGGAAATGCTTGACATTTGGCACCCTGGGTTTCTGGGCTCCTGAAGACAGGAACTGGTTTACATTTGGCACCCAGGGTTTCTCTGGATCCTGAGGACAGGAACTATTGACATTGTACACCCAGGGTTTCTCTGGCTCCTGAGGACAGGAAATGCTTGACGTTTGACACCCTGGGTTTCTGGGCTCCTGAAGACAGGAAATGCTTGACATTTGGCACCCTGGGTTTCTGGGCTCCTGAAGACAGGAACTGGTTTACATTTGGCACCCTGGGTTTCTGGGCTCCTGAGGACAGGAAATGCTTGACATTTGGCACCCTGGGTTTCTGGGCTCCTGAGGACAGGAACTAGTGACATTTGGCACCCTGGGTTTCTGGGCTCCTGAGGACAGGAAATGCTTGACGTTTGGCACCCTGGGTTTCTGGGCTCCTGAGGACAGGAACTATTGACATTTGACACCCGGGGTTTCTCTGGCTCCTAAAGACAGGAAATGCTTGACATTTGGCACCCTGGGTTTCTGGGCTCCTGAGGAGCTGTGCAAGATATGAACATGCTTGCAGGCAATTCAGAGCCTGTTTTCAATCTCCTGTCTATGAAGCGCTTCTAATGTGACCATAGGTCACTAGAAGTGGTTGTGATTAATTCTATTTGTTGTCTGGATTTGTAGAATACCTTCTACCATATGTATATTGTTGAGGCGTGAGAGTGGAAATGTTGTATTCATATCCCCCATTTTACTATTCATTGTTTTTAGGTTTAGCTTAGAGCAATGCAGAGCAGAGCACTGTACATCACATTCATGCTGTGCTTTAATATGACTTCCAGACACAGCAAGGTTCTTGTGAAGTACTGTGCCTCAGGGACAGGCTGGCTGTCATGGCAACACTTTGCGTCTTTAATTTTGTGGAATGAGGCTACACATGACTGACAGGGGTCTTTCTCCTATTAATTCTCCAGTCAGGGGCTGTCATACATATACAGGAGAATCTGGAAAAGAATGACAAAACGTGTATAGCGATCAAACGTTTGGGACGGGCTGTAGTTGTGAGGAGCATGTTCCTGATTAGGTGTTCTTACAGAAGAAGCTTGCAGATGAATATTTTAATATAAAATAATGTAGCCTATCAAATAATATTTCTGAACACCAGCAACAATATGGTGGACCAATTGTGTGCCGTATTGGTGGATGGAGGAATCTCCACTGCTAGCTATTGTATTTAGGCAGCCACAGGACCCGAGGAGGCTGAATACCCGAACAGTGCCTGCATCTGATACCATACAGTCACACTGGCCAATTATTTTCCAATAGGCTTATTTGTAATTCGAATTTTGGATTCTTATCCAATAAGCTTATTGTTTATTCTGTGGAAGGTGATTGGTGGGCAATGAGAGCTATTGTCCCACCACGCTACAATTATATTCCCTTCCTCTTATTTTCTTTTGCCAGCCCCACGGCTCCCTATCCCCTCCATCCCCCTGCTCTCACCTTCTCCTTATCAAAGTGGAACTTCAGTCATTTTGTCATCATTCCATCTATTAAATCTTCTGCCCCTGTTGTTTTACCTTTTGGATAGTAAAACATATTTTTTTTCTGCCAGTAAATACCTTCTACAGCCCACTTCCTGTTTCTTGTCTGGTCATTAGCCTCGGCTTATTTCACTCTAATGAAAGTCTGCCAGGGAGGGATGGATGAGTCAGAGGGCTAATGAGAGCTGGAGGTGTGCCTCTGTGTAAATCCAGTGAAAAGGCAGCCAATTCAGCTGCCCCCAGTCAAAATGGCTGCAGCCAGTCTCCGTGGAGGGAGATTTCTGCAGCATATTTGTCAAGTACAGAATCGCAGTATATATAAAATAATATGCAAAATGGATGGAGGGACGCTTCAGAATAGCGCTGCACGATTAATCGTCAAGAATCGTTATCGCAATTTTTTTTCCTGTTGTGATCTTGACAAAGGGTTTCCCGATCTTCCCTATCTTTGGTGTGCAAAGAATTTTCTCTCTGCTCTCAGCTGTCAAAGTCTGGGCAGTCTGCCAAGTTTTAAAACATTCTATCAGTGGAATGTTAAGTCTAAACATTGTATCAATTTGACTTTTACATCAAACCCTTTTCTGACAGTTGTTGTTTTCAAGTTAAAATAATCTCGTTTTGCTAGAAAATTACTTGGAACCCCCAAACATATATATGCGTGTATATGTGTGTGTGTGTTTGTATGTATGTATGTGTGTGTGTGTGTAATATATATTTATTAGTAGAGACCCTAAAGAGTAAAATGGTGGTTGTTGCACTGTGATCTTTATTCTAAGCAAATAAATCGTGATTCTCATTTTGGCCTGAATCGTGTAGCTCTACTTCAGAATGGCAAAGATGTTTTTATTACAAATTATGTAAGCAGATTGCAGTTCCTCTTTAACGTGGTTGTAAATCCTTAGGCCGCGTACACACGACCGAGAAACTCGTCGGCGAAACACATCGTTTTCCTCGTCGAGTTCCTTGTTCGGCAGTCAAAAAACTCGTCGAGCCAAATTTTCCCATTGCCCATTGAGGAAATCGAGAACCTGCTCTCTTTTTGGCTCGACGAGTTCCTCGACGGGTTTCTCGGCAAAAAGTGTACACACGACCGGTTTCCTCGGCAGAATACGTCTCCCATCGAGTTTCTTGCTGAATTCTGCCGAGGAAAGCGGTCGTGTGTACGCGGCCTTACATCTACTCAGTGAAAGGATGAGCCTTGGGTGATACACAGAGATTACAAAAAAATCCTCCTACATAAGTTGTACCTGTTTATCTTCTGTGGTTTTTTACCTACGTCCATTCAAAGTGCAGAATTTACACAGGATCTCTCAGCTCTAAAATTTAGGGGGCTGGGAGCTGAAGTTACATCAGTGAGGAGAGCTCTGAGGGCTGATTGGATGGAGGGGACACACCCCCTTCATACAGGACACAGGAACAGAGCTGATGCTGTCAATTTAAGATTGTGCCCTCCCCTGTCACCATTTTTCTTCTGGTTTAATGAAAACTTGTTAGAAGGCATTCATGCTGATAGCAGAGGCATGAAGCAGCAGGCATAAATGACACTTAGTGCTCTGGATTGACAAGTACACACTATATAGAAGGTTATGCTTTATTCATATTTAAGGTTCACAACCACTTTAACTTACAACTACTGCTGCCATTTTTGCTCTCTAAGCTCTTTTACTCTGCTATTCATCCCCCACCATAGAATGTCAATGTTTTAGGCATCACACAAAATCACTGTGTGATGCTGCTCCTTATACTGTTAGGATATGTTATGCCCCGTGCCATCATCCATTAAAGCAGATTCCATGCTTATGGGAATATTGGGCATGGCTGCCCCATATAACAATACATTTCAACTTGCATATAAAAACACAAATGAATGCAACTCTGTATTCCCTGATCATTACACTTCTTTATAACAAAAAAAAAAAAGCAATGCAAGTGCTTGAATTTGACTTTGTATCAGCCTCTTGTGGTGGTCGTCATACAGCAGAGCTCAGACTGGGGAAGGCAGATGCAGTAGAATATGGCAATCAGCTGTTCTGCAGTGCTCTTTTGCTTACAAGTAAAATACTGATATGCGATGAGGGCAGTCAACAGTTTGCTGCTTCTCCTTCACTGTCTGGTCACAGGCTGGGGGAGAGACAAAGCCTTCAAAATGAGAAAACTGATAGTGCCAGGCTTACATAGATATATACTATGCCTATGTTATTTTTTTTTAACCACTAGCTTAGTGGGAAAATATAACCCCCTCCTGCCCAGGTGAAATTTCAGCTTCCGGCACTGCGTCGCTTTAACTGACAATTGCGCGGTCGTGTGACATGGCTCCCAAACAAAATTGATGTCCTTCTTTTCCCCATAAATAGAGCTTTCTTTTGGTGGTATTTGATCACCTCTGCGTTTTTGTTTTTTTTGCGCTATAAACAAAAAAAGCAACAATTTTGAAGAAAAAAAATCAATATTTTTTACTTGTTGCTATAATAAATAGCCCAATTTAAAAAAAAATTGACGTCCAGTTGGATTTTCAGAGCCAGCGTGAGCCCGTCAATTAACAATGGCCCGGGGGTCAAGTGGTTAAACCCAGCAGGCTGAATGAAGAAAAAAACCTGAGGAGCGCAGGAGGAACATTCTGTACCAACTATGTGATGTTTGTACAGCGATCTCCCCACTGAGATATTGTGTTCTGACAGGGGGACTGCCTCCCACCAGAACAAACTGATCGGCATTGGCTGAGAGTGGTGATTGGATGCTGGTTCTCCAGCATGCCCATTGGACAGAAGCCGGCCATTCGGCTGATGTACACACAGGCCAAGCGACGACCGGTTTCTGTTGAACCAGCTGATACTGACCGATATTCGCCCCGTGTGTACCAGGCTTAAAGAGGAGGTCCAACCAAAACAATTAAAAAGTAAGTCGACAGCTACAAATTTTTGTAGCTGCTGACTTTTAATATTAGGACACTTGCCTGTCCAGGGAGCCTGTGATGTTGGCGCCCCAGCTGATCTTCGGATCGACTCCCGGGTGCTGTTGCTGCCATTCCTGGTAAGGGAACCAGGCAGTGAAGCCTTTCGGCCTCTCCTGGTTCCCTACTGAGCATGTGTAAAGCACACTACACTTCCTAATTGGCCCAGCAGCTGGGAAGGAGGAGGGAGGCCAAACTTCCCGGAAGATCGGACCATGGCCTGTCTCCCAGAAGTGGAGACAGGTGCCAAATGTGACATCGAAGGGGGGAAGGGGAAGCATTTAAGGGGAAGTTTTACTTTTGGGTGGAAGTCCATTTTAGGTGTAAATTTACACTAGCATTGCCTTCTAAAGAGGGCATTTGACTGACGGTGAGGAGGCACTGTATAGCCTCCTGTACTAGTGGGGCACCCCCATTCAGTTGACTCCCCTCTGAACCCAAGGATAATGTATGGTCCCCCCACCTTTGCAGTACTGTATATCGGGGATAAAACCATGGCCATCGTTGATGCTGTCTGAAAAGCGATCCACCTTAGATCCTGTTTCAGAGGGCAGTAGAAACTGGCGTCTGTGTAAAGGGCAGTAATTTAGAACTTGGTTAAAAGGTTTAGTGTAACATAATACTTTTGGTAGAAAATGGAGTCCGTTTTGTATAGAGATGTACACATCAGACTAAAAAGATGGATATCTAAGGCTTCATGTACACGGGACATTGTTCAACCTCTCCTGAACTAATTAACTTGACAGCTAGAAACCGGTGTCTAAAAACTGTCGTTTAGCCGCGTTTACATGCCGCGTTTGTGTCTAGAAGCGTTTTTTGGGGGGATAAAATGAAAAAACATCTGTAAACGAAACGCTGCTGAGCGCAAGTTACCACGTTTTTAGCCATGTTTAGCCGAGTTTGGTGCTTAAGATGCCTCTAAACTCAGCTTCTGAATAAATTTTTTTTGGGTTCCAGAAAAAGCCTCTAAATTCAACTGCCTAGAAACGACTATAAACGACCCTGTGTACATGTACTGATAAGATAACATAGAGGAGAGTTCAGGAGCATTTGAAAAAAATGCCCAACTGCTCCTAAACACCCGTTTACCAGCAACACTGTATATGAGGCCTAAGGATGAACAAGGGACAGAGGGATTTCATCTCAAAGGAGGGACAGTTGGAAGCTATGACACTACAACCACGACTCGATTTCTCTTCTCGTTCTACCCGTATACAGTGTTTCCTTCTGCAATATTAAAAGCACACTTGTCACTGCTACTAGTACTATTGCTACCATTACACCTCCTTTTTTTTTTTTTTTTACTGTCGATATTAAAATAATTTATTGAAGAAATAAAGTTTATCAAAGCAATTAATCATATCACGCGGGGTTATCGGTAAAGAAATAATGTAATATCTGGCATTAAGACCGTAAAGTGGATTGGTGTGTGTGGGAGTTCTCTTTAACCCTTTTCTGCAAATAAATCTAACAACGTCGTTGGGTCCCGCTTGGTACGTTCTGCAGGGGGGGGGGGATTGGGTCACAGGGATATTGTTAAATAGAGCTATCTCAGGTATACTAAAAGAGGTATGGGGTTTGTTAATTTTTTTTCCCCTTAATCATACTGACATAGGTGGATGCAGCATCGGTCTGATGCTGCTTCTGTCCCCCAGCGCCTCTGCACTGAGAACCGAGCGATTGAACGCCGCCGATGCGCTGAGCGCAGAGCTGCTGACTGTCAATCAGCATCTCTCCTCTCTGCTCCTCCACGTTTACTGGAGTTCTGAGCTATGGAGGGGCGGGGTAGCGTGGCCATCTCAGCTTCTCAGCGACTCACTGAGAGGCTGAGACGGCTATCAGTCCAGGCCTGGACTAATTCCTGTGGCGTCAGCAGAGAGTGAGCTTCAGACCGCTCTCTGCTGAAAATGGGTCACAGGAGTGCAAAACGAATTGCTCTCCTATGACCCATAGGACAAGAACCGCCAAACGATCTCAGGCTGGACTTCTCCTTTAAACCTACCAGTGCTTGTTCACCTCTAAGGCCTCGTACACACGAGGCAATCTATTTGTTCAAATCGGTCGGACCGACCGATTTGAACAAATCTGTCTGATAGGATTTTGGTTTGCTCGCGTGTACACACGAGCAAACCAAAATCCCCGCCAGCAGACGGCGCGCTGACGTGTCGGTGACGTGGCGGTGACGTTGACGCCGCCACGTCACCGCACCAGGAAGTAAAACACTTCCGCGCATGCGCCGAATCCATTCGGCGGCGGTGCGGGACGACATGTCTGCTGGTAAGTGTACTAACCAGCAGACATGTCGGGCGGACGGATTCCCACCCGATAGATTTCAAAACATGCTTTGAAATCTGTCGGGTGGCCAAATCCGTCGGCTCGGCCGTACACACGATCAAATCTGTCTGCTGGGACGGTCTAGCAGACCGTTTCCAGCAGACAGATTTGATCGTGTGTACGAGGCCTAAGAATTGGTAAGGTAAAACCTTTACTGGGGTAAAGGGCTTAAAATGAATTCACTCTTATGTGGCCTGTTACTTTGTACGACTATTTGAAACGTATTAAACCTTGTTTGCAGCATTTCTCTTATTGACATTTTTATATTGTAATAGTTGAAAGTTCCCAGCTTAGTTCAGTCTGAACATACCTAAGGCAATACATTCTTCTTGGAGAAGGGAGACTCGGAAGATTATAGTCAGACTCTATTAACATTATACTTGCAGAGTTATTTAGCAAAAGAAAACACAATGTATAATGCATCACATAACCGTGCATTTTTCGCACACCTAGGTTTTAGAGGAGGAAAACAAGAAAAAAAATATTCTGAACCAAATGGTGTCTGGGCCTGTGTGTGTGTGTGTATGTATATATATATATATAATCTCCAAAAGGTGTCCTGCATTTAAAATGTATTATATATTATTATTTATTTATTTATTTATTTATTAACACTGCACTTACCTAGCCAGTACTAAATCAACGGCATCTAACAGACTCCTAAAGTGCTGTCTGCTTTATACTGTGTAGCCAAAAGCAAAAGTACATTTCTATTTACTAAAGGATAATCCACTTTGCACTACAAGTGCAAACTACAACTGCAAAGTGCACTTGGAATTGCAGTCGCTGTAGATCCGAGGGGGACATGCAAGGAAAATAAAAAACAGGATTTTAGCCTGCACATGATTGGATAATAAAATCAGCAGAGCTTCCTCTCGTTTCAGATCTATCCCTCGCTCCTTTACAACGACTGAACTTTCAGTGCAAATTCAAATGCACTTTGCACTTATCTCCAGATACGCCGCGTAAGTACAAATATGCTCCGTCGTATCTGTGCGCCAAACTCACAAACTTAGATACGCCTAAAAACAGACTTCATCCCACCGACGTAACTTGCCTATGCCGGCGTAGAGTGGGCGCATGGATGCATGTGGCTTTCCCATTGATTTAAGCGGTTTGCGTAAGTTTTATGTTTGGCGTAAAGTTATTCCCCATAGATTAGGCGCAACCCATGCAAAGGTATGGGCCAGGGAACACATGCCTACGTATTGTACGTTGGACGTCTGTGAATATGGGCCTACGTGGGTCTGGCTGGGCGTAGGTTGCGTTCACGGCATACACAGTGATACGGCGTATCTTAGGCAGTTGTTCCGACGTGGTTGTACGCATGCGCACGCGCAGTTCGTTTTCAGTACTTGTCTGGCACCCGGCCCATCATTTGCATGGGGTCACGCTTCATTAACATGGATCACGCCCACTTCCGCCTACTTCCACTTACGCCGGCTTACGCCTACGAAATATATGCTACGCCGGAGCAGAGTTGGGAGCATTTGTTTGTGAATTCCATGCTTGCCTCTCCTCTCCGCGCTGCGCCGGCGTTGCGTAAAAGAGATACGCTACGGTGGGATAAATATGGGTGGATGTATGTGAATCCAGGCCATAGTTTGTACTTGTAGTGCAAAGTGGAGTTGCCTTTCGTAAACAACCCCCTTTGTGTTATTAGGGCTACTGCAGTCCAACCACAGTAGGAAGAATTGAATGTACTGTTTTAAGGGCTTACACAATTATAAAGCGATCTTGTATAAAGAAAGCGTTGTTTATAAGGGTTGTTCCTAGCATACAATTTAAAAATAAAACATCAATAGTCCATATGTGACGTTTTTTACCGGCATTAAGCCAGAGAGAAGAATGCACGCTGATCACATACTGACTGCAGTTTGTAATCTGGAGCCTCTACAACAATGGAAGGAAATCAATACATACTTGTTAATTGAATCTAGGACCCTTCTCTTAAAGGTGCAATCTCAATTTGATTTGATTAAAAAAGAAATTTAAAGCGATCTTTATTAAGCATTTTATGGTTTACTAACTAAACTCATTAATTTATTTACTGAGTGCTCTTGGCTTTTTGGCTACAATGTTTGTGAGTAAATGGGCTATTTATGTCTTGAGATTACTTTTGTATGATGGTTGTATAGTCAGAATTTTAAAGAGTCACTCCGGGCCGATGTAGGAAAAACTGCAATTTATCCAGTCAAGGATTTGTTCAAAAATCATAAAATGTGTTTTGTTTAGTATCGCCCTCTTGCGCAGTAACACCTAGACATGGAAACCAATCAGTTTTGCTTTGGAGTACATGTGCTGGCAAAGAGCATGCTGAAGGAGAGGGTTGATTTTGGCAATGTACTACGCCTTTACTCTTCAGTCACATGGCTGGGTTGTGTAATTCTCAAAACAGTATGGACAATAATATCTCTTTTAGTAAAAACTACATTAGTAAACCCTCACCAGTCCCCTAACATATACTTTAACAGTGCCCTCCATCCACCTACAGTGGATATAAAAAGTCTACACACCCCTGTTTAAATGTCAGGTTTCTGTGATAAATAATTTCAGTACTTTTTTTCACCTTTTTAATGTGACCTATAAACTGTACAAAAGTAAAAATGAAAAACTAAAAATAATGTGGTTGCATAAGTGTGCACACCCTCTTATAACTGGGGATGTAGCCTTGTTCAGAATTCAGCAATTAGAGTTATACTCATGTTAAATCGGAGTCGGTACACACCTGCTATCATTTAAAGTGCCTCTGATTAACACCCCCCCAAAAAAAAAGTTCAGCTGTTCTAGTAGGTCTTTCCTGAAATTTTCTTAGTGGCACCCTACAGCAAAAGCCATATCCGCAGAGAGCTTCCAAAGGGTCAGAGGGATCTCATTGTTAAAATGTATCAGTCAGGAGAAGGGTACAAAACAATTTCCAAGACATTAGATATACCATGGAACACAGTGAAGACAGTCATCATCACGTAGAGAACATACGGCACAACAGTGACATTACCAAGGACTGGACATCACTCCAAAATTGACCAAGAGGCCTATAGCAATATTAAAGGGGTTAAGGGGTAATTTGTTCCCCCCTAAATAGCTTCCTTTACCTTAGTGCAGTCCTCCTTCACTTCCCTTATCCTTTGATTTTGCTTTTAAATGTCCTTATTTCTTCTGATAAATCCTCACTTCCTGTTCTGTCTGTAACTACACACAGTAATGCAAGGCTTTCTCCCTGGTGTGGAGAAAGCATCTTGAGGAGGGAGGGGGCAAGCAGGCAAGTCAGGACACGCTCTACTTTGCCGATAGAGAAAGGAGCTGTGTGTTAGTGGGCGTCCTGACACTCCTGCTTGCCCCCTCCCCCCTCAAGAGGCTTTCTCCACACCAGGGAGAAAACCTTGCATTACTGTGTGTAGTTACAGACACAAGAACAGGAAGTGAGGATTTCTCAGAAGAAATAAGGACATTTGAAATCAAAATGGAAGGATGAGTAAGTGAAGGAGGACTGCACTAAGTTAAAGGAAGCTATTTAGGGAATTTTTTTACCTTTACAACCCCTTTAAAGGAACTGCGGGAATATCAGGAAAGTAGTGGCTGTGTAGTACATGTGACAACAATCTCCCGTATTTTTCATATGTCTGGGCTATGGGGTAGAGTGGCAAAACAGAAGCCTTTTCTTACCAAGAAAAACATCCAAGCCGGGCTAAACACATCTGAAGTCTCCCAAAAGCATGTGGGAAAATGTGTTATGGTCTGATGATACCAAGGTTGAACTTTTTGGCCATAATTCCAAAAGATATTTTTCCATAGGCAAAAAATAAATTGTCAACAAATGAGGATGGGTTGACGTTTAGGTCCCCGTAATCTAATGTCTGTCTTGATTTTAGTGTAGGATGATCTAATGGCGGATTTTGTTGATAAGATTTTAACTTTTCTTTTTTGTATCAAAACGGGAGGGTGCCTGGTGGAGACTTGTCTAGACTTTTACATCATATTATATCCACAAGCCATCTTTTTTTTAAATGATGGAGAGCTGCTGAGAGCATGTTTTCATTTTGCTCTCGGATACTCCCACCTGGAATTCTAGTCAGCTTGAGATCTGAACTAAATTACGTTGCGAAAACAGCAAGTGCTTACTGCCGATTATGGAGTGCATGTCCAATTGATGAAATCGCGCAAGTCAGGCAAAATGATGTAGATCTTTTACATTTATAGTTCACTTATACCATGTTTGCCTTTCAGTTTTCTTTCTTTGTGGATGTGACTATTGTATTCCAAATTCACATTGTTGAGAAAGGCCTGATTTACAGACAACCAGGAGTATCCATACAAGCTGATTCTTTGACCAGCAGGAGATGTTACAGTGGTTCTCAGTACATTTCCAGACGGCTAAATCTGTTTGGTAGAGTCAAATCATGTTGACATTGTGTTGCAATTCTTTAGGAATCTTAAGATGCCGTTTGACACACATTCAGATGCTTGTTATTTTTTTTTTTTTTAGGAGAGCTTAACCTTTTCCTTCTCGTGTTTATGGTATTATTTTTTGCCAAGTTTGTTATAAGTGGTAGCTACAACCAATCCAGTTTAACCTGGTGATCTCACCTAGAGAATGCCTGTACAGACTACTTTATAGAATTCAAGGTCACTGTCCTCATCTGCAGACAACAGAGAAGGGCCTGTCTGCTTCCTAGAAATGCATGTCAGCCCAGCTTAGTGGGTCAGCTCAGTTCAGAACTTTAACTCTGTGTGGTATTAGTGCCATATGGCTGTTCTGAGTTTCCTTTGATAAATGTAGTTTGAAAACCCACATATGTTTACAATTTAGCTTCCTATATAGATTACCAAATTGAACAGGTCTGTGAACCGGATGGGACGCCTAACATTTCACCGATGAGATGTTAGGGGCACTCTGCTAGAGAAGCTACCAGCTAACTATTCCAAATCTGTCACAGAACTGAGTTGACCTAAGCTTTTACCAGTTTGATCTAGTGTGATCGAACAAAAACTTAAACTGGAACCCATAACAACTTGATAAAAAATGTTCTTTAGCAAGGAACGTACATTCCACATTAATAATTATGCTACCAAAATTAGAGTGTGCTGTAAATTGCCTCCAGCATTGCTCTTGTTTCTTGTTGCTGGAGGTTGCCATTTTGCTGAAGCCCTGAGCCCCTGAACAGCAGTAAATCATAAAGTGGAACTAAACCCACTGATTTAACAATTTTAAAAAACCGGTTACATTTATGGAATGCCAGGAATGCTAACTGTCACATTTGCTTGTGTCCCCAATCAATCATGTTAAACCATCAAATGGCTGGTGTCATAACTGATTACACGTACAGCACCATGGCAGTTGCAGATCAAACAGAAGCAGCTTCCTTGGCTGTAAAGGATAGGAGAGTTTAATTCTGCTTTAAGGTTGTCAGCAGATTGGCCCCTACAAATTCGTCAGTGCCTATAGTTCTATAGCCCATATACAGTCAACAATAACCAATGGTGGGTGTTAACCCCAATTTGTGTACAACATGGTCCATACCTGCAAAAAGGGCCAGCCTGAAGTGATCTAGCAGGCCTTAATTTTCTGACTAAAGTCCCACTTTAAATTATTAGCATCCATTGACCACTGTAGTGGAATTTCAGTTAGAAAAAAGTACAGTACTCATGTGAACATATTTGGAACATAGATATTCCATATTTTGATACTGAATTTCAGGAAAAACTACATGCAGCTAAAAACAAAATTTGGAGCCGTTTTACCTGCCAAAGGATTTGTACTTATGTCTATCCGTTCCTAAGATTTACACAGTTCCCTCACACAACACAGCCTTGCCTGGCAAGGTAGTGGATTCCCCTCTTCCTTTACCCTCAAGGCATGTTTAGAAGATTGCTTTATTCTTGAAAGAGTAAAAGAACAGTAAATCTAAAATTACAAGGTGCCAAAAGTGTTCAGGGATAAAAAAAAAAACCTTTTCATGATTAAAAAATCCTAATGCATTCTGATGCCGCGTACGCGCGATCATTTTTCGGGTTGTAAAAAACAAAGTTTTTTCAGGCTCTAGAAAAAATGAAGTTTTTTCAACTTGATCATTAAAACGGCCTTACCTGCACACGATCGTGAAAAAAAAAAATGCTCTAGCAAAGCGCGGTGACGTACAACACGTACGACGGCACTATAAAGGGGAAGTTCCATTCGGATGATGCCACCCTTTGGGCTGCTTTAGCTGATTTTGTGTTTCACGCTTTTCTGTCTGTTACATCGTGATGAATGTGCTTACTCCATTACGAACGCTAGTTTTACGAGCACTCCCGTCTCATAACTTGCTTCTGAGCATACGCGGATTTTTCACGCCGTTAAAGCCCACACACGACCATTTTTTACAACACGAAAAACAACAACGTTTGTTTGAATTTTTATTTTTTTTGGCCCAAAAAATGCTCTGGAGCCCACACACAATGACATTAAAAATAAATACATTTTTTACGACCCGAAAAATGATCATGTGTACGCGGCATAAGGCATTTGGACTTTGTATTATTTTGTCTTCACATACTTTTATGGAGCTGCATATACAGTCTAATTGATTTTTGTGGCTTCCTGCACAGAATTGGCCTTTCTTCATTGCAAACAATGGTAAAATACATACAAGGAATGCCCAGGGGGCTTTGTCAAGAAATGCCAAAATATGCAATAAAATTCATTTATTTTATTACATAAATTTAATACAATTAAAAAAATGATATCCACTTCCATAATTGGGTGCTCTTATCACATAAGGAGCGATAGACGGGCCGTGAATAGATATCTGCACTACATAATTTCTCAACGCGTTTCATAAACCTCTGTTCACTTCATCAGCAGAGTTGTTGACTACATAGAGCACTGCAAAAAAAATTATTATTCAGGTTTGTTACAAGCTGTCCAAAAATACAAGCTATGTAACACTATAAATGCACCATACTTCTCAACCCGGTCACATATACAGTTTGGTTTTTTCATTGTCAGAAATGTAAGCTTAAGGCTGCATTCACACCTAGGCGTTTTTACGCCCTATGCCCGACGCTATTGCAGCTTAAAATATGCTTGAGGGGTGATTTAACATTGTCGGCTATGGAGATGGTTCACATCTCCACGCCGCAACGCGTACACCTGAAGGTCAAAACAAGTCCCGGACCCTTTTTTCAGACGGCTTCAGCGTTTCGGCATAGCAGACAATGTTAAAATCGCCCCTCCCAGCGAAAACAAGGCAAAAAACTACGCGTCTTGACGTGGCAAATCGCGGGACAAAACGCCGCAATTTGTCGCGGCAAATCGCGCTACAATACGCCACGTTATAGTGTAAATGCAGCCTAAAGCCCAACTCTAGGCAAGTAAAAAAAAAAGATCAGACATAGACATAGTAAGGGCTAATTGCTCATTTTGGTCTAGGGGAACAAAGAAAACAAGTTTATTTACCTGATTCTCAGCTCAGTAGGGTTGAGCAGAGGTAGACGTGGATCGGAACTAACATATCGGGAAACCCGAGCGTCATTTCTCTATAAAATGTTATTGCGTTTTTGCTGCATTTTGAATTGATACGACATGACCGTATGAATAGTAAGCAGCCTTAAAGGGACCCCCCCTTTGTTTCCTAAATGTATATGGGAGTGTGCCTGGTGGACACAAGGCCTTGGTGTTCCCACCATAAGTGCGTAGGATACACTGATGATTATGTGTACATGTGTTTTTTTATGACCTTGCATTCTATGTGGGTCATATAAGAAAGGTGAGAGCTCTGTGAGCACTGAGGTGGCACACGTTTTATTTATCCATGTACAGAGTGATGTTAAGAGCAACACACTGGATATGAACTGTTCTTTATTAATGAGAGATATTTTGAAACTGTGTATAATACATTGATTATTTACATTTTTGGGAACACTAAGAAAATTGGTGATTCACTTTAGTTTTATGAGCTTTCATGTTATGGTTTATCTTTGCTACTTTTTTGTGGTTGTCATATATGATCACTTATTGCAGTATACAATTTGCACAGATGGTAGAGTAATTTTGGCAAGCGGACAGCAGCGCAGCACTTATTATTGTATACAATTTCGGTTACAAATACAGTCTAGTATTTTTTGTTGTCAGAAATTTAGGCTTAAAGCCCAACTCCAGGCAACTAAAAAAATTATCAGGCTTAGAGAATTGCTCATTTTGGTGTAGGGAACAAAAAGTCAACTTGTCTGATCCTCAGCTCCTCCCCTAGGCTAGACTGGCATAAGACTAGCATGCGCGGGTTTACCTTCGGACAGGTAAGCATACAGACGACCGGTTTTCTCGGCAGGAAACACTCTGCCGGGAAACTCGTCAAGAAAATATAGAGCAGGGTTCTCTATTTTCCCGGCGGGATTCCTGGCTGTTTTCCTGGCGGGAAAACTGCTAGGGAGCATACACACAGCTGGGATTCCCGGCGAAATGCTCTCCTGGCAGTTTTCCTGCCGGGAAAACTGGTCGTGTGTACGAGGCTTAACTTGGAGAGCATTGTAATTTGAAGAACTGTACAACAACGTGTGTACAACAACATATGGAAATTCAGTGCCACATTACATGTTAGACTTTTATTTTTGACCATACATGCACTTTAAATAAACTTTTCAAAGACTTATGCCATGTACACACGATCGGAAATTCAGACAAAAAAACATGTATTTTTTTCCTGTGGAATTTTGGCTCAAACTTGTGTTGCATGCAGGCGGTCACACAAAATTCCAACCGTCAAGAACGCGGTAACGTACAACACTATGACGAGCCGAGAAAAATTAAGTTCAATGCTTCCGAGCATGCAGCGACTTGATTCAGAGCATGCATGGTTTTTTGAGCATCGGAATTGCATACAGACGATTGGAATTTCCGACAAGAACTTTTGAGAATTTCCGACCAAAAGCTCATATCGAACTTTTCTTGTCGGAAATTCCGACTGTGTGTACGCAGCATTAGAGTGGATAAAACAAGTATTTGAAGGAGTATTTTTGAGATCATTTAATTATTTTTATTAAATCCACAGGAGAAAATTCATTTGTGTTTTTTTTTTTTTTTTTTTCCATCTGCTTGGAGTTTTACTTTGTACATACAGTATTCTTTTTGACACTTGAGTTCTTCAATCTGATTTCCAGTTGAAATCTGTTTTCTTTTCTGTTGTAGATTCGTCGGACTATATCCCAAAGTATAGCTTTTTTTCCCACACTCCAGCTTTACAATGTAACCTTCAAGTGTACATTCCATAGCTGCACCACGCAGTGTAATCTGAAGGAACTATGCCAAGGTCGCCATTTTGAAATCCTTCTTGCCTTTTCACATATTTCTTCTGTTTCCGCTATGCTGTCCTTTACATTCATATGTTCCTAAATGCCAACAGGCTTTGTGTCCATTATTGTGGTGTTCATAGTCCTATGTTGCAGAGTATAGCATGGAGGAACCCTTAATTTGTAAATGTTTCCAACTAGTTCTTAAAATACAGGATGACAGAGTGGTTACACGGCCATGTACCTTGCGGTGCTGAAGGCGACATACCTTTTTTGTATGTTATTGTAGGATGGGCACTTTATACTTACAATGTCACATTGTCAATTATATATAGAGGTATTTTCACCCACTGACAGTTGTAGAAACATGTGATATGCAAATTTCTCACATATATTTTATAGGTGTACAGTATTATCCAGCCTTTCTCAATCGTGGTTGAGTGGAACCCTATAGTTTCTCCAGAGGTTGCTAGGAACTCCTTAAGCAAGTAGCAATTTCTGCCTCTCAGATAAGTAACCATGGATCTTTTTGGCTGCATGTAAGGGGAGATTATTCCCAACACCCATGCATTTAAGGGACATTCTTCCCAGAGACCATCACACCAATGTACCCTGAGCTGTAGCTATATATTGATTATAAGCAAGGGTTCCCTGAGACTGGAAAATGTTTATTTTCAAGGGTTCTTCCATGTTTAAAAGAGGAAAGGCTGGTCTAATTATTGACAGCACCTCCTCCATATTTTATTATTAGGGCTTTCTTTTCAGCAGGAACAGGGGGGAATGTAGTTCTGGTACCTCCAGCACTAAATGGGGTGCTGGAGAGTCTATATTGATCCCAGCAGCTGGGGGTCTATTGTCACTGGGGGGATCTTCTGTTGAGGGAGATTAGTCTATTGTTTTTTGCTCCTGGGATATCTACTTTCTATTGTTGCTGGGGTGGTTATTGTTGTTATAGTGTTTTGTTGCTAGGGGTGTATAATCTACTGTTGCTGGGGGGATCTATTGCTGCTGATTGGGTGGTCTATTGTTGCTTCGGGGATCTATTGTTGCTGGTAAGAATCTGTTGTTTCTGAGGGGATCTATTGTTCCTGACTGCAGAAGATCCTGCTAGGAGGTGGGTATGGAATGGAGACCAGGGGTGAAGCGGGGATTACCTGCGCCTCTTCTCTGGGGGAAAAAAGCCCTGATTATTATACAGGATTTATATAGCGCCAACAATTTGCACAGCACTTTACAACATGAGGGCATACAGTACAATTACAATACAATTGAATACAGGAAAAATCAGAGGGCCCTGCCCGTACCATGATTTATTTCATAAGAGGTCATAACTATACCACTTGCATACAAATCGAATGATATTTATTAATCATAGATACAGGTATTTTCTTTAAGAGCTGTGTGTGTGTGGTGTAGGGGACCAATAAGTGGAGTATGTGCCCCTGAACATGCAGCCTGACATGTGTTGAAATGTGCATTGCCTGTAAGTCTATCTCTTCAATTGATGTGCTTCTCATGTATTCAGGAAGTCGTCTAATAGCACTTGGGAGGAGGGGAGCTCATTAGCTTCCTTCCTGAGCAGTGTAATTTTTATTTCCTGCCGTAACAGTGTCCTTCGCCGGAATCTACGACAAAAAAGAAAATGCTTGCCTGTGCAAAAACTTTTTCGTTGCCGTTCAACCTTGAATGAGACAAGAGCATTTTTATGTGTTAGAGACATTGCAGAAATTGGCAGGGATGCCAGGTTTTAGATTTGCTAAGTAGGGGCTGGAGAAGTCGTTGTCTAAATTGCTGTGTGCTATTGATTATCTACAGTAGGCTTCTCCGCCTCGTACAGCTTTCCTCCCTCTCATGGGTATTGGATGTTGAGGTCAAGCAGAATCTGAATTCTCATTTTCAGAAGTGTCATCTCATGAAACGGCACTGTAAAAGCAAAACAGTATACAATCCAACCATTTATAACTCTCAGCATATGGTATAGAGTAATAATTATATAGGCAAATGCACAAGAGCACAGTGACCAAGTGTAAGTGATAATCAACAATGCATTTAGCCTTTTTTTCAGTCTAGGTTTATAGATTACAAACCAAATGATTGTCTTCCGATTAGGGAATTAAAATGATGTTGTCTGAAGGTCTTCTATAGCTTATAGCACATATTGTCAATGTATAGATGGTGAGGATGAAATGTAGTTATGTATGTGTTGCTTTGGCCTCAACTGGAGATGCAAAAAATGCAATTTATATAAGGGACATTATGTATTTATTTATTTATTACAGGTACTTTATATAGCGCCGTCAATTTACACAGAGCCTTACATATACCGTATTTTCTGGCTTATAAGACGACTCGTCATATAAGATGACCCCCTAATATTCTGCTGAAAACTGTGGTTTTGTGGTCTACTCACCGTATTAGACGACCCCCTTGTGCGGTAGTAATGCGTAAAGACGCCGCAGCCCGCCGGGTGCTCTGTAAGTCTGTATGTAGTCTGTATAAGGTAGTCTTATAGGCTGGAAAATACGGTATATTGTACATTTTACATCAGTCGCTGCTCTCAGGGAGCTTACAGTCTAAGGTCACATTCATTTAGACACATACTAGGGCCAATCTAGGCAAGTGCCAATTAAACTACCAGCATCTTTGGAGTGTAAGGCCACGTACACATGATCAGACCAAACCGATGAGACTGGTCCGACGGACCGTTTTCATAGGGCCACCGCTGAAGTGGTCTGATGTGCGTACACACCATCAGTCCAAAATCCCACCGGGCCAGAACGCGGTGACGTAGAACACAACGACGTGCTGAAAAAACGAAGTTCAATGCTTCCAATCATGCGTCGACTTATTAATAGAGCATGCGCGGGTTTTTGGTCCGATGCTTTTGTGTACTAACCATCGTTGTGGTCCGACGGACAGGTGTCCATCGGACAGATTTTAAAGCAAGTTTTAAAACTTTTGTCCAATGGAAAACGGTCCGATGGGCCGTACACGCGATCAATTTGGTCCGATGAAACTGGTCTTCAGGCCAGTTTCATCGGACCGGTCTGATCGTGTGTACGCGGCCTAAGAGGAAACCTGGAGTACCCATGGGAAACCCACACAGGCACAGGGAAAACATGCAAACTTCAGGCAGGTAGTGCTGTGATTGGGATTTGAACCGACGACCCTAGTGCTGCCAGGCTACATTAATGATTTATATCAGGCATCACAGCACCCTATTTTAATCATGATTATTATTTAAAAAAAGAATAAGCAGAATTTTACTATTTTTAGTGCATTTTGTTTAGTTAGACTAGCTTAGCTTTGTTTTTGTATTAACCAATATTAATGCAGCCCCCCATACTGGCAGAAATTCTTGTTGGGATGCTGGTGCCAATAGATCAGAGGCACCAAGCAGTGAACCTTGGGTGTGTGCACTCCTTACCTTTTATAACCATATGAAATTATATTTAGTGGAGTTTACCTTTTAAGGCTGCGTACACACGATCAAATTTGTCCGCTGAAACTGGTCCGACGGACCAGTTCAGCGGACAAATCCGATCGTGTGTATGGGCTAGCGGACATGTCTGACCGGCGGACAAATTTTAAAGCATGCTTGTCCGCATGAATCTTAGTTCTCAGTTGATATTTGAGAGAGATTATTGTTGAAACAATAAATAGCTGACAAAATTACAATAGTTTTTTTTATAATTGTTGAAGGGCGAAGTGTAAATCTGCAGTGACAGTCATTGTAATAGGGAACATTGTGCTGTCATAGCTGATAGTAATGTGAGTAATATTTTGTGCACCTTTTTAAAAACAAAATGACCATTTGTATAAACGCTATGAAAAAAAAAAATAGTAATACTATTTCATGTCAATGACTTTAAAAAGAATTTAGGTTAAACGGGATTTATTTATGGAACTTGGAATAAACAGAATTTATTATAGGTAACATTTTATGAAGAGAAGGCTAGAAAATACTGGGGTGTTAAATGTTCTAAAATGGATTTCTATTCATTTGCACTCTGTTCCCATGCCAACATGTTTTTATGCTTTTACGTATAAGAAAATGCTTTTAATGAGCTGTTGAAGGGTAGATAAACGTGTAGTAAGTGTATCTGATAAAAAAATAAAAAAAAGATCCGGTTGTAATATTCATTTATATGAATTCCTTTACTTTGATAAATATTATTCTCTATACATCAAAAAGTATATAGGAGACTCCAGAGCACAATGAATTGCACATGTACAGCTTTCTTATGTGGTCCCTTTTTGCTACTTTTTATTTGTGGGATAAAAACCCTTTTTTTAGTACTGCGTTATGTGTAGAGTTTAAAAAATATTGTTTTAATGTGGTTTCATAAGAAAATAAATTGCTCATCACAGGTCTGAGTTTCCCACCTTTTGTAAATTTATGTGGACACCACACCACTCTTCCTCTGTACCATGGTTCCTATTCCATTCTAAAACCTAAAACACCAAATGTTACTACCTCTGTCCAAATAAAAGTACTTCCATTAAAGGGGTTGTAAAGGGAAATAATAAGCATCATTTACCTGCAGACATTCCTCTTTTCACTTCCGTATTGTTAATTTTTGCTCAGAAGTTGCTCTATTACTTCTCTGTTCTGTTCACTTCCTGCTTGTCTGATTTTACTGACCACCGTGAAGGGAGACTTTACTGCGGTGGTCAGTAATGTGCTCGCCCCCTCCTGGGAACTACATCTGTGCGGCAGGACGCTCTCTACGTGTTAGAGACTTCAAGGAGGTGTGAATTACTGGGCGTGCCGCAATTCATACTGGGAAATGTAGTTCTTACATGAACAAGCGATGCAAACCAGGAAGTGAATGAGAGAATAGAAACCAAAAAAGCCGGAGGCGATATAGATGAAGGAATTTAATAGGTATTTACTCGTTTGTGAACAGAATCATTACACTATTCTGTCTGTCTACCTTGCAGACATTAATTTTAGGCAAAAAATGTTTTTCCTTTACAACTCCTTTCAATCTGTGCTTTGATCCGACTTCAAATCCATTCCTCCAGTTCATTGATTTTTTTTGCCTGGATAGGACCCTGAAACATAGGCTCACACTTTATATGGGACCTTAACTTCTCTTTACGTCACTTCATAATGCTAAGACCCAATTTTTGTCCTACAGCTGTCAAATGTCAATGAACTAAGAAGTTCTGGTACTTAAAGTACACCTGTGCCCAGACTATAGACATTAAAGTCCATTGGCTCTACAAACAAGCCATCATGACCATTCTAGCTGCATATAGTCTGCAGTAATTCATTTTCAAAGATCACAACAAAGACCAAAGTAGTTTGGTGAATTTCAGCGTCAAGTGTCCGATGCTAACTGAGGCCAGAATGACAGGTGTTTTTAAATCGCTGTGGCCTATAAAAAGCAATGGTAAGTTGATGGCGGCCACAGCTGTCGTGGCTGTTCAGATCTAATTGGACACGCAACTATTACCTGTGGTTGTGGACCAATGATCGCTCCTAGATACAGATAGATTGCATCCAGGGACAAACATTGATCAATAACTGAAGTTAAAGTGCAAGTAAATTCCACCTATCGTTTTCAGCCAAGGAAGCTGCCATCTTTGCCCCTGTTTAATTCAGGGGTCGGCAATATCCGGGTGCCAGGTCCCAATTGCGACCAGAAATTGTGACCTGGCGCCCGTGGCGGCTGGTAATTGAGGCCGCGAAACCGCGACCGCGCAGTGAGGGAGGTGGGGGAGCACGGAGGCACAGGATCGCGGCAGGCCTGGTAATTGAGGCTGCGGCTTTGTGGCCTTGTCCCAAGCTCTTCCTTCTGTGAGCTGGCGCCATCTGGTGGTGGCCGTTGGCATTACAAGTTAAACAGCAATTCGAATGTCATTTTTCACTGCCAGATTTATAATCTGTTTGCAATCATAGCATTGCTTTTTCAAAAAGTAAAAACCTTCTGCCTAATTATGAAACACGGTGGTGTGCTTTACCAATGTTTCCTCGTTTCATTTGCTTTAGAACTCTGGAGCAAATGAAGCCCCATTCATCTAATGGAGGGGACATGGTGAGAGAAGTGGAGTCAAGTCCAAATTATGTGAGCGACCTCTCCTACTCAGATTGTATTTTTGTAGTTGTGCAGAGAACACTCCAAAGGACAATGCTGGCTCCATACCCTGGCTTGTATTGTGGGGTAAATATAGTGGATAATGTATCCAATACACGTTTTAACTAGGGCCCAAAATTGTTAATTTTGATATCTAAACCGTGTTCCCATTAGTCAACAATAGAAGAGTTTTTTGCTCAACCCAGAGTTTCTCTTTCCATACTTGGCTGTGCATAGAGGAGACATTGGTGTAGCCAGGGAGGATAAATGTGGATTCTCCTCTTCATGACAGCGTGTCCAGTTAGCTCTGGCTCTTTATTTACTTAGATTTTTTTTTTTGGTGTTCTATTTAAAGTCTGAAGTAATAAATAACATTTCTTCAGGCTGCATCACCGCACTGCAGCCAGGAGTCCTGCAGACTTCTCGCTGCAATAAATCTGGCCTGCGTTGCTGTTTTTTGTCTACCTTATCAGAATTCATACATGAGCACATTTGTCTGTAGTTCTTCCTGTGGAGGCTTATATGATCTGTTTCTAGTAATACTGTCATATAGGTTCTGTGAACACTACATTCATACAGAATGGTCCAGAACAAACTTTGGTGTGGGACAAGTGCACCTCAGTACCAGGCGCGGAAATGTCTGTGCAGATAACTTACACGTAGTTTTCATGAACGGAGACTGTAGTATCTTAGGCAGATGATAATAAAGTCCTCCTTCATTTGTAACAACCATTACTACAGGCCAGATTCATGTGTGGCATCCAATGCTACAGGCCAGATTCATGTGTGGCACCCAATAGTACAGGCCAGGTTCATGTGTGGCAACCAATACTACAGGCCTTCATGTGTGGCAACCAATACTACAGGCCTTCATGTGTGGCAACCAATACTACAAGCCAGATTAATGTGTGGCAACCAATACTACAGGGCCCTCTTCATGTGTGACAATTGGTACCCCAGGCCTGATTTATGTGTGGCAACCAATACTACAGTCAGTACTACAGGATGAGGATTCCCTGGTGAAGTCACGTGATCGTGATGATACTCATCGGAATAGACAGGCACCAGAAGTTTCCACCGTTATTGACTTGCATTAAAGAAATATATTCTAATGAAAAGCATTCACGGGGACACCAGGTTTCATAGGTATTGCTATCCTTAAGAAATCCTTAGGGTGACCTACTGCAGGATCCCGGATTTCAAGAATGCCACTGGCCACTTTTACGTTGTTACCTTATAGCGGGAAGATAATGGTCCATTGCAAACTTAGGTGTGACTGCACTGAAGAAAAAAATCATCTATTCACATCATCACACTCGCAGTGTCAGTTGGAATTCAGCACTTTATTTTTTCTGCACTAATTCCCCAGCATTTGTCCGAAGACTAAAGCCCACTTTGGACTTTATTCCTTTGTTTTTGGGACTTTATTCCTTTGTTTTTGGCACTAGCCCTTTATCCTGTTTAGGAGAACATCGCTTTGGATATAATTTCCTTGTATTATTTGCACCTTATTGTATATTGGAAGTTTATCACTTATGTATTTTTGAGCACTCGACACTTTCGATTGTTTATTATCATCTTGCATTATCTATTGTGTTCTCTGGAGTTTGTCAGATTTTAATTATTTTTAGAGTTTATTATGTATGAACATTTGGCACTTTATAAGCAGTTACCTAGCACTTCACAGTAATTTACCTGTTTGCCATCACTTAGAGCGCAACACCATCTATTTATTTTATTCCCTCTTTGGCTGGTTATTGACCGATCTGGTGCTTGCTACAACTAAGTACCCTACTGTTTCTAGTTTAAGTAGCGCTGGAATACTTATTTTATCTAGTACTACAGGCCTGATTTATCTGGGGCAACCGATACTACAGGCCTGATTTTTCTGGGGCAACTGATATTACAGGCCTGATTCATCTGAGGCAGCAGCCAGTACTTCAGGACTGATCCAGGTGTGGCAGGCGATACTACAGGCCTGATTCAGTCGTGGCAGTTGAGTCCCATAACAATAAAAACCTGACATAGGTTCTAATCCTTATCTTTTTCACAAAAAAATTGTTTTGTTGGAGTTGGTGACCACACTACCCGTGTCTACAGAAAGTGTAGGGAAATCTCCCCAATGGTAGCATTCCATCATTAAAGCCAAGGGGGATTCTATTCATATCCCACTCTTATCCAGACCTTTTTTTATTTATTCATTTTTTCTTTGTTTCTTAGTTTTTGACATTTTATTAGGTATAGAACCCCTACCAGGATTTACCGTGGTCTTTAGCCTCATTGGAAAGATTTCCCTAATTTCCTTCTTGGGTATTAAAGGGAACTTGTTCTGCATGCCCCCCAGTGACAACTGTTGTGCTCTTTTCTTGTCCCGCTGTCACAGGGACAGGAGTAAGTTGAAATCTTCCTTTATGGTGTCAAAGACTAACATAGAAACCAGACAGAGATATTCTTCCCTGCCCCCCACCTTTCCCCAATCCAACCTAAACCTCACTTTCTCCATGCATGTTCATACTTGTTGAGTCAGAGTTTTGGAATGTACTGAAACTAGCAAACAGCCAGTTCTCTTGTATTTGTTTGGAGGTCCCCAGTAGCCGTTTTCAAATATCTAATGCCACAGATTTCAACTTTAGGCCTGGTTTTCTGCAATCTTTTGCACTTTATGTAGATGAGACCCATCAAGGTACGACCTTCTTCCTTTCAGTGAAAGCTTCATTGACCTGTGTTAGTTAGCTGCTGTCTCTCTGTCTTGTCACCAATGTAAAGCATCCCCCCCACCCAACAGGGATTAAAAGATTAGTATTCTCTGCATCCTCTGCAGGTTCTGTGTTAACTTGGTCATTAGGAGATGATGAGATTGGAAATTGAAGCAGCAAATGTCTCGTACAGTTTAATTCTACTTGTATGTTATTTAGTTTTATATTTAGTAGCTAGGCAATCAATATTCCCCATAGCTTGGTCAATATACACCCCATGTTTTAATCTATTCTGCATCTTGCATATATTTTCTTCGGCTCACTTTCCTCCTCCTTTAGCAGAGCGTCGTGTAAATTCCATCTTGTTTTCTTGGTCTGTGAGGTTGTTACAGGCTTGTTTCTCATTCAGGTCCTTGTACTAAATCATTACTGCCGTGTGAAGCCAACTGTATCACATTTTCATTGAGTTATTTATCAAGCTATCTAGAACCAGAGATGCAAAAACATTTCCTCCATTCCTTCTAGTTGATGGTAATGTTATAAGTCAGGCCGAACGCTGTGAAACACTCAAATTCTTGCTCCTGTCTCTGCTGTGTGTAAACACAACCTTTTCTCTTTGTTATTAAAGTTATTGTTGTTGCCTCTGTACACTTGAGCCGCACAATGTCACAGTCTTGTCTGTTCTCCAAGCTCGAAGGAATGTGGAGATAATCGGAATTCCTGCATTCGATTTAGCCAATTCCATGTGAGGCATACATCAAAAACAGAGCTGTCGGAGGACCTGTGGTTCTGAAACCCAAACCTGGAACGCCAGTGGTGGACATTTTACATCACAACTTATCGATAATAAAATCAATCTAAATTACAAGCTAGAGTGTATATACAAAACAAATATTGATAACATTGACAAATACCTCTGAAAAAGATGGTGCTCTGTACAAATTAAAGATAACATTGCAGTCATGGTTTTAGATATGTGTTGAATGAAACTTGGCTTAATTAAAAGGTATATTAGCTAAAAAAAATAAAAAAAAGGTTTTGATTTTATATAGTGCCATTCTATGCTGTAGCACTGTGCAAAGTGATAAATCTAACTAGAGAGGGAAATATCTTTCATGTACAATATAGTCCTGAGACATATGGGTAAAGACAGGAAATCAGTAGACTGTTTATGGGATAACAAAGTATGTCTTGTCAGATGGAGGAGGAAGCCGTGCAGGATCAGTAACTGTAAAAAAAGAACCAGATCAGAACCAGAAAAAGAACCAGATCAGATTATACACTTGTATGAACCAGTGAGTTCTAATGATGTGTTTAAATTAAAGCGGCTGGAAAAGTTCAAGTTTTTTCACCTTAACTGGTTGCCGACCGCCCGCCGTCATATTACTGCGGGACGGTGGCACTGCTGGGCGAGAGCACGTAGCTCTACGTCCTATCTTTTTCGGCCACTAGGGGGCGAGTATTGATCGCTATAAAAATGCCAATGGTCCCAAAAATGTGTCAAAAGTGTCCGATG
Organism: Rana kukunoris; assembly: GCA_029574335.1. Classification (NCBI taxonomy): domain Eukaryota; kingdom Metazoa; phylum Chordata; class Amphibia; order Anura; family Ranidae; genus Rana; species Rana kukunoris. Next base: position 112,238,113 of record CM056049.1, on the reverse strand, counting down.
TGTCCGCCATAATATCGCAGTACCGAAAAAAAAAACGCTAATCGCCGCCATTACTAGTAAAAAAAAAATATTAATAAAAATGCCATAAAACTACCCCCTTTTTTGTAAACGCTGTAAATGTTGCGCTAACCAATCAATAAACGCTAATTGCGATTTTTTTTTTTTTTTTACGAAAAATATGTAGAAGAATACGTATCGGCCTAAACTGAGGAAAAAAAAATGTTTTTATTTATTTTTTGGGGATATTTATTATAGCAAAATGTAAAAAATATTGCATTTTTTTCAAAATAGTCGCTCTATTTTTGTTTATAGCACAAAAAATAAAAACCGCAGAGATGATCAAATACCACCAAAAGAAAGCTCTATTTGTGGGAAAAAAAGGACGCCAATTTTGTTTGGGAGCCACGTCGCACGACCGCGCAATTGTCAGTTAAAGCGACGCAGTGCCGAATCACAAAAAGTGCTCTGGTCTTTGGACAGCAATATGGTCCGGGGCTAAAGTGGTTAATGCATTCTATGCATTAAGGTGAAAAAACATCCGACAAATTCTGGCCCCCTGTTTTACTTACCTGAGCCCTGGAATGTCCTGCGTTGAGAACGTGCTCTTCATTTGCCAGGGGTTCTTGGCTCTTCATTGGATGGATTGATAGCAGCGCAGCCATTGGCTCACGCTGCTGTCAATTATTTTATTGGTTGACAAAACCTCAATGAAAAAAGACTTCTAAAAAACGTATACAAAGAGAAGGTTGTTTAAAACGTGTCTCAGTGACGACCATATAATCTGGGAGTTGTGACTAGTACTATTTCAGTCTACCTCAGTTACATTTTGGGGTTTCCCAATATTTCAGGGGTGTGTCCCTGTACTATTCAGGGGGGGGGGGGGGTGAGCATTGGACGCCCGTTAGTTTTTCTGGACTCGACTCTATGGGTGTGGTTCCTCTTTCAGCCCACTGTTGATCTTGGCACATATTTGTCTAGTGCTTTATCTCAGCTACCCAGAATAACTTTCATTTAAGTTAATAAATGCAAATATATGTCTGAAAATATTCGCTGTGCATAATAATTGGCTTCGCTATTTTAGCTGTTGAAAAATTAGTTTATTGTATTTTGGATGTGTTCAACAGTTCTGTGTTCAGTTAACACTTTAACTATTTCAAGTGTAATATTTACAACATTTACATGTTGCTTTTTTGCACTGCATATGTCTTTGATGAAAAACATAGTAGGAAGCATATGCAAATGGGAAACAGTCTGTGTTAGTTGGTAACATGGTGGGTCGTAAAATGATTTGAATCAGCCAATTGTGTTTTACTTGTCATCACTTCAGAGCAATCCAAACCAAGGCAGATATTCCAATGATTCACAATAAAACAGGGGAAAACCTATGGGAAAACTCTATCCTGCTGCATTACTGACTACAGACATCAGGGACGTGTTTGATGGAAATATATTAAAAGGTTTATATCAGGGGTCTCCAAACTTTGAAAATCAAAGGACAAGTTTATTGTCCTTCAGACTTGCAACAGTGGGCCAGACTGTGGCCATCAGGAATACACAATCCTCCATTGCGGGTGTCAATGGGAGGAACTGTGCCCCATCATTGGTGTCACTGGAAGGAATTGTGCCCCGTCATTGGGAGGAATTCTGCCCTATCATTGGGCTCCATTATTAGTGTCATTGAGAGGAATTGTACACTTCGTTGGTGCCAATGATTAAGATAACACCCTAAGGGCCACATCTGGCTCCCGGGCCGCAGTTTGGACACCACTGGTTTACATAAATCCCCTGCTAATGCATTACACATACCAGTCTTTCAGACTGCATTTACACCTCAGCAGAAACATTTAAGGCGATTACAGGCATTTTTATCTGAGCATGTAAGTCTTTTCAATGTGTATTTCAAGCATTTTGTTGTAACGTCTACCCCATTGCAGGTGGTCAGACACTATAGCTGGCTACTGTGTTCTTCACCTATAGCAGCCCCCTTTCCCATAAGGCAAGCAGGCCTACAGGTACTCGGTTGCCCCCAGGACTTGTACACAATGCTTTAGTGCCCAGCCACCACGCCAGGGTAGATGCGAACTGAGCTAAGCAAATTAATACTTGTGGTTAGCAGACATATAGTATGGTTCTATGACAGTCCAGGTAAAAGGCAGGCTGAGTTCAGGGAATAGTCCAAAATCCGGTCCAAAGTCATTCACAGTGAAGTGCAATCTAGGAGAGCAAGGCAGACAGACGGGAGCTTGCTCAGGAACAACACACGAATCGCAAGCATCCAAATGAGGGTTCAGAAGGCTTATAACAGGGTTGGTTTCCACCCATAGACTAATTATATTAATCAACCTTCAGATGGACAGACATACAAGGAGAGTGCCATAGCCAAAACCCCTGATGCTGAAATGAGGAACAGGAGCACTAAATGCTCCTGATATTTACATGTGTATTCAAATTCAGGCATTTTTGTTTTAGTCAAGTCTTATAGGCTTACAAATACCTTAAATATGTCTGAAAAAATACTAAAACACTCAAAGCATTTTCAGGTGTTGCCAATAAAGTCTATGGGGCCAAAAATTGCCCGAGCCCTGGTTCACACTGGGCTGCGGGAGTGAAATCGCGCAATTTCAGCTGAACCCGCGCGATTTCACTCCCTCTGGCAGTCCTGATTTCGGCACGATTTAGGAGACATCTGTGCAGGTTTCTGCACAGATGTCAATGTAAATCGCGTCCTGAAATCGCAAAAAGTAGTACAGGAACTACTTTTTTAAATCGGTGCAGCGCCGCAGATGCGGCATCGCACTGATTAGGACGGTGTCATTGCCGACAATTGCCGCCGATTTGAGATGCGATTTCACATGTGAAATCGCATCTCAAATCGAACTAAATCGTACCCAGTGTGAACCTGGGCTAAATCTGCCTCTGCTTATGTAGCTTTTGAAACTAAAGGTGTCTAAGCACTTCTGTTTGACTATTCCGAGTGGCAATTGAATGCATATGATTTAGGAAGTTGAGCATTTTGGAGCTTCGAGCTACAAAATGCTCAGGTGGGCATGGGGCCATAGATGGAACCGGAAGGTACAACAGGGATCGGCTGAACTTCGATCTATATGTGGCCACTGCCACTCAACAGAAGTTGATCTATTGATTGACTTCTGTGGACCAGACCTGTTGGAGAAAAGCCAGTTGATCAGCAGCTGCAGTGCTGACCTGTGTATTGTCAGTGGAGGAGCCCCACTGCTGTCAGAATACAATAGCGCAGTGGGAGGGGGGATCCTCCAATAACCTTAAATCCGTGACTGGGGGAATTGGTTACGTTTTTGTGTTCACCCTGCTCCCTGAACAAAACAAACCAAGCCATGTATGGTCAGCTTTAATGTTTAAATACAGTTGCGAGTGCCGGTTCACATTGCAGCATCATGAAATGCAGCACGACTTTGCGAGGGAACTTGAGGCAACTTCAAGTCGCCTCCAGGACAGGCAACTTTGCCAGTTGCCAATCAAACAATAATCAGCTCTGTATGAACGAAGGGTTTGCCTGAGAAAACTATTTTCTCTTCCTGTAAAGTTGCTTCAGTTAAGACACTGATCCGACTTTGGAGGCAACTTCTATTAAAATCGATGGGTACAAGTCGCCTAGAAGTCTCCTAGTACAGGAACCTTTTCTGAAGTCGAAGCGACTTCAGTAGTGTGCATTAAGACGGCTCTCATTCACATTAATGCAATTACTCATGTCGTACGAATTGGGGCGACACGTCGGATCCCAAGTCGTGGTAGTGTGAACGGGCACTAATGTTTTACTTTTTCTTTTTTTTTTTTTCAACAATCAAAACTTTTGTACAATATTTGGTATTGCCCATTTAGGGGCTGTGTCTGTGACCACTTGGTGATATTTTGTTTTATTACAGTAAACACTTCTAAGTTTAGTAACTTGAGCAATTATATATGATTACTGAATTGCAGATCTGTAAAAATACTTAACCGTAGTTTAGAATTGGAAATTTTCTTTCATTTTTAGATATTGTTTATTTTCATCCAGTTTTCTTATATCTGCATTCAGCCATTACATCATTCAGCCATCGTCTCTAAACTGGCAGGGACAAGCCTGTTGTATAAAATCCGAGTGTGTATTCGCGCCTCATCTAAGTCAGACTCTGCTGCTGATATTGTTTTTTTCCAGCTAACCCCAAGTAGATAAAAACTGTGTGCTGTGGTTTCCGAGAAAAGTAGGAATATGTCAGTTAGTCTCCAGCAGAGTTTATGCCCTGTCCCTTTGACAACAAAGGAGTTTTTTTTTGACAGCTTTCATAATATGCATGTAAACAGAAGTTCAGAGCGACATCTATTGGCGTGTAATGGAATTATGCTTATGCAATAACATTTATTTTTAATTTTTTCAGTAGATATGAGACCTCTACTGTAAAATGCCTAGGTTTATGGCTTTTTATAAAAGGTATTTAATACCTTGCATCATTTTATACACACACCTTATAATTATATATTATCTGTTGTTTTATTAACTAAACCAGCCCTCAAAATTTCCACTCGCCTGCTAGCATTTGGCGAGTGGATTTATTCTGTGCTTACACTTGGAGCCCTGATGCGATTGGCGGCCGAAGAGGAAAGGTGCATGCTTGGGAAAAGTAGTCTGGTGAGGCGCGCACAGGCAGAGCAGTATTCCATGAGGTAATCTACGAGGGCGTGTTTAGAAGCGCAATTAGGCACAGGGCAGTGTATGAATTAGGTGGGGCAACTGGTGGCGAGTAACTCTTGAGACCTGGCTAGTAGCTCAGGGGTTGAAATTTTGAGCCCTGAACTAAACCATGGGTGGGATTTAAATAGATTTGCTCTTATATGGGTAGAAATATGAACAGGGTTTGCTGGGTTCCCTTATTTCACAGCAGCAGGATTCCCATCTGTAACTCCAATTTGAGTGTATGTTTGGCAGGTACTGCCCTGGAAATCAACCCTCCTGTGCAATGTAGACTGGAAGAAGATATGTTATTGCCTATATCAACCAATTCCATTTCAGTTGTCCTTTTTCTGGAACTACACAACTGCTGACAGCTAAGACCTGTCTGGTTACTCTAGAGCAGCATTTCTTAACCTTTTTAACATGGCAGAAGCCCTAAAATAACTTTCGGGTCTTAGGGGGACCCCTGCCAAAAATGGGAGGAACTGTGCCCCATCATTGGTGTCACTGGAAGGAATTGTGCCCCGTCATTGGGAGGAATTCTGCCCTATCATTGGGCTCCATTATTAGTGTCATTGAGAGGAATTGTACACTTCATTGGTGCCAATGATTAAGATAACACCCTAAGGGCCACATCTGGCTCCCGGGCCGCAGTTTGGACACCACTGGTTTACATAAATCCCCTGCTAATGCATTACACATACCAGTCTTTCAGACTGCATTTACACCTCAGCAGAAACATTTAAGGCGATTACAGGCATTTTTATCTGAGCATGTAAGTCTTTTCAATGTGTATTTCAAGCATTTTGTTGTAACGTCTACCCCATTGCAGGTGGTCAGACACTATAGCTGGCTACTGTGTTCTTCACCTATAGCAGCCCCCTTTCCCATAAGGCAAGCAGGCCTACAGGTACTCGGTTGCCCCCAGGACTTGTACACAATGCTTTAGTGCCCAGCCACCACGCCAGGGTAGATGCGAACTGAGCTAAGCAAATTAATACTTGTGGTTAGCAGACATATAGTATGGTTCTATGACAGTCCAGGTAAAAGGCAGGCTGAGTTCAGGGAATAGTCCAAAATCCGGTCCAAAGTCATTCACAGTGAAGTGCAATCTAGGAGAGCAAGGCAGACAGACGGGAGCTTGCTCAGGAACAACACACGAATCGCAAGCATCCAAATGAGGGTTCAGAAGGCTTACAACAGGGTTGGTTTCCACCCATAGACTAATTATATTAATCAACCTTCAGATGGACAGACATACAAGGAGAGTGCCATAGCCAAAACCCCAGATGCTGAAATGAGGAACAGGAGCACTAAATGCTCCTGATATTTACATGTGTATTCAAATTCAGGCATTTTTGTTTTAGTCAAGTCTTATAGGCTTACAAATACCTTAACCTCCCTGGCGGTATGATTCTTTAAGATTTTAGGTGCTAAAAGCGGTACCATTATTTGCAAGGGAATTTGGCGTTTTATACTGTAGGCTTGTAATTCTTAGGAATAACTCACTTAAATCTATTCAAACAAGAGTCTAATAGGCATCCCGGGTATGATTTTTTTTTTTTTTTTTAATTAAAAATTATAATATAATAAATAATTATAAAAAATGATCACAAATGATAATATAATTATAGTAAAAATTATTCAATAATGTAATCAAATCAAAATCACTGAAATTTGCTCAGTTGCAGAATTTTTGCTGTCATTTTTTTTTTTTTTTTATGACGAATTTCCCCATAAATCGCTATCGCTAAATTCTGCAAGTGATTCTGATTTATTATCGCTGTTTTTTAGCTGCTCTAAAACAATTTTTGCCATAAAGGGACACTTTTGGTTGCTATGGGCAATCTACAGTTTGCAGGGAGAAAGAAAAGTTTTTATTATACAAAATGACATGTAGTGTACAGGGCAGACCACTAGGGACATGGGGGGTGTGTATTTTTTACATACAGTACTGTAATCTATAAGATTACAGTGTACTGTATGTATAGTGTTTGTTTACTTTTTTAAATTTGGCGCCGTTCCCCCCCCTACGTCGCGACGCTCGCAGGGAAGGGAATCGGCGGAACACACAGCATCAGGCGGACATCCGCCCGCCGTGTACTGCGGGGATTCATCGCTGGATCGCAGAGAAAAGGTAAGTAAACTTTTTCTGCATCCAGCGAGGTAAGCGCGTGTGTGGCACGGGGTTACCGATATTAGCTTAAAAATCTCACCCCGTGCCACACACGTGAAGACCGCCAGGGAAGCTAGTCTGACCGGCGATCCAGCGGGAAACCCCCGCCGGATCGCCAGGAATTTTTGGGGGAAAAAAAAATGCACCCCGAGCGTGACTCGGGGTTACCGCTTCTGGCACTGAATGTTAACCTCGAGTCACGCTCGGGAATACCGCCAGGGAGGTTAAATATGTCTGAAAAAATACTAAAACACTCAAAGCATTTTCAGGTGTTGCCAATAAAGTCTATGGGGCCAAAAATTGCCCGAGCCCTGGTTCACACTGGGCTGCGGGAGTGAAATTGCGCGATTTCAGCTGAACCCGCGCGATTTCACTCCCTCTGGCAGTCCCGATTTCGGCATGATTTAGGAGACATCTGTTCAGGTTTCTGCACAGATGTCAATGTAAATCGCGTCCTGAAATCGCAAAAAGTAGTACAGGAACTACTTTTTTAAATCGGTGCAGCGCCGCAGATGCGGCATCGCACTGATTAGGACGGTGTCATTGCCGACAATTGCCGCCGATTTGAGATGCGATTTCACATGTGAAATCGCATCTCAAATCGAACTAAATCGTACCCAGTGTGAACCTGGGCTAAATCTGCCTCTGCTTATGTAGCTTTTGAAACTAAAGGTGTCTAAGCACTTCTGTTTGACTATTCCGAGTGGCAATTGAATGCATATGATTTAGGAAGTTGAGCATTTTGGAGCTTCGAGCTACAAAATGCTCAGGTGGGCATGGGGCCATAGATGGAACCCAGGGTTTGCTGGGTTCCCTTATTTCACAGCAGCAGGATTCCCATCTGTAACTCCAATTTGAGTGTATGTTTGGCAGGTACTGCCCTGGAAATCAACCCTCCTGTGCAATGTAGACTGGAAGAAGATATGTTATTGCCTATATCAACCAATTCCATTTCAGTTGTCCTTTTTCTGGTACTACACAACTGCTGACAGCTAAGACCTGTCTGGTTACTCTAGAGCAGCATTTCTTAACCTTTTTAACATGGCAGAAGCCCTAAAATAACTTTCGGGTCTTAGGGGGACCCCTGCCAAAAATGATTTTATCCCTGGTGGTGAAAGGCAGCACTAGACATTACCTCTATTTTCCATCAGTGTTTGTACTATTAGCAAGGTATATTGCTTTCCTGATATTCTTTGTCATTTGGAAAGTGTCCCTTGTATGCGATCATCAGTACAAGCAGCACATTGAACCATGTGTTGTTCTGGGATGATACATTTTATATTTATTGCTATTGGTGTAAGTGCAAGAGTGAATATATAGGTATAGATGTGTGTAATATTCTGGGTTTTTGCTTTTTTTATCAATCATCTGACAATCAGGAAGGATTTTTCCCATGCTGTTGCAAATTGGAGCATGCTTTGCTGGTTTTTTTCCCTTTCTCTGGATCAATTGTGTATATGGGATTGTATTTTTTATTTTTTTTGGTTGAACTAGATGGACTTGTGTCTTTTTCAACCTGACTAACTATGTAACTATCATCAATTTAAAATAATAGGAATTTATTGTTGACAATTATTGGCACCTTTTGTGTAAGAGAAGCTCAAGAAAAATGCAGTCTGCAGTCTCTGACCATCTCTTGTATCATGTCTGCAGTCTTACTTAAACCTAAACACACTGCTAATAGTATTAGCAACATTTCCATTTGGCGCAATTTTAGCAGACATGATACAGGAGATGGTCAGAGACTGCAGACATGATACAAGAGATCAATGCAGCCTCCTTAGGGCTTGTCGGATGCAGCCTCCTCAGTGCTTGTCAGATGCAGCCTCCTCAGTGCTTGTCAGATGCAGCCTCCTCAGTGCCTGTCAGATGCAGCCTCCTCAGTGCCTGTCGGATGCAGCCTCCTCAGTGCCTGTCGGATGCAGCCTCCCCAGTGCCTGTCGGATGCAGCCTCCCCAGTGCCTGTCGGATGCAGCCTCCCCAGTGCCTGTCGGATGCAGCCTCCCCAGTGCCTGTCGGATGCAGTGCCTGTCGGATGCAGCCTCCCCAGTGCCTGTCGGATGCAGCCTCCCCAGTGCCTGTCGGATGCAGCTCCCACTGTGTCACGGAGCTGCACTGAAGCATTCACACAATTTCACAGTAACCATGAGATAAAGTTATAAGTTCAGGAATATTCCTTTATCATATTATTTTACAAATCTACGTACACTACAAACTGTATGATTGAATTGATTCTGATATCACTGTTTTACTAACCTGGCAGCCTATTCTAAATAGGATTTTTTTTTCATTTTGTTTGCAAATATTAAAGATCCTAACTACCAGCAAGAATAAGTCCTTGCATTTAAAGAGCACCTGTCAATTCAGATCCATCATGGCAATGGCTGTTGGCGGGCGTCCACTCACCTTCTGCCGCCACGTCCCTCACCTTGTTGAGTCACTGCCACATCTTTAGTATGTTATTTTTTTTTTTTTTTTCATCTCAGATTTTAGATACTATTATTATATAGGATTTTTACATCACCAACAGTTTGCACAGTGCTTTACAGTATAAAGGGAGATATTTACAGTTACAAAACAATTCGAGCATTAGGAGGACCCTGTTTATGAGAGCTTACAATCTAACAAGGAGGGGCAAGGGATATAAAAGGTAATAACTATGGGAATGAGTTAATGGAGAAAATAAAGCTTAATTTCTTGGATAAAGGCAGAATGTGCTTTTATGAAGAGATGAGATTTTCTAAAGGCTGACAGAGTAGGAGATGCAGGTGGAGGAAATGAGTGCCATAGGATGGGAGAGGCTTTGGAGACATGGGAGGAGGTGATGCGGGAGCCAAACAAGACAGCAGGACATGTAGGAAGGAGTGGAAAGGACATTTTGGGTGATATTTTTCATCAATAAGATTTTTTTATTGAATTTACGAATACAAACAGTAAAAAAGAAAGCAGAATATAATGTACAAGATGTACGCAAGTACAGTAGTACAAAATATCGAAAAACTTCCATCAAAAGGTTTTGAAAAAACCATGCACATCTTGTAGATAACCATAAATCCAAAAGAAAAGGAAGGAGAAGAGACAAAAGGGGAAAGTTGGGTTATATTTTGAGAGGAGGTTGGTAATGTAGCACGGGCAGCCAAGGTTGGCATTGTATGGGGTCAGGGCTGAAGTTGGTGGAAAAGCAGTTGGAAAGTTTGGCGAGTCTGGCAACAGCATTTATTAATTGTCGATATTCTAGAAATCTTATTTTTAAAATTATTACTTTTATGGCTTGGTGTTATTACTGGCAAATACAAAAGTTATCCAGAGCTCAACCCTTTTAGCTGGCCAAAGAATCTGTGTTCTACCTTCAAATAAGAAGGTGCTTCATTTCAATATATATCCCCAGTGTGTGTCCCCTCCTAAGATCTGTACCGCACTAATGCTGGCCATACACGGGTCGAATTTCGAAAAACTTTCTTTTCGAAAATCTTATCAAAGAATTTTCGTTAGAACACTCCTAGGATACATTTAACCCCTTTCTCACCCCCTAGTGTTAACCCCTTCAATGCCAGTCACATTTGTCAAATGTATCAAAAGTGTCCGATGTGTCCGCCATAACGTCGCAGTACCAATAAAAAAATCGCAGATCGCCGCCATTTCTAGTAAAAAAAAATATAATAAAAAATAATAATTCTGTCCCTTATTTTGAAAGCGCTATAACTTTTGCACAAACCAGTCGCTTATTGCGATTTTTTTTTTTACCAAAAATACGTATCGCCCTAAACTGAGAAAAAAAAGTTTTTTTTTGACGGCATGTTGGATATTTAGACCCGCGCTGTAGCCGTCATTCGGCTATACCGCGGGTCTGAAGTGGTTAAATATACACTGTTTAGGTGGCTTACCATTGGAGATACAATCTATGTATTTCTATATTAAAAATATATATGTTTCAGTTTTACCACTGGCAACCAAGAGGTGGAACTGTAGAGACTGCAGACAAATTTTCTGCAGTAAACAAATAAGGTACTGTCAACTCCTTTGATTAGACTTCATGGTGAGACTTTATGGGAGTGCAGCTTTATTCTTTGCTTTTAATTTTTAGTGTTTTACTTTTACACAATAAAAAGCCAGAATAGAATGGTGTATCTCCAGCTATTCTACTTATTAACAAACATATAGAACTAGTATAGTCTGATGAATGTCACGCTGTCTGTGTTTCTAAAGTCTCTTATGGATTTTTTGTTGCAAAGGAATAGTCAACAAATGTAAAACTATTGATTGGATTCATTGTTAGGGGGGAAAAAAACCTATAAAACGTTTGTTTGTATAATGAAAATATTGTAAAAATATATATAAAAAAATAGTTTATCACCTAAAACTGACTATTAACTGGGCCCCACCTAACTATGTATTAAGTACATAAATGAAAGGGACCATTGGTTTTTTTTTTGTTTTTTTTTAGATCAGGTACCTGGTAAAGCAAGGACTATCGATGCTGGCTGATGGCCCTAAATTCATACATTTGTTTAGACCAGGGTTTTTCAACTAGGGCTCCATTTAATCCTAGGGTTCCTCCAGAAATTGCTAGGGGTTCCTTGAGTAATGAGCAACTTCTGCATCTCACATAAGTTCCCACTGACACCACTGACCTTTTTAGCTATCTGTAGGGGATAATTCATCCCAATGTCCATAAGTGTATGGGGCATTCTTCCCACTGGTCACCATCATATTTAGGCTTAATTTCCATCAACGTTTTTACAGCCACTTTTCTGAGCGTTTTTTGCAGCTTACAAACAGCTCTCCATGTTAGTCTATGGCCTTATGCCCACCATGACGTTTTTGAGCTGTAGATGGCTGAGCCTTTTTTAAGCTGCAAAAAAAAAAAAACAGAACCAGTGCGTCCTGAAGCTCCAGCAATAAAGCTGTAAAAACGCCAGCCGTTAAACGCTCAAAACCGCCGTGGTAGCGTTTTTAAGCTCCAGTTAAAAAAAAAAAAAAAAAAAAATTAATAAACATGGACAGGCGTTTTTAACCACTTGTTATACGGCGGCAACTCCTACGCGAGAGCCCGTAGCTCTACGTCGGAAATGAGTCCCGCGAGCGTGCCCGGCGGGCGCGATTCGCTCGTTACAGAGCGGGAACGGGAGCTGTGCGTGTAAACACACAGCTCTCGTTCCTGTCAGCGGGGGAAACGCTGATCTTCCGTTCATACAATGTATGAACGGAAGATCAATGATTCCCCCTAGTGAGTCCACCCCCCCCCCCCACAGTAAGAACACAAATAGGAACACACTTAACCCCTTCCCCGCGCCCTAGTGTTAACCCCTTCACTGCCAATGGCATTTTTATAGTAATCCAATGCATTTTTATAGCATTGATCGCTATAAAAATGCCAATGGTCCCAAAAATGTGTCAAAAGTGTCCGATGTGTCCGCCATAATATCGCAGTACCGGAAAAAAAACGCTGATCGCCGCCATTACTAGTAAAAAAAAATATTAATAAAAATGCCTTAAAACTACCCCCTTTTTTGTAAACGCTATAAATTTTGCGCAAACCAATCAATAAACGCTAATTGCGATTTTTTTTTAACGAAAAATATGTAGAAGAATACGTATCGGCCTAAACTGAGGAAAAATAATGTTTTTTTAAATCTTTTTTGGGGATATTTATTATAGCAAAATGTAAAAAATATTGCATTTTTTTCAAAATAGTCGCTCTATTTTTGTTTATAGCGCAAAAAATAAAAACCGCAGAGATGATCAAATACCACCAAAAGAAAGCTCTATTTGTGGGAAAAAAAAGGACGCCAATTTTGTTTGGGAGCCACGTCGCATGACCGCGCAATTGTCAGTTAAAGCGACGTAGTGCCGAATCACAAAAAGTGCTCTGGTCTTTGGACAGCAATATGGTCCGGGGCTAAAGTGGTTAAGCTCTAAAAAACGTGGCTGTAAAAACGTCCATGGAAATGAAGCCTTAATGTATCATGAACTGTAGATATTACTTATATAGATATTAAGGTAATTTATTCACAGGGGCTCCCTTAGGCCGCGTACACACGATCGGATATATCCGATGAAAACGGTCCGCGGACCATTTCCATCGGATATGTCCGATCGGAGTTTGATCCGATGGCGTGTACACACCATCGATCAAATTCCCCGCCGCCGGACGGCGCGGTGACGTAGTGGTGACGCGGCGGTGACGTTGACGCCGCCGCGTCACCGCCACGTCACCGCACCAGGAAGTAAAACACTTCCGCGCATGCGCCGAATCCATTCGGCAGCGGCGCGGCGGTGGTGGGAGCCGACATGTCTGCTGGTAAGTGTACTAACCAGCTGACATGTCGGGCGGACAGATTCCCACCGGATAGATTTCAAAGCTTGCTTTGAAATCTGTCGGGTGGAGAAATCTGTCCGCTAGCCCATACACACGAGCGGAGATGTCTGCTGAAACGGTCCATCGGACCGTTTTCAGCGGACATATCCCCTCGTGTGTACGCGGCCTAAGACTGGAACTTTTTTTGAGGGTTGAAAAAGGCTGGTTAAGATGATGATGAAACTATGGCAGTCTTGCCAAAATAGCTTTCAGGCGAACCCAAAATGGATGACGAAAAGTCATAATTGTTTCCTTCTAGAGTTAGATAATTGTGTCAGGATCACCTGAGTGCTCCTGCTTCCTATTCCAGTGTCCAGGTGTTGACTGTTGCTTTTCCTCCCTGTCTGTGTCCACCCGTTGACTGATTGATCTGGTCAGTCACCTGATATAAGCAAACTGAACACTATATCCCTCGCTTGTGATAGAGACGGAGACCTGCATTGTTCTAATCAAGCCTTCCGTTTATCTGGGCAACCAAGTACCGGTAGACCTGCTTGCCTTAAGGGAAAGGGGGCTGCTATAGGTGAAGAGCACAGTAGCCGGCTATAGTGTCTGATCCACCTGCGTTGGGGTAGACGTGACATTCGTGATATTTTGACAGTCCTGGTTTTATAAGGTGAATACAGGAATATTGAGTTTCTTAGGGTAAAGTCTTCAGAATTAATATATTCAAGCAGCATTGAACAGCGTGTTTAGTTTTTCTCGGTTTCCCAGCTAGACAATGCAGCAGAATGTAGATTCTGAGTATCATGCGAGCTGTGTTCATTGTAAGCTGTTTGCAGGATGAATGGACTTTGAGAGGTAAATCTTACTTTATTCTACACAATCCCTGTGAATCCCTCGAGACAGAGCCTGGAGATGGCATCTAATTGATTGTAATCCTCCATATAACAACCCAGTTCATACGTTCTTTCTGGCCTTTGTTTAGACTCAAATTGGTAAGACTTGGTTTTTCCGGCGCTCATAAAGATAAAGGAAAGACTTGTTTGCTTAGAAAATGGCATAAATATTAACTATTAAAATGTAACATATTTATGCAGTACCAATGTATTTTTCAGACTGCGGGCAACCTGTTTACATCAGCCTCTGCCCGTGTGGATCACAGTCTTTTTTCTAATATTGTCATACAAGCATTAGCAAACATTGTCAGGAGCATGCAGCATTCAACCCCTACTAAGGGCAGAATATAGAGCAGTGATTGCTAACTTACAAGGTGAAGGAAGCCTCAACTTTGGCCCCTGATTCTCTCCAAAGGACCGCACGTAATATTCAGTATATGACAGAATACCATCAAAGACTTCAAGCATACAAGAGGAGACGATCAGAGACTGCAGGCATGCAACATAGGGGGTGGTTGGATACTAAAGACAGACCACAGGAGATAGTCAGAGACTGTAGACATGCAACATAGGATTGCTAGAGAGCATTGCCATAGCATCTTTTCAAATGCTTCCACAACTGGAGTCTGCAAAGGGCTGCAGAGCAAAGTACCCAAGGGTTGCATGTGGCCCTGGTGCTCAAGGTTGGTCACCAGTAGGGTTGTCCAGATACCGATACTAGTATCGGTATCGGGACCGATACCAAGTATTTGCAGGAGTACTTGTACTCGCGCAAATGCTCCCGATGCCTGGCCGAATACTTTTTTTGTATTTATCAACATGTTCTGTGAAAATTCTTTGAGTTTTTTACTACTGCGTGACAAGCAAATAATTTTTTTTTACTAATTTTTATTCTTTTATAATGTCTTGAGTTAGAGTTCTTCACAATTCTAAAGAAAATATCCTTAGTCTGTATTGTGGTTTGAAAACTGTCACGACATTTAAAAAAAGTATTCGGCATCGGTGAGTACATGAAAAAAAGTATCGGTACTTGTACTCGGTCCTAAAAAAGTGGTATCGGGACAACCCTAGTCACCAGGGATATAGAGAAATCCTATTCAGATAGTGTCTTGGTTAGCCTGAGCCCATAACTTTAGCGCTGTTCTTTAAAGTGGTTGCACATCCTTCAATATACCCAGTGAAGTGACTGGCCTCAGGTGAAACAGAGATCAAACAAATCTTCTCAAATAAAGTGTACCTGTTTATCTGCTGTCTTCTCTTCATCCATTCAAAGTCCAGAATATGTTAGGCTCCATGCACAGTAACGTTTTTTATAAGCTCAAAAAATGAAAGAAAAACACTAGATTAAAAATGCTGATAATAGCGTTTTTTTTGTACTGGCTTGTTGTGTCGTTTTAGAAGTTTTGAGTGTTCTCACTTCATTAGCATTTTTTACAGTACACAAAAAAAATGCTTGAATAAAGCTGTTTTAGTAGCATTGAAAAGCATTTAGCGTTTTTTTCTGCTGGGAAAATACTCCAATACCTTTTTCCTGCTCCTAAACACTGAAACTCAGTGCACTGACACTTATAGTTTCTAGGAGGCCCAGAGGCGATTCAGTTCGCATGTGTCGCGCTATACACGTTTTCATTCATTCATTCATTCAGGAGTAGACAAAAAAATGGTCATAATAGCTTCTAAGCCTAAAGCTTGTCCGAGCTGCCAAAAACAGAGCAGAGAGCTGAAGTTACACTCTGCAGAGCTCAGAGAGCTGATTGGATGGAGGGAAGGGACAGAGCTGAGGCTGTCAATCTGCTGGAGGTCACTCCCCTATCACCTTTCTTTTTTTCTTGGTGTCACGAAAAACTTGTCAGAAGTGGCTCATGCTGATAGCAGAGGAATGAAGCATCAGACAGAAATGACACATAGGGCCAGATTCAGGTAGAGTTAGGCTGGAGTATCTGTGATACTCCAGCCTAACTGTCACTTTAAGCCGGCGTTTCTGTTTTCTGTAACCAGAAAACAAGAAACGCCGGGTTGGTGTTCCGATACGATCGGCGCAATTGAATTCCGCCATCGTATCACAAATTTAATTTAAAAATGGCGCCGGGGGCGTTCCCGCTGATTTACGCTGAAAAAATATGTTAATCAGCGGGAATCGGAAATTCAAGATCGTTTTCGGGCGCGACGCATTGACTTTCCGACGTTTCCGTAAGCGATACGCGACGTAAAGATAAAGCAGCCCCCTAGTGGAGTATCCTATGTTAAGTATAGCCGTCGTCAGCGCGTCGAAAAAAAAAATTCGCGTCGTTTGCGTAAAACGTTCATGAATGGGGATGTGACGTCATTGACGTTCACTCACAGAATTTGGAGCATGCGCACTGGGATGTATTGACACTCGACGCATGCGCAGTACGTTCGCCGCTGGATCGCGCTTATTTTAAATAATACACGCCCTGTACCCGCCCAATTTGAAATCAGCCGGCTCATTTGCGATGCGCTGCCGCAACTTTAGGAGCAAGTGCTTCATGAATAACAGCACTTGCTCCTAAAATATCGGCAGAGTAACGTAAATGAGAAGCGTTACTCCAGAGCAAAGATGCTCCCATCTACCTGAATCTGGCCCCATAGTGCTCTTAATTGTGACAAGTACACACCATGAAGGGATATGCTTTTTTCATATCTTAAGGTTTACAACCACTTTAAGGTGCCCCAGGGAAATAATATTTTCAGATGATAGCGGCAATACCAACAATGTAATCTAATAGAAATATTTAATGACTATGGCCAATAATAATTTTAACACTGCATAGAACACTTAACTACTTCCCACCCGGTCACTGCACATATATGGCCGGGTGGGCGATTCCTCCTTCTAAGTGGATGTTGAGGAACAACCCCCAGAAGGCGGGGGATAGCAAGTGCCTGCGCAGCGGTACGATCCTGATGCGCTCGTGTCACCCGGATAGGGCGCATCTCCGATCAGCAGGAAGGCTCTGTGATTGTCCCTCCTGATCACACGATGGCTGTGTCCAATCACATCGTCATGTGGTGTAAATAGAGAGCCGGTTGCTAGGTGATCGATGCAGTTGGCCGGTGAGTATAAACAGTTTTTTTACAGCTTTTTACGAACTGATCACTGGCCCAGTGTCCCCACACAATGTAAACACAAGTTTCCAAAATAGTGTCTCCAAAACATATCCCCACACACGTCCCCACACAGTAAAAACACCTGTCCCCCACATATGTAACAGTAAAATCACATGTCCCAATGATCATCTGCACACATACGTCCGTGATCACCTGCGCACATCTGTACAGTAAAACCTTGGTTTGCAAGCATAATTCATTCCAGAAATGCACTTGTATATCAAAGCAGGGTATAAAAGAGAAGGGAGGCACCTCTAAGGCCGCGTACACACGAGGAGACATGTCATCGGACATGTCTCCTGGGATAATTTGATCTGATGTGTGTACACACCATCAGACCAAAATCCCCGCGGACTGCCGGTGACGCCGCGACGTGCGCAAACAAGGAAGTACAATGCTTCCACACATGCGTCGAATCAATTGCGTACTAACCAGCGGACATGTGCGACGGACAGGTTTCCAGCGTCCACTAGTTAGGCGTACTAACCAACGGACATGTCCAACGGAAACCTGTTGGCTAGGCCGTACACACGATCGGACATGTCTCCTCGTGTGTACGCAGCCTAAGTGTAGCAATAATTTGCTAAATGTTGTACCTTCATTAAATGTAACCATATTGCTACACTTAGAGGCTCCTCTCTTCTTGTTTTATACTCAGTTGTGACATGACGCTACTCTTTTATATCAAGACATCGCTTGTATATCAAGTCAAAATGAAGTTAAACATTTTGCTTGTCTTTTTAAAACGCTCTCAAGCCAAGTTACTCTCAAACCAAGGTTTTACTGTACATGATCATCTGCGTACATCTGTCCGTGATCACACAAACCAATTATTATACACTTCATTTTTTTTTTTTAACCAAAGACATGTAGCAGAATACATTTTGTCTTCAATTTATACCAAAATTAGATTTTTGTTGGATTTCTTTTAAAATAGAAAGACGAAAATATATATTTTTTTCCAAATGTTTGCTTATATCATAAAAATTTAAAAAACGGGAGTCGTGAATAAATACCACCAAAAGGAAGCTCTATTTGTGTGAACAAAATGATAAAAAATGTTATTGGGAGGGAAGGGGGTGAAAGTGGCCAGGATTGAAGTGGTTAAAATGTCTACGACAAAAAGGAGAATTGGGTCTGGCTGGTTAGAGGTCCCCGTTTAGCTAGTCATGCCCTACCAGCTACACAAGCGGCTCTGGAGACTTCAGCATTGTCCACCATGAGCTGAGAGGAGCCTGGATGGGGGAGGGAATGAGGGAGTGTATGGGGAATCTGCAGCCCGGAATATGAGCAATCTGCTCTCTATAGCCATTCTAAATAAGTACATCCACAAAGAAAAGAGCATTTTATTACCGCCGTATAACTGTATTAAAGTCTGAATGGCGGAATTGTTTTTGTCAGCACTTGTAATGAGTTCTATTTTACAAAATGTTCGCTAGACAATGGGAAGACATCGGTGAAAACATAGCGGTGCCACTCACCTATTGAAACCTCATTAGTATAATGACTTCTTGATGTTCCATCAATGTGCTTTATTTATAAAATATTGAGCTAATTAAATTGTCTATATTATAAAAGCGAAGGAGGGGAGGATGCTGAATTACAGGTGTAGCAAACAAAACCATTGATAATTGCACCAATAAATTTTATGTGTTGTGCTCTGTGCGCCAGAGATATGCAGTGTCAGCCATTAATGTTCACGCTGTGCCAAGTAATGTCATTAAAAATATATCGTACTGTTCTGTTTTTATTTATCTGTAGTTCTCGCCATCTTCATGTTTGCCGTTTCATTGACTGATGTGTTTTTTGCACTAAGCCCAGGATTGAAGAAAATCCAGGCTTTGGTTTTTCATGTATAAGATAAACATTAGATGGGAGACTCATCCCTGTCCAGGAATGATATTAAACCCAATTGATAAAAAGTAACTTCCCATAGCCATGCTACATGGATGCTTTCTTCTAATCATCTCAGGCCGCGTACACACGATCAAACTTGTCTGCTGAAACTGGTCCGCAGACCAGTTTCAGCGGACATATCAGACCGTGTGTACGGGCTAGCAGACAGTTTTTTTCAGCGGACAAATTTCAAAGCATGCTTTGAAATTTGTCCGCTGGAAACCTGTCTGTCGGACATGTCCGCTGGTTAGTACGCCTAACCAGCGGACATAAATCTCCCGCATGCGTCAAATGGATTTGACGCATGCGTGGAAGTATTTTACTTCCTGGAGTGGTGACGTGGCGGCGTCAACGTCACCGCCACGTCACTGCGTCCTCCGTCCGAGGGGATTTTCATCCGATGGTGTGTACACGTCATCGGACCAAAATCCGAGGAGACATGTCCGCTGGAAACGGTCCGTCAGACATGTTTCAGCGGACATGTCTCCCCGTGTGTACGCGGCCTAATACATGTTCTTTTCAGAGCCTCCAATTAGCACCGCCTCCTTTTTAATTTTTTTTTGCTAACTTCACTTCCTTTTCTGCGATTTCCTTCGATCACAATTTTATTACAAATATTTTATAGATCTAATGCCGCGTCATGGAAAAAACAAAGTTTTTCTCTATGTGATTATTATCAAGCCTGCCTTGCATACACACGATCGTGAAAATAAATGCTCGAGCAAAGCGCGGTGATGTACAACACGTACGACGGCAATATAAAGGGGAAGTTCCATTCCCTTTGGGCTGCTTTTGCTAATTTCGTGTTGTTAAACGTTTGGTGAGAGGCGATTTGCGCTTTTCAGTCTTCGTGCTTTTCAGTCTGTTACAGCGTGACGAAATGTGCTATCTCCATTACAAACGCTACTTTTACCAGAACGAGTGCTCCCGTCTCATAACTTGCTTCTGAGCATGCACGTTTTTTTCCCATCTGTAAAACCTACACACAACCGTTTTTCACAACGTCAAAAAACGACGATAAAAATTAGAGCATGTTCTAAATTTTTAATGGCCATTTTTCACGATGAGAAAAATGCTCTGGAGCATACACTCGGTAATTACCAATTTTCGTCATGAAAAACGGTTGTGTGTACGCAGCATAACAATTTACCTATTGTAGTAGTAGAGTAGTGAACACCGAAATAACCACTACACCTCCAGAAGATTTACATCCCTTTCTGGCCAGACCATTTTTTACGATATAGTCCTGCATTACTTTAACTGAGAAAAAAAAAATCAAATTTGTTCATAAATTTAGGCCAATATATATTTTGCTACATTATGTATTCTGCTACAAAAAATCCCAATAAGCATGTATTTATTGGTTTACACAAGTTATAGCATCTACAATCTGTTGGATATTTGTATTTATTATTTCAATTTGTTTACTAGTAATTGGCAACTTACAGCGGGATTACGATATTGCGGCGAACAATCGGACACTAAACTTTTGCACTTTTTTGCGGTCCAGTGACAATAATACAGTGATGAGTGAAAACAGCCCTCAATAATTCCACTCGCCTGCTCGCCTTTTGCGAGTGGATTTTGAGGGCTGGCAACAAAGGGCTGCCTGGGAGCGGGGGAAGGCAAGCACTGCCGACAGCCAGGGTGGAATGGGAGTACTCCCAACGATCATGGACGGGAAGAGAGAGCTGTCCGGATGATCAGAGCGCAGCGTAGGGAACACAACGATAACAGCTTTCGATTCATATTGCCGTGTTCCCCGCTGCTCGCCTGTCAGATATAGCCCCACCTCCTGGTCCCAGAACTTTGATAAACAGATCACCCATCCAATCCTGGTGACAGGTGATCTGTCAAAGTTCCCAGGCCAGGAGGCGGGGCTGTATATGACGTTGAGCGGCGGGAACACGACAATTGATATGAAAGCTGTTATCGCCGTTTTCAATGCCCTGCACTCTGATCATCCGGGCGGCTCTCCTGCTCCTCTCTTCCCCTGCACAGGTAGGCTGCATAGTGGGTGGACACAGGCTAAATGGTGGGCAAAAGGCTGCATGATGGACAAACGGCTGCCATGGTGGGTACACGACTGCATTGGTGGGCACAAGGGTGCATTGGCAGACACAAGGCTGCATTGGTGGGCCCAGGCAGCCTGCATTGGTGGGCATGGATACAGTTGTTGTTAATATTTATGTTTAAAACTTAATTCTGAATAAAACATTTAAGTGTCATTTCATGAGATTTTATGAGGGCATGTTTAGGGGCGGGTAAGGCTGGTTTGGGCAACTGGTGGTGAGTATCCCTTGAGACATGACTAGTAGCTCAGGACTTGAAATTTTGAGCCCTGGTAAAAATATGCACAGTCACTGTACTAATGACACTGGCATTAAACATCCAGGGCGATCAAAGCGTTAAATGTGTGCCTAGCTGGTATTTTCTTACTGTGGGGGAGGTGCTTGTACTAGGGAAAGACATGGTTTTACGTCCTTGCTTTGCACATGATCCATGTCTTCCCTACTGACAGAGCGGCAATCTGCCTTGTGTACATAAACAAACTGCCATTCCGCCTGTGTTATAAATGATCGGCAGGTCCCAGCAGACATTTAGTCCGCAATAACAGCCCATCGGCTCCCACTGTAACCAATCATGGTGGTAGTGAGTCGCTGGTGGCGCGCATTCGCACTTGAAACCCAGAAATACCAGCTCACGTATATGTACATGATCCGTTGCACAGCTGTGCCAGTAAACAAATGCTATAGGGCAGTCGGCAAAACCCCAAAACAAACCATTTTAGATGAGGTGACTTCATTACTTTAATTTTTTCCTTTATTTTCACATGGTGATCAACCCTTTAAGCCTAACGAGCAGGGCCCTTTGACCCCTCTGTATTGATTTGTATTGTATGTGTACTGTCTGCACAAACTGTTGGTGCTATATAAAACCTTTATAATAATAATAATACTGTTGTATTTATATTTGTTGATATACCTGCAGCCTTCCAGCATTCTCATAGGTACATGAAATACCTGTGTCGTTAACCCCTGCCTCGCCACTATTTAGTGAGCCTTAGCCCTCCGCACACGTTGCCAGCTAATAGAGGCTTGATCCTTCTGACTTTTCCTCTACACAGTATAAGTCCACGTGTGCTTGAGAAAATCCCTGGAGGGATCAGGGATTCCGATTTGTCTTCCAAGTAAGCTCTCTTAGGAATGCAGACATCCTTGGTGAAATACTGCGAAGGGAGACTTAAAATGGTTAACTCTGCACAGAGTTTTTAGAGGAATGCTCTGTGTATTTTTGAGATGAAGGATCTATTTACCTGGCTGTATTCTTACACATAATGATATAAAAACTGGA
Source organism: Rana kukunoris (assembly GCA_029574335.1). Taxonomy (NCBI): domain Eukaryota; kingdom Metazoa; phylum Chordata; class Amphibia; order Anura; family Ranidae; genus Rana; species Rana kukunoris. Next base: position 112,215,674 of record CM056049.1, on the reverse strand, counting down.
GCTTTACTCTTTCTAGAGGAGAATCAAATATAGGAAAATGGGGCTTGTATACGTTTTTGTAGTTGTATTTTTGTTTCTCCCAACATATTTTGATACCCATGTTTGTTCACAATAATAAGCAGTCATTTAATTTGATTCTGATTTTAAAACAAAATTCCAGGCAAACCTCTAAATGCATATTTGAAGTGCATATATGTGCCCTTTCTTGCTTGCCAAGTATTTGTAATGTTTGGCCAGATTTGTGGTTTGGGTGCCCTGCCCAATGTCAAAGGCCATGTCCATATGCATAAATGGCCCTTGAGACTTCAACAGAGCTGCACCAAAAAAAAAGTCAATACATTCTTAAAAAAAAAAAAAGCATACATTATGCTTTAAGAAAGGCCTGGATACTTTCCTAAATGTACATAATATAACTGGGTACTAACATTTATAGGTAAAGTTGATCCAGGGGAAATCTGATTGTCTTTTGGGGGATCAGGAAGGAATTTTTTCCCTCTGCTGTAGCAAATTTGATCATGCTCTGCTGGGGTTTTTGGCCTTCCTCTGGATCAACTGTGGGTATAGAATTGGGTATATGGAATTGTACGATATTATTATTTTATTCATTTTTTTGTTTTTTTGTATCCGACAAACTATGTGAATGAGAGTTCTTGCATGTTTAGGGACTGAGCTGCTCCTATATCCATGGTACCATGGCCTTCATCACTCTGTCCCAGGTCGATGACCACACTTCTTTCCCGTTGGGTAAAGCACTACATTTTGGGCACAATTTACCTCTTAAGCCTGGTGATTGGGGGCACGATTTACCTCTTAAAGGGGTTGTAAAGGTTCGTTTTTATTTTCTAAATAGGTTCCTTTAAGCTCGTGCATTGTTGGTTCACTTACATTTTCCTTCAATTTCCCTTCTAATTTTTTTTCTTTGTCTGAATTTCTCACTTCCTGTTTCTCCTCAGTAAGCTTGCCCCCGTCATCCATAGGGGTTAGTCAGCCAGAACAGCTTACTGAGGAGGAACAGGAAATGAGAAACTCATTTAGAAGGGAAATGGAAGGAAAATGTAAGTGAACTAACAATGCACTAGCTTAAAGGAACCTATTTAGAAAATAAAAAATGAACCTTTACAACCCCTTTAAGCCTGGTGATTGGACAATGAAGGAGCATTATTATGCTAATGAGGCTTTCCTCCCTCCTCAAAGCTTCTTTTGCTAGACTCACAGCACTATGTGATGCTGTAGAGCCTGTTTTGCTCAGAGTGAGGCTCTTCTTCTCCCAGACTTCTATACAGGGGATTCCAGGAAGCTGATCTATATACAAAAATTGTAGGTACCTACAACGAACAGCAATTATGACCACCCACCTAAAATTGAGTAGACCTCACTTTGGCCACCAAAACAGCCCTGGCTCATCAAGGCATGGACTCCAAAGGAACATCCATATGAATGGCAGGGTCCAAGGTTTCCCAGAAGAACATTGTTCAAAGCATCACACTGCCTCTGCCAGCTTGGCTTCTTCTCATAATACATTGTGGTGGCATCTCTTTCACACGTAAAGGACGCACATGCACCCAGCCAACTACACGAGGTAAAAGAAACCGTGATTCATTAGACTAGGTGACCTCCTCCCTTTGGCACAGTTCTGATGCTCACATGCCCATTTTGGTTGTGTACACAGGTCAGCATGGGCATCCTGACCGGTCTGCGGCTATGCGGCCCCATGTGCAACAAACTGCGATGCACTATGTGTTTGGACACTTTTCTATTGGAACCATCATTAACTTTTTCAGCAATTTGAGCTGCAGTATCTCTTCTATTGGATCAAACTACATGGGCCAGTATTCGCTCCCTACGTGCTTCAATACCCCATGACCACCTTGTTACCGGTGTGCCAGTTTTCCTTCCTTGGGCCATTTTTGGTAGTTTGCTGTTTTGAAGTTGCTCTCGCCCAGTTGTCTAGCCATTACAATTTGGCCCTTGTTAAAGCTGCTTAAATACTTGCGCTTGCCCATTTTTTTCTACGTTGCCTAATCCACCCAAACCCCTCTCAGATGCCATTGTAAAGAGATAATCAATATTATTTACTTTACCTGTCGGAGGTTATAATTTTATGGCTGATCAATGTGTAACATCGGTATTTAAATTTACATTTAATGTGTCCATGCCAGGATTACTTGGTGCTTTTAGATCTGCCTTAAGTTCAGCTTTAGCAACCAGATTCCTACAAATGAAAAGGAAGAAAAGTTTTGTTTACTGAAAACACAGTTGAAATCTTAACTTCCTCCAATTTTTGTGACATTGTTTTAGTTTAGAGAACTGTCAGGAAATGTCACTAACACTTTTGTAACTTTCCCATTCATAATATCGGACGTGACAGCAGGACATGTGGCTGGAAAGTGATGACATTTTCAAGATCGTGCATCCTTTTTTTTTATAACAAAGTAGGACAGACAGTCTGCTTTTATTTTTTATAAAACAGTTAGGCAGAAAAGGGATCTTTGATGCCCATAACAACCAATCAGAATATTTTTTCAAATTGATAGATTGCTATTGATTGACATGCAAATAAATGAGGCAAAGTGTCCAATGACTACATCAAATATAAGATTTTGGTATTTGTAAACTTTTTATTTTTTTGCATTTTGAATATTGAAAGGTAAAATCAATATAAAAACGCCTGTTTAATGCACTATATTAAAATATAAAATATTAAAGTGTTCCTAAACCCAGGACCCTGCATTCACTATATATATCTGGTCTCCCACAGTACACAGAACATGGAAATGTAATTATTTTAATAAATATAAACTGCTAAATACCTTTTCTCATTAGCAGTATATAGCAGTCTTGTGACTTCTGTCAGTGTCTGGCTGAGCACTGGTTAAAGCTTCTCTTCCTTTTCCTGTTGACTATCTATTTAGTATTTTGAAGGTTGTAATCCTTCTTTTATTTATATACTCTTCCAGGTTTTGCTGGTCTGCTTTTGCGGGGTCCGTGCTTCCTCCTTTTGTCCTCTGGTTCTTTTTGCCCCCCCCCCCCCCCCGCCTAGTGTGGGGTCTTTAAGTGCGACCTCTCGTAGGCATAGAGGACGCCCACTCATTTGCAGCCTGGTCTTTTCCATCGATCCTCCCGTTTGGGGGCGCTTCTTCTCGGTGATGGGGTCTGCGGTGGATATATGGTTTCAGTTTTTTGACAATATACTCACCTACGCCAATATGATTGTATATATTCTACTGCATAATATTTATATGTTTGTTTTAACAAATATCATGTATATGTGTCTTTTTCCAGAGTTCATGTTTTCAATCTTTCCCCCTGAAGAGACCTCCATTATCACAGGTCAAAACGTGTCAGCGTTTCTAGCATAATTTTACCTACTTTATTGTTGCATGAACTCATATGGTTGTATTTATTCATATGCATATATTTTTATATTGTATTCTGGAACTCATGTCTTGATCCCACTAGAACGCCTTTTTTTTTTTACTATGCACCTATAATAATAAATAAATACAATGCTTCCCCCAAAGGAGCTCTCCACGTGGTGTCTCTACCACGGTCGGTCATCCGTATAAACGCATACGTTTGGGTGGGAGACAATTACCTAGTGTTGATGTATCTGTCATTCATTTTCTTAGTGCACCAGAGTATAGAGGAAGATGTTGCTGCCTGCATTTTATACTGAATTGTTTTTGTAAACTAACCGCGAGTGACAGGTCTGTAGATAAACCCGGCTAATGGCAGCGTTTTGCTTTTCTTACAGAGTGCTGCGGCTGCGCCCAGTCCCGTACTAGGAAATATGCCCCCAGGGGATGGAATGCCAGTGGGCCCGGTTCCTCCTGGATTCTTTCAGGTATGCACAGACTAAACATCAACACATACAGAATGTCAACTGAAAACATCACGTCAGTTATCAGCTGTTTGCTGTGCTTTGTATTGTTACATTTCTGCAAATTATATATATTTTTGGTATATTATTTTCATCGGTTATAGAATTCCTGTATGGCACTCGGCCTGACATCTGATCCATTCAGAAGGACAGCATGTTTCTTACTTATGATGGAAGCCAACCATAATAATGGCATAAAATTAGGTCAAACATTTCAAGTGAGATTATATTCTGACAATGGCTAATGTTATGCTACCGCTTTAGATGTGTGTACATTTCCTTAGGTGTTCTGACCTGCATGGAGCTAGCTAATCAGGACTTATGTAAGTCTGTGTTAGTTCTGGTCTTTACTCCTGACAAATAACTCGCTGAAGATGTATCTCAGTGACTGCTGCTGTAGATGCCCAACATTGATTGTGCACAACTTGGATTAAAGTGGTTGTATATGAAAAATGTACACAGTATATCCTTCTATAAAAAGTGCAAATGTTGCTGCGCCTATACCCTCTGTGCTAAATGTATTAAACCATCCACATATTAACATTATATTTTGACTTGCATAAAATATCATTAAAATGCTTTTGCATGTATACCTTCCTCCAAACAACATTTTTTTTTTTTAAATCAGAAAAATAATTTATTGTACCAAGACAATGAAACATGACATACAGACACATTATAAAGGTTCAAAAGAAGACAAAATGAAATATACACAGTCCATATGGTATATCATAGGAAGCGGTATGACAATCAAGGCACTTACATACATCAACTAGGATTAAACTTTACCGGGTAAGTAGGCGTAACCCCACCCCCCAGCACAACTACCTATGTGGCCAACGGGCCTCAACCAAAACTTTACCACCCACAGTCTACCTAGAGAATCCAAACCCGTTCCTACCCACCAACATACAGGGCCTAAGATACACGTTGCAGTTAATATCTGGAACCCGCACAGACTATTCTTAACGCGGAGGTGCTTCCTATACCTGCAATAGCCTAGACATCACCAGTTGTGGGGGTGCTAGTCCCGGGGTGCCCAACCAGGGTCCCCAAATAGAATCAAATTTCCGGGCAGCATTTCTATGTTGATAGGTATAGTACTCTCTGATAAGGATAAAATTGACTTGTTCAATCCACTGTTTCCTGGTCGGGGCATGTGGAGACAACCAAAATCTAGCTATGAGTTTTCTGGCTATATATAGAAGTCTAATCACCGCAATATTAGCTGGAGGGGGGTAGACCTCTTCCTCCACTGCACCCAGTACACATATTAGGGGGTCCAACGGGACCCGAACTTGGAAAACAGAGGAAATAATCTCTGTAACAGTACCCCAGAACCGATGTAGTTTTGGACAGCGCCACATGAGGTGAACAAGTGAACCCTCCTCCCCACAACGTTTTGGACATAAGGAAGAATCCCTCCTACCCCAACGGAATAACTGGATAGGCGTGCGATATGCTCTATGTAGCAAAAATAAATGAGACAGCCTGTGAGACTGTGAGACTGACGTAAGAGGTCCTGCCTGTAGACATATGTCCCAAGTTTCCCCATTAATATCACCTAGGTCCTCCATCCATCCTCTCCTACACGGTAAAGTTGCTGAGTCTTGGATGGACAGCAGAAGGGTGGAGTATGCATAAGAGATCAGGCCTTTCCTGTCCTTGCCAAAGAATATATCCCTGACCAAGCGGTGGCTAGACAAGTGGAGCACAGAAATCCGGCCCTGGGCCTGTAAAGCGTGTCGGAGCTGCAGGTACCTATAGAACTGAGACCTAGGGAGATCAAATTCATCCTGTAAATTCTGAAAAGATTTGAGTACGTTTTGCTGATAAAGTTGAGCAATACGGTGAATACCAGCCTGTCTCCAGAGCAGAAAACCATCTAGTTTATATACTTCCGCCAAATTAGGATTGTCCCATAGAGGGGTTTCTGCCAGAAAACCTGCAATATTTAGAGTTGACCTCACCAGGGACCAGAGTTTTTTAAGGAGAATCACAGTAGGCGCTGTCCGTGGCAGGTGTGGAAATCCCGCCTCCAGACATGCCAAAACCGACGCATCCTGAGCTCCCATACGTAATAAAGTATCAATGGAATCACGTTCTTCGATTTGCCCCATCCCGCACAGATGCTGCAATTGAGAGGCTAAAAAATAGAATTTAGGGTTAGGAACTGCCGCTCCTCCCTGATCCTTGCTATACTGTAATGTGGAGAGTTGGATACGAGCAGATTTCTTCTTCCAAATTAATGATCTGAACAGAGTATCTATCCGAACAAACCATCTACGGGGGATCCATTGAGGAGAATTATGCATAATGTATAACAGTTGGGGGCCCCACACCATCTTAATTAAATTCATCCTACCTATAACGGACAGTGGGAGTTTACACCAGGTGTTACAGGTTGTTTGCAATCTATGAAAAAGGGGTAAGAGATTGTCCTCTAAGTACGTCCGCGGGTTAGCTGCTACTTGAATTCCCAAATACTTAAAGGATGAGACCACTTTTAAAGATCAAACAACATTTTTAGTGCAAAACAAACAAAGTATAGTCCTTAAAGGGTCACTAAACGATTTTTTTTTTTAGCTAAATAGCTTCCTTTACCTTAATGCAGTGCTGTTTTCATGTTCTCATTGTTCGTTTTTTGCTTTGAAGTTGCTGTAATTCTGCTCTGATCTCCACACTTCCTGCTTGTCTGGCTCCTTATGAAAAATATCATGGCACCTTTTCACTGTGGTCCAAGCTGTGTGTCTAAAACTCCTCAGAACCAATCAGATTCATTTAAAAAACAAAACACTGCCCTGGATTTGTTTGTTTTTGTTCTGTGTGTCTTCTGTACTTCACAGAAACACGAAACCAGAAAACGAAAGTGAAACTAGAGGCACATTATATGATTGATTTTTATCTATTTTTAATCATTTTTAATGGAATCAGTTAACTTTTATGTCTCTATACCCTGTAAACAGTAATTTCAGCAAAAATGTTTTTTCCTTTAGTGACCCTTTAAACTTTTAAAACCATAACGTGCAGTTATGTGATCCAGACGACAGGTGCTAGTTCTTGCAAAAGGATTCAAATAAAAAGTGCTGGTGCTTCAGTGATTCCCAACTTCCTTCCAAACTATGCACTCACCTTGACTTATGTGCTGTATGTATTAAACCATCAACATATAAGCTTTCTGCAAGGGGTGCCCAACCTTTTGAAGAGCGAGGGCCATTTAAGAAACTCGGTAATCGGTTGCGAGCCACAATGAGCGGACCGAGTGGATGGCATGTCCGTGTCTGCTCTGCATATGCCCACGATACTTTTTAGCGAATGGTATTGGAGGTAGAACACAAGTCAGTTATTTTAAGGTGACCAGATTTTTAAAATTAAATACAGGGACATTTTTTTTTACTAGTAATGGCAGCAATCAGCAACTCTCTGCCCGTCGCCGCCGCCTCCCAACTCACAGCCTGTCAAGTCTCACTCTCCGGGCCCCGGCTACTACTGGGTGGGGAGTGGAGAAAGATCACTCCGCCGGGGAAGGCAAGGAGATAAGCAGGCAGACGGCTGCCGGGACTGGAGCCAAGGCAGAAGGAAATGCGAGTGGAGCTGAAGAAACCAAAGAAATAATCCCATTGCTCCGACCAGCATGTGATAATCAGAAAGGGGCACAGATAATGGAAAAAATACACCCCAATAAGCTAGTAGGAGTGGCGAAGTGGGGGGGGGGGGGGGGGGTTATAATTCAGATTTTTTTTTTTTTATTCTGCACTGACTGTCTTTGAAATTGCCCCAGCACCTGTTCAACACCAATCCAGGGACAAAACCGGGGACAGACTTGGTCCGGGGACAGTGTCCTCAATTCGGGGACTGTCCCCAGAAACCGGGGATGTCTGGTCACCCTAGTTTGTCTGTCACTACTTAGAGGTGAATGGAGGGTCCAATTAGTCAGACTGTCGGACTGACCATGTGAAAGGGGCCCAAGACTGCTTTCACACTGATGCACTGTGGTTTACCCGCACCGTGGGTGAAACAAGTTTACCTTTTGGCTTTCCTGCACTTTGCAATAGACTTCTATTATATTCTGCAGGTTTGGTGCAGTTTCAGAAAGCTCACCAAACTCGCAGGTAATAACAGAAGTCTATAGCTCAGTGCAGGTAACCCGCAGGTAAACAGCTCTGCACCTGCGGATCAGTTTAAAAGCAGCCCAGTAACCACTGCAGAACATATATGCCCATATATACAATGATTTTAGTAATAAACTGACCTTTAATAACAGTATTCTATTCCATCCCACAGCAGGAGGTCGCCGGCCACATCAGAGGGCTCCCGGCCACTGGTTGGGCACCACTGCTTTATGCCATGACTTGCATACAATATCATTAAAGTGCTTTTGCATACAATTGATATAAAAATCATTTCAGAACTTTTTACACCTTTTTAGACTGGTTTCACACTAGCCCGATATCAAAGATCGCATGTGATTGGCACCCGCAATGCAGGTGCCAATCACATGCGATCTCTGAGCAATGCGAGTTCAGCCTTACTGTTGTATGGCTGAACTCGCATTAGATACACACAGAAAATAGTGCAGGGACTTGTTTTTCCCCACACTAGAATCAGATCACATGGGTGTTCTTACCTATGCAAAACTGATTGCTGTGTGAGTTCACAGTTCGCACTGCGATCTGTAAACTAAACTGGGGGCATCGTTAAATTTTGTTAATGACACCTGTAGCGGTTCGCACGAGGCAGTGTGAACTGCCTGCGGTAAATGTGCGATGTGGGAATCGGCGCTGGAATCGCACTGGTTCCTGCATCGCACTGGTGTGAACCCAGGGTAAATGTGACCTATAAACTGTACAATTCAATTGAAAAACAAACTGAAATCTTTTAGGGGGGGGGGGGACAAAAATAATGTGGTTGCATAAGTGTGCACACCCTCTCATGACTAGGGATGTAGCTGTGTTCAGAATTAAGCAATTGGGTCCCTTTCACACTGGGGCGCGGGCGGCGTCAGTGGTAAAGCGCTGCTATTTTTAGCGGCGCTTTACTGTCATTATTGCGGAGGTATTCAAAATAGTATTTTGCGTAGGTATTCGAAAAAGGGTTAAAACCACCCGCAAAGTGCCACTTTGCCAGCGGTACGGCCGTGCTGCCCATTCATTTCAATGGGCAAGAGCAGTGGAGGAGCGGTATACACATCGCTTTAAAGATGCTGCTTGCAGGAAAAAATTTTAACGTCATGCCAGCGCACCACTTCAGTGTGAAACCCTCGGGCTTTCACACTGGAGTGAATTTAGACGCTCTTTCAGGGCACTTTGCAGGGGCTATTTTTAGCGTTATAACGCCTGCAAAGCGCCTCAGTGTGAAAGACGTCTTACATTTAAACACATGTTAAACAGGAGTCAGTACACAACCTGCCATCGTTTTAACATGCCTCTGATTAACCCCAAATAAAGTTCAGCTGTTTTAGTAGGTCTTTCCTGACATTTTCGGCATCCTTCAGCAAAAGCCATGGTCCACAGAGTGCTTCCAAAAGTTTTAGAGGGATCTCATTGTTAAAAGGTATCGGTCTTGAGAAGGGAGAAGGGTACAAATGAATTTCCTCTAAGCTGTGCAGTGGGCGATGTCCGATCCTGGCCCCCTGCCTTCTGGTGATCAACAATGCTGTATTAAATGTGTGCTTTAGGAGAATGTAGAGGGGGGGAGGCAGCAGATAAACAGGTACAACTTATATAGGAGGATTTATTTCACCTCTGTGTATCACCTGAGGCTAGTCACTTTACAACCACTTTATGTGGCATATGTAAGTGGTAATGGGCAAGCCACTTCATTGTGCACAGGTTCTAAGGTCTGTGCAGATAATAATAGTGTTGAGTCAAGACACCAGTGATCCCAGCATGTTGAAGTAGAAAGACCTGAATAGTGTGTACACTAAGGTGTGCTTTACATTGAGCTGCACTGTGTGTATTTATCAAAGAGCAGCACTTGCTTGCAGTGATTGACCTGCTTAATGGCCACCCTCACCATCATCTTTGTTCTAGGGGAGGATCTGCGAGTCTGAACTCTGATCCTTCTCTTCAACAGAGATTATGTGACCAAATGCCTAGAATTCTGATCGTGTGAGCAGCATTGGAGCTCACCTGGCATTTTCTTAGAAAAGGCATTTCAGGACTTTCATCTACTGTATACTTGGCTGTTCCTCAAACAGATATTTTGGAATTGTTGACATTAAACTGCTAAAAGCGTGCCCTAGCCAAATTGTCTTGTAAGAGACACGTGGGAAGAGCTGCTGCAATTTCTATACATACAAGAGATGGTAACGGGCGCACTTTTAGGAATAGTTTAATTTTACAATTGCATAAGTATGCGTTTCCATTTTTTAAGGTTCCAAATTCATAGATGCATAACATGGAGGGGTTATACACAGCGTCTGGATCTGACCATAAAAAAATGGTTGCGTGGCAGCTATCGTATTTGGCTGAAATGTGATGATTTATAGGGAGCGTAATATTCAGCTCATAGGCCTTTACTATAACTCTGTAATTTACAAACATGAGCAGTTCCTTTTTTTTCTGGTATAACTATTTTTCATTGAATGCACAATCCTACTTTAAAATACGGTATCTTAAAGAGTTACAAAATCCACAACCGTAAAATCAGTCTGTATATGCAGTAAAGCATGCTTGTTATACTCACTGTGGAACCTAAGGGATTAATTCCCTAAGGGGTTAATTCCCTAAGGGGTTAATTCTCTGCATTGTGTAAAAAGGCTGTTTGATCCTGTATGCACAGATCCTCCCCTTCTTGCATTACCCCAAAACATGTCTGGTTAAAACAGGGTTAGTGTAGTGAGATTACACATGCTCAGTTTGTGTATGGCTAGTTTTTTTATTTTCTTGGGAGTGTATATGATCAGAACAGGGCCAATCGTCACTGTCCAGACAGAGGGTCTGTATCCTGATAGGACAGGTAGTGCCTTTATAAAAACTCCACCTACAAGATTTAACTAGACTCTGATAGAATTTACAAGACTGCTATATACTGCAGTTGAGAAAAGATATTTAGCAGTTTATATTTGCTAAAACTATTGCATTTCCATGTTCTGTGTACTGTGGGTATAGTAGATAGCAGGGTACCGGGTTTAGTAACACTTTAATATACTTCATCTTTGCAGACATAATGTTGTGCATAGTATAGGAATTCATTTTAATTACATATATGTTCAGGAAGTCAGAGTAATGCAAATATGGTACCTTACGCCTGGCATTTTTTTGTTTTCCTTTTTATGCCGGGTGTCTCCATGTTACTTGCAAACTCGCTCATAGTATTGAGTTAAGTCTCGGTTCTTCCTGTTTCGATTGTGTATCCGATGGCCCGAGCAATCACCGCTGGGGAAAGTGTTCTCCATGATGTATTTGCTTTCCGATTGGTTGCATGCATCTTATGATGTGATTGGCTGGCGGGTTTCCGTGGATACGTATTTATACTAGTCTATGGGGACGTCCAGTGTGTACTTCCTATCCCGCGCTGAAGAAGTCCCGCCCACAGGACGTAATACGTACGGAGGGAGGAGTCACGCAGGAAGTCACCCATGATTGCCACAGATCGCTATGCCTGTATGCTGACACTCAGCGGAGAGTGTTTGTAAATGTGAGTGTGTTTACTATTTATTTGATGCCTTATTAAATGGTCATACCAGAGAGCATTAGATCCCTGTCTCTTGTCTTCCCTTGCTGGTAAAACGGAGAACGTTTGAGCCTGGATTCTAGTGCATGCTATTGCCTACTATACTCCTATGGATGGCTCCCTTATGTCTTCTGTCTTTGGATACTGCTGACATGCTTTGTGACCTATTATAGGTCGAATATTTAAGGTGAGAGGCCATCTATCACACGGTGGAGGATTCGTTTGGTGTCACTCTTTCACTCTCACTCCATGTGGATTCTTGGGATTTGCATCTTGAAATAGCTTTCTTGCTTTTTTCCAAGGACATTATTTTTCACATTTTTGCATATGTTAAGTTTAACCTATGCCTTCATTTCACTTCACTATTATTTTACATGTTTAGTATAATATTTGCGCTGCACTACTCTTTTGTATCACTGGTTAGGCGTACTAACCAGCGGACATGTCGGACGGACGGGTTTCCAGCAGACAAGTTTTAAAGCATGCTGCCTGTCTGCTCGCCCGTACACACGATCGGATTTGTCTGCTCAAACGTTCCGTCGGACCGGTTTCAGCAGATAAATTTGATCGTGTGTACGCGGCCTAAGAAAAAGTAGGGGATAAGAGGCTGCAGAGAGAGTGACAGAGGAGAGAGGAGGGGTGGTGAGAGGATGCAAAGACAGTGACACAGGAGAGATGAGGGGTGAGAGGCTGCAGAGACAGTGACAAAGGAGAGATGAGGGGGGTGAGAGGCTGCAGAGACAGTGACACAGGAGAGATGAGGGGGGTGAGAGGATGCAGAGACAGTGACACAGGAGATAGGAGGAGGTGACAGGATGCAGAGACAGTGACACAGGAGAGTGGAGGGGGTGAGAGGATGCATAGACAGTGACACAGGAGAGAGGAGGGGTGAGTGGATGCAAAGACAGTCACACAGTAGAGAGGAGGGGGTAAGAGGTTGCAGAGACAGTGACACAGGAGAGAGGAGGGGGTGACAGGATGCAGAGACAGTGACACAGGAGAGAGGAGGGGGTGAGAGGATGCAGAGACAGTGACACAGGAGAGAGGAGGGGTGAGTGGATGCAAAGACAGTCACACAGTAGAGAGGAGGGGGTAAGAGGTTGCAGAGACAGTGACACAGGAGAGAGGAGGGGGTGACAGGATGCAGAGACAGTGACACAGGAGAGAGGAGGGGGTGACAGGATGCAGAGACAGTGACACAGGAGAGAGGAGGGGGTGACAGGATGCAGAGACAGTGACACAGGAGAGAGGAGGGGGTGAGAGGATGCAGAGACAGTGGCACAGGAGAGAGGAGGGGGTGAGAGGATGCAGAGACAGTGACACAGGAGAGAGGAGGGGGTGACAGGATGCAGAGACAGTGGCACAGGAGAGAGGAGGGGGTGAGAGGATGCAGAGACAGTGGCACAGGAAAGAGGAGGGGGTGAGAGGATGCAAAGACAGTGACACAGGAGAGAGGAGGGGGTGAGAGGATGCAGAGACAGTGGCGCAGGAAATAGGAGGGGGTGAGAGGATGCAGAGACAGTGACACGGGAGAGAGAAGGGGTTGAGAGGGTGCAGAGACAGTGACACAGGAGAGAGAAGGCAGGTGAACATCTTTTTTTTTTACCTGCAAAAAATGTATACAGGGATTGTTTTTCTGCGTTTACATTTCAGGTGCAGCAGATTTCAGTTCACCTAGAGCAGGGGTCTCAAACTCAAATTATCTGGGGGCCACTGGAGGTATAAGCTGGGTGAGGCTGGGCCGCATCAAGTATTGGACCAAAATTTTAAAATGTACAACTGATGCAATCTTAATAATAGTTTGCCGCCAGTGTGTTCTGCCAGTGTGCCCATCAATTGCTGCCAGTTTGCCCATCAATTGCCGCCAGTGTGACCATCAAACGCAGCCACTGTGCCATCAAACACAGCCACCTTGATGGGCACAGCTGAGTGGCTGCGTTTGATGGGCACAGTGGCTGCGTGTGATGGGCACAGTGGCTGCGTTTGATGGGCACAGTGGCTGCGTTTGATGGGCACAGTGGCTGCGTGTGATGGGCACAGTGGCTGCGTGTGATGGGCACAGTGGCTGCGTTTGATGGGCACAGTGACTGCGTTTGATGGGCACAGTGGCTGCGTGTGATGGGCACAGTGACTGCGTTTGATGTGCACAGTGACTGCGTTTGATGGGCACAGTGGCTGCGTTTGATGGGCACAGTGGCTGCGTTTGATGGGCACAGTGGCTGCGTTTGATGGGCACAGTGGCTGCGTGTGATGCGCACAGTGGCTGCGTGTGACGGCACAGTGAGGCTGCAATTAAGGTTTTTTTTTTATGCAGACAAGGAAGGCAAGCTTAAAATAACACAAAAAAAAAATAATTCTGACATTTTTCTTAATTAAAAATATGATGGTCACCTCAGTCCAATCCCCCCTCCCCCCCCCCTCCCCAATACAGACTAATTTAAGTTGTCTCTTACTTTTTTTATAGTTCACTTCTTCTTCTGTTGCAGACAGTCCACTCACTCCACTCCAGACAGTAGCAGGCTGAGGCAGGCAGCAGGCTCCTCGTGTCTTGTCCTCCTTTTTTTTTTCCAGACACAGCTCCGCGCGAGTCCTCCCTTCCTCTCTGCCTCAGTCACCTCTCACCCCCGGCGTGACGTCACGCGGTGACGGCGCACGTCGGGAATATACCAGCTTTCATGGGGGGGGGGCGAGAGGCAACGCAAAGAATGAAAGGGAGCCAGGACCAGGACAGAGGAGCGCAGTCGGCACACAGTGTGCCACAGCCGCTGCCTGCGCTGTCTGTCACTCAGTGAAAGTGAGTGACAGACAATCCAACTGATCTGGCGGCCGCGGCTGATTGCGCTCCCCCCCCTGTTAGACTTGGTAGCGCCAGGGTCACTCGCCCCTCCCGCCCCAGCCTTGTACCGGCCCTGCTGCATGCGCTGCAAAGTAGGACACTGTCCGGGGGAAGGGCTTGACAGTGGGCCGCAAAATCTTGGTCTGCGGGCCGCAACTGGCCCGCGGGCCGGGAGTTTGAGACCCCTGACCTAGAGCGACCTGGGATTTGATGTTGCACCAGGGTATATGCAAGCCCTGCTAGGTGCTTGCACTGTACCACCATAATGTGCTCAGTAGAAATGGAAAGAGAACTTTTCTTTTTTTTTTCAAATTCTTTATTTAAGAAGTATAATATCCAATAGACCAGGGGTCTCCAAACTGCGGCCCGGGGGCCGAATGTGGCCCTTTGATTTCCTTTATCAGGCCCTTGAGACCCTATCTTCCCTCCCACTGATACAAGGCACTATTTTTTTCTACACCAGCGATAGGGCACTATTCTTCCCATTAACACCAATGATGGGGTCCTATTTCTTCCCCTAATACCAACAATGGGGTAATTTTCCTCCCACTAATATAAATAGGGCATTCTTTACCCACATTGACACCGGGGCATTTTCTACTCACACTGGCCACAGTCTGGCCCCCAGAAAGTCTAAAGGACAGAAAAGTGGCCCTTTGTTCAGAAAGTTTGGAGAACCCTGCAATAGACCATAAAAAGCATTAGGAAGCATACAAACTACTTGCATCACAACGATATGTTGAATGCATCACCAAGACAATGAGGTTAAATAGATGACTATAGGAACCGACAAGTTAAAAAGTGGGGTAAAAAATCTGTGTATATACTCACTCAGGTGCGGGGGGTGAAGAGAGCAGTAGCCATAAGGATGAGCACACAAAGAGCTCTGAAACTTTAAGGGAATAGGAACTTCTATCTGTGCAATCTGAATTTCTAATGTTCTTCACCTATATACCAATCCTATGCATGATTTCTATCCTGGAACCCACATTCTCTCTAGTTCTCAGACTTTCCATTACTAATAACATGTTTAAACAGTTCCTCAAATCTTACTTTCTCAAAGTTTTCTTCCTCTTCCGTAATCAGTCAGCACCAGCTCCATCACCTTTGCCCACAGCCGTCTTTTATACCCATTCTGTCTAGCATTGCTTGTAATCATGTCATTTTCCTGTACTCCTTCTGTCTGAAGGATTTAGAATACAACAAAGCATAAGAACCATTATTGGTGCTTTAAGGCAATAATAACATGTTTTCCTAGGAGAAAGTCTTTAAACTAAAGTGGAGCTCTGAAGTAACCAGTAGGAATCCTTTTATTTTATCAGATTGCCAAAAATGAAAGCTAATTAATTAACATGATTAACAGCAACAAATTTGCACTTTTTTTTTTGAAGCCCAAACAAAATGTCTCTTATGTCCATGGACGGACACAGCTTCCATATATTCTTGACTGTAGGGTTATGTTCCGTCTATTAGGAGAGGACTAGGCAAGCGTATAAGAAATTTGTGTTCGTCTATGGACTTCAGAGAAAAGGATTTTACGGTGAATACAAAAATCCTATATTCTCTTATGTCCATGGACGGACACAGCTTTCTTATACTCTTGCCTAGTCCTCTACTAATAGCCGGAACATAACCCTACAGTCAAGAGTATAAGGAAGCTTTGTCCGTCCATGAACTTCAGAGGAAAAGATTTTACTCTGAGTACAAAAATCCTATTTTTGTTGGTATTGTATTGAGTCACCAGAACAAGAATAGGGGGATCTTGCTTTTGGTCTTGCTTTGGGAATACTTTTTCCACTGA
This sequence comes from Rana kukunoris, assembly GCA_029574335.1. Classification (NCBI taxonomy): domain Eukaryota; kingdom Metazoa; phylum Chordata; class Amphibia; order Anura; family Ranidae; genus Rana; species Rana kukunoris. Next base: position 112,199,480 of record CM056049.1, on the reverse strand, counting down.
GGCCACGTACACGACCGAGTTACTCGTCGGGCTAAACTCATCGTTCCGCCCAACGAGGTTCCCGATGAGCGGTCGAAAAGCTCGTCGAGCCAAATTTCCTCATTGAACAACGAGGAAAAAGAGAGCGTGCTCTCTATTTTGGCTTGACGAGCTTCCCGACGGTTTGCTCGTCGAAAGTGTACACACGACAACTTTTCTTAATTCAAAATGTATTGGAAATTTTTACTTTTAGGAAGGTAGTTGGTGAAGGTTAAAGTGAACCTGCCATAAAAGCAGTGGGCAATTTATAAATCACTTCTGCATTGCCCAGCTATAGCCATCTTGGGGAAAGGCAAACATGGCCTAGAGCGCCACCAGCTGAAGAGGATGCCTAGAGTGGAGTGCCAATGGCAATGCTAAGGGTCCGGAGATATTCCTTCTAATAAAGTTCAACATTATGTGACTGGAGGTCAAGAATGATCTGAAATAGTTCATATTGACTAAGCGCTAACACTTGCGCAAAACGCGTCTACCTCTTTGTCCCCTGCTCCATCTGTCAAACACTTGTCATATGAAGCTTCAATAAAAGGATTTTTGGAAGTGCAGCCATCCGGAATTATTTCTTAAAGTTCATAGTGAAAGTTTTCACGCGTGGAGTGACTTGTATGCATTTTATTCCGGTTCTTCCAATATCATTATAAAGATGAATTTGACACCCAGCCCAGATTATAACTAGTTCTTAAATATTTAGGTGTCACTGTTAAATCCTGTACTTAGCATGACATGAATTTCAGTTACGAGTGTTTTATGAGCCCATTCAGAGAACAGAGCAATTAACATATCTTCTGCTGCAGACATGATTGACAGTCCTTTATTTGATGACAGTTATTTCCGAACTCGCTGTGCTCAGACCTAGGAAGCATCCAAATGATACCTAATCTTAGATCTGGCTCTGTTTAAGATCCACCTAACCCTCTTTTGTTCAATTCTCTGCCCTAACTGGTGATTTTGTTAAAATATTATATTATTGTATGTTTTTTGCAGTTTTGTAATCTTGCTGACTACCTACTAAAAAACTGATTTTTCACTTTTCGTAGACGCTCGCTGAAGCAATGCATTTTATTTTTTAATGAGTACTTACTGTACTGTTTTCAGTCGGTCTGACCAGACTAATAGGGATAAACAGTACGGCACAATCTGTGATGGGTTTCTTAGCAGAAAATGCAGCATGCTTGGGTAATTATCAAATATGGCAGAAATATGTGCATATGTTATTAAAGGATAAGTCCACCCAAAAGTGATTTTTCAGTTTTTGGTAGGAGCTGAAGAGGGGAACAATTCAGTTATATCTTACAGCTCTCAGGGATGCTTGCTTATTTTATCTGGGTGTCTAATGCTGTTAACGTTATGATGGGTTTGCCAGTTGGATTTGTTAATGATTTCATATTGAGGAAAATACAAAAGGAAAAGTTGGAACACAGAAAGGTGTGCAGAAACGCCAAAAACTAAAGGAAGCTGGCAGCGGACTTGGTCCGCTAGACTTTACCAATGGCAAAAAATATTTTTTTGGTGGCTATTAGATTTTTAGGTGTTTTTATTTTGTTTCATACCATTAACCTAGAATCCTAAGACTTTAAATGAGTTCATTTGGAACGATTGTGGGATTGATTTACTAAAACTTGAGAGTGCAAAGTCTGGTGCAGCTCTGCATAGAAACCAATCGGCTTTCAGGTTTTATTTTGTCTAAACTTAATTGAACAAGTTGAAGTTATAAGCTGAATGGCTACCATGCAGAGCTGCACCAGGTTTTCGCACTCTCAAGTTTTAGTAAGTCAACCTAATGTGTGTTTTGTTCATGTGCATGTGTGTGTGTGTGTATATATATATATATATATATATATATATATATATATATATATATATATATACATACACATATATATATACATACATACATAATGACACAGGATTTTTATATATATGTAATTACTGTGTTATATAGTCATTTACATACTGAAATGCCTACCCTCCCCTGTAGCTACTCTTTACACTTGCATTACTAGATCACGAGGAAGATGTTCAGTTTCTTAATTGACTGCTCAACAATTATTGCATCTATGGCCAACACAGTTTTTTTTTACATGATACCATATATTTCTAGGAAATTCCGGTGCTCGTATCAGAGCACAGCTTGTATGTGCCAAAAAACTCGGGTGGGCGGGCGGTGGCGGATGAATTCTCCATTACATCACCGCCAGCACCGCCTTGTCTGATAAAAATATAGACTAGCGGGCGGAGGCGGAGCTGAATATTGCCAGCACCGCCTTACCTCCCTTTTGGGCGGACGGAGTCTTGCTTACCTCAATACCCATCTATAATAACATGTAAAGTTGAAATTTTACCAACCCGCCCTGTTGTGATTGTTCCTAGAGGAAGAATTGCAGAAAGCACTGAACCCAAAGAAAAAAACGGGTATTGCAAAAAAAACAAAAAACAACGGATTGTAGTACAATAACAGTTGGTTGTTCCACTTTAATTGTTCAACAATTATTGGAAATAACATATATTTCTAGTTGTAAGCTCTGACCTCCCTTTTGTCTTGCTTGTAGTGCAGAGGAAGAATTGCTTTTGTTGTAGTACCTTGGTTGTTGTTGGACCCCAACCACCCCAACCACCCTGGGGTTTCCCCAAAGGCAGAAAGAGTAGGAGGTAGAGCAATACAGAGGATAGGAGAGACTCTGCAGACTCTGCAAATGTCTTGGAGACGAGCATGGGAGGTGACGACAGAGCTAGAGCGCAGAAAATCTTGGGAGAAGTAAAAAAGATGGGTTGGGGGATATGTTAAGATGAAGTTGGTGGTGTGATGCAGCTTGTGGCAGTGTTGTGGATGGCTTTGTGTATTAATAATATTTTGAATTCTATCATTTGGCAAATCGGGAGCCAGTGAAGGGATTTGCAGAGAGGGGTCCGTGGAGTTTGAGCAGTTGGTAAGGTGGATAAATCTGGCAACAACATTAAAAATAAATTAAAATGAGGGATACCCTATGTAAAGGTAGACCAATGAGGATGGAGTTACAATAGTCAAAGCCAGATAGAAAATGAGTGAATTGGCAACTTAGCGGTGTAATTGTTTAAGAAGGGGTATATTTTGAAAATGAAATTATGGTGGCAAGATTTGGATAGTGATAGGATGCAGGGCCAGAAGGAGAGATCAGAGTACATAATTACACTTGGCACCCTGGTATGAGGGGAAGGAAGGATAGTTGTGTTATTGATCTCAATGGAACAGTCACAGTATGGAAGATATTATAAGGGGTTGTCCCGATATTAGGACCGAGTAAGTTTTTTTTTCATGCCATGAGATACTTTTTTTTAAATGTAAAAAAAAAATTATTTTCTTTAGAATTATGAAAAACAATTATTTAATGAATAAAAATGTTTTATTTTCTTGTCCCGCAGTAGTAAAAAACAGAATTTTCACAGGGTCAAAAAAAGTATTCAATTTTGTGCTGGATTTGTAAATTTGCTGTCTCCTAATTACAAGTAATAGAGCAAAAAGCTTTTAGTAATTATGGGTGATTTTAGAAACTCCTCATTTTATAATTTGGCTTATTTAAATTAAACTGTAGTTCTTATTTAAATGTGTTCAATACGTTTTGAGTCAGAGGGCATCTTCATAAAGTGTACCTTACTACAGAGATCCACCTAGCACCAGCAGTTTTATAATGCAATGCTTTACAAACCTAAGTGCTGATCCCATTGGAGCTTGTAATATATTGTTTACTACAGTTACATACACAGTAGTCAGTTTATCACAGTCCAGTGTTTAGGGAAAAATAGAATCCTAAAATTTGTTTTTAGAACCTTTTCAAATGAATTCTTACGACAGCTAAAGCCCTATGTACAGTACTGTCCAAATAGCCATTTCAAGCAGCAGTAGTGACGCAGAAATATGCAAGCTTCTTGGAATGTAAAGACGCAAACCCCTTCCCACATGCGGGTTATATTAAACCATGACACATCTTAGCTTCGAACCATATTGCTGTGATTGAAGAGCTCATAATGAATAGGGCTGTTATCTTCCTATTATGGTGATTCTATGAGCAGGTCTGTTGGTCCAAGATGTGTCCATTGGCCCCTATGATCTCAGAACACCAGACAGACATACTGCTGGATTCCTACTACACAGTAAATGATCAAATCAATGTTATTTATGTCTGAATTGCGTTATTTTTTAACCAAATTTGCAGATCCTTGTCATTTGTATTTGTAATTGGTCATTGTTGGTACACCTAGAGACTGAATTTTTTAGACCATTTTCTAAGGCTTTTGTATACCGGTATATCCAAATTGCTGAAATCCTGGCAGTTATAAAAGCCACAAAATAATGCAGTCCTGCATTCATTATAGTATCATTTAATGTTTTTTTTTTTTTCTTTCTTTCTTTTTTTTTTTTTTTTTAACCAGTGTAAGTACCTAAACTTAACTTGGTATTAGCCTCTTGCAGTCCCTGTACAACAGAATTCTGGGACTTTAGCATGTGGCCTGGGCCCATCTGGAGAGATGTGGGGATGCCATGCAAACATAGCAGTGGTGGTAGCCTGCATTGGCAAGCCAGGCAAATGCACGCCTGGAGGGCTGTGGGGGATGCTGTGCAATCATAGTTGATGGGTACAGGGTGTGTGTGCTAATGAGGTTAGCTTGATGAACTGCTTCCTTTGTCAAAGGCTACTATTACACTGAAGGCGCCTGGCTTCAGCAGTAAAGCACGCTTTACAGACGCTTTTTGGCCGCTAGAGAGGCGCTTTTAACCCAGAAGAAAGGGTTAAAAGTGCCCGTGCCCATGTTGCGGCCAGGGGTCAAGTCCTGGGGAAAAAAGTGTGGGAACTCACCCAAGATTTCCCACCCCCTCACCTCAAAAATAAAAAAGTAAGTGTGTGTGTGTGTGTATGTGTATATATGTATATATATATATATATATATATATATATATATATATATATATATATATATATATGTGTTTGTGTTATGTACTACTTTTTTTTAACAAATTAAACTGCAACATGTATTGTAAAGTGCCAGTTTACGAGGACACATATACAATTCACATACATTAAACAAATAAATATAGCACAGATGTAACAACAAAATAATTTAATCTGTATGCTATACTAAAAAAAAAAAAAACACCACGCTGTGTGATAATGGTTCCCTCGCAGGGAATTTCTAAAACAAGTTGCAACGACTGGGGGCCCATTCTGCACCATATTTCTAGGCAGGCTCTGATATGCGGGGCCCCTGCTGCCCCAAGGTGTCCGCATACATGTGTTGGTCTGTGCAGAGGAGTGAGGCCGTGATTGCTGAGCATGCTGGTCCGGGGCCCCTCTCCTCAGGCTGCCTGTATTGATTGTGCAAAGTGGCGCTTACTCCTCAGTGCCCATCAAATGCAGCCTGATCAGTGCCCATCAATACAGCCTGATCAGTGCCCAGTAATGCAGCCTTACCCGTGCCCATCAAATACAGCTTTGCCAGTGCCCATCAATGCAGCATTGCCAGTGCCCAGTAAAGCAGCCTTACCAGTGCCCATCAAATGCAGCCTTGCAAGTGCCCATCAATGCAGCCTTGCCAGTGCCCATCAAATGCGACCTGATCAGTGTCCATCAATGCAGCCTGATCAGTGCCCATCAAATGCAGCCTTACCAGTGCCCATCAAATGCAGCCTGATCAGTGCCCATCAAATGCAGCCTGATCAGTGCCCATCATATGCAGCTTTATCAGTGCCCATCATATGCAGCCTAGCCAGTGCCCATCAAATGCAGCCTTACCAGTGCCCATTAATGCAGTCTTACCAGTACCTATCAAATGCAGCCTGATCTGTGTCTAGCAATGAAGCCTGGCATGTGTCTGGATCTGGGATTTGAATATCCCAGCACGACCCCATCCCCCTTCCCTCGGTCCGTCTCCTCCTCCTCCAGTGGCTGCTGTAACAAAGTCCCAGCTCCTATAATTCACATCACACTGATTCAATTGCCATTGGATCAGTGTTCCTCCTATCACTATAGCCGAGACTTTGTTACAGCGGCCGCTCATTTCAATGGGCAGGGACGCTGCCAAAGATGCTGCTTACAGGACTTTTTTCTAACGTCTCTAAAGCACTCTGGCTTTTACACTGGGGAGGCATGGGAGGCGTTTTTCACATGCTTTGCAGGTGCTATTTCTAGTGCTAAAATGCTTGAAAAAAGCCTCAGTGTGAAAGTAGCCTAATGCCCTGTACACACAATCGGAATTTCCGTCAGAATTCCGTTCAAGCTGTCTTGCATACACACTGTCAGACTTCAGACCATCCAAAACGCGGTGACGTAAAACACTATGACGAGCCGATAAAAATTAAGTTCAATGCCGAGCATGCGTCGACTTGATTCTGAGCATGCGTGTTTTTTTCTCTGTCCAGTTCCACACAGACGATCGGAATTTCCAATAGGATTTTTTCCATTCTATTTCTAAACTCTGACGAAAAAAAAAAAGTCCAATGTGGCCCACACACCATCGGAATATCCGATGAAAAAATTACATCTGACTTTTTTCATCGGAAATTTCGATCATGTGTACAAGGCATTACTGGTTTTCAGGTCCCAAATCTACATACCAGGTCATATTCTTTCAATAGAACACACCAGGGATAAGGTATAGCCTTGTTCTAAAAATGAAAGAGGTACATTCATGGTATGTTGGTACACAGGGGAGCTGGAATTTAGAAAAAAAAAGTGAACTTAGCCTTTAATGTTGGTGGCAGGGATGAGGGATATCGCTCCCATTGCATTGCTGAAGTAGGGTGCTTTTGCAGTTGAGCCTGCCAAAATGTGCAAGTATTCTGTACATATCTGCAAATTATGGCAAACACCCTCACTTTAAAATGCAGGGAGCATGCTGATTAGTGTGTTGCTTTACCTATCACTATCCACCTACAGGGTGGGGGGAAGACCTGTAAGTGAAAGTGAAACTGCTGCAGAGAAAAAATAGGTCCCCTCCCCTGTCTGGCAGGGCTGAGCTGAGTGAAAAATCTTTGTAAATCGCAGGATTGGATGGAGAAAAATCCAAACCTATTTGGCATATATAGTGCTCATATATGCATTTTATCTGTCTATTTAATCAGTTTGCCTGGAGTGGAGCTTTAATATTTATAACTCCCAGCTGTACCTGTTTTATTGAAATGCAAGGCAATAGCTTGCCTGTTGAGAGAACACTCTATTCCTGCCTGGTCCAGGCTGCCATGGGTAGAAGTGGACTTTTCACCCTCGTTATATAGGATATATCGATGACATAAGCACTGCTGGATGTGGCTACTGCAAGTGGATGGACAATGAATGACATTTCCTGCAATGTCTATGTATATAGCCGACGCAGTGAATTCCGTAATCGGCTTCTACACTTGTCCTGCAATACACTTAACCATGTGAAAATGGGTCACAGAAGCCTTTCTAAAACTTTATGAACCCCACATCATATATATTTATAGTTTTCTATTGTCTCCTACCATTCTGAGATATTGCAAACTTTGGGAAAGTCACTGTACTGTCCCTTTACTGTACTCATTGTCCTGCTTTTGTAATGGCAGTCACAGGACTTGTTCGCCTCCTCTATGGCGCTACTGTCCCTTCAGCAAAAAAAAAAGGTTTGATCACTTGGAATCGCGGATTATTACAAGGAAATCAAAATTATTTCCCTAATTGTCCTATTTTTCTTATCCACATGCAGAAATACGTTTTGAAGACCAATCATGGTTGATAATGCAATATATGACCCCTATATATATTAAAAGAAATACTTTCAAACAAAACAAAATGACACTGTTTTTCAAAATAATGAAAGTGACAAGGTTAAAAAGAGAAGAGAGAGAGCAAAAAATCTTCATGTCTTTACTGCCATCTAGTGGCACTGGTCATTTACTACAGTATGAAAATCATTTTGAAGATGATCTACCTGGTTCATTTCAAATAGAATAAAATATTTTGTTTCCTGCAATTTGAAAATGCTGTACGACTCAAAGTTAACTTAATTGATTATAGATTATCAGGCACTCTTATTTTTAAAACCATGCCTCCTGTTTAAAAAAATTAAATAAATGAGCAAGCTGGAATGTTGATTCCAGCTGTTATAGATGGTTAGAAAATTGTAACTAATTCCTGATAGGTTGTTGCATGCAATACGTGTGTGTGTGTGTGTGTGTGTGTGTATATATATATTACACATATACACACACACTGACACCATAGGTGGATAACCTTGATTATCTTGTTACAATAGCACCTAAATGTCGGTGGGGCATATTAGGCAGCAAGTGAACATGTTGTTCCTGAAGTTGATGTGTTTAAAGCAGAAAAAATGGGCATCACAGTTTGTTCTGTATGGAACTACATAACCGCAGCCGCAGACCGGTCAGGGGGTCCATGCTGACCTGTGTCCACAGCCAATAGTGCCTGCAATCGGCATGTGAGAATCAGACCTGGACCACAAGGCAATGGAAGAAGGTGGTCTGGTCTGATCAATCACATTTTCTTTTACCTGGTGAAGTGATGGCACAAGGATGCAGTATGGGAAGAAGGCAAGCTGGCACAGGCAGTGTGATGCTTTGGGCAATGTTCTGCTAGGAAACATTGGTGTAGTGGAATTCATGCTTTGATGGGTAATGGCTAATCAGTGCTCAGCGTCATATCCAGAGGTTGTCATTGGGAAATAGATGTATGAGTGCTGTCAGCATTGCTGCAGAGGTTGAAGGAGTGGGGGGGGGGGGGGGGGGGGGGGGGGGAGTCAGCCTGTCAGTGGTCAGACCATATGCTCCACGCTGCTTCAAATTGGTCTTTATGGCTGTCGTCCAAGAAGGAAGCCTCTTCTAAAGATGATGCACAAGAAAGCCTGCAAACAGTTTGCTGAAGACAATCAGACTAAGGAAATGGCTTACTGGAACCATGTGCCGTGGTCTGATGAGGCCAAGATATACATATTTGGTTCAGATGGTGTCAAGCGCGCGTGGCGGCAACCAGGTGAGGAGTACAAAGAAAAGTGTCTTGCCTACAGTCAAGCATGGTAGTGGGAGTGTCATGGTCTAGGGCTGGGGAGCTACAGTTCATTGAGGGAACCATGTACTGTGACATACTGAAGCAGAGCATGATCCCCCCTCCCTTCGGAGACTGGGCAGTATTCCAACATAGCGACCCCAAATACACCTCCAAGATGACCACTGCCTTGCTAAACAATCTGAGGGTAAAGGTGATGGACTGGCCAAGCATGTCACCAGACCTAAACCCCATTGAGCATCTGTGGGGCATCCACAAATGGAACGTGGAGAAGTGAAAGGTCTTCACCATCCACCAACTCTGTGATGTCGCCATGGAGAAGTGGAAGAGGACTCCAGTGGCAACCTGTGAAGCTCTGGTAAACTCCATGCCCAAGAGGGTTAAGGCAGCGCTGGAAAAAAATAGTGGCCACACACAATATTGACACTTTGGGCCCAATTTGGACATTTTCAATTAGGGGTGTACTCACTTTTGTTGCCAGCAGAGTTACATGGTTATACAAGCTGTACACTCACTACTTTACATTGTAGCAAAGTGAAATTTCTTCAGCGTTGTCATATGAAAAGATATAATAAATAATTTACAAAAATGTGAGGAGTGTGTGTATATATGTGTATATATATATATATATGTATATATTGCACATGTTTTGGGACTGGAGTATTTTCAGCTAGAAGAAGCACCATTTTTTTCAACATTCTACTATTGCAGGCAGGTCAGGTATTACATTAATGGATCATTCAATTGGCATAGAATCCCCATAATTACAAGTCACAAGATTACAGAAACATATATATGCACCTTTGATGCACCTTTGTACTGATCAGAGGTTAACATACCAATGTGGAAAAATAGGTTTGGTGGAAGCAGTTTTCTATTTTAAACAAAATAGAGGAATGATCTAATGTTGGGACAGGCACCGATCGGAGGAATAGGATGGGGCTTTTTTTCTTTTGGAAAGTGGGTAGTAACAAGGAGGAGTGAGAAAAGAAGGACAGGGGAGAAGACAAAGAGCGGGGAAAAGCTTACAGAGGAAAAAAGAAGGGGGCGGACTGCATGTGACTTCCGCTCGTACCTGGTATGGTGGTATGTTTTATAATTATTCCATGAAGTTGTGTCAATACAGTGGATATAAAAAGTCTACACACCCCTGTTAAATGTCAGGTTTATGTGATGTAAAAAAATGAGAACGATAAATAATTTCAGAACTTTTTCTACCTTTTTAATGTGACCTAAAACTGTACAACTCAATTGAAAAACAAACTAAAATCTTTTAGGGAGGGGGAAGTAAAAATATCAAAATAAAATAATGTGGTTGCATAAGTGTGCACACTGTGGTTGTAGCTGTGTTCAATTAAGCAATCACATTCAAACTGATGTTAAACAAGAATCAGTACACACCTGCCATCTTTAAGATTACCTCTGATTAACCCCAAATAAAGTTCTGTTCTAGTAGGTCTTTCCTGACTTTTTCTTAGTCGTATCCCACAGCAAAATCCATGGTCTGCTGAGAGCTTCCAATGTATCAGAGGGATCTCATTGTTAAAAGGTATCAGTCAGGAGAAGGGTACACAATAATTTCCAAGGCATTAGATATACTATGAAACACAGTGAAGACAGTCATTATCAAGTGGAGAAAATACGGCACAACAGTGACATTCCAAAAAACTGGACATCCCTCCAAAATTGATCAAAGACGAGAAGAAAACTGGTTTAGGGAGGTTGCCAAGAGGTCTACAGCAACATTAAAGGAAGTGCAGGAATATCTGGCAAGTAGTGGCTGTGTGGTACATGTGACAACAATCTCCTGTATTCTTCATATGTCTGGTCTATGGGGTAGAGTGGCAACACTGTAGCATTTTCTTACAAAAAAAAAACACCCAAGCCCGACCAAATTTTACAAAACCACATCTGAAGTCTCCCAAAAGCATGTGGGAAAATGTGTTATGTTCTGATGAAACCAAGGTTGAACTTCTTGGCCATAATTCCAAAAGATATATTTGGCGCAAAAACAACACTGCACATCACCAAAAGAATACCATACCCACTGTGAAGCATAATAGCAGCATCATGCTTTGGGGTTGTTTTTCTTCAACTGGAACAGGGGCCTTAGTCAAGGTAGAGGGAATTATGACCAGTTCCAAATACCAGTCAATATTGGCACAAAACCTTCAGGCTTCTGTTTGAAAGCTAAACATGAAGGGGAACTTCACCTTTCAGCATTAGAACGACCGAAAACATATTTCCAAATTAATAAAGGCGTGGCTTCATCAGAAGAAGATTCAAGTTTTGGAATGGCCCAGCCAGAGCCCAGACCTGAATCCCATTGAAAATCTGTGGGGTGATCTAAAGGGAGCTGTGCACAGGAGATCCCCTCGCAATCTGACCGATTTGGAATGCTTTTGCAAAGAAGAGTGGGCAAACATTGCCAAGTCCAAGATGTGCCATGCTGATAGACTCCTACCCAAAAAGACAGTGCTGTAATAAAATCAAAAGGTGATTCAACAAAGTATTTGAGGGTTTGCACACTTATGCAACCATATTATTTTATTTTTATTATTTTTACTTCCCTCCACCTAAAAGATTTCAGTTTGTTCAACTGTGTTGTACAGTTTATAGGTCACATTAAAGGTGGAAAAAATCTAAAAATGATTTCTTTGTTTCATTTTTTTAAATTGCAGAAACCTGACATTTTAACAGGGTGTGTCGACTTTTTATATCCACTGTATATAGTCATCTGTCTTATCTAAGGTTTTCCAAATTCCAGAAATCAATCGCCATAGCCTACTAATGTGGGTCCAAGCAACAGGCATTCTCAGAAACAGTACAATCCTTCATTTTCTCTTAGTACATGTTTTTACTTTACAAAATAAACTAAAAATTGCAGTTAGTCCCCCAAGCAGTGTCAGTCATGATCACATGACACCTAGGCACTGAGGGCCCAAAGTGTTTTTTTTTTTTTTTATAAGTTAATATAACTTTTAATGAACATCGACCATATCCTATACTATAGCTGTGCACAAGACAATGAAGGAAGGAGGGAGTCGATTAGATGTATGCATGCTTTAAAGAAAAAAGACCTGGATGCTGAGAATGCAGTGCTTTTCTTTTTACAGAAGTGGCAGTATTAGAGCAGGCAGATATTCCCAGTCATCATTGAGTTTTCAGACATTATTGAATTGATCATTTTTCAGAAAACAGCAACAGCTGGAAATCTGCAATGAAGTTTTCTAAAAAAATAAAAAAAAATAAAAAAAAGGTTTTGCCCATTTCCTCCAATTCTCCATTGAGGCTGAAAATATAAACCCTGTATAATTTCCATGTTGGATGGGGTCATTGCTTTACTGTAGGGTGACATCTTCTGCCTTCTCATATGCCATTGGGGCACTGCATTCTGAGAGGAGGTGACATGCTGCTCTATAGCTGGAAGATTTGAGATATCTACCAATGGTTTAGATGGAGATGCATAGGAGCATAATGAAGGTGAGTATTTGTAAACCTATTCTTTAAATGATAGTGAGATAATTTTCTTTGTAAGCACAGCTACTCACCTGCCAGGGGCGTTTTTTTCCACAGCAAAAGCGGAGTTTTCACGTTTAGTGTGAATGTCATGTACACACTGGCAGGACAATGTTCTCGTATGCCTTAGGCCGCGTACACACGATCAAATTTGTCCACTCAAACTGGTCCGACGGACCAGTTCAGCGGACAAATCCGATCGTGTGTATGGGCTAGCGGACATGTCTGACCGGCGGACAAATTTTAAAACATGCTTTAAAATTTGTCTTCCGGGGACATGTCCGTCGGATATGTCCGCTGGTCAGTACACTCACCAGCTGACATATCGTCCCGCACAAGCGTCGTATGGATGCGACGCATGCGTGGAAGTTGTTTACTTCCTGGTGCGGTGACGCCGCCACGTCACCGCGCAGGCTGCCAGCGGGGATTTTGATCCGAAGGTGTGTACACGCCATTGGAGCAAAATCCGGAGGAGACATGTCCGCTGGAAACGGTCCGTCGGACCGTTTCAGCGGACATGTCCCTCCATGTGTACGCGGCCTTAAACATCACCAAGCCATAGCAAGCAAGTCAAAGTAGTCTACTAAGCACTATTTGTATCTTAAATGGACATTGTAACTTGTCCACCATTTCTCTCCATCCACTCTTCCTTTTCTCCTTCTGATCGTGTAAAGGCAGGGCACAGATATTGGATAGGTAGGTGACCTAGTGTCCTAAAACTGAATGTTATTCCTCTAGTCCTGTAGTTCACAGTGGTTAGTGAGTACGGTGGGGCTCTGGTACTATATTGCAGAATCTCTGTATGTGTTCTGTGGTTCAGATCTGCACTATGCACTTCTCATAATTAGGAGGTCAGGTGATGTTTGAGTTGCGTAATTATATATGACCTGCATTATTAAGGAAATTCTTGTTTCCTTTCTCGTATGGCTCATTACCACATACTGTATATTATGGCTCATGCACTGATGGGGTACTTTAAAGGAAACCTGTGCTTGGGAGAATTATGAGCTATCATTAATGCTTACTGACTGGTTGTCTCTGGGGGTCAATATTTTGAGTCACTAATCTGTTATAAGCATAGAGCCATTGAAATCTCAGTAAAGATAGGATACACATGATAGCTAGGCAAAAAACTTCCTAAAAGGAGAGATTTGCACTGACGGCCTCAATATTTTCTTGTAAAGGATAAGCACACTTTCACTTTTCAGATCTATGTGAATCTTTCTGACACTCCTATAAAACAAATTCTTTGTTAAAACATAGTTATTCTATGTGTGTGCTATTAAATACACCTTGTTGTTGTCACTTGTATTGTGTATATAGGTAGGGGGACTTGGCATGCCTGCCAGAGCTCAGTGTGCATCCTTGAGCTAATCCAGATTTACCCATTAAGAAAAAAAAGCAAAATAAATGAATCAAATGTGATAAATGCTAGATAAAAAGTATCAAATTCCCTCTGCCTATTGTAGAACTGTGGCATGCACAGTGGCTAAGGGGTTAGCACTTTTGTCTGGCAGTACTGGGGTCGTTGGTTCGAATCCCAACCACAGCACTACCTGCCTGGAGTTTGCATGTTCTCCTTGTGCCTGTGTGGGTTTCCTCCAGGTACACTGCTTCTTTCAACACACGAAAGACATGCTGGTAGGTTAATTGGATGCTGTCTAAAATGGCCCCAGTATGTTTGAATGTGAAGGGATCTTAGATTGTAAGCTCCTTGAGGCAGGGACTGATGTGAATGTATAATATGTATGTAAAGCGCTGTGTAAATTAATGGCGCTATATATAAGTACCTGTAATAAATAAATCTGCCTTTACAGTTTTGTATTATTTCCCAGGAAAAGTTGTGCAAATATCTGTTGATCCTATCGGTGAAGGCCACCCATGGCAGATTCCTGAAATGGGGAGGCAATGATGCTACAATGCCCTAGGATTCAGTTCAGAGCTATCCTGCCTTCTGGCTGTCAGCTCTGTAAGAATGGCAGTGGTGATGGCTTGGGCGGAAAGACTCCTAAAGGGTGGGACCCGAATCAGACATTGACTGGGTCCGGATTCGGACAGTGGTCCACCATTTAGTGATGCCTGCTATAGAGTCTTATTTGTTGAAAGGCATTCATCAGAACATATTTCGGCATTTCGGTCCATCATCACAGAGATCAATTACATGTATAACCCTATCCATAAAAATATGATTGTTAATGGGATCAGACACCATAATGTAAGGGCAGGTTATATAATAAAATTGGAATCTGAATGGTTTAACCTAAATCGATACTTTTGATTGTCAATTTCCAAAAAAATCTACTTTTATTGGATATTTTATAGATTATAAGTCTAAACAAAGGAGAAGCATACTGTAATTTCATAATTGTTCTAAACTTTTTTCTTTTCTTTTTTTTATTTAGCCTTTCATGTCTCCTCGTTATCCAGGTGGTCCACGGCCCCCCTTAAGAATACCTAATCAGGTAACTCTTATTTAACCTCCCTAAAGATTATAACGGGGGCTGTGTTTGAAATGACTGCTTTGTGTAACAAGCATATTCTATTATCTAGGGACTTGGGGGTGTTCCTGGAAGCCAGACGTTACTTCCCAGTGGGATGGACCCTTCAAGACAGCAAGGTGATGAGCTGTAACTGCTTGCTATAATTACTGTATATATTATTTGCAATATTTTTTAATTGGTTGCAATTATCAGCTGGAGTTGGCTGATGCATTATATTAACCAGACCATCAGGCTAATCCACTCTGCTTATTGGGAGATTCAAGGCTAAACATAATATCAAGTGTTTAACCTCTATTACAACAACCGGCAATGAATATTGATTTTTTTGTATAGTATTTAACAAATCATTTCCATAAAAGGTAATGGTATTTGACAGTAGCATTTTCTGACTGTGAACTAGAAAGTGAATTGATTTGATGGATATTTTGAGTGGATCCTGGTCTCCGCTCATTGCTTTGTGTGCAGCATGTGAGTCATTCAGTCATTGCTGTGCTGCGACATCCCCATCTAAGGTGATGGGTCCACTAATTGTTGCAAGGCTGCTGTGTAAAAATGATGAGCTGGGACCCATTCACACCACCTGGGTGTATTAATATCCATCTTCAACTAAAGTTTTTGTGTTCCGTTTTTATGCCTTGAGGCACATTTCTCCTGCTATTCTGTATGCATTTTAACCCTTAAAGGGGTTGTAAAGGTACAATTTGTTTTTTTCCTAAATAGCTTCCTTTACCTTAGTGCAGTCCTCCTTTACTTACCTCGTCCTTCGATTTTGCTTTTAAATGTTCTTATTTCTTCTGAGAAATCCTCACTTCCTGTTCTTCTATCTGTAACTCCACACAGTAATGCAAGACTTTCTCCCTGGTGTGGAGTGTCGTGCTCGCCCCCTCCCTTGGACTACAGGAGAGTCAGGACGCCCACTAACACACAGCTCCTTTCTCTATCTGCAACGTAGAGAGCGTCCTGACTCTCCTGTAGTCCAAGGGAGGGGCGAGCACGACACTCCACACCAGGGAGAGAGCCTTGCATTACTGTGTGGAGTTACAGACAGAAGAACAGGAAGTGAGGATTTCTCAGAAGAAATAAGGACATTTAAAAGCAAAATGGAAGGATGAGGTAAGTGAAGGAGGACTGCACTAAGGTAAAGGAAGCTACAGTAGGTGACTGGGATATTGTGTCAATCTCGCTCCCTTTCTCGGCGAGATTGACCACCTACGAGCCCCATCGCGGGAGCCAGCGCCGAGCTGGCTTGCCGCGATGGAGACAAAGCCGTCATAGAAGCGACGGGAATCCGACGCGGATTCCCGCCAATTCTACACGTGGGCGGAGTTTGTTATGAATCCTGAACGAGAAATCCCGCCGGATTTTTAAAGAAAAATCCGGCATGGGTTCCCCCCTCAGGAGCATAACGGGCCCTTAGGTCGGTTATGGGTTGTAAGGAGACCCCCTACGCCGAAAAAAAAAACGGCGTGGGGGTCCCCCCACAACCCATAACAGACCCGTATCCAAAGCACGCCGGGGCCGGCCGGTCAGGAAGGGAGTGGGGGCGAGCGAGCGCCCCCCCCCTCCTGAGCCGTACCGGGCAGCATGCCCTCAACATGGGGGGGTCAGGTGCTCTGGGGCAGGGGGCGCACTGCGGCCCCCCACCCCAGAGCACCCTGTCCCCATGTTGATGAGGACAGGGCCCCTTCCCGACAACCCTGGCCGTTGGTTGTCGGGGTATGCGGGCGGAGGCTTATCGGAATCTGGAAGCCCCCTTTAATAAGGGGGCCCCCAGATACTGGCCCCCCACCCTAAGTGAATGAGTATGGGGTACATTGTACCCCTACCCATTCACCTGCAAATACAAAGTGTAAACACAAATAAAACACACAGGGTATTGAAATATTTTATTAGTTGGCCGCCGGGGGGGGGGGGGGTGTGTATGATCGCTTTTATAAAAGCGCCCCCCTCCGGCGGGCTTCTGTGGGGGGTGGGTGCCGCCGTCTGGTTCTCTTCCGCCGCCGGGGGGCGCTTTGATAAAAGCGCCCACCACCCGGCGGGCTTCTTTCGACGTCTTCGGCGGCGGGGGGGTCTTCTCCCACTCTCCGGGGTCTTCTCCCACTCTCCGGGGTCTTCTCCCGCTCTCCGGGGGTCTTCTCCGCTCTCCGGGGGTCTTCTTCTTCTTCAGGACTCGCCGCCGCTATCTTCGTGTGTTAGCTCAATTACTAGCGGCGGCGGCCCCCTCTTCTGCGACGTCGGCGTCTTCTTCTTCTTCTTCTGCTGTCCAGATGTTGACGCGACGCATCCTTCCGCTGTTATGCCGGGCGCGCGGCTCGCAGCGAAATATATAGGCCTGTCTTGTGACGTCGCAGTCCCATCATGCTCCGGTAGGTACCACGTGCTACCTACCCATCGCCGCCGGGCACCCGCGATTGCTCGTTCCTGTCAACGGGGGAAACGCTGATCTTCTGTCCATACAATGTAAAACACAAAGTGTCCGATGTGTCCGCCATAATATCGCAGTACCGAAAAAAAACGCTGATCGCCGCCATTACTATTAAAAAAAAATAATAATAAAAATGCCATAAAACGACCCCCTTTTTTGTAAACGCTATAAATTTTGCGCAAACCAATTAATAAACGCTAATTGCGATTTTTTTTTAACGAAAAATATGTAGAAGAATACGTATCGGCCTAAACTGAGGAAAAAAAAATGTTTTTTTATATCTTTTTGGGGATATTTATTATAGCAAAATGTAAAAAATATTGATTTTTTTTTCAAAATAGTCGCTCTATTTTTGTTTATAGCGCAAAAAATAAAAACCGCAGAGATGATCAAATACCACTAAAAGAAAGCTCTATTTGTGGGAAAAAAAGGACGCCAATTTTGTTTGGAAGCCACGTCGCACGACCGCGCAATTGTCAGTTAAAGCGACGCAGTGCCGAATCACAAAAAGTGCTCTGGTCTTTGGACAGCAATATGGTCCGGGGCTAAAGTGGTTAAGGGCCAGTTTACACCAGATGCAGTTCTGTACAGTTTTGTGTGCATTTTTTTCTGCACTAAAAATGCATGCACAGTGTTTTCCATGTATTCCAATGGCTCTTGTTGGCTCTAGTTCACACCATGCAATCAGTTTCCGGTGCAGAAACTGACTGCATGGTGTGAACTACAGCCAACTAGAGCCATTGGAATACATGAAAAACACTGTGCATGCATTTTGTGCAGAAAAAAAGCACACGGAACTGAACAGAACTGTGTCTGGTGTGAACTGGCCCTTAATCTTAATCATTTCATAACCACATTTTTTTTGTTTTTAGGGACATACAGTACCTTAAAGGGGTTGTAAAGGTAAATGTTTTTTCACCTTAATGCATCCTAAGCATTAAGGTGAAAAAACATCCGATGGTACCGCCCCCGCGTCCATGTGATCCTCTTCGGTTCCCAGCCTGGCCGTTGATTGGCTAGTCTGGGCGGATTGATAGCAGCACAGCCATTGGCTGGCGCTGCTGTCAATCACAGCGGATGACGCGGCGCGCCGGGGGGCGAGGCTGAGTGATACAGTCGGCGGCTATGCCCACCGTTGTATGAGGGGAGCGCGCTTGCAAAAGCTTTCCACCGTGCTCGCTCGCTCGCATTAAGGTGAAATGCTTTTGCGAGCAGGATCTGAGACAGCCTTGAGGGACCCCAGAAGACAGGGTTAGAGGACACTCTGTGCAAAACGAGCTGCACAGTGGAGGCAAGTATAAC
This sequence comes from Rana kukunoris, assembly GCA_029574335.1. NCBI lineage: Eukaryota > Metazoa > Chordata > Amphibia > Anura > Ranidae > Rana > Rana kukunoris. The sequence goes on along the minus strand of CM056049.1, from coordinate 112,180,680 downwards.
ATGTTTGTTATTTAAAAAAAAAAAAATCCAAATTTTTTCATGTTACAACCAAAAATATAAATGTATTTTGTTAAGATTTTCATATTTTTTCTGAAAAGTGTGGTGTGCATTTATATTCAGCCCCGTTTACTCTGATACCCCCAACTAAAATCTAGTGGAACCAATTGCCTTTAGAAGTCGCCTAATTAGTAAATAGAGTCCACCTGTGTGTGATTTAATCTCAGTATAGATACAGCTGTTCTGTGTTAGAGAACCTTAGTGAACAAACAGTATCATGAAGGCCAAGTAACACACAAAGACAGGTCAGGGATAAAGTTGTGGAGAAGTTGAAAGCAGGGTTAGGTTATAAAAAATATCCCAAGCTTTGAATATCTCACAGAGCATTGTTTAATCCATCATCCCAAATGGAAAGAGTATGGTACAACTGCAAACCTACAAAGACATGGCCGTCCACCTAAAGTGACAGGCCGGGCAAGGAAAGCATAATCGGAGAAGCAGCCAAGAAAAACAACTCTGGAGGAGATGCAGAGATCCACGGCTCAGGTAGGAGAATCTGTCCACAGGACAACTATTAGTTGTGCACTCCACAAATCTGGCCTTTATGGAAGAGTGGCAAGGAGAAAGCAATTGTTGAAAGTAGGGTTGTCCAGATACCGATACTAGTATTGGTATCGGCACCGATACCAAGTATTTTTGGGAGTACTTGTACTCGCGCAAATGCTCCCGATACCTAAATAGAATACTTTTTTTGTTTTTATCAACATGTTCTGTAAAAATTCTTTGAGTTTTTACTACTGCGTGACAAGCAAATAAAACATTTTAATTAAATTTTTTACTCATTTTTATTCTTTTATAATGTCTTGAGTTAGAGTTCTTCATAATTCTAAAGAAAATATCCTTAATCTGTATTGTGGTTTGAAAACTGTCACATGACATTTAAAAAAAGTATCGGTATTCGGTATCGCCGAGTACATGAAAAAAAAAGGATTTTTAATAAACAGCTTACCTGTAAAATCCTTTTCTTGAAGTACATCACGGGACACAGAGCGCATAGCCATTACACTTGGGTTATATGGGTACCTTCAGGTGTGGACACTGGTGTAATCAATTTCACAGGAAGTTTCCTCCCTATATAACCCCCTCCCACTGGGAGTGCTTCAGTTTTGTAGCAAGCAATTCTCCCGAGGTTACACAATGTTCCCCAAAAGAGGGGTGGGAGCTCTGTGTCCCGTGATGTACTTCAAGAAAAGGATTTTACAGGTAAGCTGTTTATTAAAAATCCTTTTTTCTTTATCGTACATCACGGGACACAGAGCGCATAGCCATTACACTTGGGATGTCCTAAAGCAATGCTCTATGAAGGGAGGGAGACCGTAAGGCCAAGAATAGCCAAATAAAAACATTGTCAGGAGAAAACATGGCTCCACCAACAGAAAAACAAGGGGGCGTGAACCGGGCCAGAGGATTCTATACTGCTGCCCGTAGGACCGCCTGCCCAAAAGCTGCGTCCGTACCCTTTGCAACGTCCAACTTATAAAATTTAGTAAACGTATGTATGGAAGACCACGTTGCCACCTTGCAAACCTGTGCCATAGAGATCTGATGGTGTGCCGCCCAAGAGGCACTCATGGCCCTCGTAGAATGGGCTTTAACTGATAAGGGAGGTGGAACGCGCTTCAGACCATAGGCCTGAAAAATCAGCTGCTTAATCCACCTAGCCAAGGAAGACTTGGCAGCCGGCTGACCCTTCTTGGGGCCATCCGGAAGAACAAAAAGCACATCTGTTTTCCGAATCTTCTCTGTAGCCTTGAGATGGACCCTCATGGCTCGAACCACGTCCAAAGTATGAAGCAGTCTTTCCTCTCTGGACTGGGGAGTAGGAAAGAAGGATGGTAGGACTAGGTCCTGATTCAAGTGAAAACTGGATATGACCTTAGGAAGGAAAGAAGGTTGAGGCCGCAGAACCACTCTGTCCTTATGCAGAATAAGGTATGGCTCCCTGCATGACAAGGCTGCCAGCTCGGAAACCCTTCTGGCTGAAGCCATAGCCACCAAGAAAACCAACTTTCGGGTTAGTAGCACAAGAGGGATTTCTGTCAGAGGTTCAAACGGCTGCCTTTGTAAAGCTGACAAGACCAGATTTAAATTCCAGGGGCAGAGGGGAGCTCTAATAGGGGGATTCACATGCAAGACCCCCTGCAAGAAGGTTTTCATAAGCGAATGGGTGGCCAAGGGTCTTTGAAACCATATTGATAAAGCCGACACCTGCCCCTTTAGAGTACCCTTTGTCAACGCCAACCTGGAGGAATCGCAAGATCCTGTCAATAAAAAACTTTCGAGGATGCCATTTTTGAGACTCGCACCACTCCACATAGGTTCTCCAGACTCTGTAATAAATATTTCTGGAGACCGGTTTCCTAGCCTGAATCAACGTAGATATGACCTGAGCTGAGAGGCCTCTGCCCTTAAGAATTAGGGATTCAGCTGCCAAGCCTTTCAATTTAGCTGCTGTGAAGCAGGATGGCAGATTGGGCCCTGAGACAGCAGATCTGGGCGCAGGGGGAGCGGCCCCGACGCCCCGACTGACATCTTCACGATGAGTGCGTACCAAGCCCTCCTGGGCCAGGCTGGGGCCACCAGGATCACAGGCCTGCGCTCCACCCGGATCCTCCGTAGAAGGCGGGGAATCATCTGCAGTGGAGGGAACGCATACAGAAGAGAAAACTGGTGCCAAGGGCAAACCAACGCATCGGTCCTGTAGGCCAAGGGATCCCTGGCTCGGGATATGAATTTGTCCAATTTTTTGTTGGATCTCATGTCCACATCTGGGACTCCGAATCTTTGGCAAATCTCTTGGAATACCTGGGGGTGAAGAGACCATTCCCCCGGGAGCAACTGTTGACGACTCAAAAAATCTGCTTGAGAATTGTCTATCCCTGGGATGAACACCGCCGAGATGCAGGGTACATGGGCTTCGGCCCATGAGAAAATCAGGTTTACTTCTCTTTGGGCTGCTGGGCTCTTCGTGCCCCCCTGGTGGTTTATGTATGCCACCGCAGTGGCGTTGTCGGACTGTATCCTTACTGGCAGACCCTGAAGGGGGAGAGTCCAGGCGATCAGGGCCAGTCGAGCAGCTCTGATCTCCAAGATATTGATGGGAAGCAGTTTTTCTGCCCCCGACCACAGCCCTTGCTGGGTCTGTTCTTCTAGAACTGCCCCCCAACCTAACAGGCTGGCATCCGTGGATACTATCTTCCACGTGATGGGGCAAAAGGATTTCCCTTTTGACAAATTTTGAGAGACCAGCCACCAAGACAGGCTGCGCCAGACCTTCGGGGAGAGCACTAACGGACGATCTCACGCCTGAATGGATTTGTTCCAAGCAGAGAAAATGGCTGCCTGAAGATATCTGGTATGGATCTGGGCGTAGGGCACAGCCTCGAAGGCGGCCACCATCTTCCCCAGCAGTCGCATACATAGGCGAATAGTCGGCCTCTTCTTGCCTAAGATCACTTGAACTGCTTGAGTTCTTGATCTGATCTTTGCTTGAGGTAAACTTATCCTCTGGCAGTCTGTATCTAGCCGAAGGCCTAGAAATTCCAACTGCTTTGTGGGTTTCAATACCGATTTTTCTAGGTTTACAATCCACCCGAATTCCTCTAGATGCTGAACTGTGCGACCTACTGCCTGATTGAGGTTGGAAGCTGAGCTGTCGATAACCAGAAGATCGTCCAAGTATGCCAAAACTAAAATGCCTTCTGTCCTTAGGACGGCTAGCACCGGGGCTAACACCTTTGTGAATACCCGCGGAGCTGTTGCCAACCCGAAAGGGAGGACTACGAACTGGTAATGGCGGTGATCTATCATACAACGAAGAAACCTGTGATGTGCCGGGTAGATCGGCACGTGCAGATACGCATCTTTTATGTCTATAGATGCTAGAAAGTCGTCTTGATGTAGGCTGGCTGCCACCGAACGTATGGACTCCATACGAAAGGTCTGAATGTTTAGAAAGCGATTTAGGCGTTTGAGGTCCAAGATAGGCCTGACGTCGCCATTGGGCTTTGGTATTATGAAAAGGTTGGAGTAGAATCCCAGACTCCATTCCTGGGTTGGTACTTCTACAATTACTCCTTGGAGCCAGAGACGATCCAATGCTTTTACAAGAGAGGCCCTCTTTAATGGGTCGCTTGGAAGACTTGACCCCTGAAAATGAGGAGGGGGGACTTCCCGAAACTCTAGCTTGTAGTCCGTGGTTACCACGGATCTTACCCAAGAGTCGGGAATTCTGGCCTTCCACACTTCGGAGAAAAACCGAAGCCTTCCCCCCACCCAAGAGAGTGGGGGGCGCCCCTTCATGAATCTGACTTGATGACTGGTTTAAACCGCTTGCGAGGCCATGGCCTCTTGCCTGTCGTGGCTTGTCCTTGTGGGCGGCTATTAAATGCTGAACGCCCGGGAGGCCGTCGATACTGACGGGAAGTTGAAGGGGCCGAGCCTGTGAAGGCCTGTCGCTTAAATGCGGGCCCACGCGATCTTTTCTTGATAGGCAAGAAAGAACTTTTACCACTTGATATGGTCTGGATATATTTATCTAGGTCTTCACCGAATAGTCTCCCACCATGAAAGGGAAATCCTGCTAAAAGCTTTTTGCAGGGTGCCTCTGCTGACCAGTTTTTTAGCCACAAAAGGCGACGCATATGAACCAACAGCAGAGATAAACGGGACGCCTGTTGAACGGAGTCCTTAATAGCATCTACTGCAAAGCAGAGAGCTCTTGGGAGGTCAGCCAATTCACGAGCTTGCTGAGCCGGTATGTCCCTTAATATCGGTTTAGTCTGATCCTTTAAAGCCTGACAAACGCCAATGGCTGCCACTGCTGGCTGAACCACGGCACCTACTGTGGTAAAAGAAGCCTTCAGTAGGGTCTCCAATTTTTTGTCGACTGGATCTTTAAACACCTGGACATTTTCCACCGGACAGGTCAGGAATTTATTTACGCAGGAAATGGCTGCGTCCACGGTAGGGAGTGCCCATTTCTTTGCAAATTCTTCTTCCATAGGATAGAGAATGGTGACCCTTTTAGGAGGGATAAAAATCCTATCAGGTCGAGCCCAATCCTGAAAAATCACGCTCTCCAGAAGGGGGTGAACCGGGAAAGACGCACCACTCAATGGTGCCTTCAAGGAACCTAAAGAGGATACCGCGGGGGCTAATTGTTCTGACACTGGAAGTTTAAAAGCAGTGCGAACCATATCCGTCAGAGACTGGATCCACAGACTCTCTGCTTGAGAAGCCAAAAAAAATGTCATCTATAGTGGAATCTTCAATGTCTGACCCGTCAGGACTCAGGTCCGCTTGATCCCCCTGTGGGTCCAATTCCTCCGAAGAGAGGACCTCTGCATCCGAACACACCGTTCTAGGTGACGGGGATCTAGCCCGTTTGCCACCCGGCAAAGAGCGGGCAATTAAAGCAGTTAACCTTTTCTCTAGCCCACCCAGGGTGGATTCTAGCATTTCTTCCGTAACATAAACGGGAATGGGTTGATTGGGGGCCGCCTCTGCCCCTAGCACCCTCAATGGCTCCTGCATGATGCTGTTCGGTGGTCTATCTGGTGAGGGTGGGACCACTGGAGCCTGGCCCAAATCCTCTGACCCCGTTGGAGACCCCTTTACTTTTTTGGCACCTTTTGCAGCCTTAGCTGGTCCTGATCCCTTGGGAGCCATTGCACAACCTTGAGACACCCCTACAGCCAACACCCAACTGTTGTAGCTAGAAGTGAAACATTAATAAGGACAGGCTATGGTAAAAAAAAAAATTTTTTTTTTTTTTTTTAATTTTCATACGCCTGAGAAGGCGGCAATACCGAGGAGAGTCCTGTGAGTATTGCCACACCAATGCCCGTTAGCTGGAGTCCAAGGTTGCACCGACTCAGATACTGCCAGATCTAAGGCTGAGTCCCTTTAAGAAAAAAAATCTTTTTTTTTTTTTTTTTTTTCTGGTCAGTCCAGACCTGAAGATCCACAAACCACCACTGGGTGTCACTGTTAGCCAGAAATGGCTCAGCTGCGTGCTCTGTGTCCTCACTCTCCACTGTTCTCAGGAGGGAATGACCAGCCAGGAAATCCTTTTTTTTTTTTTTTTTTTTATCTGAGACCTGACGCTGCTGGCCCGCCCCCCCCCCCCCCCCCCCACGCTGAAACCAACATGGAGGAAGCAGAGAGCAGAGGAGAAGCCTGGACCAGCGCTAGTAACACAGACACCCGGTAAGCCACTAATCTTTGTAGTGCACACATAGAGGAAGCTGTCCCCCTAGGCTTCCTAGGAAACAGGAGTTTTGTCAGCACTTCCTCTCTATACACGTGGGGCTGCAGTATCATGCTAACAGGCAAATCTGGGGGGAGTAGCAAAATACATATCTTTAAAAGCATATATATATCTACATGTTATCTGGGTAAACATTAGTACATCCCATCCTGCCTCAAAAGACATAGTGGAGATAGTGGCTGATGCACAAGCATACCATTAGCCAACCCAGAACCCCCAGGGGGATACCTACTGTCGAACCAAGTCCCGCAGGTTCCCTCTTACCTGCTCCACGCCGCAGGGTATTGCAAAATGCAAGAGGCCCAGCCTTCCCCCATCTCCGTGGGTATTGTCTTGGACCTTCAGGGACCGGGGTCCTGTGTTAAGGAACCCACACCCCTGGACCTATATAGCATCCTGGCATCAGTAGCGTTTAGTTCTTGGAAGAGACTAAGGCACTGGAGCCCAGAATCCAGCCCTCCAAGGAGAGGCATTATAGGCAAAACCCCACTCCAGCAGGGCCCGGGTACCGTACACCTTGGCTTTGAAGCACTTCAGGACGGATCCGGCTAGCTATCCTGGGTCCCGAGACCGCCGAGGGACAGCTAGACGTGACCAACACCTAAGACACTGGCGAAAAAACTGAAGCACTCCCAGTGGGAGGGGGTTATATAGGGAGGAAACTTCCTGTGAAATTGATTACACCAGTGTCCACACCTGAAGGTACCCATATAACCCAAGTGTAATGGCTATGCGCTCTGTGTCCCGTGATGTACGATAAAGAAAAGTATCGGTACTTGTACTCGGTTCTAAAAAAGTGGTATCGGGACAACCCTAATTGAAAGAAGCCATAAGAAGTCCCATTTGCAGTTTGTGAAAAGCCATGTGGGGGACACAGAAAACACATGGAAGAAGATGCTCTGGTCAGATGAGACCAAAATTGCTGTTCAGACGCTCTCTATCCAATCTGACAGAGCTTGAGCTATTTTTCAAAGAAGAATGGGCAAAATGTCACTCTCTAGATGTGCAAAGCTGGTAGAGACATCCCTAAAAAGACTTGCAGCTGTAATTTCAGTGAAAGGTAGTTCTACAAAGTATTGACTCAGGGGGACTGAATACAAATGCATGCTACACTTTTCACATATTTATTTGTAAAAAAAAAATTGGAAACCATTTATCATTTCCTTCCACTTCACAATTATGTGCACTTTATGTTGGTATTTCACATAAATTTCCAATAAAATACATTTAAGTTTTTGGTTGTAATATGACAAAATTTGAAATAAGGCTATTTTTTTTAATAAGTGTATTTTTAATAATGCAATTGAATCTGACAAATACACTATTAAATAAATGGCATTGCAAATCTCACTGCAGCCTGAAGATGGCAATGTTCACCTGACAGGGAAGCATCCAGTATGCATATGGTCACTAGTTGACATAGTAATGACATGAATGAGAATCAATTTTGTTGGTTCCCAAATGCCTAGTCGTTGATGGCCAGGGTTTACTCAATGTTTATGAAGGAATCCCCAGCACAGGACATTATGTTGGGTAAGATTAAATAAACAGATTGAGGGCTTAAAATGTTGGCTGGTTTCTAGAAAAGGGTATCCGCTTACCAGAGCTTTTTTTCTCAGAAAATAGGTGCAGGAACTCAACCACGACCCTGTTCAGATTTCAAACAGTAGAAGGGTCTTAACCACTTCAGGCCCGCGCTACCGTCGGATGATGGCAACAGCGGGGGCCTGAATATCCAACATGCCGTCATTTGACGGCATGTCATTCAGGCGTTCCCAGCGCGCGCTGTAGAGCACGCTGCGGGGAAGCCCTGTGTTGTCCGTGTCCCATTGGACACGGCCAATCACAGATCGCGGCGAACGGCCAATCAGAGTGGCCGTTTGCGATGCGATCTGTGGGCGAATGAGAGATGATCTCTCATAGATCATCTCTCATTGCCGTTTTACACAGAGACAGCGTCCTGTCTCTGGAGAGGAGGAGCCCGATCTGTGTTCCTTCCTACATAGGGACACAGATCGGTCACCCCCCCCAGTCACCCCCCCCCTCCCCCCACAGTTAGAACACACCTAGGATACACATTTAACCCCTTCCTCACCCCCTAGTGTTAACCCCTTCAATGCCAGTCACATTTATACTGTAATTAGTGCATATTTATAGCACTGATCGCAGTATAAATGTGAATGGCGCCAAAAATGTGTCAAAAGTGTCTGATGTGTCCGCCATAACGTCGCAGTACCAATAAAAATCGCAGATCGCCGCCATTTCTAGTAAAAAAAAAATAATAAAAAATAATAATTCTCTCCCCTATTTTGTAAGCGCTATAACTTTTGCGCAAACCAGTCGCTTATTGCGATTTTTTTTTTTTTTTTTTTTACCAAAAATATGTAGAAGAATACGTATCGCCCTAAACTGAGAAAAAAAAAAATGTTTTTTTTTTTAATTGGGATATTTATTATAGCAACAAGTAAAAAATATTGTATTTTCTTCAAAATTGTCGCTCTTTTTTGTTTATAGCGCAAAAAATAAAAACCGCACAGGCGATCAAATACCACCAAAAGAAAGCTCTACTTGTGGGGAAAAAAGGACGTACATTTTGTTTGGGAGCCACGTCGCGCAATTGTCAGTTAAAGCGACGCAGTGCCGGAAGCTGAAATTTTACCTGGGCAGGAGGGGGGTGTAAGTGCCCAGTATGCAAGTGGTTAAAGTGGCATTAAATACCAGGATTGCAATACATACAGAGTGCAGAGTTCAGGGGGTTTACACACAGAGTGCAGAGCTGTCACTTATAAACACAGAAACCAGACTTCTGTGTTTACAAGTGATTGTGGTGAGCAGACACCAAAGGGTCTGAGCCAGAGGTGGTGGAACTGAGTTCCCCAAAGTTCCCCCTGAAAAAAAGCCATGCCGCTTACATTCATTTTTGTAGGGCCCTGTAATGTTTATTTTTATTACTGCACACATTTTTTATTTTTTATTATTTTGCATTTAGCTTTGCGATGCAAAATACATGAACAACTCCATGTGATATTGTGCAATTTAACACATATGCATTCTAACACACAAGTTTAAAAAGGACTTGATGTTTAGAAAAATAATTGAACTGCTAATTTTCATCATACGCATATTCAGGGAAATGTATAATATAATAATACAGTGCCTTGCAAAAGTATTTTTTGTGTTTTGTTGCCTCACAACCTGGAATTAAAGGATTTGTAAAGGATTTTTTTTTATCTTAATAGCTTACTTTACCTTAATGCAGTGCTGTTTTCATGTCCTCATTGTTCGTTTTTGCTCTCAAGTTGCTGTAATTCTTCTCTGATCTCCACACTTCCTGGTTGTCTTTTTCCTGATAACCACAGTACGGGGAGCTTTTCCCTCTGTGGTCACTAATCGAGGAGGTGTGATTACTTTGTGTCTAAAACCCCTCAGCACCAATCAGTTTTGTTTTCCAAAGCATCACTGCCCTGTATTGGCTCTGTGACTCTGTACAGCACAGACAGGAAACATACAAAAACTAAACTAGAAACTACAGGTACATTATATGATTAATTTTTATCTATTTTCAATCGTTTTTAAAAGGAATCAGTTAACTATTATTTCTCTATACCCTGTAAACAGTAATTTCAGCATAAACATTTTTTTTTATTTACAACTCCTTTTACATGGATTGTTTGAGGATTTGCATCATTTAATTTACAGAACATGCCTACAACTTTGAAGATTTATTTTTTTTCATTGTGAAGCAAACAACAAATAGGACAAAATACCAAAAAAATCAATGTGCCTAACTATTTATCCCCCCTAAAGTCAATACTCTGATCCATCAAATATAATTCAGATTAAAAAATAAATAAAAAATTGATGAAATAAAGGCTGTAATGTAACAAAATAGGTAAAAAGCCAAGGGGGGGGGGGGGTGAATACTTTTGCAAGGCACTGTGTGTGTGTGTAACTCCTATGCCCTCTACACACGATCCTGCCAGGTTTTTCTGATGGAATTCCGCTCAAGCTTTCTTGCATACACACAGTTACACCAAATTCCGACTGTCAAAAACACGGTGACATACACGTACGACGAGCCGAGAAAAATTAAGTTCAATGCTTCCGAGCATGCGTCCACTTGATTCTGAGCATGCATGTTTTTTTCTTTGTCGGAGTTCCATACAGAAGAACGGAATTTCCAATAGAAAAAGTCCGATGCGGCATACACACGGTCGGAATATCCGATGAAAAATTTCCGTCAGACTTTTTTCATCGGAAATTCCGATCGTGTGTATGAGGCATAAGTGAACATTTTTTGCCATTTATACATGCATTCTATAACTTCAGAGCAGCAGAAAGTGAGTGCTGCTTTAGAATCAGATTACATACTGCTTGTTCATTCTGAGTGCACCTTTTTTACTCCACTTGGCAAAACACTGTGAAGGAATGGCAGTTAAAAATTATAGAACTTGTTATATAGCCCAGTGTCTGTTATATACAATTTTAGCGCTGATCCCATCTGGTCTTTCCGGGCTCCGTTATATACAGTCCTGGGACTATCCCATATCATCTGCCTTGTAGCGAACAACATTAATGCATACTATTTACTTTCTAGTACATCCCTTGGGAAGTCCTATTGAGGTGCTCCTTCCTCAACCGCTCTCTCGCTCTTCCTCTCTTTCTACTTTTTTGCTTTTCTTAGGCTGTAGTTCCTGTGAGCATATTTAGCGCCTACTACAGTGATTTCCATCTTCCACATGGTTTGGCTGGGCATGACCTGTGCACACCCTCATTGGGTCAAACTGGATAAATGTAACTATGCAAAAATAGCCATACCTGGAGTTCAGCTTTAATGATCATATACTGCTTTTATATTGAATACACTACTAAATTTGGTACGTTGTACCAAACTCTTTACTACAATATGCTGTTACTTGGGGAGAGGCAACAGTTATGGTTGTTTTAGCATATCACAACCCATATTATGTAAATGTATTGCAAGCCAATTGGAGCTTGGCAGCAGTTTGTTAATTAAATAAAGCAACATTTTCCTGAATTCTGACCATTTTTCGGAATAATGTTACCATTTTCAAGAGTTATTTGCAGAATTCTGAGCTTCTAAGTACATGCAGGATTCTACCACAGTGTTATGCCACGTACACACGATCATTTTTCGGCATTAAAAAAAACGTTGTTTAAAAAAAATGTCATTTAAAATGATGGTGTGTGGGCTTCACATCATTTTTCGGGTTCTGAAAAACAAAATTTTTTTTTTTCCGAACATGCTGCATTTTTTAACGATGTTTTAAACAATGTAGTTTTTCGGGTTGTAAAAAATGGTCGTGTGTGGGCTAAAACAATGTTAAAAACCTGCGTATGCTCAGAAGCAAGTTATGAGATGGAGCGCTCGTTCTGGTAAAATTACCATTCATAATGGAGTAAGCACATTCATCACGCTGTAACAGACAGAAAAGCGCGAATCGTCTTTTACTAACACGGAATCAGCTAAAGTAGCCCAATGGGTGGCGTCATCCGCATGGAACTTCCCCTTTATAGTGCCGTCATACGTGTTGTACGTCACCGCGCTTTGCTAGAGCATTTTTTAAAAACGATGGTGTGTGGGCAACGTCGTTTTAATGATAAAGTTGGGAAAAGTTTTTTTTTTTAATGCTGAAAAATGATCGTGTGTACGCGGCATTAGATTTAGATTCCTGTACTGTAGTTCTACAAGAAGGTTCATTTTTTCCCCCCGGATTAAAAAAGGATATTGGCATCAATTCACAAACAAGCATGAGTTATTTTACATGTTTATTTTGCTTGGAAATGTTCAACTCACAAATATAAATGTCAGCATTTAACCACTAGAAACCTGTCTCTAATGATTTGGTTCACATATGTCCGGCCATGGTTTCGGTGCGATTTTTAAAAGGAATCCAATGCGGTTTTGTTCACCGATTCAGGAAATTGCACCTGAACCGGACTGAAAAACATACATGACTCTTTAATAATGGACTGCAGCCGGCCCGGACAGTTGTGCTCATAAGTTTACATACCCTGGCAGAATTTATGATTTCTTGGCCATTTTTCAGAGAATATGAATAACACAAAAACTTTTTTTTCCACTCGTGGTTAGTGTTTAGCTGAGGCCATTTATTATCAATCAACTGCATTTACTCTTTTTAATTCATAATGGCAACAGAAACTACCCAAATGACTCTGATCAAAAGTTTACATACCCCAGTTCTTAATACCGTGTATTGCCCCCCTTTAACATCAATGACAGCTTGAAGTATTTTGTGGATGAGGCTTTTTATCTTCTCAGATGGTAAAGCTGCCCATTCCTCTTGACAAAAAGCCTCCAGTTCCTGTAAATTCTTGGGCTGTCTTGCATGAACGGTACATTTGAGATCTCCCCAGAGGGGCTCAATGATATTGAGGTCAGGAGACCATGGGTGGAAGAAAAGTTTTTGTGTTATCATTCATAATCTCTGCAAAATGGTCAAGAAATCATAAATTCTGCTAGGGTATGTAAACTTATGAGCACAACTGTATGTGAACTGGCTCTATAGAAAACCGGTTCACATGTCACGCGAATCGGATGCGGGTCAAAACTTATATATGTGAACCGAGTCTGATTTAAACTTTTTGTCATCACCTCAAAAGGCTTTTCTGCCTGTCTGATATAAAAGCTTGATGTCAATGCCAGCCACAATGGCATCAAAAATCTGTGCGTCTTTTGTTAGTGGACTTTTTAGGTACATAATGCCACAAAAGAAATTACGTTTATGCAAGCAATACAGCATATACCAGGGATCCTCAAACTACGGCCCTCCAGCTGTTGTGGAACTACACATCCCATGAGGCATTGCAAAACTCTGACATTCACAGACATGACAAAGCATGATGGGAATTGTAGTTCCTGAACAGCTGGAGGGCCGTAGTTTGAGGACCCCTGGCATATACAATACAGCATATTAACAGAAACTTTCCGGACTAGAAAAAAAGTAATCAAAAAGCTAGCAAACAGCTTCTTAGAAGTATTAAGATTTTTAAGGCTTCTTGCAATTGCCGGCTAATATCTCATCCACATCCAACACCTTGATAATTTGTTACAAAGTAGCAACAAAAGAGCAGAGATATTTACAGGTATTTTCCAATTTTTGAGCATAGTTCTCTTTTAAGCGATGTCTAAACCTTTGGCTTCTGAAACCTTACTTTTTAGGTGCATTAGCAACGAGAGAGCAAATAAAAAATCTCAATAACCATAAGATTTGAAGCTGTGCTGAGTAATGTAAAACCATGGAATATTTTTATATAAATCTTTTTTTTTTTATTGTTTGTTTTTTAGGTCATCCAAATATGGGTGGGCCAATGCAGAGAATGAGCGGCCCCAGGGGAATGGTTCCTCTTGGTCCACAGGTATGTCTTATTTTAGTAGTAACTAACCGCTGTTAAATAAAGCAGAATTTGTCTCGTTCAGCAGGGACCGGTTGAATTTTGATCAGTGTTTGGCACTTGACAGAAGTCGATCATATGATTAACTTCTGTCAAAGGGACGTGTTTTCCTCGACCAGCAGCTGCAGCCATTGATCATTGTATTCTGACAGCGGATACAATAAAGGGGGAAATTCCTTCATCCATCTCATTTGTTCACCTGCTGAACAAAAAAAGACAAAAACTGTGTATGGCCAGCTGTAGGCCAAACTGTGTATAGTGTGATTGCAATTAGATAATCACCTTTAAGGATGCCTCCTCTTTCATCCAAAGTTATTTGCATGGTATTCTTAAATGTATAAGGTACAGTCAGTGACATGTATAGATCTATGTTCATAATGCAATGTATGTCCACTGCCATTTACAATACTGATCTGAGCTATCTAGGAGTAGTACCACTGAATTATGTTGTAGCAGTCCAGGGCAGCAGAAATACTTAAACATAAGAACAAAAATACAGGCAACTATGGGAATCTACTGTAATATTTATTCTAACATGACCATATAATAGAAGCAATGGCTAACACGTTTCGGCAAAAGCCGAAGTAAAAAGATAACGTAGTCCACGCCCACTAATTAGATTATGTCAATAATTGGGATAAACACGAGCCACTGCTGCAGGTGTGTGGTTCTCAAGAAGTGGTAACTTACAAAACTTGTCATAACATTGATCACTGGGAAAGAAATAAGGATCTATATAGAAAATAAACACAATAAATACAATTTATTGTTTAAAACGCAAGAAAAGTATATGGCAGTATACTAAAAACCGGAGAAAAAGATCAACATCATAACGGAAATTCATTCCTGATGGTACTCTGGTCTGAAGGTTAAAAATCCACCATCGAGAAGCCTACAATGTAGATCACCCCCATGGGATGAGTTCTTAAACCTTTCCAGACCATAGAAGGCAAACATAGACATATTACCTGCATGGATATGCTTAAAGTGATTGGACACTTTGGATAGTCCCTTATCAGAGGGATATGATGCCCCATGATAATAATCACTTATTTGTGTCCTCAAAGGTCTTGTAGTGCAACCTACATATTGTAAATTACAGGAGGTGCACGCCACTGAATAGACCACATTACTGGTTGCACAATTAATGTAATCTTGTATTATAAAATCATTGCCAATGGAACAAGACCTGACTACTTTAGATTTTTTAGAGTGTTTGTGACAGAAGCAATAAGATCCTGTGGTACGTAACCTTGAGATTCCTGATTGGTACAGACTGGGGGAAAGAATGCCACCCAAAGTATTGGCCAACCAACTGCTAAACCTTCAACCGGCTTCTATAACAGGTGTTAGATCCTTGTCTGTTGACAGAATGGGTGCCCTTTTTCAAAATAATATTTTTAATCAAGTTGTGACAAAGGTAATGGGACTGCCCTCTCTAGCTGTATTCTTCTTACATTGTTTTAGGAGGGTAGCTCTATCCCTACCTTTGGTCACACATATCGCTCTATGAATATCTCTTTGCTTGTACCTGCGTGCCAAGCGTCTAGAAGTCACTACATTACATTCCTCAGACAAACTTTCTATTGTTGAGCAATTCTGCCTTGCCCTGATGCACTCACCTACTGGGACTGACCGTATTGTGTGTGCCGGGTGGCAACTAGTAGCCAATAACCATGAATTGAAAGCATACTCCTTACGGTAAGTCCTAGTATGGACGGTCCCATTATTATTGGAACCCTCTAAAAGATTTACA
Source organism: Rana kukunoris (assembly GCA_029574335.1). NCBI lineage: Eukaryota > Metazoa > Chordata > Amphibia > Anura > Ranidae > Rana > Rana kukunoris. The sequence goes on along the minus strand of CM056049.1, from coordinate 112,165,159 downwards.
CTTTACACTAATTTATAAAGCTAAATAATAAATTGAGAAAGTTATTGTTGATGTAAGTAACAAAAAGGCACAATGTCTGCAGGGGCACCTACCCATACTAGAAGCAGGTCGACTATGTAACAACCATATCATTTGATACAATACCACAAAGGGATTGGAGGGGGAAAGGGGAAAGGCTTAACCAAGAAGGAACAATCTAGACAACATTTTCTCTCCTCCCTGCACTCACAAGAGCAGTAAGGAAATACAGACTGTAGCTCTTGTTTTTCTGACATAACTGGGTATTTTGCGGTAATGTTGTGCCTTACTGCTAAGGGGCTAATGCCGTCATATTAATAACTAATTTAGTGCTGCTTTTGTATACATTATATGACAAAAGAACCTTGGTGTAGAAAGCTAAATTCTCATTCTAGTGTTTGCTTCTTTAAAAGGCTGTATCACTCCTCTTTCTACTGTACTAGGACTCTAGGATACCAGTTTCAGTTAAATACCTTAGACATAATATAGTGTATTAAAGTGTTACTAAACCCAGGACCCTCCATTCACTATATCTGGTCTCCCAGAGTACACAGAACATGGAAATGCAATCGGTTTAGTGAATCTAAGCTAAATACCTTTTCTTATCAGCAGTATATAGCAGTCTTGGGACTGTGTCTGGTTAAAGCTTGTAGTAGGAGTTTTCATTCTCCTCTGACTCCTATGAGGCTGCAAAACCCCTGACCCCCCCCCCCCCCCCCCCAGACTTTTTACAAAGTGTGGAGGATTAACCCCTTAGGTTTCATGGTGAGTATAACGAGCATGCTTTACTGCATATACTGACTGAGTTTACTGTTGTGGGTTTAGTACACTTTACGCATCAGAGTTTGCATCTTCTGCTATTTTCAATATGTGACACTGGTAATGTCAGACATCAACGTGGGATGGTTCCTCAGTACGCATTCAGCACAAGCTTCCTAACTACAGTGTCTATAATTTTCTGCTGTTAGTTCTGTGTGTTTAGCCACTGTCCAGATGACTATTTCTGGGCTGTCATTAATTTGTTCTCCTTTGTTTCTCCTTTCCTCTCTGGTTTTGTTTTTGTGGTAGTCTGACCATTGGTTATCATTACAGAGCTACGGAGGAGGAATGCGACCACCTCTCAATGCTCTTGGTGGTCCAGGAATGCCTGGAATGAACATGTAAGTAGTGATCTCAAATGCCCATGGCCTAATTGGCATTCTGCTTTATCTTTTAACATTGCATAGTTTTGGTAGTCTAAAGAAGGTTGTGTAGAGACCGTACAATTATATTGTATGACTAGCTTAATAGTGTCACTCCTCATGCTGCAGTAATGGATAATGGGTCTGTAGCATCGTTCATAATATAAACAAACACTTTTTTTTAGGGTGATTGAATCCAATGGATAACTCGGCACACCTGCATGCTGCAAGCTCTGTTGTGGGTGGTCTTGAAGCTCCTACCAAGATCACCAACAGTAGGGGGATTTTTTCATAACAGTGCCTAAAAAATTTGTCTTAGGCCGAGTACACAGGAGGAGACATGTCTGCTGAAACTGGTCCGCAGACCAGTTTCAGCGGACATGTTCGATCGTGTGTACGGCCTAGCGGACAGGTTTCCAGCGGACAAAAGTTTCTAAACATGCTTAGAAACTTGTCCGCTGGAAATCTGTCCGTCGGACATGTCCGATGGTTAGTACGCCCAACCATCGGACCGAAATCCCACACATGCGTCGAATTGATTCGATGCATGCGTGGAAGCATTGAACTTCCTTGTTTGAGCACGTTGGTGTGTTATACGTCACCGGGTTCTCTGTCCACAGGGATTTTGGTCTGATGGTGTGTACACACATCAGACCAAAAGATCCCTTCCGACGTGTCCGATGAAAACAGTCCGTCGGGCCTGTCTCATCGGACATGTCTCCTCGTGTGTACGCAGCCTAAAAGTAAAACTAAAAGGCACAACTTTTTTGGATAGGGATTAGAACACCTGTCAGTTTTTATTGCTGTCTTTGCCCCCATTAGGAGCCTCACCTTCTCTATTTGTCCTGTTTACTATTATTATTGAAAGCGAAAGTAAAAGAAAACCCCCAAATTTGGGTTGTCCCCAGAAAAGTAACAGAGGGGAACTCTTCCAATGGTAATACTAGTTCCAGTGACCTGGGGGTCCCCAAAGATTTCCCTTTAATTTCTGGGTATTTCTTCTCACTTCCTGTTTGGCATTGACACAGGAAGTAAAGGTAAATCGCTGTAATGTGAAAAAAAAAAAAGTTTTGCTTATAGTTCTACTTGAACCGCATAAACTCACCAGCCTCTTCCAATAACAGAAATGTTAGTTTTGCGTGGATGGATCCTTTCAATCTTTTTTTTTCTTTTTTATATAATATATTTAGGTAATGTTAAAATATTTGTGAGGACACCAGTAATGAGATCTCCTCACCATAGTTGCCAGCTTTACAAACCCTTCTTCCTCCAGTCTTATTTATCATTATGAAAGCCAGAGGTTCTTTAACTTACAAACCTTTTTCAAGACCTAAAATATCTGTTTTGGATGGTCTGACCCCTTAAACTGCAGATTTTTTGTTATTTGCAGCAGTAATGATAACTTTTTTTTGTGATAATGAAATCTCATAATAATTTTGATACTGCTGAAGGTTTGCTATCTTCACACTTTGAATTTGACACTTGAAATCCAGGAATGGTGCCAGAGCTAGGTTCTATTGCTGGAATAATGCACAAAAGGTTAATTTTCTGCTGTCATGAATGAGCTCGTAGTTGAAGAGGAGTGCAGAAGGAATCGTACGCATGTCTATACTTGATGAATTGCCTCTAGAATGACATGATGGGACAGGATATTAAATGTAATGTATGCCTAGCAAATCATTTTCCTTGGGAATGAGGTGTTTTATGATGTGGGAATTGAGCAGGCTTTGGTTCCATATATGACCTGATGTGTCTGAAGACTGGAAATGTATTCTTGTTCATTTATTTCTTAGGGGACCTGGAGGTGGAAGACCGTGGCCCAACCCTGGCAATGCAAATTCAGTAAGGATACCTATTATCTTATTAAACATTGATTATACCCGTGCTGGTTCTAGACCGATCTGCTTTATTTGCTGTAAAAAGTTGCATGTCTAAAAAAAAGTAAGCCTGAATTGTGGAAAATGTGCCAGAAAAGTCAAGAGGACAAAGGACTAATCACCAGTATTATCTGTGGGCTCCTACAAATGATAATTTTCCAGTATTGACTTACCAAACCATGCTCTACACCAGTGGTGCCAGATGCGGCCCTTTGCTTGCCTTTATCTGGCCCTTGGGGCACTTATCCTCCTACTGATTCAAGACACTGTTCTGCCAACTGACATCAACAATGGGGCACTGTTTCTCCCAATGATACCAACAATGGGACACTATTCTTCCCAATAATAACAAAGATGGGGCAATTTTCTTTCCCCTCATACCATATGTGGCGATGTTTACTCCCACTGATGCCAGGAAGATTTCCATTCCCACTGGCCACAGTCTGGCCCCCATGAAGTCTAAAGGACAATAAACTGGCCCTTTGTTTAGAAAGTTTGGAGGCCCCTGCTCTACACTTTGGGGTTGATTTACTAAAACTGGAGAGTGCAAAATCTGGTGCAGCTCTGCATAGAAACCATTTGGCTTCCAGGTTTTTTGTCAAACCTTAATTGAACAAGCTGAAGTTAGAAGATAATTGGCTACCATGCACACCTGCAGATTTTACACTCTCCAGTTTTAGTAAATCAACCCCACTGTCTCTCTGGGGGTGTTCTCTTGGTAGAGGAGAGGGGCTCTGCTTCCTCATGTCAGATGACTGGTGATGTGATAACTTGTGAAGTAATCATCACTAACACAGGAGAGGTTCAGAAAGCACAGTATTGTAGAATAAATGAAGCAGAAGCAGGTAGATTCTCGCTCACAACTTTCTCTCCAGCAAGGAGAATTGTAAGCAGCACATTGGTGACATCACTAAACACACCCTTGCCCAAAATCTTGTTAAACTAGCAGGCAGAGGTTGGTTACACCATAGATATACAACTATGAGGCTGTAGGCATAGGGGTCATTTGCCTGAAAGTGCATGTCTATATTTAAGGAGAAATTCAAGGCAAAAAGGTAAATCTTTCCATCTACTGCATAGGCACAATTTTATTTTTAATTTCTGTGTGTTCTCTATAAAATAGCAAATCTTTTTTTTTTTTTTTGGCCCCTTTTTAACATCGATAATGAGAATAAAAAGTCACACAGTTGCCTGCTTTTTGTATCTGTTTTCATCCTGACATTCAGCACCCATATTCCAAATCTCTGAGACTTCTAGTATTGTTATATTGTAAATGGCCCTTAATTCAGGTCTTTACAAATAATGCTTAACCACTTAAGGACCGGCGCATGTACATATACGTCGGCAGAATGGCACGTACAGGCACATTGGCGTACCTATACGTCCCTGCCTTGACGCGGGTCGGGGGTCCGATCTGACCCCCTCCCCGGTACATGCGCCGGTCCTGGTGGATTCAGGAGCGATCAGTGATGAGGGGGCGGCTGTTCGTTTTTGTCCGCCCCTCCGGATCGCTCCCAGCCAATGACAGTGCGCCACCCGCCCTCTTCCTGTGTAAACACAGGAAGGGGGAAGTGATGTCAGCTCTCCACTCGGCGGTATTTTCAACCGCCGCTGAGGAGTGAAGACATCACTAGTAAGTCTGCACAACACTATACTGACACCAGCACACATAGGCACATTTAATTCCCCCCGATCGCCCCCACCCCCCTGTCACAGTGTCACTGAATGCAGTGATAATATATGTACTGATCACTGCATTTAGTGTCAGTGTGACAGGCAGTCAGTGTTAGGTCCAGGGTAGCCCCCGTACCCCCCCTAACAAAGTTTTAACCCCTTGATCACCGCCCTAGTTAACCCTTTCACTCCCTATTGCCAGTGTCACTATGCGATCATTTTTCTGATCGCTGTATTAGTGTCACTGTTGCCGCTAGGGAGCTATTTTTTTTTTTTGCATTTTTTTTTTTTTTTACTAAAGACATGTGGCTGAATACATTTTGGCCTAAATGTTTGACTACATTTTAGTTTATTAAAAAAAAATTATAACAAAAAGTAAAAAATATTGTTGTTTTTTTTTCAAAAATGTCACTCTATTTTTGTTTATAGCACAAAAAATTTAAATTGCAGAGGTGATCAAATACCATCAAAAGAAAGCTCTATTTGTGGGAAGAAAAGGACGCGTCGCACGACCGCGCAATTGTCTGTTAAAGCGACGCAGTGCCGAATTGTAAAAATGCCTCTGGGCATTTAGCAGCATATTGGTCCGGGTCTTAAGTGGTTAAAGAGAGATTCCCAAAATGATTAAAAAAAATTAAAATAAACACCACTGTTCTAGCCTTCCCATCCTTAAACACTTACCTGTCACCGATCCAGCACTGTCCCTGCTGCAGCACCACTTCTGTTGCTTCCTGGTCGCACAGGAGACACTGAGAGCAGCAGGAAACATAGGTCCTTGCTGCTGTCAGTCAAACTCCTGCGAGGAGGGAATGGGGGGTGTGGCTTACCAGCGCTAGACGCATACAGCCCAGCTTGGGAGAGCAAGCGCACGGGTGCCTCCATAGCACATGGTTTGCTAAGGAGGCACCTGGAAGGAGGATTAACAGCCAGCGCCAGCAGGGGACTGCCAAAGAGGAGGTAAGGGACCCCTCTGTGCAATGTTGTTTTACTGAGCATGTAGGAATAACCTCTTTTATTTGGGTATAAACTCTTTTATTAAAAAAAGGGGTCTTTAATATCACTTTAAGTGTTCCAGTCCACAACCCGCTGTAGTTTTTAGACAGCTATTGTAGGTTGCATAGCCATTCTGAAGCATGGGGAAAAGCATCCTAAATAGGACGAATATCCAGATTAAAAGTAGGCTCAGTGCACAATTTGACACAGTTGCAATGGACACTGGCTAGTATTTATGAATTACTGATTTAGGGTGGTCATAGATGGATAGAATTTCAAGCTAACATTCTTAGGAAAATTAGTAGAAAATTCTCAGAACATTTGAATGTTGTTCAAAAGATTTTGTTTGATTGTTGCAATGAATGGACTTTTCTTTTCCTAAGAATTTTTGTTTGCAGTTGTATCCATCTTTGTCCACCTCAACTTCACTTGTAAGCACTTGACACTGACTAAAATAAAACGGCATTGGATTTCATTGTGTCTCTATGCATCGCTTTTTTTTTTTTATTTGTTTTAGGTAGCAAGCAATGTTACAAACATTTTCAGGTTTTTATTGCTTTTTTTTGTCCATTTAACTGGCAAATTGTTCTTCTCTTTCCCAGGATTGGGAGTAATGGAAAATCTCCAATGGGAACAAACCATTAGGCCCCGTACACACGACCAAGCTTCTCGGCAGAATCCAGCGAGAAGCTCGCTGGGAGACATATTCTGGCGAGAAGCTCGATCGTGTGTACACTCTTGACGAGCGTCCCGTTGGGAAGCTCGTCAAGCCAAAAAAGAGAGCATGCTCTCTTTTTTCTCGTTGTTCAATGAGGACTTTGGCTCGACGAGCTTTTTCGACCGCTCATCGGGAACCTCGTCGGGCGGAACGATGGGTTTAGCCCGACGAGGTTCTCGGACGTGTGTACGCAGCCTCAGAGAAAAAACACTTTTTTCTTCTTTCTTAAATCGGAACTAAACCCATCATTTTAAAAAACAGTTATATTCCCGACATGCCGTGAATGCTAATGCCGCGTACACACGATCATTTTTCGGTATGAAAAAAATGTTGTTTTGAAAAAATGTCATTTAAAATGACGGGTTCTGAAAAATAACAAAATTATTTTTTCGAACATGCTGCATTTTTTAACAATGTTTTAAACTGTCGTTTTCTGGGTTGTAAAAAATGTTCGTGTGTGGGCTAAAACTACGTTAAAAACCCACGCATGCTCAGAAGCAAGTTATGAGACGGGAGTGCTCGTTCTGGTAAAACTACCGTTCATAATGGAATAAGCACATTCATCACACTGTAACAGACAGAAAAGCGGAAATCGTCTTTTACTAACACGGAATCAGCTAAAACAGCCCCAAGGGTGGCGTCATCCGCATGGAACTTCCCCTTTATAGTGCCGTCGTACGTGTTGTACGTCACTGCGCTTTGCTAGAGCATTTTTTTTTAAACAATGATGTGTGGGCAAGGGTGTTTTAATGATGAAGTTGGAAAAACATCGTTTTTTCTACATGCCGAAAAATGATCGTGTGTACTGTCACAATGGCTCGTGCTCTCAACCAAACTGTCAAACGATGGAATGGCTGGTGTCATAATTGATCACATGTGCAACACTATGGCAGTTGCAGATCAAATAGAGGCCAAGATGGCAGCTTCCATGGCTGAAAAGTATAGGAGGATTTAGTTACGCTTTAAAGTGGATGTAAACACAATTTTTTTTTTTTGCTGTCACAATGTAGAGTAAAATATTTCCTATCATCTGTGCCCAGTCTTTCCACACAGAGTTAATCCAGCTCTGAGCAATCCTCTTTTATTGTTCAGTGAGATAAAACAGACTTACAGAGAAAAACCTTAGTCCGTTCCGCCCCCTTGCTGTGAGTGGCAGGTTATTTACATATCTCATGCACTAGCTTGGAGACGGGCATTATTTTTTAATTCCCACCCCCACTCCTTTTCTGAAGTCATGTGGTTACTTTTCTGGATTTTGACTGGATGTTACTGATCATAGCAGAATTCAGTGTAAGGAATACATGGGACAAAATGTATGTTGACAAGGGGAGTGTAGAGGTGGGCAGGGAGTCTACTTAAATCACGACTCCACCCACCGAGCTCCAGACAACAGATCCACCCACAGAATCTGCAGTTTTTCAGTTCTTATAACAGACAGAGGGGAGACATTTGACAGGCAAGGATACATGCAGAAGGCATCTATATCCTTATAGATCAGCACTATGGCAGTAGTTTAGAAAGGATGAGAGTGCGTTTACATCCACTTTAAGCGTTATTTTTACCTTCATTCTTTTCTGGACATGTCTTCAATCATACATACATAAAAGCTACTCCTGCTTTTATACATTTAAGCCAATGAGCATTTAATATTTAGGCACTACACACAGAACTAATCTGTCTAACAAGAAGAATATGTCTTGCAAACAACATTATACAAAAAGGAAACCAATCGATAGATGTTGTCTGAGCAATAAAAGAGTAACTTTGATTTTTATTTGCTTTCAGATACCTTACTCATCTGCATCTCCCGGGAATTATGTAGTAAGTTCATCTGGTGCTGTTTGCTCATTGGAATTGATGTTACATTTTATTTAGTCAAAGAAATACTTATCCAGATGTTAAGAGGAGCCCTTGTGTATTGTATGCACAGTGAACATCTGAGCCATGTTCGGCTGTTTTGTCTGTCGTTTAATATGCATATGTTGATATTCGTTTGAAGAACCGTTACCAATCTGTGCACAGATGCAGGGAGAGCCAGGCTTAGCTACATAATACAATCTACCGCAATAAGTGCGACTGTTAAAAGGTACTTCAGAATCATTTGCAGCAATGAGGTATTCCGAATCTGAAGAGTCTAATGTGGTCAGTTTATTGGAACCAGTAAATGTACTGGCACATAATCCTCAAAAACAAACCATACATGTTTATGCCCATAGGATCATTGCTTCCACTTGTATACATTTTAAATCTGTTTTCATCACACTAAGTAATGTGAAGTCACAAGGTAAAACATGAAAAATCCAAACTAAGTTTCTAGCGGTAAAGAAAATATTTGAAGAAACAGACAAAAGGGGCATTCATGAACCTTGGGCAGGCTGAAAGCATGGTTGTTTCTGGGTTTCATGTATTTGTTTCCAAAGTGCATATTTATTATTAGTAAAATAAGAGGGATAAGTAAATGCCAAAATAGTTTTCTAGATGAGTAAAGCGTTTTTTATCATGCAAGAACTTTTCCTAAGAACATTTAAGCCCTAACCTGACCAATAATTTATTACCAGTGTCTTATGCAGGGAAAAGCAACGGGTCCATTTTAATGGCAGCCCCACTTCTTTCTCAAAGCTGGTTCATTCAGCTGCCAGGAGTGAAGAGAGGCAGCCCTTTGTAATGCCCAGAACGTGACTTACACAGGGCTGAGGATTCCTTCTCTGTCCCCATGTCAGTGAGTGCCTGAGTGGGGAGTCATTAAGCACCAGCACTGCCATGTAAGAGGAAGGAGGGCGAATCATTTTCTCCCAATACTTGAACATTTTCCCCGCTCTCGCCACCAAATACAGCACAGGGGGAGAGGAAAGGGCAATAACATTCAGCTGGTGGGGCTGCTGTTTAGTGAACATATAACTTTAGCCTAGGTTCACATTTGTGTGCATTCAAATCAATGGGCTGCTGTATCCGTGGGAAAAACAGGGAAAGAAGTCCCTGACCCTTCTAAAGACATGCATGTGAGGATGCTTTGAGGTGTCTGGTAGTCCATTGTGTCTTCCTGTCAGTGTGGTGTATCTGACTGCCCATACAAGGTACAAGCAGACAGATACACTAACAAGTCTGCAGGAGTCGATGCTTTACAGGCTCCAAGTAAACAAAATAATAAATGCACATTTTTTTACCTGAAAAAAGATGTGCATTTATATTTTTTTTAAAGGGTGAACTTTAATTGCCAGCCATCATATCGCTTGTATTTTCCTGTATTACATATAACTGCAGGCACTGACTTGTTTTTTGTCTCCTCTGCAGGGTCCTCCTGGTGGTGGTGGTCCGCCTGGCACACCCATTATGCCCAGCCCTGCAGGTACAGTTATTACATCTGACCTTAGGAAAAAAACAGAAAAGATATCGTCTGTTCAGGTCAATTTTGTGACAAAAAAAGCAAAGCTAACATCAATTCAACTGCTGAAGGCAACAAAACCACATAGAAGATATATTAAAATAGGGGGAAACTAATGTGCTATTTCTGGCAATGATACTTTTATGTATAGACCAAATATTTTCTTTGCTCTTATAAAAAAAAAATTCTTATGGTTTAACCTGGCCATTTTTTTTCGATACGGCGCTGCATCGCTTTAATTGACAATTGCGTGGTCGTGTGACGCTGTACCCAAACAAAATTGTGCTATACATAGCCACTGATTACTGTGTAAATGTTATTGGCAGGGAAGGGGTTAACACTAGGGGCAATCAAGGGGTTAATTGTGCCACCTAGGGAGTGATTCTTACTGTGGGGGATGGGACTGCCTGGGTAAGGAGACAGATGGTTGTTCCCAAGCATTAGGAATAGCAGATCGGTCTCCCCACCCCTGAGGCCGCGTACACACGATCAAATCTATCTGCTGGAAACGGTCGGCCCAACCGTCCCAGCAGACAGATTCAACCGTGTGTACGGGCGAGCCGACGGATTTGGCCACCCGACAGATTTCAAAGCATGCTTTGAAATCTGTCAGCTGGGAACCCGTCCGCCCGACATGTCTGCTGGTTAGTACGCTAACCAGCAGACATGTCTTCTCGCACACACGCCGAATGGTTTTGACGCATACGCTGAAGTTTTTTACCTCCTGGTGCGGTGACGTGGCGGCGTCAACGTCACTGCCACGTCAGCGCGCCGTCTGGCAGAACGACATGAACGATTTGAACAAATCTGTCTGCTCGTGTGTACGCGGCCTGACAGAATGGAGATCTGTCTGTTTACATTCTCAGGAACAATCACGGTCACTGATCACTCAGTTCTCCCCCTCCGCTCTAAGCAGAGAGCGGTCACTACAAATCACCGACTCTCTGCTCTGGCCCTCCAGTGCTCACTGGAGCGCTCATCTGTGGAGGGGCGGGAGGGACTAACTCAGGAAATCAGCGTGAGTTGTCACTACAAGTCACAGACTCTCTGCTCTGGCCCTCCAGTGCTCACTGGAGCGCTCGTCTGTGGAGGGGCGGGAGAGACTAACTAAGGCAATCAGTGTACTGCTGAGAGGCTTAGCCAGATGTCGGTCCAGGCATCTGGGTAGATCCCCACCATATGGTCAGGATCTTTCCTGAGCCTGAACCAAGTTGACGACTGAGTGATGCCTTCCAACAGTAGACTTTAGCCAGTTGTTGGCTGAAAACGGTTCACAGAATGAACTGCACTCCGGTGCCCTACATGAAAGGTATAGCCAAAACAGCTTTGGCTCCACTTCTCCTTTAAAAAATAAGAAAATGGTAAACGTAATACTAAAATGATGGCCAGATAAACATTACTTGCATATTTGTAATATTTTATTTGCCCTTGGCAGATTCTTAATGTAACGTGTAAATGAAACCTTACTTTAAGGTGGAATTATTAAATCCCATATTTATTTATGTTTCAGATTCTACAAACTCTGGAGACAATATGTACACATTAATGAATGCAGTACCTCCTGGCGCCAGCAGACCTAATGTAAGGACTGATCATAGAGAGGAGTCACCTAGTCAGCATTTTCCACTGATTATTCTTTAACTGTATTACCCTAGACAGAATGTAAGAACCTACTAGACCTTTCATGTATGAAATGTCGCCTTCTTGTTCTCTTGGGATAAGCATTGCAGTGTATGAAATTAGAAGTAGCAAACCTGCAAAGACATGAGGAGCAGATAATTTGAACCACCATGTATGAAGGATTGTTTGAAGGTGAGTTTCGATGTCAATAATGTCACTGGGGTTATCAATCCAACCCAAATCATGCACAGGGCTAAACCTATTTAACGCTGAATATGTATACCTTTAGGCTCTCGTAGTCCAGATCCAATTTACTGTGTCATCTGTCCTTTTTCTACGATGACTGCTATAGCATGCTGTAGTTGGAGATTATACCATGGTGATGGATCATCACTGTAATGTGTAGCCCCCACTGTTAAGATGTAGAAAGGAACTGGCAGACTTCAGTGCTATCTTAACAGCCTGAGAATTGCCTCTAGGTGCCTGCGCTTTATACCGGAAGCCGGTATCCCGCTTCCCACTAAGTAGTAACAGAGTAACTATTGGGATATAATTATTGGAGCCACCATTTTTTAACATTGAAACTCCAGAGCTGTCATTCTTATCTGCAGTTTGTAAGTTATTAATATATAAGACATACAGCCAGTAGCTAGTAGCCAGTGAAGTGCTGGGACACCTGAAAAGCATTTTGTTTTCAAGTCCATGTATTGCTAAGAAATGATCCAAAGCAAGCATGAAGATTTGTACTTTTCCAGGTATGTGCCCCAGAAAGTTTGAAATGTATTGGATGGGCATCAAAGCAAGGTAGTTAACATTTTCAACAATGGCAACCTCGGGCACTCTCCCCACAGGTGCCATTTAAGCCTAACTAAGTTATCCTTCTGAACTGCTGATTGGAGGGTTCCCAAGCATGGAGACCCCAGTCTACAGTGATTTCCAACTTTCTTCTTGAAAAGTGGAAACTCCTTCAAATGCTTAGTACAAGTACAGAATTTTCAAGCCCTCAGAAGTAAAAGAGGGTGGAATTAAAGTCTGTTCACCAAGAGTATCATGTATAACAGTTGGATAATGGTGTCACCCCCAGAACATCTTCTGTGCTGAAAACGAAACACTGCATCTTAATTCTGGTTGCTGCAAACAAAATGCAAAAATTAGAATTTCCCCTGAAGTCTAGTTCATTTATGATATCACATAAATACCCAATTTTCTAAAACATTACAAATCTTTATATGCCACTTAATTTAAAAAGGGTGCACTTCAACACATACAGTAAGTCCCTATGCTCGATGTTAATATATAGCGCCAACAACAAATAAAGTATGCACAAGCTATCCCCAAAACTTTTGGACAGCCCAAGTATCTTTGAATTCATATTTAATGCTACCAATATCCAGCATGCTGGAGAATATTTAACATTCTGATGTTTGTAGTTTGGGTCGATGAGAGAATCTGCATACGTTTTAATTTATTTGGTAATAAGGAACATTATTATTATTATTATTTTTTTTATTATTATAATTATTATACACATTTTTATATAGCGCCAACAGTTTACGCAGCTTTACAATGTATCGAGGGGGGGGGGGGACACAATTACAGTACAATTTAATACAAAAGGTACAGGAGGGTCCTGCTCATAGAGCTTACATTCTAAAGGGAGGGGGTGGTGATACAAAAGGTAATGCCACTATGTTAACGTGGAAGTTCCACTTTTCCTCCTCCTCCCCCCCCCCCCACCTCTACAACTATTGGAGGTTTCATTCTTTTTTTTTCCTTGGAGTGGGTACCTATTTTGATCAGGTAACCGCTCCACTTCTGCTCGGATTACCCCAACCTCTGGGACTAATTCCAAGAGGCAGTGCATCCATTGAGAAGGCCCAGTGGTACTCACACATGCACATGTTTATTAAAACAACTGCTACAGTATTTGTAACTGCCAACTCCAGAGTGAAGTTCCTCTTTAAAGTTGTCTTTTAATTGAATGGGAAGTAAAGATTTGTAATATAAAAAAAAAAAAGAAAAGTGTGTATTTATGCGATTATATTAGATTACCGAGGCACCAGGAAATACTCTTCAGCCTCCAGGTGAAGACTCCAAGCAGTCAAATCTATACATAATGCACAGGCATGATCCATTGTTGTCACTATCGGAAAGCTGAGCAGAGATGGGCAGCTGGCACTGTAGTAAGTGCTTATACAAGGGAAGTGGCTAAAAAAACGCTGGAAGGAAAACCGCAGCAACAAGATGTAAACAAAGATGAAGCATAACGTAAAAAACTTTTATAGAACAGGAACAATATTGCAGTTGTTGGATACACAGGGCTTTAGTTAGAGATATGTTTCTGTTTAGGGTTTTCACCTTCTTTGAGTTTATATGCATATTTCGTGTTGGGTTGGGTTGTTAATATTACCCTTTGTGGTATGGTTAATGACATTTTCAGTGTGCTGTTTCTTTTGGATTTCATGATTTCATTTTCATCTCAAATTACTTGGCAAGGCAGTGGAAGTGCCCAAAACAACGGCATGTAATTTACCATGACCAACGATAACATACTGAAATAACTCCACGTCGTCATATATATTGTCAACGGTCTATGAAGCACCGGTAGATGGTAGATAAATGCAGATGGCACAACCATTTAGTTATATTATCAGATTAGTAAGGTAATTTAAGTAATAGTTAATTAAAAAAAAGAGCATTTCAGCTAAACCTGAGCAAGGCTAGATCAGTGAAAATAGTGCAAGTACACTGATCCATCACTCTTGCTTTATGATGGCAAAGTCGTTTTACCTGCGATTCTTTTCTTTCTTTTTTTTTTTTACTAGTTTCCCATGGGCCCTGGATCAGATGGTCCAATGAGTGCATTAGGGGGAATGGAACCGCACCATATAAATGGCTCATTAGGTATGTTTCTCATTAACTTTATTGATACGTAATTTGCTGTATTTTGTTTGTCTTTTATCAGCCCATAATGAGTGAAGATATTTCGGAATATTTTAAACACGTAGAACTTTTTTTTTGTTTTTTGGAGGTTCAATTTGTTTTATTGATATTGTAGGTAAGTTTTTTTAGTATGATCTATACAAGCTTGTTGACCATCCCATTCAAAAGGCTTTGTACAAGATGTTGGATTGTGGCTTTGGGAATCCAGCCAAGTGAGCATTTCCGAGGTCAGGTACTGATGTGAGATATGAAGACCTAGCTTGCAATCAGCAATTCATCCCATAAGTGTTTATTAGGGTTAAAGGGGTTGTAAAGGTTTTTATTTTCTAAATGGGTTCCTTTAAGCTAGTGCATTGGTGGTTCACTTACCTTTTCCTTCAATTTCCCTTCTAAATGTTTTTTTCTTTTCTCACTTCCTGTTCCTCCTCAGTGAGGTGTTCAGTAAGCTGTTATAAATGACTTTCCACTGCTCAGATGATGGTGGAAAGCTTACTGAGGAGAAACAGGAAGTGAGAAATTCAAACAAAGAAAAAGAAAAACAAGGGAAGGGAAATCGAATGAAAAGGTAAGTGAACCAACAATGCACTAGCTTAAAGGAACCTATTTAGAAAATAAAAGACGAACCTTTACAACCCCTTTAAGTTCATGGCTCTGTGCAGGCCACTCAAGAAAGATTCCGAACACCAAACTATTCAACTCATGTATTTAGGTACCCCGCGTTATGCATTTGAACAGGTGTGCCATTTTTGTCTCTAGTTCTAATGTTACTTAAAGGGGTGTTCCAGCCGCGATTTTTTTTTTTTTAAAGTCAGCAGCTACTAACAGTGTAGCTGCTGACTTTAAATAAGGACACTTACCTTGTCCTACTTGCCCGCGCTGATGGCCCCCCCGATGCCAGTCCCACGATCGCTCCGGGTCCCGCGCCGCCATTCACACTATGGGAAACAGGCAGTGAAGCCGTACGGCTTCACTGCCCATTTCCTACTGCGCCTGCGTGAGTCTCACGCTGGCTTGTGAATGGGCGGCTGCTCTCTGAGAACACACACAGTTCCCAGAAAGCAGCGTGCCCCATTCACAAGCAGAAGAAGCAGAAGAAAGAGGCAGATTACGGACTTACGCATAGCAACAGGTATTTCGGGTGAGTATTTTTTATTTTATTTTCAGGGTTTTTTTTTATTTAATTTTTTTAAACAAAATGGGCAAATGTTGTTTTCCTGGGTGGAACTCCGCTTTAATCTATTGTCATCAATTAAATATTTAAATCCTGTCACCATTATTTTACACTTAGAAAGTATTCTTACCATATTTGAAAATATTAGCAACTGTATTAAAGACGAAAGGAGGATATTATGTAGAGCTGTATAATTTCCAGATTGGTTTACTTTGGTGCAAGACACCTCTTCAGAACCTCCTGTATGTAGAAATGTAATGATTTCTGAACATATAGAGAATACAGTAGCTGTCACCTCATTGACTGTATGACTGTTTGAACCTGGTTCACCCACCTATACTTTCTTATATTTTGTATACCACTCATAAATGTACGGGTATACGCCTGTGTAAGGTGCTTTCTTTTGTTTTATTATTACATTCGAATAGTTAACAAAGGAAAAAAAATATGTGACCTTACCACATTTGGAGGCCTGTTGATTGCTGTTCATGCAGAAGCTAGCTGTCATTTCTAGCCAAAACTGATAAAATAGAAGTTTTGCTGACACATACAGCTGTCACATTATGACTACTTGTATGTCTTACTGCGCGATTCTGGCTTTGGTAACTTTCTGTGCTTTCTGCACACATTATCTCTTGCCTTGATTATGTGCCAATGGTCGCCTTTTCTCAGCCCTTTTCTCAAAATAAAAACTTCTATCATTTGTTAGCTTGATATATAATTATAAATCATCAATGACCTGCAGAGAATGAGAGCTCTGCTAAGTACACATCTCTGCTAGCATTTATAAAGAATGACAGGCCATTAGTATGAGAATTAGCATATCCTACTAAATTCAGTGCCACATTCATGTCTATCTGTGACTGTAGGTGAAATTTTGACGCGTGTCTAACGTGTTTCCATCATTTTTTTTACTAGGCTCAGGGGACATGGACAGTATTTCCAAGGTAAGTGCATATTGTGATTGGTGTGATGGGGGCATACATTGTATTTTTCCTAAAAGACAAATGTCACTCCAAAAAATGTAAACTCTAAAACAAGAGCTTGGATCTTTTTTGTGGGTTTTTAATTTGGCTAGGCAAATAGGTGTATTCTATTGTTAACCTTCCTAGCAGTATTCCAGAGTGTGGCTTGGGGTGAATTTTTCATAACAAAAGCGGTAACCCCGAGTCACACTCGCATCGCAGGATCCAGGCAAAGTTACTTACCTTGTCGCCAGGATCCTGCAATGTCTCCCGGCTGTGTGTGCAGGTTGTGTCCTCCACCGGACTCGTCACAGTGCCAGGCTTACCTGATAGCGTCGTGATGCATAGGGACCGAGCACACAAAATCATACAGATTACATTACTGTATAAAATTATTTCACCTCCCCTTTGTCCCTAGTGGTTTGCCGAATGCCCTGCATCCAGTTGTATATTATATAAACCTGCCTGGAAACTTGAAATTGTCCATAGCAAACAAAAAGGGTCCCTTTACGTCAAAAATGGTTTTAGACCAGATAGAAAACAATGATACTAAATTAGAACCTCTTGCAGAATTGAGCGATAGCGATTTGTGGGGAAATTCATCAAACACTGAAAGTAATGACAGCGACAATTCTGCAACTGCGCAAATTTTAGTGTTTTTTTTTTATTTGATTACATTATTGAATACATTTTATTATTATTATTTGTTATAATTATAGATATGTATTATATTATAATTTATGATTTCGTGTTTCAAACTTTATCATACCCGGGATTTCTACTAGACTCTTTTTTATCCCCAATGGCGCGTACACACGATCACTTTTTTTTATGAAAAAAAATGACATTTTTAAAAATGTCATTTAAAATGATCGTGTGTGGGCAAAATGTCATTTTATGTCTTCTGAAAAACGACCAAAAAAAATTTTGAACATGCTCGAATTTTTTATGTCATTTTTAAAAATGTCATTTTTTGTGTCATAAAAAATGATCGTGTGTGGGCAAAACAACGTAAAAAATGAAGTTTTGAACCCGAACATGTCCAGAAGCAAGTTAGGAAACGGGAGGTAAAACTACCATTCATAATGGAGTATGCACATTCATCACGCTGTAACAGACAAAAAAGCAGGAATCGTCTTTTACTAACAAGTAACCAGCTAAAAGCAGCCTCAAGGCAAATAGAACTTCCCCTTTAGAGTGCCATCGTTTTGTTCATCATTTTCCAAAAATGATGGTGTGTACGCAACGTCATTTTTGAAAATGAAGTTTGAAAAAAAAAAATTTTTTTTTTTTTTTCATGAAGAAAAATTACATTTTTTTTCATCACAAAAAGTGATCGTGTGTACGAGGCATTAGAATTACAGGCCTACAATATAAAACGCCAAATTTCCATGCGAAAACAATGTACCGTTTTCAGCATCAACAATCTGACATAATCATACCACCAGGGAGGTTAAGTAATGGTTAACTCTCCACCACGGGCAATGACGTCTTGGAAACTCAGGCCTTAGGAACAAAGTAAAACTAAATCCGTGAGAGACATGTAGGGGTTGATTTACTAAAGTGAAAAAATGTGTACTTTGCAAAGTGCAGTTGCTTAGAGCTTAGTAAATGAGCAGAAACGTTGCAGACTTGTATTATTTGGATGATCGTGTGCAAGCAAAAATGCATTTTTATTTTCCTTGCACATGATTGGGTATTCTTTGCAAATGGGAGCCTCACCTCATTTTACTAAAACTCAAAAAAGAGAGAAAAAAAAAAGTACCTAAAATCAGTTCTAAAAAAGCAGAAAACTAATGGCCCGAATACAACATCTAAAATATAAGTAAGTGGCACTAATAAAACTTGGTTGGTTTACAATAATTCTAAACAACAATATAAGTGCTAACAATCAAACTCTATGTGCTCAAATCATAATGATATAAATTGCGACAACATTATATTATATTCCACAAAAAGGATATTGGGGAACTGGCGAAGGTGAAGAGAAGAGCAACCAAACTGATGAGAAGGATGGAGGAGCTCAGCTATTGAGGAACTGACTTTATTCTGTCTTGATAAGATTTGATTAAGGCCCCTTTCACATTAATACGACTTCAAAGTCGTGCGATTTTGCTGCGATATTGTGGCCGCGATTTTGCCACGATTTTGCCGCCGCGATTTGGGATCAGAACAACTTCGACTTTGCCACAACTTTGGCATTAGCCCTGGTTCACACTGGGTACGATTTGCGATTTCACAAATCGCATCCCAAATCGGCGGCAATTGTCGGCAATGGTACCGTCCTAATTGGTGCGACGCCGCAAGCTGCGCCGATTTCAAAAAGTAGTTCCTGTACTACTTTTTGCGATTTGAGGCCGTGATAGAGCCCAGGTTCACACTGGGCTGCAGGAGTGAAGCCGTGCGAGTTCAGCTGAAATCGCACGATTTCACTCCCGCTGGCAGTCCCGATTTCGGCTACGATTTAAGAGACATCTGTGCAGGTTTCTGCACAGATGTCAATATAAATCGCGGGCTTAAATCGCAAAAAGTAGTACAGAGACTACTTTTTGAAATCGGTGCAGTGCTGCAGATGTGGCGTCGCGCCGATTAGGACAGTGCCATTGCCGGCAATTTGCGGCAAAATCCGCCGTTGTGACACACTAGTGTGAACCAGGGCTACATTGACATCTGTGCAGAGACCTGCACAGATGTCTCTGAAATCGCGGCCGAAATCGGGACTGTTGGGCGGGAGTGAAGCCGTGCGAGTTCAGCTGAACTCGCACAGCTTCACTCCCGCAGCCCAGTATGAACCTGGGCTTACC
Source organism: Rana kukunoris (assembly GCA_029574335.1). NCBI lineage: Eukaryota > Metazoa > Chordata > Amphibia > Anura > Ranidae > Rana > Rana kukunoris. Next base: position 112,145,813 of record CM056049.1, on the reverse strand, counting down.
AATGAAAACATACATGGTGTGAGGCAATTCCTTTTCCTGCCACCGCAGTTGTCATTGCTGCTGCAGCAGTAGCAGTGCATGAGAAAGAAGAGGAGGAGAAGCAAAGGCAGAAAAGACGTGGATATTGGGTACATCCCATCATTGCCAATCGTGAAGATGGGGTCAATTTTGGGTCCTCTATAATGAAGAATGAGAAGAATGATCCTTACGTTGGTGGTCAGTGGGAAGAATGCTCCTTAACATTGGTGGTGAATGGGAAGAATGCTCCTTACATTGGTGATCAGTGGGAAGAATGCTCCTTACATTGGTGGTCAGTGGGAAGAATGCTCCTTACATTGGTGGTCAGTGGGAAGAATGCTCCTTACATTGGTGGTCAGTGGGAAGGATGTTCCTTACATTGGTGGTCAGTGGGAAGAATACTCCTTACATTGGTGGTCAGTGGGAAGAATGCTCCTTACATTGGTGATCAGTGGGAAGAATGCTCCTTACATTGGTGGTCAGTGGGAAGAATGCTCCTTACATTGGTGGTCAGTGGGAAAATGTTCCTTAATGGTGGTCAGTGGGAAGAATGCCTTACATTGGTGGTCAGTGGGAAGAATGCTCCTTGGTGGTCAGTGGGAAGAATGCTCCTTATTGGTGGTCAGTGGGAAGAATGCTCCTTACATTGGTGGTCTGGGAAGAATGCTCCTTATCAGTGGGAAGAATGCTCCTTACACTGGTGGTCAGTGGGAAGAATGCTCCTTACGTTGGTGGTCATGGGAAGAATGCTCCTTACATTGTGGTCAGTGGGAAGAATGCTCCTTACATTGGTGGTCAGTGGGAAGAATGCTCCTTACATTGGTGGTCAGTGGGAAGAATGCTCCTTACGTTGGTGGTCATGGGAAGAATGCTCCTTACATTGTGGTCAGTGGGAAGAATGCTCCTTACGTTGGTGGTCATGGGAAGAATGGTGGTCAGTGGGAAGAATGCTCCTTACGTTGGTGGTCAGTGGGAAGAATGCTCCTTACGTTGGGGAAGAATGCTTCTTACATTGTCAGTGGGAAGAATGCTCCTTACATTGGTGGTCAGTGGGAAGAATGCTCCTTACGTTGGGGAAGAATGCTCCTTACATTGTGGTCAGTGGGAAGAATGCTCCTTACATGGGAAGAATGGTGGTCAGTGGGAAGAATGCTCCTTACATTGGTGGTCAGTGGGAAGAATGTCCTTACTTGGTGGTCAGTGGGAAGAATGCTCCTTATTGGTGGTCAGTGGGAAGAATGCTCCTTATGTGGTCAGTGGGAAGAATGCCTTACATTGGTGGTCAGTGAGATCTTTACATTGTGGTCTGGGAAGAATTGTGGTCAGTGGGAAGAATGCTCCTTACATTGTGGTCAGTGGGAAGAATGCTGTAGTGGGAAGAATGCTCCTTATCTTGTCTTTGTGGTCAGTGGGAAGAATGCTCCTTACATTGGGTCAGTGGGAAGAATGCTCCTTACATTGGTGGTCAAAGAATGCTCCTTACATTGGTGGTCTGGGAAGAATCTCCTTATGGTGGTCATGGGAAATCTAATGGTGGTCATGGGAAGAATTCCCTTACATTGGTGGTCTCATTATCGTCTTTGTAGGACATCTTTTTTTTTTGTTACGAGGACTCTTTTTTTTTGTTTGGGAGCACATTGTTCCTGAGGGAATAACCAGGAAGTGAATTTTGTGGTGGAAAAATGAGGTCTATGGACAATAACTCGCATGGAAGTTGTACCAAAGTAGTGCAGGGACTACTTTGAAGTCGGCACGCTTAAAGTCGTGCCAGTATGAATGGTGTTCATTGAAAATCATGGAGAATGACTTGTCATACGATTTTGCAGTCCAAAATCGTGAGACAAGTCGTATAAGTGTGAAAGGGGATTAAGGCACATTTTTACGACTTGTCCCACGATTTTGGACTTCAAAATCGTATGACAAGTCATTCTCCATTATTTTCAATGAACACCATTCATACTGGCACGACTTCAAAGTAGTTCCTGGTCTGATTTTGATGTCACTTACACAGGCATTCATTGAAATCCCGGCCGCGAATCGCGGTAAAATCGCGGCCGCAAAATCGCGGTAAAATGGCGCAACTTTAAAGTCGTACAAAAGTCTAAGGGGGAGATTATTGATCATCAAATCATTTTTTGGCTCTGTATGCCACTAGAATAAAATGGAAATTCAACTATACTAATTAATTTGAAGTACAGATTCAGCTTTAATTAAAGGGTTTGAACATAAATATCAAGTACAAATTTCAGAAATTGAAATCATTTTTTATACACAGTCCCCCCATTTTCAGGGTCTCAAATGTAAAAGACAATCGAATATAATCATAAATAAATTGTTTAATATTTTATTAAGAATCCTAACAAAGGAGTAGCCCACACCTGGACATGAATTAGCTTTTGATTCAATTTTCCAATTACTTTTGGTCTCTTGGAAAGGGGGGATGGTTATTCTAAAGAGTTGTCATTTCTAAACCCTTCATCTGATTTGGATGTACCCTCAAATTAAACCGGAGAATGTGCACTTTCAGCCCGTAAACATTATATAACTATAGCTTGAATATGTTTTGGTAAATACCTGAAAAAAATAAACTTGTGCCTGTGTCCAAATATAAATGGACCCTAACTGTATATGGTTCATATAGTGAACTTGGTGTTCAGTTATTCACTTTGGGGTCATCACAGAGGACAAGGGGACACTGTTCTTTATGTCTGGAGGAAAAGCAATTTTATCTCCAAATACGGAAAGGTTTCTTCACAGTAAAAGCTGTGAAAATGTGGAATAGACTCTCTCCAGAGGTGGTTCTGGCCAGCTCAGTAGCTTTCTTAAAAAAAATAATGGATTCTTTCCTAAATGTACATAATATAACTGGGTACTAACATTTATAGGTAAAGTTGATCCGGGGAAAATCCGATTGCCCCTCGGGATTCAGGAAGGAATTCTTTCCTCTGCTGTAGCAAATTGGATCATGCTTTGCTGTATTTTTTGCCTTCCTCTGGATCAACTATGCGTATAGGATTGTATGAATTTTTTTTTTTTTTTGTATGTATGTAAAAATGCCCAGTAGGTTCTAAAATACCACCAAAACGAGAGGATAATTAAGTAGGATCAGGTACCTGTCGAAATGTTAATTGCTTCCCAAAGAAAAAACTTCAATTTAGAAAACAGCTGTGGGGGGAAATAAAAGCAACTTTAACAATAGATAGACAATAGAACATTTTCACGTGAAGGTCCGCTTTAATTTTTTTAATTACACATTTCCAAAAAAGTGGTGGAAAAACCTTTATTTCATTTGTAAATACATTGGGGCAGATTCACAGAGAAATGGATTATCGTAGCGTAGCAGAAATACGCTACGCCGCCGTTTTTTACCTTGCTCTACGTGGAATTCAGGTAGATTTTCTACGGTAAACGACGGCGGCGTAGTGTATTTCTCCCGTCGCAATCCATATAGACGAGTAGGGGGCGTGAAACATTTAAATTAGGCGCGTTCCCGCGGCGATCGATCTGCGCATGCTCCGTTCGCAAATTTCCCGCCGTGCATTGCGCGAAATCACGTCGTGACGTCATTCGTTGTTTATGTAGCGTACTTTACGGGCGATCCACGTCCCGACGAGTTACGTAAATAAAAAAAAAAATTAAATAAATTCGAAGCGGGAACGACGGCCATACTTAACATGGGCTACGTAAAGTTAGAGCAGCAAAAAGCTGCTCTAACTTTACGTATAAAAAAATAGACGAAAACGACTGCGCCGCTCGCTCGTTTGTTCGTGAATCCCCGTAAAAACACATTAGCATATCCCGACGCATTAAAACGACGCGAACTCCTCCCAGCCGCCGCAAATAGATGGCAGCGTAGATCCGAAGGCTTACGAAGACGTAAGCCTCTCGGATCGAAGCCCGAAGCCGGCGTATCATGGTTTGAGAATTCAAACTAGTGATACGCCGCGGGAAATTTGAAATTACTCCTGTCTAACACCAGTTAGACAGGCGTAATTGTTTTGTGAATCTGCCCCACAGTCTATACTTTGTAATAGAAACAAAATGTTTGTGTCGCCTACACTGAAGAAATTATAGAATAAAGAGTAGAGAATTCGAAAAAAATATTTAGAAAAAAAAGAGCTACAGCGCTAACCAACAGTGAATAAAAGTAACAACCAGTGAATAAACAATAACTAAATGCAGCTCAATCTAATATGTGCTAACAACAAAGGAATACATGTGAATAAAAAGTGATGAGCGCAAAATTTAAACTAGAAGCAGCGCTCCTAGAGTGCTAATAATAATCCTTCTAGTTTAAATTTTGCGCTCATCACTTTTTATTCACAAAGAGTAGAGAATGCTGTCCAGTTCTGGGCACCAGTCCTCAGGAAATATGTACAAAGAAGGGCAACAAAGCTAATAAAGTGTCTGGAGGACATTAATTATGAGGAAAGGTTGTGAGCACTAAACTTATTCTCTCTGGAGAAGAGACGCTTGAGAGGGGATATGATTTAAATTTACAAAATATCGTACTGGTGACCCAATAATAGGGATAAAACTTTTTCATGGAAGGGAGATTAATAAGACACGTGGCCACTCATTAAAATTAGAAGAAAAGAGGTTTAACCTTAAACTGCATAGAAGGTTCTTTACTGTAAGAGTGGCAAGGATGTGGAATTCCCTTCCACAGGCGGTGGTCTCAGCGGGAGCATCGATAGGTTAAAAAAAACTATTAGATAAGCACCTGAACGACCACAACGTACAGGAATATAGGTAATACTGACATATAATCACACACATAGGTTGGACTTGATATACTTGTGTATTTTTTCAGCCTCACCTACTATGTAATATATTTTGTATAACTTCAACAGGGACACTAATGCTGGTTACATCTTTTGTTTAAAGATTGCATAGAAAATAAAATGGACAGTGCTAAGCAGCATTAACAGGCTGTAATTAACCTACCCAACTGATATGATACAAGAAACTAAAGTCGCTCTCAATGCTGCAATTTGGAGGCAGTTGCTTAGCATTGTCAACATATCACAGGAAGTAGTTGGTACTGGCAAGAAACTTTTACAACCAAGCTACAAAAAAGACATGCTTAAGAAAACTGTATAAAGTGAGGCATGATGCCAAACACACAAACATAGATTTAGGGTTTACACAAACTTTAAAGTGAATCTATGTTCTGCCCATGAAGAGCAAAGCAACAGGTTCACTCTAATGCAGACCTGCACAAATCTTTATAATTGCCTTCCTTTTGGTCATCTCACTCTGTTCAGCTTCAGTAAAAGCAAAGTCCTATGTTGGCTACAAGTCACTGAAGTAGGGCACACATGGCTATGGACTGTCCATATGACAGCACTAATTAGCCCATAATCATTATATGAATGAGTCACCTGCTCCTGAAAGTATGGGGTATTTCCTTTGGCTTTCAGCGTTGAATGGGGCAATGGGTGAATGAAAGCAAACGTAGGTTTAAGCTACTATATATATATATGAGAGATAGAGAGAGATAGAGAGATATATAGTATATTGTACATATACAGTATGCATATAATGTTACATTGTACCTCATCTTCTATTCTGGGTACAGAACTCTCCAAACAACATGAGTCTGAGTAACCAGCCAGGCACGCCAAGAGATGACGGTGAAATGGGTGGAAATTTCTTAAACCCCTTCCAGAGTGAAAGTGTGAGTAGTTTGTGTTGTTTGTCTGAGACCACTGCACAAAAATAACAAATCAATAATGGAAATATTTATCACAGATATACAGTGGGAATCAAAAATTAGCTTTGCAGCCTAAAAAGGAAGACAGACACAGTTTTGTTTTATCCATCTGTATTTACTCAGTGCAACATATAACATCCAAGTGAAAGATATAATACTAACATGTCAGAAAAATAAAATTTAAAAACAGAATCGCTGTAAAAGGATCACCCCCTCCTAAAAATTACTTGAAAACTCAATCAGGTGTAGCTAATCCCCTTCTCAATAGCACACAAAGCCATTTGACTTTCAACTGTGATCAGCCGTGGTCATTTAGATTAGCTCAGCATGAAAAGAGCTTTCCTGCAGCATTTTAGTCCCTGGTAGTGCAACTGAAGCAATCAATTATGAATGGCAAGGCAATGTCTCTGGGGTAAAGTTGTGGCCAGCACAAGTCAGGAGATGGATACAAAAAAAGTCAAAGGCTTTATCAATGCCTAGAAGTACAGTGCAGTCTATTACAGGCATACCCCGCTTTACGGACACTCACTTTACGTACACTCGCGAGTATGGACATACCCGCGAGTGTATGTAAAGTGTCTCACAAGTACAAATATTCCCGCGCCGTGCACCCGCATTAGACGGAACTGAGGTTCTGAGCCTTAGCCTGCCCAGTTCCAGCCTGTCAGCCACAGAATCCATCCAGCCTCTCCATAGCACTTCCTTTGTGTGCAGCGCGAACCAGGGGATGGATTGGAGCGGCCCCCCCTTGCATCAGATGAGCTTATTTACATGAGTGTTTCCCCAACGCCCCCACTACAGGAGCCCCCACTAAAGCCTCTGGCACCCCCAACTGGTGAAAAAAGGTAGTTCACTTTAAGTACATTTTCGTTTTACATACATGCTCTGGTCCCGTTGTGTACTTAAAAGTGGGGTATGCCTGTATTAGGACATGGAAAGTATTTGGTACAATACAGACCCTCCTCAGATCAGGTCATTGCTTCAAACTGCATGAAAGAGCCAGGAGGAAACTGGTTAGTGAGACCTACAAGAGGCCTACAGGAACTCTGAAGCAGTTTCAGTAATTTATGACAGAGTAGTCATCGTGTGCATGTGACAACAAATATCACAAATTCTCCACAAATGTGGCTTGTATGGGAGGGTTGCAAGAAAAAAGTCACTACCTCAAAGGCCACATGCAGTCACGACTGAACTTTGCCAAAACGCAGCTTTAAGATTTTGAAGGCCACATGAAAAAAGGTGTCATGGTCAGATGAGACTATAATTTAATTATTTGGCCTCAATACCAAATTATATGACTGGTGAAAATCCAATACAGTAAAGCATGGAGGTGGTAATATCCTCTTATGGGGTGTTTCTCTGCAGCAGGGAACTGGAGCACTTGTCAGGATAGAAAAAAAACGGATGTGGCAAAATACCATCAAATTCTTGAGGAAAATCTGCTGCCCTCTTCCAGAAAGTTGTCAATGGGAGAAGGTTTACCTTCCAACATGACAATGTCCCAAAGCACACAGCAAAAATGACCACACAGTGGTTGAAGGAGAAAAAGGTGAATGACCTAGGCAGAGCCCAGACCTTAGACAGAGACTTGAAGACTTCAAGTCCGCAAACTGTCACCATCAAATTTAACTGAACTTGAGTAGTTCTGCAAAGAAGAGTGAACAAACATTGCAAAGTCTAGATGTGCAAAAATAGTAAAGACATATCTCAACAGACTAAAGGATGTAATTAAAGCAAAAGGTGGTTCAACAAAATACTGACACAAGGGGGTGATCCTTTTTCCAACTGGTGATTCTGTTTTTGATTTTATTTTTTAATATTGGTGTTATATCTTTCACGTGGGTGTTATAAGTTGCACTGAGTAAATACAGCTGGATAAAACAAAAATGGTACCTGTCTTCATTTCAGGCTGCAAATCAACAAAATGTAATTATTTTAAAGGAGGGGGTGATTGTTTTCTATACCCACTGCATTAGTGTTTGCTCCTACATACAGTAAGTCCCTGTAATCATTACTATCCCTGTGTGTACACGGCAGCAGCTCCTAGCACATCAGCCCTACCTCTAAGCATTCAAATAGTGAGAAATCTTAAGACCCCTAAAGATCACAATTTCAAAAAGTTTTGTAAGCATGGATATATTTAGACCTTTTCTTAGCACTTATTCTGTTTGTGTTGAAGGGTGATAGGTGCTCAGTCATAACTGTATATAAAAGTTAGTTTAATCTCCTAGTAAAGGTGACAGGCTGTGCACTTGGAAATTCAGATTCTGCTCTAAATAAACAACAGAATAACCAATAATTTCATGCTACACTGGGAGCTTGGTATCAGCCACTGCACGGTTTCTGCATTGCAAACTTTAAAGTACATTATATCTAAATTCCAGAGCAAAACATAATATTTCAGCTTTTACAAGTCTTTAAATGTGGTGGCAGCTTTAGTTTTCTTTTTAGGGACAAATATATTTTCTGTACGTACCAGAAAATACCGGCCACCACAGCGAAGGACTACTAACCTGACATGTATTTAGCATTTTTGGGTTTAGATATTCTCCAAGCACCAAAACTGTTTGGGTTCAGGTTATTTAAGGGTAACATTGTATGCTTTGGTTAGGTGTAAAGTTTAAAAAGTGTGGGAACTCAAGTGCTAAGGATTAATGGGTTAACCACTTCAGCCCCAGAAGGGTTTACCCCTTAATGACCAGGTCATTTTTTTGCAATAGGGATACTAGCAATTGCGCGGTCTTGCGATGTTGTACCCAACATAATTGATGTCCTTTTTTTCCTCATAAATAGAGCTTTCTTTTGGTGGTATTTGATCACCTCTGCGGTTTAAATTTTTTGCACTATAAACAAAAAAAAGAAATGAAGACTGCGCTCATGTATGCAAACTTGGTATCATATAAATAGCAGCACCACTAACGTGAGATAAAATCACATAAACAAATATAATAAACAATGTGTTGTGTTTCAGTGAAAAAAAATATATATATAATTAAATAAAATGCAGTCAGTCCATGTGTCTTCAATATGACACTAATGTAATGCCTTCACAGTATTATATATGTGCAAAAGTTCTTGTTCACTTAATTCCTCCAACTTGTGAATAGACCAACCACCATAAGTATGGATATACTCTTATCACATATTGTTGGCCACCTAATATGAGGGGGGTCCAAAATGGGCTCATGTATCTCATATGTTCCAACCCTGGTCACTCCTCAGTATACAAAGGACGAGGGAAATCATCCAAATACCGCTGGGAAACCATACTCCTCCAGTGTCAGATCGTGGTGTCCGGTGCAATGCATCAGCATCAAGATGAGATGACATCAAATAGTGTAAAATCCATTAAAATGGTCTTTATTCAAGTAATGCACTGACATGCCATCAAATAAAAACTTCAGCCAGAACAGTCATACGCAATAACAGGAAACAATGCCTTAACCCGACCAGTTTCGTCCCAACATGACTTCTTCCGGGGGCGAAGAAGTCCTTTTGCAGCAAAACGTGTCGGGTTAAGGCATCCTTACACTATGTGGCATTCTGTTTGCTGATACATTGCACTGGACACCACAATCTGAGACTGGAGGAGTATAGTTTCCCAGCGGTATTTGGATGATTTCCCTAGTTCTTTGTATGCTGAGGAGTGACTGGGGATGGAACATACGAGATACATGAGCCCCGTTTGATACCCCCGTAATAAGTGGTCAATCTTCACAAGGTGGAGGAATTAAGTGAACAAGAACTTTTGCACATATATAATACTGTGAACTCATTGGTGCCGTATTGAAGACTCATGGACTGACTTTGCACTTTATTTAATTATATATTATTTATTTTTTTCACTCAAGCACAACACATTGTTTATTTAAAAAAAAAAACGAGCAACAAATTAGAAAAATAAAAAACAATATTTGTTTACTTTCTGCTATATAACATGTCCAATAGAAATATGTAAAACATCAAATTTCTTCATCAATTTAGGCCAATTTGTATTCTGCTACATATTTTTGGTAAAAAAAATCCCAATTGGCATATATTGATTGGTTTGCACAAAAGTTATCGTGTCTACAAACTATGGGATAGATTTAGGGTCTTTTTTTTTTTTTTGTTACTAGTATTGGCAGCAATTGCTGATTTTTAGTGGGATTGCAGTGGACAAATAGGACACCAAGTGACACTTTTTTGGGGACTAGTGGCACCAATACAGTGATCAGTGCTACAAAAATGCACTGACACTGGCAGGGAAGGGGTTAACATCGGGGGAAAACAAAGGGTTAACTGTGTTCTCTATGTGTGATCTCTAACTGTGGGGGGATGCAGACACTAGATTAAGAGAGATCTGTGTTCCTGATTAGTAGGAATCACAGATCTCTCACTTCCTCTGTGACAGAATGAAGGTCTGCCTCGTTTACATAGGCAGAGCACCATTCTTTCATTCCCCGAATGATTGTGGTCGGCCGCTGGTTGGCTCCCGCTGTGTCTGGTGGCATGTGCCCGAGATTCGGAAGCGCAGACAACTTATACAGGTATGTTGTTTTGTGCAGTCGGGATGCCCTGCTGCAGTATATGGGCATTGGGTGGTCCGGAAGTAGTTAATATAGTGTTTGAAGTTAGAGGTAAAATTAAATTAACCACTTCATACCAACATGCTACATCCCCTTCCTTTGTGACCCTTTGTTTATTTTTCAAATATTTTCAGGGTATTTTTTTTACCAAATGGTGCAACAAAAAAATGTTTTGGTGTCTAAAACAGCTTATTTCAGAACTTCAAATTTTGGTCTGGTCACAAAGGTTTAGATCATCCTTGGACTTGAACAGGTTAACATACTCTTACTGTACAAGCCATAGGAATGAATGGGTTTGCAGAGTTCATGCCAAGGTGGCCAGGAACATTTTTAAAATGCAGCTAGGCAATCTAGGTAGAAAAATTGCACCTGATTGGGGTGAGGTTTATATATACGAATGGGAGGGGGCTGGGCATGCTTATATAGAAGTATAACTAAACCTAAGTTACAGTGATATTTTTAAGCATTAGGATGCAGGTTAATGGAAGGTTAAAAATTGGAGAGCGAAGATTATGGTTTAGGAAAAAAACAAGAAAAATTGGCACAAATCTGGGGGACGATGGTGGGGTTAGAGCAGTGTTTCTCAACTCGAGTCCTCAAGGCGCCCCAACAGGTCAGGTTTTCAGACTTTCCATTATTTTGCAAGGGTGATTTGATCAGTTTCCTTGCTATAGTAATTACAACAACCGTTTTATCTGAGGGAAATCCTGAAAACATGACCTTTTGGGGCACCTTGAGGACTGGAGTTGAGAAACACTGGGTTAGAGTCCACAAATTGATAAATGTCCAGAGATAAAAAGCCCATATACAAAATGCTCACTATCATGGCAGCTCAGTTCTGGGAGCAAGAAGCAGCTCTGAAAAGACACAAGGAGAGAGAGAGACAAGCACTAACTAAATATAGCGGTTAGAAAACTTTAATGTTGATGAAAAGAATAACACTCACAAAGGAAATGACTCAAGCATGTAATGCTGTATGTGGATGTCCTCGCCAGCACAGGTACTGGTCTCAATCCACCAGGGAATGAAGCTGATGTCCAAACAGTCTGAGAAGCTGGAAGCTCCCAGGGCTTTCTGGATCTGTGGAACGCAGAGCCCGGCGGATGTGGCGTCACGGCTGGACGCGATGGAGGAATGTGGTGACACATTTGAGCCCTGAAGAAGGAGCACATGCTCTGCAAACGCATTCCACGGCTCTACATTCCATGGATCCAGGAAGTCCTGGGAGCCTCCGGCTCTTCAGACTGTTTGGACCTCAGCCCTCTATTCCCTGGCGGATTGAGACCAGGACCTCAGCCCTCTATTCACTGGCAGATTGAGACCAGGACCTCAGCCCTTTATTCCCCGGCGGATTGAGACCTGGACCTCAGCCCTTTATTCACTATCGGATTGAGACCAGAACCTCAGCCCTTTATTCCCCGGCGGATTGAGACCAGGACCTAGCCCTTCATTCCCTGGCTGATTGAGACTGGGACCCATGCTGGCGAGGACATCCACATACAGTGTTGCATGCTTGAGTCATATTTCCATTATTTAGATATTTTGAATCCACATTAAAGTATTCTAACTGCTATATTTAGTTGGCGCTTATAGAGCCGTGGAACGCATTTGCAGAGCATGCGCTCCTTCAGGGCGCAAACGTGTCGCCACATTTCTCAATCACGTCCAGTTGTGACGTCCCATCCGCCGAGCTCTGCGTTCCACAGATCCAGGAAGCCTTGGGAGCCTCTGGCTCTTCAGACTGTTTGGCCCTTCGCTTAATTCTCTGGTGGATTGAGACTACAACCCATGCTGGTGAGAAAATCCACATACAGCGTTACATGCTTGAGTCATATTTCCTTTTGTGAGTGTTATTCTTTTATCCACATTAAAGTATTCTAACTGCTACACTTCGTTGGCGCTTGTCTCCCCCTCCTTATGGTTTAGGAAACGTTTGTGGTGTGGAGGGACAACAAATATTTCTATTTATAGGGTAAGGTGGCTCTAAGCTCTTTGTGCTCCCTACACTCTTCTTTCCACTGTGTCACATTACTATTATCAAGGGTCAGCCAGAAAAAAATACGTCCTCTTTTATTGCAGAAAAGTAGGTCTTTAGCTTCCTTTGGGAAGTCAATAAAACGTCTGTGTTAGGAGAACACAGTTCTTCCAGTTGGCCACAAGCTAGAGGCCCTTATGTTGTTAATCTCTAGGACTTTTCACAGGTTCCAGGTTGTATAAATGACACATGGGTACCAGAATAATAATTTAAACTCTAATGTAAAACTACACCTTGATGCAGGAAGGCTCACATTTTAGATGATACAGGTGGGCTGCCAATAAGCAGATTTTAAAGCGTAATTAAACCCTGCAGTTCAAAGCCAGAAAAAAGTCATAACATTATTCCCAAGCTTCAATGTGTCATTAGTAAATACCCTTTACACATCTATGGTTTATGCCTACTGTGTTTTGTGGTGTAGTCTGTTTATTGCCCCTTTGGTTCTGTCGCCAGTGCCATCTGAGGCCTTGTACACACGAGCAGACACATTTGTTCAAATCGGTCGGACAGACCGATTTGAATAAATCTGTCTGCTGGGGACGTATTGGTTTGATCGTGTACACACGTTCAAACCAAAATTCCCGCCGGCAGACGGCGCGCTGACGTGGCGGTGACGTTGACGCCGCCACGTCACCGCACCAGGAAGTAAAACACTTCCGCGCATGCGTCGAAACCATTCGACGCGTGTGCGAGAAGACATGTCTGCTGGTTAGCGTACTAACCAGCAGACATGTCAGGCGGACGGATTCCCAGCCGACAGATTTGAAAGCATGCTTTCAAATCTGTCGGCTGGCCAAATCCGTCGGCTCGCCCGTACACACGATCGAATCTGTCTGCTGGGACAGTCTGGCAGACCGGTTCCAGCAGACAGATTTGGTCGTGTGTACGCGGCCTTAGAGATTTTCTTCCCTTTACCTTCCCAAATCTTGGTTCAATCCGAATATGGACATCATACAGTAATCTTGCGCATGCACACAGCAATTGAGCCATGCCAATAGAAGCAAGAACATTTTCTGCAAACTCGGGAGATCACATGCCTGTGCTGGAGCATTACATTTATTTATTACATTATATAGCACTGTTAATTTACACAGCTCTTCACACAGATATATAATATATATTGCACATTCACATCCGTCCCTGCCCTCAAGGAGCTTACAGTCCTAAGCTTCCTACCTCTCATTCATACATACACATACTAGGACCAATTTAGACAGGATCCAGGCAGGTAGTGTTGTGGTAGGGATTCCAACTAGCTACCCTAAGTGCTGCTAGGCGAATGTGCCAACCACTTAGCCACTGTGCTGCCCCACCCACCACAGCACACTGTAGATCATGGCTTGGCAATGTACTGTAAATGATGGCTAAACCAAGCATGCGCAAACCTCACTGGCAACACTATGCTAGAAAATTAAAAAAAATATAAAGGTTTGGAGAATCTTGAAGGTTGTAAAAGAAGTGTGTACATTATGATTGCTGGTGGAGAAAAGTTTGTATATTGAGTTTATTTCCATTTTAGGGGGTTTAAGTACCAGTAACTACATTTAATAATCCAAGTTCTTTAAAAGATTCCAGATTGTCCCTTCCTTTTTCTATATCTTAATCTATACGGACAACATAAAATGAAGAAACAACTTTTCTCCTGGTGGTATTAAAGGGCAGCTTCAGACAACCAGCATAATACATGACTATTGATCCATTTTCCGCTTTACTCGACCAAAAGTTTATAAAGTAATGTACTTAGTCTTGGACTCACATATACAAATACCTGCCATGCTTTCTGAAGGCATAATATAAAGAAGCACTTATCAAACCCTATAATACTGTTATCACTGTTGCAACTTCCTGCCTGCCATTTTAACAGCAAAGTGTCACCACACTACCACTTACCTTGCCAATGTGCTTCCCTCTTCCAGCTCCTTGTGAAGACCAATTTACAATAATTATATTCGCTGCTTTGAGCCTGGGTTCACACTTGTCTGACAAACCCTCTGACATTGGGAGCTCATGTCGCATGACGTGTGAAAATCAATGTTTCCCTATGAGAGCTGTCTTAACTGATCCGGCACAAATCGGTCCGACTTTGAAACTACTCTCTGTACTACTTTGGTCCTACATTGATCCTACTTCAGCCCCTTCGAATATCATTGAAGTCGGATCAAAGTAGGATCCTTGTCCTAACCATCCGACTTGTGGCATCCGACATTGTGATTACAGCAGCAGTAAAAATATTTTATCTCACACTGGGATTCTTTTGATTGGTCAAAGAACAAGTCAGTCTATCACAAAGTCGGATCAAAGTAGTATCCTGTTCATGAAAGTCGGATGGATGTAGGACCAATGTAGGACCGATGTCGCAGAGCAAAGTAGGATCAAAGCCGGATGACTGTCTCGTCGTATCAGTGTGAGCCCAGCCTTAACTTGACTTGTGTCTTTAGGGTGAATAAATGATCTGCCTGGAATATAACCTGAGATTCCTTCTCTGTTTGCAGTATTCCCCCAGCATGACAATGAGTGTGTGATTCATCATCTTCTCTCAATCTGAAGAACGCAGTGAGTTAGCCCTCTTCACAGATCTGCCACCGAGGACAACTATCCACCACCCGTACTGTTTAACTTAAGGATCTTTTTTGTTGCCATTTGCCCTGTTTGTGAAGAAGCGGGTCCAAACTCTAGCAACTGTCAAGAGTGGCATATGTAAGATTTGCCCTAAGCCGAACTGCAACTTATCATCTGTACATATATATATAAATATATATATAAATATATATATATTCCCACAGGACATTGTAAAAGGATATTATCACATGCCATCTTAAGTAGCAAGACATAGAGACTTTTGTTCCATCATATTTGTTTTTATTTTTTTCACGTTTACAGTTTGAATTCTAAATTGTCGCATTTTCTCTCCGAACTATTTTGTGCTGTGTATATCACTGCTTAATAAGTTATTTTTTAAGGTAAACTCAAATGTTGTTCTGGTTTTTGTAAATGTCTGCAATCATGGATAGGAATAAAATGCTTATGAGTGCTTTTATTAAATTGCTTTTGATACAAGTTATCCTATGAATAACTGACTGATGGGATGGGGGAAAAAAAATCAAATATGTTACTTGAGAGACTTGTGTAAAGGTGAAATTTTGTATATAAATCCTAAAAAATTCATGAATGGCGCGGGACTTGATTATTTTAGTATTTGCAAGACAAAAAAAAACCTTTTTTTTTTTTTTTTTTTAAATCCATTGAAGTCATTGATATGAGGAATTTAGGAACAAACCCAAATAAACTGAGTTATTTTCTAAAAAATGATGGTGTAAAACCTGTACGAACCATCAGTGAAAACATGCATTTAATATGGAAACGTGTACAAGTCATATACAGATGGCAGCCTACAGATTATCTCTAGTGAATGGATGTGGACAAATTTTACAGTGATTTTTTTTCTGTAGGATACATACAAACTGGCATTTACACACTTCTACAAAAAGCATTAACACCACTGAATTGGTAATATATATTGTATTGCATTTTCTGATGTATTAATAAGGAGTTGTGTAATAGAAGAGCTATTATACTTGGCTCTTTGGTAACTATCTGTTTTATCTTTGCTCTGTTGGGCATGTCAGACTAGACATTCAACCTCTCTGATAGCAGGTATCCCCTGCTCCATCTATTGACCTCTGACTGTTGTGTCCTGCAGTGACGTAGGGGCCAGAGGATGGAACCACAGTGCATGTTGGGGGGGACACAGACATTCAACACTCTTAGAAATGTGCAATGCTAAAGATTCTGATGGAGTCTACAATGCTTAGACTAGACATAAGGGGCCAGATTCAGGATGGCGAGCGGTTCTTTGCGGCGGCATAACTTTTCCTATTTACGTTACGCCACCACAACTTTACCCTCAAGTGCTGTATTCACAAAGCACTTGCATGTAAAGTTGCGGCGGCGTAGCGTAAATTGGGTAGCCTAATTCAAATTGGGCGGGTAGGGGGCGTATGCTATTTAAATTAGGCGCGTCCCCGCGTGGAACGTACTGCGCATGCGTCGACCATTGAAAAATCCCAGTGCGCATTCTCCGAATTATGGCGGTGTTTTCGACATGAATGTAATCGACGTAAATTCCCATTCACGGACGAGTTACGCAAACGACGTAAACATTTTCAAATTTCCCGCAGTCACGACGTCCATACTTAACATAGGATGCACCATCTTTTTGGTGCTTTATCTTTACGCCGGGAAACCCCTTACGGAAACGGCGTAAAGTCACTGCGTCGGGCGGGTGTACGTTCGGGAATTGGCGTATCTCGCTGATTTACATATTCTCGGTGTAAATCAGCGGGAACGCCCCTGGCGGCCATTTTAAAAAATGCATTTTAAGATCAGACGGCGTAATACAATTACGCCTGTCGGATCTTTCCTGCAAACCGGCGTATCTTGTTTTCTGAATACAGAAAACGGATACGCCGGCGCAAAGTCAGAGTTATGCCGGTGTATCACTGATACGCCGGCATAACTCTACCTGAATCTGGCCCAAGATGTGGGCATGGGCCATCAAAGAGTTAAATGAATTACCTCTTACAATAAAGGGTTTTGCTTTGGAAGGTTATTGGGGGCTTTAAATGTAATTCCATCCAAAAAATACATTTTTTTTTTTAAAGTTTTTGGATAGCATGGGGAAGGATTAGAACGCTTGTGATATCAGGGAGTCCACTGGGGAGATTTTTTTCTCACGTAATGTCCCAGTTTTATCAGACAGGAAGTATACAATAATCTACAACAGGGATCCCAGTAAAAACAACTTCTAATCCTTCCCCATTCTATCCATAATTAGAAATAAAAAGTTTTGGCTGAGGATTCACTTTAAATGTGTTCATCTGCAGGTTATCAAACTTGTATAGTAAATCCTATATTTTGCGAGTGCCTTTCATATGCCCTGTTGAACGCACATTCTTTATTGGCAAGGTAAGTGCAATAAAATCTAACTAACCACATACTGTAGATATGTGTGAAATGAACAGCAGTGTGCAAGTATCCTTACATGAATTAGTCTGTTATGTTCTCATGATAGTAATGTGTGTTTATAGAGTCTGCCTGTCTCTAGTGACAGCTGGCTATACACATTATACGGCCATTTGAAGCAATGCAACTAAAAATTTGTTTTTCTAAAAACAAATGTACATTACATGTACCCATATGCTTCTATTTTACAAATATGCATGTATCAATCCTTCTCCCCATGCCTAAAAAAACAAGCTATACATATTACCCCTACCAGAGATCTGAATGAACATCGTGGTCTGTGCCCAATCCTGGCAAAATTGTTAGGTCGCAGTGGCACTGACATTCAATTGCTGTACATGGGAAAAGTATAATGATGTGTATGCTCCACCACATGTAAAAAAAACACCAGTGTGACACTGATCATTTAATTGCAGAATGTACTTGTATTTCCCTTGATTTCACTGGAAACTGTCCAGGTATTTTTTTAAATGCACAAAAAAAATTGTAAGCTCAGTAAGGGTTGATTTTGATTTTGCCTGTTCCTACAGCAATTTCTAAAATTTCACACGGGATGTTGCAATGTCAAAGTAAAGTGTTAAAAAAAATGAAAAGTGGCAAAAAATAAAAAAGGTACATGACCTCGAGGAATGTTCGTGTCTGAATTCCCGTATGTTGAAGGTATTGGTGTAAATTCTTGCAAAATATAACAGGTCTTTTATAAAATCTATGTAAAAATGTAATTTGCTAGATTATTATTCCCTATTTAGAAAAATGGTAAATAAAAAAAATAATAATAATAGATTTACACATAAGTATTAACTTCTGGAATTCATGTTATCCATTAAAGGGGTGGTTCCCCTAAAAAGAAACTTTTAACATTGCCTGTGTCTTCTTAATAACATTTAGAATCGGCTGGTAGTTTAAAAAAAAAACACCCGTACATACCATTTTCGGCATGTACTCTCACCGCCGCTTCCGGGTCTGGCAGCCGGGGACAGGCATCCGATCGACGCATACAGCGCGTCACGAGATGCCGAAAGAAGCCGAACGTTGGTGCGGCTCTATACGGCGCATGCGCACCAACGTTCGGCTTCTTTCGGCATCTCGTGACGCGCTGTATGCGTCGATCGGATGCCTGTCAATGAAGCAGGCCCTCCCATCCCCGGCCGCCAGACCCGGAAGCGGCGGTGAGAGTACATGCCGAAAATGGTATGTACGGGTGTTTTTTTTTTAAACTACCAGCCGATTCTATATGTTATTAAGAAGACACAGGCAATGTTAAAAGTTTCTTTTTAGGGGAACCTCCCCTTTAATAATAATAGATTACCAGTTTTTAGCTTTAACTAGATCAATCTGTCTTGTGATACATATATATATATATATATATATATATATATATATATATATATAGTGTGTGTGTGTGTATATGTATATATAATGTGTAAAGAACAGTTGCAATAAACACATTATACTTGTTCACAGTAGAAGGTTCATGCAACCACTATTTGTGCTGTGGTTGTGTATATACACATTGGCAGCTAAAACAACCCACTAAGGTCTTATAAGCCTCCTGTTGTGGAGTGTGTGCCAGCTGTGGTTTGAAGCTGATGATCCAGTTTGTAAGCTTGGGGTTGGAACCCAAACCGACCTCTTTCCCACTCTGGCAGGTGTCAGATTGCTGGAATTACGACAGACGTATGCTGCCTTTTTTCTTGTTCTTACTATTTTATAATAGTAGTACAATTTGATCTTTGTTTCGGCTCCTTTTTTTTTTCTTCTTCTTCTTCTTGATTTTACATACTATATATTCTAAGATTTCTTATTTGGACAAAGCAGGGCTTTATAAGCCTTTAGACCAAACAGCTACTGCACTCTACCCATGCTTGTGTTGTCATTCCTGGCATTTGGTCTTATGCTGGAAGAACATGTGCAGTGGCATGAAAAAGTATATGAACCCCTTGGAATGTAATAGTTTACTGCAGTAGTTTGCCATAAAATGTGTTTCAATCCTCATCTAACTCACAACCTCATGGGTGTTTGAGCGCTGTCAGGCCATCTAGATTATAGATGGTCTAACAGCACTCAAACACCCATCAGGCTTGTTCCTATTCACTTTAGACTGCACAAAAGGTTAAGGCTCAAATCCTGTTGTCCCCTCCGGGAGCATCTCTCCACAGGTTAGATTCCCATATAGATGTCCCAAAATGAGAACAAAGACCACCTGGTGTAGTATGTAAAACGACTCAGGTATTTAGAATTGAGCCAAATACCTATCATTAAAATTCCCTGATAGTTTCCAACCAACTAGATGGCTGCGGTCCGTGTGTGCAGCCACATCACGTGTCCAGGATCCACCCAAAATGTTTTGTTTTATCAGACATCATCAGGGGCGTGGCTAATGGCCATCGCTGAACATATATATGTATGTATATCTGGTAAGGGCTAGAGGGAACTGCCCTTCCTTAATTGTGCTCCGGGCCTCAGACTTCATTTCACCAGAGGCAGAAATGATGCAGAGACCAGTTCTGATTCGGAAGGCTGTTGGTTTAGTCCAGACCAGGACAGGTGAACAGGAACAAGCCGGATAGGTATTTGAGAGCTGTCAGACCACCTATAATCTAGTGGTCCACTTCTGAAGGGTAAGAGGCCCAGTTTGCTGTGGTGTTTGGTGGAGGATTATCATTTTACCTGCAGATTTACTTCTGTTATACACTCTGGGTGCTCCCTAGGCATTGTGGATTCTTTCTGGATGGACATATTTTTTTTTCACAACGCTGCATCTTTTCTAAATGTTTTGATGATTGTTACCCACAATTTACGCTAGCTGCTGTTCCTTGTAATAACCTAAGCACAATTAAGTTTTCTATTTAAATATAGCATAATACTGTAAAAAAAAATAGCTTGTTGTTATTAAAATAAATGCACTCACATACAAACACTCAGATAGGCCAGACCCTGGATAACAGTGTAGAAATGTTCACTCTTCCCAGCAGCCATCAGCCTTGGGGTACCCCACTTACCACTCCAGACCAGTCTGAGTACCCCTTATTTATCCTTAATCTTTGGACATGCTCCTGTAACCAATTTTCCATGCTTGCTGACCTCCGTTTGTAAATTAAGCATTTGTGGGGGACTGTATCGAATGCTTTTGCAAAACCAGGGTACAGCACATTCACAGGCTTTCCCTCATCTATATGGCAGCTCACTTCCTTATAGAATGTTAACAGGTTGGTTTGGCATGAAGAGCCTTTGGTAAACCAATTCTGATTACTGGTAATGATGCTGTATTCATCAGCAAAATCCTGGTTATAGCCCCTTATCATCCCCTCCCAATAGTTTATATACTATCAATGTTAGACTGACTGGCCTGTAGTTTCCAGGTATATATCTGCTCTTTTTAAATATTGGTACCATGTTGGCCCTTCACCGATCCACTGGTAACCATTCCTATCTGTATGTTCATAAAAATTAGGAATAGCAGCCTGGCTATAACCTGGCTGAGTTCTTTGACGTTCACTTATTTACGCCAGCACTGTGAATGTTTAATAGGTGTGTTCAATAAAGGCAATTATTTGTGTGTTATCAACATTTTGTCTATTGCGAGTGAAAAACTTATCGCCTCTGGGCGCTGTGACTTAGATGAGGATCAGGTCACATTTTATGGTAAATTACTGCACCCAGCCACTATTTGTGTACTGGTGTAACCACCTATGAATTGCTATCTGAGATCATATCTGTAATTGCTACCAAGGAATGTGCTGCCTTTTCTATACAAAATATTAATGCATAAGCTTTGCCGGTTTCCCCATTCTTACCATTGTTTCATGTGTTTGATTACAACTCAAGGAATGACCATATTTGATAGCTTATGCACTAGAACTTTATAAAGGAAGACCTCTACCTATGCCACATCCAAAATTCTAATAGGAAGGAAAAAGGGGGTTGCAGGGACACATGAGATATAATATATATTTTTTTTTACATTTTTAAAATTAAGAAAGATTTAGAAACTAGTAGTACTTACTGTATGTAGTTTCTAAAAAAATCTTTCTGAATTTTTTAAAATGTTATAATAAAAATATATTTTTTATTTACTTCTGTTTTTGTCTCATGTGATGCCAGTAAAGTCCAGTACTAGCAGGGTATGTCTCGGCAATTCCCCTTTCTATTATATACTAGAACATTATTTGACAACAAGTGTTGCATGTAACCCAATTTGCCATTTCTCATAGGCTGTTTGCATGTACTGGGCAAAGTAACTGGGTCATTTAATGCATCTTTGCCCCCAAATAGTAAATGAATAGAGCTGATTGATTTCTGCATGTCCCATTAACTGTGCATCGTAGCCCGGAGCTGCAGTAAAATGCAGACATGCTGCATTTTATCACAGCACACCGTACATGATCGCATGTCACTACAGCACCGCTGCTGCACAGTGAGGTAGATGAAGTGTACTTTCGTACACTTAAAATAAAGTTGAGAAAAGTTGTGTGATGTGCTGAATCGTCCACCACAACGCCCCCTAATGCAGGTGGACGGACGGGCAGCTGCTGGTAGAAAACTGCTGCAATTTACCTTCTACGGCAGCTGTCTGTTCTGTGTAAATTAGCCCTAAGTCACATACAGTATCTCACAAAAGTGAGTACACCCCCCACATTTTTGGAAATATTTTATTATTTCTGTTCATGTGACAACACTGAAGAAATTACACTTTGCTACAATGTAAAGTAGTGAGTGTACAGCTTGTATAACAGTGTACATTTTCTGTCCCCTCAAAATAACTCGACACACAGCCATTAATGTCCAAACCGCTGGCAACCAAAGTGAGTACACCCCTAAGTGAAATGTCCAAATTGGGCCCAATCGGGTGTGAATGGGGAGCAGGTGTGTTAAATTTCGTGTTATCGCTCTCACTCTCTTACTGATCACTGGAAGTTGAACATGACACCTCATGGCAAAGAACTCTCTGAGGATCTGAAAAAAATTATTGTTACTCTACATTAAGATTGCCAAGACTCTGAAACTGAGCTGCAGCACGGTGGCCAAGACCATACAGGGGTTTCACGGGACATGTTCCACTCAAAACAGGCCTCACCATGGTCGACCAAAGAAGTTGAGTGCACATGCTTAGCCTCATATCCAGTGGTTGTCTTTGGGAAATAGACGTATGAGTGCAGCCAGCATTGCTGCAGAGGTTGAAGGGGTGGGGAGTCAGCTGGTCAGTGATCAAACCATACGCTGCACACTGCATCAAATTGGTCTGCATGGCTGTCATCCCAGAAGGAAGTCTCTTCTAAAGATTATGCACAAGAAAGCCCGCAAACAGTTTGCTGAAGACAAGCAGATTAAGGACATGGATTACTGGAACCATGTCCTGTGGTCTGATGAGACCAAGATAAACTTATTTGGTTCAGATGGTGTCAAGCGTGTGTGGCAGCAACCAGGTGAGGAAGTACAAAGACAAGTGTTGCCTACAGTCAAGCATGTTGGTGGGGGTGTCATGGTCTGGGGCTGCATGAGTGCTGCCGGCACTGAGGAGCTACAGTTCATTAAGGAAACCATGAATGCCAACATGTACTGTGACATACTGAAGCAGAGTGCTATCCCCTCCCTTCAGAGACTGGTCCGCAGGGCAGTATTCCAACATAATGAACCCAAACACACCTCCAAGACGACCACTGCCTTGCTAAAGAAGCTGAGGGTAAAGGTGATGGACTGGCCAAGCATGTCTACAGATCTAAACCCTATTGAGCATCTGTGGGGCATCTTCAAATGGCAGGTGTAGAAGTGAAAGGTCTTCAACATCCACCAGCTCTGTGATGTCGTCATGGAGGAGTGGAAGATGACTCCAGTGGCAACCTGTGAAACTCTGGTGAACTCCATGTCCAAGAGAGTTAAGGCATACCCCTCAACATTTTAAAATGGGAATGAGGTACACCTACTAACAAATGTATGTAGACATAGGACACGCCCCCTGCCATACCCTTTTAAAAGAGAATTAGCTAAAAAAAAAAAAATAAGTACACAAGGACTTGTTTTACCTCTACTATTCCTTTATATTGGCTTTTAAAGTGTACAAATGCAGCCATTTAGAAATTATATGAAAGGTTTAGCACTGGGAAACACTTTTGAAAGCTAAAAAGTGCCTTTTTATTTACAACTATATAAATTAGACCAAAATGAGGGGGAAAGAGGAACATTGCTCCAAATCAGGGACAGTCCCTCAAAATCAGGGACAGTTGGGAGTTATGGTTAACCACTTCAATACCCAACCATAGTAATATGACGCCAAAAGATCTGATCTACCATCCTGGATGGACGTCATATTACGTCCTGGGCTTTGTGGGTGATATCTGAATGATGCCTGCAGCTAGAGGCATCATTGAGACATCCTTCTCTTCTACCGGCGATTCTGAGCACAAAAAGAATGATCATAGCGACAGTTCCGCTGTTTGATCATTCTTATAGGCGGCAGGAGGGGACAGCCGGTGCTTCTCCGGGGGCCCGGAGAAAGAATCGTCCGTTGCCAGTGTCTTGTCACATGATGAGCATAGAGATGACTGATGTCCAGATGGTCACCAGTCATTTCTATGAATGTCGGAGGCCTGGGCGCTATGTGATGATGTCACGCCTGGGTTCTCAGAAGTAAATAAAGCCGTGATTGCGGCTAGTAAGCATGAGATTGTTAAATTTTTTTCACAATCTCATGTTTTCCAGCCTGGAGGAGAGGGCCTGTCACACACCATTCCTATTACAAGAGATGTGTACATTCCTCGTAATAGGAATAAAAGTGATAAAAAAAGTGTATGTAGCGCCCCCTTGCGTTTAGCGCGGGTATTACGCTTTAAAACGGGTAGTTGATTGGGAGAGTTACTTTGCTCTCAATTGCAATTGTTGAGTTACTGGCCTGTCTTATTCTGGGAAGGTCCACTGGCTCGGACTGCATTCTGGGGATGTAAGTTCATCCTTGGCCGGCAGTGGGAGCTAGAGGGATTCCCGGCAGATTGGGTCTTCCCCAGCAGCCAATTGGAGAGTTTTCCTCTCGCTGGGCATGCTGGGGAGGGGTATATCTGGAAGAGAGGTCAGGTGTTCTGGGTTCTTTTGGCGTTCCCTGTGGGGGGTCCCGGAGTCGGGGTGCGGCATCCAGCTTTAGGGTGTGTGCACCCAGGAACCCCGTCGGTGTGGCCCATCCGGCCAATATCCAGGCCCTGCTGAGTCTCGGTCAGAGACGAATCTGAGGGGGACCCCAGTAGATGGCTGTGCTCTTGAATGTCGACGGGAGGATCGGGTACTAAAGCCATAGACAGGTACTTTTTGCTGTCGCATGGTGCTGGATGCACGGAAAAAATAGCTGGGAGGATTTGCTTTGTTCGGGTGCTGACAAATTATTCAGATTGCATTGGCCTGTGGCAGAGGCCTAGAGTCGGGTCGGAAAGAGACAGGCCCGTTCCTCCTAGCCTGCGTTGTGATGGTGAGGCGTGTGAATTGGCGCTGTCTGCAACTGAGTTACGCTGTGTGCTTATCCAGGCCTGACATTAAGAATCTCTGGCCCAGATTCACAGAGCGATTACGCCTGCGCAACAGGAGATGCGCGTGCGTAAGTCGAAATGTGCGCGTGCGTTTCGTTGCGCGGCATCCACAGAACGAGATACGCAAAAAATCTACTTTTTTTTGTCCCGCGTAATTTCGTTAGACTGGCGCATCCTTCCGCGCAAAAGTGCGCTAGACACACCATTGATTTGCTAGTCAAATATGCTAATGAGGGACTTACGGGGATCCACA
The DNA here is from genome assembly GCA_029574335.1 of Rana kukunoris. Classification (NCBI taxonomy): domain Eukaryota; kingdom Metazoa; phylum Chordata; class Amphibia; order Anura; family Ranidae; genus Rana; species Rana kukunoris. The sequence goes on along the minus strand of CM056049.1, from coordinate 112,120,690 downwards.
AAACAACGTTGGGGCAGCGCAGGCGACGCAGTGTGCGCAACAGCAAAATGTCCTGTCTAAAATTAGAGCATATAAAAGCTGGTCTAAAAAGAGAAAAAAAGTCTACTGGTTAGATAAAGCAACACTGTTAGTGAGCAGCTCAGCAGTCACACGTGTTGCACAACAATCTGTATGCCAACATGCCAGGGGCATCGTCGCACATAGCTATACTACTGACTTTAGATGAACAAAGAAGGATGAGGGCACGGAGGATGGCACGGGAGAGGATATACCGCACCCGCATAGACCTGTTTGGCATGAGTGATTCTGAGGTGTTTCGCATCTTCAGTTTCACCCCTCATGCCATCCTGGAATTAACCACAACCCTGCAGGAGGACATCACCAGCCCAACACACCGCTCACATGCAGTGCAGCCACTGGTCAAGGTACTGGCAACACTCCATTTCCTTGCCAGTGGCTCTTTTCAGCGTACAAGTGGAGTGGTGGCTGGGATGTCACAATCCTCCATGAGCAGATGTGTGCACCAGGTTGTCCCTGCAATTCTCAGATGCATGGCCAACCAAATCATCAAACCCACCACTGAGGACCTGCGGCTGAAGGCAATGACAGATTTCTACAGAATTGCCAGATTCCCACGCACTGTGGGGGCCATTGATTGCACACATGTGGCACTCCAGCCCCCCCAGGAGACAGAGCACATGTACCGCAATCGGAAGCATTGGCATTCCATCAATGTACAGGTGATAGTCGATGCCCGAGGCCTCATATGGCACGTCCGTGCCAAACACCCAGGGTCCAGCCATGACAGCTACATATACAATCAATGCCACATCCGAATGGAATTCGATCAGAACGTGTATGGGGACACCTGGCTGGTTGGTGAGTGACATGGGAGTCAGGCATGACTATCCCCTCCCATGATGCACACATCACAAGGGGCACATGCATGACTAACATCCTCCTGTCTTTTCCCTTACAGGTGACTCTGCATATCCACTGGGACCCCATCTCATGACTCCTATCCGGAACCCCCAAACCCCAGGAGAGGAAAGATACAATCAAGCACATGCCCAAACACGAGCAGTGGTGGAGCGCACCTTTGGCCTCCTAAAGTCACGTTTCCGATGCCTGGATAAGTCTGGGGGTACCCTCTTGTATTCCCCAAACTTCGTGTGCCAGATCATCGGTGCATGTTGCATGCTGCACAACTTCGCAGAAAGAAAGGGCCTGCAGATTGACCTACGTGATAACCTGACCCCTGAACCAGACAATCCCCCCCTAACCGAGGCTACCCCGTCTTCTGAGGGAAGAGCAGCCAGGAGACAGCTCACATTGGGCATCTTTGCACGTTAAACATACACATTAATCATGGCACAATGAGAATGCATGCATGCACAACACTGTGGTCCCTAGCACACACACCCCACATCCACATCAAATTGGATTGGCACCAGTCCACCATGCAGGACTTGTGAACAGCAACGCCACGCCAAGGCTCCAATTATGTCACTCATTCATACACCATTCACACGGACCTGGGGATCACTTCTCCCTGGTCCTGGGGAACCCTTCTCCACCAAAATTGAGGGTGTCACCCCCACATTCACACAGCATTCACAACCCCAAAAAAAAAAAATGACCTGCAAAAGCAAAAAATTTCCAGCAAAAAAAAAAAAAATATTAAAAAAAAAAAAAGATATAAAAAAAAAGGGGGAAAAACAAATTATTGCCCTTTGCGTGAGCCACGCCTGGGGCGCCCCCGACCACGGCCCCGGCTTCTCAGGGGAGACTCATGGGGAAGGGGTAAAACCGGGGAAGGAGGAGCAGCCCCTAATCTCTGCCCACCTGGCGGCCTGCCCTCCAAGGCCACGGCTATTCTGTCCAGGGCAGCACCAAGTTTTGCCGTGTTGGCCTGGATAGCCAGGGTAAGGGCCCTCACATCCTGCCCAACGCCTGCTGATGTCGTCTGCAGTTCATTTAGGCAGGTTGTGAAAGCCCGGGAGTGGGAGTCCAGGTTCCCCAGCGTATCCTTGATGGAGGACAGGCTCTCCTCCATCCGCACCAATGTCTGGCTGACCTGTCCCAGATGGCGGGTCTGGAGGAACTGGTCCCTTCTCAGAGTGGCGGGCAGGAGATCGGCCACCCCCCTGGTGGTCTGGGATGACATCCTGCCTCCAGCTGATGCTTGTGGCCGGGGAGAAGGGGAGGCCCTTGTGAGGGGAGCCATGTTGGGGGAGGAGGGGGGGGCTCCCCCTTAGGGAGGCCTGCCTGCTGCCAGCCAGAGGGGAAGAGTCCTCAAAAACCAAACGTCCAGTGCCTGACATGGACTCCTCCTCCTCATGATTCTCCTCCTCCTCATGATTCTCCTGCTCCTCTTGAACCTCCTCCGCGGACTCCGGCCTTGTTGGGGGGGCCTCATTAGGCTGCTGTCCTGGGGTTGGTGCGGTCAGGCCAGATGGCCCTGCACCCTCCTGCACATCTGTGGATGACACAAAACATTCACAGGTTGGAGGATCCACACACTTGCCACATATTCCCTTTCACCCCCTCCCCCCACACATGCTACACACCTGATATTAAAAAAAAAAAACTTACCTGGCACCACGGGTTCCGGACTTGAGTCAAAGCCGGGCAGGCCCTCAACTTCATGCCGATGAAAGGTCAGGGCCACCGCACGCTCCTCCGCTGTCAGCCTAATACGGCATGGTGGGCCCCCTCCTGTGCCCCTGGCATGGGCATGCATTCTGGCCAGCTTCTGTTTCACCAGACGCCGGAGGTCATTGATTTTTTTGTCAATCCCAGACCGGGTCCGTGTCTCCCCCTGCCCCGCTGAATTCACCTGGTCAGTGATCCTATCCAAAATCTCCCTCCTCCTGGCCGGGGTGGTGTTGGCAGCTTTCGTTTTCTCTCAGTCATCCTTCCAAAAAAACTCAGTCCCAGTCAACAAAATTCACGCACACAAACAAGCCCAACCAATCAAAAAAAAACACACACACAGAGAGAAAACGACTCAGCAAGAAACAGTCACCAAAAAACAAAACAAAAATACAGCAGGAAAAGAAAGAAACACAAATATATCAATCAAACAAGCAGTCTCTCAAACACTTATCAAAAACCACTTTCAAAAATCTACTAACAAACACTTGATCACACAGAACACTAATCTGACAACTACAAAACACACCGCAACGAACAACAGGAACAAAAGCACTTGGTTAAATGGGAAGGGACAAAGGGATGTACTTTTGCAAAGGAAGTGCGTTTGTGTGTGTCTATTTATGCTGTCTGCGTAGTTCACAACGTTGCCCTAGTCCATTTCCAATTTCACTGATTGCGCTGCTCCCGAGTTGTGAGCATGCGCACAGCGGAGCTGACATGGTATGCTTCAAGCGCGCAGGCGCGAGCCGGCCGGCCCTTCATTTGCATGGGGTCACGGCTCATTTCAATGTAACACGCCCACGTCCTTCCCAATTTGTATTACTCCTCCTTACGCCTCTGAAAAAACGTTACGCATGCGCAATTTCCTGCGCAAAAGCTACGAGAATAGGGTGATTACGCGACAAAATTGCGCAAGTCTAACGTAAAGGCGGTGCGCTACGCCGGTCCAATAATGCGCAGATGTACCTGAATCTGGCCCTCTATCTCTTATTCATCAACCTGTCTGTCCTTCATCGAGTTGATGTTTGGCTATGTTGGCCTGGAATTAAAGCATAAGAAAATCTTTATTGCCTGTCTGGACATTCAAGTTATTACAGAGTGTTCTGGTGCATCCCTAGACCGAGCAAGGGTAACTTCAACATGCCGGTCCCATCATCAATCCAGCGGCACTTTCGGGGGTGACGCTACATGTAAAATTAAAAAAATTAAAAATATTATATTTTTTTTAAACGCCCCTCACGCTCAGAAGCGAGCGCACACGTAATGCCGCGTACACACGGTCGTTTTTTGCGATGAAAAAAAACTACAATTTCTGTGAAGTAAAAAACGACGTTTTTGAAACGTCACTTTTCAAAGACAATTTTGCATACACACCATCGTTTTTTCACAAAAAGCGAGGTTACGTTCACCACTCTTTTCCATTGAAGCTCGCTTCATAACTAGCTTCTGGGTATGCGCGGGTTGAAAAACGTCGTTTTGAACGACGTTTTTGCTACACACGGTGACTTTTTGTGAAACAAAAAACGACGTTTTGAAAAACGACACAAAAAATTCAAGCATGTTGGAATTTTTTTTTGGTCGTTTTTTTAAAGACAAAAAACGACGTTTTGCCCACACACGATCAATTTCAATGACGTTTTAAAAAACGTCGTTTTTTTTCATCGCAAAAAACGACCGTGTGTACGCGGCATTAGTCTCGCCCACATATGTAAACACCGGTTTAATCACATATGTGAGGTATTGCCACGTGCGTTAGAGCGAGAGCAACAATTCTAGCACTAGACCTCCTCTCTAACTCTAAACTGGTAACCTGTAAAAAAAATCAAAGCGTGGCCTATGGAGATTTTTAAGTACCGAAGTTTGGCGCCATTCCATGAGTGTGCTCAGATTTAAAGCGTGACATGCTAGGTATTTACTCAGCGTAACATCATCTTTCATATTTTATAAACAAATTGGGCTAACTTTACTGTTTTGTTATTTTTTAATTCATTAAACCATTTTTTTCCCCCCAAAATTTGAAAAATGATTGCGCAAATACCGGTCAGGATAAAAAGTTGCAATGACCGTCATTTTATTCCCTAGGGTGTCTGCTAAAAAAACATACATAATGTTTGGGGGTTCTGAGTAATTTTGTAGGAGAGAAGTACCAGAATAGGCCCGGTATGGAAGTGGTATTAAAAGCCCTGTATTGGTTAAGGCAGTGCTGGAAAATAATGGTGGCCATGCAAATTCACACTTTGGGCCTAATTTGGACATTTTCACTTAGGGGTGTACTCACTTTTGTTGCTAGCAGTGTGTTGAGTTATTTTAAGGGGATGGAAAATGTACACTGTTATACAAGCTGTACACTCACTACTTTACATTGTAGCAAAGTATAATTTCTTCAGTATTTTCACATGAAACAATATAATAAAATATTTACAAAAATGTAAGGGGTGTACTCACGTTTTTGAGATACTGTATATGCGGCTGCAGTTTGGAGTCTAAGGTCCGGTGCGTTTCTGTGATTTAAGGTGAATTTGTACCTGAACCGGACCCCAAAAATACACAGGCCCCTTTTCAAAATGACACAGCAGCTGTCCCACACATGTGTGAACTGGCTCCATTGAAAACCGGTCACATTCACATGTTATGTAAATTTGATGTGATTAAAAATGCACACTGACAATGCTCCTGGCCAAAAAGTATCTACTCTACTACTTCATTCAAAATGTAGACACACTAATGCCGCGTACACACGATCATTTTTTGTGATGAAGTAAAAAACGACGTTTTCTGTGAAGTAAAAAACGACGTTTTTGAAACGTCACTTTCAAAGACAATGTTGCATACTGTACACACCATCGTTTTTTTCACAAAAAGCGAGGTTACGTTCACCACTCTTTTCCATTGAAGCTCGCTTCATAACTAGCTTCTGGGCATGCGCGGGTTGAAAAACGTTGTTTTAAACGACGTTTTTGCTACACACGGTGACTTTTTGTGAAACAAAAAACGACGTTTTGAAAAACGACACAAAAAATTCAAGCATATTGGAATTTTTTTTTGGTTGTTTTTTTTAAGACAAAAAACGACGTTTTGCCCACACACGATCAATTTAAATGACGTTTTAAAAACGGACGGGTTTTTTTCATCGCAAAAAACGACCGTGTGTACGCGGCATAAGGCTCCATTCACACCTAGGCATTTTGTTGCCCTACGCTCGACGCTGTAGCAGGCTGAAATACGCTGGAGGGGCGAATTTACATTGTCGGCTATGGAGATGGTTCACATCTCTATGCCGTACGCCTGAAGCTTGAAACATGTCCCGGATCTTTTTTTTCAGGCGTCTTCGGCGTTCGGGCATAGCCGACAATGTAAAAATCACCCCTCCAGCAAAAAACAAGGCGCGTTTTGTCTCCGCAAATCGCGGGGACAAAACGCCTATTTCATGTCGCCGCAATACGCCAAATTGATGGGTCTTCCTTTCCTTGTGCGTGGGGACTGGTCTTGTACTTGACCCCCCTCCCCCTCAACCCCCCTCCCTATCGTTTGTGAAGTGCGGTGACGTGCTGGGTCCCATTTGCAGCTCTCCTGTCTGAACAGGCTATGTGCAGCCCAGTGAATATGTCACCACTACTTATAACCAGGTAATATCTGGGTTTGCAAAGGCATTGGGTTGACACAAATATATGCCTTGCAGCTAGTGCAGAATTTATTATGGTAAATGTTTTTATGCCTGGAGATCAGCTGAAATTTCATGTAGACACATAACGTATTTCCCTAAAATAAGCCTGGGTCTTATATTAATTTTGGCCACAAGAGACCCAGTAGGGCTTATTTTAGGGGTAGGGATTGTCATGTGCTGTCTTTTCTCTCCATCTCCCTCCCTGCCTATCAGGAATCGCCAGTGGAATTGAGTTAAACATGTTTGTAAAATCCACTGCATTACAGCACTATCAAAATGTAAACTGTGTGTGTCTCTGCAATTCACCGGTGACAAACACCATACCTTCCTACAGTGCCGCTCGCCACTTTCGTGACCCGCCTAATCTGTCTTCCCCGCTCCGAGCACTGCAGAGGCAGGAGGCCCCGAGATTCCTGCCGACAGCTGGGAGAAGAGGATAGCGGCAGGGATCAGCTGAGCACCTTACTCAGCACTTCCATGTCCTGCCTGATTGGTCCTCCCTGCTCCGAGATCCCCCCACTAAAAGCTGGCAGAAGAGGAGGAAAGCAGTGGGGGGGATCAGCTGAACGATGAGTGGAGTCGTAACAAAGGTAATCACAAATGGACCACAGAAACATACACAGTCTAGACCACAAAACACTGTAATACAGTGCATTTTAGGACTTTGCAACCCTTCCAAACTAGGGCTTATTTTTGGGGTATGGCTTATATTGCAGCCCTCCCCGAAAATCACAGTAGGGCTTATTTTCGAGGTAGGGCTTTTTTTTTCTCGGGAAAACACGGTAGCATCTTTTTCATTTATAAACCAGTTGCCAAGAATGTAGCGATATTACTAGCATTAGCCATATCCAGAGTTTGATTTGTATATTCACAGTGTCCATCGAGTGTAATATCCCCTCTCCTCCATTCTATGACCCCTTTGTGAGACATCACAAGCTGAGGAACATGTCAGCAAGCAGGGGTTATTCCTTTCTATTCAACATGCAGTATATTTTGGAAACATTACTTTTATAAGAGAGTATTAAGCTCAATCAATTTGCACTGCAGTACAGTACCCAGCATTTCTATGCTATAGATTGAAGGCTGGCAGCAGTTCTAAACAAATAACAAATACTCTTTCACCCACTATCGCCTACAACAAACAATGAGCCTCGATGTCAACAATTAAAGCAAATACAGTGAGCAGTCTCTGGACACACAGGGGTACTCAGGACATCTTTTCATGCTCTGTTGTTGTAATTGTCCGTTCAGTGACAGAACTGATTACCTATTTAGATCTGGCGGTGTTCCTAGTATTGACAAAGGGAAAGCTGTGACCTGTACATTTTCTTTATTTTCCCAGTAAACAGATGATTATTTGTCAGTAAAACAACGTTTAAAAAAAATGTAATTTAAAATGATCGTGTGGGACAGTGGCGGTGCGTCCATAGGGACGCCGGAGCACCGCCCCCTTTGGATCGCTCACAGCCAGCAAAATATACAGATTCATACACTGGTTGTGTGGAAGTGCCCATCAGAGCTGATAGGCTTTCCGAGTACAGCCCTGAGGCTGTAGTCGGCTTCCTAAAGATTATCCTCGGGACGTACCGGCCTTGCGCTCCGAGGATAAGACTGACAGGCGTCTCAGCCAATCAGGTAACCTGATTGGCTGAAGCGTCCTCGAGGGCGGGACGAGGGACATCGAGGGACGTAGAAGCCATAAAGGTAAGTGCCAGGGGGGGTACTGGGCACGGTGGCTACAAGTGGGGGCACATTGGTGACAATTGGGGGCACAGTGGCTGCGTTTGATGGCACAGTGGTGACAATTGATAAATACAGTGAGGCTGCAATTGTTTTTTTTTTCGTTTGCGCCCCCAAAAAATTTTGAGCACCAGACGCCACTGGTGTGTGGGCTTCACATCATTTTTCGGGTTCTGAAAAACGAAAAAAAAAATCCGAACATGCATTTTTTAACAACGTTTTAAACTATGTCGTTTTTTGGGTTGTTAAAATTATCGTGTGTGGGCTAAAACGACATTAAAAACCTGCGCATGCTCAGAAGCAAGTTATGAGACAGGAGCGCTTGTTCTGGTAAAACTAGCGTTCGTAATGGAGTTAGCACATTCATCATGCTGTAACAGACAGAAACACAAAATCAGCCCCAAGGGTGGCGTCATCCGCATGGAACTTCCCCTTTATAGTGCCGTTGTACATGTTGTACGTCACCGCGCTTTGCTAGAGCATTTTTTTTTAAACGATCGTGTGTGCGCAACGTCGTTTTAATAATGAAGTTGGAAAAACAACGTTTTTTTCGAGATGCTGAAAAGACGTTTTTTTTCATGCCGAAAAATGATCGTGTGTACGCGGCATTACGCATAATTCTCACTCCTCACCCAACTTCCTTCTGACACCCATCAAAAAGTAAATGAGATTTTTTGCCATCATATTCTTTCTGACACACATAAGGAAGTGCACGTGGACTGTGAGTATATTGCCACGTACACACGACCGTTTTTTCGGGTTGTAAAAAAATGACGTTTTTAATGGTCTAGAAAAAACAACGTTTTTTTCAACCCGATCATTAAAACGGCCTTGCCTACACACGATCGTGAAAAAAAATGCTCTAGCAAAGCGCAGTGACGTACAACACGTACAAGGGCACTATAAAGGGGAAGTTCCATTCGCATGGCGCCACCCTTTGGGCTGCTTTTGCTGATTTAGTGTTAGTAAAAGACTATTCACGATTTTCTGTCGGTTACAGCGTGATGAATGTGCTTACTCCATTTTTTCACGTCGTTAAAGCCCACCCGCGACCATTTTTTACAACCTTAAAAACGACAATGTAAAAAACGTAGTGAAAACATAAAGCATGTTCGAAAAAAAAAATTGCCTGTTTTTTAAAACCCAAAAAATGCTCTGAAGCCTACACACGGTCGTTTTTAATGACATTAAAAAAAAACTTAATTTTTTACAACCCTGAATAACGGTCGGGTGTACGCGGCATAAGGCTCGCCAGTACCTACATGTCTTGCAGGACAATTTCATTTGTCAGATGGTAAATGTACCAACTAGAAACAAAGCGTTACTGGATCTACCGATTACCAACAACAATACAGACCTGATCACGAATGTGGAAATACAGGGCAGTTTAGGAAAGATGATCACAGGTCAATTGGTTTTAGTATAAATCACACAAATGGGAAACATAGGGGGAATACAAAGACACTGAATTTCAAAAGAGCCAATCTCCCTAAACTACGATCCTTGCTAGAGGATAACCATTGGGATAAAATCTTAGGAACAAAGTACACAGAGGAAAAATGGGTATGCTTTAAGAGCTTATTAAATAAGGGCATTACCCAGTGCATCCCAATGTGAAATAAATTCAAAAGAGCTAATAAAAGTCTTGGGTGGCTTAACTCCAATGTAAAAATGCATATAAAAGCAAAGGAGAAAGCTAAAATACAAGGCTGAGGGATCATCATCAGCATTCCAACTTTACAAAGAATGCAACAAGGGTGCAATCAGGGTGACTAAGATAGAACACAAAAGGCACATAGGAGAGTAACAAAATTCCCAAGAAATTCCATAAATGGTAAGAAAGGGAGGTCAGATCATATGGGTCCCATAAAGAATGATGAAGATAATCTGGTTACTAAGGATAGAGAGATGGCAAAGGTTTTGAATTTATTCTTCTCCTCGGTCTTCATGAGGGAATCGGGGGGGGGCTTCACTAACCAAAACTGCAATGTTTATACTCATTTCATACGACAGGAAGAAGCAGTGATTTTAATGATGCTTAAAGGGGTGTTCCAGCCCTTTTTAATGTTTATTAAAAGTCAGCAGCTATAAAAAGTGTAGCTGCTGGCTTTTAATAAACATACACTTACCTTGTCCATGGTTCCAGCGACGCGCCGGCTGGGGCTCCGCTCCTCTCCCCCCCTCCCCGGCCGGCGTCTTCACAACTGTGGGCACCCGGCCGTGACAGCCTTCGGCTTCATGGCCGGGCACCCACTGCGCATGCATGATCGGCACTGCGCATGCGTGGACGGCGCTGCACCGTCCCATTGGACAGGAGATCGCCTGGGACCTGTCAGTGTCCCAGGTGGTCGCATACAGGGAGGGGCTGAAGTTAGGCGATTAAGCCTAATCGCCTAACCAGCCCCTCGGCGGAAGTAGGAAGTGGGACAGGAAGTCCCACTCCTCCTGAAGCCCCCACTCCCCCCCAAAAAATTACATGCCAAATGTGGCATGTAAGGGGGTGAGGAGTGGGTTAAGCGGAAGTTCCATTTTTAGGTGGAACTCCACTTTAAATAAAAAATGAAAAATTCCTTTAAATATTGTACCTGCTGGGTGTCTATAGTATGCCTCTGAAAACGTCTTTAACTGGTTGCCGACCAGCCGACGGTGGCAGGACGATTTCCCTGCGCGAGAGCCCGTAGCCCTACGTCGGCTCTTTAAGCGGCCACTAGGGGTGTGCCACTAGTCCCCGAGTCCCGTGCGCATTCCCGCCGGGCACTGGTGATTGCTTGGTAAAGAGCGAGGACTGGAAACTGTGGGCCAGATTCTCATATATTTGCGGCGGCGTAGCGTAAGCCATTTACACTACGCCGCCGCTGCGTACTAGAGCAAGTGCTTTATTCTCTAAGCACTTGCTCCGTAGTTTGCGTTGGCGTCTCGTAAATCGCCAAGCGTAAACCCGCGCAATTCAAATGGGGCGGCTTGTATTTAAATTAAGCGCGCCCCCGCGTCGCACGAACTGCGCATGCGCCGGCCGGGGAAAAAGCCCAGTGCGCATGCTCCAGCTCACGTCGGGAAGCGTCGTTGAAACCGACGTCAAAACGACGTGAGCGTCATTTACGCAAGTCTCTATTCGCGAACGAGTTAGTAAAACGACGTAAGCGACGGAAAAAGCCGACGCTGACTTGACGCCATACTTAACATGGCGTCCGACGGGACACGACGGCATCCGACGGGACCTCGTAAGGTTACTCCACATAGAAGCTGGGGTAACCTTACGAGTTCGTAAACGACGTACGCGACGACGGGGCGGCGTAAAAGCGATCGAGAATCGGCGTACTACTTCATTTGCATATGCAAATGAAAAAACAACGTAAAGGCCACCTAGTGGCCGGAGTTGTCATTACACCTACGATCCGAAAGTGTAATAGTATTACACTTGTCGGATGTAGAAGCGTATCTATGCAAAAGTGATGCTAAGCATCACTCGCATAGATACGAGACAAAAAAAAAGGCGATACGACGGGGTATCTGAGATACTCCGTCGTAACGCCTCTGAGAATCTGGCCCTGTGTGTGTAAACACACAGCTCCCGGTCCTGTCAGGGGAGAAATGCTGATCTTCCGTTCATACAACGTATGAACGGAAGATCAGTTATTTTCCCTAGTGAGTCCACCCCCCATACAGTTAGAACACACCCAGGAACATACTTAACCCCCGCCCCCTAGTGTTAACCCCTTCACTGCCAGTGGCATTTTTATAGTAATCCAATGCATTTTTATAGCACTGATCGCTATAAAAATGCCAATGGTCCCAAAAATGTGTCAAAAGTGTCCGAAGTGTCCGCCATAATGTCGCAGTACTCATAAAATCACTGATTGCCGCCATTACTAGTAAAAAAAAAATATATTATTTAAAATGCCATAAAACTACCCCCTATTTTGTAAACGCTATAACTTTTGTGCAAACCAATCAATAAACGCTTATTGCGATTTTTTTAACGAAAAATCTGTAGAAGAATACGTATCGGCCTAAACTGAGGGAAATTTTTTTTTTATATATATATATTTTTGGGCGATATTTATTATAGCAAAAAGTAAAAAATATTGAATTTTTTTCAAAATAGTCGCTCTATTTTTGTTTATAGCGCAGAAAATAAAAACCGCAGAGGTGATCAAATACCACCAAAAGAAAGCTCTATCTGTGGGAAAAAAAGGATGCCAATTTTGTTTGGGAGCCACATCGCATGACCGTGTAATTGTCAGTTAAAGCGACGCAGTGCCGAATCGCAAAAAGTGCTCTGGTCATTGGACAGCAATATGGTCCAGGGGTTAAGTGGTTAAATAGCACAATCACCTGCCTGCCAGTAAATTAGGAAGAACTGATTTAGCTCAACTATACAGTGTATAAATATATGTACAAAACCTTGGATGTATATATATCCTCTACACACTGTAACATTAACTGACTAGCCTGCCTGCCTGCTCTATCTACCTGCAAAAAACGACACTCTGTCTCTCTCTGTTCTCTCTAACCACCGCCGCAACACACCACACAAGGCCGACCTGCAGGCGGCCTTTAATAGTGTGGGGCGTGTACTAAACCCCCTGAGCCATAATTGGCCAAAGCCACCCTGGCTTTGGCCAATTATGGCTCTCCGTTTTTTGCACGCTGTGATTGGCCAAGCATGCGGGTCATAGTGCATGCTTGGCCAATCATCAGCCAGCGATGCCGCAGTGAATTATGGGCCATGGGCGCGAACGACCCGTTTTGTTCGTATTTCGACGAACGATCAAACATACGATCGCCTCGAACACAAAGCTCATCCCTAGTAATCAGCATGGATTCATGAAGAATCATTCTTGCCAAACCAATCTATTAACGTTCTATGAGGAGGTGAGCTGCCATCTAGATAAAGGAAGTCCCGTAGACATGGTGTATCTAAATTTTGCAAAAGCATTTGATACAGTTCCCCATAAACGTTTACTGTACAAAGTAAGGTTCGTTGGCATGGACCATAGGGTGAGCACATGGATTAAAGATTGGCTACACGGGCAAATTCAGAGGGTATTGATAAATAGGTAGTACTCGGAATGTTTGGGGTGGAAAGTGGTGTCCCCCAGGGTTCTATCCTGGGACCAATCCCATTTAATTTATTCATAAACGACCTGGAGGATGGGATAAACAGCTCAATCTCTGTATTTGCAGAAGATACTAAGCTAAGCGGGGCAATAACTTTTCTGTAGGATGTGGAACCCTTGGAAAAAGTGACAAAAATATGAATGCAATCTACTCACTAGAGGGAGAACCACTGGGGTAATCTATTATGGAAAGGTTACCTGGGGAGTCCTAGTAGATGACAGGCTCAGCAATGGAATGCAATGCCAAGCTGCTGCAAGCAAAGCAAACTGAATATTGTCATGAATTAAAGGGATTAACTCCCAAGATAAAACAATAATTCTCCCATTCTACAAGACTCTGGCAGGCCGCAGTATGCTGTCCAGTTCTGAACACCAGTCCTCAGGAAGGATGTGCTGAAATTGAAGAGTGTCCAGAGAAGGGCAACAAAACTAATAAAGGGACTGGAGGACCTTAGTTATGAGGAAAGGTTACAAGCACTGAACGGGTTCTCTCTGGAGAGGAGCAGCTTGAGAGGGGATAGGATTTCAAAGTACAAATACCATACTGGTGACCCCACAATAGGGATAAAGCTTTTTCGCAAAAGGAAATTGAGTAAGAAATGTGGCCATTCACTAAAATTTGAAGACAAGAGGTTTAACCTTAAACTGTGTAGAGGGTTCTTTACTGCAAGAGCGGTTAGGATGTGAAATTCTCTTCCAAAGGCAGTGGTTTCAGCAGGCATTGTTAATTTTAAAAAACGATTATGCACCTGAACGACCACAACATACAGGGATATACAATATAATACCTATTCACATGGGGGGGGCCAGGACCCCAAAGCACCCTTCCCATGTCAAAGGCAAGCGGCCTGGTATGGTTCAGGAGGGGGGCACGTGCTCGCCCCCCCCCCCTTTCCTGGCCTGTCATAGCTGTTTGCTCAGATAAGGGTCTGGTATGGATCTTGGGGGGGCCCACACTATTTATTTTGTATTTTGTCGCAAGGTTCTCCTTAAAATCCATAGCAGACCTGAAGGGCCTGGTGTGAATTCTGGGGGGACCCCCCAAGCCATTTGTTTTTAAATAGTGGCGAGAGGTTCCCCTTAACCACTTTAATACACTGTGTTATATATACTACACTACCTGAACTGATAGACTGTAGAGTCTACACTATGGGCCAGATTCTCAAAAGAGAAACACCGTCGTATCTCTCTTTTTTTTACTGGGTATCTATGCGTTTGATTCCTAGAATCACTTACGCATAGATACAGTGAAGAACCGACAGGTGTAAAAACAATTACACCGTCGTATCGGAGATGTAATGACATCGGCGGCAGCTAGGTGGCCTGTACGTTGATTTCTCATTTGCCTATGCAAATGAGCCTAATCCGACGATTCCCGAACGTTTTTACGCCGCCCCGTCGTAGTTTACGTCGTTTCTGTACGCGTAAGGCTAGACCTGCTATATGAGGGGTAACCTTACGAAGTTCCGTCGTATGCCATGTTAAGTATGGCGTCGGGTCAGCGTCGTCTTTTTCCGTCGGTTACGTTGTTTTACTAAGTCGTTTGCGAATAGAGATTTACGTAAACGACGCTCACGTCGGTTTCATTCACTTTTTCCGACGTGAGCTGGAGCATGCGCACTGGGCTATTTTTGAGGCCGGCTCATGCGCAGTTCGATCGACGCGGGGGCGTGCTTAATTTAAATACAAGCCGCCCCCTTTGAATTACGCAGGGATACGTAGAGCCATTTACACTACGCGCCGCAATTTACGGAGCAAGTGCTTTGGGAATACAGCACTTGCTCTGTTAAATTGCGGTGGCGTAGTGTAAATGGCTTACGCTACGCCAGCGGGGATTCTACGGGAATCTGGCCCTATATATCTAGTCTACACTAAATGCAGAGTATATATATATATATATATATATATATATATATGTGCACACACTAGACTGTATATGTTTTTTTATATATATATATATATATATATATATATATATATATATATTTTATTTTAATACACTGCCACTAACTTGCCTGCCTAATCTAGCTCAATCCATCTCTGTCCACAGTCAGGCACTATACACTGCCGCTATGTAAGCATCCATATGGGGCATGGACTTAGTCCCCCTGAGCCATAATTGGACAATTATGGGTCTTGCAGCAGAGCACGCTGTGATTGGCCAAAGCATGCAGGTCAGGTCAGGTGCATGCTTTGGCCAATAATCAGACATCAATGCACTGCGATCTCGCAGTGCATTATGGGGCGTTCTGCGGTAATCGAATTTGCCACAAACGCCCCATAATATTTGCTGTTCGGCGAACGCCCGATGTTCAAGTCAAATTTGCATTCAATTGCGTTTGAATATTGAGCTCATCCCTACTTCTTGTTTACCATAAGGTTTTTGACTACTTCTAAGCCAAGGTTAGGTGTTTTCCAAGCCTTTCCAATAGTTAATTTAGTTGCAGTAAGGCCAGTTGACATTCTGGACAAAGAAATTTTGCAATCGGTTTGCAAAGAAGAGCCTCATAGGCCACATAAACACGATCAAATCTGTCTGCTGGAAACGGTCTGCCAGACCGTCCCAGCAGACAGATTCGATCGTGTGTACGGGCGAGCCGACGGATTTGGCCAGCCGACAGATTTGAAAGCATGCTTTCAAATCTGTCGGCTGGGAACCCGTCCGCCCGACATGTCTGCTGGTCGGTGGGGATTTTGGTTTGATCGTGTGTACACGATCAAACCAATACGTCCCCAGCAGACAGATTTGTTCAAATCGGTCTGTCCGACCGATTTGAACAAATCTGTCTGCTCGTGTGTATGGGGCCATAGGGGTCTCTTTTAAGATCAATATGAAATAAATTACAAAGAAGGGTAGAGACTCTGACCCATAGGAGGACCCCTATGTTATAACAGGACCCTGGTTGAGAAACCCTGTTGTAGACTGTCAAGTTTTGATTGCTATCATACAGGGAATTCTTTGTGAAAGGTGCTTTACATCATATCTATGGCTGTGATACATGTAACTGTGTTCAAACTGAACAATAACAGCTATTTGGCACTGGATCCACAGAACCCACAAGCTTGCATTTACAATATTGTACTTGCTCCTGTAACAGCTGGATTCTGGTTTCCTCTCCAGCAAAATGGCTTGGCAACAGCACCAAATCTAAAAACCATGTGAAAATCTTCCCCTTTCCGCATCATTCGTTCGCTGTGTGGCTCATTACTGTTATGCTGCAGGGTAATTATAATCCATAGTCTGGAAGGATGATGTCTGTGGGGGTCAATCACGCTGCAAAATCTTGTACTGTTCACCTGAATTGAAGTTTTACAACATTAAATACTGCCTGGGGATTTGGTGTTTATGGCCCCTGTAAGAATATTATGGGATATACTGAAGAACAGAGCTTACTAAACTCGTTCCCGAATGAGAATACTATACAAATTCTGTTTCAATTTCTAATCACACAGCTGTCTTAGTCATTTCAGGATGGCGGAGTATATTTTCACATTTAACCACTTGGTGACCAAGCCAAAAATGTATAATACCATTACATACCTACCTACATTTGAAAAATGATTATGGCTAATTGTCCAGGGACATTTTTGTACATAGGTACATACACATAGGTGCCTCTGATTGGTGTGTGTTAAAACTTTTTTAGGGGGAAAGGTTTTTAAGTGCTTGGTTGTAACTTAATTTTTTTACTCTATCTTTTATTTTTACCATCACTAAAACTTAAAAAAAAAAGTGCCCTATGTGATATGTTTATAAGATGAGTTCTCTTTATTGATGCATCATTAGTATTTTAGAGCCCTCCAATAAAGCTAATAAAGCCCATTATCTTCTTCCCTGGCCCTTGAGGGAGTGACAGTAGAAACTACAAGTGATGTTTTACGCATTGCTCCTGGGTTTATTCTACGTGGGGAGATCTTCCTACTCTTCACCCAGCAACACCTGCCATGTGGAATTGGGTCCTCAGGTGGGACAGTGAAACCCAGGAAGCATGGTAGGGGACAGGGCCGATCCTAGGGTCACGGGCGCCTGGGTGCAGAAATATTTCTGGCGCCCCCACAAAAGGGGGCGTGGTCATCTTACCAACTCCTCCCCTTTACAAATGTTTCTATGGCAATGACTCAAACACAGAGATGCTCCTCTAAGAAGTCTTTGTTGCCCTGGGATCCTCCCATGATCTTTTAACAATAAAGAAAATACTGGAAGAGCGTACACTAATGAGACCTGGAGGGGAACCTCTCTGATACTGTTAGAAAGTGCCCCAAAACATAGTACAGGTTAATGGTCAGAGACTGTAGACATGATACAAGAGATGGCCAGAGACAGCAATCATAGTACAGGAGATGGTCAGAGAGTGTAGACATATTAAAGGAGACAGTCAGTGACTGGAGATATAATACAGGAGATGGTCACAGACTGAAGACATGATACAAGAGATGATCAGAGACTGTAGACATGATACAAGCAATGGTCAGAGACTGCAATCATAGTACAGGAGATGGTCAGAGAGTGTAGACATATTAAAGGAGACAGTCAGTGACTGGAGATATAATACAGGAGATGGTCACAGACTGAAGACATGATACAAGAGATGATCAGAGACTGTAGACATGATACAAGCAATGGTCAGAGACTGCAATCATAGTACAGGAGATGGTCAGAGAGTGTAGACATATTAAAGGAGACAGTCAGTGACTGGAGATATAATACAGGAGATGGTCACAGACTGAAGACATGATACAAGAGATGATCAGAGACTGAAGACATGATACAAGAGATGATCAGAGACTGAAGACATGATACAAGAGATAGTCAGAGACTGCAATCATAGTACAGGAGATGGTCAGAGACTGCAATCATAGTACAGGAGATGGTCAGAGACTGCAATCATTGTACAGGAGATGGTCAGAGACTGCAATCATAGTACAGGAGATGGTCAGAGACTGCAATCATAGTACAGGAGATGGTCAGAGACTGCAGACATGATACAAGATATGGTCAGAGACTGCAATCATAGTACAGGAGATGGTCAGTGACTGGAGATATAATATAGGAGATGGTCAGAGACTGCAGACATACTACAGGAGATGGTCAGGGACTGGAGAAATAATTCAGGAAACAGTCAGAGACTGCAGATATAATACAGGAGATGGTCAGAGACTGCAGTTCTTATTGACATAAGTAGATAATGGCTGATCGGCTCTCACCTGACCCAGCGATACAGCTACAACGGTTCCTCTGATCAGGAGTCAGCTCACTCTGAATTGCAGGTGGATACTCCGCTGTGTAGAGCCCAGATCTGTATTCTGGCAATGACTCCACTCTTTTCTCCGCCAGGGATGGCACTAGGCTGTGTGGCTTTCCCTCTGGTGGCGCACGGCAGCGGGTTTCTCTCTCTGATGGTGTTCTCTCAGCACTGTCCTCTCCCTCTGGAGTCCTGGGTGCACTTCCCTGAAAGCTTTCCTGGGGTCCTGGCTCTCTCTCTATAAACCCCCTCCCTCAGTACAGACCCCCCCAGGACAAACCACCCCCGATTAGTACAGACCCCCCCAAAACAAACCATCCCCCTCAATTAGTACAGACCCTCCTCTATTAGTACAGACCCCCCTCAGGACAAACCACCCCCTCCATTAGTACAGACCCCCAGGACAAACCAAACCCCCTTCATTAGTACAAACTTTCCATGACAGACCCCCAGGACAAACCCCCCATTAGTACAGACTCCCCCATTAGTACAGACTCCCCCAGGACAAACCCCCCGATTAGTACAGATTCCCTCCAGGACAACTCTCCCTCCATTAGTACAGACCTCCCTCAGGACAAACCACCCCCCCAGTAGTGCAGACCCCCCCGGACAACCCCCCTTCATTAGTACAGACCCCCAGGACAAACCACCCCTCCATTAGTACAGACCCAACCAGGACAAACTCCCCATTAGAACAGACCCCAGAACAAACCCCCCCATTAGTGCAGACCCCCCCCAGAACAAACCCCCCATTATTACAGACCCCCAGGACAAACACCCCCATTAGTACCGACCCCCCAGGATAACCCCCCCCCCATTAGTGCATACCCCCTGGACAAGCCCCCTCTATTAGTACAGACTCCCCCCATTAGTACAGACCCCCGCAGGACAAACCCCCCATTAGTACAGACTCCCACAGGACAAACCCCCCCATTAGTACAGATTCCCTCCAGGACAACCCCCCCTCCATTAGTACAGACCTCCCTCAGGACAAACCACCCCCCCCCAGTAGTGCAGACCCCCCCGGACAACCCCCCTCCATTAGTACAGACCCCCAGGACAAACCACCCCTCCATTAGTACAGACCCAACCAGGACAAACTCCTCATTAGAACAGACCCCAGAACAAACCCCCCCTTTAGTGCAGACCCCCCAGAACAAACCCCCCCATTATTACAGACCCCCAGGACAAACACCCCCATTAGTACCGACCCCCCAGGATAACCCCCCCATTAGTGCATACCCCCAGGACAAGCCCCCCCAATAGTACAGACTCCCCCCCATTAGTACAGACCCCCCCATGACCAACCACCCCATTAGTGCAGACCCCCCAGAACAAACCCCCCATTAGTACAGACCCCCAGGACAAACCCCCTATTGGTACCGACCCCCCAGGATAAACCCCCCTATTAGTGCATATCCCCAGGACAAGCCCCCCCCCATTAGTACAGACTCCCCACATTAGTACAGACCCCCCCATGACCAACCACCCCATTAGTGCAGACCCACCCAGGACAAACCCCCCATTAGTACAAACTCCCCCTATTAGTACAGACCCCCCAGGACAACCCCCCCTCATTAGTGCAGACCCCAGGGACAAACCCCTCCCCCCATTAGTACAGACACCCCCCAGGAAAAAAACGCCCCCTACATGACTACAGACCCCCCCCCCCGGACAAACCCCCCTCCTTTATAGTACATAAAAACACACTGCCCATCATGCCTGACACATATTCTGCTCCTCTCTGTGTCATAAAAAAAACTCCTGTCTGCGGCGATCTGTGATCCACCCGGGCGGCAGCTGCAGAGAAGGGGACAGTGTGCAGCCGTGCCGCCCGGGTGGATCACAGATCGCCGCAGACAGGAGTTTTTTTTATGACACAGAGAGGAGCAGAATATGTGTCAGGCATGATGGGACGCCCACTCGGCGACGTCATTGAGCAGAGACAGCCGCTTCGATCTCCGCATTCTTCACTCCCCTCTCTAACAGGAGGAGGAAGGGGGGACACTCACAGGCAGCCATATAGGACAAACTCTGCAGCGGCGGCGGCGGCGGGGAGAGCCACGGCGCCGCTCTACACGAACAAGGAGTGGGATTTGAGGGAAGCACTCTGGCGCTTCAGCGCCCCCACCTCTGTGGCGCCTGGGTGCACTGCACCCTGTGCACCCCGGGTAGGATCGGCCCTGGTAGGGGAGGTTTCATTGGAGGGGACACTCCAAAGGTCACAGAAAGACTGCAGCCTCGGGGAGTGTATGTAAACCCTCTTCGCTGCAACCACTAAAAGACATATGGACATATAGACAATAGACATATGGTGATAAGAGGGTTAAAAACATGACTAAATGTCACACAAAATATTTACAAATTATAACCGAATAAAAAGAGCGGTGTCATTTGTGTAATTGTTACATCTATTGTGATCATTTGTAGAGCATTTGGGTTAATGGCCGCAATGATAACCACCAACTATGGTGTCAGTAGCTGCAATAACCCCCATCACTGGTTTCTGTAGCAGCAATAATAACTTCTAGCATTGGTGTCATATTGGCCACCATAGTAACCCTCAGCATGAGCGTGAGCAGCAGCAAAACTAACCCTCTACTATGTTGTCAGTGGCTATGATAATAACCCCTCAGCACTGGTTTCTGTAGCCGCAATAATAACCCCCGGCATTGGTGTCAGTGGCTGGAATAATGACCCCCAGCATTTGGTAAATTGTAAATGTCCAAATATTAAACCCCAGCATTGGTGTCAGCGTCTGAAATAATGACACCCAGCATTTGGTAAATTGTAAATGTCCAAATAATAAACCCCAGCATTGGTGTCAATGTCTGAATAATAAACACTAGCATTTTTGTTAGTGACCAGAATAATAAACCCCAGCTTTGGTGTCATTGGACGGAATAATAAGCGTCAGCATTGGTGTCAGTGGGCAATATTAAAATAACCCCCAACATTGGAGTCAGTGGCAGCAATACTAACCCCCAACTACGGTGTCAAACCCCCTCTACATTGGTGGTCAGTGGCATTGCTATTCTACCCCCCCCCCCCCCCCCAATTCACACTGGTGGTCAATAGGCATAGTATTTAGCATCTCCACCTGATCACACTCCTAAGCTGCTCCTCCTCCACCGGGGGCCAGACTTTTAGTGGGGGGAGCTGCAGAATGCTGGGACTTGCTCTGTACCATGTAATGGACCTTGCTTCCATTTAATGTGCCCTGCCTTTACATAATGGGTCCTCCCCTCATGTAATGTGTCCTGTTACCATGTAAAGTGCCCTGCCCCTATGTAATGGGCCCTGCCCTTCTGCAATATGCCCTGTTCTCATGTAATCTGCCTTGTTTCCATGTAATATGTCCTGGGCGCTCAACCGTTTTGTTCGGCCCGCCTAACTACCACAATGCACTGCACCGCCGCACAGTGATTTGGAAGCCCTGATAGGCTGTAGCAATGAGCTTTGCCCAATAAGGGCACATAGCTATGTCAGAGCCCTGATTGGAAACTGTCATGATGACTCTATCCAATCATGGCACTATAAAAAATATTCTTCCTATAGCGGCCATTTGCAGTGGGATATTGGCATGGAGAGAGTTAGAACAGGACTAGGGAGCTAGTGTGCTACAGTGTACTATTGTGATTCTATTCCAGTGTAAAGTATAATTTTAGTGTGA
The DNA here is from genome assembly GCA_029574335.1 of Rana kukunoris. Taxonomy (NCBI): domain Eukaryota; kingdom Metazoa; phylum Chordata; class Amphibia; order Anura; family Ranidae; genus Rana; species Rana kukunoris. The sequence goes on along the minus strand of CM056049.1, from coordinate 112,098,592 downwards.
ATCTAATGAATCTAATGATAGTACAGTGTGAGTGTAGTGCAACCACTCATTTTTACTTGTGTGTCGTTTTATTCCCACACGCATGCGTGGAAGAATGATGGTTCACCGCGGGCATGCGCATTGCATTGCAATCGGGACTCTCTGCTGGCCTATAAAAGGCTGCCCATACCTTCATCAAAATAGTCTTCAGCACTTCCCTGTTCCTGAACCTGCGTTATACTTACAAATGATTCCTATTGTGACCTTGGCTTGCCTCCTTATCTGCTTTTAACTCTCTTCTCCAGTGTTTGACCCCGACTTGGCTCATGGACTTTGCTATACTTGCACCTGCCTGATTACCAGTGTTTGACCCAGAGGTGTATTTGGGTTTTGTGCTGCCCTAGGTCTGACTAAACTCGTGCACCCCCTAATTTAAATAAGACCCGCCCTGAAATTTTCGAGTGAGGACAATGGGGGCAATGGATTCCCTTAATTTACTTGGTTGCCCATAGAGCAGGAAGTGAAGGGAAATCTCTGCAATGGGACAGGGATGGTAAAAAATAAACTGACAGGGGCTATGACCCTCACTTACTCTACCCAAAATAAAAATAAAATGTGTTGTCTATAGCAGGGCTCAAAATTTCAAGTCCTGAGCTTCTAGCCAGGCCTCAAGAGTTACTCGCCACCAGTTGCCCCACCTAATTCATACACTGCCCTGCGCCTAATTGCACCTGTAAACACGCCCTCGTAGATTATCTCATGGAATGACAATCTTTTATGCAGAATCAAGTTACAAAATTAAATATTACCAACAACAACTTTAACAAAATTGGACAGGGCACTGGGGGCAGACCAGAGGGACAGGGCTCTGCGGGCAGACCAGAGGGACAGGGTTCTGGGGGCAGACCAGAGGGGCAGGGTTCTGGGGGCAGACCAGAGGGGCAGGGTTCTGGGGGCAGACCAGAGGGGCAGGGCTCTGGGGGCAGACCAGAGGGGCAGGGCTCTGGGGGCAGACCAGAGGGGCAGGGCTCTGGGGGCAGACCAGAGGCCCAAGGCATTGGGGGCAGACCAGAGGGACAGGGCATTGGGGGCAGACCAGAGGGACAGGGCATTGGGGGCAGACCAGAGGGACAGGGCATAGGGGGCAGACCAGAGGGACAGGGCACTGGTGGCAGACCAGAGGGACAGGGCACTGGGGGCAGACCAGAGGGACATGGCACTAGAACTGGGTCTCCGCTGCACCAGGTAATTTTCCCAATCCTCCACCTCACTCATTACATTCTGCTCTCCAGCTACATTGGTCGGGCCGGGGGGAGGGGGCAGGCTCAGAGAGGTCATACTGTTAGGTCCCATGGCCTAATGAGAATTGTAAGGAGAGCACCTGTGTACTGCTCTGCCTGTGCGCAGCTCACCAAACTACTTTTCCCGAGCATGCACCTTTCCTCTTCGGCCGCCGATCTCATCAGGTCTCTAGGCACAGATTGCAGGGAGATTGGTCATGCAGCCATGGCATCACTCGCCCCCAGCTTAAATCCACTCGCCAAATGCTAGTGGGCGAGTGGAAATTTTAAGGGCTGGTCTATAGTTCTACTTTAAGTAAATGGTGCAACAGAAACATATAGCACAGTGAGGAAGGTTTGTGGTCCAGGATGATAAAACAGTCAAAATTGGAAGCGTCCCCCCCCCCCCACAGTTGCGGAATGCTGGCCTCCCACATACCAGAAGCAGTGCGGCCGCCTTATGGGGGCGCTAGACTAATTTTTCTAACAGTGTAGTGCAAGCCGGCGGGGACTCTTTTCGTGCTGCCCCTCTGCAAAGTGCTGCCCTAGGCCTGGGCCTTGTTGGCCTAGGCCAGGATACAGCTCTGGTTTGACCCCTGGCCTGGTTCACAGATTTTGCTTATCACTTACCTGTGACTGACCCTCGGCTGGCCTCACCACAGCCTCCAATCTGCTCTCCTGTGCTGTACCCTCAGCCAGGCTTTTACTGAGTGTCCAGAATACTCCTTGTTGTCTCCACAAGCAAAGTCTCCAAGAGATCATCAGCTCAAGCCTACTCCAACTTGCTGGCAACCTGTGCTTCTTTGAGCCCTATACCTCCTATACCACCTTCAGGGGTATACTGCGCTTAGCAAGGGGAGCCTCTCTGAGCATCTTGGCCTCGGAAAAGGTATCTGACAATCTGGCACTGTGCATGTGAAATAATAACATAGAAAGGGCAGAGATACTCTGTCTGTCACAAGGATCTAGAAATACACTGTACACTGTAGTTAAAGCGGATCTCCACCCTAAAGTGAAGATCCGCTGATCCGAACACTCCCCCCCCTCCGGTGTCACAATTGACACCTTTCAGGGGGGAGGGGGGTGCAGATAGACAGGTATCTGCACCCACTTCCGGCCCAGCATTCACGGGCAAAAGACAGGCATTGTATCACATCCCGTCGCCCCCCGTTGTGTGCTGGGAACACTCGGCTCCCAGCACACAGCTGGAGCCAATCGGCGGGCGCAGCACGACTCGCGCATGCGCCATAGGGAACCGGGCAGTGAAGCCGCAGCGCTTCACTTCCTGGTTCCCTCACCGTGGATGGAGGGGGGAACAGCAGGGAGACGAGCGATCGCTCGTCCTCTGCTGCGGACGCCGCTGGACTCCAGGACAGGTAAGTGTCCTAATATTAAAAGTCAGCAGCTGCAGTATTTGTTGCTGCTGGCTTTTAATATTTTTTTTTTTTGTGAACCATCCGCTTTAAACTATTAGATCATAGTAATACTTACATAATAGTGCCTTCTTGCTTGAGATTTAGCAGCATGGATAGGACATGTGACTGAGTCTCTTTTTGCTTCGCACTCTCCATTTTCTCCTTCTGGGGTTTCAAAGCCAATGGCCCAGGGACAGGAAGTGTATACATAATATATTTTTCAGGCATCTACAAATTCAGACAGTAGAGGGCAGCAGATTCCTATATGCCATTTTTTGCTCTATATGCATTACTATTGAGCAAACTATAACACATCTACACAAGCCCTAACAATTAATACCATTCACATGGGCATATTTAGGTTACACCTGTGTGAAGGGCTATATATACCCTTACATGATGCACAGGTGTTCTGTGTGTGGGTGGTCCCATTTATGTCAATTGGGATGCAGCCTTTAGCTGGGGACATCAACTGCACGGGGCTAGGTGTCTTGCATATACCAGAACAGGTTCTCATTTCCCCATCAATCACAATCCCCTAGCCTGACCAGGGTCCACAGTTGGGTACACTGGGATCCCTCTTCTCCATGTGGGTATCTTATGAGATGTACAGTTTAGTGTGAAATACTATCCCACTTCACAGCAGCAAGGTTACTAATAATCCACTTCAGATACATGAAGCAGCCATTGTAGTGATATAGAGATGTATAGTGTCCAGTAGTCCGGTTAGATAATTGATGTTTAGATGTTAGTATGATGACTATAAAAAAAGTTGTTTCGCAGCAACACACAGGCTCTCCAGAGAACGCAATTTTAATTAACTTCCAATAACGTACAAAGTCCAAAGACGATACAAATCCAACAGAGTAAATCAGAATCCCATCTTTTCCTAGACCTGTGCCATATTCATACAGAGCGACAAGACTGACTGAATGCCAGCTTGACTGTCTCAAATATTGGTCTCACACTGGAGGGAGGTGTTTTCAGGTCAACCAACTGTTTCCCTGAATGAATACCCCCTTAAGTCTAATTACCATCAATAAATACTTCCTTACGTGTGCAAACAATGTACTCTTTGAGGTTAACAGGCCATACCTTACACACCCAATAGTCTTGCATAAGATTAACACATCCAAGGGTCTTCAGCTGTCCCTTTGATCTGTGTTTGGCCACTAACCCTTTTGGTCAGCAAACACCCTTTGATGTGTAACCTTGAATGCCTGTATGTAACACATAAATTCCATGCCATACATATAACACAATATTTTAAATACCTACACATATATATTAAAATTACAACAACAATAAGCTCGGTTCAACTCCCGATATTTTCTTCCCGTTTTCTATCTGTAAAAACAGCAGTTTTCAATAGAGCAAAACATTGCATTAAAACAGATAAAGTGTGCCTAAAGTACAATGGAGTTTAGTCAATCGCTCTGGAAGGTGCATCCAACCATAGGTGTTCAATGTGAAATTCCCTGAAGACATTGCGTCTCCTCTAAGGTCGGGGGTCCAACTCAACTTTATTTTACAAGTTCTCTTCACAAGTCTATTCAAATCAACACCTTCTCAATTGATCATTCAGCAGTTCTGTTCCAATGGTGGTGTATCTTGATGTGCCCAATAGTAGAGCGGTGCTTTTTTCTTGGGTTTAGCTAAAAAGGATAGTTCTTAGGTCATCGTCTCTCTCTCTCCTGGTTCCTCTCTTCCAATTTGCCAGGCAGGACTCTCTTGGCCATGCTTCACCACAAATATTTCTGTGACCCCGCCAGGAGAAAATTAACACATTTTCCTTGCTGGAGGCTTGCAAGCAGACCTCCCCCAACAATGGTAAGCTGATAGACATGATGATAGAGAAGTCTCCCCCCTTTTTCTTCCCTTCAACCTGCCTCCCTGAATGATTAAAAGCACATTAATTCCGGGAATCCTTTCCTTGCTTAGTCACAAGTGGCAATGCCCCAGCTGTCTGGCTGCTGTGTATGCTTTGCGGCCCAGGTGACCCCGACCCGATGGGACCTGGTCCACATACTGAAGGACTGGCTATACCCCCCTATCTGTGGTCCTAGTTAAGAATATGTAAATAGTTCATTGTCCATAATCTGGGCACAGGTAACTGTGTCAAAATGGGTTAGGAGGACGAAGTGAGAAAAACTTTATCATGTATTCAATAAACATTGAAATAATCCAGAAATTGACCATCACATTGTGTGCGTCTAGAGCAGTGGTTCTCAACCTTCTAGTGCTGTGACCCCTTGATAACATTTCCCAAGTTGTGGGGACCCCTAACAGTAAAATAATTTTTGTAGCATGGGTTGTCAGCACCCAAGGCAAGACAAGTAATTTTTGCCCCTAACCCACAGACATTTAGCACTACCCTGAGTCCTTTTTATTGGCAACTATAATCACAGGTAGTGACTCCAGCTTCACTGTGTCTCTGACTTTGTGGTGTCTCGTAGTAGTGACACCTATGCCGAAATCAGGAGATCGGGTCTCCTCCAGCCCCTCCCACTTCACTTTCCTCACCAGTCAGCTGACCTCTAGTCTTTGCCCCCCCAGCCATCCCGTGAACTAAATGGGTGCCTGCGAAGAGGCTGAGTGGGTGCCTGTGCGCTCCAGGAACAGCCCAGCTGGGAAGCCACAGGATTCAGGGATAACCCTGCTGGGTGGCGGCTGGGAGAGTGGTGCGGGCTTCAGGAACAGCCCAGGATTCAGTGACCCCTGGCAAATCATCATTCGACCCCCCAGGGGGTCCCAACCTCCAGGTTGAGAACCACTGGTCTAGAGCAAATGGCAAACCATGTGCCCAAGCCAGCAGCACTGAATTTTTTTTTTTAAATAAATCACAATATCTGGCTTGTGGTCTAATACCTCACTATTGGATAGTATACAAAGACTACATAGTAATTAGTATTAAACGTTTACTAAATAAAAGCCTTCTTCAAATTACATGTAATGCTGTTTACGTGTGTATGACTGGGTAACGCATGGGAGGCAGGATCTAGTTACACATTATTATTGCCTGAGAAGGCAGTGTAACCTTATCAGTGTGGAAACTCTCCTTACAATCCAAGGAGTCACCTTGGTGTATAAATACAAATAAAGCATCACACTGTGTTTTAATTCAGACTGTCAGTGGACATTTGACAATGCTGCCACACAATTTATCTTTTTTACACACTGACTCCAATTCATTTTAACTAAATAATTTTGTCTGCATAAACTGTATGTAATATTGAAATCCTGCTCTGTAAAGTAAATACAGAGAGTGAGCACGTATTAAAAGTTATTATTGAAGTATTTACCTTGAATTGATTTTGTATTCGACTGTCACAATAATACAAGCTTCCCCTGCCATTTTTCAATCTTATTAAATAGAGCAATTTATAGATTAGCCACTAGAGGGAGCTCTGTATTTTTCTATTACTATTCAACTTCTCTTAAGCCGCGTACACACGACCGTTTTTCATGACGAGAAAAAATGCATTTTTTTTAAATTGGTCATTAAAAACGATTGCGTGTAGTCTCCAGAGCATTTTCCTAGACGTGAAAAACGGGCATTAAAAATTTAGACCATGCTCTAATTTTTCTTGTCGTTTTTCACGTCATGAAAAAACGGTCGTGTGTAGGCTTTATCGACGGGAAAAAAACGTGCGTGCTCGGAAGCAAGTTATGAGACGGGAGCACTTGTTCTGGTAAAACTAGCGTTTGTAATGGAGATAGCACATTCGTCACTCTGTAACAGACTGAAAAGCACGAAGACTGAAAAGTGCGAATCGCCTCTCTCAAACTTTTACTAACACAAAATCAGCAAAAGCAGCCCCAAGGGTGGCGCTATCCGAATGGAACTTCCCCTTTATAGTGCCGTTGTACGTGTTATACGTCACCGCGCTTTGCTCGAGCATTTTTTTTCACGATCGTGTGTATGCAAGGCAGGCTTGACAAGAATCACATTGAGAAAACGTCGTTTTTTTCCATGACATTAAAAAAGGGTCGTGTGTACGCGGCTTAAGACTACTTCGTTAGCGCTAAAGCGATGCTTGTTTTAGCGGTGCTTTAACGCTGTTTAGGCAGCGCTTTTCGGCCGAAGAAGGGGTTCAAATTGCCCGTGTTGCTGTGCTTCCGAAGCGCTTTGCAGGCGATTCGAAATTGCTGCCATTCATTGCAATGGACAGGGCGTTTTGGGATCGCTGTATACAGCACTTCCAAACCGCCCCAAAGATGCTGCTTGCAGGACGTATTCTAACGCCCGCAAGCGCACTGCCCCAGTGTTAAAGCACTCAGGCTTTCACACTGGGGAGGCAAGGTGCTTTACAGGCACTATTTCTAGCGCTAAAATGCCTCAGTGTGAAAGGGGTCCTACTGATAGCATAAGATATCAGCTACACAAGGAGGGCATTGTGTTCAAAGAGTCATCCAGCTCATAGACATCCATTGTGTGGATTGGAGGAGAATTAAAGGACAACCATTGCAAAGCATTGCAGAAAGCAGGGCCTCTGTATGTATTGTACAAATATGTCTGTCCCCAGGCAGGCCCGTTGCTACAGGACAGGCAAAACAAACAATTGCTTGGGGCCCCCGAGCTGGCCTGGGGCCCCCAACTTCCCCTTCCCAGGCTGTAGAATGGCCAAGCTCCTCTTCCTTCCTTCCTTCCTGGAGTCCTGTCAGTCCAGCCGGGTACCACGCATGATACAGGAGATTCAGTTTCCTGTTCCCGGCGGGACTGACAGGAAGTGCACACTTCCTTTTAGTCCAGCTGGGAACACAGGAAACTGAATCTCCTGTACCGCGCGGAACCCAGCCTGGCCTGGGGAATATCTGATAGAACACCGGACTGACAGGAGGAAGGAGGAGCTCAGCCACGCTACAGCAGCAGCCTACAGGGAAAAAAGAGAGGTGAGAATAGAAAAATACATAGGGACTGGGGGGGGGGGGTGGGGAGAAGAACATGGGTGTAAAAAATTAGTGTAGCGTTAACGTAGGCTTTGCGTGCGGGGGGGGGGGTGCTTGAGGGGCCCCCATTTTGCTTGGGGCCCCCAAATTCCTTCAAACGGCACTGTCCCCAGGTACATATATTATATAATTACAAATTACACACAGAAACTATTTTTCTTTTAGGCTGCATTCACACCTGAGCATAGCGTTTTGCCGCGATTTTGCTGCGTTTTTTACAGTGTTTTGACGCGATATTTGTGGCGGTTTTTAGGCTGCATTCACACCTGAGCTTAGCGTTTTGACGCAGATTTGCGGCGTTTTTTTACCACGTTTTGCCACGATTTTGTGGCGTTTTTTACCGCGATTTGCCATGACAATTCGCACCGTTTTTTACCGCGATTTTGGACAGGTCTAGCGTCACCAATGTCAACAACAGAAAAACGCCCAAACGCTCAGGTGTGAATGCAGCCTAACCGCGATTTGCCACGATTTTTGCTGCGTTTTTTATCGCGTTATGTCGCAAATTTGGACAGGTCTAGGTTCACCGGTGTTAAAAACAGAAAAACGCCCAAATACGCTCAATTCGAGCGACAAAAAAGGGTCCAGAACTTGTTTGAGCTTCAGGCGTTGGGCGTCAGGCATTTTGGAGTGGAGATGTGAACCATCCCCATTGAGAATAATGTATTTTTTCCCCTCTAGCGTTTTGGAGCTTAATGCTTCAGGCGACAAAAACGCTCAGGTGTGAATGCAGCCTTTACATAACAAAATGTGCATTTACTATTTAATTTTTTTCAGGAACCTGAAATACATTCCACCGGCGATCAGCAGATCTCCTGCAGACTGTTGCCCGGATTCACATACATCCGCGCATATATATACCGCAGTAGCGTATCTCTTTTACGCTACATCGGTACAGCGTGGAGAGGCAATCGTGGAATTTACAAAGCAAATGCTCCCAACTCTGTGCCGGCGTAGCGTATATTCGTAGGCGTAAGTGGAAGTAGGTGGAAGTGGGCTGGAAGTGGGCGTGATCCATGCTAATGAAGCGTGACCCCATGAAAATGATGTGCTGGGCGCCAGACAAGTACTTAAAATGAACTGCGCATGTGTCGGGACATGGGCGTATCCCCGTGCGCATGCGCACAACCATGTCGGAACAACTGCCTAAGATACGCCGGATAACTGTGCATGCCGTGAACGTAATCTACGCCCAGCCAGACCCACGTCGGCCCATATTCACAGACGTCCAACGTAAAATACATAGGCTTGTGTTCCCTGGTCCATACCTTTGCATGGGTTGCGCCTCATCTATGGGGAATAACTTTACGCCGAACGTAAAACTTACGCAAACCGCTTAAATCATGCGCCGGGCGCAAGTACGTTTGTTAATCGGCGTATCTCCCTCATTTGCATATATAAATAGAAAATCAATGGGAAAGCCACATGCGTCCAGCGTAAATATGCGCCCACTCTACGCCGGCGTAGGTAAGTTACGTCGGTGGGATGAAGTCAGTTTTTAGGCGTATCTAAGTTTGTGGGTTCGGTGCACAGATACGATGGCGCATATTTGTACTTACGCGTGTAAGTGGTCTGAATGTACATCGTATAGGCAGGCAGTTTCACACTGACAGAAAGAATCAATGAACTACCACAGCCAGAGGTGTAACTAAAACCTTCAGGGCCCGATGCAGGAAACCATGAAGAGCGCCCCTAGTCCCTGGCCCGTGCCCTTCCCACTGATCCTGGGGCCCTTTACTTCCATCATGGGACTCCTTATTACGGTCCCTCAGCGGGCCCCTTTCCTGCCATCTTGGGATCTCCCCATGGACCAGGACACAAGTGCAACCTTTGTGACCTTAGTAGTTCCGTCACTGGTATCAGTATTTTTTTTTATTTTTGTTATTTAACTTTTTTTATATATTTTTTTTACCATTCTATCTTTTTTTATAATTTTTTTAACATTTACATTTTTTATTATTTACCCACTTCCATACTGGGCACTTCCTGCCCAGACCAATTTTCAGCTTTCAGCGCTGTTGCACTTTGAATGAAAATTGCGCGGTCGTGTTACACTGTATCCAAACTAAATTTGTATCATTTTGTTCCCACAAATAGAGCTTTATTTTGGTGGTACTTGATCACCTCTGAGATTTTAATTTTCTGCTAAAAAAAATAAAAGACAGAACATTTTGAAAAACAAATGCTTTTTTTTTGTTTTCGTTACAAAACTTTGTAAATAAGTAAGTTTTCTCCTTCACTGATGGGCACTGATGGGGCTGCACTGACGGGCACTGATAAGACGGCACTGATGAGGTGGAATTGATGGGCACTGATGGGCATTAATATGCAGCACTGATGGGGCACTGATAGGCGGCACTGATAGGTGGCGCTAATAGGCGGCACGGATGGACACAGATAGGCGGCACAGATGGGCACAGATAGGGGGCATGGATGGGCACAGATAGGTGGCATGGATGGGCATGGATGGGCACTGATAGTTGGCACGGATGTACTGTATTATATTGTATGCCAATCAGTGCCAAACAACAATGCCTGCCAATCAGTGATGCCCATTGTGGGCACAGATTGGCATCTATTGTGGGCACTGATTGGCATCCCTGGTGGTCTAGGGTGGCATACCTGGTGGAGAGCATCCCTGGTGGTCTGGTGGCATCTCTGGTGGTCTGGTGGTATCCCTGGTGGTCTAGTGTGGGCATCCTCGGGGGGGGGGGGCTGTGCTGATAATCGATCAGCACAAACCCCCCCTGTTACTGGCTGCCAGTAAAAGACAGAATCACTTTTAAAGCACTCTGTCTAACGCATAGATGTATCCATGGGAATTCCCCACCATTATCTATGCAAAAAAATAAAAGCTCATAATCCCAATCGCGTTCTGCGATCCAACAATCAAAACCTGCTCCAGATTGCGAAAGCCAAATACAAGTCCAAAGGAGATAGAAAATTTGCGGTCCAAGGTCCCAGACTATGGAACGCTTTACCAACCAGCATTCGGTTGGAGGAGAACCACTCAGCATTCAGGAGAAAGATCAAGACTCATCTCTTTTGATATCAAAGGAGACAGGAACAACAAGCGCCCAGAGGCGATTTAGTTCGTATGTGCCGCGCTATATAAGTTTTCATTCATTCAGAGGAGCAGCCGATCGGCTCACCTCTGCTCGCGTCTGACAGATGCGAGTGAGGAAAATCCAATAACTGGCTCTTCTTGTTTACATTGTGATTGGACATGTCTGATCACGTGGTAAAGATCAGTCAGGATATTGAAACCACGTTGCCGACGTCTTTTTGCAATAGGGCAGGCGGCAAGTGGTTAAAAAAAAATGTTTTAGGACTTCTTTTGGGGTGCTTTGGTGAAATATCAGGGATATAAACAGACCTCTGATGTTTTACCTTTGAGACAGACACTTCAATCTCCATCTTAGCAGCCTCAGCAGCACAGAATGAATGAACAGCAATATCTCTGTACAAAGTTTCCCATTCATTCATAAACTGAAGCATAGTAAACACCGTTTACTATACCTCAGCTTTGAATAAAAAAATAAAATAAAAAAAAAGTCAGTGATCGTTATTGATCAAGACTCAAGATTCATCAAGATTTCCCAGTCCCAGGAAGGGACTGGGAAATGACACATTTACTGGCTCCTTCCCCGCTCTTCCTTCCGGACAGTATACGTCGCAGCAGTGGTCAGCCTCTTACAACATGTGAACAGTCACAGTAGATAGCAGGTAGAGTGTGCTATCCTGCTGCAAAAAAAAAAAATATATATATTGATAGTAAACCATACTTATTTAACCACTTAGCCACCGTTTGATCGCCACTGTTTTTTTTTTTTTTTTTTAATCTTTACTATGTAGCACCCTCCTAAATAGGCGCTAGGATTAGATACATAGGTTTAATGTTGGTTCACTTTGTTTTGTGGCGCTGTGTTTGTGATAGGTAAATTTACCTTTTTTGCATGTGTAAAGGCCCGTACACACGGTAGGACATCCAACAAAATTTCCCTTGGATTTTTGTCCTAATTGATTTGTCCGGTCACACCCATAGCATACACACAGTCAGACTTTTCTGCAAACTTTTCTAAAACTTTCCCATTGTCACGTGGTTTTTCTGCTCTTTTCTGCTCTTTACCGCCACCCTTTGGTTAACTTCTGCTATTGTTGGTTGATTTTAACATTGGTTCTGAGCATGCGCATTTGCACTTTGTACAAAAGTTGGTTGGATTGCTGTACACACGGTCACACAAAGCACCATCAGACTTTTGTTGCCGAAAAGTTGGTCCGTTCGCAGACCCAACTTTTTGTTGGATGAAACCTGAAAAAGTTGGTCTGATGGAGCGTACACACGATCAGACAAATTTGAAAAGTTGCAGATTTTGAAGTTGGTTGGCCAAAAGTCTGACCGTGTGTATGGGGCTTAAGGCCGGATTCACACTTGTGCGGTGCGAATTTCAGCTCTCTTATCTCTGCAGAGAGATAAGACAACTGTTCAGCAGATCCATTGCGTTTTAACTGCAGATTAGATGGGAATTTGGAGACCTGGGAGAGGGGAGGGGAGGGGGAAGTGTATTGAGCTGAATGAGAGGAATCCTGAAGAGAAATGAACACATCTGCGAATCAGCTGCGTACCCATAGAAGATAATGGGCCTGAATTCGCACCTGAGCCACACCGCAGGGCCTAAAAGACGCACATGTTTTTTCTACAATGCGCAGTGCGAATGTAACGCACATATGTGAACCAGCATCATTGAAAACAATGTATTTAGAAATGTTCTGCGTATTGGATGCGGTTTAAGCCGCACTCAATTCACATAGGTGTAAACCTGGCCTCAGAGAGCACAACAATAAAATATATATATATATATATTTATTTTATGTCATTGGATGTTTTCAAGCACAAGTTCACCGGGAGAAGTAAAAAGATTCACTTAGCCCTTTACATATAAGCTTCCACTTGTATAAAAGCCATAGGTGTGCACCCCAAAGCTCAAACACACGCTAATGATCACTCACTGTGTTCATTTAGAAAAGGAAGGGGTCAATAAATTACAGGGGGGACAGTGCAATAAGGGGAATCTGTGCTGCACAGAGGGATTAGGGCGTGTCGGGATCCTCCGGGGTAATTGACCACGCTATAGAAAGTGCACCTCAACTCAACTCAACTCACACCTGGCACACCCTGTGCGCACGCCTATGATAAAAGCAGTTTGTACAGCAAAGCTTTCCGGTAGCTATGTTAAAGCTGGACTCCAGGTTTCAGCCTTGTAATAAAAAAAAAAAAAAAAATTTAAAAAAAAAACATACACACAGGGGATTTGAGATGAGTTGCCTGGCGCAACATAAACGCCTGTAAAACACATCCTCAGTGTTCATTAATGCTTTAGGTGTGTTAATGCGCTTTTAGGCTGCTTTAAAATGTAATGCAAGTGTGAAAGAGCCCTCATTGACTGAATTAAACACAGCCAAGATAAAAAAAAATAGCCCAATATAAAATATCTGTGGAAGGAAGTATGGAAGATGGCATGGCCGACATCCTTGTAAAAATACTAGGTGCTTTACTGTCACGATAAAAGACTGACCACAATGTTTTCTGAGATACTGACCCAGAACAAGCATGCAGCAGGTGAAATCAGAAACTACTAACGCCAATGGATCAGCACCTATCAGGAATCGGCAATTGTTTTTATTTCTTTATTTAATTTTTTCTTAGGCTGGATTCACACCTATGCATTTGTAGAGCTTTTTGCAGATTTGTACTACAGAACATGTTCCATAAGAAACCATGGTAAATGTACTGTAGTGCAAATATGCAAAAAGCACTAAAAATGCATAGGTGTGAATCCAGCCTTTCTTTTAGGCCAGGTTCACACCTATGCGAATTGAGTGCGGCTTAAACCGCATCCAATACGCAGAACATTTCTAAATACATTGTTTTCAATGAGGCTGGTTCACATATGTGCGATGCATTCGCACTGCGCATTGCAGTAAAAACGTATGCGGATTTTATGCCTTGTGGTGCAGCTCAGGTGCGAATTCAGGCCCATTATCTTCTATGGGTACGCAGCTGATACGCAGATGTGTTCAATTCTCTTCAGGAATTTCTCTCATTCAGCTCAATACACTTCTCCCCCACTCTCCTCTCACCCGGAACTTCTCCCAGGTCTCCAAATTCGCAGCTAAAACATTGCTAATCTGCTGAACACTTCCCTTATCTATCTGCAGAGATATGAGAGCTGAAATGTGTGCACTAGTGTGAATCTAGCCTTAGTAAATCACCATCTTATGTGCACACCCTCAAAGGAAATCTCTCCCTGCCCAAAGTTTAATCTCTCTGTGTTAAACAGGTGTCTCCCTGAATAAACTAGTAATTATCCAATCCACATTCAAATAAGAATAACCTGAACACCCAGTTTGTATACTGCTTCTACTAAGGGAGAGATTCCTCAGCCTGAGCTGGAAAAGATCATAGTCTGTGCTTTACCAGGAAAATCCTGAAAACGTGGCCTGAATTAGTAATGAATTTTAAATCCAGTAATAACTCCTCCCCCAGAATAGTACTTATACACCATGCATAGTGCAGGGCTCCGCTGCTTCTCTGCACCATAGATATCTGTGGGCCCTATAGTAAGCCAAATACTGGCTTCAGTGCCTATGTCACAGTTTAAGAGGGAGATCTGGGCACAGGAGCTGGCTTAGTGGCTAAAAAGCATACAAAGGTCCACTGAATAGTTTGAAGATTGTGGCAGTCAAAGACCCAAATACAGAGATGGCCAGCAGGTAAGGATTATGGGCAATGAACACATTAAACATTACACACCTTTGGGCTGTTGGTTTACAACAGAGATTTATAATTCCATTAATCTGACTACAAGAACACCATCCGTTTAGCTTTTGGGTCTCAATGTGGATTATGGAAGGCACACAAAGCATTTAACCCATTTTTGTTGCACCTACTAATTTGTAAAGCAGACTACAGTATATGCATGCTAAATAACTTATTTCAATATGCAAATCTGTTTATAAAGTACAGTTAAACCTTGGATTGTGAGCATAATTAATTCCAGAAACATGCTTGTAATCCAAAGCACTTGTATAGCAAAGCAAATTTCTCCATAATAAATAATGTAAAGTCCAAATGATTCGTTCCACAACCATTTATTCATAGGTCCTTCAGATTATAGCAATGTGATTGTGGTTGTGTAACCATAAAATGTCCATCCACAAGGGGATTGGAAGCAAAATCCAGCAGGAGCTACAGAGTATAAAAGAGAAGAGAGGTGCCTCTAAGTGTAGCAATATGTTGCCATATTGCTACTGAGGTGCCTCCCTTTTCTTTTACTCGTGAATTGATGCCACTTGTATAAAGAACTGGCTTGTATATCAAGTCAAAATGTATTTTAAAAATGTACTTGTCTTGCAAGATGCTCTCAAACCAAGGTTTTGCTGTATATAAATAGTATAGAATGTCTGTGTACTGTATGTGTGTTTTTTTTGTAATTCAGCTTTTATTGTGATATCAGAGTGGTGATTGCTGACACTAATTCCCTGTACCCAGGCAGTATCAGTGTGTCGTTGGCAAGAAACCTTACTCCTTGGTTAGAATTGTCATTACTGAAATCCATACACTGCAAGCAGGGGTGGACTGACAACTCATGGGGCCCCCGGGCAATAGAAAATGATGGGGCCCCTGGGCTTACTGATGGCCACCATGCCAAGAGGCAGTGCAGAGGCGGGGCAGATAAAATCTCAGGATTTTCACATCAAAAGCATGTCGGTTTCGGACATATCAGGGACAGATGTTAAAAAAAAGCACAGATTTTTACATACTGTCCCTGATTTTACTGAGCCTGGCAACCCTGATGGGGCCCCCTAGTGGCATGGGGCCCTTGGACAGTGCCCGAGTTACTCAATGGGCAGTCCGCCCCTGACTGCAAGTGAAGCCGCTGCCATCAAGGAGTTAAATCTCCTGCTATAATGTAATTAAAATGTCATGCTTTGCTGTAGCCTAGAAGTGCACAAATTATCAGTTCACATATGCTTCTAAAATATCATCATGCAATCAATGGCTTGTTGTCATTTCCAAAACAAGAGACTTTCAGTAGTGCAAATAGCTCATGCCGCTAAGATTGCTAATGAATAATCGCAAAGCACAGTGATGGTTGAGGTGACACAAATGATTACCTATTGTATAAACTACACAAGTAGCCTTGAAGTGGCATTATTGCACAATGCAACAACTGAGTGTGACTGATTTATTTCCTCTTGGCAATAATTTTGCTACTTGGTTATTAACTGCTAGTGATTTTAGTAGATTGATACAGCTACTAGTATCATTTGTATTATAGCTTAGCTCTGGACAGGGCAGCCATCACAAATGTTGGGGCCCCTTACATAGCTTTAGGTAGGACGGGGGGTCTGGGTACCATTGGGCCTCTTTTCTGGTCTGGTGTAATGGGGGGGAAAAAGAAAACATGAGGGGGGACTGTAAGGGAACCCTTACAGGTGTAATGCCTGCACCCCCTCTGGGTATAGGCATACCTCCCAACTTTTTGAGATGGGAATGAGGGCCACCTATCAGCAAAAGTATGTAGGCATAGGACACTCTTGTCACGCCCCCCTTAAAGGAGAATTGTACAATAAACAAGATTGGTTAAACCCACAAGTGTTTTTTTTCCCCTTTCATCTTCCAGGACAGCCCTGAGATATAGCTCCTCCCTCCGGGACAGGAAACACATCAAATGTAAATTATAAAAGGAAGTCCTCCAGGCCTTCTCCTCAGTTTTTTGTGTTTCCTGCCAGACGGGAAGGAGCACATTTAGGAACGTGCCTCTTTGGAGGTGTTTTACCTTAGGCCTCAGGGCCGTGGTAAGAGACATCTCGGGACTCTCCTGACATAGATGTCGGTGGTTTTTGTCTTACCTTTCCTGCAGCACTCCTCTGGCCCTAGGGGTAGAGAGCGTAGCTGGGACCACCGCTGCCATAGCTCAGCGAGAGTCGGACCCCCGGTGACGGCGGAGAGCTTTTGTCCCCAGATCGCTGCATCCCTGACAGCGGTGAAGGCGAGAGACGCCAGGCAAACCGCATGTGTCTGTGGACTTCCGGGAATGGCACGGGGGGGCGGAGCTTCTGCGTTCCAGCAAAGGGGAAGTGACAAATTTTCCCGGCGGAAGTGCGTCATCGGGGGGCACCCAGAAACGTCGTTCCAGTTTCAAAAGGCGCGGCGGTGGCGTTCAGGAAGCCGGAGCTGGTGTACAGAGATTCAGAGCGCTGAACAGACACCACGAGCTATGGAGACTGCAGCGGCACATCTCGATGCTGGTTCAACAGGGTCCGGTGCCTCTCAAGTAAGCTTGGTGAGAGCACAAGGCTTACTCTGGGGAGCAGTGAGCCGTTAGGCTCAATACCCCCCCTGGGTGGCGAACCTTGTTGGTGGTGGGTTGGGCTCTTTCTAGGAGCCCATGCACAACAGTGAAAAGGCTTAACAGGTCAAAACCCACCAGATCCCTAGAAAAGTGTGCCGTGTGTGGAACAAAGTTAGGCCCCAGTTGGGATAAACCTTTGTGTCCAGAGTGTGTTAGTAGCTTGGTGAAAGAGGACTCTGTAGCTACTTGCCATAAAATGTTGTCATCTGTAAAGGATGAACTTGCATCTACATTCCAGTCTTTCAAAGGACTGATGGATAGAATGCAGAGTCCAGCCCCTCCCTTACCCAGGGCTTCCAGCATGCCCTCCTTAACTCAAGCTCAGGAGAAGGAGGAAAGGGAAAGGACTCCCAGGTCTGTTGCTTCCTCACAGGCAGGTTCAGCCACAGAGTCAGAGGGAGAGGAGGATTCCTCCAGGGGGGCTAGGTACAAACTATCCTTAGAGGATGTAGGGGACCTACTAAATGCAATCTACGATACACTAGATATTCGGGAAGAACAGGTTCAGCTCTCCAAGCATGACCTTATGTACCAGGGGTCTTGTGCAAGTAATCCCCGAGCCTTCCCGATTCACAAATCCTTGGTTGACGTGATTTTGCGGGAGTGGGAGCAGCCGGAGAAACGTCATTTCTTTTCAGGCAACCTTAAACGTAGGTTCCCATTCGAGACGGATGCATCTCAGCCCTGGAATAAAAACCCCAAGCTGGATGCTCCATTAGCCAGGGTCTCAAGAAAGACAGATTTGGCTTTTGATTATTTAGGGTTCCTAAGGGACCCAATGGATAAAAGAGGTGATCTACTGTTAAAAAGAGCATGGGATGCCTCTTCCATTGGTCTAAAGCAGGGATCCTCAAACTACGGCCCTCCAGATGTTGTAGAACTACACATCCCATGAGGCATTGTAACACACTGACATTCACAGACATGACTAGGCATTATGGGAATTGTAGTTCCTGAACAACTGGAGGGCCGTAGTTTGAAGATCCATGGTCTAAAGCCTGCGCTGGCAGCGTCTTGTGTGGCCAGAAATCTTGAGTGTTGGCTCAGACAGCTACAGGCCCACATTGTTGCTGGTACTTCCAGACAGGAGCTGGTAAAATCTTTTCCGCTTTTATTTTAGGCAGTAGGGTTCTTGGCGGACGCTTCAGAGGAATCTGTGAAGCTGGCGGCCAGAACGACAGCTTTGGTAAATGCAGCTAGAAGGTCAGTTTGGTTAAAGACGTGGGCAGGTGATGCCGCTTCCAAACTAAAATTGTGGTTTACCTTTTTCAGGAGACCATTTGTTCGGGCCTCCAGGAGGCGCTAGAACGAACACAGGATAGAAAAAAGGCTTTTCCAGAGAAAAAGAAGAGATCAGAGGGAAAACGCTTTTTTCGTGGGTTCAAACAGCAGAACCAACAAAAAGAAAGCCAGCCCAAGAAGCATTGGGCCGGCCACAAGGGGAGGGGGAGAGGAGGATTCCTGTTCAATCCTCCTCAACCCATCCCAAAAACTCAGTGACGGTTGTGTCCCAGTGGGAGGAAGATTAGGGCAGTTCCTCCCACAATGGACCAAGGCGACTTCAAGTCCGTTCATTTTAGATCTAATAGAGCACGGATACAGGTTGAAGTTTGCATCAACGTCCCCCTCCAAATTTATGATCACACAGCTTCCCAGAGACAGAGTGAAGGCAGAGGCGCTAAGCTTGTCTCTGGGGGAGTTGGTAGACCAAAGGGTACTGATTCAGGTGCCCCAGAGGGAGCAAGGGCAGGGAGTATACTCTCATATTTTCGTGGTCCGAAAACCATCAGGCAAGTTCAGGATGATCCTGAACCTCCGACCCCTAAACAAATTCCTCAAGTACAAACGATTCAGGATGGAGTCCACCTTCACAGTAGCAAGGCTCCTTTTCCCCAAGTGTTACATGGCAACCCTGGATCTCAGGGATGCATACCTACACATCCCGATCCATCCAGATTTTCAAAAGTTCCTCAGAGTAGCAGTGAGGGGGAACTTGGATATTCGACACTACCAATTCCAAGCCCTTCCCTTCGGTCTGGCCTCCTCACCGAGAATTTTTACGAAGGTGCTGGCAGAAGCCTTGGCCCCATTAAGAGACAGGGCGATAACGATAATCCCTTATCTGGACGACCTCCTGTTTGTGGCAGGGTCAGCCCAGCAGTTGGAAAAAGACTTACGGGAAGCCCAGAAGTTTCTATCCTCACTCGGGTGGATAGTCAACTGAGAAAAGTCAGTTGATCCCATCCCAGGAGGTTCTATACCTGGGGTACAGGGTTTCCTCAGTGGAAAGAAAGATCTATCTCCCCGAAGAAAAAATAGAAAGGGTAAGCCAGGCAGTTGCCCAGTTACAATCTACCCAAAAAGCTTCGGTCAGGGAAGTAATGAGGGTTCTGGGAATTATGTTTTCCAGCTGTGCCTTCGGCGAGGTTCCGTCAACGTCCCTTGCAGGAGCTCATGCTTCGCTTCTGGAACGGCCTAAGTCAGGGCTTAGAGGAACAGATTCCAATCTCGTTAAGAGGACCTTGTGGTGGTGGCGAGCGCACCAAAACCTAAGCAGGGGACTAGATTGGGTCATACCGGTGGAAATGGTATTCACCACAGATGCCAGTGCCTGGGGGTGGGGAGCTTACTTGGGGGAAGCAGTGGCCCAGGGGTCATGGTCCCCAGAAGAAGCAAGCCGCTCCTCAAACCAAAGGGAACTTCTAGCAGTCCTCAAAACGATCAAGGTGTTCCGAGAAAGGATAATAGGTCGACACCTGCAACTACGCACAGAAAACGCGTCTGCAGTGGCGTACCTGAACAAGCAGGGGGGGACAAGGAGCCCTGCCCTTCAGGGCATATCCAACAAGATTCTTTCCTGGGCGGAGACGAACTTGGCCTCACTAACAGCGGTCCATTTAAAAGGGGTACAGAACACACTCTGGCAGACTACCTGAGCCGCCAGCCGGTGAGACAGGACGAATGGGTGCTCAACGAGGAGGTCTTTGGGTTAATAGTGCAAAGATGGGTTCTCCCATAAGTAGATCTTTTTGCAACAGAAAAGAACAGGAAAGTAACCCAGTTCTTTTCAATCCATCCTGGAGACCAGACCAGGAGGATAGATGCGTTCTCCAGCCCTTGGAGGATAGATGCGTTCTCCAGCCCTTGGAGGTTCAACATCAGCTACGCATTTCCTCCAGTGAGGATGATTGCTGCAGTTCTCCAAAAATTTCGGTTAGAAGAGACGGATTTAATTTTGATAGCACCCTTTTGGCCGAAAAAAACATGGTTCTCCACCTTGAAGGAACTGACCATTCTCCCACCATTTCGGCTGCCCACCAGGGAGGACCTGATATCTCAGGGGCCCATCCTTCACCCGCAGGTGGACAGATTGAACTTAACGGCATGGTATCTGAGGAACAATTATTAAAATCTCAAGGTTTCTCAGCGAAAGTAGCTGAAACCCTGTTACAATGTAGGAAGCCAGTAACTAGGGCTATCTATAATAAGGTTTGTAAGAGGTTTTGTTCTTGGGTAAGAGAAAGCTCTATCTTACCCAGGGATACCAGCAATTCTTGAATTCTTGCAGGCGGGGGTAGACCTGGGTCTTTCACCAAGCACCCTGAAGGTACAGGTGTCCGCTCTTAGCGTGTTTCTCCTATGCTCCCTTTAGCAAAATCGTTTTATCAAGAATTTTTTCACAGCCCTGTCAAGGTCCACACCAGTGAGGGTGTCATCCTGTCCTTCCTGGGATCTTTCTGTAGTACTTAAAATTTTATCAGGAGGTCCATTTGAACCTCTGGAGGAATCCAGTCTGAAATGGGTTACCCTTAAGACAGTACTCTTAGTGGCAGTAACCTCAGCTAGGCGGGTTAGTGACCTAGAGGCTTTCTATTAGAGAGCCGTTTTTGTTAGTTTTTGATGATAGAGTTGTTTTAAAAACAGACCCCAGTTTTCTCCCCAAGGTGGCGTCAAAGTTCCACAGGACACAAGATATTGTCCTGCCTAGTTTTTGTTCCCCTTCGGGCCCTGAGTCATCATCTCCCAATTTATTAGACGTCAGGAGGTGTATTTTGTTTTATTTGGATGCAACCAGAGAACTCAGAAAGTCGGATTCTCTTTTCGTAAATTTTTCAGGGGTTAGAAAGGGGCGTAAAGCTTCTAAAGCTTCCATAGCCAGATGGATCAGGATGACTATTCAGAAGGCATATGAGTTAGAGGGTTTGCAGGTCCCATTTGTGAAAGCACACTCTACTAGGGCAGTCTCGAGTTCGTGGGCAGAGAGGGCCGGTGCCTCACCAGAAGAGATTTGTAGAGCGGCGACTTGGTCCAGTTATACCACGTTCGCTAAGCACTATCGCCTGGATTTGATGTCGGAGAAGGATCAGGCATTTGGCCGAAGGGTCCTCCAGGCAGTAACCCCACCCTAACAAGTAAGTTTCTTGTTTATCATCTCAGGGCTGTCCTGGAAGACGAAAGGGGAAAACCGGAGTTAGGCTTACCGGTAACTCTTTTTCCAGGAGTCTTCCAGGACAGCCTGGTTTCCCACCCGGTGTTTTTCTAAGTAACTGGAGTTGGATGAATGTACTAACGGTGTCTTAGTATGTTATGTTTTTCAGAGCCTTCAGGATTTCTTGGATGAACTGAGGAGAAGGCCTGGAGGACTTCCTTTTTATAATTTACATTTGATGTGTTTCCTGTCTCGGAGGGAGGAGCTATATCTCAGGGCTGTCCTGGAAGACTCCTGGAAAAAGTTACCGGTAAGCCTAACTCCGTTTTTTTTTTTTTTTTAACCACTACTATTTTTTTTTATATTGGCTTTTGAAATTTACAAATGCAGCAATTTAGAAATTGGATGAAATGTTTAGCACTGGGGAACATTTTTTTGATAGATAAATAGTGCATTTTTTATACAACTATATGGATCAGACCAAAATGAGGAGGAATGAGGGATATTTTGCTCAAAATCGGACAGTTGGGATGATATAGGAATTAATGCGGAATTACATTGCACCTGGCCACCACAAACCAAAAAATGCTATTTAACCACTTGGGGACCGCCGCATGTACATTTACGTCGGCAGAATGGCACCGACAGGCACATCAACGTATATATACGTTGGTGCCTTGGGGGGGTTCGGGGGTCCGATCGGACCCCCCCCCCCCCGGTACATGCGGCAGTCCGGTTACCTGGCCGAGCGATCCGTGCAGAGGGGGCGGCGGTTGGTTTTTGTCCACCCCCTCCGGATCGCTCTCAGCTAATGCGCGCGCTCCCCCTGCGTGTCATTTCTTCCTCCTGTGTAAACACAGGAAGGAGGAAGTGATGTGATCGCTCCCTCTGCGTTTTTTTTCGAGATCACATCACATAGTAAGTGTACACAACACTACACTGACACACAGACACATAGGAACATTTAACCCCCCCCCCCCACCCCCTCCCCCCTGTCAGTGTCACTGAATGCAGTGATTATATGTATGATCACTGCAGTTAGTGTCAGTGTGACAGGCAGTTAGTGTTAGGTTCAGGGTAGCCCCCTACCCCCCCTAATAAAGTTTTAACCCCTTGATCACCGCCCTAGTTAACCCTTTCACTCCCTATTGCCAGCGTCACTAAGCGATCGTGTTCGCTGTATTAGTGTCGCTGTTCCCGCTACGTAGCTATTTTTTTTTATTGCAATTTTTTTTTTTATTATTACTAAAGACATGTGGCTAAATACAATTTGGCCTAAATGTTTGACTAAAATTTAGTTTATTTGATTTTTCTTATAACAAAAAGTAAAAAATATTGATTTTTTTTTCAAAAATGTCGCTCTATTTTTGTATATAGCGCAAAAAATTAAAATCGCAGAGGCGATCAAATACCACCAAAAGAAAGCTCTATTTGTGGGAAGAAAAGGACGCAAATTTTGTTTGGGAGCCACGTCGCACGACCGCGCAATTGTCAGTTAAAGCGACGCAATGCCGAATCGCAAAAAGGGGCAAGGTCATTTGGCAGCATTTTGGTCCGGGTCTTGAATGGTTAACTCATTTTTATTATTCAAATCAAACTCCCCCACACATCAATGTTTTATTTTGCTGAGAAATCACTTTGAAAAACACCCCTAGCAAAATCAGACGCTCGGTTGGCCAACTAAAGCCTCGTACACACGATACGTTTGTCTCTGAAATTAACAATCCCCTACCTTCCTACAGCTAAACTAATACTAGAGCTGTCAACCCCCAACGCGTAATTTTCACATTATTTTTAAATCTGCAGTTTTTATAATTCCTGGCAATCCTTTCCTTGGCAAGAAAATGCCTGATATAGGGCAATGATGTTTTGTTCTTGTCTCCCAATTTTTCTACTTTAACGTTGTCCTGTCACATAAGCTTCTGAAGTGGTTATTTCAACACACATTGCATAAGAATGGCCCACTGTTGTCACCATTAGGACACTCACCTGCTCTAAAAAGCAATCTGCAGTAGAATGTTTTTCAGAGTTGAAAAGTGGCTGGCGGACATTACATTTTGACTTTTTTTTTGTAAATCCCGCCTAGGGGAAATTTGTATTGAAATACTGCTTTGCACCAATCAGCTGGCTTGTGGTTGCCTTCCAGTCCCATTGGTCCCCAAAGGGGGTGTTTGATAGGTGGTACCTCCTGTTGAATCCTGCAGGCCAAGTTTAAATTTGCCACAGTGGGTGTACCACACTATCCAGCTATAGTATTAGGATTTAGATGAGTGGGCAGCAAAAACCTAATCGACCACATGTTTTTACCACTCTTTGCAAAATGGCGCTTGGTAACTAAATTCACTTGACAGTTTTACTGAGTCGACCATGCAATTCTATGGATTGCTCCCTTTTCCCAATTGGGTACGTTTTTTTTTTTTTTATCTTTTGATGCAATGCTTTTCTATCAAAGGCACTGTGATTTGTTTCCCTAGAGCTAGTAACGTACTGGGGCTCAGAATCTATGCGAATACAGGTAACCGTTTTCCTAACACAGGTTCTCTTTAGTAGTAAGGAAAATACTAAGACTGCACGTCTCCTCCTATTAAACGGCTAAAATAGTAATTTTATTCAAGACACGCAGGGTTGGGCCATTTTAGTTTTATGCTGCGCTAAAATACACCTGTAAATGTCACAATGTGCACATTAAATAACCTAGAGCTGCTTTCTGGGGTATAAAAAATGCTAGACTCTAAGGCCTCGTACACACGATGAGATATGTCCGCTCAAACTTGTCCGACGGACAGTTTAGAGCGGACAGGTCTCATCGGATTTCGGTCCGATGGCGTGTACACACGATCGGATCAAAATCCCCGCCGGCAGACAGCGTGGTGACACGGCGGTGACGTTGACGCCGCCATGTCACCGCTACGTCACGCACCAGGAAGTAAACACTTCCGCGCGCATGCGTCGGATCCATTCACAGGATACGACGCATGTGCGGGAGGATATGTCCGCTGGTTTCCCGTACTAACCAGCGGACATATCCGACGGACAGGTTTGTAGCGGACAAATTTCAAAGCAAATCTGTCCGCTAGCCCGTACACACGATCGGATTTGTCTGCTGAAACGGTCCATCGGACCGTTTTCAGCGGACAAATTCGATCGTGTGTACGCGGCCTAAGAGTCGGTTCACACTGGGGCGATCCGACTCCGGGGGCGGCTCTGCAAGTCGTCCTGAGGACGTCTTCAGAGGCGACCTCCCAAACTACTTCTGTATATAAGTCAATGGAGGTTGTACAGGGAGTATTTTCTAAGTCGGGGCGACTTGTGTCGCTCCTATTAGAACGCTCCAATTGCATTCAATGGGAGGCGACTCGTCAGGCGGCTGAGCCACCTGACGAGTCGCCCCAGTGTGAACCGGGTCTAAGGCTGCATTCACACCTGAGCGTAGCGGTTTTGGTCGTCTTTGCCAGCGTTTTGTCACACGTATTCGAACGCTTGCATACAGCGTCGTCTGACTTTTTGAACTCCGACATTTTTTATTTTGGCCCATAGGAAAAATTATCATCTCTTTCATCACTTGTTGCTATGTTTGTAGATTTTTTTTTATCTTCTGCCTGGGTGAAATGTTCTATTGACTAAAGCGACTAAACGCCCATAGAAATGCTCGTTGTCACGCTAGCTGCTTGAACCAAGCGTTTTCCATTACTTTCTATGGGAAATACAAACACTCAAGCACGCCCGATTCGCACAACAAAAAAGGGTCCGGAACTTGTTTGAGCTTCAGGCGTTCGGCGTCACGCGTTTTGTAGTGGAGATGTGAACCATCTCCATAGAGAATAATGTATTTTTTCCCCTCTAGCGTATTGTAGCGTCGCGCTTCAGGCAACAAAACGCTCAGGTGTGAATGGAGCCTAACGGCAGCATTTTTCCTGCTCCAACAAGCGAGTGTGCAGTACTCCCTACAGGCTGTGGGTGGCATTGCTGAGCCTTGTAGTTATGTTCACTTTTCAGATAATGATCCCCCCTTTATTACAAATCCTTCAATAAGCCCACAAATCAATGGATAATAAAGGGTGTCCTGCAAAGTGCACAGGATGAGATCTGCAAACACTTCTCCAGCTATAGGCAGCAGCTCAGCCTTACTTGGCTGCATATATCAATTTGGGATTAGTAGTTGCTGTGAATATTAAGCATTAATAGGAGGTGTGAGGCAAGGTGTGGCTGGATGCCACTTGGGAAAGATGCCAGGCAGAGATTTAACCCTGCTAGTGGGCTGCACCCAAGTGACCTCAGCACAACTGTGAACAGCCTGTACTTTGTATCAGCTGAGACTTTTGACTTAGACAGACACCTGATGGAAACACATTTCCTATGCCTCTTATATACACCTACAGCACAGCACAGCAAGCCATCTACATGACAGCTCCTTATCTGATCCCTGCTCCTGATAAGCCATGCTGTGCATCACTGCAGACTTCTTACTGACAGCCCTCCGCCTTCTTTGTATTCACTGCACTCAGCACTCATTGGCATACTTGGCATTAAATCTTCTTGCTGCTCCCATATCCAGGACTTCCCTCCCAGCATCCAGATCCAGGATTTCGCTCCTGGCACCCAGGCACCTGTTGCAGAAGTTTGTCGCACTGAGTCGCATGCTGCTCCCTGGAGACACATCTGATGGAAGGGCCAGTGCAGGGGCAGCCCACCGAGAGGGCACAGCTGCCTCTGGATATGAGATGGGGGAGGTCCAGATGTGCCACACTGTCTACCCCTGGCACTCCAACCACCTGGGAGAACTGAGTGCTGGACAGCTCCTCACATGGATCGATACTACGGCCTGCCTGGCAGGTAAGAGAACCCCCATACACACACTTGGCATTTTTTTTCAATGTTATGATTTATGGTAGCCATACACACTTCAATAACTGTTCACATATTTATAAAAAATTCAATCTCTCAAATGGCAATAATTTATCTATAGATAAATATCAATATAGATCAAAATGCCACACAAGAGGGAGTCGCTCAATGGTAAAGATACAATCCTAATTTGTGATCGTACAATAGTGATCACATTTTTGCTTCCATCATGTAATCTCATAATCTGTTCAATCAAAATACAATCGTATTCTTCAACAAAGTATCACAATACTGCTAATGGATGTAAAGTAATCAATAGTTTTGTATTTGCTATGGAAGTTTATTTAATTTTGGCACAGGTGTATTGATTATTTAAGTATCAAGCACTGTTTTTACCTTTTTCAATTTTCTATCATTGCCTATAGAAAACAAAAGTGTGTGTGGCCATTAATAGAGTTTTTTTTTGAAACCTTAGATCTTATCTATATTTAACCACTTAAGCCCCGGACCAATATGCTGCTAAATGCCCAGAGGCGTTTTTACAATTCGGCACTGAATCGCTTAACAGACAATTGCGCGGTCGTGCGACGTGGCTCCCAAACAAAATTTGCGTCCTTTTCTTCCCACAAATAGCTTTTTTTTTATGGTATTTGATTTGCCTCTGATTTTTATTTGTTGCGCTATAAACAAAAATAGAGAAACATTTTTGAAAAAAATCAAATATTTTTTACTTTTTGTTAGAAGAAAAATTTAATAAACTACATTATAGTCAAACATTTAGGCCAAAATGTATTCAGCCACATGTCTTTAGTAAAAAAAAAATCAAAATAAAAAAAAGATTAGCTACCTAGCGGCAACAGCGACACTAATACAGCGATCAGAAAAATGATCACTTAGTGACGCTGGCAATAGGGGGTGAAAGGGTTAACTAGGGCGGTGATCAAGGGGTTAAAACTTTATTGGGGGGTACAGGGCTACCCTGGACCTAACACTAACTGCCTGTCACACTAACTGTCACACTGACACTAAATGCAGTGATCAGTAAATATATGATCACTGCATTCAGTGACAGTGTGACAGGGGGTGGGGGGGGTGATCGCAAGGGGTTAAATGTGCCTATGTGTACTGGTGTCAGTGTAGTGTTGGTGCGACTTACTGTGAGTCTTCTCTCCTCTTGGCGGTTTGAAAATACCGCCGAGAGGAGAGCTGCATCACTTCCTCTGCCAGTGTTTATATTTTACAGGTAGAGGAAGTGACACGGCGGAGGCTCACGGGATTGGCTGGGAGCGATCACGAGGGGGCGGACAGAATCTAGCAGCCGCCCCCTCAGCACGGATCACTCCCCAAGGTAAGCCGCACGCAGCGGAGGGGGTCCCAATCGGACCCCCGACCCGCTAGAAGGCAGGGACGTATATATACGCCCATCTGCCTGTACGTGCCATTCTGTGGACGTACATGGGCGTGCGGCGGACGTTAAGTGGTTAATGTATATGTAGCTATACCCCCTCAGGGGCCGCTGATTAATTTGGGTTTGGCGTATTAAGTTACCCTTGTCAGGGCCATCTTAATAGCATCATGGGCCCCTGGGCAAAGTAATGCTATGGGGCCCCTACAAGCCTGTCCCAATTTACGCACCTACTCTCAAGATTGAAAGTACAATATTTCTACAGATGAAGGTAGTGCTCCCCCTCCACAGATGAAGGTAGTGCCCCCCCCCTGCCATGTATGCGTTGCCACCATCACCTGCCACCAGATTTAGCGTGTCACTTGCCACCATCACCTGCCACCAGATTTAGCGTGTCACTTGCCACCATCACCTGCCACCAGATTCAGCGCGTCACTTGCCACTGTCACCTGCCACCAGATTCAGCGCGTCACTTGCCACCGTGACCTGCCACCAGATTCAGCGCGTCACTTGCCACCGTGACCTGCCACCAGATTCAGCGCGTCACTTGCCACCGTGACCTGCCACCAGATTCAGCGCGTCACTTGCCACCGTGACCTGCCACCAGATTCAGCGCGTCACTTGCCACCGTGACCTTCCACCAGATTCAGCGTGTCACTTGCACATCCCCCTGCCACCAAATTCAGTGTGCCTCTTGCCACCATCACCTGTCATCAAATTCAGCGTGTCATTTGCCACCCATCCCCTGTCACCAGAATCAGCATGTCACTTACCATCCATCCCGTCACCAGATGCAGACTGTCACTTGCCAAGTCACCTGCCACACATTGCGGATTGTCACTTGCCACATGTTGCCACATGGGGAGCTGACAGAGAAGAAGGGGTCTGACAAAGAAGATGGGGTTTGGCAGAGAGGAGGGCGGTCTGACAGAGAAGATAGGGAGCTGGCAAAGTAGATGGGGGTCTGACAAATAAAATGGGGTCTGAAAGAGAAGATGGGGGTTTGGCAGAGAGGAGGGGGGTCTGGCAAAAAAGATGGGGGGTTTGGCAGAGAGGAGGGGGGTTTGGCAGAGAGGAGGGGGGTTTGGCAGAGAGGAGGGGGGTTTGGCAGAGAGGAGGGGGGTTTGGCAGAGAGGAGGGGGGTTTGGCAGAGAGGAGGGGGGGTCTGTCAGAGATAAGGGGGGGGGGGTCTGTCAGAGATAAGGGGGGGGTCTGTCAGAGATAAGGGGGGGGGGTCTGTCAGAGATAAGGGGGGGGGGGGGTCTGGCAGAGAGGAGAGAGGTCTGGCAGAGAAGACGGTCTCATGGCCCTTCTGGAGTGGGGGAAGAAGGGGAAGCATGCTGCTTTGCTGATGCACATTAAGGGGGGGGGGATCGCTCACCACTGAAGGCATTGGGATGGTGCTGGTGGCGGGTGAGAGCACATCAGTGCAATCCAGCCACAGGAGGGGGCGGGTGATGGGTGGGAGGAAGCAGTCATCACTGACACCACAGGAGGGGGCGGAGAGTTAGAGCTGCTCGCGACCGCGGCACTCGGAACCGGGAACCACATCCAGCGGTGGGGGGGGGGGGTGGGCTGATGATGAACGGCAGTGCAGGCACTTGCCACGCTGGCTGGGGGACACAGATTGTACAGGTGGCAATCGCGGCCGCGGCGCCGCAACCTCATCTCTCACCCGCATTATAGGGGGGGGGTCAATTTGTCCGGCTCTGGGGCCCCCAGTCAACGTAAGACGGCCCTGACCCTTGTGTGTTGTCTAGGGGTGATTTCAGTGAGCAGAGCAATAAGAGAATGTCCAAACCTGCCGCTGAAGTTTTCTAATGCTTTATTTCCACGACCAACATCAACATGAGGTAGATGGAAAAGGTTGATGAAAGGAGATAACGTTGTGGTATCAGGCTTTTGATAAAAAAGAAAGCAGTCCTGCTTTCTGCAATAGTACAGTAATTGCCACTCTAGCCAGTGGGTAAAGTGCCTCCGGACAGACTTCTGCCACAGGCCTGGCAGCCAGAATGTCACTTAAGGTTGCTGGGAGGAACAAGTCACTCTCACTGACTTGGCTCTAGTAGGATTTGGCGTTTTAGATGAAAGCCCCTGCCACAGGCCCAATGTTAAACTGTAGAGCAGATCCTCCCAGAAAGTTCTCTTTTCAATAGGAGTCACCAGTTGACAGTCTATGGTTATCTATCAGTTCCTGGTAACCAGATCCCCGATGGTTCGTTCAAGCTCTTTTGGATCACCTGCCCCCTGGTTCTCCTCAAGTCGATCCCCCATGGAACAGCATATAGCTTAGGATCTCTTCAGTAGAAGTGGGGCCTCTAGCAAGTCGCAAGGGCCCCTTTCTGCATCAGCAGGGAACTCTGCGTAGCATGCGACCCCCTGGTAGGCCATATCGCTGGGGTCCGTTGGGTACGCACACCCTAAAGGTGGGTGCCGCACCTGGAACCTGCGAAGAACCCTGAAAAATGGCGTCTGCCACAGATATACCCCTCCCCAGCGTGCTCCGCGAGGGAAAACTCCTCCAATAGGCTGCTGGGGAAAAGTGGCTCTGCCTGAATCCCTCTGGTGCCACCTGCCACCCAGAGATGGAACTACATCTCTGGAGCACAGAATGACCCACTGGATAATTCAGGGCTGACAGCAGCCTAATTTAGCAAAATTAGGAGTGGGAGCAACATAACCCTCCCAATAACTTTAGCGTAGCGCCTTTTCTAAAAGAAAGGGGGCGCTACACATATATCGAAGTGGTGTTGCCTGCCCTGATGAGATGACATCAATTGGCTCAGGGGCTTTGCTGGGATTGCTAAAGAGTAACTCCACTTTTGTTGAGGGAAAGGAACAATCCTCTCTGGGTGATCTATATACATCAGTGTTGCTAACCGTCCGTATTTTTACGGACAGTTCATAAAAATGGGCACTTTTTTCCCCCGTTCGTAAATGTCTGTGGTTGTGGAAATGTGCCAGTAAAAATAGCCGAGATTGGTTCGGCTTGGAACTACGTATGGAGATTGGAGGCAGGGGGTGATGGTGTCTGCAGTGGCACCGCAGAGGGCGATGGAGGCAGAGGGCAATGGAGGCAGGGAGATATTAGAGGCTGAGGGTGTTAGTGGCAGGGGGTGATTGGAGGCAGGGGGTGTTGGTGGCACCACAGAGGGGGATGGTGGCATCACAGAGGGTGGGGATGGAGATGGGGGTTGTTGGTGGCACCAGAGAGGGGGGTGGAGGCAGAGGGCCTGGGGGAGATGGAGGCAGGGGGTAATGTGACTAAATAATTTGCCCTTATTATATCGAAAAGAACAAAAATGTTTTTACCTTAAATCACATTGCTATTTGCCTAGCGTATTTGTTTGTAGCCTAAATACTGAAATTTGCACCTAAAAATGTAATTTAGTAACTTTCCCTAGTTCGTCTTTCAGGACAGCACCTTAGAGAGATCCCGGCTCCTCCCCTTCTAGGAAACACTGCCTTCTTCAGATCTTTAAGGCCTCATCCTCCCACTGGCCCTTCAGTTATGGTGTTTCCTCCGGTGGGGAGACATCGCTGGGGAACCAGGGCTGTTAGCCAGGGAGGCTAAGGCAGTGTTTTTCTAGATGGGCAGGATCCGGGAGTGTCCGGTATTGTGCTCCTTGTTTCTTTTCAGAATTGAAATTGGCGCCAGGTCAGAACGAGGGCGTTCGCATACCTGTGATAGCGCCGTGCCTCTCAGCGTTCTTTGGGGAAAAGTAGCAGCTGGGAGGTCCGCTCTTGCGTGCGCCTAGGGTGGCGCTGTGTGTCATCCTAATTCCCCTTCCATCCCCAGCTTGGAGCTCAGTGGCTGCGCCGGATGACGGGTGACGTCAGTTCCGGCGGAAGGGGGCGGATCGACACACACGAGGCCGCGTCTTCCGGTTCCGGACGTGGCCTAGTAAGACGGACACAGCACTTTGGCTGGTACGGTCGCTGGTTCAGCTGTAGAGACAGCGTCGTGCGGGACCAAGGGCCACCTCTTCCGTGTACAGGATGTCGGAGGCAGAGGCCTCTAGAATCGCTCCTGAGGAAAAAGTCGCCAGCCAAACAAAGGTCAGTGGAACCCTGGGGTGGTGTTTCCCTGTCTCACAAACCCCTGTTAAGCTCCACAGTGGTGTTTTTTTCCTGCCTGGTGGTCGGTGGGAGTTCAGTGGGTCCCTGGTGGTGGATGGTCCCGGGGACAACGCACTCTGGGTGATCCCTGTTACCCTTAGCTGGGGGGTTCTGGTTAACACTGCTGCTCTTTTTCTGTGTCTTTCAGAAATACACAAGCAAATCGCTCCATGGCTCTAAGAGAAAGTGCCCTGTCTGCAGGTCCACGTTAGGGGAAACTTGGGACAAGACTCTCTGTAGAGGGTGTATGGATGCGGTAGTGAGAGAGCAGGCAGCAGAACAAGGGGTAGATCTGGCGGCGTCGGTTAAGGAGCTTTCAAGCACCTTTCAGTCGTTTAAAACTCTGTTTGCAAATTTTCAGTTGCCCCAGAGCACCCCTCCCCCAGTACAACAGGCAGTTTCACCTGATCCACCGGAACCCCTCCCTAGTGGGGCAGAGAGACCGGTAGGGTCGGCAGAGGAAATTGAGGAAGAAGCAGGCAGCGCTCCCTCTGATTCTCAGGGCGAATCAGATGAAGAGGGGATGGACGGGGAGTCCACAAAACCCTCACGTTACAAACTCTCTCTAGAGGAGGTTGAGGAGCTTTTAAGAGCTATCCATACCACCCTAGGGATACAGGAGGAAAGGAAGCCGCTGTCCCTGCACGACCAAATGTACAGAGGCTTAGGGGAACAGAAAAGGAAAGTTTTCCCAGTCCATGATGTTCTGGTCGATGCCATCAAGAGAGAATGGCAGGATCCGGAAAGGAAACCTTTTTTCTCAAAGGCGCTGAAAAGATTTCCTTTTGAGGAGGGAGAAACCTTCGTTTGGAATAAGACGCCTAAACTTGACGCGGCTTTTTCCCAAGTTTCTAGACACACAGACCTAGCCTTTGAGGACATGGGGGTACTCTCTGATCCCATGGATAAGAGGATGGATTCCCTGTTAAAGAAAACCTGAGATTCCTCCCAGGGTAATCTTAGGCCAGCAATGGCGGCTACAGTGGTAGCCCGCAACTTGGAGTACTGGCTGACTCAGATTAAATCCCATATCGAGGCAGGTACAGCAAAGGAGACAATTCTCTCCTCTTTCCCCATGCTACTGAAGGGGGTAGCTTTCTTGGCAGACGCCTCAGCGGAGTCTATTCATATGTCCGCAAGGTCTGCAGCATTGTGCAACTCAGCCAGAAGGGCCTTGTGGCTCAAAACATGGCAGGGGGACAGTGCGTCCAAAGTAAAACTTTGTGGTATCCCGCTTACGGGGGATTTGTTGTTTGGTCCTGGTCTGGAAGCAGTCCTAGACCGGACCGCCGACAAAAAGAAGGCGTTCCCCGTTAAAAAGAAGTTTGGGGAAATCAGAGACACCCAGGTCAGGTTCCCAGAAGAAAGGTTGGGGACAGAAGGGGAAGGGTCGAGGGGGAGCAATTTTT
Source organism: Rana kukunoris (assembly GCA_029574335.1). Taxonomy (NCBI): domain Eukaryota; kingdom Metazoa; phylum Chordata; class Amphibia; order Anura; family Ranidae; genus Rana; species Rana kukunoris. The sequence goes on along the minus strand of CM056049.1, from coordinate 112,065,342 downwards.
CGCCCTCCTGAACCCCCCAAAAAGACCAATTGACTCCAAAACAGTGGGAGGAAGATTGGGGGTCTTCCTTCCACAGTGGGAGATGATTACCTCCAACCAGTACATCTTGGAGATCATCCGAAGGGGTTACAGGCTAGAATTCTCAACCCCTCCCCCCCCTCAGACTGTTAATTACCAACCTTCCAAAGTGTGTGGAAAAGTCTTGTGCCCTCCTCTCCTCACTCCAGGAATTGGAGGAGCAGCAGGTGGTTGTCCAGGTCCCGACCAGGGAGATAGGTGGGGGTTTTTACTCCCACATCTTTGTGGTCCGCAAGCCGTCGGGAAAGTTCAGGCTTATCCTCAACCTAAAACCTTTAAATACCTCGGTCAGGTACAAGAGGTTCAGAATGGATTCGATCCATTCTGTAAAAGCCCTTCTCCCGCCAAACTGCTTTATGGCTTCGATCGACCTAAAGGACGCTTACCTACATATCCCCATAGCAGAGGAACATCAGAAGTTCCTGAGGCTAGCAATAAACACCGGGGATCAGGTACTGCACCTACAATTCAGAGCCCTTCCTTTCGGCCTGTCATCTTCCCCCCGCATATTCACAAAGGTAATGGCAGAGGTCTTGGCTTTCCTGCGACTCAGGGGAATTCTGATAGTCGCATACCTGGACGACCTTTTATTGTTCGCCCCCTCCCCAGAACAATTGAATCGGGACTTACAGTCAGCCAGAGACATTTTGGAAAGCTTGGGTTGGCTCATAAATCCAGAAAAGTCCAACCTAATCCCATCACAGAGGGTGTCCTTCCTGGGGTTTATTCTGAACTCAACAGTTCAAAGGGTCTTCCTTCCCCCAGAGAAGGTGAAAAAGGTGGACAAGGCCATGCTGTTTCTGCAGGGCAGTGGCCAGGTCTCTATAAGAAAGGCAATGTCCGCCCTGGGGTTGCTGACCTCCACCCTTCCAGCAGTACAGTGGGCGGGCCTTCATTTTCGTCCCCTTCAACTCTTAATCTTGAAGGTGTGGGACCACAGCCAGGGGTCATTGGATTCCCTAGTCTCTGTCCCAAGTCAAGTCAAACGGTCCCTCTGGTGGTGGAGAAGGGGAGCAAACTTGTCTCAAGGCCTAGAGTGGGTCCTGCCCATATCCAGGACGGTCACAACCGACGCCAGCAACACAGGTTGGGGAGCACATTTGGGTTCTCGCTGGGTACAGGGCACCTGGGCGTTAGTGGAGGCAGCAAAGTCCTCCAATTGGAGGGAATTGAGGGCAGTGTCACTGGCCCTTGTCTCATTCCAAGAAGATCTGCGGGGTCACCATGTTCGAGTTCGAACAGACAACTCGTCGGCAGTGGCTTATATCAACAAGCAGGGGGGCACAAGGTGCGGCCCCCTCTGGCTGTTGACAGAGGCCATTTTCAGATGGGCCGAGATCAATGTCCTGTCCCTGTCAGCCTTACATCTGAAGGGAGATCAGAACTGCTTAGCAGACTTCCTCAGCAGAACAACGCTGAGGGAGGGCGATTGGTCACTGAGTCAGGAGGTTTTCAGGATGATAGCCCAGAGATGGGGGCCGCCATGCGTAGACCTTTTTGCCTCCAGGCAGAACGCCAAGGCGGACAGGTTCTTTTCTCTAAGCAGGTACGATGGAGCTTTAGGGATAGATGCACTAGCTCAGTAATGGGAATTTTTCAGGTGTTATGCCTTCCCCCCTCCGGTTCTGATCCCTGCAGTGTTGAGGAAATTTCAACAAGAGAACACAACCTTAATTCTAATTGCCCCATATTGGCCCAGGAGACCGTGGTTTTCAATCCTAAGGAACTTGGCTGTAGAGCCCCCCTGGCTTCTACCAGCTCGGGACAACCTTCTCACTCAAGGTCCAGTCTGCTGCCCTCACGTGGACAGGTGGAAACTTGCAGCCTGGTTTCTGAGGAGGAGTTGCTGAGGGGAAAAGGGTTTTCAGATCGCTTGGTTGCGACCCTACTAAATTGTAGGGAAAAGGAAACGCAAACCATCTACCACAAAGTGTGGAGACGATTCAATTCATGGTGCTCTGAAAGCTCCTTCAGTGTACACAGTTCCGTAGCAGTACTAGAGTTCCTACAGGCGGGGGCAGATAAGGGATTGGCTCTCAGCACCTTGAAGGGACAGGTGTCAGCCTTGAGTGTATTTTTAGAGAAAAATCTAGCAGGGGATCCCTGGATAGTAAGATTTTTTAAATCTTTGAGTAGGCAGAGGCCAGTTGGTGTGACCCCTTTTCCCGTATGGGATCTTTCCTTAGTTTTGCAGGCCCTTACGGGAGATCCTTTTGAACCATTGGGGTCATGCTCTTTGAGGTTAATCACTCTCAAAACTGCATTTTTGGTAGCGATTACGACGGCACGTCGAGTAAGTGAACTCGAGGCCCTCTCAATTAAAACTCCTTTTTTTCAAGTTTTTCCGGATCGTATTGTTTTTAAAGACCGATCCGGCCTTTTTGCCAAAGGTGGCCTCGAGGTTTCACAGAGGCCAGGAAATCATTCTGCCAACATTTTGTTCAAACCCGGTGAGGGAAAAAGAGTTTATTTTTCACAACCTAGATGTAAGGAGGTGCGTCCTTCAATATTTGGAGTGCACCAAACAGTTTAGAAAATCAGATTCCCTTTTTGTTTTATTTTCAGGGGCTAGAAAGGGTTCTAGAGCCGCCAGGCGTACTATAGCGGGCTGGATTAGAGCAGCTATTAGTCAAGCTTATGTGTTAAAGGGGATGGAGCCTCCAGTAGGAATCAGGGCACATTCTACTAGAGCAGTGGCGACTTCACAGGCGGAATGGGCTGGTGCTTCTCCAGAGCAGATCTGCAGAGCAGCGACATGGTCGAGTTTTGCTACCTTCGTAAAGCACTACAGACTAGACCTGCTGTCAGCACAGGACCAAGCCTTTGGTCGTAAGGTGCTACAGGCAGTAGTCCTACCCTAAGGTAAGGTACTCGCTTATCCTCTCTAAGGTGCTGTCCTGAAAGACGAACTAGGGAAAAATGGAGTTACTTTCCGGTAACGTCCTTTTCCAGGAGTCTTTCAGGACAGCACCGCTACCCACCCAGGGTTTGAAGATTGGAAGACTCATCACATGAGGGCGTCAGGTAAGATAAAGTATTCTTGTATAACGTTGTCTTGTGTCTCCCCAGTTGGCCGGAGGTACTCTGTAAGAACTGAAGGGCCAGTGGGAGGATGAGGCTTTAAAGATCTGAAGAAGGCGGTGTTTCCTAGAAGGGGAGGAGCCGGGATCTCTCTAAGGTGCTGTCCTGAAAGACTCCTGGAAAAGGACATTACCGGTAAGTAACTCCATTTTTTGTGAAATGCCAGTAAAAACGTGGCTGCGCCAGTAAGTTTCGGGTGTCGTGCCAGTAAATTTCAATCTGGTAGGTTGGCAACACAGATGTACATGCTGGAATTGTAACACACTTTAGTGAATTCCTATATTTTGTTGCTTTGAAGAAGCTGCTTGTTTTTACCATGTCTGTTTGCAGACTGATTCTGAATTGAAGGGTCTGGTTCATTATCTGATCCATTCGCACTAAAGCAATCTCAGATTGTAAATAAGTGTCAGAGTCGCACAACAATAGATTTTGCGTTTTTAATGGCATCTGTTCACATCAATGCAACAACTCCACAGAGAAATTTTGGAAAAGGTGTCTGTAATAATTTGGTGCGCTACCCGCTCGGTTTTTGACCCCATAGAATATGCAAACCACATCCAAGTTGCACAACATAATCGCACTGAAAATCAGATTGCAGCAGTGTGAACTCCACCTTCTGTCCAATGATAAAAGCTGCAGTGCTTTAGACACTTTTCACTCCTGTCACAGAGGATGTCTAAAATCTGACTTTTATCTTAGTGCAAACTTCTGTGAAAATCAGTGAGCCAATCACACAAGCAGGAAATTACATTTCTAAAGGAGCTCTGTGCAACAATGGTGTATGGGACCGCCTCCAGGTTGCCGTATTGCATTGGCTGCAGATTGAAAAGATTTGATAAATATATATTACATTTCAACATTGCAATTGTATGATATATAATTTGTATTTGCTGTATTTTTTCACCAAAGTGGAGTTGCCTTTCAACCAGTTCACACACGGCCTAAAGCAAGATGACGGCCGAGCCGTACTTTTGTCATCCAGTTGGATGGCATATGGCATCCTGCCAGATCATGCCTCTCACGGCAGGGGCCACGCTGCTGTGCAATCTGTCACGGTCTGTGTCCATCGGACACAGCCAATGACTGATCCCTGTACCAGCCTGCTGCTGGCATGTGATTGCTGTAACCAAACACCGCAGATCACATGACAATTGCAAACAATTGATGATTTCCTTTAATGCCATCCATTGTATACAATTGTTTAGCTAGTTGTGATTGGTCACAGTGATGACATGGTACAGACAGGGCCAATCAGTCTATCTGTACCAGGTGAGTAGCTGTGGCCAATTAGAGCTAATCACAACAAAACCCTCTGATTGAATCCGTTTTCACTCAGTAAAAATTGTTGCTTATAGCAGGGAAATTCACTGGTATAAACATCATAATGTGTGTAAAAAAAAAAAGTGATACATAATTTTTTGAAATATATATATATATATATATATATATATCTTTTGTTTTTTTATTCATACTGTTATATGATAATGCTGTACTGCACTGGTGACAGTATGTGGGAAAAATAAAAAATGACAACTTCAAAAAACTCGCCATGCCTCCAGCTAAATACCTTTGTCGGGGGCAAATAAGGTGTTTAAATGTTTTCCCTCAGTGTGTTCTAACTGTAGGAGTGACCTAGAATCCGCCTGACACGCAGGCATGCTCCTGCAGCAGACTCGCCGCCCACTGTCGCACCTGCAAGAGCCGCCGTACAGCTTGTGCGATTTGCACAGGAGAGCCGACCCGCCACCATATAACCAAACGATCATGGATGCTTCTGGGTGTGCGCCCCAGGAGGCATGCGGGAAGCACACGTTTGGGAGGACATACCTGGAAGCTCTCCCAGAACTAGCCGACCGCGCTGTAGCCGTCATTCGGCTAGTGCCTGGTCGGCAAGATGTTAAAGGTCCTTTTTGGGTTAAAAAGGTTGAGAAAGGTTTGTTCTACAGAAACAACATTAGGATCTAGATAGAACCCAAAAGACCTGCATGTAGAATAAGCTGGAGTTCCGTGTTTGGCCATGTTTCATGTACATATAATAAGCTAAATAAATATGCTACTAGCTGCACTATTTGTTATGTTGTTTAACCTCTGAGTCAGGCGTTCTTAACCTGGGGTCCATGGATGGGTTTCAGGGGGTCCATGAGGGTCAGTTAAAATATTTACATTCACAGCCCCTATCGCCTTATCCCATTCAATAGTTTCCCATTGAAATAAATTAAACACTCCCTGCCACTGCTTATAGTGCCTACCACCAAGTGTCTCTTGTTGGCCCATGTTTACTATCTAAATTTTAATTTTTTTTATCACCGTTCTGTGCACAACCGCCATCTTGTACCACTCCATAATGGCAAGTGCTAATTCTCATTTTCTAGTAGTATGGTTTTGGGCAGAATTCAAATTGTTTTAATTTGCACAAGATTTTTTTTTTTTGGTGGTTCTTTATTGGTTCTAAAGTCATGAGTTTTTTTTTTCTTGGTGCCCGTTTCTTCTCCCCATACCTAAAATACTTTCCTATATCGATCAAAGACTATGACTCAAAAAAAGGTTAACCACTTCTCTAAATTGTCTATTTCTTTGCAGCTGAAAGACATGCTGGTTTTGCCTGTGTGACGGCATCAGTGGATGACATCCAGATTGAAGAGACGGCCAGGTACTGCTCATCTTTCCTTGTTAGCACCTTTGAGACTGTCTCTAATAACAGCTGATCTAGTTTAGATAGTGAGAACATTAATTGCTCTAAAGTTCAAGGTACATTGTAAGCAGTCCGTTTGTTAATCAGATGGAAAGCGGTGTGCAAAACACAAACATATGAAGTGTGTGTCAAAAAGAATTGTATATTTCCAACGTTTTGGCCTGACAGAAGATCCTTGAAACTGGTTTCTATATACAGTGCCTTGAAAAAGTATTTGTACCTCCTTGAAATTGTCCACATTTTATCATGTTGAAACCTAAAACATCTATTTTATTGGGATTTTATGTGATGGAGCAACACAAAGTGGCACATAATTGTGAATTGGAAGGAAAATTATAAATGGTTTTTAATTTTTTACAAATGGATGAAGTGTAGAATGCATTTGTATTCATCCCCCTTTACTATGACACCCCTAAGTAAAATCTAGTGGAACCAGTTGTTAAATAGAGTCCACACGTGTGTAATTTAATCTCTGTATCAATACAGATGTTCTGTGATGCTCTTAGAGGTTTGTCGGAGAACCTTGGTGAACAAACTGCATCATGAAGGCCAAGGAGGACACCAGAAAGGTTAGGGATAAAGTTGTGGAGAAGTTTAAAGTGGGGTTAGGTTATAAAAAATATCCCAAGCTTTAATAATGTCGTAGAGCACTGTTCAATCCATCATCCGAAAATGGAAAGGATATGGCACAACTGCAAATCTAGCAAGACATAGGCGTTCACCTAAGAAGGCCAAGCCGGGCAATCTGAGAAGCAGCCAAGAGGCCCATTGTAACTCTGGAGGAGCTACAATGACAGCTCAGATGGGAGAATCTGTTTACAGGACAACTATTAGTAGCGCACTCCAAAAATCTGGCCTTGATAAAAGCGTGGCAAGAAGAAAGCCATTGTTGAAAGCCATAAGTTGTTCAGTTTGCGAGCAGCTATGTGGGGGACACAGCAAACATGTGGAAGAAGGTGCTCTGGTCAGATTAGACCAAAATGTAACTTTTTGGCCTAAAAGCAAAACCCTATGTATTGTAGAAAATAAACACTGCACATCACCCTGAATACACCATCCCCACTTTGAAACATGGTGGTGGCAGAGTCATGTTGTGTTGATGCTTTGTCTTCAGCAGGGACAGGGAAGCTGGTCAGAATTGATAGGGAAGATGGATGGTGCCAAATACAGGGCAATTTTGGATGAAAACCTGTTGGTCTGCAAAAGGCTTGAGACTGGGGGCAGAGGTTCACCTTCCAGCAGGACAATTACCCTAAACATACAGCCAGAGCTACAATGTAATGGTTTAACTCAAAGCATATTCATGTGTTAGAATGGTTTAGTAAAAGTCCAGACCTAAATTCAATTGAGAATCTGTGGCAAGACTTGAAAATTGCTGTTTAGATGCTCTCCATCCAATCTGAAAGAGCTGGAGCTATTTTGCAAAAAAGAATGGTAGAAATATACCCAAAAAGCATTGCAGCTCTAATTGCAGCGAAATGTGGTTTTACAAATGCAATATGCAAATGCACAAAGCATGCAGCACTCGGGCCAACGAGGTACAATAACCCTCCAGATACTTGCCCCGGCTCACCACCGTAACAGGATTGTATTGAAGACAGAAAGTAGCCGCAAACTGGAACGAGAAGTCTGCTTGACCGGAAACTTTATTGTCGGATGCCAGACAAATGATACAGGACCAAAGTTAACGTTTCACACAGATATACCGTGCTTGTGAACAAGCATGGTATATGCGTTTGTCACAAAAGAGCCTGGAGACTGTGCCAACCCTGGTCCTACCATAGCTGGCAGCGGTAGTCTAAAGTACATCTGGTCTGGTATCTCAGAGAGAGAAGGCTGCTAGTGGTGCTGCAGGAGCACAGTGAGTACAGACACCCTAAGGATCCTTTGCTGTTATACCCCCTTGTGCTCTAAGTTGGCTGAGGGCAAACGCAAAGAACACTTGCTGAGGGACATCGCTCTGTGTGGTTAGTTCAGTTTGGAAGTATCCCTTACCCCAGGGGTGCCCAACCTTTTGAAACGTGAGGGCCACCCCTGCGACTTGGTAAGGGGTCACGGCGTCACGGCCACAATGAGCGGATGGATGGCAGCCCACTCTACTCTTGGAAGTAGGCATTTGTAAACGGACACAAGTTTTGAAAGCAGCCCAATAACCACTACAGAACAGATATGCCCATAAATACAATGTGATTTTAGGAGTAAACTTACCTTTTATAACAGTATTCTATTCCTTCTCAGAGCAGGAGGTCCCGGGCCACATCAAAGTGCTCCCCCGGGCCAGTGGTTGGGCACCCCTGCCTTACCCTATCTGAGTTTGCCAATAAAACAACCAAACCAAACCCCTAGATTGGTTATTGGAGTAACGAGTGAATGTGTATGTGCACCTGGCTGTGGGAAAAACCTTGTGTCTGACTGCTGAGAAAAAAGTGGGGTAAGACTTCTCTTTTTCTTTTTCTCTTTCTTTCTCTCATTCTCTCTTTCCCTCGGTCCTTTTGTAACGTTTGTAGCCTATGTTGTATCTGTCTGCAATTGGCACATAATGTTCCCTGGAGGTTTGGTGGGTGGTGGAGGAAAAGGTTGAAAATTTGATGTGTCCCCTGGTGTGTATAGAGTTTTTTAGACCGCATGTGGCATAGATTTGTCAGAACCCTCTGAAAATATTGCGATTTAACCACTTAAGGACCGCCTACTGCACATTTACGTCGGCAGAATGGCACGGCTGGGCACATCAACGTATATATACGTTGGTTTTAGTACCCAGCCGTGGGTCGCGGGCGCGCGCGCCCGCGACCCGGTCCGAAGCTCCAGGACCGGGTCCGCGGGATTCGCGGACCCGATCGCCGCTGCAGTGCGGCGATCCGTCCCTGGAGCGGAAGAACGGGGAGAGCCGTGTGTACACACGGCTTCCCCGTGCTTCTCTGTGGCCGGAGCATCGATCGCGTCATCCCTGTAATAGGGGGACGCGATCGATGACGTCACACCTACAGCCACACCCCCCTACAGTTGTAAACACACACATTAGGGCACACATTCCCTACAGCGCCACCTGTGGTTAACTCCCAAACTGCAACTGTCATTTCCACAGTAAACAATGCAATTTAAATGCATTTTTTGCTGTGAAAATGACAATTGTCCCAAAAATGTGTCAAAATTGTCCGAAGTGTCCGCCATATTGTCGCAGTCACGAAAAAAATCGCTGATCGCCGCTATTAGTAGTAAAAAATAAATAATTAATAAAAATGCAATAAAAATATCCCTTATTTTGTAAACGCTATAAATTTTGCGAAAACCAACCGATAAACGCTTATTGCGATTTTTTTTTTTACCAAAAATATGTAGAAGAATACGTATCGGCCTAAACTGAGGAAAAAAAATGTTTTTTTATATATTTTTGGGGGATATTTATTATAGCAAAAAGTAAAAAATATTGCATTTTTTTTTAAATTGTCGCTCTATTTTTGTTTATAGCGCAAAAAATAAAAACCGCAGAGGTGATCAAATACCACCAAAAGAAAGCTCTATTTGTGGGAAAAAAAGGACGCAAATTTTGTTTGGGAGCCACGTCGCACGACCGCGCAATTGTCTGTTAAAGCGACGCAGTGCCGAATCGCAAAAACCATTTGGGTCATTTGCCAGCATATTGGTCCGGGTCTTAAGTGGTTAATGTTAGGTCTGGCAAGAAGTTCACTAACGCTTCAGTAATGGTAATTATTTTTTTTCCTATCTGGGGTCTTTAGAACCATGTTATGTAACGGTGGCAGTTGCAGCTGATCATTACAGGGCCTGTGTGCTCTGGAGAGCTGCATGGCTTTTGCTACTAGGTAGGTAGACTCTGGGAACAGGGGAGAGGTGCTGGAGCAGTGACATTATTTGTCACTGTTTCAGGCAGTGTTTTTCAGGACAGAGTAGGACAGGTAGTGGTCAGTTTACCTTTAATGCAGAGGATGCATTAAAGCGGAGTTCCGCCCACCCCTTTTAAAAATTAAAAATACAAATTAAGTCAGCAGCTACACAAGCTGTAGTTACTAACTTAACACAAGGACAATTGCCTGTCCTTGAGTCCAGCGATGTTGGCACTGCAGCCAATTGTTTACATCAGCTGGTTGGGTGCTGCCACCTTTGGGCTTCACGGCTGGGTCCCTACTGAGCATGCTCGGAGGGAGGAGTAGGGGGAGCGAGCTGCTGACTTAATTCCCAGCAGCCGGTCTCCTGGAAGTAGGGACAGGGTACATGTAGAAAAAAAAAACTGTACCTGTTCACCCCAAAAGGTGCCAAATGTAGCACCGGGGGGGGGGGGGGCGCAATCGGATAAGCGGAAGTTCCACTTTTGGGTGGGTCTCTGCTTTTAAAGTGAAAAACTTTTAGACTTTAGAACTACTTGGGCTGCTACCATCTCCCGGCAGCCCATTAAGTGGATGTTAATGCCAGGAGGCAGAGGTGGCTTCCCAATCGCATCATTGCTGTGAGTCACATGGCTGTCACAGTGGTCATATGATTGGAAGCCTATTTCACGTGTTTCTGATTGCAACCCACTTAGTCAGTGTGCAGGGAACGGTGTCTCGGCAAAGAATCTCAGAGCCCGATGGACGCCTATGCACGGTGACTGGATAAAGGTACATGTATTTTCACCTTAATGTATTCTATGCATTCTTACTTAACTGACTCCTCAAAAGTTCTGCACCGTGAACGTGCTGGCTTCTCGGCTTATTCATTGGTTAATTGATAGCAGCGCAGCCATTGGCTCCTGCTGCTGTCAATCAAATCCATGACAAGGAACGCCAGGGATTGTGGCCAAGTGATGCAGTCAGCGGCTATAGCCGCCGGCTGTATCGTGGGAGCGCGCCTGCAAGCTAACCCCCTTGGGGGAGAGCTTCCCATGAAGGGGGTTAGCTGATGCGGGGAGGAGCCGAGACAGCCGCCGAGGGACCCCAGAAGACCAGGATCGGGGCCACTCTGTGCAAAACGAGCTGCAAAGTTTAGGTAAGTATAACAAAAAAAGAGAACCTTTTAGTGTCCCTTTTAAGGCCTCTACCTCCATTTAAAACTGTATGACACAATGGTTAGAAGATGGCAATGTGGACAGCTACAATTGTACACACCTCTTACATTCCAAACTTCTTTAGAGAGCACAGCTGCTTTTTGCATTAAAGGACCAATAAGGGGGGCTTAGGAGATGAGGGATGTAGTGTAGAGGTGTTTAGCTCTTAACCCTTCTTTTTTTTCTTTTTCTTTTTTTTAACAGGCCCTGTTACCTGTTCAGCAGTACATGGTGGTTAGAGTTCCTCTTTAATCAGATGTATTATCAGGCTAGTAATGTATTCACATAAATACAGGCAATTCTGCTGATTATTTTGTAAGTAACGTACAGTGCTGTATCTTTTCCATGTTATCATCATTTGTCTATATTTAGGTGGCATTCGGTGATGCTGTCAGGAATTTAAATCGCAGATCATATGAAGTTGCCTCCCCTTCTCCAATTGGTTGCGATGTACCCTGGCAGCTGAGAATGGAAAACTTGTAGCACAGTCCTCTAAGCGGTGGCCTATTTTCACTGCACAGACCTCTTCTGTCTTCCTGACAAGAATTGTTCTAGGTTACAAGCTAAATGAACACTCTCTAAATGGATGGGAGCTGGAATAAGTAAATGGTTTCAATGGATGTTCAGGGACATTTTCTGCCACAAAAGCCTTCCATTTATTAAGATGAATAGCACAGCTTAGCAAGGAGTGATGCTTTGCTCCTTGATATTGGACAATTAAATAAAATGTTCAGAAGGTGTTTAATTTGTGTGGTCTGTGTGCACCCGGTGCTTTTACCCTGCTCAAAATCCACTTAATTTGATCCCATTTATGTTGGTGATTATAGAACTGTCTGTGTAATGCAGGATGATGATTGATGTGAAGCGGGGCCGTCGCCGTCCTATATTTACTGTAATTTCTTCACACAGGTGTCTTTGAAAAGATTTAACACTTTGTTTAGTAGTTTAGTCCTTCTGTTATGCACCATGTATAAGTACCCATCGAGGGTTTATCCATCCAAACTTTTGCATAGTTGGTGGAGATTATTCAGGTTTTGCTATATAGCAGCATTTTGAATCGCATACTAACTCCTTTAGAATTCTCAGGGACTTCAGCACCAAGATATACGGTAAGCGCTTTTGGCTGCAAGATTCAAGCCAAAACTAACTTGCATGCCCCTTTAATGACGGTGGCACCTGGGCGAAGCTGGGGTCTTGGGGGGGGGGGGGGGGGGGGCAGAGAGTTCATTGTGACCTAAAGAGATCCAAGAAGACTGGAGGTTACCTCCAGAATATACCCAACACTAAAATAATTGCTTTCTATGGATTGATTCGAACATGAGTCCGAGCTGAGGAGGGGTGGATGGGGGGTCATGTGGCTGAGAATGCGGTGGAAAGGAGTAGAGAACTGAACTCTGTATGTAATGTGTCTGAACCTTGCACTCTGTATGTACTGTACTATAAAACCCTGCACTCTGCCTGAAACATACACTCTGCTTGTACTGTGCCTGTTACCCACCCTCCCAGCCCCCTGTACTGTTGCCTCCCTGTGTTGCATGCTCCTTACCCTCCACCAGCTGTCACCTCTGCCCTATGTCTCCCAATGACTCTCCCATCCCCATCCCCCAGAGATCACAGCCTTTCCCATCCCAACTCTCTCACCCCACAATCCTTATTTCACTCTGCCCTCACCCAACTCCCTTACAACCCCCACTTCCGAAACCACCCCTGTACCTACCTTTTCCTAGGCGATGGGTATCGATAAATACTATCGGCGAGTACTTGGGGGGGGGGGAGAGATACCGGTGCATCCCTAGTACAAAGCATTGAAAAGTTATTTACAAATGAAATGCAGCACAAAATCGCATTTAAAAAAAAGTGTGAATATGTTTAAAGGCTTAAAGACATTAACAAAGCCAACCAAAAAAAAATATTAATAGTTCATGAAATAGAAGGAAATCGGCAGGGAAAATAATTAAATGGAGAAGAATAAGGACCAGATTCAGGTAGAGTTAGGCTGGAGTATCAGTGATACACCAGCATAACTCTCACTTTGAGCTGGCGTTTCTGTTTTCTGTAAGCAGAAAACGATAAACGCCGGGTTGGAGTTCCTATACGAGCGGCGTAATTGTATTTCGCCGTCGTATCGGAACTGCAATTTTAAAAATGGCGCTCGGGGTGTTCCCGCTGATTAACGCCGAGAATATGTTAATCAGCGAGAGTTGGCAATTCACGATCGTACTCGGGCCCGACGCAGTGACTTTACGATGTTTCCGTAAGCGATACGCGGCGTAAAGAAACATGCCCCCTAGGTGGAGTATCCTATGTTAAGTATGGCCGTCGTCATCGCGTCGAATTTAAAAAAAATTGCGTCGTTTGCGTAAAACGTCCGTGAATGGGGATTGACGCCATTGACGTTCACTGACAGAATTTGGAGCATGCGCACTGACAGTCGACCCAGATCAAACACTCTAATCTTCAGATCAAAAATCATCCCTTTTGATCTGAAGATGAAGAAACAAAGCTACAAAAAGAAACACTTTTTTTTTTTTTTTAGTGGCTGAGCAATGTTGTTGATAAACATTTTCTGGCTGCATTTTATTTACTTTTTGACAGGTCCATTTGCCAGGACTTCACTTTACACTGCAGCTGTCAACAGGGGAACCCCACTGACAGCTGAATGAGTCATTGGTTGTTGAGGTGGCCCTGCTCCTTAACAACTGATAATTGGCGGCTTTTTTTTTTTTTACAGTTGTCGGTGGGGGGATTCTGCTGACAGCTGAAAAAGCCAAGCCTGAAAGTATCGGTTTCAGGTATTGAAGCATTTGCACGAGTACCGATTTATGAGCAACTGCTTGGTATCAGTGCAACTCTAGTTCTTGCTAATGACATCCTTGTGCAGTCCTGTGACTGTGAGCATAGTTATGTGGTTTCCAATGATGCTGCTCCCCTCTTGGTATTCGTGTATGTACTTCTGCTGGAGAATCGTGATCAATGGGATAGTAGGAAAGGTTGCAGTACTAATTGAACCCATACTTTCGTCACTTAACTGATCTGCTGCCAGCACCAGTTTATTAGATCACCAATTCATATCTTGTTTTTATTACTGGCAGACTATCAGTGGCGGCCCGTCCATAGGGACGCCCAGGCGCTGCCCCCCTCCTGTAGTCGCACAAAAAAAACGGGCCCTTTAAGAACTTTTATTTGGCGAAAATGTAATTTTTACATTTTAACTGCAGTTCTATAAAGGGCGCTGCAGCGCCACCCCCTCTCACAAATAACATACATTCGTGCATAATTGCACGAATGTATGTTATTGTTGGTTGCCTGCACTATGCCTTTTGTTCCCTGCCTGAGCATTCCCTTCCTGAGCATTCCCTTCCTGAATCCGCTTCTAATGTGATCTAGTGATCAGACTTGCACTAAAAGCTTGCCTGAGGGATGATCTCATGTACTATGATGTCCTTGCTGAATCTTCTGTCCTACAAACCCACATCTGTGTAATTACATTTATGGGAATTTGCTGAATCTTAGGATTAGCGTAGTGGTATACAACTTTCCAAGTGTCTGATTGTGGCTCACAACTCACAAGCAAACTTTGATGTCTCTATGTAATGCCTGTATTTAGCTCTTTTTAAAACCCTGCAAGGTAAAGGCATAATGTGCCAGTATGCATCATGCAAGAGTCAAACAGGGTTCTGAAGGGACAGCACGGATATGCCATTCCTTCAGAGCGCATGCGCCGGTGATTTCATCGGCTGCATGAAGTGTGAATATCTCCTAAGAAGTAGTACAATTTTAGGAGATATTCATGGTACCTACAGGCAAGCCTGAAGGTACAAGTGGGGGGAAAAAAAGTATACATACATATACATATACATACCTGAGATTTACACAGCTAGGTCACCTTTCTGCTCCATCCTCCTGTCAGCATGTTCTGGTCAGCAGATATGAATGTAGAACACCTGGCCCTTTCCCCTCATCTGTCTCCCAGTCTGATTATTACTATACAGGGGGTTATACGAGGCTGAGCACCCGAGAAGAGGCTTGAGGCTGCTCTGTGCAAACCCATTGCACAGAGCCTCATACATAAAGTATATAGTAAAATTCCCTGTAAAATTGCCCCTACTGAACTGTAGGCAAAAAAAAAAAAAAACACTAAATATATTACATTTAAAAAGTGATATTAAAAAGTAAAAAAATAAACTATTTTTTACTTTTTAATATCACTTTTTAAATGTAATATATTTAGTGGTTTTTTTTTGCCTACAGTTCAGTTTTAAAAGCCATAACTATTAAAAATGTGTTGGCATTGAATAAGGATAAAGGGGGCATTTTACTAGATACTTTATGTATGAAATTTCAAGTTTCTTCTAAGTATGCCAAGTCACCACTTTTATTATTATTTTTTTTTATATTTCTAACATAACTATTACCGTGTTTAACACGCAGCCTAACTTTAAGAGGGAATTTTCAGGAAAAAAACTTTGCACCGCCCCCTGCGTATAACACGCAGCACAGTTTACCCTCTATTTCCAGGGTAAAAAAGTGAGGTTTATATGCCAATAAATACAGTACTTCTCGTGTATATTCAATGCAGTATAGGATATACCAAAGCACCTTTATATTTTGTTATATAGCTATGCAATATACATTTTATATATCATATTTATTTTTTTTTGTTTTAGGATTGGACAACAAATTTGCATTAAAGCAAAAGTAAATCGAGCTTTTAACACCAGCATGGAGGTAAATAACGTAATTTTCCCTTTCTCTGCGTTTTTAAGTCACAGAAAGGCACATTTTATACTAAGCCATATTGGCAGTATTTAATCATGTTACTTATTTTAGCTAAAGGGCTATATTATACAGTAATAGCTGAGTTTTAGTACTTCTTTAAAAGGATGCATAGGCAACAAATAAATAACAGTAAACTGCTGATCTGAGGTTTTTTTTTTTTTGCGCTGTAATCAGTAGCTAATTGTAGAGCAGGCAGCTAAATCTATTGCTAATACCAAAAAAAAAACAACTATAGAATGGATTTGATTTAAATCCAAGAGTAAAAAGGCTTGATTTTAAATCCATAGTTTTCAAAGACCATCTGTCGTCTGTCCCACAGCAGCTCCTCCTCTGACCTGCTGTTGACTCTCCTACAGTCCCATTCACTTTAATAGGACGGCTGGTGATGCAGCAGTGACAAAAGGTGAGGGACATAGCGGGTGAGGGCATGCCCGCTAAGTCTCTGCCACGATGGATCTGAAATTACAGGTGGTCTTGAAATGTACGGACTTATTCTTGTTGGTAGTTAAAATATTTGCAAATAAAATGAAGGTTTCTTATTTAGAATAATAAGCTGTCAGGTTAATAAAAAGGCGATATCAGAACTGATTCAATCATACAGTTTTTAGTGTACATTGATTTGCAAAACAAATGGGATAAAGGAATATTCCTGAACTTTGTTGTATCTCATTGTTGCTGTGAAATTTGTGTGAATGCATCAACGCAGTGCATGTTATCTCAGCTAGCAGAGCTTGGATTCATTGTACGAGTTTACCAAACATGTAAATATTGCAGAATATTTAGCCTTGTGCTACATAATAAAGCTCAATTTCATGCTGAATGAACCAATTTATTAATGTATCTTAAATAGAAAACAGAGGCTTTTGGAAGGGACAGAATGCTAACCTCTTGCCTTGCGATCACGGACCCTGGCATTTGGGGGAACGGTGCTTTTTGTGAGCTGTATGCCTGGGGAACCTTGTGGTGGTGTTACTTTGGATTCAGGTCCATGTCCCCCCCCCCCCCCCCCCTCCAAGACACACAGACTCTGGGAACCATGTATATGCTATATTAAAAAAGAGTGACTGATTCATACTGGTGGGACATGTACTGTAAGGAGATGCTAATGTCATCAACTCCAGTCACCTGTCTGTTGTCTTCGGCCGACCATTTTTGGCTGACATTCTTTGAACCATTAAAATTCGGTTTAAGTGTGTTTGTCCAAGCACTAATGCACAGCCCAACAAGAATTCACCTGCCTTTGTGGCTGTGTGTGGTGAAGAGTTGAGCTTGGGCGTATTATTTGTATCCATCTATCTATCTATGATAGATATCTATCTTTTGTGAATGAATGAATGAAAACTTATATAGCGCAGCACATGCGAACCGAATCGCCTCTGGGCGCTTGTTGTTCCTGTCTCCTTTGATATCAAAAGAGATGAGTCTTGACCTTTTTCCTGAATGCTAGGTGGTTCTCCTCCAACCGAATGTTGATTGGTAAAGCGTTCCATAGTCTGGGACCTTGGATCGCGAATCTTCTATCTCCTTTGGACTTGTAGTTGGCTTTCGGAACCTGGAGCAGGTTTTGATTGGTGGATCGCAAAATGCGATTGGAATTATGAGCTTTTATTTTTTCGCATAAATAATGGGGGGCATTCCCATGGACACATCGATGCGTAAGACAGAGAGCTTTAAAAGCATTCCTGTCTTTAACTGGCAGCCAGTGAAGGGCTCTCAGTGAAGGTGAGATGGATTCCCAAGGTTTTTTCCCAGTCACAAGTCTGGCGGCCGTATTCTGAACGACTTGCAGACGAGCGATTTGGTACTTGGGGAGTCCGAGGTAAAGGGCATTTGCATAATCCAGTCTGGAGTTAACAATTGCTCCCACCACGACCGCTAAATCTTCTTTGGGGATGAAAGGGGTAAGTCTAAGTAGTAGGCGCAGCAGATGGTGAGATCCGCTGACTACTGACCCTATTTGTGCGTCCAATGTCATAAAGGAGTCAAAAATGACCCCGAGACTTTTGACTTTGGCGCTAGGGGTGATGATTTTGCCCAAAATAGGCGGGGGTGTCCATGCTGTTGAAGGTTGATTCCTTTGCTTGGCGTGAAACAGAAGAAGTTCTGTTTTCGCTCCGTTGAGTTTAAGATAACTCTTTGTCATCCAGTTCTCTATCAAAGAGAGGCAAGTCTCTAGATTGAGGTGGTGATCCTTACTGTTGCAGATGCGGAAATACAGTTGCGTGTCGTCTGCATATGAGTGATAAAGCAGTTTTTGGCTGCTGATAATCTCAAAAAGAGGACGAAGATAGACGTTAAACAGCACTGGTGACAGAGGCGATCCTTGAGGGACTCCGCATGTTACTGTGCGTTTCTCAGATGTGAAGGGTCCTAACTTCACTGTTTGCGATTGGTTTTCCAGAAAAGAGGAGAACCAAGATAAATCGCCTTCTGCGACTCTGGCTACTTCAGCAAGCCGAGTCAGTAACAGTTTGTGGTCTACAGTGTCGAAAGCTGGCACCAACGAATCCCAGAGCGCTGCTAAAAACTAGGATGAGCTCGGGAGTGTTATTTTATGTATACCTTATTTATCGGCGTATAACACGCACCTTCAATTTAAGAAAAGTTTCAGGGGGAAAAAAACTATTTTAAATAAAGAACTGTGGAGCAAATTAAGGGTCAGTGCCCATCAATGCAGGCTCCCCATTGCCATGATGCAGCCTGATTTTGCCCATTTGCAACATCGGAGGGGGCGGGACGAGCTATAACAGATTACATGCAGGAGAATCTCGTTTTCTCAGCGTCTCTTTTTTTTTAAATCAAATAGTTTTTTTTTGAAGAACAACAAAAAAAAAACAAACAAAAAAAACACAGCAAGACACAAAAGTAACATGAATAAATGCAGTACAGCACCTTCAAGGAAGGTACAATTCGATCGTTTAACAGCTAAGTCTCAAATACATAGGAAACACTTCACCTCTAGACCATCTCATGCAGCATGCCAAAGGACATGCCCTACTGTGTTACAACCATCCAACCCCAGAAAAGTACAATGCCCACCCCGCCTCCGGTTACAGACCCGCGGCCGGCACTACCACTGCCCCCCTGATCCCCATTTCCTCCTCCCTTCTCTTATTGGAACAGGCAATCCATGATTAAATCAACCGGAGCTAGCCCAGGATCATTCAACCAGCATGCCCAAATACTCTCAAATTTCCTAGCACTCCCCCTGTGTTGATAGATATTTCTCCAATCTAATAGTATCGCCCATTGGGTTAATCCATTCCCGCACCGTAGGGGGCTCCTCAGACTTCCAATGCCGCAGGATGAGTTTCCGAGCCTGGAAGAGGGCCCTCGATATCCCTATCCTAACAGGCTCCTCCCCCGGGATGGTGCCTAAAATACCCAATAAGCACGATTTCGGGTGCGTCTCCAGCTGAATCATAAATACCCGGTTAATTGTGTCCACCACCTCCCTCCAATAAAGGTGTAGCTTGGGACACCTCCACAGCATGTGGATCAGGTCCCTGTGGTCCCTCTTGCACCTGGAACAGGAAGGGTCCTCCTGTACTACCATTCTCACCAACCTAGCTGGTGTGTAGTGTACACGTAACAAAATATAGAGCTGGGACAATCGTTGAGCCACGTTTAAGGAACTTAAGGGGACTGCTGCAAGCGCCTCCTCCCACTGATCTTCCTCAAAGGCACCTATGTCCCTTTCCCACATGGATATAATCCCTGCAGTACTATCGGGAAGGAATTTGGTAAGAAGCATAGAATAACAGCCTGAAATGAACCCTTTAAATGTGGTCGCTTCTACCATGTAGTTAAAGATGGGGGTAGGATCCAGACTCCAGGTCTCACTATGCGACTGGGCCTTCACCACATGATGTAGCTGGAAGTAGTAAAATCGCATAGATACAGGTAGATTAAATTCCGCCTGTAAAGCAGAAAAGGTATGCAACTTCCCATCTCTAAATATTTGTTTCATATGTATAATGCCATACTTCTGCCATTTTGAACCATATTGTAATCTTTCCAGCTCTACATAGCGTCCATTACCCCAGATGGGACTAAATCTAGTGACACCCTCCACCTGCTGCAGCTCCCTGGCTTTATTCCACACCTTCTGCATCAGATTGTAGGTGGGAAAACGCTTATTGGATTTGGCAAAGCTCAGCGCCTCCAGGCCCTCCACTGCCTCCCCCCCCCCCCGTCACCGTCCTAAAAAGATGCGCTACCGGGTCTTGCAAGTTAAGTACCTGGGTGTCCGGAGGCCTCGATACTCTCGCTATGTGTGGCACGCCAAATAATACAACCATGGTTTAGGCAGAGCAAGCCCTTCCGCCTCCTTTGGGCGGTGCAATTGTTCAAGTTTTACCCGAGCAGTGGAGTTTAGCCAAATAAGGGACCTAAAAATGGAATTAATGATCCTAAATTGTTTTAGGGGAACTACCAAGGGGGAGTTGTGAAGTATATATAGAAGTTGGGGCATCAAGATCATCTTGATCAAATTTATCCTACCTACGGGGGACATTTTTATTTTGGACCACACCTTCACTCGGTCTCTGCAACTGTTCAGTAGGGGGGTTAGATTTAGTCTGACATAGTCTAAAGCAGGGGTCTCAAACTCAAATTACCTGAGGGCCGCAAGACAAGTTTTCATATCCCATGGGGGGCCGCATGCAAACTTTCAAACTTCAAAAACAGTACTGGTGTCGGCGAACGTATTATTAACCCCAAGCTCTGTGTCAGCGGACGCATTATTAACCCCCAGCACTGGTGTCGGCGGACAAATTATTAACCCTGACCACTGCACTGCACACGGGGCACTACACACGGACCACTGCATGTGGAAAAACTGCACACGGACCACTGCACTGCACACTGACCACTACACTGCCGACAGACCACTACACACACTGACCACTCACCATCATGGCACAGCACATCAAGGCTCAGAGCCCAGCAAATTAGGGCACAGCACATCAAGGCACAGAGCCCAGCAAATAAGGGCACATGAGGGCACAGCGCACATGAGGGCACAGCGCACATGAGGGCACAGCGCACATGAGGGCACAGCGCACAGCACATCAGAGCACATAGGGGTACAGCACAACAGGCCACATCAGGGTACAGAGCACGGCACATCAGGACAGGACATATCCGGACAAGGCACATGGCACATCAGGGTAAAGGACATGGCACATCAGGGTACAGGGCACATGAAACGGCACATCAGGGTACAAAGCCCAGCAAATCGGCACACATCAGGACACATGGGGCATATCGGGGCACATGAGAGCACATCAGGCACAGCACATCAGTACAGGGCACATGGCACATCAGGGTACAGGGCACAGGGTACCCTGATGTACAGAGCCCAGCACATCAGGGACACATCAGGGTACATATGGCACATCAGGGTACCTGGGGCACATGGCATATCAGGGTACATGGGGTACATCAGGGCACAATCAGAGCACATCAGTCATACCTCCCAACTTTTCAACTTCAGAATGAGGGACAAATGAGCATACCTCCCAACGAAGTTGTTGAGGCGGGGGGGTCCACAGATTATAGTTGATGAGAAGGGGGGGTCCGCGGATCTGAGTTGTTGAGCGGGGGAGGTTCTGCGGAACGGAGTTGTCGAGCGGGTGGGTCCACGGCTCAGAGTTGTTGAGGATGGGTCCGCAGATCAAAGTTGTTGAGCGGGGGGGGGGTTCCACGGCTCGGAGTTGTTGAGCAGGGATTTAGCGCGAATCGCGGGGATTTGGCGCAAATCGTGGGCCGTTTTTTGCCGATCCGCGGCCCGGTACTTTGAGACCCCTGGTCTAAAGGGTTGGGGGTAATCTGCACTCCTAAATACCTCAACTCCTCAGACACAGGAATGTCCAATATAGTCGCTTCCTGCGGATCAGGCGTGTTATCCAAAAGCAGGTAACATTGGACCAATTGATTACCAATCCTGAGTAGTGACCAAACGTCCGAATCACCTCCATAGCCTCCTGTAGGGACGCTTTTGTGTCACCCAAAAAGAGCATGGTGTCATCCGCGTACAGCATACACTTTTCTTGCAATCCACCGTACTGAAAGCCCCTGATATTCTCGTTGGCACGAACACTGGCCGCCAACGGTTCTATGGCTAGGGCGAACAGTAGGGGCGATGAGGGGCAGCCCTGTCTGGTCTCAGCGTCTCTTTAATAGCAAGTCCTGCCTTCTATGATAGATGGAGACAGAACTTCCTAGTACGGATGCTGAGTAAACGCTTGTTATGCCCCCTCCCTGTCCCCTCTGAGGTAGCGCCGATAAATACAGTATATATCTTTAGTAGTCCGGGGGTCGCAAAAGAGAATATATATATATATATATATATATATATATATATATATATATATATAAATATATATATATATATATATATATATATATATATATATATATATATATATATCTCCAAATTACCAGGGGGGTCACATTAAACCGAGAAAAGGGCCGCATTCGGCCGACGGGCCGGACTTTGGACATGCCTGGTGTAGGCTTTCTGAAGATTTCAGCTGAGGTTGTGTGAAGATCTTCAAACAGAACTAAACTGTTACAGGCAGGTTCTAGTAAAAATGTTAGAGGAGATTGGAGGTAGAAAAGAAGTAGACTTCTTGGGTTTAGGGCTACACTAAGGTTAAGTGAGTAATTTTTCAAATGTGATCATTTTTAACTTCTGTTATGGTGCACTCCCTAACTTTTCCAAAAAGATCAATATAATGACTATCAGTTCCTCCCCCTCATGCCAGGATACTGTGTGTAATCCCAGACTCTGAACTGTCCATTTAGCCCCAAATCCAATCAGTCAAAAGCATTTACTAATGAAAACCACCAAGCTACTCATTCACTCCCTTGACTATTGCAACTCCCTCCTCATAGGCCTTCTTCCCTTCATAAATGCTGCTGCAGTGCTGCCAGACTCCTCTACCTTCCCAACTGCTCAGTGTCTGCCGCTCCTCTCTGCCAATCCCTGCACTCATTTCCGATTGACCAGCAAATTAAATTCAACTCTGCCCTGAGCTACATCATCAATCTTGAGTCCAAATATCACCTAAACCATTCACTTTGCTTCTCCAAAGACCTCCCAGACCTCCCAGACTTCTCCAGAGCCTCTCCAATCCTTTTGGAATTCTCTACTTCAATCTGACGGTCTCCTACTCTGGTCAGCTTTTAGGCAAGCCCTGAAAATTAATCTCTTCAGCAAAGCCTCTGCAGCCTCCAACTACTAACTAAAAATGGTCTGCCTTAACGCTATGCACAATAACGTGTAGCATAACACGCATTCTCGCAGTGCAACATGAGCAGGGCCTGAATTTTCATTTTAAGTGAAGTGTACCCAAATGCCAAAGCTAAATATGTCAGGTATCTGTACTATTCCAAGTGAACACAGCTTTACCCTCAAAAGTAGGGGTGGGAATTTCCCACAAAACTCCCTTTTGACTTTTTTTTTTTCCTACCTACAGCTTCTCGAATTGTATTGAGTTCAATTTTCCTTGCTGCGACCATCTGTTGTAGGGACAAGCTTTATGCATCACACCAGAGAAGATATTCATGCTGTGTGTGTGTGTATGTCAAACACATAAGAGGAGCAAAGTACATGGCATCAAGGCCTGTAGAGTAAAAATCAGTCTGATCTTTAAGTGACACATCTGAAGCTACAACCATTCATGATTGTTATGTACTTTTTGTTATTGCAACTTTTGTTTATTTTCAGGTTGGTATTAAGGTTGCAGTAGAAGATCCACTCACAAATATACAAAAACACGTTTGTAGAGCATTTTCAACCTACGTGGTCAAACCAGCTGGAGATAAAAAGGTATGAGCTAGTCTTGCTATGAAAACTTTTAGTAGCATCTCCCACGCTCTGCAAGGAACCATGTGGACTGCAACCACTAGACACATGAAGGGCTTGTGTAAAACTAACGACAGAAGAAAAAAGTAAGGTCCTGGTCAGTATATTAGACAGAGTTAGAAGATGCACAAAGTGCTGGGGACAGGCAGAAGAATGTGTATAATGTGTATACACAATGTAATGGCTACCCAAGTAGGTAGAGGGTATCAGCCATTGAGACGTCCTTTCCCCTGGCAAGTTGCTATGCAAGTAAGTCCGGTATAAGCTCATACACGAAATCCAGAGGGAGAGTCAGGTCCAGTTCGAAGACGAACAGAATAAATATCCCATCGCATTCCCTTCCAAGAACGAGACGGTGCTACGTTTTTAAGGGTCAAGTATCACCGCTTTAATGGTACATCTCTTGGTTTATATCTAGTTACAAACTGGTGAGTACTCAAGGAACAATGGAACTCTCCGCCCCCTCCCTCCATAGGGGGGGGGGCAAGGTAGACACTCTGGCACCAGGCCAAAGAAACCACATTCCTTTCTCAATAGAGAAACAGAACAATACTCAATCACAGATAATCCCATCAGTAGCTAAACATTTTGGCACCGCAAAACCTGACAAGTTATAATTGACATGCTAATTCAATACACTGACAGGAGACTGTTAATTTGTAATACAAATACAAAAGAGAGAAGAGACATTTAGAATTTAGCAGTGAAAGACTCACTCTACAATTAACCACCTGAGCTCAGAACTAACAAACCCAAAACAACCCTACAGATCTCAGAATATAATGTGGATAATCCATATCTAATAATCCTATCTCAGGTAGTCCCAGCTATCATTATTATATATGTACAGGCAGAATACATAGTTCCGTTACACACAACCCTTGGCACACCGGTGTATATGGCATTGGATGTTTTCACAAGCTGTTTTGACCCTCCATCATTGCATATTTTTGCACCACTTTTTATTGATCAATACAAGATGGGGTTACTTTTTTACATGACTAAGATTCTTTAGGTAAAGGCGATATCCATCTTAAAGGAGTTGTAAAGGAAAACATTTTTTTTTTTTGCTGAAATGACTGTTTACAGGGTATAGAGACATAATAGTTAACAGATTCATTTTAAAAATGATTAAAAATAGATAAAATTCAATCATATAATGTGCCTGCAGATTCAGTTTAGTTTTTCATCTAGTTTCATGCTTCTGTGAAGTACAGAGACAAAGAGCCAATACAGGGCATTTTTTTTTTTTTTTTTTAATGAAACTGGTGCTGAGGGGTTTTAGACACACAGTAATCGCACCTCCTTAATTAGAGACCACAGAGAGAAGCTCCCATGACTTTTTTCATAAGGAAACAGACAACCAGGAAGTGTGCAGAACAGAGAAGAATTACAGCAACATCATAGCAAAAACGAACAATGATGACATGAAACCAGCACTGCAGTAAGGTAAAGGAAGCTATTTAGCAAAAAAAAATTCCTTTAGTGACCCTTTAATGCAGACCTAGAGTCAGGGCAACTTTATCAATGCCATACCAAACTATGTAAAACAAGTCCCTTGGCAATGATATAGCACTGACGGCTACTCCTTAGCCAAGGCCCACTTTATTACTAATTTCATTGCACTATATGACAATGGAGCAGGTTCTATATCAATGGAAATGCCAGCTGTAGCTAGGCCTACTCCTAGACCCGTTATCTAATACCAAATGTCTAATCCAGTGTTGAGATGCAGGACTTGGCCTCTCAAATAAAACCTACGATCGCCTCCTTTTTGAATGCAGAAGAGGCCTAGGCACTATCATGTTTGGAGATGCTGTCGATTCCAAATGGGGAAGTATGTGCTTTTTCTTGTAATAGTTTGCCCGGTCACATGAATAATTAATCCCTGTTGGGCAGCTAAACATTGTATTTTACATGTAGGCTCTGCTTTAAAACATTAGAGAGCTGTTTTATCTTTGAAAGCAAACCTAGCACTTTCGGGGAGAAACAAGCTAGTTGAATGATTTTTGCAGTCAATGCCATAGTTTTTCCTTTGGGTTAGGTCAGGGGTGCATGACTTCCTCTCTTTGCTAATAAGCGTCAACATTCACAGCCAGGTAGCATGCATGTTAAAATGCACATGCTTAACAAAATTAATATATCTGTGCATAATTCACCATTTTTATTTCTTTAAAAATGCTACAAGTACAGAAAAATACTTGCTGGTCTGCCAGAAATTCAGTGAGCTCTTAGTTTCCTTTTGGTTTGCTTACAACGCTGCCTCTGTTGCACTGAAATGTCGAATAGTGTGCTTGGCTTTGCCTCTGTTCTCCCCTAAGGACCACAGAACATGCTCTGAAAAAACTTAAGTTATGTGTGAAACGCGTCACTGACTCCTCGCACTCTCTGTTGTGAGGGCACAGATTGGCTGCTAACACACTTTCTCTCTCTGCACACCACTGGCTGTTTGTAAGAATACGGAAGTGTTTCTGGATACCCGTAGGAGCTACGGTGTGGGATGCCATCAGCATATGTGGTGCAGCGAACAAAGTCCTTACTTCATCTTATGAAGATGTCTATCTCCACTGGGAACTGACAGTCTGACTACATGCTCGTTGCGGATGCTCCCGTCTTTAGGAGAGTGGTGAGCTGGCTGGAAATTGCCACACTCAGTCGCCTGCCCTATAGAGATCTACTAGCTGTTCCCACCAGTGAGAGAAGTATTGTGGACAATCGCTGTCCATTTTGTTCTTTGTGAGGACCCAGGTTGCTCTGCCAGCTTCCATCCTGATTCCCATTCATAACAAGTATTCCGTGCTACATTCTTAATGAAAACGATTGGCTTGCATCACCCCACATTTGGAGCTGTTCACAATACGGACTATTTATTATTATTCTTTATTCACCTGTGGATACGGTCAACTGCCCAGGGTGAAGTACCCAATTGCTATTTAGTGAGCAGAAGCCATGTGATTGAGGTGACCCTATTTCCCTACAGGAATTACATATTTGGAACAGTAGTCCATGAATATATGTGGAGTACATGTTTATCTGTGTCTTCAAACAACATTGCCTATTTGATTGAATGTGGTGGAGGCTATACTTTTTTTTTTTTTTTTTTTATCTTAAAGAATTATATATTTTTGTAAATACTGATTTTCTCGAAGAATTACTTGGGGAAGTTTTCTTTCCTTCCCCTATTTTTGTATGCCTGCCTTTTGGATTCAGAGGAACACACCTCTACCCCTATATATTTTTGAGGTGACGGTACTAGTTGTCTGACTGAGGAACTGCTACTTTCAATACCTCACTTTCAGTCAATTTTCAACATTGGTGTAGCCGGAGTGACCATTTTATCATAATTTTTGGACTTTTTTTTTTTTATAAGCCTTTTGGTTTGAAGAACATTGCTTTATCATTTGAAACTAGAAGAACATTATGCACCTAAACCATCTTACATTATATAAACATTTACCATATCCTCACCCCTTTAAATAAATGTTAGGTATACACCAGTTAGGCCTATTATCCCTGATTAAAATTTGTCCTGCTGGTCAATTTTACACCATCTCCTAATTCAATGTAGTAAAACACCTCCTTGTACATTTTTTTTTTTTTCCTGTAGTAAATTTCAATTAATTCTTCCTTAAAATCGTCTGCTTCTGGTCAGTTTAACACTGCTATACCATTTGTGGTCTCTTAATTCTTGGTTCATTCTTAAATTCTCCTCCTTGAGTGCCCTGCCAGAGTAGCGCTCTCTCTCAGGGCACCCGTGTGGGTGCGTTCCCGTGTCCTGCAGCGTCCATTGATCTAGACAGCAGGACTCTGCTACACCCCCCGGCTCTCACATCATTGGATTTGATTGACAGCAGCAAGAACCAATGGCTGCGCCACTATTATTCTATCCAATCGGGACCCGAGACACCGGCTGGAGCAGGTGTGCTCGTCCCTGCCGCAGGAACAATCAGGCTCAGGGGGGGCTCTGGGGGGCTGGTGCACTACAAGAGGTTTTTCACCTCCATGCATGGAGGTAAAAACCCACAAGGGTCTACAACCCCTTTTTAATAAAAGCTTGATGAAAATTGGTTAGCGGCAAGATCATTTTGCATCAGTGAGAACACACTAGTGTTTCTGTTCACTAGAATTTGTGTATTTTCAATATTTTTATCAAAATCGCATTAAACGAGGGGGACCCCACCTACTGTGTTTTTTTTTTTTTTCAATAGCTTCAGTTTACCATGACCTTCCCCTTTTTTCTTTTTGCACTTAAGTATAAAACATGCTGAAATGTGCATATAGTGTTCTGCAATGGTGCATACATGTCTGGCATCCATCTAGTATTTATGGCTATACTTTGGTTTAGTGTAAACAGGCAAGGATCTTTGTGCGCATAAGGTAGCACCGCTCTAACTGTGTGAAAACCTCCAAAAATGTGTGTTGGTTACTGGTACCTTCTCTCCCAGGTGCCAGGTTCAGACAACCTCCCACTTGTCACAAACTGGAAATATGGATGTATGGAAAAAACCCGCACTCACAGCTGTGAACAAGGCTCTTCGCCGAAACATGTTAGCAGTTACTCTGTACTTGTGATTATTGACTAAAGAATTTGGATGGATTCCAGAGTTCTTTCCATATATCCAGGAAAGTATCTTTCTAAGAACCACAGCCTAGGAGACCTCTGCCTGCCCTTGCCTGACATGTTCCAGCTTTGGCACATGCCCCAGTGCTCGCCCAACAGGCACGCCTTATCACATTTGTAGTAGAGAAAAGTCTACAGTCTTGTTTAGCTTTCTTCAGGCATCCTGTGTTTTTTAAACACATTTAACCCATTAATTGCCTTTCCATTCTTCAACATCCTTCTTGCCCATTACTCAGTTATTTATAGGTTGAATGATTATGCAACATCTTCATGTGAGCCTAGGCTGTCAAAAACACAGCCAAAACGGTATTGCACAGCTTGTTGCATGGATCATATTATGAGTGCTGTCCTATGCAGCACTGAAGACCAGCCAATGCTGGAGATGGAGCACAGTGCTCACCGCACGACTGCATGGAATACACCTGGAATTGAAGTATTTGCACTTTCGTTTTTCATTATTCATGGTGTGGTGTGGTGGTTTGGCATTTTCTGTGATGGATTGGGGGTTAGGGTGTGGAAGTGGCACTGCTTACTTGATGTGCACCCAACTATCTGCTGAAAATATCTACAGTCAATGTGCCAATAAAGTGACAAGTGCTACATCAATTCCTGATCATATTTCATTTTCTGTGATAGAAACTGGAGTTGAGCTTTAAAGTCATGAGCATTACCTGCATGTATCACATCACATTTATGGGAAGCCTTCCACTATTTATTTAAAAAGCTTTCAATGTAAAAGTTGCATATAATCGCCCTAGGTCGGTGTTTACATTGTAATTGTTGTGGCTGCAATCTGACTCTAATCTCAGTAAGGTAAAGGTGACTGTTTCTTGATCTCTTGGTCATCTTCATTTTACAATCTGGGTTCAAAGTTACACAATGTTACTACAGGACAGATGCCTTAATTATTAACTGCAGCAGGCTTATCTTATTTTGGCTTTAGTTGTAAATGTTTCTTTAATCTCTTCTACTTAAAGCCTAATCCCTTGTACACACGATTGTATTGGAAGTCAGGCGGAATTTTACCATCAGAAATTCCAACAGACTTGGAAAGCGAACATGTTCTCTTTTATTCAAAATTTCTATCAAATTCCATTAGTCTGTATGGAACTCCGGAGAAAAAACATGCATGCTCCGAAGCGTTGAACTTAATTTTTCTCGGCTCGTCGTGTTTTACGGTGTGACAGTGTGTATGCAAGACAGCTTGGATGGAATTCAGTCAGAAAAATCAGTTGAGTTCATCCCAACAAATTCTGATCGTGTGTACGGGGCATAAGGCTGGCCATACACCGTTTCTGCTGAAACGGCCAAGATTTGAACCATTAATGAACCAAATTGATTGCTCATTAACTTGGGTACAACCAGCCTGCCAGACTAAGGATTTTTGCTAGCAGCTGCTATATCCGCTAGCGATTACCGCTGTCTGCTCCTGGCGGGGACTTCTGCCCATATCCTCTGCTGGGAGAAAACGATAGCTCTCTAATTTTTTTTTTTTTTTATATATATAACAAGCCTGTTATACTTTGCTGCTCTGTGCAACGGTTTTGCACAGAGCAGCCTGATCCTCCTTCTTCTTTTTCTTTTTTCTTTCTTTTATTTTTTTCTTTTGTTAGTCTCTTTTTTTTTTTTTTTTATTCTTATGTATTTCTTTTTTTTCCTTTTTTTTAATAAATACTTCTCTGGATTTTATTTTGTTTTTTAGAAACGACTGTGTCTGCCTGATGTTCCATTTAAAATTATTCAAGGTTACCAGTTTTTAGCTGAATCCTTCTTTAAATAACATTCAACATACTAATACTAAGTGCAACCTTGGTTATGCAAGTACTTCTAGAGCCTTGAACTAAGATCACTTTTCTTATGAAGTTTGTTCATAACAGAACTATCTTCTGTACTTTTCACTCTAATCTTTTGCAGGTTAATCTAAAACCTGTCAAGCTGCAAACTGCCCAAGATCACTTGGAATATAGTCTAGCGGCTGAAAGGAGGAGAATCCGACTTTACCATGAAGTGTCCTATAACAATCTGATGGAGGATGGCAGTGCTTTTTATGGTTTGTAGAAAAAATACATTTCGCCTCTATAAAAAGGTGGATGATTCAATCACAGTAATTGCCAGCATTCATGTTTATGGTTCAGTCAAGACACCAATGGTGGAGAAATGCTGAGATGCAGATTAACACTACCTAACCTTTTTAAGGGGCAGCACCAACCATGCCAGCAGGTGAATATATCGGGAGGTCCTGCAGCAGTTGTTAGGTGCATGTACTTGGAACCAAGTCTGAAAAATGCATACTTTGCAATCTTTAGACCTCCCGAGGCCAAGACAGTGGATTTAGCTAATGAAATTTGTTTCTCAGTTTAAAAGAGTACCTGCATAAATTGGAATAGAAGTGCACATTGAGCTGCTGAATGTATTTAGACTAGGGGTGGACCGTTTTATGGGTCGTCGATTTTCGCCTTTTCGAAGCATCAATCACAAACTTACCGATATTGCTTCAAGGGGTTGTACCCGGGTGATGCATGCAGCTGTAGGTATGGCCCGGTACCATTCTTTAGAGCGGACGGTCAACTTTCTTGTAATGACAACTGATGCAGCTCATCAGCCACTCTGTTGTTTCAAGCATCGGGAGGGGACACACCCCCCCCCCCTGTTGCTCTGCCCAGGACCCCCCAAACTCTCCATGAAGAGTACCTATGCTGCCTATTACTGTCGCAAAGGACGTTTAAATTCCTTGTGACAGCAATAACGGTGCTTAAAAAAGACAGTGTAAAAATGTTTTAAATCTGCAGAATATAGGCACCTGATATCCATCGGCCTGAAAGGCAGCGGCATTATCTGTATCGTATCGGCACTGAAAAAACGAGATCGGTCGACTCCCCCCCCCTCCCTAATCTAGACTCCGTCGTAAAATAAATTTGTTTGCAAATAAAGTACAGTACCTTTCTCTCGCCACCAGATGGACAATTTTTTTTTTCCATAAAAGTAAATGTTTGCATGCTCATTTAAAAGCAGTTAAAAATGCATGTTTTTTTTAGGCCTCTTTCACATGAGTGCTTCCAGTTGCTAGACTCTGCTTACTGTGCAGAGCGGAGAGCGAACCAGTCCCTCTCTCCTCTATGGAGCGATCTAATGAAAAATAACCACCTGTTTTGATCCAATCATATCCGATTTGCCAGACAGTGGAAAATAGGCTCATGCCGCGTACACACGATCATTTTTCAGCATGTCAAAAAACTAACTTTTTGCAAACTTCATTATTAAACTGATGTTGCCTACACACCATCGTTTAAAAAAAAAAAATGATCTAGCAAAGTGCGGTGACAAACACGTACGACGGCACTATAGGGGAAGTTCCATTCGCCTTTGGGCTGCTTTAGCTGATTTCATGTTAAAGACGAGTTGCGCTTTTCTGTCTGTTACAGCGTGATGAATGTGCTTACTCCATTATGAATGGTAGTTTTACCAGAACGAGCGCTCCCGTCTCATAACTTGCTTCTGAGCATGCGCAGGTTTTTTACGTAGTTGTAGCCCACACACAATCATTTTTTACAACCCGAAAAACTACATTGTTTAAAACGATGTTAAAAAATGCAGCATGTTCGAAAAATAAAAATTTTCGTTTTTCAGAACCTGAAAAATGATGTGTAGCCCATACCCGATCATTTTAAATGACGTTTTTGAAAAAACATTTTTTTTCATGCCGAAAAATGATCGTGTGTTCGCGGCATCAGTCTGTCTGAATTTATCGGATCAGATAACAGCAACTGTCAGCAGGCATGTTGTCTGCTGACATCAGTCACTCCTTGGAGGGTCCTATCGGGTCTGTCTGAAAATCTGACAGGTGGACCTGATCAGACAGTCTGTGTGAAAGGGCCAGAGGTATTTATTTTTTTACATATATAGTGATGTTTGCATTGAATATAATTTGTTTTAAAAGTCCCCATCACATACTCCAATATTTCTCTGTTGCAGACCCAGATTGGGAAAATGACCAGAACAAGATGTCCACAGACTGTACCCGTGTAGAGAGCATTGAACTGGTTCTTCCACCCCATGCAAACCATCAAGGGAACACATTTGGAGGACAGATCATGGCTTGGATGGAAACTGTGGCTAATATTTCTGCAAGGTCATTTTGTAGATTTATTTGGGAAATTGCAATACTTCACCGCATGTCATGTTATTACGCTGCACTTGATTTCACTTATGCCTGTATTCATGAAGACTTGCTCTATAGCACTTAAAGTGGTTGTAATGGTAAAAGTTTTTATTTACTTTATTAATGCATTCTCAGCATTGAGGGGGCAAACTGTGTGCTCCCCCCCCCCCTACTTCACTGAGACCAATCTCGATCCAGCGCTGTGGGGGTGGTCAGAAGAGGGGGAGGGCTGGAGGGGGACCCCAGTAAAAGAGGGTCGCAGATGCTTGGTGAAAAGCCCAGAGGAGACAAGTATGACATGTTTTGTCATTTAAAAAAAAAGTTTACAATCGCGATAAAATGCATCTAACCCCGAAATCGATATTTCAGTATGTTTGGGATCATTCCTCACTATATACAGTTTTCTTAAATGGAATCTGTGATGAAAAAACAAAGGCTGCCATTGTGGACCTTCCTTTTGAGAAAGTTTCCGGACTGTTTTTCATTGAGTCTGTGACCAGGAACAGATAAATTGATAAGTGACTGACACCTCTTTGAAGTCAGACACGGCAACTTTCATTTTCAGGAGGCCAGCAATGGCTCGCCCCATACCTTTTCTCACACCAGTGTCACTTTAAACCAATTTGTTTTTTGTCTTTTCAAAATTTCTGCCAGGATCTCCAGGCAACAAACTTTTCAGTGCCTTGACAAAAAACAATTTGCTTAAATTGTATACCGTGAGATGTGATGCCAAACCTTGAAAAATAGATTAAGTTTGAGCTGCAGCTAGAGGGTATGGGGCCAGAATACTTGCAGTGATGAATACCTTGCCAGGATAATATAGATATGAATGAAGCTTCCAGTCATACATTTTATTCCTAGCATTCAACCATAGAATCTATCCACGGCTGGGACTTCTACTGAGACATACTGATGGTTGCAGAGAGCAGGGGAGTGACACCATCAATCTGCTGCTGCTTTTTATTATCCAGTAATAAGGATGGGGGTGGAGAGGGGGTGCTACTGTATTGCATAACTGATATTACCTGGCTGTCCAAGACAAAAATACAAATCCCTAGCAAATAAAAATCCTTTTGTGTATGTAGGTTATCAATGTATTTAGCTATTTGCCTGGAATTCATCTCTAACATTATGTAGACATAAACGAGGGAAAATATTACCAAGCTGTCTCTTACCTCATTTGTTGGATTGCAATTCCGTATATGAGTGTACGTTGTAGTGGACATCTGCCTACAATGTCTTGGTTTGACAAAGGACTAATAAACATTCTCAACTAGTTTGATTCCAGTCTGGTTGTTTGATTTATCATACTGTGATATGATCTGCAGACACCATTCAGCAATAAAGTGAACTTCTGAGGACAGAAATATGGCAGCTACCATTGCTGGCTTGTGTTTTGAAAGATAAAGGCTCTGGGCCTGTCATCCTGAGCATATTGCACTTTCATGTGATTCACTGACCTAGAACTACAGTAGCATACATCCAGTTGCGTAGGCTTTACATAGTCGGGGTGAGAAAAGAAAGAAACCCCAAAAATGTTAAAAAGACTAAAGTTTGCATAGCTGTCTTGCATTTTTGTCAAGATTAGAATGACAGCTCTGGGTCTCAAACAAGTCTGCAATTACATCTCCTAAACTCCTTTTTCCCTCAGATTCCCCTTAAAAATATACTATATGCGTACGTATAGCCAGAATAGTTTTGGATAGGGTAGAAAAGGGTTTCTCAATTTTGCTGTACTGGGTCCTGATTGGGCAATTCGCATCCAGGAAGTTGATGAAAATCTCCAACATGAGGGCAATGTCCATCGTAAGCTGGCCATACACTTGCCATCTGAAGGAATAGGATGGAAAAATTTTCTTAATCTAGCGAGTATACACAGTAATTAAGTTTGCATACCCTTGGCGAACTGGTAATAATATACAAGATGCACCATTGAATGAAAACACGAATGAGCAGGCAAAAAACATTTCTTTTATTATGGGATTTAACTGTATCATATCTTCTTAACATATTTAACTGTAGGATATAACAGAATGGCACAATCCTAAAACTAAACATGGCAACAAGGAAACAATGAGTCCTGTTCAAAATTCTGCATCCCCTTAATTCTTAATACTGTGTGTTGCCCTCTTTAGAATCACTGATGGTGTGCAGTCTTTTGTAATGGTGGTCTATGAGGCCCCAAGTTCTTGCAGGTGGTATAGCTTACCGTTCGTCTTTGGGGGTGGGGTGGGGGAAATGCCTCCAGGTCCTGCAAAGTCTTTGGTCGTCGTGCATGAACGGCACGTTTTGAGATATCCCAGAGTGGCTCAATGATATTGAGGTCAGGAGACTGATGGCCACTCCAGAACCTTTTACCTTTTTTCTGCTGTAACCACTGAAGGGTCAACTTGGCCTTGTGCTTAGTCATTGTCGTGCAAATGGTCTGCCAGTACCTTCTGATAACATGTTGCATTCATCTTGCCATACATTTTCAGAAGATTCCCCATGCTTTTAGAGCTCGCACACTGCCAAAACATCAGTAAGCCACCACCGTGCTTCACAGTGGGATGTTATTTTTGTCGCTATAGGTCTTGCTGACTCCTCTCTGAACATATCGCTTATGGTTGTTGTGACCATAGTTCTATTTTGGTTTCTTCATTCCAGATTAGTGTGCCATAAGCTGTGAGGTATGTCAAGGTATTTTCTGGCATATTGTAACTGGGCTTTTTTTGTGGCATTGAAGCAGTATAGGCTTCTTTCTGGCATCTCGACCAAGCAGCTTATTTTTGCTCAAGTATCGTATTGTGCTCCTTAAAACAGCTACGCAATCTTTTTTCCAGAGTATCCTGTATTTTTCCTGAGCTTACCTGTGGGTTTTTCTTTGTATCCCAAACAATACTTCTGTCAGTTGTGGCTGCAACCTCTCCTTTATAAAGTTTAATTGCCTTGTTTTGCAGGTCTTTTGACAGTTATTTTCTGCTCCCCCATGGCTCGGTGCCAAGGCTGCTCAGTGCATCCACATTAACGCTAACAAACACGTTGACTATTTATACACC
The DNA here is from genome assembly GCA_029574335.1 of Rana kukunoris. Taxonomy (NCBI): domain Eukaryota; kingdom Metazoa; phylum Chordata; class Amphibia; order Anura; family Ranidae; genus Rana; species Rana kukunoris. The sequence goes on along the minus strand of CM056049.1, from coordinate 112,029,983 downwards.
GACACTAATTGCAGTTTAAAAAGCCACAGATGTGGGGAATTAACCTTTTAAAGTGTTACTAAACGAAGGACCCTGCATTCACAATATCTGGACTCCCACAGTACACGGAACATGTAGTTATTTGCAATTATTTTAGTAAATATTAACTGATGAATACCTTTTCTCATCAGCAGTTAGAGTAGTCTTTTATCAGTGTCTGATTAAATGCAGAGGATTAACCCCTTAGGTTCCACAGTATAAAAAGCATACTTTACTGCATATACAGACTGATTTTACTCTTGTGGGTTTAGTAACACTTTAATTGCCATTTTAACCTGTGTGTCACCTTGTGTCTGTACCAACGCCAAATATTCCAGGGTAAACTTTTGATCGGGGACATTAGGGTGGTTTCCGTTATTATGATTTTAAAAAGGAGCCAACTGTGATAAAACGGCTTCACATGACCACTATCTTTAAATAAAACGGTTGTTTTTGTTTTGTTTTCCATCCTATTCCTTCAGATAGTGTATGGCCAGCTTACGATGGACATTGCCCTCACGTTGGAGATTTTCATCAACTTCCTGGATGTCATATTTTTAATATCCATGCCTTAAATGTATGACTTCTGCCAGGATATGCAAACTTTTGAGCACAACTATGTTTTTTTGTTTGAAATTTTTAATTCCAAAATTTGAATGTTTAAAAGCAAGCAAAATTTTCAAGTACTTTTTGTCCAGTCAAATGGACAAAGCATTTTTGTGCAAAAAAAATGTCATACAAACATATTTTATTTATTTTTTAAGTCCTTTGCCACGTACAGACGATCGGACATTCCGACAACAAAAGTTTTTTTTTTTTTTGTTTTTTTTTAGACGGATGTTGGCTCAAACTTGTCAGAAAATGTCCGATGGAGCCTACACACGCTCAGAATTTTCAACAAGCTCCCATCGAACATTTGTCGGAAATTCCGAGCGTGTGTACGCGGCATTTGTTTAGAGCCAGCTTTTAGATGGTTGTCTCTAAATAGGCTTCTCCAAGAGAATATTTACTCTCTCGCCTCCTGTTTTAGTTAAAATATTGGATTTCCCATCACTTACTATTTTGGTGGCAATGGTTACCAGGCCAAATAAGGTGAATCTACCCAGCAGGAACATGGATAGCCATAAACCATTTTTTCTATCCACATTGCCACAATTTTTTTTTTTTTTTAATTAACTTTTTTTGTATTAAAGGTTTTTTCACATAAAAAAAAAAAATAGTACTATTCAACAGCACCAGTGTACAATGCCGCTCTCAAATATAATAAAAAAGAAGCAATCTTCTCAGAGAATATAGTATAGAGAGAGAAGAGAGTACATACAATACACATTCACTGTAAACTGTATAATATTCCTCCCCCGGTCACAAAGTATTTGGAGCCCATTAAGGCTTACACAAACCTCACTACTTGCCACAAATGATAACCCTCAACCATGAGGCAGTTAATCCAATGCTGTGGAGCTATTTTCTCTCCAACCACCCCATACCATTTTAAACTCATCCGGCACCCCTCTATTAAGATATGTGGCTTCATACATCGGTAGAGCCTTATTTATCTTTTTTAATGCCTTCCAGGCCATAATGGTAGGGGCCAAAATCCTCACCAGTTTAGTAGGAGTGTAGTGCATTCTATGAAGGAACACAAACTGTATCAAGTGATCACATGCTGACACCAATCTAGCAAACATGGCACTCCATACATCCTCCCAATCATCGTCAAGCTGCAGGGAATTTTTTTTTATAATTTTAAGAGTGAAGAGGGTTGAATCACTGAATAAAGTCTGATTCCTAGGGGGCCTTTTACACCAGAAACTGCACATAACTATACATTTTTTGACTGTATGTTTACATGCTTGATGCGCACTTGAGTGCGTTTTTGCACTGCGTTTACCGTGCACTTTTCCATGTTTTTTTTGGGCTTGGCTTTCTTGGCTTAAAGAAACACTGTGCAGTGCTTTTGTAGCGTGTTTCCTGCATTGACTGTGGGGGGAAATGCAGCATGCCCTACTTCCTTTTTTATTTTAATGTGAACTATGCCCATAGGATTACCTTGATTTCGGGCTGTCTGTGCAGTTCAAAATGTATCCAACTGCGTTCTGTGTGAAAGGGCCCTATAGGTTACGAAATGCAGGTGGTGGTGTTTTTAACTACAGTATTTATCGGTGTATAACACTCATGCCCTGTACACCCGATCGGTCAAACCAATGAGAACGGTCTGATGGATTTTTCCATTGGTTAACTGATGAAGCTGACTGATGGTCAGTCGTGCCTACACACCATTGGTTAAAAAAACGATTGTGTCAGAACTTGGTGACGTAAAACACGACGATGTGCTGGAAAAAATGAAGTTCAATGCTTCCAATGCTGTTTATGTTGTCATAAAATGATAAAGTAACTTTTTTTTAAATGCATAAAGACCCTATCAAACATAACGTCTTCTCATTCTTTGTACAGCCGCCTGTGTCACACACATGCAATCCTTAAATCTGTGGATATGTTTAAATTCAGAGGACCTTCCACTGTTGGAGATCGATTGGTGTTTCGCGCAATTGTAAATAACACGTTTCAGAAAAGGTAATGCCTATGTGCGTTTCAATATTTAATATCTAAATTTTAATACAAGTTGTGATACTATAGATTTTTTTTTTCCATTCTTTCAACCCAACTATGTAAATGTAAATAGATATAGGAGCATATTTACGAAACTGTGAATCTGACATTCTCCAACCATTCACTGCAAGCGAATTGCTGGAATACAAAATACATGCACCAGAAAAATACACCTGCAATGAATGTTTGGTGAATGTCACATTTATTGCCTTATTGGTATGCCTAATTTTATTTGCAATTTGTCCTGGTTATCCTGGCACCAAATTCTGTTTCTGGTGCAACCTAGTTTGTTTAAAAAAAAAAAAAAAAGTTGTTAGCGTGTGTCATTTTTATTTAACGATTGCAATATAAAAACATGAAATGGATAAACCGAAAACGCACAAATATATTCTACTGTCCAGGGTTGCTTTAGCAGATGAAAGAAGAAAAATTATGGTCTTAGTCTTGGCTATGACCAAGCATTGTACATCAATGTGAAACGCGTCAGCTGTATATCCCACCGTGTGCTGTTTTTTGTTGTTACAGTGTTTGTTTTTTATTAGATTAAAAAGGCCTTTATTTTTTATACTTTATACTGGAGTGCGGCTGTCCATTTTTCTTCTTTCATTTGTGCCTTGTGCATTGCCTGCACCCATCGGGGACTCCTTGAGCTACACCCACCACCGAGGTGCACCCATCTGGAGCGGCGGTTTTTCTTTCTCATTGCTTTAGCAGCTGATATGTAAAAACAAACAAAAAGCTAAAATGGGAGCTCCAACTAACTGAAGTGTATCAATGGCTTTGTAAAATTTGTGATTTTAGTTTAGCTCTTAAAGAGCCTACAGGAAATTAAAATATCCTAGCAGCTACACATATGGGTAAAGTGATATTAACCACTTTAGCCCCGGACCATATTGCTGTCCAATGTGTGACGTGGCTCCCAAACAAAATTGGTGTCCTTTTTTTCCCACAAATAGAGCTTTCTTTTGGTGGTATTTGATCATCTCTGCGTTTATTTTTTGCGCTATAAACAAAAATAGAGCGACTATTTTGAAAAAAAATGCAATATTTTTTACTTTTTTCTGTAATAAATATCCCCCAAAAATATATAAAAAAACGTATTCTTCTACATATTTTTCGTAAAATAAAATCGCATTTAGCGTTTGATTGGTTTGCGCAAAAGTTATAGCGTTTACAATATAGGGGGTAGTTTTATGGCATTTTTATTATTTTTATTTTTATACCGACTTAGAGCTACGGGCTCTCGCCCAGGAGAGCTGACCTGCCGCCGTAGAATGACGGCGGCTGGTCGGCAAGTGGTTAAGTGGTTAAGCTCAAAACAAAATGTCATATAATGCAGCTTCCCAATCATTAGATGTGGTGGCTGCTTTCGTTTTCTCTCGTTTGGCTTTTTCCCTCTGTTTTCACCTGGTGATCTGGCCAGTAACACACTTCCTGTATTAGTGCCCCCCCCCCCCACTCTGGATGAATGAGAACAGGGGAGCAACTTTTGGACAGCAGCATTGTCTGTGTGGGGGGGGGGGGGTTGAGCTAGTGTTGCATGTAATAACCCAACAAATTGATGCCAAACTTGTTTTGAGACATTCCTGCCTGAGTGGAATAATGTCTTATCCCTGTAAACTGATACACTAAATTACCAAAAGTATTGGGACACCTGCCTTTACACGCACGTGAACTTTAATGGCATCCCAGTCTTAGTCCGTAGGGTTCAAAATTGAGTTGGCCCACCCTTTGCGGATTCAACAGCTTCAATTCTTCTGGGAAGGCCATCCACAAGGTTTAGGAGTGTGTCTATGGGAATGTTTGACCATTCTTCCAGAAGCTCATTTGTGAGGTAAGGCACTGATGTGGATGAGAATGCTTGGCTCAGTCTCCAATCTTCATCGCAAAGGTGTTCTATGGGGTTGAGATCAGGACTCTGTGCAAGCCAGTCAAGTTCCTTCACCCCAAACTTGCTGATCCATATTGTTATGGACTTTGTTTTGTGCACTGGTCCAAATCATTTAGTGGAGGGGGGATTATGGTGTGGGGGGATTTTTCAGGGGTTGGGCTTGGCCCCTTTGTTCCAGTAAAGGGAACTCCTAAGGCGTCAGCATACCAAGACATTTTGGACAGTTTTGTGCTCCCAACTTTGTGGGGACAGTTTGGGGATGGCCCCTTTCCTCCTTCCAACATGACTACACACCAAATAAGGTCCATAAAGACATGGATGAGTGAGTTTGGGGTGGAGGAACTTGACTGGCTTGCACAGAATCCTGACCGCAACCAGATAGAACACCTTTGAGATGAATAAAGCCTCATAAACATGATCGGACTTCCATTGGACTTATCCGTGGAATATTGTTACCTAAGGGCGTTGGCCGCGAACTTGTTTTTCATACAAACGGCAGAACTTTTTCAGCTCTTTGGCGCCACCCACTGGGCAAGTTCTGTTGTCTGTCTGATGGTTAGCATTGCTTCCGAGCATGCATATTTTGTACTTTGGATTTTTGTCCGGATTTGTGTACACACGATCAAATGATCCGACGAAACACATTTGTTGTCGGACTATTTGAGTGCATGCACAGCCAACATTTGTTGTCGTAAATTTCCGATCACAATTGTCTGATTTAAGCATACAGATGATCAGATTATCTGACAAAACGGGTCAACCAATTGTTGTCGGAATATCCGATCGTGTTTACGAGCCTTAACAGTGGAGACTGCAAGCCAGGCTTTCTTGTCCACATTAGTGCCTGACCTCACAAATGCACTTCTGGAACAATGGTGAAACATTCCCATAGACGCACTCCTAAACCTTGTGGACAGCCTTCCCAGAAGTGGTGAAGTTGTTATAGTTGTGTAGCACCTGGTCACTTTCCATTACCGGTGCTATGTTAAATTTAGAGGGGGTCAGAGAGTTATTCAACTCTGACCATGTTGATTTGGGTAAATTTGGGTCTCTCGGCTTTGGTCCATTCTTTTGTTTTCTGGGGTGCTGATCTCACCCCAGGTCGGCAGGTGGCAGCAGTGGAGTCAAGAATTTGGTACTCTTGACCAGCAGCCTATCAGGAGGGTTTGGCCTCGCTGTGCATGCTGGGAGAGGGTATTGGAGACAGACGCCATTTTTCTGGCGCTCTCCTCGTGTGGCGCTCACCTTTAGGGTAGCCACCTCATGCCGCCCCGGCGAATGGCCTTCTAGGCCGGGGTTGCGCGTGCATCGCAAGGATCCTGGCTTTGGGACCACATTGGCCCGAAGCAATTGATCTGCCGCTTGGGGACTCGGTAATCGACTGGGTCCCACTTAAGAGGGTCCTGGGTCGCCCGTCCAGTTGGAGGAGGCCGTACGGTGGAGAGTCTGCCTGAGGAGTATCGAGAGGCTGGTATTCCGATAGGGGCCTGGGGACCAGGGGAACCAGACACTGAAAGGCTGGATGTTGGCAGCCTGTCAGTCGGTACCCCAATTCAAAACTGCCTGAAGGAGATCCAGGTGCCAAGTCTGAGGAGGATTATCTCCATTATTCATTTAGTAGGAGGGTCTGTGGCAGAGACTTTTTCATAAGGTTCGAGTGACATGTAGTCCATCCATATGTCAGCATCCATATGCCTGCCACAAGTTGTGGATTGTCCACTTGCTACGTCACCGCCACAACTTGTGGATTGTCCACTTGCCACGACACCTGTCACGTCACCTGCCACGCTGGGGAAAACAAAGAATCATGGGAAAATTCATGAAAAACTGATTAAAGTTCTACAAAACAAACAAAAAAAACGGACCCATACGGATGAAAAACGGATGTCACCCGGGGAAGTGAAAAAGGATGAAAACTGATGTTTACTGACAACAACTGATGATAAAAAAACATGACTGAATGGATCTAATGTACGGTCCGGACGCGTGAAAGGGCCCTTAAGATTTTTATAAGTTGCAATACAATAAATGTTTTGCTTTTGGTTTTAATAATACTTTCACTGGTTAATGATCAGAATGTGGGGAAATAAAGCAGGCCTTCACCCAAAAATCAGAGCACTGCTCATCCTTGTTCACAACCTTAAGTGACCAAATAGACCAGGATGTTGAGCCCCTTCTCCCCTCCCCTCCTTTTTTTTTTTTAATTTTTTTTAAGTTTCTCGGGGAAAGTAATATTTAGTTATGTTAACTGAAATCTGATGCATTATTGTCCACCTTTGGCAACTTCATATCAAGTCCTATAATATTACCTGGTTAATAATCAATACATTGAGTGACCTTTGTGCTTGCAGTGTGCATTTATTTATGTAATTTGGCTGTATTGTTCATTTTGTATTTTAAATAGCATTTTATCTACTGCTTGAAGTGATGGAACTTGTTTGTGCTTGTAGAAAGTTGGGACATTTCTGATGAAATATACCTGGTTGAAAAAAAAATTGTTGGTAGCACAGTATAGCCCTCTTAGAATAGAAAGTATTTATAGGTCTATTCCATCATATATTGCAAAAATAAGCGAACTAATCCTTATTTCAAGTCGTGCATAACATTTCTTTACGCCCCAATAGTTAAATGCACATTCAGAACTGTTGATGTATAGTGCAAATATAGCCCATTATTATAAAGGCTTTTCTTTTTCGGATATTTTAACCACTTCCTTACTGGGCACGTATAGCCCTTCCTGACCAGGTGAAATTTCAGCTTCTGGCACTGCGTCGCTTCAACTGACAATTGCGCGGTCGTGCGACGTGGCTCCCAAACTAAATTGGCGTCCTTTTTTCCACACAAATAGAGCTTTTGATCAGTGCTATAAAAATGCACCGATTACTGTATAAATGTGACTGGCAGTGAAGGGGTTAACACTAGGGGGCATGGAAGGGGTTTAATGTGTGTCCTGGGTGTGTTCTAACTGTGTGGGGGGAGGGGGTGACTGGGGCGGAGGTGACCGATGCTGTGTCCCTATGTACAAGGGACACAGATCGTTCTCCTCTCTCCCCTGACAGGACATGGATCTCTGTGTTTACACACAGAGATACATGCCTTGTCCCTGTAACCGCTGATTGCGAGTGCCTGGCGTACATCGCGGCCGCCAGGCACGCGCATCGGTACCTCAGAAATGCAGCAGGCACGCGTGCGCCGCCGGCGGCCACGCGCGCGCCGCCGGCGGCCACGCGCGCACCGCCGGCGGCCGCGCGCACCCTCTAGTGGCCAGGAAGAGCGCTGGACGCATATATGCGTCCAGTCAGAGATTCAGCAGCACCCGGCGGCCGCATATATTCGTACGGCCGACGGGAAGTGGTTAAGGAAGCAATATGATTGGTTTAAGTACCATAATTTGACTTTTAGCCTCTAGCAATCTCCTATACAGCAGCACTTGGACCATAGATGGTTTGAATCTCGGCCTGTACAACAGGGACCGGACGAGATTCGATCTATGTATGGGCAAGCTGATTGTACCCAAGTCAATCCATCGATTTGATTTGGTTACAATCGACACATTGGATTTCTAACATGCGATTTATTGCCAGCAGTTGTAGCGACTAGCAAAAATCAGTGTCCTCCTTTCAGGAATGGCGACTCCCTGCACCCCAATCCTCATCACATATGAGCCGCATGCGGCTCACAGCAGGGGATCTGGTGCTCCTGGTTCACCATTTCAGGTCCAATTTCAGCCTAAATTTTGGGCTGAATTCAGGCCTAAAACGGAACAAAAGACGCAGTGTTTTTCTGTGTAGCGCCCTGCTTCTGATGACCAGGCGCTATGTTAAATTTTTAGTATATGTCTGCGCTGGTAATTGTCTCAGACTTTGGGACGATTAAGGCTAAATCGGCCTCTGTTCCGGCTATGGCTGTGTTTGAGGGAATTCCCACTGTTGCCTGTAGGTGGCATTACCACCCCAGGCTAATGTTGGAATCCAAGCAGGCCAGAGACTATTGGATGCTTTCCCCCGGGAACAGCCCAGTGGGAGTGGTTTCCCCTCTGGGGAAGGGTACTTAAGGGGGCAGACGCAATTTTTCAGGACTCCTTGCCTCGTGGCACTCCTGGCTCGAGGTATGTGATGATTGATTTTCAGCTGTGGGGCCATATTGACCTGAGGCTGCACCCCTGCCACGCAGGCCCAGTTGTACTGACTGGGGCCTGTACTTTGGAGGCCCAGAGGTCCCCAGGGCACCGGTTGGCGGCCTCCCCCCCCCCCTTTTTTTTATTTTTTATAAATAATTGTGTATATATATTATAATATAATTTTAGTTTTTCTTTATTAAAGGGCCCAGAGGTCCCCGGATGGCATCCCCGCTTTATATAAATAAAGGGGGGATGCCAATTTGAGGCGGCGGCACCCCCCCCCCCCCGGGTTCTCTGCTCCAGGGGGCGCATGCCTGAAGCTGTCTAAGGGGCCCCATAATTCCTGGTGGCGGCCCTGTATTTAATAGACCAAAAGGAAAAGGGAGCAGCTAAGAGAAATGTATTGCTAAGCTTTACATAAAGTCTTTTTTAAAATGTTTGACACCACACTGGAATCTCGGTACTATGTTTCACAAATGTTTAAAAATACTGACTGCTACATGGGAAGCCAAGTAAATGTATCAAATATATATAACAAAAAGAATAATCTGTATTTTCTGCAATAAATGAAAGAACTTCTGGGTAGAGGCAGTGTTCACATGGATCCATGGTAGGTGGTGGTTAAGGATGAGCCGAACACCCAGCCCTCCCGATTCGGTTCGCACCAGAACTTGCGAACAGTCAAGTTTGTTTAACGACAATCAAAGTCTATGGGACACGAACATGAAAAATCCAAAAGTCCTCATTTTAAAGGCTTGTATGCATGGTATTGTCATAAAGTGTTTAGGTGACCCGGGTCCTGCCCCAGGGGACATGTATGAATGCAAAAAAGTTTTTCCGGAAGCAGTGATTTTAATAATGCTTAACCACTTGACCACTGGGCACTTAAATCCCCTTAATAACCAGACCAATTTTCAGCTTTCGGTGCTCTCACATTTTGAATGACAATAACTCATACAACACTGTAGCCAAATGACATTTTTGTCCTTTTTTTACCACAAATAGAGCTTTCTTTTGGTGGTATTTGATCACCTCTGCGGTTTTTATTTTTTTCGCTATTAATGAAAAAAGAACGAAAATTTTGTAAAAATATGAATTTTTCTTCATTTCTATCATAACATTTTGTAAAAAAAAAGTAATTTTTCCTCATAAATTTGGCCTAAAATGTATACTGCTACATATTTTTGGTAAAAAAAAAAAAAAATTGGATATTATTTAGTCTGGGTGAAAGTTATAGGGTCTACAAGCTATGGTACCAATTTCTGAAAATTGATCAATTTGATCACACCTGAAGTACTGACAGCTTCTCTCATTTCTTGAGACCCTAACAAGCCAACAGGCGGCACTGCAGTGGTGCAGGCGGCACTGCAGTGGTGCAGGCGGCACTGCAGTGGTGCAGGCGGCACTGCAGTGGTGCAGGTGGCACTGCAGTGGTGCAGGTGGCACTGCAGTGGTGCAGGTGGCACTGGTGGGCGCAGGTGGCACTGGTGGGCACAGATGGCACTGGTGGGCACAGATGGCACTGGTGGGGTGCAGATGAGCACTGGTGGGCACTGGTGGGCACAGGCGGCACTGATGTGGTAGTGTTGTGGCACTGGGTGGGGCACAGGTGGCACTGGGTGGGGCACAGGTGGCACTGCTGGGGCACTGATGGGCACTAATCTCTCTCCTCTTCTCTCACTGCAATGGTGTGAGGAGAGAGATGACCTACACTGCCCTGTTTGTTTCCATTTGTGATCGCGCCGTCATTGGACGGCGCGATCACGTGGTAAGGAGCCGCCGCCATTGGCTCCTTAACGCGATCACCGATGCTGCGGGTCCCGTGGACCCGGTGAGCACCGGTGATCGCGTGTGCACGCCCGGTTGGGCGCGCACACCTGACTCTAACGGAGGACATCCATGGACGTCCTGTTAGCGTACAGGAACCGCCTTATAGACGTATTTCGTCTATAAGGCGATGATTAAGTGGTTGAAGTGAAACCATAAAAGTGAAATATTCCTTTAAATTTTGTATCTGGGGGTGTCTATAGTATGCCTGTAAAGTGGCACATTTTCCCCCTGTTTTAGAACAGTCCCTGCAATAAAATGACATTTTTAAAGGGAAGGTCATTTAAAACTACTCGCGGCTATAATGAATTGTCAGGTACCGCAATACAGATAAGTCATTGAAAAAATTTTGTTTTTCTGTGGCGTCAGAGGATGGGGTCACCAAAAGTGAGAGGGTGGCCCCACCCACAGCTATATAACAGCTGTCGCGGCGGAGGTAGCGTCACTCGGCCTTCCATGGAGGCGGAACTGTTCCGTATAATTTTTTTTTTTTTTTTTTCTCTATTGTCTCAAATGGATTGCTTTGCTTGATTTTTTCTATTTCATTGTTTCACTTGTTTAAGCATTATTAAAATTGCTTCTCCTGAAAAAGCGTTGGTTTTTAAAACTTTTTTTGCATTGATACATGTCCCCTGGGGCAGGACCCAGGTCCCCAAACACTTTTTTTTTTTATGACAATACCATGCATTTAAGCCTTTAAAATAGGCACTTTTGATTTTCTCCCATAGACTTTTAAAGGGTGTTCCGCGGCTTTCGATTTGCCATGAGCAGCGCAAATTGTTCGCTGTTCAGTGAACAGGCGAACACCAGATGTTAGAGTCTAACTTGCGTTTGACACGCACAAATCGGGCTCATCTCTAGTGGTGGTGTTCAGAAAAGCCTATGTGAATAATACAACACTCCGTGGGTAGATTGTTCACTTATAGCAGGGGTCTCAAACTGGCGGCCCTCCAGCTGTTGCAAAACTACAAGTCCCATGAGGCTTTACAAGCATGACTCCCACAGTTTTGCAACAACTGGAGGGCCGCCAGTTTGAGACCCCTGACTTACAGGGTTGCCTATTAGAATTGGTGTTGCCCAGGAAGAAGCTTCTTTTCATGCTTGAACGAGAAGCCAGGAGTTGTAGTCTTTCTCTGCCTTTACTTTGCAATCCAATGAAGACATCTGTGCCACTGAAACAGATGAGATACTTAACGGATAAAGACAGACAAGAAAAGCACTAGAACTTTATTTGTAAAGAAACTACCAGCACCACTCATCAATGTCTATAATAATACTTTTGGGGTTTTCATAGCTGGATCTTTTATCTAGAAAAATTTCTAATTTAAAGTATAGTATGTATTTGCCCGAAGGACACAGCTGCTTTTCTTTTCTCACAGGAGATTATAGGACAGAGGAGTTTGTACTCCGCTGATCCAATTGGTTGAAATATTCGCTTTGACGTTGGAATTTTAGATATGGTATTTCTGTTCTATTCCTATAGGAATTCCTCATTGGTCTTCTTATATGTGCTTTATTGCAGTGTCGAGGTTGGTGTCCGAGTGGAAGCTTACAACTGTGAGGAGTGGACAGAGGGCAAACCGCGCCACATTAATAGCGCTTTTCTCATTTATCAAGCACTGGATGCCAACAACCAGTATGTAATGTTCCCCAGAGTTAAAGCCTCAACTAAGGTGAGGTCCTATATATTTTGGCATGTTTTCACTGAGGTCAGAATAATGCAATGAGATTGGTGAACCCTTTAAAATATGCCAGCTTAGTTGGTATTTGGTTGTGTCACATGGAGATTCTTATGTATTTATTTAAATATGCAGCTTGCTTATTTTTTCTTTTGCTCTTCATTGAAATGGAACATGTGCGACAAGCATGCTGTTGGACAATGCATAATAGATAAGCAGTGTTTTACCTGAACTTTCCTTACTGTGCTACTGAAATGTATGCAGTGCTTCCTGGGTCAAATAATAAAATATGCATCTGCGAAAAAAAATAATACCAATGCAACAAATCGGATAACAATTAACATTTTTTAATCTATTTTGCTATGGCACCAGTGCATAGTATATCCCGACTGGCTATAAGGACCACACAAATTCATTTTTCAGAATGTTGGGAAACAGTGTATATGGAAGACCATAGTCAGACGAGTGGTTTTTGGTGCAGGTTTATCAGGAGAGACTTCAGGAACTTAATATGTACAGTATGGCGGAAAGAAAAGAAAAGGGGGGACATGATTGAAATCTTTAAATATATCAGGGGGTTGAATAAAGTTCACATGGCCAATATTTTCAATGTAAAGCCAAGATTAAGAATACAGGGACATGACCTCTGGCAGGAGGAAAGTACAAAACTAATCTTAAAGTATTTTTACCAAAAGAGAATTTGATGCTTGAAATAGACTTCCAGCAGAGGTAGCGAGTTGGTCCACAGTAAGTGGATTCAAACATATGTAGCCCTGTTGTTGATTTCAGCTCCTTTAAGAGAAAAGATATTGCAGCTGCAGGTGGAGCCGGAGAGCACAGCTTTGTGGGGATTGTAGACACAGCCACTGAGGAATTACAAATGAAAATGGATACTTAGACTACAGTTCCCAGAGTGCTACAGGAGAAAGAAGGAAGTGAACTCTGGGGCAAGAGGTTGCTGGCATCAGTCTGGTGTGAGGAGACAGGGAGAACAGACTGCTGTTGCTTGGGTGTACCGCCTGTTTGTGGAGAGACTGTGCTGACTTGTCACACGTGCCTTCCTGCTGAGAGGACACTGCGGGCGGCGACTCGGCCCGGACGGACGCCAAATTTGATGACCAGAACCCCTGATGACATCAGACTTCAGCTCCTATATACAGCTCTTCATCGCAGAAGATAATTGCTGACATCCCTGCCGGCTACAGACGGACATCTCCCTCCGTGGATGGGTGAGAGGCCTCCGGCCCGTTGTCATTAACCATACACACAGATTTTCACCGTTCATATTGGGCCCCAACGTTGGCTAGCTGAAGAAACTACCACTGGCCAGTGGGTTAGGTACCCGGGTACATTGGGACTAAGTTTATATATAAGTTCACAGTTAGAATAACCGCATTTATCGTTCATCACTGTTATGCTGGTGTCTCATATGCAGTCTCTGTGTTATGCTGTGTAGAGATAAATGTTGATGTTGTATATTGCTATTCAGATTATTCTATATACAGTAAATAGTTATTTAAACTCTCACAAGGTATGCTGGTGTGCTGTGGATTCATTGTTTGTGGTGTGTCACAGAGGTAAAACAGAAGACCCGATCATCCAGCGGCTCCTTCGGGGGTGAGCGCTACACATACTTGGGACAAACTTGGATTTATACATAGACTAATGGCAGAAGAAAAAAAAAGTCAAAAAAAATATGTGCCAATTAATGTGTTGAAATTTGTTTCTTAGTGCTTAAAGGTCAGCTCTTGGACATGAGCTTTTATACTGTGACCTGTATTCTCTATGCCCTGTAAATAGGCACTGCTGTGTCAGTTTTGGAAGGTGACGTCCGTACAGGAAATGCTGATTGCAGGCAGCAAGGTGCCATGGGACATATAGTCCTTAGGAACTGCAAGTAAACAGTAAAGAAGCAAAAAAGCATGCAGGGAGTCCAGGAAGTTGTGTAAATAGGTAGCCAGACAGCACTCGCAAGATGGGACATTTTTTCAAAAAAGCTTATATTAGATTGTCAAATATACATTTTGTTTAAATTGCCATTACAGTGCTGGCGTTGCAAAATTTAAAGTGTATGCTGTGATTACAGATCTCCTTTAAATGCTGTCTCCCTAAGATATTAAAACCTTACCGAGTAGGAGATAAAAGGGGAAAATTATATAATGAAGCCTGGATAGGTTGTGTGTGTATAGGGTAAGTTTCAAAGATTTCCCAACCAAATCTTTAAGAAGCCACAGCAATGTTTTCTGGGGACTTATCCAAAGGGAATATGATATCCAGCAGATAACGGCTTTTCCCCCAGAAGGTGGCCCACAATGCCCCCAGTGGGTTAGGATGCCACAAGAGATGAAACCGCCACCAACCCCAAATTCCCAAGTAGGAGAAACGGAGAAGAAACATGCTGCCCTGCCTCTCTTGGGTCTTCCGTCAACAGCTGTGCCCCAAATGCGCACATAATGCATGCAGGGCAAAGTTGGCACAGATGTTTGCCATTATGTGTTGGAACATGGCAAAGTACCTCAGCACTTAAAGGCAAAGCTGGGTGCACAGACTATGCCATTAAAAGGAGAAAGGGGAATATACACAAAAATGGGCCTGTTCCCACACCATTACCATTACTTAGGTGCAAAGTCTGACCACAAATTGCAATACATGCAGTATAATTAAAGCAGATATACAGTAAATCATAATGTGCCAGAGGGGACATCTGGTTCTAGTGAATACCCCTCACTGTGTAGGGATTTCTCCTACTTTTTCACATCTCCAGGACAGAAAGTTAAAATGTATTTATTTCCCCAATGGGACACAGATGACAACTTGAAATGGGGTTTTAACCATCCCTGCACTATTCAAAGGTCAAAGGAAAAAAAGCTTTTGTCTATAGATACGCTTTACATTTATCCAAAATAACATGCTCAGTCCTGTTGCTGCTTAGATACATTGCTTATGCAGCCAGACAATGCTGGGTTTCCTCTTCTTCTGGGCTCCATAGTATTTTCACATTTTGTAATGGCTCAGGTTAGACCTGAAGCAGTTGAGACCGTTACCCTTTTTGATGCCATTCAAATGTTTTTCTATTATAGTTGTTCGTGATGTTAAAATATTTTAGTTATAATACATTAGCAGTTTAAAAAATGCTAAATTATGGAAATTATAATTAAGGAAATATTTTCCATATGTTTGGGATATAGAGTGTTTGCTTTTCTAAAGCTGCATCTGATCTTTGTAGGACAGCATCAGACGGTTTCGTGGAGCCATCGCACGCAGGAAAATTCGTGTGGCCAGGTATCGCACATTTTTTATTTCATTTTTAGAAACTGACATCAAAATTAACACTGGTCTGTAGTGCATGTTCATACATCAATGCCACAAATAATAACATACACTTTTTTCACTCCAGCAGTATATAATGAGTTTGGAAATTGTACAGAAACCCCCCAGGCATTTAAGCTCTCACCACTCAGTCCATTGGCACGAGCACCTGAAAGCTACACACAAGGGACACATGTCTTCTCCCTTTCACCTTTTCATGTCTAACCCCGCTATATGGTATAGCAAAGGGTGTCGCAGGTCCTTCCAACATGTCTGCCAGCAGCACACCAACAGCTGTAGAGTATAGCGGGCACAGGTGCTGCATCGAAGAAAAAAATGCACTCCCACCCATGTGCCCAGCGTCTAAATTCCAGCTTGTCCAACAAAAGAAAGCTTGCAGGGAAAATCTATTTAAATGTTTTATTTTATTTATTTTTTAATTTATAAATGTCAGCTGTAGCAGGTTCTATACACTATAAATCAAAAATTATGTAAAAACAATAACTGTGGAGGGGTATTGAAGGTCGGACTGTCGAGGCCAGAGAAGTAATGTAAAAATATAGTTTTAATATAATTCATAAAAAATGGAACAATTGTACATATACATAGAAATAGAATTGATACATGAATAAACCACCAGATATACAAAAACCAAAGTCGCCGACGCGCGTTTCGCCGTGAGGCTTCTTCAGGGCAAAGTTTTTGAAGATTTTCGTACAGAGATGTATAACATTAGTTATCTGTAATAATACATGGTTACACGTTATTTGTGCTGCCAGCAACATAATCAAGAACATTTGAAATATAGAACAAAACAGAACATACAACAGTGAGAGAGAGAGATATTGTAGATATATTTACATGACAGATGACTCTGTAGTCAATGCAGGATAGACCGCATATCACAATCGAGTATTGGATATTATGCACCGTGGTGAATTCCAACAAGATCATCAAGGCATCATGTGGACCTATAGAAAAATGTATATATATATATACATATATGTATATATATATACACACACATATGTATATTATCATGTATTTGTTCTCCATACATCCATTCTCTGTATTCATTGTAGGTTTTTAGGGTACTGGCAAAAAAGGTGAAATAGAAAGGATGGAAGAGGTGCAAGGATAGTGAAGTAGTATGTGAAAAGTACACAAGGAAAAGTACCTGTGGGTTGACGGTGAGGTCAAGGATAAGAGCTTTTCCAGCATAGATAAAAATATATATAATCATAAAATAGTGCTGCTACCAGCCATCGTTCTATATGAAAAGTAAAAGAGAAGGGATTAAATATTTATAAATGTAAGTGAATGTAGCAAATACAAGAAAGTATCCGGGGTATAAAGTGTAAATTTACCCTTAATCAGGAATCATACATCAAGCTGGGACACAGGACCAGCCGTTTGATGTCTTATGTTTCAGACACACTGAGGGTATGAGATTACCGATCAGTGTTTATGGTCTAGGCCTAAGAAACGAGCCCACCGATCTGTATGGTAGCAAATGAAGGGATATTATGAGCAAAGATTAACTTTGGCAGCATAGATATCGAATGAAGAGAGAAAACAGTGATAGCTTCTATATAAGGTACCTTACCAGGGGGATGAATCGTACGGGCGTCCGTGTCCCAGGGTGTACATCTATGTGCCACACAACACAGAATGTGAATGAGGGCTTTAAATACCCTGTGACGTTTTGCTCACGTGTAGCGTCGTTGTGTGATTACTGTGCGCCATTCACATCGGGAGGCGTATCAGTAAGGAAGAAGAAAAATAGTGGGGCGGGAGTAAGTGGAAACATCCAATGATATTTAGTGCTAAGGAGTCAGACGCAAGTCGCGTCATCACGTAGCGGTGTTCGTCAGGGCAAGCGTCATCCGCTTGCAGCTGATACCAATAGGTAGATGAGTGCAACGTGGCTGCATCATCGGTGTGCATCAAGTGCGTGGAGGCGCATAAACACAAGGGTGTGTGATGGCGGAAGTGGGGAAAATGCCCATACACCATTCCGGATATGACGTCATTTATAGGAGGGGTGTCACAGAAGCGATAGCCATAGGCCCGTAGCAGCCATAGAGGGAGGGAGGGGGAGACATGACCCAACCCTCCCACCACATCCACTCCACACCAGGACGTGCATAGGCGAAACGAGAAAAGACACCCATGTCCCCTCAAAAGAGCCAGTCAGCGATATTTACCGATAAATAAACGAAAGAGAATGGAGTGAAGGAGCCTGGGAGCAAAAGATAATTCATGTTGGAAAGCTGCTGCATGTTCATGTGATAATGCATTGAAACTTCTTTGTGGAGAATCATCAAAAAAGCATGCAAATAGGACAGCATCTCTCTCTCTCATATAATTGCATGTATATACACACAATTTTCACGGCATTTATATAAAAAAAATGATAATAAATAAATAAAAATTACTTCCTAAACAGATTTTAATACAAATATAACGACATCTTATAGATATACATAGAAAGATATATATGATAAAAATTAAATTAAAAAAGCAGGGGAAAGAGAGAATTATTTTGCATATACTTGTATATATATAAATAAATATGTCTCTCTATCAGTTTGGTTAAGCATAGTTTCTGTATATTATAGCAGGAAGAGGCACATAAATCATTCAATTTTAGTCTGTTTACATTTTGAATGGAAATATCTGTATCATATCAGATTACTGGGTATGGATTACACTTACCCATCCTTTATAATTTGGTCACCTCCATTCTAATATGGGAATGATAGATTCTATCGACCTCCAAATATACTATAGGAATGGTAAAGTTGAGCCAAGAAAATGACAAAAGAGTATTGAAAATAAATAAACTATAATTAGACATTTAGAAAGGACTTGAAACTTAGGGATTCATTCAGGCCCGGGGCTTGATTGGCCCTCAGGCGATAAATCCATTGGGTCTCACGTTGTAGGACCATCTGGTCAAAATTACCGCCTCTCTTGTCCTCATGGACGCAGTCGAGGACTGCGAATCTGACAGGAGGGATGTTGTATTTGTGTATAAAAGCTACATGGTGGCCCATAGTTTTATTTAGCAGACCGTTGGTAATGTAGTACATGTGGTCTTTAATACGTTTCCATAGTGGGCGAATGGTTTTACCCACATAGAAACTGCCACATGGGCAAAAAATGATGTAAATCACTCCTTTGGTCTGGCATGTTGCATGTGTACGAAGTTTGTGTATTTCCCCATTCGGAAGATGGATGTTAGGTCCTTCATTGAGTAGATGGCAATAGTTACAATGGCCACATTTGAATAGGCCTGGTGTCTCTCTCACATTTGATCTAGGTTTTTGATAATTACTCTTAATTAACCGATCCCTAATAGATATGGATCGTCTAAAAGTGATATTTGGGTTAAGGCCTACATATTTCGATAAAGTAGGATCAGCGGTGATGAGATGCCAATGTTTGTTCATTAGAGATCGAACTTCGTCATGCTGGTCAGAATAAGTAGTGATGAACCGTGTCACATCCTTGTTGGATTGCTTAGTGTCACTTTTAAGTAAGGTAGTAGCTCTTTCTTTGCCTGAGACTCTGTTGTAGGCCTTTTTTAGGCAGGACCTGCTATATCCTCGATTCAATAGTCTCGCATATAACATATCCGATTCTATTTTGAATTTTTCATTGTTCGAGCAGTTACGGCGTAGCCGAAGATATTGGCTATATGGTATGCTTCGAATAAGTGGGGCCGGATGGGCACTAGCCGCATGTAACAGCGTGTTTCCGGCCGTGGGTTTCCGATATAAAGATGTTTGAATGCCATTAGCCTCATCGACATAAATTAAAATGTCGAGGAAGGCAATGGCGGACACATTGAAGTTCATGGTGAATTTGAGATTATAATTATTATTGTCCAGAAGTTGCATAAACTTGGCCAGATCCTCTGTTGATCCTGCCCATAGCATAAACACATCATCTATATAACGGAACCAGCCCAAAATGGGTAAAAGCAAATGATGTTCCAAAGAAAAAAGTTCCCGTTCCCACCCCCCCAGGTACAGGTTCGCATAGGATGGCGCACAGGAGGTGCCCATAGCGACCCCCTGTACCTGGAGGAGGTGGGACCCATCAAAGGAAAACACATTTTTGGTAAGGATGTGGCCCAATATCTCTAATACAAAACTATTCATTTTGTCCATTTTTGGACCTCTTTCTGTCAGGAAGGTAGAGACTACCTGTAATCCTTTATTATGAGGGATCGATGAGTAAAGGGCCTCCACATCAATAGATACAAGGAGGCACCCGGGGGGTACGGTAAGGCCATCTAAGGCTCTTAATAAGTCGGGTGTGTCTTGTATATAAGAGGGCAATGAGGTCACATGGGGTCTCAAATATTGATCGATCAATCTGCTAGCACGCTCAGTCTTAGAGCCCATACCGGACACTATTGGGCGTCCAGGAGGATCTGTCAGATTTTTATGTGTCTTTGGTAATGCATAAAATGTGGGTGTTTTTGGATGAGAAACTGAGATACCATCGAAGATGGATTTGGTGATAGAGCCATCCATTAGAGCTGCCTGTAGTATGTCATTAAACTGTTTATTGAACCTGTCTATTACATCTTCATTGATTGGTCTGTACCAGGTTCGGTTTTTAAGTATATCCCAGCACATGTTTCTATATTTGGGATCATCCATGATAACCACATTGCCCCCTTTATCTGATGGTTTTATAACGACTTCTGCTTTTTTACTAAGTGTGTCAAGGGCCCTAGAATGTATGGAATTAAATTTCTGGTTGTTGAGTCTAACGAGTGGGATGTTTTCTACTTCCTTGATGGTCTGGACGAGGAACGCCCACACATTCGAATTGGTGTGTAGTGAGGGGAAATTGAGTGACTTCTTTTTTACAGCTCTTTCTAGTGTTTCAATGTCTCTTCTATATATTGAAAGCTGTATCCTTTCTCCCTTCAATTCGGGGGGTCTCAGGAATTACTTCCTGGGATTGGGATCCGTCATTTTCGTCTAGTAATGAGATAAGGGTTTTTAATGCCCTAAAGTCTGCCACTGTGAAATCCTTCCAGATTTCCTGGTTGATGATCTCATCCTGTTTCTCCCTCCTTTCCTTGTCGTACATGAATTTTAAGGTTAGTTTTCTAGCAAAAAGATATAGGTCCTTAATAAGATTAAATTTATTGACGGTTTGATTAGGGCAGAAGTTTAGGCCTAGGCCCAAAAGTTCTTCCTCTGATTGGCTCAAGGCATAGGATGACAAGTTGATAATTTCTAATTTGAGGTTATCATTAGTTACTACTGGAGGTCTAGATAAGGTTAAATGAGGTGTTGTCCCTTGGTTATAGGTGTTGATACCTTCTTTGTCGCTGGAGTCATTAGTTACTAAAGGTCCAAAGAAGTGATCAATTTGTCATTTTCTGGTGTCTTTTGGAGTGGTACCAGATTCGTTGCCACTGTACGTTCTGGCTAGCGTCTGGGCTGATTCCAATATGCTCTGTCGGATGTTAGGAGTTGTCTTAGGAGGAATAGAGGAAAGATTGGTAGAAAGCTCAGTTGAGGCACCCAGTGAGTGAATGGGAAACATAGAGGTCGGTCTTGGTGTTTGTGGTGCTTGGTCAGAAATATCTCCTTCAATTGGAGTACTTACATTCTGTGGGTCATTCTTTTCTGTCATACGTTTCTTGTTGTGTGTGCCATTTGAATACCACCACCTTGTTGAGGTCTTTTTCTGCTGTTTCTTCCTTTACGTTGTCCTCTATCGCCTGTTCTGGAGTGCTGTGAGGTATAAGAATTGGTAGATGAGTCAGAGTCATTATTTTTATCTCTACTGTTACTACCCCTTTTATTATTGACCCTCAACTGGTTGGGATTAATCCGTCCTATTCTTGGGCCATTTGTTATTGGCCAATTAAATGCGTATTGACCTGCGAAGGCCAGTTTATCCCGCGACATTTTCTCTTCTTTTTTGACCAACAAATCTCTTGTAAAACTCTGGATATTTTCTTTGAGTCGTGCATCAAAAACTCCAAATCCTTCTTTGTGTAAAGTGCCTTCATTTTCATCATAAATTCTTTTGATTTCACAATCTACTATCTTCAACTCTTTCATATAATATTCTACCATCAGTTCCATCATCTTGTGTGAACATCCCATAAGGTTTTGTTCCCAGCGTGTTTTAAAGTCTGAATCCATAGACCAGATATTAGGAAATACCTGTACCCTGAGACCTTTGGGGTTGATGTTATCTGTGATGTATTGTTCGAAATATCTAATATGCCAGAATAGGCTGGATTTTCTCTCAAATGTTTGAAGGAGTTTCTGATACACGATCTCAAATTCAACCTCAGAGTTCGTATTGGTAGAGCATGTTTTCTGTATATCTAACATAAAGCCCTCCCAATTGTTGCCCACGAAGTTGGCCATCGATACCACTCCACAGTATAGAAGGGAGGAGGGGAAGGGGAAAAGGGAAAAAACTCGAGGAGCACTCCGCTAAGGAGTGGCCGGAGTGATCTCTAAGTAAAAAATGTAATACTAAACCAAATTCTATATATAATAATATATAAGAAAGTGCCTGCTAATTTAAAAAATAATAATAAGATGATAAGGGGAAGGGGGGAGTGATGGCCTCTTTTAATAGAGGTCTTAGCACACCCCGAGTGCGAAAGGACAATAGGTGTCTACCACCTGAGCGAGTATAAATATAAATCAAGAATGATAGGGGGAGGGACGGGATGGAAAGGGGAGTAGTAGGGGGGTGAGAAAAACAAGGGAACTGCACTCACATAGGCCACATCCGTGTAAAGAATCAAAAATTATGTAAAAACAATAACTGTGGAGGGGTATTGAAGGTCGGACTGTCGAGGCCAGAGAAGTAATGTAAAAATATAGTTTTAATATAATTCATAAAAAATGGAACAATTGTACATATACATAGAAATAGAATTGATACATGAATAAACCACCAGATATACAAAAACCAAAGTCGCCGACGCGCGTTTCGCCGTGAGGCTTCTTCAGGGCAAAGTTTTTGAAGATTTTCGTACAGAGATGTATAACATTAGTTATCTGTAATAATACATGGTTACACGTTATTTGTGCTGCCAGCAACATAATCAAGAACATTTGAAATATAGAACAAAACAGAACATACAACAGTGAGAGAGAGAGATATTGTAGATATATTTACATGACAGATGACTCTGTAGTCAATGCAGGATAGACCGCATATCACAATCGAGTATTGGATATTATGCACCGTGGTGAATTCCAACAAGATCATCAAGGCATCATGTGGACCTATAGAAAAATGTATATATATATATACATATATGTATATATATATACACACACATATGTATATTATCATGTATTTGTTCTCCATACATCCATTCTCTGTATTCATTGTAGGTTTTTAGGGTACTGGCAAAAAGGTGAAATAGAAAGGATGGAAGAGGTGCAAGGATAGTGAAGTAGTATGTGAAAAGTACACAAGGAAAAGTACCTGTGGGTTGACGGTGAGGTCAAGGATAAGAGCTTTTCAGCATAGATAAAAATATATATAATCATAAAATAGTGCTGCTACCAGCCATCGTTCTATATGAAAAGTAAAAGAGAAGGGATTAAATATTTATAAATGTAAGTGAATGTAGCAAATACAAGAAAGTATCCGGGGTATAAAGTGTAAATTTACCCTTAATCAGGAATCATACATCAAGCTGGGACACAGGACCAGCCGTTTGATGTCTTATGTTTCAGACACACTGAGGGTATGAGATTACCGATCAGTGTTTATGGTCTAGGCCTAAGAAACGAGCCCACCGATCTGTATGGTAGCAAATGAAGGGATATTATGAGCAAAGATTAACTTTGGCAGCATAGATATCGAATGAGAGAGAGAAAACAGTGATAGCTTCTATATAAGGTACCTTACCAGGGGGATGAATCGTACGGGCGTCCGTGTCCCAGGGTGTACATCTATGTGCCACACAACACAGAATGTGAATGAGGGCTTTAAATACCCTGTGACGTTTTGCTCACGTGTAGCGTCGTTGTGTGATTACTGTGCGCCATTCACATCGGGAGGCGTATCAGTAAGGAAGAAGAAAAATAGTGGGGCGGGAGTAAGTGGAAACATCCAATGATATTTAGTGCTAAGGAGTCAGACGCAAGTCGCGTCATCACGTAGCGGTGTTCGTCAGGGCAAGCGTCATCCGCTTGCAGCTGATACCAATAGGTAGATGAGTGCAACGTGGCTGCATCATCGGTGTGCATCAAGTGCGTGGAGGCGCATAAACACAAGGGTGTGTGATGGCGGAAGTGGGGAAAATGCCCATACACCATTCCGGATATGACGTCATTATAGGAGGGGTGTCACAGAAGCGATAGCCATAGGCCCGTAGCAGCCATAGAGGGAGGGAGGGGGAGACATGACCCAACCCTCCCACCACATCCACTCCACACCAGGACGTGCATAGGCGAAACGAGAAAAGACACCCATGTCCCTCAAAAGAGCCAGTCAGCGATATTTACCGATAAATAAACGAAAGAGAATGGAGTGAAGGAGCCTGGGAGCAAAAAGATAATTCATGTTGGAAAGCTGCTGCATGTTCATGTGATAATGCATTGAAACTTCTTTGTGGAGAATCATCAAAAAAGCATGCAAATAGGACAGCATCTCTCTCTCTCATATAATTGCATGTATATACACACAATTTTCACGGCATTTATATAAAAAAAATGATAATAAATAAATAAAAATTACTTCCTAAACAGATTTTAATACAAATATAACGACATCTTATAGATATACATAGAAAGATATATATGATAAAAATTAAATTAAAAAAGCAGGGGAAAGAGAGAATTATTTTGCATATACTTGTATATATATAAATAAATATGTCTCTCTATCAGTTTGGTTAAGCATAGTTTCTGTATATTATAGCAGGAAGAGGCACATAAATCATTCAATTTTAGTCTGTTTACATTTTGAATGGAAATATCTGTATCATATCAGATTACTGGGTATGGATTACACTTACCCATCCTTTATAATTTGGTCACCTCCATTCTAATATGGGAATGATAGATTCTATCGACCTCCAAATATACTATAGGAATGGTAAAGTTGAGCCAAGAAAATGACAAAAGAGTATTGAAAATAAATAAACTATAATTAGACATTTAGAAAGGACTTGAAACTTAGGGATTCATTCAGGCCCGGGCTTGATTGGCCCTCAGGCGATAAATCCATTGGGTCTCACGTTGTAGGACCATCTGGTCAAAATTACCGCCTCTCTTGTCCTCATGGACGCAGTCGAGGACTGCGAATCTGACAGGAGGGATGTTGTATTTTGTGTATAAAAGCTACATGGTGGCCCATAGTTTTATTTAGCAGACCGTTGGTAATGTAGTACATGTGGTCTTTAATACGTTTCCATAGTGGGCGAATGGTTTTACCCACATAGAAACTGCCACATGGGCAAAAAATGATGTAAATCACTCCTTTGGTCTGGCATGTTGCATGTGTACGAAGTTTGTGTATTTCCCATTCGGAAGATGGATGTTAGGTCCTTCATTGAGTAGATGGCAATAGTTACAATGGCCACATTTCAATAGGCCTGGTGTCTCTCTCACATTTGATCTAGGTTTTTGATAATTACTCTTAATTAACCGATCCCTAATAGATATGGATCGTCTAAAAGTGATATTTGGGTTAAGGCCTACATATTTCGATAAAGTAGGATCAGCGGTGATGAGATGCCAATGTTTGTTCATTAGAGATCGAACTTCGTCATGCTGGTCAGAATAAGTAGTGATGAACCGTGTCACATCCTTGTTGGATTGCTTAGTGTCACTTTTAAGTAAGGTAGTAGCTCTTTCTTTGCTGAGACTCTGTTGTAGGCCTTTTTTAGGCAGGACCTGCTATATCCTCGATTCAATAGTCTCGCATATAACATATCCGATTCTATTTTGAATTTTTCATTGTTCGAGCAGTTACGGCGTAGCCGAAGATATTGGCTATATGGTATGCTTCGAATAAGTGGGGCCGGATGGGCACTAGCCGCATGTAACAGCGTGTTTCCGGCCGTGGGTTTCCGATATAAAGATGTTTGAATGCCATTAGCCTCATCGACATAAATTAAAATGTCGAGGAAGGCAATGGCGGACACATTGAAGTTCATGGTGAATTTGAGATATATAATTATTATTGTCCAGAAGTTGCATAAACTTGGCCAGATCCTCTGTTGATCCTGCCCATAGCATAAACACATCATCTATATAACGGAACCAGCCCAAAATGGGTAAAAGCAAATGATGTTCCAAAGAAAAAAAGTTCCCGTTCCCACCCCCCAGGTACAGGTTCGCATAGGATGGCGCACAGGAGGTGCCCATAGCGACCCCTGTACCTGGAGGAGGTGGGACCCATCAAAGGAAAACACATTTTTGGTAAGGATGTGGCCCAATATCTCTAATACAAAACTATTCATTTTGTCCATTTTTGGACCTCTTTCTGTCAGGAAGGTAGAGACTACCTGTAATCCTTTATTATGAGGGATCGATGAGTAAAGGGCCTCCACATCAATAGATACAAGGAGGCACCGGGGGGTACGGTAAGGCCATCTAAGGCTCTTAATAAGTCGGGTGTGTCTTGTATATAAGAGGGCAATGAGGTCACATGGGGTCTCAAATATTGATCGATCAATCTGCTAGCACGCTCAGTCTTAGAGCCCATACCGGACACTATTGGGCGTCCAGGAGGATCTGTCAGATTTTTATGTGTCTTTGGTAATGCATAAAATGTGGGTGTTTTTGGATGAGAAACTGAGAGATACCATCGAAGATGGATTTGGTGATAGAGCCATCCATTAGAGCTGCCTGTAGTATGTCATTAAACTGTTTATTGAACCTGTCTATTACATCTTCATTGATTGGTCTGTACCAGGTTCGGTTTTTTAAGTATATCCCAGCACATGTTTCTATATTTGGGATCATCCATGATAACCACATTGCCCCCTTTATCTGATGGTTTTATAACGACTTCTGCTTTTTTACTAAGTGTGTCAAGGGCCCTAGAATGTATGGAATTAAATTTCTGGTTGTTGAGTCTAACGAGTGGGATGTTTTCTACTTCCTTGATGGTCTGGACGAGGAACGCTCGATCCCTCATAATAAAGGATTACAGGTAGTCTCTACCTTCCTGACAGAAAGAGGTCCAAAAATGGACAAAATGAATAGTTTTGTATTAGAGATATTGGGCCACATCCTTACCAAAAATGTGTTTTCCTTTGATGGGTCCCACCTCCTCCAGGTACAGGGGGTCGCTATGGGCACCTCCTGTGCGCCATCCTATGCGAACCTGTACCTGGGGGGGTGGGAACGGGAACTTTTTTCTTTGGAACATCATTTGCTTTTACCCATTTTACCCATTTTGGGCTGGTTCCGTTATATAGATGATGTGTTTATGCTATGGGCAGGATCAACAGAGGATCTGGCCAAGTTTATGCAACTTCTGGACAATAATAATTATAATCTCAAATTCACCATGAACTTCAATGTGTCCGCCATTGCCTTCCTCGACATTTTAATTTATGTCGATGAGGCTAATGGCATTCAAACATCTTTATATCGGAAACCCACGGCCGGAAACACGCTGTTACATGCGGCTAGTGCCCATCCGGCCCCACTTATTCGAAGCATACCATATAGCCAATATCTTCGGCTACGCCGTAACTGCTCGAACAATGAAAAATTCAAAATAGAATCGGATATGTTATATGCGAGACTATTGAATCGAGGATATAGCAGGTCCTGCCTAAAAAAGGCCTACAACAGAGTCTCAGGCAAAGAAAGAGCTACTACCTTACTTAAAAGTGACACTAAGCAATCCAACAAGGATGTGACACGGTTCATCACTACTTATTCTGACCAGCATGACGAAGTTCGATCTCTAATGAACAAACATTGGCATCTCATCACCGCTGATCCTACTTTATCGAAATATGTAGGCCTTAACCCAAATATCACTTTTAGACGATCCATATCTATTAGGGATCGGTTAATTAAGAGTAATTATCAAAAACCTAGATCAAATGTGAGAGAGACACCAGGCCTATTCAAATGTGGCCATTGTAACTATTGCCATCTACTCAATGAAGGACCTAACATCCATCTTCCGAATGGGGAAATACACAAACTTCGTACACATGCAACATGCCAGACCAAAGGAGTGATTTACATCATTTTTTGCCCATGTGGCAGTTTCTATGTGGGTAAAACCATTCGCCCACTATGGAAACGTATTAAAGACCACATGTACTACATTACCAACGGTCTGCTAAATAAAACTATGGGCCACCATGTAGCTTTTTATACACAAATACAACATCCCTCCTGTCAGATTCGCAGTCCTCGACTGCGTCCATGAGGACAAGAGAGGCGGTAATTTTGACCAGATGGTCCTACAACGTGAGACCCAATGGATTTATCGCCTGAGGGCCAATCAAGCCCCGGGCCTGAATGAATCCCTAAGTTTCAAGTCCTTTCTAAATGTCTAATTATAGTTTATTTATTTTCAATACTCTTTTGTCATTTTCTTGGCTCAACTTTACCATTCCTATAGTATATTTGGAGGTCGATAGAATCTATCATTCCCATATTAGAATGGAGGTGACCAAATTATAAAGGATGGGTAAGTGTAATCCATACCCAGTAATCTGATATGATACAGATATTTCCATTCAAAATGTAAACAGACTAAAATTGAATGATTTATGTGCCTCTTCCTGCTATAATATACAGAAACTATGCTTAACCAAACTGATAGAGAGACATATTTATTTATATATATATACAAGTATATGCAAAATAATTCTCTCTTTCCCCTGCTTTTTTAAATTTTTTTTATCATATATATCTTTCTATGTATATATATAAGATGTCGTTATATTTGTATTAAAATCTGTTTAGGAAGTAATTTTTATTTATTTATTATCATTTTTTTTATATAAATGCCGTGAAAATTGTGTGTATATACATGCAATTATATGAGAGAGAGAGATGCTGTCCTATTTGCATGCTTTTTTGATGATTCTCCACAAAGAAGTTTCAATGCATTATCACATGAACATGCAGCAGCTTTCCAACATGAATTATCTTTTG
The DNA here is from genome assembly GCA_029574335.1 of Rana kukunoris. Taxonomy (NCBI): domain Eukaryota; kingdom Metazoa; phylum Chordata; class Amphibia; order Anura; family Ranidae; genus Rana; species Rana kukunoris. The sequence goes on along the minus strand of CM056049.1, from coordinate 112,001,372 downwards.
CTCCCAGGCTCCTTCACTCCATTCTCTTTCGTTTATTTATCGGTAAATATCGCTGACTGGCTCTTTTGAGGGGACATGGGTGTCTTTTCTCGTTTCGCCTATGCACGTCCTGGTGTGGAGTGGATGTGGTGGGAGGGTTGGGTCATGTCTCCCCCTCCCTCCCTCTATGGCTGCTACGGGCCTATGGCTATCGCTTCTGTGACACCCCTCCTATAATGACGTCATATCCGGAATGGTGTATGGGCATTTTCCCCACTTCCGCCATCACACACCCTTGTGTTTATGCGCCTCCACGCACTTGATGCACACCGATGATGCAGCCACGTTGCACTCATCTACCTATTGGTATCAGCTGCAAGCGGATGACGCTTGCCCTGACGAACACCGCTACGTGATGACGCGACTTGCGTCTGACTCCTTAGCACTAAATATCATTGGATGTTTCCACTTACTCCCGCCCCACTATTTTTCTTCTTCCTTACTGATACGCCTCCCGATGTGAATGGCGCACAGTAATCACACAACGACGCTACACGTGAGCAAAACGTCACAGGGTATTTAAAGCCCTCATTCACATTCTGTGTTTGTGTGGCACATAGATGTACACCCTGGGACACGGACGCCCGTACGATTCATCCCCCTGGTAAGGTACCTTATATAGAAGCTATCACTGTTTTCTCTCTTCATTCGATATCTATGCTGCCAAAGTTAATCTTTGCTCATAATATCCCTTCATTTGCTACCATACAGATCGGTGGGCTCGTTTCTTAGGCCTAGACCATAAACACTGATCGGTAATCTCATACCCTCAGTGTGTCTGAAACATAAGACATCAAACGGCTGGTCCTGTGTCCCAGCTTGATGTATGATTCCTGATTAAGGGTAAATTTACACTTTATACCCCGGATACTTTCTTGTATTTGCTACATTCACTTACATTTATAAATATTTAATCCCTTCTCTTTTACTTTTCATATAGAACGATGGCTGGTAGCAGCACTATTTTATGATTATATATATTTTTATCTATGCTGGAAAAGCTCTTATCCTTGACCTCACCGTCAACCCACAGGTACTTTTCCTTGTGTACTTTTCACATACTACTTCACTATCCTTGCACCTCTTCCATCCTTTCTATTTCACCTTTTTTGCCAGTACCCTAAAAACCTACAATGAATACAGAGAATGGATGTATGGAGAACAAATACATGATAATATACATATGTGTGTGTATATATATATATACATATATGTATATATATATATACATTTTTCTATAGGTCCACATGATGCCTTGATGATCTTGTTGGAATTCACCACGGTGCATAATATCCAATACTCGATTGTGATATGCGGTCTATCCTGCATTGACTACAGAGTCATCTGTCATGTAAATATATCTACAATATCTCTCTCTCTCACTGTTGTATGTTCTGTTTTGTTCTATATTTCAAATGTTCTTGATTATGTTGCTGGCAGCACAAATAACGTGTAACCATGTATTATTACAGATAACTAATGTTATACATCTCTGTACGAAAATCTTCAAAAACTTTGCCCTGAAGAAGCCTCACGGCGAAACGCGCGTCGGCGACTTTGGTTTTTGTATATCTGGTGGTTTATTCATGTATCAATTCTATTTCTATGTATATGTACAATTGTTCCATTTTTTATGAATTATATTAAAACTATATTTTTACATTACTTCTCTGGCCTCGACAGTCCGACCTTCAATACCCCTCCACAGTTATTGTTTTTACATAATTTTTGATTCTTTACACGGATGTGGCCTATGTGAGTGCAGTTCCCTTGTTTTTCTCACCCCCCTACTACTCCCCTTTCCATCCCGTCCCTCCCCCTATCATTCTTGATTTATATTTATACACTATAAATGGTACAGATGCACCATTTTACAAGCAAATGAAAGGGGGCCCCCAGGCACTATATTTAAAGGAATTTTTAATTTTGATTGTTTCACTTTAAGCATCATTAAAAACCATCTTTTCCCTAAACGTCTTTCAGGACAGCACCAGAGAGAGTGGCTCCTCTCACTTCCTCAGAGGAAATGCCACTTCCAACAAACTTAAAAGGGGGCTTCTCCCCACAGCTTGTCAGTTTTTGTTTCCTTCGGCAAGGGAACACCTAGTGGGGAGTCGGGTACTCTTAGGCTGTCCTGAGAGGCCACACTCCCTGCTCCACCATTACCTCTTCTATTTTTATTTATTTTTTCCCCAGAGAGTCCGTTGGTCCCATACCATGTCCAGGGGTGGCTAATGGTTGGGCTCCTTCTCCTTCTGTGCTCAGGGAGAGCCTGTGGTGCGCCTAGACAGCGGCAATAACTATAGCAGGCAGTTTTTTTTCTCCTGCCTGCTTGATGTACCAAACGCCGCCATCTTTTGACTGGCAGAGTATAGACTCGGCCGGCTGAAAGTGAGGTATCCAGCAAGGAGTGGCGCTTGGGAGCAGGCATGTGGCATCACTATCCTGTAAACCGCACAGAGGGAGGATCGAATCTGGTGCATATTTCCAGTTCTGAAACCAGGGTTCTAAGCCATGTGAGGATGCTGCAGCACCACTGTGGAGACAGTGGCAGCGGTGAGTGGGACAGGCACATGCACCAGCAAGGCCCAGATAAGGGGTGGGGGTTTTGTATTACTCTCTATACTGTGGGGTCTCCATTTGTTTTAGTTTTTTTTCCCCCAGTTGGCTGTCTGGGGACATGGGAGTTCTTGGTTATTCTTCCTGTGCACCTGCAGTGAGCCTTTTGAGATGTTAGGTTGACTCACTGGAATGTTTTTTTTTTGTGTGTGTGTATTTTTATTGTTTTGGCAGGCTAAGAGCTCTGATCCAGCGGTCGAAAAAGTAGTGTCCTTCATGTAAGGTAAAGTTACATGAGGGGTGGAAGAAGACTTTGTCAAATATGCATTGACTCCCTGGTTAAGGAAGAAGCTTCTTCTGCATGCAGGGATTTGAATGCATCAGTTAAAGAGCTGGATGCTGCCATTCAATCTTTTCACGCAGGTAGTCAGCCATCTACCTCAGGATCCTCTCAGAGCTCAGTTATCCTGGCGGTGGAGGCCAAGGTAGGTTATCCTACCCAAGAGGGGCATTCCTCCTCTCATACCAAAGAGGATTCAGAGAAGTGGACGAGGAAGGGGCAGAAGATGCACCCTCAGAATACAAACTGTCTTTGGAAAAAGTAGATGGTCTGCTAAAGGCAGTTTATGCCACATTGGGTTTAGGCAAAGAGGAAAAAAGTCACTTTTCCAGTACATTCAGTAATCCCTGAGGCCTTTAAAAGAATGGGCAGAACTAGAGAATCTTTCTCCCCCCAGCCCCCCCCCCTTCAAGTGCACATAAAAAGCACTTTTAATGAAGATTCAGAGGCACTTTGGAATAAGGTTCCTAAACTCGATGCAGCCTTTTCCCCAGTATCCAGATCTACCAATCTGGCATTTGATGGCATGGGAATACTGAAAGAGCCCATGGATAAAAGGATGGATCAACAACTTATTAGGGCTTGGCAATCCAACATGGGCAATCTCAATCCAGCCATGGCTACTACTTGCATATCTAGAAATATGGAGTACAGGGTAAAACGGCTAAAGGCCCATATTATAGCAGATTCACACAAACTAGAGATCCTTGATTCTTTCTCAATCCTGTCAGCGGCTGTAGCCTACATTGCAGATGTGTCTGCAGAATCGATAAGGATGACCGCAAAATCTTCAGCTTTATCTAACTCGGCCAGGAGAGCTCTGTGGTTGAAGACCTGGTCGGAGATGCGGCATCCAAAAGTAAACTGTGTGGTATTTAGTTTGTGAGAGATCTTTTATTCGGTCCTGGTTTAGATTTGGTTCTAGATGGAACAGCTGACCAAAAGAAATCTTTCCCCCATTAAAGAGGAAGTAAAACCTCATGGGTTTTACTTCCTCTTTAGCCCGCTGCTGCAGCCTGCAAATGACAAGCATAATCTAGTATGCATCGCATACTAGCCCATTATGTGTCGCTTACCTGCAAAAGAATGCAGTGATGTCCCCACAGTAGGCAACGTCTTATCTTCTGGCTCCTCTTCCTTCTGGGCTGCTGACTCCAGCGCTGTGATTCACCAGAGCCGCGTGACGTCACTCCCATGCATGTGCACAGGAGCTGCAATTCATGTCACGGGCTGGGGAAGAAAAAGCACTTGGTTTTGTTTCGTCCCCGCTCATGCGCAGTGAAGATTTTTGGCGTACCAAAAGTGAAAAATCTCCTTAACGGCGCATGTTTGGGAGATATTTCCACTACCTATAGGTAAGCCTAGAAAAAAGGCTTACCTATAAGTAGAAGTCCAACAAGTGGGTTTACAACCACTTTAAGGGGGGAAAAAAACAGTCCTATACAGTATATTTTGCATGGACTACCTCTTTTACAGTCAGGAATCTGTTGACCAAGGAATGCTTTAAAGGTAATGGCGGAAGCCCTCGCTCCTCTCTGTCTTCAGGGAATTGTGGTAGTCCCGTATCTGGACAACCTCTTCAATGCCCCTTCCAGGGAAAAATTGCAAGAAGACCCGGGCAGGGCCCGCAGTCATTTGGGTTAGATCCGTGAACCTTCATAAATCAAACCTTAGTCCGTTTCAACAGGTTCAGTTTATGGGTTACCAAATTCAGAAAAGCAAAGAATCTTCCTTTTGGAAGAGAAAAAAAAACTAGGTAAAAAATAAACCGGCAAGGTATCGGGTGAGAGGTTATGCCAGCCCTGGAAACCTTAACGATGCCAGCCATTCAATGGGGCAAGACTCCATTTCAGGCCACTCTAGAGTTTCTGGGACCACAGTCCAGAAATCTTAGATACAAGTAAAGATTCCCACCAGGGTCAAGAGGACCCTTTGGTGGTGGAGAAATCGGTCACTTTTGTCAAAAGGCTTACTATAGTCTTTCCTGACCGAAAGAGTGACAGCAGATGCCAGCAGGTGGGGATGCAAGCGGTCCATCTCAAAGGCACCCTAAACTAAGTGGCAGAATTTCTGATCAGATGAAAAATTCAGGAAGCAGAATGGAGCTTGAATACAGAAACTTTTTTGTTTGAGCACCAGGATGAAGGGGTGTCCGCAGGTGGACCGGTTTGTGTGATAAAAAAACGCACAGCTCTCCAATTTTCTCTTTACGGAGACAGCAGTTCTCTAGGGATAGATGCCTTGGCACATCCTTCGGAATTTGAGCTGGGTTAGGATTCCCTCCTTTCCAGTCGATTTTGTTGGTAGTAAGGGAAATACAGAAATAAAGTGTGTCTAATTCTGATTACTTCATTCTGGCCAAAAAGAGCCTGGTTCTCCACCATTCTGCAAATGGCAGTCAAACCGTTCTGGCAGCTTCCTCGCAAACAGAATTTACTACAAGGCCCCCGTATGCTACCTGAATGTAGCCAGGCTAAGCATCACCGCCTGGTATCTGAGGAGCAGCTAAAGGATTGTCAGAACCGCTAGTAACCACTTTACTTTTCTAGTAGCAATAAAGTAACTAGAGCTATTAACGCTAAAGTTTGGAGACTATACAATACTTGGCGTCGGTCGACAAATCAAACCTTGGAAGATACTGTGTCAGTTTTTTGGAATTCCTTCAAAATGGTGCAGACCAAGGTCTTGCAATTGGCACTCTTAAGGTGGCCGCCCTGGGATTATACCTAGCGAGACCAATTTCTTCAGTATCTTTTGGTCGCAAGATTTTTTTAAGGCACTTGCTAGATCCAGACCAGCTCCTGCCAAGTGTTTTTCATAGATGGGATCTTTCAGTAGCTTTGCAAGCCCTTTCAAAGGAACCTTTTTGAACCGTTGCAATCATTTTAGTGAAGAGATCCAACTCTCAAGACAGTGTTGTTTAGTTGCGCTTACATCCACAAAAAGCTTACTCCCAGATGGGATTGTCCCCCCCCCCCCCCACTGGGAATTGGAGCACACTCTACTAGAGCTCTGACCACTACATTGGCAGAAAAGGCTGGCGCCACCCCTGATCAAGTTTTGTAAGGCCACTACGTGGTCACGTTGACCTAAAGTTTGTCCGTGATTAGAGTATACCTTCTGTCAGCAGGTGATTAGGCATTTGGTAGAAAGGTCCTGCAGGCTGTTTGTTTCTCCCTAGTTGGCAAGTCTCGTTTTATCCTCTCAGATCCTGTCCTGAAAGAAGATAAGGGAAAATTCAAGTTAGACTTACCGTGAACTTGTTTTCCAGGAGTCTTTCAGGACATCAACGACCCACCCTTGTTTGATGCAGTGATTAACCATAATGTGATTGTGTTCCAGCTTGGGCCTGAGGTACTGTGCTACAGCTGAAGAGCTGTGGGGGGAAGCCTCATTTTAAGTTTGGTGGAAGGAGCTACTCTCTCTCATGTGCTGTCCTGAAAGACATACTTCTTTTTTTTGGGCAATAACGTGTATACAAGCCTTCAAAATGGGGACTTTGATTTTTCGAGTTCCGGGTTCCATAGACTTCGATGGGGTGTTCTGGTGTGAACAGAACCAGGGGGTGTTTGGCCCATCTCAAGTGCACACAATAATAGATATGTAAATAAAGACACACATGCATTTACACTCTTAACAGTAGATACATTTACTCAAGAAAATAACAATTTAAAACCTATATTTTAGTAGCTAGGTTTATACGGTAGATTTTAATTTAATTCTTTTTTTTTTTTTTTTAGAAAGTATATTCTATCAAGCAAACCAGAAAAGCCAATCTCTCATCCTTGGGAAAAAGGCAACCAGGTAGTTATATGTGGTAAAAAAAATATCTAGTCATTTAGTTGGCAAATTTATAGCTTTCAGGTGAATGATATTTTTTAGGGTTTCTAAATGTATAAAGTTCATGTTTTGAAAGAAACTCTTATTACTAAATTGATTATATACTTTGTTACTTGAGGGTAATAATTGATTCCTCTGAACGCCATTATTTAAAAATTTGCATCCACAGTACTAGTCATGTCCAAATCTCTGTATCTTTGCTTTTCTTCCAAAGACAGTGGTTGGGATTATATTGTGGCTTTACAATTAAACCATACTGCTATGTGGCCAAAAGACTCTGCTGGTGGGCTAGTTACTAGTTGACTGTAAAAGCTAAACTCCAGGAAGATAACTAAAAACCTATGAATACAGCTCTGTATTCATTAAATAATTAGTGTGTGTGTATATAATATATTTGTGCGTGTGTGTGTGTGTGTATATCTACATACTGTATATATCATTTTAAATCTAACTAATGTGCAAGTAGCAATAAAACTGAGAAAGGAAGAAGCGCCATTAGGTATCAATCAGAACTGAAAGAAGGAGAGAGCAGTTTGCTCAGGTTACCAGATTGTTGCTTCTGTGTCCATTCACAAATAAAGGGGGTGTAGCCTAACTGCAATAGATTAATGCCAGGTCGCTAGCTTGTCTGCACTAGCGACAGGAAGGTGTTTTAGCGGTAAAAATTGCGCCTGTAAAGCACCTGAAAAACGCCTCCAATGTCTCCCCAGTGTGAACGCCCAAGTGCTTTCACACTGGGGTGGTCCGCTTGCAGGACGTTAGAATTAGTCCTGCAAGCAGCATCATTGTATACACCAAATAAAAAAAAAACGTTATTTGGCCACTAGCGGGGTGCGTTTAACCACTAAAACTAGCAGCGCTTTACAGCTAATGCAGCGCGACACCAGTGTGAAAGGTGACTTAGTGCTACATCTTTGTCATTCTCTCCAATTGCTGCCCATAACTAAAAAAATACAGTTGTGTGTGACTAAATTGGACATCCCTGACACTGAAAAATTCAGATTCAAACAAATATCACAATTCCTACACACTTTATGGACGGATAGGCCTCTACCTCCCAAATTTACAGATTATGAGCTCTGGTGCGGGCAGACCATGGGACAAAGGGGAGGAATATCTGTCATCTACTCTTCACTCACCCGCCCGACTGAGAAGTCTTCCTATATGACGGCTTGGGAGGCAGACCTCCAAATAGGGTGGGAGTTGGAGACCTGGCAGGCAGCTTGTTCTGATTCTTATCAGGGCATCTTGAATACTTCCCTGATGGAAGCAAACTTAAAGGTCCTTATGAGGTGGTATATGACTCCCGCCAGGCTTGCGGCCATCTACCCATCATCAGATCCCAGCTGCTTTAGAGGTTGTCAGCTCCTGGGCTCGATGGTGCATGTCTGGTGGGAATGTCCCAGAATCAGACCAATCTGGAAGAGGATTTTTAACCTCATTTGTACAGTCACTGGTTGCTCGGTCCCCAGAACGGCTCCTGTAGCTCTCCTAAATGCTCGGATTCCGGGTATATCCAAGCCCAATCAGAAGCTGATCCGATTTATGCTCCTCGGGGCTAAAATTACCATCGCCAGGGCTTGGAAACAGCCCAGGGTTTCCATTGCAGAAATAAAACGCAAGATTTCGTGGATCATGGTGCAGGAAAAACTGGCCAGCATTCTTTCAAACACGAATCAGAAATTTGAAGCCGTGTGGGGATCATGGGCATCCCACTGTGGTATACCTTTGGCGACTGGGTACACCCCACGCAACCTGCATCCTTCAGTACTAGTTAAGCTCATGTTTCCCTTCCTTTCCCTCTTTCTTACCCCCACTTTTCTCTCTCCTTTTTTTTTACTTCTACTCTTTTAAGACAGTTGTATGACCAGAAGGTAATGTTCTTTGTTCTTCGTCCGGTTATTCATATGGGCAATTTGGTAACACTATAGGCCTATCTTATTTTGTTAGTATGAGCTAGAGGTTCAATGAAGCCAAATTCGAACCCACTAATTTCCCATCAAATAAATTTATAGGAGGAGGCGGATTGGGAGGCGCCTGGCTGGGACACAGATTGATCCCATTAGGGGTGTCCGGGACAGGCAGGTTTCCCCTGAGCGCAAGATCACCATATACACCTCTTTTTCCGCCCCTTCCTCTGTTATTAAGCTCGCTGGATTCCTTTAATCAACCCATAGTTGGGAAATTTGAAATCAATTGAGTCATTGTTACTGTCATTATGCCCGGTTTGTTGAATGTTTTGATGATGTAATTTCAGCCTTTTGTCATAATTTATCTGTATTCTTTATTTGAAAAAATAAAAATCTATTGAAAGAATAAAAAAATACAGTTGTTCCGGCTTGGTCATATATATTACTCCCCCCCCCCCCCTCCCCCCATCCAAATGTAACATTCTGCGCGAGTGAGTGTATAAATTGCAAGGAAGGTTCTTATTTTGTAGTTGGCTTAAAAAAATTGTCACCAATTACTTTTGTAGCACTCTCCTAGTATAGAATAAGCTGCTAAGTAAATGTAGTTTAGTTTCTCTGTAATCAGTGGAGCATTGAATGATTGCTTAGGGCCTGCTCGGTGTTTTACAGGTTGCTGCTCTGTTACTTCCCCATCTGCTAGAGGATTCTAGAAGTATAGTTGGAGGGAGAACAGGGCCTAACTATTTTATGGGGGTTCATGCAAATCCATGGGGAGGTGTGTCCAGGAGGTGGCAAGAGAGCTCATACATAGTCTGAGGCCTGAGCAGCAGGCAAATTTCCTGGGTTCAGTTCTGCGAACGGGGACACCTTTGCAAGGTCTCTACCCCTGGAGAAGCTTTCTGGAAGGATTTGTAATGAAGAAACCAAGGTCCCAGCTAGCCTTGGCTGGGTGGGCCTATTCCCAATCTGAGAACCAGGGTTCAAGTGGGGTCTGGAGAAGCTCACTGAAGGGCGTAAGAAGGAAGTTGGTGGGAAAGCATCCAACTTTCCTATAGTGGTATAAGTCTACATCTCCCTCACTAAGAAGAACCTGGTGGATATCGGCAGGTGGCAACCGATGATCCTGTGGCTAATTGAGAAAGCAACCCTATTGCTGAGGAGTTGGTGACACTCTGTAGCTTTTAAACTCTGGAAGATCTATATCTTCCAATCGGCATTGAGATTGTGTGCGACATTCAGTGTAAGCAGTGTAGCCAGCAGTCTGTGAATTGCAGCTAGAAATTGAGTCCTTAAAGGATCACTAACGGAATTGTTTTTTTTTTTTTTTTTTTAGCTAAATAGCTTCCTTTACCTTACTGCAGTCCTGGTTTCATGTTCTCATTGTTCGTTTTTGCTTTGAAATTGCTGTAATTCTGCTCTGATCTCCACACTTCCTGCTTGTCTGGCTCCTTATGAAAAATCTCATGGCAGCTTTTCACTGTGGTCCAAGCTGTCATTACTGTGTGTCATAAACTCCTCAGAACCAATCAGATTCATTTTAAAAACAAAACACTGCCCTGGATTTGTTTGTTTTTGTTCTGTGTGTCTCTTTACTTCACAGAAACATGAAACCAGTTTAAAAATGAAACTAAACTGCAGGCACATTATATGATTGATTTTTATCTATTTGTAATCCTTTTTTAAAAAGAATCAGTTAACTTTTATGTCTATATAGCCTGTAAACAGTCATTTCAGCTACATTTTTTTTTCCTTTAGTGACCCTTTTAAGTTATCCAGTTTTTGGGATATCCCATGCTCCCTTTCCTTATCCCAGTTCATTGTGCTCAAGAAAAAAGCAAAAAAACAAATGGAAACCCCTAGACTGTTCTTTGGAGCCAGTGGAAGAATGTTGGAAATGCTGTGTGCCTGGGTGTGTGTGCTCTGAGCAAGAAATAGCACCAAAACATCCAGCGGCTCTTTAGGGGTGCACTACACTTTAATTTCTTTGTAAATAATTTGCTAATGAAATGTGAGTTTAGAGAAGTTGGAGTGACCAGGATACCCCTAAATACGTAGTTTTACAGTGTAGAAAATTCCCACATATGTCTAAACTTCTATGGTGACAGAACACAAACTGCTAGAAGTTTCAGTCCTAAAGCAGATGTTTTCTGTAATGAGTAGGGTCTATGGAAAATATGTTGGTTTTCCAGAGGGTGTAGCCCTGTATCCACAGGGTGCCAGCTGGATAGGCTTTCATATCGGACTTATTTCATTCCACTATCTGGAACTGCCACATGCCCCCAAGGGAAGCTTTCGGGGGATGATTCACCAGCAACCTGGCTGACAAATATTTATTGTTGTGCCCAAGCCTAACCTGTCGGCCTACAAACATTTAAAACCTTTTAAAGGGGTTGTAAATGTACAATATTTTTTTTTCCTAAATGGCTTCCTTTACCTTGGTGCAGTCCTCCTTCACTTACCTCATCCTTCCATTTTGCTTTTAAATGTCCTTATTTCTTCTGAGAAATCCTCACTTCATGTTCTTCTGTCTAACTCCACACAGTAATGCAAGGCTTTTTCCCTGGTGTTTTGCCTCCTCCCTTGGACTACAGGAGAGTCAAAACACCCACTAACACACGGCTCCTTTCTCTATCTGCAAAGTAGAGAGTGTCCGGACTCTCCGGTAGTCCAGGGGAGGGGGTGAGCACGACACTCCACACCAGAGAGAGCCTCGCATTACTGTGTGGAGTTAGACAGAAAAACAGGAAGTGAGGATTTCTCAGAAGAAATAAGGACATTTTAAAAGCAAAATCAAAGAATGAGTTAAGTGAAGGAGGACTGCACTAAGGTAAAGGAAGCTATTTAGGAAAAAAATTGTACCTTTACAACCCCTTTTAAGCCCTCGTGCACATGGGTGTAAAAATTGCTGCTGCCAAGGGCATCTGGTGTTTTTTTTTAATTCCTGTGAATGCCATTTAATGTGGCAATGCACATGGGGGCATAAAAAGTCTCCACTGTTTTCAGCATGCAGGTTATCAGACTTTAAACACTCATAAGTGCACATAGGACCAGAATAAATGAATATTCTGGACAGTAGAATACATTTACACTGAAAGCAATATATGTGTGTGTGTGTGTGTGTGTATATGTGCATAAATACGGCATATAGGCTTTTTTTGGACCGTTTCTGGCAAAAAAAATCTAGCATATTTAGAGCATTACTGTTCGCATGAGGCCTAAAAGCACTTACATTATTGGCAGGGCCGGTGCAAGGATTTTTGCCAACTCAGGAGAAGGTGCATTTTAACGAAACCCCCCCCCCCCCCTCCTCGGCGCGCACACACACACCAAACATTATATATGTATATATCTTCCTCTATAGATGGCGTGATTCTGCATTGCGCTGTATAATGTACTATTGCTGGGATTTGTAGTCGTCTATAGCTGGTGGTATTCTCCACTGTTCTGTATAATGATTATACTGCACAATGCAGATTACCACTGACCAGTTATAGAAAAACTACAAATCCCAGCAATAATACAGCACAATGGAGAATACCAGCAGCTATAGAGGAACAACAAATCCCAGCAATACATTATATAAAACGCAATGCAGTTACAGAATGCAGTTACAGAGGACTACAAATCCCAGCAGTGCAGTGTGCCTTTTTTTTTTTTTAACAGGAAACTTTAAAACAGGTCGGGCCCCCTTACCTGTTTCTGGGGGCCTGGGGAACCAGGGGCGGGGCCACTTGCGTCACTCACTGGCGTAGGCGCCACCATCGCGTAGCCAAGGACACACACGCACACACACTGAGACTGAGTGACAGTCAGAGTGACTGTACATCGGAGCTGCGGGGATCGGGGGGGGGGACAGGACTCGTCCTTCAGATGCCGCCGGCAGCCCAGCCACAGTCACACTCGTCTCTACTATCTCGATCGGGCGGGCGAATGGTCAATTTTCCGCCCTGTTCCCTGTCGTGCCATAAGGCAAGTGCCCATGTTGCCTTGCACTAGCGCCGGCCCTGATTATTGGATCTCTCAATGGTGGTCATAAGCCCAAAAGTTCAAATCTAGAAAGAAACCAAAAATCATTAGAAGCTAGGATCAGGATCATGGACAGGGTCCTTTCACATACGTCCACTTATATTGCAGTACGTTAAAGTCTCACCTTTTTGAGCATGTGACACTTTTTTATTTATTCTCCTGAAGCTACATTTCAGGACTTTTCTGTTTTTTTTCAGTTCACTAGTTTTTACGCCTGCAAAGCTTTATTTTTATGTACTCTGTTATATAGTTGTATACAATCATTCCAAAGTTTTTGATCTTGATAAGTGCAGATCTATGTACAGTATTTTGCGGTTGTATATACTGTATGTTCATTTTGCAAAAAAAAATTGTCTACATTCTACAGAGACCTAAAATGGAGCTGTTTAAATTGTAAATAATATGCTTAGAATCTTAATTATACATTCATAGAAATAATCTGACATTTATGCTTTTAATTTGAATCTGTTATGCATTCTGCTGAGAAGAAAATTGACAAATGGAAGTCCTAGCAAATTCTGATTCTTTACGTTTTTGTTTTTTTTCTGTCCCAGGCATATCTTGGTTATAATAATGTTGCCACGCTGACCTTTCTTGCTGCCATTGATGGATGGGAACTGAGCAGCACAATGCGGGCTGTAAGTTTTTTTTTTTTTTCTCAAATCTGAAAGCAACTTTTTTTTTTTTTGCTTTATATTACTGGTGCATGTACACACTACACACATTTAATTGCAGCCATCACTGGTATTCTTTTTTGTTTTGTAAATGCCTAGCGATCAGTTTAGCCCACTTGCCACAGATCATGTAACCACTAAAGTGACTCTGTGGCAGGTACAGATGACGTGCAAATTAGGATTTAAAGTTAAAATCTCTATAGGCCGTAAAATGTAAGCAAACAGGATCAAGACTGGCCGGTCTCAATAAGGGGATGATTGTTGAATCCTTTAATACAATCATTAGTTTGCCAGTTAAAAAATGATCAATTCTAGTGTATATACCACAAGCTTTATTATAGCATTGATTGAAAATGATCACAAGGGTGAAAGTAATATTGGCCGTGGCATATTCTCATACACAAAGTACTATTTATAGTAAGAAAAGTTAAAGCAATATTATATACAGTATGTTTTATCTGCACTTGAGTTGGCAAACATTCTTTGAACTTTTTATGTTTGCAATACTCTTTCGGTATGCAAATATACCAGGTTCCTAATTGGAAAAATAAAATAATTTAGGGTGTTCTACTAGAACTAGTTAGTAGGTGTCTGAAAAGTTTAGGATTAAAATTGTATAATTTTATTTAATGCACCACTGCCCTCTAGTGTTTGTTCTTCATACTGTCTCTAAATTAAGAAAAAGGAAACTGATGTTTGATACCCCCACTGATCAGAATTTACCTTCATTGTCTACAAGCTAGAAATGACTATACTATGTAGAAGGGAAATGATTTAGCTAATCGCCCAAATATATATTTTCTAGTGAAAAAAACTAAGTGAGCAAGTGTGTGTTTGTGTATAAAATGCATATGAGCAGGGCTTGTTTTCCTATTAGGCAAAGTAAGCATGTACCCATAGACACCATATGTGTACTGTGTTATAATTAATTGCATTTAAAATGCTATGGGTCTGTTAATTTTATGGGGTTGACCTACTAAAACAAGAGTGCAAAATCTGGTGCAGCTCTGCATAGAAATCGGATTCCAGCTTTTTTGAATAAAGCTTAACTGAACTAGCTGAAGATAAAAGCTGATTGGCTCTCATGCAAAACTGCACCAGATTTTTCACTCTCCATTTCAGTAACTCGATATATGTAGCAGCTTTGATGTGTTCCCTGTAGAGCTCAGGGAAGAAAATGAAGGGCACAATTTTCCCCTTTCGTCTTCCAGGACAGCCTTGAGATGTATGGCTCCTCCCTCCGGGACAGGAAACACATTTACCCAAATTATAAAGGGCAGTCCTCCAAGCCTCCTCCGTTTTTGTGTTTCCTGCCGGACGGGAAGGAGCATATACTGGAACTGTGGGAAGTGGCTCCATGTCTCAGGTTTGTCCTGGAAGAGCCCCCTGGTGACCTACCTCTCTCTGTCAGCACTCCTCTTACAGCGGGGAAGAAAGTGTGCTGCAGTCGCTGCTGCCATTTTCGCTCAGCGAGACTCCAGGTGTCGGCGGAGCTCTGCCCGTTCACCGGTCAGCACCCTGCAAATGTCGCCTGTGTACATGCAACGGACGCCAGACCAGCCGTACGATCAGAATTTCTGGGTGTGTGACGCGGCGGGGCAGAGTTTTTGCGTTCCACAGACGGAGAGTGATGCAACTCCCGGCGGAACCGCGTCATCAGGGGGCGCCGAGAAGCTTTGTTCCGGTTTCCGGGCGCGGCAGTGACTGTCAGGGACTCGGAGCTGGTGTACTAAACACTCAGGGAAACTGAGTAAGACGCCAAGAACGATGGACGCTGCAGAGGCACACACAGATCCTAGTTCAGCAGGCTCCGGTGCCTCTCGGGTAAGCTGGGTGAGGCAGACCTAGTCTTACTCTGGGGGTTTTTCTAGGGTACTTTAGGCCCAAAATACCCTAACAATACAAACTATTTGGTGTTGGGTAAAGGCACTATCTAGGCAGCCATGCACAGTGGTGGTAGGCTAGGGCTGTGGAGTAACTGGGTTATCTTTTCTGTTTGTTTGATACAGGTTAAGACCCATGACAGAACTCACACAGCCGCCTAGAAAGAAGTGTGCCATTTGTGGGAAGAAATTAGGCTCCAGTTGGGATAAGCCGCTATGCCCAGAGTGTGTCAGCAGTTTAGTGAAGGAAGATTCAGTGACTGCTTGTCGCCAAATGTTGTCATCTGTGTTAGATGAGATTGCATCCACTTTTCAGTCATTTAGAGGACTAATGGATAGGATGCAGGGTCTGTCTTCTTCCTTACCTAGTGCATACAGTATGCCTTCCCTATTTCAAACTCAGGAAGAGGAAGAAGATGGGGAACGGACTCCAAGGTCCGTCGCATCCTCTCAGGCAGGATCAGCATCAGATTCTAAAGGAGAAGGGGATTCCTCCAGAGTTTCCAGATATAAGTTCTCTTTGGACGATGTGGGGGATGTTCTAAAAGCTATCTATGATACGCTTGAGATCCATGAGGAACAGGTCCAGCTTTCAAAACACGACCTAATGTACCAGGGGTCTAGTGCATGTAATACCAGGGTTTTTCCCGTTCATAAGTCTTTGTTTGATGCGATTCTGTGGGAATGGGAACAACCTGAAAGAAGACCATTCTTTTCGGGGAGCCTCAAGCGTAGATTCCCATTTGAATCAGATGCGTCTCACCCTTGGAACAAGGTTCCTAAGTTTGATGCCCCCTTGGTCAAAGTCTCAAAGACAGATTTGGCCTTCGATGATCTGGGATCTCTTAGGGATCTAATGGATAAGAGAGGGGACCTATTGTTAAAGAGAGCTTGGGATTCCTCTTCCATAAGTTGGAACCTGCTCTCGCTGCGACTTGTGTGGCCAGGAATTTGGAGTGTTGGCTCACCCAATTACAGGCACACATCTCGGCCGGTACTCCTAGACAGGAGCTTTTGAAGTCATTTCCGATTTTGTTCAAAGTGGTAGGATTTCTGGCAGATGCTTCGGAAGAATCCGTTAAGGTTAGCAGTCCTATTGACCCATGATGAATTGGTTTTCGTAAGAGTTCCTCGAGACCTGAAAATTATTTATGGGGTTCCTCTAGGATTAAAAGGTTGAGAAAGGCTGCTATGGACAAAGTACAGGTGGCTGGAACCAGCAGAAAGAGGGTCAGCCCAAGAAGCATTGGGCAAGTCACAAGGGATGTGGAAGGGGAGGAATCTTATTCAATCCTCCACAAGCCACCCCAAAAACTCAATGACGCTTTCGTCCCAGTGGGAGGAAGACTAGGGCAGTTTCTCCCACAATGGACCGCGTCAACTTCAAGCCCGTTCATATTGGATATAATAAGGAACGGGTACAAGTTGGAGTTCGAATCAACGCACCCTTTACATTTCCTGGTCACGCAGCTTCCCAGGGACAGAGAGAAAGCATAGGCCCTATGTCTGTCACTTTGGGAATTGGTGGATCAGAGAGTTCTGATTCAGGTACCCCAAAAGTAACAGGGACAGGGAATGTACTCCCATGTCTTTGTGGTAAAGAAACCGTCAGGGAAGTTCAGGTTGATCCTGAATCTTCGGCCCTTGAACAAGTTTGTGAAATACAAAAGATTCAGGATGGAGTCGATCTTTACAGTCTCGAGGTTCCTGTTCCCAGGGTATCACATGGCTACTCTAGATCTCAGGGATGCTTATTTACACATCCCTATTCACCCAGAATTCCAGAAATTCCTCAGGGTGGCAGTGAGGGTAAATTCGGAGATTTGGCACTTCCAATTCCGAGCCCTTCCCTTTGGTCTGTCTTCATCACCAAGAATCTTTACGAAGGTTCTGGCAGAAGCTCTAGCCCCGTTAAGAATCAGGGCTATTACAGTAATTCCATATTTGGACGACCTCCTGTTCGTGGCCAAATCAGTTCAGCAACTGGAAAAAGGATTTAAGGGAAGCACAGAGCTTTCTCCACTCGGATAGATAATCAACATGGACAAGTCACAGCTGTCCCCATCCCAGGAAGTCCAGTACCTAGGATACAAGGTCTCTTCAGTAGAGAGGAAAATCTTTCCCCGAAGAAAAGATTGCAAAAGTGGATCAAGCAGTAGCCCAGGTCCAACCAGGTAGCCTCGGTCGGAGAAGTATTAAAGGTGCTGGGACTGATGACAGCATGTTTTTCCCAGCGGTATCCTGGGCGAGGTTCCATCAATGTCCTCTACAGGGTCTTATGCTCCGTTACTGGCGCGACCGAAGACCAGATCTAGAGTTTCAGATACCAGTATCATCCAGGGTCAAGAGGACTCTGTGGTGGTGGCGAGCTTGCCACAACCTGGACAGGGGTCTAGACTGGACCCTACCTGTGGACATGGTGGTGACTACAGACGCCAGTGCCTGGGGGTGGGAAGCCCATCTGGAGGAAGCCATGGCCTCCAGTGGAGGCAAGTCGCTCCTCAAATCAGAGCTCTTAGCAATTCTGAGGCCGATGGACGTTCCAAGGAAGGTTAGCAGGATGGCACCTGCAGGTTCGCACAGACAACGCGGCAGCAGTCGCGTACCTGAACAAGCAGGGAGGGACAAGAAGACCTGCTCTACATAACAAAACCAACAAAATCCTATCCTGGGCGGAGGCGAACTTGTCCTCGCTGATGGCTCTCCATCTAAAGGGCACTCAAAACTCACTGGCAGATTACCTGAGTCGCCAATAGGTGAGACAGAATGAGTGGGCTCTCAACGAAGAGGTGTTCCCACAGTGCAAGAATGGGGTCAACCAGAGGTGGATCGGAGGGAGGAGTCTAGGATGGCGCAGATCTCACATCGGGGCGGCTAGAGATGAGCTCCGGCTCTAACGGGTCCCGCAGCGCTGTGATGGCTGAACGTTCTATCAAGCTCCGGCCGGTACCTTCTCTCTCCTGCTAAAGGCATCCCTCCCCCATCCCCTTCCGCAGAAGCAAAATCGTGAGCCAGGGACCCCCCCGAGCGCCTACCGTTTGCTGGGCGTCCTTCCTGAACGGCTTTGGCTCTGCTCACGGGGCGTCTCTGACAGCGGCAGCGGCAGTCCTTTCTCTGGGACGCGGAAGATTTGGAGGAGGTGCTGGAGCTTGCTGGTGGCGGCGGCTGGTCCGGCTCTCAGACGCATGAGCGTGACGCGGGATTGTTCGCTGCAGGTCACACCGCAAAGTTGCGGGGGGGTTTACCTGGGGTGACGGGGAACTCCGGGGCTCTCCCCCGTGTAAAAACCTCTCCCGAGTAGGAGAGAGGAACGTGGTGGTGGTGACAGCCAGTGACAGGAGACATCGACGGCCCGACGGACCTGAAGTCAAAGCAGACGGCAGCAACAGCAACAAAAATGTAAGTTAAAAGCAAGCTGGATACTGGTCTGGGACTGTGTTGGAGGGCTCTAAAGACAGATACTGCAGCAGCAGCAGCAACTGTAAGTAAATTTCAGTTATCGCCAAAATGCTGTACTTTGTAAAGCCTGCACCCCAGGAACAGAAGCTGGCGTGAGCAAAAAGTAAAACTGGCTGCAGCTTGGTGGGGCCACTGTTTCCTTAATACATTTTTTTTTTCCTCCACTTGGGGGACCCCCAGTGGTGTATACTGAGCCAGCTGGATATACCATCAAATCTGGGGGAGAGAGAGAGGGAAAGAAATGAGAAAAAACATATTGAATAATCAACTAAATACAACTAAACACAACTAAATATAAGCGAAAACCCGGAGCTATTGCTTATCGCCTAGAAGGGAAGCACTGACACAGCTACTAGAGGATCCCGCAGACTACCGTAAAAAAAAGTCTTATTTTTTTCTTCTCTGGGGGCCAGCGGAGTGAAGAAGAGTAGGTCAGAGGTGAAAGACATTTTTTCCCTTTCGCTATTAAAACTGCAAAAACCGCAAAACAGGGACTAAGGGTATGGTGATGTTTTAAAGCTGTGGGGATAAAAAAAAAGGTGAGGGAGAAAAAACAGACTGAGATAATAATTATACCCCACTTAGATATCCTTATATCTATACCTTATAAGTCTCTGAACTCTAAGGCCTCGTACACACGATCAAATCTGTCCGCTGGAAACGGTCCGCTGGACCGTTTCAGCAGACGGATTCGATCGTCTGTACGGCCGAGCCGACGGATTTGGCCACCCGACAGATTTCAAAGCATGCTTTGAAATCTATCGGGTGGGAATCCGTCCGCCCGACATGTCTGCTGGTTAGTACACTTACCAGCAGACATGTCGTCCCGCACCGCCGCCGAATGGATTCGGCGCATGCGCGGAAGTGTTTTACTTCCTGGTGCGGTGACGTGGCGGCGTCAACGTCACCGACACGTCAGCGCGCCGTCTGCTGGCGGGGATTTTGGTTTGCTCGTGTGTACACGCGAGCAAACCAAAATCCCAGCAGACAGATTTGTTCAAATCTGTCGGACGGACAGATTTGAACAAATCTGTCTGCTCGTGTGTACGAGGCCTAAGAGTTAAAACTACAGACCAATATAGCAATCCTCAAACAAAATTAAACCTAGCCCACAGCAATGAGTACCAGGGCTAAGGGGGCAAGGGGGGGCAGCCCCTACCCCCCACCTGAGCCAAAGCCCAGGGCCAATGAACACATATGTAACCCATGAGCTGAATGGGGACAAACTTACAACAGACAAGCAGCAGGCGCTAAAAAACCCCAGGCTGAGAAGGAGAGGGAGAAGAAAAAAGAAAAGATGAAATTGACCTCAAATAATCGAAATGGCTTAGCTAACCTAGACACCTTATCAGAGACTGCGATAGACAACGAAACAGACCCGACACACGATCACAGAGATCGAGGAACAACCAGGATCGGCCCTGCCAACAAAAGTGGAAATGCAGGGAATGTTTGCGGCTCTAGAAAAAACGTTAACAGCACAAATGGAGAGAATGGAGAGAAATATGGGATTTATGTTGGAAAGACTTGAAGTAGAAAAAAAACCAGACCATAACTTTAACATCATCAGAAAATTAGAGGAAGAAATTAAAGTAATAAAAAAAGAACAGAGAACAAGCGTATAAAGCAGAAGATCAGGAAAACAGAGACGGAAGGAAAAATATTAGAATACGCGGCGTCCCAGATTCTTCACAGTCGGAAAATCTTCCTGAAATTATACGAAAAATCTGCAACCCCTTGCTGGAAAGAGAAATAACTTCTCCATTAAGAATAGAACGAGCCCATCGGGTCAGGAGGCCAAGAGAAATCCCCCAAGAGAGTCCCAGAGACATTATAATAAGATTCGAAAGTTGGGAAGAAAAAAATCAATTATGGAAAAATTTGAGAGGGAAGTCCCCAATCAAATTTGAAGACCATAACATACAAATATACCAGGATCTATCCCAAGAGACGCTCAGAAGAAGAAGAAATCTGAAACCATTATTACGGGAGCTGCAAGAACAAGAAATACAATATAATTGGGGATTTCCGGCAAGCCTGATTGGGAAAAAGAATGGGGCTACGGCAAAATTAAGATTCTTGGATGAAATCCCAGAGTTTTGCCAAAAACGTAAAATACCAATACCAAGCAGCTATAGAGGAGAAAGCGGGAAACTAGGAGGGGGGAGGGTGGAGAGAGGTGGGAAGGGGGAGCAACTGTTTAAAGATAATTAGATACAGCGCAGCAGGGAGATCGGGGAGCCGGAGCCCAAGACCGCCCCGATGATACCCCTCAGGGAACAGGGGTAAGGAGGTAGCGTCGATTTATACTCTGCCTTAAGTCCGGGGCACTTATGCACAAGGGGGTGCAAGAGGGAATGCTCCTTAAGTCGACCTTAGGGTCAAGGATCCATCAAGGGAAAGGTGGGAGGGGAGGGATGAATAGGGAGGAAGGGAGGTGGGGGAGGGGGGTGGGAGGGGGTTTAGGGGGGAGGAAGGGGAGGCGATCGAGAGGAAGGGTTATATATATATATATATATATATATATATATATATATTTTTTATTATTATTTATTTATTTATTTTTTATTTATTTTTATAGATGGTTAACGTAAACTTTATTTCCTACAATGTAAGAGGCTTATGTTCTCCGGGGAAAAGGCACATGATTCTAAAAGAGCCCGAAGGACTCTCTGCAGACATAGTTTTTTTTCAGGAGACACACTTAACAGTGGCCTCTGGAGCTAGGCTGTACTCGCGGGCGGTCCCAATATGGTACTATGGCGACTCCCCCCCAGAAAAGATCCAAGGGGGTCGCCATAGGGATAGGGAAAAATGTCAGCTTTAAGGTTGAAGATGGGAGAGTAGATCCAGATGGCCGATATTTGTTCCTTAGAGGGGTTTTACAAGGTAAACAGTACACGCTGGCCAACGTTTTATTGCCCTAATAAACATCCCCAGAGATATCTGAAGAAGATCCTAAATATGTTAACGGACTTTAAACAGGGCAACGTAGTCTTGGCTGGGGACTTCAATTTCACCTTAGATCAGCATTTAGATAGAAATTCGAAGGTACCCATAGGGAACACCAAGCAACAGCAAATAGTGAAAAAAAGTTTTTTAAGAATTAATTAATAGATCCCTGGAGAATTGCTAACCCTAATAAGACTACACATTCTACTCCTCAATGCACAACATGTACTCAAGATTAGATTACATAATGGTTGACCATGAAATACTGGAGTATATAAATAACACTGCGATAGGGGTGATATCAATCTCTGATCACGCCCGAGTTTCGGTGAGAATACATTTTCCAGAAATTGAAGAGAAAAAGGGGATATGGAATCTAAATGAGGATCTAATAGATGATATAGAAGTAGGTAACAAAGTAAGCTCAGAAATAGAGGAATACTTCTCAGTTAACAATACACCGGACGTGAGCACAGCCACCATATGGGAAGCCCATAAGGCAAGTATCAGAGGAAAATTTATTTCCCTAGGGGCTGGTAAAAAAAAGGAAAAAGAGGCGAATAGAAAAAGGATAATTGCAGAATTACAAGAATTAGAAGTCAAACATAAAAACCAAAAAGAAAATAAAGTATACCAGGAAATTATAATAAAGAGGGCCCAACTAAGAGACCTAATGGAAATAGAAACCAGAAAAATACTTAAAAACGTATCCAAGGAAAGATATTTATGGGGCAATAAACCCGGGAAGTATTTGGCTAGGATCGTAAGAAATAAAAGTAAGGAAAAAAGAAATAAAAACTATATTGAAAAAATTAAAAACCAGGAAGGCCAGATGAAATATAAGACGTCCGAGATTGCTGCAGCTTTTCGAACGTTCTATAGTACACTGTACACCATTAGAAAGGGAGAAACACAAGAGGAGAGGGTAATCAGGGAAACTAAAATAAGAGAATATTTAAAAGAAGCAAAACTACCAGAGTTAATGAAAGAGACAGTGGAACTACTGGAAGATCCAATAACGCAAAGGGAAATAAGCCAAGCGATTCAAGAAACACCCAGAGGAAAAAGCCCAGGCCCAGACGGATTGCCTATAAAATATTACAAAAAATTTAACGAACTTTTGGTCCCAGAGATGTGTACATATTTCAACAAATTAGGTGAAAGTGAAGAAATTAGGAAAGAATCACTCCTTGCCAATATCTCAATTATCGCTAAAACAGGAAAGGATAACACCCTTTGCTCTAATTATCGTCCATATATGATATATGAAATGGGTGGGAAACCTGTACAGGTCCCCGACGGCAAGAGTGAAGGTCAATGGGAGCGTATCGTCGGCGTTAGAAATGACCAACGGAACAAGACAGGGCTGCCCGCTCTCGCCCCTCCTGTATGTAATGGCTCTGGAGCCATTGTTGAACATAAGTAACAATATGGATATAGGAGGGGTGAGGGTAGGAGGGGAGGAACATAAGGTGGCAGCATATGCCGACGATGTACTCCTATATGTGACCAAGCCTAGAATATCAATACCAAATATATTGGAGGAGATTAGAAGATATGGGATGCTTTCCAATTTTAAAATAAACCCCGTAAAAACAGTAATAATGAACTTAGGAATAGATTCACAGGAAGAAATAGACCTACAAAGAGCCTTCCCCTTTACTTGGGGAAAAAAGGGCACTTACTTACCTAGGAATAAAAATTACCCCCAAGGTCGATGCACTCTGAGGCAAATTATATCCCCCTAGTCAATGAAATAAAACAAGATTTAAAAAATCTAGCTAAAAGACAGATTTCCTGGATAGGGAGGATAAATGCGTTTAACCACTTCCTTACTGGGCATGTAAACCCCCTTCCTGACCAGGTGAAATTTCAGCTTGCGGCACTGCGTCGCTTTAACTGACAATTGCGCGGTCGTGCGATATGGCTCCCAAACAAAATTGGCGTTCTTTTTTCCCCACAAATAGAGCTTTCTTTTGGTGGTATTTGGTCACCTCTGCGATTTTTATTTTTTGCGCTATAAACAAAAAAGACGACAATTTTGAAAAAAAATACAATATTTTTTACTTGTTGCTATAAAAAAATAGCCCAATTTAAAAAAAAAATTCAGTTTAGGCCGATACGTATTCTTCTACATATTTTTGGTTAAAAAAAAAAAAATCGCATTAAGCGACTGGTTTGCGCAAAAGTTATAGCGCCTACAAAATAAGGGACAGAATTGTTATTTTTTATTATTTTTTTTTACTAGTAATGGCGGCGATCTGCGATTTTTTATTGCGACTGCGACATCGTGGCGGACACATCGGACACTTTTGACACATTTTTGGCACCATTCACATTTATACTGCAATCAGTGCTATAAATATGCACTAATTACTGTATAAATGTGACTGGCAGGGAAGGGGTTAACACTAGGGGGTGAGGAAGGGGTTAATGTGTTTCCTGCATTGTGTTCTAACTGTGGGGGAGGGGGGGTGACCGATCTGTGTCCCTATGTACTAGGAACACAGATCGGTCTGCTCTCTCTATGACAGGACGCTGTCATTGTGAGAGCCGGCAATGAGAGATGATCTCATATGTTTACATATGAGATCATCTCTCATTCGCTGCACAGATCGCATCGCAAACGGCCACTCTGATTGGCCGTTCGCGGCGATCTGTGATTGGCTGTGTCCACGGGACACGGCCAGTACACAAGTTCCCCGCTGCGCGCTCTGGAGCGTGCGCTGGGAACGAGGAAAGGGGCTGCCGTGAAAACACGGCAGCCCGGAGATTTATCACCACCCTGCGGTCGCATATAGTCGTACGGCCGTAGGGAAGTGGTTAAAGTGATGGTTTTACCAAAGATAATATACAAATTCCAAATGGTCCCAATCAATATCTCACAAAAAAATTTTAAATTAATAAAATTTATAATTTCAAAATATATATGGCAGGGCAAAAAACCCAGAATAAGTTACTCAACCCTTATTCGGGGAAAAAAAAGGGGAGGACTAGCCCTGCCCGATATAAAAAGATACCATCAAGCCGCAATCCCAGCAAGACTAGTGGAATGGACAAATAGGAACACGTTAAAAAAATGGGCACAGATGGAAAGAAAAATAAGTAAGGCACAATTAAACACAAATATTTGGATTCCACCCAAATTTAGAATAATAAACACAGATATACACAGCATCACAAAACAAGTCTTTAAAACATGGGATTCACTACACGGGATTCACTACACAAACGAGAAAAATGGGAATACAACTCACCATTAATCCCACTAACAGACACTAATTTTTTCACACCAAGACAAGGTTGGGGAAGAAATTAGGTAGTAAAAGAGTAGGAGACATAGTCACACAAGGGAAAATAAGAGAAAGGGAAGAAATACTAACACTAGGAGGTGATCAGATAACAGCCTGGGAATATTTACAATTAAAGCACTTTGTTAGTAGTGTCGAGCAGAATATGCCATATTCGATTTTGCGATATATCTGGAATATATAGTCGAATATTCGAGATATATTCGCTAAATACGAATATTCGTGATATTTTTTGGAAATGAAATGATTGCGAAATTTCGCTATTGCGAATGCGAAATTTCGAGAAATGCGGAATGGAGCACTCTGATTGGCTCAGAATATTCGTGATATTTTATAATACCAAATAATTGCGAAATTTCGAGAAATGCGGAATGGAGCACTCCGATTGGCTCAGAATATTCGTGATATATTACAATACAAAATAATTGCGAATATTTGGCAAATGCGGAAGGAGCACTCGGATTGGCTCAGAATATTCGTGATATATTACAATACAAAATAATTGCGAATATTCGGCAAATGCGGAAGGAGCACTCTGATTGGCTCAGAATATTCGTGATATATTACAATACAAAATAATTGCGAATATTCGGCAAATGCGGAAGGAGCACTCTGATTGGCTCAGAATATTCGTGATATTTTATAATACAAAATAATTGCGCAATTTCGAGAAATGCGGAATGGAGCACTCTGATTGGCTCAGAATATTCTTGATATTTTATCGTAATTTCGCAAAAATGCGAATGATAAATTGATTGCGGAATTTTGACAGTAACACTCTGAAATCGAATATATGTGTTATTTTAGCTAAAAACAATATTGCGAATTTCTCGAAAATAATCGCGCGATATCGCTATTGCCGAATAATCGCATTGCGATTTTTCGGCAATATAAAATGATCGCTGCAGCTACTCGGCCCAAGGTCTCTAATCATACCAGCAATGCTTTTAGACGTCGATGGGGATCTCTAGGATGTGATCTGTTCTAAAAAAAAATTGAAAAAATACGAATATTCGAAATAGCGAATATTCACCGCGAAATTCGGAATATATCGCGAATACTCGAATATGCCATATTCGAGCCGAATATTCGCAATACGAATATTCCTGAGCAACACTATTTGTTGGCACATTACCTGCACCAATAAGAGAGGACACAGCACTGAACCCAATGGAAAAACTCTGTTCCACTGGAAAACCATTACAGCATGGAATTGCGGCAATATATAAGATACTGACAGAATTAGGGACAAAGGGAACACTTCCTGCCATAGAGCAATGGGGGAAAGACTTGGAAAAAAAATAGAAGAATGTCAAATGATAAGAGCAGTGCACAAATACGCAAAATATATCACTACAGTTGAAGCCAACTACAAATGTATGATGCAATGGCATTTGACCCCGGTTAAATTAAACAAAATACATCCAACTTATGCTGGAGGAAGTGCAACCAAGCAGGGACCACACTCCACATCTGGTGGGACTGCCCAAGAGTACAGAAATACTGGGTAGAGGTACTTGAAGCCATAGAGGAAATCACAGGAGAACAGATCCCATTAGATCCCCTAACTTGCCTTTTTCATGGACAAGGGCCAGTAAAAGGGAAGAAGTATGGTTCGACATTGGTCCCAGTTTTGTTAAACGCAGCAAAAGTTTTAATTCCGAAATTCTGGCTGCAACCTCAAAAGCCCCCCATAAAAGAATGGATATACCGGGTCAGCCATGTCTTGGAGATGGAGTATCTGAGAAGGGCTGATTTGGGAGAAGAAGACGACGGCAGAAGCGGAACAATTTGGGACCAATGGAGATCATTTAAAACAACTGAAAAATATGTACAGGCAATAACTGAAATAGAAGCTAAGCCCTCAGAATCAGAGAAAAAAGGAAAAATCAACCGGCCAGATCACAGAGGTAAAAGAATCTAGAAGCAGGGAGAGGGGGGGGGGCAAATCAGAGGGGGGGGGAGAGGTTGGGGGGGAAGAAAAAGAGGATTACTAAACATGGACAGTTTTTTTTTTTTGCTTTTCTTTTTTTTTTTATATATGTAAACCCGGTGAACACCTTTCTCTTGGTACTACTTCTCATCACGCTCCAAAACTACTTCGGGAAGTAAACATCATATATTCTCCTTTATTTTTTCATAACTTTTGTAATGGAAAAAAAAACAAAACCTAGATAAATTAAATAAACGAATGAACGAATAAACGAAAAAAAAAAAAAAAAGGGGAGATACCACAAGTGATGCGAAACCGTAGAGGAATTATGAAAGGCGGTACTAAAATGAATCCCCCTCAAGCCTCTACCATGTCGGTTAAGTCTGATGTGGGAAAAAAAAACCGAGGTGGATCTTTTCACCTCCGAGAAAAACAAGAAGGTAGCCCAGGTCTTTTCGATCCATCCAGGGGATCGGGCCAAGAGAATAGATGCTTTCGCCAGCCCTTGGCAGTTCAGCATCTGCTACGCCTTCCCTCCAGTAAGGATAATTGCGGCAGTCCTTCAAAAATTCCGGATGGAGGAGACGGACTTGATTTTGATCACACCCTTTTGGCAGAAAAGACCCTGGTTCGCCATTTTGAAGAGATTGACCATTTTCCCACCATTTCGTCTGCCCATCAGGAAAGATCTGATCTCTCAGGGTCCCATCCTTCACCCTCAGGTTGACAGGTTGGGCTTGACTGCGTCTTATCTGAGGAACAGCTGTTGATGTCTCAGGGTTTCTCAGAGAGGGTAATAAAGACTCTCCTAGAGTGTAGGAAGCCAGTGACTAGAGCAATCTATTCCAAAGTTTGGAGAAGATTCTGTTCTTGGTTGGGGGAGCAAGGGCTAAATCAGCCAGGGATCCCAGCTATTCTG
Source organism: Rana kukunoris (assembly GCA_029574335.1). Lineage (NCBI taxonomy): Eukaryota > Metazoa > Chordata > Amphibia > Anura > Ranidae > Rana > Rana kukunoris. The sequence goes on along the minus strand of CM056049.1, from coordinate 111,973,527 downwards.
GATTTCTTACAAGCAGGTGTGGATCTGGGGCTCTCCCTGAGTACCTTTAAAAGTACAGGTAGCTGCACTTAGTGTTTTCCTTCAGTGTTCTCTACAGCAGAATCGGTTCATTCAATTTTTTTTCAAGGTCAAGGCCAGTGAGGGTGTCGACCTGTCCTTCTTGGGATCTCTCCTTGGTGCGCAAAGCGCTAACAGGCAGTCCATTTGAACCTCTAGAGATATTCATCTTGAAGCGGGTAACACTTAAAACTGTACTATTGGTTGCGGTCACTTCAGCCAGACGGGTGAGTGACCTGCAGGCTCTTTCTATAAGGGAGACATTTTTGTTGATTTTTGAAGATAGGGTTGTTTTAAAAACAGATCCCAGTTTTCTCCCCAAAATTGCGTCCTTTTCACAGGACGCAGGACATTGTCTTACCGACTTTTTGTTCCACCTCAGATTCAGAGGTAGCATCGCTGAACTTGTTAGATGTCAGAAGATGTCTTTTAATTTACTTAGACGTAACCAGGGGATTCAAAAAGTCTGACTCTCTTTTCGTAAATTTTTCGGGGTTTAGGAAGGGACAGAAAGCGTCTAGATCTTCCATTGCCAGATAGATCAGGATGGCAATTGGGGAAGCCCATGAGTTAGGTCTTCAGGCCCCATTTGTTAAGGCACACTCAACTAGGGCAGTCTCGCGTTCGTGGGCGGAGAGGGCTGGCGCATCACCGGATGAGATTTGCAAGGCGGCAACGTGGTCAAGTTATACTACTTTCGCCAAGCACGATCGCCTGGATTTGATGTCTGAGAGGGATCAGACATTTGGCCGAAGGGTCCTCCAAGCTTTGATTCCACCCTGACAAGTAAGTTTCTTGCTCATCATCTCAAGGCTGTCCTGGAAGACGAAAGGGGAAAACCGGAGTTAGACTTAACGGTAACTCTTTTTCTAAGAGTCTTCCAGGACAGCCTGGTTTCCCACCTGGTGTTTATATTGTTAGCTTGAGTTGGATGTGTGTATTGACGTTGTGTTAGTGTGTTATGTCTTTCAGAGCCTTCAGGAATTCTTGAATAAACTGAGGAGGAGGCCTGGAGGACTGCCCTTTATAATTTGGGTAAATGTGTTTCCAGTCCCGGAGGGAGGAGCCATACATCTCAAGGCTGTCCTGGAAGACTCTTAGAAAAAGAGTTACCGGTAAATCCAACTCCGGTTTTTGGCTTGGTGCACAGGCCAACATTAAAGTAAACCTGTCCTGAAGGAAATAAAGGAACTGCCACTGCAGACAGCTCTTTTTGGAAATACTAGTTGCTGGGCTGTCATACTGCCATTTTGCTTTAGGACCATGAGTCACAGGTGCAGTTGTATTCAGATTTTTTTCTGAAATTCTTACTCTGCATCCTTTTTCCAGGTCTGCGCCCCAACATTTAAGAGCTGGTGGGGGACACAAAGCCAGGCAAGAAAAAAGTCGGCAATGGCATCCAATGTTTTTTTTTTTTTTTTACCTGATGACGGGTGTAAATTTAATAGTGGAATAAGGAACTCAAGGAGGGTGTGCAATGAGAACAAAACTATATGTTGGTACAATGTACTATTACTGTTGTGGTCACTACTGTAACTATTACTTCTCTGTTTCTATTTGCTACTTCTGTTTTTTGTTATTAATATTAAAACTAAAAAGAAAATAAGCCAACAGCCATCTACCTCAATCCTATTGCTCCAGATATATGCAATAATTTCCAGTAATAATGCTGACACATTTCCACCTTGCACACCCATAGTCATGGCTATGACCCCTTCCTGACTGTCTGACTAAGACTGAAATGGTTTCTGTATTATTGTTGAAGTATGTTGCATGTATCTAGAATAATTAAGTCATACGCTGACAAACTGCACTTTAATGTAGTCTAATTTTTATTTCAGTAACAATTTTCAATATTCATGTAGAACTTTTTCAGCCTTGGTCAGAAAATACAACAAAAATTGTCTCTGTGTTAGAAATGTCCAATGCAAAGTAATAACACACTGACCAAGGAATCCCTTAATGAGAATGCTTAATGTGAAACAATCTGGCCAGCACCATACTCCTCGCAGTTCAGTGATCAACGGGAATTTGATGGCTGTGAAAACCAAAAGGGAATACGAGCGCACAGGCTCATGATCGGAGGAAGGAGGCCACACCCTCAAACATGTTGTTCTGACTACAGTGTCCTCCATCAGCTTTACCAGAGCTCTCCCTGGGACAAGTGTTGTAGGTGCCCCACAGCCCTCTCCTGACCGGCTGTTTCTTAAGTCAATGAGCTGCTTACTTGTGGCCCGTCGGCAGCTGCTTGATGAGCCTGTGTCTGTGGCGCATGTGGTCCATCCAGCAGTCTTTTCATTCACTCTGAAGCACAGATGTGTCCTTCGCTAAGGCTCTTTATTGGAGGAACGGTTTGCCACTGTTCACCTTCACTTGTGAGTGTATTGAATTTTTTTTTTTTTTTTTTTTTTTTTATCCAATAAAAGACGTTATTGCACAATGAGCCTGTTTACTCGTATTCTCTTTTTTGTTTTCACAGCCTTAGTCAAAATCATAGCCAAAAGTGTGAAAAAAAAAGACGCCGCTCCAAGCCTCCTGTGCACAACGACTTAACTAAACCTCCATATTGGGTACAAGGCCCTGAAATGAGCACTAATGTCAATGTAAACAAAGCAGAGTGGCACTATGACCACACTGTGCAGTCCTTGCCCTTGGCCATGCACCACTGATACGTTTCAACCAGATTGGGTTTAATCATATAGGTTACCTCTACAATTAAGCCTAATCCAGATGAAACACATTAGAGCAGTGTTTCTCAACTCCAGTCCTCAAGCCCCCCTAACAGGTCATGTTTTCAGGATTTCCCTCAGATGAAAAGGCTGTGGGAAATACTAAGGCAGTGAAACTGATCAAAATCACCTGTGCAAAATAATGGAAATCCTGAAAACCTGACCTGTTGGGGGGCGTGAGGACTGGAATTGAAAAAACACTGCATTAGAGGGACATGACTAAGGGAGGGGACTGTGCAGAAACCATTGGTTTCAGTATAAACTTAAGATTGATTGTCATCGGAGTACTACCCAGGACTTTTTAACATTGGACATTTTTTAAAGCGGTCATCACCATGAAAGTCTGAACTGCGCCTGTAAGATTGTTGGAAATTGTTACATGTATCTGGAGTAAGTTACACTAAAGGAGTTTGCTGGGTGCCAGTTTTATTATTTCCTCTTTGGGTTTCAGCCAGTCAATAGGCTTTTGTTGTGCATCGCGAGGTCTGGTCATGAGTTAGAGCGAATGTTGAATTTACACAGCATACAATAAGGCCCCATTCACACCTTAGTGTTTTTGTGGCTTGAACCTCCAAAATGATCAACAACCAAAATCCCAATGTTTTTAAAAAAAATTGGCTTTTTGACACCGGAGTGTAGTGTCGCTTGAATCTTGTAGCTCTAAAAAGTACATGAGCTTCAAGAGTTTTTGGCGCCAATAGACTTCAGTGGGTTCACCTAAAAATTGTGTCAACGTGTGTAAGAAACATAATCTAAACATTTTATAAACATTACATAAACATTTTATTTAAAGCATTTTATATTTGAATATTTTTTTTAAGTCTCAGGTGCCCACATAAATGCCTGTACAAATGCTACAGAAAATAAAGCCTGAAAAACAACCAAAGACGCTCAGCCCAAGGGTGATTGCAGCCTTAAAAGGGTTGTAAAGGTTTGTTTTTTATTTTCTAAAGAGTCCTTTAAGCTAGTGCATTATTGGTTCACTTATCTTTTCCTTCGATTTCCCTTCTAAATGTTTTTTTTCTTTGTCTGAATTTCTCACTTCCTTTTCCTCCTCAGTAAGCTTTCCACCATCATCCGAGCGGTGGAAAGTCAGCCAGAACAGCTTCCTGAACGGCTTACTGAGGAGGAACAGGAAGTGAGAAATTCAGACAAAGAAAAAAATAAATTTAGAAGGGAAATGGAAGGAAAAGGTAAGTGAACCAACAATGCACTAGCTTAAAGGAACCTATTTAGAAAATAAAAAACAAACCTTTACAACCCCTTTAACCTAGGTTCACACATATGCATCGCGGGAAAGCATATCCGCGGCAGGTGTCAATACAAAGTTAACACCCCAAAAAGATCGCGAATGCAGTGTGGGTTGCTTGCACTGGGTCATATGGTATAAAACGATCAGACTTGAGGCTTTTATTTTTTTATTACATTCTAAAGTCAACACATTTTGGAAATTTCACTCTTGTTTTTTTTTTTCAGGTGAAAGTTTTTACTCATGAAGAAAAAGATATACTATCGATAAAAGTTGAAATGCAAGTAAAGGTACACGCAAGCCAGGCTTATTTGCTGCTGTCCGACCTTGGTCTGCGACCACATTGGGATATGCACTACTTGTAAGCATAACAAACTTTCAGTACCTTTTTACAAGTCTGCATGTATACATTTTTGACATATCACAATATACTACAACCGTATAAGTTTTTTGAAATAAGCAGAACCTTTTTACCAATAAAGAGAAATTCTTGTGCTCCTGTCAAGTGACTTTACTAGGTCGAGATGTCATCAACTTTCTGCAGACAGGAAAGCAGACCCCCCCCTCTCTGTAGCAAGTCACAAGTTGAGAATATGCATTAGGGGCTAATCTGCATCTGATATTTACAGACAAGAATTGCGCAGACACTAGGATTTACAAAACTGCATTGCACTTGAGCCAAAATATCAGTCCAGGAAGTAGATACTGACCCTCGATGAGGACTGAACAAAGATGAAACCCCCTCCTAATAAGAAATGCAGATGAAAAGACCACCTTTTACAGTTCAAATTTAGCTACAGTTTTTATATATATATATATATATATATATATATATATATATATAAAATTGGGAGGACTTAAAATGTCTGTCAAATCTTAACCTTAGTCTGTGACACCCGTGTTTGGTATTTTTAATCAGATTTTGTCCCCTTAACAGCTGTGTCAGGAATGAGGGATGCCGAAGTTATCAGGAATGGAAAGCATGGGCAGCAATAATAAAACCCAGTCAAAGCCCAACCAGTGCTCACTAAAAAAAATTGTTTTTGTCTGTTCCACTTGCAAGAGATTTTCCATAACTTCTTGTCCTGACAGTAAGTGAGGAGAATTCTCCCCAGTAAGGACACAGCACTAAACCCTGTCAGTAGCTCTAAGGCCCCTTTCACACTGGGGCGGTGGGTGTGTCGGCGGTAAAGCCTACGCTAATTTTAGCAACGCTATACCATTTTCGCTGCGCTATTCTGCCGCTAGCGGGAAGCTTTTACCCCCGCACTGGCAGCTGAGACAGTGTTAACCACTGCAAAGTGCCTCTGCAGAGGCGCTTTGCCAGCAGTAGAGCCGCGGTGTCCCATTCATTTCATTGGGCAGGAGCGGTATACACACCGCTCCAAAGATGCTGCTAGCAGGACTTTTTTTACCGTCCTGCTAGCGCTCCGCTCCAGTGTGAAAGCCCTCGGGTGTTTCAGGGCGCTTTGCAGGCGCTATTTTTAGCACTATAGCGCCTGCAAACCGCCCCAGTGTGAAAGGGGTTTAACCCTTCTCTGATCTATCCTATACAGTGCATCTGGAAAGTTTTCAAAGCGTTTCACTTTTTCCACATTTTATGTTACAGCTTTATTCTAAAATGTCTTTTCATAATTTTCCTCAAAATTCTACAAACAATACCCCATAATAACGTGAAAGATGTTTGTTTGAAATGTATGTACATAACAAGTATTCACAGCCTTTGCCATTACACTCAAAATTGATCTCAGGTGCCTTCGGTTTCCACTGATCATCCTTTCTACAACTTGATTGCAGTCCACCTGTGGTAATTTCAGTTGATTGGACATGATTTGGAAAGGCACACACCTGTCTATATAAGGTCCCACAGTTACCAGTGCATGTCAGAGCACAAACCAAGCCAGGACCAGGTCTGTAGACCTCTGAGAGGATTGTTTCAAGGCACAGATCTGGGGAAGGGTACAGATATATTTCTGCAGCATTGAAGGTCCCAATGAGCACAGTGGCCTCCATCATCCATAAATGAAAGCAGTTTGGAACCACCAGGACTCTTCCTAGAGAGGGCCGTCTGGCCAAAAAATTGATGGCTACTCTGATAGAGCTCCAGCATTTCTCTGTGGAGAGAGGAAGTTACTCCTCAGTAAAAGGCACATGACAACCTGCCTGGAGTTTGCCAAAAAGCACTTGAAGGAGTCTCAGACCATGAGAAACAAAATTGAGCTCTTTGGTCTCAGTCATGTCTGGAGGAAATCATGCGGTTGGGATGTTTTTCTGTGACAGAAACTGAGAGACTAGTTGGAATCAAGGGGAAAATGTATGCAGCAATGTACAGAGACATTCTTGATGAAAACCTGCTCCAGAGCTCTTTGCACCTTCGAATGGGTAAAGGGGTCATCTTCCAACAGGTCAACAACCCTAAGCACACAGCCAAGATAACAAAGTAATGGCTACGGGACAACTCTGAATGTCCTTGAGTGGCCCAACCAGAGCCCAGACTTGAATGTGATTGGATATCTCTGGAGAGATCTGAAAATGGCTGTGCACCGACACCAAGAATGGGAGAAACTTCCCAAAAATAGGTGTGCCAAGTTTGTAGCATCATACTCAAAAAAAAAAAATTGAGGCTGTAATTGGTGCCAAATATGCTTCAACAAAGTATTGAGAAAAGGATGTGAATACTTATGAATATGGGATTTGTTTAGTTTTTTTTATTAATAAAGTTGCAAAGATTCCAAACCAACTTTTTTCATGTTGTCATTATGGGGTATTGTTTGTAGAATTTGAGGAAAAAAATGAATTTGAATCAATTTTGGAATAAAGGCTGTAACATAACGATGTGGAAAAAGTGAAGCACTGTAAATACTTTCCGGATGCACTGTACATAAACAAATTTAATCGGTTTGTCCAAAAACATTTTTTAACAGAACTCTGAGAGATGGCTGCAGGTGCCTTCCTATATTTCTGGCATAGTTATCTACTTGCAATAGCTCATAAAATGTGTGCCCTTCCCATCTGCCATGGATGCTCATGTTCAGGATGACTGAGTTGTAGCCAATTAAAACAGCCCTTAATGAATAGTCACTGCTTGTGGCAAGTCATAAAATTTTTAAAGCAATGCAATAAAATATACAAATACAGTGCAAGCCCCTCATTTTTAAAACGGATCATTCTTGAGAAAATGGGGAAACGGTTATCTTAGGTTGAAATTGATCTCTTGGCATTATTGGTCAGAATGTATTGTCCTTCATTTTGGACAATGGATACCCATATATTTTCTCTATCAATTACAGATTCTTTTTTTTTTGGGTTGTCCGAGTCCACCTAAGAGAGACTGTTTTTTACATTGGATCAGCCTTTCTCAACCTTTTTAACACTGCGGAACCCTTAAAATAACTTTTAGATTTTAGGGAACCCCTACTAAGTACTATACTTGCAGCTCATGGTATCTTAGTGTGATGGTGAGTAAGAAGCATTCTTCTTGCTCGCCATTGGTGGTCATTGGGAAGACAAGCTATACAAAAAGATGGCAACCACCTCAATTTATAACTGGCCTTTGTAGTAAGGTGCACATAGAAGGGCAACACACATCACAAACCTACATTTCCAGCACACTTACCGGCTAGCCTCCAAAACAACCAAATTGACCCTGTCTTACCATTCACATTAAAATAAGAGGGTTTTGTTGCACACATTTTGCAAATATATGTGGAAGCCACATTGCGCACATCAAGGCTCCTCTATATACTGTGGTCCTAATTCTATCGTTTTGAGACTTGTAACGTTGGGGGTTGTTAGCTCAAGTGGGATATGCGTTTTTAAGTGATTCATCCCAGTCCGGAACTATCTTTAACCACTTCAGCCCCGAGCCTGTTTTTCAGATTCGGTGCTTACGAGACTAAAACAGTTTTTTTTGCTAGAAAATTATTTAAAACCCCCAAACATTATATATTTTTTTTTTCTAACACCCTAGAGAATAAAATGGTGGTCATTGCAATACTTTTTCTCACACCGTATTTGCGCAGCGGTCTTACAAGCGCACTTTTTTTGGAAAAAATTCACTTTCTTGAATTAAAAAATAAGACAACAATAAATTTGGCCCAATTTTTTTATATATTGTGAAAGATAATGTTACGCCGAGTAAAATGATACCCAACATGTCACGCTTAAAAATTGCGCCCGCTCGTGGCATGGCGTCAAACTTTTACCCTTAAAAATCTCGATAGGCGACGTTTAAAAAATTCTACAGGTTGCATTTTTTGAGATGCAGAGGAGGTCTAGGGCTAGAATTATTGCTCTCGCTCTAACGATCGCGGCGATACCTCACTTGTGTGGTTTGAACACCGTTTTCATATGCGGGCGCTACTCGCGTATGCGTTTGCTTCTGCGCGCGAGCTCGTCGGGACGGGGCACTTTAAAAAAAAATTTTTTTGGTTTTTGTTTTTATTTCTATTTATTTTATAATGTTTAACACTGAAAAAAAATAAAAAATAAATTATCACTTTTATTCCTATTACAAGGAATGTAAACATCCCTTGTAATAGAAAAAAGCATGACAGGTCCTCTTAAATATGAGATCTGGGGTCAAAAAGACCTCAGATCTCATATTCAGGCTTAAATGCAAAAAATAAAATAAAAAAAATAAATAAAAAAAAAGTCAAAATGTAAACAAATTAAATGTCTCTTTAAGAGGCTGGGCGGAAATGACGTTTTGACGTCACTTCCGCCCAGCAGAGGTATGGGGACGGCTGAGGGACATTTTTTCCCTCAGTCGCATCCCCGGACAGCCAGCAACAGGACCCGATCGCCTCCGCCGCTACCGACGGCTACGGTAAGCGGCGGAGAGCGGCGGGAGGGGGGGGGCACCCTCTCCCGCCGCCGGTAACGGCGATCTCGCGGCGAATCCGCCGCGATGACCGCCGTTATCGTTAACAGGACCGCCCCACGAAGAGATGGATATCTCGGTTGTGGCAGCAGCTGCTGCCGTTACCGAGATATCCATCTTCAAAAAAATGACGTCTTTGGACGTGGGGCCGGTCAGAAGTGGTTAAGGGCTTGTGTTAGCCCACTTTTATTAACCACTTAAGGACTGGACCAATATGCTGCTAAATGACCCAAGGGGTTTTTACAATTCGGCACTGCGTCGCTTTAACAGACAATTGCGCGGTCCTGCGATGTGGCTCCCAAACAAAATTTGCGTCCTTTTCTTCCCACAAATAGAGCTTTCTTTTGGTGGTATTTGATCGCCTCTGCGATTTTTTTTTTTTTTGAGCTATATACAAAAATAAAGCAACATTAAAAACAATATTTTTTTACTTTTTGCTATAGGAAAAATCAAACTAAATTTTAGTTAAACATTTAGGCCAAAATGTATTCAGCCACATGTCTTTAGTAAAAAAAAAATCACAATAAAAAAAAAAATAGCTACCTAGCGGGAACAGTGACACTAGTACAGCGATCAGAAAAATGATCGCTTAGTGACACTGGCAATAGGGAATAAAAGGGTTAACTAGGGTGGTGATCAAGGGGTTAATTAGGTTACCCCCGTACCCCCCCTTAACACTAACTGCTTGTCACACTGACACTAAATGCAGTGATCAGTACATATATGATCACTGCATTCAGTGACACTGTGACAGGGGGGTGGGTGATCGCAAGGGGTTAATGTACCTGCGTGTACTGGTGTCAGTGTAGTGTTGTGCAGACTTACTGTGTGATGTGATCTCTCCTCAGCGGCAGTTGAAAATACCGCCGAGAGCAGAGATCACATCACTTCCCTCTGCCTGTATTTACACAGGAGGAGGAAGTGACACACGGGGGAGCGTGCGCATTGGCTGGGAGTGATCCGGAGGGGGCGGACAAAAACTAATAGCCGCCCCCTCGTCCCGGATCGCTCCTGAAGCCACGGGAACCGTCGCATGTACCGGGGGGGTCCCGATCGGACCCCCGACCCGCGTCTAGGCAGGGACATACAGGTACGCCAATGTGCCTGTGCGTGCCATTCTGCCGACGTAAATGTACATGCGGCGGCCTGCAAGTGGTTAAGTGGTTAAAAAGGCAAAAAAATAAAAACCCAAACACAGGTTTCCCACGTAGGGGGTTTTCACTGTCCATACAAAATGATACCTTCAGCCTCCTGGCTTACACAAGCAACAGAAAATACAGAGCCACCTGGCTCTCCTCAGCAGTAGCACCACTGCTCAGGCTCCAGCATGGAGCCCCCCTGACTCCTGTCAGCAACCTTAGACTCGGGTCTCTGGGGTTTCACAGTGCAGCCTGCACTCTCTATCTTCGCTAGCTAATTCAGTGCACACCTGCACTCTCTGAGTTCTCCCTTCCAAGCCTGGACTCCTCGGAGGGTGGAGCCCAGAACCATGGTCAGGTGTCTATACATAGGTCAGCACACACCTGGCCAGTCAGTGTGCTGGTATATCTGAAAATCTGGACCCAGGACTAAGGATTTCATCCCACCTGGATCTCTACGAAATCCCCGAGCTCCAGGTCCCAAAGTGGATTTTATTAAATAATGAGGGAACTGAAACGCCAGTTTCCTCTGTAAACTCCCTGGAGCCCCTCAACCCGTCTGGTTGAGAACCCTGGGTCACCACACCCCTGGGGTACCCCACTACTACAGACTGCAAATTGGAGCACATAGTAGTGGATAAATAAAGGGCAGGTTTCCCTGGAGGGAGCTCACTCCTCAAAGGCACAGGAACACATTGGACACCCAGAAAAGGCACAAATGGCAGCTGAGGGCATCAAATGTGCCCCCACACCAATCGGCGACCAAGCTATACAAAACGATGGCAGGCACTCCACTTTATAACTAGTCTTTGCAGTAAGGTGCATATGGAGAGGCAACGCACATTAAACAAAAATTGACCAGCACACTTTCTAGCTAGCCAGCATTTAAAACACTACCCCCTTACATATGGCTAAAAAGATCACTTACGTCAGTAATTATCAGAGTTGTGGAAATGGCTGATTGCTCAAGGAACCTCTAGCAACCTTCTGAAGGAAGCACCGGGTTTCATGCATACCAGGTTGGGAAAGGTTGATTTTAGAGTAGAAGTATAGTGTATTTTTAGAAAGCACATATTTTAAAATGCTGTCTCCATAAAACAAAAAACAGGATGGCACCCTGTGTGTCTATGCTAGTCAAAGTTTGAGTGACGGCAACGATTCCCCACTTGCAGACCGTCCCACTCAAATGTGTTTTACCCAGTAATCTATGATTAAGCATGCACTGGGTGAAACTTGTTTGGTCTGCAGGCTGGGTCTTTGTTGTTATTTCCGATAAAACATTATTTGACTAGTACAGACTCACAGAATGTGACTTTTTGTAGCTAGGTGAGATAAAGGAGTGGAAGTGGACTTTTTTTGGTCAACACTGACCTGCTCTGCACCTCTTTGTTGGCAAACTTGTGAGCACATGGCATAACGGTGACAGCCTATCTAGAGGATCTACTTGTAAGGGGTCAGTTAGTGGCAAGATTGCATCACGCGGTGCTCAATACAGTAAGATACCTGGAGCATTTAGGATTGATCATAAACCTACATAAAATCCTCTCTACAAGCCCTAAGAAGAGTAGAGTATTTGGGCATGATCATAGACACAGCCCAAAGCAGGGTATTCTTTCCAGAGCCAAAGACCGAATCTCTAAGCGAATTGATCCACAAGGTCAGGGCGAAGAAGGCACCATCAATTTGCCTTTGCATGACGCTATTAGGGAAGATGGTGTCCTCTGTTCCTTGCGCCCAGTTTCATTCGAGGCTACTGAAAGGCAGTATTCTAGCTGCCTGGAAAGGAGAAGCCAAGCTCTGGATTTACCCATGCACCTGTCTTTACAGGTGTGCCAAAGCTTGAGTTGGTGGTTAAAGACCATAAACTTGTGGAAAGGAAGGTCCTTTCTCCCAGTCACCTGGAAGGTGGTGTCTACGGGAAGTATACTTGGCCCTCAGAACCTGGATACACAGGTTACAGGGTCACCCGGTTCAAATTCAATCTGACAATGCTACTGCAGGAGGCACCCGAGTCTGGATGCTCAGAAAAAGGTGAATCGGATTTTCACATGGGCAGAAAAACATGTTCCTTGTCCTTCTGCAATCTTCATTTCAGGGGTAGAAAACTGGTAAGCGGACTATTTAAGTCACCAGCAGCTGTCACCAGGAGAGTGGTCTCTCCACCCACATGTCTTTCAGGCAATATGCCAGAGATGGGGGGGGGACCCCGAATGTAGACCTGTTTGGCTTCCAGGCTCAACAGGAAGTTGGACAACTGTGTCCAGGAGGAGAGATCCGCTGGCCTACGGAACAGATGCTCTGACAATGCCTTGGAATCGGTTTTCACTGATCTATGCATTCCCCCCGATCCCTCTCTTACAGAGATTGCTTGGGATGAAGGAAAAAATCCTGGATCGCCGCACTCCTCGGAAAACGATGTCTTTATTTAAGCATAAGCAAACAAAATTTCAATAGAAAAAAACAGCCAAAATGCATGCAGTCAAAAACGGTGAGTGGACAAGGAGAAAAGGGCTGACATGTTTCACATCATGTGATGCTTACTCGTAGCTAGTGAACAAATGACCAAAATGTGTTTAAATGGAGGAGGGAATGAGGTGAAATGGGGCGTTTCACCAATCGTTTCCAGGTGATCATTAGTCAAAGGAACACTAATATCCCTGATGTATCACACATGTGGTGCTCCTGTATGTGGGGTTGAAAAAGTTTTGTGAATGAAAAATATCTTGTTTCTCAATCTCTTGTTAATAAAAAAACAAAAAAGAGAAAGGGAAAAAAAGAAAGGAAAAACCCCATGTGTGAGACACATATATATCATAACCAGTGTAAAAAACGAACAAATAGAACAAACCAAATGATAATATGATAGTGTGACGTTATGAAAGAGTTGTAAAATAGACATATGTGGCTATAGAATAAAATAGGCAATAGATAAAGAATGTGAAAATCCTGAAGACTGCAGCCTTTAGTATGTCTAAGAACAAGCAAGATTTATATGTATAAAAATATGATGTTTTGATTAAAATGGTATATATGTAGTTATGATACCATGCACTATATCACTGGGGTTTTCTGGTTTGTATGTCGTTATTGGACATAAATAATCCTTGTAATGTTTACATAAAAAGAAAAAGGGAAAAAGGGGAGCAATATGTATGCTCCGAAGAAACCTCTTTTTTCCTTTAGAAAAATGACATAATGGACATAATGAACGAAAACCAAACCTGAAATGACCCAGTGGTATGTGTCAAGTGCAGAACCTCTTTTACAGAGATTGCTGGCCAGGATCAAGGAGGAGGGAATACCAGTACTCCTAGTGGCCCCAAATTGGCCTAGGAGGTCTTGGTACGCCGAGATCATAAAGATAGCGGTAGGAAGACCTTGGGTGCTTCCACTACGTCACGACCTGCTATCGCAGGGTCCAGTATTCCACCCTTCCTTACAGAAGCTGAATTTGACGGTCTGGTTACTGAAACCCATATTCTGAAAAACCGAGGGCTCTTGGTTCCAGTTCTTTCTACACTCGTTAATGCTAGAAAGCCAGCCTCCAGGCTAATCTACTACAGAGTCTGGAAGGCGTATGTTTCCTGGTGTGAATCCAGAGAAACATGTATGCTATTAGTAGAATGCTCGCCTTTTGCCAATTACGAGTGGATATCAAATTAGCCCTGAGTACCATCAAGGGTCAAATATCAGCTCTAGCTGTTTTTTTCAGAGACTGCTAGCATCTCATTCCCTAGTCTGGGCATTCATTCAGGAAGTACTGCAGATAAATCCTCCAGTCAAGTCACCCTTGTGTCCCTGGGATTTAAACTTGGTATTATCAGTCTTGCAAAAGTAACCTTTTCAACCTATCCGCCATATTCCTTTGATTCTTTTAAGCAGGAAATTGGCCTTTTTGATTGCTCTTTTCCACTAGAAGAGTATCGGAGTTAGCAGCTCTTTCTTGTAAAGAGCCTTATTTAATTTGTAACAAAGTTCTACGTCCTCATCCCAGTGTTGCCAACCGTCTGTATTTTTACTGACAGTTCATAAAAACTGGCACTTTTTTCTCCCGTCCGTAAATGTCCGTGGTTGCGGGAATGGGCCAGTAAAAATAGCCGAGATCGGTTCGGCTTGGAACTGTGCATGTTGTTATGGTAGAACTCTGGCCCAATTCCAGAGAATAAACCCATGTCTGCCGTTTGACCCAAATTATGATAATAGCCCATACGGCTTCTTTTTATTAACAATATGACCTCACAAAACACATGCATTCAGATTGGTTAGCTTATACATTTTACTCCCATTTACCCGCCCCCCCCTGTGATATTTGTCCTTGGCATCGTGGAGCACATGTAATATCCTTTTGTCCAAGTTCTTGTACAGGAGTTCTCGGCCAACTTTTGCAAGGGTCTTCTCCTCAAACCCATGTAAACTCATAGGGAGAGAGAGGAGGGGAAGTCCATATTTAGCATAAACAGTTCGCTTGTTACAAGATACAAAGTTCCTTCAGTCATCCAAAAGACAACAGGGGAGGTTGAAAACATCTGTTCTTAATTCCAGTTCTTTGCCCCCCAAGCAGACTTGTAGTTATAAGTTTAAAACATATCTATAACTTCATTTAAGGAATATAACACTATTGTAACATATAATTTCGCACATGCATATGCATATATAATATAATGAAAATAAAAAACAATATGATAATATAAAAGAATATAAGAGAAAACATTTCAGTGATTCTAATTAATTATTCAGCTTAACATAAAATAGGATTTTTAGTATAATCCATCACAATATAGATTGGAGGCAGGAGGTGATGGTGGCTGCAGTGGCACCGCAGAGGGGGATGGAGGCATGGGGTGATTGGAGGCAGGGGGATGGAGGCAGGGGGTGATTGGAGGCAGGGGGAGATTGTGGCACCGCAGAGGTGGGTAAAGGCAGGGGGTGTTGGTGGCCGAGCGGGATGGAGGCAGGGGGTGATGACTAAATAATTTGACATTTTATTATATAAAAAAAATAAAAATGTTTTACCTTAAAGCGGGGGTCCACCCTAAAAAAATTCTAATATTACATTGAGCCGAGTTGTGAGAATGAAATGATGCTGACCTTTTTTATTTTCTTGCCGTACATACCGTTTTATCTATATTTTCACCGCGGCTTCCGGGTAGGTAATCCTGCGGGACTGGGCGTTCCTATTCACATGCTAGTTTATTGACATGCTTCCCACCGGCGCATACAGCGCGTCACGAGTTGCCGAAAGAAGCCGGACTGTGAGTTGGCTCTATACGGCGCCTGCGCACTGACGTTTCGGCAATTCGTGACACGCTGTATGCGCCGGTGGGAAGCATGTCAATCAACTAGCATGTGAATAGGAACGCCCAGTCCCGCAGGATTACCTACCTGAAAATATAGATAAAACGGTATGTACGGCAAGAAAATAAAAAAGGTCAGCATAATTTCATTCTCACAACTCGGCTCAATGTAATGTTCGATTTTTTTTTCAAGGGTGAACCTCCACTTTAAATCACATTGCTATTTGCCTAGCGTACTTGTTTGTAGCATAAATACTGAAATTTGCACCTAAAAATGTCATTTAGTAACTTTTGTGAAATGCCAGTAAAAACATGGCTGCGCTAGTAAACTTCATATTGAGCATTGCTCTGGGATGTCCCACTATGTAACGATTAAGGCTCGGTGTCCCATGGTGTACGATGAAAAAAGTGTTTTTTTTTTAATAACAGCTTACCTGTCAAATCCTTTTCTTTGACTACACTACAGAACACAGAGCCCCCCCCCCTTATGAGATCCTTGCTGCTTTGCTACAAAAACTAAAGTACTTCCTGTATGGGAGGTGTTCTATGGAGGGGACCTTGTTCTCATTAGTTGTGCCAGTGTCCAATCACCTCTGGTGACCCATACAACCCACTATGTAATAATTAAGGCTCTGTGTCCCGTGGTGTATTCAAAGAAAAGGATTTTACAGGTAAGCTGTTATTAAAAATCCTACTTTCTCTTTTTTCTCTCCTTTTTTCTTTTCTTTTCTTTTTTCTCTTTTTTTCTTCTTTTCTCTCTATTCTCTTTTTTTTTTTTTTTTTTTTTTTTTCTTCTCTCCTAAAAGCTTAATCCACACCAATCTTTGCATCAAACTGACTTCTGTTGTATAGTGTGTTCTGCTTTTTTTTTTTTTAGATATACTTTTTTGATCATTTTGAAGCTTTATTAAGTCTATGCCTTTTATTTCTAATATATTTTCAGAAGCTGTAAAGTAGTTGAAACTGCCAGTGATGACGATAACATTTTTTATATAACTTCCCCACCTGTAAAGCAAAGCAAGTCCAGGGACTTTGTGGTGCTGATGTCTCGAAGACCTCCATGTAAAAATGGGTGAGTCACAGCTTGAACACACAACGTGCTGTGAATGAATGAATACTTATATAGCGCGGCACATGCGAACTGAATCGCCTCTGGGCGCTTGTTGTTCCTGTCTCCTTTGATATCAAAAGAGAAAAGTCTTGACCTTTTTCCTGAATGCTAGGTGGTTTTCCTCCAACCGAATGCTGGTTGGTAAAGCGTTCCATAGTCTGGGACCTTGGATTGCAAATCTTCTTTCTCCTTTGGACTTGTAGTTGGCTTTCGGAACCTGGAGCAGGTTTTGATAGGTGGATCGCAAAACGCGATTGGGGTTATGAGCTTTTATTTTTTCGCAAAAATAAAGGGGGGCATTCCCATGGACACATCTATGCGTAAGACAGAGTGCTTTGAAAGCAATTCTGTCTTTAACTGGCAGCCAGTGAAGGGATCTCAGTGAAGGTGAGATTGATTCCCAGGGTTTTTTCCCAGTCACAAGTCTGGCGGCCGTATTTTGAACGACTTGCAGACGAGCGATTTGGTACTTGGGGAGTCCGAGGTAAAGGGAAATGGGTCACCAGTATTGCCTGTGCGCTCCTTGCAGCTAATTATTTTTTGTTTCATTACTGACTTGTGGTGTTCTGCTTTGTGTAAAGACAGGGCTTTTCTTCAACATGTCAGAGCCTCCAGCAAGGAGAATAGTGGACAGCACAGTAAGGGCTCTTTCACACGTCCGTTCAGTTCGTCCGTTTTTTGGACGTCCGTTAACGGACCTTATTGCTTCCGTTAGCGGATGAGCATCCGCTAACGTCCGTTAACATCCGTCTGCGGTAAGCTCCGTTTTTTTGGATGGAAGAAAACCCTATTTTTCTTCCGTCAAAAAAACGGAACGGACAAAAAACGGACGATCCGTTTACCATCCGATCGAACGTCAGTTTTTCATCCAAATATGTAAAAAAAAAAAAGTTCTAAAAAAAGAAAAAACGGATGAAAAAAACTGATGAAAAACGGACGGAAAACGGAACGGAAACTGATGTAAACGGACGGAAAACAGACGAAAAACGAATGAAAAAACAGATCAACTGAAGGGAGAAAAAACTGACTTAAAAAACTGAACGGACGTGTGAAAGAGCCCTAATGATATCACCAAATCTCACTCTAATTTCCTGAGACTAGCAGATAAAGGCACCAGTGCCTTAGATCTCATACTGCAGATGTACAGTTATGAGGCTGTAGGCACAGGAGTGCCTAGGCATGCTTGCTGCTATTTTTCAGGAAGTATTCCAAACAAAAGTCCACTTTTTTTTTTTTTAGGGCACTGCTTAGCCACAATTAACATTTCTAAATGTTAATCTTCATTTTTTTAGTTCACCTGCACTTAAAAGTGGTTGAAAACCTCTGAAATGAACAGAGTACATCCCTCTATAGTCTGTATTGGCCTCAGGCAAAAGCACCAGATATGGAAAGACGGCGCTTCCCTTCTCTTCAGCACACAGCAGGTGATTTGACTTCCTCAGATGTGCATGTTTCTCTGAGTTTCTGTCGTTTTCTTCTTTTCCCTCTACTCGGGTCTCAGATTACACTCGGCTCTCCTTTCCGTGTGTGGCATCTGATCCCCATCTTCTGCCTGCTGAGTCTTTGGTGTGTTTTTTGTTTTTTTTAGAACGCTTTAGAGGAGAACGGGCTTCAGATAAACAAGTAGCACTTATGTAGGAGATTTTTTTTTTTTAGCTCTGTATCACCTGAGGCCAGTCACTTCAGTGGGTATATGTAAGGGTTTACAACCACTTTACCTGCACTAATACTTGTGATTAAGTTTCATCTATGTTAAAGGAAGTGCTTGATATATTTCAATAATATGTTGTAAATTGCTTCAGATCTTGCAGAATGATGTAAAAAAAGTTTCTCACAGACCTCAATCAGAAGCAGACGTGAAAGTCTCTGAATATGATGCCTGTGTATGCCTATTTATTTTGCATGTGGTTGGATTAGGGCAGTGTTTCTCAACTCCAGTCCTCAAGGCCCCCCAACAGGTCAGGTTTTCAGGATTTCCATTATTTTGCACAGGTGATTTGATCAGTTTCACTGCCTTAGTAATTCCCACAGCCTTTTCATCTGAGGGAAATCCTGAAAACATGACCTGTTGGGGGGGCTTGAGGACTGGAGTTGAGAAACACTGGATTAGGGACAGGAATCTGCTGGCTATGTAGAGTACGCTTAGAGTAGGGAAAGGTTCCATAGGAGAAGGGACAGTATAAGGACTGTGTGGAATCTTTCAGTGCCTCATTGCTTACTTCCTATAAGCCACTTCTGTGCCAGCTGCTGTCAGTCCTCAAGCATTGTTCTCCACAAGTACTGCATAATTATAGGCGTGTGTTCTGCCTGTTGAAACCTCTGCATAGACCAGGGATCCTCAAACTACGGCCCTCCAACTGTTGTGGAACTACACATCCCATGAGGCATTGTAAAACTCTGACATTCAGACATGACTAGGCATGATGGGAATTGTAGTTCCTGAACAACTGGAGGGCCGTAGTTTGAAGACCCATGGCATAGACTGTTACAGTGTGCTTGGATCATTCTTGATCACGCACTCTAACATCTCAGGCCTCTGTGTGTCATTCCTTCCTTCTTGGGTGCCTACCACCTGGCCTGTTCCCCACTTTAAATACGCTTATAGGTTGTTGTTTTTTGTCAAAGCTTAATTGCACAAGCTAAAGTTAAAAACTGGCTACAATGCGCAGCTGCACCAGATTATACATTTTCCAGTTTTGGTAAATAAACCCCATGGTGTTTTAAGATGTAAATGAGGGCTGAAAGTGAGAACAAAGAAAGTATGTTAATCTTTGGACAATATTGCCTGTAACCATAAAATCAAATTCAAATAAAGATATTTTATTTTTTATATATTTCCAGTGATCCTTACGTCATTGCAGAGAGATCAGTGACCTTGTCCTCTTGTCCTCCATCAATGGAGTTCCTGAGAAGTGAGGTGCGATGTGCTGGCTTCCTGATTTACAGTCTTGGAAAGGAAGATTGTCAGGTGTGTTTTTTAGAAAGAAAGCCATGTTTGTCTCCCAAAATGTATATAAATATGTCGGTATTAAAGTTGCTGCCTAATCATTA
Source organism: Rana kukunoris (assembly GCA_029574335.1). NCBI lineage: Eukaryota > Metazoa > Chordata > Amphibia > Anura > Ranidae > Rana > Rana kukunoris. The sequence continues at coordinate 111,954,015 of CM056049.1, read as the reverse complement.
GACCCATATATAACCTGTAGAAATTAGAAGTGCTGTATAGAAATGCGATAACAGAACACCAATTGCACCCCTGTATGAAAAGTGTGCAAATGGACATTTCCAAATCCTCATTTGCTTTTTAATTCTGCACTGCAGAGATGATCGTTGTGAGCTGATGAAAATGTCTCCTAGCAACAAATCGGCTACCATGTTAAGAATATTGCCTTCTGTATTGTTTCTATAGTTATTGTATTCCTTATTTTTCCTTTTTTTTTTTTTTTCTTCACAGGTAAATTACCTAAACCAGCTAACATCTGACATGATGCCATACATTGAGGAGAACCTCACCGGGTGGTCTAACTCCATAGAAGAGACCGCTTCCTCTTGTATAAGATTTTTGGAGACAGCCCAGGTCTATACCACAATATTATAGACAAGTCTGCTATTATAATCAGCCAGGACTACTTTCCTATTTTGTTTACAGATCCAAGTGAATATGTGTGAACATAACCCAACAACCTTCTTACATTGGAACCATTTCCACCAACGTCTGCACAAAGCCACAATTTTGCCAAAGCAGAAGCAGACCCTAGTCACTTTACAGAATTAAGTTGTGTTCTGTTCAGAAAATTTTCACAAATTTCAAACTTCAAACTTCATCCATGAACCTTCCATGCTTACCATTTTGTTAATGCGTATTCATTTCTAGATGGGCATATCTACTGTTATTTTGTCTATTTATTTATTTTTATGCATGCTGTTGGTCTTGTCTAATAAGGCAAGAGTATGGGGCCAAGCTGAAAAGCAAGGTAGCTGTTATCTCAGATAGGGTGCGCAGACCATTCTAGGTGGTAAGAATTGCAAATAACAGTAATTTGGCCTCAAAACTTGGCATTTAGCACAATTAAACATAACTTTTTATACTGTGAATATGTGATGCAAGGCCCATGAACACTGGAAGGAGCACTTAGAGTTAAGTGAAACCCTTTGCTTCTGCTTCAGATCTTTTGGTACTACACAAGCTGCACCAAGTACCTACAGTATGTTTTCTCATCCCCCCAACCTGCACCTGCCCATATCTCTCACCTTACCTGCACACACATGATTGTCCTTCCTCCATCTCTTATGCTTTTCCCTTTCCATTTTCATATTTTTTTTTTTGCACAACGTGGAAGGGTCTTGTATATGAATTGCGGCACTGAAGTTCTATAGAGGTGATGTTACCCTTAACAAGGAGTAATGCAATATGCAGTAATGTCTATATGGATGAAATGGGAAAAGACTTTATTATTTGTATTGTAATTGAGTATGCCAGGCAAAACATTTGTCACTTTAGATTTGTGATTTTTATAAAGACATTTGAACTTGGCTAGTAGTAATTGGTCGCATTCACCTGGACTTGTTTTGTAATGTTGAAAATAACTTTCAACAATATAGAACAAGTCCAGTTGAACGTTACGAACAATACCTTGTAAAGTACAAAGAGCCTCTGTAACCAATCAAATTTAATCTTTTACTTCTTTTACTACAGTGAAATCTGGTTGCTGAAGGTTATTGTAACTTTTTATCTACCGGTAGTTATTGCACTTTACACTACGCACTACAATTATTAAATAAGCCTGTATAGGTTTCACTATTGACCTGAATGGTGTAATTTAAAAATGTGTAAATTTATAACTCTATCATTTTTTAACCGATTTAACCATACAGAAGAGAAGTGCCAAATCATTTAGCAGCGTTGCCTTTGCTTTGTCTATCATGCAAAAAAGTGACAACTGGTGTTAAAAATATTTGGCTGCTGTAAGTCCCAGTACATATCTATGAAGTAGATATTCTGTATAGCTCATCACTCCCACTAATATTTTGATAAGCATACCTTTTAAATGTGTTTAAAATGATGTACTAATTAAAATGCAATAAAAAAAAAAGTTGGTAAAAGTCTTGCCTTATTTGGAGTTTGTCTTGCTATTTTGTGTCAGTAAATACAAGCATATAATGGAGTAGTTTTGTCAAATATTTCTCTCAATGTTTTGCAGTTTTAAAGCTCAAAGACCACTCTTGGCACCTCCTGTCACAGGTACACATACATAAAAACCGTGTTCTAACTTTTGGTATTGTACAGAATATTTGATATTTTGTATGTCAATTGGTACTTTCAGACTGAGTTTGCATTTTGTGCATTACCATAATGACGTTAACTGTGTATTTTGGTTTGAATAGCACCACTTCAAGGTAACGTAGCTCAAAAGCATGTGTGTTACAGCGCACCACAACACATTGTGGCTGACGGTTAACTTTTTGATTTATTTTATAAACCTGCATGAATGCGGATGTAACCAGATGTAAGTGGGCACATGTCCATTTGCATCTACCGGCCCATAGATTTGCATAAAGCTTCTGATCAGGTCTGCCTTAAATTTAGATGGACCCGAGAAGAAAGTTGTGTTTTGTTTCTGATGGAACTACTACAAGTTGGAAAAAAATCACCCCCTTGTGTCAGTATTTTATTTAACCATATCTTGCTTTAATTACAACCTTTAGGCGGAGTTCACTAGTGTGAATTTTCCGCATCCAATTCGCACAGCAGGAGATTGCAACCGACACTCTATGGATTGCAAAACAAAAGAGGATTCTTCTGGACAGCCGCACTCCGAACAAAGGTTGCCTTTATTGGAAAAATCCAAGATAGAAAAACGGCTGACAATTTCACACTGTATTTGGTGCTTAATCATAGCTATGTACAGTGTAAAACACGTCGGCTCTGCCAGTATGCTGTGACATGTAGTGATGTTTTTCTATCTTGGATTTTTACAATAAAGTTCAGAGTGCGGCTGTCCAGAAGAATCCTTTCTTTTGTTTTGCAATCTCGTATGCATTGCCTGCACCTGTGGTCCCGGGGGAACCATTTATTTGAAGATTTCCACCCCTTAGCGTTTTTTTTCTTTCACGACACTCTATGGAGCCAGTTCACATATCTCCGAAGCAGCGCTGGTGTGATTTGCACAGGAGCCCTGTGCGTCTTTTGGTCTGTTTCAGGTCCAAATTCAGCCAAAAATTTGGGCTGAAATCAGACATGAAATGGTGAACGAGGACGCACCAGACTCCTGCTGTAAACCGCTGCAGGCTCACGTGTGAACCCAGCCTTAGACTGCTGGGATCTGTCTCTACTACCTTTTGCACATACTAGATTTTGCAATATTTGCCCACTCTTCTTTACAGAACTGCTCAAGTTCAGTTAAATTTGATGGTGACAATCTGTGGACTGCAGTCTTCAAGTCCTTGCACATATTTTCAATGGGGGTTTAGGTCTGGCCTCTGACTAGGCCAAGGACGTTCACCACTTTCTTTAACCACTGTGTGGTAATTTTTGCTGTGTGCTTTAAAGCATTGTCTGTTGGAAGGTAAACCTTCTTCCCATTGACTTCCTTCTGGCAGAGTACAGCAGATTTTCCTCAAGAATTTGATGGAATTTTGCCCCATCCACTTTTTTCTTCTATCCTGACAAGTGCTACAGTCCCTGCTACAAAGAAACACCCCCATAACAGGATATTACCACCTCCATGCTTTACTGTGGGAATGGTGTTATTTGGATGGTGAGCTATATTGGATTTCTGTCAGACACATAGGCCCAGATTCACAGAGCGATTACGCCTGCGCAACTGGTGTTGCGCGTGCGTAAGTCTAAATGTGCGCGTGCGTTTAGATGCGGCGCGATTCAGAAAACGAATTACGCCAGAAATCTACTTTTTTTTGTTTGTCCGGCGTAATTTCGTTAGACGCATCCGTCCGCGCAAAAATGCGCTAGACACACCATTGATTTGCTAGTCAAATATATGCTAATGAGGGGGGAGTTGCGGGGATCCACAAAAAAACGCAGTTGCTGCGCAGGCTACGCGATGTGCGCAACAGCAAAATGTCCTGTCTAAAGTTAGAGCACCTAAAAGCTGGTCTAAAAAATGAAAAAAAAGTCTAATTGTCAGATAAAGCAACACTGTTAGTGAGGAGTTCAGCAGTCACACGTGTTGCCCAACAATCTGTATGCCAACATGCCAGGGGCATCGTCGCGCATAGCTATACTACTGACTTTAGATGAACAAAGAAGGAGGAGGGCACGGAGGATGGCACTAAGGAGGGCACGGGAGATGTTTTTTTATTTTTTTTGTTTGCTTATATAAAATTTACAATTTAAATTAATCTAATACAATATTCTTATCTGATACAAGCCCCCTCACTCTTCACTTGATATATCACACATGCATAGACATCTTTGGCATGAGTGATTCTGAGGTGTCTCGCATCTTCAGATTCACCCCTCATGCCATCATGGAATTGCCACAACCTTGCAGGAGGACATCAGCAGCCCAACACATGGCACCACCCATGACACCCATGACAGCTACATATACAATCAGAGCCCCATCCCCACAGATTTCGAACAGAACATGTATGGGGACAGCTGGCTGGTTGGTGAGTGACATGGGAGTCAGGCATGACTATCCCCTCCCGTGATGCACACCTCACAAGTGGCACATGCATGACTAACATCCTCCTGTCTTTTCCCTTCAGGTGACTCTGCATATGCACTGGTACCCCATCTCATGCCAGCTCACATTATGCATCTTTGCACGTTAAACACACACACATTAATCATGGCACAATGAGAATGCATGCATGCACACCACTGTGGTCCCTAGCACACACACCCCACATCCTCATCACATTGGATTGGCACCAGTCCACCATGCAGGACTTGTGAGCTGCAACGCCATGCCACGGCTCCAATTATGTCACTGTACATTCATACACCATTCACACAGACCTGGGGATCACTTCTCCACCACAAATGAGGGTGACACCCCCTTTTCCCGCAGGAATATCACCCCCACATTCCAAAATCATACACAACAACCAACAAAAAAAAATTAAATAAATGACGAGCAAAAATAAAAAATGCCCAGCAAAAATATAATTTAAACACAAATAACAACAAAGAAAACACAGAAAAGACAAAAATCACTCTGCAAAACAGTCCTCAAATATCTCAAAGACACGTCACAAACAAACAAAAGCACCTTGCTGTAGAGGGAGGGATACAAAGGGATGTATTTTTGCAAAGGAAGTGCGTTTGTGTCTGTCTATTTATGCTGTCTGCGTAGTTCATAAAGTTGTCCATTTCCAATTTCACTGATTGCGCCGCTCCCGAGTTGTGAGCATGCGCACATCGGAGCTGACCATGGTCTCCTTCAAGCGCGCATGCGCGAGCCGGCCGGCCCTTCATTTGCATGGGGTCACGGCTCATTTCAATGTAACACGCCCACGTCCCTCCCAATTTGTATTACTCCTCCTTACGCCTCTGGAAAAAATCTTACGCTTGCGCAATTTCCTGCGCAAAAGCTACGTGAATCGGGGGATTACGCGGCTAGATGGCGCAAGTCTAACGTAATGGCGGTGCGCTACGCCGGACCGATAATGCGCCGATGTACGTGAATCTGGGCCATAGTTTTTGGTGATGAGACCAAATAATGACATTTTAGTTTCATCTGAATATAAACACCCTTTTCCATGTGGCCTCAATATCTTCAAGGTGCATTTTTGACAAAGCCCAGTAGTGACTACATGTGGCCTTTAAGGGGTGGCTTTTTTTTCTTGCAACCCTCCACAAATGTGGCATGTATGGGAGGATTTGATATTGTCACATGCACACAATGACCACTCTTTGTCAGAAATTCCTGCGGCTGCTTTAGAGTTGCTGTAGGCTTTTTGGTAGCCTCTCTGACCAGTTTCCTCCTGGCATTTTTTTTTTTTTTAAGTGTATTTTTGTGCGTGAACTCGAGAGAGAGGAGCCGGACTGCAGGAGTTGGGAGTAGGCAGACCCTCCCCCCCGAGGCAATCGCCATCCTTCTCCATGCCCCTGGTGGCAATGGCGGGTGTGAAGGGGGGCCTCCCACTCACCCCGCCCTACCTGCTCCTCTTGGGAGCCCAACTGGGGCCCAACGGGACCCCAATGGGGCAGAGGGACTCCCCCTATGAGGGAGTGAGGGGGCCTAGCCCACCCAGCCAGCCCCGTAGGTCCTTCGCCTCTCTTTATTTAAGAGACCGCATGGCCAAAGTGCATGTGTTTTAAACCAATTTTTTTTTTGTGCGTGCAAGTGTGGTGGTTTTGTGGGGGGGGGGGGGGTGGGCGTACTAAGCACAGGCGTACCTTGCATAGCACACCACGGGAGCCAGGCTGAGACCACCAAACTCAATTCACATGTAGCCGAGACCGGGATCCGAACCCTTGGCTGCAGAGGTGAATGGCTTGTCAGCGCAGTGCCAATCACGTTGAGCCACCACAGCTCCCATCCTCCTGGCATTTTTATCCAGTTTGGAGCGACGGCCTGATCCAAGGAGAGTTTGTGTTCCAAAGACCTTCCACTTCTTAAAGGGACTGTAAAGCATTTTTTTTTCCCCCTAAATAGCTTCCTTTACCTTAGTGCAGTCCTTCACTTATCTCATCCTTCGATTTTGCTTTTAAATGTCCTTCTTTCTTCTGAGAAATGCTCACTTCCTGTTCTGTCTGAAACTCAACACCGTAATGCAAGGCTTTTTTCCTGGTGTGGAGAAAGCCTCTTGAGGGGGGAGGGGGTGAGCAGGCAAGTCAGGACACTCTCTACTTTGCAGATAGAGAAAGGAGCTGTGTGTTAGTGGGCGTCCTGACAATCCTGCTCACCCCCCCCCTCAAAAGGCTTTCTCCACACCAGGAAGAAAGCCTCGCATTACGGTGTTGAGTTACAGACAGAAGAACAGGAAGTGAGGATTTCTCAGAAGAAATAAGGACATTTAAAAGCAAAATCGAAGGATGAGGTAAGTAAAGGAGGACTGCACTAAGGTGAAGGAAGCTATTTGGGGGGAAAAAATCCTTTACAACCCCTTTAATAGACTTCACTGTACTTCTAGGCATTGATAAAGCCGTTTGAATTATTTTTTTCCCCATCTACTAACTTGTGCCTGTCCACAACTTTATCCTGAAGACCTTTTGACAGTGCTTGTCCACCCCAGTGCCCCTTGAAGACGTGATCTTTTCAACAAACCAAGTCGGGCAGAACGAGTGGCTCACTGGCATTACCCCCTGGACTGCTCAAGATTCCCTTGACTGACGGGTCTGTCTGCATGTATCCGGCCGGTACAGCAGACCTAAGGCTTTTTATCTATCGCCAAATTGTGGGTGTTTAGTACTTACTCATTAAATTTTTTTAAAAATAAGGGTTTTACACGATCGAGGTATCTTTTGTGTCTTTTCATGCGAATGTGGTCATCACTGTTTTGGATGATTGGAATGAGGAAATGATCCATACAAGGGTGTTCGCATCCTGTCAAGCCCAGCTGTTTGTGTATAACATATGCGACCTGGGGTCCCCTGTAATTTAAGGGACCATTTGGATCTGGTAAGCAGATCTGTGTGCTCTATCGGTGGAGGCTTCTAGCGGTTGGATTATCACTATCATCTATACCATATATGACTACACCATCTTAGGACTTTTCACATGGGTGGAGGAGGATTTGTTTTTTCCTTTCCCTTTTTTTAGTCAAAGTTGTGATTTTTCTTTGCTCACGTTGAACTCCTTTTTATGAAAGCAATAAAGCTGTCATTTCATGAGGACTTGACTGGTCACAGTTTTTTTTTCACTATATATCGCGTGATTTTGGACTTTTTGTTTGAAAACAATCAAGTGGTTTTTTTTTCACCAACATATGAGGACTGCTCAATTAGTTATCTGCTATATTATTTGTCTTCACTGATTTCTATATGCACATTGTTTTTGAGGCTTAGCGCAATTCTTTTCTTTTCCATTTCTGTCCACTTTTTTATATTACACAGCGAATCGCAGCTTTATATTTGCATCAATAGCAAAGTTTTATACATCCGTATTTATATGGTCCTGTTGACATTAGTGCAATTTGTACCACATTATTTCCACCAATATTTGATTGCTTCAGTTGCACTACCAGGGACTAAAAATGCTCCAGAAAGTTCTTTTCATACTGAGCTAATTAAAATGACCACAGCTGATCAGTTGAAAGTCAAATAGATGTGAGCCATTGAGAAGGTGATTAGCTATACCTGATTGAGTTTACAAGTCATTTTTAGGAGGGGGTAATCTTTTTTCCAAGAAGTGATTTTTTTTTTTTTGAACATGGTGTTTTATATTTTTTCACTTGGATGTTATAAGTTGAGTAAATACAGCTTGGCAAAACATTCATTTTAGGCTGCAAAGTAACAAAATGTGATTATTTTAGGTAGGGAGGGTGATTACTTTCTGTACCCATTGTAGTTGCATAGTAGACATGGGTGTCACCGTAGGGCGCGCAAGTACCCTCCTCCCCCGGGGCAAAGTGTCTGCACATGCAGCTCTCAAAATTTGGTGAGTGGAAATTAACGAAGGGTGAGTGTTGGAGCAGGGGTGGACTACGCAGCTTGTATATGAATAGCCGGCCGCTCTCAGTCCTGCCTCCTGGACCAGCATTGGACCAGTATGCTGTCTATTAGAGTAGCAGGTCTAGGAGGCGGGACATCATTCGACAGTGACGGCTCTTCATATACAAGCCGTGTCTTAGCGGGAGATCCCTGCTCTGTGTCATCCAGCCGGGGGATCTTACTGATGCATTGCTGGGTACTGAGGCTGCATTGATGGGCAATGGTATTCTGAACTGCTTTATGTTAATATTGTTAAAGTTGTGAATAATAATTTTTGGAACTTAATTCTCCATAAAACATTTAATGGTGTAATTTCAGGAGATAACTTACAAGGGGTGTGTTTAGGGGTGGACTTGGGGGCAGGGTTAAAAACAGATCAGATGCTAACAGATGCTAATCAGACAATCTTTTCATTAAGCTTTTGCGTCAGGTTTATAAAACCTTTGCATGACTGTGCTTTATATGATGACTAAGCCCCTCCTTGTTATAACAGTAATAAAAAGGGGCGAAGCATGGGTGACCTTAACATACACACCTCCATATGGCGGGTCTGAGCTTAATCCCCACAGTGGTCTTCTCGTCCCCTGTGACTGCTGACTGCTTGATTGGAGAGCCACAGCCAAGTGTATCTGAATAAAGTGTTACTTGCTTTTTACTATCACACTGACCCTGGCGCCCTATTTTTGCTTTTTTTTTTTTTTGTTTGAGGCAACTCCCATTTCCTGCTGAGGAGCTGCTGGTGACTGTGTGCAATTTTCATCCACCTGTGGATCCATCCGTTCTGTGGACTCCTCCTTGACATCCCTTACTACTAGGGATGAGCCGAATACCCCCGGGTTCGGTTCGCACCAGAACGTTCGAACAGACCGTGGGTTCGCACGAATATTTCGAACCCCATTGAAGTCTATGGGACCCGAACGGTTGAATTCAAAAACGATCTTTTTAAAGACCAAAATTCAATTTAAATGTTGGAAAACGTCATTCAGAACCTGGGTCTTGCCCCAGGGAACATGTATCAATGGAAATATTTTTTTTTAAAACTGACGTTTTTTGCGGGGCAGCCATTTTAATGATGCTTAAAGTGAAAAAAAAAATTCCTTTAAATATCACACCTGCTGGGTGTCTATAGTGTCTAAAGCGTATTTAGAAATGTCCCTGCACAACATGAGAAGACTATAAAAAAAAAAAGTAATTAATGCTACTTGCGCAAGTTCTGTGTGGCAACATTATGTCAAATATTTTAGCAGTGGTGGGGGGCCATTATTGTTTTGTGAAAGAAAATTTTTAGAAAAAAGGGCACCCCTCAAACATACTGTAATTGGAGCGCAACAAGGAGCCACGTGCAAAGTATTGCATCAAAAATTGTTATTAGGTGCCCCTGTTAAACGGGGGCTGAAAAATTGTGCCTTAGGCACTGGTGGCGGAGCCCAGAAACACAACATTTCTTACTAGCTATCAGCAAGAAAAGTGAGGAGGAGAAGAATATTCCATCAGCAGCATAAGAGGACAGTCACTCACCATCAGCAGTCTAAAAGGGATCCGACATTTCAACAAAAAGATATTATTCATTAATATCAGCATCAGGTGCTTGGTAGCTGGTGTTGATCCAAGCCTGATTCATTTTGATAAAAGGTCAGTCGATCAACAGAGCCGGTGGAGAGGCGCACCCTGTGATCAGTCACAAAGCCTCCAGCAGCACTGAATGTCCGTTCTGAAAGAACACTGGATGCAGGGCAAGCCAGTAGCTCAATTGCGTACTGGGCAAGCTCTGGCCAGTGATCCATCCTCAAGACCCAGTAAGCCAGAGGATTTTCGGTGGGGAAGGTGTCCAAGTCAGATCTTGCCCCTAGGTATTCCCGGACCATGTAAACCAGACGCTGGCGATGGTTGCTGGAACCGGTCAGACCTTGGGGCTGCGGGACTAAAAAAACTGCCTGAACGCATCCGTCAGACAACCACCTTCTCCAACACCCCTTCTGTGACTCACCAAAGCCTCAGCAAGACGTTGTCCAGAGCCAGGTTTTGGTAATCCCCCCGGTTCTGGGAACGCATTGCACAGACCCTTCTGCAAGGCCTCCCGCAGAAGTTTCATCTTCTTCTCCCTCTGCGATGGCAACATAAGGTCCGCAACCTTACTCTTGTAACGTGGATCAAGGAGAGTCGCCAGCCAGTAATGATCCCTCTCCTTAATAGCACGTACACAAGGATCCTTACGCAGGCTTTGCAGGATCAGGGAGGGCCATGCAGCGTAGGTTTACAGAGGCATTCGGGGGGCACAGTCCTCTGGGTCACTGAGGACGACAGGATCCACAGGCACCTCATCCCAGCCACGTAAAACGCCACGTGCTCCTTGGGACTGTAAATGATCCCTTGAAGACTGCTGCTGCTGAGTGCTAGGCTCCACCTCCATGCTGCTGATACAATCCTCCTCCTCCTCCTCCTCCTTCCTGTGTGCTAGGTGGGCAAGCAGGACCACTGTCTGGGTAAAGGGGGCCTTGAGAGGTAAGGAAGTCCTCCTCTTCCTCCCTCTGTTCTGCCTCAAGGGCCCTGTCCATTATTCCACGTAGCGTGTGCTCCAACATGTGAATAAGAAGGACAGTCTCACTGATGCATGCACTGTCACTGCTCACCATCCTTGTGGCCTCCTCAAATCCTCCTCAGCTGCTACCATTATGGACGGATTTCTTCTCCACTTACACCCTCAACAGCAAACATCTTTTGCTGCTCGGGGATTTCAATCTCTGGGCCAACTCCTCACAAGACCCCATTGCCGACGCCTGTATTGATCATCTGGAAGGATTAGGATTACAGCAACTAGTATGTGGGCCCACACATGCTTCAGGTCACACACTTGATCTTATTTTCAGACAAGCTCTGGAAAAAAAATTTTTGGAAAATGAAAAGTTGCCATAGACAGATCACCATGCAATTATATTCAGTATTTCCACACCACCCCCCCCCCCGCAACAAAAACATCAAATCCAGTGACAACACACTGGACTAGATGTCAGAAGAAGCTCCACTCGGAACTCTTCAAAACTACTTTAAGGAAGAAAATAGAAACAACTGAGCCGCATCAAACGGCCGTTGAAACATTGGAAGCCATAAACTCGGCCATGCTACAGTCAGCAGACTTGGTAGCGCCGAAACGAATAACCCGCATTCGGAAAAACAACCGCAGCTGGTTTAACAACCAGCTGTCGTTACTGAAGCAAAAACGCAGAAGGGCAGAATCTGCCTGGAAAAGATGTTCTTCAGAGCTAAACCTATCCATCTACAAGGCGACTACAAGAAAATACCACAAAGGAATTTTCCAAGCCAAGAAAAAGTATTTTTCGGAGGCTATCAACGGTGCCCTAAACCGCCCCCGCGAACTCTTCAAGATGGTCACCCAGACCATGAAACCAGGTTGCATTGAAGCCCCCAGCTCGGACACACAAGAATTTTGTGATGAACTATCGGATTACTTCATTAATAAAATTGAGGCAATCCGTGAAAGCATTCAGCAAAACAATTCCCCCCTTAGCCCTCCCTGCAGCCTCTCACACAGCACCCATAGTAATTCTCCTATATCAGGTAAGTTTACCCTGGGACCCATCTCCATTGAGACCACTAAGAATATCATTGGCGCTTTGCGTAATGGCACAGCGCCAAATGACATTATCCCCACAAAACTGCTGAAGGAATGCGCCTACATCCTGGCTCCTCCCATCACGCAGCTTATCAACCAGTCTTTCTTGGAGGGCATAGTGCCCTCACAGTTGAAAGAGGGTATAATCCAACCCATCATGAAGAAACCCTCCCTGGACCCCAAGGACCCACTCCACCACCGTCCCATAACAAGTCTCAACGTACTCTCAAAGATAATGGAAAAAGTAGTGGTACAACAGCTGCAACAGCATCTAGATACCTACAAGCTACTTGACCCATTGCAATCAGGCTTCTGTCCCGGACACGGGACGGAAACAGCATTGCTGAAAGTATGGGACGATGTTCTCAAGGCCGCAGACGAAGGAGAATCTTGTCTTCTAGTTCTGTTGGACCTAAGTGCCGCTTTCGACACTGTAGACCACAAACTGTTGCTGACTCGGCTTGCTGAAGTAGCCAGAGTCGCAGAAGGCGATTTATCTTGGTTCTCCTCTTTTCTGGAAAACCGATCGCAAACAGTGATGTTAGGACCTTTTACATTTGAGAAACGCCAGAGCTTTTTTTCTCAGAAAATAGGTGCAGGAACTCAACCACGAACCGTTCAGATTTCACAAACAGTAGAAGGGTCTTAAAGGGGCATTAAATACCAGAATTGCATTACATACAGTGTGCAGAGTTCAGGGGGTTACAAAGCAGTCACTTGTACACACAGAAACCAGACTTCTGTGTTCACAAGTGATTGTGGTGAGCGGGCACCAAAGGGTCTGAGCCAAAGGTGGTGGAACTGAGTTCCACCAAGTTCCCCCAGAAAAAAAGCCCTGAGAAACGCACAGTAACATGCGGAGTCCCTCAAGGATCGCCTCTGTCACCAGTGCTGTTTAACATCTATCTTCGTCCTCTTTTTGAGATTATCAGCAGCCAAAAACTGCTCTACCACTCATATGCAGATGATACGCAACTGTATTTATGCAAATGCCCTTTACCTCGGACTCCCCAAGTACCAAATCGCTCGTCTGCAAGTCGTTCAGAATACGGCCGCCAGACTTGTGACAGGGAAAAAACCCTGGGAATCTATCTCACCTTCACTGCGAACCCTTCATTGGCTGCCAGTTAAAGACAGAATTGCTTTTAAAGCTCTCTGTCTTACGCATAGATGTGTCCATGGAAATGCCCCCCTCTATTTATGCGAAATAATAAAAGCGCATAACCCCAATCGCGTTTTGCGATCCACAAATCAGAACCTGCTCCAGGTTCCGAAAGCCAACTTCAAGTCTAAAGGAGAAAGAAGATTCGCGATCCAAGGCCCCAGACTATGGAACGCTTTACCAACCAGCATTCGGTTGGAGTAGAACCACCTAGCATTTAGGAAAAAGGTCAATATCTCTTTTGATATCAAAGGAGACAGGAACAACAAGCGCCCAGAGGCGATTCAGTTCGCATGTGCCGCGCTATACAAGTTTTCATTCATTCATTCATTCAGTACAGTGCATGCATCCCTGATCAAGGCCCACTGGCGTGGGGAAAAAAACCTAGCTGCCCTGACCCAGTTCTGCTGCCATATTGGCACAGGTACTCATTGATGGCCCGCTGCTGCGTGTGCAGCCGCTGCAGCATGGCCAACGTTGAGTTCCATCTGGTGGGCATGTCACAAATTAGGCGGTTCTTGGGCAGGTTGTATTCCCTTTGGAGGTCCGTCAACCGAGCAGTGGCATTATATGACCTCCGAAAATGCACACAGACTTTCTTGGCCTGCTTCAGGACATCCTGCAAGCTTGGGTACCTGCCCAAGAACCGCTGCACCACCAAATTGAGGACATGCGCAAAACAGGGCACGTGGGTGAGTTTTCCCTGTTGCAGGGCAGAGAGGAGGTTGGTGCCATTATCGCTGACCACCATTCCAGGCTTCAGCTGGTGTGGTGTCAACCACCTCTCAGCCTGACCCTGCAGAGCTGACAAAAACTCTTCCCCAGTGTGGCTCCTGTCTCCCAAGCACACCAGCTCTAGCACCGCATGGCATCTCTTGGCCTGCATTCCTGCGTATCCCCTCGTACGCCTACGGAGCACGGCTGGTTCGGAGAAAACATCCCCACAGCAAGAGGCCACAGAGGAAGAAGAAGAGGAGGGGGTGGAGGAAAGAGGTGTGTCACAAGCAGTAGTATTGTTTTGGAGGCGTGGTGGCGGAACAACCTCCAAAACTACTGGACCTTGCCCTGCGTCTATCCCAGCTGCCAGCAGAGTCACCCAATGCGCCGTAAAAGACAGGTAACATCCCTGTCCATGCCTGCTAGACCATGAGTCAGCGGTAATATGCACCTTACCACTGACCGCCCTGTCCAGCGAGGCATGGACATTGCCTTCCACATGCCGGTAGAGAGCCGGAATAGCTTTCCGTGAGAAAAAGTGGCGTTTTGGTACTTGCCACTGAGGTACTGCACATTGCACAAACTCACAGAAGGGGGCAGAATCTACCAACTGAAAAGGTAGCAGTTGAAGTGCTAGCAATTTCGCTAAGCTAGCATTCAACTGCTGGGCATGTGGATGGCTTGGATTGTACTTCTTTCGGCGCTGCAGCAGCTGGGGCAGGGAAATTTGCCTGGTACTATCAGTAGATTGACCGCTACTACTAGCTTGTGACACACCTATTTCTACATCTTCACTGCATGCTTCAGAGAGGACTGGGGGTCTACTGGGGTTGGAGGCCCCAGAAGGGCAAGGGGGGGTACGCTTTTGTCTTTGGTGTGGGTCTTTCTGGTGTGCTTGCCAACGAGCTGCATGGCAGGTCGACATATGTCTGGGCAAGCATGTGGTACCCAGGCGGTTGATGTTTTGGCCACACGAGATACGCTTGCAAATAGCAAAGGTACAATCTTGTGGACATGTTTCAAAAAAGGCCCACACCAAAGAACTTTTGCTGTACCAGTCAGACACAGCAGCGCCATGCTCAAGCGTCGTAGATGTGCGCTGTAATGCAGTGGGTGTGACCTTAAGCTGACCCCTGGAGGGCATCCTGCCTCTTTGGAGATGTGCCTGTGCCTCGTCCTCCTCCTCCTCCTCCTCCTCTCTCCTATCAGGCACCCAGGTAGAGTCAGTGACCTCATCATCCCCTCCCTCCTCATCACTGTCAACAACCTGGCAGTATGCTCCAGCTGGGGGAACATCATCATCACTGACAAATTGCTGTCCCTCTCGGACACCCCCTCTCCCTGGGCTCACATCAATGCCTTCCTCTATCAGTGTTCCGTCATCGGAGTCTTCAAAACGCTGCGCATCTTCCTGCAGAATGTACCCAACACTGTGTTGAAACAGTTCGGGGGACTCCTCAGGAGGACATGGTGGTACTAGGGAAGTATTGTGTGAAGCCATTGTGCAGAGGGAAGAGGACGCCTTGGCAGCTGCTTTGCCAGATAAACTTTGATCAGTCTGTGTGAGAGAGGATGAGGAGGATGAGGACGGCTTGGTCATCCACTCTACTAATTTCTCTGCATGTTGAGGCTCAACATGGCCAGCTCCCGAAAAGAAGGACGAGCGGCCACGGCCACGTGCTGAAGAGGATGCACCACATACACTACCAGTGTTACCTCTACATGCAGAGCCTGCTTGCCTTCGTGACTCTCTGCCTCTCTTTGTTGTCCTTCCAGACATATTTATGCGTTCAGGTGGTATATAAAAGCACACGTACAGTGAGACTAACTGCGTTCAGGTGGTATATAACAGCACAGGTGCGGTGACACTAACTGTGCTCAGGTGGTATGTAACAGCACACGTCCAGTGACACTAACTGCGCTCAGGTGGTATATAACAGCACACGTCCAGTGACACTAACTGCGCTCAGGTGGTATATAACCGCACACGTACAGTGACACTAACTGCGCTCAGGTGGTATATAACAGCACACGTCCGGTGACACTAACTGCGCTCAGGTGGTATATAACAGCACAGGTGCGGTGACACTAACTGCGCTCAGGTGGTATATAACAGCACAGGTGCGGTGACACTAAATGCGCATAGGTGGTATATAACAGCACACGTACAGTGACACTAACTGCGCTTAGGTGGTATATAACAGCGTTACCTCTACATGCAGAGCCTGCTTGCCCTCGTGACTCTCTGCCTCTCTTTGTTGTCCTTCCAGACATATTTATGCGTTCAGGTGGTATATAAAAGCACACGTACAGTGACACTAACTGCGCTCAGGTGGTATATAACAGCACAGGTGCGGTGACACTAACTGCGCTCAGGTGGTATGTAACAGCACACGTCCAGTGACACTAACTGCGCTCAGGTGGTATGTAACAGCACACGTCCAGTGACACTAACTGCGCTCGGGTGGTATATAACCGCACATGTACAGTGACACTAATTGCGCTCAGGTGGTATATAACAGCACACGTCCGGTGACACTAACTGCGCTCAGGTGGTATATAACAGCCCAGGTGCGGTGACACTAACTGTGCTCAGGTGGTAAATAACAGCACAGGTGCGGTGACACTAAATGCGCATAGGTGGTATATAACAGCACACGTACAGTGACACTAACTGCGCTTAGGTGGTATATAACAGCACACGTCCAGTGACACTAACTGCGCTCAGGTGGTATATAACAGCACATGTACAGTGACACTAACTGCGCTCAGGTGGTATATAACAGCACACGTACATTGACACTAACTGCGCTCAGGTGGTATATAACAGCACAGGTGCGGTGACACTAACTGTGCTCAGGTGATATGTAACAGCACACGTCCAGTGACACTAACTGCGCTCAGGTGGTATATAAAAGCACACGTACAGTGACACTAACTGCGCTCAGGTGGTATAAAACAGCACAGGTGCGGTGACACTAACTGCGCTCAGGTGGTATGTAACAGCACACGTACAGTGACACTAACTGCGCTCAGGTGGTATGTAACAGCACACGTACAGTGACACTAACTGCGCTCAGGTGGTATATAAAAGCACACGTACAGTGACACTAACTGCGCTCAGGTGGTATGTAACAGCACACGTACAGTGACACTAACTGCGCTCAGGTGGTATGTAACAGCACACGTACAGTGACACTAACTGCGCTCAGGTGGTATATAAAAGCACACGTCCAGTGACACTAACTGCGCTCAGGTGGTATATAACAGCACAGGTGCGGTGACACTAACTGCGCTCAGGTGGTATGTAACAGCACACGTGCAGTGACACTAACTGCGCTCAGGTGGTATATAACAGCACATGTCCAGTGACACTAACTGCGCTCAGGTGGTATATAACAGCACACGTCCAGTGACACTAATTGCGCTCAGGTGGTATATAACAGCACATGTACAGTGACACTAACTGCGCTCAGGTGGTATATAACAGCACACGTACAGTGACACTAACTGCGCTCAGGTGGTATATAACAGCACACGTCCAGTGACACTAACTGCGTTCAGGTGGTATATAACAGCACACATACAGTGACACTAACTGCGCTCAGGTGGTATGTAACAGCACACGTCCAGTGACACTAACTGCGCTCGGGTGGTATATAACCGCACATGTACAGTGACACTAATTGCGCTCAGGTGGTATATAACAGCACACGTCCGGTGACACTAACTGCGCTCAGGTGGTATATAACAGCCCAGGTGCGGTGACACTAACTGTGCTCAGGTGGTAAATAACAGCACAGGTGCGGTGACACTAAATGCGCTCAGGTGGTATATAACAGCACACATACAGTGACACTAACTGCGCTCAGGTGGTATGTAACAGCACACGTACAGTGACACTAACTGCGCTCAGGTGGTATGTAACAGCACACGTACAGTGACACTAACTGCGCTCAGGTGGTATATAAAAGCACACGTCCAGTGACACTAACTGCGCTCAGGTGGTATATAACAGCACAGGTGCGGTGACACTAACTGCGCTCAGGTGGTATGTAACAGCACACGTGCAGTGACACTAACTGCGCTCAGGTGGTATATAACAGCACATGTCCAGTGACACTAACTGCGCTCAGGTGGTATATAACAGCACACGTCCAGTGACACTAATTGCGCTCAGGTGGTATATAACAGCACATGTACAGTGACACTAACTGCGCTCAGGTGGTATATAACAGCACACGTACAGTGACACTAACTGCGCTCAGGTGGTATATAACAGCACACGTCCAGTGACACTAACTGCGTTCAGGTGGTATATAACAGCACACATACAGTGACACTAACTGCGCTCAGGTGGTATATAACAGCACACGTACAGTGACACTAACTGCGCTTAGGTGGTATATAACAGCACACGTCCAGTGACACTAACTGCGCTCAGGTGGTATATAACAGCACATGTACAGTGACACTAACTGCGCTCAGGTGGTATATAACAGCACACGTACAGTGACACTAACTGCGCTCAGGTGGTATATAACAGCACAGGTGCGGTGACACTAACTGCGCTCAGGTGATATGTAACAGCACACGTCCAGTGACACTAACTGCGCTCAGGTGGTATATAAAAGCACACGTACAGTGACACTAACTGCGCTCAGGTGGTATAAAACAGCACAGGTGCGGTGACACTAACTGCGCTCAGGTGGTATGTAACAGCACACGTACAGTGACACTAACTGCGCTCAGGTGGTATGTAACAGCACACGTACAGTGACACTAACTGCGCTCAGGTGGTATATAAAAGCACACGTACAGTGACACTAACTGCGCTCAGGTGGTATGTAACAGCACACGTACAGTGACACTAACTGCGCTCAGGTGGTATGTAACAGCACACGTACAGTGACACTAACTGCGCTCAGGTGGTATATAAAAGCACACGTACAGTGACACTAACTGCGCTCAGGTGGTATGTAACAGCACACGTACAGTGACACTAACTGCGCTCAGGTGGTATGTAACAGCACACGTACAGTGACACTAACTGCGCTCAGGTGGTATATAACAGCACACGTACAGTGACACTAACTGCGCTCAGGTGGTATATAACAGCACAGGTGCAGTGACACTAACTGCGCTCAGGTGGTATGTAACAGCACACGTCCAGTGACACTAACTGCGCTCAGGTGGTATATAACAGCACACGTCCAGTGACACTAACTGCGCTCAGGTGGTATATAACAGCACACGTCCAGTGACACTAACTGCGCTCAGGTGGTATATAACAGCACACGTCCAGTGACACTAACTGCGCTCAGGTGGTATATAACAGCACACGTCCAGTGACACTAACTGCGCTCAGGTGGTATATAACAGCACAGGTGCGGTGACACTAACTGCGCTCAGGTGGTATGTAACAGCACAGGTGCGGTGACACTAACTGCGCTCAGGTGGTATATAACAGCACAGGTGCGGTGACACCAAATGCGCTCAGGTGGTATATAACAGCACACGTGCGGTGACACCAAATGCGCTAAGGTGGTATGTAACAGCACACGTGCGGTGACCCCAAATGCGCTCAGGTCATATGTAACAGCACACGTGCGGTGACACCAAATGCGCTAAGGTGGTATGTAACAGCACACGTGCGGTGACCCCAAATGCGCTCAGGTGGTATGTAACAGCACACGTGCGGTGACACCAAATGCGCTAAGGTGGTATGTAACAGCACACGTGCGGTGACCCCAAATGCGCTCAGGTCATATGTAACAGCACATGTGCGGTGACACCAAATGCGCTAAGGTGGTATGTAACAGCACACGTGCGGTGTCACAAAATGCGCGAAGGTGGTATGTAACAGCACATGTGCGGTGACACCAAATGCGCTAAGGTGGTATGTAACAGCACACGTGCGGTGACCCCAAATGCGCTAAGGTGGTATGTAACAGCACACGTGTGGTGACCCCAAATGCGCTCAGGTGATATGTAACAGCACACGTGCGGTGACACCAAATGCACTAAGGTGGTATGTAACAGCACACGTGCGGTGACACCAAATGCGCTAAGGTGGTATGTAACAGCACACGTGCGGTGACAAGAAATGCGCTAAGGTGGTATGTAACAGCACACGTGCAGTGACACCAAATGCGCTCAGGTGATATGTAACAGCACACGTGCGGTGACACCAAATGCGCTAAGGTGGTATGTAACAGCACACGTGCGGTGACACCAAATGCGCTAAGGTGGTATGTAACAGCACACGTGCGGTGACACCAAATGCGCTAAGGTGTTATGTAACAGCACACGTGCGGTGACACCAAATGCGCTAAGGTGGTATGTAACAGCACACGTGCGGTGACCCCAAATGCGCTAAGGTGGTATTAAACAGCACACGCACAGTCAGAGCGACTGCGTTTCTGTGCAATTCAATAGCCCACTTGCATTAACAGCAACTGCCTTTCTGTGCAAATAAATAGCACACGTGCAGTAACAGTTAATGCGTCTATGTGCAATTAACTAACACGTGTACACTAACACGTTAGAGCATCAAGCACAATCTCCTGCCTGACAGATACTAATAGCAGAACTAGCTAAGCTATACAGTTTATAAATATATTGACAACTCCTAGGGATGTCAATATATTCTCTACAAACTGTACATTTAACTATACTAACTAGTAGCCTCCCTGATCTATCTATCTATCTATCTACCTATCTATCTATGTGAAAAGACACTGTGGGGTAGATTCACATAGATCAGCGGATCTTTTGATCCGCGTAGTCTATTTTTTTTACGATCCGCCTGCGCCAGTTTTTGAGGCAAGTGCTGTATTCAGAAAGCACTTGCCTCGTAAGTTGCCCTGGCGGATCGTAAATCCCCGGCGGAATGCAAATTCCGCGGCTAGGGGGAGTTTACTATTTAAATCACGCGTGTCCCCACGCCGATCGTACTGCGCATACGCCGCCGGCTAAATTTCCCAGCGTGCATTGCTTCAAATGACGTCGCAAGGACGTCATTGTTTTCGACGTTAACGCAATTAACGTATGGCCGTATTCCCGAACGACTTACGTAAACGGCGTAAAAAATTCAAAACTCGATTTGGGAACGACGGCCATACTTAACATAGGATACGCCGCACTTACCCCGCATATAGCAGGGGTAACTATCCGCCGGAAAAAGCCGAACGCAAACGACGTAAAAAAAAACGACGGACTGTGTTTGCTAGCCGGCCGGCTGCATTTTTCATGCTTTTAAACGACATACCGTTTGTAAGTGCATTACTATTATTATTATTTATTTATTAAATGAACGATTCACACTATGTGAGCCTTGTTGTCTCCTGCTTTATGGTCATTGGGTATACGAGGAGATTGCCTACATCCAGGTGACTGCAATTGAGAGCCTTCCAGGATACACGTTTATATCTGAATGCTGTCTTTTTATCTTCATCTGGTAAGAGGCCATACACATATATGTGGTGGAGGTTTACCTGTAGCACCTTGTCCGGAGTGTCTGTTTTCATCATCATCACCTGGGAGTCTTCCAATATCTGAACTTTTGAATCCATTGATGGATTATATCTATGTGTGAAACCACTTTGAACATTGAATTCAAGTTCCAGCCTGTACATATTATTCTTGTATATCATGCAGGAATTTCTTATATATATTTACATTCTTTAGGTGTTTGACTTACCACATTTGTTTATTTACAGCTTTAGCGCGATTTTTCTTGTTTCATATATTGTCTTGGTGTAGTTTAACACCTTTTTTATCGCTGCTTTCCATACATGTGTTTTTTTTGAACGAGCGCTATATTTTTACCTTTAAAAAAAACGACGGCCGGGCGTTCGCTTCAGAATCGGCGGTTCTCCTCATTTGCATATTCGTCGCGTATAATAACAGAAGCGCCACTTAACGGACGGCGGGAGATTGCAGCCTTTGATCCGACAGTGTAACTCACTTACACCAGTCGGCTCTAAGGGAGATCTCTGCGGAACCTGATTCGAGGAATCAGCCGCATAGATCCGAGCGTCGGATCTCACAGATACGACGGTGTATCAGTAGATACACCGTCGTATCTCTATGTGAATCTACCCCTGTGTCTCTATCTATCTATCTCTCTCGCTCTCTGTCTGTCTGTCTCACTTCTCTAAGCAAGCCGAAACACACTACACGAGGCCGCCCGGGAGGCGGCCTTTTATAGTGTGGGGCGTGTGCTAAAGCCCTGAGCCCTAATTGGCCAAAGCACCCAGGCTTTGGACAATTAGGTCTCTTTGTTTTTTGGGCGCTGTGATTGGCCAAGCATGCGGGGTCATGGTGCATGCTTGGCCAATCATCAGCGCACAACGCCGCAGTGAATTATGGGTCATTTGAATTTGGCGCTAACGACCCGATTTGTTCGTTTTCGACGAACGATCGAACGGCCAATGTTCGATGCGAACATGTGTTCGCATCGAACACGAAGCTCATCCCTACTTACTACTATGGACTGCATGGACTAATTCTTATAAATTCATTTTGGGTATATCTTGTTGTGTTTCCTACCCCCTCCCTGTTATTGATCCCTTATGACCCACCTTATAGCTGCCAGTGAACACTGACTCGCATTACCTGACAGTTCTGTGTGATATGATATATTGCTTGAATTAATTATTTCCTGAATGTGTACTCTATGCAGATATTCTTGAGCACAATAAAATTGGGGGCGTGGCTTGGCGAGCAGCGTGAATGGCCGCTGTGTGAAAGAGCTCCGGTCCCAGGGTTGGAACAAACGCCGAAAATAACCTGTTTCTAGTGGAGCATGAACACCCGGCTCAGGAAGGGAACACCCAGCAGACAATTGAGACTAATGGGAACACCTAAAGGAAAGGCGACATCTGCTAACTTGAATAAATACCGTTACACGGGAGACCGCGTGAAGGACAAGATGGCGCCGGTTCACAGAGTGAACAGAGGGGAGGACACGGAGGATGATGAGGTCTCCATTCCCGCATCAGACGACTTCTCTGGAGGTAACAATAACCCTGATTCCCCCCTAAACTATGCCACTATGATGGAGATAGCAGCCGACATAAAAAACTCCTTCTCAGTGGCTATCACTGACATAAAAACGGAGCTGCTGAGACTGTCAGAACAACTGGTGGTTACAGAACGGGCAGGCAAAAGGAGAGATCGCGCCCTGTTGAGACTAGATGACATTACTGAAGTACATGCCCGACAACTGATCGAGGTCAATCGTCATTTAGAAGATTTAGATAACAGGGGACGCCGCAATAATATTAGGGTACGGGGGGTCCCCGAATCAGTGCTTCCAGACCAGGTCAGACCCGCGCTAACGTCCATATTTAATGGCCTCCTGGATAGGCCTGAAGCCTCGCCTATTGATTTTGACAGGACACACAGAGCACTGAGACCCAGAGCTCCTGACAACATACCTCCCAGAGACATAATCTGTTACCTCCCTAATTATGTCCTTAAAGAGGAGATTTTGAGAAAAGCGAGGGCCAGTGACCAGATTGTCTATAATGAAATGGACATTCAACTTTTTCAAGACCTATCCCCGATCACTCTTAAGAACAGAAGAGCATTAAAACCCCTGTTGGAAGTGCTGCAATCTAAGGGAATTAGTTATCGCTGGAAGTTTCCATTTGCACTGCAAGCTACTTTTAATGATAAGCAGTTTATGCTCAGGGTTCCGGATGACCTGCTGCAATTTTGTGAAAACCTACACATTGCACCAATAGACCTCCCAGACTGGTACGCTGATTTCCTTCTCCCACCGGCTCTCATTCACCAACCTCTCCCACAAGACCCTTCGCCGTCCAAGTCTCCACACCAAGTTGGCAAATACCGAAAGAAAAATTATAGAAGTCATCATGCCTCTCCTGCTGCCAAGGGCTCCAGGATGTAATTGCTCAAATAGTTTGCTGTTTGCAGAACCAGGAGTACACTGTGCAGATCCTGTTATTAAGTTGTTGAGCTAATATAACCTGTCCTGCTTCCGCAGCAAAGGAGACAGGTCCCTCAGGCATTATATTATATGACTTTGTTTGCTGCAAAGATGTGTTTCTGTTATTTCTTATTTTATTTCTCCCTTTCTTTTCTTGCGTGTAACACCGGCCCCATGGTGTGCTACTGATTAGATTACTATGATGCACAGCCTACTTTCCCCCTGGAAAAGCCTCTTCACAGATCAACTCTACATACTTTGTTATGAGTTTATTCTCTCTGAAAACAGAAGGTATGGCACACTTCTTCCCACACGCTTATGGAAGATGTTACATATTGCTATAGCTAGAACTTTTACTCTTCTTACCCGCTAGAGGGCGCCATGTCCACACTGTTGAGCCTGGATCAGGTCTAATCCCTTTGGTTGCAAAATATATGCAAACTGATTCCAGCCGACTCAGGATATTTAAGACCTTTGCTAAAGATCTTTTGTTACCCTATAATAACTATCCGTTGGCTTAAAGATACACTGCCCGAGGCTCGTACTCCAAAAACATTTTTTCTTGTTTTTTATTTCCTTTTTTTTTTTTTCTTCCTCCCTTTATATGCGGATCACAACACTGCTAGTAATCACTGGCTTGATTTCCACCTCTGACCAGGATCCCCCGTAGACAGCTAAGTTTGAGTATCCTACCCTACCCTACCCTTTCAATGCTAGATGGAGTAGTCCTGCGAATTTGCTAACCTTCCCCCTCAGACTCTAGTGTCATGCTACCCCAAAGAGGAGGACTGCAAGTGTTGCATTTACATCAGCTATGATCCATGAAGGACTATAATGTTGTGTGTTTGCCTAGTTAATGTTTAGACCTTCACTTGTGATGTAATACTGCTCCATTTCTGTTGAGATTTACTGAACTTGTTTTTCTCTCCTATGCATACACAGTATTTACTAGCATTTAGGGGGATCTCACGCTGCTCTTATGGCAGTTAGACGCGGGGGAGACTTGTGCCATGTTGTGGTCTGACTTTCAGCAAATGAGTACAGAGGTAACCTAAAGACAGCCCCTCTTGGACGTGTGAGTACGTTTTCTTTTATCCAAGGTTCTATCGGTGGTCAGACGTTCAGCCAGTCTCCTTAGCTCACAAATTTGGTTGGTCGCCCCCATCTTCGCAATGCTAGCTCCCAGCGATCCTGGGATCTTTAACAGATCAGGGGATTCACTCTAAACAGTTTGAATAACATTGAGCATGTAAGATTTATGTGTACCAACTAGAGCTCACCTCTCGATTACGGTCAATGTTACCACTAGTTAATTCCACACAGGGCATTTTTAGGGTCTGCTCCAATGCTGCCTCCTTGGTTTTATATGTTTTGTTTTATTGGTTAACATGTAGATTTCACAGATTACTCCTGGGTATTTGTTCACGAAGTGTTTAGCACACTCTACAGTTTCTCTTCCCTCCCTCTATAGAGAGGTTAAGACATATATTTAAGTTTGTTAAATTCCCTTGTTCCAATCCGGACCTTCATAACACTATCCTACATCTAACCCCTCCTGTTGGATAGTACTTCTATCTGCCATCCACGAAGAATCCTCCCACGCCTTCACAAGAGTCAACTTTGACATTTTTGTCTGTAACAAAGGTGTCTACAGGCCCTACTACTTGACTGTAGACCTAGGGCTACGACTCGCGAGTGGAATGAGCTGGTCTTCGTCAGCTCACCCAGATAACCCCCCCCTGTACCCACCCCATACCTTCCCCACCCCTACCTCACGATATTTCTTCCCCCCCCGCAGATGAATAGCTGGTACCCCCCCAAAGAAATCACAAATGGCTTATTCTTTCTTGGGCAAGTCGCCTACACTAGTCTCGCACAACATTAATGGGCTTAATATCCAGAAAAACGCTCAGAACAAATTCTTAAAGGAACAAACAACCAAGAATAACAACCAAAAACAAAACCTTTATTGGTTTTCCTACAAAAAGGAAACCCACTTTAAGGGCCAGAACATTCCTAAATTAACAGACAACCTCTATACAATTGCGCATCATGCCACAAATCCCCTTGCTAAGACAAAAGGTGTATCGATACTGATTAACAAGCATGCCCCTTTCGTTCATAAACACAGCCTGGTAGATAAGGATGGAAGATTTATTCTCCTAAAGGGAACTTGGGAGGGCACCCCCATCACTCTCGCTAATGTTTATTTTCCAAATAGAGTCCATTTCACTTTCTGTAGGAAAGTTGTTGATGAACTAAAGGGGTTCGCTGAAGGTTGCATCCTACTTGGGGGCGACTTCAATGTTCCTCTCTCACCCTTGCAAGACACTTCTACTGGCCACACTCACGT
Source organism: Rana kukunoris (assembly GCA_029574335.1). Lineage (NCBI taxonomy): Eukaryota > Metazoa > Chordata > Amphibia > Anura > Ranidae > Rana > Rana kukunoris. The sequence continues at coordinate 111,927,757 of CM056049.1, read as the reverse complement.
CACTTTTCAGACCCTGAAGAAAATGAAAGCTCTTCTTCACTCTCTGTCACTAGTGGACACTTGGAGGTCAACTCACCCCACTGAGAAGGATTTCTCCTTCTATTCAGCACCACATAAGAGATACTCACGGTTAGACTTGATATACATTACCCAACGAGACCTACCTACACTGACCAGAGCTGAGATCGGTATAATTTCATTATCAGATCACGCTCCGGTCACCATATCAATGACACCCAGACCCCCAAAAAGCAGTGGCTTCAGCTGGAGGCTGAACGCTGCTCTTCTAACGGACCAGACCATCCACGACGATATTCACAATACCATCGGGACCTACTTCTTAGACAACAAGGATTCAGACACAAACCCATTAAATAATTGGGAGGCACACAAAACAGTAATCAGGGGGGAACTAATTAGATGGGACACCACAAGGAAAAAAGAGAGAGATAAAGAAAAAACTTCACTCTATGATAAAATTGCCCAATTAGAGCAGCAACATAAAAGGAATCTCTCAGTCTTGGTTGAAGAGGAGCTTAATGAAAACAGAAAAGCTTTGTCACAACTGCTCCACCTCCAAACACAGAAATCCCTCTTTTTCAAAAAAAATATCTTTTATGAACATGGTGATAAGAGTGGTAGGTTGTTAGCTAAGGCACTCAAGGACGCCTCATTGTCAAACCGTATTCACGCGATTAAGAACAAACAAGGCGTCCTTGAACATGATTCAGAACGCATTGCGAAACTCTTCCAAGAATTTTACTCAAAGCTATACAACCTGCCCTCACAACACAAACCGGCACATCTCGCACCCTCCAGACTGGACAATATACAGGAATTCTTACAGAATAGCAATCTCCCCTCAATCCAGATTGAGGATGCTAGCCTGCTGGAAAACCCAATTACACTGACAGAACTACAAGAGGCAATAAAATCGTTAAAAGTAAGCAAAAGCCCAGGCCCTGATGGGTTCACTTCACAATACTACAAGACCTATTTAAATGTAATCTCCACCCCTCTGCTTAGGGCTTTGAACTACTTGGCAAAGAACAAGAATAACTCCAGTTCGTTAATCACAGCCCACATCGCTGTAATCCCCAAACCCCAAAAAGACACTACTGTCTGCGCCAACTACAGACCTATTTCACTACTAAATATAGACATCAAGCTCCTTGCCAAGATTCTTGCGAACAGACTCAAACCATTGCTTGAACAAGTAATTGGACCGGAGCAAGTGGGATTTATGCCCGGCCGAGAGGCTAGGGATAACATCTCCAAGGCCCTGAGCATAATTCACTATGCCATGCGATACGAGCTCGAGGGTCTTCTCCTGTCAACCGATGCGGAGAAGGCCTTCGATAGAATCTCATGGGATTACATGATGGCCACTTGCACACACATAGGACTGGGGAGTAACATGCTAAATTGGATAGCTGCTCTATACTCTAACCCGCAAGCCTTGATTAAAATCAACAACTCCTTTTCGGAACCAATAAAAATTTCAAATGGCACTCGACAGGGCTGCCCTTTACCCCCACTTTTGTTTATCCTCTCCTTAGAACCATTAATCAGAACCATCAATAACTCCCCAGACATCAGAGGTTTCAATGTACATGATAGAGAATTTAAAATAGCCGCCTATGCGGATGACCTCCTTTTTTTTATAACCAGGCCCCACATATCCCTTCCTAACCTAATGAAAATATTCACTACCTTTGGATATATATCCAATTTTAAAATTAACCATAGCAAGTCGGAAGCAATCAATCTCTCCCTAAAAGCCACTGAATATGATTCTTTAAAAAACAACCATAATTTCCACTGGGAACAAAAAAGCCTTACGTACTTAGGTATAAAACTCACACCGACAATTGACGATATCTATGATGCGAACTTTAAGCCCCTTATACAATTAATTACCAAAGACCTACAAAGATGGACGCCGAAACTATTTTCGTGGTTCGGTAGGGCTTCCATACTAAAAATGACAATATTACAGAGACTGCTCTATTACTTTAACGCTTTGCCAATCAAATTGAACGCCTCCTTCTTCTCCAAGCTCCGCAGCGTCCAGCTGCGGTTTCTGTGGGCGGGGAAAAGACCGAGGCTTAGCTTCTCTCAGCTTACCCTCCCCAAGAGTAAGGGGGGTATTGGTCTTCCAGACTTTAAGAAATATTACGTAGCTGCCCATATTACGAGACTCATAGACTGGCACTACCACCAATCAACAAAAGACTGGGTTCACCTAGAAACGATCCAACACATTAGACATACCGCCTTCCACCCCTGGTCCTCCAACTCAAAATTAACACATATGATCCCCCATCCACTGGTCGCCGCGACTTTGACAGTATGGCACGGCGCAGCCTCAACTTATAATCTAGCTTCTATACCAGGTCCTTTGACTCCTGTTACAGACAACCCAGATTTCACTCCAGGCCTAGACATACAGTTCCCTCGATCATCATTACACACACAAAAACTCTTAGCTACTCACTGTTTAGCGGGAAATAGAATCAAAACTTTCCAAATGTTAAAGTCTGAGCTTGGGGAAGCCTTCCCAGGTTTCTGGTTTTATCTTCAAATACAGAATTTCCTTATAAACAGCAAACACAAAACAGAATACTGCAGGACTCCCACCCAACTGGAGCAGATCTGCCTATCGGGTTCCCAGACCCCCAAAACAACAGCTCTAGCTTACTCATGGCTCAGCCAACTGCATACGAAACCACAAAATAAGATCAAATCCAGATGGGAGAGCGAACTAAGTGATGACCAATGGGAGAAGGCCTCGATATTTGCGCATAAATGCTCCCTTAGTTCAAGGTTTCAAGAAATATCCTACAAAACCCTCATGAGATGGTATGTTACTCCTTTGAAAGTGAAGAGGTGGTCGCCAACCTCCTCAGACACATGTTGGCGCTATAAAACAGAGATCGGCTCCCTCGCACATATCCTATGGTACTGTCCCCCAATATTTAATTATTGGTCCCAAATAATACACTGGGTGAAAGTGATCACAGATACAAGTATTACATTAGATGCAGCTGCTTGCCTTCTCCATGTAAATCATCTTTCAATAAAATGTTACAAAAAGTCACTCACTAGGCACCTCTTAACGGCAGCGAAAACATTAATCTCCCGTTACTGGAAGACGATGGCATACCCCTCTGTCAGAGAGTGGCTAGACAGGGTACATTACATATACAAAATGGACGAGATTGTGGCCATGAAGAGTGAAAACTCAACACTGTTCCATGACACATGGCAACCATGTTTTTTTTTTTAAATACTCCAATGATTACCAACAATTAATGACATGACTCCATCAACAACACCTCTCAGGCAGGCTCTGCCACCTTACTCTACTACTATATCGCTAAAACAACACCTTGTACCACGACAATCTGAAATATATTTGTTGCAATCCACACATGCTGATTCTGTCTATATATCTCACATGTGAAAAGAATATTACCTCCAATTGTTTAGATTTATCTGTACTTCAAATTAAACCACGTATGATACTTCATTTTGTCTCCCCCCCCCCCCCCTATCCCTTCTTTCCTCTTCCCTCTTAATCCATATTCCACCCCCCAATGATCCACAGTGCTTACCTTCTTTATTCACCCACAGCACAGGATCAGTTTGCATACTTGTAAAAATTTGTATCTGATATGATAAGAGCATTCCTTCATTTTGTATTTTGGATATATTGTTCTTTTCTATTTGTTCGATGTACTATGTATTTTCAAGTTCTTCCTAAGTTAATAAACTTTGATTGTGGAGAAAAAAAAAAAAAATTGTGTAAAAGTATGGACTATGGAAAAATAAATTAAGATTTATTTTACAATATAGTTACTAAAATCACGTATAGCAGCAGGGTTAATTGCATTCCAGACACATGAAATTTATATTCCATGACTTAACCCAAAACTATACAGCAGAAGTTGTATGCCTAACGATAAGATAAATTGAATCATTTGCTGTCCACTTGTAGGTATCACAACCAAAGTACAGAATACCAATAACTAGTCTAGCTGATACATTTTGTGTGCATTTATCAGACCGTCCCCATTGTTTCCTCTGCAGCAGAATAAGGGGGGAAAATGGCCTGTGATAATACAGCTTGGATTTAGAGTACCTATTCCCCAGGAGATTGTGATACCGTAAGTGGTAGAAAATATCAATCTAACACAAACAAGAAGCTATGTCTAAGTTGCATTCATTAGTGAGGTTGTTCAACGTAATGAACAAATAACTCTCTACCCAGAAAGTTATGGTGCTACACCCTAGTAGGACCTCTAAGGACATCAATCGAGTGTCTCAGATCGAGAGAATGAGCGGTATGGGAGTGTGCTGATGAGGAGGATAACGATTCAAGATGGCGATTGTGATGAATCTCCACGGGGGGGGGGGATGATGGTCAAGATGAAATATTGTGATCAAGATGAAGTTCCCTTTTATTCCCAAAAACCTTAAGAGCTAGGGATGCGCTTAGGCCCCATGCACACAAGACGCAAATGCAAACACATCTAAACACACGGTTTTAAAGGCAAAAATACAGTTTTTGACGTTTTACCGCGTTTGCGTTTATAAGCGTTTAGTTAAACATCATAAGACCCTCCCTAAGCTCAAAAACAATATTATTTAACCATTTCAGCCATTTTGTGAGACCAAAGTGAGTAGCAGCTGAGAGAACAGCAGTGTACTTGTATTTAGCGTGTCACTTGCCACATCACCTGCCACAAGCTGTGGATTGTCCACTGGTCACATCACCTGGCCATGTCACCTGCCACAAGTTGTGGATTGTCCACTTGCCACGTCACCTGCCACAAGTTGTGGAATGTCCACTTGCCACGTTACCTGCCACGTCATGTGGCCACGTCACCTGCCACAAGTTGTGGATTGTCCACTGGCCACATCACCTGCCACGTCAACTGGCCATGTCACCTGCCACAAGTTGTGGATTGTCCACTTGCCATCTCACCTGCCACAAGTTGCGGATTGTCCACTTGCCATGTCACCTGCCACAAGTTGTGAATTGTCCGCTTGCCACGTCATCTGCCACGTCACCTGGCCACGTCACCTGCCACAAGTTATGGATTTTCCACTTGCCATGTCACCTGGCCACCTCACCTGCCACAAGTTGTGGATTATCCACTGGCCACATCACCTGTCACGTCAACTGGCCACGTCACCTGCCACAAGTTGTGGATTGTCCACTTGTCATGTCGCCTGCCACAAGTTGCGGATTGTCCACTTGCCATGTCACCTGGCCACGTCACCTGCCATGTCACCTGTTCACATCACCTGGCACGTCACCTGGCCACAAGTTGTGGATTGTCCACTGGCCACGTCACCTGCCACGTCCCTAAGCTCAAAAAACAATATTATTTAACCATTTCAGCCATTTTGTGAGACCAGAGTGAGTAGCAGCTGAAAGAGCAGCAGTATACTTGTTTTTAGCGTGTCACTTGCCACATCACCAGCCACAAGCTGCGGATTGTCCACTTGCCATGTCACCTGCCACAAGTTGTGAATTGTCCACTTGCCACGTCATCTGCCATGTCACCTACCACAAGTTGTGGATTGTCCACTTGCCATGTCACCTGACCACATCACCTGCCACAAGTTGTGGATTGTCCACTTGCCATGTCACCTGGCCACGTCACCTGGCCACGTAATCTGCCAAATCACCTCGCCACGTAACCTGCCACAAGTTGTGGATTTCCACTGGCCACGTCACCTGGCCACGTCAGCTGCCATGTCACCTGGCCATGTCACCTGCCACAAGTTGTGGATTTTCCACTTGCCATGTCACCTGGCCACATCACTTGCCACATCATCTGCCACGTCACCTGCCACAAGTTGTGGATTGTCCACTGGCCACGTCACCTGGCCACGTCACCTGCCATAAGTTGTGGATTGTCCACTGGCCACGTCACCTGGCCACGTCACCTGCCATAAGTTGTGGATTGTCCACTTGCCACATCACCTGGCCACGTCACCTGCCACGTCACCTGCCACAAGTTGTGGATTGTTGACTGGCCACGTCACCTGGCCACGTCACCTGCCACAAGTTGTGGATTGTTCACTTGCCACATCACCTGGCCACGTTACTTGCCACAAGTTGTGGATTGTACACTTGCCACGTCAACAGGCCATGTCACCTGGCCACGTTACCTGGCCACATCACCTGCCACAAGTTGTGGATTGTCCACTTGCCACATGACCTGGCTACGTCACCTGCCACGTCACCTGGCCATGTCACCTGCCACAAGTTATGGATTGTCCACTGGCCACGTCACCTGGCCACATCACCTGCCACGTCACCTGGCCACATCACCTGCCACTTCACCTGGCCACAAGTTGTGGATTGTCCACTTGCCACATCACCTGGCCATGTCACCTGCCACAATGTGTGGATTGTCCACTGGCCACGTCACCTGCCACACGTTGTGGATTGTCCACAATGCAATGCAAGCAATTACACTTGTTTATGTTTTTTTAATGGTTTTTCATCATTTGCCATAATTTTTGAGATTTCTAATGTAAAAAAAATAGGTCACCTTTAAAAACGCCTATAAACGAAATCGCGGCAAAATGTTGGTAACGCGTCTGAAACGCGAAAACGTTTGTGTCTGAACCCATCTGTTTGCTTCTGGAAAAAACGAGGGTAAACTCAACTGCCTAAAACCGGCAATAAACAAGATTGTGTGCATGGACACATAGGATAACATTGAATGTGTTCAGAGGCAGTTGAAAAAAATGTCCAAATGCACAATACGTTTGTCCAATTTTCTTTTTTTTTACTTAGGTTTGACCTCATATTATGGTTTTGGTAACTCTAAACACTTTCAAATTGTGTGCAATAAAGGCAGGCCCTTGCACTACATGGTTAAAGGTAAATCTAAAGGAAATTGAACAAAAATTGTATAATGTGTATTCAGCATTAGACTGGAAATCACTGGAAATAAAATTGGATTATTTGATTCACTCTAATAGGGGATAAGAGTTTTATCTCAAAAGTAATTGAAATGTCATTTTAGAGGGAGATTCCAGAATGTTAGTTAATGCTTTACAAGGTGTCCTTTGGTTGTTAGTATTTCTCAAGGAGGAAATAACAGGAGGCACAAAAAGTGTTGATTCTAGTCGGCTGGATAAATATTGTGGCAAAAACTTGTTTTCCATAAAATTGGTTAGTTTGTCAATACCTTGCAAATGAAAGACAAACAATTATAGGCCATTGTCATTGCTTGAGAAGTAACCTTGATTATCATGAAGCTCAAACAAACTTTTCTTTCCCAACAGACTCTCGGGCATAGGCGTGCGCAGGGGGAGTGCCGAGTGTGCCTGGGCACTCCCTAATCGACTGAGCGCCAGTAGCAAATCATCTGTGTGCAGGGCCGGGACAAGGGAAGGCAGAAAGGGCGCAATGTTAATATGTGGAGAGGTGGCTGCACTGGGAGTTTCCAATTCTTCTTCTGCCCCACTGGATTGTTGTTAATCTCCCACTGCATAATGTTCAGATTGTCTTTCCAGGCCACTCCGTCTTTCTGCCAATAAGTTACTTTCCTACAATTGCTCACTTCACCACCAGCTTTACTTCCCCTCTCTTTGTGTAGTACTTGCCAGTAAGATGATGCAGTAAATCGGACAGTCTCGCACCGATTCTCCTCTTTCCCATTCACTTTCCCCTGTTCCCTTCTTCTCCTCTGCATATCTCCTGCACACTGTTGCTCCCAGGATTTCTATCCTCCTGTACAAACTTTATTGTAGATCATTATCTTTCCTGTCACATCCTCTATGAGCAAAAGAGGCCACTCTGAACAGTCCCAATGGCTGGCTATTATAGATGCTGTTACTAGGCGAGAGGTCTGCAGTAGTGATGTCGCGAACCTAAAATTTTGCGTTCGTGAACTTCCCCATATGTTCGCGAACAGGCGAACCACCATAGACTTCAATGGGCAGGCGAATTTTAAAACCCACAATAGTGATGGAAAAGTTGTTTCAAGGGGACTAACACCTGGACTGAGGCATGCCGGAGGGGGATCCATGGCAAAACTCCCATGGAAAATTACGTAGTTGTCGCAGAGTCCGTTTTTAAACCTTAAAGGGCATAAAGCACCTAACATTCCTAAATTGTTTGGATTAACGTGCTTTAAAACATCAGGTATGATGTTGTATCGATCAGGTAGTGTAAGGGTTAGGGTTACAGATAGGGTTAGGGTTACAGACAAGGTTAGGGTTAGAGTTCACAGTGACAGACCAAACTCCCCGTTTAACGCAGAGCAAACAACCGCAAACAGTCCATTTGCACAACCGCAAACTCCCCATTTACACAAGGTTGGATACCAAGCTAGCCGTGTCCTGTTGCTTATCCTCACTGACGTCATTGAATGTCTCTTCTTCCACCCAGCCACGTACAACACCAAGGGTCCCTGAAAGGTAACAACAAGCCCCCTGGAACGCCTGTTGTGTTTGGTCTTCCACCTACTCTAAGCCACCTTCCTCCTCTGACTCCTCTTTTTCAGAGTCCTCTCTCTGCGTTGCCGCAGGTCCAGCAATCAACAAGGCTGCTTCTGGTGGTGATGGTGACCACAACTCCTCTTCATGCTCATCTACGGCCTTGTGCGCCGTGTAATGTACTGTGCAATCCCAATATGATTGGTATGTTAAGTAGTACTATTCTTATCAGTTTAATACCTGTTACGTCCCCAATCAGGGGACGTGTATGGAATAGAATTTAGACAACTGCAAAGAGTTGTCAATAGTTGACATGCTCATGACATACATTTTATTCCTCTATGCGTCAATCTTGGTGTAGTAATGACTGTGCTCGTGCGCACGTTTGGGAGAGTGCAGGCGATGGGGGTTTTTCAAAGCCTATGGTCATGCTGAGGTAGTTCAGTGACAGTTAAGTGACCCAGAAAACAATGATTCTGCAGTGTGGGCCCATTGTTGGTCTATTAGGCTTTAATGATCACCTTAGATGATCACAAAGAAAATTAATGTTTTTTCTATGCAAAATTATCCAGCCGATCGCTTTTGGTCTGTCCACAATGAAGCAACGACCTTATCATCTGGGGTGTGCCAACATTGCCATTGCCAACACACTCATAGAGGTGGTCGCTGTAGGGGTTGCAGGCTGGCGCTGGTTGACCTCAGGCAGTCTCAGTGTGTTAATCCGGGTGGCCACCCTTTGAGAGAGATCTCAGCACAGGAAAATAAGACACACACGCGATGTAGCTGAAATCATCTCTGACTTTACTGATAATACTATTCACGATATATGGATTACAAAAAGCAGAAGGGCTGTATAATGTAAACAATATGTGATTGGTTAATACAGTTCTTCTATCCAATAGAAATAAACTTATTACGTCAAACACATGCATGAACTAATTGAAAAGGGAGGAAAGTGTAACATAGAGAGAAGTTATAGATAAGAGTGTACAACGTTAGTTAGTTTTAACAATTACTAAGGACACCTGTAAATATAATTGGAAGAAAGATAAATTTTTACCAATTACTAAAAAAATGCTGCATGTGTAATGCTTTGCTCAGAGATAAGAATTAACAAGCAATTATATGTGTGCAAAGTCATTTTAGAATTATACCAAGAAAGAAATAATATTCACTCTGAAAACTTCAGCAGCACGTTCCATTATGTGTAACAGTTAAAGGGGTAATTCCCCCAAAAACCTTTTTTTAACATTGATTGAGGCTCGTTATGTCAAGGGGAATCGGGTGGTTTTTTATTAGAAACGAAGCAGTACTTACCGTTTTACAGATGCATCGTCTCCATCGCTTCCGGGTATGATCGTCTGGTCTGGGCGTGCCTATTTGATTGATAGGCTTCCGACGGTCGCATACATCGCGTCACGAGTAGCCGAAAGAAGCCGAGCGACGGTGCGGCTCTATACTGCGCCTGCGCACCGTCGTTCGGCTACTTTCGGAAAATCGTGACGCGATGTATCCGACCTCGGAAGCCTGTCAATCAAATAGGAACGCCTAGACCCGGAGACCATACCCGGAAGCGTCGGAGACGATGCATCTGTAAAACGGTAAGTATGGCTTCATTTCTAAAAAAAAAACACCCGATTCCCCTTGACAAAACGAGCCTCAATCAATGTTAAAAAAAGGTTTTTGGGGGAACTACCCCTTTAAGGAAGCACCCTAGCTTCAGAACCTTAACCCCTTACAGACGCTTCATTGTGATACGCAAGCCCCTTTACCACAACAAGGTAACGATCACAAAGGGGAATTGACACATGTATGTGCTTTTTTTTTGTTTTTGCAGCCACAGTGCAGCACAAAAAAGTGAGAAAAATTATGTACACATGCCTGAAAAAGTAGGTATTGCTGCAGCCGTTGCTATAGCAGGCATAAAGTGCACTAAAACATTGCGGCTGGAAGCCTAGTTGGTGGCGGATAAGTCACGTAAGTCATCCGGCATGCAGAGATAAAATACAGCAGCGTGTGGACCATTTTTATCCCAAGGCAGCTCATCTCATCAGGCCTTTAGTCAAATGTATCGCCCACTGTCAGTCCCTTCGGGATTCATGCCTCATTCATCTTAATAAAGGTGAGGTAATCTAGACTTTTTTGACCTAGGCGACTTCTCTTCTCAGTGACAATACACCCTGCTGCACTGAAGGTCCTTTCTGAAAGGACACTTGAAGCGGGGCAGGCCAGAAGTTCTATCGCAAATTGGGATAGCTCAGGCCACAGGTCAAGCCTGCACACCCAGTAGTCAAGGGATTCATCGACCATAGAGTGTCGATATCTGCAGTTAAGGCGAGGTAGTCTGCTACCTGTCAGTCGACTCGTTCTCTGAGGGTGGACCCCAAAGGGCAGTGGAGATGCGTAGGACTTCAAGTGGATCTCCACCCTAAAGTGAAGATCCGCTGATCGGAACCCTCCCCCCTCCCGTGTCACATTTGACACCTTTCAGGGGGGAGGGGGGTGCAGATACCTGTCTAAAGACAGGTATTTGCACCCACTTCCGGCCCGCAGTCTCGGGCAAAAGACGGGTTTTGTGCTGGGAACTCTCGGCTCCCAGCACACATCGGGAGCCAATCGGCGGGCGCAGCGCGACTCGCGCATGCGCCGTAGGGAACCGGGCAGTGAAGCCGCAGCGCTTCACTTCCTGGTTCCCTCACCGTGGATGGAGGGGGGAGCAGCAGAGAGACGAGCGAACGCTTGTCCTCTGCTGCGGACCTTGCTGGACTCCAGGACAGGTAAGTGTCCTATTATTAAAAGTCAGCAGCTGCAGTATTTGTAGCTGCTGGCTTTTAAAAAAAAAAAATTAATGGGCTCTGCATGTCCTCCTGTCCTTGCCGGCGTGGTCGTGGTAGGAGGAGGATTACTTTCACCTCTTCCCCTGTTAGATTCCCGTTGTGCTGTGAAACATTTCAGGCACTTTCTGCTTATACCGGCGGTCTAGTAGCGTGGCCACCCAGTACAGGTCGTTCTTCTTCAGCCTTTTTATACGAGGGTCCCTCAACAGGCACGACAGCATGAAAGACCCCATGTGCACAAGGTTGGATGCCAAGCTACTCATGTCCCGTTCCTCGTCCTCACTGATCTCACTGAAGGTCTGTTCTTCCCCCCAGCCACGTACAACACCACGGGTACCAAATAGGTGACAACGAGCACCCTGGGATGCCTGCTGTGGTTGGTCTTCCTCCTCCTCCTCAAAGCCACATTCCTCCTCTGACTCCTCTTCCTCAGACTCCTCTTCCAGCGTTGCCGGAGGTCCAGCAAGCGATGCTGATAAGGCTGTTTCTGGTGGTGATGGTGACCACAACTCTTCCTCTTCACGCTCATCTACGGCCTGATTAAGCACTCTTCGCAGGGCACGCTCCAGGAAGAAAACAAATGTGATGTTGTCACTGATGGTGCATTCAGTGCGACTGACTGCACTGAATGCACCATCAGCGATTGTGTATGAGCGTCCAGTAAATTCTCAGCTGCGTAGAGGATGTCCCAGCACCCCGGTCATACAAATACTCGTTGATGGCTTTTTCTTGTTGGAGCAGGCGGTCGAACATTAGGAGTGTTGAATTCCAACGTGTCGGGCTGTCGCAAATCAAGCGCCTCACTGGCATGTTTCGCCCCTGGATATCTGAAAAGTGTGCCATGTAGGTGTAGGAACGCCTGAAGTGGCCACACACCTTCCTGGCCTGCTTGAGGATGTCCTGTAAGTCTGGGTACTTATTCACAAAGCGTTGTACAATCAGATTCAACACAACTCAGGAAAGGAAGCAGCAGCGGGTACAACATCATCATCATCACACCATATGTCCATGTGTGTAATGCTGCCTGACTGAGACATACAGTGCAGAAAATAAGTATTTGAACACCCTGCTATTTTGCAAGTTCTCCCACTTGGAAATCATGGAGGGGTCTGAAATTGTCATCGTAGGTGCATGTCCACTGTGAGAGACATAATCAAAAAAAATAATCCAGAAATCACAATGTATGATTTTTTAAACTATTTATTTGTATGATACAGCTGCAAAGAAGTATTTGAACACCTGAGAAAATCAATGTTAATATTTGGTACAGTAGCCTTTGTTTGCAATTACAGAGGTCAAACGTTTCTTGTAGTTTTTCACCAGGTTTGCACACACTGGAGGAGGGATTTTGGCCCACTCCTCCACACAGATCTTCTCTAGATCAGTCAGGTTTCTGGGCTGTCGCTGAGAAACACAGAGTTTGAGCTCCCTCCAAAGATTCTCTATTGGGTTTAGGTCTGGAGACTGGCTAGGCCACGCCAGAACCTTGATATGCTTCTTACAGAGCCACTCCTTGGTTATCCTGGCTGTGTGCTTCGGGTCGTTGTCATGTTGTAAGACCCAGCCTCGACCCATCTTCAAAGCTCTAACTGAGGGAAGGAGGTTGTTGCCCAAAATCTCACAATACATGGCCCCGGTCATCCTCTCCTTAATACAGTGCAGTCGCCCTGTCCCATGTGCAGAAAAACACCCCCAAAGCATGATGCTACCACCCCCATGCTTCACAGTAGGGATGGTGTTCTTGGGATGTTACTCATCATTCTTCTTCCTCCAAACACGGTTAGTGGAATTATGACCAAAAAGTTATATTTTGGTCTCATATGACCACATGACTTTCTCCCATGACTCCTCTGGATCATCCAAATGGTCATTGGCAAACTTAATACGGGCCTTGACATGTGCTGGTTTAAGCAGGGGAACCTTCCGTGCCATGCATGATTTCAAACCATGATGTCTTAGTGTATTACCAACAGTAACCTTGGAAACGGTGGTCCCAGCTCTTTTCAGGTCATTGACCAGCTCCTCCCGTGTAGTCCTGGGCTGATTTCTCACCTTTCTTAGGATCATTGAGACCCCACGAGGTGAAATTTTGCATGGAGCCCCAGTCCGAGGGAGATTGACAGTCATGTTTAGCTTCTTGCATTTTCTAATGATTGCTCCAACAGTGGATCTTTTTTCACCAAGCTGCTTGGCAATTTCCCCGTAGCCCTTTCCAGCCTTGTGGAGGTGTACAATTTTGTCTCTAGTGTCTTTGGACAGCTCTTTGGTCTTGGCCATGTTAGTAGTTGGATTCTTACTGATTGTATGGGGTGGACAGGTGTCTTTATGCAGCTAATGACCTCAAACAGGTGCATCTAATTTAGGATAATAAATGGAGTGGAGGTGGACATTTTAAAGGCAGACTAACAGGTCTTTGAGGGTCAGAATTCTAGCTGATAGACAGGTGTTCAAATACTTCTTTGCAGCTGTATCATACAAATAAATAGTTAAAAAATCATAAATTGTGATTTCTGGAATATTTTTTTTTGATTATGTCTCTCACAGTGGACATGCACCTACGATGACAATTTCAGACCCCTCCATGATTTCCAAGTGGGAGAACTTGCAAAATAGCAGGGTGTTCAAATACTTATTTTCTGCACTGTATACCTTTTATCTACATCCCTTGGCAATAATTGTGTGTAAATAACTCCTCTGACAGATCAAGTGAAGCAGCTGTGATGCTAGTGTTGGTGGTGGCGGCAGGCGGGCGAGTGGTAACTTGAGAGGTGCCCGAAGCTGAGCTGGAGTAGGATGGTGTGTCAAGGTTCCGAACGGAAGCTGTAGAAGATTGGGTGTCCTGTGTTAGCCAGTCAACCATGTCCTCAGAACTTTTCGAGTTCAGGGTATGTGGCCTCTGAACACTGGGCATTATTCTAGGGCCAAAGGGAATCGCAGCACCATGACCTCGACGGCCCCTGCGGGGTGGCCTGCCTCTGCCTGTAATTTTTTTTAGATTAGTTTAGTTGTACTATGAGTGCAAGCTACTGTGCCACCAGATATGAGATGTGGCACTGGACAAGTGGGCACAGTTTACGCTGTGAGTCTAAGACACCGTGGCAGACAAATGACTACGATTATGTATTGCAGTGAATTTTGTTTTTATATGTTATCAACTGTGCCAACAAAATATAGATGAGATGTGGCACTGGACAGGTGGGCACAGTTTACACTATGAGCCTGGGCACCTTGCATTACACAGCACCCCACAGCTCTGGACCCCTTTATATTACACAGCACCCTGCACCTCTAGTCTAGCTAAACTCAATACAGTGTAAATATACAGTATATACAAAACCTGGAATGCATATATATCCTCTACACACTGTAACTCTAACTGACTAGCCTGCCTGCCCTATCTAACTCCAAAAAATTACACTCTCTCTCTCTCTGTCTCTCTCTGTAAACCACGCAGCACAGATTAGAGAGGAAAAAAAACAGACTGATTGATTAGCCCTAAAAAGGGCTGTTTGGGGTGCTGTCAGGACGCTGTTCTAACAGCAGAGATCAGATGAGTCTTTCAGGACTGGAGTACACTGGCCTAGCTATCGCTTTCCTTATAAAATCAGCAGCATCAACACTGTCCCTCCTCTCACTAAGACTGCAGGTTCAGAATGAATCTAAAATGGATGCTGTCCAGGAGGTGGGAGGGTCACGGAGGGAGGGTATGCTGCTGATTGGCTAGAATGTGTCTGCTGACTGTGAGGTATAGGGTCAAAGTTTGCTCAATGATGATGAATAGGGGGCAGATCAAACATCGCATATGTTCGCCGGTGGCGGCGAATGTGAACAATCGAAGTTCGCCGGGAACTGTTCGCCGGCGAACCGTTCTATACATCTCTAGTCTGCAGTACCTCTCCACTGCGGCCTAGTAATTTAGTAGCACGAGTACCTTGGTGGACTACTGTTCCCAGCTAGTCTGGTCTGTAAATCCTGCTCCCTCAAGTCACATCAACTTGATACTTTCCCCACAGTCTCCCCTCTGGCCTCACACCCAGCTCCCCTGGCATGCCTCATTTAGTAATCCACTCACGACCTTCTCCTGCCCTGAGTCCATGATGGAGAACTTTAACTTAACACACCTTCCGACAGCTTCTCCAGCCCCTCTGTTCCAGGACAAGCCATCCATGATTGTGTAAGGATGCAGCTCTCTCCCTAGCTTTGCTAGGCCTTGCACCCCCCAGATGGGAGTGGGGCCCCTGCTGCTGCCAAATGCTCCATTCTCCAAGACTCCCAGCCGACAACTCCTCCCCAGTGGGCTGGGACCTGAGCTTGTATGGGAGGCCTGCCCCCTGCCAATTCCAAATGGGGATTGGTCAGGGTTCCTCACATGAGCTCCCTGTCACTCCAGTCCTGTGCCCTGCCCCTCTTCCAGATAATTCTGGAAGCAGGGGAGGTGCCTAGCCTGCCTAAATTTCCCTTGCAAAAATCCTACTCTAGCACCTACTAGAGGGTGCTACAGATGGATGAAGGAATCCTCCCACCAGGACATTGTAATCTGACAGCAGGATATGGTGCAGGAAAAATACACTGATCTGCGGATGCACTTAAATGGGTCATATTCAGCAGGCAGTACTGCCCACTGAATGTAACAGGGAGGATAATTTTTTCTGGGATGCACGGGTGGGTGTGTTTAAAACTGAAGCCCAATCCCCTGTTTACCTGTTTTTACCACCCCCATGCTGCAAAGAAAGGCAGTTGCAGGGATGCTTTGCATTCCAGCAAAAATGATTGTCCCTGTCACATTCAGTGGGCAGTGTCGCCTGCTGCAGTGGCAGACTTGTAAGTGGGGATCAAGATAAACTTTTTTCTTTTGGTTGGTCCCCAACATGTGTATAGTACTACAGTGAGACATCTGTGACTATCATAATGATGATTACACTGTACAGCCTATATACAGTATGACACAGGCTGCTGATGATGATAACAGGTGCTTTGTCTGAATTATTCGCGACTGCAGACAGTGTTTGAATTATATACTATAACTCAGGGCTTCCATAGTTGCCAACTTTTTTGTCTGCAGGTGGAGTCTTATTATAATTATGGGGCGGGCACTCATTTGTATGTGTGGCACAGCAGGGGAGGAAAAAAAATCTGCAGCAAAAATGGGCATGGTTTAAAATAAATATTGGGCGTGGCTTAAATGGGGCGTGATTAGAGTCTGAGATGGAAAAAGGGATGGGGGAGGGAGAGAGATGCAGTTTGTTACTTGCCAGCAGAAATGCAGCATGTTACTTTCCACCAGATGCAGCTTGCTACTTGCAACCAGAGATGCAGAGCTCACTTCCCACCAGAGATGCAGAGCTCACTTGCCCCCAGGGATGCAGTGCTCACTTGTCACCAGATGCAGCTTGCTACTTACCACCAGAGATGCAGCACTTACTTGTCACCAGATGCAGCTTGTTACTTGTCACGATAGATGCAGCGCTCACTTTCCACCAGATGCAGCTTGCTACTTACCACCAGAGATGCAGCGCTCACTTGTCACCATATGCAGCTTGCCACTTGCCACCAGAGATGCAGCGCTCACTTGTCACCAGATGCAGCTTGCTACTTGCCACCAGAGATGCAGCGCTCACTTGTCACCAGATGCAGCTTGCTACTTGCCACCAGAGATGCAGAGCTCACTTGTCACCAGATGCAGCTTGCTACTTGCCCCCAGGGATGCAGTGCTCACTTGTCACCAGATGCAGCTTGCTACTTACCACCAGAGATGCAGCACTTACTTGTCGCCAGATGCAGCTTCTTACTTGTCACAATAGATGCAGCGCTCACTTTCCACCAGATGCAGCTTGCTACTTACCACCAGAGATGCAGAGCTTGCTTGCCACCAGAGATGCAGCGCTCGCTTGTCACCAGATGCAGCTTGTTACTTGCCCCCAGGAATGCAGTGCTCACTTGTCACCAGATGCAGCTTGCTACTTACCACCAGAGATGCAGCACGTACTTGTCGCCAGATGCAGCTTCTTACTTGTCACGATAGATGCAGCGCTCACTTTCCACCAGATGCAGCTTGCTACTTACCACCAGAGATGCAGCGCTCACTTGTCACCATATGCAGCTTGCCACTTGCCACCAGAGATGCAGCGCTCACTTGTCACCAGATGCAGCTTGCTACTTGCCACCAGAGATGCAGCGCTCACTTGTCACCAGATGCAGCTTGCTACTTGCCACCAGAGATGCAGCGCTCACTTGTCACCAGATGCAGCTTGTTACTTGCCACCAGAGATGCAGAGCTCACTTGTCGCCAGATGCAGCTTGTTACCTGTCACAAGAGATGCAGCGCTCATCCGTCACCAAGATGCAGCTTGCCGCAAGACTCTGAGACCTCCATGCTGTTGTATCGCTAAAGCCTCTGCTAGGTGTCCGGGGTGATATTGTCTCTGCTGCCATTTTTGCAAAGAGCAGCTCTCGTGGAGGCCTAGGGGAGCAAACAAGAGGCGGAGTGGCTGCCAATAGAAATTAAGTTGCCGCCAATGCCCCGTCCCATGGCCTGGCCCCCAACGCCCCGCCTTGGCCTCAAGGAAAGCTGCTCTTCAAAAAAATGGTGGAGGCTCCGGATCTCTTGTGGCGGCTCTGGCGATTCATCACGAAACACCGGGACAAAGCCAATTTCCCCAGGACATGGCAAGACTGGGATTTAGGTCTGAACACTGTTAATGTCCCAGGAAAATCTGGACTTTTGGCAAGTATGGGCTTATTTCAGCTGAAACGTGGCATTCCTAAACTCTGCACTCTATGTAATGCTCCCTTGCACTCTGTACATAACGCACTCTGAACCCTGCTCTCTGTATGTAACATGCCCTGAACCCTGCACTCTGTACCTATTGTACCCTGTACTGTGTAGGTAATGCACTCCGAAATCCTGTGCGGCTGCATTTAAAAAAAAGATTGAGGCCTTTTCCTGCTCTTCCCACAGGTACAGCTTTCCATTCAAATGAATGGGCTGCAGTGTCCGCACAAACGTGTGCCACACAAGTGAGTAGCACAATGCGGGTGGTAGATTGTATCAAATGTTTTGATTTTGTACATAGTTCCACTTTAAGATGGGAATTGTAGCACCACAAGCACTGATCCAGTGTGAAACGCGTCGGCTGTTCCCTTGTTTTTTGCTGCTGTGACCTCATGTTGTACCTGCTGTATATTTAATAAAGACCACCTTACCGGGTTTTTGGAGTGCAGCTATCCATTCATCTATCTTCAAACTTGCTCAGTGCACCACCAGTACCCTCGGTATCCTGCAATTACCTGTGATCACACAGTGGTCCCACCTGGAGCGGTGACTCCCTTCTCCCAATCTTGCATACCTGAGCAGAAAGCTATTACCCCCGGGAAGTGAGCTATGCGGCAGTGGAGAAGGCGTGTTTGGCCCTGGTCTGGGCCCTTAAAAAGTTAAACCCTTATTTGTACAGACAGGAATTTTCATTAGTCATCGACCACAACCCATTGGTCTGGCTTAACCGGGTCTCAGAAGACAATGGCAGGTTGCTGCGGTAGAGCTTAGCACTGCAACCTTACAACTTCACCATCAGCTACCGACCCAGTAAGCAAAATGGCAATGCTGATGGGTTGTCCCGACAAACAGATGTAATCCTGGCCTCCTAGTTCTGGACATCCCCAAGTTGACCCGAGAAGGATCAAGCCGGGTCTGCAGAAGTGTCCCACAAGGAGGAAGCCATGTAACGGGAGTCACTTTTGGGCGCAGGGTGACTGAGAAAATATATCTTGGACTACTTTAACTGGGAGAGTAATATTCATTAACAACATCTCTCAAGAAATATGAAGATGTTATGCCCTGTACACTGTGAGGGCTATGCCCAGGAAGTATACCTCCTTATATGGGCATTCCAGGAAGTTCAATTTAAGAGTCATTAGATCTCATTGTTGCTTGTGCTAATTGACCCTGCAATTGTGTGAAGGTGTATTTGTGATAATGTTGATTGTGTCTTCTGAGCTACCAGACGGCAAGTCTAGCCTTAAGGTCATGTCTCTAAATCATCAACTGCTGTAAGGGATTAGTTAATTTTCTCATGTTAATTAGGTCTGGTCACAGGTGTATTTTCAGAGTAATATGAGCAGGATATGTATGCACCTCCTATTTTACTGTATATAAGCCTGTAGTCTCTTAATAAATATTGTGATTTATGCTTGAACCTCAACACAGAGTTTCGTCTCGTATTTGGGGAAGAATTATTCGTATGGGGTCTTATTTGGCTGGTTGGAGTGTCTGGTAGCTTCCTTGTGTTTGGGAATAGAATATCCTAAACGACTTTAACCCCTCTCATACTTGGGGTGTCGTTACAAGAGAAAATCCCTGCAAAATAAGGTAATTCCTTGGGTACCCCCAGGTCACCAGAATTAGTGTCCCCATTGGAAGATTTCCTCTCTATTACTTTTCTGGAGACAACACAAAATGTGGGATTTTCTTTTACTTTCATGTTCAATTATAATGGTAAACAGGACAAAAAGAGAGGGTGAATCTCCTTAATGGGGGCACAGACAGCTGTAAAAAGTATAAGCATTATAATCCTTCTACATTCTATCCAAAACTTTAAAAAAAAGTTTTGTCTTTAGGTATGTTTTAATCCCTGGAATGTATGACTTCTTCAATGCATGACAGTATGCTGCTAGTTGTTGTCTTACTTTTTTTTTAAATGTGTGGAGCAGTTATGAAATTCAGAAAAAGGAGGATGGTGATGGATTAGCAAACTCTGGGCATTTCCTTAGAAATAAAGTTACCATCCTACAATACGTCATACAGTATTTGGCAAGGTAAGTGACAACTTCAAATAATGAGTCATCCATATGTATAAATACAACAACACTGCTAAGCTGGGGAACTCAGATCCTGAAGAGGCACCATGAGGATGAAGATTCCTGCAGTACTCACTCTGGCTCTGCTGAGCTTCACTCTTTGTACCAGTGAAAAGGTAAACTATAGAAGGGTATTCAGTTTTACCTCCTATGTTGAAATATTAGCATTGCTGATATTCTGTCTGTGTATGATAAAGCTACTCTGCTCTTCTCATTAATTTGATAATGAATACATTAATTTACAAACACGTAGGAAAGTGTAGGGGTGATGATACATTTTATTTGCTAGCCAAGAAACGTGAAGTGTAAGCCCTGGTCCGCACTGCTGCAACTTCTCATGTGACTTGCTGTGATGTGCGACACAGAAAGTCACATGACCAGTCAAAACAAATTGATTTCAGTGGGTGCCAAAACAAATTGATTTCAGTGGGTGCCGTCTTAATTGCTGCGACTCAAGTGGCAACGACAAAAAATTATTCCAGCACTACTTTTTTTTGTCTTGCTTGCAAAATGAGTGCCATAAGCTGCAATGTTAAAATCAGAAAAGTCGCAAGTTAGTTGTTTCTTTGTCTTATATTTGCTTTGGCTGTGACTTTGAGAGGGTTTTATAAGTTTAATAATACGTGTCAAAACTAAAAAAAGGTAGCACCAGTGATTAAATAAGAGCAGCTCGCAATTTAGGTTAATATACATACACCTACAAAATAAAATATAATAATTGCAGTGCTTAATCAAATAATGAACATGATCTATGGAGCAAAAAATATGTAGCAGAAACATCTTCCATTACTGTCTTCTCTGTATATGTCTGTATCTGCCTGCAGTTGCGCTGCCATCTATGCAGACATCTCTTAAAGGAGAAGTATTGAATGATACAAAAAACAAGCATCTATGCTCACCAACATGTTGCAAATTCAGTCTGATGTTGCAGCTGTCCCCTCTGAGCTCAGAACTGTGCGAACGCACAATCTTTGAACGCTTAGTTCTAGATCAGCACTGAGCGGAGAGCAATGACTGTCAGTCATCACTCTCTATTCTGCTCCTTCAGCGCTCACTGGAGCACCACACAAGAGATGGTGCAGGTGCACAATATGTTTTCTTTAGAAAGCCGCTACAGCTTGAGTAGACAAGACTCTCCCCTGCCACGATACTGCAGAGTGTGTAAGCAGTGATTTCTCTGCAGTGGTCTGACATGCCCCTGCTGAGTCAGGCGGCGTACACACGACCCAGAACCTCGACGGGCAGAACACATCGTTCCGCCCGTCGAGGTTCTCTCCCGGCCGTCGGATTCGGCGACCCGCCCGTCGGGAATGGCAACCAGCCATTCTTCCAGGCGGGCCGTCGAGGAAATAGAGAGCGTGCTCTCTATTTCGGCTCGACGGGCTTCCCGACGGGAAGCTCGCTGAGACCGTACACACGGCCGAGGTCCTCGCTGGAATGTGCATTCCAGCGAGGTTCTCGCTGATTTTCAGCGAGAACCTCGGCCGTGTGTACGGGGCCTCAGATCTATAGCTCTGCAACCAGCAAAGTTCATCTCAGTGAGGGGCTTGAGCACTGCATAGAGACCACTGCTTCCATACATAGAAATTCTCAAGGTTTTTTATATTATATTTTTCAGCTTTCTTTTTTTGGAGGGTGGGTGGCTCCTAGAAAAGTAAGAAGTAGATTTGGGAAGGGACTGTCTCCTCGTCTCCTTATTTTTTGCTTTTTTTGCTCAATTGAGGATATTTCCCTTCATGTCCCAAGGACACAATAATAGGTTAGAGAAAATGTGCTTGTGAAGGGACCTCCCCTCTTAGGCCCCATTCACACTTGTGTAACCGGAAAGTCATGTGACTTTGATGTGACTTCTATGTGCCGTGGAGCAATGCCTGTGTAATCTTGAGGTCTATGGACCTCAAGTCGCATTATAGTCAGACAAAAGTAGTGCAGGGACTACTTTGAAGTAGCTGTGACTTGAAGTTGCACAGATATGAATGGTACTCATTGGAAATCATGGGTTACGACTTGTCATGTGACTTTGCAGTCCCAAGTCGCAGGACAAGAATGGTGCCTTAGCCAGTTGTTTACAGAACAGGTGTTCTCATAGTTTTTCCCCTTTGAGCTTAACTCCAACTTTTGCTACACTTTACATATTTATTTTGGGCCAAGCTGGCCCAAACAGACTATGTCCCTCACTAACATGTGAGGCCGCTGGATGTGCGGTATAAACACAGCTTCCTCTGATTGGCAGAGTCAGAGAGGCAGACTGATGATGTCACAACCTCTAACTCAGCTAACCAGAGGAAGCTTTGTATTCACTGCTAGAATATATCACTTTTTTTGATCATACCCAGAACTCTAAAGTGTTCCGGGTATGAGACAGGGATTCTCGGCTGAAACCCGGAACACAGTGCGGAATGCTGTACAGCTTCAGCTACATACAGTTTATACTGTATATCCAGTGGCCTCACATGTTAGTAAGGGACATATTGTAGTCTGTTTGGACCAGCTTGACCCAAAAGGACTATGTAAAGTGTAGTAAAAGTTGGAGTTAAGCTTAAAGGGGAAAAACTCTAATGAGGACACCTGTTCTGTAAACAACTGGCTAAGGCCCCAATCTTGCTGGAGTTCAGCTTTAAGGTGGTTGTAAACCCTAACATATACGCAGTAAAGTGATTGGCCTCAGATGTTACACAGAGATGAAGAAAATCCTCCTAAATAAGTTGATAAGTTGTGCCTGTTTATCTACAGTCTTCTCTTCTCAACATCTGTTTAACTTCTTGCGGACAGCCGCATGTACATTTACGTCAGCAGAATGGCACAGGCAGGCACATCAACGTATATATATACGTTGGTGCCTTGCCGTGGGTCGGGGGTCCGATCGGGACCCCCCGGTACATGCGGCGGTCCCCGTAGCTGGCCGAGCGATCCGGGATGAGGGGGCGGCTATTCGTTTTTGTCCGCCCCCTCCGGATCGCTCCCAGCCAATGCGCGCGCTCCCCCGCCCTGCACTTCCTCCTCCTGTGTAAACACAGAAAGAGGGAAGTGATGTGATCTCTCCCCTCAGCGGTATTTTCACCCGCCGCTGAGGAGAGATCACATCTCACAGTAAGTCTGCACAACACTACACTGACACCAGGACACACAGGCAGACTTAACCCCTTGCGATCAACCCCCCCCCCCCCCCCCCCTGTCACAGTGTCACTGAATACAGTAATCATATATGTATGATTACTGTATTTAGTGTCAGTGTGACAGGCAGTTAGTGTTAGGTTCAGGGTAGCCCCCGTACTCCCCCCTAATAAAGTTTTAACCCCTTGATCACTGCCCTAGTTAACCCTTTCACTCCCTATTGCCAGCGTCACTAAGTGATCATTTTTCTGATCGCTGTATTAGTGTCGCTGTTCCCGCTAGGTAGCTTAAAAATGATTGCGATTTTTTTTTACTAAAGACTAAATGTGGCTAAACAAATTTTGGCCTAAATGTTTGACTAAAATTTTGTTTATTTGATTTTTTTTATAACAAAAAGTAAAAAATATTGATTTTTTTTCAAAAATGTCGCTCTATTTTTGTATATAGAGCAAAAAATAAAAATCGCAGAGGCGATCAAATACCACCAAAATAAAGCTCTATTTGTGGGAAGAAAATGACGCAAATTTTGTTTGGGAACCATGTCGCACGACCGCGCAATTGTCAGTTAAAGTGACGCAGTGCCGTATCGCAAAAAGGGGCCTGGTCATTTACCTGCATTTTGGTCCGGGTCTTAAGTGGTTAAGGTGCTGAATTCATCAAATTTGTCAGAGTTCCAAAAAAAGGGGCAGAGCTAAAGTTACACTCTGCAGAGCTCTGTGAGCTGATTGGAGGTAAGGGACAATACCCCCCCCCCCCCCAAGCTCACAGAAACAGAGCTGAGTCTGTCAATCAGCTGGAGCTCCCAGATCAGAAGTGACGACTCATGCTGATAGCAGAGGAATGGAGCAGCAGACAGAAATTACACGTAGTGCTCTTAATTGAGAGAAGTAAACACTTTAGAGGGATATGCTTTGTTCATATTTAATGTCTGAGGTTTACAACCACTTTAACCACTAGCCTACCACCCGCTGTCATATGATGTCGGGACGATGAGGCTCTCGTTCTGGGCGAACGTCATACGATGTCTTCGCCTTCCCGAGCCACTAGGGGGCGCACACGCCACGTCACTGGGGACCCGATTCCCGTGTCCGGCGGCCGCGATGTCCGCTGGGCATCCACATTTGCCCAGCAACTGAGCAGGACTATGGATCTGTGTGTGAAAACACACAGATCCACGTCCTGTCACGGAGAGGAGACCGATGGTGTGTCCCTTATACATAGTGACACCGATCGGTCACCTCCCTCAGTCAGTCCCCTCTGCCCACAGTTATAATCACTCCCTAGGATACACATTTAACCCCTTGATCGCCCCCTAGTGTTAAACCCTTCTCTGCCCATCATATTTATACAGTAATCAATGCAAATTTTTTTACCAAAAAAATGTAGAAGAAAACATATCGGCCTAAACTAAGGAAAACATTTTTTTTTTTTATTGATATTTCTTATAGCAAAAAGTAAAAAATATTGTGTTTTTTCAAACTTGTCCCTCTTCTTTTGTTTAGGACCAGTTCACACCAGACGTAGTTCCGCTCAGTTCCGTGTGCTTTTTTTCTTCATAAAATGCATGCACAGTGTTTTCCATGTATTCCAATGGCTCTAGTTCACACCATGCAGTCAGTCTCCAGTCAGTTTCTGCACCGAAACTAACTGCATGGTGTGAACTAGAACCATTGGAATACATGGAAAACACTGTGCATGCATTTTATGCAGAAAAAATGTGCATGAAACGGAACTGTGTCTGGAAAGAAAGCTCTATTTGTGGGGAAAAAAATATAAAAATGTCATATGGGTACAGTGTTGCATGACTACGCAATTGTCATTCAAAGTGTGACAGCTGAAAATGGTCTGGGCACGAAGGGGGTGAAAGTTCCCTGTATTGAGGTGGTTAATTCCTGTTTTATGAATGAATTTTGGATATCCCCTCATATTTGTTCTTGATGACTATAGTCAAAAAGAGAGAGGGGTAACTCTCCAACAGGGACATGGACTGAAAATTAAACTTAACAGAGGATCTAACCCTTCCCCATGCTATCCAAAATGAAGTTTTACCTATAACTTTATTTTTATTGCAATCATTTTTGTAGGCAGGTGCAGTCTGATTCTGAATCCTCTGAATACCACAAATGATTTACTCCCTCTTTCCTCTTTAGGTTACATGGTGCAACCTGGTTGGTCACTGGAAGAATGAGCTTGGCTCTAACATGACCATTGATACGGTCTTTAAAAATGGAACATTTTTAGGCAAATATCTGACAGCTGTGTCTTCCACTAATAAAACAATTGTGGAATCGCCTCTAATTGGATATCAACAATTGACTGATCTTCCATCATTCGGATTTACAGTGAAGTGGCTTTTTTCCAGTAAGTTTTATTTCCTTTATGTTATTTTGTTAAAGAAGAGCTTCACTGGTTGTAAAAAAATATGTCAGCAACTACATAGGCCTAGGGCAGCACTTTGCGGGGGGCGGCGCCCCCCCCCCCCCCCCCCCGAAAACCCCCGTCCTCCCACCTCACTGATTGAGCTTATTGTGGCCACTTCCTGTTTCTGGCTGCCTTGCTGTGTGTTACTGTTATTGTGTCATTACTCTCATGGGCGGCGGGCGCATGCCGCATACTGTGGGGAGCGACTGCCGCTGCCGCCCCCATAAGAGAAACAATCGCTGGCTGGCCATATATCTTGTGCACCGTGCACGTATTTAGCTAGTGAAGGCGGAGCCTAATGCTCCGCCCGCCAGCCTCCGATCGGCATAATTTTATCTGCTCTCCAGGCTCGGCTCCAGCTTTGGGCGGGAACGGGTTGTCTCTCTGTAAACAGAGGAGGAGAAGCGAGAGAGAGGAAAACGATGGTGGAGTCCTTCAGGCAGATTTTCAGCAGGTACAAATTGTTCATGGGAGGCTGAGCGAGCAGCGAGGGATATGTATAGCATGTATTGAAGTAACAGGACCAAGTATTGGTAGCAGTAGTTACCGTAGTTACCAGTCCAGTTGATTTTTATTGTCACTACTAATTACTACTAAATAGTAAATACATCAAAAACTTTTACCTCAAGCTGTTCTGGGCAAACAAACATGGCATAGTGTGGCTGGGCTGGAGTCTGAATAGCCTTATGCCGCGTACACACGGTCGTTTTTTGCGATGAAAAAAAACGACGTTTTTTAAAACGTCATTTAAATTGATCGTGTGTGGGCAAAACGTCGTTTTTTGTCTTAAAAAAAACGACCAAAAAAAAATTCCAACATGCTTGAATTTTTTGTGTCGTTTTTCAAAACGTCGTTTTTTGTTTCACAAAAAGTCACCGTGTGTAGCAAAAACGTCTTTCAAAACGACGTTTTTCAACCCGCGCATGCCCAGAAGCTAGTTATGAAGCGAGCTTCAATGGAAAAGAGTGGTGAACGTAACCTCGCTTTTTGTGAAAAAACGATGGTGTGTATGCAAAATTGTCTTTGAAAAGTGACGTTTCAAAAACGTCGTTTTTTACTTCACAGAAAACGTCGTTTTTTTTTCATCGCAAAAAACGACCGTGTGTACGCGGCATTAGGAGTACTAGAATTGACAGATAAGGAAAAAGTGTTGACCTACCTGGTTATGTAGCTGTTCAGTTAAGAGTGCAGTTAAGAGTGCTTTCAAACTCTTTTTTTCGTGATGCTTTTAACCCCCACTAGTGGCCGAAAAACGCTTAAAAGTGCCCGCAAAGCACTGCTCCAGCGACGCTTTGGCGGTGGTTCGGCGGCGCTGCCCATTGATTTCAGTGGGCAGGGGCGCTTTAGGAGCGGTGTATTCACCGCTCCTAATGCGCTGCAAAGAAGCTACTGGCAGGACTTTTTTGACATCCTGCCAGTGCACAGCTCCAGTGTGAAAGCCTTCTGACTTTCAGACTGGAGTGAATGGAGCCGCTCATTCAGGGCGCTTTGCAGGCGTTATTTTTAGCGTTTATAGCGCCTGCAAAGTGCCTCATTGTGAAATGCCTCATTGGAAATGGGTCTTACAGAGCAAATTATGCCACAAACAAAATATATTAATTATTTATTAATATTAATCATGTACAACCAGTACAAGTAGTGACTGTACTACTTTTTGCCATTTTGGTGTGCGTTTTTCCCTTGACATCTGTGCAAAAACCCACACAGATGTCAGTGAAATTGCTGCCAAAATCAGGACTGACATGCGGGAATGAAATCCTGCGAGTTCAGCTGAACTCACAGGGTTTCATTCCCACAGCTCAGTGTGAACCTGGGCTTAAAGTGGAGGTTCACCCTTTTTTTTTTTCTGTAGATACCTTTTTACGGGCTCTCTTCCGATCCGGCGGCTGTGATTGACGTCCCCTCAGCCCGGCGCATACAACGCGTCACGTGATGCCGAAGGAACCCGAACGTCGGTGCGGCCCTATACTGCGCCTGCGCACCGACGTTCGGGTTCCTTCAGCATCTCGTGACGCGCTGTATGCGCCGGGCTGAGGGACGTCAATCACAGCCTGTGATTGTAAACGCCCAGTACTGCGGGATCGCCGGAGGGCAAGAGAGCCCTTAAAAAGGTATGTACGGGAAAAAAAAAAAAAAAACACCCGGCATACTGCCGGTCGGGTGGGTGTTCTCCATGGCATGCTAGAAAAAAAAAAAGCAAATATTGTTTAAATTTTAACCACTTGCTTACTGGGCACATATACCCCCTTCCTGCCCAGGCGAAATTTCAGCTTACGGCACTGTCACACTTTTAATGACAATTGCGCAGTTGTGCGACGTGTCTCCCAAACAAAATGTATGTCTTTGTTTCCCCACAAATAGAGCTTTCTTTTGGAGGTATTTGATCATCTCTGCGGTTTTTATTTTTTGCGCTATAAACAAAAAAAGAGCAACAATTTAGAAAAAAACACAATAGTTTTTTACTTTTTGCTATAACAAATATTCCAATTTGCCTTATTAAAAAATAATGCTGCCTGAGAGATACACATGGGAGTGGGGTCACTCAGTTACATCACCAGGTAACCCCGCCCCTATGTTTACCTGTCAGTCTGCGTTTAGTGGGCAGCTGTTTTTTTTTTCGTTTTGGATTTGTCAGACACTGGTGTGTTTTTATTAACTCTTTTAGTACTTTTTGGTGAATGAGTAGAGGTACTATGAATAGGGAGGGGGGTGCTACCCCCCAAGGCACCTTGTCCCCATGTTGATAGGGAAAATCTGTGGGCAGGGGGAATCTGGAAGTCCCCTTTAACAAGTTCCCCCAAATCCACAAAATCTGGTAGTGGATATGGCAGTCCTGAACGCTACAATAACATGTCAGTCTAGGTCACTTCTCCTCATGATGTGTTGAACAAAGAAAGCCAAAATGAATGCTGGCTGTTAATCCGGTCTCACACATTGACACATTGCATTACCTTCATTATTTATTTTATTACAATTTTTCTTTTTTTTTTTTTTAATCACAAGTCTGTTCCTTTACAGATTCTATTACAGTGTTCACAGGACAGTGTTTCTTGGAAAAGTCTGGGCAGAAAGTTCTTA
The DNA here is from genome assembly GCA_029574335.1 of Rana kukunoris. NCBI lineage: Eukaryota > Metazoa > Chordata > Amphibia > Anura > Ranidae > Rana > Rana kukunoris. Next base: position 111,898,985 of record CM056049.1, on the reverse strand, counting down.
AAACCTCCTGGCTTTTGCGATCAGAGACTCAGGATATTCAGAATAACTGGGCGCAAACAAGGTATGGAGGCTTGCTTGGTAACATGGATTTGCACTACTAACATAAGGCATTCCACAGTCTGGCTAACTAACCGGTTGTTTTTATTACTATTTTGTTTTAGTTGTAGTTATTTTAGTATGAACAAAACTCTCCACATCAGTTTGCATACAAAAAAGGCTTTCCCTGCAAAGTTAAAGCATAATGGGCTACTATGCATCGCACAGAACACAGAACATACCGTGCATACACAGAACACACAGAACATACACAGAACACACAGAACATACTGTGCATACACAGAACATACCGTGCATACACAGAACACACAGAACATACACAGAACATACTGTGCATACACAGAACATACCGTACATACACAGAACATACCGTACATACACAGAACACACAGTACATACACAGAACATACACAGAACATACACAGAACACACCATGCATACACAGAACACACAGTACATACACAGAACATACCATACATACACAGAACATACCATACATACACAGAACACACCGTACATACACAGAACATACCATACATACACAGAACACACCGTACATACACAGAACACACCGTACAGAACATACACAGAACACACAGTATATACACAGAACACACCGTGCATACACAGAACATACACAGAACACACCGTACATACAATACATACAAAGAACACACAGTACATACAATACATACAGAGAAACACACAGTACATACAATACAGATAACACACAATACATACAAAGAACACACAGTACATACAATACATACAGAGAACACACAGTACATACAGAGAACACACAGTACATACAGAGAACACACAGTACATACAATACATACAGAGAACACACAGTACATACAATACATACAGATAACACACAGTACATACAGAGAACACACAGTACATTAGATTGTAAGCTCTTCTGAGCAGGGCCCTCTTAATCCTCTTGTATTTTATTGCATTGTAACTGTATTGTCTCCCTTTTTATATTGTAAAGCGCTGCGTAAACTGCTGGCGTTATATAAATCCTGTATAATATTAATAATATAATAATTCATACAATACATACAGAGAACACACAGTACATACAATACATACAGAGAACACACAGTACACAATACATACAGAGAACACAGCACACTATATACAGAGGTGGAGGGGATCCAGCAGCACTCACATTAGTATCCTGTAATGTGATGGAGTTGGCATGTTCTCACCCTCACCCACAGACCATGCTCACTCTCTCTCTCTCTCTCTCCCTCTCTCTCTCTCTCTATCCTCCCATACAGTAATGTGTTGTAGCTTCTTCCTCTGCCTGAATGCCCGTTTTTGACATATTTTAAAACAACCTGTTGCTGTGAAACACACACATCTTCTTTTTACAGAGTCCCACACGGTAGCTGTCATTCCATGAGTTACTGCATGTGTAGAAGAGACACCCAAATCAGACTGCCTAAAGGGGCAGCGTGAGATACAGACTCTAAATACTCTGTGACTGTCACAATCTCCTTACTGGAGATTGTTCCTGTAACTAGGAAATAATGGCACTTACTGTAAGCCTTGGTATGTGGAGGAAAGACATATTCCGATCACATTACCTTGCCTCATGGAGCCGACATCCCACTGAAACAGAAAGTGAATGTGACACGGCTGCCCGGGAAGGCACCTCCCAAGTCCTACAGCGGGTGCTAATGATCAGATAGCTAGACAGCCAGAAGAGTGATCCAATGAGAGTGCTGGGGCTATTACCTGGCGCCTCAAAGCAACACAAAACTCTGCAAATGTAGGGTCTCGTCTGCAATCATGGGATTGCATTGGCATGACGCTCCCATAGTTCACTGGGGCTGGTGCCCAAGTACAGTGAATTTAAAGAACTTTTTTCATAAAATTTTTTTTTAAGGACCCTTTTTTTTTGCCTATAGCTTTGGGGGGCGGCGCCCATGCACCCCGATGGATGTGCCGCCACTGCATCTTCACCCCTCTTCTTCCAGGGGCCACAAACTCCGGCTCTCTGACTGGCCGGAGTCCGCATTAGAGCTTTCTTTCACAGCATGACCCCGGCTTGAAACGGCACAGCGTGCCCTTTCAAGACGGCGCATGCACCGTTGAAGTCGTCGCTCTGGAAAATTGCAAATATCTCCGAGGCCATGTAGGTCTCTGAGATATTGCAAGCACCTACAGGTAAGCCTTAATCTAGGCTTACCTGTAGGTGTAACTTGTCCCAGAGGGTTTACTTCCAATCAGTGGCGTAGCGTGGGTTGTCAGCGCCCGGGGCAAGGCAAGAAATTTGTGCCCCCCCCCCCTAACCTGCGGACTTTCCACTACACTGCACACTGACCACTAACATGCACACCACTACACTACACACTGAACACTAACCCGTACACCACTAGACTACACACTGACCACTAACCCGTACACCACTACACTGCACACTGACCACTAACCCCTCTACACCACTACACTGCACACTGACCACTAACCCCTACACCACTACACTGCACACTGACCACTAACCCCTACACCACTACACTGCACACTGACCACTAACCCTTACACCACTACACTGCACACTGACCACTAACCCCTACACCACTACACTGCACACTGACCACTAACCCCCACACTGCACACTGACCACTAATCCGTACACCACTACACTGCACACTGAAATATGATGATATGTAAAATGGGGTACAGTGCTAAATGAATAAATAAATGAATGTCAATAGGTGTATTGTGAAAAATTGGGGAAAAGGAAAACTAATGCAGTTTCCAATTTCTTAAATTCATATGAGTCTAAGAAATTTTCAATTAAATGAAATTAAGACATAAAAATTTGTGAAGGAGGAAAAATATTGCAGAACCTAATCACATAAAATTGAGATATCTGGGCAAGATACCAATAACATAAACATATGAGATGAAAAAAATATCAACAAGTGAAAAAAAACTGTGAGAAAGGAAAATCTATTGCAGAATCTCAATCTCATAAAGTGGTATCCGGAAACAGCAAATTGTAATTGAGGTGTTATGGTCATGGAAGGTAAAAAGTATTCTCATGGTACAGTATGTTAACTCAAATAAATGTAATATAATAATTATTGCCCTTACAAGAGCGATGTTGGTATATCAGCAAAACAGCAATCACATATGAGCTCATGTAAGGAGCTGTGTGGACGTCATCACAATTTTCCTGGATTGACAATAGGGAGTAGAGAGAAGTTAATAGAGACACACCACAGCTCCTTACATGACCGCATATGTGATTGCTGTTTTGCTGATTATACAACATCGCTCTTGTAAGTGCAATAATTATTATATTAAATTTATTTGAGTTAACATACTGTACCATGAGAATACTTTTTACCTTCCAAGTGCATGAGTAACACCTCAATTACATGCCAAAAGACCCCTCCAAGCCCCCCCCCCTCAGGAATCGGATTAATAATTTACTGAGCTTCATGGATGTATCCCTCAGGGCTTTCAGCATGTAAGGGGTTAAATGATGAATCCTGCTATATAATGCATCACTTTCGACATGCCAAATACCTAGCAGGTCTCATCATTTAACCCCTTACATGCTGAAAGGAAAGCCCTGAGGGATAACACCATGAAGCAAGTAAATCATTAATCTGATTCCGGGGGGGGGGGGGGCTGGAGGGGGCTTTTGGCATGTAACGATTGGTCTGTTGGTCTGTGTATGTACTATCTGTGCAGTGTGCATTAACACATTGCGTGACTCTCCTCTCCCTAACTGTCTGCTGCTGACTGGCGGTTGCTTTGCCTCCTTCACAGGCTCACTCATTTTTTGTTGTCCATCGCGAGTTCCACTTCCCGATCCCAGATGAAGGCTCTCCGCATTTCCAGATCCGGTCAGGGAGGGAGGAAGCGTGGAGGATAAGACGGCGGCGGCTTACAGGAGAGCATACTTCGCGCATGCAGCGCCCGCGTTCAAGGACTGGCCAGCCCCAGCCGGAGCACATGACCACATTCTTCCAATCACAGGGCCCCAGCTGGCAAAACATGGCGGCTGTCCCGTGACACAGTGAAACAAACCTGACACAAACGGCACAGGATTTTGCCCCCCCCAATATTTCGCCCGGTGCGACGGCCCCCCCTGTCCCCCCCTCGCTACGCCAGTGCTTCCAATTCAAGTAGCAGCCTCAAAAATAATGCTGAAGAAAGAAAGTCAGTTTGAGATCCTACTTTCACCCCATTTTCCTGAGTATTGTAAGTTATTATTGTAAGTTAGCATGGGCATTGTTCTCTCTTATTACCTACCCTTGTATGCCTTACATGTAGCAGATTTTCACATATAAAATATAGAATTTTAATTCACAAATTAACTACTTACCAGAAAATAATCTTCTTTTTCAGAGTTGGATATAATATATTCTACCCACTGAAGAAAATAAACTAAAGAGAAGACTAAAGAGAAACTAAAGAGAAGAATTATTCACCGTCTCCACCACAACTTTTCTAAAAGTCTGAAATTCTTGTATAAGTTAAATTAGTACATTTTCTTTATTCAAAAAATTCTTAAATGATTTGCTTTTCTTCACGCTATGACTTATGTCTTACATGAGCACTCAGTCAAATTACAAAGAGATTATGGGCCAGATTCAGAAAGAATACGCGTAGCGTATCTCATTTACACTACGCCGCCGTAACTTTGAGAGGCAGGTGCCGTATTCACAGAGAACTTGCGCCCAAAGTTACGGCGGCGTAGTGTAAATGTGCAGGCGTAAGCCCACATAATTCAAAGTAGGCTGGTAGTGGGTGTGTTGTATGTAAACTAATCGTGACCCCACGTAAATGACGCGGTGAACGAACTGCGCATGCGCCGGCCGTGGACGTATCCCAGTGCGCATGCTCCAAAATCACGTCGGAAATATTCATTGATATCGACGTGAACATAACTTACGCCCAGCCCCATTCCCGAACGACTTACGCAAACGACGTAAACTATGTACAATTTGACGCTGTTCCGTCGTCCATACTTAACATGGGCTGCGCCTCATAATGCAGGGGTAACACCGTCGTATCTTTGTTTTTTTTTACTGGGTATCTATGCGTGTGATTCCTAGAAATACTTACGCATAGATACAGTGAAGATCCGACAGGTGTAGAACACTTACACCGTTGGATCGTAGATGTAATGACTTCGCTGGCCGCTTGGTGGCCTTTACGTTGATTTCTAATTTGCCTATGCAAATGAGCCTAATACGCCGATTCCCGAATGTTTTTACGCCACCCCGTCGTCGTTTACGTCATTTCCGTAAGCATAAGGTTACCCCTGCTATATGAGGGGTAAGCTTACGAAGTTCCGTCGTATGCCATGTTAAGTATGGCGTCGGGTCAACGTCGTCTTTTTCTGTTGTTTACGTCGTTTTACTAAGTCGTTCGCGAATAGGGATTTACGTAAACGACGCTCACGTCGGTTTCATTCACGTTTTCCGACATGAGCTGGAGCATGCGCACTGGGCTATTTTTGCGGCCGGCGCATGTGCAGTTCGATCGACGCGGGGCGCGCTTAATTTAAATACAAGCCGCCCCCTTTGAATTACGCGGCCTTACGCCAGGCCATTTACACTACGCAGCCGCAACTTACAGAGCAAGTGCTTTGGGAAAACGGCACTTTCTCTGTTAAGTTGCGGTGATCGGTTTGTTAATGAAAACGGTCCATCTGACCATTTTCATCGTGTGTACAGGGCATAAGTGTTCAGGCTGGAAAAAATAAAGTTAGATCCCCAGATCTCTTGAACAGAATTGAAACCAGAAGGTGTGAATCAGATTTTATCAAAGTTGTTTTTGTCATAACCTTATTTACACAAATGTGGGACAAAATCGATAATTGCCTGTAGTGTTGCAAGCAGTATAAGGTGCAAGGGTATCCAGAATATTATTAATTAATAGTTGGTAAATTTGCATGTATATAAAGTTGGACATAAGACAAAATAACCAATATGGGATTGTAATGCGTGTGTATAAGTAACAGCAGGGAGTTAGGGAAAACAAATGAGAATGAACACACTCTAAAACACACACGTATATATATATATATATATATATTATGCCATTGCGAATGATGAGTTTATTTTCTTGTATTGCACAAAGATTAATAAAATAATATATTTCCCTCTTACTTCTTTACATCTGTATTATTTAAAGTCAGCCAGCGGACTGGGTTGGAGACAGGTACAAACCTAATTTGATGAAAAGTCTGTGTAATACTGGGGATCAGGTCTGCAAATTGCAACCGTTTTTTCATAATTCATTTATTTTGAGGACATCCCCCATATTGATACTAATACTGCTACAAAATATGATTTTCCCACTGCAGCCAGAGATTCTGGGTCGAACCCTATTTATATCTGCCATTCAGCAAAATTCTAGCGGGCAAAATGTAAACTGAACATGGGTTGTGTCCGCATCTGAAGCTCATGCCTACTTTGCACCCTTCCCCATGCAAAGTGGCATGATGCCCCTTTCAGGAGGTGCCCAGGGCACGTGACACATCCCGGATATGGCATGGTTCTTTTTCCAAGGCAAATAGCAGGGGCAATATTGGACACCTGTGGTCTAGATTCAGAAAGGAGATACGGAGAGAGAGTGTAATTTTTTGGAGTTAGATAGAGCAGGCAGGCAGGCAGGCTAGTCAGGTAGAGTTACAGTGTGTAGAGGATATATATGCATCCCAGGTGTTGTATATATATTTATACACTGTATTGAGTTTAGCAAGACTAGAACCGCTCTTTCTAATATACTGACAGCCTGTATAGGGCTAGTACATCAGTCTGCTTTTTTTTCTGTAATCTGCCTGCCAGCACGTGTGTGTCAGGCTCACAGCGTATACGGTGCCCACTTGTCCAGTGCCACCATTCATATATCTGGTGGCACAGTAGATTACATGTAAAAAAAAAAAAAAGATAATTTTGACTGCAATAGAACAGCAGTCAGTTGCCTGCCAGCGCGTGTTTGTCAGGCTCACAGCGTATATTGTGCCCACTTGTCCAGTGCCACCACTCATATATTTGTTGGCACAGTAGATAACATTTAAAAAAAAAAAATTTTGACTACAATAGAGAATAGTAGTCAGTTGTCTGCCAGCGTGTGTCAGGCTCACAGCGTATACTGTGCCCACTTGTCCAGTGCCACCACTCATATATTGTTTGCGGTGTGTTAAACGGGGAGTTTGGTCTGTCAGAGTTTGGTCTGTCACTGTGAACCCTAACCCTAACCCTGTCTGTAACCCTAACCCTGTCTGTAGCCCTAACCCTATCTGTAACCCTAACCCTATATGTAACCCTAAATTAGGGTTAGGGTTACAGATGGGGTTAGGGTTACAGACAGGGTTAGGGTTACAAATAGGGTTAGGGTTACAGACAGGGTTAGGGTTACAGATAGGGTTAGGGTTACAGACAGGGTTAGTGTTAGGGTTTACAGACAGGGTTAGGGTTACAGATAGGGTTAGGGTTACAGATATTACAGATACCCGATCTGTAACCCTAACCCTGTCTGTAACCCTAACCCTATCTGTAACCCTAACCCTATCTGTAACCCTAACCCTGTCTGTAACCCTAACCCTTACACTACCC